>OZ020608.1:112903192-117705289 GCA_963971545.1 Philophylla caesio | reverse complement strand
GCATTCTGCAAGACATTCACTTGGATTTTGACAATTCACACTGATATTCGCGTGAATTGTCAAAATGCAAGTTAATGTCTTGCAGAATGCCACCACGCCAGGGCTAACAGGGGAAATAGCGAGAGTGGCAAGTTAACAGAGCTGAGTGAGGCCGAAAGAAATTTAACAGCTTGTATATTCTCATATATGTAAGAAAAATTGACTTATTTTGGGTGGATTTTGACAATTTAATAAAAAGCAGAATAATTATAATATGTTTGATAAAATGTATGTATATTGGTACTTGCATTTGTGAAAATAATGACTGAAGCTGCCCCTTTTTTGTTTTATGAATATCGGTTTAAGTAATGCCCCAATGTAAGCATAATCCACCTGTTGTTTTGCCGACGGCATTACGGATGAGGAAATTTATGAATTTCGTTGGATATTGGATAAATAAATTAAAAAGCCGAATTGTATTTATTAAATAATAATAACCTTTGTTGTATTAATTAATGGAGGACTCTTCATGTGTTATTTGTGTGTACGTACATATGATATGATAAGATTTGCTATAATGGTGGTGCGCAAACGCAAATGTTAAAATGCCGGCGGCGATTTGCATTTTTTGGCATATGTGCCTATTTATATACATATGTAAATACTTTAGATAAATATATAAAATCAAATGTACTCGTACTTACAAGATCATATGTATATGTAAATCAACCTTGACTTACATCACATGCCAAAATATTAATTCAAGGACAAATGACGTCTTTGCACATACAAATATGCGCACATACTTATATTTATACATATTTACATATCGACGTGCGCACACTTCTGTCCTCACTTCCCGCAGCAACTACTACATCAACAGTTACGCCGGCGCCATAAATCCTAAACCATTTCATTCATAAATTGCGCGTGCGTAAAACTCATTTCATTCGTAAATTGCAGCACAACTTAAAATCTGCCAGCGAAGAACATTTTTCGCGATCTTGCAAAAATTTATAAATTTGAACATTTTCGTCTTCAGCTTTGCAAGTACAGGGGCGCTGCCTATTTCTGGCCCAGTCCGGCAAATGTGTTGTTGAAGAATAAATGAAAATATGTATAATAGACATTCCTCAGCTAATACGATATTCTTTTACCAAATTCATGTCTAATTTATGAGTATTTAATCATTATGAATGATTATATTGTAAAATACTAATAAAAATATATGAATGCATTCGGTATTATTTCGCAAAATCGGCCTTGCCTAGAGAAATACACAGCACATCTTCATCCCCTCAATACGCACTGTGTACATTTGTATGAGCTTATATATATATGTAAATATGTAGCCGAATTTTGTCGCATTTGAACAACAGTGTTGGTCATCATTGAATTTGCAAACCTTTTACTGCAATTTGTAGTCGGAGAAGGAAATCTACTACTTTATGAAAAGTAGTTACAGAAATTCATAATTAATTTTCACTTTTAATTTATTTTAAAAGTGTATAACACTATATCCCACCTTAATAAGTATTAAGCAGCCATATGTTATTGATTTTCTCCCAGATAAACGTCTCTGACGATATTTTTTTATTACTCGTATTTTTGCTTGTACCTACTGCGAAACGAAAAGTATTTGCACCCAACTCTAATTTATGGTGGTGGTTTATTGCCTTCGTCTCGCAGCAGAATTGTCGGAAATCCGAGCAGAAGCAAGCATTTTGAGCTCAAGGGTGGTTTGCGGGCACGTGAACAAATGTACGTTTGTATATATTGTATGTATGTGCATAAAAATATGCGTTTGTATTTTGCTTGCAAGTAAGATGCATTTTAGGCTTCTATTTGTTTGATCAAATATTTTAAACATTAGTGATATGTATTAAATTTAGTTTCGGAAAGCATACTAAATTTTATTACATGTGATAACAAGTAACTAGTAAAATCAACAAATAAATATGCATTTGTTCATACATATATAAATTCTATTATACAGATTTTGTATGAATCAGAATATGATATGCGCCATTCTATGTATGTACGTACATAAGTACATAAAATAAGAACATATTTACGTTCATTCATATATGTATGTACATATGTATATACAATGTATATGCATGTATGCTTGGAGAATATATACTTATGTAATATTTATGATTCTAGGTAAATACATGAGAAACCTGTGAAGATTCAAAATTACTGAATTTGTACCAACCAAATTGAATGTTAAAAAGTAAATAAATTGCTCATATGGCCAGATTTACATGTGTACAAAGAACTACTTGCTATGCATTGTACCAAATTTGAAAAATATTGCTTCATAAATTATTTTTATAAATTTAAGTGAATGAATTTTACCAAAATTTAAATAAATCTCCAGCTCGACCGATAACATAACAAAAATATATTAAAACTCTCGCTTTTTCAATTCTCGCTCTGGCACTGTTAGTTTTTTCGCTCTATCGCTGTCGAATCGTGGTGAGCATTCATAAGAAATATAGTGGTGAGACTCGATAAGAAATTAAGTACCCCTCAAAATCAGAGGAATGTGTGTCGGAATGGACTGGGATAAGGCTTCTCTGTCAAATATAAGTTCTCTGCCCGACATCTCCACAGAAAATAGCTGACGTCCTAAAATTGATGTCAGAAAATATATTGTCAATGAAGACCGCTTATTTCTTCATATCAGCCATTTATGTCAGCGTTTATGTCTTGGCATCTATTGTATGAAATACGCTGTCACTTTGTTACTTTTTAATTTGGCTGTACATTTAGTGGGCTCAACATCGAAGATATTTTCATTCAGAAGCAAAAACTGAGTTGTTTTCTATAGCATTTATTAATATTTACGTATTTGGGAGGAAACAAAACATATTTCTTGTATTATTTCCAGTATATTTGCGCTTTATTAAACGAACTTACTTGTTTAATGCCATCTTACAAATGTTTATGTCAAGACATCAAACTGCCCACACATAAAAATTGGCAAAACAGCTTGTTATTTTTCTGTTGGCCTAATAAACGTTAACAATTGACAATTTTATTGATCTCAATGCCAGTTTATGATAGATGTTTAAGGAATTTAATAAAACGAAGTCTGATAAGAAAATGTGGTGATTTCCAAAATAGTACTATAACTTCTATCATAAAAAAGCTGTTGTTGTTTTTTCCACACAAAAATCTTTCATAAACTGGCCTTGAGCTCAATAAAATTGTCAATAATTGACAAAACATTTTTAATTTTTTCCTGCCAAAATGACAGATGTTAGAACATAAGCTATTTTGAGTGGAGATGTCCGGTAACAGATGCAATGGCCGAAAACTTGAATGTTTAAGCTCGAAAAGGGAGTTGGTCGTCATTGCATATTTTGATATCGATCGCAGAAATCGATATAAAGTTAACAATAGCTCTACGGTATAGGGTCAAAACTACATAGTTTTACTAAATTTGATATTCGTACAACAAGAAGATTACTTTAGTTATGGGTAAAAATCGTAAGACTTATAGCAGACAAGCATGTCGTCCACAGAAACGTTCCAAATATATACCAACATCCAGTAATAACAGCTTTAGAAATAAGGGCAACCCACCGAAGACCGAGTAAGTTGCACATGCTTTTAGTGGTATGGCATGAAATTTTACTTAATTATGTATGAATCTGTGAATGTACATATATCATCTGGTCTCGCGTTGCTTACAGAAGAGATGGGACGGCCAAAATAAGTTTGCGTGAGGACGAAGTGGGTATTACTGAATTTGTAACCAAAAATGTTGGATTCACCGCCGTAGTGAAATCGCGTTTCTCTGATTTTCAAGTGAATGAAATAGATCGAAATGGAAAAGTTTTACACCTAAACGACGTGACAGTCCCCTCAACACCGGTTGAAAGTATGTTTACTTAATTTAAGACTCATAAAGACTAAGATCTTATTTCTACAGCTCTTACTGAAAACGAAATAGAAGCTGCACGCCAACAGTTTGGTGAAATTATAACATCAGATGTATGGGCAAAAATTGATTCATTATCAACGATCAAAGCGAATGATCCATCAGCGAAGCCCATAGATATCAATGTCACGTCATTAGATAAGGAAAAGCGAACACAAATTCATAATATATTGAAACATCTTTATAAGCACAAATTGGTTAGTTCAACCATTAATCATACAATAAATTCTCAAGAGGAGCGGTTCATTAGAATAATGAAACCTAAAGGCACACCTGGTATGAGTAATTAAACATCATATGCACAAAATATTACATTAATTTAACCATTTATATAAATTTCAGGTGAGAACCGCAAACGTTGGTTATTTCCGGGAGAGTATGTGCATTTCTTAGTATATAAAGAAAACATGGACACAATGGATGCAGCATCTAGATTAGCGTCAAGTTTGGGGTATGTTGCCTATATATGTAAATAGTACATTTTTTATGCAATTAAATTTATTTAAAAATCTCAGTTTGCACCCATCTCAAGTAAATTATTGTGGTACTAAAGATAAACGTGCTAAGACCACACAAAATTTTTGTATAAAACGGCGCTTACCGCGGGAGATTCTTGCCGCTGCTAAAATTTCCAATATTAGAGTTGGCAATTTTGAGTTCAGTAAGGAGGTGCTAAAATTAGGCGATTTAAATGGAAACCGTTTTAGGATTGCTTTACGCCATGTCAATGGAGATGAGGTGGAAATTGAAAGGGCTCTGGAAAATTTACGAGATAACGGTTTTATAAATTATTTCGGGTTGCAGCGATTCGGTAATCATTCTGGTGTACCAACGCACGAGGTTGGTGTAGCACTCCTGAAATCGGATTATAAAAAGGTAACTTGTTTATTCGTTAATTAAGCGACAGCTACTATTTATTATCTTGTAGGTCGTTGAATTAATCTTAAAACCTCGCTTAAATGATAATTTTTTAATGGATGCAATTCGAAAAAAGTGGTGGACAGATCGTGATTCGTCGGCTGCAGCAGCTATGTTTGACTCGAATAACTCTATCGAAAAAAAGTTGATGGATGGACTGGCACAATATGGCGAAAATGATTACTCCGCGGCAATGAGAAAGGTGCGAATGTAAATTTGAGCAATACAAATTATAGTATATTAATATATGTCTCTTCCGCACGATAAACAGATACCCAGAAACATGTTGCTGCTCTATCCTCATGCATTTCAAAGTCTGGTGTTTAATCGCATTGCGTCGCGACGCATTCAAACTTTTGGGTTAAAACTGATACCAGGCGATTTAGTTTATCGAAATCGAGAAGAAATGGATGAGGTTATCATTGACGAAATTATTTTAAAGACCGATAACGTAGATTGCGAAGCCGATGAAACCACGGAGGAGAATAAACAGGCCGCAGATATAGATGCAATAAATGAACCAATTGGAAATGCAGCAGACGATTCGATGTTTAAGAGAAAAGTCAAAGCTTTGCACGCAGAAGACATTGCTAGCGGATATTACACACTTTATGATGTGGTATTACCACTACCTGGATATGATATAACATACCCGAACAATGAAGTTGGCACGTGGTATGAAGAAATTTTGCAAGAATATGGACTATCTTCCGAGAAACTGCGCCATAATGTGAAAACGTTTTCTTTGGGTGGTGCTTACCGAAAATTGATAATCCGACCCGACGATCTAACATGGAAAACTCGAAAGTACTCCTCTCCAGAGGATACACTTATAGCATCCGATTGGGAAAATATTACCCATCGTTGTGAAGACATCGAAAAGAGTGGTGAAGAAGGTACATTAAAGGCTCTACTGTTAGATTTCAAATTGCCACGATCAGTGTATGCCACTATGCTGCTGAGGGAATTACTAAAGGCTGACACTTCTGCAATGCATCAAAAGCAAATAGAAAACAATGAAATGAAGAAGCTAAAAAACAGCACCAAAATGAAAACCAATGAAAATGAAAATAAAGTTGAAGATGTCAATGACAATGGTCCCGCAGCCACAAAGCGAATGCTTGAGTCTGATAATTCTGAAGAGCTCGAGAATAAAAAATCAAAAGTAGATGAATAATTACAAAGAGGCATTATACTAAAATCCATGATTCAATTATTAAAGGTTTGGTAACTAAGCAGCTAGCTCCCTCACTCGGCTCCCTTAGCAACAAAACTGTGTTGCTTCTTTAAAATAATAATAGTAGTTACCTCAAAACTTTTTAATACCAAAAACTAACAGGCAACACTTTTTATTTCTTATGTGCGCGTAAACAGTAAGTTTAAATCCGGATTTTAATGACAGCATTTTTTTCTGATTACAAGATTGACGCCGCGCCGTCTCGTAAATATTTAATGTAAGTGTGTAGAAATTACGCACTTTTACATTGAACGCTTTTCACGCGCATATAAATTCTATGTCACAGAGTGAAAAGTTTTGTAGTTTCTAGAAGTAATGGGGGGTTTAAATAAATTAAAAATAATGTGACATAATAATCATACAAATGCCAAAACAAAAGAATTTGTAAGAACTAAATTTGATTTATTTTTATTTTAATATATAAAGATTCTCTTTCTAAAATCTCGAATTATTGTAGTTTTCTTACAACTCCATTAACTCCATAAAGTCACTTACTATTTATCGGAATAAAATGTTTGGTCCTTTCAACGTCGGGGGGTTCATCGCAATATTAAGAATAACCCTGATACCGATGGTAAATAAACAAAAGGAATAAATCGAATAACTTATATTTGCTTTATACCATAAAACCGTTTACTTCATGGGACAAATAGATTGAAAATTTATTCGCTAATTAACAATTCAAAAAAAAATATCTACCAAGAAGTACATAATTATTTAAATTTTGTAAGCTTAACTATTTTATTTCTTTATCTAAATGAAATGTCTTCGAAATTTTTAATTTAAAAAATCACTAACATTTTACTACTTATTATCTACTTGTTAAGAAAGGGTAACAAAATCTTACCCGTTTTCCATACTTCGTAAAACAACCCTTTATAAGGGAGTGTCAAAATTCGAATGTCATTATTTACCTAACCTTTTATAATTGAATCATGACTAAAATCTATTAGCCGAACGAATATTTGTAAACCTTTAAAAAAAAAAAATACCCCAACCAGCCAAGACATACATACATACATATTTAATAGCGTAGGTGGTAAGATTCACACACACTGGAACTGGGTTCCAGAAAGTCTAATTCGATTTACCCTATGAGGTAGCACAAATAAAAATGTAATAAAAGATTTTTAATATTAAAAAAATGTATGTGACAAAATTTTTTTTTAGTTTATAAAAAAGCGCTTGCGAAGTTTCATTGAACATTTTATTAGAAACGTCGAAAAAGAAAGAAAACTAGCCAGAAAGCGTAAAAGAAATATAAAATACATCCGAAAGCGTATTCGAAAATGCGTAAATGCGACAAAAGTACTTTTAATTTTTTTTGTTTCAATACTACGTTTATTAAGGGATTTTCTTATGTACATACAGTTGTTTTTCCATTAATTCGTGGAGAATACTGACCAATGCTTGCATTTTTTGTTCGCAGCTACATATGTACATATGTCGCGTCGGCGAATTAACAAGGCTCTCTAGTTTATGCGATACTCGTTCAAAAAAGTTTGTTTACATTGAACCAAGGTGTATTTATTAATTCGCCTTGCATTGAACTGTTGTAAGGTAAACAGAGATGTGTACATAAATACAATACATATAAGGATAAGGATATATGTATGTACATATGTATGTATGTATGTATTTACGGTAAGTATGCTTAAGCAATTGCCACCCGAAAGGAACTCAAAGCACAATATCTGCATACCAACAAAAACGACGTAGTGCGCATACACGGACAATAGAGTGGTGATGGTTGAGCAAGGATTTTCAATCAGTTTTACATGGATTACAGTATAAGAAGCACATCAGTGGCGACGCGAATTATTGAGCTCTAATAGGAGAAAAACGTTGAAATTGCGGGCTTTCGCGAAACTACATAATTAACTATTTGTAGGTTTGGCATCCACTAGAAAGTAAACAATTTAATAGTGATAAATGAGTAGATAATTTGTGCTTTTAATTAATTTTGCATTTCATTTTTGCTTGCTTGTGTGTAATGCGTGTTAGGATATGATTTGCGGAGAAGTGTTAATTTTAATTTTCACTCGTAAAATTCTGTGTTAATTTAAGAAATATAAATTTTAACCAATTTACAAAACAATAAAAATTTAAGCGATATAAAACTTTGAAAATTTTCAAATATTGATTTTTTATGAAGCCAATCGATCAATATAACTGTCGACCACATTATCGAAACTTCTTTTGTAATATGACAACAATGTAGGTAGAAGAAATGAACAGCTATAAAACCCAGTAGGAAAAAGGAATGTTTGGGAAGGCAAAATGTATTCAGTATTTCTTTAAGGCGACCCTTATAAGAAGTGGTCGAAAATAGAGTTCTGGGCGAGTTTTTATTAATCTACAACCGCACTTGCTTGGATTAAAATGGTATGAGGGGTACAAAACTCCTACATTCAGATGTACATGCATATGTACATACATATACATATAGTGTGTACATAAACAACTTGTTCGACAAGAATAATTCTTATTACATGTAACCTATAATTTTTCAAATTCTTAAAAATTTATAATTATCTTTAAATATATTTCAATATAAAAAAACGGGTTCGCGGTTAAACAGTTTTCTAAAAGACGACGAATTGCTCATTATATTAAACAGGTCCGTGTGCACGGGGGAGGAGGTTTTGGTGTTGAAACCCTCCGTGGGCAAATTAACGTACCTATGTATGTACATACATACATACAATATATAAAAATAATGAAATTTCAATCTAGAACCATCCCCGTGGGCTGAGTCCTGCGCACGGCCCTGATATTAAAGGAATAAAACCATAAATTTATATAATATTTAGGTATGTACATACTACATATTAATAATTAATAATAACAAATTAGCCTTTTGAGTTTTTTAAAAAACATTTGTTATATCTTATCGCATTTCAAAATCCTTAGCTTCCATTAGGAAGTAAGATTTCGTTCAATTGATTTTTTCAATTTTAAAGTATTTGAAAAAAAAATGCTAAATGCATTTCCATTGGGAATTTATTGTATAAAAATATGCACGCATACGTATGTGCATACATACACATAAATACAAACATAAGGGGAGAAAGTTGAAGTGTCGAGGTCGGCGGAAAAGGAAATTGAAATATTTGTTTTGTTTTGATAGTGCTTCTTTAAAAAAAAGAGAACTGTTAGTCTAGAAAGTCATTGCTGCACTTCATGAAAATTGTTCACCTTTTTATTTTTTGCATTGAGCTAAAACAAATAAAGGTGTTGAATATCAAAAAATCGAGGTGGAATGTGTATACGTACACTTCTTGTGCATAATTGGGACAAACTGATAGTTTGCAACTAAATTTTCCCGCTCCAACGGAGTCAGCGTTTGCTATTAAAGGGTAGAAAGTAAATGAAGTGTATTTCATATCTCAAGAAATCGATATCGATGTTTAAGGATGCGCTACAAGAAGTCGTTGTTTTTTTTCAAATTTGCCGTACGCTTGACATGCATATGTACATATGTATAAAAAATGTAGACAAAAATATTTGTGAAATTTATTTTAAAATCATTATTTTTTATTTGTAGTAATATTAACTTTTATTATCTCAAAATATGTACATATACATATGTACATATGTATTACTAATTAGGTACTATTGATTAGAAAATTTAAATATGTATGTGTAGAGGGACTCCCGCCTGTAATATTTATATAACTACATCATCTATGTTCTCGTTGTCTAGCGACCTAAGTTGGCATTTACAAAGGTACGCCACAATACGCTTTTCCGCTTTAGTGCGATTAGCAGTGTCCATACCCTCCAACAAGCTTTCGATGCGTTTCATAAAGGAGGATGCAACTGCAGGGGGACTCTCTATCTTATTCGAGTTTTTAAACTCTAAAGTCAGAGTTTGATCTTCCATGGCCTCCTGCAGAGGGTCCTCTTCATGTGTAACTATCTCAATAAGTTGATCCGCATCCATTTCACTCCAACTAGATCGTGTGTTGTTTGCTACACTTTTTGTAATGTGTGAGCTTAATTACAATATAAAGCAAATATTATTGGGGTGCTTTACTGCCAACATATTACAGTAGCTCACCTCTGTAACCTTAAATTGACACCTAAGAACCCCATTTTTTCCAACAGATACCATGAAGAACCTTTGGCACTCTTCACACCTCCGGTTTTGCGTTCCATCTCCTGTGACCTCTGCAACTCGCGACGGAATTTATCCCGAAGATTCTTCCATCGAATAACGCAGTACTTCGCTAAAATTAAAGTTTGTACAGGCAGCAATAAAGTGTTAAATATATTTTTAATAATTTATATACTTACTTTCAACACCTAAAGAGGAGGCAATACTACGCCAAAGCTCTGTTTTCTTTTTCATTAGGTTGTAGGGTGAGCTACGTACTTCCTTCTCATAAAGCAATGGATTTGCTCTCACCAAATCTACTAGTTTCACATCAAAATCTTCCCTGGAAGCCATGGCGTCCCGAATCACTTTAAATAGTTTTACAGTTTTTATTAAACACCCAAAATAAACACTTGATAAAAATAACAACAGTAGAATAGTCGAAAAATAGTAAGTATGAAAGATAAACAGAGAGTCAAAAGAAAAGCAACAAATATGTTGTTGGTGTAGTGGCAAAAGCGTTGCCATACTGTTTATTTGAAAAGCGGAAACAAACTCGTTTTAATACATTTCTTTAAAAAAAGTACTAAATCTATTCTTGAGCACTTCTTACGAATATTTAAAAAAACATATTTTATGAAGCGAACACGTTTAAAAACTTCTTGTAATAATAGATGTATGTTTATATTATCCGCATCTGGGATTGTATTTCTCAATTATAACCTTTCAAAAAAATTTCCTATTTCCGGTTTTGTCTCTGATACAATTGAAGTTGAGATAAAACTCGAATGCAGTTCCGTTGCTTGAGAATTGTTTGATAGTTGCCATATAAAATATACATAAACGAATATATTCATACATAAGCCAACGCGGCAGGACCCTTATAAGCTACCCCACTCTCAGCGATGGCAGTTACACATATATAAACTTACATACCTGTATACATATATATATATATATATATATATATACATATGTATGTACCTTTATCCGAGGGTGTTGCTTTTGTCGTTGCCCAAAATTGCAGACAAATTATTGATTTATCGATTTGCTTCCTTTTAGTTTGCTCTTGCTTGTGTTCATTTTTACAATTACGAGATTTTATGAGGGTTGAAAGCGGGATTTTTTTTTTAAATTTTAAGGTGCTACCGCTATCCTGACTTCTTACTCATAAACCTTGCGATTTGAAATGGTTAATCAAGATGCAGTAAAGTTTATTAATTTGTATAAACCAAGTAATCCGCAGTAGCACAGCGAGAAAATTTATTTACATCGAATGGTTCAGTTTGTGTCATAAGGACATGGCGGCTGAAAATTATCACCTGAAATGGGACTCCCATTTGTCATACTTGAATACATCAATTGCCACACTTTACAAGTAAGTGCTTTGTATGTACGTTGTATGTTCGTACCTATAATATTTAATGTTTTTTGTAGAAATGAGAAGTTTGCCGATGTAGTTCTGTATAGTTCCAGTAGCAGCTGTGCTAGTGGAAATAGCTCGGAGAATGGCATACCTACGGTGGGTATTTCCGCGCACAAATTTATACTTAGCTCCTGCAGTCAGGTATGTAAAACACACATTTCCACATATGTATGTACATATGTTTGTATGTAGGTACATTTGTGAGTGTGGAAACAGAAAATTTAAATCAGTTTTTATTTGCATTTTTTGGGTGGATTTAGTTTTTTGCAGCGATGTTCGAAACAGCACCGATTTCCTCGCCAAATGGTGTACTCTATGTAGTGCTTCCGCCGGATCTAAGCCACCGAGCCATACAAATTTTAGTTCAGTACATGTATAGCGGCGAGGCTACAGTCGCCAACGATATCCTAAGTGAAGTCTTGCGTGGGGGTGAAATACTTAAAATTAGGGGATTATGTCGCACCTCTTCTGCAACATCCATTTCGCACAACCCCCCCTCGAGAGCTGAGCCACTGCTAGCTAATGGTGGTGCTTCACATTATAATCGAAATTCCGCCAACCGCCAACCGTCATTACCATCCATTTCACACACGCATATTCCGAATGCACACGGCGGTGATATGTATGTTATCAATAAATGCTCTACAGGTGTGAATGGTAATTGTGGTACTCGCTATACAATGGAACATCTGCAACAGCTATCAACACATTCAGCGCCTCATCAGTCGCACGCACAGCAAATCCAGTCAACGCATCACCAGTTCCGTGGGCTGGGTGCGTCCGTCTTGCCCAAGGATAGTCCGGTTATAGTCAAGTCACCAAAATTATCTCAGATCGGAGTACTTTCAACCGTTGCTTCAAGTAGTAAACATCATACGGGCGGGGGGATATCAGTGAACAAAGAGGTGGCTATAGATCCTGAGGAGAAATGTTGCTATCAATTGAATCATTTGCAAGTGGCGACTACTTTGTGCAACGAAATGGGCTGTTCTGGCGGTTGTCCAATGTCCCTGGAGGATGATCAGTTGAGGCGACGACAACGAAGCCAAAACGAGGAACCGATCCGTACAAATGTTAGTGACCAGCGTTTAGATAGACAGTACTCTGACCGACCTCGTCCACCACATGATGATCGAGAACAGCAAGATGATATTGATTTGGGAAGTTATGATAGACACATGCGTCGAAGTAGTGGAAGCAGCGCTGGAGATCGAAGTAAGTATTTGAAATAGTAGACTGCAGTTATGTTAAGCGTTGCGAAAAATTAGCGAGTTCCCAGACACTTATACCTAGCAAGGGCTTCAAAGTCAAAAATATTTGTTTTTTTATTTCTATACCAAAAAAAAAAAAATACAATGGTGTGGTGCATTTAGATTGAAATACAAAGTATGTATCTGCCCATTTGTATTTACTTCAATCCACAGTTAGGCAAAGAATCGACCGAAAAGTTTAGAAATACAGTCTTTGAAATACGAAGCTATTGCTCTAGCTAGCAATTTAAAAAGCTCAAAAGTATTTCCAAAGAGCATTTGACGATCTTCGTCTCATGTTAACTATGCTCTGCAAATATTTTGACTGTTTGTTATTTTTAAATGTTTCAGTTCGTGACTACTTCCTATCCGAATCTTATGAACATACAAACTCAACGTCCTCGAAAAGTAATAATCATTGCTCAGAGCAACTCAGCGGTAGATTAGCTAACTCTTCGCCAATGTCACAATCTCAAAATTTTCTCAGCATAAAGCAAGAACCGGCCGACTGGACCACATCTTCTTCCGCAATAGACAATGAACTCCCAGATTTATCTCGACGACCCAAGACTCCATTAGATGCCCCTAAACAGGCATTCGATTTTAAATTGACCCCAGAGAGTACTGCTGTGAAACTTGAGGTAGGTGCACATCCTCACAGTCCGCAATGCGAACATGGCACATCCGGGCAAGACTCTGGTGAATATGACACTCGACTGTCGTGCGAAACATGTAAGCAATCCTTTGATGAGCCAAAATTATGGGTGAGACATTTAGAGTCACATTCCATCGTTGCAACAGCAGCTGATTCAGTAACTATAAACATGCCGTGCGGCACAACGAACAGCACCAGCGGAATCATTGCCACCACTATGACTAATGAAGGAGAAACTTTGACAAAAGCGTACGTGCCCAAAAAGCGTCGAAGAGTATCGGTGAGTGAATGGATTTATGAATGAACAATTCACTGCTAAACGATTCGTTTTTTGCACCTTTGGCAGCAGCAGGAGAACAACGCAGGTCATGCGACACTCTGCTGTGATTTATGCTCAATGTAAATACCTTTAAAGAAAAATTAAGAGAGTGTATGTATGTATATGCAATGTGATTTTGGTCTTTTATATACGCAGATCCTTTGAGACTCCGGCAGACTGGGTCCGGCACCTTAACAACGAACATACTGAAATTGAGCTCGCCATGTTCAATAGCAAAAAGGATATTGAGCAAAAAAGGTGAACGAAAATATTTAGATAATAGTTACCAAAAGATATAGTTTTTACTAACTTTTGAGAGGATCTTTATCAATGTCAGTCTATACCATTTAAAGCTAAACGAGTTTTCCTCAATTACAGCTCCAGCAGCAGTAACCAACAGAATGTGCAGCAGGTGCAACTGAAACGATTTACCCATCGCTCAACGTATGATCAGCCCGCCAACGAAACGCAGTCTTCTACAGCGTCTGTGACCCTATCAACTCCAAGCTTTTCAGAGCGTTCCGATGCTTGTGGTAAAAAGTTTTCTTCGCACAACAGTGGGTTGGCACACAAACGCAGCCACAACGCGCTCAATGGCGTCAACGTCAGTGTAAGCACAAGCGTCGCACCATCCAATACCGATGCTGGCGTAATAAGCAGCGTGTCCAGCAGAGTACCGAATGGTAAGTCTAAAAAAGCATATAAGTTTTCACCCTATTGCCTAGATACATTTTCGAAATATGCACCAAGTACAACGGACGTCCAATTGAAGCCTTGCCGTCAACCCTCAAGTCAGAATTGGTATTATTTATTAGCAAGTAGAAGATCTCCGATCATCATCATCCCAGAAATCTGGAAGGGGAACCAACCGACAAAGGCTAATCTTTTCGTTGGTATTACAACCACCATTTGGGTCCGGCAGAGCATCAACATTGCTTCGAGAAAGTGCATAGCACTACAACCGCCTTCTTAAGACTTCTAAAAGACGTCGAGGTCCCATCTCTTACAACATATTTGAAGCAATGGACAGTGAATAATCGGGGTAGCCGTCAGGCGTTGGTCTGCTTCAGAGATGCTACTTCGAAACAGAGAAGAGATAAACAGCGGATACCACAGGAGGCACCTCGTAACTGTTTAAATTCTAAATTCCGTCATCCATCAGAGGTTGTTCCATTCGCCTGTTATGCCGACAACTGCGCGATATTGGCTACGGACAATGGACTTGCTGACCTGTGTTCGAATGTTAACGACTCCCAGCGCTTGCTCGTTTCTTCACTGGACGGAACGTGACTCCATCTCCTACTAAATCCAAACTATCAGAACACAAAGGACGAGGCTTTAGACATATCAAAATGCCGCAGCTGAACAGCGACCAGATGCCACCTCAAGAACTACTACACCACAAGGCCAGCATGCTCCCAATCGACCTGGGTACCCCAACAGACTTATTCGAACTGCCGCTGCCTTCCAGACACATCATGGGACGGACGTGAAGCGCCCAAATTCCAAAAAAAATGCTTGCCCAAAATCGCTAAGCAAAACTTAGCTATTCCGATTCTACCAAAAATCAAATTTAAAGGAAATCCTTACAGGCAGAGGATCATCAAATGTACATAAGTTGAATACGTTTTTGATACTGGTTGTGGTTAGCTATTTGGCAATGCGGTCCAGCTCATCCAAACTGAGTGTGCATATTTCAAAATTTTGTTGGTTAACATAAGGAATAACATCTTAAGGACTACAATGCACTGCATTGATAATATGCTTCGGATCTTACGTTTCAGAATTTCTTTCTCAATATTTCCCATTCCTCATCAACAACTTCTCGATGTTTTCTAGAGACTGTGACTAGCTAGATGATTGTTTATATCAACAGAGTTTATTATAATTTTTTCAACACACTTATACATATGTACAAACATATATTCGTATATATGTATGTATTGTCATACATTATAATATTATTATTTATTTAGGATCTCCGCCAAGGGCGCAATACATATCGCATTATGTTTCAGCATTTGCCATTTCTCGAAATCATATTGCTTACTAGCGAAGAGCCTAAATTTTATTATACATATAATTTTTAACCACACTGCATGAAATGATTTCGTGAGATGGACAAATGCATATTACATTTGAAAAATGAAGTGTAATTGCTGCACATGTAAAACCAAGACTTCGATTTTTTTTACAGAACAAATAAGCACATCGTCACAAGCCTGATACAATCGCCGACATAGAAAAGAAGCACAAAACGCATGATGAGGCCAGCATATTGCCAGATATTATAAGTGGAGTGAGAATCGTTATCTAAGTCGTTCCAAATTTAAACAAATGATAAAATCATACCAACCACCACGCTATTTTAATCAAAATTTTTACAAACAAAGCAGAAATCAAGATGGCAGTTAAAAGTTTAAAAAAAAAAAAAACTTTCGTTCAATGTGTCAACGAATATACTTATGTAGATGTGCATGTAAGTTTGCGCGTTTTATAAGATGAAGCGATAAGGACTTCACAAGTTAAAAATTGTCGTAAGCGAACATAACATACCATATGTTTGTACCATATGTATGTATGTATGTATGTACATCCAAGAATGAACGCAGCCACTTTAAGAGATAACGCTAAATTTTCAAAAAAACTTAATTAAATATTTGATAATGCACGTATGTACTCATATGTATGTACGTAACTAAATATCTAAGTACATACATATGTATGTATATATATTAGGGTGGGTTAAATTTTTGGTCAATGTTTGGTACCCCCTAGTTGTGTTTTATAAATCATTTTAAGCAACTTTTCCAATGGAAGTCATTAAAAACCATTGTTGCATACATTTGTAGATACATATGTACATACATATGTATCTATAAGTACATAAATACATACATATGTACATATATTCCTAAAAAATAGAAAAACAATCTGAGCCGATAATTTCTACGAAATTTCTCTATACACACCCACATACATATATGTACATATGTATGTATACAAGTATATGCAGTATGAACATGTCGAACCCAAGGTTAGAAATAATTTGATAAACTGTCGACCAAAGATAATATGATACGAAACTCTTTGTTTCGAGAGAGCGCTGTCAAAAGGCGCATTTTTTATAACATTTTCCAAAAGAGCCACTCTGTAGAAATAGTGTATGGGGCTTTTTATTTAATTTTTTGGAGATTTTGCAGTTGCTTCGCCACAGTTGAGGTTTGCTAACAGAATGAATGAAAATGCAATAAAAATAAGAGATGTCATTTACCTTAATGCCAAAAGACAATATATAAAATCAAAACAATGAAAACAATTAAAATATCGCAGAAATTCATATTTCGCAAAAACTGCTTTTATATATGCATTAATCATAAATTTAAGATATAGCGTGTTTTCTTGTAAACATACATACATGTTTATTCATTTATATTAAAATGCAATATTTACTCAGTTCGCTTTGAAAAAATAGTTTTGGTATATATTTTTAAAATAAAATACAATATTTGTATGTAAATCAAAACCTTCATAGTTTGCTCAAACATATATATTAAATTTAACTCTTCATTTATAGATTTCAAAACACATTCTATAAAAAAATAACATTTACTCGCTTTTTTAATCCAAATCAAAATAATAGCTATTTCCACGCATTTGCCTCTGGTAGCCCACCTTTTTGCGTGCCAGCTGTTCAGTAGCCCATGATTCGGCTTTGTTGCCAGCCCAAAATGTGAGATCATGGGCTCTCGCAGCAAGCGAAAGAGAGAAGTTTCGTATCATATTATCTTTGCTGTCGACGACGCGATTGCGAATAAAACGGCGTACAGGCAGAGCCTAAATTGAAGCAATTAGCAAATTCTCTTCGTGTATTTTGAGTAGACGAAATTCACAAATTGACTACATTAAGCGCTATGTGAGTGGGCTTTAAGGCTCGATATCTACATACATACATACATATATACTTAAGGAGTTCCCACAACAAATTCGTTAAAGTTATATTCGTTAACTCGTTAAAGTTTTCTAAGTGAGAACACAACGTACGTAATGTTTCACGTAAAAACGAAAATGAATCTTTGAATCAAAATTTTAACACTTTAAATTTTAAAGTTTAAAATTAATAAACGTTAACACGACATATGTAAGTTAATAATTAACGCACTACATACAAATTTAACGAGCTCGCTATGAGGACTCCTATTAATACATATGTATGTAGGCTTGTTAAACATACATGTGTGTCTGTATGTATATACATAGATAGATATGTACGTACATATACATATACTAGTTGGTTTTAAAAAGGTATATTTTTAAATTTTCTCTCTCTATGTGTGTAGTTGACCAAAGTAATCGAAAATTCAATCCAAATACACAAATGATATTTACTTTTATCGTGATTTTACATATTTGATGGTAAAAAAAAAAGAAAATTTAAAAACGATTGTATATTACATTGTAACTATTAACAGTTTATGCAGCGATGCAGTTTTAAATAAAGTATTTTTCTCTAATGTCATAACAGTTTTTTCATTTTAACCTGGAATTTATCTAAAATCAAGTAAAAACTTTACAATTGTTACGTTAATCTTAGTCGCACTAATTTTTCCCAATATTGATACGTATGTACATATGTACATACATAAATGTAAATTACAGAACTATTTTGAAATTTTAAATCGAAACGATTAGCAAATTTGTTTTCAAATATTTCTGGTTTGATACTCAAATTGTTCAAATTACATGGCTTGTGCTCATATTTCAATCATGGCTTGTGCCTGTTCCATAGTCTTCATGTAAAATATATAATGATTTTTGATCAGTTATGTATAATCAACAGTGTTTGGAAAATCGTGCGGTTTGAAATTTGTAGAAGTTCCGATAAATTTCTGTGGGAAACAACGAGCTTTGATATACTTATAATTCCAATCTACACAGCGCGTTGGTATCATCTTAAAATATAGAATTTGAAAAATGTTTATAGAATATTAATGTACAAATATATGTTACATCCATTCGTGCACAAACATACGTGATATCAATCCCACAAACCAACTCAGAAATCAGTCTGACCACAATGATTTATAGCAAAACAAATGTGTTGTATTTGAATGCATTATGTTAATGAAAATACGTTGGATATGTACAAAAATATATGCGATAATACATTTAGACAATTACTATAGATATGTATGTAGAGTGGTGGCGTTTGCTGTTTGATTATACAGATTTCAAATCAATTTAATTTATTAATTAAAATTTAATTATTTAAGCGTCAACAAGTTCTTTGCCGTTTAGCTTCACTCCTGAAAATGAAATTAAACATAAGAATCAGTGTGTGCAAGCTAGGCTTTTAATCGCAATTCAAATTTATACATATGTATATACATATATTATAGGGGTAAGAGGACGTAGGTTAATTTTTACTGGAGGAATGTGACACAAAATTTTAGTTACAATACATATCAAGTACTACAACAGGTAACCATGATATGACGCAGAAGAGTTATACCCAAGAATGTCTTACACGAGCATATCATAATCGTGGGTATTTTCACGACGTGCTTTCATAAATTTGGCATGAGTTTCTCCATCCAAGTAGAACCCTTTGACCGCAGGGTCGTTTTTCATCACGTCACTCCATTGGATCTGAAATTGATTATCAAATTTTAACTAACTGATAGAGGTAAACTGGATAAAATATGTATTACAAGTTTTCCAAAGCGTTCCTTATCCAATTCATATTTGTCCGGTAGTAAGAATTTTAACGCTGCGGAACGTTCACACCACGGCCAGATCATATAGTCAACCATACCAGGCTTTTCGCCACCGAAGTAAAGTGTTCCACGTGAGTTCAGTTCTTTTTCGAACACATCTAGACCCTTCGTGAGGTCAGTTAATTCACCAGGCTGAGTCTCGCTGCCACTGAAAAATACCTTATACATGGCGCTGGTCACAGAACTAAACCTCTCAATTAGTATTTTGTCCTGTGCTTTTTGTAAAGGATCTTTAGGGAGCAGTGGGTTTTCCGGATACTTCTCATCAATATATTCGGCAATGATGAGTGACTCAATTAATGTAGGATTACTCTTTTCTTTCGGCAATTGCATTGCTGGCACCTTTCCCAATGGGCTAAATTCAGTGAGCCATTCAGGTTTTTCAGTAAGATTGATAAATATGCTGTGATATGGAATTCCTTTGGCGTCTAAAACTAAATGCGCCCTATGAGCATAGGGGCAAAACCGCATGGAATACAAACGGATTACTCCATCGTCTGGTAATTGAGGTTTTTGTGATCCTATTTTGTAGTGATAAAAAAAAAATGATGAGTAAATGTAAGTATATAGTGATATGTGTATTAAAAGAAATCAATTAGGAAGGGTGATACGTCTTCCAGCCGAATTGTGCACGTCACGAAATGTAAGATAATAAATTATAGATATAAAATTATATATTGGCTAACTGATGCAATCTAAGCATGACTGGGCATTATTGCATACATACTTAAACGTATATACATATGTACATATTTATGTATGAATGATCATATATATTTTATGTATAACGTTGTGAATGCAAAATTTCACATTCTAATATATGTAAGTATAAAATTTTTATAAAGTTTGTTTATACATATGCCTATATGTGCATTTATACATAAATACTTCGTTTTATAATACCTTTGCCCAAATGCTTGCCACCACTCATTGTTCTTTTGTTAATCACTCACGATAAAATTTGATACGAAGTTTTGCCAAATTGTTATGTTACTAACTATGTGAATTAAGTCGGGTACATATAAATAACGACCGGTTTTGGGAATTCTTTCATTACATTTCATTCGTAATTTAGAACAGAAAAAAGTTGTATAATTTCCAAAAGGTGCGAAGTAGAATCAACTGTCAAATGCAATCACAACATAGGAAGGTAATTTCACCACTCCATAATGCGGCGTTCATACAGCGCTTAATTAAGTAAATTAGTAAATTGTGTCCACTCAAAGTACACGAAGAAAATTTGCTAATGGCCTCAATTAAGGCTCGGTACGAAGCTTACGGTATAAAATAACAATCCAACGTTAAGGGGATCGGGCCAAGAAAGTAAATAATATAAGATGCGGAAATCGCCTTTCAATTAATATATACTATTTAAAAGGGGTGAAATATTATCATATCACCCCTTCACTTTAGGTGTAATCAACAACCTCTTCGACATGATTTTTTTCTTCACAAACTCAACGTTTGAATCCATTTAAGCATTTAATTGTTTTTTTGTTAGTTAATTTTTTGTTTTGTTTTTGCAGCTATTTTCGATAAAGTCCCGATTACAATTAGAGACGGCATCGATTTTTTCGTCATTCGTATGGTGATTCAGATTAAATCAAATACAAATGAGGTGATCCGCTCACAAAATTTTGTATGGGGAATCATGTTGGTTCGAAATACGATACAATTACGAATGGGAGAGCGAATCATGTACTGTGGAAACATAGCATAACAATGAAGGTGCAAGTCCCCTTCTGTTTCGCTAACAACATATCTTGGACTTTTTCACCATATTAAATGAATCCGACGTTCGTTCAGCAATTTGGGGAAATTTAGGGCTCATTATATTCCCATGACAATCGAGTCTATGATATCAGGAAAATCCAGAAAAATTTATGGGTAGATAATGTTTTAGGCTGCTTTAACAAAAACGAGCTAGAAGCGACATTTAAATTTTTTGAGAAGATGCTAGTTTTTTTACCTGCATAAACATAGCTGATCAGAAAACAACCGATTGGAAACAAAAATAAAATATAGACGAGTGAAAACACTTAACACTTAGACCGTAGAAGGCATCAACCTGAAAGGTCGGTATAACCCTGGAAAGTCACCAAACACCCGGTTTTGGGTGGCGGATGAACTGCTATGACGGAATTCAAACTTGCAACTTCTGACTAGAAAATAGAAGTAAAAAATAAATAAATTTGATTTCAAAATTAAACAGTGTAAGCTCAAAAAATGAATCCGTTTTAAAAACTTGTCATCGACTAATAAAACCTGAAATAATAACTTGGACAGGCTACCTTTGTAAATGTTTCTGTTTTTTTTTTCTCTTTTGAGGTGTGAACTATCAAAATCAAATTTTGAAATGTGTAAGTGGCTTAGGACCAGTTTTTCAGTGCAAGTTGAACTCTGTTTGTCGTTTAAGCTAAGTTTAAACTCAGTATGCAGATTTTCAGTCAACTTTAAACGTAGATTAAACTGCCGATCTGGCACGGTTAAACTTAGTTTAACTTATTAGCTGATTGCTCAGTATAATAATAATCCCAACGGTTTTATCCCTCCATACCCGCCCGACCGACGCGAGGTGCGCATCCGTATGACGCACGGATATATAAAAAAATTTTTTTTTTCATATATGATGCGCCGAGTCATGAAAGGCAGAAGTTTGTTAAGTGTCGAGATCTAAAACTGTTCAGCTACAGAACAAATGCTCATCAGCTGATTGAATAGTATTATATGTATGTATATTCATTACATTACATACATACATGTAATAAACTATTATCATAAGCCGTAGTCTGTAAGAATAATTACATCTGTAGACTAAGTTAATTTAAATAAATAAATAAATTATGTATCAATTATTGAGAGCATTGAGTATAGTTTTCTTTACGTAAAAAAAATGAGTCTAAAATATCAAAAGAACCGGAGTGAGTGTTAAAATCCTAACACAAACTACGGAGAGGCTCATTTAACTCAAAATTACTTTTACAGGGTTTCAGAAAAAGAGGCCGGAAATGTCTTGAAATTCGGGAGGGAACGTTTAGTTTTATTTCGCCAAGAAGAGATGGGCTATAGATCAAGCCTGTTAGTAACTTGACCAAAAATACTACGCCTAGCATTTCTCTATGACTAGCAAGTGTAGGAAGATTAATGAGTTTTAAACGACTTATGTATATATGGCGGCAGGTTGTACTGAGAATACTAACGAAAATTTCTTAAAGCAAAAAGCAGAAATTGTTTTTAGATTGACTCTAATTGGTCGGAATGAACTTGATAGCGCGGGTTCCAAACAACAGATCCATATTCCAGTATTGGCCGCACTAACGTTGTGAAAAGAGCCTTCGTAATGTATGGGTCATTGCATTCTTTTGACCATCGTTTTACAAACGCAAAAACACCGCTATGTTAACTGTAACATTTATGTGAAGATTAAAATTAAATATCGGGTCCATTGTAATTCCAAGATCAACAAAGTTAAACACTTGTTCGAGATTATGTTTACATACTTATGTCATAAGAAGCTGGTTAAACAGCCCTGCTCATTACTTTACATTTTTTAAGGTTTAGTGGCATGTTATTTACTTCACACCAGTTAGCCATGCTATTTAAATCCGCTTGTAGTAAGGACCTTTCCTCAACAGAATGATACGATCTAAAAAGTTTTACATCATCAGCATACAATAAAATTTTTGAATAGTTTATTACACAAGGTAAGTATGTCATTTCTAAAAAGTAAAAACAGAATCGGACCAAGGTGACTTCCTTGCGAGACCCCTATGTATGAATAATGTTTGAGGAACTATTTTTAAAAAGAACTCGTTGTGATATTCAATCAGTAAAGAGTGACTTACTCTGTCGAATGATGTTAAAATAGGTATATATAACATCAGTGTGCATAAATTCTCTGAATCCATTTGAAACATGAGTTGTGAACTCAAGCAAGTTTGTAACGGTAGATTTACCCTTAGAGAACCCGTGTTGTGTACTAGAAATTGTAGAGGATATGGAATACGTTAAATGGTCAACAAGAATAGCTTCAAATAGCAGAAAGTTTAGCTATAGCGCGATAATTTTCTATAGACGACCTACTGCCGGTCTTATGAAGGGGTATAGTGAATGACTCTTTCCAAGCTAAAGGGAAAACCCCAAGCTTGAGAGAAAGATAAATAAATTAGTTAAGGGCTCATAAATATGTTTAGCGCATTTTTTGAGGAACCAAGTCGGAATCAAATACTTCCTCGGAAGATATTTGCGGAATAATAGCAGGGGTGAAGGGGCAAAGTTTATATGGATAAGGTTTGCTCAGAGGCGAGTCAATGGAGTAATTTGGCCTGAAGAAATGGGCAAACATGTTGGAAATTGATTGGGAGTCACAAGACGCGGTATTTTGATATTTCATAGCAGAGGGAAAACTAGTCACTCCGCGTTTTGAGTTAACGAAATCATAAAATGATTCTGGGTTTTTTATTAAATTCCTTTTAACTTTGCACAAATAAGATCGGTAGCATTTTTTATTTAATTCAAAATAAGCGTGTCTGAGAACTGAGTATTTAACATAGTTAGTGTGCAAGCCAGTAATTTTGTACAATTTAAAAGATCGCGACTTTTTATTTTTTAAATTTCTTAACTATTTTGTAAACCAAGGTTGTGATTGCTCCGTTTGTACGCAAACCCCGTTGGGTACAAACTTTTGAAATAATCTACATATATATATATATATGTAGTATTAAGAAAATGCTGGACACAACGTTAAACATCATCTTTATACGTCGGCCATGATAATTTTGACAATTCCAAAAATAAAACTAGCGTTTGAGCTATTTGATTCATCAACATTATTTCCAAAATCACCTATAACCTCGTAATTTAACTCAATCGCAGAGTGATACGCTGATTGCTCAGTACATTGTTTTAGTTGCAAGAAATTTAATTAGGCGTAAGGATACTAAGTTTAAATTTAAACTAAGTTTAACTACACTTAGTTTTTAAAAAAGTTATTTTGTTAATTTCGAAATCAGAGAAGCAAGACGAAACCACCACAATAACATGCAAATTTTTCAGCAGAAGGTTACTTTCTTCGTAATTATGCTGCGCATTTAAACTAACTAAATTTAACTTAACTTTTTCCACGAAATGCAACTTCATATAACTATTCACATGCACCACTTAACTGCCGAGAACATTGAGAAAACAAACATTTTTCTCTCAAATTTTTCATGTCTCGCTTACTTTATTTTTGCATTTAAGGCACAATACATTCAATTTGTTCTTGTTAGTGTACCTAAGAAGGTAAAAGAACTTATGTCCAGCCGACTTAGAAAATTACGCCAACACAGAATCGAAGGTAAATTGTCACCGCTCGCTTTCTGGCACTCTAGCAGTTCAGCAATGAAGTAAAAAAACATAAGAAAATAACACCTTTTGGGCTTAATCATTCCTTTGGTTCAGCAATAAGCCTTCACAAGATCTGTTGAGGTTTTAAGAGCACAGGAATTGAACAAGAATTAACAATTAACTGGAGAACTGAATGTGTGAGTTGTGTAGGTGTTCTCAAACTACACTGAGAAAAGAGTTTGTTTATTATATCGAAGGCAAAATAAATATTTAGTTATTTTAAGTCTACCATTTGCTTGAGCTTTTTGTTTGGAACAAATGATATTTATGTAGTTAAAAGTAGTAACCAAGTTATTACAACTAAAACTTACGGTTAACTAACTGGCTAGGTTAAACAGGGTTTGGCAATAATACCCAAACCATGTGTTAAGTGAAATCTTATCTGAGTTGGCAGAGTAAATAACTTTTATTTTGAAGAGAGTTTGGAGGAATTTGTTGCTTCAAAATTCATAAAATTCCTCAAACAAATTTTTGACCACTTTGACCCAACCCAGATGAGTTTCATAAGTTTCAATGTACTCATATGTTGGGTTGTGTCATATATACATATGTATAATACTCAGATATTGGTAGTAACCTATCTGCGCAATGTGTAAAAATTCAGCAATCAAAGGGAGATAGTTTTAGTTGAAATGTACGTTGTGCGCATGCGCAGGTTTTACATGTATTAGTATCTGTGAATACATGTGACAAACACATAAAAGCGTGTTCGACATACATATCTGCAGCTGTGCCAAAAAATAAATTTGAAGAGGGTTGCTTCACTGTGGGGGGCTTATACCCTTTTTTGACGAAGTTTACTCATACAAAATAAAGTGTGCTGATGAAGTATTAAAATTTTATTGTGAAGCTCCTTGGAAATCAAACAAAAACGATTTGATTTGCATTGATAAGCAATTTTTTATATGTGAATGTTTAATTCATATGCATATTTATAAATTGGAATTGGTTTTCGTCAAATGAACTATAATTTAAAATAAAAAATAAATAAACGAAAAATTTTGAAACGTTAAAAAAAATTTAGAGTTCGACAACTAATTTTTGGCTACGCCACTGGATTTTCTTTTGAATTTAAGTGTCATTTTTGACATACATTTACTCGGTTTTCCTTTTCTAATTTTTTATATCTGTACTGTAATGTTTGCTTACTGCACTTGTTCATACTGCCAATATATAAGTATTAAGTATATATATGGGTTGTGTTTATCAAGCATTGGGTTTATTTAATAAGCATTGGTAATAGTGGACAAATACTAATTTCCAAAAATCAACAAAAAAATAAATATATTTAGTTAACAAAACTAAACTATTTTCTCAGTGTACATCGAAATTGCAGCCGCTGCTTCTTAAGCGCGTTTGGTTCGCTGAAGTGTTACTGAACGAGTTGCGAAGAAAATATCATGAATATGTACATACATACATACATACATACATATATACAAGGGATGAGAATTTTTTCGATTTTTACAATTCCGGGAATTCCGGCATTAGTACTGAGATTTATACATATATTCATTATTTTCAAACAAATGAACTCGGCCGCAGTGGCCAAGTTTGAAGCCCCTCGACTGGCAATAGAAAACCTCCAAGCGCATTTCTGTTACACCGCGATAAAAGCTGTAAACTCCATTTAGTAAAACTTTTTCAATAGAGCGATAAAACATTTCTTTCAAGTAAGAAATATGAATTATCTTTAAAATTAGAATATATTCTTAACATAAAGGGCTGAACGTAGAGTTTTACCGCATTTATTGATATATAAAACTATTTTTTGGATAATGTTTTAAATTGTAAATGGAAATGGAGAGTAGAAAGAAAATAATGTTTCGGAGTTAGCAGATTTTATTTTAAATAATTTAAAGCTATTTTTAATATAAAAAAACTATGATTTTTAACGATTTTAAGATATATTATCGACACCTGAAATGCATACTTATTGGCGTAATTAAGGACATTTTTTTTATGAAGAGACGCATGCGAAATATTTTGGAAGGCATTCCCGAGGGTGATTTCACGACAAACAGAAAACTTAAGAAATTATAAATCCGCGATTTCGGGCTTAAAAACGTGCGGCATTTCGGGATTGATATCCCTAGTTCTTACTGATATGTAGTCAAAATCAATAGTTCAAATAGATTGCCCACGCATAGATGCTAATGGTTTAAATACAGATTTACATATCTTTGTATGGCTGTACATATGTATATGCATATGTGTGTATGTATGTCATATGAAAAGAATAATCCCCAGAATTACAAAAGTGCTTAAACATTACATTTGTAAATATTTTTTTCTTCTTTGTCGCAATACACATGGTGCAATTACAAGTAAAATTCGAAGCACAGTACCTATCAGGAAATGTTCAGCTTTTGAAAAGAAAACCTTTTTGAAGTTATCATCAGCAGGAAGCTTTTTTTTTCTCTCATTCAAAAATGAGGACGTGCGCTATATAGAGCATCTTAGACTTAGTCGCGGCCTGATAAGGCACATAAAATATTTCAATTTGAAAAAAAAAAAAAAAAAATTCTGTGCCTTGCATTTCAAATCTCCTCCGCATTGCGTCTTTAACATTGGGTTTGCGCCAATCGATGTTTTTTAGAGTTCAAGGTTATGGGTTCGTGCTTAGCTTTACTTTTTTTTTGATAATACTCAGATTTAATTGTGTTTTATTTTCGAATGCCATAAGCGTAAGTGGCATAATTAACATGCAGGCGGTGTTTAGTTGTTTATTCTCACTTTTACTCTACGATTTGATTGACTAACTACACGAAATTCATGATTGCATGGAAACTCTGTGAAAAAAAGAAACAACGGAACCGAATTTACGATTTGAACGCAACTGAAACTTTTTTTTTTTTTTTTATATAAAAGTACTTTTGTACATATTTATGTATGTACAGATGGATGTAAGAAGGTGAGTAATGCTTAGCTACATAGATGTTGCCACGGCGGGAAGTATGTGTGTGTGTATGCGATTGTATGTATGTATGTATGTATATGAATACCTCAGTGTGTACAAGAATGGATGTATTTGAATATGTGGCCTCATTTGATATACATACATACATACATACATACTCGTTTGATTGTGTTTGTGTTTGAACAATTTGGCTTGCAAAAGAATATTCTGAGGTCATGAAGTGCGTAGGAAACAAACAATTTTAAGATTGACTGCATCAGCGCATTAAATAAAAAAGAACCTATGTACATATTTTGCTTTCCAAAGTTAACTATACGTACTTATATGTACATACATACATATTTACTTACCTACGAGTTGTACTTGTATGCTTGCGACTATGTATGTAGGCGTGCAAATTCTAATATATTTCTACAACGGAAATGTTGTTTGCGATATTCAATCCCAACATTTTCAGCTACAATGTCGCAAGATTTATGACATTTTCCATAAATATTTCGATTATCTGGCACATCGGTTCAAATAACAAAGAATTTAGGGCACTTTCTAAAATCTCCATCGGTGACTAGAATCCGCGTATAAGGCAAACGATAAATCACAACATTTTTGAAATCATTTCATGCTTTTTTTAAGCCCCGAATTGTGCAAAATTGACTGTTTAAAAAGAAATCGGTTTTTAGATGCATGTTCAGTACGATAGTTGGTTCCGACGACTAATCCAAAGCTGAGTTAAAATATTCTACTTGGTAAAAGGAACATTTTTACACAAAATCATTTAACAAATTTTTCAATATTTAAAGCATTTAGTCTTTCAACTATCCGATTTTCTACGGTGAACATTTTTGAAATTAAATTAAATTTTATTTTATTTTTCTAGAGGTGACACAAATCATTGAAAGCCGCAGTATGGGACTTGTCTTTCGGCTCACTGCATTAAAAACCCACCACTGCTCCGTTTCCCTCGCTTTGTGGAACTACCGTTAGGTATTACTTCGTGGAGGGGGTGCGGCCTATTGCCGTTTTATTAATTTTGGCAGAGTTGTACAAGACCAATTTACTTTTGACTCAAGCATAGTATCTATAAGGTTTTCAACAATAAGTGGATTCCCCACCCTAATGCCCGAGTAATTTCTCTCGATTGCAAACAGCAGACAGACGAAAAAACAATGTTCGGCGTCTTTAACAATTTGATTTGCACAGAAGGTGCAGTAAGGGTCGTCGTCGTGTTTAAACCTGTGCAAATAAGACTTGAAACAACCATGTCCCGTAAGAATTTGGGTTAGGTGGAAATCCACTGCACCGTTCAGAAGAACAGACCGTATCACGCTTACATATAGCTGTCTGCTTTGTTGCCTAGGGCCTCCTTAAATCACCATAAGCCGTGACAGCGCCGATGCGACTTTTTCTGCTTTCTCAACTGCATATTCTAAATGAGGCTTGAATATCAACTTAGCGTCGAAAATTATGCCTAAATATTTGAGGGCAGGTTTCGAGACAATTTCATGTCCTCCGACTTTGATTTTGATGACTTCATGAGCTTTTCTGCTACTTATTAACACTGCCTCTGTTTTTTGTTTGGCTAACTGGAGATCAGCATCTTCCAGTCATTTCTGAACTCTCTTAATTGTTGGGTTTGCTCTTTGCTCCACATCTTTTAAGTGCTTCTTATCTGCTGATCTGTAAAGTTTACACTACGACTTCTGGCACTCTGATAGTTTCGCCTTGAGCTATTGCATTATACCGGCGTAGGTCCGCAATGTCCTTGCTCCACCAGTACACAGGTGCGCGTCGGGACGATGAAGAAATTTTTTTCTCATGGAGGCGGTGCAAGCTACTATAATACTACGCATTAAATGATTAGCGGTGCACATAAATTCACCCCAATGTCCGCACGAGCATCGCTCATATGTAATATTTTTTTATGAATTTAAACAATTTTACATACACACATACACAGCTCCATGATGTCTGTGCCCACACAGTTGAAGCACGATGACCACAAGGCGAACAACACGCATTAGACCAAACTGCCAAAAACAGTCAATTTATCATTCAATGGAATTAGAATAAAACTGCACATTTTCACAGATTAAATAGATATTAAAGAAAAATGAAAATTAAGTTTTTGACGTAATTCTTTTTTTTTTTTATTTAAATAGGCCCAGAGGTTATGTCATCAACTATCTCTCACGCGATTAGTTGCTTTTGTTCAATAAGTTTAAATATTTTCCAATCCAGCGCACTAAATTTACTTTCATTCATGGCCAAAAATTATCCTTAACTTTTCAGAAACATTCCAAATATTATAGAAGCACATCTTGGTTCTTTTTAAATTTCAAACGACCCAGCCTAATGTTAACACACCTGAAGCACTTCTTGGAAACATCAACCACCTAAAGCAGTTAATATAGTTCATCGTTTATTCACTTCACTTGACATACACTAATAAATTAGTTTTTACAATTTTGGGCAAATATTTAAAACAGGAATATCAAAAACAAATACTTAGCAGAACATTTATAGGAAAAGTACAAGGCATATGTTGTAAAATAAACAAGATGATAGAAGTTTCCTAATTTGGAAGTGACGACACCAAAATAAAAGTTCGCTGAACTTGAGAGACAAATTTTTTAAAAACAAAGACGAAAATAGTTAAATTACAATACATATGTAGGTAGTTGTTAAACAATACCAAAAGATTGTTGACAAAACAGTGGAATTAATAATATAAATAATAAGCATCTTTAAGTCAAAAACAAAAAGAAGCTGGAGAAAAGAATTCCCGGAATGCATTCAGCAAAAGAAATCGCAAAAAAAAACAATAAATTTAAATATCAATTAAAAAGATTTTGCGGTGAAAGAGATTAAATTAATTGAGGAATTAGGCACAAAATAGCGAAAGATTTAGCATTTTTGATTTACCATAAAAAATAAAAGTTGCATTGAAAAACTAAACGCAGAAGAGAGAAATCGCACCCGTTCTAACACAACATATAACCAGTCTTAATCAGGGCTGCCAACTTAGTCACTTAGACACCACGTCAGAATTGTAGTGCGGGAATCCGCGGAAGCGCACTTTCTCTTTAACTAAAATTTATTTTTCGATTGGCTGCAATGAGAAGGCGCGCTCCTTCAGATTCACTCGCAATAAATTGTAACATTTAGTCCCTTCTTGTTTACTTATCTTCTTTGCTATTACCAAGTGGGCAAGGCATCTTAAAAACATCTTATATAAATTTCTTTTTGAATTTCACGGGAAGTCATCGAACTTTCGCTTCTACTCGTAAACTTGGATACTTATAAAGACAAACCATACAATACTAAAGAATTCTGCTGGAAAAGAAAACATTGGCGGTAATATAGTCCCATTCTATCTGACACCAATGAATTGATCTTCTAGATTTTACCTAACTTGTAATTTTTGATGTAAACTGTATTCAGAATTTAGTATTGGCAACATCTTGCTGGGTATGCGTTAGGGAATTTTTTATTTTTCAGCTTTTTCAGGTATTTCAAAAATTGATGATGTGCAAAGCAATATTATTTGAAATTAAAAATTAAACTTTGAGAGCGAATGTTTGCGCCTATAAAGGGCCGTACACATAAGACTTTCGCTTTGCTTTACTTCAGAGTTTCGCTTTGACAGATAAGTTAAAGTACTGATGTTATACGAGTGCTGCTAAATACAAGGCGAGAAAAGTAAAGCAAAGCAAAACGAAGCAAAATCATGGCGAACTCTCAACTTTTGTACACTTTGACAACCAACTGTTTGCATTTCCATTTTATTTCTGTGTGCATATACACACAATTTAGAAAATTTACTAGTATTTCATAGTTTTTGCGTGTATAATTACTTTTAAAAAGATAAAAGAAGAGAAATATTAATAAATAGCAAATGAAACACCTCTTTGATCGGTTTTTATTTATCTTGTCGAAATATGCTCGGCCTGAATATAGTTTATTACACTCGCGACTTTCAAACATACATAAGTAGCATAACTACCTCTTAATTATTTTAGTAAAACTCATTTCTAATATTTTATTAAACAAAATATTTGGAATAGACACAAATAACAATTGAAAACAAACCACTAACGTAGAAACTGTCAAAGCGTTCTATGTAGCAAACCTTCTACACCTCATACTTTGTTGTTAAATTTCGAATTGTCAAGTAAGGCGAGGAAAGTTGTATGTGTACGGCCCTTAAAAGCTTTATGCTTTTGAATAGATTCCAATTTATCGAAAAAATGTGTTATCGAATTGCACTACAGAATAATACCCGGTTTCTGTAAGCAGTCTCAGTCTATAATATAGACAAAAGTCACAATTTTAGACCAGTTGGCATTCATTAAATTCAAAATAAAGCCTCTAGATTAAAAATAAAGTGACCTGGTGATGAGCAGGTCACAAAAAATTAATATTAAAATATGAAAGCGAGGAAAAGTAATAATCTCTAGCTTATTTTGAGAATTGAGATGAAACTTAGTTACAGAGTTTGGGTACTAATTTTGTTTTGCTGTACCGTCCCTCAGAAAGCCACTGCTCACAAATCACTCTAAAAATTTCACAACAAAACACTTAACTTCGTGAATACGGTGCTGTTCGAATGATTAGCATCCATTTATTTATTTACGTATAAGAATTTTCAACTAAAATTCAGATCATTCTCTAACATAAACTATATAAATCTAATTTAAATAATTTGTAGAAAACTAAAAACATTTTCAAAAATTTTCATATAGATTTAGAAATTTTTTTTGAGAAATGTTAGTATTTTTTAAGTATGTATTTTGATAATCCATTAAATTTTAGTTTAACACGTTGATTTTTAAGAATTATGAAATAAATCTTTGAACATTCGTTGATTCGTTTATGTCGACGTGACTTTTCGTTCGAATTAACAGCTTCGAGATTGCTATCGTTTACTTTGCGATAGTCAATTGGTAAGGGTAGCGATTATATTTATGTATAAATGTGTATACGGTGTTTCCACGATAAGTAAATCACGTGTTTCGCTACTTGAATTGCATATAGCGAGTCACCCCGTTTACACGACACATTCCTGATGCGCATTTATGTTTCTGTTGTTATACTTACATACATACATATGTGCATACTTTTGTCTCTTCATTCACTCCAGTTGAAGCCAACAACCTCTTCGACTTAATTATTTTCTTTACAAACTCAAAGTTTGAATCTATTTTAGCATTTAATAATTTTTTCGATAAATTTCCGTTTAAAATTAGAGACCGCATCGATTTTTTCGTGATTGGCATGGTGATTCAGATTGAATCAATTACAAATGAAGTGATGCGCTCACACAATTTTATATTGGGAATCATGTTGACTCAGTTCGACATTACGAATGAGAGAGCGAATCATGTGCCGTGGAAATATAGTATTGGGGAATAGGAAAATCGATAACGGTAACACTAAATTGTCTAAACAATATGAATAGCGTTAAATTGAAATAGTGAAGACCACATTGTCTACTCACTACCCGAGAAGAGCGCTGGTGAACTCTGTGCGAAATAATGTTGTAATGTACATTGTATTTGCTGGCGAGCTGTTTTAGAATACCTTATAAAGGGAAGGCTTTGCAAAGTACATACATCTATATGAATGTTTCCATATGTATGTACGAGTGCACGCGGATCAGCGGGCCTTTGCCAAATATGACCATTACAACAAGTTATTGCTGTTTGCCGTTGTCAACAAAAATTCAAAGAAAGCCAAGTAGTAAATAATGAAATGTTGGACGTAAATTATTTGCGAATATAAATTAAGTCAACTCGTAGCGCCAACAGTGAATGGCGACGATTCCAAATCACTGCCTTGGTTAGGGGTTTGGGGGATGTATTGGCGTATGCTCGCTATACAGAAGCCGGCAGCAGCGCGCCAGTGACAGTCGTGCCGCAATTGAATTCAGGCGACGCGCAAACAGTAGCGTCAGCGTCAGCGTGCACGCCACCGCCATATCAATCGTTGCACATTTCGGTGGACGCTTATTCAACTGACCCCTTTTGGCATTGCTGAGCGCTAATTGGGCCTGCCGGCTTGTCTGGGAACATCGCGCCGCTTGCCAGCACAATTTCTTTTGATTACACAATGCCGTCCAATGCTTATTGCGCTCGCATTTCGTCTTAAGTGTATCAATCGAAATGGAGTTTAGACAGTCACATTGTTTTGCACGAATGAACGCTATTTTGAACGCGTGAATTTGAGTCACTCAACGTACGTGTTAAATGCGATTATAATTTTGTGTACTCGTATTTACTTTAGTACGCGTTTATATAAATCTATTTTGTTTTGGCAACTACCTACATATTCGCTTATATGGATGATACATACATACATACATGCAATACACAATAAGTTTGTATGTACATATTTGTTTCTAACTAAGTTGGATTTGTTTTGAATTTTTTGAATATTTCCGCGTTCAGCCAATTTCGGCAGTCAGCGCGTTGTAATGAATCTTAAGTGCAAAAAAGACGAGACGTTTTCAATTCAATGCGAATTTCCATCAAACTTGTCGTAATTGCGCACTTTGTGTGGCTTTCAAATTTATATATTTATGAATATTCAGATGTACATATAAAAATTCATACTGCGTTTTAATTTCCAAATTGCCATCAACTAATAACAACATACATACAAATGTGTCTGATGAGCTGGAAATGGTGTTTTGAATAAGCAAATAATTAGAAAACTCAAAGTTTTTCAAGCACTTAGGCGAGTTGGCTCATTGTACTTGAGGTCTCAAGCGAGAACAAGCGAGATAAGATTAGGAGCGGGAGGGAGTAATTTATTTCGGGGCAAACTTATCAAACTCTTTGGCGAACCTTAACAGCTTATCGAGGGAGAGCGAATGTAACGAAACCGCAATCGTTTAAGAAATGCTTTGTACTAAATATCCTCACCATCGATAATGAATGTGCGCAGTGGATTGTCGATGTTGCCAATCTTTACGATCCGTTGCCTCCATGGATTGCCCCCCGGAATCAGTCCTTTAGTCAGTCAGAGCTCATAGCAGAAATTTCGCCACCACCTTGGCCGTTCTTGTTTGTTTTGTGGGTGTCAATAAAGCACAATTGAGCTTTACGAATCTTCCTAGTTCCTGCCGTGAACACCAAAGTGCCCCGGTATTTACACTAGTTCAGGCCTTTTCCATCCTTCCTTTTCAAAATCCTTTATTGAGTAACACCAACAACTTTCTTCCGATGGAGACTATCGCTATCAGTCAGTACCACAGCTAGATGGAAGATAATCTGCGTTTTATAATAACCTCAATTGTCGTTATTGGTATTGAATATACTTACGAGTATGCAAGTGTGTCGAATACAAAATGTTTCGATTCTTTACTCCACAAGTTCATAATCATCGACATGTTTACACTGAAATTATATCCGTTCTACTACTTAGCACACCCATTTATGCATAACTTTTCTCCACTTGGCTTTGATTAATTAATCACATTTTATGTTCTTAGACGTGCGACCCACACTGCTGTGGAAAAAAAAACACAAAAAACTGCTGCTTTTGAAAATTAAAAAGAAAAATAATCAGTGAATTAAATCGCATTGAATTTGCTTACTAAGCCAATAAGACCGAGGGAGTGAGTGACAAATACCAATACAAATACAATTAGCACCAAGACAAAGCAAATGGTTACCCACCAGCCATCGACAGCGACTGCATCAGCCTACATTCATACGGACGTGAAATAAAATGCTCGCATTACTGAAAGCAAATAAGTTCTATTTTGCACAGAGTTATTTGGTAAATGCTCTATCAGCCGTTTGCATATTTCATTGAAATGCTATTATTGCCTTTCGTTTTCGCAATTATTGATCCTCACCACACGCGCTGAAACCTTGACATCTCGCATTTCCAGCTCTTCACCCGTTGCAATTTCAATTCGATTTTCGATTGCTCATTTTGTTTGCTTAGCTAATTTTCAGTCCAATTAAAAGCAAGCAAATAGGCGCCGCAAACCTCTTCCCTTCGCTCTGCTAGACACACCAACTTTAATATCGCTGGCAGCAATCTTGAGCTGTAATTATTACGAATTCAGCGACATAGCTATTGAGAACTCGAGGAAACAGAGCCGGCGTTGAGTTTCATTATTTGTTGTGAGCTACAGTGGAGTTTGTGCCTCCTATGTGTCCCTAAGTACAAGTCAACGTGTTCGAACCACGTCGAATTTGCGCTGAAGGCAAACAAAAAATTTAATTTAATCAATTGTTGTTGTTAAATATGTACATATGTATGTGTGTGCCTACCAACCTACCTACATACATACATACTCGTACATATATTTACTTAATAAAAGCGGGGTTTTGGCGCCAAAGCGAGTCTGCGCACAATTTCAAGGTTGAGCGAGCAGCCGGTATAGATTTGTAGCAACAACAACAACAGCTGTTGTAACCGTAATCGTTGAACATTTTTTTATTTACCATTATTAAAAAAAATCTGAATCAGAGGTGATTATGCAGAGAGACGCCTACGCAGTCGAGCCGATGAAAGAGGCAATGCAAATTGGAGTCCGCTTGCAAATCATTGAATGGTAAAACGATAATCTTAATTAAAATAAAGCGATTTTGCGGTCATATGAAAGTTCGAAACAATTTTTTTTTTAACAGCAAAATTAATTATGATTAAAATTTTGTTGTAAATACCTTTTCTGCCTTGAAAGTAGTTCTTTTTTCAACTCGACTGCTACAATTCCTGAAAACTACTCGATCGTTTCGGTTTTGCGGCAACTGGGTTTTTTTAACGAGACACTTCTAAAATCAGGGTTCCCAATCATTCACTCACGTATGCCGCGAACGCGAACGAGAATGCCCAAAATTTTCTGTGTCGTTCACCTTCGCGAAAGAGAGCAAGAAAACAAATACCAGCTCATTCGCGTTTGCTCGTTAGATAGGAAAAATTTTGTTACTCTTCCCACGCGTATGCGAAGGAGAATCAAACATCGCGCGTTCGTAAATGAAGCTAAGCGTTGCATCGAACCCTTCACGAACGTTCATTTCTGTTGTTCGCATTTTTATATGAACGTAAAGCAGTACAGTTAGTAGTAAAGTTTTTATTCAAATCGAACAATTTTTTTTTTAAGGTTTTGCAGTATTGAATTTAAATGAAAATATTGCATTTAAATTAGCAGTCAGTAAAGCCTAAATGCGTGAGCAGGCTGTCGATTAATCTAATGCTGAATTTGTTTTTTGCTGATTTATTTACAATTTAAATTTTCTGAAATTTTTTATCAATTACCTATAATACATTAAACGATAAGCCGGTTTTAATGAAACTTTGAGATATTAGAAGAAAGAAACCTAAGCTTAGAAAATTCATCATCAATTTTGGGAAAATTAATTTTTTTTTATTTTTAAACAATTGTTTATAAAAAATTGTTTTTTTTTTTTCGTTTTGAGGCTTATTTAAATCTCAAGAAATGTATGTTGATAACATAACTCCGAGGAATTTAAGTCTGTAAAAAAATGCCAAGCCAAGTAATTTTAAAAATAAAAACTTTGCTTGTAACGCAAAAATAAATTACAATAAATAAAATTAACTTAATTCCAAAGCCTTCTCCTTTCTGTCCGCTGCCCGCAAAATAGCAGCAACAAAACAAGCAGAGGCGCGTTGGCAACATCAGTTGCACGCACGGAATTGGCCACCAAAACTCCCACATTCGCTTCTCGAGGCGATTCCATGGAGTATCAGATTTTACCGACGCTGCGCTTGAAGCGCACAGCTGACGCGACGCTTGGCGCTTAGCCGCTGCACGATCTATTCACTGCTGGCGAGTTTTTAGTATTAAATTGAAAATTGTTTGGCTCAGCTTTTAGTGGCGTTTCAGCCAGCTTCGTTGACGGACGTGTGAATGCAATAAGCGGCGCCGCAGTGTAGCCAAAACACAAACAAGTAGACCACGCGATTATCGATCAGACGCGATTTGTGGCAACCAAAGTGACGCACACGCTCGAACAGCAGCGCCAGGTGCAGCGTGTGAAAACGCAAACGAGCGTTCGATCGACCAAACGCCCGAAAGAGCCAACGAACTAGCGCACGGGAGATTTGCCAAGCGTGTGCCGAGTGCCGAGTGCTGAGCGCGTTAGTGCTCTGTCAACAAGCGCAGTGAGGCTAGCAAGCGTGCCAGTGTAACACCGAGATTGAGTTGCTCAAGTTTTGAACTTTTGTCTAAGTTTTAGTTGGGCCATTTCGAAAGACCCCATAAATAGAAGTGTTGAATTTAAAAGCAAATAAAAACAAATAAATAATTTCGTTAAACTCGTTGCTGTTTCGAAGGCTTTGCGGCGCGTTTTTGTCAAGCGATTGAACGGAAGTGCAACAGACGGATTTTGCGATACTCAAAAACTTTGAATTTGCAGAAATAAACAACTGAGATCGTTCATTCGATTTTTGCGCTTTTTTCGCCTTTCATGTGAGCCGAGTAATTAAACGTTGCCGCGCGACTGGTGTTGCAAGTTGCGTGCAAGAAGCAGTTTATGCAGCGCCGTCATTATTTTTTTTTCTCATTTATGTTTTGGATTTTTATCGCTTCATTGTTGCAATTGGCTTAGCGTTTCGCTATTTCCGCTGTACTTGAAAAGAGTTTGCAATTGGAAAATTCCTAAAGCAAGCGATGTGTTAAAAAATTGAAAAGAAAAGAAAAAAAAAACGAAAGAAAAAGAAGTTGAAAGTGAAAATTTTAATCTTACTCACATTAAAATTATACGGAAGCTATTGAAAGTATTATATTCAAACAAAAATTTATATTAAAAAGTATTACAATGTGGCTCTACTGCTGGATGCTTGCGTTATGGTTGGTGAGTATCAATCGGATTTATCAAAATGGTTACACGTTTTGGATTTCGCAAGTGAAAAAAAGAATGTATTTAAGAGATTTAAAAATTTAACTTTTTGCCATAATAAACTTATTTCTTGTTACGTTACATATTTTGATGTAGTTTGAGGGCAGCAACAACGTATGTTCCTATGTATGTATGAATCAACCAGTTTAAGTGCCAACATTTCATTGTATAATTTCGTTTCTTGATGAAAGGAATGAAAAAAAGGTTATGAGGTTAGGTCTATGACCAAAAAGAAATATATATAAATAGATAATCGGGTAATCAAATATACAATCTAGGCGCAATTGAAGAGTAAAATTAGAGATGGTGCTGAGTGCAGTAACAAAAACTAAATTAAGTATCTTTGTCCTTTAATCTTAGATGCTGTAATACAAATGATGAAGGTTCTTAAAGAAACTTTCAGATCTTTATACAAATATTAATACTTTAGGGATAAGATTTTCAACTCGCTTAAAAAATGCAAGCTACTCACAAACTTTTTTGTTTTTTATAATAATTCAAATAATGTGCTTTTGAGTGAAAATCTCATAATAATCTCCAATATTTGTATAATAGAATGGGAATGATTTTTTATATCAGACAATAAGTATATCCTTCATTTGAAAGCCCATAGGAATATAGACGAAAAAAATATTTGGTATAAATCGATATCACAGTTGGACAAAATTAATTAATTAGCGTTTTAACTAACAGAATTCTGTTTGTTACTACTCGCCAATCGACTTATCGAACCCCGATTTTTAATTATTTCTTTTAAAATTTAAATTTTTATAACTTATTGCCTAAACGTAGATTCACGGAAATTAATAATCCCATACTTCCTTTGCTTTATTTTGAAATATTAGGAAAAGTATTTTTGAAATTGAGAATACGTTAAATACACAAAAATATAGCACAATCACACATTGAAGTACTTTTGAATTCAAATGCAGTTCAGTCTCATACAAAAACCATTAAAATGATGTTTTAAGTTTTATACAAAATGTTCTATAATTTTACAAAACTTCACCAAAATTTCGAACTAAAATTTTTTTTTACAATCTTTTCCGTATGCAGTTGGTGGTCGTGTTTTATGATTTTTAAATAATTGAAGGTATAAATGGTTGGCTTATATTTTTTTTTAAAGATATCTTAGTTTGCACTCGATTTACTGTGTGCGTGGTCATGAGGATGGAGGAACTATATCTCGAATCTTAATATTTTATAATATCTTCTATAAATTATTGGCATTTTTTAAATATTGCACATAAAAGCAATACAATTTTTTAATGGAACCACTATTTGATTTGGTGCTAAGAAGTAATTGATGTGCACTAAAAATAATTGAAATTTACAAGCCAAAGCAGTTTATCGCTTCACGTCGATTACCTACCAAGCTTTTTTTCACACAAATTACAAATAACAAATTGTTTATTAAATTTGAGTAAATTCCATTAACAACTGAACAAATTGCACTTCAATGCCAGCGACCGTCAAATGCAAACGCTTCTGTTGCACTGCGTCCTAGTGTGCACATTTGAATATTGATTTTCCACCGTATAATTATTTAATGCATCAAATGCATACGTAAATACGTGCATACATACATACATACAGACATACATACATACATAGGTACAAATGTAGATGCAGTAAATAAATATAAACAAATCGCCGAGCATCCAGTGTCAACCCGCCTTTCTTTGCTCATCTTCCGAACTCGCGTTCGCTGGCCCAGAGACAAACATATGCGCTCATCTCCACGGGAAATCACGTATTTCTACGTGAAACTAATTTGATATCATACACTCGCATAATAGTTTATTCGTCATTCAATTAGCTATGCCATATTCTATCTAATTAATAATTGTCGAGTCTGTTCGTATTTTAACTTGTTGCGAAACCAATTTGCCTGGCACTTGCACTCGCTTTTGAGTGTTAAATATAAATACTTGTGTATTTACAACAACAACAACAGCATTTAAAATCTCCGATTTGCCATTTGAACAGGAAATGAAGGAATTGTGTTCGCAAACACCCTTTTGGTACGAAAATTTGTGTTCCATTTTCGTTATTCGCGCTGAACTTCTGTTGCTACGAAATAAAAGCCTTTTCAGGGAGAAGTGCCAAAAAAAAAAAAACTTACGCTATGCATAAATAAACAGAACAACAACAATTGTATTTACTGAATAATTAATTTGTTTTACAACCACTTATATACATAAATCACATATTCATACATACCATTACATACTCGTACATACTCGTATATACATATATTTTTTTGTGCCTACATACATACATACATATATACTTATTTATATAAGATTCAAATATGAAAATTCAATGCTCTTATGAGCGTCGTATGAGCGCATTGTTGTAGGCCTTTGTGTGCGTGTGATTTGTCTATTAGAATGTAGAAAAAAATATATGTAGATATTTATATATTTGACCCATATTAGGCCACAAGTTTGGCGATTTGACTGAATATTCATTGGCAGCGAATTGTCATTGGTGACTTACCAGAATAGAAGAGCGAATCGCGTAATCGGTGTTTGCCTGGCAGCGATTTCTGCTTTATTGTCTTCGTTTGGATTGCGTCCTCGATTTGCCACATTTTTGCCAATTCTTTTGAGCGCTGGAATTTTTGACTGAAAGAAACGACCTTAACTGTTTTGTCTTTGACCGCCTGGCATCAAAGCTTTATAATTAATGTTGTTCGCTGTTGTGCCGGTCTTTGTTTTTTATTTTGTTGTTTAGCTGTAAATTTGTTACATCAAAAATCGTGCTATCTAAACAAATGAATGCTCAAACGAGCTGAAAGATCTGCTGATATTTTTGAGGTAATTAATTTTGACACTTTTGAATTGTCTAGCCTTTGAGGAATCCCAATAGATTCATGCGAGCGTTTTTATGTGAAGTTGTGCGTGCTGGAGCGCAACGCCAGCGTTGTTAGCAATGAGAAAGCTGGGATGGGATTATGAAATTTGTTGGCAACAAACAATTTGCATTCTCAGAAGCAATGCCAAAGTTCAGTAACTTCAGTGCACAATTGTGATTTATTTATGTGTGTGTGTGAGTGAGTGCATCAAATGAAGCCAACATGAGATGAGTATTTTTTGTGACAACAGCGACAACAATGCTTAGTTTCATTGTTGCTGTTAGCGTGAATTTGAACACGCTTTTGGGCATGCAGCTGAAGTCGGCTAGTAGTCAGTCGCCTTTGTTTGCGTTTATTTTATATCACACAATTGTGTTTTTGTTTCGTTTTCGTTGTTGTGCTGTGACTGCTGTGACTATTTGTGTTGTTGCTGTCCCTTTAGTTGCGTTACACGATGTAATACAATAGCAATCTTGTTAATCGTGGGCACGCGAGCACAAAAAAACACCAAAAAAAAACACAAAAAAAAAATAAAAAACAAAAAAATTTTAAAATAAAAAGAAACCAATAAAAATCTACGTTGTTAGTTTTCTCTAAATAGGCCAAACGGATCAATGCTTGGCGATTATGTCCGCTAATGCAATCGCTGCACAAGGTTAAATCGCCGAGATCGAGATACAGAGCCATTGTGTGCGAAAACAAAAGACTTCGGCAGCGAACTTGCAAAAATCAATTTGAATTTATTTGATTTAAAAAGTGAAAAAGACTCGAATAAATGCAAATTAATTTGAGTGGCGTAGAGGGAAACATTTCGGAAATTCCAAATTCGAATTGAACGCTCACATCGATTGACGCTATTTGTGGCGCTAGCCAATGCGCCACACAATAGTTGACAGCACCGCAGCAAAATGGAGTGAAGATGTAGGCGGCGAATTTCTGTTACACTCAGGCCAGTGCCTAAAATTTTTATGGTTTATTGTAAGCTGGTACTATGTAACTATGATGTTTTTATTGTTTTAATTGAGCAATTTCAGATTGCATATTCGACGTGACAAACGTAACATAATAATTATGTAATAAAAAACACTAAATTCCCTTTATTATACGATATTTTCATTGTCAAGAATTAGATATTAACATTATATTATTGATATTTAAAATTGCAATAATAATTCACAATTTTATTGAGCTCAAAGCCAATTTTTGTATGATTTTATTTGGAAAAATCCAACAACAGTTTTAGCGGTAGAACCTGCTATTTCGCAGATCGCCGCCTCTCCTCATCATACTTTTTTTTATTTAAATGCATTTATTCTTCATCACCGCTTGCCAGACATGGAAGCAAGTAACCGCGGGTTGCTGTTGTGTTTTTTTCCTACTTCTTTAAACAAACCAACTAAAAACCAGAGCAGCTGATCTGTCACTATTTAAACTTGCTTATGTGGTTGTTGTTTGTGTTTTTAGCAATTATATTTATTTTAATTATTTTATTAATTTTAGAATGCTCATCCTTGCATATACATTTTTTGTTAAGCTTTTTAATATTTTTACAAAAAGCGAGATCCTAAAAGATGCTGTTACTTGAACAACTGATTTGATGTTTTTTAACCGCCTTTCGTTAAGTGTATTGCATTTGGTTTTACGGCTTCGATCACAAAAATGACAAAAGTCAGAAAAAAAATTTTAAAATGTGAACTTTAACAGTTCAAAAAATTTCTATTTCACAATAACTTTTCTTTTTGGTTAGCACTGTGTAGATAAAGTTAAAGATTTGACTGACTTTTATTTTAAAAATTCTAAAAAGTTTAATAATTTCAAAATGTTGTTGTGTACCAATGCACATCCACGTACATGAAAATTAAAAGTATTGTAAATTAAATTTCTTTTTTTTATTTATTATTTTTATAAAACAAGCTTCTTTGGTTTAAAAAAGTGACTGAGAATTACCTAATCAGAATGGACATTTCACATTTTGATAGCTTTTTCTTCAAATATTATTCTACTATGGTTCAAGCATGATTTGTAAATTTTTTTAAAACCAATTTATCTCCTTTTACTGCTAATTTTTTTCATATTATTTGCTGACATAATTTTGATTTTCGGAGAAATTTACATAATTTATTTATAACAAGGAAGATGAAATAAACACAACAGCGAACTCGGCTAGCGTAGCACAATATGTCGCTTATTGGTTCTGCAACTCCGAGCTCCCGGCTTCAAAGCCTGGGAGAAGTGGTTATGAAAAATTAAATTAAAAATTAATTTAATTTAATAATCAAAAAGAAGTCTGATGAGGAAATGTGGTGATTTCGGAAATAGTCCTATAACTTCTACCATTAAAAACTGTTGTGGTTTTTTCACAAAAATCTTCCATAAAACTGGCCTTGAGCTCAATAAAAATTGTAAATTATAACAAGAATATATAAATTAGTTATACTGCCTTGAGAAACTTATTGAAAAAAATTTTAAGAAAACATAAAATTGCCTGGTGGTTTGCTTTAAAAAAGTTATTGCTAAATATTTGAATTAAGTTCATAAAAATATTTGTTATTGTAGCCAAAAGTGAATTTATAACAATCAATTCGATCTGCACTAATTTTTTCTTAAATCTAGACGAGTACATTAATTTTCATAATTTCATAATTTGCAATGCTTTCCGCAATCTCCTTTCTTTAAACACATTATTTCTGGTTCTTATTGGATTTGACAGCCACCCGCTTGCCGTTAATTATTTTAATTTGTTTACTTTGCATTAATTACAAACCGAACAAATCCAACGGAGAAAGCAATAATGGCAACCACAGAGACGCAATAAATTGTGTTGTGAATTGTTTTTTTCGCACATAAAAGGCCAATCGAAAAAATGAGAAAAAATCAAAAAAAAAAAAAATTTAAATAAGCAATTTAAACGTTTTGTCTGCAACACGACCAGCAAGCGGCGACAAAACAACAGTTCGCTGACGTAGCTCGTCCACAAATAGTTAAATGTACGAACAAACCGCGAATTTGGGTTAACGCCGCTGGAGTGCAATCGATCGCTCAGCGGCCGGCGTGCCCAGCGGTTCAAGCGCGCAGCGCGTTCAGCTATCGAACAATCAGTGTTAATTTGAACAGACAGTAGGCGTAGTTCCCCACCAAAAAAAAAAAGAGAGAACTGGATATATTTGTTTTTGCATAGCAGCTTAAGAGCATTTCTTTACATTGACTGCTGCTGGTGTTTTTGTTGCCGCGAAAAATGCGTGAAATTATTTGCGGCGGTGTATTGTGCAACTTGGCGCGAGCACAATGGCAACAGAAATATGCAAAAATAGCCGATTATCAAAATATGAAGAAGGAAGGAGAGCAAGTCAACTAAGAGTTGATCGCTGAATCGCGAGCAATCGAATAGTTGATGAACCAGATAAATTACTACATCGCGTCTTACGTTGACCAAAGCAGGCGTCTGGCCGAACATTAGCATTTTAAACTAGTTTCAATTACACACTTTGTTGTAGTGATAACATCGTTGACTGGTAAACTGAAACATGCTGCCCCAATTTCGTTTGTCTTCGGACGCGTATTGCGCAACCCAGCTCGGTGGAGAGTGCAGCGCAAATATTGGCGAAATGAAATGACCTCACTGCCCTTCATCACGTTGGACTAAAACAAACAATTTCTTAATACGAAATCAGAGCAAAGCCAATTAAAAAAAACCTCCATTGGATTATAGGAATTTGGCGTGAACTCAGCGACGGCGAAGCTAAACGAAAATGTTACATTCGAGTTAGTGAGACAAAAACGGCGCAGAGCGGATAAGGAATGAAATTACTGCTTTTGCCCGCTTTTCACCATCATTTGTTGCTTGTAATTTCTTTAGCGGCTCCGCAAACAGACCCAGAAACACATTCGCATGGACGATTTATCATTTCACGAGCGCATCAACTAACAGACGCCGCACGCCGAACATTTTGCCCATTCACTCATTTAGTCATCCCAACACAGTCGTTTATATCATTAATCAAATAATTCTAAATATTTATTCTGTCATTACGAACATTTTCTTCTAACATTTACGTTGTTAATTTGCTAACTACCATTACTCACTTTAAACTAGACCAGTGAACGTTTGCCTTTTTTAACCTCTAACTTTAGTAAAATTACAGAAAATCATTATAATTTAAAAAGAATATTCAGACATTTCCACACACACATACGTATATACGCTGAGTGTTGAGTTCAGCTTGAATGACAAACTCATTGCAAATGCTACTGTTGTTGTCTGCTGCGATTTGCTGTAAATATTTTCACAGAATCTGTTCACTCGTATTTGGTTTTCAAAGTATTTGCAAAGCGTTCATTTGCTTGTTGCCAAGAAAAAAATGTGTGCATTTGCATCGTTTTAAATAGTAAAAAAACATGTGTTCGTAAAACTTGAAATGAGATGCAAATTTTCTGAAAGCAACGCCATGCTGTAATGCTTGCTGGCAGGAACAAGTTCGTTTCTTAAGTCTTTAGTTTTTCAAGGCAAACTGAAAATTTGAATAAGTGGTAAAGAAAAAACTAAATTTTGTGAATGAGTTACTTTGAAGGAAGGGAATATTATTTTGAGATTATGATTCAATCACTCAATGTTTCGGTTAAAGCAGCTTTCTCGCTCCCATTTGAAAAAAAAAGAGGTAAATATAACTTAATGCGAAAATCTTAGTAAGAAATGTAAATTGGCAATATGTAAATTAAATATTAAAAATTGAGTCAATGCAAATGTTAACTATCGTCGAGAGTATTATTTTGATCATCGTTTCGTGACATTTCCATAACTTAATTGGCAAACTATATTTCACACATTAAATTTAAATTTGCAACTCAATTGCTAATTGCAATATTTTATTAATTTGGCCGAGCTTCTCCTACCATTTGTGATGTGCGTCTTTTACGTTGTACCACAAATGGAGAGACCTACAGTTTTTGACCGACTGCGCATGGCAGATGTATTTTGTGAGAAGCTTTTTTATGGCAGAAATTCCCTTTGGAGGTTTGCCACAGCCAGCCGAGTTATAAGCGATATTGGCCGAGATTCTGACACTCGACTACAGCGGGAATATTTTTAGTAATATTTTCAAAAAAAAAAAGTATCAAATGATTCAATTTTACCTTAGGTCATTGTGTTCATCTTAGGAGAATTAGAATATCTTCGAATGTTGAAAAACTTGCGTTTAACTTTTCTAAAGCAAGTTTGGTGTCTTAAGTTTCTTTCGCATTTCAAAACGTTACCAAAGTACAACTACACTTAATGATACAAATATTTTAGAATAAAAAGACTAATTTCCTAAAAAGGCAAATGCGCATCTATGCATTCCTGCTACGGAGTGAGTGGCGCTACATTTTTTTCTGGGAAGTAAACCAGCATGAAGTGTACTCTGGTATCTCTAATACGCAATGTGAACTCGCATATTTTCCAAATTAACTAAAACTATTTTTTGAAATTTGAGACACTAAATGTGCAAATTTGGCTTAACTAAACTGAACAAAAAACAAAGAACTTTCAATTACTGTTAGAAAACATTGAGCAGGTGTTGGATTTCACAATATAAAATCACTATTTGCTCACAAGATGTCTTTGAAACTTGAGCCATCTTTGGCTCGATTTATGAAATTGGCCACTGTGTGTGTGTGTGTGTGTGTGCATTTTGGTTCACATACGATGAAAGCACACATACATTGAATCATTTGCGTTTACAACAACTGCATGTGGCATTGTATTCGCATGCCCATAATGTACATACAGGAAATTTCGAACCAAATGTGTACTTAGTTGGCCTAGAGAAGCGCAAACGTGTGTAGTAGTTTACGAAATATGCAGCGATTAGCATAAAATTCTCCCTCCACTGCTCCAGTTATGAGCTGCATGGCCTTCACGCATTTGCGCATTTCAATTTGGGACTTACACACATTTGTGTTTATACAAATTCCTAAACTCGCAAGCAAGTCATTTGCCAACTGCCATGCATTTGATTTATGAGACAGCGATTTGCAAATGACAAAAGCAAAACCTTCTTGGGTCATTTAACCTCCGTCGAAATGACGCTTATTTTGCTGCACTCCAGTGAGTCTTGGCGGCAAACTTCACGGCTTGCAACTCTGAAGCAAAATCAACCTGCCACACCATCTTCGGTTCTTCTGATCTTGTCCAGAAGCAGACCAATGACACTTTGTTTATGACTTTTCGCTGCTCTCTAACATAAATAAATATAATCAATAAAATATATGTGAGTTTGATTGTGGTCGTCACGCTGTGAACAACCGCAACGGACAAATCTAAAAGCGAAAGTGTTAAACAATTTTCGTTACGCGTGTTCGCGCAGCCCGCCCCCAAGCCATGCACCGACGAGCTGGTGACCCGTGGAGTCAGCCACTTGTTGTTCACTTTTATGCTCGAATGTTATTAGATACGTGCCAGTGACGGCCCTGGGCCACACCACCGCACACAGCACACGGCCGTTTTTATCAAAATTTGCTAATTATATAAAAATGCCGGAAGCAAGTGCGTTTGTATGTGCGTCATCATTTCAATATTTATTTAAAATTTTGGTAAGCATTTTATTTACAAGGGAACTTCTCTGCATTGGCGATAGGAGTTCATCGGATAGACATTTTTTTTTATATTCTCGCGCACTTTGTCTCATTGGCATGCAAAGCATTCGATGTTGGTGGCACACAAACGCACGCACATACACATGTTTATGTAAGTATTATTTGCATATATTTTTTGTGTGTTCATATTTTTTTGTGTTATTTATTAATGTGCGCACTTGACTATTGCTTTCGTTTTACATGTTCATTTGTATGTATACACATGCAACGCGTCAAAAGCGATCCAAATGTTTGATAAAACGTGCATTCACCGCTGTTGTTGTTGTTGTTATTGCAACTAAATGAAACAGCAGTTATGCTCAACTTTGCAACACCTTTGTAACAAATGTTAACTGGCAGCAAAGTGGAAATTGTGCAATTCATGCACATACATCCATACATATGTACATACGTATGAGTACCTACCTACATTAGGGTGCTTCTAATTTGACGTTTGGATGTTGTTTTCTTGCACAATCATGCAAAAACGGTTCAACGCATTGAAATGAAATAAAGCAAAAATATAAATTTTAAACTAGATATAAACATAGCTTACATTTTATCCTACTTAAGGAATTGTAAAAGTGGGCGTGGCACCTCATGTATACACTGAATTTTCGATAACGCATATCCCTGATTCCGATGGCATGCTGACATTTAGAATGTGTATTTTTGTACGAGTATGTGAAATCGCACACTTGGCGGAAACTGAGGTTAATTGGAAAAGTGGGCGTGATGTAAAATCGTGAGGAAAAATGTCGCAGATATAAACTAGTCCAAGTCATTAAAAAAATTTAAGTTCTCTTTTTACGCATTTTTAAAGTAAATTAACGGTCGCTACCAGCAAAATATATTATTTTAACGATTTTTATTCATTTATTAGATTTTTTTGGAATTGTTAGTTTGCGGTTTTGTAGCCCATTGAATTTTAGTATAATAAAGTGTAGGTGTAAAGTGGCTAAAAATAAACGTTGTTTCAAAAATATTTTTTTACAACTGAGACTATTCCGCAATTTCTTCCACTTAGAAATAAATTGCGAGCAAATGTTTAATAGAAGAACTTGCGAAAAAGCGTCATTTCAAAAATGTGCACTCTTCAGCTATTCACTTTTAGCTTCTACATATTTTGTTGTATTAAACTTAACTTAAATGGTGTAAAAAAGTTAAATTTAAAACACGCGTTCGACGCAGCTACTTTTCAAAATTTCACAAACAAGTAGCACCCTAACATTAATACACACACATACACACATATACATATGTATGTATGTAGACACATTCATAATCTCCGCCTATTTTCGCAACTCTAAATTTGTAGTTTTCAGGTTACTTGTAAATGTGATACAAATGTGTTGTCATCCAATAAAAACAATTTAAGTTGGTCTATTTTTTTTTTCGTTTTTTTGCAGTGAGGAAACTTTGCAAAATATTTAGTTTCTTTGCGTTCAACTCCTTTTAGGCGCTCGAAAGTGTACTTTCTATCTACTAAGCGTTAAGCCATGGCAAACTACAATTTGACTTACATGAAAATTTGAGGCGTTTTTGTGGCCATTTTTGGAATGGGAATTTAGGAGAAACACCAAGCGAAATGGCATAAATTGGCAAAGTACATAAGCCTCTTAAATAATAATCTAAATGTGTAGAAATATAATAATAATTTGACGTGTCTCAAAATATTTGAGCGCTTTTCGCAATTTGAAAAAATGAATTCGTGAAAAGCAAACGTTCAGTCTTTGTTCACAATTAAGAAAAAATCCATAAAGTATCTTTAAAATTTCAGAATTTATAAAATTATTTTAGGTTATGTAGTTTTATTGTTACATTTATATTAATTCAAAAGAAATAGCGCCTAACTGTCTACATAACAACTGTAAATATTTAATGACAAAGAAAACATTGTGATGGGCAACAAATTCGGCCAAATGAGCAACAATTTTGAAATGTTTAAGAAAACTTCTCGAATTTTTTTCCTATTTAAAAAAAAAAAACTGAAATTTTACTGACTTGAATTTTGGCAATTCAAAATAAAAAAAATTGGGTTTGCATTGCATAATTGTTTCAGAGAATTCTTCTTTTTATGTCGCTTATTTTTTCGACGCACTTTGATTCTCTGCTCATTCGATTGCTTAGAACGTTTTCAACGTGAATATATACAAATATTGAATTTCATATATAAATTTGTATGTACATGTACATATTTACATATATTTTTATTGCATACGATTAATTGGAATTTTATGCGATGTTTTTTCACGCCACATTCACATTCATTTTCTGCTTCATGTGATTTGAAGAAAAAAAAGAAAAAAAAAATAAATTTATTGATATTCAATATAACCATAAAGTACCCTTTTCAAATAAATGCATTCCGATTAGTTTACCTTTAAAGGCTGTAATGATTCATTGCATCATAAATTCAAATTCCTTTCCACCATTAAATCACCCATTGAAATGAGTTGAATGAAAAAAAAAAAAAAAAAACACAAAAACAGCTCAGCGTTGAAATCACAAATCCCACTGAATTACTTCAATAAAAATGTTAATTGCTAAACATTCAGAAACATCAAATGCAACAACAATGCGACACGCAATCGCGCTCTGTCTGTAAGCAATTACGAATGTTTGTATAAAAGCTCGCAAAATTGCTTGTTTAATTTAAACCGAATTTTGAATTCCTACTTGGCCTCACTTCAAATCCATTTCTACCCACACAACATTTTGGGTTTGCAACGCCAGTCCAACGTTTTGGGCCACAAAGTGTTAAGAAGATTTTCAGCTCAGCTGCCGCCCACGCCGACTCGCTCGCAGTTCTTGGGAGCTACGCACTCGCCAGCTATGAAATAAAGCTGCGATTAAGCTCTAATATTACGCTTTTGCCAGCAGCTGTCAGTGGAATTTGATATACCTACTCGTATGTATGTATGTAAGTGGTGGTCGCAGTTTGCTTTTATTAGCGAATTTTTCGTATCACAAATTTCGTGGCTAAAGCGCTGCGTGGCTGTTGTTGGTGTCGTGCTGGCATCACGATTAAGTCTTTCACATAAATTTCGGCGCACATTTCATTTACTTCCTTGTCAATTGACGGCGCTTCTGCGCAGTAATTCTAGCGACAATTAATTGAAGTGGAAACCTTGGGTGAGTGAAGTGCTTATAAGCTGGTTCAATCGCACACTCACCCACACTGTTGATCTTTCTTATTTTTTTTTTTTTTTTTTTTTTTTTTCGACATTTGTTTTTCTGTCGAAATATCTGCTGTGCGATTTACGTGTTGCATCATTCCATCATATTTATTCTACATGCAAAAAAAAAAAAACTCCACATCGCCTACTCTGCTTATCCGCTCGGCGCGTGTTGTCACTTACGCCGCCCCCGTTGGCGAAATTCTGTGTGCACCGCACTGACAATAATCGGCAAGTCTTAATTAGCACCAAAGCGACAAAGAGCCGTCACTGGCGACCCACTCCACTGCTGCACTCTCCATCAGCTCCGCTGGTGTAAACTGCAGTCGTTGGCTCCGACTGCTTGCCGCTTCGTTGCATACGCGCATGGCGTTGGCGCAAATGGTGGCGGGTGGCGGCAGCGGCTGGTGTCAGCGATTGCACAAACGCCTTAGTAACCCACATTGCTATTTCTAAAAATACTTTGACGTGAGCGCGCGCACTTACTTAACTACTTGAAAATATCAATTTCAAAATTCTACAAAACAACCAACGAACCTAACATCTGGGTAGACGTGTTCGTGTTACAAATACAAAAATGTGATTCAGCGGTAGCCGATGGGCGGCAGCTAACAAATTGCGTCATTCCGTTAAAAGTGCAAATAGTTTCTGATTAGACTTTTGCACGGAACAAATACATACACACAAACATACCCCATCGCATAATTGTAACCGCACCAAATATGGCAATTCACATTTAATTTATTACGTTTTTATTATTTCTCAATTAAAAAATTCAATTCAAATTGAAGAAACCTCAGCTTCAAGCTTTATAAACAATTTAAAAAAGAAAAACTATTTATAAAAAGTTCAAATTATATAAAAATTTTTTTTTGAAATTTATTTTTGATTTTTTAAATAAATTTTTTTTTCGGTGGAAGAACGTGACTTTAGCGAATATTAAAAATTCGAATTCTAAAAAAATTTAAAATTTAGATGATTTTTCTGCAGAACAATTGTATTTTAACTGAAAATAAAGAAAATTAAAAATATGGCGCATTTATAATTTTGGGATGAAGTGTATTTGTAAACAAATATGTAGGTATTATTGTATGCGATGATTATAATTTAGACTACGAAAATATTATATTCTCCGGGGATGTAAGTTAATTTCCAACTATAGAAATTTATGCGTTCGTTCTCTAACAAAATTGCATTGAGATAAAAAAATGCGAAAAGCCGAGTGGCGTTGGAATGCAAGGTGTTTTGGTTGATTGAATAAATGCAATTGCATTACGACCTGAATTGTTATAAAGCAATTAATGGTATTTAAAAAAAACAGGAGACCTTGCTGCTATTAAGTTTTTTTGTTTAGAATTCCTCATCATAATTATGTGATAATTGCAAAGTTATTATTATGATGCATACAAACGTTTTAGCAATGGGCAATAGTATTTAATTATTTAATGGAAATAAAGGAATTTCCAGTTCCCATTACTTCATCTGGCGAAAATCGTAAAAATCATTTAAAGCATTCGATATTTAATCGATAAAAAAGCGTAGTTTCTCAGAATATTTACTTTACTTTACTAAATAAAAATGTTTTATAAGATTAGAGCCTGAGTGAGCTAAATTTTGTTGCGCATTAATTTCCATACGCATTTCCAATTTATAGCGATTGAAAGTTTGAAAGACTGAAGAGAAAATAATTTTGTTTTCTATTTAAACCACAACCCTTCTAAGTCAATTTCATATGAGCTTTTGGATCTGAATTTATTTTATCTTGTTAATTTTTTTAAACACCCAATAACCAAGTTAAGGGGAGGTTTCTTTCAAATTTGGTCGAGAAAATCGATTTTTCTTATTAAAAAAAATTAAAGCTACATATTCGTAGAATATACGTACAAACGGATTTTTCGATACAATCGATGTTTATAGAATTAGAGCGTCCCAATCTAAGCCTTCTTTTCGGTCAAATTTGAAAGAACCTCCCCTTAAGGGCTTTTAGGACCTAAAAACATTTAAAAAATCAAGATAAAGCATCGAAAGAGACATTAGAAGGAAATAAGATTGGCAAAAATGCATACAGGCAATAAATTTGGAATTTTTAATTTTACAGGCAAAGCGAAAAAAAAATAACTTCATTAAATGAACGTTTTGCACTTTCATAGAGATTTTAATACAAGTGGAACCGCGTGTTTAGCCCAAAAGACCTTATCTTTCGTAGTTATAGTTATGTAAAAATAATCACCAGAAGCATTTTGAAACTTTCGAAAACTTTACTTTAAATTTTAAATACTAAAGGCAATAAAGGTAAAATAATACACTTATTTGGAAATAGGGAAGATAAAATACAAATATTTGAAATCGGGCAAAAATAATAGGTAACGCACATGAGCTCCATTTTCATGACTTTGTAACTAGGAAGTGGCTAGAATTTCTCATTATCAGTTAATTTATTCTCTAACCTTCTCAAATTGACAAGTAAAAAATCGATTGTGTTAAACGTTTGTTCAATGTAATTATTTAACGCCTTTCGATGAATTTCCACCTACCTTATAAATAAGCGAATTGGAAAAGTAAAAAAAAATAATTAAAAGTACATTTGTGGTACATTTGTGGTACATCAAACTGTGTGTCGCCAGCAGATTCCATAATTTATGACCACGCATTAAACCCAAAATGTTGCTATTTTTTATTGGAATATTGTAAAAAATTGGTAATTCAAATCTGCAGAGCATCGATCCAGCCTTATGTGGTGTGAGTTAGGCTTCTCATTCTAAGAATTTGGGGTGTGCTTTCTACACCAACATAAAATTTTATGAACACGCTAAAAAACACGCACTTAAAGTCAAAATGATTTTTTTTTCGGAATCATCAAATTTTATATACGATATATGTATGTATGTATGTAGATATGTACATGAAGACATGTCCAAAAATAGTATACACACATAAAGAGGTATGACTGTGCTTAGGTTCTGACAGCGAACTTAAAATGGATTGACTGTCATAAATTAAATAAATGTTTATTTCGCGAAAGGTGTTTTCCAGCTGTCAAATAAAGAGTTAAGGTAACTGCCATTATTAAATTCATCCTTCTATTAAAACGTACCCCATTTGATTAGCTGTGAGTAATAAAATGAAATTAAAAGAATTTCTTCAAATTGCTAACTATTCCGCGTAGGCATACAAATCTTGATGATAAATATTTACGAGTATAAATTGAAATTCAGCTCATCTGCTAATAACTGTACAAACATTTGTACATATTTATGCGTTGTTTCGCCGCATTTGAGTTGGCTTTAAATTATGAATGTTTTTACAATATTTATGGAGATTGATATTCAGCAATAAATTCTTCGTCCCAACTCCATGTTGGGTCGCAGCGTTTGCTGCCCACTTTACAGCTGTTTGGGAGCAACAATAGCAACAACAGTAGCTGTTCGCCAAAACGTTCAACCCGCTCGTCTTAGCTCAATAAACATAATTCATTGCCAACGATTTCAATTCGTCGCTCAATTGTTTGCCGTGGCATTCTTCGAATATGTTGCCGTTTTGTTGTTGTTGTTGTTGTTGTTGCGATTGTTTACATTTCATTGGACTGTTGGCATTTGACAATGCGAACGGAACGTGAATTGTGGCAACATCGAGCATCGAACGTTAGCGAAATTAGAGAGTGACACATTTCGGTCGTCAGGCATTCGCACCGGCGCCACTCCCCCTCCCTCCACCGCCGGGGGCACGCTCTTAAGCCATGTGCAATAGCCGCCCTGCCGTCTCCTTTGCACCGATCGCTTGACAATGCAATTGCAGTGCGCCACTTAATGGTACCGCCGACAATTTTTATTGCTTTCTTGCCTTACACATTTCAACTTTGTTGAAGTATTTTTTTTTTTTTTTTTTTTTTTTTTTTTTTTGAATAACACAAAAAGTCGTGCATGTGAAGTTTGGTTTGTAAATTGTAGTCCGTGGACAGCAAAATATGCCGGCCAAGACACGTTGCGGCGTGTGAAGGCGAAGGTGGCGCTTACTTACTCGCCGACTTGCAAGTTGCAACGAACTGGCGCAGAAGGAGAGACCGAAATGAGTGAAAGTGCCTTGCGCCAGAAACAAATGCACTCGCCATTGTTATGTTTGGTTTAGTTCAATATTTTTAGTTGTGTATTCTCATATATTTGCAAAATGTTTTTTTTTTTCAATTTGCTGAACTTGCAACAGTACTTTGCGGCGCAATTCTCGTTGCATGCACGCATGCAATGTGTTGCAATCTGCGAAGCCACAACAATAATGCGGCATGTAGCAACAAATTGTGCAAATAAACAAGCTGGAAAATATTCATATCAATATTTTTGCAATGCACATTAAGGATGCCCAACATTTTTTTGGATTGTTTCGATTTAACATTTCCAGCAAATCTCCGGTGTACTATATTTATATTATTTTCCTTTAAAAGCAGTAAATATATAAAATTTGAGACCGGCTAACTTGGCGGCTACAAACACTAATGGGATTTAGAATTACATATATTACAATAAACGCTCATCTCTCGAGAAAGGAGACTACGGGGCGAATAATAGAGCTTTTCTCTTTTTTTGTTTTGTTGATGCAATAAAATCAAAATTTATTCCGACGATATAAAAAGCTTAAAAAACTTGAATTTTTCCACATCAACTTGAACACCCTTTATATATGTATGTACATATGTATACACATACAAAGATTCGTAAATACAAGCTAGTGTACTTCAATTTGCTTTGCTGAATATTAAAACAAAGTCAGGCAATCAAATTGAAAATATAGTAGTATATGCACTACATACATATATACATATACATACATACATGCCTATGTACATAGATATATACACACTTGCTTAAACCTCCATTATATTTGACTTTCAGCGAAGTTAATGCATCGATTAAACGAAGTATTTAGTTCCCAATTAAGTTCCCCTTGTAAAAGTTGTAATAGGAGAAGGGCAGTGAAAAGAAGTGTGTGTGTGTATCAGCTTTTTTACATTGCAACAAAAAAATCTAGGCAAAAGTTGAAAAAACGAACATTTTTAATATATTTGTTAATTGCCGCTCGTGAATCTGCCTTCTTACCTTTTCTTTAACTTCGATACTTTGACTCACCCACTATAATATTCTGTTAATCTTATGTTTAATCTTTTCCAATGTTGCATATTATCAAATTCAAAATGAAAAAAATAAAATTGTACGTTGTATTCATGTTTATAGCTTAGTATACGACTCATAAGAACAATGAAAACTGCATATGAAATAACACTCAAGAAATGAAAAAGTGATTTTTTTCTATAATAATTTCTTAAATCAGTCTGAAGACCTCAAGAAAATCGAAAAGCTAATATAAAGTGACACTCAAGAAATGAAAAATATATTTTATGCTATAACAATTTCTTAAATCAATCTGAAGCTGTTAAGAAAAAATGCTCGTATATTCTCGTATTTATTCAAGAAAATTTACATCAACGGCAAAGTACGAGTACCTTTTTAAGCAAAAACGATTTCCTTAAATTTTTTTTATCGTTTTTTGAGACTTTTTCAATATAATTTCTTAAAACTTTTTAGACTTTTAGACTATCTAAATGAATTGCGCATTACGAAATTCGAAATTAAGATTAAAGATACAGCGATCCTCTAGTAAAAAAAAAAATTGGCGGAAATAATGTGCTTCAGTTCATTTTGTTGTCTGTGTAATTCGGGCAACACACGGAAAAATCGAACTTTATTGCACTTTGAGTGTTTGTGTACTCCTTAGAGCCTTTTATATAGTGGAGAGTTAGTTCACATCCGAAAATCTGCTGATTTTGCGATCTAACAATTGACGAAATTTGTTTACTACAATTTTCGTTTACTTATTTATTTTCTATTTTCGGGTGTTAAGTAGTTAAAAAATTAATGAAAACTGTTCCAACATGACACAGCGGCAAAATTTACTAAACATAAACGAAATGCTTAGATTTTTGGAAAGTTGCTTTATAAATCAAATAAAATATATTCTTAAAACAATTTAATGTCAATCATGTTTTTGTAAATAAAACTGCCTAAATCATTTTCGCCACCAATTCAATCAGTTTTTTTGTCGTAGAAATTCGTAAATGGTAAGGTTCATAAATTTAGTGATGATTATTGGAGTTTTTGTCCTCTACTCTCGCGGTTTCAAAAAATCGATTTTTTTTTTAAATTTAATTTAAATCTGTGTATGTAAGTATGTATGTATATGTATCCAAGAATACGCAACAGAGATTTCGTAGAAATCACATTCCTTTGCTTGCTTCTGGGCTCCGTAATGTGCCCGTCTCCATCAAGTTATACACTTAAATTTATCTTTAAATGCGTTTTCCCGAAAGTAGTATTTTTTTTGCTGCCGAGTAAGACTTTTCATAAAAGTATTGGTCCGATTTCAAATTTTTTTTTATTGAATTATTCTGTAAACATATTGTTACGTTTTCTTAAGAACGATTTGCAAAATTTTATTTTGTTCTATTTTTAGAGTCTCTAATATGTAAAAAAATTACGTGAAAATTTAAAATTTTACAATTTATTTATTTATTACAAAAATTCTATCTCGCGAAAACATAGCCAACGTAACTGTGATTATAAAGAATATTTAATATCTCATCACAGATTACCAAACTGGCCAGAATTTTACTTAAGCGGGACCCATGCGGTCTCAACATCAATTTAGTCAATGACGTTTAAAGGTCGGCAATGTCTTTTTTTAGGTATTCAATACAAAAATTTTAAAGTCAAAACGTGAACATTTAAAATAAAAAAGAGATGTCTTAAATTCATTTAGTACATCCTTGGTAATATATTTCCAAAAAAAACCGCTCGATTTAAGGCCATGGGAGTAGAGGAAAGAAATTTTATATATAAAAAAATTTGTTTTGTTTTCAATCAACCCTCATACGGGTACTTAATATAGATAAGAACATTTTTCATAAAAACTATGTCACCTCAATTTTTCGTATTTTTCTGTACTGCATACTTTTTTACCCCGATCATCGGGTTATTCGCTACATATTAAATTTTCATAATTTGAATTAAATGGCTGCTCTATAAAAATATTTGTATCGCAAATTTTATGGGCAACTAAGTACTCGTAGCATTGCTGATTTGTTGATTTTCGCATGCCGCACTTGGGTGTTTTTATTGCATTTCGATGTATTTGTAATGGAATTTGCGTGAACGCAACGCGATTAAAATGCAACAGCTCATTTTATAATTGCTGCATTTCAGGCCTCGCCGGTGCCGCTAATGCGATATTAATCAATTCATTGGCTGCCAGCCGTGAGCCGTAGTTGACAACAATTGCAACAAAAATGAAAATACGAAACAAGTCGAGAAATGCTGGCATTATAAATTACTCCACCAGCTGAGGTGAAGGTGACGGCGCTGCTGTCGAGGGGTCGATGGTGTCGATGGTGTCGACGGAGGCGGCAATGGCAGTGGACGATTTGTGCGTGTGCGCCAAGCAAATATTCATATAAACAAATAAGCTAATGCAGTTTACACGATGTATTTAGTTAATTTAGTTATGTGTGTAGGTGCCAAAACAAACTCTTCTACATACATACATGAATACTATCTTCCCCTTTTACATTGCGTGAGAAACTGCATATTTGTATGAATCGCTGTGATGTTTTGTATTTTCGGCGTGGCTGGCATTAAATATTAATGACGCCACTCATCGCTTCCAAAGTTCGAGTATTATAGAGCGGCTTTGGCATTTGCATTCGCGCGCCGTTTGTTGCCGGTGTATGGGACAGAGGTTCGTTGGTTGTAATGAGTGTCACTCTCGGCACGTTCGCAGCTAAAGTCTTTCGTTTTGACAGCGAACAGCGCACAGTGAGCGTTGAAGAGCGATTTGGGCGAATTGCATTGTGTTTAGCATTGGCGTCCGCTTTCTTTCTAATGACAAATGACTTTTGTGTTGTGATCGTACGCGCATGCGCGTTAATCTATTTATATTTTTTATTGCACTCATTCAACTAAACCAAATGCACAACTTAACCGGGTTAATGCGTTGTTTAATATGCAGTAAGATTTCGGTCAGCCGGATTTTGTATGAGTAAGTATTTGTGTATTCTGTATATATGTACATACATATATGTATGATGGAGTGTTAATAATTAAAAGTTTGCAAGCGAATTGCCAATTATGCAATTCGTTTATTTGAAGAAACATCATACAAATTTTTGTTTAAGTGCCAAAAATGATTGTCAGAAGTAAATGCAAAAAATGGGAAATAATTTGCAATAATTCACAGTGCCAAAATATGTTGATATCAAATCTGATCAGATTTATTTTACTTAGTGAAATTAGAAAAATAAAAATCGTTTTATCGCTGCACAATTTTGTGTGCTTGCAGTATTTTTAAGGAGCAAAAAAAGTTTTTTTATTTGACTTGTGTGTTTGATCGCTTTAAACCAAAAGATTTAAAAAAAAAGCAACAGGTGATACGTGAGCGATAAATAATGTTAATGAAATATGGTATAAAAAATAGAATGTCAGAAATCAGATAAATTTCTTTGTTAGAGCCGCGACGTTCATCCAGTCAAGAACATTTTGAACTGCTCACCAAGTTAATTGCCGCGTCAGTAGAATAATGAGCGAATATATATTTATAATTTACGTCCGCTGACTGAATGAAAAATCGACTTTAACAAAATTTTCATTTATTTTTTTTTAAGATATCGATGAAGTATTAAGGATTATTTATTGACCTTTTTTGTTAAAAAAATTTCGGAATTTACCGAAACACTGAAAAAAATGGCTGCATAAGGCTGTTTTAGGTAAGAACTCCGGCTAGTCTTCCTTGTTTCGAAATTTCCGAATTACAGAAACAACTGTTCGAATACTTATACAAAATCGAACGTTCGATTTTTTGCATTCTCATTATTTCTCAAAAGAAAAAAAATCATAATTTGAGATGCACTCTTCTAAAGAAATAAGAACTGTTTAACGGGGGTTGTAAAGCTCCCTCATACTTTTCGAATATCTATTTCATTTAGAATTTGTATGTATGTACGTATATTTGTATAGATTTCAATGTTCAAATAATCGTTCTCCTTTTGAATATTCGAAAAGTTCATGGGTTGCAATTATTTGAATTGACTTCATCGAACTTCACTATTCAAATATTCGATTCATCTTAAATCATTTTCACTACGAAATTTGTATTTATGCCAGGGCTGCTCAACAAACGAAACGATAACATTTTGTTTTGTTAACGAGCAAAATTAACTTAACGAAATGAGTTTGTTGCGTTTCGGCGCCATGTTATCAAAACGAAATCAAATCGTTAATGTTGCAACGTTATAAAATTTCCGTTTTCGTTAATTTTAATGTGCCTAAAAGTATGCAGCGCTTCTGTTTGCGCCTGTTTGCGACGAGTGAATCTCCAGCATTTTTCTTAACGTTTTAACGTTAACGCCAGCATTTCGTTTCGGTAAAAAACGTAATGAAATTTATTATGATAATTGCTTTAACATTAATATTTTGAAATGTTTCAACCGAAACAAGAGAAAACATTTCGGAACGGTTAAATTTAAGTGCATCCTTGATTTATGCAATTGTTAGGTGTCCCAAAATACTAATTAAATTTTAGCAAATATATTTTATACTAAAATTGAATGAGCAATAATTATTGTAGTCATCAACATTTTTATGAATTGATTAAAATTAATTTGTATTTATTTTTAAATATATTTCTATAGGAAAACTATTCTTATTCTAAAATAGAAAAAAACGCACAAATTTGTATTTTTTACTATTACTATTTTTCTCAGTTTAGTATAATTACATATACGTACGAATCACCAGCAACCAAGTTAAAATTTACATTGTTTGTAAATTATATTCATTTATTTATTTATAAGAATTTTCATTTAAAACTCAGTTCATTCTCTATTCATACACTATTTAAAACCAATTTTAAAATTTTGTAGAAAACAAAAAAAAATTCAACATATTTTGACATAGTTTTTGAACTATTTTCTTAAAAGTGTTAGAATTATTTTAAGTATGCAGTTTTAAAGACTATTAAATTTTAATTAAACAATGTTCAAGTTTCAAGTAGCTAGGCGTTACCTTTGGTTTATTTGAATTTCTTTTGTCGAAGGGTATTGCGACTGTCCTCCATATAAAAATAAATCGTTTCTTACTCGTTATATGGAAGGAATTGCAATCAAAAAGATTTAAAATTATTTAACTTGATTATTACTCGTAGATTTAATACAACAACTAACTTTAAGTTGACTTTTTCCAATTCATTAGAATTGAGCTGGTTTTCGAAGTTCCAGCCAAAAAGATCGCTATAAATTAGACCATTTTTTGCAATTGAAATTTATTTGGTGTTAAGTCTCACATATACGAGTATGTACATACATTCATACACACTATCATGTAAGTATTCAATATTATGGAATTCAAATCGCTCCGACTTACATAAACAATTATAACGATCAAGCCCTCAAGCTTGCTATGATTACGACATACAACATGGCAAACACGATTTTTACAAACTCAATCAGAGCAGATCTATCTACGCTTTTAGTTTTAAAATTGCTGCGAAAAGTTGCTGCAACGAATGCGATATTTGAGGCAATAATACTTTTATATCTACAAACTCGTATATGTATGTATGTATGTATGTATGTACATATGTATTTGTGCAGTGTGGGCATAAAATCGCCAATCGCCTTACTGCGAACACACCTGCAATTATTTACAAATATTACATCGGTTTTTGGAGCAAAACACACGCACAAACAGTGACGGCTGCCAACTGCTTCCGACGATTTCGCTGACCGTTGCCCACTTGGCGTGCGCAAAGTGGAAAAGCCCGTTTGGTCAGCGCACTTTTTTGCTTGTCTCAGCACACCCATGATTCGCTACCAATACATCCTGAACTAAAAAAAAAAAAAAAAAATATTAAAATGAAAAAAAAAACAATAATAAGAAAATATGCGATACTGATTATCTCGCTTTGAGCGTTTTTGCCAATTGTTGCTGTAATATCGCAAGTAAAACTTTTAAAAATTTTTCTTTTGCGTAGCTTTCGATTACGTAAGCAATGTGTATGTATGTAAGCATATCTATGTATATGTTTAGAGTTATATGTAAGTCTCGACTATGCCATTGCGGCGCCTTCAAGAACTCAAAGATTTCGAATGCAAATACTTCGATCAATCACTCGATTCGGACTTTTGTTCTGTAAAGCTTTGTCAGACAGCGTTTGTTGCTCTAAATATTTATTGTTGTCAACAACTCCATTTTAGATCGAGACGGTGTAAACAGAACACTTCAAATCGGTTAATCAGAAAATTTGAACGGCACTGATGACCTCATAAATTTGGTTTGTTTACGCTGGCGGCCAATAAACAATTAATGAAATGACACAAATTGCCAACATAACAACAAATGGGAGCCAAAAACTGCGCTGCTTTTGACGATACGGATAAATTACAAAATGCCAAATTAGTTCGAAAATATTGAAATTAGCCAATTTGGTAATGGGAAAAAACTCATAAAAAAAAACAAATAAGGAAACAAATTTGTTGCTGCCTTTATGATTTTTTATTTCTGTTATTTAAGACTCAAGAGAATTATGGTGCTAATTTTTATTAAATGGAATTGCACAAGTAAATCTAATTACGAGCAGTTTATTCAGTTCGAAACTTAAATATGACAATGACTTTCGCATTAAATGCACAATGGCAACCGCTCCAAAAACAATTTATCAGCTAAAAGAAATTGAAAACTTTATACATATGTTGGTGTAATATGCACATACAAACATAACTATGGAAGTATTTGTTATTTTTTATTAAGCAAGTGAGTGGAAATTCAAATCAGATGGAAAATGTTAAATCACCAAAGGAAATATGCAATTTTCGTATCCGCAAAATTGTCTGCCGAAGCTGAAATTAATGCCATATTCACAATGGCGTGAATGATAGTGGAAATATAGGATATGAGCTGTGCAATCACTTGTGAAAAGGCAGCATTAAAAGTACTCGAACAATAATTTATTTTTTTTATTTATCTACGCTGGACTACATTCGAATCCTTTACGATGCGTTCACACAATATCGTAATGCAATTAAACACCGTGATAAGTATCTGTATTTTGCCGTTTTTTTTTTTTACATTAATAGCCGAATTCAGTAACTCATGCCCACTAAATTCGGGTATCAGTCTCAGCTGAAGTCTTAAAATGAGCTAAAGATTATTGCTTTTCCTCGCTTTCACGTTTTTTTCTTTTGTTTTTATTTAAATTTTTTTGTGATCCGCTCATCGCCAGGTCACAATTTTGAGACTTTATTTTGAGACTAGAGAATTTATTTTGAAACTAATGTATGCCAACTGGTCTAAAATTGTGACTTTTGTCTCTATTAGAGACTGAGATTGCTTACAGAATTCGGGGGGAAGTCAACCCCTAACGACCGCCATGCTGAATCGATCTATAGTCTACATTGCCTTGATATATTTTATACTTTATTAAACTTCGTATTTAAAGGTTTTTGTGTTTATATTTGTATAACTCAAAATGCCGGATCGAAAAAAGGATCCAATTTGGCGGATTGCATTGTGTTCGCCTTTAAAGGACCTTCGAATATAAATGTAGATTCAAACCAATTTAAAAAAAAAAAGTTAAATTGAAAAAAAAACTAACTAACTAAAAACTAACAACGTCCGAAGGCATTTGTAATTTAGTGAACTGCTTTTATTTTTCAAAACTAAAAATATTAGGCTATACAGTAACTCAAAAGCTTTATACTTAAAAAAAATCTGAGAAGGTGAAAAAACTGTGAACTAGTATTATTGTTATTGTATCAAGCTCGTAAATTGAGGGGCTTTATGTCTGCATAAATGAATCTCACTCAACAAGCTTGTTTCATTATCGCCGATGCCACCGGTCGTCATTGGCTATTGACCACTGTGTACGATTGCTTACTGTCACGGCCACTGTCACTTGTTTTGTGCGCTTACTTTTCTCCTCACTACTTCTATTGCATAATAATCTCTCGCTGCACTCAACGCACTCATTTGTCATTATTTCTTGTTTTTGTGATTACGTCGCGACACGCTGGCGCTGATCATCTTGACGAGCGGAAACGTTTTAATGCAATGGCCAAGAAAAAGTGACGAACAAAAAAAAACTCTACTTTACGCGTACAATCACCAACCGCAGAAGCGCCGGAACTGGTTCGATTTTTGGCGGCGCACTCGTACGATCTGGCGAGCGTTTCTCATTTGCTGTTGGCCATAACGTAAAGCCACAACAAACCAGCTTGTCACAGCAAAGCCATAAAGTCTGCAAGTTTTTTCTTTTTGTTTACATTCGCAACCACTTCGCTGTCTCTGCAGTCCCATCAGCGCACCTCTGTGGCGCTTCTTCACGCTCATCTCTTTTGTTTGTTTATTGGTACTTTTTTGTTTGTGTTTACTTCTGTTTAGCTGCCGGTTGTTATTTGTTTATCTTTTCAATCGTTGAAACATTGTTGCTGAACTCGACCCTGCCATTGCTGTTGCCGCTGGCCGTAGCTTCAATAGTCGCTTGTCCACTTGTCCACGTCACTTCTTCGTCCGTGTTCAAATACTTGAACACATGCGTTTTAGTTTGTTTTGGATCCAAACGAGTACGTACATACTCGTACATACATACATATTTGATAAAGAGAAGATAAAAAGTAAGTAAAATAAAAAAGAAGTTGTAAATTTTCGTGAATGAATGGCCAGTCGATGACAAATGATTTGAATAGATGAGCGTTGACATGAGTGACTAAATTATGAGTGATTTGCCAATTGAGCATGTTTAATTATTTCAACAGTTTGCGGATACAGTTTTGAAGTTTGCCGGCTCATCTGTATTTACGGTGGAATACACGTTACCCGTCGTATGAGCGCTTATATTACATTGAACTGGCGCGTTCAGATGTTTGAGTGTGCGATTTGTATGTAAATACACAGGTTGACAACAGACAATGGATGCTGTTGGCGGAACTTGACATTACCATCAATTAACGAAACACAAATGCACTGATAAATAGATTTCTACGAGTACATATGTATGTATGTATGTACTTGTTGGTTGATCTAAGACTATAATGACTGCATCTCTGTCGGTAGTTGTAGGCGAACATTGCTGTGGGCGAACAAGAATTCAGTAGCAAGCAAGCAAGAAAATTATGTGTTTTTTTTTAGTATTTTATTACAAGTGTTCGCCTACATACCCAGAAGCAAGTTTTTCAATACCTTCCCTTCATAAGCCATTACAGAACAGCTCCTAAAAAAGCGCAATGATTAGCTCAACATCATCTCACACGGAGTGCTTCCAGTGTTGCCCTTCTAAGTGAAAATGTGTTAAGCGATAAAGAAATGCATTGATGATAAAGTTCTTTAATTCCTTCGTTTTTTATTGGGTAGGACCATACGTATATATGTATGTATACATAGGTATGTATTAATAATGATAGAGAAGAAGATTGCGCCTTGTCAAAATGCGTGTCGTAAGTTACGACTTGTAACATAGTGAGTGAGCGAAAGAGAGTAAAAAATGAACAGCAACCGCAGAACAGCATTGCCACTTTGGTAATTTTTTAACGAAACTGGAATGTTTTTTTTTTGAACGGATTTGGTTAATTTTTTTTTCAATTTAGAAATTTTTTCAAAAAGTTTTCTTTTATGTTTTAAATACTAAGTTACTACTAAAAAAATTTAATACTTTTAACCTTCTTACAAAATGCCCAAGAAATTTGCATATTAACTCATGGCTCATTAACTAAAAGACTGTCACAACTCAAAAAACTAGCAACCGAGAAAAACTGCTGGGAAGTTTTAAATTTCCATATATGGCACTTAGTAAAATTAAATGTTCTTTATTGTATTGAGCATTTCTGCATACTCAATTTAATTATTGTATTTTATGAGTTATGATAACCATTTTTCTGAGTTGTTATAAACTCAGTTTAAAATAAATTTAGTTATACTAAGTTCAATTAAATTTGTTGCAACTAAAACAAAGTAGTCAGCAAACAGTTGATAGGTTAGATTAAATTCAACCATTCAATATCGGCCGTTTAAAGTTGACTGAACAACTGCTAAACTTACACTCAGCTTCAACGACAAACAGAGTTAAACTTGCACTGAAAAACTGGCCTTTAGCAAATGAGTAACATGTACATTCTTATGTGGTTGCACCTTAATGGATATATGTAAATATAGAAACAAAAAATTAAATTTAAACGACTTTTTGTAAAATTTTTCTGGGTTTGGTAATTTTTTAAGAGTTTTGCTATTAAATTAAAATCTTTGTGGCAACGATGTCACTATCTTGACGTCACTCAACGGTCAAATCAAAAAAGTTTTGAGTAACATTACCCCGGAAGGCGCAATCTTCTTTTCTATTATTCTTGGGTATGTACATTAGAGTGGTCCAAAAGAGTAATGCCAAAATATTAATAGTGACAACCTCCAGGACTGTTCTATATGAAAAAACAAACAAATGTACGCCTATTTAAAATTTTCTGGATGAGACCTCAAGCAGCCAGAAGCTTGAAATATTGCCAGAAGTTCCGCTATTCTAAGTCCTAAAGAAGCAGTGAAAATCATATAGATCAAAGATATATAACATATAGCTCCCATATAACCGTTTGTTCAGATATTTTCTTTATCTCGAAAACCCCTCCATTTAAGCAGCTTAAGTCTTGAAATTTTGCACAAATAAAAGTTATTATCAGAACTATTTTAGCAGTGAAAACCGATAGTTCAGCTTTGCAATTTGTGCCAAAACTCCTTCCGTTTTTTTATTTGTTTTTACTAAGTTAGTAATTAGTTTTCGAGGTCCCCAAATTACCCTTAATTAATGGCAAAATGCAAATATCTTCTTTATTTAATATTGAAAATAGTCAGTCTCCTGCAAAAATCAGAGTTGAACGATTAAAATTTATTGATTTTTAAGCATTTTTTATAATTTTTAAGAATATCGTTGTTTGTAATATCCAAATATTTTTTGATTTCAAAATAAAAATTCTACTAATTTTCCAATATAAAATAATTATAGAGTATGTATCACTAAGATTGCTACCTTGCTTTTTTATTTCTATACATTTATGGACCTCCCTAAATGTATGTTAGAGTATTGTTGCTGTTTGGAAAACAGCTGTTATGCAAATATTAGCAAATATAACTGAAAGAAAAAGAGAAATTCTTAAATCAGATTTAACAACTTAAAACGAAAACAGTCGCTCGAATGTTTTGACTGCGAAAAAAGGCGCATAATAAATAAAAATAATCGCGAACGAAAGGCCTAGGCGCCTCAGCAAGCTACTTACAGTTCCCCCTAAATAATTTATAATCCTTCATTAGCATAAAAAAGCAGAAGTAGCACATTTTTCTAATTTTATTTCCCTCGAAAATTTTTAATAAACTATATTTTACTAATAATTAATTTAACATATTTACTTTTACACAGAGAGTTAAGGAATGCTCTAATTGTTCAGTTTTCAAGGCATTCCTTAACACCTACATACATACATATCTATGTATATAGATACAAAGTTATGGAAATATGAGTATAAGCAATTTAAGAAAATTCATTCTTGATGCAACCAATTTTCCCTCACATTTACTCGGACACCTTTTCGTCCTTCTCCTCGCTTCCTTCCGAGCTGCTACCCTTCTCGCCGGCAGTCTCTTCTTTTTTCCCATAGTCCGAAAATGTGAGGTTCACGTCGTAAGGCGAGTGTTGAAACACCCCAACCGGAGTGTAGTTGTATGGTATGGGCCAAGTCAACATATCGGCATCTAACACGACCGGAATGTGGTTGTACATCAGTGCGCGCCGCTGCACGTTGCAATAGAAACGATTACACGCTAGCACAAGTTCGATGCGCTGCACCTCAGGCAACAGTTTATTGAATGTGGCAGCTGGCAAAAGTTCTTCCGGATCGATATTAGCTTTCACCAAATGGAGTTGGCCCTTAATGGAAGCCGATCCTTGTGGTACAGACGCTTCTTGCTCCCTCTGCACCTTCACCGCCAGAACTTCACACAGCTCACTTAACTTCTGCTTAATCGTCAAGTGATGTTGTCCCATAAGCTCAGCGTCGTTAACTGTGTAAGCTGGAAATTTCTCATTGATGTTAATTGGCGCTGCGCGACGACAATGGAACGATTGAAAATAAGTCTGTAAAAGGAACAATTCTCAGTATTGCTTTCGAGAGTTGTGAGTTCGCCCAAGGCAACTTACCTCTGCTGTGCGATCCTCAGTGAGAAAAACTTTGTTCGCAAGAAAATATTTGTTAGCTATTGCGCTCAAATGCGCACAGAAGCTGCCAACAATGTCTTCCACGCACTCGATCAATAGCATAGAGTAGTCACCCATGTATATGAAGAAGCCCGTAGGATTGTCGCCCGAAATGCTGTCTTCGGCGTAGAGCGCCAAAATTCGGTGTAACTCCATTTGTAGGAATATCTTGAAATCGGGCGCCTCCTCCGATGCAACAGACATGATAGATCGGCCTATGCGATCCGGGATCGGCGATGGAGGCGGCGGTTCCACATTCAGATTGTTCTTGGCTAGTATGTAGACGCGTTGGTAGAATAAACGACGCGATAGCTCCTGCAATTCGTCGCGTACGAAGTCGACCAATGATTTACGTACGGAGTAGCTCAATTCTAATTTCTCTCGAACCACGGGGTCGTTGAATCGCGTAGGGCGACTATAGCGTGCCAATTTATGGGAGCTAATCGATGCATGAGTCGCGAAGGAAGGCATTCTGCTCAAGTTTCGCCTTTGTGAAATTCAAAAAAATTCGAATTTATTTTCATATGAACTTTCCTTGTTTATTTTCCATTGACGTGTTTTGCTTTAAACGTTCGCTGAACTTTGTTTATTTTGTCGAAAAAAATCGTTACTTAGCAATTGTACAAATAACCCAGCTGCACATGTTGTCGATTGCATTAAATTCATAACACGCCAGACAATATTTTGTTAAGTAAAAAAGAAAAAAATATGACTACAATCAAATTGTACTCGTATTCAATCATTAAAACCAAAGAAAAATATGGATGTACTTCAATTTAGTAAATTATTTATATAAAGTAAAGAAAAACTTGAATAAAAGCGAAGAGTGGTAAACATGTTCTTAAATACAATTTTTTTTTACGTTTATACTACGAAAATGTAATTGAACATGAAGAAATAAATACTTATTGCTCATTTTAATGCAGTTTCACAGTACAAAAACTACTTGCGTATTGAGTTTATTATGTTGATTTACTATTATTTTAAGTACAATATTTCCTCAAAAATGCTATTTTCTCCTGTTTAAATTTATCATAGATAATTTCATATATGTACATACATACATACATGTTTTTATTAATAAATTTTAGAGAAAGCTTGTGGGGGCCACCGGTAGAATTTTTGTCTTTAACAACCCGCGTGATTTTGGCCGAGCTTTGCATATCAAGCTACATCTTCTAAGTTCTTTTCTACTTGATCTTTCCAACGCTTGGTATATAATTTCTATATAAAGTATTTGTGCATAGCATGTAAACATATGAATAATATAAATCCTTTTAAATTATTCCAGGTCTCTGTCGTGGTTGTTGTCGGAGGCTCATGGGGTTCACCGGGCGATGGTCAATATCATATACAAACCGATGAGGGACCGGAACGATACTTTCGCTTTCAAACGGACAATGGACAGTTTCGCAAGGAGCGCCGTCTTCAAGACGGCACCGTTGTAGGTGAGTTTTGTATACGAAATATAATGGTTAATCTACCTACGAGTTGGCCTGCAATAATTAAATTGATATCGAATTATCGTTTAGGCACCGAAGCCTGGATAGATGCCGCTGGCTTTTTGCGTCAAAAGGATTATATCGCTGACAAAGATGGTTACCGCATATTAAAATCGAAAACGGTATTTGTTGGCAATGGCAGACACATCGAGGTAATTAAATGAAATAGTGTATAGATCCAAGTGCCCTATTAATCACTAAATTGGTTTATTATTTCGTTGTTAGGATGCCATTAAAGCTACTAAGTTAGCACCGGCGCAATCAGGCGTTCTGCTTAATGGCCGCTCTGGACTTCTTGATGCGAATAGCTTGCCACATGTCGAAAAATCGAAACAAAATGGTTATGTTTACACCACCACCAAGCCTTTACCTCCCACGCTGAGTGCACCCGTTGTTGTTCACGATCCGGCTTCTGAAGCCTACGATGGCAAATTGAACTATCTCTCGCCCGCTCAGGCGGCTAATATTGAACCATCTGGTAAGCTCGGGTTTGATCACTACCCTGATGAACTACCTCGTCTACTGCATCGTGGACATCGGCCAGTTCAAATACAAGCTTCCGACGCTCTAACAGGTGTCGAATCGTACGATACGCCATCCAGAAATTCAGTCACGGCATATAATCATGATCCCTCACTTGCGCAACAGCAAAACTCTATTTCTGCGACTGCACCGCTTCTTCCATCGCTCGATATGCAACCACCTTTGCTAAGTAAAGGTTCAGCTCGCCAACGATTGCGACCTATTGCCGTCTACGATACAAAGCCAGCACCCATTTCTAGCAATGAAGCGGCACCTACTCCATTCGGCTCGGCCGGCGTCATCAAGGAACCCGATTCGAACGGATATTATTACCATCGAACACCAACGCAGCCAACACATACAGATGTCGCGGCAAACGCCTTGGAGATCAATCAGCTTGAAGGTGGATTACTGCCACCATTGCCGCCACCGACCAGTCGTAGACACCGACCGGCCGCTGTCAACAGTGTTGGCGAATCGGCAGAATACGACGGTGTCGGTGTGACCGCAAATGGTTTTCGTTACTTCCTGCCACGCCAATATCACGAGGAGGAACAATTTCAGGGAGACAAGCGCGCCGGCAGCTATGGCTATGTAGATCCGTTTGGCATTCGACGTGTTGTTTACTACAATGCATCGCCCGGACGAGGGTTCGTACATAGAAATAATAATCACTACGTGGGCCTTGGGGCAACACCTTACGATGCTGCTGTCTGAGGCGAAAGGAGGACGAGACAATTCTTAAGTATAAACAATATCCTGCCTATGCTAAGCAACTAAAATAGCAAAGAAGCTCTCAAACTGCGACGATTTTTCAACACAACGCCGACTAACGTCCGACATCAAGCAATCAACCCAGGAACCAATCAACCCAAAGCAGCAATCAATCAGCCAAAGAGGAGACACTGGAGTAATTAATGGCTAAGCAATATATGAACATTTTTTTTTACAATAATAATTACAATTACTGCAAGACAAATGACAAATGTGCCAGCGAATGGAGAGTGGTATACAACGAGTGGTGATGAATATGAAGATTGGAGACGAAGCTGGCCGATTATTGCCTGTATTTGTGAATTGTGCGCGAGTACTTTAATGCGATGCATTGCTCGTGTAGCTGTGTATGTTTGTACAAGTTTGTGTAAATTATGCGTATGTGTCTGTGTTAGTGTGTTGTAATTTAAAACAGTTATTATGTAACGAAATGTGACAGCTTTAAGCTGGGTATCTACATAAGTACGATGGCGTCGAACGAACGGAACGAGCTTAGTTAGTTAAATAATTAACAAATATCACTTTCATGTATTAATCTTGCCATATTAACAAAAATCAAAGATAAAAGCAAAGCAACTAACAAAAACAATTGAAACGATATTTAAAACTTATAAATATGTATTTATGTATGTGTATAAGTTAAAACTAGTTGAATTAATTTATTTTAACTTATAGCTCTTAGCGAAACGTAATAATTAACACTTAGATATCATTAATTGAATAATTATGTGCGCATTAACTTGGGGACGCAATCGATTGACGACGATTGGGAGTATTCATTTCGTGATTGAACCCTTTTGTAAATACTAAAAATATGTATTGAGTCAACATTTTCTCCATTCACTTCCTGGTGTCAATAGATGTTTATTGTAATGTAAATGCACTCCTCTCTATCGCTAATATTTTTTCGACTAACGCACAAGTAAAAGGGCTTAATAAAAAAATTTTATTTTTTTTTTTATAAAACATTTGTATGTAAGATAATGAACATCCGTTGCCAGGAAACCTTGATTATGATCAGAAAATGTTTGAATGTTGAATGCCGAAATAAATTTGTGTAATAAAATTGAATCATCTTAAATTTACTGGTTTTAATTAAATGGGTTAAACATGGATGTACGTGCAGGTTGTTTTAAAGGTGTGAAAAAATGCTCAACAAAATTAGAAGACTTTGGCTTTTTCCATCGCAATAACAAATTCAAATCACTCTCAGACCAAGTTGATGCTATTTTATGAATAAAAACTTTTTAAGAGTAGTTGGACTTAAACCTTCATTAATTTTAACAAAATTTTAATTTTAATACTTCCAAAAAAATTTACTACAATATTATTTTTTTGTAGTTCACTACTTCTTTTACTTAAAAATTGACTTCAAAAAAAGGAAGAGATTATCAATTCGTTCGGAATATTTTTCCTTTTTTTACGTTAAGTTGGATCCGTCGCAATTTCTGACTCTCCTGATAGTCCCAAAAGATTTTTAAACATTTTTTAATTTATGATTTTATTGGTCTTTTTGGTCTTATAGTGGAATACATATGTATATACATATATACTCTGTGTTCAACAATTATAGCACAACCAAATATTGACAAATTTGGAAAGTATTATTTTATTGTTAAAAATTCAAATTATTTTTCATTTGAGATCCAGTTCATTCTCGAACAAAACCTACAAAAACGAATAATTTAATAATATTTCATCAAAACTTCGAACTGTTTCAAAAAGTTTGTCGAGTTTTTTGAGTATGAAATTTTATAGCTCATTTAATTTTAATATAACAAACAGCAGGTTTTAAGTTGATGCCGATTTCGTTGCTATTTAGAAAAGTAATTTCACAAAAAATTTACCCCTTGGAAGGGTTGTGGTACGATATACATATAGCGTTGTATTTACCATAAAACTAAACACAAAAAATGCAAGCTACTTTCACTGCCTTAGGTACAAAAATTCTACACAATTGGTCTGGTCGAATAGATCACCAGGAAAGAATAAAAAAGCAGAAACTTGCAAGAGACTAACGCATAATTCTCTTTAAAATGGAGAATCATCGAAAAAGCTCGCGAAATTTGCATAAACTAGCACATTTTGTGAACAGCGGCTGAATTCTTCTAAAAGTGTAAAATGGAAAATATTGTAAAAGTGTTTTATTTATTTTTTTTTTTATATACATACATATATGTATGTGTTCAGCGAGGGAGCGCTTAGGGTGTTTTTTTTTAAAGATGTGGTTTTTAAGAAGAAATAAAATGCATATAATTTAATGCAATGGCCAAGAATTTAGCTTTATTTTAAAGATAAGGGTTTGCCATTATGTTTTAAAAATTATTTCGGGCAAGTGACCGCCGTATGTGAACAATAACGCGCCGAATATTCTCTTCCAGGGCGTCGTCAAATGGAAAATCAAACTGAGTTTAAATCAGGAACTGCTGTCAAAACGACCAACTCCGAAAGAAGTATTGCCTCATTGAAAACCACATGTCTAACAAAACAATACTGGCGTACATATTTTTAGCAGAAACTAGCAAATTTACCTTAAAATCAACTGCCACTTTTCGCTCTCCATTTCCCCTACTTTGCTATATTTTTAATGGCAAATTTATGATATTTATTAACAATTAAAACTGCTGAATCAAACCAAATGTTGATTACTGAAAAATAAAAATAAAATTGAAAATAAAAAACAATTTTTAAGGAGTGGTATTTATTAAGCCCATCAATTTTTAGTTTTTCTTTTTGTTTTAAATTTTGTTTTTTTTTTTGTATTTATAACGAAATTTATAATTTACCAACCAATTCATTTTCTTTTGTCTTTATTAATATTTTCAATGATTGTGGTTTAAATAGCCTTTCAGCCGAATTCGCGCGAACTTTGATTCTTGTGGACTTTCAAGGTTCTACATTTTTAGAGCTTTCAATGAATCGTAGTTCGTAGTCACTAACGAATTTGGTATGAGAAGACCAGTTTCTGGTTCAGAATGTTTGTTGACTACTCCGGCATTTCACTACAGCGCACATCACTGATCAATGTACACACATTTTATCATATGTATATAGGATATACATACATACATAAGTATGTGTGTACGAGTATATCGGTCTGTACCGCAATGCACGCTTCAATGCTTCTCATAAAATAAAATTCACTTTCACTCTCTGATTCTTCATTTTTGTGACGCGCTCTTTGCTTTCCACTCTCTTTCTACACCAGTCCATCGACCAGTCGCTGTTCTTATCAGGCCAGTAGACTTCTTGGTTTGCCAATAAAAACAGATAAGCTAGTCTCTCTTATCTTCCAGCACCTTCGGCCTGCGCCGCTCCAAGCAGCACCGGCACTCATAAACAATTCAGTTGTTCACCGGGTCCCACAAAGTGCATATTTAACTGCGATTTACGCGCATCGAAATCACGCAATGAAATCCACAAATATATTCGCTATCAGCGTGGTCGTGACGCTCTTCCATGTGTTGAGCACCGCAAATACTGCGAACATACTTTGCTTAGTCGAAGTGTTAACGCCCGATCAACAAATTTGGTATAATCGAGTGCAGAGCTTCTTTATAAGATTTGAATAATTAATTGCTTTGCAAAATTTTGTTTCATAGGCACGATGCAATTTACAAGGGTCTCGCCGATCGAGGCCACCAACTCACTGTTGTAAGTGGCAGCGGAGCGAGCTATAAATCTCCAGCCATAACGCATATTCACTTGGAGCAAGTAGAAGATGCAGTGGCCACTAACAAAGCTCGATTTTTCGTGAATACATGGCTGAGCGCGTTCGAACGAGTTTTCCATTGGTATGAGAGACAAATGAAAATATGCAAAGCAGTTCTTTCCTCCAGCGGGCTGCAGGAGCTTATCGAATTGTCTGGGCAATTAGATGCGAAGGCAACCTTCGATTTGATTATTTACGACGCGGCACATGGTCCGTCGTGTTTGTTGGCGTTGGCACAGCTTTTCGAGAACGTGCCGATCGTGGCGGTTAGTGCGTCGCACATCACTCCAGATCTGCTAAAGGTTGCGCGAGGTGCACAAATTCAACCCGCCACCGTGCCGCACTTCACCACCGTCCACGGCGAGCACATGAACTTTTTGGAGCGTCTACACAACACCATTGTTTACGCGATGGCAAATTTGTGAGTCACTGCGCATAAGCGCTCGCATATGAATGTAGGCATGTTTGTGCATGTGCACACATACATTCATATATACTTACGAGTGTGTGTGTATAGGCCTTAAAATTACGATGTTCTCCCTCTCTTACAGCTTTCGTCACTTCACTGTGGTGCGCGTTCAAGAGTCCATGCTGGCCAAGAGCGAACTACTGCAGGAGGCGCATATAGCACCAACGTGGAGTCACATAATTGAACGCATTCAAGTGGTTTTGGTCAACAGTCATCCGGCGTTCGACTACGTCCATGCATTGCCGCCGAATGTAATCGAAGTTGGCGGTCTACACTTTGATAATCTCAATCGTCCATTGTCAGTTCAAATGCAAACGTTTATTGACAACTCAAAGGAGGGTGTCTTCATTGTGGCGCTCGGCAGTCAAGGGAACATTGAAGAGTTGACGCCCGAACTCGTCACAGCTGTGATGGATGCAGTCGAAAGTTTCCCTGAATATGGTTTCATATGGGGAATAGATAAAGGCGCAATACCCTCGATCAGCAGAAAAAACCTCTTTGTTGACAGATGGTTAAAGATGAGCAGTATATTGGCCCAGCGCAAGGTAAAAGGTCTCATTTGTGGTGGCAGTCACATGGAGGTCCAAGCAGCACTATACCATGGCTTACCGGTTATTGGAGTAACGCATGGCTCAAATCAGCCAAATGTACGTACATATCTCATTTACAGTTAATTTGCTCAGTATCACGATTACTCATAATATTCCCTCAATGTAGACGGCTCAACGTGCGCAGGCATTGGGTTTCGGGTTGAGCGTAAATCTCGGTACAGACCCTAAACAGCTTCAAAATGCCATGGAAGCCATAATTTTGGAAGGAAACTTCACAGAGAATGCAAAGTTGCGGCAGATTGCATTTGTTCGTCGGCCTCTGAATCCTCTGGACGAGGCACTGTGGTGGATTGAACACGTATTGGCTCACCCTGTTGAGAGCGGCTACATCATCTCCCAAGCATTGACAGAAACGGGCTTCTTTGCAATGCATTCTTTTGATGCGCTATCCGTCTTGCTTCTTGTATTGGCTGTGTTCCTAGTGAATTGCATTGTGGTGCTGAGACAGCTAAAGGCAAATTTTAGCACCCAAACACAGAGCGTCAAGATTGCCAAAGACAAAGATGCGAAGCATAAAACAAGAAAGACAAATGGCCATAAAAAGAAAACTCAATAAAAAAAAATAAAAGCCAAATTTCGGAATTTCCTTTTATAAATTTTCAAAGTTAATTATCGCTTTTGTTGTTAATCGTTTCGTTTTAATGTAAGTAATTTTAAATTTGTTCAAGTGTAATTCAAAGTTCCCTACTGATAAGAAAAAAAAACGCAGTTATTTATATACATACATATGTACATCTATATATTGATATCTGATAAAAAAAATAAAAATTAGATTTTTATAAAATTTAAAACTTGGGAGTTTTTGTTAGGGAATGCTCTGTATTTCAACCAAAAAATATTGGTGACTAAATGAAAGAAAAATAAATAATCTAAACTTGCCAATATGTGGATGTCGTATAAATCTGAATTGCACTATATGGTATGTATGTATGTATAAATGTGCAAATCCTTACAAGGAAATTTACTTGAACTTAAAACCAAAAGTAGTATAATTTTTTTGTTAAAAAAAACTATTTTTTAATTTTATTGATTTATCCACAAAACATACATTTAGTCCAAAGTATATTAAAATTAATTAAAACATTTAAAAAAAATTTTATTTGAGTTCGTCCGACCTTGCACTTCTCCTAAGAAGTTTTTTTCGAAAGTCAAACCCAAATTTTTTGATAGAAGTTGTGCATTTACCTCTAGATATGTAAATATGTGCATACATATGTATGTATGTACATATACATATATTTACCATATGTGTATACGAAAATTTAAACAGCTGTTTCTTTGATTTGTTTAAATGGATGGTAAGCTAAGCTTAAATCTCTGCCGAGTTCCACAAACAGCCAAATGGGACTTATTTTCGAGAAAGAAGCTTTAGAGTCTCTCCCTCTCTCACTCTCACTCTCTCACTCTCTCACTCTCTATTTAATATGCACACATATGTGTTTGTATGTATTATATATGTATCTGCTTTTTTATATACACAAGCAAATTTTGCTGGATTCGCGCTTCTTTGCAAGCCCCGACTATTTTAAATTCATGCATACACACATACATACAATAGCAAATATGTGAGGCAAACAAAATCTTGAACCCAAAAAATCGGCAGCGCTTCAATGTTTTCTGGTTCGTTGAAGTGTTCAGTTATTGATCTGTGTCGAGCTGTGACTTGTCTGAGTTGTCTTCGCGGGGATCAACACAAGCATGGCTGCAATTATTAGCCAAGCACTGAGGACGAGATGCTACTCGGTGGCATCAGACCGATCGACAGCAAATATTTTTGCCAAACCCTTTAAGGATATACCCGGCCCGCGTGGTCCCTTTGGCCTAGGGATACTTTACCAATACTTGCCGCTGATTGGACGCTACTCATGGCTGGAGTTGCACAAGGCGGGACGAGACAAGTACGAGCGGTATGGTTCCATTGTGCGTGAAACAATGATTCCGGGCGAGGACATAGTTTGGCTGTATGATCCAAACGACATTGCGACGCTTTTAAATGAAAGAGACTATCCACAGCGGCGCAGTCATTTGGCGCTGGAAAAGTATCGAAAAGATCGTCCTCACATTTATCGATCGGCAGGCTTGTTGCCAACGTAAGTAGTATACTCATACATACATACATATACGACTTTTACTTTATCACCGAAAATGATCACTTTATGTGTAACAGCAATGGCGCCGAATGGTGGCATCTGCGGTCGGAACTACAAAAGGAAATCAGCGCACCAAAGAGCGTACGAAGCTTTCTTACAGACTTAGATTTGGTGACACAAGAGTTTCTGGAACAACTGCCATTAAATGACAGCTTTGATGTTTTACCAAAATTAGCGCGCTTAAATTTGGAACGTAAGTCTGACATCTTTGGCGCAGTAAGCATTTGAGCACATCTAATTGAGCGCTTGTTCTAACGCAGTTACTTGCCTGATGACCTTCGACGAGCGCCTCAATGCCTTCTCGGCGGACGAACAGCTGCCCAACTCACGTTCCACGAGATTAATGCACGCGGCAGAAACAACAAATAGCAGCATTTTGCCAACCGATCAAGGACTACCTATTTGGCGATACGTTGAGACGCCCGCCTATCGCCGGCTGCGTAAAGCACAAGAGTACATGGAGAGTGTGGCTATCGATTTGGTCTCACAAAAGCTGGCGTACTTCAAGGAGACTAAAAGTATCAAAGACGCGACAAATTCTGATGGCACCATGCAACGCACTTCTTTGATTGAAGAGTACCTTAAGAACCCTAATTTGGATGTCTGCGACGTGGTCGGCATGGCAGCCGACTTGCTGCTGGCCGGCATCGATACAGTTTCATATACCATCGCTTTCGCGGTGTACCACATCGCCAAAAACGTTGAGGTGCAGCACAAACTAAGCGAGGAGGCATTTCGGGTGCTCGCCACGCCAAAAACACCACTGACGGCAGAAGCGCTGCGCTCGGATGTACCATATGCCCGAGCTGTACTAAAAGAGGTACTTCGCTTGAACCCCATTTCAGTGGGCGTCGGTCGCATTCTCAACAAGGATCTGGTGCTAAGTGGATATCATGTGCCGAAAGGAGTAAGTCTTTCATAAAAATATTCAAGATGATTTTAACCTTTTTTTTTTGCAATTTTTGAATATTCAGACAGTGGTGGTGACACAAAATATGATTGCCTGCCGGCTGGAGAAGTATTTTGTCGAACCATTGCTTTTCAAACCTGAGCGTTGGCTGCAACGCAAGCAAGCAGTGCATCCCTACTTATTAATGCCCTTCGGCCATGGAATGCGCGCTTGTATTGCACGCCGCATGGCAGAGCAAAATATCATCGTACTGCTGTTACGCGTAAGTTCTGAAATCAATGCAAAAAGATGAAGGTGTTTTCAACACGAACATTTTGTATCTGAATCGAAACCTATTTTGAATATGATTTGAATCTCATTGATTTGTTTGTGATAGATGTTGCGGAATTACGAAATTATTTGGACGGGCGGCGAAGCGGAGGTGGGTGTGCGTACATTGCTAATCAACAAACCCAGCAGGCCAGTGAGTATTCAGTTGAGATTGCGTGAGAAAACGGTCAACGGAAACTGATTGATGATTCAATTAAGTTATGTGCATATTGTACATTTGTACATACATATATGTATGTATATGTATATGTGTAAAGGTACATTCGGTGAAATGGATTACCTGTGTATTCTTAAAATATTTCATTTCATGTGACGACGTCATAAATAAATATAAATGCGTAACAAATATACAAGCAAATACAGTCTGATATAAAAGTGACGTATTTAATTTACGCTTTTTTTTATATGTACATCCTTAAATAACACAGTGCTACAAAATAGAAAAAATAGCAAAAATTTTCCTCGAGACTTTTGCCCAGAGAGTTAAACAAAAAACACCAGAGTTGCTGTACCACATACGTATGTATATGTGTATATGTACATATGTATACGAATAACCAAAAATTTAATTTTCAACACTTCTTCATTTTGAGTAATGTCTGGTTGACTGTTTTGTTTACGAGTGCATCCCTAAGGAAAATTAAAAACGAGCCATCCTTTATTCTGCTCTGAATGAATATTCTTTCCTTTTTTAGTTGAAACGTTCAGTTCGAAAATGACAACATTTCTGATCAAGCTTAAACCTGGAAACAATTATTATTCTATCTGAAGATTATATTACACAACATTTTTGAAATTTTGTCGGAGATATTTTAATGATTTTGGCTTGTAATCGCCAAATATTTTTTTTGCGCCTAAATAAGTTTGTTCGAAAACTGCTAATTATTGATAATTATTTCGTATTATCAGCTTTTGGCGTTTGAGTACACAAATATGCAGCAATGTAGGAGAAATTGAGAGCGCGAATTGACAGTTAACGTGTAGGGGAAATTACTAGTTTCGGCTGGAAAAATGTTTGCCATCACCAATTTGCCAGCAATAAAAACAGCTGACCACAACTGTATATTACTAAACATAGATACGTTCGTTTACAATCTCCAGCAACAAAATTCTTCGAAAATATCTTCAGTTCTCTCACAAGAGAAAAATATCCAAAATAATACGCGAACGCAAAATTTGCATAAACTTGCAAGTTTAACGAACAGCTGATTGATTTCTTTGTTGAAACATTTTACTAAGGAAACTTAACTAAATCAATTTTTATATCTATTACCTTTAAAATTATTAAACAAAAATTTCTTATTCATCTAGATTGCAATGTTTTTGATAAGCTGTTTTTTTGTTGGCAAATTGCTGCTAACAAAAATTTTTCGAGCAGACAGCTTCCCCTCAAAATGAAATGTAACTTTGCTCTCTCAATTTCCCCTACTTTGCAAGTTTCTTACGTACGCGAACGCTAAAAGCGAACGTACCTCATGTAAAGAACAAGTAAATGTTTTTTTTTTGACTTGCAAGTTGCAGACTTCTGCAAATTTTTTCAGAGAAGTGTTCGTTACTCTCTTGCTAGTTGCTGCTGCATATTTTTTACTGGAGATCTATTCGGACAGACCAAATGTAATACAAAAAATCGAATATTTTTTTTTTGATTTTCAATATTGAAAAATAAATTGGCAAATTTCATATTTCTCCAAAAAGAGCGTCATTTATACTAAACCTAATTATTGCAATTGAAAGTTGAAGTTTCTTCCTAAAAGCTTACGAATTTTCAGAATACCGAGACAGAGTGGCGTGTGGAGGGCGAGTGTAAAAGAGAGTTTTTTTGTAGTTACTAATAGATAATTGATAAATGAAATAAATAAAAATCGTTTTCGAGGCATTCAAAAGTAATTCGCCTATTTGTTATTATTTTATTGTATATATTTTTAATATGCTATATGGAATTCATTTAAATACATACATACATACATGCATGCAGACTTATCCGCTAGGCGCACAATTTATGCAAAACTCTGGTAATGGGATGTGATGTGATGTTGGCTGACAGTGATAATACAAACTCTTTCTTCATTTACTTAAACAATATTTGTTTTCATTTTTTTTGACTACACTTACTTCATTCTATATGGTACATACATACATTTATCGGAATGCGTTCACAAAAATATTTAGATATATGTGATGAATTTTTCAATTCGTTAAACTACCAAACTTCACTTTAATACAAGGCATTTTACAAATTCTTTCAATTTGTTAAAGTCCACAACAGTCTCGTAAATAAACTTGATGAAATCTACATTCGGGATTGTAAATAAAAGTATGTACATACATACATAAGTACACATATACGTTTGTTATATGAAATTTGAACGAAGAATTAAGTATTGTTGAGCGAAAATAATGAAGGGGTTAGAAATAGCGGTATTGACCTCGTCATTATTCGTATAGTAAACGTACTTATTCATACTTTTTCGCAATGACTTGTGAAAATTTCTTAGCAATGTACATATGCGCTCATACATACATACACATCTACTATTAAGTGGAATAAAAAATAAATATTTTCCTTACCCTCTTTGCCAGTAATTATGAATATGTAATGGCTTACAGCAAGCTTATGGCTTAACCGCTAGTGCTACATATACATATACTATATATTGTATTGTGAAAAGAAAAAAACAACAATGGCTTACACTGTTCACAGTTTCATACTTTCATTCTGCTGCATGTCTCTACTACAGCTTAGCTTCTTCTACCTTAACTAAATACTACAGTATGTATACACACTTAGGACTAGCTTACGAGTACAGCGACGTTTTTTTTTAGAGATACATAAACCTCATACAAAAACACATTCTAAATTACACTAATAAGGACTTTGGTTGTTTCGCACGTGTGCATAAACTCTTGAAGACAAACTCAACACAAACGGCCCCTGTACCATAAAACTTTATGTGGGGTGAGTCGAAGACCGATTTGGGTAGCACGTTTGATGCGATGACACTAAACGAATAGCTCTGGGAAATATGCGCGACTATTTGCTCTCATCCATCCTTTTCTATTGCTCATTGTTCTGTCTACTGCAATTGTAAGCCGAATGTTCGCAAGGATCTCTATCTGCTTACAACTCCAGTAACAGAACTTCCTCATGCTAAAGTATATTCAATGTGGTTGAGTCCATCATGCGGTCATCGTAGAGACTAAGCGTCTTTGAGGCGCGCACCTTCCGCACTGAGGGCGGCACATCACCTGGTGTTTTCACACGTTGACTGGGGTCTCGTAATTTCTCAGTGCTGCCTCGGCCGCTGAACACCTCACGAAACACCTCAAGGCTGCGTTGTCGTCTGAATAGAATTTCGGCGTTGTTCGGCGCTGTGAGACGACAGGTTGGGTTAGAAACGGGCGTAGGAGAGGCTTCGTTACGATCGTTCGTAGCGTTTAGTGTATTCAGCTCGCCTTTGCTCAAATTATTGTTATTGCGATGCATATGCTTTAACAGACTAGTAGAGAGGGAGCGTGGCACTACATGACACGGTGTGCTGGTGCGCTTGTCCAATGGCTGGAGATGCATTTTCGCACGGCTCTCGATGCTTTGCTCCGCCATGCTGTGAATTAAGTTTGATTTATTGTAAGATGCGTCGTGAAGCGGCGTGCTGCACTCATCCACCACAACGGCTGTACCATTTATGGGGCTCAAATCAAGATTATTTGGTCGCCTCGTGTGTGGGTAGACATCAGTGAGCATTGTGGTTTTCGTCGAGGCCACTCCATTGTTGGTGCGCTGCCGGTCATCTATGAAGCTGACTGTTGCTGCCTTGGACAATCGTTCACTGCCGTTATTATCGAGTCCTTTAACAACCGCCGCATACCGATTGTCTACCAAGTTAGACTTTTCATCTCCGAAACCGAACTGCTGCTTGAAAGCTTCAGCCCCCGCATCGCTTTTACGGAAAAGTTTCTTTTGTATGAGTGCCCTCACACCATGCCAACCTCGTAGTTTGCGATCAGTATTATGTTGTTTGGGGAAACCTTCTCCCATACTGGATGTATTCTCGCTCATGAAATTGCTCAATTTTTTCGAATTGCCACCAGATATTAAATCCTCGACTGAAACATCATCTTCCAAACATGAAAAGCTATTCTCTTGTCCCGTTTGAAAGCTATGCTTCTTACTTTTTGCAATGAGTATCTGAGGCGGCCGAGTTGCAACTGGTGCCAAGTTGCGTTCTTGGCAAGGGTTGCGCCCCTGATATGGTTGTAACTGTTGTTGTGTGTGAATGAGATGGTTTTTCTCTGCATGTGGGGCGTTGCTCAACTCGCTGCCGACACTACGAGCACGTGGCAAGACTTTTTGGTTTGGTGGCGGTTGCAGCATCGCTGCTGTTTCCGATTGGGACGAGTCCATCGGTATTCGCACGCCCGAATCCACTTGATCAGGCACCAACAGATTATTTGCGCTCAGTAAAGAGCTGGGCGACTGTGCGTGTGAATAGCGAGGTCGCAAACCAGCTGCCTCTTGCATGCGCTCCTCGGCACATAGCGATGTTAAACGGGCCTCAGCGTCATGATCCCAGCAATCTTCGCAAGTGTCTTTTATCAATTTGGCTGCAGCGCCTCCACCCCAACCTGCAGGGAAGAGCGGTCGTGCTTTGTGTCGCACAACCAATGCCTGCATTTGATCGAAGGTTGGGTGTGTGCCAACCTCCTGTTCATAAGGTGCTTTATAGGACGGTGTCGTTTGTGCCGGCGGATAGAAGTCCGAACATCGTGTAGACACTTCCCACAACACCAATCCTAAGGCGTAGACATCCATTTGCTTGAGCGATGTCTCGCAGTCGCGCAAATTCACGGCGCCTTCCAAGAGTTCGGGGGCCATGTAACGAAGTGTGCCCACTTCGTTAATACTTTTCGTTTCTGCAACAGCTACTTCGCCGCGGTACTCGTACTTAGAGCCGAACACTTTCAAAGCGAAACCAAAATCGGCTATACAACATGTCCCATCGGCTTTGACGAGCACATTGCGTGAATTGAAATCGCGATGGGCGACACACGGTTTATATTCGTTACCTCGACTTATTTCCGTATGCAGATGCGATAAGCCACGCGTTATAGATTTAGTCATGGCGCAAAAGTTTTCAAATCCCATTGTGTTAGCAATCAGCCAATCTTGCAAGCAACCAAGCGGGGCAAGCGATAGCACCAATTGGTATTCAATCTTGCCGTCCATCGTGTGCCGCTCATCATAGCCTACAAAAGTCACAGGAGAGAACCAATGGTAAATGGTTGGTCGAAGTAGATACATAGTTGTTTAACATCACTACTTACCGAAATATGTCAACAGCGATGGGCTGTCCATCATAGGCAGCGAATAGATATTGCGTTCGTTGATGTAGTACGGGTAGTGGCTTTCGGGGAATATTTTAACAGCCACCTCCTGATCATGCAATAAACCCTTCATCACGGTTCCATATTTGCCATTACCGAGCATGCAAATCAAGTTAATATTGTCTACGTTTCGTAGGTTCGAGCTGTAACCAGGACCGGAAGGTGCCAGTGGAGCTTCCTCAGGCATCGATTTATCCTTTATTTTGTGTACGTAGCAATATGCAGCAAAGCCGCTTACCGAAAAACACAAAACCAGTACAAAAATTGCCATCACAATAATGCCCAAGCCAGGACCGCTGGATTTGTCTGGAACATTTACGCCTATACTATAAATCCATTCGGAGACCTGCAATTGCAATGGCAATGATTATTTTTCAGTAGCCACAGGGTGGCAACGTATGCACATATGTATGTATGTACCTGTAGTGGAGCCGGTTCAACTACCGTGACATTTCTGTTGCACGAATCGCCCGAGCAGCAGCAGTAATATAGGGAGTTGTTGCGCGACGTAGGCGCTGAACTGGTGCACTCTGTCTGGCTGCAAATGGCATTGCGTTCAGTACTCTCCTTCCAACAACCTATTTACCGATATACAAAATTAAATTAAGACAGACCGTCTTGCTAACAAAAATACAACTCGACTCACCTTGTTTCTCGATGCGAGTGCCGTTGCGTGTTTGGCGCCAGAGCGCGAAACAGAATGTGTAGTCGGTTTGACAAATGCGCCGATGTGGCGCTGCCTGCTCCACAGGTGTAGATTCCACATCGGGCGAGTTCACACTTTCGGCGCTATATTGCGTTTGCACTCCGTTCGATGAATATTCCTCAAAGTCGTCATCATCCTGAATGAACTTTTCATCTTCCATAAAACTCATGCAGGCAAATGGGCGCTCGGCTTCAATCAAATTAATCTTACGGGAACTCACTTGAACCCAAGCAAAGAGCGCCAAAATGTAGAGCAATCTTAGCGCAGGCATATTGTGGCTTCACTATCTTATTAGATCGTTCCGTAGAGAGTTCAGAAATAATAGACTATTGGTGGCATTTTTTGTATCCTGTTGGAAGAAAAAAAAATATTATTATCGTTATTTACAAAACAATTCTTGTAAATAAATATGTAATAACACTGTGGTATTTTGTAATTTTTTTTTTTTACTTATCGGATTGCTGGTAGCGACAATAACTTTAGTGCCTTAGAGCTTGTAGCTCCGACATCGAGAGATATATGGATTTTTCAAGAGAGGCGCTCTTTCGGGACAAGATTTGCGTTAACCCTATTGACAAGCTTAGGGCCTGATTTTAATCAGACCTATACAGGAAATATTATTATACAGGAAATTTTTCTTTGAAATGCTGGGTTCATGAGGTAGATAAGTAATGTGAGCCACTAGCTCCAATTGGATTTCGCAAGTTAAATCTAAATTTAACTGCATCGAATTACAAAGTGAGTGTTTCAAGCCTGGCCGATGAGTCTTTTGTTTACTTTATGTATGTCTGACCTTTCTTTGGAACTTAATTACATACTTACTTACATAAATATTATTTAACTCAACAACAAATCGGTATTAAAGGTTACGCGAAAGCAAAATTTGCAGAAACTTATAAAATCTAACGAATAGCTGATTGAATTCTTCTCCGCATCCAAATTAGTTTATTTTCAACTGATCTGCGTATTAGGTAGTTTGGATAGTTATTTTTCTGTAGGATATTCTTTATTTTCTGTACGTTCGCGTTCCTGAACTCCTGGTTACTTATTGTTAAAATCTTATTTATTAAGTCTTTGGCAGTATTTATTTTATATTTTAGAAGTTGATGATACGTCCAGAAGAAAATGCTTTGTGTACCACTCAAGTATAATTGTTTTATTTCTTCTATACATCACGTCCAGTAAAGGGATTCCTGAGTTTTCCTCAATTTCAGCTGTAAATTGCAACCTTTTGTGATATTCGTTGAGTGTTTTTAGAAGCTTATCCACGCCGTTTCGCAATGGATTTTATCTCTATATTAAAATGTTGTTTCAGTTCCCGGATTGTGTTCTCTAATAAATCGTCCATAACTATGTCGGCTATTGTCGGAGCAAGGGGGTTACCCATAGGCATACCAAAAGTTTGATTATAGCATTGTCCATTACATATAAAATAATTATTGTCGTTTAAGCAAAAGTTCAAGATCTTCCGAAAATTTATCTTTGATATTTTTGTCATTTCTTCTGTCATGTCCCATTTAGTCATTATGATCTTAACAGCTAGGTAAATCGGTATATTGGTAAAAAGTGAGACAATGTCAAAAGACACTAGCACACCTTCGTCGGATATGTTAATATTTTCCAGACCGGCTTTTAGTCTGAATGCATTTTTGATGTTGTATTTTTCAGATTTTAAGTACCCGAGAATGTTGCCAATGTATTTTCATAGTCCGTAGCAGGGTACATTTATCGACGATGAAATACTTAGGTCGTAATGGTAAGTCTGGTTTATGAATCTTCGGTAATCCGTAAAGTCTCGGTGCCATCGGTGCGGTGCTTATTAGTCGTTGTTTTTCTTTAAAATTTATGATTTTGTTTTTGTATAGATCGTCAACCCAATTGTTGTTTTTCTTTTGAAGTCCATTTGTTGGGTCATTTCTTATCGTATTGTATGTATTTTTGTCTTCAAGCAATTTATTTATCTTGTCATTGTAGTATATTTTGTAAATTATCACTGTTTTTTTGCCCTTATCCGCATCTGTTACAATGATGTCCTTATCCGCCCTTATCGCATCTGTCATTTTCGTGGTGTTTTAAAAACGCTTTTGTCCTATTAAAAGTTGCTAATATGATTTTTTTTTGTCAATGTGTGTATTATTTGTCTCTTAAATTGTATTATACGATTGCTCAGCTTGCTTCTCGCTATTTCTTTGGTCCTGGTGTTTTTTCCTTGTATTATTATTTGTTTGCATTTCCACAATAATCTGAATTGCTTTGAACGTAAATTTTGTTGTCGGGAGTGTGAATTTTCGTCCCAGGGAGAGTAATCATTTTACTTCTATAGGAAAATCTATATCGGGTTTGTTCACAAACCAGTCATTGTTTAAATTAATTCGCAGCTTTTTTATTTGCTGATATTTAAGTCTCTCCAATTTCGGTTTGTGCGTTGTTTCTCTTTCTCTTGTTGTATTCTCGCTAAGGAAGTTTTGATTGCGGACGAAGGTGTCGAACTCCAAAGTAGTGAGATTGTGCTTTAGTTTATTTTCTGCGTGATTTATGTAATCTTTCGTAATTTAAATATCTACATATGTTAGTCTGTGTAATTTCTAAGTTTAATATTTTCTTAAGAAACAGCTGTTTCGTTCTCTCTATTTGTTGCTGTAATTTTTTTGATGATGTGTTTATTGTTGTATTCCTAATGGTGTTGATCAAGTGCGTCGGTATTAAATCATACCGTATGCATTCCAACAAAAGCTTAAGTTGTGTCGTTTGTTTTGCTAGTTTCGCACTCTGTTTACTGTAGTGTTTCAATATAATACATATGTATGTATGTATATATTCTCCGTATTTGTATTTCATGTGCTTGAAAAAATTTAGGGCTACTTTAATTATGCAAATTTCAAAACTGCATACAAATTAAAATTTTTCATCAGCGCAGATATCAATGAATTCATGAAATTTCATTTCATTTTGCTAGCACTTTTTCTTGATAAGTTCGAACCGATTCATTATGGGCACATTTACATATTTATTTTTATGTATATGTGTGTATATACATATGTATGTAGCTACTTATTAAGATGAGTTGTCCACTTTTTCTTTAGCTTTTGCAACATTGCGCAGATATTCTCGCTGCAATATTAAACTCGACTTTAAACCCTTTAAAACTAAAAAGTTCGATGAAATTTTCGCGCCAATTGAATCCTTGCTTTGGTTGCCCAGAGTGCGGTAAATCGATGTTGGCGATTCATGGACTTTAGACCTCGTTCAAATGTTTTTTTTATAGCATTAACAATGGAAAGAAGAGTTGAGTGTTCGTAAAAGGCTTAAACAAAGCACAGTTTTGTTTACTGATTGTTGGAATACTTTTCTGTATATGTTTGCTGCTTTTTCATAACACATAGTCATTTCCGTTTTCAATTCAGTATATCGCTGCGTTATGTATGTATGTCCACATATGATGGCGAAACGATTGCCAAAATGTGAATGCAATCCAAAAAAACAAACCGAGAAAAGAGAACCGAAAAAGGTAAAGAGTAGTAAGTGCATATGGCGAAGCAAAGCTGAAGCAATGCGAAAGCTTATTATGTTTGAAAACAGGTTCGCAAGCGCTCCAATCGTACTGTCCCATCGTCTGCTTTAGTATCTCAAAGTTGCATTTGTTCTGGCGCCGTCACTTAATTACCTGTCGTCGGTATTTCATTTTATACTCGTTCATACTTATCTACATACATATGTACATATGGATGTTTGTATGTATGTTTGTATGCAGGTAAATATGTGCATGCAACAGAACATACAATAGCCGAAAACCACCAAAACGTAAAAAGCTTGATTGTGGAGCGCGTCTTCGCAGCGATATGAGTTTGCCAACATTCCACTTGATTTGTCCTTTTTTATCGCTTCGCACTGCATTTTTCGCATTACTGTTTATTTTCTAGCCGTCGTCTGACACCTGCGACGTCTGCGTTACCTTTTCGCCTACAGCCACATACAGTGAGTCAGTCAGTCAAACCACCAGTTAATCGGAGTACGAACGTCCGCTGCCGACTTCGTCTCAAGAGGGTTAGGCACTGGGCAGCGACCACACACTTGACGGCGCTGTGCGCGAGCAAAAGTCAGATTGCAACCAACGACCCTGGCTTGAGAGCCCATTCTGCGAGGAGATTTTGCCTGCTGTTATACTTCATAACGCTTCTTTTCACTTCATTCTGTTTCGCTGACGGCTGACTACTCGCTCGCGTGTGCGCGACCTGCGCTGGGGGTTGTGAGGCTAACTAAACGCCGCCTCAACGTTTGGGTAGATGGTGGCGTTCACTACACCATGTGTACTCAATGCGACGTTGCGACAGCAAAGGATGAACGGCTTTGGGGGTGACAGCCTAAGCGGTAAACGTAGCGGCAGATACTTCGACTGCAACTGCGACGCCAACAATAACGACTCCGTCGTCAACCGAATGAAAGAAGAAATAATTGATTTTTCAAAGCGCCTTAAAAACTTCCTCATATTTTGTAACTAAGAAAAATTCGACCACTTTTTATAATGCGTATAGTGCAGCTAATGAAAAACTTTTAAAATCAAGGCTTACGGATTTTCTATATACATATGTATGTATGTATAAACCCGTAGATAACAAATTTACACTCGCAATAATTACTTTTTTGCTTTATAATCTGAACTCACTTTTATTGTTTATTTTCATTAGCGTTCGCGTTTTGCATACAAAATTTTCAGCTTTCGTCTGCGTCGTATTTGTCTGTATTTATTTATGCGAAATCTTTCGACTATTTGCGCTGTTATTCACTGTTTTCATTGTTTTTTGCGCTTGAGATACATACATATGTACATACATATATGTGTACTACCTACTAGTATACTGCGGTTGGTTTTTCTGTTGTTGGTGTCGGACACAACAATTACCCGGCGCCAGTGATTTTTTAAAAACTTGTTCGCTTGCGTTCGCCGACGTTGTTCGTCTTCAACTGTTTGCTTTGCGGTGCCAGCGATTTTGTGCTGGAGTTGAATAGCCAGAAGAATTCACTCGCTGCTTGGTTAGGCAAATACAAGCAGAAAGTGGGCGGGTTGGTGGGGTGTGTGTTGAGAGCAGGCGCTCTCCGCAGTTCGACTAATTTCGCTCTTATCTGCTCTCTGCTCTCTGTTAGAAAAACCGAAAAAACTTGGAGAGACATGTACGATAAAACGAATAAACTTGAGGGCCATCTATCATGGGATACATATGTATGTACATAAAAGAGTCTTCTCCACAAATGCAAAGGGTGCTTACTTACAAATACAAAGCGACTTATTTTACGCCAAAGCTACTCGTTGTAGTCACCCTGTCGTAAGTAAGAGGCGAAGCTAGTTCCAGACGCGCTTTAAAGCTTTGCTAGCATTTAACAATGGGAAACAGGAATACATATTGAAAACAACCGGTTACTGTTAGGCAGCTTTCGTACGAAGTCTATTTAAGTTATCACAGCAAACAACGCTTGGAGCAAAGAATGGTAGAGAAATTCGGATTTTCATAGCACAACAACTCATTTTGAAATGTATTCAAGAATAATTTGAGAGCAATAAAAATTCTTAAAAAATGTCGTTTTTATTTGCTGAATTAACTCATACTGAAAGTAGGCGTGGTTGTTGGCCGATTTAACCCAATATCAACACCAACCTACCTTGGGACAGCATATCTTCTGGTCAGCCATACAAAATACTAAATATTCACTTATAACTTATACTTCGAAATTATTATAACAAACACACAAAATTTATTAAATGCAATTTCTGCTATTTACAGTGGAGAGACAGGCAATACCTTGCCGGTGCATTCACCGAACCCAATCCGTACACCATTCCGTTCGCAGTGTCCACGTATAATCAACTCGTCTCCGTCTTGAATGAATTTTCGGGTGGCGCCACCATTCAAATTGAGTGTCTTCGAACCTCGCCAACTAAGCTCCAACATGGATCCATAGGAGTCCTCTGTCTCACCGCTGATTGTGCCCGAGGCCAATAGATCGCCCGGACGCATATTACAACCGGTGACCGTGTGGTGTGCAATCAATTGCAAAGCGGTCCAATACAAATACTTGTAGTTAGACTTACTGATCACTGTCTCAGCACTGCCTTCGGCTGAAGTGAAATGAAAGGAACGTGTAAGTTTTTTTTTATAGAGAAACACATACGTTAGAAAAGACATTACGTTTCAATGAGACTTCCAAGTTTATGTCGAAGTTGAAGGGACGCTCATGCTTCAAATACGGAAAAACATCTGGTTCTTGCGGGAAGTTATCTACCAGAAATGGTTCCAGTGCAGCGACGGGCACAACCCATGGCGATATTGTGGTTCCCAAGTTTTTGGCTGTGAAAGGGCCCAAAGGCACGTATTCCCATTTCTGTATGTCTCGCGCACTCCAATCGTTCATCAATGTAAAACCAAAGACATTCTTCCAAGCATCTTCTGCCGAAATTCGTTCTCCCAGCTGATTGCCCGGCCCGCCTACAAAGAATGCTACTTCCAGTTCAAAGTCCAAGAGCTTGCAGGCACCGAACACAGGCGGTTGACCGTCTACAGGTAAAGTTTGTCCCAGCGGTCGACGAATCGGTGTGCCAGAGACCACAACAGAGCTGGCGCGTCCATGATAACCAACCGGTAGATGGCGCCAATTCGGCATCAACGCATTCTCCTTGCCGCGAAACATGATGCCCACATTAGTGGCATGATGGATGGACGAATAGAAATCCGTATAGTCACCGATATTAGCGGGTAGATGTAGTTCACACTCCTTTTGGGGCACAAGGACGCTGCAAAGGAGGAGATATTTATTTATCAATGTCTTACGATACAATCAGAGGAAGCTTAGTACACGTACTTTTGTGCCAGCACTAGATTTTCCTCGAGTATGGAACCCTTAAGCAACAATTCGCGGGTACGTGTACGCACAACATTCCATGCCGAATGTCCGAGACTCATCAACAAATTTAACGAATCCGAATTGAGTGCATCCTAACGATATTTAAATGAAAAAATAAAAAAAGTTAGTTTATTTGAAATAAAACACTTTTTTATTTGTTTTTCAGCGTTACCTGTACTTCCGGCGGATAAAGCTGCGCTACGCCGGAGAGATCGAGCACTTGCTCACCAATGGCTACACCGATACGCTTGCGGGGCTAAAACGAAACGAAACAGCGATTATATTGAAGATTTCAGCATCTCAGTATGTCATAGAAGCAATTCTTCTGAACACGGATGAGCCAGGTGGTCGGTTACCTATGTATTTGTAAGCCTAACTGGCTTTTTTATTAATTTCATGTAAATCAAATTCAAAACAATTTTCATAGAGTTTTTTTACACATTAACATAATTGGGAAACCTGTTAAACTATCTACATATGAACATACTTGCATGTTACATATTTGCATAAAAATTCTTCGAGTAGGTACGAGTATATTTATTTGAATAAGTCGGTTGCTACTTACATTTGAATTTGTAGAGAATACTCCATATGGCAGATTTTCCAATGGGAAATCGTTTCCGTCTGGAACATTTACGAAGCTTGTCATGATTTCGCTAAAATTCACAAAAATATCCTTGTTCGATTGCCTTAGTAACTTTGTACTTTCCTTATTGAAGTCGGCGAAAATAATTGCAGGATCAAAAGAGCGCCAACAAAACAAAATGAATTAACTTGCCCGATCGCCAGTTCAGCGATAACTGACAGTGCTCAAGTTGGCGGTCCAAACATGTACCCACAATTCTCATCAATCGTGCTAGCGTTGTACTCTCATTATGGCCGTAGAGTGCGTTAGAGTATATACATACATACATATGTACATATATAACATAGATAGTTATTTTTACCATAAAGCGTTTCGAACTGGCGGTCGCCTGACTTTAGTAGGTGATTGTTTATATGTACATACATACAGTCAAAAGTTAGTTGTTTGTGTGAGAAAGAAAAGTTGTTAAAAATCTTCCAGCAAGTGTTGTTTTGCCTGGATGAAGAATCTCTCTATTGCAGGTTATTAAACTTGTTCTCTCAGCACGAACACCAACGCAAAAACACTCTTTCAGAAGGTGAGCAAATCCGCCCTAAGTGCGACTGACTACATTTATTCTAATTTCGGACCGGACTGAACTTTGTTTACCCAACATACGCTTTTCTCAAACCAACATTAGTGGGAATACGAACGCACATACACATTTAACTTTAAAAATTAAAAGTTAATCAGTCGAAAAATTGTATTAAAAGTTTTTAAAGTTGTAACAAGATTTCTGCAAATTCTGCATAATTGTCTTACAACTTCAAAGTTTATAATAAATGTTGTAATATTTTTGGGTATGCAGGTTTGCAGACAATTCGATTTTCTGTAGCAAAGTGTTAAATTTAAGTAGCTTAATATTGTCGTTAATTTTAACAAATTTTTTACTAACGCATATGCCGCTGTGGTCGAGTGGGTAGCGGTACGATCTATAACTCGATATGCCGCTGAGTTCGAGGTTCGCATCTAATAACGGTCACTTGTCAGCAGACAATGGGAAACCTCCGATAGTATTTCTGCCATGAAAAAGCTTCTCTAAAAATACCTCTGTCGTTCGGAATCGGACAAAAAACTGTAGATCCCTTCATTTGTGGTAGAATATTAAGACGCATGCCACGAATGGTACGAGAAGCTCGACCAAACACTGTTTTCCTAAAATGAATTACTTGAAGCCAAGGCAAGACATGAGACAGCAGAAAAAAATGTAAAAAAGAAATTAAAATAAGAAATTAAAAAAAAATTTAATCAGTAATGATATTTGTTGGAACTATTTTCCTTCATCCCTTGTCAAGTTTGGTTTGGAGACAAACTGGTTTCGGCGTTGTGCCATCAGTGCATTTTGTTTGTGCTTTTATAAGCTAAATTTTCAAAAATAGTTTATTAACTACATATGTATGTACATACATATGAACCTCGATGGGCTCCACATTCAAGTCGTGCGAAGGATACAATTGTTTATACCGCACTGCCAAATAAAGGGCATTTGTTTTATTATCGTGTCACTAAAAGTCTGTCTGACAACTATAGTTGGTTTAATATTTTTATTTGCTTAATCATTTGTATAATTTTTATACAAATATTGTTTTAAAGTTTTAAAAACAAAACAAATATTCGGCCTTACAATGAGAAAATAGGAACTGTCAGATTTGGTTTGATAAGAAGCTAGTGACAATTACACCGAATTGTGTGTTCGCGAAGGCATCTGCTTGTGGAAAAGGTTGAAAAACAAAGCAGCACTGGGTTGCATAGCAAATAACAGTTAATATTGTTTAGTGTTAATTACATTAATATCAAAGTGTCGCTACCACGCCGACGCCGTTGTATACACCTTGCGGTGTACTTTTGCTTATGACCTAAAGTCTACAGAGTGTGTTAGGTTGATTATTTCCATGTTATAAAGTCTGCGGCACGATCCTTCCTACCATGACATGTTAATGTTAAAAGGGTCAAAACTGCATTGCTTATAGTAAGGCAAGGGACTAGACCCCGCCACAAAAGGGTCAATAATTCTTAGAAAAAGTGGTATTCTTAATACACTAAAAGGTAAGTACATTCATATATATGTATTTATGTAACATACATACATATGTTTCCTAGGTATGGCAAACTTTCGAGGATATTTCTGCTATGAAAAAGCTTCTCATAAAATACATCTGCCGTTCGAAGTCAGTATAAGACTGTTGGTCCGCACCCCACAGATGGTAGTAAAAGCTCGGCCAAACACCAAGCAGAATAGCGTGAGCGCCAAATTAATAATAATAAAAGATTTTTATAAGAAGCAAAATCAATTCCTGTAATATATTTAGCTTGAATTTTACGTGAGGGTGTCTATTAAAATGTTCAGTTTTTTTTGTTCATTATACATAAATATACGCACAACTCATTGTCAATATTACTATTTGAACTTAAATGCTTAATTGAGCTGGGAAAAAGTGTCAAGTAAATTATTGCATACATACATATGTATGAATGTATGTACATATGTATGTATGTATGCACAAGTCAGTGGCATCAAGAAAAAAAAACTGAACTCGATTTTTAAAATACCTCTTTAAATATTTATCAGTTAAATAAAATAATTAACTTAAGACCAAGTTTATTTTTCTTTATTAAATTTAGACAATTCAATGATAGTTTCAATAAAAATATATTTGCCAATAGACATAATAACATAGTGCACAGTCTCATTTCTTCTTCTATATATTTCTTACTAAATCGATTCTGGTTGTTATACTTTTGACCACAGAAATATACCGACCGGTTGGAGGCACACTACGTGAATTTGATATACATATCTATGTATGTGTGTATTTTGCATAATAACTTATTTTGTGTTGGTCAAATTTATGCACTAACCTATGATATATATATGTATGTACATACATATGTATTTATGTGTGACAAACCAGTTGAACTAGAACTAAATGTGATATTGTTTTTAATTACGAGTATTTATTTATTAAGACTTTCAACTGACATACTAAAAACAATATTCAGTGAATGCAAAAAATGCTTAGTCATTATGAATCTTGTATGTACATATGTATGTATGTAAGACGGTGACATAAGCAGATGTTGTGCTTTTTTTGTTTTATTTTCCAGATGTGAAAAAAAATCAGAGCAATTTAAAAACAAATATTGCCAACGTATATTAGTACTATATAAAGACTTCTCTAAAAATCGGGCAACTATCTTAGACGCGAATTGCCGAAAAAAAAATATTAGTTACATATACTCGTATTTTTTTGATTCAAGTTCCTTGCCTACCAATGTAATACTCGTAGGTTAAAAACAGCACTTCCAATTCATGTCCTCATTTTCAGTGTACATCTAGTACATCTATGGCTCTTATAAGCATTCCCGGATTACTAACTAAATTACACAACTTATTTACTTTCAGCTGATATGCGAAATTTTGAGATTTACGATATAAATATTTTGTTTTTTTGTTTGCATAAGAAACATCATTTCTGGCTGAAACTTATCAAATGAAACTATGCTTCGGTTGATGTAAACCATTAGATTTCCTAGGCACCAACTGAAGGGCATCGAACTGCAATCCAATTGCTTTTGCTCTAAACAAAATTAAAACGGTATTTATAAGTTTACAATGCCGCCACAACCGATATTTAAAGGTCAAACTTTCGTTACCGATAACAATGAACTCTGAAAACTTCTACTTTCTTTCTATATTCTCCTTGCAAATTTGATTGGTGAATTTCGTTACCAACGTCTCAGGTGGTAGGTTGTAACGCGGCAGAAGCGACAAGATAATCATATTTTGTAATATTTCTTTTTTTTAAGCAAATGATGGTAATTTTGTGTTTCATGATTCATAAATTTTTTATCAAGAATATTATGTGTCTTCGTATTCTATAACAATACTGATAACTTTTCAAGCTGTATGAGTGCTTTAGTTTATATACCATATATGTAGGTTCGAATCTCAGCCGTAACATATACAATTAGAGATATAGTGTTTTCTAACAGAAGATATTATTACTATTAATGCTTAATTAAAAATTTAATGTGTAAAATAAATTCATCATTTTTTTTTTCAATTATAGGCATAAATGAATAAATAAAGATTTACATTAAACAAAAAAACTGTATTTATTTTTCAATTAACTCTTCAAAATAATTTTAATGGAAAATTCGAAAACATGCGTTTTCATTTAATTTTTTTTTTTAAATATTAAATTTTTTATAATTTTAATTTAATACAAAAATTACATAAACATAATATTTTTTTAAAAATTTATTGTATTAAAATTTTATTTTACATTCGTTATTTTTTTTCATTATTAATTTATAATACTTTTACTACCATTAAATTGGAGTAATCATTAATTTTAAAGATCTTGTAAAAACCCAAATTTTCATCAACGTTTCAAACCTTTTCTCTTAGCTTTTTAAGTTTTTTTTTTAATTAATACTCTTTTAGCCCATTCAGTTCTCACACATGAAATATTTTTAAAAATTTTACCGCGTATGGTAAACAGTGTTTACCTATGTAATGACACAAGACATTTTCTAGAGTTTTGTTGTAAAATAGGCTTTTTAAAAAAATAAAATAAATAATAAAAAATCATAAATAAAACATGGACGAATAAGTGTGTCAATTTTATTACGATTAATTAAATTTAATAAATTAAAATTTCAAAGGGAAATGTTTTTTATCTAGTTTTATTCTTACGATGATTAGAAGGAAAAAGTGAGCGTTAATTATTACTAGAAAGGAGAAAAGCTGAGTTTTTGAAGAATATGCATTTTCGATTTATACGTCAAGGACTTTCAAAGGGAGGTCTTTTAAACTTGACGAAATATTCAGCTTTTGATGGCAACTTCTCAATGTAAGAAGTAAGATGAGTAACTAAATATTATTTAAAATGATGTACACCAGCATAGCATCGTCAACAATGTTCAAGCGTAAAACCAAAGAATGAAAAAAAGTTTCACTGCCTTTTGTTCGCAGCTATGGTAAGTTACGAGATTTCTTATTTCACCACACCGAAAACCAATCAATCAACGAACTTCAAATTCTCTCTGGTCGAGTTAGTTATGTAGTTAGTTAGCTTGCAACTTCTTTTTTAAATTTAAAAAGACGCTACCAAAAGAAGAAATCGATTTGGATACTTACCGCTAGAAATTTTTTTAAAAGAAAACTCAATTGCATTTGACTTCACAACATTCAACTAGATAATCCTTTATTAACTTTCACTGTTATGTTTTTTGTTTATTTATTTATTTTGTATTTGTAGCATCTTTCTGTAAGTTGGCACATTTGCGTATTATTTGGCGCACACGAATTTCACATACACATGTGACACACTCGCCTCCTGCAGCTTTTGCCTAGTTTGTTTCTTCTTTGTTTTTTTGTTGTTGTGCAGTCACAAAAGGACAATTAATAATGGATACTCTGTATGAGTTTTATTTAATATAAGCTGCACACATATAAAGTTCATTTTGTTTGCGTTAAGTAATTAATTTGAAGGTAATTTCAATTCTGTAAGTTGACTTTCTTCATACTTTATACGGTTGCTTTCGAGAGAAAAACAAAGTCGAATGGCAGTTAACTACTAGATTACAATGCAATTACAATAAGTTCAAAATACATACATACATTCAATTGTTTAACAAACAAACAAGTTATTTAAGGTGAAAATGAATTATTACATATTTACTTACTTAGTTATACATTTATAAATATATTTTTGTTTTTTTTTTTGTTTTGGTTTCTGATTTGGGACAATTTTGGGGTATGTGCATTGGGGATTTTTAAGTGCTTTGTTTTACAATTTGAACACGAATTAGTTGAGTGGGTATTTAAAAGTTTTCGCTAAATATGCTATACGTCGTTGATTTCACTGTTAAAAATGTCGTCGACATCAAAACTTATTTCACAAAATACATTTCTTTGGCTGTGCTCTGAAATTATACTTCCATATGTGTGTGTATGTGTGTGTGTGTGTGTGTGTAGTGTATCTACATCAGTATATACATATGTATATTGTATATTTACGATGATTTTATTGCGTTTATATTTGCTCTGTATGCGGATTTGTGATCAGTGGAAATAATTTTTTACAAGCATTTTATGTTCATATAAATATTTGTTATATACTTAAGCGACTTCTAAACACTCTTAGTCACATGCAACTAACATTAATATTTGTATGCAAATGTTTTTGCTATTGTAGTTGTTCTTTAACTGTTATTTATTTATATTGCGCTATGTTGAAGTGGAAATTCTCGCCAACAGTTCTGGGCTTTCGGTATGTCCGTATGCCTGGGCCTAGACTTTGTTTGGCTGGCGACCTTTCCTTTATTGTCAGTCACAGCGTAGATTTCAGCCAGAATAAAGCTGTGCTTATTGATTAGAGCTTTCATCAAAGACAACTAATAATTTTAATTTTGTATTTAATACACTTAACTGTGAATATGAACGCAATACACTTATGTTTACACATATATATGTACATATATATATGGTATATATGTACATATAAATAGCTTGTTTAATTTTTAATAATTTGGCTAAGTTAAGTTATTATTTTGTGTAATCCCTCTTTAATTTTTGTTTTTTTTTTGTTTTAATTTTGCTTTTATTTTAATTTATTTATGCATGTGTGCAAGTTTTACCCTTGCATGGGTTCAAGATATTCAAGTTTATTTGTCTTCCAAAATTTGAAACACCATAATGATTTCAAAGCCCTCAAGCTACTCGAAAAACTTACTTTTCGTAAAAATGAAATATGTCTTCCAAAACGATTTGTTTTTTTTTTTAGATTTTGAAGAGTTGCATTAATTCCTATTTATGGTATTTATTTATTGTTTGTCTTCCAAAATACCTTAATATTACTAAAAAAAAAAAGTTTTTTTTTTCTTATTCTTTATTTTTAGCTTATTTTCGTTTGTTAAATAAAATAATAGACAATTTTATCGATATGCAAATTTGCTATACTTTCTAAACTTATCTACGTGCAGAATATTTGCAATAAAACAGGCAAAGTTATTAAAAAAAAACTTTTTAAATTCTGATCTTTAAATTCTACTTAAGTTTTTTTTAATTCTAAAATATTTTTAATTTCGCCAAATCATCTTATTTATCATTAGAAAAGAAACAAGTCACTTAAATGAAACGAACAAGAAAAATTAGCCTTGTTTTTGAGCTGTTGCACAAAATCAGGAATTAATGCGCTTGTATCATTATATTTAACCTACTTTTTAGTCTACACTCTGAGATTTGTATGCCAGTTGGATTTGGACTCTCCCTGAAGACAAGTCGCAAGTCCAATGCTGGCATCCTGGAAGCCCTTTGGTGATTTTGTTGTTCTTATTTTTCTATTAAGTGCTGTACTTTGAAATTTGTGCAACGATAATTGGAACAAAAAACTCGATAACTCTTGGATAGATACGTGTGTGTGTGTGTGTGTGTGTATGTTCAAGAAGTCATAGGTATGTATGTATATATGTATTTGTTTTATGTATACATAGGAATTATTTATGTATGAATTCAGCTTACATGGTATACACATACATATGTAAGTAGCGGTGTATAAGTAAGCAGTTTGCAATGCCAGTATTTGTATGTATGTAAGTAATATGCATTTGTATATATACATATTTAGATATATGTGTGTATGTGTGTGTGTGTATATTCGTCTACAACTCTTCCATGTGTACATACATTTGTAAGTGCCATATACTGTAGCGTTATATCTATAATTGTTTTTGTAGTAATTTGTTCGTTAGTTTAAGACTTTCTTTTCCCTTAACTATAATTCAAATTAATTACAAATTAATTGATTCGCATAGGGATTGTTGTGGTTTTGTTTTTATATTTTTTTTTTTACTTTTTATTTAATTTTGCAACTTTTACTCGCTGCTACTTGCAATGTAGTATGCTTACGTCTTGCGCGGCTTTAGTGCATAAGCTGACAAAAGCTCTGACGAAAAAAACCCATGAAGTGAGCAAAACGAGGTTAGGTGACCCATATATATGTACATACATAAGTTTTCAAGATACATGCATATAAATGAACGTTTCGTAAATTTAAAAAAAAAAAACATAAATTCATTATACTTTCATACATATGTATGTATATGCAATATAGTTTATTTCATTTGTTAAATATATATTTATACATATATATATATATGTATATTTTGTAGAAACAATAAACACTGCATTCAACAATATATTTAACGTGTATTTGGCGCCGAAATAATTTTTAAAAAAGTTATGCCGCAGAGCAGACAAAAGCCGCAACATTTCACATCCCAATTCGTAGTGCAACGCAGCTTGGACCCGCGTTCCATTGAGTATCCAATTGCCAGTTTACTCTGGGCATTCCTACTATTGATGTTGCGTACGCCGCCGCCGCTCTGTTCAACCTTTAAAAAAATGGCGGCAAATCACAATTGCACAAGGACCCGCCATCGCCAGTTTTGCACAGCAACGCACACAACTCCTGCCAGTTTGGCGTTGAAGTTTGCGCCGCCGAGCGTAACGAAATCGGACTTTCATCATTCCTGCAGGCGCTACAGCCTTTTAGTGTTGTATCGCTATGTTCACAAAAGCTGCTGCACACCACATTGCGCCATTTGTACTGCAGAGTTGTATTTAGGGCGGAGAGTGGCGCTCCATCGGCTGAACAGTCACAACGACCATCACCTGGGGACGAGAAGAGTTTTAAACATATGATGGATTATACATACATACATACATACATACATACATATGTACCATATGTATGTTCTTAAATCTATGAAGATGTGGGTCGAATGCTCTGGGAATATTAATTTTTTTTTTTTCAATTCAAAAGTTTAGTATTTAGTAAAAATGTATTTAATTTCTTACTTGCTTGTTTTACGTTCAAGCCGCAACAGCTGATTGCACACAAAGTTTACGTCAAAATAAATGACGGTGCGAACGTGAAAATGAAAAGATTACAATCAGCTGTTCGTGAAATTTAGAAGTTTTTGCTAATTTTCGTTGTGTCTTATTCTGAAGAGATTCGCTCATGGATAATTATTTAAATTCTTTTCGTTAGGATGCATTTAATTATTAGATTAGTAAATAATTTTAAAAAAATATTTCTGATGTCGTTTTTATTAGGTGTTAATTCACAAAACCTAAAATATGGTTCGTCTTTCGGAAAACCGGACGGCTCTTTATAAATGTAATGCAGATCACGTTTGATAAATTTAATTACTAGAAAATTAAAAAAAATATTTCACTTCGGTTATACAGGAATATACCATATAAGTTCCTATTAGGAGAGCACAGTGCACAATGCGTAGTGTTGCCAGATTTGTTTTTTTTTTTTTTTTCAAAAAAGCGAAAAAACTGTATATTTGACCAAAAAAACTGTAACAACCAAAACGAAATTTTTCAAAATAATTAACGTTTTTTTTAATTTTTTTAAACATACTCCTAAAATACAAAAACCAATTGTTTTTCAATAAAATAACATTAACAGTTAAAATTATACTTAACTAAACATAAACAGTCTTTATATACTGAAATTTTTAAATCACATTTTGTTTCAATGAAGTTCAGTTTGTTAATTATTTTACACATTTCATTTGATACCAAAAATTTAGTACAAACTGAAGATATTTTTCCACCTTATTTACCTATGAATACCTGAGAGTGCTGGAATTTTTAAAATAAATGTTGGTTTTACTTTAGTAGCTTGACACTCTCATAAGCAAAAGCTTGCTCGGAAGAATTGACTAAATCGCGAAATTCAAATCAAAGTTAATATTATTACAATATTGGCGGAGTTTATCATATTAAATCTTTTATATATAATATAATTTTGGCGCGTACACTATATATGTAGCTCAGTGTTTGGCCGAGCTTCTCCTACCATTTATGGTGTGCGTCTTTCCTTATACCACAAATGGAGGGACCTACAGTTTTGTGCCGATTCCGAACGACAGAGGTATTTTTAGAGAAGCTTTTTCATGGCAGAAATACCCTCGGAGGTTTGCCATTGCCTGCCGAGGGGTGACCGCTATTAGAAAAAAACTTTTTCTATTATTAAGATTTTGCTTGCCCGGACTGAGATTCGAACCTCGAACTCACCGGCATATCAAGTTATAGCACGCACCGCTACCAACTCGACCACAGCGGAATTTAAAATTTCTTAATTTCAAGATATCAAATAGAATCTTAAAAAAAAATGATTATGCACTTTAATAGAACTTTTCACTATCGTATGAGTTTGTAAGTTTCAAGTAGCTACACAGATAACTCTTAACTTTAAAAAACTTTCATGAACTTTTTTTTTACAAATAACCGTTTGTTTTTAATAACTGTGACGACTGTGGTGCTAAAAAAATGCATGTACCACGAAAAACTGTCTCACATTATTTTTATTAATACAATTTTTTGAAGTAAAAAATCCGTTCTTTAGTATAAAAACAACTATGTAAGAAATCCATAATAATTTCAAAATAAGTCGGTGAAATATATGGAAATCAGAGTTGATAAATCAGAAATATTTAAGCATCAGTTAAATAAGCTTCTCATTAATTTATTAATATAATTATTTTCAAATGTAGCATTTTATACCCATTACACAAATACAAAACCAAGGATTTTATTTCTTGTAGTTTTCTACATTTGACTGGTTTTACTCTTTAGAATTCCAGATTGCTTGGAAATTGTTCAAGATGATTGTGAGACTTACAACTTCACCAGAAAGTTTTAAGTAAATTGAATCAACGAGTTCCATACAGTAAAACACAAATTACGCATTGAACTTAAGAAATCAGCATTCATTATTAATATTCTTATTTTTGGGCTATCGAAAGTTCCCTTCAGCGTCTTAGTGATTCTTAAGGGCTCAGCCTTATTGCCCATTGGATTAAACATAATCCGCTTTCCTTGTTCAGTTACCTCACATATGTTCCAAACTCTTTTTCCACAATGTTTGAAGCATTGGATGACATTTCCACATATTCAATGTTGCCAGACTCACAGTTTTAACAATTTTCTAGACAAGGTCATAGTTTCCTTAAATTATCTCCTAATTTGAACGAATAAATTATATAATAATAATAATTTACAGAAAATGTAAAAATAATAATTTCCCAAATCAATTTAAATAAAACAAAAATAAGAACATTTGTTATTTTCGGCCTTATAATCTTTAATAATTGCCAATTTTACTGAGCTTGTAGCACAGCTTTTAGCATGTTGGCTTTGCAACTCCGAGCTCCTTGGTTCAATGCCTTGGAGAAGTGGTTATGAAGAATAAAAATATAACTAATTAAATAAAGAAGTTTGATGAGGAAATGTGTTGATTTCCGAGATAGTACTATAGCTTATACCATTTAAAAACTGTTGTTGTTTTTTCCAAACAAAAATCTTCTATTAACTGGCCTCGAGCTCAAGAAAATTGTCAATTACAAAAATAAGAACTAAATTAAATGGTTTTCTTCACTAACCTCAAAAACTTTTTCAAAACCAAAAAAAAAAACACTCCAGAGAAATTTCTGTCCTCAATTTTAGCTTTTCCATCAATTTTAATATAACATTAAAAAATAGAGAGAGTTTTAAGTTAAATCGCTTTCATCAAACTGATTGTTAATGAATATTTGTGCGCTATTCATTTTTTTTTTAATTAAAATTTTTCTCTATATATTTTTCATATCAACTTTCAGTATTTGTGAAGTAGTGATCATTAAAATGTTCGTTCACTAAATTTGTTTACATACAAAAAGCAAATCTACGGTCACACTCTTATAAATTACGTGAAATTTTTGAGTTTGTCTTCTTTTTAAATAACACATATAGAAAAATTGCCAATCACTTACCGAGCTGTAGCCAACAAAGGTCGTTGCATATCTTCGGTTTGTTGGCGATGAGCGCTGGTAGAAGCGACGGCTCCTCGCTGCTGTGGCAATGGGAAGCGCATGGCATGCCGCCCAAGCCCGCTCTGCAATTTCGACAAAAAAAAATACACCAAGTTTTGCATTAAATCGCTTGCGATAATTTGCTTTTGTTTTGTTTAAATCATTCAAAATAATTATCTGCTACAAAAAAAATTGTTTATTGGAGTTGCAATGTCTAATTTCATGCACAATTTGCAATTAATATTCGGTCGGCATTTTTGAAGATCTTCTTGTGTAAGTTTTTCTTTATTGCAATACTTTTACACTTCACCAATTTGGTAAACGAGCAAATAGTTACACTAGCAAGCGGTTGCAACAACACATACAAACACACACACTCGCGCACCTCATGGCGAAAGGATATTTCCAAATTACTACACTTTTCGACAACATTTCCTTATTTTTCATTTTTTTTTTCTGTCTGTACTAAGTCATTGCAGCTACAACTTACCCGCAGAGCTGCTGGCACACCAAACTCCAGTCCTGAACTACACTCTTCGGCGATCTGATGTAGACAGTGAACGCGTCGCCGTTGCCGTCGTCCTTAAGGCTCAACAGCTCTTGCTTTGGCTGCTGAAGTGTTGCCTGCTGCTGCGCGGAAACGGCGTCTGCGCCCTCTTCAGCCAGGCTGGCGTTGTGGTTGTTGTTGCTGTAAGTGCTTTCATTGCGAGCAACCCCTGTTGGCATTGATGACGTCACTTGGTGTTTCGCCAATTCTGTGGCGGGCACATGGCGCGTTTGCGCCATTCCAATCGAGGCGGTAGCCAATAGCAGCATCCAGAAGAGAGATGGCATCATTTTGTAATGCAAATCGAGCTGTGGAGCAAAGCGAACGGTGGAGTAAATTAATTGACATACATTTGTATTTACATAGTTACAAAGTGCGCGGCAGTGCGCGGCTCCAACAATGTGTGGGCGTTGATGAGTTGGGAGTGCGGCGAGCGGGTAGCGAAGGAAGCAATGGAAAGTGTGGGGACAATGCGTGCAGCAACATGGCCGCCTGCGGAAACGGAACCGAATATGCTTAGGAAATAGGTATTTATGTTTATGTATGTGTGTACATACATACATATGTATGTGGATGTGTGGGTTGGTTGTACAGGTAGTATGAGTAACATTCCCAGCGCGTTATAATAACTGTATGTACTCGTGAGTATGCAAAAATAAAAATAAGTAGAACTGCAGGAAGTGGCCAAACAAAGGCATCAGCGTTCATTTATATGCACATGTGTACCCACATCTATACATATACTCGATAAAGCCCTTGCCCTGCAGTGCCGTGGTATTTGTTTGTGCATAATTTGGCGTGTAAATGCAATTATTGAGCGATTCTGCATGCAAATGGCGGCGCTGCTTTTGTGGCGCCAATCAATTGACGCCATTATGCGGCGCCACTGTTGCGCAACATTGCAACACTGCAACATTGCATGGGAAATTCAGTATTTTGTACTTTGTATAAAAACAAAGCCATAACGATTGTGAGCGGACGAGGGAGCGTGGGAAGGGAATATGTTCACGGCTAATGGAATTATTTCGGATGAACGCTGCGCTATATATCTATGTATATATGTGTGTATCACTCAGATTAATGTTTTTACATATATACATATTTACTCCTACATACATACATACTTAGATACTCGTTTTTGTGCTTTTCTATGCGCAACTTTATTTGCATATTCTATTTCGTGTTTATACCCCAAAGCACTCGACTTGGATGCGAGCGAGTATATACATATGTACGAGTGTTATTATATATGTACATACAAACATATATACATATGTATGTATATGGTATATATGCATATGTAAGCGATCGATATTTGTTTGCTGTCTTAAAATTTACTAGTTATATAGTTTCAAAAGGTATTCATTTGCAACGGTTTGAATAAAAGTTTTTTTGCAAACATTTTCAGCATCTTTTCTTGGTTGATGGATACTTATTCCACTTTTAGAATAATGTCTCACCACAATATGTAATCATATTATTTCTAAACTATTTCTACATACATTGATTTGGCCATATTCATAGTCAAGTTAAAGTCGAATCTAAAGTAAGCATCAGCTGTTTTGACAGATATCTCATCGAAAAGTATGTCAAAAAATTGCAATCAACTTTAGAGTGGACTTTAACGTGACTATGAGTATGGCCCATTATTTCTAAAATTTTTATTTAAGGAACAATCTTTTGCAACTGATATGTTAAGTTCCATATTTTATTTTAATTAAATTAAAATCACCAACACAATGCTTCTCCTGACACTTGAATTGGTTGAAATGGTGACTGGATTTCCAAAATTTTGTAGGAAAAGGAAACTTGATAGGTTTCGCAAAGGTTTGCGGAGCCACTTCCGTTTTTTTGTCACATCCGATATGAACATCTTTTCAACGGTTTTCGTTCAACACTGGAGTTTTGTGCACTTATTTATTTTGAACCAAAGGGCTCTATAGATGATGATACACAATACTAGTTTCAAGTGACAAAAAATTTAAATTAATGGGATATAAAATTGCTGGAAAAGTGTCAAATTATTCTGATTTAAAAGTTTTTAGTTTTTAGGAACTTTTCTTTTATATATTTGCATTTTTCTATTAAGCTTTTAACTTACACGTTTTTACATCTACTACATTTACTACTAGCCACGGCAACTAAAACCGTTCTTCGTATTATGTATGGCGATTGATCTCAGTATACAGAAAAAACTCCGAAAATATCGCGAATTTTACTTTTTTGACAAGTACATTTTGAAGAAATATTAAAAAAATTTAAAGATCGTTTTATAAGAGAAGCAATTACATACTTTCAGTAGCCGATAGCCAGTAGCGGGTTGCCTTGCGTAATGAATTTTCTAGTATAGTTACCTAGCGGCTCCTAGTCTTCATACATAAAAGGGGGGAATTAGTCTTTTCATAAGATATAATCAAATTATTTAGAAAATCGTTTCGAATTTAAATCGTACGACTTTCAGAAAATTCTGTATATACGTACATACATATATACTATGTACATAAGGTTGCTTGTTTTGCGACTATTTTTTTCACACCTACCTCCAAATTTTCTTCGAAATACTCCAAAAAAAAATGCCCTAAAAATTTGATTCCTTAATACGGTTATTAATATTAAGTACTCGTCTATTTTCTATATAAAATACAAGTAAACTTAATTTTTTTAAAAGGGATTTTATGCTAATTCAACTTAAAAAGAAATTACTCAGGATTAAATACTTTAAAAAAGTGCCTTTTGCGACGTAAGTGTAAGACAACTAACGTCCATTTTTTTTGTGAATTTCTTATTTTTTTGTTGTTCTTTTAACCATGGCTGAAGATACAGAAAAATGTTATATGACAAAGTTGCAGTAAATCGAATTTCCTTATCCTTCCCTTTCACTATTATTGGTATGTTTCTAAATAATGAGCATTTTATTTTTTATAATTTGTAATTTTCATTTTTTTAATGTTGAAATAGCATAAAATTCCGTTGAGTTAGAACAATTTAAAAAAAAAATCAAGTTTAAGTTTTTTTTATGTGGGAAATCTTCAGACACAGATACTTGTAGGTACAACTCTAGGCTTAGCTCTGCAAAAAAATTGTTAATAAAACTTCTACGAAAATCCTACTTTGCTCTTACGTATAATACCTTCGCCTTGATTAATCTAAGTTTCATAAAGATTTAATATTTCACTCGTGCGAAATTAAATTTGTTATTCTTAAATTAATTTAAAATTCTTTAACACTCGTTTACTGCTACAACGTAATTTTTTTTTTTTTTAAATAAATAACTATCTAACTTTTGATTGAATTTTTGTATCTTTTCTTTGGACTTTGTTTTCACGAGGAGGGTCTCAACGCATTCTCGCGACTAAAAATGGCATAAATAAACCGAATATGTCGAAGTGGCAACACGCGACCCTAGGCTGCACACGAGATTGTATTGAGAACAGCATGCCTACTGAGAAGCCCCATTGTACCCCATTGCATTGTCAGCCCAAGCCGACAAATGGTTAAAGTGCTCCCTTTGCTTTGAGCCACCAGCAAAGTCCACATCGAACATTTTTTTATTTTTCCATACATATATTCAACTATAAGATAAATTTACGTTTTCCTAAATTGTTTTACTTAAAAACACTCTTTATTACTTTTCCTGCAGATAAACATACATACACACAATCTTGCACTAAGATGCTTTGTAGTTTATAATAACTAATTTGTAAGCCGAGGCAAGCGTCGTCCTCACCTTCATTGGCCTATTGTAGTTAAATGCATACTTCTATATAAATATGTGCGTATGTATGTATGCAGATACATATGTATGTATGTAGCTTAATGGTTGCACCTGTACAAGGCCAAGTTTTAAATCTAGAACAAATTACCAACGTCAGCAACAAAATTCTCGCCCAAGGTCTTCCCACTCGGCTGTGGCATGCAGAATGCGAGAAATTGGCCAAATCATGGTATACTAAAGCATTGTTGCATCACGAGGCACAGTGGTTGCATTTGAAGCACTGCGTGATCAAAATAGCCATGGAAACCGCTTATACCAAATCGCTTTGTTGTATTTTTCTTACGAATATTTAAACTTATTTGAAAGCGATTGGTTTTTATTACAACTTAAAAGCGCTTGAAAATCAATAGTTTATTTTTTTGCACTTGAAGCATTTCTAACTGCCAGCTACATTAATGGTCATCAATTACATTGCTGACGTCACACACTCGACGCTTAACTCGTTCATGACGCCCTAATCCAATTGGAATCCGCAAGTTAGCTGTAAAGCTATAAGCAGTATATCGACTTGTGTCATTCAGTGTGTTAATGAGATTAAGGACCTTGGTATTGTTAGCAATAGTAAATTCACTTTTTATAACCACATAAATTTTATCACCTCTAAAGCTTTCTATATGTTGGGTTTCCTTAGAAGAAATGCGTCTAAATTTTATGATCCTTATACTATCAAGTTACTCTATGTATCATTTGTAAGGTCTTATCTAGAATATGCTGTTTTTTTATTTGGAGACCAAGTAGCCAGTTAGCTGTCACAAGAATTGAACGGGTGCAAAAAAATGTTTCTTAAATTTGCATTTCGGTTACTGCACTTTAGTGTTCCCCTACCAGCATATCCTGCTCGTCTCATGCTCATAAGTCTCTAGTCGTTAGAACGTCGTAGGTCTATACACTGCCTTTCCTTTGTTCATAATATCATAACTGGAGTCATTGATTGCCCTTGCTTACTGGAATAGATTCGATTTAATGTTGCCCAGCGTTCTCTTCCAAATTTCTACCTGTTTTATGGGGACAATTTTAAAACTAAGTACGCCAGTAATGCGCCCACTACTCCGCGCTACACGTGAATTAAATTCCATTAATAATAATGTTGATCTTGATTATCTTGTCTTATAGTTATAATTAATTATATGTAATATGCATTTTAAGATACTTTTGTTCGTAGTCTGTAAGGATTTGAATTCAAAGACGTAAAATAAATAAAATATGTTTGTGTATTACAATGATCGACCTTTGAATTTGACAGCTAAATACACAAATAAACCAACATCGAAGTTTATTAAATTTGGGGGCCTCGAGCTTGAAAAATAAAAATTGTTTAAAAATATATACCTAAATAAAAATAGATGCAGAGCTCGAGTTTAAATTCACGAAAATCTGTGAATTTATTTAAATTCAAATAATATCTCCGATGCTCACCACTTCCCGAAAATGAAATTTTGTGCAAATGTGTATAGCATTAGCTGCTCTGGTTGCATCTCTTTTCTCGCCTTAGTCCTTCTGCAGGCACACAAATAGTTCGGATAGAGCACTCACATCTTACACCATCACGTGCCACAATTGGCACATACATACATATTTAAGCATACAAATACATACACATATGGTCAAAATAATAAGTACATTCGATGAGACTAGAATTTGCAAAAAACCATTTTAATTGGTATGGACCAGAGGATGAAAAAAAGTGGCGTAATATCTTGTGGAGTGACGAAACCAAAATTAATTTGCTTGAAAATGATACTCGCCGAAATGTTCGATGTCCTATAGGGAAGGAATTTCACGGACGCTTTTCAAAAAAGACTGTTAAGCACGGCGACGGAAACATTATGGTCTGGGGCTGCTTTTCGTGGTTTGGCGTTGGACCAAGCTATAAAGTTTCGGACACTATGAATAGATTCCGATATAACATGACGTTAGCATATGCTCAGGAAAACATGCCACTATTATGGAAATCTCAACAGGACAATGATCCTAAACATACCTCAAAGTTGGTAAGGGATTGGTTTCAGAATAACAAAGTGGTTTGCCATAGCTGGCCTAGTCAATCCCACGATCGAAAACCTTTGGGGAGAGTTAAAACAAAGAATTGGGAAGCCAGTTTTTCAAAACATAGGCAAACTTATTTCAAATATGCCGAAAAGAATTACAAAAGTATTGCAATATATTAAAAAGATACCAAACGGCTAGTGTGAATTGAAATTATAAACTTTTTGTATTAACACATACTTATGTTTATATTTGGTCCAGTCATTTTAGTGGTTTTTAAGCTAATTTCCAAAAATTAAAATTAATTTAATGGTTTCAATTGCTAAATCTTTTATTTATGTATGTTATTACAGTTGACGTAACTTATGCAATTTAATATTTTTTTACCCGTACCTTAAATAAAAATGAATTTATCTGTCATTAAAAAAACAATGTCTATAAATGTACTTATTATTTTGACCATATGTGTACACATCTGTATGTATTTCAGCGCAAAGTTTCGCTCTTGTTAGCGCCAAACGAGCAGCGCAGTAGCCAAGTGGCGCAGCAGCAGCGGCAGCGTCGACGCCACAAACGGTGTACTACATAAGTCCAGGAGCGAAACGTTACTGGCGCCATATTTGCCGCATCCGTTAAATCAGCAGGCAGCAGCAGCAGCAGGAAGGATCTGCGAACGCGGTAGTTGAAAGCGCTACAACGAAAAACGCTTCCAGCTTTTGGCATAAATTGAATTTGTTGTGATCGCACTTAAGGAGATACCTACTAGAAGTGCAAATAAATACGATTGATTTGTGTTGTTGTATTGAAATTTGTTGTTTTCAACTGATTCTACGTACGTACTTTGGCACTAATACAAAGAAACTAGTTGCTGTTGTTGTTGCGTGTTGTGTTTGTGTTGTAATTGTTTTGTTACACAAAAAATAAAATCGTTCAAGTGCGTGAAAGTAAATTGATAAGCGCGAAAAATTGCTAAAAAAAAAAATTGCGAAAAATTGCGTAACAAATTTTGTTGTTGATTTGTATAGCCAACAGGCATAGAGCCACTTATCGGAAAGCCTGCAACTATTTTCGCCTATCTAGGATACAAAGCCTACCTGCGCTATCTGAGTCCACATCAAGGTAACACAGGACACACAAATGTGTGCATATATGTATGTACATATACATACCTACATACATACATACTCGTATATACATACAAACATATGTATTTTAAATTGCAAAAGTTCATATTTCTATTTGAAGAGTTGAAAAAGTGAATATTTCAGCTAAAAATATCTATCTCACAATTTTAATAATAAAAATTTGGCGCTTACACTACAAACATATGTATGTATGTATGTAGCTCAATGTTTGGCCGAGCTTCTCCCTGCATTCAGGGTGTGCGTCTTTTTGTTGTAAATACCACAATTGGAGGGACCTACAGTTTTATGCCGACTTCGAAAGAATGTGTTTAGGATGCCGATGGGCGACCGCTTTAGACACAATTGATTTTAGATGCAACCTGCCGCGACCGAGATTCGAAGATGGGATATCATTTTTATTAATTTCCAACAAACTAAAAACCAACAAACTTTCATAAAAAATATACATTTTAACCGAATTCAAAAAATTAGGAGGTTGTTAATTCGTTGAAATATTTTGTATTTTCGTTTTTTTTTTTTTTTTGTTTAATGCATTTTAGCGCATTACTTAAGATAAAGATTATCATTGCTTTATCTGAAAGTTGCTTCCGCAGAGGTGGTCCCTTGTTAACTTTGTTCAGTGCCGATCATTGTAGCAAGCAGAAATTAATAATACATTCACGTTGCTCCATAAACTCGATTTTATGGTTCATTTTGCTGTTTTACGCCAAACACCACTGATAAACTCGGAGTTTCTGATGCAAATATTTTTCGCTTAACTCGATTTAAACACTACTTTCAGTTCGTGTTCATGGCCATGAAACTCGTTCTTTGGACTGAATTTGGAAAAAATTTTCTAATCGAAGAAAAAACTGGCCGCGATGTTGAGTGTTTTGACAGTTCATACTTCTATAAGAGAAAGTAAACAAACAAATGTCAAGCTTAGATCTGAGTTATTAAACACGTCAATGCGAAAGCTTGACAGTTGTGCACACACACAAAACCTTTAACTCGTGTTAATGGCACAACTTCCACACAGTTTATCGATTGTTCTAAAGGTTTTTTTTTAATACGAGTATGTGTAAGTAAATTAAAATTTGTTTTTTTATAAAAGTTGCTTATTTTCACAAAATTGACTACCATTTAATTTCAGTATATTAAGGAGAGATCTTTAACTGACTGTTCAGTGTGTATGTCAACTTTTCAAAATATTTTTTTAATGTTTCAAACTTACTATTTTAACCGTTTGACATCATTTACTGAAAAATATTAACACAGCCTTAATTGAGGCAACTAGCAAATTGTCTTCGTGTATGAAAATACTAAATTTGCGTGGACAAAATTTACTAATGGACTCAATTAAGCGCTGTCTGAACACCGCTTTAAGCTTTACCTTTACCTATTTTCCTAATATCAGCTTGGGTAATTCTTAAAGGTTACAGTATTTAGCATGTCGTCAATGAAATTAAGTTCAATTGCTATTATTCAACTTATAATACTTTCAAAGCTACCGACAAAAATTAGACTCAATTCAAAACAATTTGAATACGCATACGATTTTTCTAAAATTGTTCTCGTATTGAAACGCGCTTTTAGAGTTATAAAGACTATATACCCATGAAGTATGTATATAATAAGATCTAATAAAACAGCTGGTTTCAAAAGCACTTACATTTTTAATTTATGTAAGTTTCCATAGAAAATTCAAAAAAAATGTATTAAAACTTCTCATCGTATATCAAATTATCAACTTTTTCCTTTCAGTTGACTTCAAGTTCCCCTGCTAGATTCTGCTGGAAAACATTGTATCAGCAGCAATTTGCCATTAGAAAATAGCTGCCCATAAACAGCCGCTTGTAATTAATTTAGAAATTTTCGTTAGAGAATTTAAAATGCATTTATGGGGAATTCCCAAGGTGCACTTATGTATCGCAATATCATAAATTTTGAAAATTTTAAAAATTCGAAGTTTTATTATTTAAATCTTTTTCCGATACAATGCAACAAAAATAAATCTTTAATTAAAAAAATAATAGAAGGCTTTTTAACCTTGCGACACATAACGCGCCCTGTGAATCCACTAAAACTACTGTCTCAATAAAAAACTTTTGCTCTTTTTCAACTTTTTTTGTCAAAGCACTATTTTTACTCGAACCCAAGCATTTCTCCATCACAGGAATTAGTTACAATTTAGAAATACTTAATATTGAGTGTCCTTCACATTTCTGTTGTCGACTTTGTTTAGTTCCCCTTTTTAATTTTAGCACTCGACGAAGGTTAGTACGCACACCGGTTTACTTGTTTGCATAGGAGCAGCTTTAGTACTTAAGACCAAATTTGTTTAATACTTAACTCGTCTATTGCTTAAATGTTTGTATGTATTTTATTCCAACTGCTTTCGAAGTGCTTCCGAAAAGTTTTCACTTTCGACTGATCCAATTGTCGTGCCGATGCAGATATTTAAATGTGAATAACCAAACGCGTGGTAGAAAATCTTATCAATCCGAGAGTTAAATAAGCTAAACAAAATATCGAAATTAGCAATATGTTTGAGTTATTTACTTTCAACATTTCTGCTTACATATGTACATATTTACAATAAACATATTTCATTAATGAAACATCAGTTCAATCAGATATTCGAAATGATTGCTATTAGTTGTTAATTAAATTGTTCGCTACTATTTTTTTATTATTTGCAAATTAGCGGTTATCACCAATTTTTTACGCATATCTACATATGTATGTATGTATGTTATGTGTGTATCCTCTGTTCCCAAATTATAGCACAACCACATGTTGAGAGAATTGGGTATTTATTTTTCTCATAGTTAATTTAAATTAGTTTTCAAGTAAAATATGGTTCATTCTCTAAGAAAAACCATAAACACCATTTTTTTAGCTTTTTACAAAATGTACAATGGTTTATCAAAATTTCATCATAATTTCGAACTTTTGTTTCGAATTTTTATGAGTATGCAATTTCTTTGGTCATTCAATTTTAGTCTGAGAAAGTGCAAGTTTCAAGTGTCTACAGGTTATCACAGATTTTTGACAATTTTTTACGCGATTATTTTTTATATGGAAGAAATTGGAATGAGCAACAGTAAAAAAATTCTCAAAAATCAGTGGAAATTCGTAGCCTCTAGAAATTTGCACCTTGTTATACTAAAATTGCATGAGTTACATATCTGCATACCCCAAAAATTCTAAAAATTTTATTTAAAATGTTCGAAATTTGGTAAATGTTTTCTACATTTTTTATACAATTTTAAAAGTTGTTTTTAATAATGTTTGTTGGAGAATTAACGATGTTTTAATTGAAAAATAATTGCAAATAATTTGAGGATACATAAATTGTAAATATGAGTTTGTGCTACAATTTGTGAACAGAGTGTATGTGTATTTGTTTGTGTTCATCTTATCAAGCGTACAATTTTGCCTGCGTTACAAATAATGGCAATACGAGTACGTTGCGATATCAGGTGAAGCGGAATTATCAGTCAATTGCCTGTGCCTGTGCAATTGACAGACTCCCTCCTCCTAATAGTTCTAATCGGTGTTCAATTTATATATTAATTTTTGTAAACATAGAAATTCACCTGACAATCGCAGGCATATGAAATGAAAATGATTGAGCATGCAGTAAGATAAAAATATTAATAAAAAATAAACCCAATCGATAACCACTAATTTCTTAAAAAGAAATTGTTGCAAAAATTCTGAGCGCAAAATTGATTAGAACTGATTCATATCCTAGTCTTCAGATAAGGAATTCTTTCATTTTTAAACTAAAAATCTACACCGAAAAACTTTAGCGAATTAACTGTACGAGTTTCAACATAAAAGGAACATTTCGCAAAACTTAATACAAAATATTCACAACTAAAAAAATGTCGACTTTTTGGCATAAAAGGCATCACCTACAAATGCATGGACTTTTTTATGAATGTTGGTTTTCTTCAATTAAAAAAGTAGCATCATGGCTGTGTTTGTAATAATTAAGTTAATTTTATAATAAACCGGATCATTATAATTTCTAGATACAATTTTAGAGTTGCGACTGCTTAGTGTAACTATTCAGTTAATCGAATTAGTGATAACATTTGTTTTTTACTCTCAACGGTTATTGGTAGGTACTACTATCGAGTGCTAAGCTACCATCGTACCATCAAATAAAAGTACTTTACGTCACTTTGATAAGCGTTCTCAATGATATATATAATATATACATATGGATGTACATACATATGTATGTGTGAATAAGATAAATCGATAAAGGTACGATATATGTACCTGTGCGTTTATTGCTTTGATTTTCACAAACAGGTGCGTCAGGGAGCGCGACATCTAACGAACAAGTGAGTGAGGTATCGGAGTGAGTTGTAACTGCTTGTATATACTCGCACACTGATGGCAAAAAAAAATAAATTAAATAATAACAAAAACACCACATTTCAACAAATTTTGGCTAATTTTGTTTTGCTTTCTTAATGTTTATTAATTTTTTTTGTGAGACTTAGTTCAATACACAAGCAAAGCATATGTACATAATCGACATTCGTTTTCTTTGTATAAAGTTAAAAAATATCGGCAGAATTTTTCCAAAATATCAAAATTTACAAATCAAATTGTCAATTATTAAAAAACCCAATACTTTTTTTTGAGTTTGCATTACATTTTAGAAGGTTAAGGTGTTACTATCGTAAAATCAAAAAACTACATAAACTTATATTTTTTTGGCTTTCGAGAAACGAAGATTATAATTCATAGATTCAGATGACGTTATGTGTGAATTTAGAAATCGAAAAATTTAACAGTTTTAAATGTTTTATGTTTCAAAATGCTATAGATTGCTTATATATACGAGGGGAACTACTTAAGTATGTATTTAGAAAATAAAAAAAAGTTTTCATTCTAAACGCATTTATTGCTTTTCAAAATATTCGCCCTTAAGATTTATACATTTGTGCATGCGCTCAAACCACTTTTCGAAACACTCTTGCCAGTCCGAAGAGGATACCTCAGAAAGATGGTTTTTGAACGCTTCAACCGCTTCTTCACCACGCAATTTATTTTTAATTGTTGGAAACGGGAAGAAGTCATTGGGTGCCAAAGCGGGGCTGTACGGCGGATGACCCATCGATTCGATCTTTTGAGTGTCCAAATACGCTTTTGTTTTACGGGAAGTGTGTGAGCTCGCATTGTTGTGGTGCAAAATGATTCGTCGTTTTTGATTGGTCTCTCGTTATTTACCGAAAACTTCTGGCAAACAAATGGTCGTGTACCAAACTGAATTGACGGTCTTTTGATTTTCAAGAGCCACAGTTGCCAAATGGCCAGTTTTCGAAAAGAAACACGCCACCACCTGCTTCGCGCTCGTATAACTTTAGTTGGATTTTCTTCGAGTTGAAAGACCCAAACAGTTGATTGGTTTTTGGTTTCGGGTTCATACGCATAAATCCAGGATTCATCACCTGTGACGATGTAGTAGACACTTTTGGAAGCACCGTCGTCGAATTTTCCTATCATTTCTCGACACCAATCGACGCGAGTCTTTTTTTTTTTTGAGCGTCTGTCAATTTATGTGGAATCCAACGCTTACGATGGTTATTTTATTTATTTTTGTAAATATAAAGCCCCGCTGTACGAAGAAAAATAGGTGAAAATCGTGTTTCTATTATTTTTGCCACCAGTGTATACCTGTTGCTATTTCTTACATATAACAATAACAACACTCGCATAGGATGCATTTTCCACACAAAAATTTGAAATTAAAAGCGCAAATGCGACAGTATTGAATTTGAATTCGATTTCAAAATTTTTTTTTTTCGTTGGACGCCCCTCTCATATTGAATATTATGTAAAGTATTGGTTACCCAGTATTATGGTATAGGACTGTACCTCACATCGTCATATGTGGCCTATTTATTAAAAAAAAAAACTATTATGAACTAGAACGAGTACGCTTTATAACGAAAGATTTTGTGCTTTCATTTTATGAAAAGAAATGCCACTAAAATGGGTTTTACAGCAGGATAAGGACCCAAATTGTAGTTTCGGGTCAACGGAATTGAGGTCATGGAGTGGCAAGCTTAATCTCCTGACCTCAACCCTGTGGAAAACTTTTTGACTGACCTTAAAAAAGGCGTATGAGTTGCAAGACCGAAAACAAATAACAAACTGTGGGCTACAGTTCTCCGGACATTCCAATCAATAACAAAGGAAAGATTTCAATGCTTCTTCGACTCTTTGAGGAATGATTGTGAAGCAGAGATACAAAATATACGCTCATGCCAGCAAATACTAGATACCTGTGCTAAATTTTAGTATTAATATTAACAATTTAAGACGAATTTATGTTTTTCTGTTATACACTGCTCGCAGTATTCCTTTTGGCCCTACATTTAGTAATGAAATTGTCCTTCAGTTTTGCAATAAAAAGAAGGCATCTATTATTTTAGTTTTCTTGTAATTTCAAGAAATGTTTACCACAAGTGCACACTACTATTTCAGTGCTCGCAGCTATTCTGAACACTTAGTACTGAATTTCATTACGATTAGACGCTTCCTTTTCGCTCCTCTCAATGCGCTTTGGTTGGACTTCTTTTGATAATGAATTTCAGACTTCACATTGCCTACCCAAAGCGCCATAAGAAAACGCAACAAAGCGCTGAGCAAACATCGTGAGACGAAAGTTTGCTATCAAAAGATTGCGTACAACCAAAGCGACGATGAAGTCCGTCGGACGAATAGTAGAATAAGGAGCATCGTTGCTAATGTCGTCTCGCCAATATTTCCCGTACTTTCTGCGACAAAAAATTAATTGATATTTTAAGAGAATGAAAACAGTACAATCTCGAAAATTCGGACACTCACTTCTCCGAAATTTCCAGTAATGCGGACATTTTTGCTATTTTTCCTCTATAAATTCGAACAGAAAAACTCTATGCACATATGCATTCCTTTAAGTTAAGTTATTATAAATATTGAAGTAAGGTTTGAATATATCATTACTTGAGCAGTTGGTAAAAATGAGGCTGTGAATGATACTTTGAGCCAAGAAATTAGACAGACAGTCATTGAGGGACAAGAAGAACAGGAAGAAGAAGGCGTCTGCTATTCTGTGTGCACAACAGATAAACGAAAGCCAATAAAAATTTTACTTTTAAAAGTTCTTGAAAACAAGGCCGCACAGTTGCATTCGGAAAAGTCTGCCTAAAAAAAAAATAAAAACATATTTCACTTCGAACACTAAATAATATATAAGCGTATATTATTATTATTTAAATGTATGCAAGTATAACAGTTTACAATGTTAGTTTACTATCATTTATACTTAGAACTTTTTACAAATATTTTAATAAAAGCCGTTGAATGAATATGGCTATAATATGTTGTTTAATGTATATATAATTTAGCGATATTTTACTGTACTCTGTCGTTTGTTGCCACGGAAACGCAGAGCTTGTAAACGATCCGCAGACTCTCAGTCATTGTGGTTTGAAATTGTCTTGTTTCTATTCTTCACTTGAAATAAATTCTATACAAGAATATTGAAATTTTATTTTAAGTATATCAGTGCTGCATTTTATTGTGATTTTGATATAATTTTTTCTGCTCAAATGCATCTTCGCTATGGACAAAAGAAAAGTTACAATTTTTTTCTCGGCTCTAACAACAAATTGATTATAACGAATTAAATGACCTAGTTAAGGAAGCAAATATAACACGAATGCCAACATATCTACACTAAATATGTACATACATATGTATATGCGTACGTTTTTGTGTTTGCACATACACAGCAGTACATAAATATGTACATATGTATTTACACAAATCCTTGTTTTTCAATACTTTTCTGGGCAAATTGCATAAGTGGCGATTGAGGTCAAAGAAGACGGGGCTATTTCGAAGTACTACGTTTACACTCAGTGTTTTATTTGCGCAACTCAATGTCCTTGTCAAATTTATACTCGTATGTAGGAATGCATGTACTATGTATGTACTAAAATTACTTCAATCACTAATTTATTAGCTGCGTTTAATTCTGAGTGGCTTTATTAATGAGATGCAGAAAGTTCAGCATTTTATTTAAAGTTTTAAATTTGTAATTTTAAGATAATTTTCGTTAGCCTTCATAAGGCCATTAGTTATGCAATCTAACCAAATCAGCAGCCATTAGCCTCAGATCTTTCGTTGAGCAGCACAAGAGTGACACCGAAAAGGCGTGTTTAGCCAACCTTCTCCATCAATTCCAACTGTCTCTTCGCCGCCATTTCCAGTGACCCCCAAAATACGCCACGGCATTTGGGCTCCGCCTACATAAGCAAAATGGCAGCAGTGACGTCATTCACAAAAATGTGTATATCCTTGATAACCCCCGCAATGGCAAAGCTCCCACTAGCACGCAACACTTGGCGTAGTTTGTGGGCTGTGGTGGGTGGCTTTGGATTTGGCTGACAAAAAAAAAAACGGAATCGATAATGCCATTCCATTCGTTTGGTCGACGATGTCGCCACGAAGTGTGTGCGTCTGATTGTGGATACACACACAAAAGCGAGTGTCCTCGCAGCCATTTTGAAAATTTGGCTTCTTAGGCAAATCGAACGGATGCTCTGGCACATAGCGCCACAGTTAGTCAGACAGTAAAGCTGCATTCGCGTTCTGTCCGTCCTAGCTAAACGTAGTTACTACACTTCTTATCAAAATTCAGACAGTTCTAATTGAAACTAAAAATTGAGTGTGTACAAATTGCAAAGTGCTATTAGTTTTTGAAAGCTTGACGGCAGATATTGAAAGTGCAAAATAAATTGTGAATATCAACATCGTTGCTGAAGAATACACAACGAGAACGGTGTAAGACATAAGACCAATGTAGAAAGCGCACGAGATAATCTAGCACAAAATTCGAGTGTTTCCCTGTAGTTGGCAGCATACTTCATCACATTCTAAGGCGCTGCTAAGACCATCAACAAATCGCAGTAGTTAAGCTTAGTTAGCGTGCCATCACCAACACATCGCATTCCCTCCGATACGCCCCAACAGTCACCAGACAGTCACTTTCTTCATTACCATCATTTAAATTCAATCAGTCAAAGTGATTTTCCTAAAGCAATACATCGAAGACCTCCGCAAGATTATTGGTAAGCAGACTTTACAATCTGCATCTTACACACTCGTACAAATATTAGACTACTACTACTCTCCGCCGCCCCAACCTCACTTCGCTAGCTATCTAAATGAATTGCATTAGTTTTAAAATCTATGAAATTAGTGGGAAAATGGGTGAATTCTATTTTTTCTATTTGAAGCAAAAATATTGATTACATAATTCTTCGTGGCACTGCCTTGAAAATTCGGGAGTTATTTTCTTATATATATATTTTTTTTTTTTGACGAATTTTACAACGCGCAGTTGCGAAACGTTATTTCGTCAAGTTCTTCTAGTATATACATATGTATGTATATATGCATATGAATACATACATACACACTTTGGTATATACACTTTGGTTTCTTTAGTCCGCCCACTCGAGCAAATTTTCGCACGACTTACGAGTTTTACTGTCTTAAATCACTCTCTCCATCTCACTGCATACTCGGGCACTTCACGCAAGACGACTTTTGATTTTCTTCATCAATGGCGCATTTTAAATTTGTCCTTCATTAGTCCTTTAATATTCCATAATTGAGGGTGTTAGCCTTGATTTGATCTGTCCTGTAACAGTCATACATATGTACTACATACAGCACTGGGCGTATATTCATTGAATATCTTTTTTTATGTAAATGAAAGAAATTGCAAAATATTTTCATATATGTTCACACGTTCATATGTTCATTGGATCATTGAAAATAGTTTCTGCGTTTTCTTTACCTTTCTCATTTTCAAGCCTCAATCTCTAAATTTTTATATTTACCTTTAGAATAAAGAAAAGCCGAATAATAAAATAATACTAGAAAGTACTCAGAACTATATATTCATATAAACTATATTCATATAAAAATATTTATCGACACTCAAATTTAGAATTAAAACAATAAAAAAAAAATTAAAAATAAAACTCCCCTCTTATTGTCAAACCTTAGCTTAAGGTCGATTTTTTAGAATACATATATTTTTCGCATTATTCAAAATTTTTTCCCTACGAACATTTCGTATTTTCGTATTTATTAAGTAAAAAAAGGAAGACTGCCACTCTCAGTCGCTTTCGCTTGAGAAAAGGCAACAAAAACAGAGAATAATTTTATAAAAAACTTGAATTAGAAATACGGAAAATTTTTCAGAAACTTCGAGTTTAACGAAATTGGTTTCGAATTTTAAATTTTAATGAAACAATCGAAGGTAAACTTTCAAAAAATATTTCAGCAGTTTAGATCTATTCTGAATATCAATGTTGCCTGTTTCATGGCTTCTCTAAAATCAAAAAAAAGACCTTGCTTTCCTTAATCACACAAATACCATATTATGTAATGCAAGCAAGTATTAAAACACAATAAAAACAATTTAAAATTATGTACTTATATTCATAAGGCATATTTTAATTGCTCAAATGTCTGAATAACGTATACATTTATTGAAAACGAATTTTTTTCATAATTAGATATTTTATAAAAATTTAAATCATATCATTTGTTCTGAAAAATGAGTGATTCCAAAAAGTATGCCAATTCGACAAATTTTCATGAAAATGGAATAGAAAAAATAATTATTATTTTCGCAGTTTATTAGTTTTTGTTAAAATAATGCGCAAGTCTGAATTATCTTAAAGTTCCCTTCGACTTTCGAAACATTTTTTCGACGGTCTTGCGCACCTTTTTTATATAAAGCATACTTAAGTATACGAATATGTATGTATGTATATAAAATTCATACGATAATAAGATAGCCAGTCTCCGCCCTAAAAATGCAACAAAAAACGATAAATAGGCAAAATCGCCAATAATTGAAAAATTAGAATTTTTTTTTTTTAATTTCCTATTTTATAATTAAAAAGAAAATAAATACAATAAATAATAATAATGTTGTACTTGTATTTGAATTTTTTCAATTGAATCTAATTTTGTATAAAATACTTTGCTCACGATAAAAATGCTCACGAATTGTAAACTTAATTACAAAATTGTTCCGTTATAATATGGTAGCAAGTTCGACAGAGGAAAAAGCTATTAAGTGGCATCTTTGCGATTTTTTTATTTTTTAATGAAATTTTCCATTTCTATGTTCACTTTCACATACAATATAAATACTCTGGGTTTTAATCAGAAGGTCCAGTTCTAACCTCCAAAATAACGTAAACGACCCTTGAAAACTATGTTCCTCGAGCCTATTTTTTCGCTTCATTATTCTCTAAGTTGTCTAATGTGCCGTTTAATCTATTTTGGTGGTATTGCTCGATAAAGTTCTTACACTACCACTTCCCAGAAATTGCCGAAGTTCCTTCAACAATCAAGCGATATTTATTTAAAAGATTTTAATTTAAATTTGTTTGGTTATTAAATTTGTTTTTTCTTTTATTTCAGAGGAGAAAATGTCGATCAATCCAAACGGGTATAAATTGTCCGATAAAACGGCACGACTCACGGCACATGGTAAGTTATATTTGTAGATATTTGTTTTTGACTATTTAACCTTTCTAAAAAATGTTTAATTAGAATCATTTCATTCGTTTTCTCGTTTAAATTATGCTGGTTAATTTAGTAAGAAAAATAATTTTTTGAATAAAATTTACAAGTCATGGTAGAAGTTATTGTGAAAAATTAATGTACTCAAAGAAAAGTATGAAGAGTACTTATTTTGATAGCAATTATAAAAACAAAAATCATGTAAGCAAACTTCGAACGGCAGATGCCTTTGTAAACATATTTTTTTTTAACAGCCATGCAACCAAAAATACAACCTTTCCATTTTTTAATAATTAAAGTTTACAGAAAGGAAATTTAAAGAGTTTTCCTATGTGTTTTAAGCAATTACATTATGCAACATCAAAAAAATCACCGATATCCCAAGTGGTGAGTTGTATTAGGTATACTTAGTAAACAACAGAAAACAAATTAATATTTAGATATCACGTCACAAAACATAAATAACGGTAATCTTACTTTATTTAATTTTCGTTTCACTTAGTTGAGGGTAGCTATAAAATTATACGAGTATCATTGGTGTGTGCAAAAGTCATCAAAACATTTAGATTATTCATAAATCTACAAAATTCCGCTTGTTTGTGTTAATTCTCCTTGCTTATTTTGTTACGTTTGTGGTCAATTTACTCCTAAAAGTAAAAAAACAAAAACCAAATTTCGCCTTTGTTTTAAAAATGTTATGAAGCTTATTTTAAAATTGCCATTAGAAAACCAAACAAATCATTGGTGCCTAAAGTGTCCTGTTTAAAATGTTATAAATATTTGACGCATTGATACAAGGGTAATATTAAACAGATGCCTTTTGGTGAACCAATGCAGTGGCGTGAACCCAAAAATCACCTAGGCGACGGTTACTTCTGTTTAACAACTGTGAAAGGTTTTTCAAAAAAAACAAAACACTCGGTGAAGTATACTACTGTGGCTAACACATTCTCCAGACATTCCATTTCCGGAAATATTTTGTATTTCGTTAAGTTTATCGAGTTCTATTGAAGAAAAAGATGAAGCAGGCCCTTCTAATAACGAACCGAATCACATTTGATTAGTCAATCAGAACTAAAAATCTTAAATAGCAGGCTCGAGATTAAAACAATGGAAACTATTGCAAACTTTAATTAAAATTACAGATTATCGAAAACGTCACATTACCTTAGTTACATTTTATTCAAAAGAAGATGGATTAGTGTTCTGCAATAATATTGATGGATTAATGTCAGCATAAGGTCACAAGCATAAGTATATCAAAGCATGGGTTCGTAAGTGATGAACACGGTGAAAGATTTCATCAGGAAATTTCAGAGTACGAGAAGCGTTCTCAGAGTAGATGGGAGTCAGCTAAATATGCTTGCAGAGCCTCCAGAGGGATACTGACTACAAGAGGAAAGTCAATCGTTTAAAAACAAAAGTTTTTTAATGTAGAATAAAAATTTATGTCACCTCTTCATATAATTTTAAGTAAAATTAATAAATGCGTTTCACTACTAAATTTGACGTGATAGAACAATTTTATTTCAATATTTAAAATTATTTTAAGGTGGCCAATCATAATTACATACTGTGAACCGAGTGAAAAAAAAAATTGTTTGCTTTGTTGCATAGTGTTATTAATCAAGAGGAAACATTTATTTTCACTTAAGTTAGATGATACGTTTCAAAAAATCTTACTCAGGTGCTAGAAACTTACTTCGACACACTGGTATTAATCAAAGTGCATTATATGAGATTGTACACGCCATCTCTTAAGTTTAACCGCTACACATATTCCCAATTTTTAAAAATGTATATGACTTATGTTCTTCTTTCTTCTTACAAATACAAGTTATGTCCGCGCAGAACGTCCGAACCACAGCACGGAAAAACGTGAAAATTTGCACAGTTATTCGTTTATTCCTGCAAAAGGTCCTAACAGAGGCCATTTTTTAAGTTATAGGGCAACAGAGTTCAAAAAGTGTTTGATTTACTCCTAATAAATTTTTGGCGGGACGAAGTTCGCCGGGTCTTCTAGTAATACAAAATGTTCAATTCTCTAAATAAACTTTAGGTACCTAAGTTTCGGACCTTAAAACAAAATTTCGAACTTTTTAGTTAGTTGTTGTAAAGAGAATCCCAGGTCCCAAAAAAAATATAATAGAGTATATTAAAACGAAAAACGTTAAATTATGAGATTAAGACAAAATATAGAATCTCAGAAAAACACTTTTTTTGTAGGTTATAAATTACTTAAAGCACGCCATATCTCGCTAAATGGCACCAGTTGGAAAAGCCAAGTGAGAATATCTCGCTTTTCCTTTGCCACTCTAGGCTGGAGCCCTTTCATCCATTCGAACCACCTGACCTGACCTGACCGCAGCACATTGTTTCATCGGTATTCGCCGTCAAAAAGGCGAATACTTAGGTTCGAAGTACCTTTATTCGAGCACTACAAGAGTCCTCTTCCCCATACAATAGGAAGGGCATAATCAGAGATTTATAGAATGAGGTTTTTGTTCGACGAGAGAGAACTTTACTTTGCTTACTCAGTCCGAGATAGCACTTGTTCGCAAGAGAGTTTCTTCGTTGAGTTTCAAGGCTGGTGTTGTTATTGATATTAATGCTGATTTCTAGGTACACAAAATACTTTTTTGTACTTGTGATGTGTGTGCGTTAATGAAGAAGATCCTTCGTCATGCCTTCGCTCACCCCCAGACCCATTCGCTTTGCTTCTCTATCGAATTTTGGAAAAAGCAGAATTAACAGCACGATTGCTAAGGCCATCCTTATAATAAATATGATGGCTGGCAGTTAAAGAAGTTGCACGATAAAGCGACATTTGGTATCAAACAGCTCGGGGAGGTCCTTTGAAATTCTAACTAAGATGTTTATGTTCTTGAATGTCAATCGCGGCATAGAGGAAAATTATTGAGCCTTCGATTCGACAATGTCGAAATGGCTTTGGTATCGACAAGATGGTGCAAATCAATTTTTTTTTCGGGTCTTCCTAGATCTGGCGTACTGAGTTTATTTGGTGGTTGGCAAGAATACCAGGTCTAAAAACTCGTTTGTCAAAGTTCAAGTGAAAATGTTAAATAGTTGCATACATACAGACAAATCACAAAGTAGAACCTAAACTACCTTCAAAGCCAAAAAGTAAATAAGTAATTGCACCTAACACAAACTCATACTCGTATACACACACACGCTCATAATGGCTCGAGAGCTGGAATAAAAAGCGCGTGTTCTTAACATGTTCAAGCACTGGATAAATACTTTGGTTGTGCCCACATTTGGCAAATGACACATTTTTTTTGCGATTTGTGGCTCAACTAATGGCGCAAACAAAGCGAAATCCACTGCCGACACAACAACCACAAACTACTTGGGCTGGAGTTTGCCAAAATGTGTGCATTCATAAATAAGAACCAAATATGAAGCAAACAAATAGACTTTGTGCACCAGGAGTTGCCGGTGTCGGACACACTGGTCCACCGAGGTGATAAATTGCCCTGCACACAGCATTTCCCCACCTCCCCAATTCTCCTGTGCACGCTCGCCAGCGTTGTGTAGCAGATTTGACGTAGATGAGTGCGCGCGAGTGTGCGTGTGCCACAGCAGCGGCGGCGAGAAGTCAAAGTCATTCCCGTGCCTGGCAGCGAGTGCGTGCGGCTGAAATTTAATACGCGGCAAGCATAAACCGTTTAGTCACAGGATATTACGTTCGTTTACATGTCACTGGAATTCCGATTATTTACTGCGCACGAAGTAGCACAGCCACTTGCGAGCAGAACAGCTTGAAAAAGTCGTTGAGAAGTGTGGACGGCCGAAGCGACGGTGGTAGGTTTGTCAATATTTTGTGTGTTGCTTCACTTCAAATCGGGAAAAAGGACCTTATCAGACCTTATATCAGCTCATCAGTTGTTGACGTGTGTATGTATATGTATGTCTTCCTCTTCCTTTTGCCAACACTTCGATGTTTATCTTCTAGTAAGTATATTCGAAGATATGAGCGAGTGTGTGGCGTAGCGAATGTGACCATCAACGTGTTTTAAATTGAATTTAAAGAGCAGAGAAAATAAATAAATATTTTGGTTGGAATTCGAAGAGCAGCAGGAGACAGACATAAAGCGTTGGTGCTTCCAAGGCAAAAAGCAATTCGAAAGAGGCCATTTTAAATTCACACGCCACTGCAATCGAGTAATGAAAATAAAATTTAATTTCGCGCGCGATTTCACTTAGCGAGTAAAAATTTTAAATTTTCTGTAGCAATTAATTGTAGGAAAGTATCTTAAAACAATTTACTATCATTTTCCCTGGTCACAAAATTCTGGAAAGACTCACGAGGTATGCCTTCAAAAAGCAAAAAATGGTCGGAACGCACTCTCAACTGTTTGCAGAAAGCGGCATGCGGAAGTTTTGTTCCAGTTGGATATTAAAACAAGATCCGACCTTTCCCAGTCTTTTATAAAACAATGTCCCTTTTCTGGGTATGTGTATACATATGTACATATGTACGTATGTATGCGTGTTTCCTAATCTCATTAACACAAAATTTGTATAAATTTGAAATTATAATTATACAAAATAGAAAACAAAGTTTATTTTTTTTAAATAAAAGTTTGTTTTGTACACAAAGTTTGACTTGTTATAAATCACATATAAGAAACAACTCCAAACAGCTGCTTACATCATACTTCCCGTTTATTGTACCATGGCTGCAGTATTTTTGATTATGTGAGAATTTCCCCCATAATTCATATAAAAATGTCAAAATACGACATTGTTTCTACTGCAGATCAATCGGTAGAATTAAACGAGAAAGCTGCCTAATTACTACATCTGTAGTTATTGAACCTTTGCCACTTTAAAACTATGCATGCAGAGTTCGGAGAAATATATTTAAGAAAACTTTCAACGGAAAATAAAAGCAGAAGCCTAGAAGAAAGAAGTCTGATGAGGAAATGTGGTGATTTCCGAAATAGTACTATAACTTCTACCGCTTTGAGTATTGTTGTTTTTTTTTCCTAATAATTTCCAATAAACCAATCGGCCTAAAAGCTCAAAAACATTTAAAATAAAAGCTATTTGTGAAAACTTTGGTTCAAAAAATCACTATGAAAGACCAGATATTTAACCAAACGATGTGTCCTAAAATATTGCTGTCCTGTCAGGTATGTATATATATTCAAAGATCTGAGGAAATTTTTTAAACTATGCAGAAACAAACTTTAGAATTAAAACAAAAATGTAACTTTATTGCTGAGGGATTGCATAGTTAATAACTACTATATCGAGCTATATATATATATAATAAATTTAATAAATTAATTAATTGTAATGTAAACAAATTCAGCAATAATTTATGAATATACTTATAGCCAATGGAATCTACATTACTACATTCCAAAAACCGCAATTACTTATATATTTTGTTTTTATTTAAATCAAATACTTCAGAATAATTTATGATAACATTTATTTATTTATTTGACTCTCAATAGAGTTGTTCTTTTAAGAGTCAATTTCATTAACGAAATTTGGACAACATTTCTTGCCCTTTAAAAAAATGTGGTAATAAAAACACAAAAAATTAAGAAATATGCTCACTTTATGCGAGAAAAGTTCTGAATTTTTAGTGAAATGTTCAGATGAAAATTTATCCTACCACCGACGCAAACAGAAATTCGCTTTGTGGTTCTCTTTGATTCTCGGCGTAAGCAAAGCCAATACAAATATTTAATTAATGCCAAACTGTGGCTCTCGTGTAGTCCAAAGATGACAAAGATTAACGAATGAAATCAGAAATGATCTCTGGTGAATCGGGCTCGAATGCCATAGCTGTGTCGCGAATATAAGGCAATCATCTGGGATACACGAAGAAAACTATACGATCGATCTCCCGAATTTTAAAGAGCCCCTTTCCTAAATAGGCATCTTTCCTAAATAAACTCAAAAATGAGCAGTCTAGTAACTTCGGTAAAGTCGTAACTGGTGACGAATTATGGTTGTATAAGTATGATACGGATACCAAACCAGAGTCCACGGTATGGAACCCAACTGGAGCAAACTCACCTGTAAAAACTAGCAACCATAGTAATGATTTCAGCCTACTTCATCCGATCAAAAATAGTAGCTAATATTCTTTAGGAAAAGGGTCAGACGGTAACTGAAAAATGTTACACCGAAGACTGCTAACCAAAATTAAAAAGAAAATTGTTGGAAAGCAGGAAAAAGGAGGATGGAAAGGTTTTTAAGGGCAACGCGGAAATTATTGATGAAGTTAATGTGGAACTTGATAAGCTCAAAAAGCAAGAATGTTTTGAGAAATTAATCTATAGGCTTAAAAAATTTATTGAAACAAATAAGTGGCGATTTAGTTGAGAAAATAAAAATAAGACAAAGACGCCAAAAAAGTCGCTAAATATCTAATTTATACGGACTTGAAGAGTTTATGGAGAAAAATTAGCTTGGGCATGTAAGATGTCAAATGCATTTTTCTTATTGTGAATTCAAAATTTTCAAAGAGGCAAAAAAACGTTTGTTTTAAGACAGCTCCAGATGGCTTATTAGAGTTTATTTTAATTCAATAAATTAAAACCTTATACGAAGTCATGTTGAAATATTTAAGGAGAATGTTTTTTTTTTTTAATTTAAGTTGTGTTTGTATGTACATACATATACATAAGTATGTATGTTCACTTGTACGCTGAGTTGCACAACACAATTTTTTCACTTAAATAAACAACAAACCTGTGCAGCCCTTCTCTTACACATTACAAAAACAAACAAGAAATAAGCAAATTCTTCGAATAACTTCATTTGTGAAAAAAAATAAAAATTAATTTTGAATACGAAAGTTGATGAATGATTTTCCCACTCCTAATTTTGGGAGCCAGCTGTACGACCTTGCAAGGGTCGATTGCCATATTGCCACACTCGTCGGCCACTTCGTGCCATTCAGATCACCCATACCACCACCACCGCCAGCCCACACTCGCACACACACACGAAATTACTTTCGCCCAACACTCGCCTTGCTATTGTTATACCGTTGTTTATTGCATTGCCAGTAGTCGACAACAACAGCTGCAATGGACGGCCCGCCACGAAGGGGGAGGAGATTTTCAATCAGTACGCGGTAGCCGCAATTTCCTTCAGCAAACTAACAATTTTTTTTATCTTTTATGCTGTGCACAGTGCTTTTGATTACCGCACTTTGGGTAGGAATGGAAAGCTTTAAAGTACAATCTGATTTTTATGGCCAGGAAACAAGAAATCGGATCAGCCACACTTAATGGGCAATATAGTAGGTACATATGTATATATGCAATATGGAGAGCAAAGAGGGTCAAGTCATAATCATATATCAAAATAGGCAGACAAAAGCTAACACAATCTCAGCGAGCGAGCATCTTTTCTGTAGTAGAAAAATTGCAGTAAAATAAATAAGAAATAAAGCTTTGATACACATAACCGTTTCCTATTAGTTTTTTAGTCATTTAGTGTTTATTTTTATTTTCCGAATTTAAGCTTAGTATACCGCTCTGAAGAAAATCGAAAAATGCATATAGAATGACGCTCAGGAAATTGAAAAGGATATTTTGTTATATAAAAATTTCTTAAATCAGCCTGAAGCTCTCAAGAAGAAAATGCTCGAATATAATTTACAGCAACGCCAAAGTACTTTTTCAAGCAACAGAAATAATGAAAAATATTTCTTGTGATTTTTCTTTTCGATGCTGTTTTCTTAGCTTTTGCAATTACACTATCTAGCATTTAACATATATATTCTGATATGCTCAATCCTCGATCTTTTATTAAAACACTGTTTTTTTTTTGCCATTTTGCAGATCTGCAGCCGACCACAGTCAGTGCCAGTGCGGAGACCCGAGAGTTCCTACAGAAGGTCATCGATGTGCTGTTGGACTTCGTCAAGGCGACTAACGATCGCAATGAGAAAGTGCTGGAATTCCACCATCCAGAGGAAATGAAAACGTTGCTAAACTTTGAGATACCCGATCGTGCTGTGACGTTGCAGCAGCTGATTGAAGACTGTGCCACCACACTGAAGTACCAGGTGAAAACGGGTAAGTAGACGACTAACTCAAAACCCAAATGCCAAACAAAATGATGTACATATTTAAAAAAAAATCCATAAGGAATACGAAAAGTATTGAATGTATTGCAATTAGCTGATAAAAGCAGTGAAACGACAACAAACGTGTGAGCACAATTCGACGTTAATTTAATTTTGAAAACCAACAACAAACAAGTGAAACAAAATTGAATTCATTAAAAAAGTTTTGCACACAAAACAAATAAAAACATCAGCCGATAGTAGCGTCGCCTTCAGGAAGTCAACGCCACCGCCGACACTTCCGCAACAAGGCAAGCAAATCCGGTTGGGGGTGAGACGTTGCGTTTAAGGGTCTCCTGCGGCACACAACAACGTGCTAGTGTATGTGTGTGTGTGTATATATATCTACGTGACACGTCTCATCTTCGAAGTGCCATAAATACGCTTATTATCGCTACTTCAAACACAATTGCGGTCACGTGGCATATTCGATTAGGACGCGCTCGCAGGGCAAGGCAGCCACAAAGCACGCAGAAGCCACAATGGAATCAGTGTAGCATTCACGAGGCGAAATTGCTGGCTGCGACTTTTGGCTTTCAATCCTTTGGCGCCCTGAGATTTTGATTGATTTGGCACTTACGCCAGCCACAATATTTGTTAACAAAGCAAAAAAAAAAAGCACGAGATGCTCGCTTTTTAGGTATCAACAAAAAATACAAACGTGGGTACACACCGCACCGCACACACACACACATCTTCACTGCGCACCACCAATTTCCAACTGGGAGAATGTCTGCAACTGAAAGGTGTAAATTTAAGAGTCTGGATTCAATGGGCCATAAAATGGCATCAGTGGCGCTGATCTGGTTATCTTTATCCATTGTTCGCTGGCGAGCTACCCTAATGCGACCGCAAAGCAGCCAGGCACGCCTCGCATTTCAATTTGCAGCGACGCCATTGGCGCGCAGGGCGGGTATATTCCATTATCAGAGCATATGCTGGCGTCAGTTGTCAGTGCCTGGTAATTATTATTCAAATATTATGCAAAGACAAATTTGATTTTGAACGAGTGTCAATTTGGTTGGCTCTAAGCAACGGGTGTGCTTGTGCTACGAATGCGAGTCGTTTGTTGTCGGCCTGTTCAAATATTTCCCAACTAGATAAACTCTGAAATTAGTTTGTATAACAAATTTAATTATTCCAAACAGCAGCACTTTCCCCTTTTCGCATAAATCAACAAATTTGAATAAATGTAAAATAAAATTTAGATTTATTTTTTGCACTTCCGATGTAATGAAGATCAAGCCTCTTCCTAAACATCAAGACTTTTCGTAAAAATTATTAAAATACCAACCACCATCTCACCACATCGTTAGAAAAAGCCTATTTTTTCTAAATAAAGCCCTGGTTGGAGCATGAACTCTAAGGGCCGGTTGATCTATGTCCGGTCTAGCCCATAATCGTATCTTACAGCGCCGGTTAAGTCCAATCGTCAGATAAGTAAGACAAATTTTTACTCTATATATTTACTTCTACATCAGTTAAACATACATAGATTTATACTCGACGCTATTTGGGTCAATTTAACAAGTAGATTTTTAGACAATGATAAATGTTCTTAGTTTAGCGCAAACGCGTAGAGAATTCGAAAAAGAGTTTACATTTTTGGCTTCTTTCATCAAAGAATTTCGATATTGCTAAATCTCACTAAGAAAACTTTCCATCGAGTTCTCTGTTTAGGTTGATTTCTAAACTGATACAGCTTTTGAATTAATTAGAAAAATTTTAATTTCTATTAGAGCTAGTAATTAATTGAATATTGGTTATATTTAAAAAGTTTACGTTAACTTTTAATAGTTTCAAATAAAATTTAGAAACAAAGCTTGTGGCTTTACGATGATTTTTCATTAAATTTTAACACCCATTTTGCATTTTTCTTTAATTTATGTCATAAAGGTTACAGACGGAAATTTTTGGTTTCACACCTACGCCTTCTGACTTATTCCAAACAATGTACGCCGTAGTTTACTGTTTATATAATTTTTAACGTTTTAAAAATAACACTGTATAACAGGCAAAACATGCCACTGAATTTCTCAACGGTTTCTAAAGCTGAGGGTCTGCTGATTCCGAATCTGAAGTGAAAATTTTCTGGCCATCCTAGGTTTTCACAGTAGTATGTGGCCTGTCCAGAAAACAGCATTTTTTAATCCTTAAACAAGTGAACAAGTGTAAAACCTTTCAGGGTCAAGGAATCATAATTTTATATTTATTCAGGGCATCGATAGCCGATTTGGTTAATGACGAACTACTCACAACTGCCGCGTCCAGATAAGGAGTGAATTCAAATCCGTGTCTTGGAATGAAGTCTGATAATGGTGAAGATATATTCACTAAAATAGCTAAAACCTCAACTGATTGTAGCTGAGTTTAGGTTGTTGTTGAGTTTTACCAACTCAATAATAACTGCTCCAAATATGTGGATTTTTTGCATTCCAATATACCTAAATGAAATGAGTAAAAAATGTAGGTACTAAACCACCAATTTTTTGTATGGGGTTGTTTGACCCCAAAAACCTTTAGTTACACTTGTTCAAAGATAAACAAAAAATTCTAGAATAGATCCTACGCTGATGAACTCTATTTAGTATATTTAATAATTTAAATAATTCTACGTATTGCATATTTAAATATATAACCATGTGCAACAAAATATGCATTTTTTTTATTACTTTATTATCTTATTAAATTAATTCGACTTTTAATTTGTGCTACGAGCTCAGGAGTCTTTCGCACAAATTTTTATGAGCAGTGAATGTATTTTATAGAAATTTCCTCTTTTTTCTGATAACAGACAACGCGCTTTCGATTAAAAATCACTACGGTTAACATAGATTAACGTTTTGATTCCAAATATTAACGTTTTTTTTGCCGTTTTATAAAATGGGGTTTATTTGCCTTTAATTCAATGATTAAAAAAAAAAATTTTTTTTATTAAATATAATTCGAAAAAGCATGTATAAATTGAAGACATCGTTGGAAACCCAAACGGTAACGTTTTAAATATTTTAGATAATATTCGAAAATAGCTGACAGGAGCGTGGGACCTTTTTCTTAACTATTGTTGAATAATTTATAAAGTCACGTCACGTCCAACGCCCTTATGTGTACATACGAGTATATACGAAAGGCCTTTCTTCGCAATGATCGAATTACAATGTAGCCCGAAAATTTTAAGATACAAATCTTCTAGATTTTTACTTCTCCTCGTTATTTACTGCCTTTTTTGCAGTTTTTAGTACCTTTACTACGATCTTTGGCTAACTTATTTTGCATTTTGATAGAGAGTAACACTACAATTATCGATTAAGAAAAATAAAGAAACAATTTGATTTGTTGGACTTAGAGAGAGAAAATTTCTGTAGCAAATATTTGCAAATTTTTGTTAATTTCCTTTTCTTAATTCTATCAAATTTTGAAAGCTTCCTTTTTTTAGAACTCAAGTCTTTAAAAATACCAGGCAAATCACAAGTAGCGCACGCTTTAGGCGCTTAATTATGTATGACAAAAGTGTATGTAGTTGAGTATGTATGAGTGTATGTATGTTTGTGAAATACTGCCATTACGCAGGCAAAAGTAATCCAGCACTGACTTGTCTATTTTTCAATAGCTTTTACGTTTAACTTCAATGCTTACGACGCCAAATCTCACCTATCCACTCACACAAACTCTTCGCCAGGCACACACAAATTCCCTTGCTATTATTTCGTAACTGCGATAAAAATCCCATTTATGATCCATAATCCCAAGTAATCCCCCGCACTCCATATTGGCAACATAATATGCTGCTGCCGCCAACCCCGCTTCTACACATTCGCCCTCTTTCAGTATGGCATTAAGCAGACAGACGCACATGTCCGTTTGACAATGCATTGGAGTTGTGCTTCGGCGAGTATGTGTGTGCATGTGTGTGTAACCGTATGCCCCGGAAAAGAGAGCTTTAATCAAAATCCGTTGTTATTTTCTGACTCGCTGCACGCTGATCCTTTGATGCGAATGAATGACGACTGGCTTCGAGTGCAGAGGGCGGCTGCAGCGGTAGTGGTGAATAGCGACTGTGCATTTGCCCAATTGTGCCAGTGCCAGTGCCAGTGCCAGCCCAGCGACACCCCGTGCAAATTGAAATGTTTGCCTTAGCTAAACCGTACAGATCCCGTCAAGACAAATGGTTCACTCCATGTGGAAGTGATGCTTGCGCGTTGGTCTCAGCTGGTCCGCAGCTTGGTTGACATGAATGGCACTTTTAAGGCTTGAGGCAATGGGTTTTTAATCACACGACTTATGGCACCCGGCATTTGAAGACACCGAATTGCGACGAAGGAGGGAGTGGGTTCGCTCGTCATACCCCTGTAGAGTTAACGTTGCCTTTTTACCCTTCCTCTTCCCAGCTACGCATTCAGTTTGGATGGGTTCATGTGCCGAGTGTTGTCCTTTGTTTGCTGTTTGTATTTGTATTTCTATTTACTTTTGCATTTGTTCTTGTTTGTTTGCGAATTCATTCAGTGCTCTGTTGGGGATTCCGCTCGCTTCTCGGCTTGCCGCTGTGGCGCAGTAATTCGCAATTAGCCACAATAAATGAGCAATTTATGAACCGACCAACACAGCTGAAGTGTGCTCGTGCAGTCGGCTTAAGAGGATTTGGAGGCCTACATTCAAACTATTGAATACTTGGTCTCACTTTCACTTGTATTTAGAAATCAGCGGTGCCATTATGGAATCTTACATACACATGTATGAGTGTACGTACTATGTGTGTAGTAAAGGAATTGTATCGATTTTACACTTGAAACAATCAAATGCCAACGGAAATGCCAGATGCGCCAGAGTCTGCTGGCGGTTGGCTAGACTGCGCTGACCTTATTACCGCGGTCGTGTCCTCGGCCTCGGGCTCGGCCTCGAATGTGTGTAACTGCATTGAACTGCGCTCATGCGTGCTTCCCGTGGTTCCACAAAAGCCTCGAATTTCATATTACAAACAATCTAAATATGAATAAATACTTACTTTCATTCTTCGTTGTCTGGCCACTTTATTGTCTCAGTTGAGAATGGTGGGCATTAATTCCGCTTCTTGGTCGCATTTAACATTTAACTGTGGATGGAATAGAAACAAAATTGCTCTTTTCTATTTGACAGGAGTAAGTCCTTTCATACGGAACTTGTATTGGGGAGCGAGGAATGCGACATGGCTGCCAAGCACATCTGTTACCAAGCTGGCGGTTGTCAATGGTCGCCTATCGTCTGTCTCAAACCGCTGCTCCCAATAATTACGCTGAGTGACGTTGTGACAGACAGGCGCAAATAATCGAAAAGCATGGTAATGTTTTTTAAAGCTGATGCATCTCGCATGTTCGCATTACATATTTATTTTCTGTAGTTATAAATTTTGTAAAAGAAATAAATACTACTAAATTTAAAATACCAGAATATATTAAGCGAGTTCGCTTACTGTACATCTGTACTGATACAGCTTGGTCATTCCGTTGTATAGAAACATCTATCCTGAGAATGCATTGTTTGAACTATCGGCTTTGTTGTGAGAAACAAGCTAAACTCAACGTAATAGTGTACAACTTTATGCTCTGTAAGCAGTTTTTTCGGTTGTCATCGTCCGAGATGCATAAACAGGAAGTTTCTAGCAGTCGTGTCGCCTCTCAGGCTTGCATTACAGCAGTCTAATTGATATTTCTGGAAAAAAGGTTACCACCTACACGGTCTCAGCTAGGTAGGTAGGTAGGTGTGGCTGTCACTGTAATTCAGTGATTCATTTAGGCCATTAGTTCGAGGTCCGTTGTGATACCACAAACTAAACGCTCAGTCCTCCTTACTGAACCATCAAGAGTTCTTGACGAATCTCGTCAATCATCTTGGGTGCGCCTAGAAAGCGTAGCCTGCTTCTCGCTAGCGCTGGACAAATGCATAGCTGGTGTAGAACAGTTTCCTACTCTGCACTAATTTTACAGCTTCTGCAGCATCTTTAAGGGTACTCCAATACGCCCCGAGTGGTTACATTAGATGCAGTGCCCCGTTTACGATCCCATCTGGGCCAAGTCTGCCTAAAGATCCTACAGGTCGTAGTTTGTGCAAAGCTGTCATTTGCAAGAGCACAAACACATTCATTTTAAAACAGCTTGAAAGTACCAAAGGGCATACCAATGCGTTTTTACCGGCAAGAATCTGCTTGGTTGTTCCCTACCTCGGAAGTTCATCCGCTATACTGTTACCCTCGTCGACCTATGGCCTGGCACCCAAATTAGGTTAATCCTATTATGTTTAGCCATATCCTGTAGAGATTGGTGGCAATCCAGTATAATCTTTGATTTTATCATAGCTGAGCTCACAGCTTTAATTGGCACTAAACCTATAAAGCGGTTAGTAACATTTCAATAGCCTCCTTAATAGCTGAAACCTCACCTTGGAAAACACTACAGTGGTCCGGCAACCGAATAGAACAGCTCAGAGGCAGGTCCCGCGAGAAGCCCTCCTACCACTCTGCCATTCTGTTTCGAACCATTCGTAAAAATCGTGAGACTTCGAGTTGGAGTATAGAAATTCCTTGACCACTCCTCCTTAACTGTGATCCTCATTGACAATTTTCAGTCCGGGAGCGCAGGATCGACGCAGCTATCTGTGTATTCAAGAAAAAAGCTTTAATTATTTAGTATATAAAAAAAATTAAGTACTTCTTCAACAACATCGTTTTATGTGTCCCAAATATTTCAGTGTTTTCCAACGCTGTATGAGGAAGCAATTGAAACAATTATAACAGTATTGTTGCTCACTGAAATCCGCGTTGCAGCAACCGTTGTTTTAAACTCAAAAATTATTATATATTTCGTTGGTTACCTGGTGTGCATCGTTGTGTACTGCTTTTATTGCATTACATTGCTTAATTTTTTTTAATTTTCAAGGCCAAAAACAATACACACGAATTTCTAATAAAATTAATCGAAGTTGTCTAACAGAAAAATAACAAATGAACAACTAATCCGCAGCTATACCATTCCCTCAATATTTTTATTTTTTATCATAAATTCTGAATGTGAATGGTGATTTGAAAACAAAAGTATACTTCCTTCAAAATAAATTTTTGTGACATTTTCACTGTTGAAATTCTAATCATATTTTCTCTTGTTTATTCTCTTGCAATACACAGGACATCCACACTTTTTCAATCAGCTGTCATGTGGACTGGACATCGTCTCCATGGCTGGCGAGTGGTTGACCGCAACTGCCAATACCAACATGTTTACATATGAGATTGCTCCCGTTTTCATATTGATGGAGAATGTGGTTCTCTCGAAAATGCGCCAAATCATTGGCTGGAATGGTGGTGACTCCATACTGGCCCCCGGCGGTTCAATCTCCAACCTCTACGCCTTCCTAGCTGCACGTCACAAAATGTTCCCCAACTACAAGGAGCACGGTGCCGCCGGTTTGCCTGGACAATTGGTGATGTTCACCTCCGATCAGTGTCACTACTCGGTGAAGTCGTGCGCCGCTGTGTGTGGCCTAGGCACAGATCACTGTGTCATGGTGCCCTCCGATGAGCACGGCAAGATGATCATCCCGGAACTGGAGCGTTTGATATTAGAGCGAAAGGCCAAAGGTCACATTCCATTCTTCGTGAATGCCACCGCCGGCACCACAGTTTTGGGTGCGTTTGACAACATCAACCAGATCGCGGATATTTGCCAGAAGTACAACTGCTGGTTACACGTCGATGTAAGTTAATGCGAAGATAGAAAGTGAAGAGTGTCAGAGGAAAAGATTTTCAATATATTTTTTTGTGTTTTATTTTTATTTCGTGTATTTCTATTTAGGCCGCTTGGGGTGGTGGTTTACTCTTGTCGCGCAAATATCGTCATCCTCGACTTTCTGGCATTGAGAGGTACGTATTACAAATACTTCAATACATAAGTACATATATATGTTTGTATGAGTCTCTTTGTTTATTCTTATGCAACAATGCATTATGCTTACACCAATGTGTGGTGCATACATACAAGGCTGCGTAAGCTAAAAGCAAATTCACGCGGGGACGTTTGATTGATTACAAATGCCTTTGGCATGAAGATGTTTCTTAAGCAATGAAACGTAAACTTTTACTTTTGCTCCTTTTTAACTAGTAACAAAGGAACTCAGATTTTTTAAACGAGGATTACGTGATAAAGAAAACGCTTTTTTAAACTAATCGCAAATGAACATTCACAATGGAAAAAACAAAACTTAAAAATTAACAAATAACGAAGTAGATTTGTATTTACAAGACTTTTTTAACATAATCTCTTTTTGCAGGATGAACATCTTTAGTACTTAAAAAAGTTGTAAATATCTAGGCGCCAAATTGTCTCAGAATACCGTTTGAAGGGGCGTATGAGTATCATTGTGACATGCAATAAAAAGATTTTCTAAATATTTTCCACTAGATCGTCAAGTAAACATATTTGTCGATACGATTTCTAACTAATGAAGCAAATTAATTTATTAAATATTGCTATAAAAACTAGCTTAAATATTCAAATCAAAAATAGAGATTAGCACCAAAACAAATTCGGAAAGGTAAAGTTGGCTTAACCGATTGATGTTCCTTTCATTTATTAGAAAATAGTTTGGTAACATAAAACAAGTCTTTTAATAAATTTATATTTCCAAATAATTTTTGATATCTTCCAAATAAGAAGCCACAAATTTGTTTCAAATTTTTAAATGTAACGCCACAGCCAGCAAAGATACCAAAAAAAGGAAATAAATTCTGATAACATTTCTAGGTTTCATCCGAAATCAGAATCCTTTTTTGGGATGCATTCAGCCACTCAAGCGAAAATTCGCACAGTACTTTTTCGTATGTCTGAAAACGAATAACTTTCGTCAGAACCTTTTCATAATAAGAAAGCATGAATCAAAAATAAATCATATTAACTGAAAATATTTCAGTATTAAAAATCCCTTATGTCACGCTTTACAATATTAATTAATATTATATTTCCTAAAATATATTTACAATGCAACCCTTCAGGTGCATGCAACATGATGAGAATAAATATGTAATAAGAAGTAGAGTCCGAGAGTAGTAGTCTGTACCACGAACCGTTCTGACATATTATTCTATGTATATTAAATTTTGATAAAATAAGTTTATAAATAAAACTCAGTAATATGGTTGTTCAAACTAATTAAATGTCACTCCGTGTAACACTTATGTATAACACCTTTTTATGTACCAATTCGGATGGAGAATATGAACGGAAAACGCACAGTCGGCAAAACGTATGTTTCTGCGCTGGCTGGGGTGTTAGTTGATCTCAAACCAAAATTATTTTTGGAGTCTTTAATATTTATTTATTCAAAAATTCGAATTTTGTAACTCTTTATTTTTTGGTTTAAAGGACAATATCGATTTAATTATTGTAGTTTATATTGGATTTAGATTTGGATCATAGGACATTTATTATACTCAGAGACTAAGAAAAATAAAAAATAATTTTTTGATCAGTCATTCAAATATTCTAAAAAAATATATAGGAACTTTTCGGCGCAAATACAATACATTTTAAGCACTTTTTCGCTACGACTTCATTACTTTTTCGGTAAATTTGAGGTACATTTTCGATATTTTTTTGGTACTTACCGGTGCAGTTTCTAAAGTACCGCGTATTTCCCTAATAATTTCGTTACAATTTCGTCGTTTTTGTATATTTTACGTACTTCTTTGGTATAGTTTCGTTTTTTAATGTAAGTTTTAAGCGCAATTAAGGTACATCATCGGTATATGTATGTATTTTCGGTACTTATTCGGTTCTGTCCTGAATAGTACCAAACTAGTACGAAGCTGCAATGAAATTTTTCCGAAAAATTCCATAATTATTATGAAGAGTCCTTTATGTTATAAATCTCAAAATGAAAGCCTTTGAAGTCTTAAAAATATTTATCTCGCCGATAATTATATGGAAAAACTTTTATAATACAAGTCTCAATATAATAAAACAAAACAACGGAAACATACGAAATTTAAAGCAGTTCAATCAAAATTCCCATATAAAAGATTGCTGTAATCTTTAACTACTTTCGTAAATTCATTAATCAAATGTTCTTCGATTTTTGTTTAGCTTGAAATCAAGTTTAGAACTTGCCGCTTGTCATGCTCCCTCAATTAATAACACAATTCGAACGCATTCTTTTGAAAGCGTCAATTAAAACATCGCTACAACAATGATAAGTAAATGTAGCCACACAAACGTTCGCACAAAGATTTGAGGAAAAGGAAGACGACCAACTTGCATAACCGCAACTTAGCATAATTGAACTCCAGCAGTAGCGCCCGTAAATACCGCCAGATTAGTGGTTACTCTCAATGCGGCAGTGCTGAGTGAACTCCATACAAAACAAATATCCACTCTATTCAAGAAATTGAAATTGGAAAAAATAAAATAAAATGAAAGCATAGCATTAGGCGCTCAACGGGCGTTGATGGATATGGTAATCAATTTGCGAGTGCTTAGGCCATTTAAAGATTAGCGTCGCCGCAGCTCTACCGCAACCTTTCAAACTTCAACAACAACAACAACAACAACAACAACTGCGTTGCACAAAAGTTCTTACTCAACTCAAATTACATACTCGTAACTTTCCGGAGTGGCAGCTTCTTTAACGAAGTGGGCTTAAGTTAAGCTGACAATGTTTTTAGGCGATTGGAAGGAGGGAAATGCATTATATCCATAGAAATGGCAAAGGCATAATAAGTACAGTTTGTTTGTTATCCTTGCATTCCTGCGTTTATGAGTTTTGCATTCCATGTCTCAGAGTTATTCTGGAAATGCTGCGTTTGCTGCTGCTGTACCACATACAAATATACATACAACAAATTAAATTTTTTAATCGTAGATTTCTCAGACTCACTTTGAATGTAGGCGGTCCGCAGCACGCAGCACAGCAAACTCTGATGAATTGATTTCGATGTCGTGTTTGTGCACGAATGTGTGCGTAATTGATGCAAAGTGTTGCCCGTATTTTCCATAAATCCATCGCAAACACCACCATCAGTTGCACTACAATTCACGCCTCAATCACCTTTCTCATTCTGCCGACTTGAGTTTTGTTCTGGTGGCCTGCGATACTCCGTTGACAGCGCGGGTGGGTGCTGCAAATCCACTTTGCGTATTTTTCTACCCCAACCCAGTTGACCCGCATCTTCTTTCTTGTTGTGCATTTTAGCGTTAAGAATGTCAACAAACATCAAATTGAAACAAAAGGATTACAAGCACTCTTCACTCACCCACTGTGCCACGTACGATTAAATCAGATGTTGTTCGTGTTCTTATTTTTGTTATTGTGCATCGCAAGTAGCTGCAGGAGCTGGTGCACCTGGCAAAATGTGCAATCAGCGCTACAGTGAAATTCTCATAAATTAACACACACATACAAACATACACATAAATGTATGTACATACCACGATGCAATCATTTTTAAAGGTACTTTTACTCTCTCATTTCAGACGCCATATTAACAATAAAACCAATTCCTTATTAAACAAGTAAGAAAAGCTGAAATCGGGCGAAACCGATTTTTATATACCCTCGCGATGTATTTTTGCATGGGCGGTGCCCATAACTTCAAATCGCTGCTAGTATTAAATCTACTCAATTTCTTCCAATAAATACTGAAAAACGAAGTTTTTTACATTTTTCAAAATTTCCGTTATATGGAAGTTGGGCGTGGTTATGGTCCGATTTCAAAATTTTTTGACGGTGATGCTAGTGATGCTAGGACAATATGTTCACCAAATTTTGTAACGATACCTTACATCGTTGCTAAGATACCTACAGACGTTTTTTGTAAGTGGAAATCAAGTTTCTTAATTAACTATCTCTCTAAATATAAAATTTTAATAAATATGTTCCAATAGATAAAGAAAAAACGAAATTTTTGAATTTTTCAAAATTTCCGTTATATGGGACCACCTCGAGGTTATGGTCCGATTTCAAAAATTTTTATCGATGATAACTGCGATATTGAGGAAAATTTGTTCACCAACGATAACTAATACTGTTTTTGAGATACAGAAAACAACCGATTTTTCAAAATTTCATAAATACCAAATTTCTTAGTTCAAAATCCCTCCAAATACCAAATTTCACTCAATTTGCTTTAATGGATACCGAAAAAACGGAGTTTTCGTATTTTTCAAAAACTTCCGTTATATGGGAGGTGGGCGTGGTTATTGACCGATCTTGACCATCTTCAATACCAACCTACCCTGTCCAAAGAGCAATATCTGTACCAAATTTCATTGAGATATCTCAATTTTTTCTAAAGTTATTGTAACCACGGACAGACGGACGGACAGACAGTCAGAGCTAAATCGATTCCACTTTTCATGCTGATCATTTTAGTATACTTATATTTGTATGTTTATATCCATCTCGATTTTTTTTTTTTGCTGTTACAAACAACCGTTATGCGAACAAAGTTCTAATACCCTTGTCTACAAGTACGCTCGGGTATAAAAAGCCTCTATTTTTTGGCATTAAGAAAACCAAAGACTACAGAAACAAATTTTGAATATGTGCAAAGCTGCGTTTATGTACATGAGGCGATTTAAAAATCGCTTGCCTCAAAGGACATACATATGTACATATCGTCCCCCGGATGAATAATTGTCGTATGTGAAAACTAGGCCAAATTTAGTTAACAATGCAGTTATTCTAAACTAATTAAGATCTTTTAAATGGCGTTTGTCGTAAAGTCTGTAGAATTTTTTCCAATTGTCGCACGGATAATTAAATGTTGTACGTATGTATATGTGAAAATTTTGCAAATAAAGTTAATAATGCAGTTTTTCTCATCTATCAAGCCATTTCAAATAGGGTTATTGGTTTTTTTGATATCGTATTTAGTTTTCTATATGTATATTGAGTATAATTTGTATAACATTTTGTCGTACGTCATACCATAAATACAAAAGTAATTAAGAATAAACAATAAATATAAAATAATTTAGGATTTTCGTGAACAAGATATATTCTCCTAGACTTTGAAAATAGTATATCGTTGCCTTTTTAAGAAATTTAATTCCAAACTTCAATTGCGATTTCCCAAAAGTATTCAAATGTTATGTACATGTGACAACTTAGCCAGGCAAGTGTCGCCTGTCAAAATATCTCCTCGTGTAAATGCAAGTTGAAGGCCACAATAAATACACTTAACTCTTACTACTTATCTTTAGCTCGGTTTGAAGAATAGGCCACAAGTTGTACGTTTACCTTCATCAATAAAATTCCTCTGCGTTCGTAAAACAATTTACATCCAATAAATTAAACATATGTACATAACATACGTATATATTTATATAAAACGATTTGTGTTTGGATTAAAATAAAATTAAAATTGAAATCTCCAATGTCTATTTCAAAGTAGTGGCGATCTGCGTCTGCCCGCGAACACTGTTTCTGGCTTAAGCCGCCTCACGCTAGATTGAAAAAAAAACTCGTCATAAGTTTAAACGCCTATAATGTATTTTATTGTTCGATTTCTGATGAGCAATTAAGGTACGAATTGCTAATTATTTTTAGAAGTTCGTCTTCAAATCATATATTTAGAGGCTGTTTCTTAAAGACCGATTAAGCAGTGATCGGGCTATAAGATTCGATTAAGGCCATGGCTCCAGTAATTAAACGCTGAGTATCAAGCTGCATATAGCTATCCGTCAATAATTTTAAACAGTCTTTAAGAAATAGGCTCGTAAACTATAATAAAATAATGCGAATGCAACATTGTTCGTTTAGTAAGCAACAATCAGCTTTACGACAACAACAAACAGTACCGGTGTCACTCATTTCACATATTAAAATTACGGCAATTTGAAAACCAACAGCGGTTAAACACTTCTTAATCTTCAGAATAAGAAATAAGGACTTATAATTAACTTAAATGCTTTTTAACGTTTTGGACTAAAATTTTAATTACTTTTCCTTTTCATTCGATTTTACGTTAGCTGGAATTTGTTGAACTTTTAGAGCTTTTTATCTAAAACTCCATGAACTACTCATTTTAAATTAATGGAAAAATTATGGTATATAAAAAAAGTGAATCGAATTCATCAAATTTTATGTGTTCCCTAAATTTCCTGACAAAACTGGTAGAACTGTCAAAAAAAAAGTAGCTCTCAGAGAAAGGAGAGAAACACCAAAAAGTATGCGAACGTTCTTACGGCAAAAACTGTCAATTCTGTCAAATTAAACGAATACTTTGTACGCAAACATCAAAAAATATTTACAAAACATGATTATTATTTAAACATTTTTGTTCTGATATTTAAATAATCCTATTCTTTGGTTACTAAACTTTCAATTTGCAACGCAAAGAGCTACTGGTTTGACACTTTATCAAACCTTACATATCTATGAGAGAAGGGTTCACTCAGAAAAAGCTTGGTTGCTCAATAAAAAAAAAAACAAAAAAAACCTTAGAAAATTATAAACATTCCTTGGCTTGTTTGAAACAATAGTGGCTAAGTTACTTTCAATTGTTATAAACTTACTTTCTTCGCGTTTCCGTGAAGAAAATCTTCATGAGCTCCGATCTCTGTTATACATATTAATACCTAGTTATTGTATATCAAAATCATTCCTCCACCACATTGCCAGGATTTCACTGTTTTCACATATTTTCTTTTATTTCATTTCTTTATATTATTATATTCTTCAATTAAAATTAAAAGTGAATTCTTCCACTAAAGCCATATTCTTACATACAAAAAAATCTCGATCATGCGTTGAATGGAAAAATTCGCGAAAGAGCGCCAGTAAAAAAATAAATGTATAATATCTGCGGTAGTAAAAATCCAAATGAAACCTGCACATAATTCCAAAAAAAAAATATTTATTTATACCCCATGGTGAATCCTTGAATCGAAGCATTGAATCTCTATGAAAATACTATTAATCTTTCTTAAACCACCGAGATACCAATATTTGACAAGTGTTAATAAAAAAAGTAAATGATACGAGTATCTTGCAAAAAATGAGCTGCTGCGCCCAAACTACTATCAATCCCAGTGTGAATAGCAACAGTGTCTCAAACAAAAACGCTTATTGATGAGCCTGTCGAAGAGCACTCACATGCCACTTACACACACTCAAGAACCAACGAACGCCTCAACGAGTAAACAACAACCCAACAAACATTTAGGTTTGATATTAAGTACATATGTATGTATATGTTCACTTGAAAAAATATTTGAAAATAAAGGTTTCATTATATATGTATATGTATATATCAAGAAAGCGAGTTTTTATATTTATTTCAAAAACAAGATAAATTTAAAATGATGCTTACCAAGCGTTTATCGAGATTCCAGATAGACGTTTTTAAATTCGCAGTATGGGCGCGGAAAATTATTAATAATAATAAAGAGTTAATTTGTAGTATAAATATTAAGGTTTAAATCATTAGAATTATCGGCGACCAAGCAGCTCTGTAGAGAAAAAAATTGTGAAGTATGAATAAAAAAGCAAGGATATTTTGTTAAAAGATTACGAGAAGAGATGAATATATTTATGGGTCTTCTGGCCAGGGAAAACAAATATGTCAGCCCCCTGTCCTGGCAGACCAAAACGAGCGTCTCGTTATTCAAACAGTTGAAAAATTAACATTTGAAAATGCTCGATTAAAGACAACCCAGCACGCAGAAAAGAATTTAGTATCTGAGACAACAATTTTAAAAAATTTTCAAAATCACCTTGTCGTAACTAAGATCCGCTGAAGATGTTTGCCGCGGCAATAGTCGATCGTTTACAAGAGTTGTGTTGCGTTAGCTGACTCTCATAAATTATTATCAATTCCCAAAACATACCAAAATTTTAATTTTATGCTTTCGTCTGGGTGTATTATGATACAATATAGAACGAGTTTTCGTCTTTTCGTCAAATTTGGTTTTGAGACGAACAGGTTCTGGCGTTGTATCAACGGTCCCCAGGTTTGAGTCTCAACTGAGGCATGAAAAAACGAAATCAAAGGTTTTTTTTTTTAATAGTGGCCGTTCATCGTCAGGCAGTGACAAACCACCGAGTGTATTTCTGCCATGAAGAAATTACATTTGGGGTAGAGGAGACATACATACCTCAAATAATATTATTACGAATGTTATTATTATTATTATTATTTTTATTATTTTTATTATAACGAGTAGATACTCATTCCGAAATAAAGGTAAAATTAACTTCTTGGAAAGCCACTGTCAAAGGAGCAATAAGATAATTTTTCTTATAAAACAAAAACTAATCGAAAGATCTATGTACATAATTGCATGAGGATAACAACTGAATATAGTATTTATTCTCACTTTTTATCCACCATTCCGCAAACTTTAAATTCTCTCTTGGCCATTAAATTGTACCAAAGCAAGTTTATTTTTTCATTATTTGCATATTTGACAATTTTCTTGTTTTGCCTTCTTGATCTTTATTTATTTTTGCCCAATTTTCTCAAACAAATGCTGGCTGGGAAATCATCGACGTTTACTCCATTGCGCGTGCATACCTACATATGTATGTACATATAAACATGCCTACTTCCATTTAAGTATATGTATGTACCTAGCAAAATTTGTATATACATACATACATATGTACTTATGTGTAAAGATTTATGTTCTCTATAAACGCTGCAATTGAAATCTGGCAAATGTCATTCGAATATTTACGTTTTGCTGAACAAATAAGATAACATCACAGTCTGCACTGTCACAGACTGCGTGCCGCCAAACAATCGCCTCTCTACCCTACCCACTCCGGTGAGAGCACAGCAAAATACATATACATACATACATACATACATACATACATACATAGATAAAGTGGTTGGGTAAGTGGCAGCAAGCAACGTCGTTGGCAGCATCTGTGTGGGAAACCGTAAATAGCTCCCAAAGGGATTTTTAGTAAGCGCGCCCCAAGTGAGTGACATTTCACCCACCCTCTTCGCCAACCCTCACTTCGTCCCGTCCCATCCATTTCACTCCCCTTGTAATGTTGTTTGAATTGAATTAAATGCTGCGACCGCTCAACGAGCATCATTGCTGTGCCGCAACCGAAGAGTGTGCAGACACACCCGTACATCTGTTAATACATATTTATGTGTGTGTGTGTGTCTGTATGTATGTATGTATATGCATGAATAAATATACTGTAACATTCCCACAGGGTGAGGGTTGCTCTTGCCACTGCCTATTTGCCCAGCTGCCAGCAAGCCAATGGACTAGCGTTAATTGCTTGTAATTTGTTACTGAATGGCGTTTAATTGTGGCAAAGGAATTTTATTAAATTTATTTACTTATTAATTATGACTTCACAGTTGTGGCCAATTATGCAATAATTTATTTATTTTTTTTCTTTTTTAGAGCTGACTCGGTCACCTGGAATCCGCATAAATTGATGGGCGCCTTGCTGCAATGCTCCACCATACACTTCAAGGAGGATGTAAGTACAGTTTTTGAAAATTTTATTTTGTTTTTAATTCTTAATCCGTGCAATATAAAATTTATAAGTTAAAAAAAGAATGTGGTTTAAATTGGAAATTACTGTTTTGACGACCCTGGAACTCGTAATATGTACATTCATTCGCTTATTTTAGCTGGCAAACATAGAAAAAATCTCTTTTGAATTCTCTTCACAAAAAGCGATCAATGCAACACATGTTTTCGTAACAACTCGAGCCTCTAAAATGACTGGCGCTTTCCTTGCAGTTGAATTTTAGCCAAAGTGAAAGCTGCGGCAGAAATAAAATCAACCCCAAAATGTGGGCAACATCAGCAACACTTACAATGAAAGTCATTCGTTCAATATGTTCGCATTGGTCACAGTTGCTGTTGAAAGGCACTGCCAGTCGTGCCAGAGTCAAACTGTCAGTTTAGGAATTTTAATTAAATTTTTAACTTGACTTATGGCGGAAATGCGAGGCAATGTGTGGCAGGAATTTGTTCATAAAAGAATTTAAGTATAATTGCAAGTGTACAGCAAAATGTTTAGTCGAAAAAAAAAATATTCAAGAAACATACAATGTTTTCGTGTTTTCTCAAATAATCCATTTTAAGATAATAAAAAGTTTGACTATACATGTACATATGTATGTATGTATGTGTATGACCCCCAGCATACGACGCATAATCATTTTTACTCGTATAAGTACAAGCATCGAGTCAACATGAAAAGCGCATTAAATGCGTGAGAACTAAATCTGCTGCGAAGTTCACAGCATACAAACTCACATATCGCACTCTATGCAACACAATTTCACTTGATGTCACACTCACAGACTAATCCTTCACTTTCCCACCCGCAGGGCCTTTTGATTAGTTGTAATCAGATGTCAGCCGAGTATCTTTTCATGACCGACAAACAGTACGACATCAGCTACGATACCGGCGACAAGGTCATCCAGTGCGGCCGTCACAATGACATCTTCAAATTGTGGCTGCAATGGCGCTCCAAGGGCAATGATGGCTTCGAACGTCAACAGGACCGATTGATGGAACTCGCTGAGTACCAAGTGAAACGTATCAAAGAACAGCCCGAACGCTTCCATCTGATACTCGAGCCGGAGTTGGTGAATGTCTCCTTCTGGTATATACCAAAGCGTTTGCGTGGCGTGCCACATGATAAGAAGAAGGAAGTGGAATTGGCAAAGGTAAGAGAAAAGATGTAAAGAAAAAATTAAGGATTTATGTATGTACAATAGAAAATCTAGCAAAAACAATAAGATTAGTTCTAAGTAGAGTAGATTTTTGAATCAAAAAGCTTGTGGTCTTCGATTGACAAGAGTTTTATTCGAGTAGTTTTATTTTGTCCATCGCCCGGTGTTTTGGCAATACTTATGAAGGTTTCCGCTTTATAACTAACGAAGACAACTTCCTTTATAATAAAATTTTAATTTTCATTTCATTTAATTTGAAGTTTGTAATTTTTTTTTCAATTCACTCTCACAATCAAGAAAACTCCCCGCACACATTTAAGTTAGAGAATCATTTGAAAACGAGTCAAACTTTAATATATTTCTCTGAGGTAGAACGTTAGAAAACTATCGACAACTATAGCATTCTCTAAACACAATGGTTAAGCAAAAACTACTTTCGCGCTAATTTTGAATATGTTGCAGAAGAAGTCCTAAAATGTATGTAATCGCAAAATAAAGTAAAAAAAAAAATTTTTCAAAAGTTATTCAACATAATAGTCATAAGACAAGTGTCGCGGCGTATGCCAACGTTTATCACTTCATAGCACATAAATTATTTCTTTTATCAAAAAAGTTATCAAGTACCTTTTTGTTGACAAAAAGTCGGAGATTTAAAAAAAAATGTATTTAAAAAAAGTAAAAATGTCCATACGTTTGTTAATTAAAATAAACGAGTTGCTAAAAATTATGTTAGCACGATTTAAAAGAATAAACTGTAGTGAAGTATGTCTGATAAAATCAAATCCAATCCATATAACCATTCGTCAGAAAGCGAAACGCTACGTCAGAAAAAGCCTAGTTTTTGCTAAAAATTTATTAAAAAACATTATTTTCACTAAAAAGAAATGCAAAAATAGTTGCAATACAAAACTTTTATTATCTCACTTAAATGTTGAGCCTAAACGTAGTTTTCACGAAATATAAATATTCATATCGGTTCAGTAATGTTCATGTGAAATATATCCATATATTTATGCAAATATGTTCGCTTATCACTTTACAGCTCTGTCCCATCATCAAAGGGCGAATGATGCAGAAGGGCACTTTGATGGTTGGCTACCAGCCCGACGATCGCCGGCCAAATTTCTTCCGGTCGATCATCTCGTCGGCCGCCGTTACCGAAACGGATGTTGAATTTATGTTGGAAGAAATTCATCGGTTAGGTGACGATTTGTAAACGAAGCATAACTAATTCCGCTTGATCGTCTTGTGCAATCAACCAAAGAGTCATAAATTAGCAGACACCTGACGCAGTTTGCTGTTTCTTTCAGCTCAGGACTGTGGTCAATACATCTGAAGGTTCAATTAGAGGTGCCATAACCATAACCATAGAAAACAGCTGATCCAACCAACCTTATGGGTTACACTGTAATCGATTAGCGGTGCCATACCATAACGCCATAACCATAACCATAACCATAGCGACCAATTGAATTTTGGTTTTTGCCGTAACCATAAACAAATGATTGCTGACTCGCCTTGTTTATTGTGATATTTTTGTTCTTCGTGTGCAATTTATTTTGTTTTGATGAGTTTTAATTTATATTTTGCGTTGCGTTTTACATACTTTACTAAATTTTTATTTACTTTCAGTTTATTGCAAATATCAGCTGTTTATGGTTATGGCGCCACTAATCGATTGTTTAAATATGGTTATGGTTATGACTACGATTATGGTTATGGCGTTATGGTATGGTACCTCTAATTGAACCTTGAGTTGGATAAAATAGATCAATTAATGAAACATACAAAAAAAAAACAAAACGCTGAGAATGCTGAGTATAGCAAGAGACAGTAAAAGTACTTAATATGTAATTATTATTTAATTAGTAAAAATCTATATCGACCAAGAACTATCTTTAAGGTAAAAGCATATCAAGAGAATGTTGTTCGCACCTTTCTGGCGCATCCATTTTCATTATACATACTTACACACATATATTATATATACAAAAAGGCATGCATATGTACTTAATTGTGTATGTATGTACATACTTAATTAGTTGTTATTATCTTCGCATACTCGTACTCATGCACTTAAGCAAGTACTTATGCGCTGCAAGCATTGTTAAGTATTTACGAAATCATTTTAATTAACTGTTTTAACTGTTGTTGTTATTGTATGCCTGAGACTTTAATCATAGTTTATTGTAATTTGTGTGCTTAACACGAAAACTATACATACAAACATACATATATTATATATAAAAAAAATACAGACATATTTACACACAAAAAAAATAAATATGTAGATGAAGATAAATGAAAGGCGTAGTAAAATATCGAAGGAGTATGTATATCGTTAAATCCCCGACCTCGTTGTCAATTAAATCTAGTCAAACGGTACAAACACCTCACAGAGTTTGTTCACACACACACAGCCAAATGCAACCCTGCATATGTAAGTACTGATGCACATAGAGTTACTCACAAAAGTGAGTACAGAGTATGCTTTATGACGATATTCGCACAAATTCGTAAAATTTTCTTCATTTGAATTTTTTTTTAAATATAAAACGTTATATAACAAAAGCTATATAAAATCGGCGTATACAATTTTGTGCAAAATTAGCAAATTAAATTAACATATTAAAAAAAAATTCTCATTAGAATTTAGAATTTTATTTAATATAAAATACATTTTGTTTGTAGATTAAATTTATAATTTTTTTCAAAATCTAAAAATTTTGAAATAAAAATATGCGATTATTGTTATAGAAAAGTACCTTATGCTTCTGTGTAAGTTCATTCGTGCGCTCATGAGTTCTGTGAGTAAGAAAAGCCGGAAAAAAGTAGAAAATCATTAAGCTACATAAATGAAATAAGAATGGATAATAGTAACACCCACACACATACATTTATAAGTATTTACATGCATACCACTGAGTGGTGAGCCCATTTGAAATTGTACATTGCGAACTATAAAATGATTGTAATTTGGAAGAAAAATATCGGAAGTATTAGTAAAGATAGCAGAAATGCTCACGCAGAGAGAATTTTCAAAATGAAATGTTAAAATATACATACATACATACATACATACATATATACATATATCTGAATGAATACGCTTTGGACTGTTATTTGAAGAAAATTTACATACACACATACATACACATAAACGAAATAGAACACCGCCAACTCCATCACTATCACCACCTGAGCCACCTGCTACTTGCACGCAATTAGCGAACTGGAGCCAAGCGCTTATATTCATTAAGACTAGAAAAATTTTAATTATGTATATGTAAACATTACATATGTACATATACATACATATGTATATCAAGCATTTCCTATTTACTTTCTATTATTATTTTTTCAAATCTGGAATTATACTTTTTTCTATCTGCTTTCTATGAATTAAAAATAAAAAGCAAATTAACTAAAGTGAGTTACAAATAAATTAAATTTTCCGCACTACACAAAAAACTAGGTTGCTGGTTGTTTTTTTTTTTTTTTGTTACATATAAATTCAATTTGGCTGGATTTTATGCGATAAATTATTTAACAAACGAGTTGTTTTATATTTTAGCTGAATTAATTTTATTTTATCCAGAAGCATTAGAAAATAAAAATATTGAATTTATTTTTAGGCTGCTAACCCACTGTCCCTACTCTGTATACGCCCCTGAACTCAATTACTGTTACTGAAAACGCTTTTAGAATAATTAACACAAAATTCTATGATGCAAATTAAATATTTTTTCATATCTGTTTTTATGTTAATTACGCTGAGTGTGCATTTTTTTTTTTTTAGTTTAGGCTCCTTTGCGTTAGTTCTGTGAACTTTGAATAGCAAAAACTAAAATAAATAAATTTGTAGTTTACAAGAGGCCTCTAATGGTCATACATACATTACTAACAAAAAGAAATATAAAGCAAATAATTTGTTAAACAATATACTCACATTAAATATATGTATACTCACATACGATTTCCTTTGAGTCACGAATTTCGTCCATTACAACAAAACCAAATCACCAACTTACTCGCATAAATGTTAACTAATATCTAAATATGTATGTGCGTATTTAAAATTAAATTATGAAAGTCATTTAGCAGCTAAATTCAGTAAAAATAACTGAAATTTTAAAAATCACTCCAAACGTTTTTCATAATTTTTTTTAATATTCAGAGAACAACTTTTAATTTTTTTACTTAGAGTAAGATATTAAAACAGATTTCGTTTAATATTAAAGCATTAATTTACATTCATAAATATGTAGAAAAAAAAATAATATAAAATGTTTCTTTAATTATGACACAAATATTTTTTAATTAAAATGTATTTATTTTTTTGGTTAATTTTTTTTTTATTATTTTGATGCAACTTTTTATTTCTTAAGTTACAATGAATTTAATTCTTTGCAAGTTTGTACATTTGCACCCAGTAATATTCAATTGCTTTTTATAAATTTTTTATTGAATCAATTTATAAATTTTGTCTATTCCATTCACAAAGTTGTGCTGTTTTTTTACTTGAAATATGTTTTTAAATTATGTAGATTTCAATTTACTCATACATACATACATACATACAAACACATATATACATATGTACATATACCCACTGGAAAATAAAATCTAAAATTTAATTTAATATATTTAAACCAATTTAATTTATTTTCTTTTATTTATTTAAATAAAACTTTAAAATTTATTTTTTATTCAGTCAACCCATTAACCTAAAAGCGGAAATTTGCACTTACATCATTCTAGCTAAAGAGGGAAATCTTCAGTCATTCATTCAAAATTTTCAATTATTCAAAGTCTTCTAAAATTTTAGTTTCTTCCTTTTTTTATTATGTTTGTACGTTTAATGTGAAACAATAATACGAGAGCTATATTTATGTACATATATAATGTATTTATGTATACAAATGTATGCACATTATTGAGTACCTATGGAAAATATTAAAGTTACCTGCGCTTGTTATAGTAAATGTACAAATGTACATACCTACATACATACATACATACATTTCTTTGTTGAATACAGTACAAATCGAGTTTGCAAATTTTGTAGGTTTATTTTGTATAGATTTTGCTTGCTAATTAGTTTAAAAAGCTTAAGAAATTAAATGGAAGTTAAACTGCTTGTTTCTTTAAAATATAGATCAACACAAAATGTGTCAATTAAGCGAAAGTAATATTTACAAAATTATTTCGCAGATAAAACAATAAATAAAATTCTATGTTGCTTTAATAGAAATACGAATGTTAAATTATTTAGAATAATATAATAAAACATACAATACACATGAATGATATGTTAGCGGCGCACACACACAAACAGACACTGGTGAATATGAATTGTCTGATACATACATACATACATACAAATATATAGTATATATAGAAATATTTACACAGCCATTTGTGCAAAATAAAAAAACGAAAGATTGAAATTATTAATATAAAAAACTAATTAAAGCTGTTCTAGTTGGTTTTATTCAAAAATATTTAGTTTGCCGTTCCAAACAACGCTTTGTTGTTTTTTAATTAATTTTTTTTAACAAAAAAAGAAGTAAATTTTTTCAGTTGTTTTCACATATGTACTATGTATCTGGCCTAATGGCAATTTTGACATGATTTTGTTATTAAAAAATATATTTAAAAAATGTACCTATTAAAGTTCGCCAAAACATTTAACATTATTGTATGTATTTACTCCCACTATATTCGTATATAATTGTGTAACATAAAAAGTACTGGTAAACCAAATTCTTGGACTAATTCAAATGAAATTAAAATGTTGTCAAATATTATGTATTCATTCATACATATTAAATATAAATAAATAAACACATAAGTAATTACAAAAATAACTAAGTATTTATGTAAGTGTGTTTCATTGAAGGTCGTCAACTGCATATTTAAATTTTTCATTAGTCGGATTTTATTGTTTAGTGTTGGATTTCAACGCCAGAGGTGGCATCAAAAGCCTGTACCCCATCAGTGTGACATTTTAAACCCGAACTTAACCTCCTACCGTCCTATTCAACTTAAAGTGTAAAAAGATAAAAGAAAAAGTTCTTACCTGCTTGTGTTTTTCTTCTTACTAAAAACTTCATTGTGAAAAGTGAATACTTATCCCTGCCTGCAAATATACTCTGTTCACGAATTAAAGCACAACCACATATTGACCGATTCGGGTACTTTACTTTTCTTCTAATTAATTAAAATTTATTTTCAAATAAAATACGGTTCATTCTCTGAGCAAACCCATAAATTTCCTTTTTTAACTAATTACAAAATGTACAATAATTAAACAAAATTTCTTCAAAATTGCGAACTTTTTAAAAAATGTTTTAGAATTTTTTTAGGTATGCAGTTTTTTGGCTCATTAATTTTTAGTTTGAGAAAGTGCACGTTTCAAGTGTTTACAAGTTATCACTGATTTTTGACACTTTTTTAATGGCAGTTTTCTCCATACGACGCAAAAACGCGATTATTTTTTATAGTCACTAGAAACTTGTACTTTGTTGTACTAAATAAATAAAATTAAATGAGCTACCAATCTGCATACCCCGAAATATTGTTCGATGTTTTGATGAAATTTTTATAAATGTTTTTTACATTTTTCTATAAAATTTAAAAAGTTATTTTGTACAGGATTTTGTTAGGGACTTTGCGATGTTTTAATTTAAAAATAATTTTAAATAATTGGAGAAAAAAGAAATTGTGCCAAATTTGTGAACAGAGAGGACATAGATACATACATACATACATATGTATGTGCGTGGATATGTTACTTAAAATGTTACAGAAAATAATGATAAATAACCGAGTTTTAAAATCGCCTTCTAAAAGCTCTTTCAGTAATTTACATATGCAAATACCGAATTAGCTCAGCCTCGAACCAAATACCTGATTAAAGTCACAAAGTACAGGGTGATTTGAATGAAATAGATTTCCTGAAAGATTTCTAAAGTACCGCCACAATTGTCAAGGATCTCTTCGAGTTGTTTAATAGCGAATGAAAATTCAAAAAGGGGTGTAACTTTTTCTTGAAGGACTTGGCACCGCACAGTGGGTTGAAATCGGAAAATTCTGGGCGAAACGAAGCAACAACATTATTTTCTCAAAAGTGCAGATATTTTTAAGGTTTTTGGTTCGCTGATTTCAAAAATGACGTTAGAATGTAAAAATTCCAAATGGCTGTCACAAAATGGGGGACGGATTTTCGGAAAAAGTTGTTTTAAGAGTTGAAATTGAGTGTAAGGTTGCTCAATCGAAAAACAACGTCGAAAAACTGCGACGAAAAAACAATATGTAGCACGAATCTGAAACTTTTTCTTGAATAATATAAATCAATACACTTCTAACAATCCCCTTAATCAATTATTTTGGCAGGATCTACTGCTATCACAACTTTTTCAGACGTTTTGTTATAATTTTATGTTAAGGTAATGAATCACGTAAATGTGTATCGCAACGTTCAACACAAGTATGTAAATGACAAACACAAATATGTTCAATCAAAATCTTGTTTTTCATACCTTCACAATCACACTCCATTTTGCCGAACACAAAAAAAAATTCAATAAAATTAATAAATTTAACATCAAAAACGGGTTTTGTAGCAGTTATAATACCCATGGCAACGACTAGCCCAGCAGTGGCAACTTCAAACAGCTGTAGCAAAAAACACATGTGGATTATAAATTCCAGAAAGTGACTCACCAACGTCACCTCCGAGACATATCTAAGAACTATTTTGACCCGGTATTTTTAAATTTTTCGAATTTTCGACCAGTTACATACCGCGCTGTTAGCTGATAGCTTTGCCATTTCTAAATTGAGTACAGCAGCGAAACGAGTGGGTCCGAAGATGAACAAGGCCAACCCGAAGTATTTCCTGTTATAAAATAAATGTCATAAAAGAACAACACACACACACACACATTTTTCACAATTACAATTATTGTGTAATTTAAAACACCAACATCAACACCACCAGTCCAACTTCTGCACACCAAACATATAAAAAGGCTGTCATCAACTATCGCAGAACGTGAAAGTGGAATTCTCTGTTCAAACATTGCGACTCTTGTCAATTGACTTTCGACAATTAACCAAATATATTAGATCACAAAAATATGACAACAGAATTGTCTCTTCATCATCATGATTTTAATATGTAAATACAACGTTTTTGTTATGTTAATCAATTTCTTTTTTTATTTACTTAAATTTTCATTTCTCTTTTTGTTTGTGGTTATGTATAAAAAAAAGTTACATAAGTATGTATGTAGTTGTTTCTAAACATAAAAGGACGTTAGAAGGAGGTCGTTCGAGTTACATTAATAATAAATTAGCGTCAAACTATATAATTCATATAATTTAGTAATGTCTTTTGCTAAATAAAATTATCTACTAGTATTTATAATTACGCCTTTATGCGCTTTACTAAACTATGCCAAATAATGTCTTTGCTTTTGCAATCATCTAGAATTTGTGATTTGTGCGTTCCAACAACTTTTTTTTTAAGTACAGGAGTATAAAAACATATCAGCAACAAAACTTAACGTAACGTCTGCTATTTGATTTAAAAATGCTGTTCCTATTTGGTTATATGCACGAGTATGTATGTATGTACATATGTATGTACTTAGGGTGTAAATATTTTTACTAAAGTATATTGTATAATATCAAAATACAAATATTTCTTTTACATTATATTCTCAGTTAGCATTTATGTACTATGTACAAATGTAAGCATGTACATATTTTTTAATTTTTAATATTTCAAAATAAAATGTTTACTTCATTCATTTTCTAACTTTCCGTTGTGTTCTTATTTCCGGATTCGTTGAATTCCATTGGCAAGCTATTTTAAGTTTAAAGTACTAATGTTTACATTTATAAAAAAAGGTATTACTATTTAAATTTTATTTTAATGTTTGTCTGTTTTAACGGTTGGCAAGTCTGTTTCAAACGGTGTTGTGTTTTTTTTTTCTTATTTATTTTGATTCTAAAACGCATTCTACTTATGTTTGTATGTATGTTCATGCTTTTTTTTTTTGCGTCTCATCTTAAATTTTTTCATTATTTATTTCAATTGCACCATAGTTAAACAATATTTTTATTACACACATCTAAGTTTGTTAAAAATTAATTAATCTCTTCGATTTTTCATTTATAAGTTAAACAGACAAGAAACCAAAATGTAGTAATGTTACTATACTTAATTAATAGCAATAAATTTGTTACATACAATTAATATTCGTAGCCGATTTGTATGAACACCCACCCTCGTGAGTTTCCAGCGAGAGTCCATCTTCCATTGTTAATATCATTTTTGTATACCCAACTTGATTGGCCGCACTTCAGTTCCTTCCGATCTTGTGCTTTTGTGTTTATTTGTTATTGTTTTGTGGCTGGAAGATCCACCGCGATTTGTCCAATGGGCCATAGTGCTACTGCCGTCGCATCCCTCAGCATGACGGCATGCGGCGCGTTCATCATCAGTCGGTCGACAATTCATCGATGCGGCAACGCACGGCATGTTCCACCACCTCTAAGCTCGGGTAGTCTAGCTCCTTCACGAGACACAAAGTTGCCGATAGCAAATTCGAACTCTAAAATTTCAGAAAATCGCATTTAATTTAAATTTGTATTTGTAATTCAAAAATTGCTTAAAGTGTGAGGTTGCATTCTTTAAAGACGTTCGTTCATTCGTTTTGGTAAACTATTTGTGAATTTGGATTTTATTTAAAATAAAAATATAATTTTTTTCAACGATTATTTACATTCGAAACTTAGAAATTATTATATAAAACTATAAAACCGCATACTCGAAAGGTTTTAATTTTCACCAAATTGTTGATTTTTTAAACTTTCTAAAAAATAATGTTTTTTCTTAGGCAATGAACTGTACACCATTTCCAATAATACTTTAAAAAGCATCAAATGCACTTCAGAACTGTCAATTGTTCTTCAGAAATAGTAAAATGTATTTCAGAATAGTCAATTGTACTTCAGAAAACGTAAGATGCACTTAAGAATAGTCAATTGTACTTCGGAAAACTTTAAAAGTATTTCAGAATCTTTAAATTGTATTTTCCAAATTGTTAAATATATTTCAGAAATTGTAAATTGTATTTCCGAAACTGTGAAATGTACTTCAGAAACTGTAAATTATATTTCGGATTGGTGATCGCCTACAACACCCAACTACCTCAAGTTGTTCCATAAATCAATCCACTTCTAAAACGCTGTATGAATCCACCGACATTCGTTGGTGGTGATTGTGGCCGTTCCATTCAACATTCTACTACTTTCCATTCAGAAATTGTATCCTTATTGGTTGTGTACATAGTTCTTATTTGCGTTAAATATATCATTATAAAATAGAAATTGTAGTTTGGAAAATATATATAAAAATCGTTAATATGTACTTGTCTATAATATTTTTAATATATGTATGTATGTAGATTTTACGGACACTGAAGTTCATTTGATGCTTTCTGAAGTGCTATTGGAAAAGGTGTAGTTTAGTCGAAGATTATAAAAAATAAATAAAATAACGTAAGAGGCAAACAACATATTAATTTCAATGCGATTGCAATGGAATGGCCACCACTGTATATATTTAAATACATAAGAATGCACATTATTCCTTATGAGTTCGTAAAACAAATTAGTAACCAATTGTGTTCATTCATTTCACACGCACTCACCCGATTTATGGGGCGCCTATGATAGCCAGAGTAATGATTAAGTACAGCTGTTGAAACGGTGCTCGCTGAATCACTGTAGCGTCCGTCGGGTCGCCTTTATAAAACCAATTAGTTAAAAAGGAAACATTAATAACCAACTGTTAAATCGCGGCGAATCACTACATTACCTGGGTCGCGGTCGCTCCGCGTCCTCCCAGTCGCCGCCATTTTCTCGCGCACTGCCATTTCGATACGCATAACGATCACTGACGTCACCTCGCCGCGGACCACCACCTACGTTTTGCAATGCAGCAGTGCTACCAAATTGATTGTGCTGCTGATTTTCCTCCCACTCGGTCAAGTCGGACTGACTGTGACGGTAATGAGGAGGATATGATGGACGGTCAGACTGGTAGTATTCCTGCCAAATAGAAGAGGCGGAATAAAATAGCAAGGCATATAATTCCATAAAAACCAAAATAGTTACAACATAATTGCTAATAATCCTACAAATACATGCACGCCAAGAGGATTGGATGATTTAAAAATTTTCTTGAAACAAAATTCGAAGTTAGAATTAGTACTTGCACAACCTCAACTTACCTTCATCGATTGTGTTGATATGCTGGGCGGGATGGGCGCACGCTCTCGATACCCAACATGCGGACTGTCCTGGTCCGAGCCCGGAGAGCGCTGCTACGGCACAATTTCAAATGGACGCGTTGTGGCGGAGCGAACGTACGTTTGTGATTAGTTTGTGTTGCGTATTCGGTGTTTTAGTGCATATTTGAAATACATACATACATACATACACAAGTTACTAGTTAGTTAAGTTGGTGGGTAACACCCAAAACGTTCAACAAAACAAAAAAAATGTTAAGATCCTTTGACTACGAGCACATTGAAGCGCCCACTGACACGGCAAGTTATGTTTTCATTACTTTTCTACTTAGACTAATTGGTATCGCGCCCAACCCATTTGCCTACTACTTTGTCTACCGTGTCCCTCAAGTCGCCCTACTGAGCACCACAGATAGTGGAGCAGAAATGCATACAAACGTCTGTCGTACACTACCTAATTCGCCGGTTAGCGGGCATACAAATATGTTAAAGTATTTGAATTTATTTTCATACATACTTAAGTATGTACTTATGCAAATATATGTATGTATGTTAATAAACATGTAAACAATAGTATGCATATACATACATACATATGTACATACATACATTAATAAGTATATTTTTGGATAAAGTGGTGCCGAAATTCGCGTGACTTGTACACTTGTCCCCATTGGAGGCATAGCGACGTCCATAAATAGAAATGACATTAGGAAGGAGAATAATAGAGTTAACGAGAAAACTATCTACCCATACCGACTGACTTAGATGCCTCCTCAACGAGTTTCTGACTTCGGCAGAACAGTCATAACTGACACATCGTATACGGAATGATATACGAGCCATTTTATAAGAAACGCTTTACAAAATTCAGACGTACTATTGGCATAATAATTTCCCAAAAATGGAAAAACGAATGTCATTGAACGAAGTTTAGTACAGAATATTAATTTGAAAATATTTGTTAGCAAAACACAAAAGAGGCAAACAACTTTGCATTTCAGATGTGAAAAACGAAAGGTGATTGACAAAACAGTCCAGGAAAACAAAAACAAAAGGAAGGAGAATCCTTAGCGAAAAAAACTGTGTCAGAGGTTTCAAAAACCAAACGCTCTCCTTCTCAGGAATTGTTTTCTACAAGATCATCAATAATTAGCATCTAGTTGAGATATGAATTGGTGCCAAAACATTTTTTGAAGCTTTACAAAATCACATTACATGAAAGTGCTATCTGAGGCGAATTCATATATTCCCATTAGGTGATTGCTTGTTCTATCTGCGCCTTGCGCGGTGAGAGTGTCAAAATGCTTATGTTGTTTATATTTTCAATTTGTATTTCAGCTCGTAATGGAGAATTCCATGAGTTGCTCGTCTAAGCATAATATTATAATGACATTAAATTTATTATTTATGCTTTAAATTCGCAGTATGTTTGTTTTTTGTGCCAAACTTTGAATTCCACCCATTCGTTTATTTTTGTTCTTCTAAGTTTCTTTGACACTCTCACCGCAAAATGCACACAATTTTTTAATTTCATACGTGTATATGTGGAGTATACTACCTTGGATGAATTCGCCTTGAGTGTTATCCAAAAAACAATAACAAAAATATGGTAAATACGGATATAATTTTTTTGTAAAACATGTGAAAATCTACTTCATTGCATAATAAATACTTTTTTTTTTAACGTAGCTATTCGTATTTCATTTCGTAAACATTACTTCCGTAGAAATTATCGACTAATCGAAGATCCTGCAGTGGTTCTGTTGTTTGCATTTATTCTTAAACTATCATTAATATCTGAAACAATGCAAAATAAATATATTTTTACTTAATATTTTGTTGTTCTAATGATTTGCTGCAAATGAAATAAATCTGCAAAAACAAATCCAATCAAACGAAGCACCAGCTGAGAGTGATTCTCGCCATTCTTTTGGCTCTGTTAGGTGTCGTATTAGATTTTTAATAACAAAAACTATTGCCGATCCAAGGCACAATGCAGCGAACCAGGAACCGCTACTTTCGTTTGTAAACAAACTAAAAATTGATATTGCGGCTAATAAAACTGCTGTCCACAAGGTATATTTTAACCACTTTTCAAAATCAAAACACATTTATTACTAAAAATCAGCTTCTCTTCGTTTTCCTTCTCTTCATAAGTATTGTTCGTTTACTCTATTCCAGATATACCAAATCCCGCGAATCTATCGTTATTGGATCCAAGGCGAATTCAATAAGGTGGTGTTGAGGCGGCAGCTGAACTGCATTCTGATTGGTTGGCGATATACTTAAGTGTCGAAGGAAGTTTACCAAAAAGCAAAAACAAAGCACGTGTATGTTTTGCCGATGTGCCGATCGTACATAACCTACAACCTACCTAACAGTAAACATGCACCGCTACCCACTCGCCAATGGCGGCCCGACCGTGCCTAAAACACTCAAATGGCACTCGTAGTCAACTGATCAACGGCTTTTGCGAATCCTCGCAATGTGCTTACATCGCATTGATGGTAAGACAATCGATTCACGTTCGCGTATGAATAATATTTCGGTGGAGGTGTATGCGCGATTGGCTCCTGTGCGGTGGTGGTGGTGTCAGAATAAAGAAGGACGCGATTTGTAAAATGAATAATAGTTAGTATTTTGTTAGTAAGTGAAAATGTATTTGTGAATGAATTCAATGAACTTAGATGTTCTCATAAATTTGTATATAGAAAAGCATAAGTCAATATTTTTGGAATTAAGAACGGAATGCGATTGTACTTATTACGCAACTAGGAAATGTAACAGAACAAAATTTTGAAAACCTGACATATGCAGCCTTTAAGGACATACATATATAGTACATACATATGTATACTAGTTTGCAAAATAACTAAAAAGAAAGCCAATTTACGAAAGCTTGAGCCATAAAAAAGTTGCTGTTAGGGGCGCGAAATACCTGTGCGGGTGAGGCTGGTTTCGAAACTTCATTGCTCTTGCTGGGTTCGCTTGCGCTTTCCTCCGTATTTGCCGGACTATTTTGTTGTGAGGGCTTTTTGATTGCACGTATGTATGTAACATTTGTATTATTTATTTTTTAGTAGATTGATTTTGGGTTAGTATTCGGGGTTTTCGAACAACGAGGTCCATATTGTAGGCATAAATAGGAATTAGAATGAGTGATTAATAAATATTTAGTTCTATAAAGATTAAATGGTGTTTGGTGGTGAACAAATCTGTGTATCTGATAAGCGAAAATTCCAATATACGGACACACACTAAACGACATTTTTTTTAGAGCAGTGTTAAATACAATACATGTACATACATATGTATGTATCGAAAAATGAATTTCATATTGTACATATGTACATATGTTGCATATATTTGTTAGTATCTCTCAGCTTTTGGAACTGCAAGTGTTAAAACGCTTAAATATTAAGGAGAAGGAGAAAATCTTTTGCCATTTCTCAAACAAAATTGTCTTTGGCAATATCACCACACCGAAACGGATTTCAAAACATATTCATACTTGCATACTTATAAAGCTTTAATTCGATCTAAAAAGTTTTTGGCGTGGTGATTTTGGCCAACACAGTACTGTGAGAAGGAGCGAAACGATAACGAAATGGATATGGAATCAAAAGAAGGTCATATCATTTCGTTTCTCGTACCAACATTCGGCTAGGTTTCTCACTCAAAAACTAAATTAATCAATTTGACTTATTATATTTTTAAACCTTTTGTTTGAACGGTGAAACAACCTAACCGAGAATGATGAATATCTTTGGTTTGCACAAGAAAGTGGAGCCAAGCGAACTACAAATTTGCCTACTAACCAATCAGTGCTGTCTAGTAAATAATATACTAGATGTGAGTGTGATTTAGAGATGGATTTGCATAGTGTGGCAATATGGATGGCCATCAATGGCATCTTCATGATCGGCATCAGCCTTGAATTACCTCTTTCACTGGACTCGAACTGCGACGCTGCTGATACTGTGGCGGTGATGGCTTGTGTTGGTACTGTGACGTTTGTGGTTGTTGCTGCTGTTGCTGTTGCTGTTGTTGTCTATGTTGTGGCGGGTAGTGATTCTGCTGCGTTTGTTGTTGCTGTTGCGGAGGTGATGGCTGTTCATAACGTTGCGGCGGCGGCTGTTGTTGCGCATAGCTATCCTCATAGACGTCCTCCTCCTCTTGTGTGCCACCTGACCCACTACCACTGCCGCCACCACGCAGTGCCTCATCTAACTCCTCCTGTGTCACTTCAACATTATCCAGCTTCTTTAAATTTGGCAAGGCGCGCAGAACCGTTTGACGATAGCTGGCAAGAAATAAAACAAAAAGCATTTATTCTACATCATTCCATACCCAGCGAATAGAACGCTAGGCCTCAAACACTTACTTCGGTCCGATTCGTTCACAGCAGGGATTCTCCTCCAACCACAAATATTTTAGTGCTGGCAAGTTTTGCAGATAAGCGATTTCATTAATATCCTGAATGTTATTTTTGCGCAAATATAGTTCCTGAAGTTTGTGGCAGTCTTCGAATGGTTGCAATGTGGTTATTTTATTGACACTGGATTCGTAAGAAAAACAAACAAACAAGTGTGTAAATGCAACAGTCGTTTCTTTATTCAAATTAATTAAATAATTGTTAAGCACAATTACAAATTAAATTTTTGACTTATCTTTATATCTCATAAACTGAGTTTAGTTTAGTTAAAGGCCGCAAAGTTTTGTAGAACAAATATGGATATATTTGGACCACCAGCCGAAATGTCGCTGACATCATTATTGGTGATTTCAACAAAAGTAATTCAAATAAAGCTTGGGGAGATTTTTAACTAAAGAGCGAAAGATCTTCTCTAACTAGTTCATTAGTTAGTTCTTTAATGTGAACGCTCTAATTAAAGTGAAAACATAATTTGCCATCACAATTGGCAATTCGATTCTTTATTACTTGTAAATATTTTTATTATAAATTAAAGGTGTCATAAAATGTCGTAAAGTTGTTATATTTTACAAATTTTCTGTAGCCAACAATTTTTTTTTTTGCGTTTGTTGTTTTTATTGCATTGCACAGAAAAAGAAAGTAAAATAACACAACATGGTATTTTTAAAATTTTATAATTTTATGAAAATACGACACAAATATTTATGAAATTCTGTTTTATAAGGTGTGATTTTTTGTTGTTGTTCGGAAGTCAGACAGGGTCAGATCCAGAACGCTTTAAGAGGGGGGCAGCTACCTAGATATATCTTATAATCATATAAAAATGTTCGTATTTTTTAAATCTCGTTCAACTGTAATTGATTTGGGTGTGCAGTAAATTAATAAAAATTTATGTACAGTTGACAAGTATAGCTGATATAGCTTTTTCTTGCGGCTACTTTGACTTTGAAATCAATGTTAAGGTTTCTACAACAAGTTGTCTGCAAGTTTAACTGCTAAGCACACTGAGAGAATGGTTCAGTTGCGTAACAAAGGACAAAACATGAAAGTGAAAAGGTCCTACGAGTTCTGTGACATGTGGGAGACGTCTTATGTTACATTATCCAATTTGGCGACTTTGAACTCACTTTAACGGCCTTATTAAATAAAGGACATTAGTAAACAATTCCTTCACATGTTCTTAAGCCTCGTGCGATTGCAGGTCTCGGAATTGCATTGTCCTGCAAACACGCACTTGGCCCAAAGCCAGTGAAGAATTCGTTCAATATAGTTATATTTATGCTTCGGGAGGAACAAAATAAGGCATTATTCATAATGTGTAAATCATTTCAATTCTTTGGAGTGGAGCGGAGTCGATAATCACACAAAAAATCGCTCAATTGATACTATAGTGCGAACAGAAAATTCCATTAGAGCCAGTCCAAATTAAAAAATGCATATTGGGCACATTCATATTCACACTCTCATATCCATACAAACATACAAACATATGTACATGTAAACAATGTGCGAGCCTAATATGGACACCTGTGCCAACTGAGTGACTATTTACATATGCACTGTGTAAGTAGATATGTATGAACGTATGTACATATGTACTATTCATTCGCTCGGTTGAACTTGAAACTTGGCGACATTGCTGTTCGGAACATCAGCCATTCCAACTGTTAGCATCGTCTTGATTCGAGCAAGAGTATTTTTATTTAAAAAACTGACCTTTTTTCTTATTTTGTTTAATATTTCTTTATATTTTAAAAACTTATTTGTTTAAAAAAAACTGTATTCGTGGTATATTTTGGGTTATTAAACAAGTATTTGTCAGTGTGATGAGTATTAAAAATTTGCATACGAACAAGAGACGTTAATATTAACAGAAAATTTAGTAATTAAAGATCTATCTTATTTATTTTATTTAGTATAAAATCACATTTGTATAATTAACCTTACGACTAAACAAAAATCAAAAACTCGGGTCTTCCGCAATACATTTTTTTTCAATCAATGGATATTATGAGAAGTAATAAAAAAATTGCATTATTATATAACCGTTCCGTACGCAATTTTATATTTTATATTAAACCTAACTTACTTTTTCCAATTCAATATTTAAAAAAACTTCGGGAATCTAAGATTTGCATTTCAAATATTAATTTAATATAAAACATATTGAAAATATGTTTCGTTTTTGGCGTTATATTAATGTTCATGTAATTATCTCGGATTCTCGGTGCTACTTCGGACTGAGTAGGCAACCGAGCGGTGAAGTCCTCTCTCCACGGACAAAAATCACGCTCTATAAGTCTCTCATTATGCCCATCCTATTGTATGGCGCAGAAGCATGGACGATGAAGATATCTGATCAGAAGGCTCTGGGAGTGTTCGAAAGAAATATTATCCGAAAGATTTATGGGCCTTTACGCCTTTGCGATGGCGAATACCGTAGAAGATGGAACGATGAGCTGTACGAGCTTTATAACGACATAGATATAGTGCAGTATTCGACGCGGTATCCGCCGGTGGTAGCAGAGGAAAGAGGAGGCCTCCTCTGCTTTGGAAAGACCAGGCGGTAAGGGCCTTGGGTTCCCTTGGTATTTCCAACTGGCGCCAGTTAGCGAAAGAGAGAAATAACTGGCGTGCTATGCTAAGCTCGGCTAAAATCGCATAGGCGGTTATCAAGTCAATGAAAGAAGAAGAAGAATTATCTCGGATTACCTTTACTACCTAACTTAAAATTTTTTTCTCTCAATATGCACTTAGTACATATGTATGTATATATATGAGTATATTTTTAGCACGTGACACCATAAAATATCTAATTAGGACCAAATTCAAATTGAAAAGTCGCAATGAAGGAAGTGGAAAGGCTAGCGAACTACATAGAAGGCAGCCTTTGTTGCATTGTTTCCGAACTATAAATAAAGCTGAAAGAATTTGATTCTCTCAAAACATTTGGAATAAACGTCGCGAACGCGAAATCAATCGTTTACAAAGACCTTGCTGCGATCGGGTATGTTCAAATACATATAGCCATATACATACATACATATGTATGTATGTACGTATGTATGTATGTATGTATAAGTATTTGACTAAATGTTTAATTAGCCCTAAACAACGCACGCTCTTTCAAATTAAATTCCATTTCTATTTCGGTATTTGATTGCTCCTCTTTGCTTTCATTTGCTAACTCTATACAAAATTGCAACATTTTATTAGCGTATTAAAAAAAAAACATAAATCAGTTTAGAAAATCTGTAAGCGCTGCCCTCAATGGCGCGAATCAAATGGAAATTAGTAACCAATAATAAAATAGTGAAAAGGTGTATAAAATACTTAATGTGATTTGTTCTCAAATTAAATAGTTCTCAAAAAAAAAAACAAGGATGTCAATAAATTACCATTTACAATAAATTTTATTAATTTGTCATCTTCTTTGCTTGTTGACTGGAGAAATTTTATTCCAATTCCACAATCGATTGCTCATAATAGTTTAAAAAGTAATCGAAAAAGCTAAATAATTTGTTGACTGTCGAATTCAATTCGATGTGATTTCTTCACATTCATAGTTGGTCAACTTATACAATGTCGATACTTCTTCTTTAATAACTTAAAGAAATCTAAGTAATCAATTTGGCTCCCTTTTTGTACGATGAAAGTTAACGCTCCGGTTTTCTACTTAAACGTTGTTTGTCGTTCATTTCACAATTAAATAATTAATATTTGTTGTTTTTTACCTGTTTTATTTCATTATTTATTTATAAATCATCAAACTTCTATCTTCACAGCTTTCGCGGAAGTCGAACCCACGCCACGCGTCTCAACAGGCTGAGCTAAGCTTACGCTGTGTGAGCTTTGGTTATTTTCTCCTTCTTCCTTTTACAACTCACTACAATCAAGTGCTGTTATTCCGCTATTTCAACTTGACTCTGTAGTTGTTGTTTGTACAAATTTAAATTTGGCTGTTACGCTGGCTCAAACTTACATATTGTTTATTTTTGTTGTTTTTGACCTGTTTTATTTAATTATATTTTTTTTTTAAATGAGCTAAAGGCCACTAAAGAACAACAAAATTTGGCCTTTAGCTCATTTAAAAATAAATAATAAAATATTAATATTTATTTGCAATCAATTTATCTTTGATTTACTTTGTGCAAAAAATAAAGTGCAAAACTCGCAAGTTCTCAATTACTTTTACAACTTCTTTGAGGAATAAAAAAACTGAATTCTAAGAAAATTCAGTACAATTTCAATCGCTCTCAAAAGCATTGGCAAATAAATTTTTATACACATTACTAACACAAAATATCTTTCAGTTACAACATAAAACTTTTTCTAGAGAAATTGAGATAGGAAAATTACTTCTAAGGAATTGAAAAAGGAATCAATTCCTTCTCTACTTTGTAGTCATCAAATTGAGTACTAACTACAAATACTGAGGAATGGCAAAGTCATGCCAAGTATAACGTTTTTTTTGTGACATTTCCAGCTTTGGCATCCAAGTATAAAACCCAAAAAAATAAGCCAGAATGAACGCTTTACCAACACTTGTATTTTGTTTATTTAACTGTCGAAAAATGGTGAGTTTATAAAAATTAAATTAGCAATTAACGAATTACGCTTCAAATAAGAATTCAAGTGATGGGTTTGCAAATCTGTCACGCAGCGCGAAGTAAAAGTTGTATGTGACATAGCCTTAAGTTTTAACTACGAGTGTATTGCTCGACATGACAGCGAATTTTTAATCGAATACCAACCTTAATAGCTTACGAATAGAAAAGCTATTGCTCGCCCACACATTTATGTATGTGCTTTAGCCAACTTTTAATTATTTAAATATGTACATATGTACATATATACATATGTATATTTGTATATGTGAGTCAACATCGTCTTGGCCATATTTGCACATTGTGTTGAGCTGGCGTTTGTTTTTTGATTGGATTCTAAGCACACTTCGATTTCGATCAATTTGTATTCTTTAACATTTTGTATGGCTGTATGTTATGTATGTATTGTACAGTAGTCACTCGGTTTTACAACATGGAAATATTTTTAGTTTCGCATTCAGTGCTTGTATCATCTGAGACTTTTTAACTCGATACTTACGACATATTTGGCCTTACTCTAGACACCTAACGTTTTTGAAGTTGCATAACTTTTGAAAAATTAATGAAGTGACTGCTGGAAAGTTTTTTTGCCAGCAGCAATTCGCCAACAAGAAAACAGCTGATCAAAAACAGCTCATTGCAATTTGGATAAATAAAAATATTTTGTTTTAGAATTTTAAAGGTGAAAATTATAAAATATTAGTATAAAACATGCCAAAATACAAGTAAATGTTTGTTTAGTTAAGTATCCTTAGTAGAATGTTTCAAGAAAACAGTTGGGCAAGAATTCAATCAGCTGTTTGTTAAACTTGCAAATTTCTGCAAATTTTTCGTTCGCATACTGTTCGGGATATTTTTCTCTTGGGAGAGAACAGATGACATATCGTCGGAATTTTGCTATTGGATATTTTCTGCTGGTGATTTTAAAAGAACACACATATTTCAACTTCACTTATGGAAAATAAAAACTCAGTAGTAAGTATCATCACGAAACTTGCTCCGAACTCAGTTTTCTTTATGAACACGAATAGAGTTACTACTGTATGTGCATATGTATGTATGTATGTGCATACATATGTGTGCGTGGGATTTTGCAATCACGTTCGGGGCGTAACCATAAAGCAAAATGATTTAAGCCGTTGCATAAATTTATACGCGCTGAGAACGTAATGAACCGTGGCACGCCATACCAGTTACACTTACACAATATGTATGTATGTATATGTGTGTGTGTGTGTATGTGCATTACAGTGGTCATTAAATGTTTTTTAATTCCGATTTCCTGAACTTTAATCCATTACGTCGAAGGTGTCGCATATAAATTTTGTAGCCGATTTTGGACGATTAAGGCGTATCGTACAAGGGTCAACAAAGTTCAACTTCCTCCATAGAGACTCAGAAAATTCAAACCGAATAAAAATTAAACTACTTCGACTTTTAGTATAAATAAAAAAATGTATTTTAATTTTGTTTTATCTTCATAGTGTATATAATATTTATTTTGACCATTGCGTGACGGGCCTTAACCGTTTCCATTCGGAAGAAAACTTTATTAGTGTCATTGAAGTGCAGAAAACTTTGTAGAAAAAAATGCTCTTATGTGAATACAGATGTATATTACAGTATAGGAAGTGTAATTCGGATACATGTAGCAGTGAATCTATCTACTTAAGAAACATATTGTAATTATTTCATATACATATTTCTATAAAGTTTTCTGCCGTATCGATTAGCACATCCACGCGATCCGCTTAATGTATACTTAAATGCACTAACATTTATGTATGTACATATGAACGTACGTACATATGTACATATTAAATGTATGTAAACACATTCGACAATAAATGCTCACTCACAGAACTGCTCGCAAAATTGGCCTTGACAGTTAAATTCAGTTTTAGACTTTAGCACTTTGCCTCCATTCAACGGTGACGACTGATGCTGCCCTTTTATGGTGATGCGATACAGGAAATCAGCTCAAAAGGCATTAATCTCAGCCACAAGTACAGACATATGTACTTATATATATGTATACAAACTGGTGCTTGAATGGATGTTTCAGCGCTACAACTTGTGTGCCCCACTTACTCAGCCATATGGCGGCGGCAATTTGACGGAAGAAAAGTGTGATCGTTTAATTGTTTAGAAGCAGTATGCTCATATATGTACATATGTATTTAAATACATACATACATATGTACATACTTATATAAATGTACATGCATAAACATATGTAAATAAATTTAAATTCAAACACGTTTCTTTTAAAATAATCCAAATTCTTGATTAAAGGTTTCATCGTCCCAATGAATGACGAAAGAGGAAGTTTTGTCACGGGTTCTAACCAGCCAATATTCGGAAGATACATACTTTTTTATTTGACAGTTCATGAGAAAAGTAAAAAGCTTCTATTTGAAAATAATTTTCGACTTTCGAATCAATATTTTTGTTAGGATCTTAATTGAATTTTTCGCACTCGCTTTTAATAATAATAGCAAAATAGTAAATTATATATTTAATTCCGATCATTATACTCGTATCGTTATTTGTATTAATGTTACCAAGAAATTTAATGGAGCGAAGCACAAACTCGATTTTCTAATAGAAAGTTTCCATAAATGCGGTGCGATTCCGTACCAGCCCGAACTTTCCATTTTTACCAAAATATATCAGATTTTACTTAAAAGCGATTCAGTACGCAGAAAACTAGTAAAAAGTAAAACATATCAAAAAAGAATATAAATTTTGTAAGCTGTTGCCATTAAATCTGTTCGTGTAAAAGTCCAGCAAGAATTATCCAGCAACGAAATTTCTCAGAATTTTGGAGTATTCTCTCGGAAAGAGAGATGCTTGCAAATTTTTACGCGAACGCAAAATTAGCAGAAACTTACAAATTTAACGAACAGCTGATTGAATTCTTGTCCGCATCCAAATATGCTTAATGAAAAACATTGCATTAGCGTTTTCCTGAAACAGTTCACTAACGAAACTTAACCGAACGAACATTTACCTGTATCTTGTATGTTTAACACTCATATTTTATAATTTTCATCTTTAAAATTCTTAAACAAAAATTTCGTATTTATCCAAATTGCAATCAGCTACTTTTGATCAGCTGTTTTCTTGTTTGCACATTTGTGCTGGGTAAAATTTTTCCGGTAAGAATTTGCAAATCTGTCAAACCATCAGCTGGAATGTTTTTGACAGTACAAGTCAACAAAAGAAAAAAACATTTGTGTTTGGATTACATATTAAAAATTAAAGTAAATGGATCCTAATCAAGAAATAATTTATATTGAAGGTATTTTTGTGTATTAAAAATGTGAAACTAGTGTTTGTAAGCATAAATTTATTATTTATGGCATAGTTGTCAAAAGTTACCATTTTTTGGCAGTTTAGCTATATGTACATAGTCCAAGAATAATGGGTTTGTTTCTATTTTTTACGATTTAGCACAGGCTGCATGTCGACATAATTAAGTGGCAATCGATAAGGTTAATATTTAATTCTAAGAAAAACCGGCATTTTAATTTTTCATGTTCTGGTAACAACAAAACTCGTATATAATTACAGATATATGTATGTATGTACATATGTATATGAAATTTATGGCTATTTACTTAAATTGCTTTGCAGGTTTAGAAAGTTCAACGAATTCAGAAGACAATTAAATTTTCAGTCAACGCTTCGTGGCGACAACATAAGAAGCTGTTAAAGAAGAGAGGTAAGTTTTGTTTAATTTATGTAAATGAGTTTTATTAAGGCTCTTTATTCCCTTCTAACTTTTGCTAAATCATACGAAACCACCTGCGCCCGTAAATACAATTTAAAGGTATACAATATATGTACATATGTATGTGTGTATGTACATACATACGATGTAATACAGTGGTGGTGACATCATTTGCAACCGAATTCGAAATGTTATGGTTTTATAAATTTACCTTAAGGAAAGTGTTTGACTTTTTTCGGTATACAGTTGTAAAGCCATTTAAAGTTAAGTACAATAATTTTCGAGTTTATTTTACGGAAATTGAAAGTTTTAAAAAAAATTTTTGAAAAAAATATTTTCCATTTTTATTAATTTCTGCATAGTTTGAAACTTTATGCGGTTTTTGTTTTTCTTTTAAATGGAGCTTATTACAAATAAATAAATAAACAAATTATATAGCCACCACCACCGTACATACGGATGTAGGTATGTGTGTATAATATGCATACATACATACCTATGACATAGATACTGAGAAGATATTTATTATTAATTATGTATGCATATCTTTTGATATTCTTTACATTTCATTTTAAATTATTTTTTAAACATATGTATGTATGTATGTACGTGTATATATGTATGTATCTTACCTTAACGCCAAAACTTCCACACCACGCATTCTTTTTATTATGGATACATCGCTGAGATCACTTCCCCTGCAAATAGAACACAAACCAGTGTTTAATTAAAGCTTGTTTTGTTTTTGCATTCTTTTTAATGACTAAGCAAAGTATTTGTCATACAGAAGTTTTTCTTATAAATTATATTCTTTTTACTCGAATGCCGTTCTGCTTACAAACTTAACTCACCTACATCTCTTTTCAATATTCGCAATGTTTTTCTTGATATATAGTTTTCCTTAAATCTTTAAAAAAAATGTATAAATTTTACAATTTCCCATAAAAAAATAATCACCCTTATTGTGAGTTTCGTTTTCGCCCGAAATAGTTCACTTTTCACTGTTCGCTTTCGAAATTTGTTTCCCCCTTATCAGCAACACTTATTTCGGGTGGAAATAGTTGGCGGATTAGTTGAATTTGTTCACTATTTTTTAAGAGGCGAAACATTTTGCGGATTTAAAATGTAAGTAATTTAATAATTGTTTGGTGCTGATCAATTTTATATTTATGTAGTTACAAATAGGCTATTTCATCTAACGTTATTGAGTGCAAAAGAAAGAAAATGTTATTTTTCACTTTAAATAATTTAATCTAATTTGTTTGCATAATTTTTTTACAAAGAGGGATAATATTAGGTAGAATGCAGGATATTGCAAGAAGTAGCCGTGCTGGTAGTATTGAAGAGGTTAGCACCGATCTAATAAATACTTCTTTATTGACTGTAATATTTCAAAGATCTGGAAAATTGATAAATTTCGTCAAATTACTATTGAATTTGAATTATTTGTTAATTTTACTCTTCAAGTATACACATTTCAGAGTTGTAATTTCGATGTTCGAATTTTCGAAGCGAAATTTATTCCGGGTGATTCTCACAATTCAATCCGGGCGAATAAAAAAATTTCGGGTAAATTTTTTTTCGGGCAAAACTCACGATAAGGGTAAACATTTTTTTTTTTTTAATTGTATGGAGCCGCAACAGCATCGACGAAAAATATTCTCAAATATCAGCGGTATATTTATGCCACCTAAAACTTGCATACTACTATTGTACTCATACTCAATGGTGTATAATCTGCATACCCAGAATTTTTCTAAAAGCTCATATTAAAAAGTTAAAACTTTTTATCGAAAATACGTAAAATTTTGAAAAACTTGTGAAAACTGGCGTAAGAAAAGCAACGGTCGTCGACATTATTAGACAGTGCGCTCACACAACAGCCAGTGACATTCCCACGAAATCACAGCGAGAAAACTGTGCAAGCGCATATGTATGTATGTATGTATGTATGTATGTATGTACCTATCTATGTAGCTACGCATGAAAGTACGACTTTAACGGGAACTGCATTCTAAGGAGAACTTGCATGATACAAAACTAGTTTAACCCATGGCTATACATATATGTATGTATGTATGTATGTAAATAAATTCTTAATATGTATGTATGTATGTATGTATGATGAAGATTATGTACAATATTCAAATGTTTGTATGTGTGTACTTAGTATGTCACGTTTGTAACCGAGCCAGCGTGTCAAGTGGAAATCGCTGCTCCGCTGAGTGTATAAGAAAAGCTAAAGATGGGAAATATGTATGTTTATACTAAGCATCAGATAGTACACAAGAAAGCTTCAAAAGGAAAACAAGTGTCTTGAAAAACATGAACTACGCACGAGTACATTATTTCGGTACATACCTACAAACATATGTACTTTCATTCGGAATAAACTCTTTTTAATAAATTTAGTACAAAGTTAGAAACATTTCCGGAAATACAGACGTTTCACAAAACGCCAATTTATACTTTACATAAAACAAGTAAAAAAAAGTTGTATTCGACTATGCCGAAGGCTTCATACCTTTCATGAATGGAAGAATTATATGGGTTTTTTTTATTCGATATTAATGATTTCGATTGATATAAAATTCCCAATAATAATTATCTAATATTTGGGGAAAATTTCAAGTCTTTAGCTGATTAAATGAAGGAGTTATGGCCAAAAATCAATATCTGAACTATCGGTTGTATAGCAGCTATATGTTATATATCTTTGATCTATATGATTTTCACTGCTTATATAGAGCGAATAATAGCGGATCTCTAGCTGCTTAAATGAAGAAGTAATGGAGCAAAATGTAACAACTGAACAATCGACTCCTATATACATACATACGTTATAATTCTCCGATCTGGCCGGTTCCGACAAATGTGTAATAAACTATAAAAAGGCACCTAACTGCCTAGTTTCATTCAAATAGCTCAAACTAGTTTGCGTTTAAACTGACGCACAGACGGATATGGTAAAATTGAGTCCGCTCATCATCCTGATCATTTCGGTACTTACAAACATCGGATCAAATTTAATATACCATTTCCATGAAAGATTTAAAAATTGTATTATAACACCTGTCTGAATATAAAACGCTCAACTTTATCAAGATGCACAACACAAATTAATGGTTGACGTACCAAAATTATTCAAGCCTGTGGGCTTTTATGGAACTCGATTCGAAAAAAAAAAACAAACAAATAAAATATATAGGCCGTATAAACATATTCTAAAAAGATGTATGTATGTACATAATATGGCGGATGTAAAGTTTCTTAAGGTGGACACTTTTTTGGCCCCAAGGTGGACACTTGTTTTTGTTCGTAAAAATGTGTTTAATCGTGAAATTTAGTAATATTGATTGTCGTGAACGCGAATATTGGATATTCATTCAAAATGTGCGGTTCTTTGTACACTTGTCCTCAGTGTAATTCTGACGATTCGTACTGAAATCTAATTTTTTTGCTCATTTTATACTTGTATTTTTTCATTTCTATATTTAAGTTGATTTTCATTAATATCTATTATGTATTTAATGTTAATATTGTAGAAAAATATTAAATATTAAATAAAATTTTTTCAAGATACGTTAATTGCTTACTTTGTAATTTTTTTAGTAAATTGCTGTCTCCCCTATATATTCTGAAAAGCGCCGCTTAGCTTGACTAAACTACAATAACATCACAGATGAAAGATGTGTGCATTTACAAAAAATTTAAAATTAATTAAAAATCGGTTTGATAGTTCCTAAGATACGAGATTTGCGTGGAAAGATATACAAATTTTCATATATTTTTATTTTTATTTTAAAGTCAAGTACACCCCATTGAAGGGGATTACATACTAGCAAATACAAAAAACACGATTTGGTGCGATTTCTTGTTTTCGAACTGAGTTACATGGTGGCGCCCCAATTCTTCATTTCGATTCCGCAAAATTTTGTGTAGAAAACTTAATAAAGCCCTCTTCTCTTCTCTTCTCTCCTCGATTTGGATTTGTTTTTTTTTTTCGTTTTGTGAGAATAATTTTTTATTATTTTTTTTTGGAAGAATCAGAGATAAGGTGCGCAGCAGTTTGATTATTTTCAGAGTTCAAATCAGCAGCGTTTGGCTTGTGAATAGACTCTGTCTTGCAGTGGACCAGCGTTCCCAAGCGATGTGTAGCGTTGAACTATATATTTTTTTTTTTAATTTGTTTGCAAGTACAATCATTGGATGGTGAATGTACGAGTACATGTGTACATATGTACATATATACGTACGTACATATATATTAAATGCATCGGAACAATTAGTAACACTCGTTAACAGAGATTCTCTACAACAAGATTTCCACCTTAAAACCTCATTTGTGAAGAGGTGAAAGTTCGAAGGCAGAATAAAAAGCAGAAGCGTTCGTGTGAACCTTCACGCATCTACGTATGTACTTACCTTAATATGTGTGCTTGTGTTTGGGACTATTTTTTTCACTCCCACCTCGAAACTTTCTACGAAATACTCCAAAAAAAATTCCTTAAAAGTTAAGCACTTAGTATTAATATTAAGTACTCGAATTCGACGCCTTAAGATGTACGTACATACATATGTATGTATGTATGTTACATTCGTAAACAATTCGAATGAACTTTCATTTTATATGCAGTTTCTTTACTTATGCATTTAATCGATTTAAATATGTATCTAAATGAACTTTCATTTTATGGTTTGCTTTGTATTTATTTAATAATTATAGTAATTTATTTTAAATAATTTTATGAATTATTAAAAATAATGTTCACCTCATTTTTTTGACACAGAAGGGGAAATAAACTAGTGCAGCTATAGTTTTTTCTTTATAGCGGAGCTTAATGCGTGCAAAAGTTATTCCTGATCAGTGATCACACGTACAGGGGAAAGGTAGTGAATTTCTGCACAGCGCCTTAACGAACTTCATCAGATTTTTAAGCACTTTTTTAATTTATCGAAACCCAGGTTTTCACTAGTTTTTTTACCACTATTCAAATAAAGAGAGAAAAAAATTATGGTGGCTCAACTCAAAATGGAAGTGATTTTTTTACAATATTCGCGATTTAGTTCATTTGGAATTTTTTTTGTTAGATAATTTTTTTTGATGAATGTTTCTAATTTTTGCACATAGTATATATGTAAGTTTTTGTTATATGAACTATACTTAAAAAAAATATTAACGAAATATATTTTGAAACGTTCAAAAAAAGTTTGAGTTCGAGTATCTGTAGAACAACTTGCGTTAACTAATTTTTGGCTACGACACTGGAATTTTTTTTTTTGAATTCAGGTGTCAGTTTTCTATAAATTTTTTATATACATACATATGTATCTGTCCTGTAATGTTTGCTGACTGTATTATAAATATACATACTTATATGATTCTAATGTAATTTTCTAATGTTTCTCGAAACAAAAACGGGCTTAAAATTTAATTACAAAGTGATTAGAGAAGCACTCGTATGAAACACTAATATGAAGAATTTTATTTAAAATATTTTTACACTAATACAAGGGCAAATGAGGCAATATGAAATAAAACTTTTTTAATTTTAATTAACGAAAGCCAATAATAGCTCCAAAACAATCAAGAATAAAGGGTAATAATACGGATATAATTGGAGAATTTTTGCTATGATTTTTGTTTTATAAAATTTAAATAAAAAGAGACTAGGCAATTATGTACATATACTATTGCCCGATTCATCCAAGACTAATCGCATTTTCGCAGGGAATGTATCCACATCTACCTAGTATATGAGTGTGTTCGAGTCGCCTTTGCAAGTTGATTGGTAAATGAGTGTGGATGTCGATGGAGCAAAATAATTGTAGGAATCTACCGCCTCGGTGGACAATGCTCGAGGGGCTAGCGAAAAGCGTGGAAGTGCGTAAAGGGGGCAGCCAGTGTTGACAACGAATATGCTGGAGAGAAGGCAATGACATCGTCAATGATGCCGGCGCGCCGAACAACAACGATAATAAGGAAACAACAATAATTACGGCGATGCTGAAGATAAGGCAACTGAGTCAGCTGTCATTGAAACAACAACACAAACCCCGTTTAAATGCACTCGCACAAGGATGCATAGCTACACGCTTCGTATAAGCATACAGACATACATACATATCTATTAGGCATGTCGATCCCGGGATCCCGGGCTTTTTTAACTCCCGAATATCCCGGGATAAGTCTATTCAAATCCCGGAATTGTAGAAAACAGTGAATTTAATAGTCATTTATTTTTTAATATTTGTATCATTCTTAAAAATTCCCCTTTCAAGGGCAAAACAAAGCTTTTAGAGATTGCACAATTGGCAAATAACACAGCTTGTTAACTCCCTTAAGGCTTTATTTTATCCTTGCGACTAGAGTATAAAATGAGCCTCAATATGAAAGCGACGTTAATAGAACTAACGACGAGACGCCTGAAGTGGATATGGCAGAAAGTCTGAAAGTTAAATTGGATCATGTTTTAACGAGCAGCTTGCAATTGTCCAATACATGAAAGGCATACAATTTATCAGAAGGCTTGGTAAAATAAAATTGATAATTTTGGTAATGAGGCGATAAAGGCTATGTCCTACAAAGAGCATTTAACTTATTGTCGACAATCCAACCAACAAGTGTTGAGGCGCAGCAGTGCTTCTTCTGTACCAAATATGTATAATTGTACATGAAGTATTAATTATTTAATATGGGTGTCAAATTTTACGAGTATTTCCTTATTTTTCTTGAAAAGACCAATAAATACATATGTTCATGATTTACAACAAATCGTTCTTCTTATTTATATTAATGTTATTTTGTATACTTCGGGAATACAATGATTACAGACGTGTTAAATTTTTTGGCAAATTAAAAATTACGAATCAAAACTTCGTAAACTTCGGGATCGCGGGATTCTCCCGGGATTTCGTTTTTAGACCTCGGCATACATGCATTTTTATATACAGATATGTATAAAGATACACATTTATTCCATCAAAAAAACATTATAAATTTGTTAAATTATAACAGAGCGCATACATATTTCAATAATATATTATATACATACTTACGTATGTATGTACATTCAAAGATATATATACATACATACATATATTAATGTACATGTACATATGTATGTAAGTACATGTAACATATTATTTACTTACCAGCAGTTGAGTTTCTTTATGGACCCCAAATCGGATTGCTTGGACCGTGCAATGACCATTTCCTCGGTGAGCCGCGTCATTTCGATTGTTTTGATTCTAGCACTTTGTTAGCTTTATTGTTGTGTTCTTTTTCCTTTTTGGAAATGTTTTCTAGCTTTTCTTTATATACGTTTCGTATCACTGCTCTTTTATTGCTTTCTGTAGTGAAATAAATAGAAAAGAAAACCGTTCACTTCCATTTCAATCGTGCGCTCAAACTTAGATTCACAAGCGCTGAGAGGCCAAGCCCAATTGCACAAGTTAAAAGTTACAAAAACAATGTAATGAAAAATGCCAACAGGTTTTGGTAGATTTTCTTTATTTTCCACACTCCATTGTAGGCACGCACATGTATGTATGTATGTAGATACTCGTATATACATTTGTATGTATGTATGTATGTATTCATACCCTCTGTTCACAAATTATAGCACACATTTTGGACAATTTATTTTTCGTCTAATCACTTCAAATTAATTTTTAATAAAATACAAAAACAAAAACCTTAATAACATGTTTTATTAAACTTTATACAAACCGTTTTTTTGAGTTTGTAGTTTTGCAGTTTTATTTTTTGTTTCAAGAGCTTTCAAATTACCACTGATTTTCCTACAAATAACGCAAAACCGGCGTACATATGTGTGGAGGAATTGCGAAAAAGTGTCATAAAAAAATTATCAAAAACCAGCGGTAATTTGTAGGCACTTAAGACTTGCATTTTATTTTACTAGATTTAAATAATCTACAAAACTGCATACAAAATCAAATATTTTATTTTAAAAAAAAATTCGAAATTTTGTTGAAATTAAGTTAAATTATTGTACATTTTGTATGAAGTTTAAAAAATTACCTTTTATATTTTTTGTTATAAAATTAACAGCATTTTAATTGGAAAATATTATTTTATAGCTACAAGAAAAAATTCCTATAATATGTTAACAGAGTGTACATAATATGTGTATATACATATAGTATACCAACACATATACATATGTATAATACACATAACATCTACATATATATTTGCTCGTAATGCATAAATACCTAACTATATTTACGCATTTAAATATATACTTCGTATACATACATATATGGTATAAACAAAATTGCAATTGTTTTATTATTGCAAACAGCCACAGAGGAATCCATCATACTGCAACTTTTGCAACAAAGCAAAACCTTGCACCTAGATACATACCTAAGTATGTACATATGTACATACATACAAACATACATACAAACATCTGTATTTATGTGGCACCCAATACTTTTTTACTGGGATTCTCTTTCCGCGTATGCTTTTTCGAAAACGACAAATTTCATCGAACTTGTGTACATTTACTTGCATTCATATGCGTGTACACACATACATACATACATACATACATTCATACATACATACATATCTATGCACATACGAATTCCGAGTGCGAGTTCTTCAGTAATCTCAGTAAAAACTAAACTCTATAATTTGGATCGATCATAATTTTATGAAACCGGATCTCATTAACGCTGTTAAAAGCTTTTGTATAGAGGAAAATGAAGTTGAACAGTACACTTTGATTATCATTAGGACGCATCAACAGCGCGCAATGGGAGCAGAGCAAAATTATCTTTGGCAAAGGTATCCGCGTTTTTTAAATAAAATTTAATATTAAGTATCATTACTTTTCTCATTAAAAATGTATACACAATTGCAGGTGATTTTCCTTTATAATTTGATTGCCGTTGGTTATTATGATTCCTGTATAATAAGAATTGAACTGATTTTAATTGCTATATTTTGTTTGTGATTTTTTTATTTTTAAGAGATTTCAAGTTCAGTTTGTTCTCATACAAAAACAAAAATTTCAAAATTAGTAAAAAAACACAAAAATCAATAAATTTGCTTCCGAGTTTCAAACTTTTCTCACAGAAGTGATACAGTTTTTTCAAGAATCCAATTTTTTTAAAAGTATCGAAGCTAATTTTTAGCTATTTCATACTAAGACTTTAGAAAAAGCATATAGTATTTTAAATAGATATTTTAATGTTTTAAAAAATCAATATCTGTTTCGCGTACTTCAAAGAAAAACTTTTTATCACCTTATAATCGGCTTGAAATTGTGTTTGGATTGAATTTTACGATTTATGCACACATGTGTCGTCAAAAATGGATTTGGTGCAAGTGAAAAATAACTGTCAAAATGCATTTTTGAAAACCCCTAATATCTCGAAAAATACTTTTCATGTACAAATGAATATTTCTGCTGGCTGTGTTGCTCCAAGGGTCTAACCCTCATTCAATAGAATTATTCTTTCTGTAACGGGTCAAGGACAGGTTGGTCGCCTCCTTTCGCTGTTTTTACGGGTATATACAATTTCTTGAATGACAAATTTAACTACAAAAGGAAAAAGAAATTTTTTGGAAAATTTTTGCTAATGCTCTCAATCTATAGACACTTAAAAAAGTGGGCGAGTTAGAAGGAGATGGAATTAAATTAAAGTTACATATACATACATATTTATGTATTTGTGGCGTTTTGTTAAATCAACTTATGTATATCGAGTTAGGTCATTTCCACTTTGAAACAATATTTCTCAGGCGCTCTAAATATTATTATTATTATTATATTTTAACCATAAATAAGTATAATAGAAACTTAATGAAAGTGCCCAGTGTTTTTTAGGAAACTGAAAACTTTTTAAGCTAAAGTCGAACCTGGAAAACGTGCTCAGGCTACTTTAACTAACGTAAAGTAATATATAGCCATTTGTGGTAGGAGAAGCTCGGCCAAACACTGAGCTATGTACTTAGTGTAAGCGTCAAATTATTATTATTAAAGAAATATATATCTACGTGATTAGATGTGTACTTATCGATATCCTACTATATTTTTGAACTTAAAATCGAACATCGACTTTTAATATTTTTTGTTTTTCACTAGCGGCAAATCTTTTACACGATTAGTATCAGCGTTAAACCATCTGCACTGTAAATTGCGCCGTAAATTGCATTGGCGTGAGAATATTTGGTAACCTAAACGACACTAATTTTTTTATTAAGCTTTTACCAATATTATTTTTATTGAGGCTTTGAATAACCCAGAAATCGATTTTCCTACAGGGCAACATACAGCGAGTTTGTGTTTGCGGTAGAATTGCAGTAGCATCTACGGCAGCAGCGCGTATCTGAAGAAGACGTATATATGTACATACGTATGTACCTACGAGTATCTAGATAAATATGTACATATGTACTCATGTGTATAATATGAATGTATGTATGTATCTATGCAGCTGTTAACATGAAACGTTTCATTTAATCACATCTGCATTTTTGTTGTTCCTGATTGTGGTATGGGTTTTGGCTTTTTCTGTTATTGCACTGTCTTTTGTTTAGTTTTATGTTGAAAACATTTTTTAATCTACATACATACATATGTACATACAAGTATGTATGTATGTAGGTAACAACCACATCGATTTTTTCGCACTTGCTCTATTCGCTTTACAATTGTCCGTCCTCCACATTCGAAGACATTTCACACCATTCCTCACTGTCCACTATTTTACTTGGTTTTAAGTTTTTGCAAATTATCCATTAACAATTTTTTATAAATATTTTTATTTTTATTTCTGTGTCTCACATATGTAAATAAATTAAACGTAAACGGGTTTTCACAGCAAATTTTGAGGTTTATTGGAAGTTGAATTAGACAAATTTTCCCCATTCCGAAGTTTTTCTCAAATTTTCCTCGATTCGCTTCGTACAGCAAGTGTCTAAGCTCGCATCATCCCAGAAGCATTGTCGTCACAGTCACCGTCACTGCCGCGGTTACCGTCACCATCGCAGTCGCTGCTCTTTGTCGTCACTAATGTGCGGCTCTTTTCTTCATTTCGCTCGTGCTAAGGCAAATTGCCCACCAAACAATTTTACACGATTTTAAAAACAAAGCCATTCTACACTGTCTTTACTCATTTCCCTCTTTTCGCCAAAATCCCCGATTTCACGCCGTATGATGATGACAGCGCGGATAGGCTCAAATATCATCATAAATGCACAAAGTTATTTGCTCGACGTTTACAAATTTCTTTAGTGAAATCCAATACCGATTGATTATGACATTAATGTCTGATCGTCAACATATTCCGAAGTTTTTGTTTGATGGGTAATATATTTTAACTTGTACATACATACATATGTATGTATGTATGTACATAAGTATTAAATTAAGTATGTGTATACATTGCACAACATTTTCTAGTACATACATATGTACATACATATGTGTATTTAACAATTTACCACAGTGGCTGTTAATAGTGGTGCGTTAGCAATAAGCTTACTTTTAACATTGTATCCCCATGAATATTATTTAAAGTAAATATATCTATACATATGTAAGTATGTACTCATATATTTGATCTGTGTAGAAATGACCATTTATTCCTATCGTTTTTATTATCACCCACAGCGCTCATTACTCGAATCCGTTATTGATGATGCACGCGCCGCGTTTGTACTGAGACTGTCAGCGCCAACCGACAGCTGCTCCATCGGAATGTGTGCTCCACGCGCTCGCATAGTGGATACTTTTGTGTCCATAAGAGCTTTTTGCGGCGAATTCGTGTTTTGTTTTGCTCCAGTGGGCACGTGAGTATTGGGATGGAGTATTTTGGCACGGCGTCAGCGCCGGCGCCGGAGACGACACACAACTAAAGCTTCATTTGACAGATGTCGGGGGCTTTTTACGAAAGAGCTAGCAATGTAAGAATATAATAATAATAATAATAATTTGGCGCTTACACTATATACATAGCTCAGTGTTTGGCCGAGCTTCTCCTACCATTTGTGGTGTGCGTCTTTATATTATACCACAAATGGATGAACCGGGACCTACAGGTTTCTGCCGACTCCGAACGGCAGATGTATTTTATGAGAAGCTTTTTTCATGGCACAAATACCTTCGGTGGTTTGCCATTGCCTGCCGAGGGGTGACCGCTATTAGAAAAAACTTTTTTCTATTATTCAGATTTTGCTTGTCCTGACTGAAATTCGAACCTCGAACTCAACGGCACGCACCGCTACCAACTCGACCACAGCGGCCACAGAATATACGTATAATACACAGAAAAATATGACTTCGCGTTAAAAAGAAATTGAAACTTTTATTTAAATGAATAAGGTTATAGATTAGAAATATTAAATCAAAATTTAAAAAAAATAAATAAAAAAATGAGAAATGAGCTCAATTAATGCCGGAATTCAGTAATTTGTTATAATCTACATTCTCAAATATTTTTACTTTGAGCTAGATATTATTGACTCTCCTTGCTTTTACGTTTTTATTTTTTGTGTTTATCTTAATTGTTTATGACCTTCTTATCACCTGTTCATAATTTATGACCGAATTCAGTAAGCAGTCTCACCCCCGAATTCAGTAAGCAATCGCAGTCTCTAATAGAGACAGAAATCTCAATTTTAGACCAGTTGGCATTCATAAGTTTCAAAATAAAGCCTCTAGTCTCAAAATAAAGTCTCTAAATAGTGACCTGGTGATGAGCAGGTCACAAAAAATTAAAATCCAAACAAAAGAGAGACTTGAGATGATACGAAGTTACTGAATTCGGGTATTAGAGACTTTATTTTGAGACTATAGGCCTTATCTCGGAACTAATGAATGCCTCAAACTGGTCTAAAAGTGTGAATTTAATCTGTATTAGAAACTAAGACTGCTTACTTAATTCGGGGATAAATCTTTTTCAAGCAAATGTGTCCAATGCACATACGAGTCCAATTAATATCCAGAAATTATTTAGTACCTAACCTCAATATTATTTCCATCGGACTGGTCGGCACAGCGACGGTGAGTTGTTTGGTAACCTAGGGAACTTCATTAACATGAGTGCGTCAAATCCTCGCTGTACTGTGTCGCGGAGCAAAATCAAACAATAACAACCAACGTAGTTTGGATTTAAAAAACTCATTTATGAAACAACATAGCTTCTTGTGTCTTCGGTAGTTTCATTTATGTCTAAAAATATACATGCACAGAAATACTTCAACTATTTTAGCTTAAATTTTATAGCAATATTTCCGCGATAATATAAATAAACGCAGCGAACATACCAAGATATATTTTGTTATTCAATTTCATATACATATTAGCGAGTATTACGAAGTCCTAAGCCGGCGTATGCGTAACCAATATGATCTCGCCAAGAAAATCAACGTCTGCGCTAAGCCTCATACCAGAGGAGCGCGGCAAATTGCTACCGTAAGTTGAAACTTGTTCGTCTCGCATTGATCTTAAATGTTTGTCACGACTATATAGGGTGTCCACAAAGAGCTGTGAGAGTCTTTACTCTAATACATCCAGTTCGAAGAGTTCAATTAATAACTTATTTCGTCGCAAACATAATGGCACCAATGCAGGCGCAGGTACAAATATGGGCCGCCACGCTACTTTAATACCCGCCAACACAGAGGTGCATCAACGAGTGCTATCTGCTCGCCGTCTACGCTTGAAGACATTCCAAAATCAGTTAGCAGATGCCCAACAAACGATTGCGGTAAAACAAATCAGCGGTAAGTCAAGGCTCCATTAGTAATACCAATATTTCGTTTACAGGATCTTGCTCACGAAAATCGTATCTTGCGAACGTTACATAAGCGGCAAGACTCCGCTTTGGCCAAATACGAATCTACTAATGCCGAATTGCCGAAACTATTGCATTCCCATGCCGAGGAGTTGCGCGTTTGGCAGGCCAAGTATCGTAACCTACAACAAATTAACAAGGAACTGGATCACAAATTAAAAGCAAAGGAATCGATCATACTCACACTCAGCGATCAAAACAAATATTATAGCCAATTAAATAAAGACAGGTGAGTAGTAATTGAGTACATATGTATGTGCATACATACATACATAAGTGTGAAATGAAATTTATGCCCGAATTCAGTAAGCAGTCTTAGTCTCTAATAGAGACAAAAGTCACAATTTTATAACCAGTTGTCATTCATTAGACTCAAAATAAACTCTCTAGTCTCTAAATTGTGACCTGGTGATGAGCGAGTAACAAAAAATTAAAATAACAATAAAAGAGAAAAACATGAAAGCGAGGAAAGTCAACAAACTCTAACTTAAAGTCTGAAATGTTGAGACTTGAGATATAATAAATTACAGAATACCGTCATTAGTCTCTCCGTGTCAAAAATTGTAGGCCCTTTCCATTTCAAAACGTTCGGTCGTTTCGGGTCATGATTTTAGATTTTAACGAAACTTGATTATGTTGTTAAAATTTTCCAAAGAAAATATACAGTTGAAACTTTAATTTGGCCTACTTAAAGTAGCCGAATTTAATTTTTTGAAGTTGAGATTTTTCATACAAAAATCTACAAAAAACGACGTATTTTTTTATATAAACTCTGCAAGACAGGTTGAATAATATCAACTGGCGACCAGGAACGGCACATTCTTAGTATTTTTTGAGACAGAAAAATTGTTGGATTAGTTTGTTCGCAAGAATAAAGTCCTTTAGGCTATATGAAACCACAAAATCTTTTGTTCGTTTGATAACGTACATACATATATTTAAAACCAGGAAAATTTTTTTTTTAATTTAAAAAAACGCGTTTTGAAAAAAAAATGTGAAAATTTTTTGCATATTTTGTTTATTGTTAAACAAAAAAATTATTAAAATGTGTACATATATCGATAAAATCGAAAATCATGATCCGAATTCTGTAAGCAGTCTCAGTCTCTAATAGAGACAAAAGTCACAATTTTAGACCAGTTGGCATTCTTTGATTTATAAAAAACAGCGTCTAGTCTGAAAATAAAGTTTTTAAATAGTGTCGTGTTGACCAACAGACAAAAGAAATAAACCTGAAAGCGAGGAAAAGCAATATTTTCAAGCTCATTTTGAGACTTGAGATGATACCAAGTTACTGAATTCGGGCATTAGTTTCAAAATAAGGCCTCTATAGTTCAAAATAAAATCTCTAAATTATGACCTGTTGATGAGCTGGCCTAATGAGGCTAGCGGCTTCCCGTAAAAAAGCTATAATATTGAGCTCCTGAAATAGTTTCTGCGGGTCAGCCACCATCCTTGGCATTTCAACCTTTCTGGACTACCGACCTATGAATGCCGTCATAGGAGTCCAACCACCACCTATAGTATCAGAGGAGCTTCAGCTGTCCCGCGTCCCTCTAGTTCATTTTAGATCTGGATATTACAGTAGGCTAAGACGTCCAGTATCAAGTCTGACACCCCTAACTCTTGTCTGTCATTTGGACAGTGCCCGCACGTCACCAAACACTTATTATCATGCCGGCCGAACTAATTCAACTAGCACACAACTAGCATGGTCTTTACTAGTCGATACAGCAAAAAATCTTCAACTTAACCTTCATTGGAATGTGGCCAACGTGAGAGTTTCACAAGCCTTTCTTCATGGACGGTTCACTTAATGGAACATGAAGAGAGACTTTATATCAAGATTTTTTTTATAGTCGATAGAAGGCTTTACTATTCTAAAGCATAAACTTTACTTGACGTACATATGTATGAGATACTCCTAAAATATAATTCTCAACTCAACTGAATTTTGCCAACCTTCCAGCAAAAGCATGAAATGATCTTATTGTTTAAAGTGATCTTCGTAAAAGAAGATTTCCACAGATGGGGATATTGTATACATACAAACATTTGTGCATATGTACATAATGTTCGCTGGATTAACTCCTTCTGATATACAAATGCAGAGGCAGAGAGTGTATCTTAACAGACAAGATGTGTTGCTCCTGTTTAGTGTCGCACATTTCCCTTATTCACTCGGGGGTAAAAGGTCGATTTAGCTTTTGGAGCATGCGGGAACGCTGCCAAATGTATGTACATACCTAAACACTTCCAAATCGTTTGTAGAAATCTGGAAGAACGACAGCGTTTATCAGAGAAATTGGAAAAGCTGGAAACTCGTTTGCAAGAGAAGGATAACGACATGAAACTACTGGCGCGTCGAGTACAAATCGAAACTAAAAACTTTAAACAGCAAATATTGTCGGAACAGAAACGCACCAAAGAAGCGCTTCTTAAACTGGAGAAGGCACGATTGGAGCTGTCGGGATATCGGAAACTAGACGAATTAGGCGTAAGCTAGGATTTTCTTTTTTTCTTATGTACATATTTCCATACATGCACATGAACAATTTTTTTTTTTTTTGTGTAGGAAAAGTTCTCTACTCTCACCGTAGGGCGACGTGCAGCGAACCCAATAGACGAATCAAAATTAGAAAAGGATTTGCAGCGCATCTTATCAGACGAGATATTGGACGAGGATTATGCGAACTCTAAGTCGATTATAAATGAGAAAGATGTCGAAACGGATTTCCCACCGACCAGTAACCGGTCAACGAAAAGTCCTATTCATTCAAAAACCGATACGCTTCTAGGTTATGGCAGCCGCAAAACAGCTTCGTCTATTGCCGTAATGGGAAAGCCGCGAAAGAATCGACAGGAAGGTGGTGCTTTAAGGTCAGTCATCAAACAGCAACAGCAGTTACCCCTGCAACAGATACAACAGCGGCATCAAAGAAAATCACAACAAAAAGATGAGCCAACGCCCGAACATCTTGCCGCCATAACAGATTACGAAGACGATTATGAAAACGAGCATGAAGGGCTCCAAGAAGTGAGCGATCATTGTAGCGGACTAGAATATGAGGGTGCTGACGATGAGAACGGCTATGAGGATGGCGGAGAAGAAGACGATGTCAACGGCGACGTCTGTCGTAAAGCGGACGACGAAGTTGTATCACATGGCACTTATAATGCAGAGTATTTGAGGGAAGGAGAACAAGAGCTGGAAAGCGTGAATGGCGAAAACGGCGAAGATGAAGATGATGATGAACGGGATGTTGTAAGTATAGCATGATGAAAATACAAAATGAATTGATCGAATTAGTGAATTCCCATATGAACCGTGCTTACCCTGGTTTTTCGGGGCTGTCAAAAGTCGCCTTAATTGAAAGCTAAGCACATACATACATACATATGTATGTGGCCCAGTGATAAATAAGTAGAATTTGTATTGCTTTGGTATCAGGAATATGGAGATAACTTGTTTTTGTTGAGTATTTTTTAACAGACACTTTTAATGCAGTGAGTTGACAAAGCTGTTGGTAAATTTAATTAAAAGTTGAATTTCAAAATAAAAAATTTTGACAACTAATCGTAGCCTTTCTGTAATATTGAGACATGATTCAATTATAAAAGGTTGGATACTTATTGACGTTTAAGTTTTCCAACTGCCTTGTAAGGTTGCATTTAGGAAGATCTGATTAAGGGGAACATATTTTATCCCTTTTCGCGCAAAGGTAGTTGAAAAGTAGGTAACTAGTAGCGAAATGTGGTTTGTACATAGAATGAAACATATTTGCAGAAATTTGATATTTCAATTTAATATAATATAACCGAATATTTAACCACACATGTATGTAGTATATACATAGCACCTTAATACAACAAACTATATAAACAAAAAACGCAAGTGTGATTTAGAAGCAAATATCTTTTACACATATTGTTAACAAAAACAATGTGATTTCAACCTTTTAAAGTTTTTACATGCAGAAAAAAGAACTATCACATCTGGAAAAATTTTGATAATAAATTTAATTCAATATCAATTTTAGCAACCAAAATAAAAGGTATCTATTAAAAGCCTAGTAACCAGGATTATATACATATTTCATTACAATTTCAAACTTTTTTAAAAATATAATTACCATTTTTGTAGATCATAAAATTGTAAGATTCAAGTCACTAAAAATGTAACATTAGTTCTAGGAAACAAATTTTTTTTTATATGGAAAACACCACACAATACCTTCGTCAAAAAATGAACGGAATTTTTTTTCGATTTACACCCAACTCTCTTTTTACACGGTAGATACGTTCCTCAGAAATCCGTGTAAAAAGAAACCGTGTAAAAAAAGAGGCGTTTCCTATAGTAACATGGGGGATACGTTCCATGTGATTTGAAAACCGTGTAAGATGAATTAAAGAACTATATTTACTTCGAAAAACCGTGTAAAAAATGTTGAAAACTATAGAATTTCAGATATGCATACAAATTGTATGTTCATATGGCATTTTATTGAGCATTAAAACTTAAAATACATAATTCATACTGCTGAAAAATTGGTAGAGCAATCAAAAAACAAAAGAAATCTGTTAATCCAGAATTAAGAACAGAAAAATTAGAATAGAAATAAAAAAAAAGTACATAATTATTCGTCGCTGCTATGTATGTATGTTTATTTCAGCAATGGTGCCAAGTGTTGTAAAAACAAACATAATTACAAAACAGTGATTTTGAAACCGTACTAGATAAAACAATTTTTTCAACCGTGTAACTTAAAATCCGTGTAAAAAGAAACCGTGTAAAAGGAGAGTTGGGTGTACATCTGTTAGAAATCAAGAAAAGACGTTAGTCAAAACTGGTCTAAATACTAATAAATGTTCTTCTATTCGATATTTAAACTGTATAATTTTATGGTTGTTAATATTTATATAAATTCTTTTTTTTTTAATTTTATGTTATTTTATATAAAATATATACAGTAAAAAATTTAAAAACATAAAATGCTTACTTTGAAAAAAATATCAAACAAAATGATCTGACCTGACCGGGAATCGAACCAACGACCAATCAATTTCATACATGCAAAGAAAAAAATTTTCATTTCTGTGCGCTGCTAGATAGGCAAAGCTACTGGAAAACATACGAGAATGCCGTCAATTCGATTATTTAATGAAGGGCATGCTGAAATAATTTGAAAATTACAAAAAGGCACCAGTGTTGCCTGCCAGGCCATTTCACAAGAAAAGTACTAATTTCCACGTGTTTGATATTTTTTTTTCTTAAATTAAAAGAGCGCAACACAGGCTACCTTAAGGCAGCGTGCAAGAGTGAGACAACTGCCTAATTATCCAACCTTGTATAATTGAATCATGCTATTGAGGAATATGCTCCTAGATTTAAAAAACCAAGTTTCGAAAAATATTAAAAGTGCATTTCAAAACGTTAGATGAAAAGCAATGAACCTTCATGTAATAATATATTGAAATTTTTATTTAGTGAAATAAAATTAAAAATGTTCCTTTGAATATAATATTGTACGGTTTACATACAACGGTTTCATAAAAACTTAAGACTAATGTGTTTTTTTTTTTTTATTAACCTTTTTGAAAACATTGTTGGGAAAGTAGTAAGAAATAGTAGATAGTTTTAATATCAATCATTTCAAAGGCCGGCAGCTTTAGTATGAAACTATTGTATTTCATTTCATTTTAACAGGTTTGCAATACCGGCAAAAAAACTTCGAACATGAAGGAAGAGATCTCCAGTATACGTAAGCAAATCTCCCACGACTACAAGGAGCGCGAGGCCTTCCTGGATACGTTTTGCCGTCAAGCCAACAGTGGTGTTCTGCTAGATGAAATGCCAAAAAAGCGAAGTACTATCTCCTTGGGGCACAATCTACCGAGTAGCCGTAAAAATAAGTTGCTTGCTGCACTCAAAGCTATCGACGATAACAAAAGTCAGGACTGAACAGCTGGGTTAAATAAGAGTTTCTAATTCCTGCTTGTTGAAGAATGCGCTTTTTTAACGTAAACTGGCAGTGCTGTTTTCATACTATGCAAATACAAATTACCAATATTTTAAAAACGTTGTCCTATTTATTTTATGTTCGTTATTTTGGGTATTTACAAATATTTTATGTAATTTACAGTCACGTTATTTAGGCTTCTTGCTTTTTCCGCATTTTACTTAAAGCGCGAGACACCTTTTTTCGAACCTCTTTTTGACGCTTCATTTTCCTCATTTCCTCAAGGCGCTTCTCTGCACGAAATTGCTTCAGGCGGGACTTGGTTTCTATTTTATCTTGTTTTCGTTTTTCTTTATAATTGGTCTCGATCATATTCATCATCTTAGCCACTTTTTGTTCATGGGGTGAACGTATCACAGCTATACGTTCCAATTGCCGAGTCTTTTTGTCCGTCAGTGGTCCCAGTTTTGGCTTATCCTTGTATGGTAAAGCCCGTTGTAAAGCTTTAGGTATCGCTAATGGTTTGAATATTTTCTGTTCGCGCTTTATTTCTGTGTACTGGCTATCTGGTTGCGCTTCATTGTGTACATTGCGTTCGCGCTTCAGTTGGCCCAAGGTCTTCATACCTTGCCATTGTGACTTTTGGTCTAGTGGCAGCAATAGTGTAGTGACAGGTGCATAGAAGCGCTGCACTTCCACTCGAAACCACGTTCTACAGAAAACAATATCGCTCAAAAGAATTTTATCTTCGAATGTGGCACGGAATGAACCCTCTGGTTCGCGGTGTGCTTTCTTGATTTGACCGCGTATTCCAGAAACAGTTTTAATTTTAGCTCCCTCAAATTTGGCCACTTCCAGACTGGTGTTAAACATTCCTTTGATGAAGGCGGATTTTTTATAAATTTTAAAAGGGTGCCCCACCAACTTTAACTTTTTCATAATCTGTGACGATTTATCCATTTCACTGACACTGCCTGTGGCGGCAATACGAAAACCAAGCCTCTTCATTTCTTCTAGATCGTGCCGAACTGTTTGCAACGCTAAGAAACCAGTATTTTGCGGAGTTATTGGGCCCCAGAAGGTCATGCTGCACGTTACATGATTTGGCGTGTATTTAAGGTACCGATGACGAAAGTTGTCCTCTATTTTCGCATATATTGCCACGGTCTGAAAACGCCGCCACCCCAATGATATAATGAGCGGGTCACCGGTCTTTAGAATCTTTTTGTACCATCGGTGCTTTTTTACTTTGCAATTGACGTAGCCGATATTTTCTTCGGTCATATTTAATCCACCAACCAAAACCGGATAACTCGGATCAAAATTCTCTATAAACTCCGCTGGTATAGCACGAAAGCCTAAAATGATGTAATGCAATTTTAGTGGAAATTCGAGAACCGAATATATTTCATTTTCACTTACCCAAACGAACATAGAGGCCAGGGCGAAAACCTTCAATTTGAATTCTCAACTCCGGGTCTAAATTTTCGAATTCACTCTTATTCAATTCCGATTGCTTTTGCGCATCCGCTTTTAAACTGTCATAGTATTCATGGTCGCCTTTAATGCGCCCATACTCTTCTTTTGAACCGTCATTAGTATCATATTCTGCGTCAAATTTTGCTTTAAGCTTTAATTTTTTGGCCATCAATTCAGCTTTTGTTAGATTTTCTTCCTCCACCCTTGTCATTCGTCGCTTACGACTCTTTTCTTCCATACCCGCTTCAGTAGTCGCATCAGTCTTTGTTACTTTCACATCAGACTCATCACCGCGGTTGTCACCAGAGTGCTTTTCACCAGTTTCGAGATCTTCAAAGTCACCGTACACTTCACTTTCAGCGTCGCTCAAATCATCCAATCGAAGCAAAGTTTCAGCATCCTCTGATGCCTTCCATTTTCCTGTAACAAAACAATTTTTTAGTGCTGATTTATTTTCTTCTTCCAACCAATTGCGGGTAACGCCCGAAAAGTCCTCGAAGAAGCAGTGCTCCATCTTATCCCTTATATCTTTTTCTTGTTGCAAATCAGTTTGTTTTTTTGCCACCATTTTAAATAGTCCTCCTAATTCTTCTTCCGAGTCAGAGTCCTTATCGTTTTTTAGGTTTTTATTTTTCTGTAATAATGGTCGAACCTGATTAATGCTTATAACGCCCATTTCCATTACATACATACCTCGTTTTCACGTTGCGTATAACATCCGTAGACTAATCGCATAATATTTTTAGATTCTGAATGACGCTGCAGGAAAGATTCTCGGGCTTTTTGAGTTAAATTTTCTTTCCAACTCATACTGTTTTCTAAGAGTTTTTCTTCCTCCCTTTCACTATCTGTGTGTTCATCTATTTTTTCAAATTCTTCGTCATCCCTATTCTTGCCTCTTGGTTTCAATTCATTAGCATGTTGATATTCTTCATCATCCGATGATTTATCACTGTCAGGATATTCTTCCTCGTTCTGATGCCCGCGCCAGTCATTGTTATCAAATTCAGTTTCGTTGTCACTGCTTGCACTATCTTCATCATCGACTCCAGAATCATCCTGAAATAATTATATATTTTTTAACTCAATTCATTTTATTTTAATATTCTTACATCATCACAATCTTCCTCCACCTCGCTGTCGCTGTCATCTTTAAAATCCTTAGATTTAATGGCAGAACCATCGGAAAATAGTCTGAATTCCTGCTCTTCTATTTGCACATCCACAGTTTGGGTTTTATCTATGAGCTTGCTCACCAATTTCTCCTGTTCAGCGGCGTCGGATGTCTTTTCTTTATGACTGTGCGACCCCTGTAGCTCAATGTATACTGCGTCTTTATCGTACACAATTCCACCAACACCCGACATGGGTGCATACAGTAACCTCTCTTTCTCCAAAAGACTACGTTTTTTCTCCGTGCCCGGTAATGGGCAAGGATCTGGTATGGCACTCAAATCCTCAATTCTTGCATCTCCCAGACCGGCAATGTGAACTAAATTTTCTTTTTTCATGGGAACACCTCGAACATAACCGTATAAAACAATATCTCTGTCGCATTTGGGATTTCGACGAATCAAATCGGTATTGGTCACATCCTCAACTCGATCTACAAGCAAGTAACTATGCGCTCCCCGCCATGATAGAGGTCTAAACTTCATTACTGAAATGAAACGACCTAAATTTTTTACTTCGTTGCGCAGGTATTCGCCATGGATTAATCCTGACAGGTAGAACAATTTTGCTCCATCGTACACTTCAGTCCAGAATCGATGCTTCAATTCCTTTTTTCGTTTTCTTAATTGCTTAGGATTTTTGATAACATCTAAATGTGTAAGCACGCCCATAATTTTTGGCATTCCATGCACTTGACAAATGTTTAGAAATTCAAAAATCTCCATTTCGAACCCGTAGCTGGCATCGCACAACAACAACACTAAATCTGCACATTTGGCAACATCAATCATTGTGTTGACGTCGTTGTTGCACTCCAAAAGAGTTATACGGCGCTTTTTCGATGTCACGATGGTAATTGGACCACGTATATCCGTAACATTAGTACGAGTAAAATTTTTTATTAGATTGTTTATGAGCGTTGTTTTACCTACTTTCGGAGGCCCAACTACCGCAATAAGAACAGGGGGAGGTTCTTCAGGAGTCTGGTCCACAACGGGTATATGTTGCTTTTTTGCTGTCAAATCTTCTTTTCGCCGAAAATTTCGTTCCGCACGCTGAGCAGAGTTAATAGCAAAAGCCTTTGGATTCCTTTGTCGTGCACTCTGATTTGAATCTTTGGGGTCCGGCAATTCTTTTTTAGCCTTGAGCTTTTTCTTCTCAGCCTTTACACCAGCCTGTCGGACACGGTGAGATTTTTTCTTGTCCATTCCATCTTCCTCTGACATATTCGTTTTTAATAAATATATCTCCGATTGAAAATGAAAATATGTAAATTTATACTCAAATTACACGTGCGAAAAATCTACTTCGTACCGCTTTAATCAAAGATCGATAACTCCCGACTTTAGGTATCGACTGCGTTGCGGCTTGCTTATCGATTGATGCAAACAAATGAAATATCGAAACTCGAGCTAAAACGGTCTCTCCACAACAAGTTAATCCCATGTTTCGCGATACATTCTTGATTGGCATATCTGATTCTGTTGTATTACTGCATAACATACTTTTGATTCTTCATTCACTCTAGTCTAGCCGACAACCTCTTGGACATAAATATTTTCAGCGTTCGAATCCATTTTAGCATTTAATGGTTTCTTGTTTGTTTGTTTGATTAATATTTTTTGTTTTAGAAGATGTATGTGTTTTGACAGCTGTTTTCGTTAAATTTGCGATTAACATTACATACGGCATCACTTAATTTTCTCTCAACAATGCTTTATGATGTGAAGTATATGTTATGATTCGTGAAACAGCACCAAGTCAATCTCATTCCGATCGAAATTACTTCTTCTCTTTGTATCCGGATTTTTAAAATTAAATAAACAGGAGTCTATTATATTTCAACTTGCAAACAATTTTCAATATATATAATATCAAAGCAAATCCATGTGGTGCTACTATATTTCTGAATTAAATATTTTTCATATTCAAGAACTTAAATTGGACGTATGTAAAAACGCACTGTAATACCGGCCCTTAGTAGCCAAGAAAGTCGTAAAAAAGTTAATTTCACAAAATTGTTATGCTGCAATTAAACGTAGAACAAAGATAATTAAACCTAGTGAAATATTGCGGAAACGTTTATGTTATTTCCCTAACGTGCGGTCTTCACCTACTGTCAATTCCCGCTTACTTTAGGAAGCAAGCGTGCTTGCTTTTGATTGTCATTTTTGTAGTTTGATAATGATTTTCTCATTCCGTAGCATCTTTCATTGTGGCAACATCGAACATCGAACATCATGGCCTCCTCTCGCACAAAAACGCCTTTGGATAAAGGCTCAGTTAGTCAAGACTTAACTTAACTTAACTTTAATTTACTTAAGAATTGGCCAAAGCACATTGAACAGGTAGCAGCATTAAAGAAAATGCAACCGTGGTGTAAATTTTGTGATTTGTTGTGGTCCATCACCCTTCAAAATAGATGAATAATTTTTGTTGCATATTGTTCTTTGAATATCTTCGTTGACATAAAATATAAAATAAAGCACTAGTGTGAATATTTTTGAATCGCATAGTGCTTGTAAAATGTCGAGTAAAATTAAATTGTGTTGTTGTGACAAGTGACATCCAGGGCAAACTTTATCGTACAGTTCTTTATTTGGAGGATCCGATCAACTTTTCTTCATTAATTTGTATGTTAAAATTTTCATTTTGTGTATGATTTCATTTTCAGCTATTTGGTATACAGTTCGCCGCCTATGTTACCACATAAAAGAACTTCGTTTTAAATGTAATCTTTGCATAGATTTACTTTTAAGAATCATAAAAAGCAAGATCTGGAAAGCCTGATTCTCTCACCGCTGTCAATTTACGTCAGGCTGAAACTTAAAAATCTAAAATCAACAGATACTTAAGTTTCTTACGGTAAGTTAAGTGTTGACTCATCGCTTTCCATATAACAAGTTGGCCAAATCTTAAACTATGTTAAGTCTTGACTAACTAAGCCTTAAGTTTTTTATACTAAAATGGAGTAGCGCGTTTCTGATATTTTTAAATTAATAAGTGCCATTAAAACATTAAGAGCTTGACCGTTCTTAACGAAAGCATCCTGGAAATAAAATTAACTATCAAGTTATCTCATAATAACCTCGCTGCTTTTAATCCTCATAATAGGCCTATAATTTTTAAGCGCATACGTATCTGCGCTTAAATTTTGTATGGAGCGTAAGTTCATAGTTTTATGTGCACTTATAAAATCTTTAACGGATTATAGACAATTGTCGATGTAAGTTTTTACTAGTTGTATGTACAGATACAAATACGCTTAAAAAACAGGTCTAATATTGATATATAGTATGCATGTCAAACTTGATAGCAAATTCTGTATCGTGTTACTGCAGGGTTAAGTTGTTGACTCGCCTTTATACTAGTTACGTGTGATCAAGGCATTAATCGAGGTGAAATAACTTTGAGAAGTTATGCTGGCCTTTGACAGCTTACACGCCCTTTTGAAGTTTACACTCTTTATCAACCTTCATTTCACACGTTAAAAAAAAACGGCAAAAAGCGAAAAGATTTGCAAGGTGGATTGATGTCGGATCATTTTTGAGCTCGAGCTGGCAATGAAAAGAAAAAGGCAATTTGCCAATATTGCTGAGTAATTTTTGCTTAAGGATCGCAAAAGCTAAATATTGTTAGAAGCAACCTTTGATTAAAATTCGAGAAAAAAGCAAAGTAAAAGACACCAAAAGATAACAAGCAAATTATTGTATTGCCGAAGATTTTTCTGATTGGTCGTTGAAGGTGGAATTCAGGTGAGTAAATCTACTACTAAATGCACCAATTGTTGAGATAGGAAAAGTTATGCTGCGAAACTGGAAAATTGTGTCACAATCTTGAATAAACGATATTTTTTTTAACTTGGATAGAAAGAATGGGCGTAAACTAAAAAAAAATGCTGGCATGAGGTCTTTGGTAGAGTAGACCTGTAAAATATATAGGGGCGCGGAGGTGCAGCTGCATAAGTCCAAATACAAGTTTGTATGGCAAAATGAACAAAAAAGAACCTTAACGTAAGGTATAGTAAATAAGAGGTATGGTCATGTCGTGGGCTTGCCAGTCGACCGGGATGTCTTTGTTCTCTGTATATTTGTATGTAAATATACATACGCTTGTTCATATAAAGACCCGATGATAAAGTAATAGCGATGTTATTAATATATATTTGTACATAAATGTAAAAATGTATCGATTCATGTTTTGTTTTATGAATTAGTTTTTATATTTTCTATGACGCTATATTAATGGAAGTATGTAATATACATAACAGCACTACTGTATGTATTTCTAAAAATCTATATGAAATCCAAGGAGTTTTCTGAAAACGTGCATACCGACAAACAAACGGATTGTACAGACATCTGTTTCCACATACAGAGGTGGCTATATGATTTCCAACCTAATTCAAGATCAAATTGTATACCATTTATGTTTATTTATATAACTCTAAGAATTTTCGTCCAAAGTTTTAAACTTTTCTCGGAAGAGTGGAACATTTTTTTTATGCGATGAACTAGTATAAATATATTTTAATTGATTGAAGTATTAAAAATAAATAAATTTGGTTGTAAATCATGGCCATCACCGTATGCGCAATGGGTTTGCATTTTTGGGTTTATGTACATACATACTTGTATGATACATGTGTACATATACAATATATAAAAAAAATTACAACAATTATTTATATGACGTATTTTTACTCGCGGACCCGATTGTTTTCCTTTTTTCAAGCTGTGATAAGAAACGACGTAATTTGCTTTCACCTTCTCTTTACATAACTCTGGGTCATTTACCTTTTTTAAATTAATATAACATTAATAAAGAGATAATTTCTCAAAACTTTATAGTATAGTATTAAACTGAAAATGTTCCTCCTTGTAACTTAATTAATTATAAAATATGTTTACAGCTATGGAGAGCCCTTGTGAATCGGAGAGCTCCCTCGATGGAGGTACTATGCTTCCACCCAGTCCAGTGTCACGCGAGCAGTTGCAAAAACGCATCGAATCGTTGACACAACAAAATAAGTAAGACAGTTTTTATGACCTTTATTTATTTCCCAAAATTAATATTTGGTTTATTATTTTTTGCAGAGTACTCAAGGCTGAATTAGATACATTTAAGATTAAATGCAAAGTGGTGCAGGAAGAAAATCGTACTCTAAAGCAGGCATCAGTTATAATCGTACGAATAAATTTGTAAATATGCAGACATACGGTTAAATGTTGCTAATTATTACCTTTTTTTTATACTCGGGTGTAGCAAGCTAAAGCGGAGCAAGAAGAGGAGTACATATCGAATACCCTTCTAAAGAAAATTCAAGCCTTAAAAAAAGAAAAAGAGACTTTAGCACACCATTACGAACGTGAAGAGGAGTGTTTGACGAACGACTTATCCCGTAAATTAGATCAGGCAAGTATCCTTTTATTGGGTACTAATAGTACTGTATTTGAATTTATTTCTTGATAACTTTTGTAGTTAAGACAAGAAAAGTGCAAGCTTGAACAAACTCTTGAGCAAGAACAGGAATGCCTTGTCAATAAATTGATGCGAAAGATTGAAAAATTACAAGCCGAGACCGACAACAAACAGACAAATCTTGAGCAATTGCGTAGAGAAATGGTGGAATTAGAAAACACATTGGAACAAGAACAGGAAGCTTTAGTTAATAAACTCTGGAAACGTATGGATAAGTTGGAAACGGAAAAGCGTTTGTTGCAGATAAAACTTGACCAGCCTGTTTCCGATCCTACTACTCCACGTGATATAACCAATGCCAATGGCGACACTGCCTCTAATTTAAGCGCTCACATACAGACATTGCGTTCCGAGGTGCTCCGACTGCGTTCTAATCTTGCTGCTGCACAAAAAGAGGCAACGAAAAAATTGCAACAGTTTGCACAAGAAGAGAAAACTATACGTGAAGAAAATGCGCGTTTGCAACGCAAGTTAAAACTCGAAGTTGAACGACGTGAAGCACTGTGCCGTCACCTGTCGGAATCGGAATCGTCTTTGGAAATGGACGAAGAACGATTCTACAACGAAAATCTATTAGGAGCAGCAGGTACCGCTGGTGGCTTGGGCAGTGCTGCTGCTGTGAATACGCGTCAACGTACTATTAGTAGTCCCGTATCTCACAGCCCATCGAACAGTCGGCCACTTAGTCCTGGTGCATCACAACAGAATCGCTGTTATGCATGTGGTCAAATTGTGGTAATTATCTTTTTAACATACATATATGTACCTATCTATGTATACGTTTAGTATTAAAACTTCTAAATTATTAAATTTCAGAATCGGCGTGCTTCTGAACGTTTTATCAAACCGGCATTACCGACTCCTATGTTGGGACTCAATACGTCGGCTCCTAATGTTCTTAGCGGTAATTCCATTTTAGGCTCAGTTGGGAGCGGAGGAGGTGGTAGCGCAAACGCCGGTTTATCTGGAGTTACTTTGAACTCCTCCACGCTATTTGGGGGCGCCAGCGGTGGACCAAGCTGCTTTTTACAGAATTTAAGCACTGAACGTTTAAGCATTGGAGGTGTAGCTAGTGGAGGGACAGCATTGATAGCAGGCAATAATGGTAGTAATATGGGATTGAGCATCGGGAGTATAACCAATAGTAGCAATTCGGGAACGCTGCAGCAGGCCTCAAATCCAATGAATATTAACATCAATAATTCGTCCAATAATTTGTCGAATAACATGAATACTAGCAATTCATCGCTGTCTGCATTTACTCCAACAAATACAAACTCGTCAACTTCATTTGCACAGCCAGCCAGTCCAATGGACACTTCTGTCTACAAAGAATAGACGTTCGTCGTAATAATTTCTCAAGCGAAAGATATTTAGTTATAAAAAACAAAGCACCCCTGATAGCTGTTATTTTATTGTGGAGCGAATTTGAAATTTACTTAAATGATATAATTTTCTTTTAGTCTGTCGTTGCCCCATAATAATTAGTTAGACTGGTCAGTCATAAAATTTTCTAGCCCAAACTATGAAAAAATTAAAATAAGACCAGTAAATAGTTCGTAAATAATGATGGATAAGCAAATTGGCTGTTACATTGTAAAGTAACCACAACGATTTAAACAGAGATTTTACCTGTTCGTAATAAATTACAATCAGCGCTCACTCACTCACTAAAGAGATACTGCATATGTACGTGTATCTTGCAACATTCGCAAAATAATATGATATGCTTTTATAGGTAAAAGTTTAATTTAAAATTGCTCAATATCCAGCGATGGTACCAAGGCTTTTTCGAAAATTTGGAAAATTATGCTACGTCGTTCCTCGGCGTGAAATTGCTTAGCAACTCCATATTTAATATTATTAATCCGACGTACATACATACATTTTCTGTAATAAATATAATTAGGATATATTTTATTCGTGTATATTAATTTTTCTTTTGCTACGTTTAACTTACCCCGATATACATACATACATACATACTTATATGCTACTTATTGCAGTGAATACAATTATAAGCAAGTGAATAAAATTCAAAATAATATTATATTAATAGCAGAAGCAGAAAACTGCCACAATGGAAAAGATGTGTATTTTGGGGGATATGGAGTTGGTGGACGTTCCAGCAGGGCGTTATTATTCACTTGCATAGATATGTATAACCAAATGAGAAATAATTTATAGTTCTTCAAATTAAAAGATAAACAAAAATATATGTATGTATCAATGAATTTTTGTCCATTTTGTGAAAAAATATGTATACATACTTACATACATATTTAAGTAAATTTGCAATGAAAAACAATGCATAGAGGAATAATAGCAATTGGTGTAGTTCAACAATCCGTAACTAGGTTGAATTAATTAACTAACACTATTAGCAAGCAGCAGTCGAAGTTGTCGGTTTTAAACATTTAACTTTGGAATTTTCTCTTGTCACTTAAAGTAACGAAATAAAGTTTACACATGTAAAGGAAATTACAATAAATTTTGTGTGTGTTGGCTATTTATCTGCAGCGGGGCATGGTGACAATTTTCGATTTTATACAAGTTATCATCAAAATGGGAAATTTGCCCCCAAGTCGCACGGTAAACCACAAGAAGACCTCCGAGTCAAGAATGATAAATTAGAAGATTGCGACATTTTTACGTCATAGTGTACTAAATATGGTTAGGAAGCGAAATGAAAATACCAACATGGCGGCGAAATCGTAAACAATCGCGTTCACACAAGCGGGCAATTGTGAAGCATTCATATACATATGTACGTCGTGTTCTGTGCATGCCAACAAAGAAAATATCAGTTTTTGATCGAGATCAGCAACAATTTAAGGAATATAATGCAATTAGTACATTAAAATATGTGGGATTGTGATATTCCGGTGTTCTTAAATCAGCCAATTGGGTACTTGTACAACTCACAAAAAAAGCATAAGTAACATTTAATTATAGAATACCATTGTTTAAACACCTTAATATCGAAACATAGTGACAATGCAACGGTTTCATGTCCTCGCTACCACAATTTTCCACTTTACACTTAATTACTTGTTTAATGGTACGCTATGACGTCACCAAACCAAACGAACCAAAAAAAAAAAAAATAACGAAACCAAAATATCGCATTCTTCTAATTTATCATTCTTGCCAGAAGTCGCCTTCGACAGCGTGGTAATACTTGCTTTTTTTTAAGTTCTCTTTTAAAAAGTCTTCGAAAATCTTTGCGCCTTTGCACGGTGACTTTTTAATTGCAGTATTCCTGGCGTTTATTTGACGTTTTAGCGGTCAATTTTCTTTGGTCATTCGTTTGTTGAAATACTTAATTAATTGGCTAAATAACCGAATAGGCGATTTTGGCAGAGCTCATAAAAGTACGCCAGCTATTTCTGTTTCTCCCTAAGTGGCGACAAATGAAAATACCAAGGGCACCTGAGACATATACCACTTGGTCTTTCTAACGCAGAGGAGACCTCCGCCAACACCAGCGGGTACCGCGATGAATGCTTTCAGAGCTGCAGCGCTTTCATTCATTCGAACGACATGATCATGCCAACGAAGCCCCTGCGCTATATATATACATATATATGCATATGTCCTTGTAAAGCTCGTACAGTTCACCTATCTAATGTCTGTGGTATTCGCCATAGCTAAATCGTAAAGGCCCAAGTGTCATCTCATCTAATGTCTTCATTGTCCATGCTTATGCACCGTACAATAGAACTGACATGAGAAAGTTATAGAGTGTGGTTTGTTGGCAAGAGATTCTCCTTTGGATTTCCTGCCTGATGTTCTTATTGGTCTTAATACTGGTTTCTAAGTAAATAAAGTCCTCTCTCTGCTCGTTCAAAGTTATAACTGTCAACAGAAATGTAGAAAAACGTAGCCGCATCTTAAGGGCTACCTTACTTGCTGACGGGTGAAGTCCAGACAAAGTATATAAAGCAACCTCTGGACCTTGTCAAATACAGACACAGCTTGGGTGTTTCCAGAGATCCCGCCATGTGGATGCCGTCATAGGAGATCAATCAAATATCAAAAGCGCTACGTCACGATTTTTATTTTTATATTCGATTACAAATACACGGTTTGCCTGATCTGAAGTAATTAGTTGATGATCCAAACCGACAAGACTAAACCCGTCCCTAAGGTCCGACCCTGTTGAAACGCGTTTCCATATCTTCCCATTGTTGTTGTCAAGCTGGCCGTGACAGATAACGCAGCATGGCGTTGCGCTATTGCGGTAATATGGAGCGAAGCGCCACTGACGCTTACACTCTACTTGGTAACATTTTATCGCCATGGCGCTTTGATTGTAGCCTAAACGACAGAACATTTATATGTATGTATTTTGTTATGGTTTTAAGAAGGGTGAATAACATCTACACCTGAAAAAAATGGACACAATGCGCATTGCGCCAACTCATTGTGTTGATACAGACCACAACAAAAGATAAACAACACGTGCACTTCAGTATAACGGAAATTTATAAAGACTTCAAAATTGAGTAAAAACTCAAAAATTAAGTGATAATTTTCTTGGGAACGACAGAAGCAAATTTTTCCAAAAATTTCGTTCTTATAAAAAGTAAAATAACTCAGTCACTTTTTGGCCGATTTTTCGTTGAACTCGGTATTAAACGTACTCTTTGAATCTAATCAAAACTCATTTTGTCTTTTTATAAAATAGTGTGTGATAGTACCGCTAAAGTCAAAAAAAGAAGAAAAAGGGTAGCACAATTTAAGTTTGTTGTGCAAAAACAAGTAAATTTCTTCAACTTTATTAAGACCTCTATATATCTTTTAAAAGGTCTGAGTTTCTTCTTTCTTAAACCGTTCTTAGAATTAGCTAAGATATGGGCTAAGAAGTGCGCAAAAGCACGAAAAATCGGTTTTTTAAGGTTAAGTCGAGATTTTGGGGGTGTTTGACAAATTCCAAAATTGGATTCTCGTTCTACTCGATAAGACCTACAAGAAAAATAACATCACTTCCCAGGTATTTCGACTTCATTCTTTTTTGTAGCACTGTGTTATTACTGGCGCACTCAAGTTTATTGCACTACTCACCACCATGGTCTTCTAGTTTTTTTCTATAAGTGGTTCAAAACAAGTCAAACTTTTTTCTTTAAAAAAACAAAACAACTTTGTTTACAAAACAATATTTGTTTATATTTTGTTTATATATAATTTCTAATTTAAAGGCCTGCCAGATAGAATACGTTGAGTCCGCTCCGACGAGGCATTCAACTGACAAGGCGTACGAATTGCAGAGGTACGCCACATTACAAGCGTTGTCGCATGTAAACAAATCAGTTATTTTGTATTGGCGGTTAATTTATTTATTGTATGCAAATCAAATATGTATATCTTAAAGTTGTGCTGATACTTACTTTTGTGTAAAGATTATAAAAATATGGAAATAATTGAAAAAAAAACAATCAGCTGACACTAGCGACGCATTCGAATGCGTCAAAAGTAGAGAGTAGGGCTACTGTTGTACGTTGCGGCATCGCATGCGTTGCGAATGTGGCATTATGCATTCAAACACACATAATATATTTAGCTGTTAGTCGAATGCTTCGCCGGAACGCACGTTACGTGTTCTAAAAGAATGGAAAAGGTCGGATCTTGCTTTTCATATCCAACTGGAACAGAACTTCGCCATTCCGCTTTCTGCAAACGGTTAGGTGCGTTTCGACCATTTTTTGCATATTTGAAGGTATACCACGAGAGTCTTCAAAATATTGTGACCTGGAGCAATGTTTCCTGAGGATCCGTTGTAGTATGATGCGTCTTGCACTGTTTGCGTTGAAAACAAATGTATTTTTCAAGAAAAAAGGTAGAATCACGTACATTTCGTTTACAATTAGAATTATCAAACTCGTCAAATTTGATATATCTATATTGAAGGGTGATGGACCACAACAAATCAAAAAATATACCCCAGGATTGCATTTTCTTTAACGCTCATCGTCATCGTCCTCACTTCATTTGCTGGTGCATTGTCTTGTTGCTTTGCGCGCCTGCGCGATTCGTTGCACATAATTTGCATATTTGTCCTCAATGTCTGTTGCAGTAACAGAGAGAGACATTTTTATTTTAACGTTTTCATGGATTTCAATGTGTTTTTTTTTTCTCTTAGGGCCAGTTTTTCAGTGCAAGTTGAACTCTGTTTGTCGTTTAAACTAAGTTTAAACTCAGTATGCAGTTTTTCAGTCAACTTTAAACGGAGTTTAAACTGAGTTTAAACGGCCGATTGCGCACAGTTAAACTTAGTTTAACTTATCAGCTGCGTGCTGACTATTTCGTTTTGGTTGCAACAAATTTAATTGAGCGCAAGAAAACTAAGTTTAAATTTAAACTGAGTTTAACTAAACTTAGTTTAAACTGAGTTTAAACCAGCACTGAAAAACTGGCCCTTAGTTTTACGCTAGTTTACCACAATGCTAAAATACTCAATGAACTTCAACCGGAATGGGTTTATTTAGCCTTGTCTCAACTGGACATGCAATACAGAGGATGTATTTATGAAGATGAACTACATACATATGTCCGTGCAGAAGGTGAAGGTGGAAAAGTGAGCAACATATCAACGCTTATGAATAATTCAGTTTGAAAATAACGTTGTTCCCAGTCCCAGTGGCGAAGAGACGGTAAATTTAAGTACATTTTATTTAATATTTGATTAATGTGAAAATTTTCGTTTATATTGTTACACATTTAAAATGTTTTTTAATTTAGCTTACATCGCTATATTTTGACACGTTTAGATAATTTGCATTTTATTTATTTTCTTTTTTATTAAAACGCAAAGCATTCTCTAACGAGAGATATACATATAAACACAAGCTTCAAAGTTTGAACATAATTTAAACTAAATCGAATAAACTTAAAAAAAGGATATCTTGTTTTTAGATATATTTAAATTTGTTTTAAATATATTTGTAACTTTGCTTTTCGCAAATTTATAAATGTATTTTTTGTAAGATAAAAACTACGCAACTTAGACAAAATTGTCAAAACTCAACGTAAACTTACAACCACTTGAAAATTGCACTTTTTCATACTTAATTAAATAGGCTTTAAAACTGCATACTCTAAAAATTCGCAAATACTTTAAATTTCTTTTAGGGTTTTTTTTTGGAAATGAACTATAATTTTATTGTATAATAACAGTACTTTAATGCAGGAAAAAAAATTTCAAAATTGTATCCATTTTAGTTATATTATTGGAAAACAGAATGTAACATCCTCAGCACTTAGTTATTCGATAATAAATAATGCTCCAATATATGTATGTCCTGCGAAAAGCAGAAGCAAATAGGAAGAGCATGTTCAAACACAATGTGCCTTGACTCAACACTCGATGTAGGGAGCTATAGATGGCGCATACTGGTTACCGCTACTTTGCTGTTGCAGATTTTGACAATTTGAAGTAATAGTAAACAAACTTATATATATATTGGTTGGTTGAGGCAATTTCTCAATTCAGTAAGCGCTGATTCTTAAGCTCAAAGTAGCATACCTAAATTCTAATATAGTTACATATGTCTTTTACATTAAATAGTGTCAAAACAGTCTTATAACATATGTATATAAAAAAAATAACAACTAGAGCATGCTGCTGCCATTTTTTGAACAGAATCTGTAATCGAGTATTAATTCTTTCAAATATTCCATACAAAATCGTACGAAAACTATCGAATGCAATTATCGGTATCGAATGACACTTATCGATATAGTTCATAGATGTGAAACAAAATACAAAACATTAGCACGTGTGAAGGTATTCTTTGTTTTTATAAATTTATCAAGTTTAAATAATTTTACAAATGTCATCGTCTGAAAGTGGAAGGGATGATGAAGATCAACATGAGCCCGATTTGGATGGCAGCGACACCGATTCCGATGAAAATACGGCTGATGAATTTGTAAATCCAAAATCAATTGAGAGCAAAGTTGCAGAAGAGTTCACCAAAAAATATTCAGATCGGCAGGGCAAGCAATTATATATCCGCTTCCCAAAAAAATTACCAGAGGAAGACGATGAGTTCCAGAAGCAGACGAAGGCGTTGTCTTCATTAATTGTTAAGGCACATAAACCCCGACAAAGGCATGCACGTTTTTGTCTTGTTGATTTTAATTCAACTGAAGATCGAGATATCGCCTTTAAAGCAATAAAAGCAGATGCAAAAATGGGTGAAAAGAAAATTGTTGTATCAATTCCACGTACGGAGAGTGCTGATTTTATTCAACAGCTGGTTCAAAGAAAACTGATTGCACTGGAAAAGAAAAAGGCAAAGTCGCGGTTAAGACGCGCGAGTAAATTAGCACTTCGAGCAAAGAATTTCACTTCCTCGATTGTTATAACAAATTTAACTCAAAATGCATCTATAGCGGAAGTGCGCCAATTATTCCCAACTGCTGTGGACATACAGATTAAACCTCGAAAGGGTGGATTGGCAGCTTCAAGCGTAGCTGCAGTCACATTGCCAACGACAATGGAAGCAAGAGCAGCTGTTAAAAAGAGACATTCATTGGGTGGAACAGAACTAAAAGTACGCTTCGATACGCACCAACTGAAGAAAGCAAAGTCTAAATCAGTAAACAGAACCAAGAAAACGAATTCGAAGAAACGCGTAGATAAAACGTTAAATACCGGTAAAGAAAAACCGTTGTACACAAAAATTAAATCGTTAAAATAAACTAATATGACAAATACAAATATTGTAATGATATTAATATTTTTGACGCCTACACTATAAAGCCGTTTGGCTTGGCTTCGCTTTTCTTACCATTTGTGGGGTGCGACTTTAAAAACCGTTCTCTTAATTCATTTACCATGATTTGTTTACTTTAAACGTAGTTTATACTAAATTTAACGGCCGATCTGGCAGAGTTAAACTTAGTTTAACATATCAGCTGTTTGCTGACAACGTTGTTTTGGTCGCAACAAGTTGAATAGAGCGCAAGGTCGCTTATTTAATTTTTTCTTAAGATAATGCATATTCCTCTGCAAACAAACACCAACTGCTGTCTTACGTAGATAAAGAAAAAAACAGTGATTTCATACAAAATGTCCCATGTTTACAGTAGCCTAACACTCTCAATGAAAAACAGCTATCAAGTTTAAACTTAGTTTAAATTTAAACTGACATAAAACAAGCGTTTAAACAACCACTCAAAAACTGAACCTTATTGTTTCTTATTACAATTTTCAAATAGAAATAAATGTAAGTCGGCAACATTGTTTGTTATAGGGTCACTTTTGTCAATACTGACTAAACATTTTTTCTCATTACACAATGTTCACGGATAAGTGAACCTACATAATTAATAAAACACCGTTACAAGTAAAACAATAACGGAATATTCAAATTTTAAAATTTCATGGCATATTGAAAGGATATTTCTAATTTAAGAAACAAACACTGTAACCAGAACATTTACATATATGTACATACATATATGTATATTTTAACTCATTAAAGCTACGATATATGTATGTGATTATTGAAGTTTAATTTAAATTGAAAAGTAAACTATGTACATATGTATGTACATTAGACCGCCATTAGTGCATATGGGCACTAATTGTTGTTGTGATTTTGGATGATGGCAGCCCCCACATCGGTTCCTTTTCCAAAAAAAAAAATGATTGTGGCAAAATTGTATCAAAGCCCCCAAAGTTTCGAAAAATCAGCATTTTTTCAAAATAGTTGACTTTGGCCTTGCATAACTCAGCTAATATCAATTACTCATAAAAATGACATTTGAGAGAAATGAAGAAAATTTTACGCCATAGAAAGTTTTTGATTATCTTCAACCGTTTTCTATTTATACCCCTAGCAACAACATTTGCGCCTTTAAAAGGCTCATTTTCAAAACGTTTTAATTTTGTTAATTATTTGTATTAGAAAGGTTCTTATGATAACAATGTATTAATATTTTGTATTTAATAAAGTGTATTTGTTGCAGTCAGTAACCCTGCGGCGATAAACTTGAACTACTTGTAGTATGTATTGTTTTTGTTCTTAATTTTTCAATAATATAGAATTATAATCTTGTAGCATCAAGAACAGCCGCAAGTTTTGGAGTGACTAAATTAGTATTTCCCCTGGCTTTCTCTAAAGGTGGCTCTTGTGCAATTTCCATCTTTTTTTGGGAAAAGGAACCAGTCTGGGGGGTGCCGCAAGCGTATTTCTTCTAAGTGGCAGTCTAATGTACATTCATACATACATATGTATGTATATTCGGTTAAAGGTAAATACAAGCATTATTTGTTGAGATATGTTTAAGCAAGTGATTGTAATTTACACACAATTTACCAAATATACTTATGGGCATTTGTTTTTTACGTAAAATATATGAATACATATGTATTTTATAAGATGAATCAAGTAAACCCCCTTTTTGTTAGCTAATGCGTTATATAGGCTTAGTATTATACATATATATCTAGGTATGTATGCAGTTTGTGTGAGAAATACAAAAAAGTTTTCATCATCATGTACATATGTACATACATAAGTACATACTATGTATGTAGTATACATATGTACATACATATACAATTTGTTAATTAAATTTTTTGAAGTTCCATAAATTGTCAGATTTCTCATCGCTCTTGCTACGATGGTAGTATTGCTATAACATTGCAGAATTTTTTTAACCATATTTATGCAAATATGTATACATATCTGTTGTCGAAATTCATAAGCTCTATATATTTATTGCATACTTGCATGAATCGCATACTTTTCGTTAAAGTACAAACATACATATGTACACACGTAAATATAAGTATGTATGAAATGCGAAGAGATTTCTAAAAAAAAATGTTTTCATTTAATAATTAAAATTTCATGGTGATATTTTTGTAAATAATTTTATTGTGACAGAATTCGTGGCGTGATAGGTTTAGTTTGCAAGGTCAAGAAAAGTTTAAAAATTCACACTTCACTTTAATAGCCAAAAATCATTTTTATTAATACTTTGTGTTTAAACATACATATGTATTTGGCTTTTTAATTTGTTTCACGCGTTAAGACACAGTAAACTAAATATATTCGGCGCTTTATCGAACCCGATCCATTACTCATGTTGTTGTTGTTGTTGTAGCAGCATTAAACGTAAAACATGTTGAAATGACAGTCCTTGGCCGGCCATAAATCAAGGTCGTTCCCGTATCGTAGACCCGACTGCCGTGGGAACGACCCATTTTTCATGGAATCTGATAATTTCAATTTTATACCAATACCTTTTGTTTATGTCATAATACAGGAAATGAATACAAAATTAGACTTGGTATTTAAATTAGGGACCTTTCGCAGCATATGCTTGCCCGGCAGTTCAATAATTGGGAGTTCCACATTTGCAGTTCTGCCCTTCCGTTAGATTAAATTAAATAAAATGCGTACCGAACTAACGAGTTTGGGGGTAAGTCCCCGTTTAGTATGCATTAATGAGTACAAGTACCAAATATGATGTTCAACCTCTGGCGCCATTTCGTTTGAAATGGTTAAGATGATGTTATCTATATATGTATATAAGTATGTATGTATGTATGTATTGATAACAACATCCGGACACTACGAACTAGAGTATTGTTGCGGGTTTTTCGAACAATCTTGATGAGAACTTATAATGATAGTTTAAATAACTCACTGCAAATAATTTAATAATTTTGTAGTTTTAATAAAAAGACTATAACCAAGCAGTCTCAAATATGTAGTACATATTTCAATGTTTATTTTTTATATAAGAGCAATCAAGCCGCCAATAATTTAATTTTCATGATACAGCATTTTTTATGTTTTTAATTCTCAACATTAGTGCCATCATTAGGACATTAGCAGGGAAATATATATGCAACATTTTTGTTTGTTGTAATTTTTTTTTACATAAAGTGCATGAAATGGTTTATTTTAATGCCGTTGCATTTACACAGATAGTTAGTAAGGGGAAAAAATCGCGATACATTATATTCATAGTTTACTTTAGTTGTATATCTTCACTCTTTTAGATGTGCACCAATTATGTTTGCAGCAACCGTTGTCGAATGGATGGTGACGATGATGGAGCAATGACGGTCGACTCTGCTGATGGGGTGGGTTGGGGTGGTGATCTTAGAGGAAATGAAGGATGTACGAAACGCACACGTTCTACGTCAAAGTTCGCGTTGGAGGGCGCCGAATTAGTTGCTGCATTGAAAGCCGACGTAAAAGCGGTTGCGGCTCAAAGGGTGTGGTAATTGCGTTCATTGCGTGCCTTGTAGAACTTATATGCAACCAAACTGATGGCCAAAATGCCCAAAGTCAACACAATGCCCCCGATGAAGGATGGGAAATCGAAGTGATTACATAGTGGACGTGGTGTTGGAGGTGCAACAGTTGTGGTCGTAGTAGTTGTTGTTTCAGGAGTTGTAGTGGAGCTAGTAGTGGGAGTTATTGGTGTTGAAGTTGTCGGTGCAGGGACTGTTGAATTTGTTGTAGGATCAGTGGTTGTTGTAACAACTGTTGTGTTGATTTGCTCAGGGATCGGTGTCGAAGATGATATTGTGGCATTTTGTTCCGGCTTTGCTGTGGGTTTAGCGTTTGTTGACTCTAGTGTTGTCGTTTGAGGACTGTGTGGGATTGTCTCCGTTGAGTTTATTATGCTCTCCGTAGTATTAATTGTAGAGGTATTTTTAACATTTTCCGTTGCCTGATTGACAACAGTTGCAGTTGCAGTTTCAGTAGCTTTAAAGTAAATTAAGACGGATATTGATATGATAAACAGTTAAATATTTCTTTAAATAAATCAAGAAACATATTATGTTTTTACTATTGGCTGTCATTAGACTCACGGTTAATATTATTAAAAGCAACTCAGAAATTCCACCTGTTTTGAAAATCTCATGGTATCAATCTTCATAGTCTTCAAATACATGATTTATCTCAAGTGAGGCATTTGAAGTACTCTTTTTCAAATATGTTAAACCAATTTGACATTGGTCTTTAACCCAAACTAAAAATCCCATTGTTCAAGTACCGAGATCCCTAGGACGATGTATATAAAACTGTTGTTTAAAACGTCCTCACATAATTCTTCGGTTTAAAAAATTTAAATTGTCCGTGAAAGACTAAGATCACCGTCGTTATACTATACTTTGTTAACTAAAATCGGAGGCATGCACACCTGCTACCTGGCATGTCCACAAAATATTTTGTTGATTTGTTTTTCATCAAAATTTGATTTCAATTTATAGTACTATTATTTTATACCTTATCATTGCTGATTTCTCAATATTATTCTTGAAAATCGGATTATGTATATATAGAGCTGCACTCGAAAATTTTTCGATATTCCAATTAAAAAATTATAATTTAAGGAAGATGAAATAAACACAACAGCCAACTCGGCTAGCGTAGCACAGAAAGTAGCCTGTTGGCTCTGCAACTCCAAGCTCCAGGGTTCAAATCCTGGTAGAAGTGGTTATGAAGAATACAATTTAATGAATTTAATAAAAATAAGTCTGATGAGGAACTGTGATTTCCGAAATATTACTATAACTTCTACCATTTACCTCTGTTGTTGTTTTTTCGAAAAAAAAATCTTTCCTATACTGGCCTTGAGCTCAATAAAATTGTAAATTATTAATAAATTATAACTTTTCATTAATTTGTTTAAATTTGAAGACTACAAAGTTTATTTTTAAATTTCGTTTATAATGACCCCAATATTCTAAGCCTAATTGCAGTTTCTAAGTTAACTGATCAGAAATTGTGTTCCTAAAATAACCATTTTATTTTTATATATCAAGGAACGAAAATATTAAATATAAATGAAATTATTTATAGCTTGGCAATTGCACAATACTTGTCCTTGCTTTGTTATAAACATTCATACATATGTATGACCCTATTTAAAAAATGTTTCGATTAAAATAAATTGGTCTTATTTTGCTTATGTATTTAAAAATAACTTTTTTTTGGTATTTTGGAAAAATTGTTTGTCATCCCTTGTCAAGTAAAGTTTAAAGATAAAGCAGTTTCTGCTTTGTGGCTTTTTCAGTAATTTTTGTTCCATTAGACCAAGGGATGATGAAATTAAAAATTAAACATTTCAGACTTATTATAATCAATATGTTAATGCGATGACATACCTAAACAAAAAGCAGGCGACAGAAGTGCTGCCAAAAGGGAGCCCAAGAGCAATCCTCCCAACGACTTCATAATTGATTATATTTTATATTCAGCTACTATGTATGCGAATTTTGTTAAGCTCTCAAGTTCGAACAAAATGCACAATTTACGTTAATACACCTATGACCTTTTTGCAATATTCACGCTATGCTCGAATCTTGTTATCTGATAGGTTCTCGAGTTTTCTGAAAGAAAATAAAAAATATTAATAAGAAAATGTGCAAAATCGGGTGGGTGGGGGAATTCAAGCAACAAAGGAATACATATATGTATGTATCTTCGGCGAAAAATCCACCTCTCATGTACATGAATTATTTTTATAGCCTTTTATATCTCTATACCAAGCGTATCTTCGTCGGAACTTATGTGCACACCGAATATTTTCAATTATTTTTATTTTTATAACACAGTATTCTTTACAACAGAAAATACGCGTTACGAAAAACACCAATCTACAATATTTTTCTGAAATTAATAGCTATTAGGGATGTAACAATACTAGAAAGTACACACAAGCAAATAAACGATATATCTTAAACACCAAGTACTTTTTCTCGATGCTTTTAAAAGCTATACCCAAGTAAATATCGATACTTTCTGTAAATACATTTAACCCGACATCTCCACAGAAAATAGCTGATGTCCTAAAATAGATGTCGGCCATTTATGTCAGCGTTTATGTCTTGGCATATATTGTATAAAACAACACGTGCAGAAAACAGCACTCAGACTACATGCCATCCATTGTACTGTTTTCATGTTCCTTTCAATCTGTTTTTATTTATTTCATACGGTGATAACTTTTTACAGACTAGTTAAAAATACAAAACAAATCTACCTTAAATCTATATAAAACTAGTTTTAAAATTAAGAATATTGCAATATTGATTAGCTAACCGCATAGATTATGTTATCGGTTCATTAAATGCATATCTTGTTTAGACCGCGTTCAGACAGGGAAACTTTTGTTGCTTATTATCGGCGATTTCCCTTTTGGTGTTGCTCGTCGCGTTCACACAGAGCAACTCTGTTCAGGCAATTTTCTGACATTTTATTTTATATTATTTTCGCAAATTTCTGTACGCTTCGCTTACGCTGCATTTACAACTTCTGACAAAATTCCATATTCTGAAATATTCATGTTAATATGTAATTCGTTCATGGTTAATATGTATATGCATACATATGTGTATATTTACTTACAAAAAAATAAGAGCCAAATTTCATTTCTCAACTTACCGCATGTATTCATTTAAAACTCAACAAAACTGCAACCACTGAAAGAATTTATAAATGAAAAGGAATGTCAAATTTCATGAGACGAATAAGAACACAAAGCGTGTCGCCCGAGCACGAGCAACTCGGTGCCCTTCCCCTTTCCTCGTCTCTCCCTCTTCCACAAGTAACGAGTTGTCGCGACAAAAGTTTCCCTGTCTGAACGCAGTCTTAATGCCTATCCTCGATAAATAGCTTACAACATCGAAGATAGCGTGGAGGAACATATCGGTTGAACAAATTGATTAACTGGGTGCAAATTATATTGCCGTTCATTATGTTGAAAACAAAAATTAACGAAAAGCTAATCCTTCTATCATGCAGGGCTTGGAGACCAAGCAGCATACGCCTACTTATATATGGTGGGAGGCCAACAGGCCATCTAAGTTTATTTACAGAATATTTTGTAAACACTTTTTGAACTCTTTCAATTTTTTTAGAGTAAATATCATAGTACGGATTCCAAATTATTGAACAGTATTCAAGGCGGCTTCTAACTAATGAAGTAAAAATCGTATTCAAGGTCATAGGATCTTTAAAATCTTCAGTATTACGTCTGATGAAACCAATCATGGCAAAGGATTTAGCACAAATGTAATCAATATGATTAGAGAAAGAAAGTCATGAATCAAAAATGACTCCCAAATCTTTCATTTCACTACAGCGATGTAGTGAATAACTGTTTAATATAAAATAGAAGAAGGTAATATTAGGTTTCCTTGAGTAAGTAACCACGCAACATTTAATTGTATTCAATAATAGGTGATTGTCATTGCACCACCTATTGAGGGCGTTTAAATCATGTTGAAGGTTGATGTAATCATTTATGGTGTCGATATGAAAAAACAGTTTTACATCTGCAGGATTTTGGGGTGTCAAAGAGCTCAGGTGTTCGTCTCTTAACACGTCGCGACTAAATGCCTCATACCTACATAGTTCTTGCAAAGGCGGACAGAAGCACAGAAAGTGTTCCGAAGTCTCTTCCTCTTCAAAACAGGATGGGCATATGTAGTTGTCATGTACGCCTATCATTGTAAGGTGTCTATGCCACGTGAAGTGACCGGTCAACAGTCCAACAAGTTGCCAGCAGTCTCGCCTGCTAAGTTCTTCTGAGATTGAAGGTAATATGAGTTTTGCCCATCTGCAACCTCTCGACGCTTACCAGTCATTGCTGAGCGAACTATTCACCCAGTTTCTGATGGTGGCATCGATGGCCGAAGGTGGAAGTGTTATAGCTGGTTGCGGGCCGAGGAACCCCTGATCCGAGCCAATTCTGGCCAAATGTTCAGATGTCTCATAACCAGGTACTTCCGAGTGACCAGGCACCCAGAGTAAAGGAAGTTCATTATGTTTACCAACATAGTTTAGACGAGACTTGCATTTCCGAACTAATTTGGAAGTAGTTAGAGGCCTGGCCAATGCCTTGAATGCAGCTTGGCTGTCACTGCAGACACGTATACTCCTCCCCTTCCACCTATTTTCCACCACGTAGTTAATGGCCTTAATAATTGGAAATACTTCGGTCTGGAAGACCGAGGCATATCCCCCAAGAGAAAAGTGAGACTTATCACCATTATCTTCCATAAAAACTTCAGATTCTGACCCAGAGTCAGTTTTGGAGCCATCAGTAAAAATTCGACAACGTGTAAGACCGGGCTCAGTGTTGGCATTGAAGCAGCATTCAGTCTCATAGCAAAGGAAACGGTGGCGTACTATCCTGTGGCATTGAAAAGACGTAAATGTCCATATCTCTGCCGCCAGCAACAACGACAGTTTTGCATCCAGAATTACTCCTAGATACTTCCCTTCAGGAGAAGTCTGAATTGTGACTCCCTTAAGTGTGAGGGGAATGAGGCCACCCATCCTTCTCCGCCTAGTGAAGAGGACAATACTAGTTTTCTTTGGGTTTGCGGATACTCCATTATCGTCACACCAAGTGCCAATCTTATTCAGTATTGTCTGCGCTTTCCTACAAACAGCCGACAGAGATGGGCCCGTGAATAGACAGGCCCCATCGTCCGCATAGGCCTGAGCGTATATATTCGAGTCATCAAAAGTGACAAGAAGAGAATCAATTACCAAGCACCAGAGCAAAGGGAAAAGCACATCGCTCTGAGGACAACCCTTATTTACTCCTCACTTCAGGTATTGATCCCCTTCTGCCTAAATCCTGATAATCCGCTGCGCCAGCATTGAACGAATCAAATTTACCAGCGAAGGATCTACCCCATGCCGTAGAGCAAGGCGAACTGTTTCCTATCAACGATCTGATAGGCATGCTGATGCCTATTATTTATTCTCTTCATTAATGACATTGGGTCCTGTTTTAAAAGTTCAAATTTTTTGCTTTATGCTGATGATTTGAAGTTTTTTCGTAGTATAACCTGCGAGACTGATTCTCATCTCCTACAACAGGACTTAAATAATCTTGTCGAATGGAGTCGCAGGAATAAACTTTCATTGAATATTAATAAATGTTTCCATATGTCTATTTCTAAATCTCCAACTTATTTCAGTTAAAGATTTTGGCGATCTTGGAGTTGTGTTCGATAACCGTTTTACTTTCAGAAATCACATATGTTATGTCCTACCTAAGGTTTACAGTAATCTTGCTTTTTTACGCCGCTACTCAAAAGATTTTAAAGATCCGTATACTAGGGAACTTCTCTACAGTACCTTTGTTCGTTCAAAACTTGAGTATGCCGCTATTATATGGAATCCGATTTATAATTGCCATGCTATTCGAATTGAAAGGGTGCAACTTAAGTTCATTCGCTTTGCCCTTCAATCGATAAAATTTGAAGAGCCGCTGCCCCCATATAGTGCTCGCTGCATGTTAATAAGCTTGAAATCACTTGAGAGTAGAAGAATAATCCAGTCTCTAATGTTTATTTATGATGTAATTAATGGTTTCGTTGACTGTTCCGAACTACTCGGGCTGATCAGTTTTAATATACCCAGCAAAGTTTTCTTCGTTCTCAAAAACCATTTTATCTTCATGTGGTCACAGCCAATTATTTTTCTCATGCACCAATATTTAGGGCGCTTTTAGAGTTTCCAGGAAAATGAGTCTCTGGAAGTAGAGAGTAAGTCTCAGTCCTGGTCTCTGTGAAAGAGCCATCAGGCCTCTTGAGTGAACCCAGCTTTACGGATTGGTCCTTTTTCAGAACTTTTACCAGTTTAGCTGTTTCACCTAAGGTTTCAATCCCGCTGCAGTATTCTTTAAAAGAGTCCCTTTTCGCAGAGCGAATTAGCCTCTTATATTCTTTTTGCGTGCAGCGATATTCTTCCCAGTCCATCTCAAGATTAGTTTTGAGAGCCCGGTTAAGATATGGCATGAGTGGATCGTATTTTAGGTGGCGCCGATCTGATTCCCAAGCTCCTCCCCAAAACACGACCAGTCCGTTTTTATTCAAGTATCGTACTGGCGCGGATCACATAGCATCCTCACCTGTGGTCCGAAACCCAGTCTTCACTCAAGACCCTCCAGTTGAGGACTGACCACCCTAACCAAGAGTTAGAAAGAGTAAGATCAGTCACTTCCTGCCTGTCTCCTGCGCGTGAAAAATGTTAGCTTAGAGTCCACATTCCATACTTAACAGTATATAGCCGATCTCCCCTGTCGACAACAGAGCTACAAACTTTTACGCATGAAGCCTCATAAATGGGGTAAAACCATGGTACAATAAACAGGTAGTATAATGTTATCAGCTGATTGAAGTTTTTTCATATATGTATGTTGTCCATAACAAGCCAAACTTTGTTTACAAAACAAACTTTTATTAAAAAAAAAATGTGTTTACAAAACAAACTTTTATTAAAAAAAAAACTTTGTTTACAATACAATCTTTGTTAACATTTTGTATATTTATGTATATTTTCTAATTTATACAAATTTTGCGTTAACGCGGTTTGGGAATATACATACGTATCACGATTTAGAAAATACAGAGGTTGCGCCTTCCGCAAACCGCTATTCGCTTTTAGCAAATTTGACTGAATCAGCTGTTTATGCTACGTCACAGAACGCGGTTAGTTTTGTTTGTATGTTTGTAAGCATACAATTGTTTGTGCTTAAATTCAATGCTTAAAAGCAATGTTATTTAAAATAAAGTCATTAAACATGAAGCGTGCAGTGTTGTGTTAGATCACAGAGTCTAGCTATAAAACTTGCAAAAAACGATGTAAAGGTGTAGCTGCGCACTTGGTTGCAAGTTAAGCTTCTTGTGTTTCCTAATGTTACTCTGCAGTGTTGTTTTAAAGATCTCCAATTAAAGACAGAGCATAAATGAAGTTATTTAAATATATAAATATGTTGCATAAAGTGCCGAAATTGGTAAAAACTTAAAAATTTACAAATCCTAGCAGAACCTAACCTCACATTTTTGTTCGCAATTTCTTCCGATTCTCAGTAAAACCATGTTCGTGACGTTGCACGTATTTTGCTTCACATCATTTTTTGTCGGGAAGGCGCAATCTTGTATTCTATCGTTCTTGCATACGTATGTACTTATGTACGAACATACTTAGATATGGGACATAGTGTTATTAAAGGCAGTGAAAGGTCGGATCTTGCTATTGATATCCAATTATAACAGAACTTCGGCATGCCGCTTTCTGCAAACAGTTGAGTGCGTTTCAACCATTTTTTGCAGTCTTGAAGGCATACCTCGTGAGTCTATACCATAAGCATACCTTGATGCGTCTTGCACTGTTTGCGTTGCGTTTCATGCAAAATGTAGAAACGCGTTCACTTTGTTTACATTTAGAATTATCGAACTCGTCAAATTTGTTTACAAACTTCCAGAAATGTCAAAAGCGGCAAAAGTTAAGTGCGGAACACCGGAGTACGCCATCTCTGGTTCGCTGCACTCTGCCGCCATTATGTGTGCTTATGCAACATCTCCACCGATGAAGCTGGGGTTCTAGCATCTGTCATTGACCCAACATCTCTACGCTGCATTAAAGCGAAAATATCCTTTGAACATTAAAGAAAATGTGTTTTTTTACTTCTAAGTTTGCAAATGGAAACCGTAAATTGAATGATATTAGCAGTTTATATTTTGAAATATTTTAAGTTACCCGACAACTCGACACGCAAACGCCAGACAATAATTTTGACAGATAATTACGTTAATTTATTGGCAAGGTTTTGTGTGTGGGCAGTTTGATATCATAACATAATCATTTGTAAAATGGCGTCAGACAAGTACGTTCGATGCAGTAAAGCGAAAATATCCTTTAAGTATTACAGAAGATGTGATATTTCCCTTCTAAGTACATACTAATAGATGATCCAATAGGAAACAACTCAATATTTGCTTTCATATTATGTTACCAATGTTGTTGCCGCCACGAACTTTTCGTACAAATAAAAATTTAGCTGTCAGTCATTCAATTTACTGTCTCCATTGGCAATTTGCTTCAAAATTGCGATTGAACGCAATCATAAATTGCGTGTCGAGTTGTCGGGTAAGTAAAGAATTCGGACCGTTGAGCTATAAAAAAATGAAAAAGTGGGCGTGAACCGCCTTTTTCTCTGACTTCGATGGTGTAATTTTTTTGGTGCAAACTTATAGGGTGGGTGTTAGGGAGGGGTAAAGGCGGAAACTTCAATATTTTAAACAGCTAATATTTCAAAAACTGTTTAGACGATCTTCATAATATTCATATCGTTAAAAAGATAATTAAATGACCTTTTATTTAATATGCATTTGTGTAAATAAATAATATATATATCTTGAGAAAAATAACAAAAACTGAAAAGGCACATTTTTTTTATAAAAAACTATGTTTTTCTTTAAAAAATACGTATCTAATTGTATATGAAAATAAGTTTGTCTTAAAGCCCATAAAAATATCTTTAATTTGATGTATAATTTTATATATTTAGACTTAAGTTTTGTAAGAAAATGGTCTGTTGTTTGTGTTGCTGGCGATAAGAGAATCGCACATAATTATAAGAGAATACACATATGCATATTATATAAAAGGTCATTTAAATATCTTTTTAACGATACCAATGTTATGAAGATCGGATAAATAGTTTTTGAAATATCAGCTTTTAAAATATTGAAATTTCCCCCTTGACCCCTCCCTAAAGCAACCACTATTAGTTTGCATCAAAAAAAAGTATACCACTAAAATCACTAAAAAGGGGCGGACCACGCCCACTTTTTTCTTTTTTCTACCTCAACGGTCCGTATTCTTTACTTGTTCCAAGAATTATAATCGATAGTGTATAAAAACAGTCGATAGTGGCACAAAAAATTTCGATACTCCGATTCTGTTTCAGCTCTATAAAAAGATAAATTTTTTGCAATTAGTCAACATAATTTATAGAGGAAAAACACTTATTTTAGAACAGCAGAAAATAATACTGGAAGTAATAAAAAATGACTTTGTTGGAAAACATACGCGAGTTGTTCACTTCTGAGTCAGCCCGTAATAAAAATTCATCTCTGGCTGCTGGATTCCTTGTAAGTGCTAGTGGACTATGGCAGAGTAAAAATTATCTTTGTTTACTAAGCCATGTTTTTGTTGCAGTTCTTTGCAGGCTGGTGGGTTCTGATTGATGCTATGTCGGTAGATAGGCTACATCAGATAACCACTGGCCATGTTTTTATAGGAGTTTTCGGAACGATTAGTTTTTTTATGGTAAACACGGTGAAAAATTCTCACGTAAGCGCAATTAAAAAAGAACGTTGGTTTTCTTCGATGTTCAAATTATTTTAATATTTTTTTTTAAAGATTTCGGAAGAGAACACATCAGACTCAGGAGCTCGTATTGCAAAAATTTGGCTTCTTATTGGATTCGTAATGGGTTTTGCCTCAATAATTGCAGCAGTGTGGGTTATGATCGACGATTTTATAAATAACAGTAAGTCGATGATGTTATTGCAATTCCTTAAGAATTTATAATTTGTAATTAACTAAAATGAATTTGCTCTGAAGAGGCTATAAATTCGATTTGTTAATTTCAAAAATGCGAAACTACATTTAGCTTTAAACTATTGTAATCATTTTCACAAAAAAACAAAAGTGCTTTACTAACATTTTGTTTACTTTCGTAAAGCTAAAAAGGATAATTGGCCGGGTGTAGCGCTTCTCATGCAGAACGTGCTCATACTTATTGGAAGTCTTGTATACAAATTCGGCAGAAACGAGGAAGACTGGAATGAGTAAAAGGGCTAGCAAATGCTCTTGCTTTAGCTAAAAAGTAGACATAGATTTTCTTTATAATATATTGCTGCACTATAATAATTTTATGTACGTACGTTGATCCCATATACATACATACGTATGATTATGTTATTATAAAATAAATGTTTAATCTCATTTAAGGAATAATCTTTCAAGTATTTTGTCTTAAATCCACAAATCTGTCAATTTTATTAGAATTTGATTAATTAACTTTATATATATGTGTGTAAAACAGTTGAGACAACAAAGAAATATAATCACTATTGAAATCACAAAAGAAACGAGTTTTATGAAGATGGTCAAAATTTTTCATCGTAAGCATTTATGGGACACTCGTTTTCGTTTTGTAAACACCATTCTGGCTGCATTGATTCTGCGCCAATTCCGCGTTCTGTCAAACGTTGTCGATGGTATAACATCCGCGCCTCAGCCTGCCTCCACGATTCTTTTGGGTTCGACCATAAACGTTCCGCTAATGCACTAGCCCGAGGCCAAAAACGTGAGTCGAGAGTGAACTCATCAATTTGCTCCGACCAGATAGCTGCTTCAGCACCAAGTACTTGAGACTTGTACTCACCAGCGATGCTGTCCAAATCATTGTCATAGACTTTCTGCCAGCCAATATATGGCGAACACCAATTATTACCGTCGTTAACCCAACCGGGACCTCCACAGTCAAAGTAGAGAGCATCGTAGTTTGAAATTATAATGCGGAAGCCACGTTTTAAAATGTCTCTAATTTTCATATCACGACCCGTTGTCCAAATTTGAATATTATAGCGTTCCTTATCTAAGTACTCATCGATGTATGGCACATCTGTGAGACGGCTTGTCCACAACGTAATTGACGTTTGCTTTGAATGGGCAATATTGTCCACAAGATTCTGGGCTTTGTTTTGAAAATGACCCCACAGGCGAACAAAGTCAGATTCATTTAAGCCCCAACCCTTCTCCAGCATCCAGTTTTGTATGCGTTTACTGCTATTCCAACAATCAACGGACACTTCATCGCCACCCATATGAAAAACATCGGTATCAAAAAGCTCGAACATTTCTCGATATATATTTTCCAGGATTGGGTATAATTCCTCAACGGTGGGATCCAGCTGCCCACAAGGAGGCTCCACGCAATAACTCTTCCATGGTTGCGCATTAAAACATGCAATCATATCTTTATGTTGCCACCCTTCGCCAACATGAGCGGGAGCATCGAACTCGGGCATCACACGAATTCCGCGCACACGTCCATATTCCACTATATCAGCTATCTCTTCATGACTATAAACCTTACGTGCCGAATAGGCGCCTAGTTTATACAGTTCAGGTTGAGATTTAACTTCAAATGGGAAACTGTGAGAATCAGTGATGTGCCAGTGGAAGGTATTCAATTTTACCATAGCCATTGCATCTAATTACAATAATAATAAATTTGAATTAAAAAATTTTGTTGGATAATTCTAAGGATTACCCAATGTTCGTTTAATGGCCTTCACATTGAAGAAGTTACGTGATGTGTCCAACAGTAAGCCGCGCCACTTGAAAGCTGGTGCGTCATCAATATCGGCGCGAGCCAAAATTTGTATCTCACGTCGGATATCGTCGTATATTAGAACCTGTGAAAGCGTCTCTAAGCCATTACGAGCGCCGAAGTAACTGTTTGCTGAAATCGTAGCAGTTGCTGCGCTGCGATTCGCTGAAGAAATTTGTAGTGTATAACTCTCATCAGTGTCTAATGATAGCCTTGGTACTACGTCATCTAACGCCGATTTCAACTCCACTAACACTGTTAGCTTTCGGCCACCACTTTTCAAAACGTTTTTATTTGGTACGCCCGATAAAATAAGTTGAATGAAACGATCTTTGCTTTCACTCCAAAGATACGCCTGTTTACTTAGAGTGGGCAATCGAAATTCAATGTTTTCTGGATCTATAGCCAACATATAGCTATCAAAATTAACAAGACCACTTGGACGTGGCCATATTGTACCGGGAACATTGCCGCTACAGAACAGACGGCATACTGGTAGACTAATGGCCTTACTAAAATTCTGTTCGTCTAACTCCACCTTGACACATTTACCTTCACGGCATTCGTAACCATATATTAAGCTAAAAAAGGATTGACATTTCTCTTTAATTTATTGAAATTAATTTATGTAAATATGTATGTATGTATACTTATATCACTGCCAGTTGGCTTGTGAGACGTATACGATCGTGCTAGAATTTAGTTGATGTTTTGATTTTTGTAAATACAACTTACTCGTCACTGGATGCGCAGGATTGTCTTACTCCCAAAACAAAAACTACTAATAACGATGTTAAAACCTTCATGCTTTCAACGAATTTTACAGCAGTAATATTTAGTCAGGTCACTTCAATGCTTATTCGTGGAATGACTACAAATAAGCGAGCCAATATCATTTGCTTGTACCACAGAGCATCACATCAAAAGAAACTTGAAATTTGCCCACACAAACCGAAACAAAACAAAAAGAAAACGAAATTGTAAGTAACTTGGTATCGGGTTGTCGGCTAATTATTACCGCCGCACCTTTCCATCTGGGCTATTGTTGCTTTAAATTCTGTATGACGCATGCGCTTATGCTCGTAAAATTTGTAATTTTCAGATACATATGTATGTATGTATGTATGTATGTATACTTACAATATTTATTTATTTCTTGCAATGTTCCATTTAAAGGGGCTTTTTTATTATTATATAGAGTTTTACTCATAGCAACTCTAAATAAATCAGCATGGCGCAGGGTTTTGCTAGGAACATTGAAATATACTCTGCTAAGCAGTAAAGGGAAATCAACGTTACCAGCAATAACATCAAATATAAAAGAAAAAGACAAAAAAATACGACGATTATGCAACGACATTAAATTAATTAATTGACAACGAGAAAAATTAGAAGGAATAAGGTCAGATAAGTTCAGCGTCTCCAAATATAGGCAGCATTCTCTAATCTTGAACGAACAAATGTAGAGAACAAATTCTTATGGGTGTAGGGATTAGTAAACGCAGAGCTATTCCGTCGCACAAATGCAAGCATTGTAAATGAGTCCGCTACTACATAATAAGTATGCGTGACAAAAGTTAACTTCGAATAAAAAAAAAAAAAAAACACCAAGGTCCTTGACCTCGCTGATAGATACCAAGCGAGTATCTGAAATACAGTAGGTCGTCAAAAGTGACACACGTTGTTTTGAAAAGGTAATAGAGATGACATTTATTTCTGTTAAGCGACATACGATCGGCATGAAGTAATAGCGAGTCAATAAAAGATCTGATAACGGAATAGATTTATAGATCATCAGCATACAAAAGATATTTTGCAGTAGAAAAGCAGGACCCAATGTCATTTATAAATAATAAAAATAACAAAGGGCCCAATATACTAGGATTTCGAAGAAATGCCGCCCAGACAAAAGATTTAGTTATGTGCGATAAATAGGACATTATCCATTGGAGGAAGGTCGAAAGAACCCAAGCTTCGAAAGTTTACGTACAAAAATTTTATGCGAAATTCTATTAAATGCCTTTGAAAAGTCCGTGTGTATAGTAACCACTTGAAACACGTTTTGCAAACTATTTAGACATTCTTCTGTAAAAACAGCGAGATTAGTTACCGTAGACCTGAAACAAAACCATGTTGCTGGGGACAAATTTATAAAATAGGCTATTTTTGATAATACATTCAGAAAGTTTCGAGGCTGTAGTTAACTTAGAAATGGGCGGTAATTACTAACATCACTCTTAAAAATAGGAGAGTTAAGCAGGGATCACACGATTTGTACATTTGGCAGTTACAGAGTGACATTGTCAAGAAAGTTTTAGTTCAGATCAACAACAAAATTTTCAAACAAAATCACTCTGTAACTGTTAACATGCACAAATCGTGTGATCCCTGCTATAGACGGATGCTTCCAGTCGTCAATGCATATCCCCGAATATAGTGATTTATTAAAGATGTATTTTAAGGGTTCTACTAAAGAAAAGCAATTCTTTAGCAATATGACAGAAATGCCATCGGTATCTGTTTGGCTGGAATGTTTAAGGCTTCGAATACTCGTCACAATATCTTCATCTGTGAGAATTAGAGAGCCCACATTGAACCAAGCACATTCTCCACCCCTATCATGTATGTATGTTTGTACATATGTATATATATTTATCATGGCATTTATTGACGTTTGATTTTAACAGTAAATATAACATTTACTTGTATTTATATACATACACATAAACATATACATAGGTATGTATACATACATATATGGTATCAAGTAAGTTTGCGACCATTTGAAGGCTTAAGTGCTTAGTTACCACATGCACAACGAAATTCAAGCGCAGAACTAATTTTTGAGAAAGCATTTGCTACGATACTTCTATGTATCCCTCTGAATCGTTCATGTTAGTTGTAAGAAACAAAGTCGAAATGCGCTTTCCTCGTCTGGTACATATTTTTGAAATTAATTTAATTAAACGAAAATAGTAAAAAATCAAAATCAGACAAAAAATGTTTACTCCCAAAATACAAATGTGTGTAAAATAACAAATTTTAAAGCTAGGTTATCGATTTATGTAGGATTAACACCTTTTTGAGTTAAGGTATTATCTTCGTAAGTTTCCAAAACATCAGCCAAATGTTCATTATCTCTAGGTTTCTTGAACAAACGCTTCTTGCTTGCAGCTTTCTTCCGCTTTGGCACTGGTTTTTTTGGCCCATGATCTTGCATTGAACGAATACCTATGTACATGAAAGTCGTGGAATAATATATAAGGATTACAAAATACTTTTTTAAAAGTAACATGCCTTGTTTTTCAAGGTATTCGTCAATTTTTGCATCGTCCATAGCATCCACGGTCGCTGAGCGCCATAACTTTTGAAATTCTTCATCCACCTATAACCACAAAATTTATATTTTTTAATAACATTACGAGAATGCTAAATTATTGTACATTTTTACTATCTACCATAAAATTTGCTGTTCTATCATTGTAAAATAAAATCTTTTTTTTGTCGATCGGCCGAACTATGAATATAATTTCTGAAGCGCGGTTCTTGAGAACTTTTTCACAATGTGGTAGTGATTCCTGTACATCATCTAGCAATACTCCCCCCAAGCCCTTTAAGTCATGTTGCTTCAAAAGACGCAGTAGGTTCTTACCATCCTTGATTTTATATACCGGCTTAAAACTAAAACGTTGCCCATCCGGTGTTGCCTCGATTTTTGGATTATTTATGAGTGCTTCAGAGGCTAGCCACTAAAACGGAACGAACGAAAATTACATCCAATAAATCTGTTTACGATTAGGGTAGCCTACATTCTTAACAGATTGACCAATATCCAATTGATTTGTTTCGTCCAAGATATCTTCAATGCTCAAAGGATGATCATCGCCGTCTTGATGTCGGGTGCGCATATGTTTAACAATCTTTGCTAATACACCAAATCGATATTGGGAACTGCCAGACATAGTTTTATATCTAAAACGTTCATTAAATTTAAAATACTTTACTGACAAAATTGTGTCGCCACACAACTTACGTGCTAGCGTCCAATTTAGGAGCGCTTGGCGGGCGCATTTTCTTTTTGCCGTCATCTTTTGGTTGGAGTGGTGGCGGCGGCTCAGATTTTGGCTTCTTCTCCACGCTTGTTTGGGAAAGACAATTCAGTAACAAGGCATAGTTGTATATAATACACTTACGTGGGAGTGGCCATTGCCCTTTTTTTGAACGCTTCGCGTTCTCTAAGTAGAGCTGGATCCATTATTATACGTCTAGTATCCTTGCAATGTAGCTGAATAAATTTATTGGAACTATAATAATGATTTTGTTTATTTTTTTTTTTTTTTTTTTGGTTGGCAAATGTCAATTCAGGACATTTGATACAGCAAGGGTATTTAGGCCCTTAAGCTTCCGGTTGTACTAATGATTTTAATTGCAAGCTAGTCCAAACTATAATCCCACGAAGCAGGAACCTCGACGATATAGTGGTGGCTCACAATTTTATACAGACAATATTTAAATTATGAAGATATAAATAAATTAATGATGCTTCGATAAAAATTTTAGTAGTGACAAGAAACGTATACAAAGGTGGACTTCTTCTATATGTATATGTTAATAGTATGACATTTGACGTTTATTGTCAGTGACATGTTACGATGCTTAAGTATATAAAGGGTGATTTAACATTTCAAAAACTTTTTTTTTTTTTTTTTTTTTAATTAGATTCTTGGAATTACTGATAATTATATTACTCATATACTTTGTGTCAGTTTTCGTTTAAGTCTTTCATTTGTGAATATTCGTTTTTACATGAAACTTACGTGCTAAACTTAGGCTATGCTTAAAAATATAAAAGGCAATTTAACATTACATATTTATGATAATCGTATACTTGTTGTATGTTTTCACTTTGTGTATGTATTCGCATAAGTCTTTCATTTGTGAATTTCAGTCTTTACTTGAATTTGACTTGAATTTTACATGCATTTTACATACTGTTATAATATATATATATTTTTTTTTTTTTTTTTTTTTTTTTATAATTAATTCTGACTTTAGAAGTAATTGTATATAGGTTGTTTCTAACTCTCAAAAAGTACTTAACTTCACTTAGGCTTTTAAAGCATATGACTTGTATTTCTGTTTAATTTCATTAAAGGACTTTGTCCAAATTTGCCTTCCGTAGGAAGTGTGTCAGTTCTCTGAGGTAATTTAAATTGACAGTGTTGAAAAATTCCTTAAGATTATTTGTTTTATTGAAAAATGTAAACGAAGTTCTAGCAGCCGAAAACTTTGAGCACTCAAAAATCAAGTGATCACTGGTTTCCTTTACTTGACACGTTGAGCATGAGTCTATCATTCCCCTATTGAATTTACTTAAATACACTTTCCCGTAAGTGTGCCCTGTTATTAAACGATTTATTAATTTTATATCATACACATCTAGGTCACATTTCTTATCTTTAAACCAAGGCACTTTTTTGATATCCCCTATGTTTTCTGCAAAGAATTTACCTTTAGACATGCTAATGTTCTTGAACTCATTTTCCCATTCAATCCAAATATGTTTTTGTATTTGACATAAAGCCTCACCCAGAGATAAACCAAATTTTAATACTGAGCCGTCTGTCACCGCTAAACCAGCCTGGTGGTCCGCCTTCTCATTTACACCTATGCCTACATGCCCTGGCACCCAAAGTATTTTTGCACTTTCACAATCAGATTTTTTCATAGTGTTATGAATCAGAGCCACAATGAAATTGGATGTTTCTTCCTTTGAAAGCAAAGTGACTGCTGCCAAACTGTCCGTGATAATACACCATTTTTTTATTTTTTCCCTAGTTAATGATTTTACAGCCAACAATATTGCAACCAGTTCACCATATGTGGATGAGAAGTTACCTATTATTTTAAACCTGTCAGATGAATTTCGTTGCGGATCATAGCATGCTACACCCACTACACCGTCAGCAACAGACGCATCCGTTGCAATCAAGTAAAAGTTTTCTTTCTGTAGCTCTTCAAATTTCGCTAAGAAGATGCATTTGAGTTGTTCTTTGCTGTAATCATTTTTCGAACTTTTTAGAAATTTAGCTATTATGCTAAAGTTCTTGTGTCTATTAAAATTTACATTGCAATCAATGTTTACAAATGTCTCTTCATATTTTTTAAAAATGTAACTGTAGCTGCACTTTCCATAGTGTTTACTTAAAAATTCCGTTCTTAAGTTTTTATTTTTAATCCATTGTTTGCCAAGTTCTTTGGCAGCTAGCCATTCTGCTCTTTTCAAGGGGGGGAGTTCCCCCGCCAATACATATCTAACATGTATAGGTGTACTCGGTGGAAGACCGAGGCACCTTCTAAGTGACTCATTAAAAATACTTTGCATTTTATTGTTATATCCTCCTGGAGCATCCGCATATGTTGTGTTAGCATATTCAGCTTTGCTTCTGACATAGGATTTGAAAAAATTTATCGAGACTTTGGGGTCCAACCCCCCCTTAATAATGATTTTGTTTACACGATATCTACTTAATACATTTTAGTCAGCTGATTCACTGCAAGTGCTTCTTCTTATTGTTGTATCATTCGCAAGAACGGGCATTAGGGTCGGACACTACTGAATCGATCGTATAGCAAAAAGCTCAAAAAAGTCGTAAAGAGGTACAATATATGGGAGGAAAATGTTTATCAGATAACTTTTAAGATGAGAAACATGCTGTCCGCCTACCAAGCCATGGGTTCAATAATGTCCATTAAATTGCACTTCTCATTTGAATATGTTTCCATCTAATTTAGTCCAGATGAGCAATGAGCAAGGTGAATGATTATCAGGAAATTCTAAGGATTGAACAGCGTTATGTTGGAAAAAGCCAAATTATCATACTTTTTAACTATTTTTGGTCTCTTAAAAGAAATACTAGTAGCGGTGTATATAAAAAAAAAAGAAAAACGAAAATATTTCGAAGAAAAAAGGAAAACGTAGACATACTTATTATCATAAGCAAAAATAAGCCAATTTTTTTTCGATTTTAAGTTACTTATGACTTTTGGATAAGATCAAATAATTTTTTTTATTACCTCTCGATCAAATAAGAGCTTGAAAATATTAAATTTTTTTTAAAAACTTAAGTTTTTTTAATTAAAAGACCGATTTCTTTGTTTGAAATGTACAACCATTATATTTCAAAAACAGAAAAAAATGTAATTCGATCAAAAAACTACAAAGGAAGGTAAGGGAAAGCAGGAAAAATAAGAACAGCTCACACAGCGTAAGCTTAGCTGAATGCGTTTAGCTGCCGGCTTAAGTATTGCGCATGTTGTTGCGGGTTCGACTCCCGCAGAAGCCAAGAAGAAAGAAGTCTGATGAGGAAATGTGGTGATTTCCGAAATAGCACTATAACTTCTACCGCTTTGAGTATTGTTGTTTTTTCTTAATAATTTTCCAATTAACCAATCGGCCTTAAAGCTCAAAAATATTTAAAAAAAATAGTTTTATGGCCAAACAATAACAAATAACAAAGTTATAACTTCTTGTAGTACCAATTTGAAGAATACTTAAGGTTTATTATATTTCTTAGTTAAAAAAGTAATAAACTAAGTGACGGGGAAAAACTTTAATTATAGTCGTGTCCTATGAACTAAAGCATAACATAATTTCTATATGAGAACTTCTGCAAATTTCCATACCTTTTATAAAAATTATATATTAAGTTTGGTTCCAAGTTTTTGAACACCAGATGGATAAGAGTTAGGCACATCAAAAAGTATACAGAAATGATCAGGATGATGAGAGGAGTCGATTTAACCATGTCCGTCTGAGGGACAAATATAACATACAGCCAGAGAACTTATAAGAAATGAGAAGGAGCAAAATGACTTCAGCTTTTATTGTGAGTTCTTATAAGTTCTCTGATACAGCTCTCATTTAATTCTACAATTCATGAAAGGTGTGAAGCTTTCGGCATAGCCGAAGACATCCATTTTATCTTTGTTTTATTTACTTTTGTATCACTTATCACTGTCTTGTTTATACATAGTAGTTTGGGGATTTCCAATATGTAAATGATTTCCTAAAAAAAAATACGTACCAAATTATTTATATCGGAAATCTTTATTTCGCGCTAATGCAATTAATTTTATAGTTTAATAGTACCATTAATATTTCATAATTTCATTATTAAAAACACTTAAAGTTAAATATCTTGGGAACGCAATATGCACAAGGTAAGAATTGTTTAAATACTTAAGTAGCGTTGAATACACTTGTGATATTACTACATAAATGATGCATGACTTCAATGAAGTATATAAATGCGTTGTTTCCAAACCAATCCTTTCATTGTTGTCACAAACAATTCGAAGGATTTTCAAAATGAATAGGTTAGAAGCGTTATCATCTCTTATATTTCCTTCTGATCCGACCGTAGGTAAAATTGGTTCGATTGAGTACAATGTGTGGTTAGCCCAGCTGTTTGGAGTCCCTATAGTTGGCTTAATACCGAAGTCACCTTCAATGAGTACCGCGGTTGTTGTGTATGGAGCCTTCGCCACTTTCGTGGTTACATTTATGTACACGGCCTTCGAAATCTATGATCTGGTTTTATGTTGGCCCAATCTCGATAGCCTTACGCAGAATATCTGCTTATCATTGACGCATATCGCCGGAGCCATAAAGGTAAATGCTGATCAAAACGAAATTGTAAACTAACAACAAAAGCTGAGTATTTTCAAATGATCTAGATTATTAATATTATATACCGTCTCAAAGACGTCGCCAACGTGGTGAGAAAGATAGAGTACGCAACAAAAACGTACGTCAATTCGAAAAGTCAGGTTAGTCAGCTATTACAACTATCTAATAAATTATTTATTTTACATTATTTTACAGCTAAAGGTGTTTTACCGAGGTGAATTTGAAAATAAGGTTCCATTAACTATTTATGCCTCGCTAGTCGGGTTTACCGGCATTTTGGGCATTATTTATTTGATTTACAGTAAGGTATTTGTGCATGAAAAGTGGTTAAGAGTTAAAAACTTATTCCTTTAATAACATACATATAAATAGATCCTCATGGAGTTGCAGGCCGAATATTTCCATATCGTGTGAAGCTGCCCGATTGGATGCCTTTTGGTGTGCAGCTGGTCTATATGGGCGTTGGTGTGCTGGTTTTTGCATTGCAAATTGTCGCCATTGACTATCTTAATGTAACAATGATCAACCAAATACGATTTCAGTTAAACATACTGAACTTGGCCTTCGATGAGCTCGATTTGGATTTTGAATCGAAAAGGGAAACACCAGCTTCACGGATTGTCAACCCTGACTATAAATTGCGAAATATAATTGAGCATCATTGTTTGCTGAGAGAGTGAGATACATACATACATATTTATGCTTAAGCAATGTAGAAAAATGAAATCATATATGCATGTTAATTACTATATTTTATTTTGTTTTAAATTTAAAGATTGCGAAATGAGGTTGAAGATATTTTTCGAATACCAGTTCTCATACAATTTTTTACTTCAGTCGTTATATTCGCCATGGCAGGATTTCAAGCCAATGTAAAGGCCGAAGACCCGAACGGCGCTTCTCTCATTTACTGTTATTGTGGCTGTATTTTTTGTGAGCTGTTTGTCTATTGTTGGTTTGGCAATGAAGTGTCAGAACAGGTTATTAAATATCATTTTTATTTTTAGTTTTTTAATATGAAATCATTGGTAATACTATTTTTAGAGTAAAACTTTGGCCACAAGCGGCTACGGCTCTCCTTGGTATGAGTTCGACCAGCGCTTCAAAAGCTCGCTCTTAATTTTTCTTAGCAAGTCACAGGAGCCTTTTGTGTTTACGGCTGGGGGATTCATGTCGCTCTCCCTTCCCAGCTTCTCGGGAATTTTAAGCAAGTCATACAGCTTTATCGCATTGCTGCGCCAAGTATATGGACGCTAAATCAGTTGGAGAACTAATCGTTTTGTTTTCTTTCATGACACATTACTTGTAAAATATGCAATAAATTTTAAAATTAGTTATTAATTATGAATTTGGTTAGATCGGTGTTTGCTCGAACTTCTTTTTCAAACTCTGCGACCTACAGTTTTTCACCGCCTCCGGTCAAGAGAAGATTATTTTAAAATATTTCGGAGGTTGTGTGTGTTGAATTTGCTAAGTGAAGGGCGATAGCTATTCGAAAAAATCAATATTTTGTAATATCAACCATGTCGAGACATAAACGATAGAATACTAGATTGCGTCTTCCGACGAAGAATAATATTGTTCATAACGTCAGAGCCCCGAATTGAGAGACAATCGTTGAAATTATAAACAACAAATGTGAGGTTAGGTAAAGATGGAACTTTAAGGTTTTTACAAGTTTCGGCACTTTATGTAACATATTTATGTATGTACATATGTATATACAAATAACTTCATTTATGCTCTGTCTTTAATTTGAAGCCTTGAAAAAAACTGCAGAGAAGCATTGGCAGACACAAATAACTAAATCGTGGAGTCGAGAGCGGGGTTATGCGGATGAATGCTCGCATTTTAAATTTATACAGACATCGCTCATTATGTGTTGTGCGATATTCAGCGCCGTCGTTCTGACACTGAAGATGTGAGAACAATAGTAATACAACCAGGTTATAGTGAACTTATTTGGTTTTGCACAATTCTTTTTCAAAATTAGTTTTCACAAATAGCGAGTTGGTATAAGAGCTTAACATATTGGTAATAATTGCTATTAAAAACCCTGCAAAATATGTCTCCTTGCAATATGAAATTTTTAAGTCTGCAATAAGCGTATATAACATATGTACATACATACATATGTATGTAAGTACAATATACTTATGTACTATGCATGAATCAATAATTAAAGGTTCTGTAATAAAGCAGCTCACTCTTTTCCGCATAACAAATCGGCTCCTTAACTTATGAAGAATGTTGCATATTCTACAGTTTTCACTTGTAATAGTAGTATATTGAAGACATCTTTATACTAAAAAAAGCGTTGGCATTACTGACTCGTTTGTCTAATTTATAATTTTTTACCTGTTGACATTTGGTTTTGTGATTGCAATAATTTGGGTGAGTTTTGCAAAAATTAATGTTATTTCATAACAATATAACAGTTTTTCAATTGAAACATCTTATATATCTTATTTTCAGTGTAATTAATCACAATACTTAGAATGCCATCCCTTCAGTGGGATATTATTTGAACATTGGTGGCTGAGAAGCTCGTGAGTAAATACCAGTTTTGTTAACATCAATGATACATCTAACATATGTACATACATAATTATTATTATTGTGAATGTACATATATTTTCCCAACAGTGTCCATCGTCGATCGACTGGAACGTCTTCCTGCCACCGATCTATAGCATTTTTTGATGGCACGCACACGTAAGTTTGCATTTATTAAGGGAAATTCTTATAATTAAACCATTTCGTTTGGTGCAAAAATGCCCAAGTGCAAAACCTCCGTCTTCTAACTTTTTTCCTGCGTTAGACGCACACACTCACACGTAAGTTAAATGTAAGATCGCAGTTGTCTACCGGCTTAGAAACGGCCGACCTATTTTATGAGCCTTGTTATTGAAATTAGTCACCGCAGAACGGTACGTACACGTCGGTGGGTAACTGCGCTCTAATATGGAAACTTAGGAGAAATAATAATAATTGAAACACTTTGTTTACAGGTTCCTTCTAATTAACTAACTTTCCCAAAGACGATACCAAATTATTTAAGATTTCGTTTTTGAGTAAAAAATAAAAATAAAAATGGGCTATATCGTGACAGTTTCTACAATAATCATTTGGTTTTATTTTCATTTTCATTTCAAAAATTTACATGCCCGTTGTGCTAATCGGAATGTATAAATCCTTTTCACTCTATCTGTTATTAGTTTCTTCAGATCTAAGAGGATCAGAATTTATTTTTTTTTCTTTTCAGAGAATTAGAGACAAGACTTCAAAAGCAAAATTAAAATGATCGCTTTTGATGTATAGCGATGCTATTCATTCCGATTCCGATCAAATTTTCAAAATCTATATACAGAATAGGCCTGAATAACCCAAATATTTAAAATTTGAAAGTTTTTATGTTTGTAATTCAATCATGTAAAAACGGGTCACCGAGTTGGAATGAGATTTAGCAGGTATAGCTTATAGCCTGCATTAAAAGATAGCCATTTTTTTTAAAATAAAAATACCGATAAATGGGGATGAGTTAGCCTGAGGGATCTATAAACATATAACACAGCACGACAGTGGTTGGTACACATGAGAAACGTTAATGGAATATGAAAATAGGCTTAAAATATAGAAATAGTCTCGGAGTTTTGCTGTAGCACGTAAGAAAAAATCAGAGAAAATCGATTTTTAAGCTTCAAAGGACCGTGGAGGTTCACTTCTAATGTAATACTATTATAAAAAGTTCTATAAAAACAGAATGGGTGAACCGATTTTAATGATTGAGTTTTTGAAGTTTTGAAAAGGTAATTCAATTTGGATTTTTTTTTATTAAGAAAAAAATTTTTTTCTCCGGTAGATGGCGCTTTAATTTTCAAGTAAAGTTAAAAAATAACCAAAAATGTACGAAATACATTAAAAATACAAAAAAAATTATAAAAATACAAAAATGAATATGAAATCTTAACTCTTCTTTTTTGTTAAAAATATTGGTCGTTTTTTTTTTTTTTATTTATTTATTTCGTACATTTTTGGTTATTTTTTAACTTTACATGAAAATTAAATTGTCGTACTGTGTAATCAGTTTCAGGGTCATGGAGAAAGCTATAAATTATTGAAAGAGAGGCCGTACCGCCACTGACCGCATTTCTCGGAAAATATATACATACATACATACATATGTGCGATAGAGAACTGCAATTAGGTTTTTATACACACGATTGAGTTTTTTTAATTTACATTTTTATTGATAATATTAATTTGGCGAACTTTCCATTTTAAATTTAGTTCTTCTGCTGGCTCAAGGTTCGACCTTTTTTTTTATTATTTGCCAATTAAAATAGAGTTAAATCTCCACATATTTATTTTTATAAAATGGAAGGGTAACATTGCGCATATATTAGATAGTTAGTACAAAAATAAAATAATTACTTAAAAAATACTATTTTAATAAATATTTTTCTAATACTTTTTCGCAAAAAGGGATCACATTTTTCCCCCTTTCTGCGTACTTCCAAAATACAACTATAGATTAAGGAGTGTCAGAATTTAGCTGTGTTTTATAATTGAATCATGTGCACGATGTACGTAAGTACATATATCCAACAAGCCAGTCAACGAATATTTAATTTTAATTTTGAATGTCAGAAGTGTATGGCGAAGAATCAATCACTCAATTATTTAAAAGCGAAACAGCAATTAAAACAATTTCTTATAAATAAATTATTTTATTTTTTCCTTCACTTGATTCCATTTACATACATATGTAAACACTAACAATTATCAATATGTATTCACATTTTTGAATAGATCAAAGCCCCGAAAACACATTTTCTTATGGGTTTGTTCTTATAATAGCTCGTAACTTTATTTAAGTTTGTCCCAACAATATGAGTTTAGGATGCTATTTTATAGAAGGCATTTTGCTGTTGAAGATGTATGCATAAGTGAGTAAATTAAAAAAAAAATGAACGCAAATGGGAAAGAGCGTACAAAGCGCCTAACATGCGACGGTTCTAAGGTGTCTTTTTTGAACACCAAAAACTTTAGCCAACAAAAACAGCATGAATTCTTAGCTAGCAAGAAGATAATGTCCACCATATTCCGATGACCCTCACTAGCTTCGGGTCAACCTAATTTGTTTCGCTATCAAATACCCTCCCTCGAAATAACCGAACATTACACTAGTATTGGCTTATTTACATATACAGTGGATCAAAGCCAAACTCGGACACCACAGCAAAATTTTTTTTCACCTAAGCTTCAATTATTTTCAAATAATTCAAGAAAAATTCAATACTCATTTTCAATAGTTTATTGGATTAACATTTATTTAAGAATAGATAAGTTGAAAAAATTTAATTTTTAACAGCAATAAATTCAATGCCAAAGCCAAAAAGATGAGAAGGCAACGAGGTCAAACTAGCCCAGAAATCAGACAATTGATTGTAAAGCACTCCGAAGATGGGAAATCCTTGTGAGAAATATCTAAAATAGTAAATAGGAGCCATTCACTATTCAATATGTTCTAAAAATATACAAAATTATCAAAACCGTAAAAAATTAATCAAAATTGGCACACAACAAAATTTTAACATCAGCGGACGAGCGCTATCTTGTGCGGAAAACTAAAGCAAACCCCTTTCTAAGTGCGCCAAAATTAGCTGCAATCACTGACAATGAACTGGGAAAAACAGTATGCCCGCAAACGATCAGAAACATGCTCCATCGGGAAGATTTATATAGCAGGAGATGTCGAGTTAAGCCACTCATAAACGAGCGAAATAAAAAGGTGAGTCTAGAATTTGCTGAAAATGCATCGTTCAAAAGATTTTTTGTTCTGGAAACAAGTGATGTTTACTGACGAGAGCAAATTCAATATTTTTGGGTCTGACGGCAAGCCTTATGTGTGGCGAAAATCAAATGAGGAACTTCATTCCAGAAATATGAAACCAAATGTTAAACACGGCGGCTGTGGTGTAATTGTTTGGGAATCCTTTTCGGCCGCTGGACCTGGCACACGTCATTTTATTAAAGGGATTATGGATGCAAAGATGTTTTTAGATATTTTGTAGCTAAATGTACCCTTGTCAAGCAAAAAGTTGGAGTTGGGCGAAAATTGATTATTTTACCAGGATAACGACCCAAACATAAAGCCAACAACGTGCGGATCTGGCTGCTGTATAATATTCCACATGTTTTGGAAACACCAGCACAGAGTCCTGACATAAATGCTATTGAAAATTTATAGAGTTATCTTGACGCAAAAGTTCGCCAGCACAGCATTTCTAATTTCTTGAAGAGAGTATTACTGGAAGAGTGGGAAACAATTGAGCCCAGTTATTGGGAAAACCACGTAGAAAGCATGCCTAATAGGCTGGAAGAAGTAATTAAAAATAAAGGGATGCATAGCAAGTATTAATTACTTTATAAGATTAAAATACTGAACAAATTTTAAAATGTACGAGTTTGGCTTTGGCCTTGAATTTACTCCTTTGTTTGTTTATTATTAAAAATTGCTTTTAAAAATTAAATTTCTATAACTTATTTATTCCTAAATAAATGTTAATTCCATAAACTATTGAAAATGAGTCTTGAACTTTTCTTGAATTATTTAAAAATAATTGAAACTAAGTTGAGGAAAATTTTTGAAGTGGTATACGAGTTTGGCTTTGATCCACTGTACATACATACATACACAAATAAAAAAAATACAAGAGACAAAATACAGATGGAGGTGTTTCGGTGACGAGCACAACAAATAACGCAATGAAAGCAATTTAAAGCCAATTGCTTTCTATTTAACCAAGCAACACCTGTCATTGTCTCAGTTTAATTGAGGTATTATTCAAATATGGCTCATTAACACCTTAACGCCCCTGGCACAGGGGCGGATACAGGGGGGAAGGTTTGATGAGGGGTTGGTCGGTCACCCCCTCCCCAGAACTCGAAACATTTTTTAACGATTTTTTGCGTCATTATCGACTCTACTCTATCCCAGGAAACATATTTTGAATTTTCGTAAACAAGAGTACATTATTCAACGCATTCTTCACAGGTTTTACAAACTGCAGAAAAAGTTTTAGATGGTTGTAACAAATACGCATATCCATCGATTTAAATGCTAATTTAAATTCTAGCCACGCTTCCTGTGAGTAATGTTTCTGCGAAAGCAGCTTCGCCGATTAAAACACGATTGGGTGCAAACATGTCTGAAGAACGACTAGCACTCCTACATACGCACTTAGATATTTAGACCGTCGTAGAGAAAATAATAGAAAGATTTGTGATCATGTAAATTGTATAAATCATTAGCTGAAAATCATTGTAGAAAAATGTAGATGTAAATATATAATTTGCATAAAAACTTATACGGCATTTCGTGTTTATTTTCGTGCAGCTAGAATAAGAATTGTTTGCACTTAGTTAAGAAATACCTTTGTTCGCCACTTTCTGACAAAAATGTATCTCTTGAAAAAATTTTATAAATATCACCAAATACATCTGTCAATATTTCATGCATAATATCTGATGGAAAACATATTACTTGACCCAAACAAAAATATCCACATACATATGTAATGCTCCGCCAAGAGAGGAACCTTAGGTTGCCATTGTACCGAAATCTTCGCGAAGCGTCACATATAAATATTGTTTTTGCACAAGAAAAGATTGATCTGGCACAAATAAATATATATTTTCTAATAACTAAAAAGGAGTTTGTTAACATTCGCCAAGTTTGGTTGAACGCAAATGAACCATTCTCTCAGTGTGCTTAACAGTTAAACTGTAGAAACTTTAACCTCGATTTCAAAGTCCAAGCAGCTGCAAGGAAAAGCTATATCAGCTATACTTGTCAAATATATTTTAATTTACTGCACATCCAAATCAATTAAAGTTGAACGAGATTTAAAAAGTACAAACATTTTTATATGATTATAAGAGAAGGTAGCTGCCACAACAAACTTGGTTTGTCTCACGAAAAACGTCTATAGCAATTTTCATTCCACCCCCTCTAAAAGTATTCTGCATCCGGCCCTGCCATGGTATCCACTCTACAATTAATGTCTAAGAGGATATTTCAGGCTTATACAAGTTTTGTACACACCAACATATATAAAATCAAGCCCATTGATTATTTACCCAGTTACACTGAGGACATCAATATGAATGGACTTCTAAATCAACTCAAGCGATTCGCTTTGAGCGTCTTTCCATCCGATGCTGCCGAAGGAAAAATCGGCTCAATTGAGTTTAACATTTGGTTTTCACAGATATCAGGAGTGCCTTTGCCGCCATCATTTGTGCCATTGCAGCGTCGTCTGTTCGCTAACACGGCACTGCTCATCTACGGGATTTCGTTGACGTTTCTTCATTTTTTGTACACGATTTTTGAGATCTATGACTTGTACATCTGTTGGCCGGATTTCTATGCGTTCACGCAGAACTTTTGTCTGACTATGTCGCATTTCGCTGGCGCATTAAAGGTGTCATTCAGTTAAATATAAAACTTTAACTTTGTATTTGTCTATGTACATATAAATTTAATCCAAGTACTAACATGTTTTTATTAACATTCAAAGGTTTTGAACGTATTCTATAACTTAGAAACACTACAGAAGGCAATTAATAAGATGAAGAGCGCCACGAAATCATACATTATATCGGACGTGCAGGTAATTTGTGCCTTTTTTTTTTAATTAATTGCATACTTACCAAATTATATATAAATAATTTAAATGCCAAAACATTTTTCACTGGTTCATTTATTTCGAAAGCGTCAGACATTTGCATGCGCCGAAGCAGAGAACAAGCTCTTCTTAATTGTTTACGCTACCGTGGTTGGTTTCACTGGCTTTGCGGCAATGATTCTGGTGTTTATAAGTAAATATCTTAAGTGATTCTTCTTCTTCTTTTATACGTACATACATATATACTTAATTATATACTTAACTATACAGACCAATTGTAAAATCATTTCAGATCCATATATGGCTGGGAAAATATTTCCATATCGCGTCACACTTCCAACTTGGATGCCCTTTCCCGTACAGGTGGCTTACATTGGCGTCACCGATTTCATGTTCGCTGTACAAATCGTGACAATTGACTACCTTAATATTGGCATGATGAATTTGCTCCGTTGTCATTTGAACATCATTAAGTTATCTTTTGATGAGCTCATTTTGGATGAGGTAAACAGCTCGATTCCGAAGCGGATTGATGATCCCAATGCTCGACTGAACGCCATCGTTGATCATCACTGTACACTGAAGTCGTAAGTGTAATAGGCATACTTTTGATATGCCTTTTTAACGTGCTTTCTCTTTGATCCGCCAATGATTGTTTGTAGAGTGCGAGACGACGTCGAGTCTATATTTCGTCTCCCCGTACTGCTGCAATTTTTCACTTCGTTGGTGATCTCTGCGGTCACGGGCTTTCAAGCGACAATGAACTCCAGCAATTCGCATAGTGAGATGATAATTTACTTTTACTGCTTTTGCATCTTTACGCAACTCTTCGGGTATTGCTGGTTTGGCAATGAAGTTTTCGAACAGGTCTGTACTGATTTGAATGCACATACATACATATGTACATACGAGTGTATAGTTAAGTATAATCAAAATATATGCCAACTTGTTGTTTTTTTTTGTAGAACAAGAGTCTTTCGGCACGAGGATATGGCTCATCTTGGTATAACTACGATCAACGATTTCGGAAGTCACTCTCCATTTTCATGTTGAACGCTCAACAGCCATTTGATTTCACTGGCGGCGGATTTGTAGGTTTAACGCTGCCGAGTTTAACGAGCGTCTTAAGTAAAGCTTACAGTTTCATTGCAGTTTTGCGTCAAATGTATGAAAACTAAACTGAATAGCAGTGTCGTACCTTTTTATTATTTTTTTTTTTTTTAATTTTTAATGTGAACTTGTACTAAATGATAATATACTTAAGTATGTAGCAGTTGCCTGACGTGTACAGCATTTTTTACAACATACAATTTTTTTTCGGTATATAATTGATAGATGCGAAGGAGAAAATCTTCACATTATTTATGAAACACTATTTCCTTCAAGTCGCTCGCAGTAGCATCCTGCATCCCGTAAACACAGTTCCTTAAAGGACCTTTGGGAAGGATTTCTGACTCAATACTCGTCTCAACGGCGTCAAATCGTTACCTTCAAATTCTGTCCACAAATACTCGCCTTTGTAGCACTCACTGTTGACCGAAATGACATTTATGGATCTCTACCAAGATTTCCATTAGATTAAAACAAATGACTATGTATGTATGTATGTGCTACATTCATTCAAATGCACTAACATGGAATTATGTTTTCCCCATTATGCTCCTGCTGTTACTCGTTTGTAGGTATTTTGTTCAGGGACTGTAACGATTATATGTATGTACTTGTACCTACATACATACATTTAGTTATTATTTATGTATGTATGTATGTATTGAGAGTTTTCTTGATTAGACATTTATCAGAATTTAATAATATCAAGGCTTTTTAATATTTAAAACAATTTTCTTTTAAACTTGCACAGTCTCAAAATTGTTTAATTTTAAGGCTTTTTCTTAGTTGGAAAAAACATTTTTGAGGTTTAAGTTTTTGCTGTGATATGCGGTTCGCCACATATTTATGTACTTGCACATATTTAATCGGTTGAGGTACCATTTTGTTGTTGACCACATCTTTATCACTGGGCATTTGTATTTATGTACCACTGTTCGCCCCATAGTACTGCATATACACATAGTAAATGTATGTATGTATGTAACCACTAAATTCCGAAATTTAGCGATCGCAAAAAATTTTTAAAACAATCGGTAATTATAAGCAAAGAATGTATGTTTGCAACCCAGAAACCCAAACAGCGACAAAACAAAGACACTGTTTACTTCAATATTTAAACAAAAGAAGTACTAAACTGTTTTTATTTAATGAAAATTTTGTACTTTGATTGAATCTTCGAAAAACCTTTATCTTATGGCCTTTCTGTTTGGTTCTAATTATTTTATCGACAACTTTTATTTCCCTACAGCACCAGTTTGGTAGAAGTTGCTTGCGCTTCCTAAAATTAAGAAAAATTAAAAAGAACCCACAATGTCTTATTTATGTACATACATATGTAAATACAAAAAGGGCAAAATAAAATGTAATTTTCATTAAATCCGTTCCCTAGAGACTTAAAGTTATACATATGTATGTAAATATGTGCAGTGTCACGAACATACATACATACATACGTACAAACATATGCATGTATGGGTATATCCATTAAACCCCTTGTAAGTTTCCTGCCCAAAACTCACCAGAAGTATGGCGGCTTATTAACTAAAATATAACTTACCCCATCGTGCGCAAATTAGAAACTCAAAACGTTAACCTGCAGCGATAAGCCGCGCAGCCCGAAAGTGACGCGATGCTGCCCAATAGTGGGGTGAGCCGCCTGAATATTAAATGGCTTGGTGAATCGTTTGCTGCTGACTTCTTGACATTTCAGTTCAGTCCGAGACGTTAATGTGCGTGGTTGTTGGCGGAACTGGCGAAAATAAGCTTAATTATAAGTACAACTGTAAGTGCGCATAGTCACAGTGAGAAGTCAACACCAACTAAATTGAATGCGATTCATAATCAGATTTTTTAAATACCGACTACTCTCCTACAAATGTAAAGAAGGTGTATTAAAATTTGATAAAAAAAAATACGGTAAAACAGGTGAATAGAAACGCGAACTTACTATTTCAAGTACAAACTTACGAGGAAAAGTGTCAAACGTACATATTTTTTAGTACTTATACAAAATGCGTGGTATAAAAATGTCCTGCTTAGGAATATACTATGTACATACATATGTATGTATGTATGTATGTATGTACATCGACTAATCTTCAGTATAAAATGAATATATAAATGGCAGATGTAAGACAATCAGTAGAGTCATTCAAACGAAACGGTTTCGAAATATAGGCATCAAACGAGTGATCGAATGAAGAATTCAAAAGATGAAAGAAATAACTTTGACTTGAAAATTAGAATTGTTCCATCTGCCGACTTCGCAAGCATTTGATATGCCTTTTTGACAATGAATGATCATAAACTAACTTTCTTGTCATTCTGTCAAAAGCAAGATCGAAATACATACTTATGTACATATGTACGAGTATGTGGAATAAAAAAATTGTTGCAAAACGTTTGAAATTTTAGAAAGTAACAAAAAAATGTGCATCAAAACATTAAAAATAATGAAGCTTTCGCCCTTTCGGGGCCGTTAAGGGCACTTGAAATTGCAAAGTGGCATTAAAAACGAATAAAACGTTAAACTAAGAACTTATTTCAATAAATGGATTTTTAAACGCTTAAATATCATAGACCGACATAGTACACACAGATTTTTTCTAGTTTTCTTCGCAGTTGTGCTGTGCATTTGAATGCAATTTGGTATATTTTTTTACAAATAAATTGGAAATTTTCAATATTAATCAGCCCTTGAACTCAAAAAAAGCATTTTTTTCTATTTCTATACCCATACCCTTTTTTTTAATGTTTTAAATAATTTGTTATGTTAACCATTTTCATGAAACTGTTTTTAATTTTTTTTTACTTTCGTTTTAATAAAAAAAGTAAAATGAATTTTTCTGTTTATAAGTAATCGTATTTTCAAAAGAAAAATAATAATAATAAAATAAAACGATGTTAAATTGTTATATTAACTCCTTAATTTTTACAAAATGCTGTTTATTATCTTTTAATTAAGATATATTTGAGTATCAATGATATTTAACGCATTCCTTCCGTATAACAATATTACGAACTTGTTTTTTGGTGTTTTTTTAGACATGTGGTTTTTAAGATTAAATAAAACGCCTATAATTTACTGCTTCGAAAAGACCGAAGTTGTTTGAAATTTTTATTTGCTTTTTTAACAATTTCATTGCCGGTGAAATGTTAAACTGTTTGTATTATGTTTAGCTTTCATTATATCAATTTGGATCAAACACAAAATCTTATATGAATTGAATTCCTTACATACATATGTACATACAACTGAGCTAGCTACTAAATTGCTTCAAACTTTGTGTTAACGCATTTTAGTTCAAGTACAAAATGTTACCATTCCAACGATTAGAAAATCTTTTAGAAATATGTATAGTACGCCCAGATCCGACTATAACTATCGAAGATATGTCGAAATTGCCTTCCAAAAATACTTGAGATTGTCTGGTGTCAGTTGAACTTTTTATTTGTGGTCCTGTCCACAATGAAATTTTTAAAATCTTTAATGCCTTTCACACAGACTGAACAAATAAATAGTTGTAACTTAGGAAATGAATGTAATTAAAATCAATTAGATTATACATAAATGTGTTTAGTGTCAATGATTTACGTGTATACAGCGGTGACTTAGTCGTAAGGTAAGTGTAAACAAAATGCTTAAGTCTCCTTCAGACAATATTTCTACAATTTCATAAGTATTTACTTATAATATCAGACAAAGCAGTAAAGGCGCAACAATTCTAGGGAATGGATGTTCCTTTATTAGCTACATACATATACATGTATGTACATATGTATTTATATATGTATGTATTTGTGCGCAAAAATTCGAGTGACTTATTGCTTCGAATTAATTTCAATTGTTGCTTTGGGAATACATGTAATTCTTTTAAGCCAAGAGCTATGATAATGTCCGCGATTATACACATTCTCGTTATTCTTCCCTTATTTCAGCTGAAAGCAAATATGAATGTACATCATACCAAACTACTGTACGAGTATGTGTATAAATGAGTATGAATGTATCCCAGCATGGGCATGGAAAACAAGAAAACATATCGAGCCATAACCGCCAAAATGACGTAACCGACAAATGAAACATTTTAGAGAAGAATGCCTATTCTTTTTAATCTCACAGCAGAAGCAAAGCACATTTTAATAAATATAGCCGCGTTTTGAAGAAAAAACAACGTAAATCTTGTATACAAAGCTGCATTCAAATATGAAGCTTAACTGCGGAGAAAATAAGCTAAAAAGCACCTTCTGATTAAAAAAATTTATTTGTAGCTTACGTTCTTTTGGCGGTTATGGCTCGATACATATATAAATTATCCCCCGAGTACCTCAAAGTGGGCCCACATAAATTCTCTCTATATCAGTCATGAGCCAGGACTCCAATAAATAGGTTGCTTACGTTGCCTGCGAAGCTCGAATGTGCATGACGAGTAGAGCCGTAAAACGCATACCCAGAAGCCCTACTTTATCCCAAGGTAGACTAAGATCTTACCAGAATTCACAAAGAAGCTGTCTTGTATGCGGGACTCTGGCCAATAAGAGAGTTTTCGCCCGCAAATACTGATTAATTTGACAAAGCAACAAGTGTAGAGTGTTTGACAAATGAAATTGTAAACAAATCAAAAGCAAGTTTACGAAAACTTGTAAAAAATAGTGTGTAACAACCCAATAATCGGGTGTTCTGGACTCAACCATTTAACGTTTTTCTTAAGAACAATTATAATCTTCCTGTTGAAATATAAAAAATAAAGCAATATGAAAATTTGTATATCTTTCTATGCAAATATCTCAGAAACTACCGAACAATTTGATAATTTTGTGCAAATGTTCATACATATATATTTCATCTCTTTAGCTTTGTCAAGCTAAGCGCCGCTCTTCAAATATATATGTATGTACATATGTAAGTATTCTGGTGAAGAAATGTTTGATATTGGGACAATGAGTTTATATAAACATACGTACTAACATACATAAGTAAATTTATTTATTCGAGGAAAATTTCTCAAGATAATGAAATAAATAGCCACTCCTATTTCAATGTCTCAGCTTATGGAAAGATCGTTTTAATTAGACTTTTAAATTTTTAGAATTAAGAGAATATTGTAACAATTTCGCTTACTTATGTTTAGCTGAGCTTTCCTGACTGATCCGATTAAAATGCAATCACACCTACAAATATCCCAGTTGATGACCGCCATCATCTACTTGACGATAGCCATCGGCATTCCAACGCTAATTAGAGCATTTGATGAGCAACTAGAACGGCGCGATGACAATCATGAGCCCTGTTCTTTCTTCGATACAGTCAATGTGACCGGGGATCCACATTTCGCGAACGGATCCTACCTGCACGATGGTCTATTGATACCCGCGCCACTGGTCGGCCGGTATGACTACATCTACACTGACCTGATGCGCCGCATAGAAGTTGAACCGCATGTACGCGCCTGTGTCTGCAAATTGAAGTCCTGCATAAATATCTGTTGCCCCTGGGGCGCAAGCTACAGCACCAATAAGAGCGCTTGCGTGAACAACACGGACTACGAGTGGCCGCAGCCATTGCTGAACTTGACAATGTCAGACGAAAAGCTGCAGCCGGTGAATATATTTAAGCAATTTACGGTGCAGAGCTTCCGTCCTTGCGAATTCATGTTCTCATTGCAGCCTGAACTGGGCTCCTTTGACGATTGGAAGCTGTTCGAAGTGAGTGTAAATTGCGTAATTTCTTTGAGAAATTAATAATTTATTTCGATTGTTCTATTATAGAATGGAACTCTATTACGTGTAGACGATATGGCTTATCTCAGCAAGAATGAGTTCTGCTTCCATCCGACGGTGGCGAACGACACGGACACTGTGTACATCATCAACCCGGCCAATTGCAATTACGATTCGGAATACCCCATCATTAAGAGTATCAACGCATATTGTATGTAGCTCTGACGCAAGAAATTTTTAAGCTTGAGTCATTTAAAATTATGTATTTTCAATCAGCCATGCTGTTCTCCATACCATTTATGATCCTCACGATTTTCGTCTATCTGTGCATTCCGGAGCTGCGCAATCAACACGGCAAGTCGCTGGTCTGCTACTTGATTGGTCTAATCATAGGTTACTCTCTCCTGGTCATGAGTTCCTTACGACTGGATATGTACTTCGGTATATGGTTCTGTAAGACGCTCGGCTATGTGGCCTATTATTTCTTTATGTCAGCCTTCTTTTGGTTGAATATCATTAGCTTCGATTTGTGGCATAATTTTCGTGGTACATGGGGCATCCAGCGCTTCCAAGAGAAGAAACGCTTCCTAATTTACTCACTCTACGCCTGGGGTATACCTGTTCCATTTTTGGTGTTCACTTGGTATGCCCAAGAGATCGCTGATATAGCTGGCGATCTGAAGCCGGGCATAGGCGGAGGAGAGTTTTGCTGGCTGGATAGTAAATAAAGGATCTTAAGCTTCGAGGTGTTTTCTACACATGTGTTTTTTTTTACCTTTGCAGTGCGCACTTGGTCGGCGATGATATACTTCTTTGGTCCCATTGTTCTAATAATTTTGGCCAACAGTGTAATGTTCATTTTGACCGCATTGAAGATACACAAGGTAAAGTGTGAAATGGCTCGAGTAATGGCCAGCGAGGACAGCTCGAGGAATTTACGTAGTGAAAAAGACAAGTAAGTGTTTGAATGCATGGATACTGCAAAATTTTATAAATCATATACATAAATAATTTTAGAAAAAGCTGTCACAAGCTAAAAAAAAAGAGAAAGCAGGCAAAGAGATCAAAGAGACATTTTTCGATAAAAGCGAAAAATATAACATTTTTTAAGTGCGGCAATATACATATGTACATACATATACAAACATAACCGTAAAACGAAAAGTGTGAGAACGAGCAAAGCAATGGATTTAGAAAATCACCTTGTGACCAAAACGATGCAATACGAGCAGAGCAGTTTTTATAGAGATATTCTATGAGAGGAGATTTAATAAAATGAACGCCACAATTTTATTAAAATCCTTCCATTGGTCTTTTTCAGATTTTGTTCCCTTAAAACTGTAATCAAAAGTAGAAGTTTTCATATTGAAATAATTATTTTCGAGACCAAGTCGGGGATTTAAAATGAGTGTATCCCTACAAAGCTTTCGTTTCTCGTTAATTTCATTTATTTGAACTCTGCAGCTTGTACTACACAGTACAACACATGATTTGCCAACTCAATTCTGAGAACTGTATGTGAAATTAGACCCGAAAAGAATAATTTCTGCATCATTCGTTTTGTCTTCTTACCTGCCAAAATATTTTTAATAAAGATTTGAAATTAGTACTATCGTATAGGGGAATTTACCACGTTTTAGGCCCTGTTGTTTGACATAGCTCGACAGCCACTAGCCCGATTTAGTTGAAATAAATTTTAAAAAATTTTGAATAATTTCTTTTTTTGCTATGTTAAAACATTATATTTTCTTCGCTTTTGCTGCACGAACACTAGTCGCCCAACTACATACTTATGTATGTATGTACATAATGCTTTGAACACTTTGAAGACAACAGGCGACAGGCAGCATCTGTCAAATATTAAAACACACACGATCTTAAGGCCATGCCACATAAAACTTCTGCTTCGCTTTACGTCAGAGATGAATACATGCAATTATACGAAATTTCCCACATAGGCAACACCGTCGCCAAAGCGAAGCGAAATCTTGGGCAACTCTCATCTTTTCGCTGACTTTGACAGTTCGCTCTTACCAATTTTGTATATTTTTGACATAAATATAAAATTTAACTGAACTAAATGCTTAAATACACATACATATATGAATGTTATACATATGTGATGATTTAATAAAGGCTTTTTCTTTTATAATAGAGGAGCATTGCAGAGCACGGTGGAAGTCACTTCGTGGCCAGTTCGTGCAGGAGATATAATCCCCTTACCCACATTTTCCGCCTTGATATGTTTTTTAAACATAATAAGGCTTCGTGGAGTGAAAGAACTATTAACAACATTTCCATAATGTCCATAATTATGCCGAATGTATGTATGTAAATATGTTTATAAAGTTCCGTGCGATTTTCACAACTCACAATAAACAAACGAAAAGTATTTATTGTCAAAGTTTTATTGTGGCATACCTTTTGCGTTTATCGCTTTTCTGACAAAGTTGCAAATGTCACGTAAAGTGAAGCAAGTCTTATGTGGCATGGCCTTTATGTTCACAACTTTCCTCGCTTTACTTGACAATTCGAACTTTAACAACAAAGCATGAGGCGTAGAAGATTTGCTACATGGAACGCTTTGACAGTTTCTGCGTTAGTTGTTTGTTTTGAATTGTTATTTGTGCCTATTCCGAAAATGTTGTTTAATAAAAGAATAAGAATTGAGTTTTACTGATATAATTAAGTGGTAGTTATGCTACTTATGTATGTATGTTTGAAAGTCGCGAGTGTAATAAACCATATTAAGGCCGAGCATATTTCGACAAAATAAATAAAAACCGATCCAGGGGAGTTTAAAAAACAGGTAAGGGTGGTTACCAAAGAGGTGTTTCATTTCCTATTTATTCATATTTCTCTTCTTTTATCTTTTTAAAAGTAATTATACACGTAAATTTTCTAAATAGTGTGTACATATAGGTATACACGCAGAAATAAAATGGAAATGTAAACAGTTGGTTGTCAAAGTGTACAAAAATTGAGAGTTCGCCATGATTTTGCTTTGCTTTACTTTTCTCGCCTTGTATTTAGCAGCACTCATATAACATCTGTACTTTAACTTATCTGTCAAAGCGAAACTCTGAAGCAAAGCAAAACGAAAGGCTTTTGTGTACGGCCCTTTATTTAGACAGCACGACTTCACGGCAACGGGCTTGCAGTTGTCATTGTCGTCAAATTAAAACGATTTCTAATTTTGCTGACGACAATGAGCTGTAGCGCTGCCACTAAAATGTGAAATGTAAAATTATTCAAGGCTTTAACAAGTCTTACGTTATTTTACCAACAAAGGCATAAAATAGCTCTGATATTTCATAGGTAATAACAATCGATCATTAGAAACAAATGAATCGACATATCTACTATTTTTTGCACAAAAAATTTCACTTTGAAGAAAATATTTAAATTTTATAAAAGTGAAATATTTTAACGAGGCAACAATAACTGATCTGTTCGATATGTCGCTGACGTCTTCAAAATGTTCAAGAACTTGGCTTTAACTTGACATTTGCAGACAAGAAAATGTCGCTGTCGTTATGTCGTGAAGTGCAGTCGTCTAAGGGCCAGTTTTTCAGGGCAAGTTGAACTCCGTTTGTCGTTTAAACTAAGTTAAAACTCAGTATGCAGCTTTTCAGTCAACTTTAAACGTGCGCAATCGGCCGTTTAAACTTAGTTTAAGTTACATATATGCTGTGTACTGACTACTTCGTTTTGGTTGCAACAAATTTAATTAAGCGCAAGGCAATTAAGTTTAAATTTAAACTGAATTTAACTAAACTGAGTTTAAACCAGCACTGAATAACTGGCCCTAAGTGTTCAAAGCATAATCTTCTCAATATATTTTTTATTTAGTTTTGTGTCAAAAAATGGACTGTGTTTTAATTAAAAACAATTTTTAAATTAAATAATAAGCACTATAGTTTCATAAGTATATCTGTATTTGTGCAGATACGTACTCTTCCTGCGGTTATTCTTCGTCATGGGCGTCACTTGGTCTATGGAGATTATCTCGTATTGTGTGGGAGTCGACAAAGGCTGGGCTAAGATCTTGTATGTATCGGATATTTTAAATGGCATACAGGGCTTCCTCATATTCATATTGTTTGTAATGAAGAAGGCCAAACGCGTAAAAACTAACTGGTAAGTAAATACAGTTTCAATTTATGTACGTTTAAATACGCGCAAGCAATTGTCATCTCGCATACCAATTTCAGTATGTACGTAACTCATTTGTTATACTTTTCAACTAATTTGTTTAATCATACTCATTAATTGCGATTAATTGTGTATTTCTTTTAAAGGTTTTTGTCTAGGCGTGGGAACAACAAGAAGTGCCAGAGCCAAAGCTCAATGAAGACAACATCTTCCAGTTTGAGAAGCTTTTCTGAAAAAAACGCAAATGTGTTTTAATTGAAATATACTGTTATTAAAAGGAAAATAGCTAAAGTAGTAAATTGAAACGGATTGAACAATAGAAGTACTCGAAGGCTTCGTCGGTAATGAAAAAAAAAAAATGCATCAAACATCACCGCTACATGCAGTTCAATCCACACAAAACTAAACCAGAATATCTAAAGGAATTTTCTTGAGTGGAATTTCAACTACTAGTTCTTCTCCGCATCGGTCACACAATGCTGACACACTCACACATACTCAACGGGGAAAGCAAGCCAGTTTGCCCTCTCTGCGGTAGCACAAACTTTACCATTGACCATATGCTCTAAACTAAATAAAATTGGTCAATCCATATTCCCTGTAGCCACTCCTTCCGATCTACTCAACATATCCGACAAAAATCACATCAAAATGTTTTATTCATTTTTTGACAAACTTAAAATGTTAAAGAAAATTTAACATATTTGACCAGCGAGCCGAAGGTCTTGGCAGCTAGGGTTCCTATTTTTAAGTAAAATAATTATTGTATTGTTATCTTTCTGATAATAAATTTATAAATAAATAAAATAAACAACCACTTTTTATATTGGAATTTGAGGAACGGAAGGAAGAGTTCAAACTTTTTTTTACGAAGGTGAAATATTATGTGAAAATAAATGTTTGAGAACAATTTAAAAATAATTATACGTTAAATAGTTAATAGGAAATTATAAAAGTCGGCCATTTCCCTAAAACGATATTTTTAGAGATGCGATAAATTTCAATATAGCAAATTGCCAAAAATTGTATTTAAATTGATTTAGAAACGAAATATGTACGTATATGGTATATCCATATGTATATGGAAACGGGTATGGAACCGCCCGCCTTAGGGCAACACAAATACTCGTATGTTTTGACCAATAAAAATTTTGTTTTTTATTTGAACTTTTCAATTTTTTTTAGCGTTATTATAAAGAATTTCGCTAAAAATTTTATAAACCTGAAAATAATTAATATATAATTATTTTTAAAGATATGCTGTTTTACATATAAAATAAAATGTGTACCGATTTTTATCGAACGTGAATATCAGAAAGATTGTTGTTGAGGATTAACAAAAAATTCACTCTTCTGTTATTTGAATTCTACTACTTTCTTGTAATCTTGAAAATTCAGAACAAGTAAAGAATACCGCCCGTTGAGCTAGAAACATAAGTGGGGGTGATCCGCCCCTTTTGTCACAAAGCTCAGTTTTTCTCAAAATATATACATATGAATATAATTCATATACAAATATGCATATCAAATAAAAGGTCGTTTAATTACCTTTCTAATCATATCAATATTGTATGAATTGAAATCGGATTAATAGTTTGTGAAATATGAGCTTCTAAAATTATTAATATTTACACCTTTACCCCTCCCTTACACCAACCCTATTAATTTGCACCAAAAAACATGTAAGAAAAGCTAAATTCGGGCGAAACCGCATTTTATATACCCTCGCGATGTAGTTATGTATGGGTGGTTCCCATAATTTTATAAAAACCCCGTTTCTTTGTTTGAAATCGCTGCTGGAATTAAACTTTACTCAATTTGTTCCAATAAATACTGAAAAACGAAGTTTTTTGCATATTTCAAAATTTCCGTTATATGGAAGTTGGGCGTGGTTATGGTCCGATTTTAAAAATTATTGACGGTGAGATACCTACAGGCGTCAAATTTTAATTAATATGTTCCAATAGATAAAGAAAACACGAAATTTTTGCATTTTTCAAAATTTCCGTTGTATGGGAGGTGGGCGAGATTTTGGTGCGATTTCAAAAAATTTTAACGGTGACAACAGCGATATTGAGGAAAATTTGTTCACCAAATTTTGTGACTATACCTTACGCCGTTATTGAGATGCATATTTCACTTAAGTTGCTTTAAGGGATACCGAAAAATCGGAGTTTTTGCATTTTTCAAAAACTTCCGTGATATGGGAGGTGGGCGTGGTTATTAACCGATCTTGACCATTTTTAATACATACCTGTTCAAAGAGCAATCTATGTACCAAATTTCATTGAGATATCTCAATATTTACTCAAGTTATTGTAACCACGGACAGACGAGCGGGCGGATGGACGGACGGACAGACAGTCAGGGCTAAATCGATTCCTCTTTTCATTCTGATCATTTTAGTGTATATATGTCTATATCTATCTTGATTATTTTTTGCTGTTACAAACAACCGTAATTCGAACAAAGTTCTATTAAATACCCTTGTGTACAAGTACACATAAGAATCAGTGAAAGAAGCAGATTACGCCCAATTGTTTATTTTTTTCTAGCTAAACGGGCCGTTTTCTTTACTTATGCCGAAAATTCTCTGGCACTGCGATCATTGCACTTTTCAAGTTTTTTGAATTTTTTGGCAAGCAATTTTTTAAAAATTTAAAATAAAATGTGTTAAATAAGTTTAGTTTATACAAAAAAACGCCCTTACATAATTTGCTGTCCGATGTCAACCCAAACATGAAAAATTATATGTATGTATGTATGTATGTATATTCGTCAATAAATTTGGATTTAGTTTAAATTTCACTAACAAATTCGGGGAATCGTTCGTTTGACCAGTTCTTTTAATGCTTATTGCGAAATTTCGTTATAAATAAAATTAGAATTCTGGGAATCGACACACATAAGTATGTACATATGTATATACAAATATATATGCCCCCTACCCAGTAAGAAAAGTATTTGAAATCTAGCACGTCATTTCGCGTGTAGTTCAAAAGAAAGAGACCTTCCATTATTTAGCAATAGCCTTTGGGACAAAACTGACGCATTCTGTGTTGTACGTGTTAGCATCTTTCTCTTTCTTAGAAATGAAAATTTTAGGATTGCAAATTCGAATGAGTAGTTGTTTCTTTTCGCACCGCTATTGTGCGACAATATTTAACGTATCGCCTAGCAGAGTACTAATGTATAGAAAACACATCATTTTCATTTTATATATACCCTTTACTTACACTGTATAAATAATAAAATATTTTGCGAATTCCAATATATTTGAAAATGTATGTTTACAATTTTTAGAAAATTAATACAAAACAAAGTCTGAATCACTTCATCTCTACACTCACTCACAATATTAGGAAACGAATTTAAAACATACATAAACATAAAACCAATTGCTCGTATATTTGGCCATAGTTAAATATCTACACTTTTATAAAATTAAAGCCCGAATTCTTTGTAAGAGCAAAACAGCCGATTTACTGGGTCGATTTCTATGGTTCATGTTTAAAAATGACAAATTCGTGCCACACTAGTAGGTACATAGGGTATTTGTAAACTGAAATTAAAATAAAATATGAGTTTAATTACAGTAATAAGTTCTTCTATAACGCTACGCGTCGTTATACCGTTTGCCATTCAAGTGGCCAACTTCCAAATTATCATATAAATCAGGCAGACGGAAGTACATTCATAATCTCGCCTACTTTGTGTTCATGTATGTAGAAGGCGTTTCGCCACTGGGATATTGCTCTCTAATATTTTATCTGTTTACGCACGCCGTATGTATGTATGTATGTATGTATGTAAATATATGCGGGAGAGCTATAAAATATCTTAGTTAAATGCTTGCGACTTTGATCACTTTGAGTTGATATTGCAACCACAAAGCATATACTCGTACATATGTATATTTAGTACTTATTTATGTATATACATATTTATGCTCCTAAAGGTTCAATTAGAGGTACCATACCATAACGCCATAGCCATAATCGTAGTCATAACCATAACCATATTTAAGCAATCGATTAGTGGTGCCATAACCATAAACAGCTGATATTTGCAATAAACTGAAAGTAAATAAAAATTTAGTAAAGTATGTAAAACGCGGACGCAAAATGTAAATTAAAACTCATCAAAACAAAATAAACTGCACACGAAGAACAAAAATATCACAATAAACAAGGCGAATCAGCAATCATTTGTTTATGGTTACGGCAAAAACCAAAATTCAGTTGGTCGCTATGGTTATGGTTATGGCGTTATGGTATGGCTCCACTAATCGATTACAGTGTAACCCATAAGGTTGGTTGGATCAGCTGTTTTCTATGGTTATGGTTATGGCACCTCTAATTGAACCTTAAGGGTGTACATACGTAAAGTTTTAAGGGAGGCTAATCGATGGGCATTTTTCCGATAATGTGAATATTTATTTATGCAACAGCTTTTTTTGTGATTGATTTAATATCACAAAATAAGCTGTGGCTTAATCAAAGGTAAGTTAAAGCCGGTTCTTAACATAAGCTAATTAGAGTAATTTGAATATTTGTTATTCTTTTATTGCCTTTATTATATTCTTCGCAATTTGTGTTTTAAATTTTATACCAAAATTTATAATAATTTACCAAACACATAGTAGTTCATTTAAGTTGCTTTAAGTTACCTTTGATTTTTGACAATTTATTTACCAATGCTCTTCCGCAATTTCGTCCATATAAAAGAATCTCTCTAGCATGACAAAAAAAAATTGGTTAAAATAAATATTATTATTCAGCCAAATGAAAGCTGCACCCTATTTTACTAAAATTAAAGAGGCTGTAAATGACAGAAAGATCAAAATTTCGAATAGGTTTTGTTTATGTTATTAATAAAAAAACTTTTGTAAGAAGTTTGAAGCTACTTTAATCTATACAATTAACCGAAATTGGTCTTTTACGTTTTAGGAACACACGCAGGGGGCCAACTCCGGTGAATATGGTGGCTGAGGCATGATTGTCGTGGTTGTTTTTGACCAAAAAATCTCTCACAAGCAACGATGAATGAGAATGTCCACAATTCCGGACGTATTTTTTTCTCGCAAACGGCGCATAACTTCAAGTTAATACTCCTTATTGAGCATACGACCTAGAGGTAAAAACTCCTGATGCACTACGCCACGATAGTCGAAAAAAATTGTGAGCGAAACTTTGACATTTGATCGGACTTGGTGTGCTTTTTGGGTCTTGACTCACCTGGCTGCTTCCATTTGGACGATTGGTCTTTGGTTTCGATGTCATAACCAAACTCATATACGTATGATACGTCCCCAGTTATGACCCTTTTAAGCAGATCAGGATCATCACTGACGTCATTCAAGAGCTGTTGAGCGATGCTCATGCGCCGGTTCTTCTGATCAAAATTCAGAAGTTTCGGAACAAACTTTGTTTACGGACGTCTCTTTCTTAAAACACATATATTTTAGCATTTCTTTGACTTGAGAGTAGCTAATATATATTTTTCACCATGTTCATTATTATTTTCAAGTCTTCTTTGCTATTTGAAATGTGGACTTAGCAGCTGTTGATGCTAAGCCAACGATATGTAAATTTATCATTTCAATTTCAGTAGAGGTTATCGCTTCTCTATATAACATACATACATAAGTATATGTACTTATGTATAAAACTAAGTTGCGGACGTACACATAACCGCCATAACTCGAGAACGGATTGTGCTATTAAAATAGACTTTTTTTGTTGTACTTATCTTTGCCCAAGGAAAAATATTAAGGAGAGAAAACCTCAGTAGGATTCGCTGGAATCGAAGCTAAGAACACTGAGTTGCAAACGAATTTATCCGCTAATAGGCGCAGGAGCAGAGCTATTACTAAAAACCGTATTTAGGGCCCGATCTATACGGGCCTGATGAGATTCGAAGGTGCGATTTCAAATACAACAAAACGAATAAAGTAGTTTCCCACAAAGCTCTGATCTGAAAAGTTATTCCCTCTACGTATTTACATTCCCTACAAATAAAAGACATTAAAAACGTATGTATGTATGTATACAACAGTGTTGAAAAAGCATTTAATTTATTTCTAATCAATTTAGGGCGGGACGAAGTTAGCTGAGTCTGAGTCTGCTAGTCTTCATCACCATCAGCTTCGCTTTGACAGATAGATAAGTTGAAGACCTGATGTTATATGAGTGCTGCTAAATACAAGGCGAGAAAAGTAAAGCAAAGCCAAATGAAGCAAAATCATGGCGAACTCTCAACTTTTGTACACTTTGACAACCAACTGTTTACATTTCCATTTAATTTCTGCGTGCATATACATACGATTTATAAAATTCACTAGTATTTCATAAATTTTTCATGTATAATTACATTGAAAAAGAGAAACGAAGAGAAATATGAATAAATAGCAAATGAAACACCTCTTTGTTAATCACCCTAACCGTTTTCTTAAACTCCCCTGGATCGGTTTTTATTTATTTTGCCGAAAGATGCTGCAAGGAGACCTGTTACATCTCGGTCTTAATAAAGTTTTTTACACTCGCGAATTTCAAACATACTACATAAGTAGCATAACTACCACTTAATTATATCAGTAAAACTCATTTCTTACTCTTTTATTAAACAAAATACTCGGAATACGCACTAATCGAAATTCAAAACAAACAACTATCGCAGAAACTGTCAAAGCGTTCTATGTAGCAAACCTTCAACATCTCATGCTTTGTTGTTAAATTTCGAATTGTCAAGTAAAGCGAGGAAAGTTTTATGTGTAGCCCTGAACAGTCGCGATTGTACACTCGGCCGGTTGAATTCGAGAGTGTCGCGAATAAGATTCTGTGCTTTGCTGTTTGCAAAACTTTTTTCTCTTATTTTTTTTTACCGAAAAGCAACAAAGGAATGTGTAATAAAGTGTCAGATATAATATTAGAAAATACATACATACGAGTACAAGTTTCTTAAAAAGGTACGCAACACTTACAAATACGAAACTTTTTAAACAACTGCCGCATCGAGCGGGTGGACGCGCTTCGATTAGCAGACTTAGGAACAGGTTTTCTGTGACGGTTTAAACTCAGGTTAAAATAAGTTTAGTTAAACTTAAAGTAAGTTTCCTTGCGCGCAATTAAATTTGTTGCAACCAAAACGAAGTAGTCAGCAAGCAGTTAATTAGTTAAACTAAGTTTAACCGTGCGCGATCGGCCGTTTAAACTTAGTTTAAGGTCCGTTCCTGTTTCTAATGTTTCCGAAGAGAAAATATCATAAAAATTGAGTTCGAGTTTTAGAGCCATCATATTTTGTTCGAGTTTTAAAGTAGTCAATTGAGAATAAAAAATGTTCAAGTTTCCGAACGTTCGAGTGATCGCGTGTTCGAGTTTTCGTGAGTGCACTGTATGTACGTTTCCGTACGTTATTTGGTTAGTGACTCAAATAATTATCAGCTTTACGGGCCGACTAAGCAGCATGCTTAGGTCTTTTTTATGCGATCCTCAGAAGGTCGCATACAAAAACGGAGGATTCTTTCCAGAAATTTGAAGAACCGCATAAATTTAGTAAAAAGCCCCAAATAACCGCACAGAAATCCAATGAAGCAATACTATTTAAGGAATACAAAACAATTTATACCTTCAGTTAAACATATCCTTTTCGATTTAAAATAAGGAAAACGAGTTTGATTCTAGCTTAAAATACAGCGCTCAAGAAAAATCACAATATATATTTTTTTATTATTTCCGTTGCTGTAATTTTTCTTAAAGAAATAAATATAGGATAATTGTTTTCATTGAAAGCTTCAGATTGATTTAAGATATTCGTAACTCTCTAAGTCTCTTTCACACTAAAGAAAAATTAAAAACCGTACAAACGAAGATTTAAGTGTATTGTACTTACAAACAAACATACATACATATGTACATACATATAAGCACATACATAAGTACTTCCATCAACATCGTTGCCCCTGAAGTGAATTCGATTTGATATGAAAGCAAAATCTACAAGTGTGAAAGTGAGTTCAGAATTTATGGACCACACAGCTTCAGATACCATAAAACTCCTCAGATCTATACACAAAGAACAACAACCACACAGACAAAAGCAAATTTTTTTAGGACTTTTAGTAAATTTCAGTACGGTGTGAGTTTGGTATAAAAAGCAAGCAAAAAACACACAGAAAAAAATTTCTATTCGCTGTATTTTTAATTGTTAATATTTAAATATACATATTTGAAATAATTTTTTTTGTCTTTTAATATGACACACGAGAAGATAGTTAGGAACTAACGAACTTTCTGCTTTGCTTTGACATCAGCGTTACTTAAATCGAGAGCAGTAAGGCATCGTAAATATTTTTTTTAAAAAACCTAGGGTTTTTTATTTTATTTCTCGCATTTAATTTTCAGTCTTACTATACAAAGACTACGCAACACATGGCCTGATGCTCTAGCATCGCTGTAAAAAAATATATGTACATACATATATTCAGGACTGTTTAGTACACAATGTGCATTTATTTAAAAATCTTTTAATCATATGTTTTTGTATGTATTGTAAATAATTATTGCAAACATTATCAGGCCAAGTGAATATTAGTATATTCATAAATTCAAGTATTCATGAAGATTAGGGCGCTCCTTAACAACGTCCTCGATTAATTTCAAAGCGCTACTCTCACAGTTGAGAAGCAAGTAATAAAAAAAATATAATAAATATGGGTAAAGTTTCAATTTGCATATAATGAAATTTTTCCATATCATTGCAGCCATATGTTTAGGAAGGAGTCGAGAAGAGAATCCCTGAAATTTGTGTCATAGTTCTCTAACGAGGTAGTGGAAAATTTATATTTTCCACATCTAAATCACAAAAGTGAAGGTTTAATCCCTTCAAATAAGGCAAATATCATATTTTAGAGCACTGAAATGAAGAAGTTTAGGTATTAACAAAAAAGGTTTTTTCTAGAGATTTTTTTAATTATATGGTCTGTTTTAATATTAACAATATTTATTGATGTTTCTGTATTCAAGCATTAAACTTAATAAAAATGCAAAAGTAGACGGTCTTTAAATTAGTACAAGATTCACAATTCTCTTTCTCGCTCTTTTTCCCATTTTTGTACGGACCCCAATTTGTGGTCTGAATGACGAAGAACTTATTAAGGGACGCCTTAATATCATTATATATATATGTTTGTATGTATGTATGTACACTCATAGATATCAATGTGTATATGTACGTAAATGTTGCTGGCTTGAATCCAAAAAATTTGGATAAGAATCCGAGCTTTTTGTCGTAAAAGCTTCAAATATTTTCCGTGGCTCACTTCTCCACTAAACATAGTAGAATATATTGTTAAAAAATTGCACTTTATAATTATGGATTAGTAGTGGAAAAATTTATACTGGTAAATGGGTAAACTGTTTTCAGTGGAAGTTAAGGGATTATTTCACTTAAAATCAATATTTTTTGTACGCTTTTAATATTGCTTATCCAGAAAATGGTCTAAATTAATTTTAACCACTTATATGTGCACGCAAATACACGTACTTACATAATTATTTTTAAATTTGGTTTTAGCTATGGTCTTTCCACGTTGTAATTTAAATGTAACGAAACGCAAACGGAAAGAAAATAACAAATCACTTTTATAAATTGTTTTCCTAAGAGGCGATTCTGTTTCAGGAGATCAAGAAATTTTTTTTTGTCAAAAATCTTGTTGACTTGAATGGTACTTCGTCTGCTTGCCATAACTGAACTCACCACACCTGAACTCATTATACCCAACCCGCTTTTGCTATTGGCAGTGATGTACTTGTACATACATATGTATGTATATACAATATTGGTTTTTAAAATGCTTATGATTATTCGAAAAGATGTCGGTACACAATAGTACTTACACTTATAGATTTATGTATAATACCACTTCGCTTCATCAGTTTTCGCGACAAGAATAATTTTACATTTTAGAGAAAACTAATCTCAATTTTTATAATACTTTTAAGATCAGTACCGGGAAATTGTTCAATACGCAAAATAATCGGTTTAGCACAAAATAAAAGGTCAGCCAAGCGCTAATTAACATTTAGTCAGCATAAAGTTCAATTCTCAAAATATCAGTCCTCATTTGACTGGAAAAAAAAATTGTTTAACAAAATGCAAAATGTACACCAAATTTCTGTGTGATCTCCATACTTTCTTTCTAACTTTCAGTTAAACGGTTCCTGTGAATGTTGGTATTTCAACACGATGAAACTTCTTGTTTTCATAATAAACTTTGGTGTCTACTTTTTTTACTGTCGCATTAGCGCATCCGCAGAGATACCTAATTGCGCCTTTGAAGATACCGTAAACCTAACTTCCAGCGAAAAACTCGCAAATGGCTCATATCTGTATGAAAGTGTACTGGTGCCGCCTGCTTTGACCGGTTATTATGAGTACGTCGAGCTCTATGACGGAAAAATCCAACAAGTGGAGAAGCATATCCGAGGTTGTGTGTGCCATTTGAAGTCATGCGTCAAATTTTGCTGTCACCCAAGATCGGAACTTCAACAAAAAAGTGAGAATTCGCCCTACTCTTGTAAAGAGGAATTATTCGAGGAGCTCAACTATTCGCCTTTGGTTAATATTACTCTGCATAACAACAGCCGAGCCCTGATGAACGTACTCGATGAATTTGTGGTGCAGCAAGGAATTCCATGTAATGGATACATGCTTGAGCCGCATAATTATCTTATTGACAAATGGGAATTATTTGAGGTAAGCCAGATATTGTCTGTATGTACATATGTATTATATTAATGTGTTTATATTTCATTTAATTCAATTTCTTTTTGGTTTCGGTGTAAACATTACCGTAACCAATGCAAGCGATCAGTATCAATTTTATTATAGTTTTTCGATTTAAAAAGAACAAGTTAAAATTTTTTTGTAACTAAAGCGGTGTGCCAATTGATAGAAAATATAAAATTTTGACAGATCAAAATACAATTTCGATATATTTTGTCGTGAATTGAAGCTTTAGAATTTCACCTTCTAAATATGTATACACTTAGTTTTTGTAATGGTGCGAATCGATGTCGCAATGTCTGAAATTGGTATCCCCGCAAAACTTATACGGCTATGTAAAATGACGTTGAGCAACACCACCAGCTCTGTTAGAATTAGAAAGGACCTCTCCGAGCCGTTTGATACCAAACGAGGTTTCAGACAGAGTGACGCTTTGTCTTGCGACTTCTTTCACCTGGTGCTGTAGAACGAGGGCAAGACAAAGTATCTCCAGTCATCAAATAGACAGTCAGAACATTCACGGCTGGGCACTCACATCGCTGTTGACTGTAACAAATTTGAAAAAGTAGAGAACTTTGTGTATCTAGGAACCATCATTAACACCAATAACAACGTCAGCCTTGAAATCCAACGCAGAATCTCTCTTGCCAACAAGTGCTACTTCGGACTATGTAAGCAATTGCACAGTAAAGTCCTGTCTGGACGGACAAAAACCATACTCTATAAGTCTCTCATCATGCTCGTCCTATGGTATGACGCAGAAGCATGGACGATGACAACAGTAGATGAGAGGGCTCTTGGACTGTTCGAGAAAAAGATACTCCGGAAGATTTATGGACCTTTGCGACTTTGCAGCGGCAGGCGATGAAACTATGAGCTGTACGAGCTTAACAAGGACGTCGGCATAGTGCAGCGGATTAAGGATCAGCTGCTCCGCTGTCTAAGCCACGTCGTTCGGATAGATGAAATAGCTCCAGCCCTGATGGTGTACGACGCGGTACCCGCTGGTGGTGACAAAAGAAAAGGAAGACCTCCTCTGCGTTGGAAAAACCAAGTGGAAAAAGACTTGGCTATACTTGGGATTTCCAATTGGCTAGCCAAAGATAGGGAAAGTTGGCTTACTATATTCAACGCCATTTAAGTAAGTAAGTCAGTGCGACATCGACAGTTTGGCAGAAATAAAAAAAAAATTGAAGTGAAAAAAAACAACAAAAACGCGTATGTAACTTGTATGTTACATACATACTTATATAGTTGATTGGCTGATCTGAATGGAATTCATTATTGCAGAACAGTTGCGGTATCACTTCCAATGGCTAAGAGGCGGTTCATCGCGGTCAAGATCGCGCGCACCGCAGCTGCCCAACACGAACGAAGGTGTCCAAGTGTACCGTCGTTTTAAGAAAAGAGTTGGCTCATAAATTGCCGTTTTCGGCAAATGGTTTAAACGGATTATCCCCACATTAATGTGGATAGTTTATTAGTATCATTTGAATCGGATTCAGACTAATTTTGAATGTTAATTTTAAGCCTTTATTAGATTCTGTAGTTTTAAGAAAAACGAAGTGATATTCTATATTCTTCCATTAAATCAATGAATTAAATGGGATTTCTAAAATATATAAACTTTATTTAAATTTACCTCGCGAGACGATGTTCTCAGATTTTAATTAGAACACGTCTTTATTCTTTTCTGATTATCCCGGAAGTGCCGGCCATCACCTTTTTCTCTGACACCCAGAGTTGTATTTTTAAATTCAATATATTACATTACATTACATAGAGCCCAGAGTTGCGCTTAAGAGCTAATATATTACATTACATTACATAGGGGCTTTACTTTCACAGTGCGGTGTTTATCATTGACTTATACTAGGTTTACAACTCGGCCAATCTGACAATAGATCGGCCTCGATCATACATGTTATTTCTTAATCTAGGTTATATCTAGCGGATCTTGTTCCGTGTCTTCGGTTTCCGCAGGACCATCACCTGGCTTAGCCAACCACTTCCTTATACGGTGAGCCTCAACGACTCCATCATATGGCAACTGGGTTAACTGACAATTCGCAATATCGCGTATTACGTACCGGTCGTTCCCTAGCAGCTTATAAATAACGTACGGTCCTTTGTAAAATGGTACAAATTTTTTGTTAACCCCTACCGTGTTATCTAAGTTCCTTATCATCACATAGTCCCCTATTTCGTAGTTCTTGCATTTGGTACCACTAGCAGACGACCGTTTTGATTCATAACTTTGTCTGACTTCGATAGCATCAGCGGCATTCTGGCGCACCGATATTAAATCTCGTGCATCATTGGCACATAATTTTGCTTGAAAATATTCAGTGAATTTATCTATTACCACAACGCGTTGTTCGACCCCGAATAAGAGTCTACTAGGGGTGTTCCGGCAAGTACTATGGACTGAGTTATTTACGCGTATTCAACTTCCAGCAATTTTTTGCACCAGTCGGCATGGCTAATTGGATCAGTTAGCTTCCCTAACATCGTTTTAAGGACCCTGTTCACTCTCTCAACCTGACCATTTGCTTGAAGAGAAGCGACAGCAACTTTAACGTGGTCGATATTTCTTTTAGAAAGGAATTCACAAAATTCCAAAGATGTAAAGCACGTTCCCCTATCACTTATTATGCGTCTTGGTCGACTGTAATAACTGAAATACTTTTCGAGAGCAGCAGTAACTTCACGCGTACTGGTGGAATTGGTTGGATATAGCTTGACAAATTTAGTAAAGGCATCACCCAACTAGCACAAATAGTCGCTGGAACGGAGCTTCTACTGTTGTCGGGACTTTAAAGTGTATCGTCACTAGTTATGGGCACGTAATAGAAACGTATATATTACGGGCTGACGACCAAAATGGGGAATAATATTTCGGTAACCGCAACAATTCTGCGACGTTGCTGTAAGCTATCAGGCAACGATCCATTGACGTTATGGATACGTGGCAGCGATGTAGCAACGTGGTGGCTGCGACTTTGAGGGAACTTTACACTCGTACCTCTCTTTTTCTTTTGTTTGCTTGCTTTTTCTCGCAAATCATTTTGTTATATTTGTCTCACAACATTTATACTTATGTATGCATATGTATTTCTCTCTATTTCACTAAGATCCTTATGACAGAAAAAATGTAAGATAACGCCTATTGATAATACAATTAATTACAAAGAAAATCTTTTAGTTTTGCGATAGCCTGCATACAAAAACTAAAACAAACGAAATTTTTCTGTCCAATATAATAATAAAACTTTGAAATTTGACCATGCCCTTTGAAAATTTTCATTTTTAATAAAAATATTCTCAATAAAATATCTAGCAAGAACAAAGAAAATTACATGCGAGGTGCGGAAAAGTTCTTTTATTGTTTTATGCTACTCTTTAAACAAATATTAACCATTTATTCCTATAATTTATTGCGGTAACGATGTTAAATTCATCTCAGTATTTTAGTTAATTTATGGCAGCGTAAGTTTTTTCTAAAAAAAATGGCGAATTTAAGAAGACACAACTTTGAAGTCATATTCACCCCGAAATACTACTTCAAAGTAATTTATACTTGACCAATAGTAACCGCAACTAAAACCAGGGAACTTAAAAGTTATATTTACTTCAAAGTACCAAATGGTACTATTACGTCACTTAAAAGTCGCGGCAAAGTTTCCACTACTATAAATTTCACTTTAAAGTTGCCGTTGTCACTTTATAGTTCCATCTGGAACTTTAACATCGCTCGGGATAGCAACAATAAATAAAACGAGCAGAGCCGATGTCATGCGAGTGTCTTTGCAACTGCGTTAGTGGCTACTTCTCGTTCATCGTTACAGATTGAATTTTTATCAAAAATTGGAGGTCGTACTGGAGTCGAAGATGGTATAAAGATTGCTTACCAAGTGGTTGATTTTGTATTCAGCTCAGAGATTTTGATGCAGTACTCATGGACAGGGGTATCCAGGGGAACAACTGGAGAGAAAAAATCGTTTCAAACATTGGACGGAATACTTGGAATTTTTTTTTAAGTAATTCCGCTTGCGGACAATAGACATACTCAGAAAAAGAAAACGGTTGATATTCATATACCGCGACACATTAATTTATTTTTAAGTTTGTTTATTTACATAATTTTTTCAGGACAAAACCTGTGGAGAATACCAAAACTGATGCTTTACCTGCTGATAGATTAGTGCCCAATGAAGACGAAAGCATGCTTGATAATGGTACAAATTTGGATAATATCGATAATGACACAGATAATACGGAGTGAAAACTTATTTTGATTTAATTATTGCTTGCTGATAATTATTTTATACTTTTACTTCAAATTAATTTTATTTGTGTTTAGCATTCCTGAATTAAAACTTATAGTTATAAGATTTTCATTTAATTTTTGATCTTCCCTAAAATATTATATTAAATTATTTCTAAGTCTAGGTTATGAATCAGAGGCAAAAATACAAATTTGTGTTTATATTTAAGAGATACAAGTTTACATTTAATTTCCTTCAACGAATACAGCTTTGGCAAAACCTGGATGCCATCGGATTCATATATGTTTAAATATGATGACTTAATAGGCAAACTAAAAAAGTCAGATTTAGTGTTTATTGCAGAGCCATAAATGTGAATGTTCCCTTCAAAATAAGTAGCATTTACCATAGATACAATTTCGTTTATTTTAGTCAAAAACCATTTATTCTTAATGTCGTTAGATAGCGTAAAATCTTTAGATATACAAACACATTTAAAATTCTTAAAACAACTTTTTAACTGATGGTTTTGAGCTTGATTTTAATTTTTAACGAAAGTGATTTTAATTTCTTCTAAAACCGAGTTTGTGGCTGTATTAAATAGAGACAATTTGGTTGCTCTTTTTGCTATCTGTGCAGATAGTTTTTAAAAGGATATGCACTAATTTCAGAAAGACTACCGAATTTTTTTACATCATTAATTACGTGAGTTGCATTGTGGATATTGCTACTTATTGAATATTTTCCATAAATTTCTATGAACTGCTCAATGTAGTCTTTGAATAAACAGTCAGCTACATTAATGTATTTCATTAAATAGCTATAACAGGAAATAATTGTAACTGCACAAAACAAAGTTAGAAAGTTGTGGTAGGCTTCAGCGCAAAAAATATCCTTTCGTAACACAGGTACAAGATAAAGCAGGAAAGTGCGATATTCAGTACCCTTCCAAAACTTTAAATATTGGAGACTTCTTATAGCTGCTGACCATTTTTGTCCGGAAATTATAGCTTCCATTCACCCATCCATATAAACACTTTCGCATTATACCTATATTATTTAAAAATATTATTTTTAGACATGTAGGTACATATGATAAATAACAGTGAAACCGTGATTCGGCTATGTACCTAAATCAAAGAGATGTAAGTAGTCCGAAATAATAACATCTTCCACAATATTAATTGGCAAATCCAACAAGGGTGAATCTTTCTTGTGGTGATCTATATCAGTTTTATTACGAAAACTCTCATCCGTCCTCAAGGGAATTGATATTTAACTTATTTTTTCTTATCGATGGTATTAGCGGTTTATTCACATAGCCACAATATAGTTTAACACTGGTACTGGCAATTTCCTCTGCTCTTGAAGCTTTTAGCGAGTTAAAAGACGCCGTTAATTTTAGGAGCCACACTGCCGAATGCTTCACTTCTTCACACAAAATGCCGTCCAGAATGAAAGTTTATTAATACTAGGAACTAAATGGTGTAATTTACTTCATGGTTAATTTAAGAGGTGACACGCACTCTGTAGTAGCCTATGACATTAACTTTTTACTTCCGCAGGTAATTAAAACCCCCTTTTCACTGCTAAAGTTACTCAAAAGTTCCACGATTTTAAATCGGCAATGAAGGACCCGAAAACGTCACGGAAACTGTCAAACCTACTTAAAAGTAGCTAGCTACTTTGAAGTTGTATTTCAGTAGCATGATATGTCGCTTTCAAGTTTTGAAAACTACAAGGTTTTCTAACTAGTAACAAAGACGTCCGCATTACTGGTAATGTTACTTGTAAGCCACATAGTTTTAAAGTTGCCAATATTGGTAAAATTTACCACTAAGCGACTTCAAATTTGTCAAATAGAGTTAGTTATACACCAAAGTGGTGAATTTTGTAGTGATTACGTAATAGTTACTCGCTAAAGGTTCCCGTCTTTGTTACTGCTACTTTGGTGCTAGTTGGGCAATAACGACAAGAATATGCTTTCTTTTCGAATTAAGCGACGGCAATGGACCGAAGTGGTCAATATGGAGGGTGTCGAACGGCATTGGGTTCTTAGGGATAGAGTACAGATTCCTTTCCCTAGCCCTAGGGGGCGTGGCATACATCAGACACTTGAGGCAGTTTCTGGTAAATTTTTCAACTTTCGCTCTCATGTTGGGGAACCAATAATACATGTCTACCTTGCTTACAGTCTTATCGACAGATTGGTGCCCAATTTTTTCGTGTATCAGTCGTATAACATTAGATTCCATTTCACCTGGCACATATAACCCCTTCTTACCATCCGATCTCAGTCTATAAACTAAACCGTCCATTAAGTCAAAGTTTTTAACAGGTCCGGTCTCCAGCTGTTTTCGTATAGAGCTAATAACCTCATCCCGCTCTTGGGCTATCTGAATTTGGAACTCAATATCCTCTATATTAACAATCAAGGCGATTTGTGCCCTACTTAATGTAGGATATGCCGACACCAAATACTTTATTAAAGTTCAATTATTTATTTAAATTCATTTACACATGTATGATTTACATTTTCTTATTCAAGTTCTTATTTTAAGTTCTTAGCCTATTTTCCGTCCGTATATGTTAACCGCCGCGCTCGTACTGTCCGTTCTTCTTTTTTAAATTACTGTCGTCGCTGTCCAGTCCTTCGTTCGTCCCATTTCCAGTCCGTTCTCTTTCTACTATTCACCTCACGCAAGGTTGTAATTGTGCGTAAGCTAACGATATGTTCTCACTGTGCTGTCACTGTCCTACATTCGGCCATCCTGGCTTATCGTTTGACCTCAAACGATGGCTCCCACTTCTTCATATACTCAGCGACCGTCTTTGTTCGCTTGGGGCCCTCACCCTCGCCAATCTTTTCCACGTCGTAACGATCGTGGAGAAGTACTTTAAGGACTTTGTATGGTCCAAAGAATTTAGGCCGAAGTCTTAAGGCGCTTCCGAATTGAGTTCGCTTGATGGCTACTAATTCGTCCACTTTGTATTTTGTGACTTCTTTCCTTTTTGAATCAAAAGTTTTACGATTTTCCTTTTGAATTTTTTCAATATTTTCTTGAGCCTGTCGCCGTATACTTTCTCTTTCGCGGTCTAGTTCCTCGATTGCCTCATTTTCAAGAAAAGCGTTCAATTCCGAAATGTTCTTTGTTTTCATTTCGACACCCGTCAATAGCCTGAAGGGCGAAATTTTTGTGCTCCGCGGTGGCGTGTTATTCAGCGTCTGCTGTACCTGCTCTAAATACCTATACCAATTCGCCGGTGTTTCCAAACATAGTTTGGCAAGCATCGGTATAATTATTCGGTGGATCCGCTCCACTTGACCGTTGCCCCTTGGAACCCCTGTGGCAGTAAGCAGATGCTGAATGAACTCGCTTTCGCAATACGTCTTGAACGCATTTGACGTAAAGGCCGCACCTCTATCCGATATAATGCGTTTCGGGTTACCGAAAATAAAAGACTGCTTTTTCAGTTTGTCGACTACCTCATCTACGCCCGTACTACGTGTCGGATAAAGCCATACGAATTTCGAAAACGCGTCTATTACGACAAAAATGTAGCTATACCGTTTATTGGTTTTTTCCATCGGCCCTACGTGGTCTACATGGTAAGTTCTGAGCGGTTGGTCCTCCTTGCATATAGGCTCCAGAAAACCTTCTGCTTTACCCCCCTTCGTCTCCGCGATGATGCATTGTACGCAGCTCCTAACAACTTTCGCTACCTTCCCCGTTATTCGCGGTATATAAAATGTTTTCTCTACTGCCTCTTGCGTTTTCCTCACTGCAAAATGTCCTTGGTTGTGTGCTACTCTAATTATCTCCTCCTCCATATGGGCGGGTACTACCAAAAGTTCCTTAGTGGGATCTTTGTACAATAGCCCGTGTCGCAAGAAGAAGTCTTCGTAGCTGTCCCTAGCTAATATTTTTACTACAGCCCGTACCCATTCGTCCTCTTTTTGTGCCTGTTGCAGCCTGAATTTTAATGAGTCCTCGAGCAACAAACAAGACACTCTGCTAAGGGCGTCCACATGCCTCATCTTGCTACCCGATCGATGCTCTATCTCGTATATAAAATCTTGGAGGAAGAGAGCCCAGCGAGATACCCGCAGTGGAACGTCTCTTTTCCGCATCGTCATAGCGAACGCGTTACAATCAGTTATTATTTTGAACGGGATACCTAATAAATACACGCGCCATTTTTTTAGCGCTGAAACGATAGCTAGGACTTCCAGCTCGTATGAGTGAAAACGCTCTTCTACTTGTGTGGTTTTCCTGCTCATATATTGCACGGGGTGGAATTGACGGTCTTCGCTGTCTTTTTGGAGAAGCACAGCCCCATACCCGTACATGGAAGCATCAGTATGCACCTCAGTGACCGCGTTTGGGTTGTACAACCGCAATACGGGAGCGCATGCTAATGCAGCTTTAAGCTGTCGAAATGCTATTTCCTGTTCTTCCCCAAAAATAAAACCTACTTCCTGACGCAAAAGATCTGATAACGGTTTGGCGACCACGGCATAACCTTCGATAAAACGGCGGAAGTATGAAGTTAACCCCAAAAATCGCTGCACACCCTTACGATTTGTCGGCGCTGGAAAACTTTCCACTGCACGAGTCTTTTCTTTCGACGGTTTAATCGTGCCACCCTCGACTATATAGCCTAAGAAATCTACCCTCTCCATTAGAAACTGGCATTTATTCCATTTTATTCGCAAATTGTACTCTTGTGCCTTGTCTAAAATAACCTTTAGTTTGGCGAGGCCTTCATCCTTATCCTTGGAGGGAATGATGAGGTCGTCCATGTATGTCACTAGAGTCCCATCTTCTAGCAGATCTCTAAATACTGCTAGTATGTAACGTGAGAAAACGGCAGGCGAGTTGCATATACCGAAAGGCACATAGAGGAACTCGTATTGACCTTTGTGGGTGATGAACGAAGTATACTTCCTCGATGATGCCTCTAAAGGTACATGGAAAAAACCATTCCTCAAATCCAGAGTCGTAAAAATGCGTGCACTCTGTAGCTTCTCCACGACATCATCAATTAAAGGCATAGGAAAGTGGTCTTTCATGATCTTCTCATTTAAACGCCTGTAATCGCAGCATAATCGCTTGCTGCCGTCTTTCTTTCCCACGAGAACTATTGGGGAAGCGTATTCTGATAGGCTGTATTGGATAATTCCCTCCCTTAACCACTCCTCCACTTGCTGGTCTACGATGCACCTATTGGCGTACGACATACGCCTTGGCCCTTGGTATAATGGAACATCATCTATTAGAGAAATCTTCATTTTATCGGGGGATTCCTTTACCTTAAGTGGCCTGTAATTTTGAATAAGAGTTCTCGCCTCCGACGCTTCTGCCCTACTGAGGTGTTCTAGTTCAACCTCGATATCATCTTGCCCTATGACATTACCCGTCAAGCATAAATTTCTAAACTCCTTTATGAGCTCTAGCTCATTTGCGTTGCCTGAACACTCCGAGACTTCCACTGTACCTGGTCTGCTCTTTTGCTTGAATTCAACACTATCTTCAGTCACGACTAGATCCACCTGCTTTAGCACACTATTGCCGATAATGGCCTCGTATACGATGTCGCGATCCCTAACAACATGAAACACAACGTCCAGTTCTACTTCATCAACCTTAAGTTTTACTTCGAAGCTTCCCAACGTATGCAAAATACTATTACCTATACCTCTTAGCTCATGCCTCTCAACAGACAACTCAACTTCGCCAAGCATCATTAACACGTCATAACGTAACAAACACAAATCACACCCCGTGTCCAACAAAGCCGAAAACGAATAGTTGTTGCACGTTAAATCCTTAAAAATAACGCAAGCTGTCGACCTAACATGCCGTTCTGCTTTTAGAGTATTTACCCTCACATTTTCTTGTTTTGGCTTGTTTTGTCTTTTGGGACATTCGAAGGCACGGTGTCCCGGTTGACTGCACTCGAAGCAAGTTGGTTTTTTCTGACAATCCCGCGCTAAATGACCCCTGGCCCCACACTGAAAACATTTTCGTGACCCGTTTAGTTGCGAGTTCGAAGAACTTTTCTCTTTATTTTCGCGGTAATTATGCAAAGGCCTTGAACTAAGTTGATGTTCGGCTCGTACCTTTTCATAAATCGCGATTTGCTCCTTCAGCTCTGAAATTGATTTGGCCTGATAAAGATTGCTTTTATTTATTCTGCTATCAGGAATACCTTCAACGAAGTATTCTATTAAACTTCTATCATCTAAGTTCACCGGTTGCCGATTTCTATTAAGCTGTACAAATACTCGCGAAAACTTTCACCCGCCCGCTTATGGCGATTACGAAGCAATCGATGCACGTCAATTGAGGAAGTTTCGGATCCAAATTCTTTTTCTAATGCGCGCTTCAATGAACCCCAATTCACTATAGCCCGCTGACTGCGGACAAAAATCTTTGCAGCCCCTTTTAAAAGCTGTTTCCCGTAAATATACTTGTGCAGGTCATCCCACTGTACGGCAATTGCATTGTCCTGGAATTCTTCGAGCCACTCTTCAATGGAAGGGTGCCCAGAACCACTAAAACTTTTGAGTGACCCTTCGATGTCGCGAAGCGTGAACGACGGGCGAGAGCCAACCCCATTTGGGGGTACAAAACTTTGACCCGAATCGCTATCGTCAGCGGAGCCATCGTCTTCACTCACAGTCAATCCGAAATGTTCACATAACCGGTCCTGTAAAGTCGCTTTCCGTCCAGTCGTTGACAAGCTAAGGTCACCTAACTTCTGTTTTAATTCGTTTACCGTCAGTCGAAAAATCTGTTCGCGTTCCATGTCGGTTAATATACACACAATGATATTAAATACAAAAGTAATAAAATATTAAAATTAAGAAGTGAAGTAAGGTATGTACAATGCGAGTTTTAATCAACGTTATTTTAATTATATCACATACGAAAACATATAATGTTTAAAATATTACTTAAAATATGCTTCTATGCTTCTCTGTACTTGTGTACTTGTGAATATTTTCTTTCTTTGTTTACTTTCTTATATTCCGATACACTTGTTTACGTACGAGTAAATTCTAACTAAGTTTCATTACACTGCAATTCCAATTAGTATTGTATGTATATTTCAATATGCAACATTTTTTTCTTATTCAAATAAATTTTCCAATTAGAATTATTTATATCTGCTTATTCTCTTTTTCGTTTTGCGCTTACGTTTGTATACATAAAGCTACTTATGCATATAAATATGTATAAAGGAATTCATACCTCGCTGTAACACACACATGTACATACGCACTACCATGGATTGCTACTTCCCCTTGCTCGTATAGATTTCTTATTTCGCTCCTTCTCTGACCGCTTGCTGTGTGGTGATTTTTGATGAAACCACCCTTCACTTGCGATCGCTGCTTTTCTCACTTGCTGTTGCTGTTGATGCTGTTGATGCTTCAGCCTACTTTGTGTGCACGCTCTGTGCTAACTCGTACAATTTCGGCTACTCCGAACGTCGCTCTCGTTTGCGACTACGCTGCTAAACGCCTTTGTTTCTGCGCACACTCTGCGCCAACTCGAAAAATTGTTTGCTGCTCTCAACGTCGCACTCGTTTGCGACAGCGCTGCTCAATGCCTTTGTTTCTGCGCGCCCTCTGCGCCAACACGAAAATTGTTTGCTGCTCTCAACGTCGCACTCGTTTGCGACAGCGCTGCTTAACGTTTTTGTTTCTGCGCACGCTCTGCGCCAACTCGAAAAATTTTTTGCTGCTCTAAACGTCGCGCTCGTTTGCGACTGCGCTGCTTAACGTTTTTGTTTCTGCGCACGCTCTGCGCCAACTCGAAAAATTTTTTGCTAACGGTTAACTCGCACGACCCAAACGGGACCTCGGACGGCTTGGTACCGCTTATCGGCTGTACTTTTGTAACGGATTAACGGAATAGGCTCGAGAACTTTATGTTTGAAAAGAACTTTGCTCTTTTATGTACATACATATGTACAATTTCAACGATTTTAGAGTTATTAATTAAATTATTCGGTTTAATGACCGTAAATTACTTCGGTTAATGCTAACCATATTGCGCACTTCGCACTTTAGAGCGTTTGTTCTTTTTTTTTTTTTACGAAAATTTTTACAAAAGTTCACAGACACTTGTAGGCGCTATTTCTTTTTTTTTATATTTAAATCCCGCTACTGTCACCACTTGTAGGATATGCCGACACCAAATACTTTATTAAAGTTCAATTATTTATTTAAATTCATTTACACATGTATGATTTACATTTTCTTATTCAAGTTCTTATTTTAAGTTCTTAGCCTATTTTCCGTCCGTATATGTTAACCGCCGCGCTCGTACTGTCCGTTCTTCTTTTTTAAATTACTGTCGTCGCTGTCCAGTCCTTCGTTCGTCCCATTTCCAGTCCGTTCTCTTTCTACTATTCACCTCACGCAAGGTTGTAATTGTGCGTAAGCTAACGATATGTTCTCACTGTGCTGTCACTGTCCTACATTAATGCGTCCACATGTCCCATGGAGGCTCCTTTTCTGTGTTGCATCTTATAGTTATAATTTTCAAGCTCAAGCGCCCACCTAGCGATCCTGGAATTCAATTGCTTCTTCTCAAGAGTCATTGCTAGAGAATTGCAATCAGTTACTATCTTAAACGGTATTCCTTCCAACTTCAATGCTAAAACCTCTTGGTCTAATTGGCCAAGAGTCGACCCTGGCTTTGCAGCACCACAGGAGTCGACGGCAGCGTCGGCCGCGTTATGACCAGTATCGGCAATGACATGATCGGCATCGGCAACAACAGCAGCATCATCGGCAGCATAAACGTCAACAGGGCAGTTTGAAACTCTGGCCGCAGTAACCGCAATGGCAGCCGAGGATGTATTCAAAGCAACACCAATATCGGCAGCGGCATTGACATCATCATTTATGGAAACGTTGCAGATAGCGTTAGTATTGTGGTTCTCCGGTCCACTCTCCATTCCGCCCACCACATCCCGTAGCAAATTACGGAGTTGGGCTGTAGTAGCAGAAGGTGGAAAATCCACCTGGGCGTCACTTAACACATTTATTATTTCTTGCCGTGGATTGGCCATTTCGTACAAAATTGATATAGATCTAGGATAATTGTGGTTTTCACCTCACACCTGACGTTATAAACTTTATTTAAATTTACCTCGCGAGACGATGTTCTCAGATTTTAATTAGAACACGTCTTTATTCTTTTCTGATTATCCCGGAAGTGCCGGCCATCACCTTTTTCTCTGACACCCAGAGTTGTATTTTTAAATTCAATATATTACATTACATTACATAGAGCCCAGAGTTGCGCTTAAGAGCTAATATATTACATTACATTACATAGGGGCTTTACTTTCACAGTGCGGTGTTTATCATTGACTTATACTAGGTTTACAAATATGTGTTTTTATTAAAAAATTATAAGGTCTTAGTTTGGAAGGTAGCATTTAAATTTTGGAAAAATTATGATATTATTTGTTTGCACGAGCGAGTGTTTTGATTTTCAAATAGCAAAATAAAAAATTCGATTTGGCAGATCATGTTAATTTTTTAATGACTTTACATGCTTATTTGAAAAAACAACAACAGTTTTAGTGGTAGAAATTATCGGAGATCACCACATCTCCTCATCTGACTTCCTTTTTTTAGTTATTTTTTCTTCATCACCTCTTCCCAGGTTCGAACCAAGTAAACTTAACAAAAATTTATGTGCAAAGATGAGCACCACTTAAACTATTGTTGTTATTCCAAATAAAATCTTTCATAAACTGGAGTCGAGCTTAATAAAATTGTCAATTATTTTAATTATATTTACTTTCAAACCATAGTAATTTTTTTCACCAAATTTCACAGAGTAAAAAGTTACCGATTTGCACACAACTTTAAGCTAAAATATTTGCATTCACAGAATGGCACACTTCTACGAACACACTTTAATAAGTTCCTTTCGAAACGGGATTATTGCCTACAAGCATACAAAGAAGAAGGAAAATATCTGTTGAACCCAATGAACTGTGAGGAATATGAAGAAGAGTCTCCACCACTCGAGTTCAACACGTATGGTAATAGAATCCTATCTTTGAGATGTAAATGAATTTTTATTAAAGGCTTTTTCCAGTGATGCTGATTTCGGAGCCGTTTTTATACGCTACTATTTTGGTTCACTGGCTCATACCGGAGTTGTGGAACTTACATACGAAATGTTTAATTAGTTACCTGTTGTCTTTAGCTGTTGGCACCACACTGATAGTAATTGTCAATATGATGAGAGCGGATTTCGAAAATACCACTTGCGCTATTATAGGTACGTTCGTTCTCAAAAATTAGTTACATAGTGTTGAAGGTCGCCTTAAAAACATTTGTCATTCCCCAACACTGAACTTTCGTGTTTTCGCTTTTTTCACCTCGCTGGACAACTCATGTAAAAGTGAACTCATACCAGAGAACGTATAATAATGAGAAGGTGCATCAGAGAACGTACAATAATTTTTCTGTTTCTTAACATATGTACATACATTTTAACTTTTTCCGCCTTTAAAATTTCTCTGGTAATCAAAATGTAGTTCCTCTGCCTAATTCTTTCAAATCTGTTAGCATTCTTCAGTGAATAGTTTCCAAATACGAAATGCACCTTCTCATTATTATACGTTCTCTGCTAGTATTTAAGTATGTATGTATGTATGTATGTGTGTGTGGGTATTTTATTCTATACGAACGCGTTGCAGCCCACGAGGAGGTACAGAATGTTTTTTTGTGGTTATGCGGTGCCACTTTCTATGTGCCGAGTCCATACATACATACATACTTACGAGTTCTCTGTTTTGATTGAAAAAATACTCGTTTATATGTTTAATCAGTTATATTTAAAATAATGTTAAATTATATATATGTATATGTACATAAGTGTATATGCATACATATCTAAACAACATTTGTTACATATAAAGCTATATACAAGTTCTATCTATATATGTACCTCATACATTTATTTACACACATACATACATATGTATATGTACATACAAATATACATAATAATAATACATATATGTAGATACTAGTCTGTCCTCATTTGCATATGCGCATCTAACTCATTCATTCTCATAAATTGGCTTCATTCATAATTTGTGCGCACCTTGCACACTTGCCCCGCTACGCGCATGTGCCGTCCACAAACCATTCTTGTTCGCGACGATGACAAAAATTATAAAATCTTCAATTTGACCATCCGTTGATGTCATAATGAAAATTGGCAACAAAGTGCTTAAACCTCTTTCCCTTCCCACACTTGCATTGTCAACACAAAAATTATGAAGTCTGAAATTCTCTGCGCTAGCTGAAGATCGACAACAAAGCGCATAAACCCCTTTCCCTTGAAGTTGTCTTGTCTATCGTCGCAAGCAAAAAGTAAATTTGCGCGAGTTGAACAAAAGTGCGCAGCTCGAGTCAAGCAAATAGTTTCACTTGGGCTTCTACCCGCCCTTGCTTCATAATCATTCTTGTTCTTCTTTTGCATGAAGACAAAAATTGGAAAAGTCAAATAAATAAATCAACCACCAAATTTGCAAATTCGGTGGCTGCTGGCATCGAACTCGTGCCAAAACAAAATGTTCGATTATTGCTTCAACTCTATTCATCACACCATAGAGCTTCTTATTTTCGTTCGATCTTAATTGCTGTTTTAAGCAGTTTCCTAAGAAAATTTGGATTTTGCCAATTTGTATACAGTATTTCTTGTTTAATGCGTTCAACACTTCTTCGCATCAATTTTATTCCTGATGAGAGTTTCTTTTTAATTAATAGTTCAATTTGCATTCTTATTAAATGCGCCCTATATGCAATTGGCGCTTAACAGCAGATGGTTATATTTTTATACCAATGTATTAATTTATAAGTTATTTTCTCGATTAGAAGAGCGTGGAGATATATTTTTATGACGCTTGTAAGAGGGAAATACTGTAAACACAGATATGTATGGCAGAGAACAAAGTACATAAGTACATAAATATTTTTTTTTGCGAAGGAACAAACGCGAGAAATCAATTAAAATATGAAATTAAAATGTTATTTCAAAATTTTAAAAAGTTGAACTTAAATACTGTTTCAAAAACTTCAGTAATTTATTTGAAAATAAATAAAAGGGCATTCTATGGAAACTTTTCGCGAATTTGCATTTTGACAAACCGAATACAAAATAATTTCAAATTTTCGGGAAACAAGTGTGAAGAATAGTAATTTTACATTAAATTATTACATAATTTAAAAGTAAAATAGGGAAACGAGCATAAGCACAAATTTACGAATTTGCATTGTGGCTAACCCAAAACAAATCAAATAAATTCAATCGCTTAGTAATTATTTTTTCCATACCTTAAAAGTACCAATGAGGTTCATAACTCCAAAAAATGTATATGAAATAACAATTGCCTTTAATTATCAATATTTAATTATAACACGCATGCGTAATGCCGTCGGCAAAATCCCAAATTTTTGTAAACATAATTGTGCAACATATGTAAATTTGAGCAGAAAAATGCCAGTTTACAGAAATTTAACGAAATTCTTCTGCTAAATCTCTGTGCAATAACATTCTGGATTCCCTAGCGCGCGCGTTTCACAAATTCATTTTTATCGTATACGAAATGCACCTTCTCATTATTGTACGTTCTCTGCTCATACTATACATACTTGGGATGCCAATTTTTTCTATTTTATCGATCTCAGCATTTTCGGGATCTCATTTCTACAATACCGGTATTCCCTGATAAAACCCTGATTTCTTACCCATGAATTGCAACAAATATAAACAAAAACATAATTATATTTAAATAAACTTTGTATTGGCGAATTTGCTAATACATTTTTCATAACAAATAATAATAGGGAAACATTAAATTTCAAAATACTGTATGAAACTAATCAAAAAAGGTCTAAAATTTTACTTGATTTTCTAATACTTTTGAGTATGTATGAATTTTAGTGCTAATATCAAGTTGCTTATGACTCCAGTTGAATTATGAGTTGATTTTTTTGCTTAAAAAATTAAGTGGTCCGAGGGTTTTTTCGATATTGAAATTACTAGTAAGTACATATGTACATATGTATGTAAGTGCTTAAATTTCCGACGGCGTTTTAAATCCGGAATTTTCAATGGTATTATATATTTAGAAATACTTATAGTGATGGCAAATAATTGTAGATTAATCGAGTAAATGAAAAACAAATATCAATACTAAGCAACACATACATAATTGGATAGACTAACCTACATACATATTTAGGTGCAGATTTGAGTGTTAAAATCTTCAATGTATTTTTTTTTGGATTTCCGCAGGATTTGTCATGTACTATTTTCTAACGGCCGTTTTTTTCTGGCTTAACATAATCTGCTTCGATATTTGGCACAATTTTCGCGGCTCCACAGGCAACGCTCACCATTTGACCCAGCGGAAGCGGTTTCGTTTTTACTGCCTCTATGGTTGGGGTGTGCCATTGCTCATGACTATAGTGACAGCCGCGCTGCAGTACTCTGACATTTCAGATGATCTGAAATCGGGTATAGGCTATTCACACTGTGCGTTAAAAAGTAAGTCGATACATGCACTTCGTTTCAAATTATAAACTCACTACATATTGCAAATTTTTACAAATTTAATGTTATTTGATAAAATGAGAATTTTAGTCAATTGAAACTGACACTTTATTAAACTAAAATTGAATGAAATGCTAAACTTCGAACATCGTACATTTTTTTTTTTAGATATACTATGTACATACATATGTGAAGTTTAAAATGTTTGAAATTTTTATGAAAATGTGTTGATATTTCTTTGGTCAATGTTTGAGGAACGAGGTTTTATGGTTTCGTATTTTGAATGAAAAATACTACAGAATAAATAGAAGAAAATTAAATTTTTGATAATTTTACAATATATAGATTGATACAATTTGAAACATACTTACATATATATAAATAATACATACACACGCAATACTGACACACCTTTTTAATATGAAGCCGAGGACTGGTCTGCCATGATATATTTCTTTGGACCCTGTCTATTGCTCGTTATTCTCAATATTGTCATGTTCTATCTAACTGCCAAGCGGATCTACAGCATACGAAGAGAACTGAGGAAATTTTCTCAGGTCGAAGACAGAAGGCGACATTTACGTTTGCAGCAAAACGAGTGAGTGTCGATTTAAATGTACATATGTATGTATATCTCAGCGCCAGAAGTGATTTAATGAAAAAAATACATTTCTGAAAATTTTAGCTTGTGGCTGTTTCTTCGAATGTTCATTATAATGGGCATTGGCTGGTTGATGGAAATAGTCGGTTACATGTTAGGCGATTTGCATGGTACCAGCACTTTCGAAAAGTTCGCAGAATTTTACAACGGATCTCAAGGACTACTTATATTTGTGGTGTTGGTTATGAAGAAGAAGGTGCTGCTGCTCATCAAAAAAAGGTGGGTTCAAACGCTAAGGCTAACCGATTAATTATTGGTAATGCATATTTTTAATTGAAATTTAATAATTCACAAAGAATTTTGTGCATTGAGAGTCCGGAACCCATCGACTCAACCGAATCGCAGTGCTCTGAAGAAGAGATGACGTTGCAAAATGTCGCAGAAGCAATTCCGAAGATTTTGAGATGAGTGAATAGGTAACCATGGTAATCGAGTTCTGCATCCTGGTTATGGTCTTACTAAATTTGTTATCAGTTGAATGGGTGTTGGTGTTATGTTTGTTATCCTAACAAAAACCGCTTATGTACTTCATTTCACTTGTTTGAAGTGGACTTAACTTGCATATACAAAATGGCTTGGGAAAAACCTAATATAGTTCAATAGTTTTTGATACTGCATGCATAGTTTCATACATACATATTCACATGTTCTATTAAGTTATAATTTTTAAAATGAAATTTTCTAAAAATTAAACTTTTTATATTTTCTTAGAATATTCAAATCGGATAGCAATTCGCCGCGCTCCAATGGGCATAAAACCACGTCGAGTGCCTCTGCCATGAAATTGGGTAAGTTTTAATAGAACATTCTATTATTTACATATCACCAAAACTTACAAAATCACCTAACAGTTAAGTGCAACCTTTGCATTAGAGTACCGTTAGAGATGCTAAATTCCATAAAATTTGGCAATTGCCAAAATTAATTTTGACAGAGAATTAAGAGTGAACGTGGTTGCAGGACACGAAAAGCCGCAATGTTAGCGTGACAGTAAATTTAAAAATTAACACAGTACAGATGTTTATAGTTGGCAAACGTTGCTCTGACTTTCGGGGCTTCTTGCATTTATTCTTTTGTTTTTTCATTAGACCAGACGCCTGATTAAGCCATTTTTGTTAAACGTTTTTATGCCCAATAAATCATTATTATTGTCAGAAATGGTTTTAATTTTTATTTCTTAAAAACTAAGTTTACAATAATTATAGTTTTTAACGAAAAATCGTTATGTGAGTATTATTCCAATCCAATCCAAATAGAAACATTAATGAAAACGTTGTGCAGCAGAGGGATGCTCACAAATACCAGTCAAGCAAAGTGTAGGGGATACCGGCGTAGCTCCGGCTGTGGGGTACATTCGGAAAAAGCGTTTTCGGTATAAAAGAGTAATCTGGCATCAGCATACATTAGCGAAAACTCACCCATCACTAATAAGAAATACCCACTTAAAGTTTCACATCTTTACCTCAACAGCTGATAAAGCCTCAACGTGCTTTTGTGTTTTGCGAGTGATTCAGTTATATTTCGAATCTGCTATGCAAGTGGTTTCAGCCTTTTTTATTTGACTTTTTACAAAAATGTCGCTTTTAACTGAAAGGTAATAATGTTTATTTTGTAAAACAGTGTGATAAAGACCATAAAAAAACTTCTAAAAGTAAAAAAAAAAAGAAAAAATGAAAAAGCAGTGTCCGGGATAGATACTATGTTAAGCCAATTTTTCTTCCTGTTTACTTATTTATTTAGATTTATCCGTTAAAAATTATAAGCCAAAAGCAGTCGCAGATGTTTTGCGCGACGCCAAAACGGCTACATCTGCCGGTAGAAAATATAATGTCAAACGATTGAAACAATTGAATCACGAATAAAAAAACAAGATCATTTAGGCGATCACACAACTGAAGATACTATCTACCAGTCAAAGTTTACATGGAAATAAGTTTTTGTTTATTAATCCTTGTAGGGTAATCAACGCCAGTGGAAATCGAGTTCCACCAGCTTACGGTTTCCCACGCATACGTTATAGATGTTCTTACACACATTCAGAAAAACGCAAATTACTCTAAAGAGCGTCCGATTCTATTGTTTCTCGATAATCACTCATCTCACTGCAGTATTGACAGCATCAAGTATTCGAGGGAGAACGGTATACACCTATTGTCGTTTCCTTCACATACTTCACAGCGTCTATAGTCACTAGACGTATCAATTTATAGTCCGTTAAAAAAATTTATTCAAAAATCTTTTACTGGTTTTATGGCGAACAATCCAGGAAAGAAAATAACGATATAATAAGTTGCGCGCCTATCTAATTTACCATTCCAAAGAGCATTTAAATCTGAAAATATAATCAGTGGTTTCCAGTCGACTGAAATAAATCCTTTCAACTCCCAACATTTTAAAGACGATGAATTCGCTTACGCAGATCAAAGGGATGAAATGCTTTGTTTGATCCAGTTCAACTACAGTCAGATAATAATGTTAGTATATTTATTTCTAAAACACCAGAACAAATTGGTCAAATTTCTCGTTTAAACGCTTCTAAAAAGACTGCCCAATCTGGATGCTCTCGAATTTTGACAAGTTCGGTTAAGAAAAAAAGCATGGAAGAAAGTGGTTCAGGAAAAAATGTATTCCTCTGACGAAAGTGACATGAGTACATATGCTGATACTGATCAGTCAATTGGATCTTTTGTTGATGGCAATGAAACGGCGGTGGATAGAAATTTTTCAAATTATAAATTGAGTTTTCACTCACGTCAAACTTAACGTAGGTGATTTCGTTCTCACCTTACCTGCTCAAACTTGTAAGAAGCGAGTTTATTATGTTGTTGAAATCATAGAAAGTCTTAGCGACTGTACATTCACAGTTACCTTTCAAGCCCGAGAACGAGGATATTTCATTGCTTTTGAGGAGCGAAATAGTATTACAGCTTCCTAAACCCTCGAATCCTGCTTCAACATCACGTTGTCGCAGTAAATATATTTTTGAAGTGGATCTCAATATTTTCAACATCAAATAACTTTTTATTTTAACTTTAATAAGCTAAGGAGGCACTATTTTTGTAACATAAAATATGTTTTTTGTTTGTAAGTAATGAAATGAAATGAATATTTATTAAAATTTATTAACCGACAAAATGATTCCAAAAATGTTTTTTACAGGGTGCGGAAAAATTCGATCGCGATCGATTAAAACTACGATCTTCTCATATTAGCTCGTTTTGCGATTGTATTTTACCGTTCGCGATTGCATTGCCTTCTTTTTCGTTGGTGAGATATCGTTTGCTAAAGAGTTTATCGCGAGCTAATATGAGAAGATGGTATTTTTAATCGATCGCGATCGAATTTTTGACGATTCATTAGAGAAAGTGTGATTTCAAACAAATTTTTGAATTTACTCTGTTATAATACGAATGAAAGCAAGTTACACGCATTTAATATTTATAATTATTAATTGAATATTCGGTTTTTCCGAAATAAAAATTGGCGAAGTTTCACATATTGACAAGACAAAGCTTGTTGCATATAATAAGGACACAAATTTTTCAAAGTAGCTTTTGTGCGAAAAACTAGTTAAGCTATTAGGAAACATTAAAAGGCATTACCAGACTATACACAAACACAACTTTGATGAAGTAGTTCCATCCATAAGTGACAATAATATTTCGAAACGTCGAGGCTCCAGACAACTCGATTTAAAATTAAATAAACTAGAATTTTTGAAGTTTTGTGTTGGAATGGTAACTGTCAAAAATAGTCCATTTCGAATCTTTGCTGACAAACATTATTTTAAACAAATAATTGAACCTTATGAAAATCACTTTAATTTGCACTTCAATTTAAAAAATATTGTTGAACAAAACATATTTTTGCATATAAAATAAAAGATATTCAAAAAAAAAGTTTGTGCAAGAAAATGATAAGTTTAAAAGTGGATGTAGTTACTAGAATGGGCAAGAGTATATTGGGAAAAAATATTCAGTATATAAATTATATAATTATTTCTTACTTACTTTACTACATGAACGACGAAGGTGCCTTGTTAATGCTACCAGCTACCCCGGCATGGGATACATTCAGCACATTTGACTTTTTTCCATCAACCTTAAAAATACTGTTTGCATTATCATTTCAAGAAATGTTGTTATAACATTTTATTTTTAAATAATGTGGGATTCATTCCAGCTTACATATTTTTCTATCCGTTGAAAAACTTCTGAGATATAGGGCTTCAAAAAAAATGTGCCGGAGCTACCCCGGTCTCCCCTACTAAGAAAATCAATAAGATTGGGACTCTATAAAGTAAATATAGTATGCAGTTGATTTTTCAGATATACAACATATATTATTGCTTTGAACCATATTCATTTAAAGAGCTTTAAACAATGCACTGTATTAACATCATTAATATAAAGAATAAAAGTAAATTGTTTTGCTTAAAAGTATAGATCGAACTAGCAACTAAGAGTAACTTAGACCTCTCTCAGTCAAAAAACAACTGAAAAACTCATAAAAACTGTCAAATTATCAGCTGAAATGCAACTGCTAGTAAAGCTTCTAAATTACGAACATTTATACAAAAATTGGATGTGAATAATGAAATTTAAAATTTTGAATGTACTTAATTACTCCCCCTTTCTTGCAATTAAAAAAAAATATGTATGTCGTTGAATTCCACTCACATTAATTAAGAACAACCAAATTGCCACAATTGCACGAAGATTTATTATTTTAAGAATGATATAAAATAACTAAATTGTAATATTTTTGTACATAATCTCATTTGCAAGCATAATTTCCTTTTTTGACTGATTTAGTCCGAAATTTGCTGAAACTAACCAAATACTATTATCTGAATTTATTCCTTGAATAAATCTGTTTACATATCGAGCCATAACCGCCAAAATAACGTAACCGACAAATGAAAATTTTTAGAGAAGAAGGTTGATTTTCTTTAATTTCTCGGCAGAAGCAAAGCACATTTTAATAAATATAGCCGCGTTTTGAAGAAAAAACAACGTAAATCTTGTTTTCAAAGCGCCATTCAAATGTGAAGCTTAACTTCGGAAAAAATTAGCTAAAAAGCACCTTCTGATTAAAGAAATTTATTTGTAGCTTACGTTCTTTTGGCGGTTATGGCTCGATATATGAAACTATCTAATTTTCACTTATTTATGAATATGTCTATACTTTTTTTCAGCGACGACTCAAATTTGATGGATCATTCGGTATTGAACAACAAATCCTTGCAAACAAACATACGAATGTTTCCGCATTACGAAGGCTCATCACGGATGTGTCGTCACTGCCGTCACCAAATCCATTTAAGTAACCTCCGTAACAGTATATTTTTCTTGAAATATGTAACTATCATTAGTCTTTATTGGAAAACCAAAGGATATTAGTCGGAAATATTGGGAAGAGTATTCGAAAATATAAGAAAGAAAATCACAAAATATAAATGTTTGTAACGATATTCAATGTACAGAATCATGAAGGAGGAATGCTTTTAAGTTAAAATTTGCATGGCTGTATTTTTGATTCCCGAACGAATGATAAACTCAATTCACATAAAAAGCAAGTTCTAAACTTTTTACTCAGAAGTTTTCGAACTTTGTTGATAATGTCCAAGTAAGCGTTGATTACTTTTAAATGGAATTATGGGAATGTTGAGTTATGGTAATTGTTAGCTTTAAATACTAAAAATATGGTGCTATACTAATGTTTACTCAGAAGACGTTTACAAATTAAAATTCCGAATGAAAATTTTCTGAAATTTTTTGCTACCTACACAATTTGTGTTTATGTTTTTTTGTTGCAAAATTGAATACGAGTAAAATTCTTAAAATTAATAAATAAAATATAACAACATTATTATGGATTAGATTGCAAATAATACATACTTATGTATAACATATTTATAAATATTGGAAACAAGGTACTTATGTAGAAATTTTAAAATTTTACCGCCATTTATCAACATTTTACCGAAACTCGAATATAAACTATCGCATTTATTTTGCATAAGTTATGTGAAAATGTATGCATGTGATTAATAAAGATTACAATTTTTCATAAATAAATTAAAATATGTTTCGTTTTATGTTTATCAAATATTGGTTTAGTTTGCACCACCTTATAGATACGGAATGATGGTAAATAACTATTATGAGTTCAAGAATGACAGATTAAAAGATTGCTCCCATCAGAGGGGAGCAGGGAGAGAACAATAGTGTAAATGCGCTAGTCTAAAAAAAACAATAAAAAATATTCCTTTATGTGACATTCATGACATGCATGAAAAGTTTGTTAAAAATAACCTGCACCTTTATTTAATATTCTTCTTCTTCTTTCATTGGCTCGATAACCGCCTATGCGATTTCGGCCGAGTTTAGCATAGCACGCCAATTATTTCTCTCTTTCGGTAACTGGCGCCAGTTGGAAATACCAACGGTACCCAAGTCCGTTAACGCATGGTCTTTCCAACGCAGAGGAGGCCTACCTTTTCCTCTGCTACCACCGGCGGGTACCGCGTCGAATACTTTCAGAGCTGGAGCGGATTTCGCCATCGCAAAGGCGTAAATCTTTTGGATAATCTTTCTCTCGAACACTTCTAGAGCCTTCTCATCAGATATCTTCATCGTCCATATTTTATAGTTATTTAATAATTTCAGTAAAATTCAAAGTGGATTATGTATGTACGAACAGACTTGCATTTATTGCATTTTTTCTATTTTGATTGCTTTCGTAATGTAGCTGCTGTCATTTACGAAAATTGGCGCCGCCATAATATCAAGATTATATGATACGAAAATTTCGTTCTCGTGAGAGCGCCTACCAAAAGCGCATTTTTTATAGCATTTTCCAATGATGCCACTATGAAAGAAACCAGATGTGGTAATTACCATTGCATTTTTTGGAGATTTTATGAATGTAATACGACCATTGCGTTATGCAGACGTAAATAATACAAATACAATGAAGTAACAAGTAAAATGCGGGTATTAATGAAAAAATTATAAATTTATGAGTTCAGCATGAAGACTTCATAGTATACCAACAATTTTAACTGAAATAAAAAATATCAGTTTTCACATACTCAAACATATCAATTCAATTGAAATGTGTATATGTTTGTATGTAGGTATATATGTATATACAACATGTAGTTAAAAAGTATTCAAAAAAGTAATATATAAGCAGTTTTCTTTGGAAAATATATTCATTGGCATTTTTAAAGACGCTTTTTCTAAATAAAATGCAACATTTTTGTGAAAAGTACAAAATTTTACACGTTGCTCTTTGTTTTGAGATTGTATCACTTTTTTTTGCAAACAACAAACACTCAATATCTTATTCTGCTCAGTTAGAAAGCGCACTGATTTAATTGATAATTTACACATTTTGCCTCTGGCATCTCGCTAATTTTTTTGTCAGCTGATAATAGGGGGACTCATTCGGTTTTGTTGCCAGCATGAAAAACGAGAATTTCGTATCATATAATCCTTGGTGAAACTTCGTTGGATTTGCGGTAAGTTGCCTTTATTTTAAGTTTTATTAATTAAAATATTATTTTTTTGGTTTTTATTTCAGCAGAAGCAACGCGTAGAGGATATCTTAAAGGTATGTACAGAAATTTCGACACGTACATACATACATATATTTTAAGTAATTTTATTCAAACTTGCAGATATTGCGCACCCAAGCCGATAGAAAATTCTCCGGAGAAGATGACTGCAGAGGCAACATTGGAAAAAGTAAGCAGAGTGCACTACTTTCAAGGCCTAGTGAAGTGCAGTGAAAAAAATTTAAAATATATATGTACATACATAAATTTATAAAGAATGTATAAATGCCCAAATCCATTCAAGTTCCAAATCATAGATGCAAATGTTCCACATGCGCAATCTAACTGAAATTTAACAATTTCTTTGGGTGTGCATGTTGGAAAGGATAATATATTAGGACTTCTTTTATTTAACCATCCTTATGTGTATATCATAAAAAAATATTGAAAGTCAGTCATAATTAACAAGTAAGAAAAGCGAAAAGTAAGAAGGGCGAAACCGAATTTTATATACCCTCGCGATGTAGTTTTGAATGGGCAGTGCCCATAATTTCATAAAAACCCCGTTTCATAGTTTCAAATCGCTGATAGTATTAAACTTTACTCAATTTGTTCCAATAAATAATGAAAAACGGAGTTTTTTGTATTTTTCAAAATTTCCGTTATATGGAAGTTGGCGTGGTTTTGGTCCGATTTCAAAAATATTTGACGATGAGATACCTACAGACGTTTTTTTTTATAAGTGGGCGTGATAACGCCCATTTTTCAAAATTTCATAAAAATCAAGTTTCTTAATTAAGTATCTCTCTCAATATCAAATTTTAATTAATATGTTCCAATAGATAAAGAAAAAAACGAATCTTTTGCCTTTTTCAAAGTTTCCGTTATATGGGTGGTCCGATTTCAAAAATTTTTACGACGATAAAAGCGATATTGAGGAAAATTTTTCAAAACTTCATAAATACCTAATTTCCTAGTTCAAAATCGCTCCAAATGCCGAATTTCACTCGATTTGTTTTAATAGATACCGAAAAAACGAAGTTTTGGCATTTTCCAAAACTTTCGTTATATGGGAGGTGGGCGAGGTTATGGTCCGATTTCAAAAATATTTAACGATAATAAGAGCGATATTGGGAAAAATTTGTTCACAAAATTTTGTGACGATACCTAACATTGTTAATGAGATACGGAAGTGGGCGTGGCACCGCCTATTTTTCAAAATTTCATAAATACCTAATTATTTAGTTCGAAATCGTTCCAAATTACAAATTTCCTTCTATTTGCTGTAATAGATACCGAAAAATCGGAGTTTTGGCATTTACCAAAAACTTCCGTTATATGGGAGGTGGGCGTGGTTACTAACCGATCTTGACCATTTTCAATACCAACCTACCTTGTTCAAAGAGCAATCTATGTACCGAATGTCATTGAGATATCTCAATATTTACTCAAGTTATTGTAACCACGGACAGACGAGCGGGCGGATGGACGGACGGACAGACAGTCAGGGCTAAATCGATTCCTCTTTTCATTCTGATCATTTTAGTGTATGTATATATGTCTATATCTATCTTGATTATTTTTTGCTGTTACAAACAACCGTAATTCGAACAAAGTTCTAATAAATACCCTTGTGTACAAGTACATAAGAATCAGTGAAAGAAGCAGATTACGCCCAACTGTTTATTTTGTTCTAGCTGAACGGGCCGTATTCTGCACTTTTCAAGATTTATGAATTTTTAGCAAGCAATTTTTGAAAAATTTAAAATAAAATGTGTGTAGTTAGTTTATACAAAAAAATGCCCTTACATAATTTGCTGTCCGATGTCATTCCAAACATGAAAAATTATATGTATGTACGTATGTATGTATATTCGTCAATAAATTTGGATTTAGTTTAAATTTCACTAACAAATTCGGGGAATCGTTCGTTTGACCAGTTCTTTCAGTGCTTAAAGCGAAATTTCGTTATAAATTTAATTGGAATTCTGGGAATCGACACACATAGGTATGTACATATGTATGTACAAATATATATGCCCCCTACCCAGTAAGAAAAGTATTTGAAATCTGGCACGTTATTTCGCGTGTAGTTCAACAGAAAGAGACTTTCCATTATTTAGCAATAGCCTTTAGGACAAAACTGACGCATTCTGTGTTGTACGTGTTAGCATCTTTCTCTTTCTTAGAAATGAAAATTTTAGGATTGCAACTTCGAATAAGTAGTTGTTTCTTTACAAAACAAAGTCTGAATCACTTAAATTCAACACTCTTTCTTAATAATTAATTAAGCACACTCTTTTAGATAACAAATGTAAAACATAAACATAAAACTATTGCTCGTATGTTAGCCCATATTAAAATATCTATACTTTTTATAAAATTTCAGCCCGAATTCTTTGTAAGAGCCAAACAGCCGATCTACTCGGTCGATTTCTATGGTTCAAGTTTTAAACTGACAAATTTAAATAAAATATACATATGTATGTGTGTTTAACTACAGTATTAAGTTATTCAATAATGCAACGCGTCGCTAGACCGTTTGCCATTCAAGTGGCCAACTTCCAAATTATCATATACATTAGGCAGACGGAAGTACATTCATAATCTCGCCTACTTTGTGTTCATGTATGTAGAAGGCGTTTCGCCACTGGGATATTGCTCTCCTAATATTTTATCTGTTTACGCACGCCGTATGTATGCATGTATGTATGTATGTATGTATGTAAATATATGCGGGAGAGCAATAAAATATCTTAGTTAAATGCTTGCGACTTTGATCACTTTGAGTTGATAAAGCAACCACAAAGCATATACTCGTACATATGTATATTTAGTACTTATTTATGTACATACATATTTATGCTTCTAAGGGAGTACGTAAAGTTTTACGGGAGGCTAATCGATCGGCATTTTTCCGATAATGTGAATATTTATTTATGCAACAGCTTCTTTTGTGATTGATTTAATATCAATCAATGCGGGCCTGATGAGATTCGAAGGTGCGAATTCAAAGACAACAAAACGAATAAAGTAGTTTACCACAAAGCTTTGATCTGAAAAGTTATTCCCTCTACGTATTTACATTCCCTACAAATAAAATACATTAAATACGTATAAAACAGAGTTGAAAAAGTATTTAATTTATTTCTAATCAATTTAGGGCGGGACGAAGTTCGCTGAGTCTGAGTCTGCTAGTCTACATTCGTACCTCCCCATGAGCGATATGCGGTCTCCATTGGCAATGTTTTTGTGAGAAGATTTAAAATCTTCATCACCATCAGCCTAGCTCGCTCCCCTTTAACAAAATCTTGGATGACTTGGAAATGTACTTATATGTTTGTATGTATTATATTGGTTACTTTCAAAAACACAAATAAATGTACACGTAAAGCGATGAAACAAAAAATTTGGTATCGCCCAAAGTTGGTTTCACTCGTTTTCTTGTTTAAAAAGCACACACACACATATACTATCCATATGTACATATGTATGTACACATGTATGAACCTTTTTGTGGTCTCCGTTCTTTCACTGCGACGGAACGATTGAACAGTCGCGATTGTACACTCGGCCGGTTGAATTCGAAAGTGTCGCGAATAAGATTCTGTGCTTTGCTGTTTGCAAAACTTTTTTCTCTTGTTTTATACCGAAAAGCAACAAAGGAGGGAACAAGTAAAGAATACGGACCATTGAGCTAGAAAAAAAAAAAAAAGTGGGCGTGGCCCGCCCCTTTTTACCGATTTTTGTGGTATAATTTTTTTTTGGTGCAAAGTAATAGGAGGGGTGTTAGGGAGGGTTAAAGGGGAAAATTTCAATATTTTGAAAAGCTAATATTTCAAAAACTATTTATCCGATCTTCACAATATTGGTCTCGTTAAAAAGATAATTAAAAGACCTTTTATTGGATATACATATGTTTATATAAATTATATACATATTTTCAGAAAAATAACAAAAACTGAAAAAACGCACATTTTTTTATAAAAAACTATATTTTTCTTAAAAAAATACGTAATTAATAGTACGTAAAAATAAGCTTGTCTTAAAGCCCATAAAAATAGCTTTAATTTGATGTATAATTTTATATTTAAAACTTAAATTTTGTAAGAAATTTTGTTTTATTTGTGTTGCTGACGATAAGAGAATCAGTAATAATGAGGGTAATGATCCAGAGCGGATTCGCGGAAAGGTATTAACGATGTGTTTTATTTAATTTTTAATGTTGTTTTATTTAATTTTGAAACCTAAATATAAATCAGTATTTCCGTGCGAAACACCTTTCCGCGTGAGCGGCCTTCGGCCGCGCTTTAAAAAATAACCCTGGCCGGACAAACTCCGGCTACGCCATCAACAGTATTTCCGCGCAGAACACCTTTCCGCGTGAGCGGCCTTCGGCCGCGCTTCAAAAAAAATAACCCTGGCCGGACAAACTCCGGCTACGCCATCAACAGTATTTCCGCGCAGAACACCTTTCCGCGTGAGCGGCCTTCGGCCGCGCTTCAAAAAAAATAACCCTGGCCGGACAAACTCCGGCTACGCCATCAACAGTATTTCCGCGCAGAACACATTTCCGCGTGAGCGGCCTTCGGCCGCGCTTAAAAAAAATAACCCTGGCCGGACAAACTCCGGCTACGCCATCAACGGTATTTCCGCGCAGAACACCTTGCCGCGTGAGCGGCCTTCGGCCGCGCTTTAAAAAAATAACCCTGGCCGGACAAACACCGGCTACGCCATCAACAGTATTTCTGCGCAGGACTCCTTTCCGGGTTTCTATTGAATACCTTTCCGCGAAGCCGCTCTGGATCATTACTCTCATTATTACTGATTCTCTTATCGTCAGCAACACAAATAAAACAAAATTTCTTACAAAATTTAAGTTTTAATATATAAAATTATACATCAAATTAAAGGTATTTTTATGGGCTTTAAGACAAGCTTATTTTTACATACTATTAATTACGTATTTTTTTAAGAAAAATATAGTTTTTTATAAAAAAAATGTGCGTTTTTTCAGTTTTTGTTATTTTTCTGAAAATATATATATAATTTATATAAACATATGCATATCAAATAAAAGGCCTTTTAATTATCTTTTTAACGATACCAATATTGTGAAGATCGGATAAATAGTTTTTAAAATATTAGCTTTTCAAAATATTGAAATTTCCCCCTTTAACCCTCCCTAACACCCCTCCTATTACTTTGCACCAAAAAAAAATTATACCACCAAAATCGGTAAAAAGGGGCGGACCACGTCCACTTTTTTTTTTTTTTCTAGCTCAATGGTCCGTATTCTTTACTTAAGCCAAAGGTACGCAACATTTACAACAACGAAACTTTTTAAACAACTGCCGTGTGATATTTGTGCCGCATCAGGCGGGTGGACGCGCTTCGATTAGCAGACTTAATGTCTCTTAACACTTTTAACGGACAAATGAAACAAGTTTGTTGTTAGGTGAATGCGCGCAAGAAGCTCAAACATCTGCTAAAAGTATAAAATTCCAAATAAGTGCGGTTTATTACAATTATTTAATTTTTTTCCAAATTCTATGGTTTTCAAAGTTCTGAAGTACGTAGCGTTTTACGTATAATTAACGTATTCGAAAATTTGTTTTTAATTTTTAGTAATAGAAATTAGAAAACAGCCGCCTGTCTTGCACATTCAAAATAAAAGTACCGTAACTTTTAAAAAAATTTCTCCAGTAATAGCTTGTAATGTTTTCGCAGAGAAAATATCATAAAAATTGTGTTCGAGTTTTAAAGTAGTCAATTGAGAATAAAAAATGTTCAAGTTTCCGAACGTTCGAGTTTTCGCGAGTGCACTGTATGTACGTTTCCGTACGTTATTTGGTCAGTGACTCAAATAATTATCAGCTTCACGGGCCGACTAAGCAGCATGCTTAGGTCTTTTTTATGCGATCCTCAGAAGGTCGCATACAAAAACGGAGGATTCTTTCCAGAAATTTGAAGAACCGCATAAATTTAGTAAAAAGCCCCAAATAACCGCACAGAAATCCAATGAAGCAATACTATTTAAGGAATACAAAACAATTTATACCTTCAGTTAAACATATCTTTTTCGATTTAAAATAAGGAAAACGAGTTTGATTCTAGCTTAAAATACAGCGCTCAAGAAAAATCACAATATATATTTTTTTATTATTTCCGTTGCTGTAATATTTCTTAAAGAAATAAATATAGGATAATTGTTTTCCTTGAGAGCTTCAGATTGATTTAAAAGTTTCGTAACTCTCTAAGTCTCTTTCACACTAAAGAAAAACTAAAAACCGTACAAACGAAGACTTAAGTGTATTGTACTTACAAACAAACATACATACATATGTACATACATATAAGCACGTACATAAGTACTTCCATCAACATCGTTGCCCCTGAAGTGAATTCGATTTGATATGAAAGCAAAATCTACAAGTGTGAAAGTGAGTTCAGAATTTATGGACCACACAGCTTCAGATACCATAAAACTCCTCAGATCTATACACAAAGAACAACAACCACACAGACGAAAGCAAATTTTTTTAGGATTTTTAGTAAATTTCAGTACGGTGTAAGTTTGGTATAAAAAGCAAGCAAAAAACTCACAGAAAAAAATTTCTATTCGCTGTATTTTTAATTGTTAATATTTAAATATATTTGAAATAATTTTTTTTGTCTTTAAATATTACACACGAGAAGATAGTTAGGAACTAACGAACTTTCTGCTTTGCTTTGACATCAGCGTTACTTAAATCGAGAGCAGTAAGGCATCGTAAATATTTTTTTTTAAAAAACCTAGGGTTTTTTATTTTATTTCTCGCATTTAATTTTCAGTCTTACTATACAAAGACTACGCAACACATGGCCTGATGCTCTAGCATCGCTGTAAAAAAATATATGTACATACATACATATATTCAGGACTGTTTAGTACACAATGTGCATTTATTTAAAAATCTTTTAATGCGTACACATCATATGTTTTTGTATGTATTGTAAATAATTATTGCAAACATTATCAGGCCAAGTGAACATGAGTATATTTATAAATTCAAGTATTCATGAAGATTAGGGCGCTCCTTAACAACGTCCTCGATAAATTTCAAAGCGCTACTCTCACAGTTGAGAAGCAAGTAATAAAAAAAATATAATAAATATGTGTAAAGTTTCAATTTGCATATAATGAAATTTTTTCATATCATTGCAGCCATATGTTTAGGAAGGAGTCGAGAAGACAATCCCTGAAATTTGTGTCATAGTTCTCTAACGAGGTAGTGGAAAATTTATTTTTTCCACATCTAAATCACAAAAGTGAAGGTTTAATCCCTTCAAATAATGCAAATATCATATTTTAGAGCACTGAAATGAAGAAGTTTAGGTATTAACAAAAAAGGTTTGTTCTAGAGATTTGGAACTGAAGTTTATCACAGTTTTTTTTTAATTATATGGTCTGTTTTAATATTAACAATATTTATTGATGTTTATGTATTCAAGCATTAAACTAAATAAAAATGCAAAAGTAGACAGTCTTTAAATTAGTACAAGATTCACAATTCTCTTTTTCGCTCTTCTTCCCATTTTTGTACGGACCCCAATTTGTGGTCTGAATGACGAAGAACTTATTAAGGGATGCCTTAATATCATTATATATATGTATGTATGTATATGTTTGTATGTATGTATGTACATTCATAGATATCAATGTGTATGTACGTAAATGTTGCTGGCTTGAATACAAAAAGTTTGGAGAATGACAGCTCTTTATCGTAAAAGTTTTTACTGGAAATGACATTCAGTCACATTCGAACTCAGTTATTCTAAAGCAAAGTAAACGACTCATTGGGTGACACAACAAATTTACTTAAGAACTTGTCGGTGTTAATTTAAAATTAGTTCTTATATGGATTTTGACTTAACAAACCTAAAATATTTCCTGAAATAGTAATAAATAACATTATAAAAAATTTACCAATATAAAGTATTCAACGTTTCTTTTTTTATTAAATATTACATATGTATGTATGTACGTATGTGCACGGAGTTGCGGGTAGCGCACTAAAATTGAAGCCTCACTCATTTCAAAGTAGTGACATTTTAAACTATTCGATTGAAACCATGAGGAGTTAATTAATTCAACTATTTTTTGGGGGTCACCTCTCCATTAAAAATAGTGGAATATATTGTTAAAAAATTGCACTTTATAATTATGCATTAGTAGTAGAAAAATTGATACTGGTAAATGGGTAAACAGTTTTCAGTGGAAGTTAAGGGATTATTTCACTTAAAATCAATATTTTTTGTACGCTTTTAATATTTGCTTATCCAGAAAATGGTCTAAATTAATTTTAACCACTTATATGTGCACGCAAATACACGTACTTACATAATTATTTTTAAATTTGGTTTTAGCTATGGTCTTTCCACGTTGTAATTTAAATGTAACGAAACGCAAACGGAAAGAAAATAACAAATCACTTTTATAAATTGTTTTCCTAAGAGGCGATTCTGTTTCAGGAGATCGAGAAATTTTTTTTTGGAGTGGCGGTAGTAAATTGAATAAAAGAACATGGTCAAAAATCTTGTTGACTTGAATGGTACTTAGTCTGCTTGCCATAACTCAACTCATCACACCTGAACTCATTATACCCAACCCCCTTTTTCTATTGGCAGTGATGTACTTGTACATATGTATGTACATACAATATTGGTTTTCAAAATGCTTATGATTATTCGAAAAGATGTCGGTACACAATACTTACACCTCGATTTATAATACCACTTCGCTTCATCAGTTTTCGCGACAATAATAATTTTACATTTTAGAGAAAACTAATCTCAATTTTTATAATACTTTTAAGATCAGTACCGGGAAATTGTTCAATACGCAAAATAATCGGTTTAGCACAAAATAAAAGGTCAGCCAAGCGCTAATTCACATTAAGTCAGAATAAAGTTCAATTCTCAAAATATCAGTCCTAATTTTATTGAAAAAAAAAATTGTTTAACAAAATGCAAAATGCACACCAAATTTCTGCGTGTTCTCCATACTTTCTTTCTAACTTTCAGTTAAACGGTTCCTGTGAATGTTGGTATTTCAACACGATGAAAGTTCTTGTTTTCATAATAAACTTTGGTGTCTACTTTTTTTACTGTCGCATTAGCGCATCCGCAGAGATACCTAATTGCGCCTTTGAAGATACCGTAAACCTAACTTCCAGCGAAAAACTCGCAAATGGCTCATATCTGTATGAAAGCGTACTGGTGCCGCCTGCTTTGACCGGTTATTATGAGTACGTCGAGCTCTATGACGGAAAAATCCAACAAGTGGAGAAGCATATCCGAGGTTGTGTGTGCCATTTGAAGTCATGCGTCAAATTTTGCTGTCACCCAAGATCGAAACCTGAACAAAAAAGTGAGAATTCGCCCTACACTTGTAAAGAGGAATTATACGAGGAGCTCAACTATTCGCCTTTGGTTAATATTACTCTGCATAACAACAGCCGAGCCCTGATGAACGTACTCGATGAATTTGTGGTGCAGCAAGGTATTCCATGTAATGGATACATGCTTGAGCCGCATAATTATCTTATTGACAAATGGGAATTATTTGAGGTAAGCCAGATATTGTCTGTATGTACATATGTATTATATTAATGTGTTTATATTTCATTTAATTCAATTTCTTTTTGGTTTCGGTGTAAACATTACCGTAACCAATGCAAGCGATCAGTATCAATTTTATTATAGTTTTTCGATTTAAAAAGAACAAGTTAAAATTTTTTTGTAACTAAAGCGGTGTGCCAATTGATAGAAAATATAAAATTTTGACAGATCAAAATACAATTTCGATATATTTTGTCGTGAATTGAAGCTTTAGAATTTCACCTTCTAAATATGTATACACTTAGTTTTTGTAATGGTGCGAATCGATGTCGCAATGTCTGAAATTGGTATCCCCGCAAAACTTATACGGCTATGTAAAATGACGTTGAGCAACACCACCAGCTCTGTTAGAATTAGAAAGGACCTCTCCGAGCCGTTTGATACCAAACGAGGTTTCAGACAGAGTGACGCTTTGTCTTGCGACTTCTTTCACCTGGTGCTGTAGAACGAGGGCAAGACAAAGTATCTCCAGTCATCAAATAGACAGTCAGAACATTCACGGCTGGGCACTCACATCGCTGTTGACTGTAACAAATTTGAAAAAGTAGAGAACTTTGTGTATCTAGGAACCATCATTAACACCAATAACAACGTCAGCCTTGAAATCCAACGCAGAATCTCTCTTGCCAACAAGTGCTACTTCGGACTATGTAAGCAATTGCACAGTAAAGTCCTGTCTGGACGGACAAAAACCATACTCTATAAGTCTCTCATCATGCCCGTCCTATGATATGACGCAGAAGCATGGACGATGACAACAGTAGATGAGAGGGCTCTTGGACTGTTCGAGAAAAAGATACGAGAGATTTATGGACCTTTGCGACTTTGCAGCGGCAGGCGATGAAACTATGAGCTGTACGAGCTTAACAAGGACGTCGGCATAGTGCAGCGGATTAAGGATCAGCTGCTCCGCTGTCTAAGCCACGTCGTTCGGATAGATGAAATAGCTCCAGCCCTGATGGTGTACGACGCGGTACCCGCTGGTGGTGACAAAAGAAAAGGAAGACCTCCTCTGCGTTGGAAAAACCAAGTGGAAAAAGACTTGGCTATACTTGGGATTTCCAATTGGCTAGCCAAAGATAGGGAAAGTTGGCTTACTATATTGAACGCCATTTAAGTAAGTAAGTCAGTGCGACATCGACAGTTTGGCAGAAATAAAAAAAAAATTGAAGTGAAAAAAAACAACAAAAACGCGTATGTAACTTGTATGTTACATACATACTTATATAGTTGATTGGCTGATCTGAATGGAATTCATTATTGCAGAACAGTTGCGGTATCACTTCCAATGGCTAAGAGGCGGTTCATCGCGGTCAAGATCGCGCGCACCGCAGCTGCCCAACACGAACGAAAGTGTCCAAGTGAACCGTCGTTTTAAGAAAAGAGTTGGCTCATAAATTGCCGTTTTCGGCAAATGGTTTAAACGGATTATCCCCACATTAATGTGGATAGTTTATTAGTATCATTTGAATCGGATTCAGACTAATTTTGAATGTTAATTTTAAGCCTTTATTAGATTCTGTAGTTTTAAGAAAAACGAAGTGATATTCTATATTCTTCCATTAAATCAATGAATTAAATGGAATTTCTAAAATATGTGTTTTTATTAAAAAATTATAAGGTCTTAGTTTGGAAGGTAGCATTTAAATTTTGGAAAAATTATGATATTATTTGTTTGCACGAGCGAGTGTTTTGATTTTCAAATAGCAAAATAAAAAATTCGATTTGGCAGATCATGTTAATTTTTTAATGACTTTACATGCTTATTTGGAAAAACAACAACAGTTTTAGTGGTAGAAATTATCGGAGATCACCACATCTCCTCATCAGACTTCCTTTTTTTAGTTATTTATTCTTCATCACCTCTTCCCAGGTTCGAACCAAGGAAACTTAACAAAAATTTATGTGCAAAGATGAGCACCACTTAAACTATTGTTGTTATTCCAAATAAAATCTTTCATAAACTGGAGTCGAGCTTAATAAAATTGTCAATTATTACAATTATATTTACTTTCAAACCATAGTAATTTTTTTCACCAAATTTCACAGAGTAAAAAGTTACCGATTTGCACACAGCTTTAAGCTAAAATATTTGCATTCACAGAATGGCACACTTCTACGAACACACTTTAATAAGTTCCTTTCGAAACGGGATTATTGCCTACAAGCATACAAAGAAGAAGGAAAATATCTGTTGAACCCAATGAACTGTGAGGAATATGAAGAAGAGTCTCCACCACTCGAGTTCAACACGTATGGTAATAGAATCCTATCATTGAGTTGTAAATTAATTTTTATTAAAGGTTTTTTCCAGTGATGCTGATTTCGGAGCCGTTTTTATACGCTACTATTTTGGTTCACTGGCTCATACCGGAGTTGTGGAACTTACATACGAAATGTTTAATTAGTTACCTGTTGTCTTTAGCTGTTGGCACCACGCTGATAGTAATTGTAAATATGACGGGAGCGGCCTTGATAAATCCCACTTGCGCTATTATAGGTACATATGTTCTTTCGCAAGTGTTAGTTACATTCACATCGCTACAACAATATTGAGTCTGCATACAACTCTGTCAAAAACTTCATGCTGTAATTAAAAGCTTGACAACTCATGTCATAGTGAAATCATACTATACTTTAAATGTCAATTTTTTTTTTTAATTTTTCGATCTCAGCATTTTCGGGATCTCATTTCTACAATACCGGTATTCCCTGATAAAACCCTGATTTCTTACCCATGAATTGCAACAAATATAAACAAAAACATAATTAAATTTAAATAAACTTTGTATTGGCAAATTTGCTAGTACATTTTTCATAAAAAATAATAATCAAATGAGATCTAAAATTTTACTTGCTTTTATGTATGTACTTTTGAGTATGTATGAATTTTAGTGCTAATATCAAGTTGCTAATGACTGCAGTTGAATTATGAGTTGATTTTTTTGCTTAAAAAATTAAGTGGTCCGAGGGTTTTTCGGTATTGACATCACTAGTAAGTACATATGTAAGTGCTTAAATTTCCGACGGCGTTATAAATCCGGAATTTTCAATGGTATTATATATTTAAAAATATAGTGATGGCAAATAATTGTAGATTAATCGAGTGAATGAAAAACAAATTTCAATACTAGATAAGCAACACATAATTGGATAGACTAACCTACATACATACATACATACATATTTAGGTGCAGATTTGAGTGTTAAAATCTTCAATGTATTTTTTTTTTGATTTCCGCAGGATTTGTCATGTACTATTTTCTAACGGCCGTTTTCTTCTGGCTTAACATAATCTGCTTCGATATTTGGCACAATTTTCGCGGCTCCACAGGCAACGCTCACCATTTGACCCAGCGGAAGCGGTTTCGTTTTTACTGCCTCTATGGTTGGGGCGTGCCATTGCTCATGACTATCGTGACAGCCGCGCTGCAGTACTCTGACATTTCAAATGATCTGAAATCGGGTATAGGCTTTTCACACTGTGCGTTTAAAAGTAAGTCGATACATGCACTTCGTTTCAAATTATAAACTCACTACATATTGCAAATTTTTACAAATTTAATGTTATTTGATAAAATGAGAATTTTAGTCACTTGAAACTGACACTTTATTAAACTAAAATTGAATGAAATGCTAAACTTCGAACATCGTACATTTTTTTTTTAGATATACTATGTACATATGTGGAGTTTGAAATGTTTGAAATTTTTCTTTGGTCAATGTTTGAGGAACGAGGTTTAATGGTTTCGTATTTTGAATGAAAAATACTACAGAATAAATAGAAGAAAATTAAATTTTTGATAATTTTACAATATATAGATTGATACAATTTGAAACATACTTACATATATATAAATAATACATACACACGCAATACTGACACACCTTTTTAATATGAAGCCGAGGACTGGTCTGCAATGATATATTTCTTTGGACCCTGTCTATTGCTCGTTATTCTCAATATTGTCATGTTCTATCTAACTGCCAAGCGGATCTACAGCATACGAAGAGAACTGAGGAAATTTTCTCAGGTCGAAGACAGAAGGCGACATTTACGTTTGCAGCAAAACGAGTGAGTGTCGATTTAAATGTATATCTCAGCGCCAGAAGTGATTTAATGAAAAAAATACATTTCTGAAAATTTTAGCTTGTGGCTGTTTCTTCGAATGTTCATTATAATGGGCATTGGCTGGTTGATGGAAATAGTCGGTTACATGTTAGGCGATTTGCATGGTACCAGCATTTTTGGAAAGTGCGCAGACTTTTACAACGCATCTCAGGGAATACTTATATTTGTGGTGTTGGTTATGAAGAAGAAGGTGCTGCTGCTCATCAAAAATAGGTGGGTTCAAACGCTAAGGCTACCCGATTAATTATTGGTAATGCATATTTTTAATTGAAATTTAATAATTCACAAAGAATTTTGTGCATTGAGAGTCCGGAACCCATCGACTCAACCGAATCGCAGTGCTCTGAAGAAGAGATGACGTTGCAAAATGTCGCAGATGCAATTCCGAAGATTTTGAGATGAGTGAATAGGTAACCATGGTAATCGAGTTCTGCATCCTGGTTATGGTCTTACTAAATTTGTTATCAGTTGAATGGGTGTTGGTGTTATGTTTGTTATCCTAACAAAAACCGCTTATGTACTTCATTTCACTTGTTTGAAGTGGACTTAACTTGCATATACAAAATGGCTTGGAAAAAACCTAATATAGTTCAATAGTTTTTGATACTGCATGCATAGTTTCATACATACATATTCACATGTTCTATTAAGTTATAATTTTTAAAATGAAATTTCCTAAAAATTAAACTTTTTATATTTTCTTAGAATATTCAAATCGGATAGCAATTCGCCGCGCTCCAATGGGCATAAAACCACGTCGAGTGCCTCTACCATGAAATTGGGTAAGTTTTAAATCATTATGTGAGTATTATTCCAATCCGGTGCGTGCTATAACTCAATATGCCGGTGAGTTCGAGGTTCGAATCTTAGTGAGGGCAAGCAAAATCTTAATCATAAAGATAAAGTTGTACTTACATTTTTAAGAGTTAAAGGCATGTCATAAAACTTTGCTTTCTAAATCATCTTGCAGCAAGGATCTCTCATCAACAGAGTTGTATGATCTAAAAATTTCAATATCATCAACATACATTACAATTTTGAAAAATTTTAATACAGTAGTTATATCAATAATAAATAGCAGGAACAGAATTGGGCCGAGGTGGCTGCCTTGGGGAACTCCTGAGGACACATCAATGACATCCGATGCAACATTTTTATACCCGCACACTTGTGTACAAGGGTATTATAACTTTGTTCACATAACGGTTGCTTGTAACAGCATAACGGAATCAAGATAGATATAGACATATACTTATATACCAAAATGCTCAGAATGAAAAGAGAAGTCGATTTAGCAATGTCTGTCTGTCCGTCCGTCCGAGCAGACGATAACTTCAGATATCTCAATGAAACTTGGTAGGTAGATTGTCTTTGACCCTGAGCAGGTTGGTATTGAAAATGGGCAAAATCTGACCATAACCACGCCCACTTCCCATATAACGGAAATTGTCGAAAATGCAAAAATTGCTATATTTCAGTAGCTATTTAAGCTAATTTGCTGAAATTTTCTATATGCTGTTGTATTCGAGCAGGAAATCCGACTGAATCAAAATTTTTTACAGGGGCGTGGCACCGCCCACTTATGAGTTCATATGTAGTATATCTCTGGAACCACCCATCCGATTTTCCTCAAATTTGGTATACGTATTACAATATGCCTATTTAAGCGATATTTATCAAAATCTGACCATCACCACGCCCACCTGTCATATAACGAGCTTATGAAATAGTAGAGGGTGGCAAACTTTATCAAAGGCTTTACTAAAATCGGTATGACATTAGTGGAGTTATTTTGACGGAACGACTTTGAGACTTCTTGAGAATAAGTAATTGATGAAAATATTTAAAAAGTTAACTGACTAGTGACGATAGCCTCAAATAATTTTGGAATAGCGGAAATCTTGGCTATACCACGATAATTAGCGCTGGCAACCAAACTACTCATTGTTGTCATCACAAACTCATCATCACTAATAAACAAACTCCTCATTTTTGTCATTATAAAGTCCTCAGCACTAATTATCAAACTGCTCATTTTTGTTATTACAAACTCCTCAGCACTAATATTGAAACTACTCATTTTTGTAATCACAAAGTTCTCAGCACTAATAATGAAACTACTCATTTTTGTAATCACAAAGTCCTCAGTACTTATAAACAACCTCCTCATTTTTGTAATCAATATTTTATCTTATACGTTTTTATTAAAATTAACTACTAAACAAAAACAATAAAAACTGTTGAATAAAGTAATAAATAAAAAAATAATAATCAAATCGGTAAAGGAATAGGGATGTTCGAGCATCAATCACTACTGCAACACTGTAAATAAAAGTTGTCGTTAACACTAAAGAAGATGGGAACTCCTGGTTTTCATGATTAAGTCGGCCTTTGATCATACTTACGCAAACTAGATAATTCAATTAATTATTGGTTAAGAATAAACGACGGCTTTTCTTTGCAGTATTGACGCTGAAATATCCCCGAAGTTCATCCAAGAAAATATTTTTCATGCACAAGCATAATAAAAAATTTGAAATAATTTTTTGAAATAAAATTTTTGCTGAAATGCCGATTAGTCATAGCCTACTTTGATAAAAATGTTGTCTTATATTTTTCTATCTTTCTCCTTCTATCACATAAGATTCTTATTGGAGGACGGCATTCCTGCTCTAACATATGGAAATTTTTCGACAGTTCGAAAACAAAATTTGTAAATGCGGGGGTGAAATGCGTAAAAGTTGTGAATGTTTGTGTAAATTTTTTGAATTTCAGGGGAAACTGCTTAGTCTTGTATTGCAGGGTACTTTACACATGCATGTATGTGTACAAGAAAAGACAACTTTACATTAGGGTGTCACACCCTAAATGGATAAATTGTATTTAGACTGGAGGCCTAAACAGACTGTTTTAGTCCAAAATTCGCTGAAACTAACCAAATACTATAATCTTGAATTTGTTCCTTATATATATGAAACTATCTTATTTCCATTTATTTAAAAATATGTTTATACTTTTTTTCAGCGCCGACTCAAATTTGATGGATCCTTCGGTATTGAACAACAAATCCTCACTGTCGTCACCAAATCCATTTAAGTAACCTCCGTAACAGTATATTTTTCTTGAAATATGTAACTATTATTAGTCTTTATTGGCAAACCAAAGGATATTAGTCGGAAATATTGGGAAGAGTATTCGAAAATATAAGAAAGAAAATCACAAAATATAAATGTTTGTAACGATATTCAATGTACAGAATCATGACGGAGGAATGCTTTTAAGTTAAAATTTGCATGGCTGTATTTTTGATTCCCGAACGAATGATAAACTCAATTCACATAAAAAGCAAGTTCTAAACTTTTTACTCAGAAGTTTTCGAACTTTGTTGATAATGTCCAAGTAAGCGTTGATTACTTTTAAATGGAATTGTGGGAACGTTGAGTTATGGTAATTGTTAGCTTTAAATACTAAAATTGAGGCGCTATACAAATGTTTACTCAGAAGACTTTTACAAATTAAAATTCCGAATGAAAATTTTCTGAAATTTTTTGCTACCTACACAATTTGTGTTTGTGTTTTTTTGTTGCAAAATTGAATACGAGTAAAATTCTTAAAATTAATAAATAAAATATAACAACATCATTATGGATTAGATTGCAAATAATACATACTTATGTATAACATATTTATAAATATTGGAAACAAGGTACTTATGTAGAAATTTTAAAATTTTACCGCCTTTTATCAACATTTTACCGAAACTCGAATATAAACTATCGCACTTATTTTGCATAAGTTATTTGAAAATGTATGCATGTGATTAATAAAGATTACAATTTTTCATAAATAGATTAAAATGTGTTTCGTTTAATGTTTATCAAATATTGGTTTAGTTTGTAACGCCTTATAGATACGGAATGATGGTAAATACATAACTATTATGAATTGAAGAATGACAGATTAAAAGATTGCTCCCAGCATGCAAAGTTTGTTGAAAATAACTTGCGAATTCGGAAAAATGCTATCAGCAATTCCGACGTTTTCGTAGTTTTCGTTGCCAACTGTTACGCTAGGTTCGAGTGAGTGTTACCAACTCTTTACACGAAAGTCAGCGGTTTTTTGTTTACTTTTTTTGACAGCAGTTGAAAGAAAATATATATATTTTCACAGGCAAAGTTTACAATCTTTATTTAAATACAAAAAATAATTAAATTAGTTCGAGCTAGCTGGAAGGGGAAGCTGTTTTATTAAAAGAGCAAGTGCGAAGCTCGAAATACATAGATGTTTCCTACCCGCAAATCCTTTTTATCGTTTCCTCTAAATTATTGAATATTTTTATGTGCTTGCTTTCTTTTCTCGTTGCTCTGGGTTCAATTTTGTTTAGATATGGCTTCCGTTGTACATTGCTTTTCTGGTCTAACCAAACCTCTAAAATAAATATAGTGTTCGCGATGCTGATAATTGTTACGAATAGTTACAAAATATCACGATTTTTCTCTAATTGCGCTCGCGGTGTCCAAAAAATTTGCAAGGAAGGGGAAATTGAGAGAGCAAAATGACATTGAATTTTGAGGGGAAGTTGCAAACTGATGAAGAACAGCTGAATAGAATTTGGATAAATACACATATTAATCAATCCAATGCTAGTGTATAAAAACATCTTTTTGAATTGTGCAGGTAATTTAAATATAAAATGCTGAGTGTCCTTTTACTTCTCAGATCGTATGTCATGAGACAATTTATTTAATAGAAGAAGAAAAATACAAAGTACACTGAACACTTAGCTTAGGGCTTCTTTGAGTTTGGACTGTCCGAAGCAATATCGGACGAGAACCGTACTCGCCAAAGGACCGCAGCCACAGTACTATATACAGTAGTAAAACTGTGGTGAAGTCCTTCTCAGGGATAAGAGTTTTGATGGTGGATAATGAAAATAAATTATAGCAGAGTTGCATGCAATGATATTTCATAATAAACTTTGAAAATCAAATAGAAAATTTTGTGGAATGTGAAATATTTGCATTAACCAGTGAAGATACACTTTACAATTATTACTTAAAACCGAAAATTTATAACCAAAATATGTGACGACTATTTTTATTTGCATATTTGAATAATTATTCAACGGCTCTCTACGATTCTCCTACAAGCAACGTGTACAATAAAAAAAGCAACCCTGGGTGGCAAACTTCTCGGTGGTGAGTTATCTTCTTCGTTTCTTTTAATTGTTTTGGTTAAATTTGTAAACATAACTAGGTAATTTTGAAAATAAATATATTAATTTCCTTCTAACTGAAGCGTTTTTACATTTACTAGATGGATATAACTGCCTGGCATGGAGCGCAAGCGAAACTACATCTATACATAAACTGAAGCAGGGTATTCCTAGAATAGTTTAAGTGGCTCATCTGCATGCATAATCAAAAAGAAAGCACTTTTTTTATGATTTCAGGGCCAATAGAGCAGCTGCGAAGGACTTTTGATACTTCAAGACCTCACAATTTACATCGAATTATGTGTAGCTCGATATTCAAGGTGAAGATTTCTGAATATGTCCAAATATACAAAATTTAAAAGTGCATAGATTTGTAAAAACGTAAATTAATATATACAATATGTATGTACATACATATCACGATGCTGGTAACAGATTTATGGCATTGGGCATTGTCACACGTTCAGTATTTTTTGACGTGATCCAAGTACCGTGTTATTTTTTTAACGTGCAGCATGCAATATTGATGTATAGTAATACGAGTTGCAAAATAATTAGAAATTTTGAAATCAATGGATATGGATCGCAATACCGTCAATACATATTGTTGCATTTCTCTTTCGTCGATGCGACTAATTTCTACTCCAGTACCTTCTCTTTACTTGTTGTGATTTTAATTAAAATGCCCGTATTTTATTTTCTTGTTCCATTTTCGATATACATACATACTTCGAACCATGGAGCCTGCAAAGTATATAAATACTTACGGGATATACATATATATATATATATATATATATATATATACTGGGGATCAAAAGAGATTTGTCAGGGATCAGTTTCCTTCGAAAATACGTTTTCATTCTATTCCGTTTGAAAAATCTAATCAGAACAGAAACTATGCAAAAAATTATAAGCATTTGTGTATTAAAATATATACATACTTGTATAATAAATATATACGAAAATGTTATTGGTTATTTTGCATGTCTAAACCTTATGTATAAATAACGTAAGCCTAAATTGCTATCTAAGCGTCGGTTTAAAATATCCAGTTAAAATTCCAGCAGTAAATATTTTTTAGAATTAATTTTCATTCTTATTATGTCAAAAAAAAATTAACATGCGCATGACCTTAAGCAGCATTTGAAGATCAATTTAAAATAAACCAAATTGAAAATGTAAAACAAACCATATGCAAAAGAATAATAGGAACTACCTATTAGCTCAACTCGCACGGACACAGTTTTGTGAAGATATTCTTTAGAACTATGTATAGCTTTATAGCTCGATTAAACATTGTTCGTTGAAGTTGTTATTTTACATGAACAAAGTCGCTTCAAAATTGTATTGAATTTAACGTTCACGAGATTTGTGTGTAGTCCTCACTTCAGCAATTACAATTATAAGATATCTTTAATGAAGTAGTACAAGCTGTGAGTTTGTTCTATACGCGCTTTTTTTTTTTTATTTATTAATGAATAAAATAAAACTTGTGTATTTCCTTGCTGCAGGAAAGCCCTGTTGAAAGATTTTTTTGGTTAAAAAGAGTAACCCGAAACCCAAGTCCTTTTGGGGAGTGAATTTTTCCGATAAATTATCGAAGAGTTGGCGTACTGTATATACTGTGACCGCAGCTAATTGAATTATCATCGATCGAATACACATATTTATAGCGATCGCAACTGTCAAGACACAGAGTTGTAGTAATACAGAGTTGCATTAGAACTATGAAATAAGTACAGAGTGTTTAGGTACATAGAAATATAACACAGAGTTACATTAGAACTATCAGATAAGTAAATGGTAAGAAATAAAATATTGATGAAATAGAATCGCTACAAATACCTTTTTTCAAATGGAATATGATATATGTATGTATGTCATTTTGTTCAAAGTAAGAAAAATAAATTGAAATATATTTCAAAAAAACACAAAAACGATTATTTAATAGGCAAAGATGAAAGTTTCATAAAAAATTTACTCGTCCGGACACTAGTGAAAATTAAAAATTTTGAATTTTTATTTGAAAACTTTAAACAGTGTTATATCTGAGAATTACGTGAACGCAATGAGCGTAAGTCAATATTAAAAAACATTTTGTGTCCGTATACTAGGGCGTTTACCCTATACAATAAACAGTTTCACCAGTGTGACGCAAGAATGATAAATTAGAAGATTGCGACCCTTTCGTCTCGTTATCTTTTTTGTTTGGGCTTGACAGCTGTGTGACGTCATATCATACTAGAATATCGAGTCAAAAGGGAAAAGAAACAGAAAATTCGCATTCGCGTGCAAAACAATGAAGCAATTAATTAAAAGTTTTTTAATAAACGAAGTGTACAGTGGCAAATTGTAGTAACGACAGCATGAAACCGTTGCATTTTCACTTTATTTTGATATTAAAGTGTTTAAACAAAAGGATTTTATAATTTAATGTTCCTTATCCACTTTTTGAGAATTGTAAAAATGCAACAAGAGCTGAGCCAACTACACCGGAATATCACAATTTCACATATTTTAATATACCAATTGCTTTAGATTCGCTAAATTATCGCTGTTTTTGGTCAAAAACTGCTTTTTTTGTTGTTGGGTTTTGCCGCCATGTTGGTATTTTCATTTCGCTTCATACTCATATTCCGTACGATATGACGTAGAAATGTCGCAATCTTCTAATTTATCATTCGTGAGTGCGACGTCGCGAACACAGCTGATTCTGTCAAAATCATAAAGAGAGAAATAGCGGTATAGAGATGGACGCAACTTCTGCTTCTCTCGATTCTATGTATAAAAAATTATTCTGATACTAAAAAATTCATTATAACCAAAAACAACTTACAAACAACTCAATTGGCTGAATGAAGTTTATTCCCGGTTATAATGAATTTTTTAGTATCAGAATAACTCTACAATAAAAGAGACTTTTGCCGCTTGCTATCTTTATCTGGGCCCTACAAAAGAGGAAAACACAAATTTGAAGAATTGTAAAAATTAATATTCTCTTTAGAATCCATTTTAAACCTAAATTGCATTGGTTTCAAAACTAAAAAATCCGATAAAACGAGATGCTGATTTAAAAGTTAGAAATTTTGATAAGCATCTTTTAAATTTGCTGAGTTATTGGGAATATATGTATGTACATACATATATATGTATGTATAATTTGTTCTTGTTACTCTTACTTGCGGTGTTCACCTGCTTTCAACGCTCGCTTACTTTTGAAAGCAAGCGACATGTCGCACGTGAAGACCGCAAAAAGTTGAAAGTATGCTTCGTCTAGCAAACCGATCGGTAAGCGAGCGCTCGCTTGCTTTCTACTGTCATTTTTGTAGTTTGACAGCCATTTTCGCATTTCGTAGCATCCTTCATTGTGGCAACATCGTTTATCATAGGCTCTTCGAGCACAAAAAAGCCTTATAATAAGATATATTGATAAAATCGAGTGTCGCGCTACTGATCTTTGTAAATTAATTAATTTATACCGACAATATGAGTGGGTTTGGAGTTTGAATAGCACGCAGGGCACGAACCTTCTTGCTCTAGGACACGTTGCAAATGAAAAAGTATGCTTTCAAAATGCCCAGTGAACAAATCTCACTCTCGCTTGCGACGACAAGAAGCAGAAAGCAACCTAGCATTAAAAGCTGGTGAAGACCGCCCGTTATGGCAAATATGATAACTTTATTAAAATTACCAAAATAAAAAGAAGGAGGCTGTGTCAGAGACACGGCCATTAAGTTTAACGTAGAATACGCCATCCGATAAGACAGAAAACATATGTATAATGATAATTTATAATGATAAATAATGCAAGCAAATGAATTTCTTTATTTGATAGTTACTTTTGATGATATACATAAGCTTATGATAGGAAAATAGGATAAAAATGTTTTTAAATTATCAATTAAATTTCTCGCAAAAACAAAGTCAATGGTAGTTATCAATAGTAAAGATAAATGATAAATAACAGACCCAAATCTATTTGATTATTTTAAAGTTACTTTTGAGAATATAGGCTTATGATGGGAAAAATAGGATAAATATGTTTTTAAATTAACATTTAAATTTCTCGCAAAAACTAAGTCAATGGTTGTGTTATCAATAGTTGTGGGAGCATCATTTCGAATATAATCCAAATTAAACGTATCGCTCATAAATTTCGCCAATCTAGTATTTGAAGTGATTTCTGTGTTAAAATCACCACCAATAAGCAGTAGTTGGCAGCGCTTTCTCTGCCTTTACTCTACTTAAATTTTCCCGCCTAAAATTATGCAATAAAATGAACGTCTATTCACCACTACTACACACTCAATCAAACACCACACACATATTTGTTTGGGTGTGTTTATAAAATTTTCATTTGAGAAATTTAAATATTAGGAAGATATCAACCAATATGAAATGTATGTCAAACGAAAGCTAACATCTTCATTTGACTACAAAAAAATTTTTAAAAAAATTTATCGCGCCGTTTCCTTATAATTAAATAAATAGAGATTACAACAATAACAATCTGACATGGGTGCCCATACCGTAAGGTAAGACGTATTCTACGCCAAAATTAAATTAAGGAAAATCCTTTGAATATATTAACAGGAAATCGTCAGTATCTAGTTAAATTTGTATACATTTGAGTTTTTACTTGTACAATTTAAAATTGACGAAAATTAAAAACAATCACATTCAAAAATTGTGCCTTCTTTGCATGGTGAAATTATATACAGGTGATTCAGTTCGAATTCACCAAATTACAGGCTGTCCTAATTGTGGCATGCATTTTTAAAGTATTAAAAAGGGGAGAAAATAAGTCCAGGAATAAAGAATTATTTAAATTTATGTAAATTGTTTAGATTAAATATGCGTATGTGTATTTTTACGCATACATCAATATTGAAATATATACTACATACATAAATCCAAAATCAGAAACTACTCTTGAATTACGAGGCCCAATTCGGACATATCTAGGTATGTATTAGAATGTATATTTTGCTCAGTGGAGAGAAAAATATTCTCCAAGAGACAATTTTGCGAAAGATCTAGGAGACATCAAACTTTCACCATTTCAATATTAGTAATTCAAAATCAGAAATATACAGTTTCATTAGCAACGCAAGTCTTGGTTGGTGTTCAGAGTATGACATTAAAATTTGAAAACTGGTTGTCGCAAATTTTGGGAAAATAATTTAAAATGATTTAAAAAATGTAAAAGAAATATGCTATCTCATTTTCAACAGTTCCTTTCTTGAATTTATTTTCTAGGTTGCAATTTAAAAAAATCTTTGATTATTATGTAAAAGTTATAATTAAAACTTGCATATCGCTATAAAAATTTTCTTTCTGCCGTACAGATTTTTAAGGAAAGTTCTGTTAGGGCCTTAACAACCGACATGAAATCAGGAAACATGTTAAAATATAAATATAAATACCATTTTTTCATTCTTGGTTTACTCTTTTAATTGTAGCGTATTAAAAATATACACAATTAAATAACCTATTGACGATTTTAAAACGAGAACGTTTAATGAGCTTCGTTTTGACGATCGAATGAAGAGACAAAAACGAGGTGATAACGCATAATGTTAGATCGTCTTTTGAAATATATGTACGTGCTGGTGAAATCTTTAAATTTTTCAAATAATGTGACGAAGACATGCGAAGAACGAGTAAATTATTTTATCACTTTTTTTAATTTTAACGTCAAATAACCTATGTGTTATTAGTAAAGCAACATAATGCATTTTTTTGTGAAAACATTGCTTTTTATTTAAAAGAGGAAAAAAAAAATAAAATATACAGTTTCACATTCACAAATTTCCCTGTGGATTCGGTTTGAAATCACATGTTTGGTGCTCCCAATTTCACATTCACATACATTTTTGTGAACTTAACCCGAATGCTTGGCTGTATGTGAAATGAAAAGTAAGTGACAAAAAGTGTGTGAATGTTTAATTATTTTCGATTGGAATAATTTTTAAAATATTCTTTGATGTTTGTAGAAGCCATTTATGACATTTATTTATTTCAGTCAATTGAACAAGAAATTCTTACTGAATATAAGACAAAATGACTTAAGACTAATTGAAGTAAGTATACAATAAGCTATGTACTGCTCCACAAGATAATCGTAGTTTTGAACATCATTTAGTTCCGAAAGAGTCCTCATTAAGGGAGCATACTTTGCATAGTTAGATTTTGAAAATCCGAGGTAAAAGACTGGAACACTGCGTAGACTACGCATAGGAACATTAAAAGTTATTCTTTCTAAAAGGTTAGGGCAGTCAACTAAACCACACAAGAGCTTGGTAACAACAGAACAAGCAAGATAAGCATATCTTTTATTAAGAGTTTTTAAGTTTAAAAGTTGGCAGCGTGATTCACTAAACTGGGTTCAATAAAATTTAAAGAACGAAGCGCGAATTTCAGTATTAGGTATTCATTGAAATATGCGTATTTTTAAGTGTTTTGCTGATGGCTGCTCAAAAAAGCATACATAGCTAAATCCGAAAGGAAAATTTCAACAACAGCTGTTTGTGAATTGCCACAACGATAACCGATATGTGTGATAGTGATTACCTGATATGCGAAGAAATTTGTGGAATTGAAATGTGAAACTGGGAGCACAGCTGATAGTAAAATTTTTAGAAAATTATTTTGTTTTATTTTAAAACAAATAACACACAACTGCAGGAAACCAATATCGGTACGAAAATGTTTTCGCATTCAATGAAAACACGTAGTAAGACATGGTTATCCTACTAGTTAGAATGTACGATGATCAGAAATTGGACTGTGAATAATGAAATGCAAGCAAACAATATCATTTTGACATTTGCTCTACCACGGCGAGGGAAAAAATTATTAATTCTGCACCTTACAAACGCCACCTCATCAAATTCGCCTTGAGGCAAAACAAAACTACTCATAAAAAAGGAAATATTTTTAATACTATTTTTGTTTGCTTTTGCAATTGAGGGTATGAGAGTAGGCAACACTGGAAATAAGCCAGCGAGCTTTGTCAAAATTTTACAGCTATTCGGTTTACTGACATCACCTGAATATAATTCCACCATGCCTTCTTTGAGTATTGAATGGGTGAAATTTCACTTTAGAGAATATAATAGAAGAAAATAAGTTTTTCTAACATACGAGTATATATACGCAAATAAAAATTTTATTCTTGAAATCCTATGGATAATAAATCTCACATAACGATAAATGTTATTACCCAACAAACATGGAAAAATATTCCTCCAACCTTGGGAAATTTTGTAGGACCATCAAGAAATTTGGCAAATAATTTGTTATTCTCCCATGATTTAGCGTTGCTATTTTATTGCGCGCTACTGCTATTGTAGGAACAAACACATATAAACAATTTATGTGTGCTGTTTTTCACCATCCTCCAAAACTCACCGCAAGTGTGACGATTTATTGACAACAACACTAATAAGCCAATCGACACACCAGATAAGGGAGAAATTTGAAACATTAAACTTTAAACGGTGGCCAGCAGCGATGAGCGCGCTGCCCCAACGTTGGCTCCATTGGCTCCGTTGTTAGATATTGCGGGGAATCGTTCGCCAGTGACTTCTTGACGATTCAGTTCAGTTTGAGACGTTGATGTGTGTAGTCATTGGCGCGGCTGGAAAAAAGCGACGAACCGATAATTGTTGTAGTGAGTTGACGTTTAAAATGCGCAAGGACCCGGTTGCATACGCGCGCACAAACTAAACTTATTAATTTAGATGCGAATTATCAGATTTTTTGTTTTTCAAAATACCGGTGAATCTACATACATACATATGTACATATGTATATGCGTGTTTGTGAGACTACTGAAGACGCGGAAGAAGAAAGAAAAGTGACAAGCTTGAAAAAGTAAACATCCGTGCTGGGGAAATCCATTTGTGGCGACAAGCAATTACTATGTTTTATTTTTTTAAGTGAATACGATGCGTACATACATATGTATATTAATATGAATACATACAATTTTTTTTGCGCCAATTGTGCAATTTGTACGAATAAAACAAAAAAAAGTTTGAAATTTTTTTGATTGTGGGTTGACAAAATTTGGGTTTTCACATATTGGCAGCTAAAATCAGAAAACGTTGAATGGAAAAAAAATAAAAGAAAGACCATTGAGCCGCATCATTAACATCGATTTACATACTAACAAACATATGTACATGTACCTATGTGTATACATATCCTAATTAAACATACATACATACAACATATTTCTCGTTGATATCAATGATTTTGAAATATGTACATACATATGTACATATGTATGTACATATGTATGTATGAGCGATATGTGCATACAATATTTATACATCCATATACATATGTATGTATGTATAAATAAACTCCGGCTTACGGTCATACATATGTATGTATGTACATGTGTATGTGTGATATGTATGCATATATGTACGCAATTATGTTTGCATGGATATTCATACCTGGATGACACATTCCTCGATTATTGTTGTTGGGTTTCTTAGTACCTACCTTCGTTGTTGTAAATGGACTTGATCGCCAATTTAAAGTTGAAATAAACAAAACTGAAGTGATATAATATGGCAAAAGTGTGTTCAATGAAGAGATAACGAAATAAACTTACTTACTTAAGATAACAATCGGAGTGATTAAAAACAAAGAGAGAGAAAGAGAGATAGAGATAGAGAGAGTGAGACATTGAAAAGCTTAGTCTTGCTGAAAATTGAAAGGAACACAGAAGCTACTTGAAGATTTGCAAAGGTAAGTTTAAAGGTAAAGAAAGACATAAATATTTACAGACGCATTTACATATGTACATACATACATTTGTATATGCTTTATATCTTATTGGAAGATAATGATTACATTTGGTTGTTTTAATAATTATCTAGGGAGCCCTGACCAGAGACAGTCGTTATTTTATTTTGCAATAGCTTCAAATTATCACAAACCTATCATTTGACTTTATTTTTAAGGTGGAGTCAATTGCAAAAATGTGCGCTGAGACCTACATAAATATATACTTACATATATTTTTTAAAACAATAGAAAAAAACATGAAAACAAAAATGAGTGGTGCGACAAAACTGAAGCACAATGCGACTGTCAATCTGAATAAATTTCCATTATTATTTTGAATTATGGTGGCCTAGTCATTAATACATTTTTTTTTTCAAACAACTCTCTGCCTTTGCGTGTCACTGACTTGCTCGCTTTTAATAAGCTTCGCTTATCACAATAAATGTCGATAAGCTACGGATGCCTTCATTGATTTTTGACCACTTGAAAGGTCGTTGGAATCAGCAACAAACAATTTATTTAAAAAAAATTAGAGAATGCTTTTAAAATTAGTATTCACTTAAAAACAAGTTTCTATAAAATTATTTCACCGGCGTTTAAAGAACGATTAATAGCATCGGCAACGTAAAGAATGTGAAGTCTTTAAGTTGCTAATTTTTTTTCAAAAAGCTGCATTAATAATTATTAATGAAATTATAAATATTTTTTCATCTGGACCACTCTATGTGCACTGCAGTATTTTCATCTCTCATTCAAACTCTCCCGAACCACATTCACGATCTAGAAAATACAGAGGTTGCGCTTTCCGCAAACCGCTATTCGCTCTCAGCAAATTTGACAGAATCAGCTGTTTATGCTACGTCACAGAACGCGGTTAGTTTTGTTTGTATGTTTGTAAGCATACAATTGTTTGTACTTAAATTCTCTGCTTAAAAGCAATTTTATTTAAAATAAAGTTATTAAACATGAAGTGCGCAGTGTTAAGTGTTAAATCACAGTGTCTATCAATGATACGGGGCTATAAAACTCGCTAAAAGTGATGTGAAAGTGTAGCTGTGCGCACTTGGTAGCAAGTTAAGCTTCTTGTGTCTCCTAATGCTGCAATGCAGTTTTTTTCAAAGCATCCAATCAAACACAGTGCATAAATGAAGTTATTTGAATATAAATATGTTGCATAAAGTGCCGAAATTGGTAAAAACTTTAAAATTTGGAAATCCTAGCAGAACCTAACCTCACATTTTTGTTTACAATTTCTTTCGATTCTCAGAAAAACCGTGTTCGTGACGTTGCACGCATTTTGCTTCACATCATTTTTCGTCGGGAAGGCGCAATCTTGTATTCTCTCGTTCTTGAACCACATTCATTTTTATGCTTTGTTCTAGGAATTTCTGATGACCAACTACGGTTAGCCCATTAATTCCGATCAACAGTGCCATCTGTCTAGTCTATAACATATCATCCGAGCTGAATTGTTCGCTAGAAAAGTATATATCAAAATAAGGAAAAATTATAAAACTCGTTTAGGTTTATTTTCTTAATTAATTATTACTCTAATTGCGTGAAAATAGGTATTCATAAAAATATTGACATTCATATGTAAATATGTACAAGTATATGAAATATTTCTTTCTTACAGCTAAATTTTCTTTATTTTGCCAACGAATTTACGATTTAGTTTTGAATTTGTCGCTAACAATAATTAATGGAATACTAAATTTGCTTGGGCCGCCAGCGAACGTGTTTCCAATAGAAATTTCTTTATTCAGGAAACTTCGTTTTTCTGCATTTAAGTGTGTGCTTGTATGTATGCATGTATGTATGTACGCATGTATGTATGTATGTATGGATGTACATACCCAATAAACATTTAGGCTTGAGCTCAACTTGAGGTTAAGTTGAGAACTAAGGTACTTCTCAAACCTCCAACGTTGTCTCTCAAGTGCATCTCAATTTAAGAATAATAGCGTTCTCAACAAAAAGGGCATTTTTTTGTATGGCAATAATTATGATTCCCAAGTTGAGAAAAAGTTAGTTCTCAACTTGATCTCAAATGTGATTCTCCAATTGGTCTCAAACGTTTAGTAGCAGTACTGAAATAAAAATCGAAAATATATTTTCTTCCTTTTGAATTTAAAACACCGTGAATAAATGTATGTAAATTCATTATACTCGTACTTTATTGCTTTTGATAGTAATATGAAAATACCAAAAAAATGAGAAGAGTTGGAGAAATACGTTGGCCATCAACTTAAGAACTATGAATTTCTCCAAGGTTTGAGAAATTTGGAGTAATACGTTGGATATCAACTTGAGAAATATGAATTTCTCCAAGGTCTGAGAAATTTGGAGAAATACGGTGGATATCAACTTGAGAACTATGAACTTCTCCAAGGTTTGAGAAATATTTTTTTGATGTTTGTTGGGTACATACATATGTATATGTATGTAAAAATGTATTTGATTGATGTTCGTGTTAATTTTATTTGTTTGACTATTAAAATATAATCATGCAAATACTATCTGCATACTACATATGCACATACATACATACATACATATGTATGTATATACGATGTGCGCTTACCTGAATTATATTTACGTTGAAATCGAATTGCGATTATCCCTGGTATCGTGTGAATATATGTATGTATGTACATAGTTATCTCCGATTTAGTACCCAAACCACTAAGTAAGCACCTTAGAAAGTTAACATTTTCTTATAAATGCAGCGCTAAGTCTATGTCCATACATACATATGTATACATACATATATGTATATATATATGCATATATAGTATGTAGCTACTTTGGTAGTACATTTTCGCTACATTTAAGGCACTTCTTCGGTAGATACAAATTTGGTACTTTTCGGTACACTTTCGTTAGTTTTTCGATACTTTTACAGTACGTCTTAAATACTGATTAGGTACGTTTTAGGTACCTTTTTAATACGATTTCGGTACATTTTAGGTACTTTTTCAGTATAAAATGTAAATGTAACGTACCTGTTCGGCAAAAGTTTCATAATTTTCGGTACGTTTTACATTATTTTTCCGTACGCTTTCGCTACTTCGATAAACTTTAGTACATTGTTGTTACATTTTAGTACTTTTTTGGTACTTTTTAGATAAATTTAAGGTACAATCTTGGTTCTATTCGGTACATTCAATATATATTTTTTAGTTTATTTTCGGTATATTATTTTTTTTACAAACTATTAAGCATTTCATGAGAGTTTTTTTTTTTAATTTTCTATGAAACTATTTAAAACACAAGATTTCGGGTATTATTTCATAAATTATTTATGATATTATGTACGTACATCTGAACGTACTTGGACATTGCATTTTGGTTTTTTTTTTTATTTTCAAACACTCGTAGCACTGTGGATCGCTGTCTGCAATTCCTTCGAATGGCAGCTCTTCTGTATATTTAATTGCGTCTAAATAGAGTGTCAAAACTATATTTCCAGCATGTTCGACTTTTTTTGCCATGAATCTTTCAATAGACAATTAGCAAATGTACATACACATCTACATACATACATACATCAATTATTTATTGCATGTGCATATCAAGGTGAAATTAAAAATGAGCAGCAACAATAGATGGCACATTTTTTGCAGGAAACAATTCAGCTAAATGGCTTAACGAAATTGTGTGGGATATTGAAGAGTGCGGGTGTGTTTGTAATTTGTTCATACCCCGAACGCTATTTTGTAAAACATACAAACATGGCGAACACTCGTTTAAAGGAACATTCACGATTCCACAATTTTTGTCACACAAAGTTAAAGGTGAATAAATTAAAATTTTTTATATGCATACATAAGTACATCTGTATGTATGTATGTATGTATGTACATAGGTACAACATGAACACCCCCCCTCTCAAAATAATAACCGCTCTACCTATTGACTACTTTTTTTACAATTTCAATTTACAGTTCATTCGAAAACCAAAACTTGTAGACAATTTTTGTAATCATTTAAGTCAAAATCTCAGGCTAACAAAATTGTTGAGTGCCACTTGAAAATTGCAATTTATTATATTGAACTGAATTTGAACGATATTTGCGATTTTTCAGAAAGTTTTATAATCTTTTTAATATTTAGTGGACGTACATATGTAGTATATTAATCGGGACATTAACTAAGATAAGAAAAATATTACAATATAAGTATGTATATATCTATGTATGCATGTACATATGTATAAATATATGAGAAATAATACGAATGAAGCGAAAATCGTCTTCAATGAGTCTGCAATTGTGCCAACTACTTAGCAAACAATCTCATTCTCATTTTACACGCTCATGAGTGTTCGAACAGAAATCACATATATGTACATATGTATGTACATGTACACATGTATGTACATATGTACATATGTCTGACCAAATCGTTGTGCTGCAAGCGCAGTTGGCGGATATGTAAATATGTACATACATATGTATGTATGTATGCCAAACGAGCCACCTGTGATCGCGTTGCTCCAAACACTTCAACGCCGCCACTATTTTGATTGTGGTACTCGTATGATGGGCCACTGGTCATCGATCATTGCGAACGCTATGTGATGTCGACCATTTGTTGTGGATAATGTACATAAACACATACATATGTACATATGCATAAGGTCAGTTTGACATGCGAGGCACAGAAGCTTGACAGCCTGTCGAATCGTTTAACTTTTCAGTTTAGGTGAATATCAGCAGACTGGAGCACGAAATAAACAAAAAAACATTCGATTTTTTTAATGTTTTATGGTAAAATCCCATGAATCAACTTTTGAAAGTAAGAAAAAAAAAAAATTATCAACTCTGAACTATTGCCTACATATATGTATGTATGTATGTCATTTAGTAGCCCTTTCAGTTTTCATAACCGGTATCACCAGCAGTGTAAAAGAAACTAAATTTTTAATTTTCTGCAAGTTTGCATATAAAATACAACAAAAAAAAATTAAATAGGTTTTTCCAATACAAAAAATGTAGTCAGCCACAAAAGTTTACAAAAAACTAAACACAATTTTCTTGAACTAAAACTAATTGACTACTATTGTTTCTATAAAAAATGAATTAATTAAAAAAAATACGGTTTCAATTCTTTTTAAAAGAGTTTTGGTTTAGAACTGTGTAAAATATCTAACAATTTGTACCGATTATATTTCATCTTATTTTTAATTTAAGAGGTAACACGAACGTTATCTTCACACAAAATTTAGAGATTAATAAATAAATTAAATATACCAGCATACATACATATAGTATTTTTAACTAACAAAATCAATTTTTTTTAAACTTTCAAAATATTGCTAAGCTAGCTTTTTTTAAAGTAATTATTTTACCAGCAGAAACTTGCAATTGAATTATCAAACATAATTGTTGTGGAAACATTTCCGATTCGAATCGCACTCAAAGCATACTTTTTCTTATTATTTTATTCGGGTATAAAAAGGTACGACTAGCCTTTGAATATGGCACGCTCAAATCAAAGCGAACTGTTCATTCCATAGATATGTATGTATATGTATATGTATATATCAAGGATGCTTTGTAACGTTAAAGTTCACGTTAACGAAGTGTTTTCAATTGTTTTGGTTAAAACATTTAAAAATTTTATTGTTAGAGCATTTGTCATGATAAATTTCATTCCGTTTTTAACCGAAACGAAATGTTGTCGTTAATGTTCAAACGTTCAGCTTTATAGCATAAAGACCATATACATACACTACACAGTATTTTTGCGCATCGAGGGTACTTTCACTGCAATACTAAACAAAATGTTCTCCAATGCTGGTGCTACAATTATGTATATAGCAACGAAATCGTCTCACAAGAAAAAGGCCTTCTAAACTGTTTTTTTTTTATAATTTGTTACAGTTTTTAAATTCATTTAATTTTAAATACTCGTAACTAAATTCTTAAACCAATCACATTGGTTTTTACATTACAATGAATTAAGTTTGTGGCATTAACAGCAAACTTTTATTAACATTTTAACATTAACGAAAACGTTTCGTTCTGAAAATTAAATGAAATCATTTCGTTTGTTGAGCATCCCTGATATACATACATACATACATACATAAATATAATCAAAGTCCTTTTAGTCGCACTTTTCCTTGCGACTACTCTCAGATTCAACGTAGAAATATGACATTTTTGCAGTGATATCAAAGGAAAAATATTCTATTTAATAATAAAAAATCAGTCAAACATCGAATACGATTTTGAATAGGTTTAGGGTGGGGCTAGTTCATAATTTCCTAATTGTTGCTAAGACGAGCTCATTAAACGCCTTTTGTGATTTTTACACTGCAACTGAAGCTTTCGACACACAACATACTCGTATATAAAGACAAATACTTACATAAATACATACTTAAGTATATTCATAGTAGATGAGTGCATACTTACATATGTACATACATACATACATATGTATGTACGAGTATGTGTACACGCAATTCAGTTGTGCATTTATGTAGGTGGAGAATCCTTGAGTTCGGGGGAAAGTAGAGGAAGGCTGACTGATATCAGTCGTAAACGAATAATAACCTAATCAGGCTAACGAGCCAGCCCAGTGAGCCATTTATTCGAACGTATCAGTACGAGTATCGCTTTGTTGGCAATTGATATGTACATTTCACATTTTCCGTACTTTTACTGGTAGATACAGCCAGAGGTGAGGCAAACAAAAAATTAAAGAATTCCAGTTAAGATTTCCAATGTATTCATAAAAAAAAAAAAATTTAAATAATAAAGCACCAAAAAAATGATATTTAATAATTGATACTATAACAAAAACGTAATTTAATATGAAGGTAAAAATCGTTATAAGTAAGTATGTAACGCCATTCCCGGTGGTACGATTAATTTCTCTTAAGCTGCATCAATACAATTTTAGTCTGGAATCATTGCGTATGTAGCATCGTAGATTACTCTCATGTGAATAGATTGGTTTGGGATTCCAAATACTGGTACCCCGCAACGAATGTATTCGAACGAGAGATTAATAAGGCCAAAACTGCGTCTGAATTTCGGAGGCGGAGTTAAACGCAATCGGCAAAAATAAATTCACCGATACTCCACTGAAAAAATAATTGCATGGTGCCCTGGCCTGTATTATAAAAAATGTAGAAAATTACACAAAATGTTGGGACGCTCCTTAGATATCGTTATACGTTGAATGAGATTTCTTTGTTAGTAAGTTGCTGCATTTACAGATTCCGAGGAGGGTCTAATCTGGTAACAGTCTCGTGTCAAAGCACGAAAGTTACGAGCTTTTTCAACAAGTAGTTACCACTGATATTTTAACTTATGATATGTACATATGTACATATGTCTGCAGTACAAAATATATTTTATTAATTTGAACGATTCCAAAATAAATCATTTTATATTTAGCGGTTAATTATAATTTTACATAGAACACTTAAAATCTTAAATATTTATTCGAATATTTTTTCGCAAACATATAATGAGCTTTTAACAGCTATTTCAGCTCCATTTCCATGGAACTTAACGACTTCGTCAATGTTGTGCTGACGCCTACACTCAACTAAATTAAGTAATAAAATCTACAAAGTGTATTTTTGGAAATTGTGTAGCGGTAACTTTATCTATATGCATTGATATCCCTGTAGTCAAATGTACTAGTTGTAAACTACGAACACTTCACAGCTAGTACTTATGCATCGCAAGCCCAACTACTAAGTTAGCCAACTGTCTTTTTTCCATAAACGCAACTAATATTTTTAACATGGGGATGTACTACGAGATGACACTTGTCAGATTTAGATCAGAAATGTACCAGATTCATATTAGTATAAATAAACAAAAAAATACGTGTCCAATTATACACCAAACATAGCAGTCTCCTACTAGTTCAAAATAGACATAGAAATACTAATCGACAGTTTAGTGTAACTACAAGACTTTGATCGCTATGTAAATATGCAAATGCAACATTTCAGTTTATGAACCAAAATATTTTAAATATTTAATTCCGAAAATCTCCCCAAGAAATACCTCTTTATGAACTTGAGTGTTTTTGATTCGTTTTTCAGGTAATTGTTTAAAGAATCTTTCTCAGAAGAGTTTGAGTTATTTTAGTATACATTTAATTAATTCCATAATGTGAAAGTTTTCATTAGCGAATAAAAATTATTGATTTGTGCGCATATTTTTGCCGCATACGCTTCCATTGTGCTACATAAATACAATTTATTTTTAAACGGTAGAAAATTACAACACCCTTGAAAATAAAATATATATTCACACAGTGGCGGATCCAGCTGGGTGAAATGGAGGACATTCCCGCCCCCAAGAGCTCGACGTCTTATAGATTACTTGTATACTGTAAAAAATATTGTATTGGAGATAAATCGAATTCAGAAATTTGCTTTGCAATCATTTAGAAATAAGCCATATAAAAATGCCACTAAAATGCAAATTATAATTTTAGTTGAATTTTTTAGTGCCATTTAGAGGTATACAATTATTTTCTCCTCCTAAGAATTGTTTCTTATTATTTATACATATGTGTGTGTATTATGATGATCGGCCTTTGAATTTATATTCAACATTTTTTTTTGCCAAGTTCAAAACTGTATGGGCTATAAAACTGTATGCTCAAGAAATTTCTAGGAATTCACCATTTTTAAACTTTCCACATAATTTTAAATGTATCTTTATATGATTTATGTTAGAGAATGAGCTATATTTTAATAGAAATCGAATGATAGTTCAATAAAAGAAAAATATATTGTCAGGAAGTATGAGGTGGGGTTATGATTTTAAGATGGAGTGTAAATGTGGTTATTTTTATTATTTAATAGAATTATTGCGCCGTTGATTTGACTAATTATTAAATTTTTTTTTAAACATATTATTTTTTGTATGTATGTATGTACATCTCGTTATTTTAATTCACAAAGACCCTAACCAATATATTTCTGTAAAATGTAAAATTTGTGTTTTGGGACTTTTCAAAATTAAGGTGATGATTTCTTTATGTACATATGTATGAACTAATATTTTCCTATGATGAATTAACAGCTTAACCCGTTCCATTTTTAATATAATCTGTAAAATTAATTTTTATATAAAATCTACCCGCTTTATTATTTAAAAAGCTTGAAAGCGTAAATTCGGCATGTCCATCATTCAAATACAATTTTCCGCAAAACTTTCGATGAACATAAACGATGAGTATCGTAAAATTTTGTTAGATACCCTCTTAAGTACTCAAGCCGATGGATGATGACCCCTATGTGCTCGCCCCGAAGCACTTAACCGACTTCGTCTAAGTGCCCAATTCGCACAAGTGCCTCGCAAATCAACAAACAATGCTTGACGAGGTAATTAGATGAGTTTTACTATATTTTACTTATGTATGTATGTATATATATGTACATATACAAATTTGTAAACGCACATTTAATTTTGTTTATTAAACCATTCATAAACACGTACACACACACACCCACCCATAAACACAAATTAAGATGCCATAAAAAATGCCTTCAGTTTTGTTGATTCAGCAAACAAAATTTAAGCAAAGCAAAATAGACATCACCCACTTTTGTTGTTGCTCGCGTTGGCATTCGAAGACTTCACAACAAATTCGCCTGCAGAGGCTAGTCTTGTTTGTCTGCTTGTTGAAATATTTGCTGTCAGCCGAAAAATGGAGACGGCCGAAATGGCCAGCGAACGAGTATGAACTATTTAAGAGCTTGCAATTGAGCAGGCTGTCGGCACAACGGCCCGTTAAATTTACATACAATTAACAAATTAGCAAAACAAAAAAAAAAAAAATATTACATATGTATGTACATGTACGCCAATGTGACCAAAAATTTAAACGCAAGTTGCACTGATATTTTAAATTATTTACCTTCATTGTTTTCTATTAATTTAATTTTGTCTGCTATAAGTTCTCGTGTGTCATCGATGTCGTGGGAGTGCATCGTCTACAAAATTGTCATACTTTTTACACCAAAACCACTTCTACTTCAACATTTCTCTTTGTAAGGGACTTATTTCCCACTGGAAGTAAATCGAAAAATAATAAATGTTTTCAGTAAGCGTCGATTCATGAAATTCATAAAATTCATGAAAAATATTGTAAAATACTATTTTTAATACAAATAAATGCCTTTTATATAAGTATGTACATAAACTTCTACTAACGTGTTTCGTATATTGTCACAAATATCGTCTTTGCGTAAAAAAATCATTGGCACAGTCGCTTTTCTCGCGTCACACTAACCAGCTAGAGACTTCGTTAACTTACCAAGGTTGTGTAAACTGAGTTATACGTTTAATATTTTAAAATAAACTTCTTTGCTAAAATTAATGTTTTTAGTGCATAAAATAAAAATGAAAGTTGGTGGCGCCGCAAATAGAAATACATACATACATACATATGTATGTAAATTGAACCAGCTCTGCAAAAAATTCGATTAGTCTAGGATGAGTCCGGGAATAGTCGCAAGGGAACATGCGACTAATACAACTTCTGATCTCTTTATGTGGAATGAACTGTTCCCTTTTGTTCGAGCATGTCCTATGAAGAGACTTCTATATTCTAATGGGTATAAATGAGGGCCAGTCTATTTATAAAAATAAAAATCTTTGCTTCGACTTAGAATCATACCAGCGTCCCGAGGGTTGCTAAGCGAATGCTCTCCTTACATGCCAACGACGTGCATGAAATTTTATTGCCTAAGTGCGTGCATATACCAATGCATCTTTTATCATACCCGAAAGAGATGAATACAGGACTAATTTACAATTATACTCGTTAGAGACTTGTTGCGACTAATTAATGCCCACTTGTACCCGATAGGGACTAATCCCGGAATACTGTCTTTAGAGATTAGTCGCTAAATTTTTTGCAGGGAGTAAAATGAAATACATATGTGCGTTGTGGCAAATACTTTTGAATTTCAAATAACTGAATAAAAAAAATTTAATACGAAACCTTTGAAACATATACATACATACTAACATATGTATGTACATATTTTTACATTTGATTTTTATTAGGTAATTTTTACAGCTGCTGCTGAATCGAAAGCAATGTATGTATTTACCGGAAGAACTTTTCAGTTGAAACAAATATTTTTATTTTAATGTAATTTAACAGCAAAAATTATTTATTTTACCTGTGGGATTTTTTTTCAGAGTATTCTGCAAAAAATGTGGCTGGGTCCGGGAATAGTCGCAAAGGAGCATGCGACTAACACAACTTCTCAACTCTTTATGTTATAGAATGAACTGTTCCCAAAAATAAAAATCATACATTCGAGTGAGATTCGAACCGGCTCCTCGAGGCTTGCTAAGCGAGTGCTCTGCTTCTATGCTAACGACGCGCATTAAATTTCGATTCCTAATGCCCGATTGTACCCCATTGAGATGAATACCGGATTAGTCGCACTATTTTTTTCTGGGTATCTCCTAGGGTATTCGATTATGCGACTTTTTGTAAAACCGGTTTTCGAATTATTCGAAAAATGGCAATTTGAAAAAAACCGGTCTTAATTTTAAAATCTAGAAAAAACTGAGTAAACCAGTTCTTGTTCCCAGTAAAAAAAGCTACAAAAATGTGCATACATGTTAACAAATGTTATTATTACTATGAATGAAATCTTTGGAAAATTAAATGTAGTCACAATTTTAGACCAGTTGGCATTAATTGGTCTTAAAATAAAGCCTCTAGTCTCATAATAACAACTGCCTTCTGAATTCGTGGGTAAGTCTTAAATTATAAAACTTGAGATTATACCAATTTGCTTAATCTCTGATTGATGGGAGAAATAATAACGGATTTTAATGAAGTATTGTTGAAGGAAATTTGTTTTTCAACTTTTTAAATTTGTGTCAGGTGTGTTCAAAAACTTTAGTCTTTAATTTACATGGTGTTAAGAGAATTAGGAATGAAAAATAGTCCACACAAAACACAATGCGTTGTAGTTATTATGTGGGACAGGAGCGTATATCTCGTGTAATCCCGTACATTTCGGGTCGATATTGTCTATTTATTTAAATCAGAATTCGACGCAACAATGAAAGAGAAACAAAATAACTATCAAAATTTAAAAATTCACGTTGAATCCTTTTTAAGCACTTGAATTCTTATGCGAAGGCCGGATTACTAAAATATTATCGAGAAGAAAATGATATCAAATTTTTCAATATTAGAAACAATTAGAAAACACCCTCTAAAATTTTATACAAGTTGCTTTAGATACTAGGACTAGTTCTCTAATTCTCTACTAAGGGCCGTTTGCAACATCTCCGGTTAAGCGCTTAATCGGAACTATAAGCGCCGGTTAAGACCATCCGTCAGACAATTAAGCGCTGAATAGTAAGCTGAGTTGATGCTAACCGCCGGTAGTTTTAACCAGAGATGGTGCAAACGGCTCTAAATGATAACTTACTTCAATAGGCGGTTGGTAAGTGAATGTTATTTCACATGCAAATTTGTGCCGAAATTTTTAATAAATATCTATGTAACATATGTATATATAATAGATTCTCCTGCCATTCTTCTTCTTGTGTTTGATTTGCATATTTTTCCTATATCTTTCATGAAAATGAAATTATTATTATTATTATTTATTAAGCAAGAATCATTAGTACAACAAGAATCTTCTTCTTTTTTAGCACAATAAAATGAGAATAACATTAAAATTAATTATAAATACATGAATTCAAATAGTCAAAAATACATGAAAATGAAATGAAATCATACAGGTATAATTTAAAAAGTAATTTATTTTAGGTCGTATATTTTTCAAGATTTATCAAGTGTGAGGAAAAAAGTTCAAATACATATGTATGTACATATGTATATTGAAACTTGTTATTGCCTTACAACTATTTCTTCTTTCATTTGCTTTCTAAGATTAAAAATGGAATATTTACACCTTTTTTTCCATATATGTATGTATATTTAAGAAATTAAATTCAAACGAATTCCTTCGTCAAGGGTTCGCTTTGTTTGTTCTACAAGTTTTGTTCACCAGCGCCGCAATTATACGAGTAGATAATATTAGCTCTCATTATTTAATTAATTATCACGAAAGCTAAAATACTTCGTTGCAATCAAGTGTGTATATATTTGTATATGTATATGTATGTACATATAAATATGCATTTAAATTTCTGTATTCGATTGCCAATCCAACACAGCCGTCACGAAAATAATTTCCATGTGGATAATATTTCTGTTCATAATGTTATTCAGACTCGCTAATCAGCAAAAAGTTAATTACATACACAGTCATTACAACAATTTTAAGTATTACAAAATAACGTAAAAATACTTTAGCTTATGTAAATATTTACATACATACACTTCTATAACTTTTTGTAAATAATCTACATATTCGTATATGAGTTATTTTTTTTTGTTCAGTTTACTGTAGTACATTTTTCATTTTTAACTATTTATTATTTATTAATTGATTTTGCTTTTTTGTTTACTTAGCGACTGTTGGATGGCACGCATTGGCGTGACTTCATACGATTTTGATATTCTATCCATTAGTCTCTTTGTTTATTTTTTAGCATTAATAGCAAATACGAACGACGAATAACAATTTGCGACTAATTATTCGCGGTTTGTTCGTCGAAAACTTCCCAGTGCGTGATTTACGGTCTTCGATAGTTTCTTTTAACGATGCAAATATTTGTATATTGTACATACTATACTCGTACGTATGAACATGTCCAATTTTTAAATTAAGAATGAATAATACATTTGAAGTCAAGAGATCAGCAGATAATATATTTTTATACCTTTCATGGAAATGGTATATTAAGTTTGGTCCGATGTTTCTAAGTACTGGAACGATAAGAGTTAGACCCACCCATCAAAAAGTATACCGATCAGGGTGATGAGCTGAGTCGATTTAGCCATGCCAAGCTGTCTGTCCGTCTGTCCGTCTGTCCGTCTCTCCGTCTGTTTGAACGCAAACTAGTCCCTCAGTTTTTTAGCTATTTGAATTAACCTTGGCAGTTACATAGATGCCAGACGACTATAAGGTATATATGAGCCGATTGTTCAGATATGATATTTTGCTTCATAACTCCTTTATTTAAGCAGCTAGAGGTTTGAAATTTTGCAAGAAGGTCCGCTCTTCTAAGCAGTGTTAATCATATAGATCAAAGATATATAACATATAGCTCCCTGATTGCTCAGATATTCCATGTAGTACGAAAACACCTCCATTAAACCAACTCAAGTCTTGAACTTTTGCACAAGTTTTAGCTATTGCCAGAACTATTTTAGCAGTGACAATCATTAAGATCGTAAATAATATATATATAACATATAGCTGCCATACAACCGATAGTTCAGATATTGCAGTTTTGGTCATAAATCCTTAATTTAAACAGCTAAAGAATTTTTTTTTGGTTATGAAGAATAAATATTAATTTAATAAAAAGAAGTCTGATGAGGAAATGTGGTGTTTTCCGAAATAATACTATAATTTCAATCATTTAAAAACTGTTGTTGGTTTTTCCAAATAAAAATCTTACATAAACTGGACTCGAGGTCAATAAAATTATGAATTATTTCCCACAAATATAAAATATTATTGGGTCTTTTATAGGAATCAAAATCACTAATATCTAATAAATAAAACATATGGCTCTCATACAATTCCAATTCTTCCATTCATGAAATGTATAAAGGTTACTTGTTTTAAATACTTTGTGCGGAAGCCAGTACCTACAACAGACAGTATGACGCGTGTGAACACACTTCTAAAAGGCAAAAACAAATTGATAATTCCTGTAGAGCCGATCGACCGACTGACAATCGTTACTACAAAAAAAACTTCTATTCAAACGGATCGAATGGGGTGCGAAGCACTCGTTGCTCGCCGACGTACATACATACATAGATATTCATTGCGCTTAAAATTGCTGGCGCGGCTCAATTGTCAACTTTATTGTCGTCATTTTGCTGACTGTCATGCGATTTGTTGTTAAAAGTGGATTTTTAACTCACAAGCGGACGCGCATAATCAATGAAAAAGCAAATGTTGTGCGAATATTTAATATACATATAACTTAAGTAAACAGTACCCGCGCCTTCGTATTCATTTCGAAGAAATGTGCAAAATAAGTATTTATAAATGTGTAAAGCTTTGTATATTGATACCAGAGAGAAGAATTTCTCGACACGAGTTTCGAAAACAACTGAAGTCTTTTGAAAGCCCGATTTTGCTTATAAAATATTTAATTATCAACTTTGCTCGTTTGTTTGCCATCTAATTGATAAAAACGTAGAGAGTTTATTGTTTAAACACAAAATTTTATACTTATTTCCTAAAAATTATATATTGCGCCACCAATTTTACGGATAAAATGATTCGGCTACAATAAAACCACCGGACCCATTCTACTCTGCTTTTTCAAGTAGACCCCAACCAATAAAATATATTTCGCCTTTTTATTTTATTTTTTCCAACTGAATAATATAAATAAACTAGAATAATAAAAAAACCAGTCCATGAACACTTTATTTATTACACTGTTTGATATTTTGAGTGACTTAGTAGACTTAGTATTCTTGGTTGTGCCTTAACATTAGCGGTTCCAAAAATATCTCATTTTTAACTAGGGAGAAACCATGATTCAATTATAAAAGGTTGGATACTTACTGACGTTTAAGTTTTTCGACTGCCTTGTAAGGTTGCATTTAGGAAGGTCTGATAAAGGGGAAAATATTTTATCCCTTTTCGCGCAAAGGTAGTAGAAAAGTAGGTAACTTGTAGCGAAATGAGGTTTGTACATAGAATGAAACATATTTGCAGAAATTTGATATTTCAATTTAATATAATATAACCGAATATTCAACCACACATGTATGTACATATATACATAGCACCTTAATACAACAAACTATATAAACAAAAAACGCAAGTGTGATTTAGAAGCAAATATTTTTTACACATTTTATTAACAAAAACAATGTGATTTCAACCTTTTTAAAGTTTTTACATGCAGAAAATAGAACTATCACGTTTGGAAAAATTTTGATAATACATTTTTCTTTAATTCAATATCAGTTTTAGCAACCAAAATAAGAGGTATATATTAAAAGCCCAGTAACCAGGATTGTATACATATTTCATTACAATTTCAAACTTTTTTAAAAATATAATTACCATTTTTGTAGATCATAAAATTGTAAGATTCAAGTCACTAAAAATGTAACATTAGTTGTTCGAAAAAATTTTTGTTTTATATGGAAAACACCACACAATACCTTCGTAAAAAAATTAACGGAATTTTTATTGATATACATCTGTTAGAAATAAAGCAAAGACGTTAGTCAAAACTGGTCAAAATACTAATAAATGTTCTTCTATTCGATATTTTAACTGTATAATTTTATAGTTGTTAATATTTATATAAATGATTATTTTTTTAATTTTATGTTATTTTATATAAAATATATACAGTAAAAAATTTAATAACATAAAATGCTTACTTTGAAAAAAATATCAAACAAAATGATCTGACCTGACAGGGAATCGAACCAACGACCAATCAATTTCATACATGCAAAGAAAAAAATTTCAATTTCTGTGCGCTGCTAGATAAGCAAGGCTACTGGAAAACATACGAGAATGACGTCAATTCGATTATTTAATGTAGGGCATGCTGAAATAATTTGAAAATTACAAAAAGGCACCAGTGTTGCCTGCCAAGCCATTTCACAAGAAAAGTACTAATTCCCACGTGTTTGACAACATTTTTTTTTTTAAATTAAAAGAAAGCAACACAGGCTACCTTCAGGCAGCGTGCAAGAGTAAGACAACTGCCTAATTATCCAACCTTGTATAATTGAATCATGGGCGAAACGTTTTTTGTTTTATTTTTCATAGTATTTTTGTGTTTGTTTTCAAATTAGCTTTTATTAAAAAAAAAAAGGGCGTTTCATACACAGTCTTCACAAGCATAAAAAATGATCAAAAGTGAAAAAAAAACAAAAATTTAGCAATTTCGTTTGCAGGGAAATATAACCAAAGATTTTACTGTTTTAAAAAAATATATAATTATTTTTTGATTTTTCGCTATTGTCAATTCCTGCGTAAAAGCTTTTTCTTTAAAATTTTGCAATATTAAAAGTTCATTAGGAGCTGCATTCACGTTCGGTTCGTGATATGCAAATGCTAATCACTAAACGAGTTATTTCCGAAAGTTGCTTTTTACTGATTCGGTAGGTACAATCAAAATTTTAAGAGTTGCACAAATCAAGAAACCAAACCGAAGAAAATGCAACAAACGAGAATATGTAGTTCCAATATTCAAAAATATTTTGTATTATCACTGTCCGCAAATAATTTCTAAGTGAATTTCGTGCTCCAGAAAACTTAATTAAATTTCTTCTCTGTAAAGTTGCCAAATAGATATGAAAGTTACCAAGTTTTCAAAGGAGGAAAAAGTTTCCAATTTTAGTAACTAATTACCAAAATGGCAACTACAATTTCAAGCAACATTTTTGGGATGAAGTTTGCTCAGCATTTTTGTTTAGAATTAAGCAATGTGAATACAATAAAAGTTGTTTCGTCCAATGAACATACATTCATACATACGAGTACATTTAGTACATATTTGCGTAATTAGTTATTTAGACTTGATCACATATACTATATACATATATGTATGTATATGTTAGTTCATACATGTACATACATATGTATATATGAATGCAAAAAAAAAGTGAAATTATTTTCTATATCTTAATTAGGCGTGAGTTTCGCAGCGATTGCAATTTCGTGAGCGGCGTAATTATCAGGCAGCAAAAATGATTAGATTTCGCTTTATCTATATATACATATGTCCATATGTATGTATATAATTTAATTTCGTCGATACGATAGCACTAATTTAATTTGACCATAAAATTGTTTATGAAGAACGAAAAAAAAAATATTTGTAGCTGCCTTGGGCAATATATTTGGGTCATTTCGAACAAGCGAGATTTTATTAAACTTTTTTAATTATATTGCACGCAGACAAGCTTGTACATGAATATGTTTAACATCTGTTTTACGTTAACGCAAAATAAAATCGAAAAGAGTGAAGGGTTCGAAAGGACCTAACGAAAGCACATTGCCATTAAACTATCCAATTTACAGATTTTCAACACTTAAAGTTCTTGTACATATAAATAAAGACCGCTAAGCATAAAGTTTTCTTGTGTAATCGCAAATAAATACTTGAATATATTTGTATTTAAAATAATAACAAATGTAAATTTGATTTTTGGTATAAATTTCCAAAGTCGAGCGGCGGGTATTGAAGCGATTCATTTGTTTATTTAAAGTGTAGGTATAACAGAAAAATAATATTTCGCACATTTTTTGGGCGTTCACGTTCACGTTCACGTACGCAATCACAATCACACAATCGAACAAACTTACCCGCATACACGTGAATATTTGTATGTATGTATGTATGTATGTACATCTGTTTGCTGAAGAGCAAATATCCAGCTAGTTTGTACGTGCTATGTTAATTGAATCGAATTGTTTACATCGATTTGTATAATTTTCCTCAAATGATTCGCTTAATCACCGCATCGTCGAATGATTATTCAATAGAAATAATTTTACGCTCTTAAATGGAATTTCTAATTTTACCAAAATTATTCAATTATTAGTCAAAAAATGGAATTTGTGAGAATTTTGGAATTATGAATGTATTTAGTTCTGTAAAATTATTATTTTATATAAACACTTTAGCGAAAAATATTGGTGTGGCTGCAGCTGTTTACTTTTATACTTCGCTAAGTTAATATTTCAGCAAAATACCAACAATGCTCTGTGTATATTTTTATTTATAAATATTCGATATGAAACTGAGTTTTTAAGATATTTGCAGATTTTGACAGTTTATTTTTTTTAAATTTAATTCCCATTAATTTTCAAATGAAATACGTCCCAGCTCATATAAGTATGTACATAATTCTAAGTTTTCCCTTGCCCTTAATTAATATCTAAAATTAATACTTCTTGTACTTTTAACATATTTATGTACAAATGTGATAAAATAAACCTCAAATGATGAGAAACAGAATGAACAAATCGAAAAAAATACACAAATAGCGCACTAAACATACGAGTACCTTGCAGAGTTTTATTGAAATAAGAAAATTTAATATGCTAAACTAAAACAACATAAACAACAAGTTTACAACTGTTGCATTAGGAGGTCGAAAACTGTTTTGACAACGGCATACGATATACATATTTATGAAAAATTTTTGTGTCAACAAATTTATTGCTACGCCTCTGCTAATCGTGGTGGTGATAAATGTAGATAAATATAGATATTCTTATTGAAAATATGAAGTGATTCAAATAAAAATCTTCAACAAACTGACCTCGAACGCAATAAAATTGTGAATAACTATTCGTTTAATGGCCAATAAAAACTTAACAAATTTGAAAATATGAAATGTTTAATTAATTAAACCATTAGTTTAAAAGCCAAATTTCTCTCGCTTTCACTAGCTTTAAATCGTACTAATTTGTATTAGGGATTTCGGAAGGTCATTGAAGGGGCCAGCTCTATAAGGAAACTACAATTGTTCCGAATAAAGAAAAAATATAAATAAATACTTACTGCCGTACAAAGCACGAGTAATTCCGTTTAGCAAAATATGAGCGGTTTATCAAAACCTGCAGCTCAATTCTATGTGATGAGTTTGATTTTCACTTTTTTTTTTAAATCTCCTGGTATAAGCACGCAAAAAACAATCAATAAAAATTAAAAATGTTAGTTTCTTCGCCGTATGGAAGAATGTATTTACATATTTTTAAATGCTTTGTTTACAATACATTTCTCGGTTGCTACTAAGTAGCTACTTTTTCGATCTTGAGTGCCTTGAATTAATGTACTTTGACAACTTTCAGGTGCTGTCCTGCACTGTACTTTACTTCACTTTAATTGCACCCATCGAACAGAACATATTCGCATTCTTTTTGAATAATAAAATGAACTAAGTCTTTAACAATTTTATAAACTAAAAAGCATTTATAATGTTTATTTTTTTGTTCTTTTTTTCAATCAGAATGGTATTCATTATATATTTTAAAGCACAATTTAGAAAGAAAAAAGTGTATGTACATACATTAATCTGTTTATAGTAATATGTAAGTATGTTTAATTATGGAAATTCTTAAATGAATTATGGCATTAATGCAAACAAATTAAAAGGCGAATAGCTGGAGGACGTCAAAAGTCATTATTACAAGTTTGTTTACTTTGTGGGAAATTCCAATGAATAATGAGTGATCGACGAGTTCCATTCTATTATACTTTAAATAAAGCATACATTAGGTATGTTTCTTAATGCAAATAAGTACGTATGTACACATTAGAGATGTCAATTTGTGGAATTTTATTGATCCCGGCATTTTCGAGATCTGACGGGATCCCGTCTTCGTAGTATTCTAAATAGCAATAATATAACAAAGATGAACAAATTTTTTTAAGTCATGTACATATGTACTATGTATTTATTGGTCTATTCAATCAACAAACAAAAAAATAAACATATAATTTGACAAAAATGCAAAGTAATTTATACTTGAAGTCCAAATATATGTATGCACATACGTATTTGGTAAAGCAGCAAATGCATATATGTATAGTAAAATTAGTTTTTATCATTGTTTGAGATAAACATATGTGTATATACATATGTGTGCTTCGTATTTAGTAAAACAGGCAAAATATCAAGTAAAAATTAAATATCATACCTCACCCATCTTTTGATCAAAATGCGATTTTTAATTAAAGAATTAAGTGCGTTATCCTCCGACCTGGATCTAAATTTGTTTCACATAAAACCTGCAGTGGAGAAGCACTGCTCCGCCTTAGCTCTTGTTAGTTAGATTGTCGACAAAATGTTAAATGCTTTCTGTAAGTTAAATCTTGTATCGCCCCATTTAACCAAACCTTCTGATAATTGGTATGCCTTTCTTTTTTATCTTTGAGATTTATTTAGTTTCAGAAAGTCATATTTTATATCATAAAAATTATTAATTAAAAAGCGTATTCATCTGAATAGAATTGTCCTCCTTTGCTTGATCCTTGCAATGAGTTTATTAAAAAAGTCATTACTCAAAGTAGATTTCTTCCTTTTTATTTCCTCTAGCAGAAAATAAATATGACCAGCTGTTTTATCAAATACGTGTGTAAATGACTATTAAAATAATTATTTTCGGCAATCCCGGGATCTGAATAGACTAATCCCGGGATTATTCGTGAGTAAAAAAAGTCCAGGATCTCGGGATTGACACCCCTAGTATACATGTTTCTAAGTAAAATTTTTTTTGTTAGTACAAGTTAGAAGCTACTAATGGATTCCAGTTTTTTTGCGAAGCCTTTTAAAAATTATAATTCGGTTAACATTCATATTAGCTAAATTTGATAAAACTTGTAGACACGGTTTACATACGAAGTGTGTATAAATGTGCCACACATGTTCCTAACATATGTTTAATCTGCTTCATTTTATTTGTAATTTAATCGATTTACATTTTGGGCATATTTTGGCATTTTTCTAAGAAAAAAGAATTGATCAAAGAGTTTGTGTTTTGTGTGAAAAAATTAAATAAATGCTCCAACGCACTTAAAATGTTGACTGTGGCACTTAAAATGTTAAATGTGTACTTTAAGTGATAAATGTTTATTAATTGCAAAAGCTTTTTACTAAAAGCAGAAAAGCTGCACGCCCCAAACGGTAAAAGCATTGACACAGTGAAGAAAATTGTTGTAGAGGAATGTCGAATTAATATTAGAGAATTTGGTAATGCAATGTGTGATGCGAAAAAACCCATTCATATTTACCGAAAATAGCTATACTATGTAAATCTTCATAATTTTAACACTTACTGAATATGAACAAGCAAAATTTTGAGGTATTGCTTTAAATTTATAAATAATCAAAAATAAAATGTAACCCCTACCTCAGGCACCTCTGATTATCTAGCCGTCAGGTATTCATCTTTTCCGTGTGACAAGGCAGCACCTTTTAGAGCACAATTAGCTCATTATGTGATATTAATTACTGATTAGATAATCAATATTGACATACACGCACAAATGATTGCGTTCAAATGATGCTAATGGGTTATAATATACGAGTACATCCCTATCGCTGAGTTCGTTATAGAAAAGTTACGAACGCAACCCTCCGCTACGAATACGAAAAATTTGCTATCGCGGAATCCGTGTGAACTCGAAAAAAGAGCTGCCAAACTCAAATGCATTAGCTGATACAAAGTAAGCAAGCAAATTTCAGCAAAATAATCTATTTTTATTCCGCTATTTTGCATATAATAAACAAAATGAATTTTCCTGGGAGTGCGGGAATAATCCTTTTCAATGAAGAAAGACAGTTAAAATGCAGCGGAGAACTTTATGAGATGCCTTTAATCCTTTGGAATTCGATGACACTTTGTATGAAAAAGTTTCGGTTGTTGAACTAGATATAATTTTATAAGTTTTAAATTACAGATTTGTTACCAATTTTCAATTAAATAAATCAGCATTTATGAATGTGGTTGAGTTGCTTAAAGATGACAGCTCCGACACCGTCGTCTTTGCATTTTCCTAGCATCATTGTATCTAGTAGCCCAGCGTATTGAGGGTGAGTTGTTAAAATTTTGACCTCAAATGAAAAACAACAAACAGGAAAATTGCTTTAAACAAAAACACTGTTATCAAACATAATACTCAAATTTCATTATATTTCGGTTATTTTATAAATTATTGAAATAAAGTTAGTATACCTTCTGAATATTAATTTTAAACTTTTTTCCGACACCCAAAACATGTCGTCATAAATTCATATAAAAATTAACGAAATAACGCTACGAGTAAGCTCACTGCTGTCACTCTACGAATATCGAATCTACGACGTAGCCATTCGAACTTAGTGATGGCAGTAGATTCTACGAAAATCGTACTACAATGGTTTCAGCGTTAGAGCTGATAAGCTGTTTAGTTATTCAAGCATTTTGTTATTCCAGCAAAAGCTCAGAGTTACTATTTACGTTTTGAAAATCCGCCTAAGTTACCCAAATACGTTAAAGTCCTAGTAACTAGAAATTTTTGGACAGATGCGTTTATGTATGTTTGTACTCGTATGTATTCCAGAAAATAGATAATTGTTTTTGCTGTGTATTCGCACAAATTCGAGTGGGTGGTTGCTTCCGATTAATATGAATAGTTATTTTGGGAATAAATGCTTTTCTTCATGACCAAGTCTTGTCTATGGTAATAATTTATTAAAAACGCTCTTTCGCAACTTTTCTCATAAAAAATCGGCACTTAAACTAATTACTCGTTCGAGTAAACCTTTGAAGGGCCCATACCTACATGTATGTATGTATATTGTATGTATATTGTATATATGTTTCTATGCAATTGTATACACTGGTGACAGAATTAATATCAACGCGACATTTTGACAAGTTTTGGCTGTTTTTCTTCTGTTTATTTCATGTTTACTAATGTTTTTTTTATCAAAGTCCAGATCAGCATGAAAAATAACATTTAAATCACAATTTCAAACTTTGCTCAAATTTTATAAAAAGTTGTTAAATATTCACCGAAATTACCAAATTTAAACAAAAAAAAAAAAAAAAAATTCTGAGTATGCACTTTTGTATGGTAGACCATTACAACTTAATTTTTTTTTAACAAGTTCGAAATTTTGTTGAAAAATGGACGATTTTTTAAAAATTTTGTACAAAATTTTAAATTTTTATCCAAATAAGCAGAAAAAAAATAGCCATAAATTTTTCAAAATGTCGCTTTTCTTTGTATGCTGTCTGAATTTATGTTTACAAATAGCTTAATGAAATTACAATAACTTTTTAATTTTTTTAAATATTTATTTTGAACCAAAATTTAAAACAACTTGAGCTAAGAAAAAAGTGCCACTTGAATGTTTTTTTTGCCGAAAATGCGATTTTATTACGAGCTGTCGATTGAAGCTTTAATTTAGCATAATTTTGTAATTTGTGTAATTACCATACACGCTCGTGCAACTTAACGAAAATACCGCTATTTCAAACATCGAGACTCAAAATCTCACAAAGTATTTTGTGAATGATGAAAGCACAGCACCCGTGTCCTTAACTCCTCCACACTACAACAAAAGGAATACATATGTAAGTATGTATGTGCTTATGTCAGGTTTATGTAGGTAGGTAGGTCACTTGACGAACGTTTTTCTATTCCTAGTAATTGAAATGAAATGACGCAATTCGCGCCACTGAACGACACATTGAATTATGAATGTTCAACATGAGTCCATTTTGCGTGTACCAAATAGTTTTCCGCACTAAGCGAACATTTTATCATAATTTAATAACTTGTTGTGTACTTAAGCGCCTTAATGGCCATCAGAGAGCTTCTGCAATGCCACTGCTAATAATTTACATTTTCGCAATTCACAATTTCACACCCTCAACCAATTAGCGCTGCATTTTGTCATACCATATCAAACCGGCTGTATTGAGTAGTGGTTGAGGTCCTTAATATAATATACATATAAAGATACAAAGACACATACAATCATAAACAGCTTTATTTGATAAGAGTCCGTTATAAGTAGATTGTTGACATTTACTCGCACAGTGTTTACTAATATTGACAGTGTCATTTATCAAAGAGAGTATACGCTTGAAGGATATATCATTATGGTGTGACACGCCACATCAAATTTTGATCGCTAAATTAGCATATGTTGGTTTTCATTCAAAATTCTTCGCTTGGATAAGCTCCTATCTCTGCGATAGGTATTGTGCGGTTGCACTAGAGAATATAGTTTCCCGTTCTTTTCATGTAAGCTCTGGTGTCCCCCAATGTAGTATCCTCGGCCTCCTTCCGTTCACTGTTTTTATAAATGACATAAATTCATGTTTCTTGTTCTCGAAATTTCTTCTGTACGCTGATGTTCTCAAAGTTTACTCCGCCATAAAAAATATCGAGGACTCCTTTTTCCTTCAATCAGATCTTAACAGGGTAACCTCTTATCGTGAGCGAAACCGGCTACCTCTTAAAACAAGTAAATGTTATCACATGATCTATTCCAGAATGGTAATACTCTTAAATCTGTAGATCAGGTCAAGGGTCTGGGCATTTATTTCGACTCGAAGTTGATGTTTAAAAGCCACATTGACTACAGTGTATCTAACTCCAATTCGATGTTAGCTTTTGTTCGTTGAAATAGCACAGACTTTTCAGATCCATACATACTAAAAACTCTATTCAGTGCTTTTGTGAGGTCACGCCTTGAATATGCGGCCAATATTTGGCGACCTTCTCACTTTGTTGATTGCCCTGATATTCTGCAGATAATACCTTTTAATATTCCGAGACGAAATTTACGTCGTTCTGACATTTTTTATTTGCCTTATTCGAAGTCACTGTACTCTATGAATGCTCCAATTTGTCGTGCCCTTAGAGAGATAAATGATCTTAATTATATCGTGGACATTGATATATCGCTTCCAGCGTTGGTGTTGAAAAAATTAATCTTATAGTGTCTTTAATATACTAGTTACCTACTTTTGTATTAGTCATAATTTAGTAAGCATAGTCAGTAAAAATTTGTACTCATTGACTAAATTAATAAATAAATATCCGTTCGTTTGACAGTTGAGTAAAGTTCATGCAACACACGAAACCCCAAAAAAGTTGCCAGCTTTAAACAGAATTGAAAATTACTTAAAAATATGTAGTTATTTTTAAGTAATTTTCAAAAAGCTTCTAAAGTAAAAATTCACTTCATTTATTTATTTTCAGTTTTTGCTGCAATGACGAAGTCTAACACACAATCATACAAAACAATATCCCAGTGGAGGATCGCCGTCATCTGCTTGACGATAGTCATCGGCATTCCACAGCTAATTTGCGCACACAACAATGAACACATCCATCAGCGCGATGGCATTCATGTGCCCTGTTCGTTCTTCGATACAGTCAATGTCACCGGCGATCCACACTTCGCGAACGGATCCTACCTGCACGATGGTCTACTGATACCATCACCACTGGTCGGTTGGTATGACTACATCTACAATGACCTGGTGCGTCGCGTAGAAGTTGAACCGCATGTACGCGCCTGTGTCTGCAAATTGAAGTCCTGCATAAATATCTGTTGCCCCTGGGGCGCAAGCTATAGCACCAATGAGAGCACTTGCGTGAACAACACGGACTACGAGTGGCCGCAGCCATTGCTGAACTTGACAATGTCAGACGAAAAGCTGCAGTCGGTGAATATATTCAAGCAATTTACTGTGCAGAGCTTCCGTCCTTGCGAATTCATGTTCTCATTGCAGCCTGAATTGGGCTCCTTTGACGATTGGAAGCTGTTCGAAGTGAGTGTAAATTGCGTAATTTTTTTGAGAAATTAATAATTTATTTCGAATGCTCTATTATAGAATGGAACTCTATTACGTGTATACGATATGGCTTATCTCAGCAAGAATGAGTTCTGCTTCCATCCGACGGTGGCGAACGACACCGACACTGTGTACATCATTAACCCGGCCAATTGTAATTATGATTCAGACTACAGCACCATTAAGACTATCAACGCATATGGTAAAGCTATCTTTATTTACGTGATTTTGAAATAAGAATCGTGTAAATTTATGTTCAATCCATCCACCAGCCATGCTGTTCTCCATACCATTTATGATCCTCACCATTTTCGTCTATCTGTGCATTCCGGAGCTGCGCAATCAACACGGCAAGTCGCTGGTCTGCTACTTGATTGGTCTTATCATAGGTTACTCCCTACTGGCCATGAGTTCCTTACGACTGGATATGTACTCTAGTATAGAGTTCTGTAAGACACTCGGCTATGTGGCCTACTACTTCTTCATGGCCGCCTTCTTCTGGCTGAGTGTCATCAGCTTTGATTTGTGGCATAATTTCCGTGGTACAAGGGGCATCAATCGCTTTCAAGAAAAGAAACGTTTCCTCATTTACTCACTCTACGCTTGGGGTATACCTGTGCCATTTTTGGTGTTCACTTGGTATGCCCAAGAGATCGCTGATATACCAGATTACCTGAAGCCAGGCATCGGTGGAGGAGAGTTTTGCTGGCTGGACAGTAACTACAGCGTTTTTAAGTTTTGCAGATTTCTACTTACATTAAATGTTGTCTATTTGATTTTGCAGTGCGCACTTGGTCGGCGATGATATACTTCTTTGGTCCCATTGTCCTGATAATAATGGCCAACAGTGTAATGTTTGTATTGACCGCCATGAAGATACACAAGGTTCAACGTGAAATGGCTCGAATAATGGCACGCGAGGATAGTACGAGGAATTTGCGTACCGAAAAAGACAAGTGAGTTTTAAAAATGTACCTAGCAATTTCATAAATATACATAGAGAAGAGAAAAACACAAATGAAACATTAGCTGTAAAACTTCGACAAAAAAATACCCACGAACATTTATTGACATTCAAAGACGCTGAAATATCGTTGACGGCGACTTTCTTCGCCATCGACTATGTTCCGCTTCTTAGTAATATTTCAATAAATTTTTTAACGAGCCGCAGCTAAGGTAACGTATTTAAGGATAGTTAAAAAATCTCAAGCGGCTTGTGTTCGTGGGCTAACTTGAGTTTTTAAACGGATAGCCTAACGAAAAATATCTTTCAGAAATGAACAGTTTCCATCACTAAATTTTCTCACTTTTCACATTTAGAAATCATTCCTTCATCACTCTTCTGCTGGCCACATACATACATACATAGATATATATTTAAAAATTAGTTTTATTGTTTATAAATATTTGCATTAAATTGGCAATCACACCATTCTACAAGTTTTATGAATATTTCTGTATTTGCACAGATTCGGGCTCTTCCTACGTTTATTCATGGTGATGGGCGTGACTTGGTCTATGGAGATTTTCTCGTACTTTGTAGGCGTCGACAAAGGCTGGGCAAAGATCTTTTACGTATCGGACATTTGCAATGCCATCCAAGGATTCCTAATATTCATGTTGTTTGTAATGAAGAAGAAGGTCAAGCATTTGGTGTCCAACCGGTAAGTTGAAAGCGGATCCAATTTATGTACAAACAACTATGTACATTTAAATAATTGTGATGTTACAAAAGAAATTTTCACCATGTTTCTGTTATTTATTTTCCTCTAATGTGTCATTTTGTAAATTTTTAATTGTTCTGCATTATTTGCTCATCACATAAACCAATTATCATGAACTGATTTGAAACAAAAGTACTGTGCGCGTGCGCAGTTACCGTCAGACTGAATTGACGACATTTGGCAGTATTTCAATGCGCCAACGTTTCCAAAACGTCTCTTTGCACATAAAACAGTTTGTGGTTATAAGAAGCGCCTTCAATACAACGAGAAATAATACAAATTCGAACAATACTGTTTTACATCATTCGCATACGGTCTAAAGGGCGAATTGTAGTAGTTCCTTAAAGCAAACCACAAACCACAAACCACAAAACAAAACAAAAAAAAATCAATTATCATTCCAAACTTTCTGAAGATGATCGGGTCACACGCTGTTTGCAAGCAGTTTCCTATTGCAAGTGTATGTTCTGAAATTATTTAAACAAATTTAATTTGCCTTTGTGTGAGATGTTTGTTGAGCTTAAACGAAATGCACTTTTATGGAGGCCGCTTATAAGCTGCATGGCTGCAAATGTATGTACGCGCATAGATAAATATTAATTTGAGTAAAACGAATGCTGTTTTCTTGTGAAATGATATCAATAGGAAACTTTTTTTTTACCATATTTAAATACTACGTAGAGAAAGAATTTTGACGCTTTTCACATCGCTAAGGTTTTGAACGCTGACATTGCGAAAACGCCGTGTCTCTATGAGAATGCGTCGCAAGCGGCTGAATTGTGCATTTTAGAGTTTTTCAAAGGCACCATTAATAATAATGCCGACTCCGAAAGGCAGATGTAATTTATTTTAATTTTCCATGGCAGAAATACCCTCGGAGGTTTGCCGAGTTATAGCACGCACCGGTAGCCACGCGACCACATCATTAGTGGTCTCGAAAACCTCAACTAACAGAATAAACTTAAACGGCCTGAGTGAATATCGATAATCGGGTGGGTTTGACTCAACGATTTTTCTTTTTTTTTCTTAAAAACAATTATATACGCCTGTTCTGCACTTCGATTTCGATAAATTTGGTCTCAATCGAAATGTATAAATCCTTTCTCCTCGATCTGTTATTAGTTTCTTCGGTTCTATGAAGAGCAGAATTTATTTTTTCCTTACCCCTAAACTCGACACACAATTTCGAAGCAAATTGCCAATGGAGACAGTAAATTGAATGATGTTGGCAAGAAGTGAAATAACACATTTTCTGTAATTTTTAAAGGATATTTTCACTTTAATGCAGTGAACATAAGTACTTGTCAGACGCCATCAAACCAATGATGAAGTTATGATATCAAAGTGCCCACACACAAAACCTGGCAATTAGGATATTTGCGTGTGAAGATGTGGCGTTAGCGGAGAAACAGAGACGATACTTTAAAATGAAATAAAAATGCTCGTAATACTTTTCATTCTGATTTCGACTACATTTTTCGAAATCGAAATGAAAAAAAAAAAAAATAAAATATGAGAACTTGTATACGAGTATCTTTCCAGGAACTAACAGAACGATTTGTATATGATAATTTTATGCAATTGTACAAATGCCAACCTTTCATTTGATATATATTTTATCTCTGTAGATATTGTATTTTAATTAAGCTAAGCGCCTCTTTTCCGAATTTATGGATATATATAAATATATAAGACCTCGAGAAGAAAAACCGTTCCAAGATGTTTTTGATTTCGATTTAAAATCAACCGCTTATTTAAACAAATATCGCTCTTGTTTCCTCATTAGAATACTAGCAAAAATAATTATCAATATTGAAATAAAAATATATATAAAAGACCTTCTACCTTTTGTTTACTTAGTTTTATATCTTTATGGTCATTTAACAAATCAAAACAACTCGACGTTAGTTTTTAAATTACTTACAAACATACAAAATAGTTAGATGTACATACATACATACATACATATGTATATATGCTTGTGAATAGTACTAATAATTCACTCATACTTTGCCTAGTTTCAATGATTCTCCACTCATTGCTTGTATATTCGAAATTTTTCTTTCATGTTTTCCATTAGAATGAGTTTAGTAACTAATACAATGAGCGACAGCAAGCAGGTCGCAGTGATCGACGTAGCGCCGCACTAGCAACTGCATGTGCAACTGCAACTGCATCAAAGCTATACATACATACATACAAAGAAACATGTGTACACAATAGAAACATGCTGCTTCCACAAGTGCTAAATGTTGCCACCTGCTGCCTGTTGCGCCTTATGTCTGGCTTAAAAAAATTCCAAATTAAAATGTAAATGTAATCAGTAGACAAGTACTCAGTGTATAAAATGCCATTAAGAAATATGTACATATGTAATATCGCTACTCGCCACACGTTACTCGTTGTCATCAGCCAATATAGCGAATGAAATAAAAAAAAATTAAACAAAAAAAAAAAAAATCCAAACGTATAATTTATGCTTGATTTCTTGAAAGCCTACTCAAGCGCCGGCCGCCGGGTACAAGCCACACGAACTCCACCAGTTCAACGAACTCCGATTACAGCCACAATCCCGATAAGTATGCAATGAAAGTGAAGACGTCGCTGGCGCTACGACGTGATGAGAGATTCTAGCGAAGAGGTAATTTACATACATAGCTGCTCAGCTCTATTGGCTGGCGAAGTTCGGGTGTAGTGATTGCATGGAAAACGGAATAGCCCGGTGTTGCGGAATTTTAATTAACCTACACACACACACACACGCACACAAAGAAAATCATAAAATTTTCCATAACTCATTCCTCTCATTCCTTAAATACATAGTGATATAAGTAAACGGTACTAAAGCGAAGAGGTGGTGCAAGCAAAAATGTACTCATATGGTAAATGTTAAGATATTTCGTGATTTCGAAAACGCAGAGTTGCAATTAATAGGCCTGAAATTTAGCTGTTAAACTTGTTTTTTTTTTTTGGCCAATAGTCTGGCACTTACGTAAATTAATGAACGAATTATATTATCTTTTCTTTTTCACCTTTATACGCATAAATTATACATCACAAATGAACTGGATATCGAGATCGGATGATTTAAGCCAAAACATTTATTTTTAGAATTTTTGTCTGACCGTCCACATGTTTGTACATGCATCACCCAAAAATTACTGCATGCATTTAAATGAAATCAGTTTTCACTGATATACTCGTATTACTAGTAGATATGTATGTTAGATCCATAAAATAAAGATCCATTTTTTTATATGAAAACTCGCTAGATGGCGCAGAAGTGCAATTACATATAAAAGAATTTTGTATTACTTGCATGATGTGAAATAAGTTTGCAAAAAATGTATTCGCTATGTGGCGCTGTAGAGGAGTTATTTATAAATCGATTTGTTTCAAATTAAAACGTACATACAACATATTTTAGCTGCATTATGCGAAATTAGTTCACGAAAATGGATGCGCCAGGTGACGGTGGGGTGTTTTTTTTTAAATTCAATGGTCCGTTCTGGTTCTAACTTAGGTTTTATAATAACTACTTGAAAATAATTAATACGTTATTGTTAGAATTATTGGATTCTTTTATATGTGTACTATTGTCACGTAAAATAAATTAAAAAAAAAAATTAAATCGAGAGGACACAGAACAGGAGCTTTTATAAAATTACTCAAATTTAAATTTTTTTTCGTTTATTTGTTATAACTCAAATTTAAGAGCAATACATTGTTATGGATATGTGTGCTGGAAAACTCCAAAGCTTCGCGGAACTCGCGAGGTTTTTGATGTACACTGTCTTTCACAGTGTAGATTTGCAGCGAACAGCTGTGCATAGGAAACCACCAGCGATTCCCAACTATTGAAGGCTTTTAGCTTCAACAGGAAATGTGGAAGAATGAATTTTGACCTTTATTGTGATTACTGAATAGCTTCGCGACATCCCAGCTATTGCACTTCTAGATTATATTTTTTTTGTTTAACTTTTAAATCTACGAAAAGGGGTAACCTTTTATTGAAAACTTACACTAATTATTCAAAGAAGTTGAAATACTAAATCTGTCAGCCTATTAACAAGTATAGCGAAACTAACATTACACCATTTCATGTATCTCACAAATTTTGGAAGTCACTGGTAATGAATATTTGAATAATTTTTTCTGGTGTTTTGGAAAAATTCAAATTTTGCACACTTAGTTATTATTAGAAGCGCACATTAATAGCATTGACACTTATAAGTTACCAATAATTATATAAATTTTACTTTTTTCTTTTTATAAGTCACTACAATCCTGTGTCTAAACTTTAATTAACACTTGCTTTTAAAAACTATACAATAATGATTGAAAAGCCCAGCTGAGTTTCGCAGAAAAAGCTAGTTTTTTTAAACGAATTTCTTCATAACATGCTAGATTTCTTTCTAAGAGCTATAGGCAACGGAATCATTATCGGTTCGTTCATCACTCTTCTCGAAATATTTTACCTAAAATTCTTGTCATCGGAAGTTAGTAGAATGAAATCTGTTTAATTTTTTAATTCTCCGCCAAAAATTGTCACTTAAATATTTTTTATAAAATAAAACAAATGTTTGTCATGGCAGTGTAAAATCACAAAAATATACGTTTGGATTTCGTAGGACCTCACTTACATATATACGAATGTCACTTATAAAGGCAAAGAGTTGTTTGAGAAGTGGTAAATGCGTGGCATGCGTTTACATAAAAATAAAACTTTTTACTGATAATGATAATAATAACTACGCATTTTAACAGAATTTTTTTATGAGTTGCAAAAATGACTACGTCAATAAAACTGAAATTATTTGTTTTTGAATCATACAAAATGTATCTATTTTTTCTACAAGTAAATACGCTCAGGCCACACAACTATTTGTGTATACTCGTAAATACGCTTCTTACATATTTAACAGCAAACTAAACTACTAAATCATTAACAAAAAATAAAAATGAAATATTTAGCTGGTGGGTGATCAATTAGCATAAAAACCAGTAACATATTTTTATTGCCTCCTTAATTACTTATACGCCACGGTGCGCAATCCCATTATTTTACATGTTAAAATGTGTGTGTATGTATTTATTTTGCATGCGCCGCTAATTTATGTATTTTGTAAATTTTTGTCTCAATTTGCCCGTTGTGTATATTTGTGTATGTGTCTTAATTTATTGCCTAATGTTATTAATTGTACAATTTTGTATATTTTCACGTTAGCTATTCGTCCACGCGTGACAGCAGCAACCAGCGCCAAAGCCAATACTCAACAAAAACAACGTCCAGCAGCGTTGGCAATTTAACGCTCTCGGCAGCAGGTCCTGCTGAGAGGCCACTAATGTTGCCGACGCAACGCACCACCAGTTTGAGAAACTAAATTGAGCCGAAAGAAATTCAAAGTACGAGTGCATTGAAATGTACTATCGTATCGTCGACGGAGCAGAAGGCGAGGCATTGATTGAGAGCAATTGAACAATTGAAATGATTATTAAACGATTTAAATGCGTTTTAAACACAAAAACTGCGAGAGCATGCGTATAGGATAGCTTAGCAGCTGCAAAAATAAAAGGCAGAATATAAAAAGAATGCAATTGAGATCTTAAGAATTAATTAAGAAACACACACACACCTTTATATAAGTGAAAAAAAATGTAATGAATTTTGTGCGAGTGTCATATAAAATATATATTGCCATTATAATTAAATGAGCAATTAAGAATTTAATTAGATATGTTCATTTATTATGATTAAGCAAAAATATCGCATAAAAGACATTAATACACACACACACACCCACTTACAAACTCACTTATACAACGCCACAGGACATCATTAACGACTCACATACAGACGTAATCTTTGTACGTAAATTTACGCGTGCTAAATCCTTCGCCATCCATCCATCATATTGTCCACTTAGTCATACTTTCTACTTTGAATCAAACAGTTTTGGTTTACTTCCATCGTTTGCATGTGATTCAGATCTGCGATCAAATTTTATTGATAACAAGCATTTTTATCTTAAAAGGTCCATACTGAGAATAGTCAAGTTGAGAAAGAAGAGTAAAGTAGAGAAATTAAAATAAAAAGAAGTTAACTGTAGTCATCGGACTAGAAAATCTGAAAGCAGCAAAATAAAGCAAAATATTTAAAGTCGTCGCTGTTGCTCTCACTTCAGTCAATTTTAGTTTACAGTCACAAATTGTATTTATTGTACAATAAAAATAATTTAATATTACATTAATTAAACATTTCAAGTTTAGTTAAGCTCTTATGATTAGTAATCATTCGTTTTTTTAATATTCCCATAATTTAAACTAAGAATTTCCATAACTATTGAACATTGTGTGTAGAATTAAGTAAAAAATTGTTATTTGTTTTGCATTCAAATAAAAGTGTAAATAAAAACACCATAATATAAAAATGTAATATTTAAAATTCTATGGAAATACATTTACTTGAAAATAGCAAATGAAAATTGCTTCAGATCTCGGAAAATCAGGTCAAAAGTCGAAATTGTCATTAGCTTACATTAACTTTTCACACAAAGCGGTTTTTACAGTCAATTATTTGGAATCTGATACACGTTTTGAAGCAAACAAAAAAATGACTCACACTGGTTCAGAAATTAAAAAATTTGACTAAAAAGCGAAATTATCATTGTTTTATGTTGCATTTCTATACTCGGTCGTTGCTGACTTCGAGCCTAATATCGATTAAGACAAAACAAAATGGCGGATAGGAAATAATTTTGTTTTTAATAGATGTTCCAAAAAGGTTTTGCGATATCAAAAATGCCAATACTCCGTAATCTGATTAAAAATTATTTCGGGAAAGGGACCCCTGCGGCTGGCTCGAATAAATTCCAACCGAGAGGCCCATTTTTCGACCACTTTCTGCAGCTACTGTCAGCAATAACGCGCCGAATATTCTCTTTCAATGCTTCTTGAAATGGCAAACCAAACAGCTGTCAAAAAGACCAACTCCGAAAAAAGTATTGCTTCATTGAAAACCACCCTTTATTACCCAAAATTATCTTTAAATTACTAAACTATCTCGGATAATCGATCACACGAAAATTTTGAACTCTTTTTTTTTGTGATGACGATTCTATTAAGTTGAATATTTTATTTGTGTTTATTGGAACGATCTTCCGTCATCTCGATTTGGTGGCGAGCGACAACACAACAAAAAGTCACCTATGGTACACAAATTATTTGGAAATCTTTTTAAAATGACATGGCACAACAAGCTCCGTTAAAATTGAGAAGGTCATCTCCGAACAGTGAGACAGCAAACGAGAGTTTAGACAGTGTGACTCTCAATTGTGCGATTGGAAAAAGATAAAGAAGTTTCGGAAATACATATTAAGTCGACAAATTACAATTGCTGTAATGTGGCAAAGATATGGAGTTAATCGAATTGGACGAAGACAAAAGAATGCATTACTTGTCGCGCCTTGGAACATTATTTTTTGATAGTTAAAGTTTCGTCGTGTTGGGAACCAGTTTTACAACCAGGAGTAATATCATCCTTAAAATCCAACAGTAAATCCCTCTTTCCAATTAATGGCATGTCGGAATGAGCTGGCAAATGTAAAGAAAAGTTCCAAAAGTTCCTTTCGCGGTACCAAAACCAAATACTTTCGAATACTCTCATAGCGCAGAAGCATTAAATAATGACAACTACCTGAAAAGAAAAAATATGACAAGCAACTGCGAGTTACCGTTTGGTAAAGCTGGTGATAGAGCAAAATACATTCTGCCGAATGTGTAACTCACAAGATGGAAAAAAACTGTGCTCCATCTTCTGTCTATGTAATTGAAATACGTACATATGTACATACATACATATGTATATACATCAATACTATCCCCTTACTAAAACTGTTTATATTCTTAAAATCAAAGGATTAGTTTTAAAGGGAATGTCATTCTTTGTTCTGTTTGGAACGGCACGTGTTAGTGCTAATTGGAGTTAATTATATTCGCCAACTCCACCAACTAGCAAACCGACACAAGTTTGGCCACAGTTATTTCTTAAAGGGAATATTCTACTCAAAAATGCTTTTTAGCCTTATCCGAACGCCATCACTGTAAACGCGTCAAAAGCTTCACACAACAACTTTCGGTTTGTGGTTACGCTGTGTCGAACGAAAGCTTGTATTGTTGGTTTTCCAAAATTTCTATCAGTTCATAAATTGCCGTTCGTTAATAAATTTTTGCTTGCTGCTGAAGGCCAAGGTGTCTAGCGAACGGGCATTGCGGTATTCTGTGTAGCAAAACATGTACCTGTGTATATTTGTATGTGCGCGCTAATGTATTCAAAGTAAATAGAATGAGCGTTTGCGAGCGTTGTGGTTTATCGCTCGCTCAACAGCTGGCAGTTTGTTTTGAATTCTGGACCGCTTTGGACGTGCGGGTCTGTTGACGAGTGTCTAGTTGGTGGAAGCGTGCTAAGAGTGAACGCGGCGGGTAGAAGCGAGAGCGGGTTGACTGGTGCGACGTTGAACGCGACCGCGATTCGCAATTAACTCAATGAACGCGAGTGCATAAATGAATAATAGAATATTTATTTAAAAAAAAATTTAAACAAAAACGAAAAACGTCAAGTCGTGACGTCACCGCGATAGCTAAATTAAATATTATCATATTTAAAAGCGAAACACAAATTCTATTGTCTGAAGTGAGTGTGAATTTCTGTGAATTAGTACTTGGTAATTTTCGCGCTTGTTAACCGCCATGACACCCATCTCTCAACTCTTTGTAATGCTACTGTTGCCTTTGCTGGTGTTTGCGCAGCTACTAATGGCCGCGACCCCGACGTACCCCTGTCCATACGCGCAAACTGTCAACATAACCGAGGGACTCCGGCTCAAAGATGGCTCTTACTCATACGAAGGGCTGCTCATACCGGCAAACATGACAGCGATCTACACTTTTCAGGTGGCGGACGGTATTCGGTCGAAAGCGCCACCACACACGCGCGGCTGCGCTTGCCGCCAACGGCCTTGTGTCACGTTCTGTTGCCCACCGGGGCAAGCGTTCGACGAGCTAAAGCAGAGCTGCGCGCCACATTCGTTGGCCCTGAGCGCTCTGCAACAGCGCACGCAACACGCTCACATCGAAGTCACCGCCGCCAATGGCAGCGTGAGTGCGATCGCCATACGCGACATGTTCGTGATGCGCTACGAGGCGGGCTGCAGCCGCAAGTACATTGATAAAGACAATGAGCGCTTCTGGAAGTGGGACCTCTTTGCGGTAAGAAATTGTGTGTGCATGTTCAAACTGTTTGTTTTGTTTTAAATAAGAAATGCGCTAGAAGAGATGTGATATCGTCGTACGATATGCTGGCGATGTGATATCAATTGCGCGCACATATGATGTGCTCACTACAAGTAAGCATACATACAAAGCGCAAATGAAGCAATTGAATTTTCTATAAAAATTATGAATAAACAGTATATGATTTGAGGAAAGTAATTTCAATAGAGAATTCGTATGTAGCATAACACTATTTCAGAATGGCTCACTATCAAGTCTGGGCCGAATTTGGGACACCAACGAGTACTGCTTTACGCCGTTAGAACACAAGAAAGTGTGGAGTTTGGTGCCGCTCACTTGCGAACGCGCGGCGCACGGCTTTCGGCTCTGGGTCTATGTGATAAGTATGAAATCCGATTAAAAGCTGCAGCTTGTTGTTTTCTAATTTTTTTAATTTCACCGGACGATGCTGCTCTTAAAGGCTTAGTGCTGGCAATACTCATCTACGCTTTCATACTGTTGACGCTGGTTTCCATTAAGGCGGTGCGCAATGGTGGTTACGGTGAATCATTAATTTTCTACTTGGTCTCCACAATCATCGGACTTTCGGCGCTAGTGTACTTGGCGTTACGCTCTCGCTTGGATCTTTCAGAAACTGCTTGCCGCAATATAGGTAGGTATGCGTTGTGACTCCGAGTCTAAAATTGAAATACTACATTTGTCCTATTGATTGGAAATATCCATTTCAGGCTTTATTGCTTATGTGTTTCTTATATTTTCGTTCTTCTTGCTGACGATCATAAGTTGGAACTTCTGGTATAATTTCAAGTCGCGCCGTTTGAGCAGCTGGAAGCGCAAGTTAATCTATATGCTGGCCTTTGCTTTGGCTGTTGCCATGAGGTTCTTGTTAAAGTTCCTACAGGACTCCAACGTTTACCAGCAATTGAAGCCAGGTATTGGCGATGCGTTTTGTTGGTTTGATGGTGAGCGCGTGCTTTTCAGTTCTGAGAATTCTGAATTCAAAACCGAAAATTAAATTTAACTAAATTATATATTTTTTTTCAGTTCGTTTGTGGGGTATCTTTTTGTACTATTACATACCCATTCTGATGTGTTTGGCGCTCAGCTTCACGCTCTATTTTAAAACATATTTAGTTATATGGAACGTGTCAGAGGATGTCAACAATATAGCCGGCTACGATATTAAACTGATAAAGGCGCAGTGAGTGCTTTTGCAATTACGTTTTATTAGCATAGAGTTAGAAAGTTAGTTAGTTAATAGTTAGTTATTTATGCATACATCTACCCACCATGCTAGAAAAGCTCTTGCTAGGACAAGTAGTGCTAATGGAGCTGTTTAACAACAGTACAGCTTTCGCTTAAAGTTTGAATTTTGTGCAAGTGTCTTGATTCATTAATAATGCTTTGGTCACAAGCATTAACCGCCTTAGTCGTTCTAAGAATTGAATGCTTATTGACACTAATGGTCTCAGTACGAGTATAACCGGACGCCATATAAAAGTCAATAATCTTCCAACACTTGCTAGTCGCAGAGAAATTCTAGGCATAGTAGTTTTGATCAAATTACCGACAGGCTTGATTTCTAGCCCAACTCTTCTTGGCGAAATAAAACTAAACGTTCCCTCCCGACTTTCAAGACATTTCCGGCCTCTTTTTCTGAAGCCATGTAAAAGTAATATTGAGTTAAATGAGCCACTCCGTAGTTTGTATCAGGATTTTAACACTCACTCCAGTTCTTTTGCTATTTTAGACTCACTTTTTTACGTAAAGAAAACTATACTCACTACTCTTAATAATTGATACATATATTTTATTATTTGATAAGCTTCTTTAGCTGAACAGTTTTATATCTCGATACTTAACAAACTACTGCATTTGATGACTTTGCGCAGCATATATGAAAAAGAAAAAATATATTTGTTTTTTATATTCGTGTGTCCTGCGGATGCGCCCCTCGCATCGGTCGGGCGGGTATGGAGGAATAAAACCGTTGAGCATCCAGTTTTGTAGCAAATTTCACTTAAGTATAATAATGGGTTGCTTCAAGTGAATTAGTAAGTCTACGATTTCTTTTAATTTTTCTACTAACATGCTTGGCATGGTCGAAAATTGTTCGTATAAGAAAACAATTAAAAATAAGAACTTCTTTGCATTAAAATATCAACAAATGTTTACATACATACATACATACAATAATAATTTATTATTATTGAAAAAAATTAATATGTTTCAATATTTTTGTTTAAAGTTTCTATGCATTCTTCTCGTACCTTTTGGGCGTTATGTGCGTGTGGTGTCGCGAGCTACTTGTCTACCTGACAGTCCGTTTTAGTGACAGATATTTCGTCATTGACTTTTTAACTGGAGTTTGTGTCTTTGGTCTATCTGTTGTCGCGCTGATATTCCTGCTTTATAAAAATCCATTGGTACGGGCATGGTGGCATGTAAATGTGTAAGTATTTTGAAATTGAGAAAAAAAAATGTGTACGACCAGAAAACTTTTATTCAGGACATTTTACTTGCCTTACAGGAAGGAAGAGAGAGCTGAGAATGGAGTCTTCTTGACGCAAATTTATCGCTCGGATCAAGCTCGTACTGATAAACTCAAAGGTATGAAATGAATTTCAAAATTTACTGGAATTATTTTTTATTTCCTACAACTCGAATTAATTCCTTACGATTCTTCAGAGGGCTATAAGGGCGAGATAAGAGAGGAAGATATTGCCTTGAAATAAGACTTTTCGAACAAAGTGAAGCGGTGTGAAAATAGAACGACTCTTGGCCGGAGGAACGGAAAATTTCCATCAAACAAAATCGGTTTATTGGTTATTATTTTATTTATAAAGATGTGCGAACTGAAAGTCCTGATAGTTAGTGCTCTCCTGCTTAGTTATAAGGTATTAATTTTGTAACTTATTATAATTAATAAATAAATATAAATATGAAACCGTTTATTATAAAAATCGTCTTCAATGATTTAAATACAAAAATCTTAATTTACCGAAATAAGGTATCGGTGATGGCGCTGCAGGTAACCTAGTAAACAACAATTTAAAAAAAAATATAATATAATCTAAGATGGCTTCACCTAATCCAAGTCGCAAATTAACTATTATTATATTTTTTATAATTCCAGCATGCAAAGTAGCAATTAACTTAAAAGTAATGCTGAACGTTTAAATTTTTAAATTTATTCTTTGAGAAATTTTTAGCAGTCCGCTAGAAAATGTAAGCAAATAATTTTGAAATTTGTATTCATTAAATGAATTTAACCATCGCTAAAATTAAACAAAATTAGGGGAACGCCACAACGATGTGACTTAAATATTCGTATATAATTGGAAAAAGACCGCGCATAGAATTGGGCAACACAGTAAGTACCTGTTAGTATGGCTTAGGGGTGGTTGATGCGTCTTACTAATCAATTAAACACAGTTGTGTCATTGGCTGTAACCATTTAATAATATTCACTAACGTTTTCCTTACTTACAAATCATTAGCATTCGCAGGACAATTGATCGATACGTTGCGCCAGTGAATTAACTCATCTGCTCTCGTAAGCCCGCAGACAACATCGGTCTAGAGAGCGAAAAAAGTTGAATTCATATATATTAACTACATCTTTTAAGTCTCCTCAACCTCGGGGCAATTTGCCTACATTTTCGATGTAGGATTTTCGAGTTTTGAAATTTCTTATTTTTGCCTTAAAAATTATGAGCACATCACGTGCATTTCACTCACAGTCTGCACATTTTCGTTTTTATTTCAGTTATCGGTCAATCATAGAATACGCGGAACGATTGCGTGCAACGTTGTGCACACTGTTACTGTTTATAATATTTACAAAAAAAAAAATAAAAAATTAAAACTTTTAAACTAAGTTGAAAACAATTATTGAATGATATAAATATTAATTTTGGTGTAGTAACAAGCAAAGAGAAAGTGAATTAGTGTGCTCCCAATTTCACAAATTTCATAGCATATCAGATCAACCATATCGGATATCGTTGTGGCAATTCACAGAAAGCTGTTTTAAAAATTTCCCCACTCAGTTACAGCTATGTATACTTTTTTGAGGAGTCATCAGCAAAACGCTTAAAAATACGCATATTTCAATAAATAACTAATACAGAAATGTTATAAATGGCTTCTACAAACATCAAAGAATATTTTAAAAATTATTCCAATCGAAATTAATTAAACATTCACACACTTTTTGCCATTTACTTTTCATTTCACATACAACCAAGCATTCGGATTCAATTCACAAAAATGTATGTGAATGTGAAATTGGAAGCACCAAACATATAATTTGAACCGAATCCATAGGGAAATTTGTGAATGTGAAACTGGGAGCACGGCTGAATATTTATTTTTAGATTTGACCTCATTCAGATGTTGCTGTAGTAGTGCGAAAAATTGGAGTTTTCAATAGTACATTTTGATTTGGTTGATGACCAACTACTCACTACAAGGTGGGAATTAGAATCCTTGTTTTAGAAAGATGACTGATGATGGTGAAGTGATATTCACCAAAATAGCTAATACTTTCAACTCAGCTGATGGTATCTGATTATAGGTTGTTGTTGTTTTTTACCAACTCAATAAAAATTGTTCCAAATATGTGCATTTTTAATAAAAGTTGGTTTTCAAAAAAACACCAATTGTTTCTGGACAAACCACGTACTGTAGAGAAAACCAAGGGGGAACTGAAAATACGTATATGTAAGTATCTATTTACCGGCACCATAAACGGGATTGTAGTAATGAGATCCCGAAAATCTTTGGAATGTAGGCATGTGTAAATCAAAAAATTTTACACACCCATGTGTACATAAATACATACATTCAGACAGTTTTCCAAAAAAAAATTTTATAAATGTTGTAGAAAATTTAAAAATTTATAAAATTTTTTCATTAAAAGCACACATTTTTTCAAAATTTTTTAAATTTTAAGTTTTTAAAAAAATCTCTGGAATGTATACATGTGTAAATCAAAAAATTTTACACATCAAGTGTATATAAATACATATGTACATATGTACATTCAGACAGTTTTCCAAAAAAAAATTTATAAGTTTTGTAGAAAATTTAAAAATTTACAAAATTGTTTCATTAAAAGCACACATTTTTTCACAATTTTAAAAATTTTAAGTTTTTAAAAATTTGTATTCTAACGCTCTTTTGCACTTTTTTTCTGTTTGCTTGAGTTTTTCTTTTTTGCGTTATGAAGTCGTGGAAAATCGTAGGTAAAAAGTGAAAAAATCAAAATATTATGTCCTTTGTAGCCATCTGAAACTACATACATATGTTATTATACTAAAAAAATATTGGAGTACAAAATTCACCACTTAAATATTTCTTACTTTTTTTTTAGTTCGAAATTAAATAGTCAAACGAATGAAACAAATGTTAAAATTCAACGCGAAGAAATCATGCATACAATACATATTTATTCACTCCAATTTGATTTATTATACATATGCAAAAATGGGAATATACTTTATATAAAAAATTGTTCGAAGGCAGAAACAAATATATGTACGTACACGCGGCTCCGTGACGTGACCACGAATAGACGAATATAAAAAATTAGCGAACTGTGTATGCATTTTAATTTCCTTAGTTCTGCGAGGATCAGAATTTTTGCTTTTCTTTACGGAGAATCAAAAACAATACTCTAAAACCAAAACTTAATACTTGCTCTCGATGTATAGCAATGCCCTTCCTTCCGATTCTGACCAAATTTGTCGGTATCGAAATGCGAAACAGACCTAATGAATTCTTTAGTAGGTACGTCACACGACGTTCGGGACGTGATATATAATTTCTTACTCATGAAAAATTTATATAATTTTCAGTTACAAGTTGCTTTCTTTTCTAGAAATAGTGTGGCCCAGTAGGTTTTTCTCAGGCTTTTCAAGCCGTTGCGTGTCCATTACCCACTTTATTGAACTCTGACCAATCAAACTTGGAACAATTTCTACTAATACAAAAAATTAAATTATCTCGTGAAATTTTCGTGCCATGATTTTTTACGACTTCCGAAAAAGGCTAACTGAACAACAGTGTTTCGAATCACTTCATTCAACTTTTGGCGAGGAAGCACCATCCAAAGCAAGTGTTTACAACTGGTGCAATGAGTTCAAGCGCGGACGACATTCGCTCAAAGACGATGATAAACCAGGTCGTCCAAAATCGGTTGTTTTGCCAGAGAACATCAATGTGGTGAGAAAACGAATTGAGCAAGATCGTCATGTGACATATCTCGAGATCGAGGCAACCCTAGGCATATCGTCGACTAGCATACAGAAGATTTTTCATGAACATATAAGCGTGCGGAAGCTGTGTGCGCGTTGGATTCCACATAAATTGACAGACGCTCAAAAAAAAAGACTCGCGTCGATTGGTGCCGAGAAATGATTGGAAAATGCGACGACGGTGCTTCCAAAAGTGTCTACTACATCCTCACAGGTGATGAATCCTGGATTTATGCGTTTGAACCCGAAACCAAAAACCAATCATCTGTTGGGTCTTTCAATTCGAAGAAAATCCAACAAAAGTTGTGCGAGCGCGAAGCACAGTGAAGCAGATGGTGGCGTGTTTCTTTTCGAAAACTGGCGATGTGGTCAGAAGTTTTCGGTAAATTGCGAGAGACCAATCGAAAACGACGAATCGTTTTGCAACACGACAATGCGACCTCACACACATCACGTGAAATAAAAGCGTATTTGGACACTCAAAAGATCGAATCGATGGGTCATTCGCCGTACAGCCCCGATTTGGCACCCAATGACTTTTTCCTGTTTTCAACAATTAAAAATAAATTGCGTGGTCAACGATTCTCATCGCCTGAAAAAGCGGTTGAAGCGTTCAAAAACCATGTTTCTGAGGTATCCTCATCGGGCTGGCAAAAGTGTTGCCAAAAATGGTTTGAGCGCATGCACAAGTGTATAAATCTTAAAGGCGAATATTTTGAAAAGCAATAAATGGGTTTAGAATGAACAAATTTTTTCTAAATACATATGTAAGTAGTTTCCCTCGTATACCCATTATTCAGGAAGATATATAGCCAAATGCAAAAGTTACCGAAAATTTGTATGTAGACTTTTTAATGGTTATATTTATGAAACTAATCAATTTTTAAAATCGAAATTTAAAATTAATGATAAAATATGTCGCTAGCTGAATTTAGAATTTATTTATACATATTTCTACAATATTCACAATGTTTTCCCTAATTTTGAATACAACTTGAGCCATTCTATAAATAAAGAAACATAAATTGCGGGTTTTTACTTTATACAGAATTCCCTGAAAAATTTTGAATCAGCAACTTTTCGTGTATGCAGCTTTGCAACCCCAAAAGAAACTTCGTAACGCCTTCGTCTAAAAATAATCTAAAAAATGGCAATGGCAGAATGTTTTCTCAAGCGGTTAAATTAGTACATTTTCACCTACAAATAAAGAAAGCATTGAGAACGATTTTAATTTGTGAATTCTAAAATTAAAAAAAAAAAATTTTAGCTACACCAATTCTTCAACTCTGAATTATAAACTTAATCAAACAATATTTTTTATTTTAATATTTTACAATTTTATTGAGCTCAAGGCCAGTTTATGGAAGATTTTTTTGTGAAAAAACAACAACAGTTTTTAATGGTTGAAGTTATAGTACTATTTCGGAAATCACCACATTTCCTCATCTAACTTCTTTTTTGATTATTAAATTAAATTAATTTTTAATTTAATTTTTCATAACCACTCTCAGGCTTTGAACCCGGGAGCTCGGAGTTGCAGAACCAATACGCTACCTATTGTGCTACGCTAGCCGAGTTGGCTGCTGTGTTTATTTCATCTTCCTTAAACAAACCAACTACAAACAAGAGCAACTGATCTGCCGCTATTTAACTTGTTTGTGTGGTTGTTGTTTTGTGTTTTTATTTTTTATTTTATTTTATAAAAATTTACATAACAATACAATTATTACATAAACTAAACCTGATCGCAGCGCTAGCATCGGAGGCTTTCGGCTGATCAGGAGAATAACTCTGGTTTCCATTTCATTAGACGAAGATATAAAACTTTCGAAACATATGTACTTTCTTCTAAAATAATTAAAACTATTTATCATAACATTTTTTCACTTCCAGATAATTTTTTTTAGTTCATTACATTAATCAGTGTTCCAACTGAAAACCAATCGCAAACGCCCAAACACACAACAAACACATTTCTACCCTCATTCACATTTAAGTTAAAAATTTTCCACATTACGCCTTTGCTACGCAGTGACAAAGTTCTCTAATTTGTTGTACTTCATGAACTCGTTCCAGCAACTATGTAGTTAGAAAGCATTGTTAACCTCCTCTTTGAACAGTAAACTAAAAAATGTAGCCCAAGCATTTGAAGTTGTGACCCGACGTGTTACAGTTTCCTATAGTAATCCTTCGTGAAACTTTTCCACCGAACAGATAGTCGCTGCCGTCCCCTGAGTGCCATGAGGAAATTAATGGAGCGCTTACTTTCAATTGCAGAGGGGGTCGAGGCTGGCGGGGTAGGTAGACAAACAAATGGATAAGTGATATAAGTAGCGGTTCGATTAATAGCAACATGGAAGACACGCGGACAATTACTTAAACTATTTGAGACAAAAGGACAACCACAATAAATGACACCATTGATTGTCGCTGGCGATTTTGAAGAGAGTGCGGTTGAGTGTGTGAACTCAGACGTGGCAGTTAAATTTATATTGTGTTAGTGAATGGTTGCACTATGGGAAATTAGAGAAAGTGGCTGCTCACCAAATGACATGTCTTTTGCCTTGCATTTACACCCTGTAGGAAATGTGAAAAATTCATACACTGAACACTGGCATTGATTTATCGTTTAGCGCCAAAGACGGTGAAGGTGTGAAGTTTTTGGTTTCTTTCATACACTTACATACATACGTACATACATACATAGTACTTGTCTACATATATATCTGGCACGAGAGTGAAAGTCAAGTAGAACGGAACGGATTAGAACGGTTAAATGTTTATTTGCTTGTTGGCAAAAATAAATAAAAACATGTGCAGACATTTTTATGTAGCTACAATATTTAGAATCGGATGAGGCGCAATGACGTACTTGGGCACCTGGAGGACCCTGCAGGAATGTTTGGTTGTAATTGTAAACTATCATGCCATTGCTTTGTAGCTTGAAAAATTATGAGAGATTCACAAGTTGTCGTATAGTGTCGCATTGTCGTAAAGTTATAAAATTTGTAATTCCGAGTTGTGTTATTTTTCAACCTTTTCCTGTGGAAATCAGGAAAAAACATCAATTGAAAATTTTCAAGACCTCACAATTTTACGACACCGTGTGAATCCCCTTAATGTAATTTTATTTAAATTCTGCGAGCCTTTTTAAATGTTTACTTAAATCTATACTTTTGCGCAAGAAAGTCGCTTATTTTTGAGATGAAAGTATTTAGAACAGACTGTCAATCAGAACCCATTTCCTGTAAGAAGAACATAGAGCAGGGTGTAAATTACTAAATAACGCAGATAAGACTTAATAAACGACAACGTTAAACTCATTAATGTCGAACTTCAGCACAAATCTTTCGAGTTTTTAAGAGTAATAAAAAATATAAAAAATCTTATTTCGATGTGTAATTGAAATGATAAATTAAATATATGCATGCGTGTTTCTAAGTAATGCACCTTCCACAGCATATCACTCGCATTTCCGACTGGGTCGCTCGGGTATATGTAAAGCGCGCAAAGTGTGTGGGCCAGCGATGTCTAGCGGCTATGCCATGCCATTGGACTAGGTGTCGACCGCAGTTGAGCGCGAACACACGGTACGAGTGGACATCGACATCGCTGCTGGGGCAAACCATCGACACTAATCACCGGAAGGAAATACGATCTAGCGCGTGTCTTTGCCGCCAAACATTCATAATCCTTCCGCCAAAGCGAATACACGTTGAGATGCGGACGATTAAGTTAAGTGCGTCGTTGAGTCGAGAAGTGAGCGACACTGAATAACGTCATCATTACGTTTGGATATTATCCATTGTGAATGCTGTCATCGACAAATCACTGATCGGTGTTCTAAACATCCTTGACATTGTCGTTAATTTACTATCAATTCTGTTGCCTGCAGTCGCAGAGCTGCTGACTGTGCGTTTGTAAAGTTTGCGAACTCGAGAACATTGAACCTCCGCCCACATTGTTCAGCGCACTCTTCTTGGTAATTCCAAATCATTTCTGCTTAGAGTGTTGACTTGCGTGGCGGCTGATTATCTGAACCGATTCTAGGTAGCCAACGCATCTTCACATATAATATAAATATTTATGTACTAATGCTGTGTATGCGGCTGGTGGGCGAGTGTATGCAGATGTGTGTTCGTTCCGCGAGTGTTGAAACATTTAAACAAACGCAATTCGCGTGAAAATAAACATTGTGAATAAATAAATTAAAGCGAACGCAATTAAGAATGCCTTCGCGGAAAACAGAAAGCAAAGACAACAAAGGCAGCAAAATTGGCCGAATGTGCGCGCCAGCATTAGTGAAATCAATTAAATCTGAAAGTTTTCGATTTGATGTGGTAGCAAAGCGTTGGCCGTCAATGTCTGCTGCCTTCCTCATTTTGATCGTCATCAGCAGCAGTTGTTGTTGTTGCAGCTCAGTGGCGGCATCTGGTGGCGTAGCGGCGACGATGACGACGACGACGACGACGGAGGTTAGATATCCATGCGCCTTCATCGACACCATCAACGTGACCGGCACTCCCTTCGCGTATGAGCAACATGAGCACTCTAATGCCAGCCTGAGCAACAACACCAACGACAGTGTAAACATCAACAGCACTCTTGACAGCCACATCAATGATGAGCAAGAGGGTGACGGCAACAACACCATTGCTGCATTTCTACACAACCTCGGCATAACGTCCATACCGCGCGAATTGATTGCGACCTATCACTTTGTCATCAAGGATGGGGTGCGCGTGCCGGTGGAGCGCCATTTGCGCGCCTGCATTTGTAAACTGAAGCCGTGCATACGTTACTGCTGCGCCGAGGGCCGCTACTACGATCAGGCCAGCAAGTCGTGTGTTTCCATCGTCGGCGACATCTTCAATGGCAGCCAACAGAGCGGCGCGTACGCGTTGACCGGCATGGACCACCACGAGGTGGCGGTGCGGTGGAAGAACGGCAGCACGAGCTTGGTGCAGACAGCGCAGCATTTTAATGTGCACGTTGGTGTGCCATGCGACCGGATGCGCTTCATGCACCGGAACAACGAGTTGGTGCATTGGACTTTGTTCGAGGTAAGGTTCATTGACACAGCGCCAAGCAAACGCAATCTGATATCGATTGAGGAGGAGTGTTGGTGTGCATTTGCTTTGCTACATAAGTAGTATGTATGGACACACACTCGTATTCAATCTGCTTCCATTGACTCGTTTCAGAATGGCACGATTGCGCATCGTAATGTGATATTCCCGAACTACTACTGTTACACGCCTCATCAGCTGAACAATGTGACATGGATTTGGCAGCCGTTAGCTTGTGTTCCTAAAAAGTTGCCCTTCGTGTTGGACACCAAAGGGTGGACCTATGCAATTTGTAAGTGGCGTTAATTTTTCTTTCTTACTTTCTTTTTTGCAATGCAATTAACCAAGAAATGGGTAGTAGAAATAAATCTCAAAGAGAAAGTTGGAGAAGTTTGTGGGAGCTTAGTATGCATAACTAAGCTTATCATCCCTGATGTTTCAACCAAAACGAAGATTTTTTAATGCAGCAAAAAAAAAAAAGCAATGTCTGCTTCTTGTTTTGGAATGAACTTATCGAACGTCGCCTAATCGAAGATTTTAGAATCGATTTAAAAAAAAATGTTTCAGTTTTTAAGGGCCGAACTTAACAGAGTGAAGTTAAACTAAAGTTACTCACAAGTGAAAGGTGTGGTAACACTTTGTGCTCTAACACATTTGAACTGCAGCACAGTTCATCGTTTTTACGCCAAGAAGGTATTGCCCTGGTTTCATAGCTATATCTTGAACAGAGTTGCCATCTGCTTAAAAAGGTGAATTTAATTAAAATATACTAAAGTTATATCAAATATTAAAAAATGTGTGTCGAAGGCTTCGTGTCGGTGCGAAAAAGGTATGCAGATGCTAAGCCGTTTAATAATTAAATATGGGCAGGACAACGTCTGTCAAGTTTTTCTATTAAATACATGAAATCGCACCTTTACTGCTATTCGAACATCTCTTTTAGAAATACAAACAGTGTAATTTGAGGTCATTGAGTACTTTTCGTTACGAAAACCGCTGAATATAAGGTTCAAGGGTCACTCGATGACCTAACCTAAGGCCGCGGCCACGCAATGAGCGACAGTTTTGGCCGGTTAATAGTTAAAATATCGTTGTACTTAGGGTAAATATGTATACAACCTATCTTGCCATCATAGCGTTCGTATTTGTACACACGAAATTAATAGCTCTTTATTAGCGTTTGCCTTTTGTATTGTTTGGCAAGAAGCGATTGAATAAAAATTTGAAATGATTTTATTCCTGAGCGCTCAACCGCTCCAATGTTTTAAAAATAATTTTCCTTTAGTTAAACGTCCATTATGCTTCAAATAAAAATAGCTCTTTCTCGAAAAACAATAAACAAAAGAAAACATCATGCAAACCAATGCAAAAAAAAATAAAAAAATTAAAAAAATAATTGCTAAATTTTTTCATTTCTTCGAATTGCTTGAATTTTTTTGAGTTCGCTCTTTTGTAGTTCACTTTTTTAAAACTTTAGTATAAAAGAAAACAACTTTCGAGCGTAGGGAAATTAGCCGTTGCTTTTTGACTATTTTTTTTAATGGCGATGTTTTTGTTTTCTTTAAAAAAATCTCGAGAATACATTATAAATACATATGTACATATGTTAGAAATTGCGAAAGGGCGTAAGTAAAATATGTTTTCTGAAATTAATAGTAATTCGTATCCACTTGAACTGCATACCTGGAAAAATCCTAAAAAATTTTTAGAAAAAAAAAAATTATATCCTATTATTTTTCTTCTTAAAAATAAATACAATACAATCCCGCAGAAGCCAAGAAGCAAGAAGTCTGATGAGGAAATGTGGTGATTTCCGAAATAGAACTATAACTTCTACCGCTTTGAGTATTGTTGTTTTTTCCTAATAATTTTCCAATAAACCAATCGACCTTAAAGCTCAATAATATTTAAAATAAATAGTTACTCTTATATGGCCAAACAGTAACAAATAAAATAGAATAGGGTTTTTTCAAATAATTCGGTTTCCTTTTTCGTAGTAATAATTATAATAATAACTTGCCTTAATATTTGGCCAAACTTCTCCTATCATGTGTGATGTGAGGATTTTTATGTTGTACCACATATTCCATGCCGACTACGAACGTCAGATATATGTATGTATATATTTAAAGAGACGCTTTTTTATGGCATAACTGCCCTCGTACGTTTGCCTTTGCCTGGCAAAGGAAGACCGCTATTAGAAAAATACCTTTTTTATAATTTAGATTTTACATGCTCCGACTGAGGTTCGAACTTGGTATGTTAGCGGCATACCGGGTTATAGCACGCACCGCTACACACTCGACCATAGTGGCTGCAAATGTATCTTCAATTATCTCTTCACTTCCGCAATATTACTTTTTAATTGAGCACACGTTGGCTTCAAAGGTTGTTTAAAATATTTCAAACACATACGTACATATGTACTTAGATATATATAAATATAATTATATACAAGCATACATATGTATGTATGTATGTATTTACATTTGCTAGTTTGTATGAACATATGCAAGTACACATAAATATCAATGTGATTATTTTCGGGGTCATTGCTGTACTCGTATAATTTTGTTGTTATTACTTTGGACTTTTGGTAAAAATAAAGGTTCATTTTCTTTGGAGATATTGTTTATTTACAATTCGATTTCAGCATTAGAGGAGGACTAGCGGGCTTTTCTGTTAACTAACCCCAATAATCATCCTCATCATTTCCTTGCAAGCAGACACCGCCAACTGGTTTACCACCAAATGTGCATATTTACGCACATTAGATATATTTAAATGTTAATTTTTTTAAACAAACATATCTACATACAAACATATGTATGCTCCAATGTGCATACATATACATATACATATATACCCAACAAGACAGCAGAGTATGAAATAAGTGCTCAAATAATAATTTTTTATAATTTGAAAATTACTCATTTTTGTTCAGGGTTTGGGAAAAAACTGATTAGTTTCCTCTTGTCGGTGTGATTTTATATCTCTTTCCTACCTACAAAAATTTCATATAGATGAAGAATATATCTAATTTGCTCTAACAGATGAAGCAACTAATCATTTTTATGCTTAAAATGTAAGTAGCGCTGGCAACCAAACTGCTCATTGGTGTCATCACAAACTCATCAGCACTAATAAACAAACTCCTCATTTTTGTAATCAATATTTTATCTTATAATTTTTTATTAAAATTAACTATTAAAAAAAAAACAATAAAAACTGTTGAATAAACTATTAAAAAAAAATAATGAAATCATTAAAAGAATGGGGATGTTCGAGCATCAATTACTGCTGCAACACTGCAAATAAAAGTCGTCGTTAACACTAAAGTATGCAGCTGTTTAAATCTGCCTTTGATCATACTTACACCAACTAGAACTAGAATTCAGTTCACTATACACCAGCGCCTTTTATTTGCAGTGTTGACGGTCGATAATCCCACATGTTCATCCAAAAAAAAAATTTCTTGCATAAACATTTGAAATAAAATATTGCTGAAATGCCGTTTTATACCATGATTCAATTATAAAAGGTTAGGTAAATAATGACATTCAAATTTTGACACTCCCTTATAAAGGGTTGTTTTACGTAGAATGGAAAACGGGTTAGAATTTTTTTCCCTTTCTTAAAAAGTAAACAATTATTGATTTTTTTAAAACTAGAAATTTCGAAGGCATTTCATTTAAATTAAGAAATACAATATCTACGCTTACAAAACATAATCATGTATTTTTTGGTAAATTTTCTTTTTAAATATTTAATTAACGAATAAATTTTCAATTTATTTTCCCCTTGAACTAAACGACAAATAATTTCGATTGATCATAAAACATTATATCGAAATTTTTAAGTTATTTATTCGCTTTATTCCTTTTATTTTCATATATACCATTGACATCAGGATTATTTTTAATATTATGACGAACCCCTGGACGGCGAAAATCATCATAATTCGAAATTTAAGAAAGAGAATCTTTATACAAAAAGAAAAATTAATCAAACTTATTTATTATTTTAAATTTAGTTAAACCTATTACTTCTAGAAATTACAAAACTGTCCACTCCGTCACATCAAATTTATATGCGTTCGAAAAGCATTCAATGGAAAAGCGCGTCATTTATACACATTTACATGAAATATTTACGATACGGGGTCAGACTTGTAACTAGAAAAAAGGCTGTCTTTAAAAGCCGGATTTGAACTTAACGTTTACGCGGACAAAATAAACAAAAAGTGTTGGCTCTTAGTTTTTGGTATTAAAAAGTTTTCAGGTTACTACTACCTTTATTTTTGAGAAGCGACACGGTTTTGATGCTAAGGGGGCCGTTTGACAAAAAGTGAGGGAGCTAGCTGCTTAGTTACCAAACCTTAAATAATTGAATCAAGGTTTTATACATAGTCTACTTTGATAAAAAGTAGTCTTATATGTTTCTACTTTTATCCTTCTAACACATAGCATTCTTATTGGAGTGCGGCATTACTCCTCTAACATATGGAAAATTATCGAGAATGAATGTTTAGTACATTTTTTGAATTTCAGGGTAAAGAGCTTAGACTTGGCTTGCAGGGTATGTACATCAAGATATTGCAAGTGAATCGTCCTTTTGTTTTTTGTTTTTTTGCTACTTGTTGTAGTTAAAACAAATTGCATTTTGAACGAATGGAAAGCAATACATCGATTTGCCGCAATTTGTAGCTGCTTACGTGTAAACAAAAATTTATTGATTGAATTTTTTGGTAAAAATATGATTGTTTACATCAATGCCAACAGCAACAGCAACCTGTGTTGGCTTTCTCATAAATATTTATTGATACAAAATACAAAATAATAAAAGCGATGTCGAAGTCGGTGATTATTTACATACACCTTTAAGGAAATAGTATATAACTACGTCCTAGAACATGTGAACAGTTTTGTTGACCTGGGTGTTGGTATGGATTGTAAACTTAATTTTAATTTTCATATTAGTTCCACAGTTAATAAAGCAAGGGGTGTGCTGGCTTTTGTAAAGCGTTGGTCAAAGGAATTCCGCGACCCGTATATAACTAAAACACTTCTTACTTCATTGGTAAGACCAATACTGGAGTATGGTTCCATAGTTTGGAATCCTCGTTATCAGGTCCACTCAGACCAACTAGAGTCAATACAAAAACAATTCTTACTTTTTGCTTTGAGAAGTCTTCGATGGGATTCGCCATACAATCTTCCCCCTTACACTAGTCGTTTAAAACTTATCAATCTTCCTACTCTTTCGAGTCGCAGAGAAACGTTAGGTATAATATTTCTGGTAAAATTAGTCAATGGATGGATCTCAAGTCCATTTCTTCTAGAGCAAATTAATTTTAATGTACCCTCCCGTGCAACGAGAAACTTTAAACCACTTTTCTTGAAACTATGCAGAACTAACTTTGAGTTGAATGAACCGTTTCGGGGTTTATGCCAAGACTTTAACAATCATTCCAGCACCTTTGATGTATCGGACTCACTTTTTATAATTAAAAGAACTATTCTATCCTCTCTTAATAACAGCTAACGATCCAATTTTCTTACTTTGCATTTCTCTAACTTTGTATTCGGCTGATGAATTCTTATTCTGTAGCTGAGCAGCTTGGGATCTCGACGCTTAACAAACTTTCTTCTGTCACGACACGGCACCTAAGATTTGTATATTTAAAAAACATCCGTACGTTATGCGGATTGAGCCCCTCGTGTCGGTTAGGCGGGAAAGTGGGTTTCCGTTGGGTTATAATAATAATGTCCATATACACACGCATACAAAAATGTATGTACATAAATGTACGCTCGTGTGTACATTAAAAATGCTCAAAAAGAATGGTTAATTAGTTGCGCGAGGTCTAAGTTGAAATTGAGGGAATAAGACAAAGAAAAAAAGTTATTTAGAGATAAATTACAAAAAGCTTTTACTTTTAACAAATTTATTTTTCAATTGCACCTTCTAACATTTGTATGAGATATTTATGTATGTATGTATGTGTGTATGCTTCCAATTATTTTTTAACGATTTTTGTTTTTTACGCTCTGTCCAGGCTTAATTCTAACTGTCATCTGTATGAGCATTATTCTCTTCGTTTACCTCTTCTGCAAAGATCTACGCAACACGTTCTATGGCGTGGCTGTGAAGGTCTATTCGATTTGCATAATCGTCGGCTACTCGCTGATGGCTCATCTCACGCTCACAGATCCAGCGAAATTTTCCAGGCTATCCTGCGTCAATATACGTAAGTTTGTTCGCGCTCCTTTACCTACGCATCCCCCTTCGAAACTCATTGATTCTTTTTGCTTGCAGCCGCCTGCGTCATACTTTATTTGGTATTGTCCTTCTACATTTTGAGCTGCATCAGCTTTAATTTTTATATGCATTTCCATGGTATTATTCTGTCGCGAGTAATGTTTTGGATCATATTCTTTCCGATTGCATTCATCATCGCCGGTTGGTCGATATTCACGGCGAACAAAAATTACGATGGCAAACATATATTCGGCGGCGACACCTGTTGGTTTGATCGTGAGTAGATTATGAATATATGTTACATACTTGCTTTGCGTGATAAACTCCTGTGCTTGTGCTCTTCTTCTTCTTTATAGCCCGAAACTGGTCTATTATGGTCTACTTTTATGCGCCGATTTTCATTGCGTGCGTTCTGTGCATATTTTTCTATATTCTCACTATGATCCACCTCAGTGAGTGGCGCGATTCGAAGATGCGCAAACACTCGGAATCACTCGAGGAGAATCGGTGCGTAGAATACTCTGAGCAAAATATTTTTAGGTTTTTATTACTTTTCCGTCGCACACAGCTTTAGATCGTTCTGGAAGTTCTTTAGTTACACTTGCGTGGTCTTTCTGGTCTGCATCACTTCGTTTGCAATCAACTACTATCGCGAAGAGTGGACTCACATTAATTATGCCGTCTGTCTGTTCGTCGCTTTTCACGGATTTGGCGGTTTGTATGCATTGATCGGCCAAAATCAGCAGGTTCAAAATTTCTTGCGTCGCATCGAGGAAGATGTGTAAGTCGGCGATAGATGCCGCGCTGCGTCTTGCAAAATATGCGAGTATGTAATCGAAGTTTTAAGTGCTTGAATTTATTATTTTTTGCAGCAGCAGCGATGACGATGACATGACAGAGAGTGCGGTGCCTATGTCGGGATTCTAATTATTGCATTTAAACCTAAGCCAAATAAGGAAATGTTGGACAATTCATAGAACTTTAGAGTGTAAATTTGTATGTACATACTTATGTATGTATATTAATTTAAGTTTAGTGCAAGCAAGTGTGTTATTGTAGGCCAAATATAATAAAGTATATAAATAGATTATACGTTTAACGATTAACTTGAGCATTTAGACCAGGGCCTTAATGGATTTTAAGTAGGCAAAATAAGAGTAGAGAGTAAATTGAGATCAAAGTAAAATTAAGCAAAAGTTCAATTATGTACGAAGAATTATGGTTTCAATTTCCTGCATCTGTTTGAAAATCAGAAAATCAGTTCTATTTCATTATTTCCCAACTCAATTTTCTTTCTTATAGATATGTACATATGTATGTATGTCCGAGGAATCAAAGTGCAAAAATAGTAAGTTACGAGTATCTAACTCATATTTTTCGTAGCTTTATAATTATCAAAGTGTCAAAGAGCATGTCATTGTAAAAATTTAATTTATCTGAGTTTAAGTAATGTGACAATATGACGACACCTTGCTAGTTCAAACGAGTATCTCCCTAAAAACTGATAATTTTTCAAAATTATTTGAATTTAATCTTGTAATAGTATACAGCTCTCAAGAAAAATCACAAGAAAGATTTTTCATTATTTCTGTTTTCTTGAGAGTTGCATACTAAGCTTTAGAATGAAAATTTCCTCATTCTCATTCTACAAAAGTTACTTAAACGATGAATTCAAGTTTAATGGCAAATGCAAATATATTTTTGATCCCAAAATAGAATATTTTTGAATAAAATTGAAGTTTTACTAGAATAATAACACCTGTGTCAGTGTGAACGTGGCAGTTCAGTTTTGGGGGCACTGATTCTTCTAATGTATGTATGTTCGTACATATACATATGTATGTATGTGAGTACTATTATGTAAATATACATATGTAAATATTGGACGTCATTGGCGTATAAGTTCATTTTCTATACCCGTGGAGACGTGCTATCATATGACTCCAAAAATATTCTTGTAGGAGTTTGTTCTTTCCCGATAGACGTGTTTCTTCAAGCTGCAAATGGAATTTTTTTTAACATAATATGCGACATAATATTGCCTAAAATATATTGCTCATTGAGACTAGAAGCCATATTTTGAAACTAATGAATTGTGCCTTTTGTCTCTATTAGAGACTGAGACGGCTTACTGAATTCGGCCATAAAACTAAATTTATAATTTGACTGAACTACAAAACGGACACTGATAATTGTGCTCACTTGTACAGGCACTTATTGACAACTAATTTAGTACGAAACTGCACGTTAAACAGTGAGGACGTGTAAAAAATGTATGTATGTTTGTAATTGTTATTATGCATACATATTTATATGTACGTTATTGTCAAAATTATTGTTAATTGCATTTATATGTTGTTATTATTAAATAGTTACCCTGAAGACGATTGCCGAAGAGCAATCGAAATATATTGGATTATAAAAACCAAAATTTGAGTTTTCAATTGATGTTGAGCCGGCTAACACAATAAATTTAATTAAATTTATAATTCTTTAAAAGTAGAAGTAAAAAATAATAATGGAAATTGTGCATATCCGCTTCGCATGCTTTAGTAAAGACACGAACTACAACAAATTCTTTTTAGCAATTGCCGGCAGATGGCGCTACGCTGGCGTACGTTTCCAAGTTTTTAAAGTATAAATGTGCAGTAAAAAAACTCTAGCGCAGTTGTTTAACACACATGCAAAAAACCTTTTTTATTGCTTAAATGGCATTTTCTCAATCGTTTGCAACAAAAATCGGTTTTGTGGGTAAAGTCTTTTAATTCGCGTTCAACTTTTGTTGCCTGATCAAGGTTTATCATACATGATGAAATTCGACGAGAATATTCATTATAAAATTAGGCCGTGACTTCTGAAAATATGGATGAATTTCAAAAAAATCGGTATAACACGATGGTAGAAATTATTAATAGCTTTTAGGTAAGGGATTTATTTGTTTCACGTGATTGAAAGAAATTATAAATACAAACAACTATATTCAGCTTAACGGCACTCTTCGATTTGAAACTATATGCCTGCCATTGATGCTTGTTGCCTAGCAGATGCAGCAGGCGATATTTAACTTTACGGTAAGTCCTAAGGCGCCATGCAGACTAAGGCGTCACGATGAACAAACAATATTTACGAGTACCTACCGTGAACGCAAGTTTACGCAGTTTTTATCACACGCATCGTATGCACTCAACATGCCGATGACGCTTTCATATCGTAACCCTTGTCATATAAAACGCTCTCATGTGCACTGTGCCTTACAATTTAGTGCGAAATTTATAATCACCTGCTGCGTCAGCCAAGCAGCCAACATCAACGGCGGGCATAATTTCATATCAAAGAATCATCAATGGCATCAGTCGCAGGAGTTGTAGTAGACAACACCTATCCTTTATGTGTGTGTGTGTATGCATGTGAGTTTGTATGTATGTGTATGCACATCAACCACAGCACTGAAAGCCAGTGACAGTTTGATGCCAAACATCGGCTGAGACCCGATTTTAAAGTGTGCGTTCAATGCTGCCAAATCTAAGTTTGATGCTGCTTAACTGTACGACTCTCCTTCCGCACAGCTGACGCTCTATTTATGAATGTATGCAACGGTGTGTGTGTATGTGGTGAATTTGTTTGACATCAGAGGTCATTGCCCCGCTTGGCGTGCTGTTTGTTGCTTTCTGCTTTCTACCCTTCGAGCGAACGCATCGCGCTCATCTCATTACTCGCTCAATGGCAAGCCGAGTTGGAGTTTCCTCATTTGCTCATTCGGCCAATGAGTGCGAGTGTGTTTTCATATATGTATGTATGATACATATGTACATATCTACATATGTATATGTGTGTAGTAGGCATGGGTGTACATACATAAATACATAAAATAATATTAGCATCTCTTTATACATTTACGAGTATGTATATACGTATGTACGTTAAGATATAAATATTAGAATGTCAAGAATATCAACGTTTTCAACTCGTTGCTGTCAAGAGCGCGCATTTCGGACCTGCCACAAGCACAAAAAATGCCAACCAGAACCAAAGCGTGGCGCTCTCGCCACATTCCCTACAGGACACCAGTGTTGGCATGCAGCATCCTCCTGTCCACTCTTCTGAATCCTTAAAAATTTTACTAAGATATCTACTTACAGTCCATCAGTTTCATCGACCGGGCGCTCAGGGCCGATATGACTGAAACGACTTTCACGTCTCTCTGGCTCTCTGCCTCTTCTGCGAATCGCTTATTGAGGTTTATTTCGAGATTATAGAAGAGAGCTTGTGGACTAATAAATTAATTTAACATTTTGGGTATAATCGGTTGTTAGTAAAAATATTACATATAATAATGAAATTTTCCTTTTTTTAATATTTTGCCCTTGAGGCACTTTTTTTTAAATAAGGTATACATTTCTACTATCTATTTCAATAGAACTCAGCCTACAGACCTTTCCACTTTCTTCTTTTTTTTATTTCCTAAATTTCTGCATGTTCCCTTAAACATAATCGTAGTTAATTTTTAGAAACGAATGGATAAAAATGCGGAGTCATATAATATTTGTAAAGACTTTTGTGAGGTTAGGTTAGGTTTTTAAAGGAAGGAGGCATTTAAATATACTGAAGGTTTCATAGGAAAACACAATACCTCCGCAAACTTCTTATAATTTCTTCGAATAATTGGATGAACTGTACCACTGTGCGGTGACGTCCAAGTAAAAGTAGAAACAATTTTAGAACATTAATTGGTGCTGCGGTTCCAAATCGCCGATTGAAAGCAAACGCCTGAGTTCGATTATAAAATGAGTTCAAACTCATTAATGCTGATCGTAATGAAACAATGCCATTTATTTGATGCAATCTGCGTGAATCGCGAGCAGATCACAGCTTTCTTTGGCGCCATGCTTAGCCTTAGCAAAAACATGTCACGATTTTAGTTAATTGGGAATTATCGCCATCCGAATATTTTGGTAATGGCGATTGATATTATGCGAATATATGTGCATACATATGTATGCTCATAAGTATGTTTGTACGGATGCATACACATCCATATACTGCATGTGTTTATTTTCGGCTTCGGCTTTTTCTGCCGCTCCCAAGCGAGCGCACGAGCGACATGAAGCTCAAACAAAAGAGGTTTTCAGTAGGATGCGCTCTTTCATTTCATCGACGTGAAATTTGACATTAAAAATAAGCAGTGCAGTCTTTTCGACAAAGTTGAAGGTACACTGAAAAAAAAATTAAAATGCCCATTATACGCCCTTGAAAACCTAGCCATATTTAGAAGCTGTTCAAGAAAATTTTCCTTACTTTAGCTTCATCACAGAAGTAGGCCACTGCTCATTCGGAAACCCAATTCGATTTAAAGAGATTAACCTTCAAGGTGATTGTTTTGAGCGTAATTGTTGTAAGGTTCTATTAGTATTACTATTTAACCCTTTTGAAGCGTCAAATGTACTTCAGTGTTTGTAAAATAAATTTCATTTGAGCGGCTTTCATTCCCTCTCTACGTGTCACTGCAATTCGCAAGTGGATTATGGGATTGTGGGTAAAAGTTTTCCTATGCCTTAAACGGACTGTTAGTTTTCGCACTACTCTTCGAATGCTTGAATAAATAATAATAATAATATTTTAGTGCTTACACTATATAAGTACATAGCTCAGTGTTTGGCCAAGCATCTCCTACTATTTGTGGTGTGCGCGTCTTATGTTGTACTACAAATGGAGTAACCTACAATTTTGTGCCGACTCCTACTCTTTCTATGAATAAGATTTTACTTGTCTTGGCTGAGTTCGAACTAGAAATCTCAGCAGCATATCGACTACAGCGGCTTGAATAAAATGTATTAAGTCAAGAATGATGTTTCACTCCAAGATTGATAAATAAGAGATTGCGCCTTGCGCAGGTCCGTTACTTTTTTGCTTTACGATATTGGCATACAGCTGCTCAAAATCACGTCACACCGGCAAAGTTTCTTTAAAATTCCAACACGAGTGAAGTGAATATTTGGTGTTCTATAATTTTAAAGGTTTAATTAAAATTTTTTGTGAAGTGCAACGCGTTTTTGTTATATTATTCGAACTTATAAAGCAATTCTCCATTAAAAATGAGAATACGTTATTGATCGTGTGACGTACATGCGCAGATCGTAAACAATTTTTGGTAGCTGTCGGCGCAATCTCTTCTATATCAATCTTGGTTTCACTCGACCGTGATCGCAGCAATTCTTCGCTCTCTCTCTCTCTCTAAGTATTGCGAAGCAGTGGAAGGTCAAAGTGGCACGCTTGAAATTATAATCCCCATTTCACTTCACATCTTAATCTCTTAATTCTTGTCTGAATCTGGTCGATTATTTTCTCTCAGCTATTCGAGTTCAGACACAAAGCAAAAATGTTTCAAGTTAATTTTTTTCATAAATCAAAGTCTAAATGATTTTCTTTAAATATAATTGCTTTGACTCTGCAAAAATTTTTTTTACCGATTGCTATTGAATCCATACTCTGTCTTTTATATGTGGCAAAAGCGTAAAGCCGAATAGTAAAAATTTCCAATTTAAGATGTTGAAAAAAATCTTCTACAAGTAACTTGGCTTGGCTTAGAATAGGTGTGCTATCCGCAATCACACGCTCGCAGTTGTACATTCATACTATGTATGTACTATGTAGTATAAAATTTTCTGCAAGTACAGTTAGATCGCGTAGTGGCAAATTATTGACGGCGAAGCGTCGCCGCCATTTTGCTTAGTGCTCCAAGCTGCTGGGTATGCAGCAGATAACAGTAAGCGCATAGTCATTTACTTAGAATTTTCACTTAAAATAGTAATGCAGCCTACTTCCATGTATGTACATACATATATAGACATAAAAGTACATACCACACACACACACACACACAATGTTTGTATGTATGAATAGTTGCAATGAAAATCACGGCTCATATAAAAGCCTATGCATATGAAGCAACTAGCACTCATTCATCATACACAAATTCGTCTATGTAAATTAAAAAAATACATACTTAGCATACGAGTATATTGTGTATATGTATCTATGTACATACATACATACATTGTTCTACCAGTGTACGCATTCGTACGCTGTGTGCCTAACTTTTGGCTATACGCTGAACTATATATGTATGTACATATGCATTAGCAAAATTCTCAACACACCAACAGGAAGCTGCTGCGCGCAAGCAAAATGAGGAAAAATGAGAAAAAAAAAAAAATTGCTGTCCTGGTGCACCACGTCGAATGAGTGTTGCACGCTTTGGCTGGCTGTGGTGAACGGCGAACGCGCCCAGACGCTGACGTCTGCTATGCCTTTTGGCGCGCTGCCGCTCGCTTCGCAATGACAAGCCCACACACAAATGCACAGAGCCACCAGTTATATGTATATGATTACATATGTATACATATAAATAACATATATATAATGCCTTATATACTAAGTATGTGTTGCAGAAAAATCAATAAAGCGTAGTAAAAATGTGAGCGCTCGTAGTAATGGAAATTGGAAGGCGAGTGCAGCACAATCGACACGCGCAATGCGCTACTTGCAGTATGTACATATGTACCAGCCTTCGTTCATATATACAAATGCATGTATCTATGTATGTACGTACAAATGTACATATGTATATATACGAGTATATGTTGCATTTATATGCTGCAATGTGATGGTGGTGCTGTTGCTGGTGGATGAGTGGCGTTGCCTGATGTGCGCACTGGAAATGAACGCGAGGTAGGACATGTTTGGCGCTACTTTTGTCCTTATTTCAATGGTAAATACACTGCCGTACGAATGCTCGCTTACATCCACACATTGCATTTATGTATGCATGTTTGTATGTACATACTTGTACATGCCCTCGAGCTCGTATACGGAAGCAAAAACTAGAAAAGTGAGCGTTACATTATAACTAAGCGAGTGTGTCTGTATGAGTGTACAAGGTTTTTCTTTGTTTTTTTTTTTTTCATTTTCAACTCTCGAAATGCTCGCTTTTATTTACTCACTTGGTCACTTCAAAATGGGTTATTCTGCCTCCCTGACGTCCAAGAGTACCACTGCAACTTTTGCTTTCCAGCGCCATTATGCGGATGCAGGAGAGTGAAAAAAAAAATGTTTGTGCACAATTATTGCTGATTTATGAATTTGTATGTTAAAAAATGTACAAAGAATTTTAAATGCATAATTTAAGTGTGAACAAAAATTTCAGAAGACCCTTGAATTTGTGGAAAAATTATTATAGAAAATAGAAGATAGCGAAGACCTCCGTTTTTTTGGTGAATTTGGTGTTCGTATTCGCCGTATTAGCTAGGTGGCGCTAAAGTGTTATTTATGTACGATAAATTATTTGAAGCCACACTAGAAGTGTTGCCTAGATCTTATTCTGTAAAACATTTTGACCATTAAAACTTACTAATTTTGAAATATTTATTAAAATTGACAAACACTTAATTACTTAATAGTTCCACTAAAACATACCTACTACATTTATGCCAACAGACAATACATTTATTTCTTTATTTATTTTACATTAATATAGAAAAAAAATAGTTATACGCCTATTGTGCATGTGTAAACAAAATTCAGGTTTAGTTTTACTAAATTGCATTAAAAAAAGATTCTGTGATTCTTTTAATATTTATTGGGATTTAATGTAGAACTGTTTATTTTCTTTTATCACTTCTTCGTAGAAGTGTGCCCAGGCGTGTATGCGCTGCACTTGCACGACTCGGAGAGGATTGGTCAGAGTACACTTAGATTCCTCAAATCAAAGTCCTTAAAAATATTTCTGTGGCCATATAAAAAAAGCTCCTCTCATCCGAGGTTCTTTTAATGGCACATAATTAAGAACACAGTATAGACTATAATGGAATACCTCAAATTAGTGCAATCTATAGCACCTTTTGAAGAGATCGATAATGCCAAATATTATTTCTTCTTGCCATTTTATCCACATTTACATGCTGTGAGTACCGCAGTACAAAGCAGAGCTGAATCTCCATCGTATCTTTGTATCGTAAAAAGTTACTGACTACTTGTTATAATATCAGAAGATAGTTCTTTTTAAAATTGATATTTTTCCCAAATCTGAAAAGACAAGAAAAAAAGGAATCATTATGATTTTTTAGTACTTGATTTTGAGTCAACCGTAGCCCTAACATCACGACAATAACTGAAGAACAAATGCCGATTTATGTTGTTTTAAATGCCCCAACACCTTTTTAAAATATCCGAATGTATGTACATATGTATTGCAAGAAGATAAGTGCCGTACAAACAAACATAAACTCTCACCGCACTTGGCGTTCCGCTTGATTGTCGGTCATAATATTTTGATTTCGATAAAATTACCCGTCGGAGGCTATTTACTCTGAACGCTGTGTACTTTTACGTGCATTAGTGTGGGAAAGAATGGAGCCAAAGTCTTGAGTAGGCTCTCAAATTCTGTAATCGATTCACTGCAGTTGGGCATCAGGCTGCACTCTGCACGCCGCCGCCTCCCCGGGGAGTAAACACACCTTCGCGGTTGCTCCACATTTATTAGAGGCAGCGGCTACAATTTGAGTGGACGCCACGGCGACGGCCTTACGAGGCGCAGTTTCGAGCGTTGAGCAATGGGACGTGCGACTGCTTGAATGACTGCGTTATTGAATGAACGCGCGTGCAGGTATTTAGAGCTTTGTTTTGATTACGAACCGGTTATTAAATTTATCTATTTTATTAGTTATTGTTTGGCCATTTCACTATTTTATTTTAAATATTTTTGAGCTTTAAGGCCGATTGGTTTATTGGAAATTATTAGGAAAAAAACAACAATACTCAAAGCGGTAGAAGTTATAGTACTATTTCGGAAATCACCACATTTCCTCATCAGACTTCTTTCTTCTTGGCTTCTGCGGGAGTCGAACCCGCAACAACATGCGCAATACTTAAGCCGGCAGCTAAACGCATTCAGCTAAGCTTACGCAGTGTGAGCTGTTGATATTTTTCCTGCTTTCCCTTCACAACTTACTTCAATCAAGTGCGGCTGTACTGCCGCTATTTCTACTTGTCTTTTTATACATTTTATTAGTTATTGTTTGGCCATTTCACTATTTTATTTTAAATTTATCGTTGTAGCGTCGCCTCTGCGCTCACATTTCCCTTTATTGGAGTTTCTTTTCGTCATCCACTGAAGTTTTTTTCACCGAATTGATGGCTCAAAGAATAAACAAAAAAACTTTCTACAAGTTAGGAACATTTAAATCAAAACATATTGTGAAGGAGAAGATATTATTTTGAATGTCTGTTTTTATGCATCTTCCGTTTTCTGTTTGATTTCTAAGATATAATTAGAACATCGAGAGGCCAAATAATCTTTGTATGCGCCACCAAATCAAAATCCGCAACTCAATGTCCATTCTCCAATGGCGCAATCAACTCATTACACCATCTGTACGCTCCTTGTGTTAAGAGTTAGTTGATGAAATGATCCAGTAACGCAGAGCGGCAAAACACTTGAGACATCACTGTCAAAGGCTTTTCGGCAAATTGGTGTTTCCATGCTCGGAATATTCGAAAATGAATTTGTTAAAGCCGATTCAATATTTTACGTTTCTCGTGTTCATACGCTTGTACACACATGCCGATATACAAAATAGGCTACAAAGCTATAAAAGCAAATATAATTATTTATATTATTGTCGTTATTTTTATTGTGTTCGTGTCATGCCAGAAGCTAATCAAATTATAACAAGAAAAAACAGCTTCCGAAATAAACTCAATGGATTTATGAATGAATTTGAGAGTTAAACAGACATAGTTACATGAAAATACATATATACGCACACGTTTCTAGTTTGTCAATACACAAAGGAAACTAACAAATTTGCGGACGAAAATGCATATTCGTACAGCTATGTATGTTCGAATCAAAAGAAAAAAGTACACTCCTGTGAATGAAAAAAAAAACATTTTTAAGCTATGAAATGTTTAATTATTTTTTTGTGCATTTAAATGCGATATAAATAATTTCCAATGTCAAACATATCGTAAAATTTTGTCAGTTGAATGCAAACGGGTTGTCATATGGCATCAATATTTTAAACATCACTTTTCGTAAAGATGGTAATTTTGTACTGGCTTGGCTTGAACTGCAATATCGCCATCATACACTGTAATATCGATGCAAAATGACCAGTAATGCTAAGATTTCATTAGGACAAAATTACTGACATCAAAAATTCCTGCAACTGGCGTCGATATTGCAATATTGATATCGGTATTGCAGTGTATGTATGTATGTATGCAAACACATGTTAACGAAAGGTGTCAAATGATGACATAACATGACAACTTAGATATGTATGTCCGTATAGTTTACGTAGTGTACGAGAGCGCGTTCTCATTCAGTAGACAATATTTGCCATCGGATTTGACGTCATGCAAACCAAATATTATAAGAGAAATATACATAAGTTTTTTTTTAAATCTCATAATATACTTTTTTATTTCATTAATCTTATATATTTCATACTGACATTATTGTAGAATATTATTTTAAAAAATTTCATATTTTCTCGTGACGTGCGAGGGCGGTATGTACTCATACAAATATACTTGCCTATGGACCACAAAAATTTTATAAAAATTTCTCAACCAACAAACTAATATGTTTGTTTTTTTCGAATTTGACGCACTGGCTATTTTTATTTTACACACAACTGTATACATGTGTCAGCTCTGCTAACAAGTGGAAAAGTCACAATAGCATAGAATACCAATGTACATACTTATGTATGTCCATATACGTCTACACATACATACATAGTTTTTATATATATGTATTAAATATGTAAAAGGAGCTTAATTATTTTTCGACAATGGAGCAACGAAATATGGACATAAATATGGGAAATTTATAAATTCTATTTTATTTTATTTCGTCCATAAACATACGCATACTCTGTTCATAAATTATAGAACAACCATTTATTGACAGATTTGGACACTTTTATTTTCTGCTAATTCATTAAAGTTATTTATTAAGTAAAATATAGTACATTCTCTAAGAAAAACCATAGACATCCATTTTTAAAGTCTTTACAAAATATGCGATGATTTAAAAAGTTTTCATGAAAATTTCGAACTTTTAACAAAAAGCTTTTAGAATTTTTCTGAGCATGTAGTTTTTTGTACCATTTAATTTTACTACGAGAAAGTGCAAATTTCATGTGTTCACAAGTTATAACTGATTTTTGACAATTTCTTTTTAATGGCAGTGTCCTCCATACGACGCGGAACCGCGATTATTTTTTAATATATGGAAGGAATTTCGAAAGAGTGTCAGTAAAAATATTGTCAAAAATCAGTGGTAATTCGTAGCCACTAGAAACTTGCACTTTGTTGTACTAAAATTGAAAGAGCTACATATCTGCGTACCCCAAACCATTCTAAAACATTTTTTTAAAAGGTTTGAAATTTTGAGTAATGTTTTCCACATGTTTTATAAAATTTTAAAAGTTGTTTTAAATGAAAAATAATTTTAAATAATAGGAGGATAAATAAATTGTCCAAATGTAAGCATGTACGCATCTACATATGTATGTATGTATGTATGTACCAGACTGACTATTATTCTGTTATTCCTTATAATTTTTCCCAAAAAAACTAATCGGCCTTAAATCTCATAAATATGTTAAATTTATTAAATTATGTATATGGCCAAACAATAACTTTGTTCTATTTCAAATACAAAAAAATGGGTACATATTTACTTTTTTAATAATATACTCGCATAATATATTTTTTTTTAACATTGAAATTGAATTTAATTTTAAACTGCAGACCACCTGAGGACTGACTGAGGCAGCTGCCGCAAGACGAATTTGTTTAATAACAAATCATTAACTTCGCAATATAGTCAGTCAGTCAGTGTCATTCTAAATAAAATGCTTTGCCGAATTCGTTAAACAAAATATGAATCGCCAGTATTTTTTTTCTTCTATCGATTCTCACCAATGACTGAAATACTGCCGGACTGTCGGACTGTCCGATTGTCTGTCGCTTTGCCGGTCTGCAACTGTGTAGATTCATTCATCTCGACCGCTCCCACAGACGCTGGCCGTTGGTCGTCGCAGACACGGTTACTTCAATTATGGCTATTTTTGTTGCTACTATGTATTCTCGTCAAGAATATCGATAAAAAAAAGTTGTGCTTGTGGTTTTTGGTGATGATGATGGTTACGATTATGTTACTAATAATGTTATTGCTGACGTCCACAACGAGGCAATAAACTGAACATTATGATGATTTTTTGGCGCTTCCAATTGTATTTAAGAAGTGAATTTTTTGTTGTTGCCGCAACTGTTTGTTTGTCTGGGCCGAACGCGACGGGTTCAATGAAATTTTCGCTTTGCTACTAAAATTATCAAGGACAATTAATCGAAAGCTCTCTTAAAAAAAAAAGGCATACATGCGTGTATGTACATACATAAGTACCATACATATTCACTCGTACATATGTATGTATGAACACCCTTGTTCGCAAAAATAATAAAAACGATATTTCTTGAAACTTACATATATTTATTTATTTATTTAAGATAATTTTCATTTAAAAATCAGCTTATATCAAATTCGCAAAAACTAATAAAATTTTTAAAAATTGTCATCAAAATTTCATACTTTTTATTCCAGATATTTAGAAAATTTTGAGTATGCAGTTTTGTAGTCCATTCAATTTTTATTGCAAGTTCCAGTTGCCTTACCGTCGATTTATTAGAATTTTTTTTACAAAGGGTGTTGGGCATTTTCTTCCATATAACGTAATAACAAAATCTAATTTTATATGGAAGTATATATTCAAGACTTATATATGTATATATGTATTTACTAGGCATGCCAATCCCGGGATCCCGGGAAACAGCGAATTAATGAGCCATTTATTTTTTTTGATTTTGTATCATTCTTGGAAATTCCCCTTTCAATGCAAAATAAGGGTTTTAGAGAGTTCACAATCTGTTTTGTTTGCCATTATACGAATAAATGAGCTGGAGAATATCCCACTAGAGTAGAAAATGAGCCTCACTATGAAAGCGATGTTAATAGAATTAACGGATAAGGCAGAAAGTCTCAAAGATAAATTGCAACAAGGCATACAATTTATCAGAAGGCTTAGTAAATAAAATTGATAGTTTTTGTAATGAGGCGATAAAGGTTATGTCCTACAGAGTGCATTTAACTTATTGTCGACAATCCAACCAAAAAGTGTTGAGGCAACAAATTTAGGTCCAGGTTGGAGGATAACGCACTTAAGGCTTTTATTTCTTTGAGATTGCATTTTGATCAAAATATGCAACAATTCTGCCTCGCTCAAAATGGAATGGGCGATGTATTTAATTTTTACTTGATGTATTTTTTTGTACCGAATGAATATATGTATTAATATGGTATATAATATTGGTCTTAAACAGTGAATAAAAATAATTTTACTTTATGTAGTTGAGTTTTCTTCTGTGCCAAATATGAATAGTTGTACTTGAAGTATAAATTATTTTAGATGTGTGTAAAATTTTACGTTTATTTCTTTTTTGTTCTTGAAAGGACCAATAAATACATAAATACATGATTTACAACAAATCGTTCTTCTTTGTTATATTAATGTTATTTTAAATACTACTATGTATAATACATCGATTACAGACGTGTAAAATTTTTTTTGCAAATCAAAAATTACGAATCAAAACTTCGTGAAATTCGGTATCCCGGGATTGTCCCGGGATTTTGTTTTCAGATCTCGAAAATCCCGGGATCAACAAAACATCGAAATATAGGGCACGTCACTATGTAAAAAAAAACTATTAAAACTATTAAAAGCGAAATATCTAAAAACTGACAAACGTGATTGGAAATTTGCTGCAAGAAAAAAGACCTGACCACGCAGTAGAAAAAATTCTTAAAATTCAGGCAGAATTTCGATAGGAAAACCGATCTAAAGCGCAGTACAAATTTCTTTTAACTTTCCAATTGTTTTGGCGAATAAAAGAAATAATAATTGAATCACAACCATAGATAAGGTGTAAGGTTTTAAATTGATTTAAGAATATTTTATGGTGTTTTTGTTTTCATTTACAATTTTTAATACACATACTTTTGTAATTTATTTACAATAATTTATTTCTTAACATGAAACTTAAAAGAAATGTTTATTAAAAAAAATAAAGTCGTTTATTTTCAGTTCATATGCCGATTGACACAAAATATATTGCCACTACCATTAAGGTGTGGAAACAACTGAAAACTTCAAAACGCCTTCTGGGAAAAGTACGATTGCTCTGAAATTTTCACTGCACATAAAGCTAAAATTTCAGTAGCCCTAAAAGTTTCACTGCTGGTTGAGAAAAAAATGTTTCAGGCATTTATTGTGGAACTGACGGTTTCGTTGTTGAATATTGCAATGAATTTGTAGGCTATTACCTCGAATACTGTTGGTTAGGTATCCAATATACATACATATGTATACATATATGTACATATGTATTTACATATGTATATTGGCAGAATTACGAGGTTACTTGAAGGAACTTCATAGTCGTCTTAAAATATGGGTCTCACCTTGACGTGACCGCGATTTATATTCCTAATTCACCATCCAATTAAAAGATCCTCATTTGCGGAAAGCTTATTTTTGCATAGAACGGAAAAAGCAATTGAATTCAAACAATTTTGAATCTTTGAAATTTGATGACAATTCAACATTACAACATTTTGTGAATATCCTAATTGTTTATGAATGACAAGCGTAATGCTTATAACAAAACTTTTTTGCTCTGTTTCCACAAATTTTATAAAGTGATTTGAATCTGATTTAATACTATTGGCATGTCGCAGTCGTGTAAAATTCTGGTATTATTTATAAGTGTGCGATGCCACGCCTATTTTCAAATGCTTTAATGATCTAATTTTTTCCTAAGACAACAATCTAGTTACATCTTAGTTTTGAGTAAATAATTATTCATAACTTATTCATGTCGATATTTAATGCTTGTATTTTCTCTCAAAGGGCTGCAGAATTATTTGCGTGCCTTTTTTTCTCAACCTAGACTGACATCTGCGCTTACCATCGCCTGCATATTTCGAAAACATTTAATTTTTTGTGAATGCTCTTCAGACAAACCTACATATCAATAATTAAATTGAGGTGGGCTGACAAGCAGAGTGATTTAGAAGGTCTTAATAAAATCCCACACTAAAACTCAATTTCCTAAAATAGTTCGCACTCATTCCTATATACTCTTCTTACACAAAAAACTTCAACTCAGAAAAATAATATCGCCAATTTTTATGATTGAAATGTTTAATTTTATACTCTCAAAATATTGTGTGCTTTCAAAAATGTTCTCTGACAACTCAGACCAATTCTTATTTAGATTTTTTTTTTTTCATATTCTTTGCTAATCGGCAAATTTGTTTTCGCTAATGTCTCGTAAATAAACAGGATGTTTGCTGCCGTCTGTCTGTTTGTTTGTCTGGCAACTTCAGACATTTCGTTTTCATGAGTCGTTCAGTTAGCCGCCGAATTAATTCCAATGTATTTTTGTACGAGTGTTTACATATTTGCATAAGTACTCGTATATACATACATACACATGTGCATAGTTATCCGGCGTCAATGGGCGCACGTTGATGTCGATTTCGCATTTGATTTTTAGGTGCATTCATAAAAATAGAACGTCGCGGTTGGCCCAACACCTCGCTGTCTGTGCCTGTGTCGCGCCAAAGCAATGAAGTCACATCGCAAACGATCGCCCAGAGTCATTCATGATCGTATCAGACTTGCCGTGGTAAATATTTGACTCTTGGCGAATTAGACAAACATTAGCTGCATCGGCAGACGGGCAACTAAAGCAATAACCAAAAAAACAATACAAAGCGGCAAGCAAAAAAACAAAAATAGTAGAAAACGTAAATGAAAAATCAAAAAAGCCAAAAATGCCGACTGAGTTCTAATGCGAACATTGCCAGACATTGAAAAGACATGGATGGGTCCGAAAAGCGTTGCACTCCTGTCTTGTAGTTTGTCTTCTCTAAGGCGTTATCATAAAAAAGGGGTTCAATGGCATCATTCGAATTGGCAGGAAGTGACAGAGAGTGAGACACTAAATACACCTAATAATAATTCCAGTTTACAAACAAACATATGATTGTTTAATGATTGCGAATTGTTTTATGGGTATGTGAATGTGCATTTACTTTGTCGACGTCTATCGAAATCTGACATAAGTGACGAGCTTCAAAAGTTATTTGTAGTTCTATTGTATGTCGTCCGAGCCCGCTAGGCTTTCTCATTAAACAAAGAGCAGTGAAAGCAACATACTTTCAGAATATTAAATGCAAATTAAATTAAACAATAAATGGCAATATAAATTTTCTTTTAAAATGTGGCATTCCAACATTTTTTTTCGAATAAAAAAGCTTTAATAATTTGCTCATATTTGATCATATAAACCAATATTTTTTAATTTTCTTTTCAATCATTGAAAATTTACAACAATTATACGAATTGACTACGCCACTAAACTCGAAAAAAAAAACTCCAATCATGGGGAAGTTTAAACCTTGTGAAAGACAAGCGAGCTTTAAGATACCAAATGATAAACTAAATATTTATAAATTGAATAAAAATTATGTAAAGTGTAATATAAAGGAGAACGAGAAGCACTCAACTTAACCTCAAATGGAGCTCAAACCTAAATGTTTGCTGGTACTCATTTTATTTAATTAAAAATGAACCCATGACATGCAACATCATTCCGATTAAGTGCTCTGCGTGCTTTGACTCAGAATGCTGCTGAGTTTCCACGTTCAAATATCAGCCGTGACATGTGTGAAAAATATAAAATCACTGAGTTGGCAGAAGCTCGGCCAAAAACACCGACAGATTTTGGAACGAATTTTCGTCATCCCTTGTCAAGTTTGGTTTTAAGACAAACCGGTTTCGGTAACAAAAGATCAGAATAAAAACAATAACCGTCATTTATTTATTTTTTATATTTTTATATTTGTTTAGTTTAATGCGAGTAAGTATAATGGATAAAAGTAAAAAATAATAAAAAAAAAAAATTAATTAACAAAATTAGCTTTAAATTAAAAAAAAAACTTTCTTCAAAATGATTTTTTATGCGCCGCTCAAGATTTTAACTGCAACCTCCCGGGGGTTAGGAACACTTCCATACCTTCGGCTGCTTAACAACTTAACTTGATTCGAATTAGATGCAGTTAAGTTAAGGCTAAATCAGCTGAATCATTTCAAATCAACGCTGCCGTCTGTGGAGCCAATAACAAATTTACATGTTTATTTAATTTGAAACCCTCTTAAAGTGGACTGAATTTATTTTGAAATATATACTCTCAAATACATTTTAATTTAAGTTTATAATTTAATTTCACATTTAAGTAATTATATTTCTTACTTGAACTGTGCAATTAAATTTTTAAATCGATACGAATAAACTGAATGTTGAAATTCATTGAAGTGAATACTGCTGCAAATCCGATGTGTCATCTCTTTGGGGCGAAAGGAAAAACGTAAGTTTTGCGAAGTTTTTTTTGTAAGGCGGACAACCTGAGTTAAAACTAAACAAATATATGCTTGTCCATTAATTATTAAAAAATAAATTAAAAATAGTTAGAGAACTTATCATAAAATATGTCTCTCATTTCAAATCCAAATTAACACGTAATTTCAGTGTTTCAGGTATGTTGAAGAAAACTTTTTCATGAAAAAGTTCTTTAAAATCGAAGCCAACTTTTGTATTAAAAATTACACATTTCCTTCCTTAAATACTTAACTTAATTTCGTCTTCAGAACGGCTTCAGCATACTCGTCAGAAATAAGCGAACGCAACAATTTACAACGAGTTCTCAACTCTACGTTTTACTTGAAAATAAGCTTACAAAAGAGTTTCTAGTTTAAAGTTTTTATAAGGCGCTTTTGCATTTGAAATGAGATCCTTTAAGCATAAAAACTCTACAAGATTATTCGTCCACAAACACACACGTATACCCACACACACACACACACACACACACACATATATATATGAATATCCACATACATTTTCATCATTAAGCAAGCCACTTCAAAGATCCTCCGCCCAAACGCTGTACAAACACACTTTGTTAGGCATCGAAAGAAAAAGGATTTTCAAAGTAAACGTGCATCCATCGCCATCGCACCGCTTCTCCGTAAAAACTTAGAAGCTGAAGTGCGCTGCGATGTGTCTGCAACAAAAAGAGAAAACGGGGAATATGCACTTTAAAGAAAAATTAGAGGAGCAAAAACTGGTTTCTTTCTTAACTCTTACTTTTGCTATGCAAAGCATATCCTTAACTTTAGTTGCATTACTTTTGGCGCAGGTTGAAGGCTAAGCATCATCATCATCTGGCAAAGCGTATCTCCAAGCTGCCTGGGCCTCTGGCATTTCCCCACCACAACGCTACCGCTACGCTGTCGCACACGCCCCACCACTTCGAATTGAGATTTTGGCGCTTTCTTTGTGTGTGCGCGCCTCCGAGGCAACGCTGTCGTTAGAGTTAGCGCCATCGTGTGTTCCAACCTCCTACCCCAACGCACTCTCTGCTCAAGGCGAACCCATATCCTCAGTCTATTTTGCATTCGTGAGTGTGAGAACTCTGCGAGTGGTATGCTGCATTATCCTTCTTTGTGTTGAGCCATCGTGCAAGCGCTTTTATTGAGTTTGCTCGCTAAAACTTTACTCTAAGCGCTCACGAACAGGCGGGTGGGTGGCGCCAAATATTGCATGAATGAATGGCGAGCGAGCTGCAGCGCGCCAAGACGACTTAAACGTAAACGTTTTGCAGAAAACACCAAAAAAATAAACTCATTCGTGCGCCTGTTAGTTGGGGTTCGGCGGGGAGTTCGTCTGTGTGTATCTTATGGCAACAGCTAATCCTTTCGTGTAGTTACTCTTACGGCGTGCGTGGCACTGGAAAGGCGTTTGCCGGCACTGGAAGGCTTTGGTAAATAAAAGTACAAGTCGTTTTGCATAGTAAGTATGCGTAGCGTAAAATTTGAAGTTTGAGGTGAGAGTATGCAATTGTTCACATACATATGTATGTATGTATGTATGTACATACTACATGCGTGTAAATATATTCAAATTAGAGTAGATACACACTCTTCGGCATATCTTTCTTAGGAAAATGCTTTGAACTTCAAATGCACTTCCATATGTAAATTAAGTGGACTAAAATTGATAAGACTGAGGTTTGTTTTGTATTTGATATGCAACCTTTGTTTATAAACTTCAATTTTGCTAAGCAAGAGTGCTTACTATGAGTGCTAATAGTTAATTGTTTTTTTGTCAAGAAAAAAAATAACAATTTTCGTATATTTTTGCAATCGGTCAAGTATGGTGAGATTTCATATTTGCTTAACTGATTGTAGTGTGATGAGAAGTCAGAGCACCATGATGAGATGTAGAAATTTCCAAGGGTAATATAAGTGATTGGAAAAGGAACTGTGTATCGAAAAAATATTTTTTTTTGTCATAGCGATTCTTAATTTAATTGCTACGTTATTTTCCATGGAACTAAACGCAGTTGTCTAGCTGCTTTAGTTTTCTTTGTAAATTCACTTCAAAGATAGACTTTTTGACAAAAAAATATACGCACAATAAAATCTAAAATTGATAAAATTCGTTTGAAACTTGTTACTACAGGATTTTCGGAGTCGACGAATCAGTTCTTCAAAATTCAAAATTTACGGGATCTAATTTATATTCTTTTCAAAATCGCTCGGATTCTCGGCGCAGATATTAGACTCGTCATTTGTAAATCTCTAAATAATTGACTTAAAAATAGCAGACTCCAGAGAAAGGTGCATCAAATCATAAAATCGTTAGTTGCATCAAAGTCCACTTCTTAAATTCAAAATCGTTTTTCCCTTTTAATTTTGGTGTCACATATACAATATACATATATACGAGTGTAGTTATTTTTAAATAATTCTATAAAATTTCTGTAATCATGCTTCGAATTTCTGAGAAAAAGTAAAGCGAGACATTTAGTCGATTGGCTACTTTCTTAATAGTTTGGAGCGAGATCATCTTGGGCTATCAAAGCGGAAACTCTAGATACTGCTTGAGTTATCACCGGACACTGTCTTAAATAAATTTGTGCTGACAGTTTCATGTTGATTCACACAACGTTTAGTGCAGTTTTCGGAATAATGATCACATGGAATCATGTCAACTTCTTCGACGTTTTCTCTCAATTGTTTTCGAGACTTAGGACCGTTTTCTCAACTTCCTGCTAGCGTTAAGGCGCTGTTAAACGCTGCGGACTGTTAACGTTTATGACAGTTAATTCAGACCAGGGACTTTTTGTAACCTAACAAGTCCTTTGTTAATTTTGATATCTTGTTCTGACGATAAATATTTCTTTAGGTGTATCTAAGGGCATTGCTATTTTTTGTACTTTTCGAATTAAATATAATTTAATTGTTTTTTATTCGGGACCAACATTTCAATTTACCGAAAAATTGGATAGCAACTTTTCGATCAGTTGAAAATAGTAAGTATTCGACATTTATCCTTGAATCAGGGATTCAAATATTAGAAAATATTATTTTAGATGATGGGAGAATTTAGTAAGGTCAAATTGTGATAACATCTCAGCAGATTTACGAGTATCATTTACTCGATTAATACGATCGCCGCAAAGATGAATATTGTTTAAAACTGGGAGCTTGTCTTTATTCGTCTTTCAGGCAGGTCCACACAAAAAGGTAATATTACAAAAATTTAAAGCAAAAATATCCTTAAATGCGATTCGCTTATACTTACTGATGTCTAATGAACATTAAAATAAAGGAACTAGCAATCGGAACTAACTCTCCGCTCAGTTTTCTTGAAATCATTCAATCCCCCCAAAATATTTCAACTACACAGCTAAATAAAATAATAAAAAAACCTTATTTTTAAATAAGCAACAACAACATAGCGTCAGGCGTATTAAAGAAAATATGTTTAATGTAAAAATAAAATGTAAAAAAAACTTTCGTCAATTTAGGTTTGAGATGTTGCTTTTTTCCGACCATCTTTCGCACAAAAATTTAATGATTTCGCTTAGCAATTCCTGATTAAATACATATGTACCTACTACGCTTTTATAAAAGCAATTCCACTACATGCTATTTTTTAAGCTCCTTTTTAGATTGTAATCGCTTGTGTGCGAATGCAATGACTCAAATATGAACTAATGAAAGAAAATACTCGTACATACATAAGTATTTCCTATTCATATTTCCAATTTATTTTGGTTGAAAGCATTTCCATTTAATTGCAGTTCGCTTCAATCGACGCAAAGTTCTTATTTAATTTAACCACAAAAAAAAAAAAATAATCCACAATAAATCCCATTGAAATGCAATGCCAAGCGGGTATAAGTAGAAGTGGCAGTCAGTGCAATTATTAGAGTTGTAGCATTGGGGAAGTGAGTCAGGCGGTGCGGGTCAGGCATTAATATCCCGAACTACGAATATGACTACTTCCGCAATCAAATATGAAAAAAAAATATGAAGAGCTACACAACAAGCAGCGAAAGCGAGAGGCAGGCCAAACGTAAAATCAAGCCACTTAACGGTGCTCATTACTTTTCAATCATAGCAAAAATGCAACGAGCAGCCATCGTTACGACATCTACGAATGGAAATCCTTAATCGTTACAACAGACATCAGAGCTCACCTTCGAGCACCAGCACGCCATGCAAAGAATAATGAAAGCTGAGGATGCAAAGTGTAGTCGTCAGCATTAGAGTAAGCATCATCGTTCTCCCAACTTCGCCACACCCCCACCTCCTTGCGCCGTACGTATTTCAGCAAAAATCCACAAGACTTTGGCTTACACTGCACCTTAAGGCATTAAAATATTTGCGGAAATGCGAGCCAAGCCAGCCTGCGGCGGGTGCACAGCAATCCACTACTTAAAACTATTCCCGAGCACACAACAAGACGAGTACCCAAGACGTTAGCAGTTTACGAGCAATATATGTATATAAATGCGTCAAGCGGTAAAAAAAAGAAGCAATTTGAAAGTTGACAAGTGGGTGCTTCGAACATTTTACTACCTGTGCTTTTACGCTATTCCAGGGCGCGTACGAAGCAGAGAGGCAAAACACCAATTTTGCTGGGCGCATTGAAATGCGAAGCCAAATACTGAAGTAGCAGCAAAAGATGCTAACAACGCCCAGCAAACCCTATTATTATTACTATTTGAACCATAACAAAAGCATTCAATTGACAATCGAAAAAGCGCCAAGAGAGCGGACGCTGTCTATCGTGACACCAAGCACGCAGCATCTGCCCAAGTCTACAAACTCCCTACCATGTCCGATATTTACCATATATGTATGCATCTACATATGTACATACATACCTACATACATACATATGTATGTATGTAAAAGTCCACGAAGTTTTGGCTTTACACAAACATTCGCACTCAACTTGGTGCACGGTCACAGTCCTTTTTGGCTCCGTTATCTGCTTCGGCTGCTCTCATTGCTCGCATTTGCCCGCCCCTGTCCGTCCCCTCTGTCGTCACCTCTACGAAGTGCGCGCGTGTACGCAAGCCACTGATAATGCGGCCAGTGATAACGTACAGTTTACACCGTCCCGGGTTGCGTACAACTAGTGGCAGTAGCGCGCGCTGGAACGGACGGGTGTGCGAATGCGCGGGGTTGCTGGCACGCCCATAATTTCCTTCTAACACAAGCATTTGCATTAGTGTGTAAAAGTGTTGCCAAATCACCGCCATAAAGACGTCTGAATGAGGACGCTAACAGCCGCCACCACTGCCACCACTGCCACCACTGCCACAACCAGCCATATTCTGTCACGAGGCGAACACCGAACGACGAGCGACTCAAGCGCTGCGGTCACCACAAGCCCTACACAAAAGTGGCGCTCACTTCCTTCTACAATCAACATACGAGAGAGAGAGTCGCAGAGCGCGTGCAAGTGGTTGCAGAGAAATGTCACAAGACCAGGGTAAAATAGGTTAACGCAGGCACTGACTGGCGCAGCGGATGAACGCAGAGGCACAGGGATGCTGGCAATAAAGCAGGGCATTGCACCCGAACGCTTTCGCATCCTAAATACATTTGGCGCAGTTTTGCAGCTCGTTAAAGTTGTAAAGCTTCGATGTACATACATATGTATTTATTTATGTATGTATGTATGTATTTGTATATACATATATTAATTTACATATCCATTTTCCGAACTTTGCTGTATTTGCTATTGCCATTGCTGCCTTTTGCCTTTTGTGTTCTGCTTTTCTGGTATAAGTGTATCTATGTGTAAGCATATTTATGTATGTACGTATGTATGTATGTATGTATTTAGAAGCTCGCTGTTCTATTGATGTAGCCGCAGTTACAAGCATCAGATACAAGCATAGTGGATCGATGAAATGAGCAGAGTTACCGCTTCTCAAGGAGTGATGGCATTAAAAGTTAGGAGCTCAAATGAAATTTGAAAATTGCATGGTATTTATTTTTATTATTTTAAGAACTTGTCCGGCTTTAAGCGAGCTTTTCTAAATATTCTGCGACTCCCTATGAAAATAAAAATAATACAAAAATGTGTTGAAGGTCCGCCTTTATATCGCCCAGAAAGTATAAAGAACTGCTTAGACTGTTCCAAAAATTTAAGCAAGGCCTTTTCAAACATGTACAACCAACAGAATAGGCTGGACGTTCAAAAAATAATATAATAATAAAGAGAGTATGTTCTATAAAATTGTGTTTAAAGAAGCTTCGTTGGCAGTCTGCCAAGATAAATAAGCTTAATAAGCGGGTGTTAGCTACGTACGTATGTGTGTCACTCAGAAGAAGCTACCAGTGTTATGCTAAGTTCCTAAAATTTCGAGTTTCGAGCAATCAGATTCATTTAGTTTATGCTTCACAACCATTCAAAGCAGATAATCTCTTGACTACCTAAATTTCGTGAGCTGATTAAGCATAACGTTTTGCGTAAAAAAAACCATTACCGAAACCAAGGAAAGGTTTGATAAATATAACCATCAATTTCAATGGTTAAGAAGTGGTTTACTGAATTCCGTTGTGGTCGTATCAGAACAAGCGATGCCGAACATTCAGGTCACCAGTAATCGTCGATAAAATCCCTATTACGTGCTTGAGGTGACTGAGGCTGGAGGCATCTCAACTGAGAGGGCACATCACATTTTACACGAATTTTTGGATATGAAAAAGCTATCCGCACAATGAATGCCGAGATTGCTCACACTCGACCATAAGCGCATCCGTGTGACCACTTCAAATGATTGGCAAAAATCTATGAATTGGGTTACGAACTACTACCAAACCAGCCATATTTTCTAGATTCAGCCCCATGCGACCATTTTCGCTTTCCAAACCTAAGGTGCCCTGGTTGGGTGGTAAGAGGTGAAATGAAGAGGCCATCACAGAATCAAACGCTTATTTTAAGAGTCTTGAGAAAAGTTATTATTTGGAACGAAAAAAAAAAAACGCTGGTCTAAGTGTATAGAGTTTAAAGAAGATTCTACTGAGACATAAAACGCTTTTTTGCAGCGGATACAAGTTTCAGAGTTCAATTAAAAAAAATTAAAATGTACTTCAAAGCTCATTCTCTCCAAATACAAACCGATGGAGTTCAAACAAATTTACTTTCACTTCGTATTATAGTACCCTTAATTTAAGATACAAGTTTCATATTCTACACTCACCACTTTTATAATTTGTTTCGCAAAATCCGGTAACTTGGCAACACTGCAGATTTGAGCGCGAAAGACACACCGCACGCTGAAATTGTTCGGCAAGCAGCAGAGCCGTAAAGTTGGGGCAGGCGGCAAAACTTTGTGGATATTTACTCCAAACCAATTTGGGCCATCGGCAGTAGGAACTCTGAGGGGGGGGGGGGGGGTGTGGCTGTGGCGCTAGTCAGGAAGGACACAAAAACAACCACCGTTCGCACTTGAGCACACAAATGTGTATATATATATGTACGTATGTATGTATGTATGTATGTATGTTCTTATACATATGTATATCTTTTTTCGTATTTGCATATATACATACATATTTACATACATACACACAAATGCATGAGCGGTAGGTGGTTTGTTGTTTGTTTGGGAATTCGAGCGCGCTAACTTTAAGTGGATGTGGGTGGCGTAGGTAAGTTCGCTGAGATAAGAAGGAAAAACCAATACATGCTTATAGAAATGTATGTTAGTATGTATGTATGTACGTACGCATGCCAATATACGAAACATTACACACACACACACACACCACATGCGAATCGCGCTCAAACACCATTCGGTAGTTGAAAGCAAAGCAATGTTTTCAAAAACAAAAAAATAAGCAGCAAATCCAAAACAGGGACAAAAAAGGGAGCAATCACAATAAGTGGAAAAGAAGAGGAAAGTGGCAGGGACGCAGACACACGGAAACGTTCAGCTATGCCTAAATGAAATTTAATGGATTGGCGCGGTCGGGAGTGATTTGGCGCGCAGAACAACAACACAAAACATTTGTGTGCAAACATTTTCATGAACATTTTTGATAAAATACTCGTATTGAAGAATCGATCGGTGTTATTAGACGGGCTGGGAACGTGGCTGCAAGTCCTGCAGCCTGTACAAATGTTCTATGCATGTATGTATGTATGTGTATGTAAAACATAGTTTGTTTTGGCAGCGCGTGTGCTCGATTTAAACAACACACACACACGCACGCACACATATATATACGTAAACATATGTATGTACAAATGCAAGCGTATTTTTATTGGCGTGCCGCATTTTCGCGCGAATTTTCAATTCATGAAATTCTTTGGTAATAATTGCGCGCAAACCAATGCAGCATGCACTCACCCACACATACATACATACATATGTATGTAGATACATTCACTATTCGATGAGTGGGTAAAAAACATGAAAGCTATCTCAGATCTGTTGCTCGGTACATATTTTTGAAGATATTACTTGAGATAGTCAAAGTTGTCTTTCGCCTCTTCAAACCCTTTAGTGCTACTAGACAAAAGGGAAGCGCTTAGCAATTTTCTTTCAATTTCGCATTCATTTCTGGGGCCATCGTGTACTTAACCACTTTTGCCGATTTCACTGCAATAACCAGCTGTTGTAAGTGCCCGTGGAGGTATCTGTGGACAAGGGGCTTTCTAATTGAAGAAACACGTTAGCGAGCAAAAACCTAAGCAAGTTGAGGCCTTGCTTTTCAAAAACTTCAACACCTAAGAGTTAAATGGCAAATGCTGTGAAATGAACTTTTGTCGAAGAAACTGTGAAAATATTGAAACTTCTAGCATTGTTAACAAAACTCTTGCAAAATGAGAACTCGAGTGATTTATGTATGTGCAATAAAAGTTCAGAATAGAAGAGAAATGGAACGGCTGTCAACGCCAGATGAAGTTAAAAGCCATGATGGATGCTTTTACATACATACATACGTGTACATCTCGTCAAATTTGTCAAGCAACACGAAGCAAAAGTCTTTTGTAACAAGGTCATTGAAGTTATCGTGACCAACAAAAAAAATACCACAAAGCTGTTATGTCACTTACTTAGGGTGACTTACGTGGCGAAACCCCTTAGAAAGATTATACCACTAATGTTATATTGAAAACAAAACCATTAGTATTGAGCACAAAAGGGATTATACTCGTATACAACACGGTTCTTAATCACGACTGGGCATTCGCACTACTGTTGACAGTTATAACTTTGAAAAAGCAGAGGACTTCGTTTACGTAGGAACCAGAATTAACACCAATAACAACGTCAGCCTTGAAATCCAACGGTGCATCTCTCTTGTCAACTAGTGCTACTATGGACTGAGTAGGCAATCGAGCAGCAAAGTACTCTCTAGACGGACAAAAACCGCACTCTATAAGTCTCTTATTACGAGAGTCCTATTGTATGGCGCAGAAGCATGGATGATGAAGGCATCAGATGAGAGAGCCCTTGGAGTGTTCGAGAGAAAGATTCTCCGAAAGATTTATGGACCTTTGCGCCTCTGTGATGGTGATTACCGCAGACAGCGAATAAAAGTTCAGCGGCTTCGCTGGCAACGTCATGTCGTTCGGATGGAATGGAAGTGCTCCAACTCTGCAAGTATTCGACGTGGTACCCGCTGGTAGTGGCAGAGGCAAGGGGAGGTCCTCTCACATGGTGTTTCCAATTGGCGAAAGACAGAAATATCAGACGTGCAATGTTGAGCTTGGCCAAAATCCTCTAGGCTGTTATAGAGAAGGTACTTAATCCGATGCATATGAATGTGAGGGAGTAAAGCGGGTAGCAGCAGCAATGAAATCTTTCGTCGCGTGCAATTCTTAATCCTTGCAACAATCACCGTAGCACTCAAATCAATTAGTACTATATCAAATCGAGACTACGGAAAATTTTGTTTATACTTTACCATATGTCTGTCGAAAAAGAGTGTTCAAACACGTAAAACTAACGTGAGACATTAACACTGATAACCATATAAATAACTATAAATATTTTTAATGCAACCCTAGTAAATGTCCAAATACACAAATTTACTTATATGTATCTATACTATATACATACATACACTTACATAAGTATAAATACTTATGCGCACAAAACAAACTTTCCTTGCAATTCAGCGCCAACATCTTGCTTGGGCATATCAACTCTTAAATAAATACACGCCTATGGTCGTTGGGCCTATTTTATAAATGTTTACTGAGTTTTGAAAACAACCACTTAAAAACAGATGTGTTGCGAATGAACTTGTTTTCTTAGACCTAAATACACATAAATATGGATTCTAATTTACATATATTTATGGAATGGGCCGGAAAAACGCGCTAAGGATTCTATAGAAATGCGCATGGCAGTTATAAAAACTCGATTGGTTCGGAACCGAACTTATCCCATTCGCGAATTCAGTGCGGTCGTGGAACCTGACCAACAGAGGTGGTACCAAGTAGATGCTGCTTTCACGGACTGCAGCAAGACAGTAACGGCCTTAGAGCTTAGCGCTCAAACCGCAAATCGTAAAAAAAACGAAAGAAGTCATTCCTAAATTTTAAAAGAACACCAAAACAAACCATAGGAAGTCAGTCCACTTGAGACAAATTATATACCCACGAATGTATTTAATGAAACTACTTACTATGTTTGGAAACATATAGATTTTGTAAAATTTTACAACACCTAAAAACATTTAACAAAAAATTGCCTCCACATTTTTTTGTATTCCTGGCAATAATATTAAATAGCAGTTAATTTGTATAACTGGCAGAATTGCGCTTTTAATATGCCTAAAAAGTTTTAAAAATTTCGGTTTACTGATGTTTTTAATTGATCATAACTAATATGATATAAAAATTAGTAAATATTTAATTGTTACTGTTACTATGTTACTATGAGGTCAATGCTAGACAGAGGCGGAATCAAAGCCAAAGTTTAGGGTTATCGGCTGAGTCAAGTTTCGAAGCACTTTGTCAGCACGTTTTGCAGAAACGCCCTACTGAACCCAATTTAATTAAATTAAACCGTCCATTAGACAGATTAAGTATTCTGAGGGTTTAAACGGAAACAGTAAAAAAAAACTTTAGAACAGAGTGTATACTCCACGAATAACTTAATATAATTTCTCTTTGAACAACACGCCGCACAGTGGGGAACAATCGAAAGATTCATGGCAAAAAACCCAAACAAACTGGTTGCTCATTTAATGAAAACAAATCACATAAGAAAGTACATAATTTCTTTGATAAGATTAGCAATTTAATAATTGTTAACAACAAGCGAATATTGCACAATGTAACCAGAAATGCGTTTTTTATTGTATTCGTTAGTCGTTAGCGTTAGCTCCGATTTTGTTTAATATTTCAATGAATGATATTGCGATATCAAATTATTCGCTGATGATACGTTGCTGATGCTAAGTGGAGATAATTTCAGAGATGTATCAACTGCAGGATTACCTAAATGAAGTCAATAATTGGTTATGCTTGAACAGACATGAACTTAGGGTCAATGAAACTAAATATGGTATATGGTCATATGAAGGCGAAATTTTGAGGAAATTGAATTGCAAAGTCTAACTATAAAAAACGAAGTTATTGAAAAAGTTAGAACGTTGAAATATCTAGGAATAAAAATTGATGATAAACTAAACTTTATAGAGCACATTGATTATACAGTGGGAAAGTTAGCTAAAAAATTATACTTCACTCAACGAACCTGTAAATACTTAAGTAGTAGATACAATAATGAACTTGCTTTACTCTGGGTGCCTGGGCAATCCGAAGTACCAGGTAATGAGACCTTTGACCTTTTGGCCAGAATTGGCTCGGATCAGGACTGCTGACCGGTCACTTCACGTGGCATAGACACCTGACAATGATTGGCGTACATGACAACTCCAAATGCCCATACTGAAGAGGAGGAGACGGCACATTCTTTTGCCTTTGCAAAAAGTAGATTTATTCGTAAATCCTGCAGATTTAAAACAGATTAAAAGGAACTGGAAAACAGTACAATGGACGGCATGTAGTCTGAGTGCTGTTTTCTGCACGCGTTGTTTTGTGCCTGATTCCAACAAAAAAAAAGTTACCAACAATCATTGTGTTAATATGCTTTGGAAGTCTGCTCCGTTGCTTTTCGCTAACACTTGGCGGTCCAAATAAGGATGTTTTTTTTAGTTTAGGCTATAAATTGTAGATTTTAAGAACTATGTATAAACTTAATAAAACTGTAAGAAATAAATAAATAAAATACTGAATGTTATCTTCCTCTAAGAAACAAATCTTTAAAAAATATTTAACTGCTGAACTCTTAAGTTTATTACTGACAAAATGACGCAAGCTTGGTAGAGATTAAAAGAATTCTCAAAAACGACGACTTGATATGAAATTTCGATTACGAGAAAATGTAAAAGTGTGTACCGCATTTTTAAATTTTCGGTTTTTTACTGTTTCAACCCCACTATTTTTGCCTGTCATTTGTAGAAAGACGGAGCACGGTGCGGCGCTCCTCAAACTTACATTACAGTGTGTGTGTGTGTGTAATTTTAAAAGTGCGTACTTATGTTTATATGCATCAAACGGTGTTTGCAAAAACTTTGTCAAAAAGATAATAAAGGGTGTTTTTTTTACAGGTTTGTTTTTCGAATAGAGATAAAACTGGCATTTTGTGGTCAAATCTGGCAACTCTAATGTCATTTATGTTCAGTTTGGTTTGCCATTTCATCATGAACAGGTTGACAAAAGAACAACGCTTGCAAATCGTGCAAATTTATTTCGAAAATAATGGTTCAGTTCGCGAAGTTTACCGTGTGCTCCGTCCATTTTATGGTCGACATAATCGTCCATCAGAGCAATTAATTCGGTTAACCATGGATCGTTTTCGCACTACGTTTACTCTATGTGATAATACGCATCCGCAGAGACGTCGAACAGTGCGCACCGAAGAAACAATTGCCGCTGTAGAGCAAAGTGTTGAAGAGGACCCGAATGAATCGATTCGCCACCGTGCACAGCAATTGGAGCTTTGTCCATCAACTTTATGGAAGATTTTGCGCAAAGATCTTGGCTTGCGACCTTACAGGATCCAGCTTGTGCAAGAATTAAAGCCGCGAGACCATGCAATGCGTCGTGATTTTGGTGTATGGGCCGAAAATGAGATTGATCTCGATGCTGATTTTCATCGCAAAATTTTGTTCAGTGATGAGGCTCATTTTTGGTTGAATGGCTACGTCAACAAGCAAAATTGCCGCATTTGGAGTGAAGAGAATCCACATGAGACCCTTGAAACGCCATTACATCCACAAAAACTGACTGTTTGGTGTGCTCTATGGGCTGGTGGAGTCATTGGGCCATACTTCTTCCGCAATAATGCTGGAGAGGCAGTTACCGTTAATGGAGACCGGTATAGAGCCATGATAACCGACTATTTTGTTCCCGAATTGGATGGCATGAATGTGGATGAGTTGTGGTTCCAACAAGACGGCGCTACATGCCACACAGCGCACGTCACAATCGATTTATTGAAGGAAACATTCGCTGAGCGCATAATTTCGCGGAATGGACCTGTCAATTGGCCACCAAGATCGTGTGATTTGACACCATTGGATTGTTTTCTTTGGGGATATGTGAAGTCGCTCGTCTACACCAACAAACCAGAAACGTTAGGGGAATTGGAAGCCAACATTCGTGGCGTTATTGCCGACATACGGCCCCATATGCTTGAAAAAGTGGTTGAAAATTGGACCTGTAGAATTGGCTTTATTCGAGCCAGCTGCGGCGGCCACATGCCCGAAATCATATTCAAACATTAATGGCATAAAATTATCCTTCCAATAAAGTCAAATTGATGGACCTTAAAACGATTTTCTTGTGTTTTATTTCAATTCGAAGTTCTATACCCCTAAAAAAAACACCCGTTACAACTTTGAGTTACATTGAATTATTGAATCGATTAGATGCTCCCATAAAAAGGCCTACAACAAACAACAGATTCGAGAATATTATAAAATATTTTAATATCAAAAACAAAAAGTAGTTGGCTCAAATGTAGACGAAACCGTGCCTCGATAAAGCTGACACCACCGCTGGCGCCTCCGCCAAACCACCAATCCAATTTGTCCCATTCACCGACCTCTGCGTGGTGGGTGGCCTTGCGTGAGTTGACAACTCATACGATGGGTGGTGGGAGGCGAAGTTTCCGCTTCCGCTAGCTGTCAACACGTTTGCCCTATTCGGTATGCTACTTAACACTCACACACTTATGCCAACATGCGTGCCCAATTGGAAATGGAGTGTAGGAGTAGCACCTTACCTGGACTCATAAAGTAGTGAAGCGCTTCCTTTTCGCACGCTTCATTCAAAGCGCTTTGAATGTTATTCATTTGGCAATGAGTTTCGAAGGGCTTCGAAATGCGATAAGAATGCGCCAGAAACGACTAATGTCTGGTTTTTATTTTGGTAAATATGTATTGGTTTGACTTGTATCGCAGTCTGAACTTCGTCACTGCATTATCGACGATACGTACTGACTTCGACTGACTACGCAGCAGTAGCAGAGGCTTCCTCATCTTGCAGTTCGTTTCATTAGAGAATTCCATTTTCAGCTTGTCACTATCCGCTGGAGTTTTCATATAAACTGACGGTTTGATAAGTCGGTGACCTTTTGAATAAAATATATTTTTTATAGCAATTAAGCATTCTTTTTCTCAAATTAATCACCTTTTCGCTCTATTCACTTAGTTATACCTTCCAAATAATAGCTTTTCTCAAGGCTCTCAAAATTGGCGATTGTTTCTGAGATGATCTCTTCATTTGATCCCAAACTACCTATCACCAAGCCAGTTCTTCAGATTTTGAAATAGGAAATAGTCGCTTGGGGCTAAATCGGGAGAATATGCTGGATGTGGTAGCAGTTCGTAAGCGAATTCATGGATTTTTGGTATGGTAACAATACACGTTTGCACCCGCGCTTATGGTCGAGTGTGAGCTTTTTCTATTGGATCGAAAGTAGACTGTATTTAGACGGACTTTTCCAAAGCTTTTGACTATCACATACAATTTTAATTGCAAAGCAGCTCACTTTAAAAGATTGGAAGTTCGGTTCTCACCTCTGGCGTTTTTTTTTTGCTGAACACCTCTTCACTGCGCCACTGGTTTTAAATATTTTTTAAAATATTAAATGGCCTCTTTGTAAAACTTAAAATTGAGGAGCCGAAAAAAAAAATATTGGCACATGTTAAATTACTTTTGAATTTTGGTATAAAAGCAAGCGTGGGTTAAAATAGTATACAACGAATTAGAAGCCCATTTCCGCCTTAGGATGACAGATGGGAAACATTAAAAAAATTGTATATTTGCCGATTTGTTAAACATAAAGCGTATATTTCGTGCGTACAAATGTGACATTTTAGCTAAATATACCTTTTCAAATCTGAGTTCAAAATCTATCACACTTCCATATGTAACCGATTTTGTGCAGGGCATTAGGGACTACCTGGCGCTGCGGTGCGTTGGGTATCTACGGCGATATTCAGACTTAACATTCCTATTGGAGGGGGTTAAGCGAATGCGTAAATCTTCAACGTAAAAACATAAATCAAAATAGCGTGACATAGACAGAAATACAAACACACGAAGTTATATTTGTAAGGACTAACGGAACGCCAAGCAGCCGATAGCAGCTCGAAAGCAGAGTCGGAGTGGGCCAAATCGTCATGCGGGAAAGTTCTGTGTTGTATTTCACAAGCAGCATTATTTTCATAACCACCCTTTGTCAAACGTAGGCACATTCATACACACACACACACACACACACCAAAACATATGCACATACACACACTTAAAGTAATAATGCTATGTATGTGTGTGTGCGAGTGCAGGCATAAACGGGGCGAAAAAGCGCTTGGAATTGGGTCAAGATTTGCGTGTAGCCAGCCCTTCAACCGAGCAGCCAGGCTGGGGGTGCAAATACGCATTGACAACACGGCCACCATTCAGCGCCATTCCGTTCCCTCTCGCACCGTTCAGTGATTTTTTTACGCTTACGCTTTTCGCTCTGTCGCCTGCCTCTGTTTACACGCCAATGCTGTGATATCCTTGCTGCGGCGAAAGGACATATTACATACTCATTTTATTATTATAGATTCTTTCTAATGTAGTTGGGTTAGATACTAAGTTATCTTCATAATACATATGTACAATACGCATATACATACATACATACATACTATGTAGTTATGTACTTAAGTTCGCACACATGTACATATGTATGTATGTATGTGCCGCAGCATTTCTCTTCTGGGATGGTAGATAGTTTATCAGCCTAAATATGACCACTGTGTCAATATTTCCCAGCTGATTGTGCGCAAGTTTATGGCAAATGCCCAAATGTGTAAATAATGTTTATTTAAATATGATTAGGACCATAAAACATACATACATACATACATACTTACATAATGCAAATCGATTTGTACTTAGTACTTAAACAAATTTGGTATCTATCGTAGTTGCTCACCTGGGTGCAACTATTTATTATATTTTTTGCCTCAAAAAATGTTCTGTTGACTCCGGCAACTCACTACGGCTGTAAAACGTAAAAATGATAGGAACATTTACCTATTGTTTGTACCATTTATAGCTTAAAAGGATTTGGCTTAATGCACCCAAGCGTTGTGAGTGCGTACTTTCTCCTACGCAAAAAAAAAAAAAAATAGTCGACACTAAGAAGAGTACGATTCATTTCAGGATACAGGGAACGATTGCGGTGCAATGAAGTAGAGAAATTTCACACAATAGAAAAAAATAAATTACAAACTCTGTTTAGATTTTGTTTTAAAGTAAAATGGTATGTATAACAGAGTTTTAAATACTTTTTTTTTTCAGAAAACATCTGTTTTGTTGGCGGCATTGAAATAATATTTTGCGCCCTTATTTCTCTGTAAGAAAGTCCACGTTCCACTCGTATGCTAAAAGCAATTGCCCAAAATGTGTAATACTACATACTTATGGAACCATCCAGGATAAACTAAAGCTTAATGCAATTTTTATGTTTTAATTAAATTAAATTGACGAAACACAGATTCGCATGAACATCTCCTACCATTTGTGTTTGTGTTCTGAGTGTTTATATTGAAACACAAATGGAGGGACCTTAAGGCAGATCTAACATGTAAACGCAGTAGAGAAATTGCAACCCTGTCATGAAATTTGTGGTAGCTTGATAGAACTTAATTGTCAAATGAGACCTTTTAAATCTCACTATTTTAAACAAAAGTTGACAATTCGCAAATGCAAGTCATCCAAATATTCAAATATTTAATGAATATATTTACAGTCACCAAAATTCGTATTCACTTGCTTCATTATTGTTTTAGTACAATTGCTGGATAAATTCAGATTTTTAGTTTTGAACATTTATTTAGTAAAAATAAATTTAAAAACGGGTGCATGAATATGAATTTTGTTGACTGTATTTTAGAAATTAATGTTTAAAAGTGTCATTTAGATAATTTCAGTCCATTGAGTGTGTCTGGACTGACGTGGACCTAACTCACCATAAATTAGCGAAAGTTTTCTTTATTACACAGCATGGTTGAAATATCAAGGTTACGCATTCAGCTATGTGAAAAAAGTCGATTTTTTTGGTGTGACGTCAGCTGTATCTAGCCGCCATTATATACATTTTGCGAGGAAAAATGTAAACGAAACCAGCAAATCTATTAATTTACGTGCAGTGAAGATGAAATAGACATCGGAATTATATAAAAGTGGTTCAAATAAAATGTTTTATATAGCAAGAGAGCATAATTATGGATACAAACCTTCTTGGATGAATTAAGTGAATTGTACTTAAGTTCATGCAAAAGAAATGTTGTTAATTAATAAATATCTGTTTGAAATGCAATATCATTATTATTTAAAATGAAATACCTTTATTAAGTTACTCTTTTTGTGAACTTTCGTTTTCTCTTGTATCCATTGTTCACAATCTCTTTATTGAGATTTCGAATCTGAAAATAAAACGTATACAAGTGACAGGTTTCGTCTCCGCTGGCGGGCATGTGCATAGCTTCTTAACAGGATCAAAGGAACTTCCTAAAGAACAGTGAACCATTTTGAAGTGTTCGGTATTTTCCATAAGAAACTTTTTTATTCGTGTTTTTAGAGCAAGGTTGAGAATCGCTTTAAGATGTGAGGTGAGTGGATCCGATGGCAAACCGCCCCATTTCGCTTCATCTTCAGAGTGCTTGTCGATTGTTGATTGGTCCATAATTTTAGCAGTAGGAAAAGCGGTGGTACATAAATGGTAACAGTTTTATGTATTTCTGAGATATTTATTTATTATACATACCGGGAACTGTTATGGTATTTTTATTTTTTAATATGCATTCATCCGGCAAAAATGTATCCACTGATTTTGTATAGTTTCATACTTTTGAAACGAAAAACAAACAATTTTTTTGCTCTAATCGCGGTCAGACTAAAACAGTTTAAAACAGCGCACGTCATTTTTAATTAAATATCACAAAATATACGTTAAATAAAGATGAATATCTACAACAATACATAAGCGAAAAATGTAAACAAATGCTTGGTCGGGACACCTGACGTCACAGGTATCAGCTGGTTTTTCTTGCAATATAGCGTCTGATAGTGAAGGTGTAATCTCATGAATCAGATGTAAACAAACTTTCATAAATCTGTTTATTTTCATCAAATGAAAAGAAATTTTGGCATAGGCTTGGGCAAAAAATATTGATATTTTTACTAGGTTTATATCAATATTATTTGATATTGTTTGAAAATATCGATTCAGTTTTTTCATTTGCCCATCCCTATTTTGACAGTAAATATACATAAAAAAAAATCAAATGAGGGACCTCCAGTTTGCTGCCGACTCCGAACGCCAACTTTAATGTCAGATATACGTTTGGAGGTTTGCTAAGACCTCGTATAGAGGGGTTTGAGTTCCAATATGGCATATATGTATATTAAACAAAAATTTGTTGGTTTCGATAGATTTTGCATATAGAGTTTAAGTTTGATTCAGTTATCACGCATGTACAATGTAATGTAATGTACAAATATACAAACAAAAGTTTTTTTTGAAGAACGTATCGAAAGCCTGGCCCCTTGTCTGTCCGCTGAACCGTATATGCCTCCCCTAAAACTACCGCCAGATATTTAATCGGAAGCCTACTCGTCGACTTTTCTATCTAAACCCAGGCGCTCTGAACGGCCCGTTTCCAGAGCCTCTTTAGTAAAGCGTTTGCCACGACCGGGGCTTCAATATATATGCACATACTTATGTACATAAATGTTCATAGTTTTTTTTTTAACATACGTTAGTCCGTATCAAGAATGATAGAGAGGAGATTGCGCCTTCCGGGGTATAGTTGCTCAAAAACTTTTCTGATTTGACACTTGAGTGACGTCAAGATAGTGACAGTGTTGTCACAAAGATTTTAATTAATTACAAAAACTCTAAAAAAATATTGCCAAAGCCAGAAAAATATTACCAAAAGTCGTTTAACTCTGTTTGTCGTTTAAGCTGAGTGTGAGCTCAGTATGCTGAACATTTTTAAACGGCCGTTATTGTAGGGTTGAGTTTATTCTAACCTATCAGCTGTTTGCTGACTACTTTGTTTTGGTGCAAACAAATTTACTTGAACTGAGTATAACTAAACTTATATTAAACTGAGTTTAAGCCAACACAGAAAAAAGGCTCATAAAATAAATAATAATTGAGTATGCACAAATGCTCAATACAACAAAAAACATTTATTTTTACTAAGGGCGTATATACTATGGTACAAATTCAAAATTTCCCAGCAGTTTCTCTGCGTTGTTGGTTTTTTGGGTTATGACAGTATTTTAGTTAATGAGCAAATATCTTGTGCAAATGTAAAAAGGTTAAAAGTTTTAAATCTTTTTGCAAAAGAAAAAAAAAATACCAAATCCGTTCTAAAATATAAAAAATTTTTCAGTTTTGATAAAAAATTAACAAAGTCACAATGCTGTTCTGCGGTCGCTCTTTCATTTTTACACACTTTCGCTCACTAACTATGGTTACGTCCCGCATTTTGGGTAGGCGCAATCTTCTTCTCTATCATTCTTGGGTCCGTATGAATCTCCTGTGAAGCCACCTCCCCGGAACCACTAGCGCATTTCATCAGCGGAAGGGCTATGGCATGAACGAATGCCCAACTTCCATTGAGTAGCCAAATCAGTTCTTATGTTGTCAAAAATCATCAGTTTTTTTATGGATTTACATATATAACATAAGTTAGTTCATTAGAATGTATGTAGGAACGTATGTGTGTGTGCTTGTTAAATTATCGCCCAAATTATCGTCTAAAATATTTACATTTTCATCATTTCCACAACTGTGCACGCAGCCATGCACACAGGAAAATCAAAGTGAGTGATGGGCTCGGTGGGCGTGGGCGGTCAACATGAAGTTATTCACGTGCGCAGCGAACGTGCCTATTAGCTGGCCATCACACCCACAGCCCAACTGTCGCGGCAGCTTCGATGGCTGGCACACGGCCGCTGTTGCACGTACGCCCGCCCGGCATTGCTCTGGCGCTCGTGGCTGTACGAAATAGCTCCAGTGCAACACTCAGCGCTGCTAGAAACAGCTAAAAATAAAAAGCCACTGTCGCAAACACACTTTAACCCATCAATACAAACATACATACATATTTATGCACTCATGTATGCAAGTATGTATGTATGTGTGTATATGTGAGCGCGCTTGCGACAATCAACAATCAATCCATGCGATAAACAACAGTTGTTTTGATGTTGCAGCTGCGTTTTTGATTTCACTACTTTGACTTAGTATTTTGTATTTGTTGTGTTTTTTTTTTATTTTGCTTTGTTATAACAACTGTATCTCAGCATTGAATTGCTCTACTAACAACAACAGCTGCTTGGCCAATGTACATATGTGTGTTCATAATTCAAAGCAAACAACAAATCGGCAGCAGCGAACGTGGGTGTTACATGCGCCGCATTGCACGTACGCACCTCAACGCAACAAGAACAACAGCGTGAAAAATGTGCAAACGCACACGCAAAGGAATTTCCAAAAATACTCGCATTGTTGTGGGGAAAGCCTTACTCGGGGCAGACATGGGCGTAGTGAACTTATATTCAAGTACCACTAATATCGAAAATAGTGCAGCTTATTTATTTCTTCTAATGCCATTCACGTTTAGTGGGACTCATTTTTATTTTCACAACCGCTAAATGCCTTTAGTGGCAATGAAAATTTTTCCAGTAAATAAAAGTCTGTTGTGGTAGTTAATTTTTTTTTTTCACTAAATCTAATGAGTTTAAAAGTAGTGTTAAACATTTTAACTAATTTAAAAGTTGGTGGAAATAAGATATTTTCCACAACACCATATGCGGATTCGTTACAAAGCGAACTCTATTGTATGTACGAGGTGACTAACAAAAGTTGACTTAAGTATTTGTTATTGTTTGGCCATATAACTATTTATTTTAGATATTTTTGAGCTTTAAGGCCGATTGGTTTATTTGCAAAATTATTAGGAAAAAACAACAATACTCAAAGCGGTAGAAGTTATAGTACTATTTCGGAACCACATTTCCTCATCAGACTTCTTTCTTCTTGGCTTCTGGGGGAGTCGAACCCGCAACAACATGCGCAATAATTAAGCCGGCAGCTAAACGCATTCAGCTTAGCTTAAGCCGTGTGAGCTGTTGTTATTTTCCTGCTTTCCCTTCACAACTTTTTACTTAGTTGTTAAATATAAAATCTCTTTTTAAAAAACAAAAATTATTAAATCCTTTGCAATTGTTTTTTCGAGAATTCATTCTAAATTCTAGAACAATCTTTAAAATTATAGACTAAATACGCAAAATATTTGACTATAGAGTACACGAAATTCCACCACCAACGCAAACAGCTACATAAGTCCGCTACAAATATTCAATGAATGCCAAAGAGCATATGGAATGATTGCACAGTCTTCACAGAATATTTCCAACTGATTCCGAAGATTCCAGACGTGCAATTTTTTTGTAGAGAAGATAAAAAAAATACAAAGATTTAGAATAAATACGAAATGGTTCTTTGATTAGAAGTAGAACTAGAAAAAATTTATTTGGAAAAAATATTCAAAGCTTTTCACGAATGCTATCGCAAGAGCTAGATAAAGCTTTGTATAATAAAATATGTATGTATATGTATGTATGTATATACATTTATATTTTTAACAAGAAAGCAAAGGAACAAATCGCAATCAAATCAAAAAAGCACTTATATTTTGAATTTAAACTCCACAAGCGCTGAATTCGTCAAAATTGATTATACCAGCGGTCAATGAATATCCACGGGTTTGAAAATGGAACTATACCCTTTCTCTGACATAAAGTAAAATTTCGCTAACCCCTATCTGTCTGTAATATACTCGTAGAGAGATTAAAAAAAATAAAATTTCAATTATTTATCTTGGAATCTGTATCGACCAGATTTTCCTGTTGTGTAATGTCTACCATTCGCCGATCGTTAGTGCGATTAAAAACTTATAAACGCTAAGCAAAGGGTTAAACATGAAGATGATTTTAAAATCATTCGTAAATTTTTTAAATTTGTTGGTGAAAAATAAAGTCAATTGGAAACTTTTCAACAGCACGCAACGGAAGCAAAGCAAAATTATAATATGTGACAAAACATGGTAACTATTCGAATTTTTAAGAGAAAATTTTAGTTAATATTCAATTACTTTATATATTAAAGTTAGTATAATTATTATTTTTATCGGAATAAATTAATATTCATATGTACATACGTACATACATAATTAAACAATTACAATTATAATGCCTTGCGTTGTCCATGATTAAGCTGGTTTTAATAGATCCAGCTTAACGAAATTACACCTTATGTAACTATGATAATCTCGCTTTGGATTGAACAATATTTTAAACGACAAAAAGCCTACAAGAAATAGATTTCATGACCGTCATAAATATGGAATGGGGTATACATATGTACATATATGTTACAACTACAGCTATGAAAGTACAACTACTTTACATTTAGGGGGTCGGATCATTTAAATCGATAAAAAATCTTCTTTCGTTGCACTTTATCAAAACTTTGTGGCGCGTTTTCTGAAAACCATGTTTTTGCGCGAAAACTATCTCACCTCTCAGTGTGACTCAACTTCTGTTTTGTAAAGTACGGAAAACTGTTTTATGTGAACCAAAGATATGAATAATTATATTGATTTTTGTAATTTACATACATAAGTGAAAATATGCACAAATTTAACGATGAAAATCGATTTCAAAGTTCAAACATAGGAAAACATTATTATCATTTTCAGTTCTCATTGGCTTTTTTGAGGTTCATATAGAGTAATACTAAGTATACGAATTAACAAGATATTTATATTTACTGTTACAGTTAATAATTGCGGACGCTATTTGGCACGCGAATGGACGGTATCAGCTGCGACACGTTCCACTGCAACATGGATTTCTCAACATTTTTGAGTGGTTTAATCATTAAAAAAAACTTTCAGAAATGCTCTTAAATATACACTTTAAACATATTGTCTACAATGTTTCTTACTCTAAAAATAAAAATTCAAAACAAAAATTTTTAAAAGAAAATTCTTAAATTTTGTAAAGACATCTTAAGGACAAATTTTGTGAAAACCCCTTTACCCTTGAAATTTAAATCCTTAAGCAACGGTGGTTTACCCTTGAATCCTGCTCTAGGAGAGAGAATTACACTAAAACGGCTGGCGAATTGGCAGCAATTTTGGCAGCTCCTCACTCAAAGGCTCTGGAAATAGTGTAAGTTTTTTAATTATTGCTAAAAGTGTTAGGCATATGTATGTACATACCTACTCCTTCATAAAACGCATGACAATACCTATGCATTTTTATATAAAAGCAAATGAGTAAACACCCTCAGCAAAAAAAAGTCGCTTTTAGTGCCGCCAAAAAGGGAGGAAAAAGTTGTCAAACGGTAAAATGTACTTAAAGCTATTAAACATATACAATGTACATACATACATACAACTGTATATAAATACATACAGATGTATGTATGTATGTATGTTTACATACATACATATATGTATGTATATACACTAGCGATTGTTCTAACAATAAATTATTATGAAAAGAAATTATGTATTGCATTTGCGCGCCTTTATTTCGGTCTATAACTCTACGTTGTCTGGAAATGAAACTCGATCGAAAGTCTCTTCTCCAAGCTCCACTCCCACAACAATGCCAGCGAAATGCTCTAACACCCTTTTGCGACTCACTCCCATTTATCAAAAGCTAAAAGTCTTTGGCGGAATTGTCACATTTAACTCCTTTTATTGTTGGTGCTGCTGGCCAAGTAAATTTTTTGTTTCGTATTTCATGAAACCATTTCCCTAAAGCCAGTACGACTTATCTTTGTAATCTTCAGTTACTCTGCCGAGACTCCCTCTCGAATGTATGTATGTACATACATATGTAGGTATGTGTGTATGTATGTATGTAGTTGTCTGTTTTTGTTTTGGATTTTCTATCGCTACAGTTTTTCTACGCTTTTGCTTTGCTTTGGTGCTTCGCATTGTTTCCGCAGCGCCACTCACGACATGTTTGCGCTGATATTAGGCTAAGTGTGTGTGTGTGTGTGTATACAAATTATTGCAGGCCCAATAGATTACAAAACAGCGCCAGCAACTACAACAATGGCCAACAGTTGCAGCTTGTTGTGAAATCGAAATTCCATTTTCCTACAGCTTTGTGGCTTTTACGTCGCTCCCCACCCCTCCGAACCACTTTTTTCTGGTTTTGTTGCCTTTCAAATTATTATTGTTTGTTATTCTTTTGTCGCATTCACGCTTACGCGTGTATACATACCGTTTTGCTCTCTCTCCTTCTGCCATTTTTTATAAGCTAAGTTTCCCACCGGATTTCATCACCCGAGAGAACTCAAAGTGAATTACGAGTAGGCAAGTGCTAGCATAGGTGTAACATTATGAAGAGCGAAGATAAACATACATATGTTCATATAAACTCTCTGAGAGAGAGCGAGAGGAAACAGAGCGTTTTACAATCGATTAACGACGGGAGAATATTACGATGAATTGTGGGAAGTAAGAGCGCATATGTTTCGATTTCAAACGTTCTGTATCGTCATGCGCTCGTGAACAGTTTGCGCTCTCTAAATTTCCCCTGGCTGCCTTCGAAGGCAGCTCTTTGAGTAACGCAGTGCGCTGAAGATAACAACTGCTCAGTCGCTGGCGTTCCCACGTTATTTCAATTTCTCTGTTTTTATGCTGCTTTGTCTGCCCACACTGCTTCATAACAAATCCAACCAGCGAGTATTTTCTGCCGATGCTAACGACTGCCGCACATACTCACACTCGCATTGGTCATTAGTCGACACGAGCCACGTGCGAGTGACAGTCTGAAAATTCGACCCATTTGCTCTCACATGTCGGCGTAGATAAGCGCGGCCGCGAGTGGCTCTTGCTAGCTGAGTCTTCTTTTTCGAGTGTCAGTGTCGCGAGTGTGTCCTGTAATGGAAGAAGAATTGATTGAAGCGGTGAGAAGGGAAACGTGTCTCTACGATATAAAACATCCAGATTACTTGAAATTCAAATTAAAATATGCAATTTGGGGACGAATTGCAGAGGGACTGAGTCTCAAGGATGGTAAGGAGTAGTTTCAAGTTGTTTATTGTTAAAAAAAATGTTTTCAAGAATATAAGTGTATAGATTTTTAAAGAGCACATTTTCAATACTACATTCCCACTGCATTGAAATCTGCTTGAAATCACGAATTTTTGTTTAACTATTTTCATTGCACTTTACTTCGATTAAGTTGTCATTTGCTCTCATCTGGGTGTGTGTCTGAAGGGTTGGATTTTTTATTTTCTAAAGGTTTGTTCGTGCGTATATCGATGGGATTTCTTTGAAATTTAACTGAAATCAAAATAATCGAACACTTCAAAGCCTCCAGGATTTCGAAAGAATTCGTGTAATCTCAGATATAAGCAGATTTCAGTGTATTGGGAATAAAAATTTGTATCTCTTAATTCTATAGAAACTTTTCTTTTGTTGAATGGCATTCTTTGCATCGAAACTTATAATTGTTTGTTGAATTATTAACATCCTTGAAATACCAAATTCCCTTATTAAAGATAATACTGTCAGTCCGAAAAACTAAAAAATTAGTTTAGCAATATTTGGCTCGTAGTTTCGCCATATAAGTTGGTTACATAATTTTCCTAATAGCTAAAACCACATTTACAATAATATATAAGAGAGCTTTTCTCCCAATTCTGAAATGAGAATTTCGTTAACATTTTATCATCGACTTATTTGATTGCAGGCAATAAAGCCAAAAAAGCTTGGGAAAAACTAAGAAACAACCATAGAGACGCACTCCGTCGTCAAAAAAACGCAAAACGAAAAAGCGGTTCAGGGACTGTTAATATAAAATCATGGCGTTTCCAAGAAAATATGGCGTTCTTAATTCCGTACATGGCGAATAGATCAACTAGCACTAATAAGTGTGAAGAAACCGAATACGATGAAGAATCTCAAACAAATTCAGTTGCTTCAGAAAATGTCATTCAAGAAAATAAAATGGATAGAGAAGAGTCTCGAACCGATAGCGAAGAAACTAAACAAGCATCTGCGCCATCCGTCATCCTAACTCAGCAAATAAATGAATTGAAAGGAAACAAAACGAACACTTTAAATGATACACTGAATAGATCGATTGCGGAACATGCACATAGAGAAGCTAATAGCCAAGGTGGAAGAGAGCGTTTAATGGCTGATAGAGCAAATGATTTTACTGTAAACAATGTAAGGAATGATCCACTTTTTCATTTTTTTATTTGTATGTATGAGACTACAAAGAGGCTGCCACCATTATCTCAATACGCTATTAAAACTAGCATATTTTCATTTGTGTCAAAAGAGGAAGGTAAGCATTTAATCGAATATTCGGTTTGTCCACATTCAGGCAATACACAGAAATGTGATGAAGCATCGTTTCAATCGGAATGCTACCTTTCTCGTGTGCAAGTAGAACAACTGTCCGAGAACTCTATGATTGCAGAGGGGCTGCAACTCTGCAATCAACAAAAATAATGGATAGTATAAGACTCTTATAATATTTGTGTGCTCTACAGTGTCAAAGTTAATTTTAACACATATATACTACATACTCGTATGTAGTTGGATTGATCAAAAAGCGAATAAAACTGAACGATTTGTAATTTTTTTTTATCGAAGTGTTATGATTAAATAAACGTATAAACCTTAAGAAAAGAACGATGTTTTGTTCCAAGCTTTTTCATACTAAACAAGGCGATTACTGAATCGATTATTGTAAGCTACTCGAACAGTCTAAAAGAAAACGAATTGGATAATCTATCAGACCACCTTTAATGACAATATTTGGACACCTTTCAAAAACTTCAGTTGCCTTAAAGCGGATCTGACTGTACATACTTCGCTGTGTTGCTGCTGCCGTCCAAGTAAACAACGACTGCGATTTCGGCCTGTGCACAACTTCGGTGCAGCCAAACAAAGGCGTCGGCTGAATTACAGTTTGTTTTGTTGTTGCCACAAATTTTGCTACAGTTGTGTGGCACTGCGACTAGTTGTGGCTGTGCTCGTTTTGTCGTTTGGTTGCCGTTGTTTGTTTGTTGCCTCTTAAAACCGAATGGAATGCAATGCGTTTGAAGAATGAGAACGAACAAAGCAGCAAAAAATATTGTGGAAGCGTAGAAAAATAAAGCGAACCACATCAGCAAAACAAACTAGAAACATTAAGCAGACAGAGTTGCCAACCATGAAGGCAAAAAAATGTTTTCTCCAGAACGAAGAAATATTTTTTGGTTGATTAGTAATAGTCGCCCTCCATAGAGCCGTTTTATTAGCAAATCCTTAATATTTAGGTACACTTTATCGTATTTTTTAAGCTCTCAGACTTAATTTTCATGGGCATTTGCAAATGTGCTTTGGCATTAACTTCGAAAATCTACTGGCGGCGAGCTTAAATTTTTCATTGCGGTTTGTTCGAACAGTTTCCCTACAAAGTTAAGAAATCCTGGTGTGACAACTTATCAACGACAGAATTGGTGCGATATTTTTGTGTGCTCACATGAGCGTTTCTTTCGATTTCTGTATACTGCGAGTGACGTTCCCGCCAGCCAAATGCAATTTTAAATGAAAATAAAAGTAATTCGCCTTTTCGCCATTGCCTGATGGCGTAGCTGGATTTGGATCGGTCAGGCTTAGTTTTTTTTTAAGCGGAGCGAGAGATTTGTGGAATATTTGATCATTCACCTTTCTAACGGTTAGGCTAGAATGGTCCTTTTTCTCTCCTCCGCACACAAACCCACCAAGAATGACAACCGTTACCCATCAGGACTAAATACAGGTTTTTATACTTTCATGGAAATCGTATCTATATTGAGTTTGGTCCGATGTTTGTAAGTACCAGAATGATAAGAGTTAGACGCATCTAAAAGTATACCGAAATGATCAAGACGATGAGCAGAGTCGATTTAGCCAAGTCCGTATGTCTGTCCTTCTGACCGTTTGTTCGTCTGTTCGTCTGTTCGAACGCTAACGAGTCCCTCAGTTTTTGAGTTATTTTAATGAAATTTGGCAGTCAGGTGCCTTTTTATACTTTATTAGACATTTGTCCGGAACCGGCCAGATTGGACGACTATAACGATTGTTCACATATTTTGCTCCATAACTCCTTCATTTAAGCAGCTAGAGGTTTGAAATTTTGAAAAAAGGTCAGCTTTTATTAGCTCTATATCAGCAGTGAAAATCATATAGATCACAGAAATATAACATATGTACATATATGTACCTCACATTCAACCGATGGTTCAGATATCCTATTTAGCACGAAATCCCCTCCAGCAGCTAAAGTCTTGAAATTTCGCACAAATAATAGCTAAATATGAGAACTATTTTAGCAGTGAAAATCTCAATGATCGGATAAATATAACATATATGTACGTAACTCCTTCATTTAGTCAGCTAAATACTAGAAATTCCGCACAGATATTAAATATTATTGGGACTATTAAAGCAATCAAAATAATTAATATCGAATAAATACTACATATGGGTCCCATTCATGAAAGGTATGAAGGTTTCAGCATAGCCGAAGACAGCATTTTTTTACTTGTTATTTATTTATTTTGTTTTTATATTAATAGAGGCTCCTAGCCCCGCTTACAAATTAAATTTTGAAAGAAAACATACTTATGTATTTATGTACGTTGCTTATGAGTTTATACCTTTCCTGGTATTTGAAATATTCAACTTCAATTCATATACATACATATTCATATACAAATAATGTTGAAAGTCCGAAATGAATGCAAATTCTATGAGGTTTTCAGTAGCTTACATTTTGTTGTCCCAACCTAAAGCTTTGAGCTTAATTTTACGCTGCAGCTTTTTATACAAGCCGGCTCCAGCGTCATCTGGCGGCAGCTTAGCCTTTTCATGTCCTGACCAACCCCAACATTGTTACGCCATCACATTAGCCATTTCGTGGAAAACAAAAACAATATGAAGAATTCAGCTCAGCTGTGAGAGTGTCAATTGCCGTTCGATAAAATGGAAAGTACACCGGCTAATTTTTTCCGGTCGATGTGATGAAAATTCAGCGCAGTATCAGGTGGTTGTTAAAGTGCGGAGTTAAGGGCAGGGCCAATTAAAGTTCAAGGTTGCAAAGTTTTGCTGTAGAAATTTGCAGTATTATTTGTTTAACTAGTGGAAAATGATATAATTCGTTTGTTTAAGATGCTGAAAATTTCTTGATGTACATATGTGAAAAAAATATACTTACATACATACATACATATATTAAAGGTGCATTGCGTTTGAATTATTTTTTTTTGCATTGTGAATTAATCGGTGCTTCCACGGAGTACACTGCCATTTTTAGTTCGATACCCTCAATGAATGTTGAATTTATTTCAAATTGGGCCAAAAATAAAAAAAAATGTTTTATGCATTTTTACAGCTTATAATTTACCTTTACATATGTACATGTTAGTATATGTATATATAAGTGTGTATTGATTTCGCGTAAGCCGGTGTGTGTTCACTTCAAGCCAAAATCGAATGCGCAATATCCGATAACATTTCAATTCACTAGTGTTGGAAAAATAAAATAAGCCGAACTATGTTATATATTTAAAATAAAAAATATCTACGAATACAAAAATACAAACATACATACATACTTACATATGTATATGTATTAAGATATGTTGGTGTTACCTCAGCGAGTGATAAAATAATTTATTTTAATTTTAATTTATCTACTCATAAATGCATACATAATAAAATTTAAGTATTTATATACATACATACTTATGTATGAAAGTGGAAAACTTCATAAAAGATTAGCAAATGGCGTAGTTTCAGTTAAATCTTGTCGGCCATCATTGCCATTATTTACGAGTATAGCCTTAGTACTTCGGTATAACAGTCAGCGGCTTCGGGTAAGTGGCGGTACTGCTTTGAAGTGTGTACTCATCATTATATTTATTTGAATTTTTTTTTTGTTGGAATTTTTGCAATTTTTGTTCATGCATATTATTATGTAAATGTACAAATTTATTTACATACATACATATGTATGTACATCGGTATTTATGTATTTATATTAGTTGTTGAGATTTCATAACTAAATATTGCGCGCTTTATTAAACATAGCGTATATCTATGTTACTTTAGGTAACCACGAAAAATGGTTTAAAACTAAAATTTCGTACTCGTACGCTGCTAATGTTTTGCGGCGTATTTAAATGCGGACATGCGCAGTGGAGCCGAGAAAAATTCTTAGGTAACCAAAACTCTGCAAAAGGCAGCAAATACGAAATTGACATCCTTCATACGTATGTAGATGTATAACATTCGATCACAAAGGTTTAAGTGTTGATCAAAAAATGTTTCTCGGAATGTAGTTTTTGCTGCATACTAAGAGGCATACCAACACTATTTCAATTGGTCAAAAACTACTTTTCCGCGAATTTTGGATATGTTGCAGAGGAGGTCCTAAAATGTCGATAAACGCAAAACCAAATTTTTTTTCAAAAGTTATGCAACTTTAAAAATGTAAGATGTCTCGACGTAAGCCATTGTTAGGTCTACCAAAAAAAAAATTCAGTACTTTTTTATAGACATAGAGTCAGAGATGTACATATAAAAAATGTTTTTTTTTCTTTAAGTAAATTATTTCATATCTTTGTTAATAAAAAAAAATCAATTTGCCGAAAAATCATGTTTCCACGATTTGTCACATTTGTCTGAAATAGACGTGACACAAAAAACACAAATCAATATTTTTCCAAATTTTTTTTTAGACGAAAACTGTGTATTTGATTATTGTTTCAGACAGTCATTTGGAGGCTAGGATCCATGTCTTTGTAAAAAACTAGTGTGCAACAAAAAATTCACTTCTAGAGAATTATTTTGATATACTTACGCTCAACATTTGTTCCTCTCTTTTAATTATCAACGTTTTTTAAATCAATTGGAATCATTTGCGTCACGGCTTTATTACTCAGTTACTATTAGAACCTTTTTATGTTGAAATTTTTTCGTACGACGATTGCTCATCCTGAAATTCATATTGTCGGTGAGACTGTAAATCAATATTTGGACTAATACTTCTGCCTCTCTTGTAAGGCACTTCTTAAATTGGACTGATTACCCACTTGTTTTGTTTGTGTGTGGGGTCATAGAAAATTTCAAAACAATTTTTGGAATTAGGTTGACACATTTTGTTGTTTATGAAAAATCGATTTCCGCATTCCGAAATAAGAAATTTTTACACTCGCGCGATGTGGTGTTAATTATTTAAATGCGAGTGCAGTTGCAACACCTTTTTGTTTAACGCATTGCTAGTGCCAAGTACGCACTTACATACATACGTACATACATACATACATACATACATACATACATATGTATGTATGTATATACATAACAACTAATAAATACTTATGTATGTATATGAATGTAGTGCCTGTATAAATTTTGTATTTCTGAAAGTGGGTCCCTTCTAGAATGTTACACGAAAGTTGTGATGAATAGACAGACGGTGGCAATGCCAGTGTCGCTTCTTCATGTTACTGTTTCCGCATATTGCAAGCACTCCATCAATCATACTACAATGTTAATATCTGCATGTATATGTATGTATGTGTGCGAGGATCGTCACATATGTATTTCGCCATCAGCTACACAAAATTCTTCTGAAGCGACAATTTTCCAATGGCACTTTAAATTTGTCAACAACATTTCGTCTTGTTTGTTTTAACTTAAAATAAAATTTTTGTTTAGTTGTAGCATCGCGAAGCTTTTAAGTTGCCGCCAAAAAAAAAAAAAATGCGCAATATGAGTGAAATAAAATAAATTAAAGAAAACAAAAAGTACTTACTTACATACATACATACATACATACATATGTATGTACGAACAAAAAAAGGGTGTACAAGTGTGCATGTACATATATATTTTAGTACACAATATATGTGCACTCCGTTCACAAATTATAACGCAACCACATACTCGTATTGACAGATTTCGACAGTTTATTTTTCTTCTAATTATTTAAAATTATTTTTCAAGTAAAATATGGTTCATTCTCTAAGGAAAACCATAAACAACCACTTTTAAACTATTTATAAAATGTATGATTTTTCAAAAATTTCAACTATGTATGTAAATAGGAACTTAAAAAAAATTTTCCAGAATTTTTTGAGTATGCACTTTTTTTGGTTCATTCAACTTTAGTCTGCACTTTGCATGTTTCGATTCCGCGATTATTATTTTTTATATGCAAGCAATTACGAAAGAGCGTCAGTAAAAAATTAGCAAAAATCGTAAGAACTAGAAACTTGCACTTTGTTGAACTAAAATGAAATGAGCTACTTATCTGCATACCACAAAAAATTCTAAAAAGTTTTTTTTAAATGTTCGAAATTTTGATGAAGTTTCGATGAATGTTTGTCTTACTTTTTTATAAAATTTAAAAATTTAAAAATTTCTTTTAGTGGTATTTTAATTGAAAAATAATTTTATATAATTGGAAAATCCTCACTAACAAACTTGCGCGCAAATGCTCCTGCTTAGCTAAATAAAAATATATTTCTTAATTTTATTTCTCAAGCAATTTTCGCTATCCCTAATTTTTTACTGATATCTACAATATTATTTGTTGAGGTAATCATTTCTAAAATACACCAAAACATAATCAGATCTAAACAAGAAAATTATTGTTTTTTTTAAACAGATCTTAGAAATTTTAAACATTTTCTCAGCCAAAAAAAAAAATAAAAAATATAAAAAAAATCGGAAACAAAGCGTTCGGAGACGGCGGCGAAGAGCTTGTAAAACACAGTAACATTTTTTCTGATTAGTAAATGCCAGCAGATTGGAATCTTAGTGCATTTTGCCAAATCCATTAGAAATATGAACATACAACATTTTCCAAAAAGCCCTCATAGTTGTGCCCCTCCGAACACAATGGAAACAGCTGTCTCCTCTTAGTTTGAATAACTGGCACAACTTCTTAACGGCGAGAGACAAACGTTTGTACATAGGTAAAAAAAAGGAGAATAAGTGCAACTTCCAGATAACTAAATAATATTATTGAATTTTCCGCACTTACTTTCATATACCGCATGAGCAGTGAAGTCACGTGTTGCCATATTTGCACTTCCAAGACGCTACTTGCTAAGCGTGTCGCCAGCAATGTGTGCGCTGTTATCTGCACGCGCGAAATTTTCAATGTAAAATGGAAATAAACAATCGCGCGTGTCTATTTGAATGCACCTACATATGTACGTATGTATGTGTAAGCTATTAGTAGTCAATTGTGTCTAATTGAAACGCAAAGAATAAATAAAATTCTAACGCACGCGGGTGCAAATATTACGTATACGTTGCGTCACACAGTTGTTGGGTGGTCCGTTGGCATTTAGAAAAGTGCACTCTAGGGCAATGGAGTGTTAAAAATATATATTTACAAATTAGAGACTATGCAAGTGCTCGGCAGACGTAGGATTGTTTAACTGAGGACCATTTTCAAATCGACAGTTAACTGTTGCAATTGTGCCCATAAATAATGAGACCCACCGCGGTACCACAAAGTACGTAGTGATTATCTTCTGGGTAGCACACTTTAACCTACAAATATTGACGTAATATTTGAACTTACGGTAGACTTTTTAAGCTGTGTTTGTGCTGTATTGATTTTCGTAACAACAGCGTCAATGCATATACAAACATACATACGTAAAGAACTATCTCAATAACATGGGAATTTAATTTAAGCTGATGTTATTCTCAATTTCAAATAGCTGCTGCAGTTAAAGTTTGGTGTCCCAAAATCTTGAAATGGAATTATCTTCACTCAGCGAATAATTGTAAAATCTAATAATTTTAACACATTCCGTTAGTGATCTTTCTGTCACAAGAATACCATAAGTGAAATTGAGATATAAACATTACAATGTCATTGCCCATAAATTTCAGATTTATTTTGAAAAAAGAAATAATAAAAAATTTTGTTATGAGTCATGAATGTAAATTAGTTGAATTAATTAATTGAATACTATGAAAGAGCAAAAAAGGCAACTTGCGTAGTAACGCAAACACAAATGTAAGAAAATACATAATAAACAATTGACAACCCAGCAAACATTTTTATTTGCACAATAATTTTCCATTAATAAATATTGCAAGAACTACTTCACCTAACAAAGCGCTTTCCCTAAAGTTTTGTATACGATTGGCAAAGCGTGTTTCCCGCGACCAAGCCAGAAAAAAAAAATAATCAAAAGTCGTCCAAACCCTTCTCAGAGTAGCAGTGAATTCATCGCATTGATGAGAAAAAATTTACAAAATATTTTTAGAAATATATTGTTAAGAGAGTTGTGTTAAAATACCGTCAAACGCATTTCCGAAAGCGTCGCCAATTTACCGCTCGTGAGTACCGCAACCAATTTTCTTCCAAATGCTGGCTGGGCATTGATTTCCTCCGGGGAGCGGAAGAACAGCCACCTGGAGCAAAGAGAAATCAAAAATTTAAAAAAAAAAATTAGCATTAGAAGGTGAAAATATAAAGATACACAAGTTTATTTTGCTTTAACTGCGAAAAGCAGAAAAACGGTCAGCGAGCGTAGAATAAATTGCCAAGCGAACGCCGATTTAGCAACCAAAGTAGCGCCCCCTTGCTCCGTACTCCCCACTTACTAACTTGTTTTGTTGTTTTTGTTGTTGTTGTGGCTGACTTATGGTTACTGGTGGCCTTGGCAAGGTTTATTAACCCCATTGCTCATATGTTAACAATTGCTGGCCATAAAAAGGCATTGTTTTGCCATCGCATAAGTACATAGTTGATGCGGAAAATGTGACTCATTTTGAATAAACGGATAAACAAACATAACTATAAACATACATATGTATGTATGTATATATGTATGTATATATGTATGTATATACTCGTATTTGAATCTTTACATGTGCGCTTATGGGACATTTGGGAATGGTATGTGTGCAATGCTTTGTAAATAGGCAACCCACGGTCGTAGGGGAAATCATTACATTTGTTGACTGGGCGAAATTAAAGTGAACACCTACATAACTCACATTCTTGAAGTTTGGTAAAAAAAAAAAATCGGTCAGGGCAAGTAAAATCTTAAGTGGGTCCTCTACTCCCAAGGTCTGAAATCGAGCGGTTTTTTTTGGAAATAAATTGCGAAGGATCTACTGAATGAGTTTAAGACATTTTATTATTTATTTTAAAGGTACATGTTTTGACTTTAAAACTTTTGTATTGAATACTAAAAGAAAAAAGAAAAATGGTTGACCTTGAAACGTCATTGACTAAATTGATTTTGAGCCGGCAGGGGTCCCTCTTAAGTAAAATTCTGGCCAGTTGGATAATCTCTAATCAGAAATTAAATATTATTTATAATCACAGTTACGTTGGCGATGTTTTTCCGAGACAGAATTTTCTTATTTTGGAAATTGTAAAATTTATGCAACGATTTGTGAAAATTTTCAATGTTCACATAATTTTTTTAAATATTTAAATTAAACATGGCGGTATGTTCACTGAATATATAATTCAATAAAAAATTGTTTGAAATCGGACCAATAATTTTATAAAAAAAGTCTTACTCGGCAGCCTCAAAAAACACTACTTTCGGGAAAACACGTTTTAAGATAAATTACGGCGTATAACTTGATGGAGACGGGTACATTACGAAGCCCAGAAGCATGAAAAGGAATGTGCTTTCTACGAAATCCTCTTTGTGGCGTATTCTTAAATACATATAGAGCCGTGCTCCCAGTTTCACATTAACAAATTTCCCTGTGGATTCGGTTTAATATCACATGTTTGGTGCTCCCAATTTCACATTTATGTACATATATTTTTGTGAATTGATTCCGAATGCTTGGTTGTATGTGAAATGAAAAGTAAATGACAAAAAGTGTGTAAAGATTTGCCATGCATATAAATTCATATATTTTGGATGGACCCAGCTATATAGTGTAAGCGCCAAATTGTTTTTATTATTATTAATTTTGCGCTAATAAAATTCAACGAAAGAGAATAACGGTTTTTCAATGTTCGAAAAATCAGAACCGGCGATAACCAATTTGAAAACAAAAACAATTCGATAACACTCGAATTTACTTTGAGTGTTATTAGGAAAACCGGAATAATGCACCAAGAATCCCTGCTGCTCTTTCATGCAATATATCCACTTAGGCTTAATTTCTTGTAAGTCAAAATCATTGGCAACAAAAATTGCAAGAACTGACATCGGTGTTGCAAATGCTGAAACTATATAACAATTTATTTTCATTTAAGGGACAACATTTCACGCAAAACTCGATGAAATCCATTACGCTACTGAGATTTAGATGATCATCCAGTTGACATTTCCAAGCACCAACCTTTCTTTGTCTCTAACATGAAAGCGATTAGGCAATACGAGCGATTGGCGTTAGGGGTTTTACGTCCTGCAAACAAGAAGGTTGGGTTCATAACCCCTTCCAAGGTTGTTCCAATTTTTCCTGCAGGGCCTACTCGAAGCAAAAGTTTATAATTGATATGTACACCGGGTTACTGCGTGCCGTGATCTATGAGCGTAAGTACACAAGTACGTATGTATGTATGTACGTATGTAATGTACATATGTATGTATGTATGCATTTGTTTCTGTGTACACTTGTAATCGGTTTAAGTAATTTCATCAGCCAAAAATGAGATCTCGTATGAATGAATGAGTATTGGTAGTGGAATCAAAGAAGCTAATAGTAGAAGAATTAAGTGAAACATAGTTGCTGTTGCTTGCATATGTGGATGTGCACACACATACAAGATGTTCATACATACATACATAGGTATGTAAAAAGAGACGAAGCATCGCAAAAAGAAATGAATAAATAAATTTTGTAGATATGTATGTATGTATGTATGCATGTATGTGTGTGTGTGTGGATGTGCCATATACATACATACATACATACATGCATATGTATGTACACTCGTAACATGTGTGCGATTTTCGCAAGCCTTTGAAAAAAAACCTGTACAAAAAAGAGTTGAATGAATCTTTTCAAAACATTTTTTGCCACTAAAAGTTTTTATTTTTTTTTTAATTTTTTTTTTTTTTTTTTTTTATTATGGAACTTTGCTTTCAGGTTTTGTTTTCTCTTTTGTTGTTTACATTATGTTGTTTGCAAATATTATTCAAGTGCTGAGATTGTTTCGCTCAGAAACTCAGAAACTGGTTCCCTACACTTTTTCATTCTAATTGAATTCTTGCGCTTTTTTGGCTTTTGCAAAAATCGCGGTGCTTGTATTTAGTATTGTTGCTGGCGTTGCTGGCCGGGAGGGAGGTGCTGCAAATGGCGCTGAGGTTATTGTCTCTAGGAGGCGTTTTCAAGACGCAGTAGCCGCGTGTGCGAGTGAAATGTGAACTTCGGTAACTCACAGCTAGTGCGCGCTTTTAAAGGCCAGCACATTCTCTGTCGCTGTGCGTGTGCGTTTGTGTGTGCAGATGTGCGCACAAGCTTACGCACGATAACAAGCAAGCGTTTCAAACTGGCCCGAGTATTTCTGTTTTACGAAAAACAAAAAAAAAAAATAGAAACAAAAAATCGCCTGCTTCAAGTCGGAGCGTTGCTTTAGTCGGAAGAGGTTTTTGGCCTCAAGCAAAACTTTTTTCATTGTAATTACGCGTTTTACGATCTTCACTTTTATATTCTTCTTGCGGTATGTTTTTCATAGCTTCATTAAGAGAATGCACATGCTAGCGCTTCTTGTGAAACGTTGTTTTTTTCTTCTTCTTCTTATTAAAGAGTGTCGAGTCTACATACATATGTATGTATGTATGTATACTATAAATGCGATACAAATATACATATGTATGTACACGTACCGTCAAGTACGCGCGGTGGCCATTGTCTCTTCAATAAAAGAGACTCGGGTCGATCGCCACCGCAGTGTCGCATTTCGTCTGTCTTTCGTTCGGAAAAGGGTGTTGACGATTCATCCGTCGGGGCTGTCTCCTGGTGCTGGCGAGTAAAAGTTTAAAATTTTCGAGTATACGTTAAGTTCCTCGATAGACAATTATCATTCTACAAGAATACAAGAAGAGTAATATCAGTTCTCTAAATATCGAACTTTTAACGGGAGCGTTTAGTTTTTCTAAAATGACTGCATAATTTAAGAATTAGCAATCAGAGATAGCGAAACGAAGTTACCCTTCTCATCGAAAAACAAATCGTGCTCTAGGCACTTGTGGTCTGCCCTTACACCTTGCAGCGCCTTTCCAGCTAAGCTGCCTTCATCGCTACATTTCCACCTCGACCATCTGACATTTCAAAATGTGGGCTTGTGCCTCCGGGGATATGTAGCGGGCTCTCTTTTCGAATTGATATTTTGCCGAAGAGCTCAGCTTCGTCATCCCTTTCCCTTCTCCTCATATTTTCCCTTCACGAAATATTAACTAAAAAAAGTTCCACTTTTGGGTTCTCAGTTTATCTAGTAACTGAAATTTAGGATATTAGTCAGCAAATGTGTAATGCTTACATACAAACTTAAGTGTGTATAAACGTATCAATTTGGAAGGCGATCTTCTATTTCATTTACGTTTTGGTGTCTTTTTCTTTCTTTTGTCGGACAGCGCCAAAACCAAACGCTTCTAACTTGCCGGCCGGTCGGTCCGCCTGTCTAGCCGCTGCGCGACCACCAGCACCGTCCGCTGCCCGACCCTTTCGCGCCTTGTTGAATTTTACGTTCGCGTGTTGATCCGTGTCAATAACCTGTAAACATTTTCGAATTTTTTGCGCGTTTTCATTACACCACTTTAGCTTTGGCTTTACTTGGTTTTGCTTCTTTTTTGGACATTTTTTTTTTGATTGTACACCGAAGTATTTGTTATACACAATATGTACATATGTATGTATGTATGGATGTATGGATGCATGAGGGACCACCTCTCTTGGCGTGTATTGCTGCTTTTATTCGGCTTATGTGGCGAAATAGTTATTCTGTTGAGCGCATTGCTCCCCTTCTAGCGCTTTTGTGCTTCCCCAGCTATATTTGCTTTATTTATCTTGTCTGATTTGTTTTGATTTCTCGTTTGCGAATTTTGAGTATTTATTTATTATGCGCTGCGTGTGGCTACCTCTCCAGGATGCTACTAGTTGCTCCCAACTAAGGCGCTGGCGTGGCGGACTAGCAGAGCAGCGATAAATGACAAATGAACTGCGTAAAACCAATGCGTGGCAAATTTCGAGTAGCGTTTGAAGCGAGCACTGGTGTGACAGTGAACTTGCGCCCGAACCAACATTCACACACATAAATCAGCGCACACATAAAACATTCGATGCAATACGATGGACAGATCATCGCTACAAAGGAATAGTAGTGGGATTGAGACGATTATTGGAAAAATTGGCCCTCATTGGGGGCCAAGCTATCATTTCCGTCTCGTTGCAAGTAATAAGCATTCAAACTGCAAAGGTTTGCAGCTGAAGAGATTCGCTCTTTTCGCATAGATCCCAAGTGATGCTTTCTTAGCTAGACAAATAAGGGATGAGACAGTGGGCAGTGAAGTGACTGTACATTAACACTTGTGCTCCGAATCGTATCTAATATTCCATATTTCAATGCCAATTTTTATTTACATATAATTATTTACTCTTTTTTCCAATTTCTAAAATAAATCAGTCAAATTCGTTCCCATATCAGATTTCTTTAAAATGCGCTTAGTCTCTTCGTTCGTTCGCGCGGCTTTGCTAACACAAACCCGCAGTGTTCTCCAGCGGAATGCGCTGCGTGGACTAGCTGACTACACCAAAACGAGGGTCAACCTCAAGCTGACTGGCGATTCAAAAGTCATTTGCCAAGGCTTCACCGGCAAACAAGCAACATTTCACTGCTCGGAAGCCATTAAATATGGCACAAAATTGGTCGGCGGGGTTTCGCCAAAGAAAGGCGGTACCAAACATCTCGACAAACCCGTCTTTGCCACCGTCGAGGAGGCAAAAAAGGAATTGAATCCGCATGCGACTGTACTCTATGTTCCAGCGGGGGGCGCTAAGAAGGCAATCGACGATGCAATGAAAGCCGAAATACCGCTGATCGTAGTCATCACCGAAGGCATACCCCAGCATGATATGGTGCGCGTAAAGGACGCGCTAATGCAGCAGGAGAAGAGCCGCATCGTCGGTCCCAACTGTCCGGGTATTATAGCACCGGAGCTGTGCAAGATTGGCATCATGCCTGGCAATATACATAAGCGCGGCTGTGTGGGCGTGGTCTCGCGCTCCGGCACGCTTACGTACGAGGCGGTCAACCAGACGACTCAACACGGCATGGGCCAGACCCTCTGCGTGGGTATAGGTGGGGATCCCTTCAATGGAACCAACTTTATTGATTGCCTCGACGTTTTTCTGAAAGATCCTGACACGAAGGGTATTGTATTGATAGGCGAAATCGGTGGCAATGCGGAGGAGGATGCTGCCGAGTACTTGATCGAACACAATTCGGGCGATAATGCCAAGCCGGTTGTGGCCTTCATAGCTGGACGCACAGCGCCACCGGGCAGGCGTATGGGTCATGCTGGCGCTATTATTTCGGGTGGCAAAGGCAAGGCCGTCGACAAGGTGAAGGCATTGGAGAAGGCGGATGTGATTGTGTCGGAGAGTCCAACCAAACTTGGCTATTTGCTGTCGGAGGAGATGAAGTGTCGCAAATTGATCTAGTGAGGCTGGCAAGTGCGAAGATGAAGGAAGGGAAATCTTTGTTAATGTAGTTAGTTGGAACTGTATCTGCTGGAAAATGCATACATGTATACGTACATATATTTTCTAATAAAAATATGACGGTTTATATGAGACTTCATAGCTCATTCTAACGAATGATTTCTTCTTTGTAGCAGATATAGGCAGAACTGGAAATATCATTGACTCATCAACGTCTATGAGACAAGTCGGTTGAAATTTTTCATACGAATCCCTTGCTTTCTTGCTCTTTTCTTATGCTTTCATACTTTCCATATTGTGTTTGTTAGAACTTTGGCAATGGTCACTAAGAGACGATGTTTTGGTGAACATGAAATCTATAATGTTTCCGTATGATTAGCCGTCACCGCAATCCGTTGTGGCGTATAAACTTAATGAAAATCTGTCTTAGTAGTTTATTCTACCAACCTTTAAATAGAATAGTTACAACCAATTATTCAACAAATCTGTTATTTAAGACACCATCTTTATAGAAGTCTATTTGAAACATTCAATTCCTTCCACATGTCAGAACTGCAGCCTTCAAAGGAAAAGCTATTAAAGTCTAAAACGTTGTTTTGTTAAAAATGCTCAGTGATACTTTCATAAATACATGCGTTAAATATTGTTTATCGGCAGAAGTGTTGATCGTTATGCTACAAAAATAACTTTATTAATATCCAAGTGTGAATTACATATGAAAATAGCAATCAATAATTAAAAACAACAAATATTATTTTCCTCGGGTGTCGGTAGCGCTTCTGTAGTTCGCGTAAAGGTGTTAAATATTAGTAGAATGCATTCCAAGAAAATGTTGAACTATGATAACAATAATAGCACATTAACAGAGGTTACACTGCCACTGAAGTATTTTGATTATTTTACATTAGTTTGAAAGTTTGTCTTACAATATTAAAAAGCGAAAAGTATCAAAGCAAAATGTTCATACATCGTGATATTGGAATCTCCGAATGCAAATAATTTTTGTTAAAATATTAATTAAGACGATCACAACACTGGCTTTGCCGAGCATCAGTATTAATTACTTAATAGTTAACCGAAATAAACCAACGTAGGAAAAATGGAAACGGACCTCACCCGAATTGAATGATTTGTGTTTCTTCGGATTTATTACCTGTACTTGACTGGACTGAGATATGGAAAGCTTAAGTAGTGAATAGAGAAATTACCCCTTTAAAGATTGAAATGAGCAAATCTCAAGTCGAGACACTTTTTTTTTTCTTTGTTCAGGAGAACTTTTATGAAGACTGAGATTTTGAGAAAAATAACAAAAGTGATCTGAATCCCTGAAGAAAATTGGACCCAGCTATCGTTTTTGTAAAGCGAACATTTCCAACCAAATTGGCTGCATTTCAATTAAACCTGGGGTACTTGGGTGTTGTATGCAATAATGCTTCGTACCACTCTCACTTAGAAAGGGCGATCTCCAATCCGAAATTCAAATTACAGTTTATCAAGTACATTTTACATATTCGGAAAAACATTCTACAATTTCTAAATTATATTTTACAGTTTCGGAAGTACAATTTACAACTTCTGAAATTCTTTTTACATTTTCTGAAGTGCAATTGACTATTCTGAAGTTCATTTTACCTTTTCCGTAGTACAATTCACTATTCTGAATTTCATTTTACGATTTCTGAAGTACAGTTGATTGTTCTGAAGTACATTTGTTGCTTTCTGAAGTACTATTGGAAAAGGTGTAGTATTTTTCTTTGTCTATTTTGTACTAGTATGAGACTGGCACATTATTGATCCAAATCTGACAATTGCAATCTCGTAGGACATTCTCATGCTTAAAATACTAGTGGAAAAAGACAGCTGGCTGACTAGTTGGGCTTCCAATGCATACTAGTTGTGAAGTAGTTTACAACTCGTACTCGTACATTTGACTACAGGGAGAGTGCAGTGTGTGTGCGTTTACGTGTGTAAATTAGGAAAACGGCAGGTGATGGAATGACGACTGTATTGCTGTCTCTCTAAATATACTTCGTTCCTTTTCCTATGCAGTTAGTCGCCTCGTTCAACAGGTGATGCCGCTGGCTTCTACAACGAGTCAGCACGAAACGTGCATTCGTCAGGACATTACATTATTTCTGCTATTTTATTCCGCATTGTCGTGGCTGCTCGTAATTGTTATTTGGCTGCAACAGATGTTGCACTCCCGCTGCATTCGCGTTTTGTTTACATTTCTCTCAACGTCAGCTTTGAAATGAGGATTAAGGAACTGCGCAGTTGTTCTGGCACCACAGCAATGTTTTGGCAGGTCAAGGTGTTCAAGGCGACGCTAAAAGTACTGCAGAAGGTAGAATTAAGAAGCTAACAAAGTGCTTCTGCTGCTATAGAAAAGAAATAATAATAAAAATTGCGGCGCAGGTGGCACGATTAGCAGCACGCGTGCAACAAGTAATTACAAACAATCGTACGTGTATTTATTTACGCTGCCGGCTGCCGGTAGGGAATATGAAAATGTTAGGGCAGATGGCTGACGCGGTGTCCAGGTATTATTGCAACAATAAAGGTACGATTGTAAACCCCAAGCGCAGCTGCTCCTGCGCCTTTAACTCGTGGCATGTTGGCATTCGAAATTGAATTGCAGCTGCTTCATTTATTTAATATTGGTTGTTGTTGTGTCTTGCATTGCAAAGTATTCTATTTAAGTCAAAGGATCGAAAATTGAAAGATGCTTTAGGAAAAATTAAACATTCATACATACAAACACATTTAAAAGAACACTAAGCCATAAAGGAAGTTATAAGCACAGATACCGAAATTCATAAGCAAACCTGTATAAAAAGTATGAGCCCGAGAAAATCCTTCGCATATTTAATCGCATATTTAAAACTTTTATTTTATGTTTTTACCCAATGATACTTAGTTAAGGAAAAAGTTACATTATTATTGTAAATAACTTAATCGTATTAAACTATTTCGTTGATTTGTTGTGTCAAATATCAGAACCTTACACGCAGAACTGTTAAATGTATGTCACAGTTCATCTATCAGTATTTGTCCACAAACATACATATTTTTTTGTGAGAAGTATCTGCTTGGTAAAACAACATTCTGAGCTTGCCAATGTCTGACAAAAGCTATAGCTGCAGAAGCTTTGGAAAAATGTGTGGCACTTCAGCCTCCATCAGCTTGCTGGCCTAATCCAAATTTTTTCTCATTGTCTTTGTGAACGTTGAAATGGTCATCCATGAACTACGTTGCTTGTGAAATGAAATTAGCAGCGTGTAGCACGAAACTGCAGAAAGCAAACAAAGCTCTTTCACAAACTCTTGACACTCATCGTGCAATGCGTGCGCGTTTGAACGCGGGTGCGGATAAAAACAAACAACAACATGCCAGAAACAACAACAAAAATTGGGCAACAAATGCAAAGACAACAATGCAAATTCCATTCACTCGCTTCCGCATTCCTAATTAATAACTCATGCAGCACCGCAATGCCACAGCGCGCGTGCAACAAACTGACATGTACATACATACATACATACATACATTGTATTTACATAAGTACATTTGTGTGTGTGTGTGTGTGTGTGTATATATGTAGAATATGTATGTGGTAAGAGGTGTTTGAACGGCACTAATAATTCGTTGGGCATGCAAAGTAAACAAACCAACCAAAGAGGAGCGAAGTGGGCGTTTGCTTTGTTTGTGTAACTCCACTTGGCAATATGTTGCAACATTTTCACAACTCGCCGCCATAAATTACAATAGATGAATTATTTCGAGCTGAACGTGAAATACATACTACATATATTCCTTACTTCAATTGTCATGTAAACGTGTATATAATATAGTAATGTATTAATGTACATAATTAGTATTTAAAATTTAAAAAGAGTTCGAAGTTTGGCCGATTTAAAATGGTAAATTTTTGTTAAAAAAAAGCTTTTTCATGTTAGAAATGCACTAAAAAAAAAATTTTTACTACGATGTCAAGATGCAAAGTATGCAGCTGTCATATCAAGTTTAAGATGTTTGAAGTCAAAAGTAATTCAGAAAACACCACTTTCTGTTTTCTGATAAGTTTTTTAAAAAAATGGAAACATAAGCGTAGGAGTAAGACGAATTCTTAGACGGTAATATTGCCATTAAATCTGACTTGATTTTGATTTTTCGCTTTGGCGGACTGCATGTCAAATTTCTTCACTCTGATTGGTCAGTTATGTCTCGTCTAAAAGAATTTAAACTGCAGTTGCAACTGCCTTTTAAATAATCGCTTTGCCTACGAGCATATGAGAAATAAAAACAAAATATTTTCGTGCGATCATTAGAGGCGATCAGAAAACTCAAACAAAAGTTTAAGAAATGACAGACCAAGTCTGCAGTGTGATTTTGGACTTACTTACTTACGAGTACTTAATTGGCTCGATAACCGCCTGTGCGATTTTGGCCGAGCTTAGCATAGCACGCCAGTTATTTCTATATCTCGCTTCTTACTGGCGCCAATTCGAAATACCAAGGGTACCCAGGTCCTTCATCGGTTGGTCTTTCCAACGCATAGGAGGCCTCCCCTTTCCTCTGCTTATACCAGCGGATCTTTATTCGCTGCACCATAACTATGCCCTTGTAAAGCACGTACAGCACATCGTCCCATCTTCAGCGGTATTCTCCATCGCAAAGGCGTAAGGACCCATACATCTTTCGGAGAATCTCTCTCTCGAACACTCCAAGCGCCCTCTCATCTGATGTCTTTGGATTGACAATTGACGACTAACGAAATGGTTTCCCTAGTTCAAAGAAAATCTAATAGCGTTTTGAGTGTCTTGTAAATTTTTATGATATGAAGTAAACTCATATCCGAAGGTTAAATCTACAACTTTAGCACAAAATCGACGGTTAACCTAAATATAGCATTTTTATTGAATTTTTTGAAACTAATCTGATTGATAGTTACTTACTAGTTAGCTAAATTGTGTTTTTAAACCCAACTCCATATTTCCAAACTTTGGCTTATATGTATTTATATACATACATATATGTAAAATATATGTAATCTGTATTTTTATATATTGATGTTCTGAAAAGCTTGCTCTGATACTCGTATTATCGATAATTCTGAAATTACCCACCATACGGCTGTTGCCTTCTGAATTGACCTAATCGCTAGCCCCAATTCAACGACAGAAACTCATTAGAAGTAAACAAGTGTGAAGGCTCAAGGTTGTAGAGCACCAAACAAATAACAAGTTGTGACTCAATGATTTAAATAACATCAGCAAGAACGCCAAATGCGTGGGTTCCGCTCTTCGACATATTGAATTATTGAAAAACAATTTTAAATGCTACGCGGATGACGATATGAAAATTCGCTTGGACATTCTTTCGATTTCCTGAGATTTCCGTTCGAACGAGTAAACTAGTGAGGGCTATATCCATCACGTCCAAAACAAAACCAAACTGGCGCCAAACTATTGACGATGGTTACGCAAACAAATTTTCTTTTAAAAAATTCCATCGCTTCTAATTTAGTACGTTTTTTTTGCTGCTAAAGTTTACCAATGTATGAAAATTAGAAATTCAATTAGCAAATTTTTGTATTCAGCACTAATATTTTTGAAACCCTTTTTCCCAAAAATGATGCAACGCATATACCACAACGTCGACAACTCTCCACGAAACCTTCACAGAATCGGGGTGACGGCCACGTTGAATTCTTGAAACGAGTTCAAATGGATTTCGAGTTGACAGATCATACGTACACTGTGTCATTCTGTTTATTGAAATATGCCACCACTTTGAATATTTTTTTTATTAATAAAATAAAAATACATAAATTTAAAAGAGCGAATTTATTTTAGCACATTTTTTTTTAAATTTATCTATAGAATTGTAACGCCCCCACCCCCCAAATATTCTTTTGAATGCGCCACAGATGTGTTTCTATAGATGTACAAATATATATATGTAATCCATCAGTTGTTTACACTTTCAGCGAAACTTTCCATCAACCGATTGTCAAATAGCTTCTGCTGTGAACCAGTGTTGCCGTTTTGATGCAAATGTATCCAATATATTTTAGCCTAAAATATTGCGAGATACTACTTATTTTGGCTCAGTACAAATTTGGAATTCAAGTCTATATTTCTATAACAAACATTTAGAATAAGTTATGATTCACAATTATTATTAACTTGTTTTAAAAACAGATGACATCTTGTCACCCAAAAATGTCGCTTTACCCAAATGTTGACAACATTGTTTCATATAAAACTGAGCAACCATTTCGACTTGGCGCGTCATTACATTGTTGTAAAACTGCAATGTATATGTTTGATATATTCTTATCACAGATTAGGTGCGATTGTTGCAATTTTTTTCCAGCAAAAATAATCGACAGGCAAGTATTCTGGTTATAACTAAGTTATTTCTACTAAGCAATAACATTCATTGATGCACATATAATTAGGTTTATTAAAATGCACTTATGTTCTTTCTTATAGCTCCTTATGTATTTAAATACAATATTTATTTAATAAAAATACCCGAATTCAGTAACTCAGTCTCATCTCAAGTCTCAAAATGAGCTAGAAACTTTTGCTTTTCCCCGCTTTCACGTTTTTTTCTTTTGTTTTTATTTTAATTTTGTGTGACCTGTTCATCATCCACTACTTTGAGACTAGAGGCTTTATTTTGAATCTAATGAATGTCAACTGTTAGAGACTGAGACTACTTACTAAATTCCAGCATAAGACTAAATTTAATATATTCTTTAGGGATTGTTTTTATTTTACTTGTGGTAATGTTAAGTTTTTTTTTTACATACAGTCGAATTTCCAAGTACAAAAGCTTTTTTGAGCGGAAATGGCAAAATAAACTTTTTCGATATATACATTGGACACAAATTGTCTTTAAATTATAATTTGACTAAAATTTAATGAAATTTTTTTATATATACTGTACGAACTTGTTTAATAAGTTATAAATTCCGAGATACTCTATTTTCAGAGATATATACATTTTTAAGTTTTTTTTATTGATACTATAAGGTCTAACGCAATGGCAACACTGCTGTGAACTTACTTTTAATGTCTCTAACTTCGCAAAGCACCGTCAGCAAAGCCTCATCTTGAATAGTGAGAAAAGGCCACAAGCCTTATTTTTTATTTTCAGTTCAATAAATGATTGTTATTTTCAAGGATTGTAGATTAGAAAAATACTGAAGAGTTTACTTTCAAATGGTTTGTCTTTGAAATATTGGTTTCGATTTCCTGCGGGGAGCATTGCACTTAAATGCTCAGCTAATCGTATGTGTTGTGTAACTTTTCTTTATGATCATTGCTTCGTGTTAGTCATTTGAATATAAAAATAAATTCGTTTTTTTTTTTTTTGTTAATACAAATACAATGTACTTGAGCGTTTTATTATTTTCCGGTGTGCTGTGTGCTGATCGATTTGTCCATTGCGCAATTGTTGACCCAGTTACTAAAAGATAGATTCATATGTATGTACAAATTTTATTTACGAGACAATTATATAATTTTGCTTGTGTGAATTTGAAACAACAGTGGAAAATATACGATATTAAATTTAGAAAAAAGTAGCGCAAACCACATTTAAAGCCACACTTTGGCGCTTTCTGGTTTTTAAGAAATCACAAAAAAAAAATGCGAAAAGACCGCTAGTTTATTGGAAGAAAAAATTTATAAAAAAGGGCTCGAGGTCAATGTTCTAACACAGCGGTAAAAGCACTGACGAGATATGGTTACATCATATCAAAACAATACCACGCTCTGATCGTCACATATTTTACTTTGAATATTTAAATTTTAATCTTTCGTAGATAAATTAATTACTTTAAATCGATTTATATTAAGGTAGCTTCTTAAAGGATAGATTTACATATATAATTCTGGGTTTGAAAATTGTTAGGGGAAAAACTGTTAAGGCAAAATAAGTTGTTATCCAAAATTTTCACTTGCGTCCGTGGCAGTTTGAAAAAACAACTTATCGCGTCTTAGTTTATTTTTCATATCAAGCTTTAAATGGAATGCGTTTTATGCAATTTTCAAATAATTATTTATTTGAATCTGACTTTTAAAACGCCATCTTCAAAAAAATTGAATTAAATAATTTAAATTTTCTACGAAATCGCGAAAATTAAAGAGTCGAAAGTAAAACTTTCTAAAGCCAAATATGTTGTTTTGTCAAAATTCCACGGATATATATCCAGCTGTCTTTGGGTTGTATTTATCTGATTGTGAGCAGCTAATTGCTCGTGAAAGCTCATGGTGGGTGGAGAGTTCCGCGAGATTTGGCGCGAACGATGAGCTGATATCGAGCGAATGGACGGCGGGAACGAGTTGGTACTGAGCAGCAGCAGCAACGAAATAAGGCCGCACATGATTTATTTCTGAATTGATAGCTCGAACTAAAATGTCCACGGACTCATGGCTAGTGAAAACGGATTAGTCGCGGTGCTGTGTTAGAAGTCACAAAAAGGGGGAACTTCTAAAAAGTAGCAACCTCACGCTGACTAAAAGCTAAATATATGCACGAGTACATGTAACTAAAGCAATTGGTTGGCTGCGGGGATTAACCTCATCCATGAAGAAAGTCTCCCACACAGCGTTTCATTTCGTCAGCTAAAACTTTCCACTGTGGCAGTGAGTTGTGACAGCTGTGCGGCTGCCACAACTTGTCGTCTAGCAGTGCCAGGGAAGGGGTTGGACTTCAGTTGCCACATTCCATGACGGGTGTGTTTATATACTTAAATACATACATACATACATAGAGAAAAAAACTAATGGCAGAATTTAATTTACTTGATGAAATTAAACACGCACAAGGTGAGATTGCGCTGCAAACGGAAGACAAGAGAGCTTCGCTACATTTAGCTTTGCAATTGAGGCGGCAAGCATTTTACAAATATGCACTTTTATAATTCTGATTGCTTATGTTTGAAGTTGTTATCGGAAAATCTTGCATTTCATTTTCATCGAATATCCGATAGCGTCATTTTATGTACAAATTTACATCTGCTTTGGCGGGGAAAACACAGAGGGCCACAAAAAAGTGAGGGTACAGTGAGTTTGTACAATATTCATATACAGCGAGAAAGCTGTTGTTCGTTTAACTAATTTAGCACAAGAATGAATACAAGTATAACATAAAAGTGGCATCAAAGTGAAAACCTTTGCGGGTGGCGTGCAATCCTGAGGGAGAGATAAAATCATGTTCCGCCTTTTAAGCAGGGAAACCAAACATTTTCCTACAACTAAGATTGAAATACGACAAACTTCGCGTCCGCCGGATTGGTGGCCTTGTGTTGCAGGCAACCAAAGTAACTTTGACATTCAGAAATGCAACATCTGTGGAAATATCCAACTTCTTCAGCGCCAGTAGCGACAGCAGTTTCAGCGACGGAGACAGGTGCCTCTACCAAAGCACCACAGGGATGCGTGTTCATTTCGAAAAATATTGCTCTACCATAAATAGCTACAGCAAGAAGTGAAAGGCACAATTTTCACAACCGGAAACTTGACATTTTGAAGGCCTTTTTGGTCAGTCGGACAAGTTTCAGGAATCTTTCGGGAAGGAGATATTTGTTCAAGTCACTTGAATAACTTATTTAGTAACGCTGTGTTCGAATCGACAGAGCCAAGGTATTTTTCAAGGCGAATTCATATAAGGTGGTATAATCCCATCAGCTGGTTGCTTGTTCTACCTTCGCATTGCGCGGTGAAAGTGCCAAAATTACTATTTTGTTTACATTTTCCATTTCAATTTACATTCGTGATAGGGAATGCCATGCGTTTGCATATAAATCCAATTTTTACTATAAATCCTTAGTACGTTTGCTTTTTGTGCCAAACTTGGAATTCCGACCATTTGTTTATGTTTGTTTTTCTAAGTTTCTCTGACATTTTCACCGCAAAATAAACAAAATTTTTACATAGTATGTATTACATACATATGTATTACATATATGTGGAATATACCACGTTGAATGAATTCGCCTTGGTATTTTTCCTTTCTCTAACATGTCAAAATATTATTTTTTCAACTTCCTTACTTTTATTGGAGCTTAAGCAAAAATAAAAAAATCGGATTTATACATATTTACAATTTATTTTATTTTGAGGGTTCCATTGTTCCAACAAATAGTTGTTATAATATTCGATCCGTTAATGTATGCTACGATTCGAGCCCTGGAAGAAATTCGTCGTTTTCATCAAAAAGTAAAAAAAAACCCTTTCCCAAATTGTAATATTTTGAAGAAATGTTTTCTAATAACGAGTTTGTACAAATTACAAACCTTTTTCGCCTCCGCCACTTGTGGCGCGTCTATTTTTATGGCTCCCTCCTGCTATGTATTTCCTTGCTATTGCAGCTGGCCTTTGGTCGTCGTTGCCAGACGATACGTCACACTTCTAATCAAGATTGATGGGCGACATGTGGGACGGTGTATTTAGCCGAGGCAAGACGGTGCGAGACAGTTATCGACAGACATATGTTTATACAAATTTAGGTCACATACAGCATGCTGGACCAGCAGGAATTTCACGTGTTAAAGCTTAATTTTTATTTTTTGCGAGATGTTCTTACAAGCGAAAAAAACTAGAAGTCATTTATTTATTTAATGATTGCACCCTAAATTATTTACATATGTTGGAGCTGCGATAAGAGCGAAGATAGCAGTGACTAGAGCATAGCGAAAAATCTACGCTTTGATGTAGTGTTTATGTTGGAGCTGCGATAAAAGAGTTGATATCAGTGCGGTTTTAGTTTGAAGGTGAATAAAAGCAAAAAACTGTCCGATTCCGATGAAGAAAATTTATTTAAAAGTACACAGGAAGGCCGCAAATTTTCTGCCAACCCAATTATTGAGGAATGGCAGATTTTTGACGTGTTTATTTAATTTGTCAAATTTTCGGAGTATATGCGAATTAATAGTGAAGCCTTTGATTATGTTTTATTTAAAATTGAAGACAAGTTAGGAAAAAATGGTACAATTGTCATAGCAGACCTATTTTGCATGACTAGCGATTTATTATAAATTTTCACTCGCGTACAACATGCTGGAGTTTTACAAAAAACATGAACAATATAATTTTTTTTTAACTTAATAAAGCAAATAAATATTTTTGAATTGTGGTGGTTTGCTTTTTTTTTGGTTCCATATAGCAGGCTTTGCAAAAATTTCACTTATTAGCTCCTACGTGTTCATGTTGATCAAAGCGACTAGAGCGAAGTAAATGTGATCAACGATTTTCTATGCTCTTCTCGTTAGTCTTTGTTCTTAGCTATGCTCCAACATGAACACATATACGCGATGCTCATTTACTATTTTCTCTGCTCTTATCGCAGCTCTTATCTTCGCTCTTATCTTACTTTAAATTTCAAAGCCTTCCTAAATTTACATGCAAGAAAAATGTTCGTTGAGCCTTATTGCATTTCGTGTGACATATTAGAATAGGAACTGCTGAAAATGGCGAATTCTTGGCGATCCATTCATACTTTACCTGCTACGTACGCGGCGCTCTGCAGGGTCCATCCGTTTTTATCCGCGGGGCCGAGAGTGGCCGAGAGTGAAGAATAGGCAGGCAATTAAATTTCAATTTCACATTTAAAACTTTTAAAATGCTTTTCATTCAATTGTGGTATGCCAATTCAAACAAACAGAGAAAGAAACAAAAATAAATCAACATTCCATGAATGTTTTGCTACAAATGCCATTCACAGACGTGCTACATATTTTATTTCCTTTTGTAATTGGATATTGAAAGAAATTTGCATCAAAAACTTCAATTACGATCAAAAATAACTGTTTGTAATTCCCCATAAAAAATCATAATCATTCATCATGAACGTTTTTTAGCTCATTATTGTTTCGCTTTATTCAATGTTAAAAATACAATAACAAACGAAGTACGAGTATGAACATAGCTGCTATTCACAAAAGCAAAAGTAAAAAATCATTAAAAAAAATTAAAAGCCAAATACTCGTACTGAGTGTGTGGAAAACAACTGAAATAAAAATTCATTGACAATTCGCCAGCCATGCAACACTGCTCAATGAACGCCAACTGCTGCGGACGTTGCTGTGGCTGTTGTTGTTGTTGCAGCGCCGAATGCCGCCGTCACCGCAACTCCCCTAATCGCAACTCGCTAATAAATCGGCTGAAGCGCATTCCAAGCAAGGCTTTTCCAGCGATGCTGCACGCTGGCCACGTTCGTTGTTACAATACTGACGCTGCCACACCGCAGCCGCGCACATAAATACAGACATACATACATACATACATACACGAATAGCAATAATAACTGTGCAATTGCATTTGTTGATTTTCCGAATGTCTTGTTTCGCCTTTTCACAATATCTTCATACAAATGTATCTTTTGTTTTTGTGCTTTTTGTGCTTGCTGTTGTAGTTGTTGAGCAATCAAAATTATTTGTCATTGACACAAATAACTTTCAAATTGCAAATTTTCCTCGCCTCTTTGACTTCTGCTGCAGCCGCTGTCGATCTTGTGTATAAATACTCGTACAAATGCTTTTACATATATTTATGTATTGACATACATATATACATACATATGTACATACTCAAATCTTTGTACGAAGTTTCTTTGAAAGCTCTTCCTATCAAGATTTTACACATAAGTATGTACTTTATTTGATTCGCAGAGTTTTCTCGCCTACTTATAACTTTTGTATCCAAGGGATCACTGTGAATGAACCGATACTGATTTATATTACTTAAATAAATAAAAGCCGCAACGTGCAAATTAGGACCAAAACGGAATCTCAATACCATTGTCATTTAAACAGGGTCCTCTCCATGAACACCAGCCACCAAAGAGCGCCCTCTTCAAAAGTGTGGAAATGAAGCAATTGAGAGTGAAAGCTTCTCGCCAACCTCATCTCTTAAACAGCGTAGAACCTTGATATACTCGTATTTAAATACGCCTCGACATGTGCGAGGTGTCTGTTCATAGCGTTGCCAGAGTTGAAGGAGCTTCCGCATAGCGTAATCCCGACTTAGAGGACCAAACTTGATTCAATGCTAGTATTTGGAATCTTTGTCGCTTTTTGTGCTTCGCAAAAGTTCGACTAACGTCTAAGGTATTCCAAAAGCTTCTTCTTCTCCAACAATCACTCTTTTTAATGAATCAGTAATGAGGTAACTCATCTCGATCGGTGCTTTAAAGCCTCTCACTTATTTTGTTTCGTAAGAAAAATGTATTAAAAATTAATGTTAACCGAATGCAATTTCCTATGTTCACCAATTAAAGACAAAAATGTAGATCAAGTTACCGTCCTTGTATGAAATACTTTCGTTTATCACGGAGGTAATGGAGGAACTAGAGAATATGCTTTCGTACAAGAGTCGAAGACGTCGAAGACGTGATCACAAGTCACTATACAGGACCAAATATATATCCTTTTTGGGGATTCCTGCAGCTCTGTTGGAACTAGACTTTAATAAAATGTCAATTGTTAAAACTAAAGGACCTCGCCAACTTTGAATTTCAAACAATATGTTGGACCCAGCAATCGCCGTGATTATTTACTTTGTGCAAGCATTCGAGTGTTCTTCATTTGCTTAACAAACAAGAATGTAGTTCTTTTAAGACACGCCTTCGTTATGATATAAAATAAAAACGAAAGTAGCTGCTTTCTTAGAGCGCGCGACTTGAACGCCAACTTTAGACCTCTATCGGGATGAAATCGGTAAAAAACACACATGTGTTAGTGCTCATATACCCAGCGACACGAAATTAGTTTTACGTTTATCGCTTCTAAATATCCTTTATGATTTATTGATTGATTGCTTTAGTCATAGTAATATTCGACAGGATAGAGCGTCTCGAGCTTCCAGGTTCGAGTCTCATCGGACTTCTTTCTCCTCCCGACCTTGCGAGGTTGGTTTCTTTTCTGTCATCTTTATGTCAGACGATGTTATTTCAAGAGTATAAAAAGCTTTTGGGAAGGACATTTCTGTGATGCGTTTCATGTTGGTCCCGCTGGGTGTGTTCTCTTGGTTTACTATCGTTTCTAGTGTGATTATTAATGTAATGATATCGCCGTTGTTGTTGATGTCATCATAACATAAGAGTTGTTGTCCCCATCGCTGTAACCATCGTCATTCACTCGCCATCTTCACTCGTTGCGCCATCTACTCCCATTGAGACAACGGGCCAACAAACGAGCTTGTGCTCGTGCTCGTGCATTCACATTTACATACGAATACAAATTCGTACATTTGTTTGTATGTACATATGTATGTGTGCGCATAGAGTTTAAGTGAGCATTGTGTGTGTGTGTGTGTGCGAGAGAGTGTGCGGCGCGTTCGTTCGCTTGTTCGTTTCGTCGCATTCGCTTACAATGACCCACATTTTCGTTCGATGTAAACAAAGATGACCTGGAAAAGCTTTGTTTGTAAACAACGATTTTCGTGTGAAACATTGGCGCTGTCACAGCCCCCGGGCGCTGTCGCCGCATGCGTCTAAGCAATCAGCCCGCCTGCCTGCCACTTTGGCGCTTTGGCGCTGTAATGCCAATGTTAGTGTGTACATAATACCGTATGTGTGTAAGTATGTATGTACATATAACTCAGCTAAGGTGAAACTATGTGCCGGCGAGGTGTACGCGGCAGACAAGGCCCCTGCCGTTTTGGATTTTTTCCACCAGCTTTGACGCGTCGTTGTTTTGATGGCTGGCTGCACTTGGCTATTGCCACTTTAGATATGTATGTATGTATGTATGTATGTACATATGTACATACTCCTATAGTCGTACTTATTTTCGTACATACATAGTACATACATACGTAGTAAATATTCACTCGTACGAATCGTTACCTTAATAAAAAAAGAGCCCTAACGCATTTCCATTTCAAATTCAGATTTATGCAAAAACGGTCAAACAGCTCACTCATATTTCTATTAGAAATTTAAAGCATTATTTTTCTTCTTTTGCGACACTACAAGCGTTTGTCGATTTGGGTCAATATCCAAAAAACTTCGCCAGTTTCCTCTCTCCTTTGCTAAGCTACGCCAATTACTTACACCAAGTGAAGACAGTGTGTTCATAGGCGCCCGAGCCTACGTTGTCTACCCTAGTTTTTCAAGTCGAAAGATTTCTTCATCGTAGCCTCATCATCTACACGAACGACATGGCCATGCCATTGCAGTCGTTTATTATTTCTTCTGCTTCGGTCACCCCCGCTCACAAGACAGGGCCATACATTTTGCGAAGATCATTTCTCTCGATGAGTCATTTTTAGAGCGAGATTTTCGTTCGTCGAGAAAGGGCTCGACTATTCAATTGCCTCTTGAGCTCAAAGTAGCACCTGTAGGGACGTGTTATTCTTCGCTTGATTTCTAGGCTGACCTCATTGGTGGTGTTAATGCTGAATCCCAGGTATAGACAATCTTTGACTACATCAAATTTTTAACAGCTAAGATTGACGTGGGCCCCAATAAGCGAGGATTTTTTGTTTGTTGCCACAAATCACAACATTAGATAAAAAGTAATGTTGACTTAAAGTTAGCACTTTGACAATATCGCAACATTCTCGGCGTCACCATTCGGTTTTGAGTTTTTGAACTAATTGTTATTCAACTGATTCTATGGTGAACTTCCCAGGTCCGCGCATGCCGGAAATCAAGAGCTGGTGACTTAAATGGAAGCGCAGGAATAAAACTGAAAATTTTCTCAACGCGCTGCCTTCTGATTAAAATCTCGGACGAGTGTAAAACAGCAAACGTCAAAAAATAATTGAAATTCATTGAAAATTAAATTCACAAACAAACCTCGGAGTGCGTTTCTTCTCATACCAAAAATAACCAGCCGTGGCCTTTGGAATACTTCCTTGTCGGATCGTCAGTGTGATTCTTCATTTTTCATTTTACCACCGCTACTGCTGCTGATGGTTGCCCTGACGCTGCTTTCCACGCTTTGTGCAGCAACTCATTCAACAATTGTTTTTCTTATATGTAGCTCACGCCGTCGCCGCTCATTGATGGCTATTGAGCACACTTCGGAGTGCAAAACGAAAACAACACAACCACAAATAACCGCAATGTGAAATTTGTCAATATCTATATTTATTTGCGGCTCGAAATTGGCAAATTTGGGACAGTCGCTCGTGTTTCCTATGCGCTCGCTGCCTTGACTCGCCCACCACCTCATTCAACCAGCCAACCAGCCAACCATCCGTCCCATTCACCGCTTTTGCTGCCATTCACCAATTCAGCTGCGTAGTTATGTGACCCAAATTGAATTTTTTTCATATCTTTAAACTGCTTTTTGTTGTTGCTCTTATACAAGTAGTAGATACGAGTGTGCTCGCATGTTGGCCTTTTGCTGTTTCGGCGTAAATTTCTGAGTAATGCAACGACGTACGGCAGACAAAAATATGGCCAGACGAACATTGGTGCCGCCAAGATTGTTGCCAATTTTGGTTTGCATTTTTTTGGTATATCTTCGTAGCGAAATCGAGAAGCAGGGCGAATTGTTGAGATTTCACACGTGAGTCACCTGAAATGACGCAGCGCACCAACCAGCCGGTCAGCCAAAGAGCTAAAAATAAAAAATAAAAAAATAAAAACAAATTTAAATGTGCAAATGAATTGGCTAAAATGTGTGTTTATATGTATGTGCATTGGTATGTACATTTGTTAGAAAAACGTTTGTAAACATGGCAAAACTAGAGTAATTAAACAAATTACTTATACACGAAAGTTAGCTGTTATGCCAGGTACCCAGCGTTTTGCGAAGGCCTTTTACCAGAACAATGTTCCCGAATACTCAAAGAAAAATGTGGCTTTTGTCAACACCTTTACGATAACTCCACACCATCTCTTGAATGAAATCATCTGGAGATCCATCACTAAGCCACAGTTTACACTTGCCCTGAAACTCTCTTTCGACGATCAAAGCATCACTAATTGAAAGCTTTGAATCTCTACTTTCATTTATTAAAAACAGAGTATACGAGTATATGCAATTAGCGGCTCATGGGTTTTGTTCTCCGACTTTAGAACACTTGAATTTCTAGCCTGGGAAAGAGCAAGTGTGCAAGACTTTGAATAAAATATAAGCTCTATTATATAGAAAGCAGTGCGGAATACCGACAGAAAATATGACAAGTAAAGTAGCTATTGAAAGAAAAAATCAACGTGTGATGAAATGTGTGAATTACTATCTGTGTTTGTATGTAAAACTTTTTCCTACAATCATGAAATGGAGAGCCCCGCTGCGAGGACGACACTACCATTTAATAGTCAGTCAAGTCATAGATTTTAAAATAATTTTTCTGCAAAATAACTTTCCTTTTACTTTAAATAAACAACGAGTTTCGCTTTTGCATTCATTAATCCTTTTGTGGCCGCTGTGGTCGAGTGGTGGTTAGCGGTGCGTGCTAAAACTCGATATACCGCTGAGCCGAGGCAAGCAAAATCGGCAGACAATGGCAAACCTCCGAGGGTATTTCTGCCATGAAAAAGCTTCTTATCAAATACTTCTATAGGTCCCCCTCCATTTGTCGTAGAATATAAAGACGCACACTACAAATGGTAGGAGAAGCTAAATAGTTCAAGCTACAAATTATTATTATTATATTGTCATGTGTTTTCGTTTTAACCGGAACAAACTGATATAGTTGGCGGGGTGCTTCACTGGAGACCATCAGCTGTGTTCTTATAGCGTTAAGTCCAAAACTATGTGTAAGCAGCAGTGCTTAGCACGAAACCTTTTGTACTTACACGCTCATTTTTGAATGTCAAAAAAAAAAATGTCCAATCCTTACTAGGAGCTCAAACAGACCTATGAATGTACAGAGAACTCAAATATGCAAAATTGTACTGGGGAGACGTTGGGGAATTCAACAATTTACAACTGGAAGCATAGCATTTTTTTTCCGGAATACAGTGCCCGTGTGATAGAGGAACTTGAGGAAATAATGTGAGCGCGAAATTAATTATAATAATGATTTTGTGAATTTAATATTACCCTAGAAATTAGGAATAATCAATACTGGACAACTCAGATCAGATCCCAGTTCACAACTTGAGTGTTTGAATTCTGATTTCAATAATCAATGTGGCTCCGAAAACAAATTACGAATTCACTATGTATTTACATAGATATGTATGTATGTACATATTTACATAGCTGTGTGTATAAACATGCAAACCTGTAAATAGCTGTCCACTTTTTGTGTGTTCCGGGGCGAAATTTTCTCTCCAATCCTATCCAAAATTTTATTGTATGCACATTTTAGTTTATTGCGCTTAGGTTTTAACGACTAACCCAACAACAAATACATATGTATGTATGTATGTACCTACATACACATTTCCAGTACGACCCACACAGTGGCATTTAAAATCAACGCCAGAGGCGTGAATGAACCCGAAAAACTTTGCCTTGTAATAAAATTTTATTTGATTTTGTATCGGCCAAACAGCACACTGATCGCTTCCTTCATGAATTGTTGATAACTTATTGAACCCTCGAGTGGCGTTTCTACTCTTTGTGGCAGCCGATCGACAAATTTCAGTGCCGGCTTTGTAATTTGCGTTGCAACATTGTTGCAAATGAGTTGTTGTGGCATTGATGGCGCTTTGCTGCAATCGCACTTGGATCGTCGGCAGAACGATATGTGGCGCAATGTTGTTGGTGTAGCCTAGGGTAGGGGGGAAAGTGGCGGCGTGCAACATTTGGGTAGTAGGCAAACGCAAACATGGCGACTGATACAAAAAAAAAAAAAAAACGTCAAGATCATTTGAAGAGCGTCCGAGTGGGAAAGGCAAGAAAACCATTATTGGCTGCAGAGTTTTCAAAATTTCATACTTCGGTTTGATGTTGAGCGTTAAAGATACTCGTATCTTACTGGAAGAAAGCGCACAAAAGTATTTTAGAAAATATAAAATTTTTAATATTTCGAAAGCATGTTTCCATTAATATGATTTCGTTTACATACATGATTTCGTTTACATACATATGTAACTCTTTCTTTCTTCATATTCCCTTTTTCAACTAAATAGAACAATGTTTCTTCCAAATATTGAAATTCCATTACTGTCTAGAAAATATGGCAACAATAAAAATATTATACCTAATAATTTTCATAAAAGTTTTGGAATTTTTTTTATTTTCTTTAAATCATATTTACGTTTTCTTCTTTTAGGTCCGTTTTCACCATCTCCGGTTAAGCGCTTAATCGAAACTAAAAGCGCCGTTTCAGACCAGCCGTCAGATAAGCAAGCGCCGAGTGGTAGCTAATCGCCAGTAATTTGAATCGGAGCTAGTGCTAAACTAAACGGATTGTGAACATATTTTTACTTAATATATTGCCTGCAACGCCATCTAACGGAATTCTTCTGTTAAGTTAATATATTTTTTTTTCGTTGATAATTCAGCGCGCCATTTCCATCACCCTTAATCTATGCACTTTTTAACGAGGAATTTAGTCTTTTCCTGTTTGTTGCTGTCTGTGCCGTTGTGACGTTGCTATATTGTTACGTTGTAACAAATCGCACTGGCATTTCTCTCTAAGCACACATTTTACGGTCGTTGGCTTGCAATCGTTTGCCATTCCCGCCAACTCTTCTGCCGCTGGGTATCGGCACTGCACCTCTCAAGACATCTGCATTCTGCGGGCAATTAAATTTTAATGGTTCGAAATATTAAAGGAATTTCAAGTCTGCTCACAAATCGCACGATGGGAGCGCTGCCATAAAGAGTTGATAGGTGACGTTTTATTACCGCCACCCCGACAGACGCTGCTTATCCCCTTGCGGCGCGGCAAGCCAATTGGCGAAAGTTGCAAAATTTAATTTCACAGAAAATATGAATGGGAAACAGCGGTTGGCGAACAACTATTTTATTGCCTTACATATTTTTACATTGTAGTTTATGGAAATTTCTTTCAAACTAAAAATTTTTCGCCGCCACTTAAGCTCATTATGTGTGTGCGTACGTGCGTGTGTGTGTGTGTGTGTGTATGGCTGTGTACTCGTGCAGAATTGTGCGTAGGCACTTAATTACACTTTAGTAAATAGAGTAAAAGTAAGAGTCAGACCCATTCGGCATTCGGGAGGTAAGTAAGCCGTCGTCGTGCCATTGAGGAAGCACTGATGTGCAATTGTTGCCCCGTCGGTGAAAGTTGAACTATAACAGTAGTCTGTATGTATGTACTTATTTATCTAGGTACTTACATATGTACTTAAGTGCCGAATATAAATGTACTTTTGTTATTGTGTTATACTTCCACTTAAGATTGTCGTCTCTGCAAGCGTCTAAGCGACCACAGTTTTTTTAATTACTGCTCAAAAAGTTGCGGAGGGTGTGCAATGTCGGTGTGTTTGAGGCGATGTGTGTCGGTGTCGATGTGTGGAAGACTTAGCGTCGGGTGTAAAATTTATTTTAAATAGCGTCTTAAGGCATTTTTTCTAATTTTCTGCTTCTTCTTCTACACTTTGTTCACAAATTATAGCACAAACACATATTGACACATTTGCACAATTTATTTATCCTCCAATTATTTAAAATTATTTTTCTATTAAAATATCATCAAATTTCAAACAAACACCATTGAAAACAATCCTTTAAATTAAGGGTGTTTTCTTTTAAACATGTGATTTTTAGGAAGAAATAAAACTTAACTAGTTCATTGCTATGGCCAAGAATTAAGCTTTATTATAAAGATAACGGTTTGCCATTATGTTTTAAAAATGATTTCGGGCAAGTGACCGCCGCGGCTGGCTCGTATTCTAGGAATAACGCTGTGTCACGATCTTGGAGGTCACGCCACAGGCCCACGACGCGAGATAATGCGCTCACCAAAAGTTTCCTTCAATAAATTGATTGTTTCGTTGGCTGTGTGGCATGTAGCGCCGTCTTGTTGGAACCAAAGATCGTCCACATCAACATCTTCCAACACGAAAAAGTCATTAATCATGGCTCTATAGCGTTCCCCATGGACTGTAACATTATCGCCGGCTTCATTTTTGAAAAAAATATGGACCAATGATTCCCTCTGCCCATAGAGCACCTCCAGAGCCAGACAAAATGCTAGAATATAATAGAAGGCATCTTCTTCGAAAGAAAACTGCCTTCACGGTAGAAACAGACACTTTTAAACGATGCTTGGAGGGAATATTTTTACAGCATTTTTGTAACTGCCGACTTAGAAAAAAGGAAGAGTATGCCGAAGACTCCAACAGCACGCTGTTCTGTAAGAAGCACGATTTGGATTTTGGTCTAATTTTCTTCTGAGTAACCCATATTCCTGACATCATTCTTTTCGATACAACCAATACGCGGTTTTACTGTACGAGTAGCATAATGTCTTCGACTTGATTGAACAAATATTTCTGCTCTAGACACTTTAATCATAACTTCTCGCTTGAGTGCAAATACAATTTTTTACTTGAACTAAAAATTACTATATTTCTGTGTCCCACAAACAGCACCAGTGACCGACCACAACAAACCCCAATTCCCAGCATAAACAAAAGCAAAGCTGCAACGCCGCTGTTCCGATCGCGTTCCATTCCTCTATAGAGGAATAGTTAAATGCCATCAGAAGTGATTTGCTTTGACTACTCCATCACGGCTTCCACGTGCATGGTGCGCCCTGTGGCAGCGGCACCTGGGGGCCAGACAACGCAGAGCGCGATGAATGTTCATTTGCAACGACGTCATTAAAGACTGTAAGTCATTTACTGTAAAGTTTCTTGCACTCTTTTGCCACTCAAGCAGATCGAACCTGAGTTATTATACTCGTATGCAGGCGGCAGTGTGGAGTATGCGACATGGCAGCGCTGCTGCAACATTGTTGCAAGTTTCCTATACGAATGCAACTCGTACGTACGCAGTTGGTGGAACCTTTGCTAGGCACGAGCTCGTTGCACAGCACCAATGTAAGTATAAACATGTGTGAATAAATTAGTATGTATGAACATACATATCTTTGCGGTAAATAGCCATTTTTCACGGAAGAATGCTTGTAGATCACGCCGCTGGTCAGCCAAGTGGAAGGTTGGTCGACTTGTCGTCGGGTGGCGGGGCAACTGAGCTAAATGGGTAAATATTGATTATTAACTTGAACTTTTTTGTTCGCTTTAAACGCTGACAATTCATGCTTCTGATCTACGTTATTATTTGTTGTAGGTACGTGGCAGCAATTTCTTCTATGTCACGAAAGCTCGATGTTTCTGTGTGAATCGTCAGTAAAAAACTGTCAAAGATCAACTCAAAGTCTGAGCGACTTGGAACTTACATTTTAATAAATTAAAATTGAATGAGGTAAAAAACTGCTTACTCAACAAATTTTTAAGCATCGTTCAGAAAAATATCTCGTGTAAGCTTCCACTTTTAGGTTTAGGGTTGAAATGAAAATTTGTGTATAGGGTTTTGATTATATTTTGTAAAACGCCTAAGCTATTGAGTTCTAGAAATAAACTACATATCTTCCGTCTGTTTAAAAATAAATGTTGAATTAACTGTAACACTGTTGGTTAAAACAGGGAAAAGTAAGAAGAACTTTCTTTGTTTTTGACCTGTTTAATTTTATTTATTATTTTTATTTTTAAATGAGCTAAAGGCCAAGTTTTGTAGGAAAATTTTGAGAAAAAACAACAACACCAAAGCGGTAGAAGTTATAACACTATTTCGGATATCACCACATTTCCTCATCAGACTTCTTTCTTCACAGCTCCCGCGCCACCACGCATCACTTAAGCCAGCGTCTAAATTTTCATTTGTAAACTTATTTTGTTTAACGAAAAAACTTGGATAGTAATTTATGTAAAATTATTTCTATTCTAAATAAAAATATATTCGTTATTCTATATCTACAATTTATACGAGGAATACAAATTTGATCAATGTTCTATTTGTTTGATGATTGACGATTTACTCTTTATTTAAAAATAGAAATTTTGTGTATACACTTTTAATTTTATTGCAATAATAATTCATCTAAAACCGACCATCATTGATATAAAATACCAGACCATTAGTCTAGGATGAGTCCGAGAATAGTCGCAAAGGAACATTCAACTAATACAACTTTTTATCTCCTTATATGGAATGAACTGCTCCAATTTGTTCGAGCATGTCCTATAAAGAGACTAATTGTACCTTTCTCTACCCGAACGGGTATAAATGACGACTAGTCCGTTTATAAAATCAAAAAAAAAAAAATCTTTGCCTCGAGTAAGAATCGAACGGGCTTCCCGAGGGTTGCTAAGCGAATGTTCTGCTTGCATACCAACCGCGCGCATGAAATTTCATCGCCTAAGGGCACGTCTCCACAAGAAAAAGTTGATGTCCTAAAATATATGTATGTCAGAAAATATATTCAACCTTATCGTGAGTTTCGCCCGAAAAAAAATTCACCCGAAATTTTTTGACTCGCACTGATTGAATCCGCCTATTGTGAGTTTCACCCGAAATAAATTTCGCTTCGGAAATTCGAACATGGAAATTACAACACTTAAACGTGTATACTTTAAATAAAAAATTATCAAATAATTCAAATTCAATAGTTATTTGACAAAATTTATCAATTTTCAGATCTTTGAAATATAATAATCAATAAAGAATCGTTCAACAATTTATTAGATCTGTGCTAACCTCTTCAATATGACCAGCCCGACTACAGTTTGCTGTTCCGCCAGTTGGAAAGCTTGCCTGCGATTTTTCGCTGAAGGTGGATCCTAAAAAGGTGTAGGTAACAGTTTTAAAATTTGGTTGGCGCAATCGACTTTTAGTCAGATCTTGTAATATTTTCAGCATATTTGTGATTTATTAAAGCGAACTCACTTGTTTGACGCATTAAATACAAATGCTTATGTCAAGACATTAAACTGCCCACATGGAAATATATTTCTCATATTTTCAAGTCAAAATGCCAGATGTTAGAGCCTCAGTTATTTTCTATGGAAATGTCGGGTCAGTGCGTATATATTTATTTATTTATTTATTTATTTATTTATTTATTGAGTCTATTGAACAATAATTTCCTTACAGACTATTAACAATATTATGCTTAATAACTAAGAAAAGAAAATTTCAAAATTTAAAAAGTTGAATCCAAAAGATTTTTAAAAACATTTTTTGCATAAGAAAAATCTAATAATACCTTGTTCGATATCATATTAAATTCACCAATGGCACGGGCAATAGGGGCATTACGAGCATATTCAGTTTTGTAATTAACACCATAAAACGGCAAAAAATTGCGTAAACTTCGCTGAGGAATGTTAAAATTAAGTTTTACTAATAGAATGGGGCAATCAATAGCGCCATTAACCAAATTAAAAATAAAAGACAAAGAGAGTATGGATCTTCTAGAATCCAACGATTTCAAATTTATTAAAAGTAGGCGTGAACTATACGAAGGTACTGGTTCCGAAAAATTTAAAGAGCGTAAAGCAAACTTAAGGAATACTTTTTGGACACGTTCAATTCTGTTTACTAAATTGGCATGGTATGGTCTCCAAATGATCGTTGCATATTCTAAGTTAGAGCGTACAAAAGATGTATATAATAATTTAAGAGTGTAGGGATCAGAAAATTTCGTACTATTACGCCTCACAAAACCTAACATCGCATAAGACTTTGCAACAATATGAGAAATATGACTGTTAAAAGTAAAATTAGAAGAAAAAATTACGCCAAGATCCTTGATTTCATTGAGAGATTCTAAGACTGATGAAGCAATACTATAACACGTAGGCACAATATTGTGAATTTTAGCAAAAGTGACTTTAAAGCGACTTTATATCAATTCATCGTTTATTATTATTAGATGAATATACATAGGACTTATCTACAATTATACCCGTTTGAGATTTGTTTGCAACTAATTAATGTCCAATTGTACCCGAATGAGACTTATCCCGGAATACTCTCTTTAGAGATTAGTCGCACAATTTTTTGCAGGGTTTCTTGCAAATCTTCCTCACTTAAATGAGAATATCAAATAAACAAATGAGTCAATTATTAATCATGCACAAATATTTTGTTGTCATTGCTTGTTTTTAGTTTGTGTGAGTAACGAGTGATGTCACAGATTGCAACAATATATATACATATGTACATAAAAATAAATAAATTAAAGAATACGACACACATACATACATTAACACATATCTATATAGTTATTTGTATGAATTGATGACGGCAACCTGCGACAGCTGCAGCAAGCGCATTTCAATAAAAGTTTTCGAAACGCTCGTTAAAGTGTTTTGAGTTAATAAGTGGGAGTGCATATGTGTACATACATACATACATACATACATACGTATGTTTTGCAGATATAGTATGTATATATGTATTTGTTTATTTATTTATTTAATTTCGTTTTTGGAGCTTATAACGCAATTCGCAAAATATTTATTTGTTTGTTAATTTATTTTAGCTTCTCATCAAAAAATACTTCTGCATTTATATATTTATGTACGTATGTATGTACACAAGTCGGCTTTATATATGCATATATGTATGTATGTACTCGTATATTTCTATGCATTTATCAGATTTTGTGCAAAGGTTGGGCGTGCGCCGATAATTGAGTTGCGTGGGCATTTCCGTGGGTGCACTGAGTGCGAGTCCACTTAGCTGGCATCGAAAAAAGCGTGAAAAAAAACAATAATAATAATAATAATAATAAAAGCGAAGTAGTCAACGAAGTATATTGGAACAAAGGCACTTGGTTGGTATCACGCGTTAAATCGCTCAATTGCCGGAAATGAAGTTGTCGCATCCGTCGAATGCAATTAATTTTAAAGGCAAATTGTGGGTGTAAACAACAAATAAGAACTTCAGCTCAACATTTTTTATTTTTATTTTAGATTGTATGTATTAAATGTGTATATTGCATATTGAGCGGAAGTACATACTAGTGATACTGTGATACTGGGCGTAACTCCCATTTTGCAGCGTCGCTCTTGACGACAGACTTTTATTTGCGATGAGTAGTCATTTTAATGTGCAAACCGAAAGTAGAATTATTAGTTAGTAATAGCAGTGTTTTGTTTTTCGATTTCTGTTTCAAAAATATCAGAACATCGCCTTTACTCTCGATCCTGAAAATTTAATTTCTTTCAGTTTAATCACTTACACATCTTGAATATATATTTGCATCTCTTCTAACTTCTCCCTTCTTTTGATTCAAAGCTTTCAGGAAATGCGCCATTGAAATTATTAGTTAAATTTTGTGGTTGTTATTGTTGTACAAAGTGCGTTAAAATTGTGCGCGAAGTTTCAAATACGCCACAAGCGAAGTGTTGTTTGGCTTGGAAATTATGTCAAGCGTTTAGCACGAAAAAAAATCCTGGCTTTTGTTGAAGTAAACGGCGAAAACAAAATTTAATGACATGAAAATATTTACATATTATATTTAATTTGCTTGCTACCTCCTCCCACCGCCCCACTGCCCTACAAAATACATAAATTTCGAGTGCCGAAAATACAGCAAAAGCGGATGAGTGGCATTTTGCATGCAAGGCGCTTAACTGTTTTCTGAGTTTTTTTTTTTTTTTGTGTAAACATATGCCAAGGCAAGTAGACAGCAACAACAATGGCCAATACAATAACCAAATAAGCAAACACAAGTTCAGCGAAAATTTCCATGAATGAAAAGGCCATCAGCAAATGACGACAGATGCGTCACAAAAGCAAAAACCAAGTGGACTTGCCCACTTACAAGTGTCATGTTTACTTGGCAACCCTGCTACTCTGGCATGAAAGCATGTTAAGGGGGTTTCTTAAAATCAATTTTTTTAAATTTAATTTAAATCCATGTATCAAAGAATACGCCACAGAGAGGATTTCGTAGAAATCACATTTCTTTGCATGCTTCTGGGTTCCGTAATGTACCCGTCTTCATCAAGTTATACGCCGTAATTTATCTTTAAACGCGTTTTCCCGAAAGTAGTGTTTTTTGAGGCTGCCGAGTAAGACTTTTCATAAAAGTTATTATTAAATTATTCAGTGAACATATCGCCATGTTTTCCCGAATACGATTTGCAAAGTTGTATTATGTTGTATTCAAAAAATTACGTAAAAATTAAAAAATTTCACAAACAGTTGCATAAATTTTACAATTTGCAAAATAAAAAAATTCTGTTTCGGGAAAACATCGCCAACGTAACTGTGATTATAAAGAATATTTAGTTTCTGATTACAGATTACCCAACTGGCCAGAAGTTTACTTAAGCGGGACCCATGCAGTTTCAACATCAATTTAGTCAATGACGTTTGAAAGTCGACAATGTTTTTTTTTTGGTATTCAATATAAATATTTTAAAGTCAAATCAAATTTTAAACTTAAATCCATTCAGTACAACCTTGGCAATTTATTTCAAAAATACCGCCCTATTTCAGGCCTTGGGAATAGAGGACCCCCTTAGGTGACAAGGACGAGCGTGGGTATTTCTTATATATATTTTTAAGAAAATTATTATACAGTAAAGTTAATATTCGCGTTATTTGGAACCATAAACACCTTTTCAAAATCCAGTTAAAAGTTTTGGCAAGAAAAAAATTGTGTTGTGTACATTAAAACACACTCGAATAAAGTTTAACTTTAATGAATATAGGATAGAAATTAAAATACTTTCTTATAATATTAGAAGCACTTTTTCGTATCAAAAAATCCCCGAGAAAAATTTAGCATACACAATTTCAATTATGAAGACTTACAAAAATACAAAAAAAAAACCATTAAAATACAAGCTTCACATATTTTTTTAAACAAATTTTCATTAAAAGTATTTAGTTTTGAGTAAAATTTTAGTAAATAATTTGCATGTTTAAAATGAATACATTTTTTCTCTTAAGCGTGTTGCGGTTTTTCCATACAAAAAAAAATATTTGAATCCATTGTTATGTACGAAAAAAAAATTTCAATAATCAGCGGTAATTTTTAGCAACTTTAATCTTACATTTTATTTACTAAAATTTAATGGGCTACAAAACTGCTTATTAAAAAGAATATTACAAAAAAAATTCATACTCAAAACAATGTCACAAAAAATTTACTATTTTCATTAAATTTTTTTGAGTTATGTTAAATATTTTGTTGAATTTCTGTATTACTTTATACAAGTTTTTAAATATTTTTTACGTTTTTTTAAGTTTCGGTCTTAGTCTTTATATATTTTTTTTTTATGAATACCCCTTTAAAACAACCACAAGTGCTGTGTAAATTTGTTCAAAGCGCTTCGAAGACGCCAATCGACGACAACGAAATATTGAACGTGAATGGAATTTTCGCACTTTACTCCAGTCATTCAATACTCGCCACCAGTTCCAATCTTTTCGATCGCTATGCAGCGTACACCCACCCCCCCTCCAATCCATCTACATGGTGGCGGTGACACATTAAGTGGCTTTGCTTTCGTTAAAATTGCTAAGAAGAGGGTGACTAGCGTGTGTGTAGCGCATAAAGCAACAGTTATTGTGTACATTGTCTTTACGTTTGGCTGTCTTTTTCATGAATGACATCGATGCTTCTCTGACAAACGTGAATGGCTGCTCCTAACCCACATCATGCCAACGCCCCTGCTCGGCGTGCCAAATTAATTTTAATTTTGCAATGAGTGCGAATTGTGAAATTCCAGAGTGGTTGATAAAAGCAGGAATTTCAAAAGAAAACTGAAGAGAAAGTAAGAATGCCGATCAACGTTTGAACTTTGCAGCTAATCGAATTAGACGCTTAGAGCGAATTCACAATATGTCAAAAGGTGGGGCAATGTCTTAAAATCTTACAATTCTACAGTAACCAAATAGCTTCAAATTATTTTTGTTGGAATTGCGTCGAAGCAGTTTTGAAAATTTTGTGGCACTGCGACGAAATTCGCAACTGACCGACTTTTCTTTCCGCTAAATTTGCAAAATTTCTAAGATGAAAGACAGTGTTAAAAATGCCAATAGAAAGTAAGAATTGAAAAATAATTTGGCAATTAGTTTTTATTAACGACTAAGATTTATCGAATCGCACGCCACTCAAACAAAAAAATCAATTTTTATGAGTTTCATTGCCATTGAATTTAAGCAAAGGAATTTGTGAGATGAGTAGTTGTTTGTACTTATTGTGAATACACTCCGTTTTTTTTTTTTGCCAGAATATGTTATTGAAAGTGATGTTTACAACGCATGCCAACTCTCAATGTGTGCTTGAAATTCACAGAACTAAATAAATTATTATTAATTTCAGAAATATATTTAGAAGTACATATGTATGTATGTATATGTCAATCCATACAAATAAACTATGGATGTTAATAAACATACAAACATACACACTTTCAAGATAAGAAAATTCACCGGAAATAAAACCGTTTGTCCTCAAAAACATACAAATTGATATGCACATACTTGTTTATTTTGTTTTGGAGCGTGAACTCTTGCTAAATAATGTTTTTTTTTTAAGTTTTCCACGAATTTTAAAATTGTAATAAATACACATATACACTGGCATACGAAAAGAAAGACATATGTATGTATGTACATATGTATATAGAGTCCACGACGAAAATATAGCACAACCAACTTTATACAAGATCATAGTTTAATAATTCGAAAAAGTTTTAAATATTTTGTAGTATGCAGTTTTGTAGCTCATAAAAATTGAAAACGAAATGTCTACTATTTAAGAAAATTTGGTAAATATTACATATGTACATACATATCTGGTATAATGTTTGAAGCTTATGTTTTTGATTGGAGAATTCTCCGTATTTTAATTAAAAAATATGTAAAAAAGAAAAACATATTCATGAAATGCGTTTTGTCGTGGACTGTGCGTGTACACTAACATACCAACATTTATTGCTGATAAAAATTGTTGGCTTGATTGAATATTTCTGCGAATTGTTTTGCATATTTTGCGCCGCTTTGCGTAAGTACAAAAGTCGGCGATTGTGAATTCCCAAGCCGATTGGAATGTAAAAGTGGCAAATAAGTTGCGAGCAACAAAGTGCGGGCTTTATTGGAATACTACATACATACATACATACGCAGTATATAAAAATGTTTTCGAGTTGCGGCAAATCGAGTCGACTGGAGTAGCGACTAGAGTACTTTCGAAATAATTATTCACATACTAGAGCACAGGTCTCGAGTACTTATCGTTTAAAGTTTTCTTTTTAAATTTTATGTTTGTGGTAGGTTATATTAGGTGGCAGCCCGTTGAGGCTCACTTAAACTTAAGTTAATAGTCCATTGTGGTACCACTATAAAAGTTTCATTCCCTAAACAGAAAACGATACCCCTCGGTATGAATATTTGTTAGGAGAAGCACCGCGGGTTCGTAGTGAAGGTCCGTAACAGACCAATGTCCATATCCGAGAGCCTCTCGGGAGTATCAAAGAAGTGCAAGCCTTATGGAAGCAGGGCAGCTGAGAAGGTAGTGTTTAGATGATTCCTACTCATCATCCTCCATACAACACTCAAACCTCGGGTCGGAGACAATGCCCAGCCTTATAGCATGGATCCCCATCGGGCAGTATTTAGTACTTTTCCAGACCACCTACGGTCTACAATCGGCCAAAAGGACTTTGCAACTTTGCAAGAGGGGGTTTCCGCTCAGCGTTTGCTGAGCCGATTGTAAGCCCAGTTTTCCAGGAGCAGACTACATGTGGAAAGAGGGATCCCAATACCCTGCCCTGCCGAGCCAGCTCATCGGCGAAGCAGTTTCCTGCAATGCCGCTTTGTCCTGGAACCCAAAACAACCGGATGCGGAAATTTTCTGAGGCGGCCGATAAGGAGGCCAAGCATTCCCGACAAATTTCGACCGCACCATCAGCGAGCCCAGAGTTTTGATTGTGGCTTGACTATCGGACTAGGTGTTTACCGCCATATGTAGCAGGCGGTCAGCTGCTTTCTTGATGAGAGCTATTTCAGCTTGAAAGACGCTGTAGAAATCGGGTAGCCTATATTTACTATGGAGCGATAGTTCCTCGCAAAAGACATCCCCTTCCACTCTGCCATCCAACTTCGATTCATTCGATCCGCCTCCCACTCTTCCCTTGATGGGATGTGTGTGGTTAAGCATCCTCCTGGGGCGATCTTCGGCAAGCGCTGATCTAGCTCTCCCGAATAATGATTGTGGTAAAAGTTGGTTATCTTAATATTATAAGCAATGCAATTTTATTAAGTTCTATTTAATATTTAAGTAAAATAAGCTTTATTTTGTACATATTTTAAATCGTCATGTGTCGAGTTGATTCAATGGTTGCAACACTATTTTGGAGCTTAAGTAAGTCTGAGGGTATGTTAGTGTCATGTTAATTATGTTTTAACTTTCGAAAACTACGTACGTACATTCGAATTTGATTTTTTTTTGTTTTGTTTCAGTTATATATCATTCTTTCCCGGAGTGTTGATTTTCTGCGGCTAAAAGAAATTTCATTAAATTTTGTTTAAAAAATAGAATTACAAATATCTCGAAGACTCAGCATGTCAACAACTGGTGAAAATGTTGAAGAAGTCAATAAAAAGGTGTTGGTGAATTGCCGTTAGAGAAGTTGTTACGCAGCATACAATTTTGTCAAATGTTTTGAGCATTTGCAGTACGCCAGCGAAGTTTGAAAAAATTGAATGATATAAATTTTGATCCTGATTTGCTCAAAATGGTAGTTCCCTGTGGCTTTTGGATGTTTCTAAAACTGTATGGGCCCATGAAAAACGGTGATTTGCTCCGATTCTGGATGGTACAAATTTGAAAATATTATTTGCGCAAACATTGTAAGCCATTTGAATGCACCTCGTCTGCCTGCCGTCCTCTCTTCGCCCTCTCCAATGTCCAGCTGTTCTAGGCGAATAACTTCGCGTTTCTACTTAATGCTGTTACTGTTGGCCAAATTTGGTTCACACGTGTGTGTTGGCCATAAACTGTGAGGCACAGCGCCCGACAGACTAACAACCGACTGGGGCAACCAGCAGCGATGAACAGTAAATTTTGTGTTGGTCACAGGGCGCTAGAGCGGCAGGGGGACGTTGTGTGCGGATATACCCAGGCATGTACATACATACATACATATTTATGGGTGTGAGTGGTTGATGAGTGTGCGTGTGCACGCGCTTAATTTCACGTAACGCGCTCTACGTGTCCTAAGTCACGTTGGGAAGTCGCAATTTATGAGTTCAAATGAATGTACACTCACACATTCGCACACGCATACGCACTTTGCAACATAAGTTATCATGTACATGTGTACATACATATGTACATGCATAGGTACATACTCGTATCACTTGATTTTATTACACCTCAGCACTTTTGTTTTTATTACGCTTTTTATTTGTCGTTATTTTATTTTATTTTTTCTTCTACTTCTTTTACATTTGAATTCTGTTTGGTTGTTGTTTAAAAATATATTTCCATTTTTGTTTGTACTACTTGTAATTGTTGCGTTCGTCGGTGACAAACACTTTACGGTGGCATTGGCCATTTTACGGCTGTCCGTTTGTCACAAATTCTCTATTTGACCTGTGTTGCGCAATAGGATATTTGTATAAATAGAAAACTTCCGTAAAGACCTTAGCTACTCGTAATAAACTGAAACAGAAGTTTTTTCCAAATTTATACAAAACGGAATTTTCAAAAATTAAATGAACTAATCTACATATATAAAACTAAAGAAGCAAGAATACTTTACATTCTCAAAATGTACCAACAAGTTTGCCAACACTTCTCTTAGGTTTGCTCGTTTTACAAAAGTGAGGATTTCGATAGAATTTCGTTGAAATTTAGTAGAAAGCCCTAAAAGCGAAATCATTAAAATACATGGAAAATCCTCTTGGATGTCGAAAGGCTTTGTGAAACCTTAGATATCCGTAGAAGTTAGTGCGACAATAATGTAGCAAAATGGCAGTAAACAAAATAAAGGGTGTTTTGTTCAGACATGTGTATTTTAAGAAGAAATAAAACGCATATGATTTAATGCTATGGCCAAGAATTTAGCTTTATTATAAAGATAAGGGTTTGCCATTATGTTTTAAAAATGATTTCGGGCGAGTGACCGCCACGGCTGGCTTGTATGTCAGGAATAACGTGCCCAATATTCTCTTCAAAGGCGTCAATAGTCTCCGTCTTATCAGCGGAGGCAAGCGACTTCACATAACCCCACAAAATATAGTGCAGCGGTGTTAAATCGCACGATCTTGAGATAATGCGCTCACTAAAAGTTTCCTTCAATAAATTGATTTTTTCGTTGGCTGTGTGGCATGCAGCGCTGTCTTGTTGGAATCAAAGGTCGTCCACATCAACACCTTCCAATTCGGGCACTAAAAAAGTAATTTTTTTTATTAATACAAAATGTTTCTATTACTCATGATTAGTCGTTTAATGTATATATGTATGTAATTTGAAATCAAAGGCCTTCTTCACGAACAAACGTCGAATAATGTGGATGTCTACTCAAAATATTTTCTACACTTGGGTGTGTAACAAATTAAATACTTATGTACGTTTACCATAAGTGCGATATAAATATGCCCAACTAACTGCTGTGTTATTTACAGTAGTGGAAAATTACCAATTGTTCGTTGCTTTCTTTTTTTTTCTTCTGATAGCGATAACATTTTTTTGAATTGTAAATATAAAAATTTTCCATAGCTTTACTACGATACAAAGCTGAAAAGTTTCTTAATAGTATTTCTCAATACACATTTATTTTGGTCATTTTTTTTGTTTGCATACATATTTTCTTTCACTTAATAGGGACATTTTATAAAAATTTAGTAAAAAGACGAGCATGTGGTATGTTAAATTTCAGTGCATCACTCACTCATTTCGTATCAGTGCCCTTTAATGTTTTGACACTTGTACTTAGAAGTAAATATTCGAGTACCTCTGTCAAGTACTGATTACTTTTTGTATTTCGTCGCTATCCACTACAATTTGCAAGTATTAACTTGGTTGCAAAACCGATAAACTGTAATTGAAAATATCTTCAATTTTTACGGTTGCTACATTTCACAAAAATCGTTCACCAATTTTGCAAATCGCTTGTTTTTAGAAAAGACTATACAATTTTTGGGAAATTTTTGTACGAATAGTATGGGAGGAATAACGATTTGCTCAAAAACATTAACACTAATTAACATTAAAACTTGGCATCATTGAAACGGTTTTTATTTTGCTCTCGTTAAAATTTAAATTTTCGTGACAAACAACTTATGAAACCATTGTTCGATGTATAAGTATGCGATGAAAAATTTAGCACGTTTTTTCATTAACGCAAACTCAAAAAACAAGGTCAAAAATATTTGCCTTAATGGCGACTTAACCCGTTGTTACTGTGAGTGTAATGTTAGAGTTTTGACTATAGTCAGTTGGGAAAGTGATTCTGGGATGATTGTATTCGACCTCCTTGCCATCGAATCTATTCTCATAAATACTCATAAAAGGCTAACATGGAGAAACTTTTGTAAATATCAGTGTATTTGAAAACTCCAGAAATTAATGCCAAAAATACAAAAACACATTTGTAACAACAATATATTAATTTAAAAAATATAATCATTAAAAAATGTATATACATTTCGTTCTCCTGATACCGGTGAACATTCAGTGCTCGTCTAACGACGGATTAAAAATTCGTGCTTCTAACTAAGTAACCGGAAATGCTTAAAATAGTAATTAGAGACGCAGAATACCGGCATAAGTGCGTGCAGGAAACTCAATTTCAGCTCATTACCTCCTAGCCGTTCTGGGAAAGATCTCGCAAAGCAAATCTATGAACTTTCTTACGGCGCGTTGGAAACTCTATAATAATGATGAAAGTTATGAAGATTACGATTGCGATCAATCAGTGAGTGAAACTTAATCACCATACTTCTCGCCTTATGCTTTGGTTAACTTTGAAAGCTTCCATGACGAAATGGCAGCCGCTTTAATAATCAGCACAGGCGTAAGGAGCTTATTTGAGATATTGAAATTAAATAAGGCTATAAAGCGCTGTCAATTAGAACTTAAGGGTTGCATGCAAAGTTCTTGAGCGAATTTGTGTCACTTGCGAATATGAAAAGAATTATATCTCCCTATGCGTAGAAGGTTTAGAAAAAATTTAGATTTAACATCTAGCAAAATTTCAATTTAATATTAATAGAAAACGAATTGCCTTTGGAACGATGTTTAACATGAATATTTTTTTTTTTTCATTCATACATACTACATACATACATATCCACAATTACACAAACGGGGAGGATCGTGGTTTTATAGGGGAACCCCCAATTTACAATAAAAGTCAATAGTAAATTATCGGAGTAGAGATAAAATATGGAATTTGTTATTGGCTTTTAAACACACTTTGGCATTTTTATATTCAGCTAGCCAGTTTTCTTATAAATAAATATTTAATAATTTTTACAAATTTATTATTGCAATTACAGGCCCGATCTCGGCTCGGATCTCTGTGAACCACAATGCGGTAAGTACACAAGCAATTTCACACACAAACATAATATTAATAAGTAGTACATAAATTTAGGTTTTATTGAGTTTTTGCCACAATCACAACTCAATCAAGTAAAAAATGCACTGCTCCAAAAGAAAGTAAACGTAACGCTATATTTTTTTGTTATGGAAACTGGCACAGAAATGGCGCATGAAAGTATTCAACAAATTCCAAACCACAAATACAAATTTGAAACAAACAAAAAACGAAAACTTTTAGCAAAACAAATGAGTAAGAAAACAAGTTTATGAGCCAAGCGGAGTTAAAACCTTATTGAAAAGCTAAAGAATATGGCCAACAGCCGCGCTTGCCGCAGAATGTGGCAGGTTGGGGGGATTGGTTGTGAGACATCTGAAGTAATATTTTAGCTTTTGTTTCGCTTACAAACAGTTTGCTTTTCGGTTATTCGATTTTGGTTTACTTGAATTACGTTCGAAAATGGAACAAAGTGAAATGCGCAAAAGTTACATGTCGACCGGTGCGACGGACGGACATACAAATGTATGTCCATATGTAAGTACATATATGTATGTACAGGTAATAAAAAAACATACATACATGCATACATACATTCCTACAGCGAGTCGATCGGTTCGAGTTTAAATGGTTGCCGGCAAAAGTACACGGCCGGAACCGCTACTCGCGCACAAGCCAAAGTAAACGGTGGGAACTCTTTCGCTGCACGACGCCTTCTTCTCCGCCACTCCTGGCGAGCGGCGGCGGAATGCTGCCGTCCGTCTAAACAATTGTAACTTTCACATTATTTTAATGCTCGAAAATGTAGTTTCGCCGCGCGCTTCGCCCTCCCCCTACCACAGCCAGTGACAGGGGGTTCTTTCAACTCTATGTAAATATGTATGTATGTATACTCGAATGTTGGTGTGTATGTATAAAAACAATAAATTAAACAACTACCAATAATGATGATGGGAAATTTGCGAACACGCTGAAGAGTTGCGAAGAGGCGAAAGAGGGTGGGGGGCACATACATAGTTTTTGGTATGCTCTCAAGTGAGTGACCCAAATTGGAATTAACAATGTTTGATATGAAAATAGTGGTAGCAAAGTACACACACACACACACACACACACATACACATTTATGTAATACTCGTACGTAGTTGGGTGTGTATGTTTGTACGTAGTTAGACAGAAATTTTGGAATTTTTTGATTTTGTATGAGTAATCGATATGCTTTACGTATTGGCTACGACGAAAAAGGCATCCATGTAAATTCTTCACTAAACTTTCTAATACATCAAAAACTAGGCTAAAATTTAATATACTCTGTTAACTAATAATAGCACAATCACATATTGACAGATTTGAATACTTTATTTTTCTTCAAATTAATTAAAAATATTTTCAAGTAAAATATAGTTCATCGTCTAAGAAAACCCATAAACACCCATTTTTTTAATTATTTACAAAATCTACAATGATTTAACGAAGTTTCATAAAAATTTCGAACTTTTTAAAAAATGTTTTTAGAATTTTTTTGAGTATGCATTTTTTTGGCTCATTCGATTTTAGTTTGACAAAGTGCAAATCTCTAGTGTCTACAAGTTACCACTGATTTTTTTAAATTTTTTTACTGGCAGTTTACTCCATACAACTCAAACCCGCGATTATTTTTTGAATATGGAAGGCATTGCGAAAGAGCGTCTGTAAAAAAATTTCAAAAATCAGTGGTATTTCGTAGCCAATATAAACTTGAAAAAAAAAATTTAACATTTTTTAAGGGGTATCGATTTTTGTGGCAAAACCGTTAGTTTTTTCAACATTTTTTTTTGTATCAAAACTCAAAGCACAATTTGTTAGTTCCAAGGTATCTTTTCTACAATATTTCATCAGCAAATACTACTACTACTTCTTGGCAAGCTTGTATGAGTTTCACGTTTCTGAAATGCACAAATTAAACATTTTTGTAATCGGGATCGCATCTGCTAAATGATGCACTACAATCACACTAATCCGATGATTTACTCAATAATAGTGACGAGCATTTTATGATTGTGTTGTAGAGTGTAAATAAGTAAGAACAAAATTTTCGTTTTATTGAACTCAAAAAGAATACAACATTGTTGCAGCGTTGCAAGAGAAAAAAAAGTAATGATAATAAAATCACGAGCTGACGAAGTAGTTGCTCCTCGCTTGCAGTTGTAGTGTAGCAAATATAGAGGAAGTTGCCGCCCCACTACGACCACCAGGTAATAACCTCGAACGCCTGCGAGTTGAAGGTTTCAGTGACAAAGCGATTATTATTTGTGCATTAAAGCTGCGAAACACACGCATTTCTATTCCGAAAAATGCTGCAACGAAATTCTTTTCCATGCCCTAACACTCGCAGTAGAAACTCTAAAATGCTCTTCTCTGTTGCAACCAACAAGAGATGGCGAAAGAATTGAATGTTCTACTGCTTTTAATAAAAACTAATCAAATGTTTATGAGCTCGTAAAATGCGATCTGCGATTGTAAAAGTTCAACTGGCTTGCCATCGTAAATGACTCGTCCGCACTGCAAAAGAATGCATACATATTCATAATTTGTCAGGCCATTTCACATTTTAAGTTCCCATAAAAAGTTAGGAATTTGGAATGTTTGAAAGCCATCTTTTGAGCGGCAGGATTTAAGTATTTAGACGACTATGTAATGCACGGCATGAGGAAATATTCGAAAGTGCATAGCTTAGAAAAATTTAATGCTAAAGCTTTGTGAGAGCTGCACTAGAATTTGATTAAAAAAGGAAGATATTTTCATACATACATATGTATGTATGTACAAATTATCTTTATTGACCGCACCAAATATGACAATTTTGAATACATTTTATTTTTTTTTTAACTATTTTTTAAGTAAACTCAAAACATCAAGCTTTGCATAAAATTAAAAAAAAAACCACTAAATTTTCGGAGGATGCAATTTTGTAGCCCATTCAATTATAATCCCATAAAGTGCATGTTGAAAGGGTTGGGCCACCCTTGGAATTTTTTTTTATAAATGGTTTTATTCAAAGGACACCCGATCTGTAAGGAACCTCTTCCCTGCTACTCGAAACTTTAAACGCGTTCAACTCTAATAATTTTTTTTTTAATAATTTGCAACCGCTTCACTTGAAATTTTGTATACATACTAGGGGTGCATTTTGTGCATTCTGTTGATTCCGGGATTTTCGAGATTTGAAAACGAAATCCCGGGACAATCCCGAATTTCACAAAGTTTTGATCCGTAATTTTTAATTTCCAAAAAAATGTAACACGTCTGTAATCGTTGTATTATAGAAGCATATAAAATAAAAGTAATATAACAAAGAGAACGATTTGTTGTAAATCATGTATGTACGTATGTATGTATTTATTGGAAAAAATAATTTATTCTTCAAGAACAAATATACATACATATTTGGTATAGAAGCAAATGCACCTACATACATACATAAAGTGAAATTATTGTAAATCAGTGTTTGAGACCAATATTAAATATTAATATATTACCATTCAGTAAAAAAAGCAATAGATACAGTGGAGAAGCACTGTTAAATGCTCATCAATTTATTTAACCAAGCCTTCTGAAAAATTGTATGCCTTTTGATTATTGGACAATTGTGAGCTGCTCGTTAAAACTTGATGCAATTTATCTTTGAGACTTTCTGCCTCATCCACCTTAGGCCCCTCGTCGTTAGTTCTATTAACATCGCTTTCATAGTAAGGCTCATTTTCTACTCGAGTGGGTTATTCTCCAGCTCATTTATAATGGCAAGGACAAAACAAAGGGCTTAAAGGCTTTAAAAAATAAATGCCTATTAAAATCACTGTTTTCTATAATTCCGGGATTTGAATAGACTTATCCCGGGATATTCAGGAGTTAAAAAGGGCGGGATCCCGGAAATGAAATGCCTAATACGTACGTACAAATATATATTTTGTACGTCTTCAGAAACATAAAATCTAGAGAAGTACTCGTATGCATATTTTTTTTTGTTCTTAAAAATTTTCGAACAACTTTTTATTGATACGTTTAATAAATGCTTTTGGTCAAAAAAAAAAAAAACAATATATTCATAGTTTACTGAAAATAAAAATCAAAAAACGCCTTGTTTGTAATATCCTCCATACGTACATATACATATGTAAATCCTTGATCGAACTGGAACTTGAAATTAATTATACAAAAAATTTTAATTTTAAAAATGTTTAAAATTGTTTTTATTTCCTACAAAGATTGAATCGTGTATTTATGGATATAGTTTTGGTAAAGAATTAACTGTATTTTATAGTAATTAAAAAAAAAAAAACATTTTTAAAAAATATAATATGAAATATTCTTTTAAAAACGTTCATTATTTGGCGCGGTTGTATTTTATTGAAAAAAAAACGAGTTGTATATACAAGCTAAATTTACTTTTCGATAAGAAATAAAGGAAGATGAAAATATCTATTTCTGTATTTTGAGACTTGATATACCAACCTTTCTACAATTGGATCATATAAGATTTCTGCGATCATAAAAAATAGCTTGAAAACGAATTGAATAATGTTTGATTGCTTCGATTATTTCTGCTTCAAAACTGTTGTCTCTGATTCGCATTCGCATGAGGCGAATGGAGCGCAAATTTCTTAATAAGTTCAGGTTGTGAAGTGACTGACAAATTGCAGATAGATAGAAAATTTAACTTTGCTAGATATAATTTGAAAACTTGCCTAAATTGTCATGTCTTCACCTACATAACCCATATACATACATACATACATACATACATATGTACATACTTAACACAAAAGCCATTAACGCGAAACTGCAAAAGCCTTTCGCCCAACGGTAGTGCAGTCTGACATTGTATTGAACTCACTCACTCGCATCGCCATAAAATCCAGGCAGAATAAACAATCTCCAAAACAGCATTCCGACACATTTAAAACGAATGAATGAACTGCCTTTGCAATGGAAAGCGAAATTCCGCTTTTGAAGAAACGAATTGTGGCAGAAAGTCCTTCCAGGAATTGTTTGCGGCAAATGAGCCATTAAACGGTTCAATGCGAGTTTATTTCTTCTCAACTCATCTCTCCGATCGTTCGTCTGTCCGGCTGTCCAGACTTGTTTGTCCCAGGCTTATTTTGAAAATTGTGCGGGCGACGCTGAAGCGCTGGAATGCAGTGGTCTGTGCAAACGAGCAGCAGCGCAACATAAATACAACAAAGAAAAAGTAAGCATCTAGCCAATGACTTCGATTTTGAAGATATTTTGTTTTTGCTGCTGCCGCCGCTTATGGGTGGCGGGCATTCTGGCTGCGGCGGCGTTATATCTGTTATTTATTTTATGGCCATTGGTAATAAGCAACAGGTAAATGGCACACATTAGCCGCGGCTAGTGAGATAAAGTACGACGGAGCCAGTGTTGCCAAGTGATGGATAAAGAGTCAAAAAAATGTGTAAGAAGAAATCCACGTTGTAGACCGTACTATACAATCGCTCACTGGGCCTTTCTTTCAGCAGAATGACGGCCTACGCGTAACGAGTGGCGGGAAAATCGAAGGCCTGTTGAACTGTGCTCTCTTTCAAGGCAAGCTTATTGAGGTATCACAAATGGAACTACGCCAAAGATAACGCATTAAGTAAGATAGTTTCACACAACCCCTTCCGTTAAATCCTCCTCACTCTCCGGCGCAGCCCACTTTTATGCTTTCAACTAAGAATAGCACAGCACCAAGAGTTGCTTCAGTTCATTTTATCCTCTCATAGTCGACAATGAATGTCTACTTTGCATTTGTAATTCAGTAAAATTGGCAAGCCTATCCAAGTTCACTGCACTGCTGGAAGGTCAAACAACATTAACGAAATTCTCAAAATTTAAATCGAACTGCAAATATTAATCATCTACTACCTACTCAACCAAATGCAACCCGAAAGAATTAAATAAAAAAAATTACAAAAACCAAACTGACTGAGTAGTTCTAGCGAAAATATATCGAGCGCCTTGGAGTGAGATGGGAATCAAGTGGCTTGGGCCGGATGCAAGCGCGTCACTATCTTTTTGTGGCATCCTTTTTCGGACGGCGAAAAACAACCGTTGACAGGCGCAACGAGGCGCACAGCAACAACAACAACTTGCGATACAACAAAAATTCCCAGATGACTGAATTTGCCACTGACGCCGCCATAGCCACCGAAAACTCCGCCACTGGACCTACCTAGCGTGCACACACAAGTTTGTACGAATATGTGTGCACATGCGCTGGTTTGTGCGTCATCGGATCCGCCTGTTGAACTTGACAATGAACCATCTTCCACGAATAAGGACGAGCCAGTCAAACAAAGCAATAAACGGCCAAACGAGGTGACTTACCTTTTAGAAGGACAAATGCGAACAGGCGATGAATAGAAAGAAGAAAGAACGCGCGACACGAGAGCAACACTCAATGAATGTGAAAACAAACACATCCACTAAGGCCCCTTACACACGAGAACAATTATGTTTGTAAGCGTTAAAAGGCCGCTTGTGGGCGAACGAGTTGAAGTAAAAGTCGAGCGATTTGAGAGCGAAAACGGCGTATTCCATGACCCACAAAATGTATGTAGTAATCTACATCGATTGTGTGGCGACCAAAATAAAAATTATGTTTGAAGAAGTGTCTTCGTGTGTGCTGGGCCTTATATAAACACAAACATATGCGCATGTGTGCATTTTCGAGTGGTTGTGGGACCTACATAAGTGTTGTCTATTTATCTTTTGGCGTTGCCTTTTACATATTTTTCGTACCGATTAACGACTGCGTTTTCTTCACACTCGCCGCGATTGCATTTTGGTTTGGGTTTTGACTGAACGCTCATCGCGGCAGCGGCAAGTTGTGGATGAGTGTGTTTGAATGGCAAGCAGCACAGCGGACAGTGGACAACAGGGTCCAGTGGTCTCTGCTTATCTTGCTTAGCCTGAGAAAATATTTTATAGCCTTCTTGGAAATTTGGCGGCAAACTTCTTATAAACAAATAAACAATAACGCACATCCGTATTCTGCTTGCACTTTTACTTTGCTCATGAATGAGCATAGCAATCATGTTTGTTGTTGCTTTCTTTGGTTTGGTGTTATCTACTTACTAAGTTTTACTACAGCGCAGAGCATTTATCAAACAACTTCGAGGCAGCGGCAGGATTTTCGTGGCAGTTTGTATTAAACTCAATTCGTGGAATATTTTCTTAAGTACATAACTGTTATGCCATCAATGTTTTTGTACTTTTCTAGAAACTTATATGAATACGAATTGCGGGTGTTCAGCCGATTTATTGCTCTAAAATCCTGGGCGGCGTGTCCTTTCATCTTTGAGAAAACGTGGGATTGAAGTTACAGAGATGTCAGTTTGAAAACTAGAAACCCGATTTTTGGATCGATTTAACAAGATGAATTCATATATTTAAGACAATTAATATGAATTAATTTCAATCTTCTAGTTGCACCGGGGAGAGTCTTTCATTTGATCAGTTTAAAATAGCAAGAACATATGACACATTTTTGTCTTGGAGTTGTCATTAAATATGAGACTCGATTACACCGAAAATTAAAAAATAAAATAAAAACAAATTAAAGGTTTATTTGAAAGAGCAAACATACAACCCCCCCCCCCCCCCCCGGTGAGCGTTTCTGACTATAAATCACGTATGAATTCGAATTTTCGCATAACATCGACGAATTGGCATCACTGGAACATCTGAGCATTTTTACTAGTAAGATAACTATCAGCTGATTGTCAAAAAATGTTCACAGCTGAAGTTACTTGATTTTAAGAGTAACTTTTTATGGTAGGGTTGCTTTTAAAAGGTATTAGGATTGATAGAGTTGCTTCAAGTAAAACTGAAAAAAATCTTTTAAAAAAGTAGTAGAAAACTGTCAAACATTACACTGATATGAAACGTAGAAAGTAATACCAGCTCCTCTTTACTTATAAGCTTTACATTTATATTTATATATTTTTTATTCTGAATATCTGAACCATACGTTCCTAGGAAGTTTTTCAACGTTTTAGTATAGCGTTGAGTACCTGCCTTTATTTAGTTTGATGCTTTAATTTTTTTTTTTTTTTTACATTTATTTTGTTGTATTTTCCTTTTCACGTAATGAACCCATTTCTCAGGCCATTAATGAGTTTAATTAGATCTGCAATTCTATTGACTTGGATTTTTCTATGCCTAAATATGATTTTTTCAATTCTTCTTAATTTATTTTTCAATAGTCTGTAAGAAATTAATGTTTCATGGACTTAAATAAATACATGAATAGTTTTAATATTAAACTATCTAAAGAGTTTACGGTTAAAAAGAAATACTACGATAAAACGTTTTCAAGTTTGGACGATAAAACCGGACTACGAGTAACCAGAATTTCTTAACGACGCCCATTTTTACATATTTTAAGCTAGCAGCGCCACCAATACACTAAAAGAAAAAACACCAATGCACTCGCAAAGCTCACACCAAGGGTCTGTCAAAATTACACGTTCAGCTTGTCAAAAAGCAGGAAAAGAATTTACAAACGATTGCATCTTTAAGTTTGATTGGGGCTTGGTTGTGTATGGATTTTGTTAGAGAACTTATCTGTGCTCCCAATTCTAGAAAAAAAGTAATAATAACTGAAATTTAAATGCTTCGATTTGGTGCAATTATATTTAAATACTCCATCAGTCACTTGAAAGCTAAGTAGAATTTGATTGCATTCGATTATGAGTCTTGAGTGACGCTTGATTATGCAGTCGTAACTATACTAACGACGTTCAACCCAAAAATCAAGTCAAATAATGTATTTAGCTGCTTTAATTGAAAAAAAGGAATTCACTTCGAGCTTGAATACTTCCTGCCACATTTATAAGTAGAATTTATACATACAAATCGTAATCACACACATTTCACAAGCTATTTGTGTGTTTTAAGAATGAGTAGATCATCTATGAGAATATATTTGCGCATCCAAATATGTCGCCACTTTGCCCCCCTACCCCCCGCATTATATTTCGGGTCACAATCGCTGCAATCTTTATGACGACACCTGAATATGAAGCCTATTTATGTAATACATTATATGTATGTATGTATTTGCCTCATTCCGTCGACGCTCTCTAGAATTTGTGCTGCATTGCTGCCACAATGTGACTTAAATAGCAGAACGTATGCATGTCCTTGTTCGCTCATGTATGTTTGTATGCCTGCATGTGTGTGTGTGTGTGTGTGTGTTTGTGTGTGAACGTCTTTGCTAAGCTCGTGATAAATTGCCGTTTTATCAAGCAAAGTCATCGCAGTTTCATTAAGTGCGTCGCCACCCATTAATTTGGGCAGTAGTCCTTCCGGCTACTACGCTGCCTGCCAGTGAGCCAAAGTCCTTAAAAGTTGTTTATCGCTCGCATCCTGCGCATCTACTTGTTAAAGAAAATAAAGAATACGACTTAGTCGGTAGCCGCCACTGCCAATTTGTGGCTCATAAATATATTCGGAAAAATTATTAGCCACAAAACTTATGCCGCAGTGTGCTAAATATCACACACACACACACACTCGCACTTACACTCACACTCACTTCAACATGAGCATTATAATTTTAATATAAAAGCACCTCTACATACACACTAGCACTAGGCTTTTATGAGTGAACTGTTTAGAAGTAGTAGTAACAAGTCAAGGCTGATTTACGACTGCGGTATTTTATTTCAGGGCTCTGAAAGGCGAGAACAACCGACCCCCCCACATCCCTGCCCCAGCACACTTAACTAAGTACATACACACGTGTGTACGAGTATGTGTGTACGAGTATGTGTGTAATTACACGTAGGCCGTAAAGAAGAAGTTGAGAAAAGCGATTTGTTGTGGCGCTGAGATAATACGTTAATGGCAATAATAATTGCAATTTGAATTAAAAATTCGTTTTCGAAAGTATTTCGCTTCAAACCAGCACGCACTCCATTCCAAGTATGTAGGTATTTATGTATGTACTTATATTATGTGTGTGTGTATGTACATATGTAACTATGAGTATGAGGTTGATGTTGCAGCGCTTGTCGGCCTTGTCGCTTGTCAATTTCGCTTGGCTTTTGGGCGAGATTTATGGTATGAATGTAAAAGTTTTGCTCTTATCAATGCGGCCACTTTCGTGCATTCGCCGGCGACTGGCAGCTGCCTCTTGGCGCACGTCTACTGTCGTCGCTTGTCGACGCCGCGCTTTTGTTATTAAAAAAGTTCACAGACACATTTGTCAATTTTATGGTGCCAACAACAATGGCGATGATGCGCGTAGGATGGACTGGTGCCGCTGCATCGTCATAATTATGAATCATGTTTTGTGTAAATCTCTCCTCTCCTCTCCGGCGCTGCTGCCTAAAAAAAAAACAACAAAAGCTCCTCTTCGCTCGTGTCCTTCTGCGCTTTGCAGCCACTTTGGTGGTAAGTGCCAGCCTGCCGCAGCAGTTAATTGCAGTTGCAACAATAGCCAATTACTATTTTGAAAATTCGCTTTAAAAATAAAAGTTGGAAAATCGAAAGTTACAAACTGTGATCGATGACAATTAACGCGTGCCGCAGAATTTTGATTTAATTTATTAAAAAAGTTAGTCCTATCGCGATGGCCGTGGACTGCAATGTTGTACAATAGAATAGCGGAAGTCGGTAGATGAGTTTTTCATGTTGGGCGGCAGTTGAGGCCCAAGCTAGTGTTGCGATTAAGGCATCCGAGATTTTTTTTTCATTGGAAATTTACATGAAAAACTACTAAATCATCAAAAGAAAAAAAAAGAGAAGAAGATTTTGTGTGTGAAGTTAAAAATGTTAGCATGGTGAGGGAAATGCATTTGAAAGATGATAAATTTTGGCAATTTATAAAAAGATACTTCTTAGCTAAATAAGAAAATAGTGCAAAAAAGTTCTCTTCTAGAGTGGTCTTAATGAAATATTTTTTTTTTCAGTTTTATGTTGTTGTCTCTAAAACTGGCTAGGCCTTCGGACCAATCCGACCTCTTCTTAATTACACGTACGTAAATTTAGAAATATTCCTGTATATATATTTTTTTTTGTATTTAAGCTACACACTTTCGTCGCGCGTTTGTCTGAAATATATTTAAAGCGTAGCGGGGAACTATTTGGACTTAAAACAAATAGGCAGTAATATGAAGCAAGCTTACATACTAGATCATACCACCTCATACATACAACATTAAGCTAATCTGCATAATTTGGGTACAGCGAATTTAAACAAGTAAGGAAGGCAAAATTCGGCCGAAACCAAATTTTATATATACTCGCGATGTATATTTGTTAGGGCGGTGCCACGGTCATATTTCAAAATTTCATAAAAACCCAGTTTCTTTGTTATAAACCTAATGTTACCCAATTTGTTCCAATAGATCACGAAAAAACGAAATTTAAAAAATTTTTAAAAATTTCCGTTATATGGAAGAGGGCGTGGTTATTGACCGTTCTTGACCGTTTTCAATACCAACCTACGGCTGTGCGTCAGATCGCCCAAAACCTAATCGCCCAAAAGCAAAAATGTCAAATCGCCAAAAAAAAAATTTGGGCGATCTGTCATTTGTGCAGTGAGACATTTGGGCCATTTGACATTTGGGCAATTAGACATATGTCAAATCGCCCAACTTTTTGGGCGATTTGACATTTTCTGTTTTTAGCAAATTTGTCAAAATAATAAAATAAAAGTACGGTAAATATGCTCTCAACTAAAAGCAATACCCTCTCAGATTTTTTTTTTCCTTTTACTTTCAGTATCGTAGTAAGTGGGGGGTTTTAGGGGTTGTATAGCTCTATGTTAGGGGTTATGTTATGAAGTTGTGTGAATAAATATGTAGCAAAATACTAATATTTCATTTTACAGAAGTAAACATTTTGTAAAAGGGAGAATTATAGAGGAGAATTATTAATTCACCCTTTTACAATATGTTGGCATGAAGAAGTAAACATTTTGTAAAAGGGAAAATTACCAAAAATCAAAAGGTAGTACCTTTTTGGCTAAAACAGTAAAAATATAGTTCTACTAAAATAAATAGAACATGCATGCAACCCACAGACATCCATATATTACAAAAGAATTAAAATTATAAACTGAAATGTGATAGAATGAGACATTGAAATTCGTGGAAGGGTTAGTTAGCCAAGCTCAAGACAGGGCAAAGGTTTGCTTAAGCAAGAAAATGTCAAACAACTGAAAACACTGCTTAAGAACAAGCTTAGGCTCAAGCGGTAGTCAAACAACCGGCCCTATGCATTTTGTAAAAGGGAAAATTAGATTTAAAAATTTTCAAAGAACTAACCATTTTCCCTTTTACAGAAGTTGACAAGAAGTTTTTTGCATTTTTGGGCGATTTGACATTTGGGTGATTAGACATTTGGGCGATCTGTCATTTGGGCGATCTGTCATTTGGGCGATCTGTCATTTGGGCAATTAGACATATGTCTAATCGCCCAACTTTTTGGGCGATCTGTCATTTGGGCTATTAGACATTTTTCGGTTTTGGGCGATTAGGTTTTGGGCGATCTGACGCACAGCCCCAACCTACACTGGCCAAAGAGACGTCTATGTACTAAGTTGCATTAAGAAATCTCAATTTTATCGTGACCACGGACAGACAGTCTAGGCTAAATCGATTCCTCCTTTTATTCTGATCATTTTGATATATATGTATATGTATGTCTATATCTATCTCGATTATTTCTAGCTGTTACAAACAACCATTATGCGAACCCTTGTGTAAAAGTACGTTCGAGTATAAAAAGGGCTTGTCCTTTCCATCATATCTAAGGCATTTATGTTTATGCGAATACTAAGATACGACCAATACATATTTTGTTATTGTTTGGCCATATAACAATTTCATTTCATTATTTTTGAGCTTAAGGCCGATGGGCCTTACAGCTATTAAATAATTAAAGTGATACAAAATTTTGTTCCAACGATACGAACTTTTGTTTTTGGTTAACTTTTTTACATTTTCGTCTGATACATCGACGTTTTTGTCTGCTCGAATAATATACGCCGATATATCGTACTTTTTAATCCGACTTAAGATACCAAATAAAATGTTTAAAGACGAACTAATTTTTTTTAAATCGCTTCCCAAAATTACCATACATACATACACACATTTATTATAAGCAGCGAATAGGTTTTAAGGAAGTTATATTAACATCTGAAAACTTATGGAATAGTTCCGATTTAAAATCGGCACAATGTACTTAGCTTAACCAGATTACAAATATTTACATTTGTTTTGCCATTACTTAAATGATTAATAAAAACTATTTAGTTTTTCAAAATGTTTAATATAAGACAAAAACTCTTATATTCGCAAATGGTATTAAATGATAAACATACATTAATGTATAAATCCCTGGTGGTAAAGCGCCAAGACCTTCTTTCGAACTGGTGACGGAAAGATTTGGAACAATATTTCAGGCATTGAATGTTTTCATGATAATTAGGGCTGTTGACACATTAGTAAAGGGCTAGGGCTATGCTCTTATTACCGATAATTTGAAAGCTTCGAATGTTCCAAATTGCAGAACACGCCGAACGTACCTCTAGTACATTTAAAGCCTGCCTTTGTGATAACCGAATAAAAAAGCTGCCATAAATATTTCGGTTCAGTGTTACCACAACTATATCCGTACACACGCATATAGAATAGTCTGAGTAAAAAACCCTTAGTTTCTTTTTTTTAACAGTACTCTGAAATTATCATTCATGGTGACAAAATAGAGAAAGTAAGAACCCTTAATATTAATATTATTATATCAATCAAAGTTTTCTTATTCTGTACTTGTAAATCTTTCAACTGAAAACATAAAAGGACTTGAGCCATCTTAGCCGAGTGTGTAGGTGTGGGTGTCATCACCAGGAGAGTACATTGGCATTAAAGGCAGGCATGAAAGAGCGATTTTTACTAATAGCATCGATTGTAATTTGTCACTTGAAATTACTTTGTAGACTTTTGGTGAAACCATTGCCATTATGTTCGATTGAAAATGTGCTCCTCCCCAATTCGACGCGATATCAAGGAGTATCCTGTTTGGCTACAACTGCCAGATGTTCACTTTTGTCCTCAGATGCCAAAGTGTGTGTGTAAGTACGTATGTATGTATGAATGTATGTATTTGTCTATGGGTGTACTTCATTGTTCAATACAATTTTACGAATCTTCTTTGCTCATTCGTTATTCATTAGTTAGGTAATTCATATTTGCTGCGACTGACTGCTTGTCTAGTCAATCGGCTGTACAATTCACAGACCCGATTGCTCACCGTCTTAGCAAAAGCAAAAGACTTTTTCCAACAGAAAAAAATCCCTCGAAATTCGGTCGCAGCCAATAATACCAGAATAGACAGACAAATGGTGAATGGCTTCACGAAATTTGTGCGCCATTATCGTGTGCGTCTGCTTCGAGTGCCGGCGGTGTGGTTGTTGCTGTTGCTGTTGTTGCGCAGCGATAATGTGCAAATGCCACAGCAATGAGGCGCACAATTCAATTACACTTTGGACGCCCCTCCGACACGCAACAGCCACCACAATCTTCACAAACGCCGCGTCAGACAATTGCGCAGTTACGCTTCCTGGCTGTGTTGGGAGCAACTCAACTGCAAATAGCAAATAAGAGAATGAAAGCGCTCGAAAACTAAATAAATATTTGGGAAAAAGGAATACGCGGCGCTTCGATTGCGCGTTGGATTGGGCAATCGGTCGGTCGACAGGGTTTATTGACATCTACGCACATTGACCTTGGAAACCCAAATATAAAGTGTGTGAAACCCAAGCGACAGACGGTGGTAGAGTGGGTTAGGAGCGGCGCGAAGGGCGGGTGCATTAGGGACCGCACTAGATCTGGGCTTTGTTGTGTGTAAATCAACAGGAATGCAAAATTCGTCAAGCAACCCCGAGATATTTACACGGCTTTGTACATACATACATACATACATATGAATGAGTATGTCTGGATTAGAACAAAATATGTTAGTGTACTGCCACTCAACTTGCGGGCCAAGTTACGGAGCAGGGACACAAGGATACTCTAAATAGCAATCAAATGCTAAGTTTAGTTTTACCCTCAAAGGCAACGCAGCGGCAATTTAGCCCGGAGGCTGGCGGGCAGTCTCAACCTACCGCAGCATTACATCACGTAACGCATCGCGCCGTCTGAAGTCGTGGTAAGTACACAGCTTCAGCCAGACGTCGGCGAATGCGGTGCAAGGAGTGCTGGTGCTTAGTATGTCGGCATGTAGAGCCAAGGGTCGCGCCGATCAGCGAGTGCTATGCGCTGTGCTAGTGTGTGTGTGGTAAAAATGTGCCAGACGGATGTGCGAGTACGCAAAAATTCGCAGACGCAGCCGCGGTCGCAGCCGTACACAGACGGTGCGACAGACATCAGACAGCAGACAGGGTTGGTTTCTTCACTTTTCTACGCGCGCCGTTGAAGCACCATTCGCAAAATATTCGCAGTACGCAGCGCTCGCACATTTTCGGCTTCGAGCAATGTACCCATTTTCCTTTGTTTTGTTTTGCTACCGTTCCGCAACACGGCTGCTCTCATTATGTCTGCTTCTGCTTTCGTTTAAAGGGCAAAGCACATTTCAGTATGCCACACATAAGTATGTATGTATGTATGTATGTATGTATGTATGCACACATGTAGCTGCGTCTGGCGATTTTCAACCTTTGTTGCTTGCTACGAAGGAGACAGACAGAAGGCAGGAAACAGGAAAAAGTTCGTTAAACTCTGCAAAATGAAATAGAAACTCGAGCCACTACAGCCAATGTACTCGCGTGTGTCACTGTAGCTCCTGTCGCTTTTGTTGTCTGGGGCCGGCAGTCGGCAGGACCCTTGTCGCAATGCGTACGCCGCATGTACGCATTAATTTATACGCACATTCCACTTCCCGGTTTATTGTGTTCGGAATGGGGCTGGTCTGGTATTGCTGCAGCGTAAAGCCAACGCTCATGGATACTGTCTGGAGGTGCGGAGAGCGGGCTAGTGCAATGACGGTATTGTTGTTAAAAAGCCTGCGGCGGGCAGTCAGAACGTTGTCTTTACACAAAGCATAAAAAACGTATAGCGTCATGTATGGCAGTTATTAGAAATTGTGGTGGTTGTTCTCGAAGTCTGACGGCAGACGGGCAAACGGGCGGACAGGTGAGGGAACGACGTAGTCTAGGACCACTCAGAGATACATGCGAGTTTTTTTAAATAAGTGTCAACATATACGTCTAATCATTATTTCTTGCAGTAGTCGCGAGGTGGAAATGAGACCTCATCACGATCGGTTTCATAATACTTAATTGTTCAAATCATAATTTTGGAAAAAATTGTATTTATGATTTGCTTCGCTTAGCTTAGGAGATGAAGTGTGGAAAGGTAAGATGAGTTGAGGTTCAGTTAGGTGAGGTGCAAGAAAGACAGTTACCACACCTCCCCACAGTATAGTCAGGTGAAATGTTTTAAGGGGAGATGAAGAGTGATGAAGAGAGTTAGTGTGTGGTTTAGGTCTTGCAAATTATGTAAATATATATGATGAGCTTAGATCAAATGTGTTTCGGTGTGGTGAGTTAAGGTGTAGTGTTTTTAGGTGTGTTGAGTTTACATCTTGCGAATTTTGATATGGTTAGTTAAAGTGTAGTGATTTACGGAGCGGTGTTAAGTGTGATGAGTTTAAATATAACGGTTTAGGTATGGTATGCTTGGTGAAGACGAGCGTGTTATACATAAGTTTGGATAGTTTGGGTACAGCGTGTTCAGGTGGTATGATAAGAAGCACTTGTGGCCATCCCCAACCATTTCCGTTCGCTCTATTGCATTACCATTTTTTTTTTCAATTTATTACCGCCACTAAAGAAGTTTTACCTCAATAGAGATTCTAGTTTTTTTTTTTAATAGTTCACCACTAATCTAACCTAAAATTATGTGTCGCCCGAAGACGCCAATTTATAAAACGTTAAGAACTAGGGGGTGTTATTTGTCGTATTTCGTCGTATCGTGTATTGTCATACAACAGTTGAAACTTGTTTATTTTTGTTTCACATCTAAAATTTTCGTATTTCAATACAACTCTGAAAGGTAAGTACCTATGTTTAGTGTGTTATTTGTGTGTGTTATTCGATCAGCTCTTTCTCTTTATCATCATTTGAGGTTTACTTTTGTTTGAAAAATGTAAAATAATGTTAAATGGAAATGTGCGTATACCTACATACATAATTTTAAGAAATAGTAAACGAAATAGCAAAGAGCGTTTACACGTTCCACTGTTGTTTCAATAACGCACTAAAGAAATACGACATATAACATGGCTTGTGAACTCCCTAATAATCTTTTCGTTATAGTTTATTAACTTACGAATTTTATTTTTGAGAAATTATTTTTTGTCGCTGCCCCATAACTCTAAAAATAAACATACGAATGTTTATTTGGCTTTCTAATCAGCAGTTTCACAGTAGCTTTGTGGTTGTTTACAACACTGTTGATACATCAATCTCGACCGCTAACTCATCTCGATTACTCAATACGAGTATTTGTATTTGTACTACTGTATGTATGTATGTATGTATGTATGTATATGCACGTGCAATTAGACCGAATCAAAACGTATTCATAATTGCAATTCACACTTAAAACTCATCGTATTGGAATGCATTGATTCGCTTGTTTACTTCAAAAATTCCTTGAAATATTCCATTAATGTGCTATAAATAAGATGGAAAATCCAAAGCGATGACGATAATTGCCGGCGCATGAGTTTTGTTTATTTGTTGACGTTGATTTGCTAAATGCGAGTAGACTCACCGTACATATACACATACATATGTTTGTAAGTAAAAAAAAACGCATGTACATACATACATTTGCTCTCACACACTCCTTCATTGATGTTTCAATCGGATTTCTGTGCGCTTGGGTGGGCCGCGATATGGCAGCAACAATCATAATAAACACAACAAACACATGGACGTAGCAACAATTCAACGCATGCGAGGTATGTATAATTATAGCATTTATTGGGCGTCGTAAAGCTCGCCATGCCAAAGCAATTAAGTTCCATTTGCTCGTCAGTGCAATCATTTTATGGCCCACGATTGCTAACAGATTTTGCGATAACAGATTAAATAATTTGAATTCTAGTTATAGAATGTGCAAACTCAGAAAGTCTGGTAATAAAATGTTCACCCCTTCAGCGCTTCTCTAGTTTGAGACCAACATGAAGACAAGCGTGTAAGACGAATTGTTGCCTCGGGTTTAGCGCTCATCGAAACTTAAAGCGCTGAATGGAAGCTAACGCTCCTTTGAATGAATCAACGTTAAAAAAATCTTAAAGCGTGTTTGCTAAGGAAATAACTTACATCTGAGATTTCTTGAAATAACTAACACGTGCAAACGCTCTATGTGGCATAGGGTCGCGATCTAGGGGCTACAATGGTATAAGAAATTTGGAATAATTTCTTGTAAATTTACTTCTTCTTGTCAGCAGAATTACTTAAATTGTGTTCTGAATACTTCTTAAAAATTGTACCTCAGCGCCATCTGCCGTTTCGCATCGTAATTGTAACTTTCCCAAGCATCTGATCTCTTTTCCTACTTAGAGGGTACAAATAAAGCTTTCAAAGAGTAGCGCCAAAAAAGGTGTTACTTTGCGCTCGGTAGGCAATTGAAAAGCAGAGCTCTTTCTTGACAAACGAACATCTCACTCTACAAATCCCTCCTAAAGCCCGCCCTTTTATATGGCGCAGAAACATGGACGATGTTGACCAGCCATGAGCAGGCTTTGGGGGACTTTCGAGATAAATGTTCTTCGCAAGATTTTTGGTCCTGTTCGCGTAATCGATGGGTACCACAGAAAATGGAATGACGAACTGTATGAGCTGACATAGTCAAGCGCATAAAAATCCATCGACTGCGATGGCTTGGGCATGTCGTTCGCATGGATGATTATGCTGCGGTGAAAAAATTCTTCGAATCGGCACTTATGGGTGGGCAACGAAGGCATGGACGCCCAAGAACACACTGAAAGGACCTGTCTACACTTGGTATGAGTAATTGGCGAAACCTAGCGAAGGAAAAAGGGAACTGGCGAAGCTTTTAGATCTCGGCCCAAACCGACAAGCGGTTCCGTTCCAGTTCTATCGTTGTGTGGTACAATATTGCTCCACTGAATGCAGTTAGTTTATCGCAAGGCGGGCGAAGTTCTTTCAATATTTTAAAACAATTTTCGAACTTGTCAATTCAACAATAACCTCATCAGCTTCAATTCGACCTCATCTGGTTTTGGTTACAGTGGTTTTTGCTTATAACAAACACTGTTTCTCTGCTCTAGAAGCTTAATAAAAAATATAAAACAAGCCTAGTCTGTAAGAAGGGAATTTTGTGCTATAGAACTCATTTGCTTTCCAGTGTTTGTGTTTCTTAGGCACCCGGAGCCCTATTGTATGAGTTAAATATTTGCATACGTTCGTTTTTGCACAGTTTTATGACATTTTAATGGAGCTTTAATCATCAAAACCTTAAACCACTTACCATTCTCTGCCTTAGAGGCAATCCTCCTTTTGTTCCCTGTTTTTATGTATGTACTTATGTACAGCAACAACTCGTTTGGAGTTTCAATAACAATACTTTCCGACCCCTCTACCGGGCACATTTGAAACTGCCTTTGCCACACACATTGGCAAAGAGTCGACGAACTCGTAGTGGCGTTGGTGGCGGCTCATTTTCGAATTGCCAATCTACCGTTCCACACTGCTCGTGCCCGCATTCTGCTTCTACCGTTGCTTATTTGCAAATTTTCGAGTCTCTGCAGTAGCTTTGGCATTAAATTAATTCCATCCCCTTTTCGGTATTCGAACTAATACTGCTTTTGTTAATGCTCTGCTTCGGTCGGGGTTGGTTTGTTTGCCGTTCTGTGCAAATTCGGCTTTGCTTGTGTCTTCTGTTTTGCAATAAAATGAAATGAAATGCATAATAAAATGAAATGCGAAACAAGCAGAATTGATGGCAACCCAAAGCGAATGTTATTGCTTTGTGAAGCGTTTTCCCGCCAAACGAAGGTAAAAAACTCACCGGAGTCATCAGGCTTCAGCCGCAGACAATAACGTGCGACAAGTCGTAGGTCGGTTACGGCACAATAGTACGTCGCAGTCACCGTTGACATCGCATGCAACGTCGCTGCCAACGTCGGTGTTTGTTTACCAACAAGTTACATATTAGGCAAACGTTAGGTGGTGGTGAGTAGAGCGCAGTGCGGTGGAGACGTCGAAGCAAAGCTTGTTGATGCACCGCAGAGTTGTTGATGGCCAAGTGCAGCCGACAAAGTGCGGTGTGGTACAGGGTAGCGGCAGCGAACGTCGATCCACTTCCCGTCTCTGCCAACGCTCGGAGTGTTGGACAGGGTGTGGAGTGTCAAAATCGGTAATTCGAATGTGAATGTTCTGGTGTGAATGAACTTTACCAAGGACAATGATCTACGATTGAATGCACTGTACACCATCGGTGTTTCTGCTGTCGGTATGATGATTGTTAACCGTTGGTGGTAATTGTCTGCTTGGACAGGCGGACGAACGCACGGACAGACGGCGCAATGCGCGATTTGCAATATTTCGAGGGTAAACTCTTGCCATTCTGTTTGGTGGGGCGGCTTCTTTTATTAATTTTTATGTTCTTGCCATTTTATTTCATTGCTACGGTTGAGCGCAACATCAGCGGCAGCACCAACAGCAGCGGCGGTAATAAGTCGAGTCATCAACGCCAGCCAGAATTGGCACTGCTCGCACCATCATCGTCATAATCAACCACATCATTGCATGTTTAATGCTTGGCCGCCCCGTTCGGAAGGCAGACAGCAGACAATAAACAGCAAACAACACACAACAAACGAGACCAGCTTGCAGCCAGACAACAGAGGAAGCGAGCAAAACGGTGAAACAACAATGGGAATACAAATGCAAAAATCCAAATATTACGACTAAAACAAAAAAAAAAGACTAAAAAATCGTAAATGCTTAACCTGATGTGACTCTTGGTCCACTGGATCAAATTCGAACAATGCTGATGGAAGCCTTAAATGCTGCTTTTTTGGCGCTTTTTCGCCGCCACATACATGCTGTTGTATGTATTTGTTCAGAGAAATAAACAGGGAATTGCGCACCAGGTATCTAATTCCCAAATGTATCGGCCGAAGTGGCGCGATTTAAGCGTCTGCCCTTCTAATCGGTGTGAATGCACTCTGTTAGCGCCACCAGTCACTTGAGGCGCGCATAAATCGGATGGGTAAGATTTCGAGAGTTGATTATATATGTACGATTATATATTTACTTAGGTTGGAACTGAAGCAAAGTTGGCAACACAAATAATGAGCGGCACTTCAAAGCTCCGATGTTTGTTGCATTGACTGTACCTTCAAAATAAAATAAAAAACAAAATACTCGTACAAATGTGTGAATTACTTTGAATTGAGAGGTCTTGGTATAATATTCCTTCTTCGGGACTCGTTTCCATAGATACCTCGGCTTTATTGATGCGTCCTTAAGTTTTCCGTTTCATTGGAAGTTTGGTAGTATTGTCACTTAATTCAACTTTATATTCGACATAAAAATAGAAATTAGGTGTATCAATCAGACTGTTATGACTGGTGAGGTAACCAGAAAGTAGCCCAATCAAAAGAATTACGTTCCTTCAAATGGATGTCCAAATAATTGTTTGACTTATCTAAGGCCCCCTACAACTCCCCAGTACTTACTGCGTACTGATTTGCCTACGCAGTGATTAGATATCTCGAAGAGAAGCGACTAAGTTTCAAAACAGTCTCGGTCCCAATTGCATTGTCCAATGCAATTGAAATTTTGGTGTCGGGTGCATAGATACCCACACCTTTTATTATCTTCATCTTTAATTCAATTGTACACCAATGTTCGTATCTGGCATCATCTGGCAAGATCACTCAGTACGGTATTTTGACCTGGAAATTTCTATAAAAACGGATGGAACTGAAGTCTTAAATTTATCTCGCTCAGGTACTTTTATTTGCAGGGATCGAGTGCCTTGCAAATGATTTCGTATGAATTTGTACAGAAGTCTAGCCCAGCAAAGCCTACAAAGTCACTGTTGGACAAGTTCTTATTGAGTCTGACCAACCCCAACCATTGATAATAAAAAAATAAATTTTAACTCTGGCTCTAGTAAATGTGAAATCACACATTGCTAAGTTTTCGTGTTATTGTTTCTACGCAATGCGCCAAATGCCCCAGACGGAGCTCAGACGGAACCCAACGCACCGACATGAACAAACAAAACCGCCAAAGTTAGCGAAATTGAGATGAGCAGATGGAGAAACAATAAGGTAAAATAAAAAACAGATACATCGCATGGCATTGAATTAAATTTACAAGGAGACGTCTAAATACAAAGTGGGCTGTGGCTGTTTTCACTTTCAGGCCTCACTGCTCTGCACTTTGTGTTCTGTTCATAAATACATATTTTAGCTTTTATTCAACTGTCCCAGTGCTGCTAAAGTTTTTTTCCGTAAGTACGATTGTATCGTTTCGAGCGTTGGGGACACAATTCTTGACGCGCCGACTGTGAATTCACTTAGTCTTAAAATTTATTTAAAAAAATAATGCAGCCGCCACTTCCACGCAAACGCAGGTGAAATGTCTAGCAGAGTGTCTGGGGAGCCAAGAACTCACAAACAATTAACATGCAGATGGGAGGTGAATCGTATCGCTAGCAATTGAAAAGTGGGCTCATTCACAGCTGACGATCTGGTTCATAAGAAAGTGCGTAAGGTTGCCACATCTTGTGATTGGCAATGTGCAAGAAAATTTCAGAATTTCTGGTAATCAGAAACATGCAAAGAAAACTCAAGATGACTGCTAATAAATGATTGGAGATCTTTTGAAAAATTTGCTTATTGGGGGAAAAGTTGAATAACTTAATTCCGTTCTCAGAGCTGAGCGTGCTATGGTCCAAATCCGCTAGACCCGAGCTCTGAAATGTATGCATCCAACTATTGTTTAAAAGTGAGTCTAAACACGAAATTGTGAATAATGGAGAGCATTATTCTAGATTAAGTCAAGAGCCATTAAATATGTTTAATTGGAGATTGTTGGCAATCGAGTCAGAACACTGTGCCTCATACATAAAAAGTGGACTCAACTGAGCTAAGACACAATTCTGCCATTCATGAAGTGTGTTTGATTTCATTTGCTTTATGTTAAAATTGAGACAGAGCGTAAGCTCGTTTGTCAAGCTTGCAGACCATAGAGTTGGCTAAAAATAGAATTTCAAAACTTTTCGACCTCAAGCCAGTGAAAAATATCCTATTCTCCATCTACCCCCTTAAAGGCGGTATTTGAAGTCAAAAAACACTTTGGTAGAATTACCAGTTTTGCTTGGCGCGAATCATTTATTTTTCTACATTTTTCTTTGATTCTTATGTAGACACGTACAACTTAAGTACAAATAAATCAATGTATGTACATATGCATGTCTGTGTGTATGTACAAAAGCAATTGTGTTTATTTTGCTCTCGATTTTGGGCTCGCAAAATTAGCAACAAATCTTACAAAATCTCAAGGCCAAAAGAGCTGCTGTATGTAGGCAGAAATGTGATATATGTATGTATAGGTGTATGCATACGTGCGTGGTGGCGTTGCCATTTGTTGCGCTGTCTGACAACGCCCAGCCTAGCTGGTGTAAGCAGTTGTCGTTGTTGGCCGTCCAGACCAAGCCCACGTGCCCAAACCACACGCCACAGCAAGTGGATTGTTGAACTTTGTCGCCTTGTTTGGGCATGCCAGCGTAACGATGCTGATAACCTGTAAGTTTGAAGGTCATTGACTGCTGCTCCACTCCGTCCTATCGAGAAGGACAGCGGAGCTTGCGACGAAGACGGCAACGTAGGTGCGCAAGACTCCTACAAACAGATATGCTGAGTCGACCCAAAACAAATGAGGTCGCACCCGAACAATTTTAACAAAACTGTATGCTTCTGGCTGCTTTACAAAAGCTTGTTTAATAGTATTTATTGTTCGGCCTCTTCTTTTATGCCTATTTCATTTGGTGCGCGTCGGTGCCTTTTGAGTAGCAATCGAACAGCATCGCATATTCAACATAATGCTGGGGGTGGCGGCGGGGTTAACAGGCGGCAAATGCCAATAAGTTGGGTAAGAAGATCAGGGCAAACATAGCGCGCTATGTCTATGCGAAGTACATATGTATGTATGTGCGTGTGTGCGTCTACGCATCTTTGTACTCGAACATATCGAGCGACATTAGACACACCCTTTTACCCAGTTGTAAACCATAAACTTGCGCGTCTTTTATGTGCAGAATCCGATTTTCATATGGCCAGTTTCTATGGTTTGGGTTATAACCTTGAGACTAAGTAGCTTGACGGATTTATGAAGTAATTGCCATTATTGTTTATGGTTATTTATGTTCACTTTTCCATTTAAAAATATTTTGGCATTTGTCTGCAGGTCGTGTAACAATGAAGCTTAGATGAGAGTACGAACAAACTTTTGCAGGTATAACTTTTCTGAAATTGACGAATGGTGTTAGCAATCGATAAAAATTGACAGTTTGCCCGGGAAGGGCGAGCGATTTTATTAAAGAAATACGTGTGTGTTTGGCACTCACAAGCCTTCGAAGTGGAACTGGCGAGTCGTTCGAGACAATTCGAGAGTATGGAAAGGAGTGCGACAAACAAATTGCGACTCCAAACCAAATTTGACAAGGTGCACATAATTATACTTGATTGATGAAGAGCTGATATGCTGAAAATTGATCATCTTCAAAAAAAAAAAAACAACAATAGGAATACTGCAACGGTGTACCCATTTATGCTGTGTAACATTGTCTGTCGAAATGACGTGCTGTGTAGTTTGAACGCGAGATGATTTCGTGAAAGAAAAACTTAAAATTTTCTCAATATTTTACAACTCTCATTCATCAGCTGTTCAGATGGACTTGGTTATTAAATTTCCACACAACTTGCAAGGAAAAATTTAGTTAAAGTTAATTTCCAAGTTTGAAAAGTGTAAATGAAAACAAGACCGTGTAACTACCGCGAAGTGAAAGCGTGGCCATTATACCTGCTTAAATCCGCTTAGGAACTTGACTCTCTATCACTTTCCCATTTTCGCCGCAATCTGAGTTTATCCACTATCTTATTCTTTATTATTAAGTTCACGAACTAAGAGCACACAAAAAAAAACAAACAAAGCTGTTCAGTGGAGGCGGTTTCCGGTGTGTAAAATCAAAATGAGAAAACCGATTTGTACAAAAGCTTAAATTTCGCAGCTCTAGAGTGAAATATTCCCTGCTTAAAAATGTAGAGAACTCTTTCGTAGGACTTTCCCGTTTACTAATCGCGAGACATTCCAATCGTTGGCGATTGTTCAGCCATGGTAGGTACGTTTCATTTTTATTTGGTTCTCGGCCAAAACAACTACAAAGGAATAAGAACCATTTAGATGGTGCAAAGGTCACAATTGATTTAAGTACAGTTCCACCAAACTGTTTGCTTAAAACTTCAATAAAATCGATTTCCAATCGCGCCGAGTATACCACAAATACCTTTTGCTCGGAAGGCAATTGACTTTCAACTACAAAATCCCCAATATTTTTATTTATTTCAGAGTCAATACCTGACTTTAAAATACTCGCTTTTTACTGCAGGACCCCGCGATCATTGTTTCACACAATACGAACACGTTTCCAAAACCGATGTAACTTCACATTGAGTTGCTCATCTTTGAGTTTGAGTTTGTTGTTGCTGCTGCTGTCGTTGATGTTGATGAATCGCAAACTATTCGCCAATTCCATTTTGTGTTGTCGTTCGCGTGGCTACAGGAAAAAGGCGGGCAATTTTTGTGGCGCGCAGTCGGCGCTGAACGCTTGACGTCGCATAGTCGACGTGGCGGTCTGTTGGTAAACAAACAAAAGCTCAGACAAAAAAGCAATAAAACGGCGACGAATGCCGACGGAATGGGGGGAACAAAGCAAAAGGCCTGAAAATGCCGCACACGCGAATACATACAAATTCACATTTTGATTGAACACACGCACACATGTGTATCTGTGTGTGTGTATGTGACTTTTTTGTCTGCGCGCCATCTGCAACGCCGCAAAAAGTTAAGCGGCAACAGCTTTGCAACGAAGCAAAAAAAGAAGAAAAAAAAACAAACACAAAGCAATAAAGCTGGTAGCAGCTACATACGACGGCGGTGACGGTAGGCAGGTGGTTGGTCGGCTGGTTGTTTGGTTAGTTGGTTGGTGAAGCGGCTGGTGAGCTTCGTGCAACGCTTTCAATTGCCACCACTGTTGCTGCATTTTTTGGACCTCGAACTGACTCACACACACGCACACTTGCATACATACACATGTACATAGCTGCATGTGGTGAGGAATGTTCGCATACGCGTATGCTATTGTTGTTGTTGGCAGTGTATGTTATATAGTCTGCACGCTGCTGATGTTGTTATTTACACTGTAACCTTTTTGTTGTTGTTGTGGTCGTTTACTTATGCGTGCCAAAATCAACCACTGCATTTGTAGTTGTCAACACACACATACATACATTCATACATATGAACATATGAGAACTCGCAAGGTGCAACAACAGCAAAAAGACCAACAAAATCGCAGCGATAAAATAGCACACAATTGGCGGGAACCTGAGAATTGGCGCGCTCGCTTCATTGGCAAAGCGTCCATTCACCCTAAGCTGGTCGTTCATCGACGTGGCTGGACGAGTTTATTGCTATCGCTGTTGTTGTCTGTTTAATGCTGCTGCCATACGTAGTAGCAACAGCAGCACCACCAAGTTGTAGCGAGTGCGAGTAGCTGCCACAGTTCTTGTTGCACTTCGGCTGCTGTTTATAAATATTTGTAAAGCTGACGAGCGGCTATTCTGTCGCCTTTGTTGTTGGTTGTGGCTGCGGTTAATGTTGGCGCTGCTGCTTTGGACACCCAGCAGTAAAACAGTAAATGATTGGGTTAAAGCAAAGTGGAGCGGGCTTCGAAATGAATAGGTCCGCAGCTCTTTTAGATTTCCCTACTATTTAAACATGCAGACCTAGTACGATGTTTTACACAGTGAAATTTATATAGTACAATACAAGGCACATTCAATAGGTAGCAGCAGTAGAAAATTTGAAAAAAAAAAATTTAAGCTCTGTATATTTTGTTTTTGCTTTTAAAATCTAAAATTTCAAAAATATTTTATCAACTACCTTCAATTGTACTGAAAGCATTCTTATCACAACGAAATTCAAAATTTGACAATTCAAATTAAAATAAAATATGAAAAAAGTTCAAAAAAAAAGTTTGCTGCGGCTACCTATTTGATGTGCCTTGGTACAATATAAAGAACGGAAATTTGCCCGATTATTTGAGAACAAGTATTAAATTTAACTACGACGTTCATGACAAAAATACCAGACGTAAAAATGATTTCAAATTGCCTAATTATAAAACAGAATCTGAAAAAACAGTATTTTTTATTAGGGTTTAAAATGCTTCAATGAATTGCCAGAATACATTAAAAGTTGTGACACTAATTTGTTCAAAAAAATATTATGTATATGATTACACAAAATCATTGAATATAAAATAGAGTTTGTAGTTTGTGTTGATTTGAGATGTATATATTAATATTTCAATATTTCGTATTCAAATATTGCACATATTGCTAATGAAAAATAAAAATATCTCTTAGGTGATTTTCTGAACTACATAGACTCTACGACGTCGTAATAAATAAATAAAAAAAAAAAAAATATTTTGTGTGCTTAGGCTTGCTGCTACAGACCTTCAAACTTTTCGGTCAGTCGACACACAACTCTCAAGTAAACATTATAGAAATTTGTGAAGTAGAAGCTCGGATACTGCAAGCAATTCTGCCAGATTTCCTTAAAAAAAGACCAGTGATGAAGTGGTGGAACCTAACGGGTTTCTCTGTTCAGTTCTGGCGTCTCGTAGACCTCGTAGAAGAGAAATAAGACAATCACCGATTATGTGAAATAGAACAGTGTAATTCTTTTTTTTTTTTTTAAGAAACTCTTTCGATTTGAATGGTCAACAAAATTGAGTAAGCAAGGGGTGAACGACAATACTTCGCGGTGAAGTCTCTCTCCCGCCACAAATCCAGCACCGAATTTTTCGTGACAGCTGTAGTAGTCGTCCTACGGATTGTTACAAAAAAATTTAAAGAAAAATGTTTTCTATTTCTTCAAAAGCATTCGACGCGTACGCTATGGGAACGCGCTGTGCCAGCTTATTGCTGGGCTGTTGTTGCATACCTTTCACCGTAGATGGCGTTGTAAACCGATTGCTGTTGGAATGTTGTAGCTGGTAATTCTTCCGTTGGCATCATTTCGCTGTTGCTGTTGCTGTTGCTGTTGCTGTCGGCTGTTGATTTGGATGATGTTTGTAATTGCTTTGGTGCAGTTCCTGAAACCTTGGTTCGATCGCACATCAACTTGCATATACACACACGCACACCCATAAACTGTAATGAGCAGCGATAACGTTGATGATTATCGCCATGATGAGTTTGTTGTTGTTCTTGCTTCCTGTTGTTAAATTTTTATGCACTTATTTACGTAGCAATGTTGACGTTTGCCTGATGAGGATTGAAAATATTTTAACGATTCCATGCGAACGTAAACTGCACATAAATACATATCTACATATGTACGTACGACCCCACCAACTATGTATATCGCCTACAAACTACGACACCAATAACAACTTACATACTTGTGCTTATAAACAAACAAACGCATTAGATGTAATGAGCGGAAAATTTTAAAAACATCAACATATTTACATTACATAGAATTACCTACACACTTAGGTAGGTATGTTCATACATACATACATACATAAATGTCATTAGTTGCTTCAAATCTATGCTTTTTCATTTCGAGGACACATATATTGAGGATCATAAACTTATCATTTCTCGTGGCTAATTTAAATGAAATTTTGGTTTGCCGAAATGTTTATTTTAAAGTTTTCAATTAAAACTAATGTTAAGTGTACCAAACTTCGAAGGTTTCTAAAATGTTTGGTATTCAGTGCGCATTTCAAGTTGCCCAGAACTCGCATTGGAAGTTTTTTTTTTTTAATTTAGCTAAGAAGGCATATTTACTTAAAGAGTTTGAGGATTATTTTCAAATAACTAAATACATAAGCAAGTGTTTTAATATATTTGTTTTTTTGTCTTATTACCAGCCAAAGATAATTTTCCAAATAGCTGAAACAATAATAAAACAATTTATACGGTAAAACGGTCACTTTCAATCTAAAACAAAACCAAATTTCAATACCTTAATTAGCTTTTTATGGTGTTATTTTTATTTGTCACTTGGCTTGCTCTTAACATTTCCACTTTATAAAGTTGAAAAATTAAAAAAAAAATAATCATGGTCGACGAATTCAGAGCACGGGTTTGCCTTAAGGGGTATTCTACTTTAGACGGTTTAAAAATGCGATTGTTTTTATTGCATATTTGCGTCGTAGATTATATACAGGGTGGCCCAAATAAGACCAGCTGATGTGAAACACAAATACCTTTTTTTTAACTTAATTTATTTTTTCTTTTTGCAGATTATAACTGAACTCTTGGAAATTTAAAATGAATACGTACAGTCCACAACAACGCATTAAAATTATCAGTTTTTATTATTCTTCTCAACGATCAATTGTTCTGACGCAGCGAAATTATCGCCGTTTTTTTAACGTAATATCAGCGCCCACATCTTCCATGATTACAAGTTTAGTTCGCCGTTTTAAGGAACTGGGTTCAGTTGCCGACCGTCCAGGAAAAGGTGCTCATCGAAATACTCGTACTGAAGACAACGTGCAGCAGAGTGTTACAAATCATCCATCTGTCTCAACTCGTCGCCGTTCCGGCCAATTGGGTATACCCAGAACAACATTACAGAGAATTTTAAAGTTGAATCTTAAGATGTATTCATACAAAGTTCAAATTGTGCAACAGCTTCTACCGCAAGATCCCCAACAACGACTACAATACGCTATTTTTGGTGAACGCATAATTTCAAGAAATTCAGATTTCCCTTGGCCTCCTCGTTCACCAGATTTAACAACGTCCGATTTTTTTATGGGGATATTTAAAAGACAAAGTGTATGTTAACAAACCACAGACACTTGGACCAGAAACATTACGCCGTGTAATGCAAAATGCGCTTAAAAGAGCCAATGCCTGTATCGAGCAAAATGGTGGTCATTTGTCTGATGTCATATTTCACACATAGTCACGTTAAATTTCCATAAAATGTACTTAACATATAAAAATAAATCATTTAGAAAAACCGTTATTACAAGAGTTACACGTACATATTTAACATCACTTGGTCTCATTTAGGCCACCCTGTAGTATGAAAAATATGTCTGCAAAATATTATAACTCGATCTTAAATACTTTTCGAGATACAAAGCCATAAATTGAGTTATGCTCGGTGCATGGCAGTGTTTTCATGAATCTTTCAATGCGTTTTTATTTAGAACTACTATTTTCAAAGCGGTCGCCACGATAACTTGAAAAATATGTTACTAGTTCGATTGCGTTAAAATTTGTACAGTCTACTCAACTATGAGATTGCCGGAAGCAGAATTATGCAAAACGCATTTGTCTAAATATTTTTTTCGTAAACAACATACAACGGAAAATACTTTGTCGACTATATTCTGGTTCCGGATATAATAACAAGTCTGCTGACTACAAAGAAAGTTGAATGTTTTCTTTCAGATGATTTAAACGAAAAAAATCGTGACGACGGCGAAGCAACGTATTTCTGCAGGCTTAAATTTGAAGCGCCACTATTTTGATTTGAATAAACTTTTTTGACAAAGTAAAACTGTCAATTTATTGATTATATCCCTTAGTTTAACTTGCAAAAATTCGCGTTCAAAAATATTCAATAGGCTTAGTTTAACAAAAATTTTAAAAGAAGGTAATTTTCCGGTCTCTAAAGTAAAATACCCCCTTAAAGTGTTTGTATCATGAAACTAATCTAGAAGAGCGTAGTGAGTATGAAATTTATTTTAATGATCGTATGTTCATATATACATACATATGTGTTAAATATTGATATAGAAAAAGAGCAAATTTCTTTGGCGCCGCTGCAATTGGAATATATGTATTTGTTCAACGACCTTTTCCGTGTTAATCAAGTCAAATTTTTTAAAGCCCGACTTAAGGAAAAGTAATGTCTCCCATTCCGATGCCGACTAAATTTGTCGGAATCGAAATGCAGAACATGGCCTGATTATGTTAAAACATATTAAAATTTATTTCTTTCCCTATTAGCTTCAATATTCTTCAGATATCGTCTTCAGGTGATTAAGTAAAAGTTGCATTCCGACTTCAGGGGTGGCACATTTTAACTCATTTTCCCTAAAGCTGAAGCAATTTCTCTTTAATCATTAATTTAACAAGTTTCAAAATGGTAACACACGAAATCAGATACCAGTTTTGTACGGTACTAATAACATGCATATAAATATTCGTCAAGAAAAATATTCGGGTTGTCGCAAATATAGTTCCCCCTCTGAGTGGACATACTCGCTTCCCCATTTTAGACAAAATGCAAATATTCTTTGTTAATTGGCTATCTCGCATTTAGGGGGACCTACAGTTTTGTGCCGCTTCCGAAAGGTAGATGTATTTTATGTGAAACTTTTTTCTTATTAAAAATTAAAAAAAAAATATTTTTCGAAAGTTTAGACTTTACTTGCTCCTTGCGAATTTGATCAAAAAGGTACATTTTTAAGTTATTAATTCGCACTACGGCTGAGTTTATGAATAGTACAAATAGAGAAAATACAAGGCTAATAACCCGTTTCTAAAGAAAAAAATTACCCACTTTATTTGTTTCATAGCTTTAAACACCATCTGCGTATTTGATTTTACGAGCTCGTTGTATTTTCTGGAATAACCCGAAACGAGCGTCGGATGGAGTGGAAAATTGTTTACTTCTGAAATGCAATTTGCTGTTGAGGATATTTTTTATTTTTTAAAGATATTTACTAGGGTGATTCACACAGCTTTGCAAACCGGGTTTATCCGGTTTTTTCATAAATTGTTGTACGGTTTTTTTTTAAACTTGTTTTTTTCGAATATTGAAAAAAATCGAGTTTTATAATCTACAAAACCGGGTTTTTAGCTAGATATGTCCTTTGAAAAGTAGTCGAAATACGGAAGCAGATCGAATTTTTTACATCCATTATATTTTTATTGAAATGGCCACCACAAAGTACTTATCAGTTAGATAAAATATATACTCCAAATCCAAACAATTTCCATAAAAAAATAATTTAAGACAATTTTAAATAAATATTTAGACAAATATCCCTTTATGAACATTGACATATCAATATTTATAAAAACTAAAAAAAAAAGTAGATTGACTCCAAAACTTTTATGGCATAATTCAGTAATTTGCTATAATCTCAAGTTTTAAGATTTGAGGGTTTTGCCAGATCTCAGTAATTTGGTATAATTTTAAGTCTCACAATTTGAGACTATGAGCTAGAGATTATTGCCTTCCTTGCTTTTATGTTTTTATTTTTTGTGTTTGCCTTAATTTTTTGTGACCTGCTTATCACCTGGTCACAATTTAGAGGCTTTATTTTAAGACAAATGAATACAATCTGGTCTAAAATTTTAACTTTTGCCTCTATTAGAGAAGACTGCTTACCGAGTTCGGGCATTGAACTACATTTTATTTTCCATAGATTTACATATTTCATAGAAATAATTGCATTTACTCGTAGTTAGCCTGCGTAGGACGATGAAGAAAGACATTTGTAATCAATAAAACTTATTATTAACCCAATTCAAATGTTCGTTCATACAAATTATCATCGCCGATAGTATTTATTGGATACCTTTTGTAAAGTTTGTTTAGTCAGTCGCCTCGATAAGTGAAGGAAAAACTTTTGCCTCAAGCAACTGTTTGACGTGCATATATTCATGATTAAATATTTAAAAATAAATATGTATGTAAATGCACTTAGCACGGAGTGCACAGTGACCGAATTATTCAGAAACTCTACCACAGACCATGTTTACACTTTGCTAAATCATTCCATCAAGCGCCAAGCTTATCAACCGAAGTGACAGCACAGCGAATTTACAAGTAACTCTCAATGAATTCATCAACAAGTCAGGCAGACCGCTAGTAACCGATGGTGTGAAAGAGCAGCAACAACAGCAACAACGACAGCAAAACACCAACCAAAACGAGCGGTGAAATGCGCGTGAGTGCGTATGGAAATGTGTCTGGCAGTCTGGCAGTGAGGGGATGGCATGTCTATAAAATGTCTGGGTATGCAGCTGCGGTCGTTGTGACTGCCACGATCGGATTCCGATGCAGCGCGCACGCAGCGATCACATGTGACAGACGCGCGCCGCCAATCACAAGGGCGTCAATGGAGGGCGACGCGTCGCCTGCGCCAGTTGCTTAAGCAAATATGTATGTAGCTCATGCATATGTACAGAAATTATTTGCAGACGATCGACCAATAAAGTTATTTGGATTAATAGCAAAAATGTTCGCTTGATTACCTGCAAAATGTGCAAATGCACACACCTTGTATCGAAAATAATTTGAATTTGCAATGCAGAAAAAAGGTACTCATCTATCGGAGCAGGGAAAAAGAGGTAGCCCACAGTGGTTAAGTTCGGTTAAAAGCCATCGACAGGTGTCAGTCTTCAATAATTTAATAACATCTGACTGTCTTCTGTTTAATCTTATTTATAATATAAAATTTTCGTCGAGAGTTTCCTACAGGGTGGCACTTTGATTGGCTGAAGATTATAAGTGGCCTTTGGATTGTCATTAAACGCTTGGAATAAATATTTTACTAAATGCATACATACTTACATATACAAATTTTTGATACACATACATACATACATAGGCTCATACATACATATGTTTATAAATTAGTGTATAATTGCAGACAAATGGTAGACAGACAGACATGTTGACTAGAACAATGGTTTGACAAAGATCTGCACGTGGGGACAATTGCTGAAAATAGTCTCATAGTTGTTTTTACGTTTTTGGTTTAGTACTCAAGAATTTTCTATGTATACTTTATTGAAAAGTTTTTAGTTTTTTTTTTAATATTGCAACTCAGGTTATAATCCTCAGCTGCATATATGTATGTATGTATATGTATATATAGAGTATGGTATGCATAAACAAGTCTTTTTATTGAATTTAAATTGTATTGACGCAAAGAATCCCAGAACAATCTGTAGGAATAATCATCAAATCACTTCACTGGACATAGGTGAAGTGAGAATAGAATGAAGGCGACATAAGGAAAAAAAAGCGCCCGGAGCAAACGGTATACCGGTTGAGTTAATATCACATATAAGGTCCTATCAACGATGCTGTGTAAAATGCTGAAGCCAGATGATTGGACCTTACCAGTGCGGTTTCGGACCTGGTACAACCACCATTGACCGGATATTCACAGCACCTGTAATCTTTGAAAAGACCAGAGTCATGCAAATCAACACACACAATCTCTTTGTCGACTTTAAAGCCGCTTTTGACAGCATGAATAGAAGCTGATTGTAAGGTCGCTATGGGACATCCGCAAAACTAACACGACCTTGCAGAGTGACATTAGCTCCATGCAAGATGGGAAGGGCAGCCTTGAAAACAAGTGAAGAATAAAACTTGCCAATATGTGGTTGGAGGCTTTCGAAAGAAATGATCTTCGCACGAAATTGGAATGATGAGAGAGAGGGTACAGCCGATGTTTTGTCTCTGCCCAAACTGTCACACGGGTTTAGTGCCAACTACGGAGTAGACAGTTTTTCTGTTATTTTGATTACAATTTTTTTTTTGCAATTTAATAAAAAGAAACTTTCAAGCTTTATATCAAATTTATAATAATGCAAGAAATATCTAACTTAGAAGGAAATGTTATATAAAATGTTTAGGTTATGCGGCGAAAAAAATTTACAAAATCAACAATAATTATTAGTTTCTTGAAATATTACTCAAAAAAACTTCACATATTTTAAAGTTGAAAATGTAGAGGAAAAATGGTTGAATTATAATAAATTTTGCATCAAATTAAAACTTGAGTTTATACGAGTACATACATACATATATATTTTTTTTATTACATAATTAAGTGTTTTTTTAATTCAAAATTTCCCAGCCACTTAACAAAATAAAAATACATATCAAATTTTAAAGTAAAAATAAATTTTAAATTGTTAATATGTACTTATATAAGTATGTGCCTTGTAAAGAATCCCCACTGCATTTCAACATTCGCATTACACATTTTCAGAGCATAAGTACTGATATGAAAATTTTGTAAGGGCAACTTTTAAATCCAAGGGCTTTTATCAGCTAAGAATTAAAAAAAAAAAATGCTTCACTTAACGGCATATAAAGATGGCTTAAAACAACGAAGAAAATTTGATAATAAAATTTGTCATCAACCGTTAATGATATTCGTATGACAAATGTTTTAAAAGACTTGCAAGAATCATAGAATGGCAGTATCTTTCTGAAACTTTCAAAGAATTTGTGCGTTGTGCGTTAAAATGCGTTGAATTGAATCACTTCTTCTATTTAGTCGAGACTTAAGAATATATCATCGCGAAATTTTTAAAATTATTTTGTCTTAAGGTTTTCTGAGCATCCTTTTCTATAGTTTTTAAGACTCTTAGCATTGTCGAAGCCCGCTGTGGCTACCTAAATGGTAAGGTGGTTGACTCGGTATTTTCAAACCGGGTTTCTTCGGTTTTTCATAAATTATTGTACGGTTTTTTGAAATCTTGATTTTTCGAATATCGAACAAGTCAGTTTTTTTATTCTCCAAACCCGATTTTTTAACTGGCTGTACATTTAAAGCCTTTGATAAATAATAAGAATAAAGCAGCACATCAACTAAGTTCACACCCATTCTATTTTTCAGTTAGATAAGATATACATATGTATATTCGAAATCCCAACAATTTCCATAAAAAATAATTTTAGAAGATTTTAAATAAATATTTAGACATAGGTCCTTTTATGAAATTTGAGGGTTTTGCCAGAACTCATTAATTAGGTATAATTTTAATTCTCACAATTTGAGGCTATGAGCTAGAGATTATGACCTTTCCTCGCTTTTGCGTTTTTAGTTTTGGTGTTTGTCTTAATTTTTGTGACCCGCTTATCACCTAATGACAATTGAGAGACTTTAGTTTGAGAGTAGGTACCAATTCCTGTCAACTCATCTAAAATTGTAACTTTTGTCTATTAGAGACAGATACTGCTTACTGAATTTGGACATTAAACTACATTTTATTTTCAAAAAGTTTCTTTCATAGAAATAATTGCATTTAGTCATGCAACTGTAATAGCAATGTATGTTCATTGATGTAGTCTTTTCTTACCTGAAACTAGAAGGGGTTTACCCGGTTTTTTTTATTTACAAATTCGGAACAGTTTCTTTTTGAAAATGCCATTTTTCAAATAATACGAAAACCGGTTTTACAAAAAACTCGAATATACGAACACCCTATTAAATGGCCAAAATTTATAAAAAAAAAAGTCAAACGGAATTCGACTGAAGTAGGAACTTCCAAATGTGTAACCGACGTATGTTTGTACATACATACATACTAATATATATTTCACATAGAATCTGTTCATTTATTACTTTTTTTTAAATATTAACGATGATATTTCTATCTATATGTGGTCACTTTCTTTGTGGAGAAAATCAAAAAGCCTTGCTTTGCATACAAATTTTCTCGAAATTGTGACCTTTTTATTTTTTTGAAATTGTTTAAATATTTTTCACGTTTTAGCATTTTTATGTGGAGCGCATTTTGTATATTCCGAATTCAATGGCTCTGTTAGCATTAAGCGGTGTGCGTAATGTTTTCTGAATGGATTGAAAATGCACCTCGGCTGGAGAGTTGTAAAAAAAGAAACATTAAAATGCCCGCCAGAAGGCAGTTCGATATACTATTTGCAGTACAATATCTGTCCATATAATATTAGCTGCTACCTTTTAACGTTTTATGACACTCTTCAGACGTGAGCGAGATATGGGCGAGTCTCTATTGGGCAAGAATGGGGTTGACATGGTTTGATGAGTTTTTATGCAGCAACTGCGGTGGCGCAACTGGGCTTTCTGCTGAGTGAAAAATCACCAGTTTACTTCACCGAAATTCCAACACGAGCCAATAATAAAACGAGACGTTATGCGGTTCGCCTTCTATGAATGACGTAGAATTGAAAATTTGTTTGAGAAATTTAAAAAATAAAACGTATTTTTTCCAATATTATTTGTAACCATTAACATTTAAGTGCTATAAAGTAAATACTCCGATGGGCTAGGTATTTGTGCAAAGTGCAATAAATTAACTTTTAAATATTTGGACTCGCGTTGAGTTTCCGCAGGAGCATTCATTAACATTTTATTTCTTATTCTGCACTTAAAATGGAACCGCGCTTCTCAGAGTTTGGTGATCTGTACAAACTCAAACCAAGCCTTGTCACTAAATCCGTTTTTGTTTTTTTTTTTTGTTCGCTTCAGGCCAAAAGCTGCGGAGCATACACTTCTAAATGAAATTAAGAAAGTTTCATTTCAAGTCCCAAGGTATTGTTTAATTTTTAATTTCGGTGCACTGTCAGCCAATCTGGTGCAGTCAAACTCAGTCAATGCGCTGCTTTTTTCAGCTCAGCGCAATTCAATTACGAATTGAGTTCCTCAACTCGCACACAAAAGTTGCCTTTCACTTCAATTCAATAACGGTGATAGTGTCATTCCCAGTGTCGTCCACCCGCTCATTTGCCTAGACTTCAGTGGCGCATTGTCCTCGGATTTTTGCAAGTTCGTATGCATTGTATGTACAAACTATTTTTAATTAAATTTAACAAAACTTCTGTTCGTCTTCGTTGCACTTATCAGGACACAATACTCGTAAGTCATTCAGCTGTTTGTGCCACTTCAACATTTACTTATTTTGATTATTATAGCAAATTTTCATTATTAAGTCAGTACGAAAAGTTGACGTTGATTTGTTGTTTGCACAATGCAATCAAACGAAAGTCGAAGAAAAAGAGAGAATCAGAAAGCTTTGAGAAAATACATAGTAAATGAAAAGAAAATATAATTTTGCAGGTGTGGAAAGCTTTCGCAAATGTACGGCAATGTAATGTAAGGCTGTGGACGCTGTGGTCGACTGGGTAGCGATATGCCGCTGAGTTCGAGTTTCAGCCAAGGCAAGTCAAATCTAAATCATGGAAAAAGTTTTGTTCTAATAGCGGTCACCCCTCGGCAGCCAATGGCAAACCTCACAGGGTATTTATGCCATGAAAAGGGTTTTCATGAAAATCATCTGCCATTCGGAGTTGACACAAAACTGCAGGTCCCTCCATTTGTGGTAGAGTATAAAGACGCAGACTACAAATGGTAGGAGAAGTTTGGCCAAACACTGAGCTAAGTAGGTAAATATGTATATAAAGTAAGCGCCAAATTATTATTATTAATGTAAGACTTATAACGGGCTGTTGTGAAATCTGCTATCGCTATCGCTATCAGAATCAAAATTGCATTGAGCTCGAGCTTTAAGTAAGTACCAGTCCAGACGCACGTTATCTATGTTGAGCATACCAACGGTTTTTATGGTTTTTATGTACGCTGCTGGCCAGATCTCTTTCTATTTACCTTTCAGCATATATATGTATGTAAGTATGTATGAATGCACGTACATCAGTAGACACCCAGCAAGCCAGCTTGAAATCTGCAATAAAATAGCTAATTTTGTTTAAGCTGTGTGAAAATATAAACCTAAACATACATATGTACGTGTGACGTGCTATCTCCTTCGCACTAATATAATTGTTCGATTTTATTATCTATAGCTGGACTACTCTTATTTCCCCTTACGCGGCTAATATTATGGTTAACATGTAGCTAATAGTACCATTTTGACCAGTTATTGTTTTGGTGAGCTTCTAGCTAATGTTACCATCTGCACAAGTTTATATTCTGGTGAACAGGTAACTAATGTTACCATTTGCGGTCGTTAGTGTTTGTGGCTCAGCGATCCTTGGATAGGTCCGGCCCAGCGATCTTTGGGTTGTTGTGGCGCAGCCAAGCAAAAATCTGTAAAAGCGAAAATACATAATTAATGTGGTGAAAGAAATCGTGGCTGGGAAGATAAAGTCGAGCATTTGGAAACACTTACCAACACATTTTTTCAGCAGCGGTCTTTAAAAGGTTGCGGCACTACGAAGTAAAAATCCAAAATGTTAAAATTTCATTTTCGTTTTTTTGTTTTTATTTTTTTTTGTTACTTTTTTGCCCACTTAGATTGAACTGCTGATTTTGTTCGGGGCCTACTTTGATAAAAAACTGTTTCTTATGTTTCTTGTTCCTTCTAACACATGCAATTGTTTTGTAACCATACATAGTGCACTAAATTTAAGAAATTTTTTTCGACAGTTCAAAATAATGTGTAAATGCAAGGGTTAAATGATTTTAAATGTGTGAACGTGTATGTAATTTTTTTTTTATTTCAGAGGAAATTGGTTAGATGAGGCTCGCAGGGAAGAGAAGCATGAAAATGTATGTAAATATATTATTATTAATGTATGTATGCACAATGTGTAATTTTGCTCTCTTGCCAGTTTTCAATAGGTACACGCATACGCAGCGTTCTCACGCGTGATGCCGCCTTCCGTTTTGCCGACACTTTGTTCTTCATAGTTGATATATGTGTGTGTGTGTATACATACATAAGTATGTATGTTATATGCGTGAACTGTTGGCGTTGTTTAATTTAAATTGATCAAATAAATTTTATTGTGTCAACGCCATAAATTAAACGCAGCGAGTCATTTTACAAGTTGCGTGCCACACAGCGAAGCAACGCAACGCGTCGTGTGGTGTTGTTGTCGGCCTTTACGCTTTGTTGTTGCTGCATTGCTAACCTGCGATACAAGTGCGCTTTCTTGTTGTCTGTTGTATGTTTTGTGTCGTTTTTTCTTTCCATTTTTATAATTTTTTTTTTTTTTGAGCTTTTGTTTTGGTTGTTGGTTTTGCTTTTACACTCTTAATGTTATTTTAATGTAATCGAGTGCCTTTGCTTGCGGTTTTCATTAATTCATAAACGAAAATACGCAGTTAAACAAATTTGTCAGACAAACGGACAGACGGACAGGCGGACAGGCGGATAGCTCGGTGGTCAGACAAGGCAAGTGCATTTATACAAGTATGAATGGAAAATGAAATTCACTTGAATTAATTACATACATACATATGTATGTATGTATGTACATATCTGTGTACATCAATTGAAATTGAAAAACTGAAACTCATTGCAGCTTGCTGTGTTTGTGTTGGCGCTCGTCAGCTCATTTGAGGGGCGTTGCAAAGCCTTCATGTCGCACGCACATTTTCCACATTTGAAATGCCAAAAAAAGGTGTTAAAGCAATTTATCATTTGTGTCAAGCGAGCAGCGCAATAAATTTAGGTTGTTGTTGCTAGTTTTTAGGCAAACATACATATGTACAAACACAAATAAATACTTCCATGTAAAACTGTGAAATTTTGCCAAATTATTTTATAAAAAACTTTTTAAGAGAGCAACTAAGAGTTTTAAAATTATTTTTATACTCGTAGTTCATATCAGTGTTGATTGAGTTGATGCTATTTTGGCCCATTTTTACTTAGCAGGTACTTTGGATACTTTTGCTTGAAATGAGTTGCATTTTCTTACAATTCATTTGATGAAAAATATTATTTTCTCAGTTGTACTCGTAATTGAATCTAATTAGAGTGAATTTAAAATTATAGAATATTCATATTTTGAAGAATTGTGGAAATTTTATTTTTGTAATTTCTAAAAATTTTCCATTAAAGTACAGTTTATGCTCTAGCACAAATCGATTAAGCCAAAGTTTAGAACTTTATACAAAATTTATTTACCTCTCCAATATGCGTTTTGTCAAATTGCATGTACATATCAAGAAGAGAGAAAAATATTGCGCCTTCCCAAAATGCGTGACGTGACCATAGTGAGTGTACGAAAGAGGGGAAAAGAAGAGTAAAACTGGAAGAGCGACCGCAAAACAGCATTGGCACTTTGGTAATTTTTTACCATAACTGGAAGTTTTTTTAATATTAAAACGGATTTGGAAATTCTTTTCAATGTATTTTTTTATTATTTCCGATTTACTAAAAGACTGTCATAACTCACAAAACCAACAACCGAGAAAAACTGCTGGGAAGTTTTGAATTTGCATATACTCCCTTAGTGAAATGAATTTTTTACATATCATCGAAGAAGGCGTAACGGGCATTTCTGCATACTCAAATCGATTATTTTATTTTATGAGTTATGGCAGCCTTTTAGAGCCAGTTTTTGTGTCCTGGTTGAAACTCTGTTTAAATTGAAACCTTTCCTTGCGCTCAATTAAATTTGTTGCAATCAAAACAAAGTAGTCTTAAAATTGCTGATAGGTTAGACTTAGCTTAACTCTGCAATATTGGCCGTTTAAAGTTGACTGAAAAATTTCATACAGAGCTTACACTCAGCTTAAACGACAAACAGCGTAAAACTTGCACTGCAACACTGGCCCTTAGTGTATGAGCGACATGTACATATGTACATGCATATGTGGTTGCATCTTAATGGAGATAAATATTGAAAAAAGTAAATAAAAATTGAAGGTTTTGACGAGTTAAATGACTGTTTTCTGGGATTTTTTAGAGTTTTGGCATTAAATTAAAATCTTTGTGACTACGCTGTCACTCTCTTGACGTCACTCAACTGTCAAATCAAAAGTTTTTGAGCAACGGTGACCTGGAAGGCGTCATCTATGCGCACTGCTTCGTGTGTTCATATGTATGTATGTATGTACATATGAATGTAAGTTTGTTAAAGTCTTTCTGCCAGCTATGCAATGTCCACCTTAATAGAAAGTTAAGAAAATGTCCCTCAGATAGCTGAAATATGCCATTGATTTTTATTATTTTGTACCGAGGTTGTTGGGTTTTTCTTCAGTGAAAAAATATTTTTTTCTTGTGTTTTAAAATGTTATAAAAAAGATAAGGCGCGCTATTTAAGGTAAAATCAACACTGGTCCTTATAAACAATGCGCGAAAGCTTAGACTAGAGTCCGTAATGGCTAACAGGATGGGAAGGGATATTGCAAAAAAAAAAAAAAAAAAAAAAATGGACTGCGCTTTATTTATACCACTCATAACACTAAAGTTAAACGAACAGTCAGATAATTAGAGTAATGGGAAAATATAAGAATGGGCAGGATGCTCCAAGTGCTTGTGGCTTAATAATCTCTGATTTTTATGTGAGCGAATGCAGCAATGTAACTTTCTCAAAATGTCTGTACACGCATATTTAAATATTGCTTACAATAATATTTTTCCTTCGTCAGATTTACAAAATTATCCACTTATCACGATTGGCCATAAACTTGCCATAACTCGCCGCGAAACGTGCCACAAACTGCAGCAACAATTCAACCAAGCAACAGTTTGCGGATTGAACAACTGTTCCACCTCAAAGCGTGCAAAAACTACCACAACAACAACAACAACATATCATGCACACTCCTCTTTTTATGCGAGTCCTTAAGTACAGTTAGCAAGTGTTTAGCATCACGAGCACATTTTCTCTCCATTAATTTTTACTACAACTTATAGAGTGTGCGGCAAGACGACAAAGTAAACGCGCACCCTTCGTAGGGTTGCCACGCGCCCAGTGCTTACCTTCCGGCCCTACCCTACATTCCATGACACAAAGTTACGAGAAAGTTCGTGCCACACGCAGGCTACAGCGATTCCACCGATTCCAGAAAGTGCCGTTGGCGTGCGGGAGCGTGAGTACAATGTGTTGGTTGGTCGGCGAGAGCATGCGGGACGTGAGCACTGCGTGAATCTCATTAAACAAGTAACCAAGTCCGTTTTTTTTTTTGGCTTAGGGATGCAACAGCTTCACCGTGTGTGAAAATGTTGCAGGTTTAAAAAAACGTGGTTGTGACACAGAGCGTGTGAAAGTTTTATGCTTCAGCGCGGGAAAATTTGTTGGCGACTGATTGGGAGAGATTGGAAGACGGCAGCAACAGGAAGGCAGGCAGTGACACGAAGTAGACGAAGCAATCCTGCCGTTTTAGTGACGACGCAAGAGGAGTATGTGCGGCAAGAGGGTTTGTTTGGAAAGTTAGGTACACATTGTAAGGACAAACAATTTCGTAAAATAAACTGCAAGGACAAAGGGTGAACTTGCTTGACACTGCAGAAAGCTCGTTTGCCCATGTTTCCTAGCGCCTGAGTAACAACAACCACACACACACCCACCCACGCACACGAATGGCAGCAGCGTCCAATGCAAACAAGCACTGCCAGGATGTGGCGCGTGCATTGCCACTCGAGCCGCTCCAACCACTGCCACCAACACGATATACAGTTATTGGCACTCGAGACGCCTCATTGCCCAACAGCAGAAAATTCAACGCGCAATGGCTGGAACGGCAGTAATGCTAAATGCAACAACGTTGCTGCGCTTACTTAGTCGTCCTCCTTGTCGCTGGCATTTGCGCCACGTTGGCTGGGTGTTGGGATGGCAGTGCCGAGGGCAGTCACTATCGATCGAGATGCTCCACTTATTTGGGTCACACGCGCGGCATCTGGTGGCGCGATGCAAGTTGCAAGCAAGTTGAGCAGCAGTGGGAGAGTGGTTTGCTGGGTGCAGATGGTGGCAGCGTTTTAAATAAGCCCCACTCGGTCGCTTGGGGTGTGTGGTGTGTGTGTGGACATTCTTTGTTGCATATTGAAATTATATTTCGGTTTATTTTACTACTGCATTGGTTGCCGTTGCTGGTTTGGCAAAGTAATTTCGTTGTCGATTTCGTTGTCGTGGGGATTTTCATTTTCATTTCCATTGTCATTATGGCTTGTCAGTTGGCGAAAATTGACGTGAGCTGTTACTGTGGAGTGAACAAAGTTTGATGATACATAAAGATATTTGCTTTGATGATGATTTTAATGCTTAAATCGGTGTTGGCTAGTTAAAATGCAGCGGAAAACTTTAAGTCATACCTTAAATCCTTTCGAATCTGATGCCACTTTGTTTGAAAAAGTTTGTGAAACAAATATATAATTTTACCAGTTTTAAATAACAGATTTGTTAAGAATATTCGATTAAATAAATCAGCATTTTTGAATGTGCTTGGGGTGCTGAAGATGCGATCTGAGTTGTTCCGAGATCGTTGTCAATGGATGAGATCCATAAACTGGCTTCAGTGCTAAGATTTTTGCAGAAGGTGGTTAGCAGCCGTGATTTGGAAAGGACTTTGATATACAAATGGTCCAATCAACATTTTTCAATTTTGAATACATTGCAGTCATGGCTATGCCCCTGGATATGAGTAACAAGGAAAAATGAAATGCAAAAATGGACTTCTATGCAAATTCCAGGTTTCCGGGTGCAAATTGTGTCCAAAGGTTGTCCACTTCCTCCTGATTGTCTTTAATAAATTAGACAATTTTTCATATCCGAAAATATAATTTCTGGTGTTCTTGTACTAAACGCAGCTTTCGAGTTTACCGATAGTGGATGTAATTAGGACAGATACAAGTAGGATGGCTCTAAGCTGAGCTCCCATCCAACAGAATTTTTAATGGGGCATTGTCGTATGTCCCAAACGACGGAAGGAATATTTTCTCTTTCTAAAATTTAATCTGTCAGTGGACTCTTGTTAAGCTTTTCGTTAGTTTAGTAATGGCGTTGTTGTAGTATTGTACTATTACGATATTGCATTGCATATTCGAACGCTTTCCAAATAAATAAGTAGTACAAAATAAAGCAACAAACGTATTATTTCCATAATTTTGTCCACACAAGCGAAAATTCACTAAAATGTAGGCCAGCCTTCAGCTGCGGCCCTGAAGAGCCACAACGTTGGCCTACAACGCAACAATTTTATGTTATCATTGCGGCAATGCCATTACAGGGACTTGCCTTTGTTCGGTGCGGACTTCCTTTACCGTTGTCCTGGCAAACGCCATACTACTCGTCCTTTTGCCATTTATTTGCCGCCCGCCGCCCTCCTCTTATGGGATTGCTCTATGTTGCGTCGCGCATCGGGCATCGGGAATCGGTTATCTGTGTTGCTCGAAAGTTACATGGATGGCGCACTTCCCTTGAGATATGCAATGGCAGGCCGTCAGCTGCAGGCACGAAGCACGAAGCACGAAGCACACAGCGCACAGCACAGAGTACATTCGAAAACGCTTTAAACGCTGTTAAGTAAAATGCTGCCACATTCATTAGGGTGCGTGCGTGTGCTGTTCGTTTACATGACTGCAATAATATTATTTTTAACAAGTGAAATATTATGCATTAAACTCTGCTTTGCTCTGATAAAGACACAATGTAAATAACGGCAATTGAAATGGCATATTCTTATTACATTTGCAAGCACTCAAGCACCCAAACACTCAAAGTCGCAGTGAAGTTTGCGACGCAATAGTTTTACGAATAGGTACAAGCATAAGTGAAGGATGTCGGCCTAACATGTGTTATATGTAACTGAGCGGATACAACTCCACGTAAGAACGATTTGTCGGACAAACGAAGACCCACCGACGAAGTGAACATAAAGGCAGTCAGTTTCCTTTTCTTCTTATAAATTTAAAAAGGCATTCATATATGGATTTATGGAAGAAAAAATACCTAGCCAAAGAATGCCCTTTAAATTCTACATTCTCTTTCACCACTTTGAAATGCTAAACTCTGCAATTGGTGATGATGAGTATCTCTGCATCTCTGACTGGCTAATGATCGGGAATGATCCCCATTACTTTAAATTTTACGTTCTACACAAATGCCTATTGGAACTATGAATTTGAGATTACAACAACAATAACCTGCCTTATAAAAAAAAAATACCTAGAGTTAGGTCAGACTAAAAACATTGACATTAGTGATGTTCGGTTCCGCGTATTTAAGGAACCGGTACTGTCGAGTTCGGCGAACCGTGTTTTTCATGCAAAAAAATAGTATTCACCGAAAAGGGCCAAGAGTTTATACAAAGTTACAAAAAAAATGTATTATGTTCGTGCCGATTTTCGGTATTTTATAAAATTTTTGGTTATTTTTTTTTAGTTATTTAAATTAATTTTTAGGTATTTCGAGAACCATTTAAGCGTTCTGCTAACTTGATTTAGGGATCTGTTGGAATCGTCTGACGGAAAAGTATGTTGGCTCTTCTGGAACCGAATTTTGGTTTTTTTTTTTGGAATCAGGCTACAGTTCTTTAGAAGAGTTTTCAAGTTCTTGCAAGGCCCGTAACGGCGGATTTATTATAAGACCCGTTTCCCTGTAGCTTCGGTATTGTAATTTGCATTTTCGACGATTTATTTCGATATCGAACTTTTGTCAAAATATAAAATTTTATCACCTATGAGCTTAGATTTCGAGTCTTAACACGGGTGAAATATTTTTTATTTGTTTAATTCATCAAAAAATACATTAAAGCTACATTAACTTTCAAAGAAAAAAAATGAGTGTAATAATAATTTTACTTAAAAACAAGGTCGTAAACTTTAAGTTTAAACGTTCCATTCGGGGTTTAGCTGCATTAGAGTCGATGTAAAACTGGTATTACTTCTCCACTAAATACCCCACACTAACTAAGATTTCTGGCTACTGGTTTACTTTTCTCTTAGAAGAACTGTCATAATTTATGGTTACAATATACTCGAATGACTTTCTTCCTGAATTAATAGTTCTCGAACTAGAAATTTTGCATTCTAGCTTTGCTTTTCATTGCAGGGTACACTTCGGAAGCAACACAGTCCGACTGGGTAAATGTGCATACTCGTATGTATGTATGTATGTCCATATGTTTGGATGTAAAAGCGCGTGAGTGTTTAATTTATGCTGCTCTACACACACACAAACATAATGAAGGACTTTTCATTACACTTGACAGCTGCGATAATGGCATGCACCTAATGAGGACGGACGAAGAGCGAATGGCGAATGATACTCCACGAAAGTGGGAAGAGACGTTGGGTATGGAAAGATAGACATCGTTTTAGGGACTGCCGAAGAATCGCGATTACCAACGAGAGTGTTTTTTTTTTTAAATAGCCCTTACATGCATATGTATGTATGTGACTATGATATTTGCTGTGGTTTTCAATGGCGCCTTCACTGCCGTTCATTGGTTTCAAGAAATCTCAGAATTTAATTATTCGAGAAAGAAATTATTATGTCATCTCTTGTATGGAGACAATGCGTTGGACCACCTGCAGTTTATTTTATTTGAACGAAAAAGAAGTTAAAAAATTTATCCAACTGCGGCTATACTTATGTTTTTTGTCCAAATGCCTTAGAAAGAACTTCGGAGTTGAGTTTGAAACAGACATATAAAATATCTTGCATCAAGCAGTTGCAATGAAATAACCAATCGAAGGCGAGCTGCCACACTTTGGTAAATGATTACTGCTTTAATACACCTTGTCCTAGGCTTTGATGCTACTAATCTCGGCTTGAACAAGTGTATATTTAAAAAAAAAGGAAAGGGTTAAAGTGGCGCGTTTATATCCAAGTGTGTTTGGGAATTCTGTAACACTATCCAGTTTCTATAAAAAAAAAGCCAAAGGAAACAAGAAAATCACTAAACATCTTGCAAAACAGATCTTTCTGTTGCAAAATTTGAATCTTCCGAGGCACACTAATTTGGTGAATCTACGAATAACGCACTACTCAAAGGCAACTAGGATACCTTTCCTCATTCCGTCTCAAACAAAAACACGACAGTGCAGGTATTTCAACTACGTCGACCTACGCTGCAACGTGTCAGTCAAAAGTTATGTAGCTCTTTTGCAAAGAATAATTACGAAATCTAAGAAAATGCTTGACGCCATGTAACTGCCAGCTTCCACTTTAGCCCACATGTCGTTTGAGTGACAGCTACTGCTCGGCATCACACGCTCGCCTGCCAATCTCACTTTGCTGATGTTTGCATAAGCCCACACGAAACATGTGTCAACGACGACGTTCCATTTTACATGTGTTTGTGCTTTAGCGGCTTTTTGTTTGCGCAACCATACCAAATAGCTAACTTCCCATTCCACATTAAGACAATCACTTAGCTAATACTTTTCATTGTGCTGGAGTTCCTTTGTCACAAAAAGTTGCCTTTCGACTGCTCAACATCACAAGTAGGAATAGGCTTCGTACTGATTTGCTTTGGCTTCTGGTCCATAGACAATTTTTGGATCCTGATCAAATATTAAATTAAATCAAAATTCGTTTTAAAATACTAAAGCCTTTTCAAAATGCATAACCAAGTAAACGTTGCACAGAATTCAAATCCATTTTTTAAATTTCCAAAAATTGTAATTTAAATTTACAACTTTTTAGTATAGTAAGTTGATAGAAAAGTTCGCGATATTTTGAAAACCATTCAATTTTAGTTAATTAATATTTTAAATTTTTGCGAGAAAATTCTCAAGGCTCTAAAGTCTGGGCTTATGCTCCCGAAAGTCGTATTAGAGCATTTTTGAACGACTATAGTTTTTCAATCGCTGAGTGATCCTTCACAAAAAGCTGCTTCAGCTGGTACAGTGATTATCAATGTGTCCAGTCCATGATTTGTCATCGTAATAGCTATGAAGACTATTGAAATTGGACCGAATTCCAATCTGCACACGACGCAGATTCTGCACTTTGCTCCGGAACTTTCCAACATACATAGCTCTTGTTCAACTTCCAACTGAGCCTCGCCTGCTGTTCCGCATGTGGTTTTCTTCTTTATTTAGGTTTAGCAGTAATGAATGCCATAACTCGTATTCTTTTTCGGTTAAATTTCTTTGACTAATCAAAAGCCGCGCTACCTTCTGAACGAACGAATTAAATTCAACAAAAAATATTAAAATGAAATTTGCCAAACGGCAATTAGTACTTACTGTCATGAGTCAACATTTCGGGAGGTCTATCGTCCTACTTGCTTGCCAGTCTGCAGCGTCTAAAAATACCTCTAAATCACTTGGGAATCGATAGCCATTTATTGGTACGCACGGAATTGTTAAACATTTTGTTGGACTGTGTTACTCATTCTATGTCTTTTAGGCGTTTAAAGCGAAGTTTGAATGATTATTAGGATACAAAATTGCATCGCCGCCTTAACTTCAATGTACCGCAGGATTTGGTGACGCCAGCTGGGATGTAACTGAGCATACCAATTCCAATATATTCGTATGCAGTCAAGGCGGCCCACAGAAAGCAATTACTTCTACACATCAGTCCCTTTGAGACCTCTTTCACATACATACATACATATCTACTGGATAAGTATGTACATATTTACTTACTTATGTATGTATGAAGTTTTGAGTGCGTTATAAACACTAACACATTTTTTTTTTATTGGCGCACCGTTGCACCCACGAAGCGGAAAAGTGTTACATGGCCGAACAAGCCTACTTGTGAGCCTTCACCTCAAAAGCAAAGAGGCGACCAAGTCACCCACAGCTGTACTACTTTACCTCACACACACACACACACACACGCGTCCACATGCCATGGTATGACCGGGCGAGCCCTGCAAAGGGCCTGTCGTGTGGTCGTGCCGTGCCAGGTGCAATTGCACCTGCAGTTGCAGCCAACACTACAAAGTTTGCTATGGCACAGGGGGCCTTTTTTTAATAAGGCGTGAGGCCCGCTGTCTGGCATTCAGTGCTCAGGGCGCCAACAAGTCGAATAACTAGGTTAGTTTGTAAATAAAAAATGGCGCCGTGTCCTAGTTTAACGGTAAATTGTATACAAGAACTTAATTTTTATACATATTTACGCATATGCTAGTAGATGAATGAGCTAGTACTTATATACATACATACATACATACATACACACATATGTATACGAGTATTTAAATATATGGTATGTATGTCTGCTATGTATTTGCAAGCGCTTGCCGGGTCAGCTACCCAAGGTAAAAAGCTTTCACAAGTTTTCTAGCACAGAAGAGCAAAATAGTTCTAAAGTGATGACATTTTAAAATTTTATATACAAAAATGTATGTCAATGCAGAAATCTATATATGTAAGCTTGCTAGTTTTTAGCGCACGAATGGGCTACTTATTGGCCTTGCATATAAATTTTTTTTTTTTTCAAAAATTCTACCCAGCAGAGGATTTGAAATGAATTTCCATAAATTTTTAAATATTTGTATAAATTAAATTAATAAAACATATTCTCACCGTAGTAAAACTTATACGAAACTGGTTTATTTAAAGTTTTTAAATTTACGAAGTTACGAACGCAACCCTCCGTCGCGAATACGAAAGATTTGCTATCGCTGATTCCGTGTGAACTCCAAAACAGTGATGCTAAAATCAAATGCCAAATTCGAAGTTGATAAGATTTTTGCGGAAGTCGTGATTTGGAAAGGACTTTGATATACATATGGCCCAATCAACATTTTTCAATTTTAAATACATTGCAGTTTCGGTTATGCCTTTTATGGCTATAGCTGGAAATTAATAACTAGGAAAAACGAAATGCAGAAATGAACTTCTATGCAAAATCCAAGTTTCCGGGTGTAAAATTGTATCCAAAAGTTGTCCACCTCCTCATTTGTGAATTTGTTGTAATGCTCTTCAATAAACAAGAAAGAAAATTGCTTTAAATAAAAACATTTTTATCAAATTAAATTTTCACAATTTCCCTATGTTTCTATTATAAATTACTGAAATAAAGTGGATATTACTTCTGATTATTATTTTTTGAATTTTCTTCGACAACGAAAAATCTACGAAATTGCGCTACGAATGAACTCACCGATGCAACTCTACGAATTGCGAATCTACGACGTAGCTATTCGTACTCAGTGATGCATTTTTCCTTGAATCTTCGTCAATCGTACTGCGACGTACTCAGCGATAGGACTTAATCTCTCTTAAATATTAAAGGTATTCTGTAAGTAGTTTATAATCTTTGCACGTTTCGAGGATTGCAGGACTTGCAAAGCTTTCGTATAAGAAATTCGGTTTATAGACTGCAATCCGCGCTATCCTTGCACCCTGCAAAGGTTTTGCAAGATTTAGAGAAGCCCTAAATAGTATTTTTTTTTAAGGTACAACTTTTAAATAGTGTTTTGGATACTCCTTTGTATACAGGGAAAATTAAAAATTTTCAAAACAGGGAAATAATGCCCAATCAATGATTCCACTACACTTCTTAAGGAAATATTGAGAAATTTTACCGAAGAACTTTTTGTTGTTAAGACTTCCGCTTCCATTCGAATGAAATTAACTGTTCAACGAGAGTGATTGTCTCCATGTGTTTTTGAAATTTGTACAAAGTGAATGAAAACTGTTTCCCATTTCTAGAGGATTAAAATTTATTTTTTTTTCTTTGTTGAATTGCACTAAAACAAGTAAAACAAGTTCATAATTTTTGAAATATGGTAAGAAGGAACTATTAATGCCAGCTCAGCGCAAATGAAAGAATATCAAACTAGTCACCACGTGAAATCTACTATAAATACTAAAAAATTTACGAATTTTCTTGCATGGTTGTAGGCGTTCACTTGCACATGCCCGTTCCGAAACAAACTTTCATATATGCTTTTTTTTTAATATTTGCTGAGCTGTCTAAGTCCTGCATTTGCATTCGGTAGCGACTGGACAAACAAGTACGAGTAAATAGTAAATGCGAAGGCCTCGCACAGGTGGAAAGTAGCCGAAGTAGTTGAATAAAATTCTGTTGCATTACTCGTAAATAGAGCATCGGGCGAGAGTAGTCTGTGTTTATATTTCGATGTATTCATGACCTAGTTCTGTAATCCCTTTCTTTGCATTTTCTTCTTATTTATTGTAAAGTAGCTTGAAGAAAGTACTCGTAAGAGATTTTATTCTTTTCTAGGGCCGCTCAAAAGTCAAGATTATTAACTAGCAGAAAAATATAATTGATTGCGTTGAAGTTTTCACTTCTCAAGATTTGGCAATGCAAAATCATAGCTCTTAAATGGACGACTAATCGAGATGCCCCTGCAGAGAGTCACTAATTACTCAAAACTCCGATAGGTGAAATGGGCTTGCAAAAATTATGTTGCTGGGTGGCAATTTTAACCTAGAAAATTTGCCATAAGTATAAAGAAAAGTAGGAAGTTACAAAAATGGATGCCAAATTTAGGTGCAGTTTCATTTTCAACAGAGTTTAAAAAGTGTTTCATTTACACGCCAGCTCTTCTAGTTTAATATACATAATTCAAAAATTTTGAGCAATTGCCGAACTTAAAATAAATTATTTATTTTCAGTTGATTGAAAATACAAATTTCTTACAGACTAAGTACAGGGTATAACTTAGCTACTGATATAAAGGAAACATCTAGGATATTAAATTCAACAAATTTTTATTGATTAAAAAAATTCAATTGATACATTGTAAGAAGAAATTGTAAGCCCATTTAAAGAGCAAGCAACAAGGACGTTACTAGCGCAGTTAGCTTTGTAGCTGTCTCTGTAAAATTACCGAGATTTCACTGAGGATTTTTAAAATTAACCTTTTCTTATAGAACAGGACAATCAACGCACCCTTTAATTTTGTGCTATTCCGCCTTACAAAATCCAGCATCGCTACTGAATGTTTGGGAAATGCGACTGCTAAAAGAAAAATCCGATGAGAAGATAATTCCAAGAATTTTAATTAGATATTTTATAATTCGTAATTGTACAAATGTTATATTCCATTCAATTTTAGTAATGAAAAAGTGCAAGTTTCAAATGGCTACAAATTTTCGTTGATTTACAATTTTTTTTTTACTGACGTTATAGCAACGAGTTTTCGTATATAGTGAAACATTTTTTTAATATGCGTTGTACGAACAAATTGCGGAAGAGTGTCAATAAAACATTGTTAAAAATCAACGACAACGCGAAGCTATTTGAAAGGACTAATCTATCCGATATCCTTTGGCTGAGTCAAAACATGGAGATTATCGAAGGTGTGTGAAGAGCGAATGAAAAAGCTAAACATGAAGCGGGATATTTTTCGGGATGATTTCGTAAAAGACGCCAATTTCGATTGGAGAATTTTAGTAACAAAAATAAACTTCTTAAACTCAAATGAGTCAACTTGAAAACCATCACCAAAAATTTGTATCAAAAAAATATTTGCATTGGTTGAACTGAAAAAATTTTGGGCTGAAACTATTTTACAACCCAAAACAAATCTTTCTATCAGCAAGCAAAGTGAGTATAAAAATATGCGCGAATGAACTGATACAAAAATTATCAATGATCAATTGAAAACAAAGTGTTCTTAGCTATAGCAAATATGTAGATATGTATATGTGCAACTGTTGACAGGGCCTTAATGCTTATTTGGGTCATAGAGGGCTCTTATTTCTTTTCTTTTTCCGATACGCCAGGTGACGCGGGCGCACTGAACTATGTATGTACATATAAACATTTTACTACGAGCATTTACTACGCAAAACTATTTACAACCATGTTTGCATTACAAGCTTAACCGATTGTTTGTTGTTCGCACATATATATGTATGTACATATAAACAACAACAACAAAAAACAACACAAACAAACAAATAAGCTCAAAAGTCGCAGCGAAGCAATTGCTGAAAATCGGCTAAGCTTGCACTAATGCAACAACAACACACACACACACACACAAAGTACACACATACATTGGAAAATTCGTAGTATATATACATACATATTTACCTACATATATACATACATACATATGAACATAGGTATACAATTATAATCGGCAAAATAATAGTTAACAGTCGTTGTTAAAAAAGTGAACGCGCGAGTGTGTGCGTAAATATGTTTGTATTAAACTCACACTCGTACAAATGCCTCAGTCCCAGTTTCGTTGCAAGGCCCGACCTTGGCGCTCAGCACTGACCCGCTTTCGGGCTCGCTGTAGTAAAACGCTTTTTTGTCGCACTCGTCGCACACTTTGCACTCTCGTGACGGCCCGTCGTCGTCGTCGTCGTCGTCGGCGTCCCACCTGTCGTCACGACTAACTCTGCTTTGGCGCTTAGAACTTGCCGCCGCAATTTGCTGCAATGCACTTTGAGCGTTTAGCTGCTATTGTTGATTGGTGCGGGTAGTAGACGGTGGGAGAGGGGCGGCGATAGTGGCGCCAAATGTCAATGCTGCCAATGCAATGCGACTGGCGCTTCGATGCGCCTTTGAACGACACAAAAAGGGCCTTGCTATGGGCAAAAAACAAATGGGCCAATTGAGCACGCTAATTGAAATGATTGGAAATTTATTTCGAATTTGCTCGCATTTGGCAAAGCGAATTGTATAAATAAAACGATCAGATGGCTTCAATGCGATGTGACGCTTGGGCTGATTTTAGCAAAGGCAATGATTAAATGTGACAAAAAGTAATGGACAAATTGATGCGCTTACATTTTCTCTTTTTAGCGAGACGACTTTGCTTACACAAGGAAAAATAACAATAGGAAACATGTTGGATAAACATGAGTCATACAATACAATACGAGTACTTCTCGAAAAACTTATCTAAGGTGTATTCACATCTAGGTCGATGAAGCATCAAGTAAAGTAAGGTTAGATTGTTATATCTTGAAAGAAAACCAATTTAGTTAATCAGTTGTGTTGCAAAACTTTTAAAAAAGATGATGACACCACAGCGGCCCACGAATCATTGACAGAGGTAAAGATATGATAAGCAAGAGTTCGAACCACCGCCTCGCTTAAGCATGGCAGGCTGTGAAGTAAATATGTTAGAAATTCGTGACCATATTGAGTGGTACCATATGCATTCAAAAGGTGAAGTGTTCACTCATCAGTAAAAGCTATAATCAGGACAGAGAGTTGCGACATTATTAGTCATAATTGTTATTTCATAAGTCTCCGTTCAGCTCGTGTCCCGAATGACCCACCAACCTTTCAACCCAATGCTTTTGCTCAATTTTCGCTGAATTTGTTTGTTGGTCTTCTGTTTTAGAGCAGACCACATGTAGCTTAGTTAAATTCCTACATTCCCACTACTTGAGAGAACACCTCAAAAGTGCCCTGCCTAGCCAGTTCAATTACCATACTCAGAGAAGGCATGCAATCCCCGCCAAGTTTTGAGCTTGCAATTAATGAGCTTTACAATAAGACTTTAGATAGTAGTTTAGCGTAGCTTCTTTTATTGCGAGCACTCCAGGCAAGCCTCAAAGTGACTTTTCAAGCATAAAACTTAAGACTGATGTAGAGTTGCACCATTAACCTGGCCATCGAATTTATATCCTTCATTAAAGACATTCATTGGGCCTAAGTTTGCGCTTCCAGTTCTACTTTAAAATAATATGTGTTCGAAAAGATCCACTTCTATTAGACATTGGAGTGCACTGATACATTCTTATTTCAATTAAACTGAAGCTTCCCACAATTCCGTAAAGAACATAGCTCAAATCAGGATTGTATAAACTATTTAGGTTCAAGAGAGCATAACTCCTAAACGCAGGGATCTTACAATTTATGGTTGAGTTACCAGAGTAAAGCGCACAGGCATCAACTGCGAAAAAAATTGATTGTATACTCTATGTTAACACCTTGTACTCTTTTTGGGTTAAGTAGTTTGAAGTCGTCTAGACGTCTTCGGAGTTCCGTCGACAGATTTTTTCCGTGGAAAATGAATAAAGCCTCAAAAAGTAGTTTAAATTTTAGACTTTCTTTGGACAGAGAATGTGAAAAATGACGAATTACATTTCATCTCTTGCTGAAATTCTAGATTTGGAAACCAGGAAAATGTCGACTCTGAGCTCAGAGGCAACCACTGATAGTATAACAAATTTTCCTAGCTGTACGAATATATCAAATTTTCTGTTGCTGTTTGATATAATTACACACTATTTTAAGTTCAGATCTCCATCTTAAATATTTTCATTAAATGCAAATGCGCAATGTGTGGTGCAATTTTGGTTCTTATCTATTTATTTTTGATATGTAGATAGATATTCATTTCCATTTTTCCGATTACTTGATATTCAAAATACATATTTGCGAAACACCTTAAAAATTGCGAAAATATGCAAATTACAAACTTCGAATATTCTCAAATGTGAATAGAAATGGGTCGAGTTGCAACAAACTAATGCGAATGCGAAAGCAATGTTGCAACTGAAGCGTCAAGGCAGCAACAAAATTGCGTCAATGAATCGTTGATTTTTCTATTTGCTGCATCGACATTTGCATGCAATACGAGAATTTGCGCTGTGCGACGGATATTTTGCAAAGGGCAATAAATAATTCATAGAGTGAGTGCACGCATATCTAGTCCGAAGGCAAGGCACAATGCCTTGGAATGCCATCGACAGACTATGTAAGAAGTATTGCCTGGTAGTGAGAGTGATTGGCGTCAAAGTTCCCTACAGGAAATTGCAAGAGGAGAGCCTAAAAAGCTTTTACCACACTCCGAAATAGCAGTGAAGAGAAGATTTCCAAGGAAAATGACAAGTTTCATTAGAACACAGCCGGACGCATGAGAGAATACAACTCCGCTGACTCACAGCTGCCGAGCAACGTGCGACGAAATGACATCTCCGCTTCACCTAACGCGCTTGCCAAATGGACCAGCTCTTCCGTAGATGAGCCAGACGCGCTACCAACATAACTGCGTCAAATGTATTCAAATAGCTCAAACCATCGCAACTCAATGAAAATTCCGCGAAAATACTTCGCCACAATTGAAGTGGCGGTGTCGGTAGCGAAGGCGTTGACAGCCCAAATAGGCAGGCCGGCAAAGATGCATCCACACATGGGCTGACTGGCAGCTGGGTCCGTCTGTCATTTGTGTGCAACATGTGCGTCACGAAGTGGCGGCGGGCAGTCGAGTGAGCAATTGAGTCCAGCACATCTTAGATTCTATGCAATTGGCGAATGTGATTTGGGTTGGTTGTGTTGTATGTGTTGTTGGCAGCGCGCAGTGAAATTAAACTTTCTGCACGGTCTGGTGACTGCCACTGCAGGCTGATACGATTGCGGCTTTTGTTGTAGCGTGTGGGATTTTGTGTGAGCAATTCTTGAGAACTAGGTACGCTAATGCTGGCGCTGCAATACACACAGCACACAGACACGTCCGCCAGCATGGTCCACTTGATGCTCGCCCAAGCGCTTGACGTCGATGGCTGGCTGGGCGGCCACCGAAGAGGCGCACACTCACGAACGAACCGCACTGTGGGCTGTGAGCTGTGGGCTGTTGGCTGCGAAAAGCGGATGCGACTAGTGCGATGGCTAGGGCGACGATTGTTTCATGGGGTGGCGGCATGACACACTTGGTTACACAATTGTTACGGGATACTCGTCTGCACTCTAACTAGCACCAGCGTTTTTTAGGCAAAGTAGTTCGCAATGTTGCATCGCATGATGTGGATGATGATGATGAACTTGCAACATTGCAAGTGTATCAAGACTGCAAGCTTTCGCTTACACTGCAAGTATTTTTTGCGCCCAAGTGGACGGCCTGACATGCACACCGGCTGGCGGCAGGTTCTCTGACGCCACACCACAACTAACAAGTGCATCAGATTGCGTGTGTTGCAACATTGCAACAATGTATGGCGCATAAAACACAAAAGCACCGCAATGGAATCAGCAAAGAAATGTACTTAACTAAGCAGTAAATGAATGCGATTTCTGAGTAGATTAGACAGAGACAAAGATAAATGCAATCCCCTCGAAGCTGCAACAAAGTAGCATGTTTAATTTGCTGCAAAGACATGTCCACGAAAATAGGCTTTTACTTATTGGCCGATCCGATAATTGATTATTTTTTGAATATTTTATTATCCGTTCGTCAAGTCATTCAACAGCCATGGAATACGTAGAAGGCTTTTTCAGTGCATGTTTGTCGTTTAAACTAAGTTTAAACTAAGAATGCAGTTTTTCAGTCAACTTTTAGTTTAACTTATCAGCTGTGTGCTGACTACTTCGTTTTGGTTGCAACAAATTTAATTGAGAGCCAGAAACTTAGTTTAAACTGGGTTTAAACCAGCACTGAAAAACTGGCCCTTGGTAAGCAGCGTTTCACACAAGCAAATCGCACAATGCGAAGGCAAAAAGTATTCAATGAACTTTATCTCCTTTACGATGCTTTCACTAATAAAAAAAAATACGCAATCCCATCAATGAGTTCGCTTAGGATAACAAACCGAAAAAAAAAACTAGTTAACAAACCCGATTTTATGTTCGACCCACCGTCGTTTGCCTTCTGCAAATGCGCGCACTTTATACGGCAACAATTATTTCCGCTCCATAAAAGCGATGCTACAACTTTGATTGGATGTCATAAAGTCGCTGCTCGAGAGAGCTGGTCACGACGCTTATTAAGCATCGCAGCCGACACGCTGCAGCCTCTTGGCAAGTGCGGCAATGGAGAATTTTTATGAAACATTTCTTGGTGGCAGAGGACTGTGGGTGCTTCTGTAATGCTCTGCTCGCCTCGCCTCCGCAAGGTGTATGGATTTTGCAATAAAAGTACAAATCTTGTTTGGAATGAAGTTCCTCGCATAAAGAATACGTCACTGCTAGTTAACAACATTCCGCATTCGGTTTTTCGTTTTCTGCTTCTGCTGCGCTCAATCACTGCTTCGACGGTTACTAACTCGATGCTCGGGAGAACTTTGGATTAACATACTTATGTATGTGTGTATGTATGTATGTATTTGTAAAAATCCACATATTAATCGTTTGATTGTGATAATCTTTCAATTAACTCTAAATATATAAAAAAAATAAGAAAATAATCAAATTAAAGTTTTTTGTTTTCTCATGCTAGAAAATGTAGAAATTTACAAATTACCGGCGGTTATTTTTAAACTAACTGCTTTTTACAACAGCAGAAACAAAAAACACGAATTTTAAGACCGTCATTATCGGTTTATTAATATGCCATTGATTCTTTATTTTAGGGGCAACGTAGATACCAATTTTGTGTGCGCTGGAGATGTTAGGGCAGTTTTTTTCCCCGGAAACGGATTAGGTGTCTAATTCCGAATCGATTCCGAATCCCAAAGTGGAAGCAAAAGAGCTAATTTTTATAAAATATTCGAAAAAAAGTATTATCTTTGTTTGAAAAATAATTTAAAGCTGCGTAACGAGTTCTTTTTCAAGTCGACGAATAAATAACACACACTGGGCTTAAGGCCAATATTACAGGGTGAGTGATTTAGAACGTAAAAGTCCAACTTATTTAATTAAAACCCGATTACTCATACACAATTACACTCGCGGTAATCCTTGATTATAAAAAGCACAGTGATGTCATAAAGTTTTTTAAGTAATCATAATTTTTTCGCATTCGCTCTTTGTTACAACTCCGATTTAAAACTATTGGAACCGCAGGCGTTCCGTTGGTAGGTCCGACCTATCACAGTCGAAGTGTGCCAAGTAGGCGCACGTTATCTGCCGCTGCTCTCTAACTTGCTCTCTCTCCCCAATGTTGCACGCATTACACTCGCGTACATAATTGGAGCGACATTTGAACGCTGCATACAAATGACATTTGAAAGCATTTGGATCGTGTTGAATATGTGTGCTTTTGAGCAAATATTGAAATTGCAATTTTGTGTAATTTTCGAGAAGCACACAGCTCAGCAAATTGCTTGGAAAGGGATCAGCAGCAGCGGAACAACAGCATAAACAACAACAATAAGAGTCATAACGTGAATGGTCCAATGTGTCCGCTGTCGCTGCTGTCACCGCTGGAAATAAATTGCTCAATTCAAAAGTAAAAAATGCACTTATGCTGAATAAATAATGGCTGAAAGTGCTTTATATTGGCAATATATTCCATGAATTCTGGCAATGTTTGCACTTAACTGCTCGACTGCAATCACTGTTTAGTTGTATGTTGTTGTTTTTGTTGCTATAAGTTTTTGCCATATAAAAGTTGTACTAGCTACTAATCCTCAGATGAGGCGACTTGGTTCAATTCGATATTAATAGTTTTTGACCGCAGTCGCTGTTATCCCTGCTGCGTTAAGTTTTTCAATAAATGTTTGTTCATTGAAGCGATTACTAACACATGTGTGTACATATGTACAAACATTCGAGTACATATCAAATTATCATTAATAATGCAGTTATACATACTGGGTTGCTGCAGATGAACAAGAAAATAGCACTCATTAAAGGTTGGAGAGGTAAGACGCGTAAGAATTGTAAGCTGTTCCAATCATTTCTGCTCTTTAAAGTTAGTTACAGCTTAAGACGAAAACAAGTAAAATGTACTGTCTTCTTGGTCCCAAATCTAAACTTAGCATAAGAAATAAGATACTACTGTACAAATCAATTTTAAAACCAATTTGGACGTATGGAATCCAATTGTGGGGTACAGAAAGTAATTCCAATGTGAAGATCCTCCAAAGATACCAATCGAAAACGCTACGATTAGTAGCTAACGCGCCATGGTACATTAAGAACATACATTTACATAAAGATCTTGGAATAGCCAACATAAAGGATGAAATTAAAATATATATTATAACAGATTAAACTATCATGCAAATACTCTCGCCATCAACTTATTAGACAATAGCGAAGACACTCGGCGGCTACAGAGGCTGCATCCATTAGACCTACCATTTAGGACATAGCTTTTAATTTTAACTACTGTTCATTATGTTAGTTACACCTTAAACTATATTTAAGGCACAAATTGCACTCTACGCATCAATGTCATTAATATACATATATTACAACAATTTACTTGTTGTCTACAGACAGATTGTAAATAAAAAGCGTTAAAAAAAAAAAGTTATTTCTTCTAGTCATCCCTCTTTAGAAGCTGAGGCAAACCAATGCTGGGTAAAATACTTTTCTAATTGATATACGAGTATATCGTGCTACTCCGAAGCTAAGGCGAAATTAATAAGGTGGCGGTAACCGCATGAGCGTAAAAGACATAAACGCATTTTGTTTTTGCTTTTCAGTGAGCATCTTGTCAAATACCAATAGACAAATATATCGGCAGCCAATCAGAATAAAGCAGTTTGACATTATGCTCTTCTTCTTCTTCTTCTTTTAGGGCGATACAACCGTTTGTCGGTTTGGGCCGATACCAATTGTTCACCATGGGGATCGGCGTCTAAATAATTTTAAACTTAAATTATAAATTGGGATAATAACTAAGGCAAAGTTGGGTTGAAGTGGCCTGAAGATAAAACCGTTCCTTTACCCCTAGAAAAAAGTAGGCGCATTGTGGAACCAAATGTGTGTTTTTGCTTCCATACCTTTTTCGCACTGAAAAAATTTTGACACAATAAAGTTTGATTAAATTGTGCTGGGACGCCATGCGAACTCATTTATTCGTCTACGACTTTTTAAAAAGGCCTCATTAATTCACTCAATGTGTTGTAGGGATGGGTAACTCAACAAATTTACAGGAGTTGACTCAATGACTCCAACTCAATTTAAGCAGTCAGCTCATTCAACTAACTCATTTGACTCAATGTATACTACACTCATTCGAGAAATATACACTTTTTGAATGCGACTAATATTTTGAAACTTGATGACAGGGTTGTAATTTGTTTCGAAAATTAAAGGAAATTGTTTAATAATCTTATTTTTTTGGAGGAGAAAAATAATTAGGTATATAAATTGTAAAAAAAAACGAATAGGTAAAAAATAAATATCATCATAGTTATATATTTTTTAAATTTAATATACAAGACAGCTTGGATTTTCAGTTCGTTGAATAAAATTTTATCTAAAAAAAATTTTTATTAATTTAATTAAACCACAGAGCTTTAAAAAACATATATATTTCTTCGACACTACAATGATTTACATTATCGTATTTAAAACTATCGAGGGGTGACACGACATAAAATGTCTATGCAAATTGAGTTACATTGAGTTACGATGTTGCATTGAAGCAGCTAGTATGAGAGAGTTATATGGAGCAAAATGAGCCACCGTTATTCAATTGAATCATGAGTGCCGTGGGACTTAACAGAGTTAATGAGTTACATTTTTTTGGAGATGGGAGTCTGAGTTACCGATTCACTGTTGGGAATCAACTCAATAACTCAACTCTGAGTTGAGTTACCCACCTCTAATGTGTTGCCGTAGGTCTCATTTCTAAAATCTCCTTAGGATGTTGCTACTGTAGTTCGTTTTTACTTCTGCTTCGGAGCGCTCCGCAATCGGCTTGTTAGAAACGAGTTAACTTTACCATACAGATCAATTTGCTGTCCAAGTTTATTTTGTGATATTTTCCGAGAAAATTTTGTCCCCAAGGCAAGCGCAAAAATCTTCAGTGTCGTTTGAAGATGGCACAATGCCGAAAACGGTATGTCACAAAACCAAAGTTGGCAAGGAAGACGGAAAATCGTTCCAATATACATACATAAATTAAATTTCCACCCTGTCGGAAAATCAGAAGAAAATCAAAATAAACAGAATTATAAAAGTTAATGAAATTCCTTAGAATTAGTTTTGAAATTTTCTTATTGAAGCAAATAAACCTGATAAATTAAATTCTAATTAAAGCTAATAATTTAGTCTGGTAAAAAATTATTAACCATTTCGATTTATAATGGCAGTTCGCGTTATTAGACGCATGCACGCAAGTTTTTTAACTACGTCAACCCGAAATTGATTTGCGTGCGTTTGTTTTACAGAGTTGCATGGCTGTCAAATTCGTTTGAAAACAATGCAAGGTGGAAGTTTTCAGCGTTGGTTCAATTAATTTATTTGTTTTAAAGATTTGCTTTACCTTATGTTATATAATAATTTTTATTTATGTAAACATTAAGTAGAATCTTGATTTATATGCAACGCTTCAGCACAGGGACTTGTAACAAGTTTGGCAATTGATTTGTTGCCTGTTTTATATTATAGAAGCAATAATTATTGCTTATAATAATCATAAAAACCGTTATCCCAAGTTTCAAACAATTTGTACATTTTTATAAAAAAAATTTCATTTAAAGTTGCTGTACCAGGGCGATAGAAAAAACAAATCAATCAGCTGTTTGCTAAGGCCAACTTACTAAATTCTCCTTGCCAAATTGGAAGTTGAGTTAGCTTGTGGCGCAGGCCGTTTAATTTCGCATACAAGTTGTATGAACATGAGAAACTTTTGACAGAACATTTGGCGGACTGCGTCTATATAAGGTTAGGCTGTAAGTATTCCTAAATTTGTGCAAGTTGAGACCTTAGCAGCGCAAGCTTCTCTTCAACTTCAGCGTTTTATTAAATTATACTTTTTTTTTAAATAATATTTCCTGTTGCCAGATATTTCTAAGAGAACAAAATAACAGTAATTAAATGTATGTATGTATGCATATATAGTAAGTGTAAATCCGGAAGCCAAGAAATGAACACCCTAAAAACTAAGCCGAAATAGCAAACTTAAGAAATACTTTGCGAACATCATGCAACTATCAAAATAAAAATTAGACACAATTAAATCAGAGCGTTCTTGTTAAGATGCCGACACAAGAATAAAACAACAACACCGCCACAACCAGCAATGAGGAAAAATCTAAAGCGAGAACTCTATTGGGAGGAGGGGTGGTGATTATTAATTTTTTTGCAGCTGGGAACGATTTTTCCCGTCCATTTGTGGAACATCCAAGAAAAGAGACACGCAAAGCGCCAGTGCATGCAACTCTTGAATAGTTACTACTATTTTTGTTCGTGACGCTTTGTTGTTTTTGCATCTACATATTTTGGTGCCACTAACCATTATATCATTATAAACATACATACATACATAAATACATACCAAAGGTAGATATCCAACGAGTTTGTGTGCAAAGTGTTGTGTTGTGGCGGCGGTTTTTTGCAACCCGAAAAAAAAAAAAATTTAAAACAGCTTTCAGTGCAATCAACCACCTTGACTGCCTCGCTTTGTTTGCGGCTTTGCCACTTTGGTGCGCGCCTTGTGTCTTTTGGACTTTGGACTTTACGTGTTGGCTAAATGTGGTTTAAAAAGAAACAGTTCCGCAATGCGAAGCAGTAGTCAAAACAAAGATCAACAAAGCAAACCGAAACCAAACATCTGCACGAGTATGTATGTATGTATGTTAGATATGTTAGATATGTATGCACAAACATAATTGTTTATTTACTCGTACGAGTAGTGCAAAGTTAAAACGGGAATGAAAGAATTAAACCAAAACAAAGGTGATACGTTGCTTTGCTGACTTTAGCTGAAACCAAATTTGTGTGGTTGTTGGCGAGCGAGGTTAGTGAGGGGCACTTTGAGCGATTGTCCAATGCGATAAAGCGACTAAAGCAGAAATAAATTTAAAAAATAGTTAAACTATTTGCACTTACATACATATTATGTATAGTATATGTATGTGCGTGTGTATGAATGTCTGTATGTACATATGTATTTTATGCATGTGCGAAAAATATTTGCGACACTTAAGAAAACCAGAAACTTGAAAATTTATACATACAAACATACATACATACATACAGGGTGCGGCAGTTAAATCCGTACAAATTTAAATTTAAAATTTCCCGCCATATCTTAGTTCCGTCAGATGTCGCGATTGTGGTTCTTGAACGCCATGGGCATCTAGTAAACAGTCATAATCTTAAAATAGCCGAGATGTTACGTTCAAGTGCAGAGTACAACCGAAGAGCCGCGATTATTGTAGGCATTCGCGCTGGGCGTTCGGTAACCGAGATCATTCGATTCTTCGGTTACCTAAGATCGACTGTTTATGATGTTGTGACGAAATACAATGCTTCGGAGAAGTCCGAGGAAGGTTGCTCGAACAAAATTCCCGGCTAGTGTTCACGTCCTAGGTGTTGTGTGCAGTGAGGATGCCGTCATTCCGCCACATTTCTTTGAAAAAGGACGAACTGTCAAAGAAGAAGTTTATCTTAGCGTTTTAAAAGATGTTGTGGTACCGTGGATGGTAACTGTGGCCGCGGGGACGGACTATGTATTTCAACAGGACGGTGCACCGGCTCACACAAGTCATTTAGTCCACAAGTGGCTATCAGACAATGCGGACATGTTTTTGTCCAAAGAGTTTTTGGGCTCCGAATAGCCCGGATTTGAACTTTCTCGACTACTATCTTTGGAGCGTTGGTGAACGGATTACCAACAAGTCGCGGCACCCCAATTTCACGTCATTACGCGCCGCTATCGAAGCAGCATTCGCCAATATGGACAGGCGCTTCAAGACAAAGATGGCGGCAGTAATTGAGGCCAACGGCGGTTATATTGAGTGAATCTACTCCTGACAGATCACACAAATATTGACTAAAAACATTTTCTTTGAGATTTGTACTTTGTGTCAATAAATTATATTTAAAAGAAAAGTGCAATTTGTCCGGATTTAACTGCCACACCCTGTATACTGAAACATATCTACATATGCATGTAAGAGGTCAGACTAATCTATATCTCAACTGATCACTGGCCCCAAATATTATGAAGGAATGTTATAATTGTGTATTTTTATAGTTAAGTTTAGCGCTCAATAGATATTGTTTTATTTTCAAGCGGCCAGTATTTGTGTCATTTATTTGCGGCAATGGTTTCAAAATATGTTTGCTTTTTCGTAAAAGAGAGAAAGTCCGGAGCTTCACAATAGCATCACAATTTTGGTGTAAAAAAAACTTCAGCAAAAACCTTTCAAGAACTTGAACCGCGAGATTGCCGAACACCTCGTACCACTTTGGCATACGTCTCGATGTTATACCCAAATGGCGAGACACAAATATTTAAGTCAAATGATTGTCTAGTCGTTTTTTTTTGGGGGGAACAATTAAAATTTCCCATTAGTTGTTTGGCAATACTATTAAAGTGACTACTTCTCAGTACAAATCGCTTGCGTAACGAAAGTTGGGTCTAAGTTCGGTTGGCAACGAGAGCTCGACGAGACGAATGCAATCGCTTGCCTTCTACATTATTTCTCCATTAGCTATCAATACTTTTACAAAAAATGAGTTTCGCGCTTTTTCATGAGATTTTCCTCAAGTTTTGAAAGTTTCTCTATCACACGGGAAATGAAAAAATTACTTTATTTCTAGTTGTGAGTTGCTAAATTTCCAAACGTCTCCCCAGCATAATTTTGCATGTTCAGAGTTCTTTTTGAGCACCTTGTACAGATTGGCAATTGTTTTAATATTCAAAAATTAGAGTGTAAGATTATCCATTTGTTTCAAAATTTTAAATGGTTCCGTGCTAAGCACTTCAATTCTTGATTCAATCTTGTAAAACTATCTAAGGCGGTCTTTCGTTTTGTGAAGTGTTGTCAGGTAAGGGAATTTCCAACTTAAATGTGAAGTTATTTTGAAATTAGAGAAAACATATCTAAATCTATGTCTACATATAAAATGGGCTTCGTATTTTTGAGGACTGTCGGAGAGAACGGGTTTCCGAGCATCAACTGCGCTGGATTACTCGGGAGCTGTTGGAATGGACGAGATTCCAAGCTATCCGTTTTCTTAAGTTTTGAGGCAATTTAAAAGTTTCCTCACCGTTGTCTTTCGAAATTCCTAAGCTGAGACTATTTCATCGCTGGTTGAAATATATTCGCTAAATCCCTTCATCATGCAGCTGATGATGGTCTCCGGTGAAGCACCTCGCCAACAATGTATATCAGTTTGTTCCGATTAAAACGAAGACACATGATAGATAGACTTCTTCTTTGTCGTGTTCGTGTTTATACTTGTATAAGTATTGCTTTTCATGTGTTCTATTAACCTAAGAGATCAGATTTTAAATGCACCGATGGGTCCAACGGCCTTTTTTTTTTGTTTTTAGTGGTACTATTCCACTTGTTCTGCCATGACGCTACTTTTCGCGGCCGTTACCGTTGAAGTGAGCTTTTTCTAGTATTTTTTGGTAAGCCTTGTCGAAACAGATTAGTCACCAATTCTCAGATCTGCTTCTTTAAGCTTCTTTCGACTCGAGATAGGTATTGCCTCTGTTTGACGCTCTGCTAGGTTGAGCCCGGAACTTTTAAGCCATTCTTTAATAACTGTAATGGCGGACATATACCATAAATATCTACGTATGTTATGTGTGCATTTGTCTATGTACATACATGCATGTAAACACGTAATCATCGTTAACGCCAATAAATAGTGGTTGTTCACACCATCATTTACACCTAGCCAATTATGTACATACATACATACAAGTATGTAGACTATGTTTGTATGTACATATGTATTGAAATATGAGGGTGTAACATAATTTCCCATTTACGCCACCTGAAAACGAGCCCAACACGCGCTATTAATTATGATAACAAATTACTCGAGAACGAAGGTAAAAGAGATGGAGGTAATCGGAGGTGTGCCAAATGAATGAATGAATATGTACTTACATATGTACATACATACATACATATATGTTTGTATGTTTGATTAAATGAACATATCAGAGAGAGCGTAAGCAGATTAAAAGCAGTACTTCGAATTAGGGCTCAGCTTGAGACACCTTATTTTTGTACATACATCCATACAAACACACACACACACACGCACATGTGTACGAGTACATACTATATAACCTAAAACTAGATATATTCACCTTATAAACACATAGTTATAGCATGCAATGTGTATTTAACAATGTGTGCTAAGTAATGCCGGGATGCTTATTATGTCACAACGGCAACTTTCAAAACTTGTTTACATTGCTTTAACCCATAAATACACATTGGAGGAAAAAGACCCAATCAAGTTTAGAAATAAACAATGCGCAAATAAATAATAGCTAAAATGTCAACAAAAAACATTAAAGCCTAGTCCGTAGAATAAAAAAATACCCAATTTTTTAAGTAATAATTTCTAGCATTTTTTTACTTCGGCACACTTTTTTTTCCAGCTGTTTGGTTTTCAGATGTTTATTCAAATACTTAAATCTAAAGTGTATCCTACACCTGCAAAATTGTTTCTTGACCTCCTTAGACAAAGATACATCTTTACTCATTTCCTGAAGATATTCACTTAAATTTTTGCTTGTGTTGACATCATTTTCATTCACTGATATAAAAAGGTTTTCTAAACATTTAATCTTATGCCAAAACTGTGAATTTGGCTTTTTTAACCCCGTACCGCCGAGCTGATCAATCTAGATGCATGAGCTTTCGTTAGAAATTTCTTCACGCAAATTTAATTTATTTGATAAAAAAAAGCCAGTCAAATACTCCAAACCATCTTCATGTTGCGAATCCATTTCACCAACTTGGTTTACATTTGAAGTTCGATTTAGTTGCAAGCTGACCCACTCCTTTGCCTCCTCCACTAAATTATTTTCTGATAGTGTGTCTAAGTCTCTCTCTACAGATAGCCAAATGGTATTTTTTGCTGAAATTGTTTAAATTAACTTGTTTATATACAAAATATAATTAGTGGCGCACCGTAATTTTAACAAATAAATATTTTCGTAGTCTATACTTGAACAGAACAGGAGACGGATGATCGTTAAATCGTCCTCAAATGTGCTTCCTAACGCCCAAAAAAAAAATGCTATGTTTGTTTATATGTACATATGTACACATATATTATGTACAAATACGAGTATATATATATATATGTAAATATATGTAAATATAATTGAGTCTTTGCAAAACACTTACGTTACTTTTGCATTCAAATTAAGCTGTTCTGGTTCAGGAGGAAGATATTTCAAAGGTTTTGCATTTGGCTGCAGCCTTCGTCGTTTGCCTCTTACATACTCTCTCGAATCGGACACATTTATTTGGCAAGCTTCGACCCACCTCTTCCCATGTAAACGTTTTTTCAAGCTTTGTATGTACATGTCTGTAATTTTTCCACAAAATTATTTGTTTACTTTTTTTATTTTTGAACACATTTAGGGGTTAACAAACTTCATAAAGCGTCAGTTAGTCAAGACTTAACTTAACTTAAGCCAGCCTGTTATATGGAAAGCCGTGAAAGAGATTAGTTTTCTGTTGATTTTAGATTCTTAAGTTTCGGCCTTACGTTAATTGAGAGCCGTGACAGCGGTGAGAGAATCAGGCTTACCAGATCTGGACATTTACAATTTTTGAAAATAAATGTATGCAAAAATTACATTTAAAACAATTTTATTTGATGTGATAACATATGTATGTAGGTGGCGAACCGTCAAATAGCTGAAAATAAAATTATGGACTAAAAGAAAATTTAAATCTTAAAATGAATGGCGAAAAGTTAATCGTATACTCCAATAAAGAAACAGAAAGTCTCTATTTATTGGGTGATCTTACCAAGTGACTGCTTCTTGTACATTTTGTACATTTGTGCGAAACTTAAAAACATTCGACACAATTTAATTTTCCTTGACATTTTTTCAAGCACTATGCGATACAAAAATAATCACACAAGTGCTTATTTATTACTTTGTGTCAACGGAGATATTCAAAGAACAATATGCAACAAAAATTAATCATCAAAAGTTAAGTTTACATGTTGAGTAATCGTCTCCAATTCTTAAGTTAAGTTAAGTTAAGTCTTGACTAATTGGCCCTTAAGGTTTGACATAATAACGCTCCGGAATTCAGCAGGTGTATGTAAAAAAAATGTGTGGAATTATTGACAAAAGAATTAATTTGATTTTGGCAGAGTTCATAATCTTTCATAGATAACTGAAATATTTCATATCATTTTTTATGAAGATGGCATTTTAAATGATATAAGAACATTTCCATTTAAAAGCTAAGTTGAGATATGCTGTTTTATAAATTTCCAAATTTTTTATTATTTTTATTACAAAGAAGATTTGCCAGCCGTCTACAAAACTTTTGGAAAGCTCACTGTAATCTGGACAAGTTCTTGCAATAGACAATTCTTGCGAAACTAGAAAATCTCTCTCAACTAAAAACATCATCGGTAGGAGTGAGAAAAGATTCTTCCGCGTTCTAAAATGTTTGCTGGGTAGCTAGGTATAATTATTAATTAGCTCATGCTACTCGTGTGCATGAAAGAAGAAATTAAGAACAACAACAATATAGCATACGAGTATAGTAGTAAATGTGTGGCAATTACAGTTAGATTTCCTTGTCGTACATTACAAATTACTTCATTAATCACGAAAATCTTGTGGGTGCCACAGAAGCAAATCGAATAACTGGCAAGCCGATTGTGGAAAAACGAAAAAGGAATGTGCGAACCATGGCGTAAAGGCTGAGGCCACGACTTCCTGTTTGCTTCTGATGGTTTCGCTGGCGGGTGGCGTGCGCGGTGGTCGGTGGTTTGACCAGACCGAAAATCAATTTACATTTGTATGGTATTTAAAAAAAAATGTTCGGAAAGAACGATTGCTTCATCGGTAAAAATGTGACCGATGTGAATTGGATATTTGTTTGTATTGAAAATGTTGACTTTCGACCAGTACCTGAAGAACTAGTTTAGAAAAAGCCCCCTACAGCAATAAGACGACCAGTTTGCAGAAAAAACTGGTTATTCAGTAGACCGGAGCGGTTCACTTTCAATGACAGCCATTGACAGGAGAATTATGACATTGTAATGTACTGGTAGTAGTGGGACAATCTGATCGCTTACCTAGGGTGAGTCCGAACTGTTGCAGGGTTGTTCGGTGAGAGGGCGAAATTTGTGTCTGAGATTTTATATTCTTTAATCAAAAAAGGTTTTAAAAGAGATATCATGGCCGTGGTGTACTTAGTAGCAATTTGAGAAGCTCAAACTACTACGTAAAGTTTTAGGATGATCTCAACTGAAGTCTGAGGTCATTGGTTTATGTATATTGTTTAAGGCTACTAAGGTTTCCAAATTCTTTTGATGGCTCGATATAACATACATTCGAGCACACACGAACGTACAGAGCTTTAACGAGGAAACTCTCAAAGAGCTGCAAATGTTTGCATTGCCTAAATTTCTTAAAAAATATGATAAGCTTAGTACGCATAAGAAATATTTTAAAATTCGTGCCATGCCAAGAAGCAAGCAATCAATTTTACGACTTAATATCGGCAAATAAGATTACCAATTGTCTATAAAATGCTGCAGCTCTTTGCATTTCTACATTTCCGAGTGAGGCGTAGTCATTCATTCATTCGTTTCGACCATCCGTAATTGGTTCTGCTTCATTTGTGAACGCGCCACACAAACGACGAATTAAATTTCCGGCGCTTCCGCTGTTTTAATACAGTAGTAATACGCTTTTAATGCCATCAATATCAACACCAGTACCGCAAACTGCAGCGCCACCACCGCCACCAATGGACTTTTCTTTTTCGCAGAGCCAGCGCCCATTGCAACTTCCTTACGCAGGCCGTCTGAACGGAAGCGCAGCGGAACTCAGCTCAGTGACCAAGTTGATTAAGTACTTATGTACACAACACAGTTACCGCATTTCCTTCTTCAGCACAACAACAACAAAAACAAAAACAAAACAATAAGAAAACAACCAAACCAATACAAAGGGCATGCAAGTGCTCTGTGCAACAACAACTGCAATTCATTTTCCACAAAGAAAACCAAATGAACGAATAGCGAGAGTGGGTGTAGCGGGTGAACACTCGCTTCCGTGTGTGTGTGTGTGTGTTTGTGTAAGGTGTGGAGTGCATAAAAATATTGAATACTGCATTCAATAAAATGATGAAATTTTATCCAGCAAATAAGGTGAATTAAATATATGTAAATTATTTTGACATATGTAAATGTACTCATGTACGAATGTATGTATGTATGTATGTATGTATGTATGTACATATGTATGTGGGTAGAGAAAGATGCGTCACACGATGCACTCACACAGTGGATCTGCAGCGAATACTCCATATACTCGTACGAGTGTATTCTCCACTAAAAGGCGATGCGTTTTTACAATAGACTGGAGCTATTCACAACTACTCGTATGCAATTCTTCGCTGCTAAATTCCGCGGAGTTGAAAAGGCAAAAAAGGGCATGGAAAGGGTTTTCGATTGGAGCCTGGTGGTGTTTGCAGTCTCGTTTTCGCGAACACTGAGGCAAGTTTATACTCTTGTATCGTGCAATAAATAGAAACTGTTTTTTTTTTTCAATTAAGCTACAAACATCATTTTTCCTATATTATACGCAAGTTATCGTTTGTGCGCACTTCGCTTTTAAAAGTATGTCGGACAAAGCAGCCTTGGTAGTCTCCGGAATGTTTCACCTCACTGCAAGATCGGACCTACTGAATCGAAGTAAGGAAAAGGCGTCGAAGAGCATAACGTTTCATACCCACCTGTGGAACCTGGTTTAAGCTCAAACGCGATTCTTACTGTACTTAATGTAAAATGGTATCGAATATCGGTCTTTCCGACTGCTTAAATAAAATAAAGAGTGTGTGTAATTAAGTACGCATCTAGAAAATTGTAATATCAGCCGTGCTGTGCTCCCAGTTTCACATTTCAATTACACAATGTGATTTTAAAAACTTCCTGTGAAAGTGAATTAGTGTGCTCCGAATTTCACAAATTTCTTCGCATATCAGGTCATCCCTGTCACACATATCGGTTATCGTTGTGGCAATTCACAAACAGCTGTTGTTGAAATTTCCCTTTCGGATTCAGCTATGTATGCTTCTTTGAGGAGTCATCAGCAAAACACTTAAAAATACGCATATTTCAATTGATAACTAATAAAAAAATGTCATAAATGGCTTATACAAACATCAAAGAATATATAAACAAAAAAAATAAAAAACATATTTTCCTTTGACCTAATTGTACATCTCGTTTTTACATATTGCTTGTGTGCTTCTTCAAATATATACATACATATCTATACTGCTTAGACACGTGAGTAGTACTCGGTTTTTTACTAGTAAATTTACAAAATATTTTTATGAAATTAAATGGTGGAACGGAACCTTTTAAAATGAATATGCCTGAATACAATAAAATGTGCCTATATTCTGTCGATTTACACTTTACAATTTCATTGAAATTTTTACAAACTCTTCAAAATTTTGAGGGTACATAGTATGTATGAGAAAATGAGTTTAAACCTTTTGTTCATTTGAGAAATGTTTGCTTTTTTCATTAACAGCTGGATTAATTTTTTTACCACGCCTAGATCAAGAAGATGCATTGGATCTAGTGGTAATTTGGATAAACAGTCGAACATTCAACTTTTTTAAATCTTTTAGATGAAATTTCAAAAATTAATTAATCATATCCAATGTTACTATTTTAAACGAAATATAATGTAAAAATAATTGTTTTACAAATTGAAATAAACAACATGTTTTTATTGGAACGATTTTCCGTCATCCCTTGTCAAATGTCACAAAACTAAACTTGAGAAGGGATGACGGAAAATCGCCCCAATATACATCAAATTTTTTATTGTTACATTGTAAATAAATTTGAATACTGGTGCACATGCTACGTTTCGTATTTTCTGTTCCTACAGCTCTGCCATAAATGCGACATGTCAGAAAAGTTAAGCTACATATAAAAATTTGAAAAATCAATTAGCTCGTCTCTTTTATATTTTGTGTCTGTAAGAACCAAATGGAATTTTTTTTTCTGCAAAAGGGATTCGCAGCCTGATTCTCTAACTCGAACGAAAGGTCAGACGAACGATCCGTGTCCAAACGAAATCGTCTGAATTTGGAAGTCATTATTTCGATTGAAAATTATCGTTCATCCTTACGTTTTTACGCTATCGTCTCGAACGAACCTGTCAAAATTGATTTGTTTACGCTGTGTAAAAGTTTACAAAGGAAAGAAACTTCAAAAAGAAAGAAATATGTCAAGCAATAGCATTTCTCGCAAGCGAACGTTCCAATGAAGAGGAATTGCGGATTCAAAGGCGGAGGTTGCGAGATTGCACTAATGTTTTGGAGTTGCCTGGTGCAGAGTAAGTTTCACGTGTATTTAAAGGCTTTCCAGATAGTTAAGTTTTCATTTTGTTTAAGGTTTGTTAAAAACTTTCGAGTAAACAAATAAGTATTCGGACAAATTTTTAACGAAGTGAGTATCCATAAGAAGGTCACCTACCGCAATATTCACCTGCCACCACAATTGCAACTGTTCACGTTTCAACGTTTTCTTGAAAGTTAGGAATAAAGCAGAATGCTTAAATATTTTTGTGGGGCGTTTTTGTGTAAGCATGTGCCGGAGCGAGGAAAAGAAAAACGAAGTGAAGGAGCAACTTTTCCACAAATCGTGACTGTAAAATATATTAAATTATTACATTTAATGTAATTAACGTTTTTTCCATTATTTCTTCCCTTTTTGGGTTGAACTATCCATTTTAGCGGCTTAAACGACAATTTTGACAGTTCGTTGCTTTATATTCAGTCGTGTTCGTGATGGAGAATTCACTTATCGGCATTTCGGACGAGACGAACGCTCGTTTCGAGTTAGAGAATCACGCCATCGGTTAGACAATTTTTGCAGGGATATATTTATATACATACATATGTATGTATGTATGCACGCTGACGTAAATACTAGCACTGTTTACTAAGCGAAAAGCGCGTAAATTATGAAATCAGCAAAGATTGAAATTGTCGACAACTACAACATGTGCTGCTTGTCGCCTGTCATTAACCGCCTGTCTACCGATCGCCATGAGACAGCAACAAATCGACGCCAGACGTCAAACGCCATTACCACCAATGGCTATTACAGCTGCAAATTGAGGCTAAGGTTGATTTATCTGCTGCGCATTTTCATCACTTTTCATATAAATATATTCGTACATACATTCATATGTATGAATGTATGTATAGATAATAATTTTCCCATTGAAAATGTGCATATATGTATGTTCATATGAATACTGGCACATATCGATATAATCGTATTGACAAAATGTATGTATATGCATTTGTAAATAAATATATGTATGTATGTATGTACGAATGTGAATTTATTTGCCTATGTTGAAGCATAATTTTGCTTTGAAGATGAGCAAAGCAAACATTGGCAATAAGTACTTGAAGCTTTGGCGATAGGTTTGCGCATTTCCATTAAAGCTATCAAAGGCCACTCATTACAGCGACGTCAGTTCATCAGAATAGAATAATCGATATTTCTGTAAAATTCATTCGATCGATATACGACACGAAAAATACTTAAATTATTTTTTATGGATATTGATAATCTTCAAACGCGATATACCGAAATGAACATTATTTTTGCACGTTAGAACAATAGTTGTTTGTGGAGGTATATCTTCCTCAAATAATTTTTTTTTCTTGTTAGTGGCAAAACCAATTATTACACTTATTTATGCAAGTAAGTATGTGAAATAAGCGGTTTGTCACATTTTATGACAGTTAAATATAATATCGATAATTAGTTTTAGTTAACAACAATGTCACCATTTTCGATTATTTTATGTGCGAGATTGCACCATTTCTTTCGTAGCTTCATTTGCTAATACCAGACTCCTTTATTACTTTGAGAATCAATACCCAAGACTCCATGACTTCATATAAAAAGGGTGTCACTAGAGCAACGCATGCTCGTTAGATGCGCAGAATCATAACTCCCAAAATTTTTTTAATTTCAAAAAAACCGTGGGTCAAAGTGCGATCTGCGTAGATTGCAAAATCAATTTGTCGAAGGTCATCCTATACATAGTGTATGAAAAGTGTGGGTAGAGTCAGCTGTATAAGAAAAAACTCCTGGGAAATATTTAGAATTTTTCGAAGACTTTAGACAGGACCTGCCGAAGTATACGAAGATCCAAAATAAACAAAAAAATGGCATATTGCGCTTATTATATTCATAAGACGTCCACAAATTACTATTTGTTTGACTTCTATTAAATCTTTCTCTATTATTCAATGAATATACAGAAAATTATTTAAGAAATTCCAAATATCAAATAACAATCATGCCCAATCAATGGCACTACTGCGCCTTATTCCCTGAAATTGTTGTTGTTGCAAAATTTACATTTTGAACTGAACAGCTGATTGTTGTTTGGCATAAACGCAGGGTTGCATATCTCTTATGTACATAAATAGTCGATATGGATCATTTAAGTACAACAAGAATTTGTATTTGAGTAAATATGAAATCGGACCTCCGCAAACCTATATTTCTAGCTATGTAGAAAATTTAATAAAATTAAAATAAACAGACATTTAAAGGACATATTTAAAAACCTTTCAGAGTACGCAGTTTTATTGAAAAGCAATCGTAATCGAATGGAAACTTCAAACTTTCACATCATTTTTTTTTTGTTTAATTTTAAAAGATAAAAAACTGTCTCCTCAGCTACATTTTAATTGAAACATATTATATATGGGTGCCATATAATTATGATGAGTTTTAATTTTAATTCGCCTGATGCTTTAAGAGCCCCATATGGAGCAGTAATTGTATTTTTTTTTCGCTGAAAACGTTAAAGCCAGTAAGTGTAAAGTTCTTTTGCTATGAAACAACGACGCCGAGACGGAAATAGTATAGCACATTGCTATGTAGTACACACGTCTAGATACTACGAACATACACACATAGTGGTGGCCATTTTGTATTAATATTTTATTTCTACTCAAACATAATTGTTACTGCATTACCTTTCCGTTTGCGCGGCCTACTGCAAGAATCAAGTAGAATTACAAAAACTTCACATTTTTAGTAAACTCCGACACGCCATATACTCGTACATATGTACTTGCACTATAATTAACAAATGGCAAACGAGTTTGTAAATACTTACCGATTACACATACCCACCTCTGCCGAAAATACAGCTTGTGGCATGTGGCGCTTGATGTGGCCTTTAAAAACAATAAATTCAGTTGTACGAGTATGCCAACATTTCAAGCTCCCTGCAAAGCATCTTTCCGCCCCGTAATGTTATCGTGTGTTCCTTTGTTTCTTTATTAGTCACCGCATTGTCAGCTCGTTGCTCGTTTATGGCGATGGCGCGTGTGGCATGCAACATGCCAAATACTAGTACTTTATCGCTGGCCATATCAACATGTACAGCATTTTTTACGACCTGCAATGATTTGCGTTCATTACAAAAAATTATCTCATCAACGGAATTCGGTAGTCGGTTGATAGCGTTTCGTAGGTATTCGGAAATAAAATTGTTCGGTGACATGAAAACATCCGCAACATGCAACACATAAAATTACAGTGATTGAACCGTTAACTAATTTGCTGCGATAACACCTATATACAAGTGTGGCATGCCACAGCTGTGTGGTTGGCAGTCATTCGGTTGACGCTACTCTAAAGAAAGAATGTGCTCCACACCCAAAAAAAAAAAAAAAAAAAATTGCAGCAAAAGAAGTCTGCTTAATTTTAATTTTCAATTTCAGCTCGGATAGTGAGTATTCTGATTGGACCCAAGAGTATTTGCTACTTTTCGCCTTTGTCTTACAAAAGTCTTTAGTCTCAAACTATACGCAATTTTCTTGATATCATGCAAGCGTCGAAACCCTGACGCCATCCAATTACAGGGCCGACCTCAATTTATTTTTTGTCAAAATCTGTGTTACAGCAGGTAAACATCTTACTTCCATGCTACTACTTCAATTCCACCACTCTCTTCTACGAAGTTGTCAAAAGCCATTATTATTGCAAAATACAGCAATTTTTGTTACAGTAGCATTCGTTTCATTGAGCGTGAGAAATTGCAAATACAAGAATTTGATTCAGTTTTGTGAATAAATTCACTTACAGGGTTCAATTACGAGTATACTAGTGAATTTGCTCAGACTTGGTACGCTTTATTTTTTGCCATGGGCTACAAGCTCGTAATTTCAAAAGGCGACATATCACTTAAGCGGGACATACTGTAGTATATCCTTCAAGGGGGCGTTGCAACAAACGACACCCATCATCTGGCTGCTTGTCCACCCATTTATCGGCCTTGTCTGCAATACCCAAAGCAAATTTCGAGCTTTGGCGACACAAGCGAATTGCCGCCTAGTCGACATTTTTTCAACTGGCAATTTGAAGGGTAACGCGCGTCGGCCGTAGTTGCTGTTGTATGGTTGCAAGGTGTAGGAAGTTGCTGATTATTGGCGTGGACGAAGGCAAGTGCACGACTGAGTGCCAGAAAGGCTGTGGCATGAGCGTCACTCATGCAATCGTCACACGCTGCAGTTATTATTGTTGTATGCCATTGTTATTGTTATTTAGGTGCCTCGTTATTAGCAGTTAGTCGTCACTGGAGGTGGCAGGAGACTGAGACTATTTGCAATGTAAGAAGTGCATATGTAGTATACATTTGTGTACCTGGCGCCAGGGGCTATTAGCTGCCGCAGACGATTATTGCAAGGCGCTGCACTAACACATTTATGGTAACAAAGTGGCGCTTATAACTAGGTATGTGTGTTGCATGCCACAATGTCGCTTGCGCCTATTAGTCATTTAGGCTTCTGCCATTCTCCGTGCCGGGCTTTGGTTGGGGTCCTTGTGCCGCATTTTTCTATTCGCTTAAGTACAAAAAAAATGCAACAATCTCTGTGTCAGTTAGTCAGTGATTGAGTTGAGATACCCTTGGCCTTATGACTTTGTGTTTTGTTGATTGCTTTTGAATGACCTAGCAACTGACACTGGGGCCGGGTTGCAACATTAAGAGCCTCACCAAATATTTGACAACATTTTCTAGTTTAACAATTCTCAATTTGTGCATTTATAACAACAATCTGAGTGAAATATATTAGAGTTCATATAAAGTGTTGGAGTGGTCAAATAGCAGAGCTACGACTGACGCGCTTGAAGGGCAGGCCTGAGGCTTTTACTAGAGCAACTGCTTAAAAATGCGCTAAGAAAGAATTCAACGCCAAGTTCTAAAGAAGTAAAAGAGAGCGCTGCAAGATGCCGAGACTTTTGAAGTCAAGGATATACATTTTAAGCTATTCTGTTTCCCGCTCATCTACGAGTACATCGAGCAGACAATTCGGAGTACAATCAGAGGTTATCAGGCTATATAACGGTCCTCCGTAGCCTTGAACATTTTTTTGTATTGTTGCCTTATAGTTATTATTTTTACTTCCGAATGAAAGCTGAGATAATTTGTGCTTATCTCGAAGGGTAAAGGAAAGCCAAACGACCCTAATTTCCCCGCTGTATGATAAATAACGCGGGTAACACGCCCGATGCGCTTCACCTCGACAACAAGCCTCAGAAAGAAAAACTGGACTACGGATGAAAATTCTTTCATTGCCACTTCAGGTGTTCCACAAGGAAGTGTCTTAGGGCTCTTGCTTTTCGTTTTATTCATTCATGATAGAACAAATGTTCAGTGGTAAATAAATAGTGCAACCAATGTAATAAACATCCAAGCTGATTTAGATAATTGGTCTGTTTGGTGTCAAAAATGCTTTAATGTGACTCTTGCTAAAGCTCGTAACATAAAGCATACTTTTTATTTAATTTCGAATAAATTGCACAAGGCTGTTGAGGAAATTCAATATCTTGGAGTTATATTTGATTCCAATTTCTCGTTTATTAGTCACATCAATTTAATTATATCTATCTAATTCTTACTCAGTTGTATGCTTTGTACGCCGACACAGCTCAAATTTTACTGACCCATATACACTAACACTACTTTTTTCATCTTTTTGTTAGATCTAGACTGGAATAGGCAGCGTTTATTTGGAGACCTTATTTGCAGTTTTTTATAGGCAGACTTGAACGTGTGCAAAAGGTGTTTTTGAAATTTGCTCTACATTCTTGCCATTTCTTACAATTCGCGTTTGCTTCTTATAAGTTTTCAACCGTTCGAAAAGAGAAGAACTGTTCATTCGCTTTCCTTTGCGTTTAGTATAATTAAAGGGATTTGAGGACTGTCCGTTTTTGCTGCAAAATAATCATTTGCTTGTGCCACTAAGGACTTTACGTAGTTTCAATTCTTTCCAACCGGATAAACTCAATCCCAATTATGCAAAAAGCGCCCCCTTTGTCGCGTGCACTTTGTAAATTCTGTTTTTCTTGATTATTCTTTACCTTAAGATGATTTTCTTTCCTTAATAATTTTTAATTTTTGTTATTGTTAATTTTATTTATCATATTTCGTTGTAAATTGTAACTTTAAGTAGTCAGTAAGAACTTTGTTGGCTTATGGAATAAATAAATAAAGAAAATAAATTCATTTAAACGTTGAAAATTATTGTTTTTTTTTTGAATTTTTATCTAATATAATCCCCACAAATAATCTCGAGAAGGATTTTAAATAATTGAGATTCTTAACAAATAAAGCGAATATCGTGCCGCTGTGGTACTACTGAAATCATTTAAATATTGAGGAGGTATTTTCGGAAACGATTAGCAAAGCAAATAAAAATATATGTATGTAAAGACATACATATACATACATACATATGTACGTATAAAAAAGATAAAAATCAATTAGCTTGAGTTCATAGTAAGCAATATTAATCAGAAACCGAATGAAATCAATAAAATAGCGAATGAGATAATTTGGGTTGTTTGTAAACAAAATATTAGTGTTTTTTTTTACGTATGTATGTAACTATTTGTACATATGTATATACGCACATAAATACATACATACATACATACATATGTACATATCGAGCCATAACCGCCAAAATGACGTAACCGACCAATGAAAAATTTTAGAGAAGTAGGCTGATTCTCTTAAATTTCTCGGCAAAAGCAAAGTGCATTTGAATAAATATAGTCGCGTTTTGAAGAAAAAATAACGTAAATCTTGTATACCAAGCGGCGTTTGAATGTGAAGCTTAACTGTGGAGAAAATTAGCTAACAACCATCTTCTGATTAAAAAAATGTATTTGTTGCTTACAGGACGTTTGGCGGTTTTAGCCCGATTAAACATGGATATAGGCACTTATTACTTCAATAACAATAAATATTTGATTATTAAAAGCCATTAGTACTAATGCAAGTCATACAGTTTTTTTTATGAGTGCAAATGTGTATGAATTATTTGTTACTAAAGTGATTTAAATATGTATTTTACAACATAGAAAACTCTGTTAATTTTGTTTTTTGACCTTTGGCCATCAATACAACTAAGTTGTTTACATTTTCCACAATTTCAAAACATTCGGATTTGTTTATGCTGTACGAGTATTTGTATGCATTCGATTACATAGAGTACAACATACATACATACTCAATCTCTCATACTCACTCCCTTGCATGCATAAGATCACAACTCAAAAATCCAGAAACTCGAAAAATCATCTTTAAAATTTTTATTTTGCATTTACTCCCAAAGTAAAAATGTTAACATATTTTGTTACAGTGAGCTACTGAAAGCCAATTAATAAGGCTTTGCAATTTTTACACAACATAGACGTGATGGCAGGAATTATTTCCGCATACTTAATTCGATTTTGTATTATTTTGGTTAATGACGTTGTTCATGCAAATGAGCGATGTACGAGTACATCTGTAAACAAGAGTACATTACTCTTTTCGACAATTGTTGTTGTTGTTGCTTTTGGTTAATGTAATTTAAATTAGTACTGCCTTATTACTATGTTGTTGTGGTGGCTTTTTAAGTAAATTTGTTTGTGAATTTGTTTTGATCATTTCGCATTTTGCATCAACCTTGAGATGTCTCCTCGTAAACAAAACAGCGCACGTAACAAAATGACAAAAACGTTGAAGGAGGTAAAATAATAAATTACCGAAAAATGAAAACAACAAACAGCTGTCTACAGTCATATATTTATGTATGTATATGTATATGGAATGGAAATATCTAAATCAAATGTGAATTTTGACCACTGAAAACTATTTAAAAAATAAAAAATTAATTTTAATGCATAAAATATTAATTACACTGTGTAACACTGAAAATGAACTTTGAAAGAGACCTAGCCTAGGCGTTAGGCCTTATAAAACTAAGAAAAACTGTATACCTGAAATTTGCGAAACACCCCCAAAATCTCATTTTAGGGCCAAAAAACTGTTTTTGAGGTCATTCGCTAGTCAATCATCAATATCTTTGCGAATTTTCATCCGATTCAAAAGTTGTTTATATATTTTGAAAGGTAACAAATCACCATTTTAATGGCGTATAACTCATCAAAATCAAACGAGAACTGACGAAGCTACAGAGAAAAAAAATCGTAACTTAATAAAAAAAAATTAATTTTGAAACTTTGACTACGATTTTACGATAGTCTTAATTCAGAAAGGTACCTATCAAAGACAATATTATTAAAGTGAATTTAGTACTGCTATTTCAATCGAAAATCGGTTGGAAATTGACAGAGTTATTACTATTTAAATTATTTTAGATGATGACCATATTTAAAAATTCATACATTTTGATTATCTTTCAACTTCAAATTTTTATTGTGACTGAAAATAAAAAAAAATTAATCATTAAAATGCTAAATAACTTTATAGCTAAAAATGTTTGCTTGATCTTCTGCGTTTATAAGACGAGTCATCTGTTTCACGTTTGAGTGACCAGCAGTAATTAGCTATCATCCTAACTTGGTTCTTTCCTGTAAACCGTTTTTCAATGTTGGAGATTTCTTGGTGAAATCTGTCACCTTGTTCGTCGCTGAATTGACCAAGATTATCCGGGAAAAATTCCAAATGAGAATGCAAAAAGTGAATAATAATTATTATAAAGTCGTAGCGTTCCACTGGATTTTTTAAAGTGAGTTGAGAAAACATCTGCAAGTCGCCAAAAGATTTTTCAAATAATTGTTTTTTTAGTAAACAAGCCAGTTGAAGAGTTACTCCTTATAATCAATTTCCACCGAACGCTTAACGTATTAAAGCCAAAACCTGCCCAATTTTTTTTATATACATAAGTATCGGGTGTTTTTTTTAGGGGTATAGAACTTCGAATTGAAATAAAACACAAGAAAATCGTTTTAAGGTCCATCAATTTGGCTTTATTGGAAGAATAATTTTATGCCATTAATGTTTAAATATGATTTCGGGCATGTGGCCGCCGCGACTGGCTCGAATAAAGCCAATTCTACAGGTCCAATTTTCAACCACTTTTTCGAGCATATGGGGCCGTATGTCGGCAATAACGCCACGAATGTTGGCTTCCAATTCCCCTAACGTTTCTGGTTTGTTGGTGTAGACGAGCGACTTCACATATCCCCAAAGAAAATAATCCAATGGTGTCAAATCACACGATCTTGGTGGCCAATTGACAGGTCCATTCCGCGAAATTATGCGCTCAGCGAATGTTTCCTTCAATAAATCGATTGTGACGTGCGCTGTGTGGCATGTAGCGCCGTCTTGTTGGAACCACAACTCATCCACATTCATGCCATCCAATTCGGGAACAAAATAGTCGGTTATCATGGCTCTATACCGGTCTCCATTAACGGTAACTGCCTCTCCAGCATTATTGCGGAAGAAGTATGGCCCAATGACTCCACCAGCCCATAGAGCACACCAAACAGTCAGTTTTTGTGGATGTAATGGCGTTTCAAGGGTCTCATGTGGATTCTCTTCACTCCAAATGCGGCAATTTTGCTTGTTGACGTAGCCATTCAACCAAAAATGAGCCTCATCACTGAACAAAATTTTGCGATGAAAATCAGCATCGAGATCAATCTCATTTTCGGCCCATACACCAAAATCACGACGCATTGCATGGTCTCGCGGCTTTAATTCTTGCACAAGCTGGATCCTGTAAGGTCGCAAGCCAAGATCTTTGCGCAAAATCTTCCATAAAGTTGATGGACAAAGCTCCAATTGCTGTGCACGGTGGCGAATCGCTTCATTCGGGTCCTCTTCAACACTTTGCTCTACAGCGGCAATTGTTTCTTCGGTGCGCACTGTTCGACGTCTCTGCGGATGCGTATTATCACATAGAGTAAACGTAGTGCGAAAACGATCCATGGTTAACCGAATTAATTGCTCTGATGGACGATTATGTCGACCATAAAATGGACGGAGCTCACGGTAAACTTCGCGAACTGAACCATTATTTTCGAAATAAATTTGCACGATTTGCAAGCGTTGTTCTTTTGTCAACCTGTTCATGATGAAATGGCAAACCAAACTGAACATAAATGACATTAGAGTTGCCAGATTTGACCACAAAATGCCAGTTTTATCTCTATTCGAAAAACAAACCTGTAAAAAAAACACCCTATACGTACTGGCACTTTAAAATTTACAAATTTTTAATTTTTTTTTTATTTAAAGCTACATTTATTTCAGATGTTTTATATATTAAAGTGCTAATTAAGTTAAATTATTGATAGCTGATTTAAGTAATAATTCAATATTTATTCTAGCCAATTCAGCATTAGTTTATTTAAAAATCTAGTTTCCACCTTAAGAGACTGTCGATTCGAACATTATTCCTACTTCTTTAAATGAGCGCAGAAAAGACAGGCATTGGACGCATATTTACTGGCGGGACAGAAAACGTGTGATTAACCGTGATAATTTTTTTTTACAAATATACAATACAATCTCGTTTTTCGGACCCACGACTAACCGAGCCTCTGCTTTAACCTAAACCGAGGCATAAAAAGCTGTCAACAGTGTCGTATTTTCTTCGCCAAACCGAACCAATGACATAGCAAACTCCGAGTAAGTACGAATAGATTTGTGCAGCTTAATAAAGCAAATTTGGATTTGCAAAAAAGTATCAATTCTTAATGAAGATGAAGTCTTTTGTTTTGTGGTTTTTGGATAAGTTTTCTAAGACGATTCAGAATACATTTAGTGAAAGGAAAGACGGAGTTTGTAATCAGTCTATATTTGATGTTAAAATGTGTATGAATAATATTCATTAAATAAGCAAAAGCTTAACTAACGCAATTTTAAAATGAATTTAGCAGTATACAAATTGTATTGCTAAGGTCAACTTATGAAACTTACAAACTTCACTTAATTTTTTTTTGGGTTTGTATGGAATATTTAAGTAAGGTCGGTAATCGTTATAAGTGGATATATATAATTCAATATTTAAGTATTATTAACTGATTTATTTTTTTTTTTTTATCATAATTTAAAATACTTTTTTGTTTTGTAACTTTGTTTGCTCAAAACTAATTTTTATAATTCAGCAACAAGGAAGCTGCTTCGCTAATTTCCCTGTCTAACATTTTACACTTTAGTACGCAAACTTTTGCTTCGTTCGTTCAAATCGATTTTTACGCCTTTCGATCTCTCTAAACATTACGAAATGGTACATGCATACATACCTACATACATACACACTGCATTGCTCTGAACATTTTTTCATTTGTTTACTTTTTTTATGTTTATTTTTTGAAGTTAACTTTTTTCAAAATATTGTCATTTCTACGCCTGCATTAACTGCCCAACAACAAAGCCCACTCCAGCCCCCTCTTCAACATTGTCAGCATTTGTTCAACTCCTTTCGGTTGATTTTATTCAGCTGACGCTTGTGTTCTGTTATGCGACGATTATCTATGTACATATGCATGTATGTATGTATGTATGTATGCTTTTGTTGTTGTCGTTGTAACCGTTTTCTTTTTTGTTCGGCCGAAAAACTTAACTGACAGCTATATCGAAAATAGCTGCCACTTTGGCACATTTTCCGTGATTTATTACCCGACCAGCGTTGCAGTTAGTTGTTCCCGATATTGGCTTTGCGGCTGGCCGTTAAAATTTGCAAATTTAAATAGTACTCACAAGTTAGTCACCGCCCCTCCGCCAGCTGGTTCGTACACCCACAAATCGCGCCAAACAAAAGGCAGAGCGAAGTAAGTAAGTAAAATGGAAGGGAAGGTAAAGAAAGCCGCCAAAGCAGCAGGAAGAAACACGGACTGAAATACAAAACATACATATTAATTTTTTATAAACATACATACATACATACATACATACATACATGCAAACATAAAAGTGGGCGAGGGTGCTGGGGAGCACATTCAGTTAGAGATGACGGTTTTTTTTTAAACAAAAGTGTAACTGTCCATACGTATATTCGTTTGTTTGTAGAAATATTCATTTATGCAAATATGTATGTATGTATGTATGTGTGAAAGGGGGCTTCCAATGTGGGCGGCAGCGCGCTTTTCGCTTTCGAAGCCTAAGCAGCGATAAGCGTTTTTCTTAGATCGCTTGCCATTCAAACTCGATTCTTCGCTGCGAAATTGTTTTACTTACATACTTTTTTTATATATTCACAGTAGGAATTGATATTTTAGGGTGGCAAAAGTTATTTGCATTGAGTCCAATGTTAGGGCGGAAACGTCAGGTGGGTTTCATAAATAAAAATGGTTCGCCCTTTGCAGATTGTTGGGTCGTAAGAGAAAGTGATGAAAGGGAATTTTGTTATGTCTTTGGTGCGGTATATTTTTTTTTTTTGATTTGGGCAGACACATTTAAATATAAACTTATATACATAAGTATATTGGCGCCAAAATAACAGGACTTGCACATTTTGACAATTCTTAACAATTTATTTTTCTTTCATCCAATTTCTTATATTTAGCTACTAAAACTCAGTTAATTCTCTAACAAATCCACATAAACCTTTATTTTAAATTTTATACGAAATTTATGGTGCTACAATAAAATTTCCGTAAAACATAAAACTTTTCGGCAATTTTCGAGTTTTCGTGAATATAGTTTCATAGCTTTTAAAATGATTCAAGTCGCAAAATATGGCAGAAATAACAAAAGTAAATAAATAGAGAATAAAATTAAATAAACTACAAAACTGCGTACTCGAAAATTCACTTTAAAATTTTAATTAAAATTTAGAAGTTTTGAGGAAAATTAATAAAATGATTTAAAGTTTTGCTAAAATAAACTAGAAACTTTGTTTGTATGAATGATTTTAGTATGCACTCAATATAACAGTGAACTAACTAACATTTCCCTTAATTGACAGATGTGACCACTGTGGTCGACTGGGTAGCGGTGCGTGCTATAACTCGATATGCCGCTGAGTTCGAGGTTTCAATGTCAGTCAGGGCAAGTAAAATTATGATTTGGAAACAGTTTGCTTTCTCTAATAGCGATCACCCCTCGGCAGGAAATGGCAAACCTTCGAGGGTATTTCTGCCATAAAAAAGCTTCTCATAAAATAGATCAACCATTCGGAGTCGGCACAAAATTGTAGGTCCCTCTGAATATTTCTACGCTAACTATTCCTGATTACTAGTGTACACAAGAAATAACCAGATTTTGGCTTTCACAATATCCGTATGATATGAATTCAAGTTTATTTTAGAATGGGTAATAATGATGTTAATTGTGCATGCACTTTAGCGTAGCGCTTATCGAAAATTAAAATAATTCGTTAAAATTTGTATCAGATATGAAATTGAATTAACAAGGGTTTTAAGAAAATGAATATTAACAGTTTAATAATTCAATAATGTATGCTAATTTAATCCAAGAAGAGATGTGAACGCTTTGGCGGCCTTTTTATGAGTCCACGTCTTGCATTTTCATGACCTCCGGGCGGTCGCTGCCCCGTTGCAATTGCCATTTGCTGAATTAGCGCCTGGCTTGCCAGATCGCGGAAATTGTTGATGAACTTCTTTAGAGGCTCATGTCCTCAACACCCTCCATTTGTGGTAGAGTATGAAGACGCACACAGCAATTGATAGGAGAAATTCGGTCAAACACTGAGCTACTTATATGTATGTATAGTGTTAGCGCCAAATTATTATTATTTATATTAATTAGATATATTAATATGAACAATTGATAGCTTCTCACATCCACAACGGCAAATAATTTTTAGTTTTAATAATCCTTGCCATATTTTCACATCAACAATAGCAAATCATTTTCAGTTTTAGTCATCTTTACCATATTGAAGTTGATACATTTTGATAATTTGCAAATAATTTCGTTAAGAAGGCATAATTTACGAATTAATGTGCATTATGGTTTTCAGTGCGGATAAACACTGCCATCTGTCTACCGTATTATAATTATTTGCATTAAAACATTTTCCCGCTTTAATCGATTAAAATGATAACACTTACATTACGATTCATCCTAATAACAATAACTTGTTAATGGAAATTCAAAAAATTAATGATTTAATAAACAATTCCAGTTTCCCGGCTTTTCTGAAGAAAATATAAATGACTGCTACAGCTAATAAACGTTTAGTTACATTTAATGACAATAATCAGCTACATATGTGCCATATAATTTTTAATAAATATATATATACATATATATATATGTATGTATGTATGTATATAAGTAGAATATGTATGCAGTCATTGAACAATAAACAATTATTCAAACGGCAATAATAAAGTCTTATACAAACGTACACTTCCGTGCGTATATTTATTGTGACCAGCAAAGGCCACTTAATTCGGCATACAAATTAGCTGGGATTTGCATCTATGAGGCTTTATAATTCTTAGAGTAGATTACATTTTTTTTCAGAGTTTTTAGCTTAAGCTTGTACGAATGGTAAATGTTACTTGCGGCAAAAAATCTACCAAAAAATAATCATTCCCAAGAGACACACCGCCTCAAGTTGCAATGCGCGTTAAAATCTTAAGCTTTTTTAAGCGGTTATTGCTTGTGATCACAGACACATGAACATATTTATATATTCATTCAAATGCCAACCAGTTCACCGTCTTAAGTACGTATGTATGTATGTATGTATGTATGTTGTTGTATATTCAAAGTCGAAAGCTAATAATGTTTTATTCTTTGAAAAAACACACATCGATCAATAGCGGGACATGATCAGAGAAGAAAAAGAATAAGACGACTTTTTGGTTGCTGAGCAGTTTGTGTGAGGAATAAAAGAAATTGGCATTATTTGCGAGCATAATTGATGCTGAGTATGATGATTAGTTATCGAAAAATAAAAAATTAAATAAGTGATCTTGTTCGAAATGTAATCCAATAGCAAATCATACACTCGTATGTATGTATGTATATTAGAGCTCTATAATAATTGAAATATGAATGCTTAATTATAGAAGAAAAAATCACTTTTGAAAACTAATTTTCGAAACCAAAAACTTTTTTTAGTGCGATTGGATCCCAACCATTTACTTATAAGTAGATCCAATAAACATTGTGCGAACGTGAGCAAATTATCCACATACAAAAATATCGAGCTGAGACTGAACTCACAACCAACCTTTGATAGGATATTGGAAATGCAATTGAACGAAACTTGATTAAAAAAGTGATTTTTGAATTTGAACCTGTTTTGAGTGAATTGGAAACTTAAAAATTTTTTAAAATTAATCCCAAGAGCCATTTTCGTTAGATAGATTTGTTTTCTAAATCGTCCTGCACAGCTTGAGATCGGCGGATGAAACTCGTTCTCCAAAGTAAGTTTAGACACTGCAAGAAAATGCCTTTTTTTTTATTAATTTTTCAAAAACTTTCAAGGGGTTTGATCACCAGTTGTATGAAGCGAGCAATTTCAGCTCTTCGCAATGGCACGTTTGTTTAATTAAAGGTGACCGATGCCTACTTTACCCGCACTTTAATATTGAACTTCCTTTTTAGCTTTTTATCATGATTACCTTTGACTCAATCAAAAAACACCTATTTTTTATTTACATAAGAACATACATACATAAATATGTAAATATACTCGTATATATTTTATTTTTTTCTTACAGCGTGTGCCTTCTGGTGGCGCGAATCCACAGGCAAGCGCCTATTGAGCCTCTGCCTGAATCCGGCCCTGCGTATTGATCTATAAAAATAACTTTGTCTCAACAATTTGACTAGATAAAAATACATAAATTTGTGAATGGCAGATTAATCACTGCCAAAAGCATTAATATATATGTTTGCATATACATAAATACATACCGACTATATACAAATGTCTGTACATACAAAGATATTGACTTTTGTGCACAAAGAATAATTAATTTTTTCTTGAAAGGTTTTTCCCACCACTAAGTGTTGTTTGAATGGGAAAACAAGTTTTTTATTTCCTTTTTTGAGTTTATTATTTGCCTAATTATTTCATAGAGAAGTAAGCTAATTTTATTGTTTGCATTTGCAAACCTTTTATTAATTATTTATTCTGATTTCAGTTTGTGTTAATTAATTTGCAAAAAGTGTGGTATTGAAATATTATTTATTAAAACTGTATACACTTTAGAAATGAAAATGCGAGATTTTAAACAGATCGATTAAAAAAGACAACTATTTATAAATAGAACAAAGCAAGAAAAGGGCACGAATTAAATTTCGCTCTTTCATTTCAACGTTTTTCAAATAGAGCTCGCCAAAATAATTTGAACTTTAATTGGTATTTTACATATGTTTGTATGTACATATGTATATACATATGTACCGTACTTAATCTTCGTTATTTACACATTATTTTCAATAAATGTGTACCTGATAAATATTTTATTACTAACTTATCTTAAGATTCGCGTTTATAAAACACGCAAATAAGTGCAATTTGAAAACAAAATTTTACTTGAAAACGTGCTTTTAAATTCTCAAACCAAAATTTCAGAAAAAAGGTTTTATAAAATCAAACCAACCTTTAAGATTTAAGATTCTCATTCGAATGCCAATGTATGAGAAATAATAAAAAACAGACGAATATTTTAAACTTCTTTCTTTAAATGAACGTTGTTATCAAATATGAAAACAATATTCTAAGAGTTTGTTTGAAAAAGAAAATGTTAAAACATCAAACAAATCTTATAAAACATATCTCATAAATCTCTCAATGTTCAATGTACTACGCCGTTGCCGAGTTTTCTAATTCATAAAATCATCAAAGGCACACACAAACATATGTACATACATGTGTACATACGAATAGTAGTAGTTGCTGGTACTAAATGTACATACATACATATGTATGTATGGTAGATAGCTGTGCTAACAAAAAAGTTTCCTATTCATGAGGGAATAATGTGCGACATCGCCAACAGTCGCCACTTGTCCAAAGGCAAGCCCCATTCGTTGTGGTGCGGCTTGAGCGGGCAACGAAATGGTGACACTCTATTTGCAATGCGCAAATTCCTAAGATGCGTCTTATTGGATCTGAATACATAGGAATAATACAGAATTGTATATATGAATATGAGTATGTATATATGGGGCTATGGGTAAATATATACCCTGTAGGAAAATAAATGTGTAAATCCCTTAGAAAGTCTCTCTGCAAGATTTGATGGTATTGCAATTCAAAAAAATTCGAAGGACTTTTCTATTTTTCAATTGGTGAACAATCACAGACCACAAATAATATTGACAAATAGTCGTGGTGTATTTTCGAAATATACGCTTATAAGTATTGAGTTTAAAAGCAAAGTAATAATTTCATATTTGTTGGAACGATTTTCCATCATCCCTTGTCAAGTTTGGTTTGGAGACAAATCGGTTTCGGCGTTGTGCCATCTTCAGTGTCAGTTTTCGTTCTGCGTTCGTTTCCAAACTTACAAGAGATGACGGAAAATCGTTCCAACAAATATCAACATTCCACCTTGTCGGACAAGAAAATGAAGAAAACAATATAATGATTTCATTATTAAACGTACCGGATGTGATTTTTTTAAATAATACATATACTTAGATTAAGAATCGAGAAGCTGGTGAGATTTATGAGTTTTGCGATGTCCGGGAAACTTGTAAGAGAGTAATCCTGGTAAGTACCTTGCTCTCAATCAATCCCAAGCAATCGAAGTGTATCTAGTACTCAAGTGAGTACTCAATACTTTCATTATTGATTTTTAGAATCGCGGGGTACTCTCAGTTGAACTTAACACAAGTGTACAATTTTTTATGGTAAACTGATATTTTGTAAGCGGACATTTTTTTTTTGTGAGCAGCGACTCTAATCTTTAGTTTGCGATATAGTGAAACCCATTTCCAACAGGGTAATCCCTGCTTATAATAAATTATACAACAACATATGTACATATTACATATCTGCAAACAGATGGGCGGCATTACTCGTATTCACCAATAGTCTCTTAAATAACCGAGGCGACATTCCTAGCCGTGAAATATGCGTCAATATGTGTCACGCCACATTACGCCCGCCCGCACACTCGTGCCTACTTGGCCAATACGTAATTCCGTTTGCAATCAGATTTTTTCACTTGAAATTGAAACCGCACAAAACAACAGAAGTTTAGTGTTTCTGGATACCCAGAGAGGGGAAACGAATACAGTTCGAATGGAACATCTTTTCGATTTGTAGTCGTTACAGAGTAAGGAACCTCATGTCGGCGTACCCTGGCGTTCGCGTGAAGTGCATAAAACGATAAATGTCTACTCAAACTGGGGATTTCCCTTTTTAAGATTTAAATTTCGATGTTATTGATATTCCATAATATTTTTATTGCTGAGCTTCCGAATCTCTGTGGAATTCTGCTAAGCTGTTTGTATACAAAATAATTTGGCATTGTTATTTACTGTTAAATATTGTTTACGAATACATTGAATTTGTCATCTTTAACAACAAATTCCACGAATTTCCAAATACACTTACAAACAACAATTACGTTGAATACACAAAAGAGTGAATAAGGCTATTGTTTTAACTTATTTGTATATATGTTTGTATGTATTTCCGAGAAGAGATTAACTGCAATGAAGCCAATGCGATTTTCAACGCTAAACGCGCAACAGGTTTATACATATTTAAAAATTTATGATTTTTTGTGGTTTTTTCAAAAAGAAATATTTCTTGAATTAGCAATCAGCTGACAAAATTAAACCCAAAACAAATGCAGAGAAGCACAATGTGCGTGTGATAAATGAAGTCATTAAGTGGCACAGCAAGTTTGTATAATAGTGATTAACTTTTGGGTTTTGTTCATACATTTTTGTATATCACCAATTCATTTACATATACAAGTACATAAATATATGTATCTGTATGTATGTATGTATGAGTAGTTTTACATTAAAAATTAGTTACAAAACTCTACTTAATGGTTGATAGGTAATCATTTATGCGATTTAAAAAGTACCTGTAACATCTTTTCTGCAGCATTATTACATCATTGCTGACTGTTATAGATGAAGAGTTGTTAGTTAATAAATTAAAGACATTTTTTGTTCGTTGGCAATGAGAGTTAATTCCCAATTAATTATTAGCTATGTTACTTTAAACCTATTAAGGCAGAGTAAAATTTTTGATTGAAATTTATTTCCGAAGTTTAATTTTTTCCTTTGTGTTTCCGAAATCAATTTTTGCTATTATAAAAGAAAAACTTGATTATCATAATATTTTTTAAGTCGCCTTTCTTTCAATATTATCATCTTTATTATTATTATATTACTACTTGAAACTTCATCTTTATGATTATTTTTTTCTTCAACAACATTTACCCACATTTTGATCTTAATTTGTATCTTTATTCTTAATAGTACCCTGCACAAGCCGTCTTAATTTGCTTTGGACACAGTGTGACACATTGTCATCGTCAATGTTTCGTTTGATTCAACAATAGGAGAGTTTAAGGATTGAATTGCAATGCAATGCACTCTTCTCTTTCTTGTCTGTCTTGAATATATTGTCATTGTTTTTCGAATCAAGAGAGAGGCAACAATTTAAACAGCAATAAAAACTGTTTAAATTACATCGAATCGTTCGGATGTTTTGCTCCTTTAGTTGCCTTGCTTTGCGTTTTGTTCATTCTTTGATGTGAAAACAAATAAATAAGATGTTGTAATGGAAGGAGACGTATGTATGTTTATTTTCTCCAAAAAATTCATTAATTTTGGCATTGAATTAAAAAAAATGGTGTATGCGTATATATGTATATAGCGTATATATGTATATAGATCACTTCAAATAATTAAAGACCTTTGCTTTTGGCTAGCCTATATTGGTGTACATATAAGTATACTAGCCAAAACTTAAAGTGCTATAGCTTTCTGAGTATAACTATGTAAGAAAACTAAGTACTGTAAAGTGTATGCGAATTTCTTCAAGATATTTCAGTTCACATATCTAAGCGTAGAAGTTTAGATGAGGACACTCGGGTTGGCAAGATGAAAGTTAGTTAAAATTATTACAGATAAATTAGAGCGAATGAATACATAAAACTTACATACATACACATAGCTCATTTAATTCAAAAGTGTCTTAATAAAAGCATACAGAAATTACCATTCTTCTATAATTTTCGTTTGTTAAATGAAACTAGTTTCAATAAATGAATTAAAAAAATTTACTTCTTCAATACTTTCAAATAAAATTATTTTACCTGTTGCACACTTCAATTTAAAATTAATTGCCTATCGAATCAACTGCTTTTCGAATCAACTGCCTACAGGATGTGTTGCCTTTCGTGTCTGTCCCTTCTTACTACAGTGTAGTGAGCGACATTCTCTATCTTTGTTTACATGCTATGCTGTTCAAACACTGCGTTAGTGTTGTGCTGATCATGTCGCAGAGTTTCAACGGTGTGACTTGAAACTTAATATCGTTGCAGGAGTCTAAATATTTTATAACTTTTCGTCCAAACAGAGTATTATATATACATATAATTGTACTTGTGACTAAGTAAGTATATATATATTTATAAGTAATAATTTACTCTTTTTCTGTATTTAAACCTTTTTAAAAATACATTGTTGTTAAGTTTTTTATCGGCCTCAAATTAAATTATTAATAATGGTCAATTTTATTGAGCTCAAAGCCAGGTTATGAAAGATTTATTTTTTGGAAAAGCAACAATAGATTTAGCAGTAGAAGTTATAGCCGCTATTTCAGAAATCGCACATTTCCTCATCAGCATTCTTTAAATTTAATTTTATATATTCTTCTTCACTGTTTCGAGGTTTGAACCAAGGAACCTCGGATTGCAAAGCCAATTAAATTTTTTTTTATAAATTGGCCACGAACTCAGTCAAATTTACAACTATTAATTTTTAAAATATTTATTTTTGTAGTTTCTCGTCCTTAATTTTATATTTGTCAGCAATTGTTATTAAACTAATTGATATGTTTTCCATAGAAAATCTTTAAAATTTAGAACGCTTTAACAAAAGTGCTACCTACTTTCAAATAGATTAAAGAAAGTCAAAGCTTTACCTTCCTGTTATATATTTTTAGTACCTTTTTAATCAAATTTAAGCTGACATTACGGAATTACATACATACTTTACTCTTTACAGCAATATCAACAAACAGCTGCTAACAATTCCGATAATAAATTAGTAAATGTGGGCAGCGGGACATTTATAAATAAAATTCGCCTACACATTTTTTTCCAATTTAAGCATAGCAAAACTACAAACTGACTTTCATGCAAACATATACACATACATACATCCATACATACGTTTGTATATTTTTTTACGAGGAGTAGGCAAGTGTGCGTACATATGTATTTTAAAGAATTTAAGTAATTCTCACAATTTAGTGTGCGAAATATTTATGTATGCAGCAATGTGAATGTTGCATGCCACGCAAAGTGTGCACAGCTGTGCGGCAAGCAACACTGGGCGATGACGAATGATCGCATTATTCGCATTTTTGTGGTATTTGTAATCATCATAAGCGAATTGTTGCCCAGTCCAAACGGTGGAATGACTGAACTGGCATTGACCCGGGACAATTAAGGAGAAATATATTTATGTAAGTATTTCAATATTACATTCATACGCCAAATGAATCAATGGTTTTCTTGGAACTGTGCGAAACCCTGTAGAGATATCGCACATCCTCTTCGAAAAAGACACAACTCCACATATACAAATATATGTATGTACATACATATGTATGTGTGTATAAATGATTGTGGAAAAGATGTGTTTTCTATAAAAAATCATATGGTTTTATTAATGATTGTCAATTTTATTGTGCTACAGGCCAGATTATGAAAGAGTTTTATTTGAAAAAAAAAAATCAACAACAGTTGTAAAAATGTATGGTTTTATTAAATGAAAAAGGGTTTTGCAGAGTTAAAATAATTCTAATCGAGTTCGCAAGTTTTTTGTACGCCAGTAGAAATCCGAAAACTGGTGGAAATTTCTATATAATCGATTTTAGAGTTGAATCAATCCTAATCAACTATGTAATAAAGATGCAATGCACAAAAAAAGTTAACGCAATGAATTAAAAAAACGATATAATCCTACATATTTTGTTTGCCAAGAATGTGTTGATTCCTCGAGCTGAAAATTGACCGTTTATGCTTATTGGCTCCAGCCGACTTGAATATAATCGAGTAGAGAAAAAGCATAAAGTAAATGCTTCAGCAAAGAAGTCAAAGTTTCAAAACCTAAGGTCTTGGTTTATGATATTCGGAAATACTCGTAGTTCGGTCTAAAGCGTTCTTGTTTCGAAGTTAATGTTACTAAAAACTTTACAGTTTGTTCGTTTTTGGGCTGATATGTATGTCTGACTGGGTAAAGAAGTCTGACTTTGGTAATGAATTTGTTTGTAATGAATTGTACATACTCGTATGTATGTATGTATGTATGTTTGTATGTATGTAAATACATTTGTTTTCACATACGAGTATTTGATGGCATTTGCTGCACAATTGAACGTGTGTATGTATGTAAATTGGTTTGCCTGAATGAAATCTACATACGTACATACATATGTGTGTGTATATAGGCATGCTACTCACGCTCACTCATGCATACATAGTATTACATACATATGTATATGTACTTACATAGAAATGAATTAATTGACTTGAATTCATTCATTAAAAATCACAAGCGGATGTTGGCGATTTGCTGTGCGGGCAGTCAACCGACCAACATCAAGTGATAATATACAAATTTACAACAAGTTTATAAGTACATTCATATACTGGGGTGATTCAAATATTTATTTTTTAATTCGTAGGCGAACTAGGCAAAAAATATGCCTCCTGAATTTTAGTTCATTCTAGGTCCCTTAATAGAAATGACAGATAAAATAGATCTCAATAGGTAAGAAAAAGTGTACATTTATTTTCGTCAAATCTTTTAGTATCTTATTTTATATATTTTCTTCAATATTTATGTTTTTGCACACTAGTCATTTAACTATTAAGGTGACTTATGAAAATGCATTAATATTTCAGTAACTATTAAAAATAAGTTTCTACAAAATAGTTAAATTTTAAATTAATAACTTAGAAAAAAGAGTTACCCTGTGGTGGGTTCCGGATCATGAAGGTGTGGATGGTAATGAAAGGGCGGACTACCTCGCAAAAAAAGGGGCCCAACAGAGCTTCTGCGGTCCTCTAAGGGATACACAGAAGAACTTCTAAGAAGGTGGGAAGACTCAAGAATCGCAGCCCAGTGGCGATTGTCAAAGGGTAATAGACAATCTAAGAGGTTCATAAGTCCATCCTGTGAAGCCTCTAGAAAACTTCTCAATCTCAGCAGAGAGGGTCTTGGAACTCTCACCGGGTACTTAACAGGTCACTGTAGGCTGAGATACCATCTTCACAAATTAGGACTTTCGTAGGTTTCAGACTCTACGGTTTTGTGGCTTAGATGCGGAGACCTCTGAGCACATAATGTGTGAATGCCCGAATATAAGTAGACTCAGGCTAATACACCTTGGAGAGCGACTGTTATCTCCATTCAGATTATGGACAATCACACCCTCCAATGTGCTTAGTTTCATAAATAGCCTAAATATGGAGTAACAACTTAAAGGGTTAGCACAATAGATCTTTTTAGGTCGCAGCGCTACTATGCCCTGATAATAATAATAAAAATAATAATAAAAAAAAAAAAAGTCAAAAAATATGTGAAATGGGCGTGGCTTTTATTACATTGTCCGATGAAGATTTTCGCACACGCAAAAATCCGTAAGAATCTGAAAATATAGTTAAAAATGTTTTTCGGCGTTTTGCTGTAGTGATTCAAAATTTTGGTTTAAAAGTACTTCATTCTAGTTTCAAACATAAAAGTTGAACAGTGGCGCCGGAACCGCGAATCAGAGTGGTCAACTGCCCGCTGTAAGTGTGATGGCAAGGCAAAACCATGGTACAAAACGAAAGAAATTAATTATTTTTATATTAAATAAAAAAATGCATCGTAAATCGAAACCATTTAACTTTAATCCCGTTATTGATCACGATGCTATTTTTTATTAAAGCTTAATAAAGAAATACTTTTCGTAGATGTTTTACAATTGAAATTGATTATTCCAAAATAGAACATAAAATTATACATCATTCGAAAATCAATTTTATATTGAAGGGGATCAAATGTTGGACATTTCAAATAAGTTTAATTATTATTATTATTATAACCCAACGGAAACCCACTTTCCCGTCCAACCGGCACGAGGGGCTCAATCCGCATAACGTACGGATGTTTTTTAAATATACAAATCTTAGGTGCCGAGTCGTGACAGAAGAAAGTTTGTTAAGCGTCGAGATCCCAAGCTGCTCAGCTACAGAATAAGAATTCATCAGCCGAATACAAAGTTAGAGAAATGCAAAGTAAGAAAATTGGATCGTTAGCTGTTATTAAGAGAGGATAGAATAGTTCTTTTAATTATAAAAAGTGAGTCCGATACATCAAAGGTGCTGGAATGATTGTTAAAGTCTTGGCATAAACCCCGAAACGGTTCATTCAACTCAAAGTTAGTTCTGCATAGTTTCAAGAAAAGTGGTTTAAAGTTTCTCGTTGCACGGGAGGGTACATTAAAATTAATTTGCTCTAGAAGAAATGGACTTGAGATCCATCCATTGACTAATTTTACCAGAAATATTATACCTAACATTTCTCTGCGACTCGAAAGAGTAGGAAGATTAATAAGTTTTAAACGACTAGTGTAAGGGGGAAGATTGTATGGCGAATCCCATCGAAGATTTCTCAAAGCAAAAAGTAAGAATTGTTTTTGTATTGACTCTAGTTGGTCTGAGTGGACCTGATAACGAGGATTCCAAACTATGGAACCATACTCCAGTATTGGTCTTACTAATGAAGTAAAAAGTGTTTTAGTTATATACGGGTCGCGGAATTCCTTTGACCAACGCTTTACAAAAGCCAGTACACCCCTTGCTTTATTAACTGTGGAACTAATATGAAAATTAAAATTGAGTTTACAATCCATACCAACACCCAGGTCAACAAAACTGTTTACATGTTCTAGGACGTAGTTATTTATTTTGTAGGAGGCCGGCTGAATGGTTCGTCGAGAAAAGCACATGAATTTACATTTGTTAAGGTTAAGCGGCATATAATTAATGCTGCACCAATTGACTATGCTGTCCAAATCTTGCTGTAGCAAGGATCTTTCTTCAGCCGAGGCATAAGTCTTAAAAAGTTTAACATCATCCGCGTACATCAATATTTTTGAATACTTTACTACTGTAGAAATGTCGTTTATGAATAGCAGGAACAGAATCGGTCCGAGGTGGCTGCCCTGAGGAACTCCCGAGGAAACATCGATGATCCCAGAATGAAAATTTTTAAAAACTACCTTTTGCGTCCTACCGGAGAGATAAGAAGACATCCAACAGAGGATACCAGGTTGAAAACCAAGCAGATCTAGTTTACGGATGAGTAAAGAGTGACATACTTTGTCAAATGCTTTACTAAAATCGGTATATATAACATCAGTATCAATGCATTCCCTAAACCCATTTGAAACATGGGTGGTAAATTCAAGTAAATTTGTAATGGTCGATTTGCCCTTACAGAAGCCATGTTGGCAATTTGCTATTATTGAGGAAATCGGATAAGTCATTTGATTGGTAACAATAGCTTCAAACAACTTCGGGATAGAAGAGAGTTTAGCTATACCACGATAGTTTTCAATAGAAGACCTGCTTCCAGATTTATGAAGGGGGATTATGTAAGACTGTTTCCATATTGACGGAAAAACTCCTTGCTGGAGGGACAAATTAAACAAGTTCGATAATGGCAGGTACAGGTGCTTTGCACATTTTTTTAGGAAACATGTCGGGATCATATCAGGGCCGTACTTGAATGATTCTTTTAAAGATATTAAATAATGAAAAACATCATCTGATGATATGACTGGAATATTAATAGAGTTATTGGGGCTCAGCTTGTATGGATAGGAAATACAGTTATATTTAAATTGAGTGGTGTAGTTAGATTTAAAGAACTGGGCAAATAGATTGGCAATAATCTCGTTTAAAATTCGATTTACACAAATGCCAAGATATGTATTTGCATACATACATACATATGTATATACAAAATAATATATATTGAGCAAGTAATTACAAAATATTTCCTCAATACTTCCATTTGCACCCTACTCAGCTGAGCCACCTGATCACGAGACACTGGCTTGAATTACAGGTTCACCTTGCCGCCTAATAATAAACGCGTGACCAAAGCATAGAGGCATCGATTGCGAGTGTTAGGCCTCCAATCACGCTCCGATTTACATACATACAAACATACAAAAGTATATTCCTATAAAAATCAAATATGAATGACCACACACAAATGTGAAAGCAAGCGAAAAAAAGGCAAACAAATTACAAAAATTGTTGGTTTATTACTTAAGAACTCTGCACAATTAGTTGCGGGTTTTTTCACGCTGTTGTTGATTGGTTTTTAATTCCTCAAATTTAGCCCAGTACATTCGAACAGATTTGTGAATGAACGTAATTATATACTTTTTTCACATTCTATCAAATTATAAGTATCGGAAGTATTTAAGTAGTTCAAACACACAACATCGTTATTGGTTGCTTCGTTTGTTGTCATGAACGAGTGTTTAGTAATGACACGTGCACAATCAAAACAGTTAACAAATTTTAAATTTTCTACTAAATTATTGAAGAGACCAAAAGTGTTCAGGTTCGTACGTCAGCCGAGGCATGGTAAACTGTGAGTTATATTTTCATTTCATCAAAAAATTATCATTTGCGCACCTGACACCACAATTTCGCAGATCCTAACATTTTTTTCTCCAAATTTTATCTACTAAAGATAGGAGCGCTTCCAATTTAGCACTTTTCATTCATTTCTTTTGCGCATTTATTGAATGAACTTGAAGTTTTGTAATAGATAATGATTTACACCTGCCGCAAGTTTCGTCAGCAAACTACTAAACTATTAGTTTAAATTTTAGGTTATGTTGTGGTTGGTTACAAATTCATGTAGAAAAAGTGATTGTACTCAATGGAGATATTCGCACATTCGCTTTTTTTTTGGTTTGCTGTATACTAAGTTTTCCGATTTGATTTGAAATTAATGATTTACAAACGATGAATTCTTAGCATCAATAACTTTTATACGTTCATTGTTCGGTACATAAACAAGCTTGTACGACTGTACCTACCAAATTTCCGCTTGCACCGAAAAAATTCCCAACAACTATTTTCAACGATCCAACAAACATTACGTCATTTTTGTTGTTTTTCGATGATGAAGCTGTAATATATATGTATGTATGTATGTATAGTAGATAGTCAGTATTATGCAAACAGTGGTTGGAAAAAGTACACCCCAATTCAAACGCGTTATCAAATTTGAATGATATATTGTGAGGTTAATAAAAAACATTGTTGCGCCCTTCAAGTTTGCAGTCATCGTGTACCGTCGATTCACAAATATAGCACCAACAATTATTTAAAATTATTTTTCCATTAAAAAGTAGTTAATCCTCAAACGAGCACCACTTAAACCCATGTTCTAGATTTTTTTAAATATGCCAAAGTTTATCAAATTTTCGACCTTTTTAAATTTTTTTTTAGAATTTCTCGAGGTATGCTAATAAAAAATAGAAGTTTTTAGTAGCTACGAAGTACCACTAATTTTTGACAATTTCTTAGCTGACGCTCTTTCGAAATTTCTTCCATATAAAAATTAATCGCGGTTTTGCGTTGTATGGAGGGAACTGACAGTAAAAAAATTGTCAAAAATCAGTGGTAACTTATAAACACTTATAACTTGCACTTTCTCAGACTAAATTCTGAAAACATTTTTTTTTTAATTCTGAAATTTCGATGAAATTTTTTTAAACCATTTTACATTTTGTAAATAGTTTAAAAAATTGGTGTTTATGGTTTTTCTTAGAAAATTAACCATATTTTACTTGAAAAATAATTTGAATTATTCAGAAGAAGAATCAAGTGCACAAATCTGTCAACATTTGGTTGTGTTTTAATTTGTGAACGGAGTATACATAGATTAAGTGCCAACTTGTTACAAATAACCGTTGCTTTTTTATAATTTTTGATTGCCGTTGCCGCGTAATTGTTATGAAAGAAATTACAGCAACAATTTATTAAAACATCAGCGGTAATTTGTAGCTACTGCAAGCTTTCGCAAAGAGATATTAAAATAAATTCCCCACAAAACTGTGTCGCAAAAAATGTGTTAAAACAGAATCGTTTTTTTTTTACAGCGAACCTTTTTATACATTTTTTAGTCTTATGAACATCTGAGCAGTACAGTGACTCAAGTTATTTTAGTAATCACTGTTCCTACAAACAAATAAATAAATAAATACGTAATCACATTTGCGAAAATCAACTTGCATATAAGCCGATAATTGATTTAAGTTTTTAGCCATTGTGGCTACGGCTCACGCGGAAGTGCTTTTCTAATTTGAGTGCTTCGAAATTGCCGTAAACAAGTTTCACCAATCCGCTTTGTTGTCTGTTTGCTAATTTTTGCGAGTCACACCTTTAGCGCTAAGATTAATTAGCGCAGATTTTAGTTTCTTTCAACATTTCCTACAAAAATACTACAAACCAAGCAGAGTTAGTCGATGAAACACGTAACAACAGGTAAATTCCGCTTAAAGGAACTCTCGATTTGTGTACCAAACACATTTAAGAACCTAACTTTTTAAGTTAAGGGGTTCGCCTACTTCGCCCTCTGTGTATCCAAGATTTGTTTGTACTCTACTTACTTTTCGGGTGAGCCATGTAGAGAGGTGCAACAGTAATTTGCTTTCGAAAATACTACAAGCATCCACTTACCATAAGGCAGTGGCAAAGAGTCATGAGCGCCAATCAAAATTTACATACACATATTTCGAGCAATTTATATTATTTTAGCAACTTGTTTTTATTCTTTCGTATTTTAAACTCTGTTGTTTGCTAGCTATTAAAATCTAATAGATATTCACCTGACGATGAGTGTGCGAATGCTCCTACTCAATGGGAGATATGGCATCACCATTTACCAATAACGATAGATAACAAGATTACGCATTTCCAAAAATACCTATGTACGTCAGTGCAGCACCAAATAGGAAGAGATGGCGAAGCGAAGAGGTAGAGAATGAGAAAGTTAAGCTACTTTTACATAGAGCGGGCCATTTAAAGTTGCATCGTTTCATTCCGATATTTCTCTATATTTTCTTAATATTTGTGAACATAATAAAGCAAAATCTAAGCATTGAAGTAAATAAATTAAAATAAATTAGCAAATATTATCATTTACAATTTCAAGTACTTCAACCGTGTGAAACACATGCAAGGCAATGGCTTGTTTACAAAAGGTACCGACGTCACATCTGTCAAGTTCGGCAAAACCAAAGTCACGGTACCCCACAATGCGTCATCTTTTAATTGCTGCATCGTGACCACCTAGCACATAAAGCGAATGGGCTCTCATCAATTCACTCGCATCACTCAATCGACGATTTGTGTTATTAAACTCTTCCCTTCGAAAAAATTTGCATGTGCTGACAAACCGCTTGAATTTTTGTTGTTGCGTGCGTGACACTGGCGCTTAGACCGGAAAGCCCACTTGATGCCGCGCAGGTTGGCCTAAGCCGACGGAGTAAAACCCACAGCGTTCTTAGTGGCCGTCAACGCACATCGACTCATTTGCATTTGCCATTGGCGGTGTCGTCGAGCAACGTAGTTAAAGTAGTGGGTCTCACAGCTTCGCCGTTTGTGTCAACTCTACTCTAACCACCAGCAATGCCGTCAATCTAGCCATCCTTAGGCTCCTCAGCCTCCCCAGCTTCCTCAACTTGCCTGCCTTGCTGTGCTCCTCACTTCTGTTTGCCCTTTGAGCTTGCCTGCCACGCTGGAATGCTGCTGTGACTGCTGTTGGCTTGGTCGCTTTTGTGTTTCGGCTGCGGTTTGGATTAGATTGGTTTACCCTGGATTAGCTTGGTTTGACTTAGCTGAGTCTCGACGCTTTTTTGCCTTGTGCCAACTCTGCCACCATTCGTTCGCTGTGCTTGTTTGTTTTGTTTTTGCTATTGCTGTTGATTGTTTAGCGTGACGTGGATGTTGCGAGCTGGCGTTGCATTAATATTCCACTCACATTTTCAGCTTGTGAGTCATTTTCGAATTTGTATTTTTCACATTTTTCTTTTTCATCGCCCCTAACGCCGGTTGCCACTGTCATCTTGTTGCTGTTGTTGCTGTTGTCGCTGCGGTTGTTGCGTGGCTTGGCATTAAATTTGCTTTTATTAAGTCCAACCACGCATCCACCACCACCAGCACCAGCAATAACAACCAACAAGCAAACAGCAGAAGACAAATTCGAAGCTACTCGAAGTGGGAGCTGGTGAATGGCGAATGGCGAATGCCATGTTTGGGCGTTGACGGCGAAGACGCCTGGTTACTTAAGCCATGCGCCTGACTTCGGCAAGCCGGTTCTCGGGTGGCACGTGCAGTTTGCCATCAGTCGCCAAATCGTTTATTCTGAATCGACACACAGTGTTTTGGGGTTTGGAAAAAAATACCTAATTGTAATCGTACTCATACCAAAGTAGCAGATACATTTTACTGAAAAACTCGGATGCTTAGTTACAGCTTTTTTGCACTAAGGGGACTTCATAGTCAAACTGATCTAACCGATAAGTTAACTTTAGTCGGACTTGCAGCAGACATCACAAGTTGGATCTTCAAGAATAGAATTGGTCCAAGTCCGTCAAGATCGCCAGTAATACATTTTTCAAAGCAATTTATGATTTTAAAAGTTAAGCAGTTGACTTCTTCACGCTCGGTGGTAGTTTCATATAAATATGTTTAAAACTTATGTGTGTCTGTTTGTATGTATTCCATGGCATTGTCGTGTATGATTTAATTGAATATTCCGATTATTTTCCTCATTCTTCTTACGACCTAATGACGCTATGCCCTGCTTGTACAAGGTGGGGCAAAAGTAAACTTCCGATGTTGGCTTGAGCGTATGTTAGACGCGATTGGCGGTCAGCAGCTAACAGCTGATGCACCGTCTGGACTTTGTACAGAAACATCTTCAAATCTTGTACCAAAATTCGCTGTAAAGACCGTCGATTGATACCCATTTGCGTGGCACGTCGTCTGGTCGATGTCGACGGCGCTTCCATGACATCCTCGGCTACAGCAGCAATATTCTCTGCAGAACGGCTACTCTGGGGTCTGCCACGCCTGGCAGCATCTCGTGTTGTGCCAGTCTCTTCGAGGCGAGCGGCTAAACGTCGCAGTGTTTCACCAGTAGGCGTTGGACGGCCAGGAAATCTGCGACGAAATCACCGACCGATTATTAGTCAAATAAATAGTCAGCAATATTCCGCGTTCTGGAGCAGTGTAGCGTAACATTGTTTATTAACGTGTATTTCGCATATGTTTTCTACACAAATATCAAAACAGAACTGACATTAGGGGCCAATCGCAAAATTTATAGCATTTTCTGATAGGAGGATTACTTTTGCTCCACCTTGTACATACAAAAAATTTCCATTCGCTCTCACAGTCACCCACACAATGTACATATGTATGTATGTCCGTATGTACATATACATTATAACTGATGCATACAGCATGTTTGTATGTACATACATATGTATGTATGTAATCGGTATTTCCTCCATGCTGCACGTACGCGAAGCCGCACTTGCAACGTTCCGTGCACACACACACACTCGCATAGATGTATGTATGTACACACAGCCATGTTGAGATTCGCATATGAGACGTCGCCAGAAAGCCAAAACAAGAACAAAAAACTTAAACTTGCATATCCGTTGCCCCGCACCAAACCTCTGCTGCCGCTCCCCATCCAAATTCAACGGCAGCTTTTCGTGGTGTGCTCAACATGCAACCGGATGTTGTGGGCATTTTTTTTTACGATTTACGCGGTTTTCCGCCATTCAACGTTTCCAGTTTTAATTTTTTTGTTTTTTTTTTGTTGTTGGCGTCTTTTGCTTTCGTTTTATTAACTGTCATAAACGCTTATTAAATAATAAAATGCATTGTGAGGTAGGAAGCTGGTGAGCTGGTGAGCTGGTGAGCTGTGCTCGGTGGTTGGGGATCGGTTGGCTTGTTGGCCGTTGAGCAGCAATGCTCATACATACATACATATGTATGTATGTATACATGTATGTATGTATGTTTGGAACGCCAGTGGAGGCAGGTGTGTGACGCGCGTGACGTTGACTGTTGTTGCTATTGTTATTTGGTATTTTTCATTATTATCTTTTTGCCTGCTTCGTAGTAAATGTGTGCCGTGACATTCTCTTTATTAAATATTTGTGTGCCAGGTTTAAAAATAGACAAACTCGATATTTGCATTTAAATGTTTACTATTTTCAGCCACAAGTAGCCGCCCGTCGATTATTATAATGTGAATTCCAACACTTGGCGTGTGGCGTGTGGCGGACGCTTCCAGCAGGCATAACTAATATACATGCTTAGTTACATATTTACATATATACATACATACATACATACATAAATACATATATGTATGCATACATACTTATTTACGTATTATAGGCACGCAAGCGTCGTTTTCCTATGCGTAGCAGCGAAAGTCACCAAAGTTTCACCAACTGCTCGCCTGAGTGAGTAATGAGTGACTCTTGATTATTTTTACGAGGTGACTTTAGATATGCAAATGACCACTTTGTCATCAATGACATTTCATATTTATGCACATTTGTATATATGAACTTCATCGGCAAACTATTTTTGATATGTCAACATTTTAATTCGCAATATAGGCAAACTTTGCTAAACCATTAAGCGTAAATTAAGACGAATTCCGTTGTAGTACAAATGATAACAAATATACTCAGCTTTTGTAGCAACACTGCTTGTTGCGTACCATTTCGAGACCATTTCGGGAATATATCGCGTCGAGCTCAGGACTTGTTAGGCATCACCTCAGGACTATATCAGTTTGGTATTCTTTTCGGATGCTTTAGGACTAGTTCAGTATTTTTCCGAGACTTGTTCGGGATTAGTTAAGGACCAGTTCGGGATCATTTCGAGACTAGCTCAGGCCTTTTTCTAGACATTTTTTATACTAGTTTCGCATCATTTCGGTACTAGGTTATGATCAGTTCGGTACCAGTTTATGACTTTTCGGGTATTTGAGGCGGGTTGGCAATGACGACTTCAAGTCACCAAATAGAGCGAGTAACACTGAATGTATGCTCTAATTTGATAATTCAACCATTTGATTTTTGTTGATGAAAAAAAAAAATTTATAATACAATAGTTTCAGTTATGCTCTATGAAGGGTTTTATAATAAAATGTAATAATTTAACTTTTCAAATTTTTAAGCAAAAATAATTTTATTTTGATTCTAGTAATTGCTTCAATAAATTAAAAAAACAAAATGTAATTCGAAAGTTATAGTTTTTTGAAAACAGTTATTTAGACGAAAATGTAATATTCTCTTTAAAATTTTATTGCTCAAGTAGGTTTTTTGCGTGATGTTACTTCAAGTTTAGCTTTTAATTTTTCTTTTATATCATTACTTATTTTTTCAAAAAAAAAAAAAAACAATCGGTTCGTGCTCTAACAAAAATCATATAAACCAAACTTTCAAACTTCATACAAAATGTGTAAAAACTCAAGAAACTTCATCAAACTTTCGAGCTAGTGTAGAAAATATGTTTTAAATTTCTTTTGTGTGTTTATGATTACTTCATTCCATTTCTTTAGAGCAAGTGTCAAGCCACTAGAAACGCTGCTTTTTGAAAAAAATTTTTTTGTCCACATGAGACTTGCACTTTATCCTACCAAATTTGAATGGGCTAGAAAACTATATACTCAAGAAAGTGTTTGAATTAAATTTTTTTATTATAAATTTTGTATACGCGCATTACAATTGTGAGAATTTCTCCCAAAAAAACCTTTTAAAATGAGGTCGCACTATTCCCATTTTTCATTTTTTTTTGGTTTTGTTTTTGTTACTACAATTTTTTCACTGTTCCATTTTCATGCTTTTATATTGAAGCTACTTGGTCGCGCTCGACATCCCGTCATAAATTACGCACCAGATTAGATTGTTGTTGGCGCGCCATTACACGCTTCAGCGCAATTAAACTATCTAATTGGAAATACAATTGTAAAGTGGTGCACTGCTGGCTGCCTCTACCTCGTCGCCCCCCCGACAGACGCCCCCCGCCCCTCATCGAACAGCGACTTCCCACAGTAAAACGAGGAGGTAAATGGATTCCAACGAATATTTAAATAGATTTATGTACACATACATTTTTTTATTTGTTCGAGTGGCAGTATTTACAAGCAGACGTAGTGGCTAATAGGAAACTATTTTCTCAGTACTGGTGACAATCGAATTCAGCAAAAGCACCCACGACAAGCCATGCCAACATTTCTGCGGAAACCTTGCAAAGTTTAGAAAACATACATATGTATTCTTAATCAGAAGGGTATGTATGTATGTATGTATGTATGTATAAACAGTCTTTTTTTTCTTATAGTAGGTACCTCAAAAATCCATGATCTGATTGGCTTGTGGGAGGATACTTTTAATTTATTGTGAATTAATATAAAATGATTAATTGTTTATTTTATTGTAATCGCGTGTCGCATTTCTAACAAAATATTATTTATGGCGCTCATCTGAAAATTTGCGGTTTTGTGCGAATTTGTCGAGTTCTAACTGGTCTAGTGGCACATCAGTTTGAATTTTTACCAATTAAGAAAGCGGCACAAATATTTACAAAACGAAACAAATCTATAATGTCGTCGGTAGTTATGAATATACATATGTATGTATGTAAGTATACGAGTACACAAGTGCATGTGTGTGCAAGTATGTCTATGTATGTATGTGTACACATCAAATTATGTAAATACCTTTTATTGTTCAATAATTAAAATGTGTACTTGCGTCAATCAGTGTATCGACGGCCACTAAATATCGGAAAGATATCGAATACTTGTACGTAGAACTTCGTCTGTTATTTGCGGCAGATGTACTCGTTGCGTACTTGGCTTTATGTTGCATTTCAGTTTGTGTGGAATTAAAAGGAAAATTTATAATTCTTGTGAACAATTTCGTCTATCAAATAACGATAATAATAAGCAAAATAATCGAAAGAAAATAACTTATGCACCGAACACAACTCATCATGAGTTACATAAATACCCTTCTCCCTCACGGTGGCAGGGTGGCAAATGCGCGGAACGAGTAGTAAACAAACAATGCAAGCGTCAAAACAAACCATAACTGGTTTCATGAATTAATTATTTCCATTTAACGAGCCATACAATCACTTGGCTTTTGAATGAATAATTGCGACTAGTTTTTTGTGTTTGTGTTGTTGTTCCTGTATATTAAAATTACATACATACATACATAGATTTATGGTATTTTTTTTCTGTTTTTCATTTGAAATCTCGCATAGTCAATTAATAATGGACTGATGTTTAAAACAAAAGGGCACTTCAAATTATTAAACCCCCCTCCCACCCCCAGCCTACATACAAATGTATGTACATAAATATTTATAGTATATCCAAGAAATATACTCGAAATTTCACTCTAGATTCGCCCCTGTTTTGGAGAACGCTTGGGATTTAACTTTGAAATAGATAGATTTTCAAATCGCTCTCAAACAATGGAGACAAGAGGGTCGTGTTTGTTCTATATTCTGTTCACAATCACATATTTAAAGATTTGGGTACTTTATTTTAAATTTATTTTTCAAGTAAAATATAGTAAATTCTTTCAGAAATCCTATTAAAACCTAATTTTTAAACTCTTTACAAAATGTACAATGACTTAATTGCATTTAACCGAAATTTAGAGCTTTTTAAAAAAAAAGTTTTGTACAATTTTTTTGAGTATGCAGATTTTTGGCTCATTAAATTTAAGTGTGAGAAAGTGCAAGTATTTGTCTACAAGTTATCACTGCTTTTTGACAATTTTGTTACTGTCATTTTCCTCCATACAACGCAAAACCGCGAGTATCTTTTATATGGAAGAGTTTTGGTAAAAAAAAATTTTCTAATCAGTGTTAATTCGTAGCCACATTCCACACAAAATTCTAAAATTTTTTTTTTAAATGTTCGAAATTTTTATGAAATTTTGAAAAAGGTTTTCTTCATTTTAAATAAAGTTAAAAAAATTGTGTTGGTGTTTTTTAGAGAATTAACGAAGTTTAAACTGGCAAATAATTTTACATAATTGAAGGTCAAACAAATTGTCCAAATGAGTGCTATAATTTGTGAACAGAGAGTATAACCTGCATTCCTTCTGAATTCATTTATAGGTTAAGACAAAAAAAATTGTGGATTATTATACACATACGTACACCTCTTACAAAGTAAGCCTTCTCATGTTATTAAACTCTCAAATAATTGATCAAATATAATTTTTATTTAACAAACCATCTTTATAGTAATCGAATTTAAAATATTTAATTTCCCTACGTAAGATCAAAATGAATGCACTCAAATTAAAAGGGGCTTAAACGGATTTTTTTTTTTTTACGAAGAGGGAGCATCAATAGATAGTATAAGTGTGGAAATTTAACGCGATCCAAACCACCTACCGTTCTGTAACGTGCCTCCAGAATACACACCCATTAAGTAGTTCATTTATACAGGGAAGATAAAAGAAAGAAAGAAAAAAAGCGAAGAATTAAACACATACTTTTTTTTACTTTCGTAGCAATTTTTAAAGTAAATGTTACAAAGTATATATGTACATATGTACTTGTATATAACGCACAAAAATCTAACTTCGCTGATATTCGACAATATTCAAATATTAAAATTGGCCGATCTCCATTATACCCATTGCCCGATCTTCATTATAGTAGAGAATTAAAAAATTTTTTTTACATTTCAATACAAATTTGCTTGCAACTAACAAGAATGTATCTCGACCAATGTGAATGGTATAAGTTGTATAAATAATTGAACGAAGAAACAACAAATAATAAATGGAGTGTGTGAATAATGGGCCCACAGGCACGAGCGTGTAATAATGAGTCCCACTAAGTGGCGCACACGTGGAAATGTCAAGGCCATTTCGTGTGACAGCACAAACGGGTATTCTCTACTTAAAAGTACGCAAAGTGTCATAAAGTTTTGACAATTGAACACAATTCAAGTGCAGAGAAGCAAAACAACTTACAATTTTGAGTTCCACAATGAAGGCAACAAACAATACGCCAAGTTGTGAGCGCTTAAATTTATAAAAGAGACACACGCACGCCCACCACACTCATATTATCACGTATGTATGAGTGTGTGTGTGTGTGTGTGTGCGATCATTGCAAGCAAAGCGACGAGAATTTACTACACCATTTACGCTAATTGTAAGCGTTGAGGCGGATTTCATTCATAAATTCGCGAAAGGAAATTACGCGAGGGTGCGGAAGAGCTGTCGACGGGGTTCCCGCTGCTGCCAACACAGATCACAAAAACAGCGAATAGCTTTTGAGTGCCGCCAATTTTCTACGATTCAATACAAAATGCCCAAACTGATAGTATAAGCGCGCGTACGAACACAATCGGTTGGGTAGTGTTGCCCACTCGGTGTTATTTCGCGCTAAAAATGGCGTTTTTTTTTAAATCGTAGCGCGTTTTTTGCTTAGATTCTTTTTTTTTAACTCAAACCAAAATGAGAAAAAACTTCGGAAATGTTTTCGTTAGGAAAAAAAAACGAGAGAACAAAACTGTCACCAACGTTGCCAAAGGGAACAAAACGAGAGCTACATATACTTTCGGGATTTTTTTTCAAAAAGATCAAAATAATAACAAAAGTGTCTGATTCGGTGGGGGAAACTTGCGATGTTAGGTAGGCGATGTAAACATATTTGTACATATCGCACCCTAAACCAAAAACCGTCACAACTCAAAATTTTTTTAAATCGCTTTTAGCTCATAAACCTATTCCCAGAATACTTCCCAACATGCTCCGAAAATTTCTTCATTGTAACTATCTTATTTACTGGAAAAGTACGTTTAAAATATTACAATCATTTTTACATACAATTTTTTACTTCTCTTGGATATTAAAAAAAAAAAAATGTTTATTCTTTTTCCACATAAACTAATTCACGGAATACTTCGCCAACTGCTCCAGAAATATTTTCGTAGTTACCATATTCTTTTACTGGAAAATTATGATTATAAAATTATCATCATTATTGTAGAGACTGTTTGTTTTGCCTCTCCTGAACATTTGAGATTTTTTGAGTTGTGACTGTTTTTGGTTTAGGGTGCGATATGTATGATGTATATTTTGCAGAGATACTCAACAAACTATATATATGAATAAGTCAACGCAACCAGGTTATTTTCGACTGATGCGTACCTTTAAGAGCAAACCATTTTTCTTTTCCAACGTTAAGATTTAATTTTAAATTTAATTGAAAGATTCCACTGCCATTCAGCCAGTATGGTAACAAACCAATACAAATAAAATGTGCACCTTTTATCAATATTTATTTGTGTAAGAATAGTTGTTGTTTATTTGTATAAGGATGTTTGTGTGGAACTTAGTTATTGTGAAAAATAAGATTACGAACTTTCATTGGCGAGTTTTAAAAGCGCGGTCATTTGAAAAATAAATATTATTGTAATATTTGGATCAGCGAACAATTTTTTCAACAATTATGCAATTCACAAAATGTTATGAAGTTACAGTTTTACGACAAATAATGTGTGAAAATGCGATGATTGTGAATACCATGTTGAGGTTATGTATCAAAATGCAACGTAAAATCATATAATTCTATAACTACATACCGATACTCTACATAAATAATACTAAGATTTTCAATTAATTTTCCTACGTATTTGATGCTATTGCAACATTTTTGTTTAAATATTTTGTAAATTCGAATGCGTAAATGGAGAAGAATGGAAACAAAAACGCAGTTCTTTCAAATTTGGCCGAAAAGAAGGCTATGTTTGGGAATTAGTTTGAGCATGATGAAAAAACCTACAAACTTCCGGTTTTTATTGTTAAATGTCATTTTATTTGTACAGTAATAAGAAATTTGTATCGTGACAAAATTCAAAATGGCGGCTCTTGTCTGCCTCTGAATGCAAAACATCGTCCCGGAATTTCAATTCTCCAGCCTCTTGTAGTGAACTGAAATGAAAAATGTTATTTCTTTCTTGAAATTGATGAAATTCTCTATGCCTTTTACTACATTATAATGGGTTTTGACCAAAAAGTAACTGAAATGTGGTCGTTCAAAAAAAAATATATTTTTTTTACGTTTTTTGTGTTTTGACCTACAACAAAAACAATTAAATAACAATTCGAAATGTATATTTTTAGTTTAAGGCATACAAAAAATTATTATCTTTCAAACATGCTTTGAATGGAGGGAATCGGAGCAATATATCAAGACTTATGCTGGAAAACCTGATGGAAATTATGGTTCCGAGAAAAACGCATTTGATGTTTTTAGAAAGCGCATAAGCGTACCTCAGCGAGCGCGACTTAGGTGGGTTCAAAACGCTCTAATTCTATAAATATGGATTGTATCGAAAAATTCCTTTGATATCGACTAAATGCATTTATACATTTATATAAAAACATAATAAAATGTGTTATTAACTAATTAATTAACCAGATTTATTATCCGTTTCGTTCTTCATTGCTTCGTTGACACAACTACTAAATAGAAGCAAAATATTGGAGCTATATGGATATTATTTTACACGCCTCGCGGTGGGCACTCTGTGTTTCATTATTACTAAATTTTACAGAAACACTCTGTGACTGGCGAGGCAAGTCACTATTGAAATAAAAGAAAATCCTAAATTAAGTGCTCAAAAAAAAAGAAAATTTAAGTAAAAAATGAAATAGGAAAACAATAATAAAAATAAATAAAAAAATAATGTTGTACTCGTATTTTGCAGTTTACCACCGAAGAAGTTTTAGGAAAAATACATTTTGTAAACAATCAAAATCTACGTAAATGCACAACATTCGCTACACCTCGTAATAATAAAAACGCAATCAGAAGTTAGGGAACAAAATTACGTGTCGAGGGATCATTCAACTTCCAGCAAGATACCGATCCAGTTATTGTTAAATAATGTCTTTTGTATAATGTGCGAACACAGCTTAAAACCCTACTCCAATCACTGGATGTTAATCCAAATGATTATTTGTGGGAGAATCTGGAACGACAAATTTGTAAACATGTTATAAGAAATAGGAAAGACTTGAAAAAGGGTTCTTATTGTCGAGTGGTACTATATAGAAACCTCCCACTGCAACGCAGAACCTAGTAAAATGTATGCCATCTCGGCTTAACACTATCATGAAATCAAAAGATTACCCAATCAAAGATAGAGTTTTACAAAAATGTTGTGTTTATTAGTTTAAAGTTTTAATGTACATATACTTACTTTTTTGATGTGAAATAGTACATTCACTTTAATTAAAACTACTCTATTGTTTTTCTATTAAAATACAATTTTGTTGTCTAAACATTAATTTTATGATTTTGTTAACTGAAGAGAAATATATATTTTTATTTTTAGTATAACAATTGAAAATATTTGAAAGTGAAAGCAGAATTCTTCACTGTATACGTAAGTATAAGTGATAAACTGTATGTTAGGATGAAAAAACATACATATTTTGTCTGTGAAGGGGTTTACATCCAATAAACTTTTCTTAAAATTTTCACAACTTCTCTCCATATACGATATATAATTTTGGAAAGGATCTTGACATATAATTTTGTTCTCGCGCCGAACCAAACCCTAACCGTAAAGCGTTCGCAATCTCTTGAATGTTCATAGTGGATAGGTTAGGTTAGGTTAGGTTAGGTTAGGTGGCAGCCCGAAAAGGGGCTCACTTAGACTTTAATTTATAGTCCATTGTGATACCACTATGCAGTTCTCCCCTGAACTGAAGGACCCGCTGGTAAGCGTTAAGAGAAACGTCGCGTGTTCTTTACGAAGGAGCGTAGACTTTCGATGGATACATCGGAGAGCCCCTCGGGAGTATCGAAAAAGTATGAGCCAAGGTGTCTGCATCTAAGCCTAGCGAAAGCGGGGCAGCTAAGAAGGTAATGTTGAGATGACTCCACCTCATCATCCTCCATACAGCACCCACAACTTGGATCAGAAATGATGCCCAGCCTGACAGCGTGGGTCCCCATCGGGCAGTGCCCTGTCAGAACACCGATCAGGGCCGAGAGTAATGGTCTTGAAGAGCTTAATAATTCCCCAGACCGTCTGCGGTCCACAACCGGCCAAAAGGACCTTGCAACTTTGCACGTCGGGGTTTCCGCCCAGCGTTTGCTGAGCCGACTGAAGGCCCATTTTTCCAGAAGCAGACCGCATGTGGACATGGGAACTCCAATGCCCTTCCTTCCTGGAGTGATTTCTTCTGAAGTGCCCTGACGAGCCAGCTCGTCCGCGCGACAGTTTCCCGCAATGTCGCTGTGACCTGGTACCCAAATCAGTCGAATGCGGAAGGTTTCCGAGGCGGCCGATAAGGAGGCCAGGCACTCTCCGACCAGTTTCGACCGGAGAGTCAGCGATCCCAGGGCCCTGATTGCAGCTTGACTGTCCGAGTAGATGCTTACCACCTTCTGTGTGTTAGTAGTGCCGCGACGCAAGTGGTCTGCTGCTTCCTTGATGGCAGCTATTTCAGCTTGAAAAACGCTGCAGAAATGCGGTAGTCTGAACTTACTATGGAGCGACAGTTCCTCGCAGAATACACCTCCTCCTACTCTTCCCTCCAGCTTCGATCCATCCGAGAACATGTTCACTGCGCCTTTGCACCAGAGGTCGTCTCCCTCCCACTCCTCTCTTGATGGGATGTGGGTCGTGAAGGATCCTCTTGGGGCGAGCTTCGGTACGCATTGATCGACGTCCCCTGGGATGAATTCGAAGTGTTTAAGGATCCCTGAGTGCCCGTACTCCGGGGTGAGGGAGAACCCGGCGCTTCGCAGTCTGATGGCAGAGCGGGCGGCGGCAACTCTGCCTGCCAAGTCTACAGGAATGATGCCAAGCATCACATTTAGAGCAAGCGTGGGAGTGGTGCGAAGTGCTCCGCTGATACCAATCAAGGCGCTTCTCTGCACTCGTTCCAGATTCTTTGCTAGAGTAGATTTATCCAGGGAGCTCCACCAGATAAAGACACCATAGAGCATAATGGGTTTAATTGTCGTTTCGTACAGCCAGAGGACAACTTTGGGAGAGAGGCCCCATCTCTTCCCGATGGCATTCCTGCAGCAGTATAAGGCGACCGACGCTTTCTTCACCCTGTCCTCGATGTTCGGCCCCCAGTTAAGCTTTCTGTCCAGAATAACCCCCAAGTACCTGACTCTGTCAGAAAGCACAAGAGGAGTGCCTGCGATCGAGGGTAACTGGGCCTCTGGCACTCTATATTTCCTGGTGAACAAGACCAGCTCTGTCTTGTTAGGGTTTATAGCTAGCCCACAGCCAGCAGACCAATTTATAACCAAATTTAGATGACCTTGCATGAGATCGTAAAGCGAGTTCAGGAACTTCCCCCTGACTATGAGTGCCACATCATCCGCATAGGCGACCACCCGGCAACCCCTCCCCTCTAGTTTCTCTAGAACCTCGTTTAAGACAATGTTCCAGAGGAAGGGCGAGAGAACCCCCCCTTGTGGGGTGCCCCTGCTCACCTTTTGCTGAGCCGATGCGCTTCCCCACTCCGCCACGACAGTTCTGTCGCATAGGATATTTGAGATGAACCTGGTCAAGTTGGTTTCAACTCCAAGCCGGCCAAGGGCCAATATAACCGCATTTGGAAGAACATTGTTGAATGCCCCCTCTATGTCGATGAAGACACCCACTGCGTATTCTTTGTGTTCGAAAGACTCTTCGATGTTTTTAACCACGGTATGCAGAGCAGATTCTACGGATCTGCCCTTCGTGTAGGCATGCTGAGAGAGACTAAGTCTCTCGCGTGGAATTTTATTTCTAATATATAGGTCGATCAGCCTCTCTAAGGTCTTCAGAAGGAAGGACGAGAGGCTGATTGGTCTGAAGTCCCTTGGCGACACGTGGGAGCTTTTCCCCGCCTTTGGGATGAATGTGACCCTCACCTGTCTCCAGGCCTTCGGGACATACCCCCTGTCCACGCAGTTCGCGTATATGGGGGTGAGCCACCGACAGGAAACATCTTTCGCCCTCTGTAATTGCGCGGGTATTATACCGTCCGGTCCCGGCGACTTGAAGGGTTTGAAAGAGTTAAGAGCCCAGAGCAGGCGACGCCCCTCCAGTAGTTCACTGGAGGACACCAAGCCACAGCCGAGACACACGCCAGGGCCCACGCTCGGCTCAGGGTCTTCGGGGAAATGAGCACCCAAAAGCAGCTTGAGGGATTCCTCACTACTTGTCGCCCATTCTCCCGAATCAGCCCTCAGGTATCCCAAGGGAACAGGATTGTTCGAGATAATGCGTCTGAAGCGCGAAGATTCATGGCAGCCTTCCACGGTTTCGCAGAAGTTTCTCCATGACATACGCTTGGACTTCCTAATTTCATATTTATATATTGAGAGACCCTCCTTATAGAGTTCCCAGTCCCGTGGAAGATTGCTCTTCCTAGCCTTATTGAAGAGGCGTCTGCTCGACGTCCTTAGTTCGGACAACTCTAACGTCCACCAGCCCGGCTTTGCCCTTCGTGCATTTCTGCTGAGCGGGCACGAGCTTTTGATTGCACTATTGCATGCCGAGGTGAACTTCTCCACCATGCAGTCGATGGAATATTCCGAGAGAACCGAGGCCTCATCCGGGGCTTCCGGGGAGAGCTTTTCCTGCAGTTTCCTACAGTAAATATCCCACCGTGTTTTTCTGAGGTTCCTAAATGGTTTGCTAATTGAGCGATCTTCGTCTAAAATAAACTGAATATACCTATGGTCTGAGTAGGAGGGAGTCTCCAGCACTCTCCAGTCAGATATGCTGGGTATAAGGAGAGAAGAAACCAGGGTAACATCTAGCACCTCACGCCTGGCCGCAGTTAAGAAGGTGGGTTCATTTCCTCTATTGCATATAGCTAAGTTTTCGCTAACAATAAAATCAAAAAGTGACTCACCTCTTGTGTTTATATCCGAGCTTCCCCAGCATGTGTGCCACGAGTTTGCATCAGATCCAATGATGACCGCGACGTTCCGCCGGTTGGCTTCGGCTATGGCTTCCCGTAGCAGAGTCGGAGGTGGTTCCACCGCATCGTCATGCGCCATATATGCCGAGATAAGCCAGAGCTTACCCGCGCCGCCTTCCAGGCTTACGGTAACAATGTCTTCATTGCTGAAATTGGGCAAAATAAATGCTTTTAGTTCTCTTCTGATGAGCATGCAAGATCTAGGTTTACCTGCTTGCGTCTGCGCCACCAGCTTATAGTTTGGGGTCCTGATACCAGAAATTCCGTTACTGCTCAGCCACGGCTCCTGTATCAGGACTATATCGGCTCCACCTTTTTCAAGGTGGATGATGAGATTTGCGGACGCCGCTTTAGAGTGTTGGAGGTTTATCTGTAGGATCTTCATCCAAGATTTCCTCCATCCACGCCAGTTCGGCGTCCTCGTCCACCGCGGTGAGAAGGTTTTCTTCCTCCGCTCTGTCGAAGAAACGGCCAATGTTTATAACAGAACCCGCCGTAGAGAGAACGTCACTAGCACTTTCCGCCTCCGAAGCCACTGATTCGACGTCCATATTCATGGTGTCGACTGTCGATGGTTCCTCAGCCCTGTGCACTTCTGGAGGTGCGGGGTTATCCCCCCCGGCATCGGATTGGTAGACCCTAAGGACTACCTTTTCGAAGCCGTAGTTTATAACCCCCTGGCACTCGGAGAGGGGGACGAGCGACTCCGCATTCAGCAGTATGACCGCCTGCCTGTTCGGGTCTTCGGACCGCTCTACCTTGACCACCCTCCAGTTGTGTGTCGGTAAGTGCGGGTTGCAGTACCGGAGAAGCTCCTCCATTTCCTCCGGTGTGGAAGGACCTGCGGGTAGCCAGACCCGGGCGCGCGGACGAGAAGGTAGATCCCTCTCGTTCACAGCTTCCAGTTTGGCGCCCTTCCAGACCTCCCCCACCAGAGCAACCGCAGCCTTGTAGACTTTCGCTGACCTTTCATCAGCGCATATTATCCTCTTGTGGATACCATGGTGCCACCCGGCACTTTCACACTTTGGAGGAGGGCCAGGGTTTTCCCTGACCGCCCTCATAAACACCGCGGTTATGGCCGCAGCAACCCACCTCCACTTTTCTTTTGGGATGGCTCCATCCTCCTTGCTCTTGTCAATCACCCCAAGGGTGACCGACCCCGCCCGTTTAGCGATTTCGCTGAAGGAAAAAGGTGGGCCACCCGTCTTGGATCTTTTGACCGCCGGGTTTTCACCTTCCAGAGACCTTTGTCTCTTCAGTGGCTGGATTGAAGAGGGTATGTTAGCGGTGCTAGTCGCCGCCTTCTCCCCCTCGGCCTTCATCTCGCTTAGGACCCCGCGAGCCCACTCGAGGGTCTTTGCGTGCCTCTCAGGCAGCTGGCCAGTCTCCTGCCCGCCGTATCGGCCGATAATTTTGGCTGCTAATCGTCGGTCGGAGTGCGCTCTTCGCCCAGCAGACCTCTACCTCTGGATAGGTACATATCGGTCAGTTAAAACCCAAAATAATCGACATATATATGTACATACCAAAATGATCAGAATGAAAGAAGGAATCTATTTAGCCCTGACTGCCTGTCCGTACGTCTTTCCGTAGACACGATAACTTGTGTAAAAATTAAAATTTCTTAGTGAACGGTACATAGACGTCGCTTTGTTCAGGGTAGGTTTGTATTGAAACTGGTCAAGATCGGTTAATTACCACGCCCACATCCCAAATGACGGACTTTTTGAAAAATGCAAAAACTTCGTTTGTTCGTTTTCTTATGGAACAAAATGGGTAACATTTATTATGTACAGCGCTTTGAAACAAAAAAACTGGGCTTTTATGCAATTTTGATAAAATGTCAGTATCCCAATAATAGTGTCAGATATCTGCACTAAATTTGTACACATATTGTCCTTGACATCATTAAGCTAAATAATCATTGAACATTTTTTAATTGGAAAGTTACCATGCGCATCATACAACGATACTTTTGAAAAATCCGAAAATGACATATTTCGATAATATCTGCTCCCAATGGGCACCGCCTATACAAAAATATAATGCGAGGGTATACATATATCATATTATTGAACTTTGTCTAAGGGAATACGTATTTTTTCTAGATATTTTTTTTTTCTTTTCGAAATGAAAATGTTGGCAACATTGCGGTCGGCCGTTCATAGTATGTAACATATGTATGTATGTATGTATATGCATGTGGTTAATACTTTTGTTTAACTTTCCTGTGTGTAGGTTGATCGGCCGACTTATTGTCATATGCCCAAATTTGTAGCATCCGTTGACGATATTCACACACACAAACACTTGAAGCTGCACATTTGCCAATTGTTGCTGTTGTGGCTTTTGTGGGCAGCTTACACAGCCACAGCAAAAAGTCAAAGCCAAATTAAAGCAAATTAAACAACAATACAGAGCATTGCTGAGCGGCTTTACTAAGCTGTATCGTTGGCGTGGTGAGAGCGTAATTGGCGTCATTGCTGATTACTGCGAGCAAAAAAGTCATCGAGCGCGAAAATTGCGATACGTACGTATTTACAATCTTTAATAATGTAGAACAGATCTGTGCACACACACACACACACACACGCGCATATGACAGCGGCATTCTCCTCCTCAATCGACATCGCCCTCTTTCCCCTTACACTGGCTTAGTCAATATAAAAATACACATAAGTACATACATAGTACATGTAGATATTGTTTATTTGTATGTGTGCGTATGTGTATGAACCTGCTTGCTCGCCGCATCCGCTCCACTGATTCCGGATATGTCACACGTTGTCAGCGCGCGACGACGTGGACAGCACAAACAGCGCCAGCGTCTGTGGAGATCTCGGTGTTGGCCATTCGGACGCTCGGACGCGTGTAAATTTTTATGAATGGAATGAAATCTATTTAATAAAAGCGAGCGTACAGCAGCAGCGGTAGGAACAAAAACAACAGCACACGCTAAATTCAACAGACCACACAGCTAAGCGACTGGGCGACTGGGCGAATAAACAAATGAATGAATGAATGAATAAACGAATAGGTGGCGTGGAAAATGTTTGCGGCGAGTCGGAATTGTATTATGATATGCATGTAGATGCATATCAGAGATCTGCAACAAGTAACTTTTTCAAGCTTCAAGCCAGCACGTTGTAAAGCAATTCATAGGTATGAGTTGCACTCCTCTAAGGCAAACAAGCCAAGCCATGTATGTTTCATACCAAGCTGTTCGATAGGACGGCTTGTGTTAAATATACGCATCAATGATTCTGTTCGAAAGAAATGTACACATCAATGAGTTGAACATTAAGCAGAAAAGTACGTATGACTTGTTCGATGTACGTACTTTCAATTCATATCAATCTGTATACATACATATGTAGTTAGAAGGTATGTATGTGATACAATTTATGGATGAAAATAATAATAATAAAATAAAACTTTTGTAAAGTTTTCGGTTTCTCATGTTCATTCAACCTTTTTGTTTATTTAATTTTGGAAATTATTCATTTATATAAATATATTGATAAGTGTTAAATAAGAAATGCGTATATAAATACAGAATATTACCATATAAATACATATGTGCGTATTATTTGGACAAGAACATTTTTTACGCATATTATTTGCTTAGTTATTTTCATTTTTTAAAACAGAATTTAAAAATAAGATATTATCCACAATCTTAGGAGCTAGGCGATTGCGTTTCTCTACTATTATATTACCTGCAAGTGAAAAAGTGCGCTCACTGGCTGCACTGCTAGCTGGAATTGATAATATTTTAAATGCGAAGCTAGAAAGAGTTGGAAACTCAATTTTATTGCTTTCCCACCATTCCATGGCATCAAAATTACTTGCAAATTGTGTTCTTTTTTGTATATACTTATTTCTCAATTTCCTCTCTTGTTGTAATAGGTGTGGTCGGATTTTCAAGATTTACTGTGTCTGGGAAAAAGAAGTAAACATCCGACGACTGTGTTATCTCAGCTGAATGAACAAGTCATTTGTACAGAACAAGCCTCGGCTGTACATGCAACGATTTGAATCGTTTCAAACTGTACATGTGTATGATTCGAACAAGCAAACCTGATCACTGTGTTGATTAGGTATGAAATGGAACAAGCAAGTTGCGACTTGTATGTTTGACGTTTTTCAAGTAACAAGTCATACATACATTGATGTTGTACAAGTTAACACCAAATTCAAGTAACTCCTTGCAGATCTCTGATGCATATCTGTGTCATTGATTTAAGCTGGAGTTAATGCTAAGGCGACAGTTGGCTGTGTAAATAGATCAGCTAAGTATTGGTACTGCTTTTGAACTCAGAAGTAGTGACGCAGTCAAAATATTCTAACCTCAGAGGAGGGCGGAGCGTTCCTTTTCTTCTGCCACCACCAGCAAGGAACGCGTCGAATACATTCAGAACTGCAGTGTTTATATTCATTCAAATGATTTGACCTTACCAGCAACATTTCCAATAAATACTCGTAGATATGAATTTGCGAAGGGCGTAATATAAATTAAAAAACTATAAATTTATTTAAACCAAAACCTAAGTACATATTGAATTCAAAATAAATTTCAGTGGCGTTTCGTTTTAAAATATTTTTAGTTTATTTTTTAAATTGAAGTTCATTTGACAAAACCTATATAAGTGTGTAGATACTTTTAAATTATATACTATGTATGTGCAAAAATTGGAAATATTAAGCAAAAGAGTTAACAAACAAATTCCAAATGAACGACATTGCGCATATTGTAAAAATATCACTTTCGTTTTGAGTTAAGCCAACATACGGTTTTTTCTCTTTAATTCAAAAGTCAATGATTAATTTTTTACACCCTGAAAATGGAAATTTGTGAATATGCATATAAATTAAACATTCACATATAAAAAATTGCCTATCAATGCTAATCAAATCGTTTTGTTTGATTTCTAAAGAGCTATGAAATAAAATTTTAATACTTCATCAGCACACTTAAGTTTTTATAAGTTAACATCGCCGAAATAAAGGTATAATCCCCCCAGATTAAAAGAATCCTCTTCAAGATTATTTCTATGTACTTAAGTAGTATGTGCTTGTCACAAATATTCACAGTTCCTAATACATGTAAAACCTGCGCATGCGCACAACGTACATTTGTACTACAACTACATCCCTCTGATTGCTGAATTTTTACACATTGCGCAGATGGGTTACTGCCAATATAAAGTATTTTATATATGACCAAAGATTATTCGCAGGCACAAAAGGCGAACTTTTGCTTTATTGAGATGACAAGCAGATTTAGAAAATGAAATGTTGACTTGCCCATAAAAGTGTCTACATGAGTAAATTGTGTTTGATTTTTTGATAAGCTTTTTTATTGAACGTATTCGATATAACTTTTTTGTAATAGCGGCCACGCCTCGGCAGTCAATGGAAAACCTCCGAGGGTGTTCCTGCTATGAAAAAGCTTCTCATTAAATACATCTGCCGTTCGGAGTCGGCACAAAATTGTAGATCCCTCCATTTGTGGTAGAATATAAAGACGCACACCACAAATGGTAGGAGAACCTCGGCCAAACACTGACCTATATACTCGTAGTTTAAGCGCCAAATTATTATTATTATTATGTATGTGTAAGGCCATGTATCATTTAATGCGTTGAAAATAACAATTGGCATAGCAAATAATTTTTACTTGAGCGCGAAACTTGTTGATGTGGACATAGAAAGATTTGTTAACGATTTAACATTAGCCGGCACTTCGTTCTTTAAATAGACATTGGTTTTGGCGATACACAAATAATGTCACGAACGCAGGACTGGCCACATTTGCGCAATATTTGTAGAGCTCTGGATATATAGCGCAATACGGTATAAACCCTTGTCAAGTTTGGTTGGGAGACAAACCGGTTACGGCATTGTGCCATCTTTAGTGTCTGAGAACGAAAATTTACACTGAAGATGGGATAATGCTGGAACCGATTTGTCTCCAAACCAAACTTGACAAGGAATGACTTCATCACCAGGTCACAATTTTGAGACAAGAGGCTTTATTTTAAATCTAATGAATGCCAACTTAATTAAAATTGTGACTTTTGTCTCTATTAGAGCCTGAGGCTGCTTACTGAATTCGGGTATAAGACTTCAAAAAGTATTTGTTTTATTTAACGACTTATTTAATTACGTTATTCTTGTAAACGTGAATGATATTTCTAGATTTTACAATACTTAAGTTTTGCTTTAAAATTTAATATTTTACGTTGCTGACTTTCAATCATTATTACTGTCGCATTCTATGCCATTTTAAAATGCCATTTGGTTACACATAAAAATGTTATTTAAAAAGATTTAATTTTAATTGCTTCTCATAAACCTGATTTGATCATCCATGTTGGTGATTTTCATCACAATCACCTTTAACCAGGAATACAAACTTCAAGAATATCAAAAAGCTGCTACTAACTTTAGAGTCGACTTTAACTTGACTATGGTTATGGCCTTATATTTGCACCAAAATAATAAAAGTCAAGCTATCAAAAAACGAAACAACTTTTAATTTATCCATAATGGCTGCGTCCTCAAAATCTTATGAATCATAAATTAAATTATTGCCTTGGAATTTAATCATTCTTTTGCTAATTGCGTGATTTTCCAAAACAAAGTGAAATATTGATTTCAAGTTCACAAACTGTGTAGAAAGTATTTTATCAGTGGTGCCAGTGCTGGCAAATAAACAATGAAAAATCGCTGATAAGCCAGCGACAATGCACCTGGCAGAGGTGAACGCTGCGCAAAAATTTATTGAAAGTGACGTCAGTCAGATCGGTATTCGCTCTATATATATTGTATGTGTGTATGTCTGTATAATAGTACGTACATAAACTTGTACTTATCAGAAAAAAACCGAATGGTTTACTTGTACTAAATATTTATCGAAATTAATTGGTAATAAGTTGAAAATAAATAATTCGATTAAGTTTTGATCATTAGTACTCAAAAAAAATGCTCTGTAGTCAGAATAATCAAATGATTTTATAGCTAAATGTCTGCTCAATTGAATGTTGAAGCCAATTAAAACTGGTGTTTATAAGTTTTTTGTTCTCAAACATTAATTTTATAAACCATCGACGATTTTATTTAAGTATACATATGTGTACATTTTTTTATAAACTCACTTTAAATTTTCTTAATTTACTGCATTGTAATCAAGTTGCGCGAAAGTTAATTTTCTTTTATTTACAAAACACTCGCTTGGAAGTTCGTCATTTGCTGGCACGTGGAACAGTTTTCATTTAATAATTTGTTGTTTACGTGCTACTTTATCGAAACAGTTGCGCGCGTGGCACCTGTTTGCTTCTTTCTAAAAAAAAAAATACGATGCACTTCAACAAGCGTACACATACAGGGTATCCCAAACCTCGCTATGTACTTTACTTTTGAGAGTGTAAGAGAGAAAACTTAATGGTCGAATGTTTATTCTCAACTGCACTTAATGACGTGAACCCAAATTTCAAAATAATAATATTTTACTTGGAAATAAACAGCTGAGAAAATCGGCAAAAAAATGTTGCAATATTAATTAGATAAATACAAGGGAGACGTGGCATCTCATATTTTTCTCGATTTGTCTTTCGACTCAAAATATCACTTTTCTTTATTCAGAAGTGAAGTGAGCAGTTTTGGGACACCTTATATAACTGCATATGTGTATTTGTATTAAACTTTAAACAAATATTTACTTGAAAAATGTGTTTGGTTTTTGTTGCAATATGAAAAATATTTTTATAAACAATTAGCAAAATAAAAATGTTGCAGCCACATTTTCAACAACGAAAAGAATGTTGGCCACTCTAGGGGTTGCCTTATTTCTCTTTTCGTTTCCTCAAGAGAACTTCAATGTATTGGACTTTAAAATCCATCCATAAACTATAAATACCTAAGGTGTGACAAACAATTTAAAAATCTACGAATTTCTTTTCTGATGCAGTCTGGCGTGTATAGTAAAGAAATTGAATTCAAAATTATCGATTTTAAAATCATACTGGTGTTTTTATTCCAGATGTTACACTCCATATAAAAATAAAAATAACATGTTTTTTTTGCGGTGGCAATGTTAGAGAAACTCGAAGCCCAGCTTTCGCTTGACGGGACATTTGTAAACTTGCCAGAAAAGCGCAACAGGCAAGAAGTATGCCAGGAAGAAAATCTGTTATTTGTTTATTTACTAATCTAAAACACTATGAAATTAATAAAATGTATCCTTAGCATTAACAAAACTCGTGCGAAATGCGAATTTAAGTGATGTATGTGTAATAGAAAATAAAATAGAAGAAAAATTAATCAAGCCGTTTGCCATCGCCAGCAAAAAAGTGAGAGCTGCACAAAAAGTAAACGGATTTATAGTAAAAATAATCAATTTTATGTGTTTATAATTAAATGTCAAAGCAAAAAACACCTGAAATGTTCCATCATGGACGTAAATAGAAATTAAAAACTTATACATTAACAACACTTTTGACACTTTCACCACGCAAGGCGACTATAGAACAGCGATAGAGCTGATGTGAATAAATTCGCCTTGACCATACACGAAAGATTATATTAATTAGTGAGGAGAAACTGCTTAGCCTAAAGCGGCGTACAGGCAGAGCATTAATTGAGTCAATTAACAAATTGTTCTCGTGAATTTTAAGTGGTCGAAATTTACTAATTTGCTCAATTAAGCGCCGTCAGACCGCCGCATTACAGAAGACTAAATTCGAAAAAATGCCAAATTTATGTTACTTTTCAACTATTATTCTAATTAGATTATCGTAGCATTTTTCCACATTATAAAAAGTTTTTTTTAAATACATACATACATATGTATGTATGTATAAACATATGTTTTAGAAAGCCTGGAACAAGGTTGAATCAAAGATTTGGATTACATCACTACTGCAACGCACCGGAAAAAATCAGCAACTCTTCTAGAAATACGCTTATTTGATTTGGAGCCACAATGGAAACGTTTGCCGAAAAAAAGAGGAGAAATTATTCAGTGCGAAATTTGTCTAGCAAAATTTCCGTTTCCAAAGATTTTTTGTGTGGAAATGTACCGACATTCAATGTTAGCTACTTTTCAAATATGTACATATATTCTTATGTACATAATATCAATGTGTGCTAAGTTATGACGGGATGTTTATTATGTCAAAACGGCAACTTTCAAAACTTATTTACATTGCTTTAACCCAGAAATACACATTGCAGGAAAAAGACCCAATCAAGTTTAGAAATAAAAATGCGCAAATAAAGAATAGCTAAAACGTCAACAAAAAACATTCAAGCCTAGTCCGTAGAATAAAAAAATACCAAATTTTTTTAAGTAATAATTTGTAGAATTTTTTTACTTCGGCACAATTTTTTTTCAACTGTTTGGTTTTTAGATGTTTATTCAAATACTTAAATATAAAGTGTATCCTAGACCTGCAAAATTATTTCTTGACTTCCTTAGACAAAGATACATCTTTATTCTTTTCCTGAAGATATTTACTTAAATTTTTGCTTGTGTTAACATCATTTTCATTCACAGATATACCATGGTTTTCTAAACATTTAAACTTATGCAAAAACTGTGAATTTGCCAGCATAAAAATCGGCTTCGTCGATATGCTTTTCACGTACTCTCGCCGAATCGAAAAAAATGTATTTGGCAAGCTTTGACCCACCTCTTCCTATGCACACCTCTTTTTGGTAGTGCATAAAAAGGGAATTGCCTCTACAAATTCCACAAGATGCCTTTTCTTTGTTATATTTAAAATTTTTTGCTCACATTTTTTTCAAGTTTTGTATGTTACATATGTATGTATATATGTATGTATGTATATGTAATTATGTAAATTTATTTATGTTTGCAGTTTTGAAAAATTTCATGTAGCTCTTGCTCTAAATGTGGTTCGCAATTTTTTTTTGCTTCAATTAACTTAAACCTTTCCTAAAAATGCATTAAAAATTAAATAAAATATGAATTATAATTTCATCGGAATGATGACGTCGCCATTTATGGACTTGAAGTAGCCAGCAGCGTCGTGGAATCCTTAAACGTTTCACTTTATTGCAGTAAAGGCTTACATACATACACATATTGAGAAAGACCTGCAAGTTGTTTCGTGTTCTGGTTCAATACCTGACCTACCGAAACGTTTTTACAACACTAAATGAATCAGCAAACTTTCCTATACTCACTCGTCTTACGAGTACTAAGCACATTCATATATTCCGTTTTCTTCCATTGCCACTTCGGTCTTCATGCAAATTCGTCTGCCCACAACAAATTTTCACACTGCACACACACACACACACACACACACACACATAAATACACTTACGCCCGTTTCGGCTTAATACACTCGTCTGGCCTAATCAATAATGTTTTCACAAATCAATCAATACTTTTTCCACGCCTCATGCACATCAAAGGCGAAACTACTTCGCCTGTTTACCCGCAAAGTCAAAGTCAGCTGCCAACCCAACCGACGGCGGCGCTAAAGTGGCGCTCGGCAGTCACATGTTGCCGATCAAATGATCACACGCGAATCCCATAAAATTTAATGACACAACAAACATAAACAACTAGTGCAACTAAACGAAATGAAAGAAAAAAAAACACACACACAAAAATGTGCGAATAGTGAAATTGAGCAGTGGATGGAGATTTACGATTTCATGAGCAATATTTAAATGGTTATGCAAATGCGGAAAGGAGAGGAAATGTGGATTTTTAACAAACTCATTATAAAATACTTGATGATTTGCACGGCTATCAAGCTTTGTACTCGTACCTATAATCGCAGAAACACCTGATTCAATGATTGATTTCCATACACATTTTAATGGCGTACTCAAATTGATTTGAATTTTTTGGAAGACCAATAAACTAAACAAATAAAAATTGGTTGTGGCGGTCAAAGTCCATGTTTGAGTATTTGGTGAGCTTGTTAACCTATTTAACAAGTTATTGTAACAAAAAATTCCATGAGGACAATGTCAATGCGTTTAAATATTCGCACGTGCTGATTGATGCCTCTTGTCGATAGGTTGAATTTCGCTGGTTGAAATTTAAAGGTTAATTTGCTTGTGCGAAGAGTATTTAATTGGCAATCCCTTACAGCCATACACAAATGCATGAGTTCTTCAACAAGAGAACGGTTTTATGAAACCACAAACTATAACTCTGGTAAATTATAATTGAATAACGAACAAAATCTCTTCTCAACGTAAGTAACCTAAACATTAATATGTCGACTGATCCTAACCGGGCATTGTCTAAGGAGCGTACGTTCAGCCAAGCTAGTGGTCCAATTAAATTATTGCGGGTAGATAATTTTTTCTCTGTCGCTGGGAGGAGACCCAAAGCATTGGATATTATTATTATTATTTGTTTTTTAATGATCTTGATGCTCTCAGAGCAATAAATTTTAAGGACCTGACAAAGCTAGTTCGTAGAGCGGAATGATTTATAGGGAACAGGGGAACCTGTTTACGAAAATCATTCAAATTTTATATTGGGCAGCAACCAATGCCAATTTTAAAAATGTATTTTCTTAAAACAAATATCCCTTTATTTATTACGCTGCCGTGAAGTCTTTGAAAATGTTGCCTTTGGATAATGAGAAAAGAAAGAAAGAGAACCCGTTCATCTACATATAATCTAATTAAAAGTTAGTATGTTTTGTTGAAGAGAAGTGATTAAGTATAACGAAATAATAATTATAAAAATAAAAATGTTAATGGATTATGAACCAGTTGATTAGCTGCGTATACATTAAGAGTATAACTTAAAATAATTTAAAACAAGTTGAAAGAAAAACATTAAAGCTTAAACTCTCTCGTTTTATTGAGAAATGGCGGACGAGGAATTTTAAAATTAGTTTGTAATTTTTCAAGAAAATAATTTCTTTGTATTAGCCTGCCAACTAGCCAGCAGGAGTTCTTTGACCTTCTCATTTGCATTGCACAGACTTTTCAGAGCCTGTTCGAAGCGAGTTTTGAATTAATTAAACATTTATCTTGAGTTGTACCAGAGAGTAGCGAACCCAATGCCTTCAGTTTTTATACTTGTTGCCAAATTTACACCTAGGTTGTCTCATATACGTGAATACACAGACAAGTACATAAGTACTTCAGCCCAAGCGAATATCGTTTGAATATAAACAAAAATAAATATATATTAGATGGGAAAACTTAAACCAAGCCTTAACACCTCCCCTGAATACCCCCTCAACTCGTTCCACTATAGTAGCTTTTGTTGGTTGCTCAAATGATGCGATCATATACTATTTATCATTATCATATCTTCATTGTATTATTGCTGTTCTTCCTTTGCTTTGTGATCGAAAGCACCTCACGTGCCCAAACAAGTACACATTTTTAAAGTAAACGAAATGAAACCTTTGCCAAAAACATGCTAACAAAGATGGCCCAAGGCGTTCATATGTATGTCTGTATGTATGTATGTATTTCTGAACATATCGAGTTGATTAAGTAATTGCACGCGCAATGGAAGTCTATAGTTGTTGGAAAGCGGCGACAGGAGGCGGGGAAACATAGTGACGCCAATAGTGGCAATGACGGCATTTCTGGAGAGTGCGCGGCGTTCAAATTATCAATCGCAATCCGCAACTAGCAGTGCTCTTTAGGTGTAGCGGGCGACGGCAACGAGCAACGGGCTTCAACCCACCGCACTGCCACGTGATGACATTGCCAAAGCATTGATGTGCGTCTGCAACAACATTTACCATAAACACAATATGCTGAATACTCTAATTAAAACAATGCTGTTATTGGTTGTACATTTTTTTTTTTACATAAAACCCCCCACCCCGCAAACAGAAATCCTGCGGCCGGCTCTGATGTACTAGTGTGTATATATGTATATAGATAGTACCGCCGCCCACTTGTTCGTTTCTGTATTTGTTTGGCTTGGTTTTTGGCTTCGTCGGCGGTGAGGGCGCTAAAAATAGCCGCATTGCGCTTAAAAATATCTAAAATTTGCGCACAATTGAAACGATTGCTCTGGCCACGACACGTTGGCGGCCGCACAGGTAAACATATGCCACAAGCACAATTACATACATACATACATACATACTATGTTTCACTAAACAAAAAAGCTTTGTGTGCGAATCAAATCGAATCACTCTCATATACATACATACATACATACATACATATGTACATACATATATTTAGTATTTGCGATGCATGATCAGTGTTCGCTGATCGGGGCGTGCTCGCTAGCCATGAACATTGCTTTCATGTTTTCCTTTCCTCCCCAATTTCTGATTTCTTCCGTCTTTCTGCATTGGCCGAGAGTGGCTGGCTAGCGCGACACTTTATTTCGATCCACTTATGAATAGCGCCACGCTACGCTTTGTCAGGCTCTCGCTCGATTTGTGCTGTATCATCTCTTTGAGTGTCTCGGAGTTTTTTTTTTGCGCTTTTCGCTTATCTCAATCGCTTTACTATTGCTGCCTTAGCTACCCCTGTTTAAACTTCTCCGTTCTATATTTGTTGTTATCGTTATTGGGTGTACATACGTACATACATATGTACATATGTATGTATGTATATACATACATACCATGCATATGTACATATGTACGTATGTTGTTGGGCGGCGCGTGTCGCTATAAACAAATTGTTGACCCCATGCAATTAAACAGTGACTACGAAAATTTGAAAACACAAATGAGTACACACATTTACATACATAACTACACATAAGTACCTACTTACAGGCATTGTTCTGGTGAAATACATACATACATACATCTACATATTTTTATTTAATAAAGATTTGTAAATATTTTGATAATTCACATTGAACAATTTTCTTGAATTAGATTTTAATAAAACAAAAGTTCTCTAAAAATTTGCATCCACGTATTTGTTTTGAGCAATTGTACATGGCTCTTAGCTTATGTACCAGGGACGGATCCAGAAAATATTTTGGAGGGCTCCATTTATTTTCAACTTTTTACGATATTTTACATATTTTGAGTTATTTGATTATAATCCATTATAAACATGGGTAAAATGTTGAATGCATTTTTATAAAGCCATCGTTAGGCTATGATTATATCATTTGAATCAGTAGAATCAAAAAACGTCAGGTATTGAAAGTGCAGATACGTCCTCAATCTCCGTAAAGTAGAAAAGGGCCGTTCACTCGAAGCCACCGTGGCCAGCAATGTGGCACTGATTTGAAAAACTCGGTAAATGTAAAATTGTAAAATTGCAAATTATGAAGGCGGTTTAATAAGTTATTAACTTTTTGAATAAAATATACTTTTTCCGCAAAAAACAGTCTCTTTATAAATATAATCTCCTTTTAACTCTTTACACTTAGTACAGCTTTTTTCCAATTATTTTATTTTGACCCAAACCTCTTACCACACAGCCATTTCTTCAGGTTTGGAAATAGAAAATAGTCGCATGGATTTTCGCCATGGTGACAACACACGTGTACATTCACGCTTTTTTCGAGTGTAAGCAATTACCCATCGCACGGATAGCTTTTTCATATCCAATAATTCGTGTAAAATGTGATGTGGCTTCTCAGTTGAGATGTCTACAACATCAGTCACCTCACGCACTTTCATTCTCCGGCCATCAAATATTATTCCAACGATTTTTATCGATGACTCCTGAATTATGGGTATATACGCAAAGCCAAGAACTAACAAAAACCATATTAACCCATGTTTGGAAATTTCCAAAATTTATATTAACTTACACATTTTTATAAAACTTCAAACTCTTTTATCAGAAGCTGTAGAAAATTTTTAATTATACAATTTCTAGCTCGTTCGATTTTAGCATTACAATTTGCAAGTGTCTTGTCGCTAAAATTTACCGTTAAAGTCAGTAGTAAGTCGTAATCATACCGAATGTAGGAAAACCTTAGCAACTACCTTCGTTCTAGCGACCGACTAGCCGTATTACCTTCTAAGCTAATCTAATGATCGACTCCGGAATATGAAAAAATGCGCCTACTTACCAGGATAACCCACCGATTTATTCCGTACATTTCAGGTACATTTGCGGTACACTCTTTGCACATTTTCGGTACATTTTTAATACATTTTCAATACTCTTTCGGTACGTCTTGGTTCGTTTACGGTACAGTTTTGATATACTTTTAATATTTTTAAAGACATATTACAAACTTATACCAAATAGGCGCTGAATTTGTGCAGAATTCTTCCCGAGCTTATATCTTCCGAAATTGTCGTGAAATAATTTTGAACTAATCTCGAAATGGTCCTGAAAAAGTCCCGTCTAAACGGACTTGAACATTTTTTCTCCTTCATAATTTTACAATTTTTATTGAGCTCAAGGCCAGTTTATGGAAGATTTTTCTGATAAAACAACAACAGTTTTTTAATCGTAGAAATTATAGTACTATTTCGCAAATCACCACACTTCCTCATCAGAATGCTTTTTATTAAATTTATTTTTCATAACCACTTCTCCCAGGCTTTGAACCCGGGAGCTCGGAGTTGCAGAGCCAATACGCTACATATTGTGCTACGCTAGCCGAGTTGGCTGTTGTGTTTATTTCATCTTCCTTAAACAAACCAACTACAAACAAGAGCATCTGATCTGCTGCTATTTAACTTCATAATTGTTATAATTTACATAATATCTGTCTAAAAATAAAAATATTTAAAGACTAAAAAATATATCTCTCGCTTATAAATATTATGCAGAAACTATTTATTGTAGTAAAAGTCACATAATGAAAAGGCTTCAAATATTATCGCTTGACTTTTATTATTTTCTCTTGTAATAGTAATAGTGGATCTGATCGATAAATACTAGCGAACTTTCTCTCACCGATTCTCTACTGGGTTCAATTTTTAAACAACTAAATCAAACCATTGCATTGCATTAAAATAACTCAACAAGTGTGAATACAAAAACAAAGACGACCATTCAAAAAAACCCAATTTCGTGAAATTCCGCAATGCATATTTACTTACCTACAAGCAAACAGACATGAATGTCTATACAAATATGCAAACATACATACATATGTACATACATAACAGCAGTAACGGCGATTGAAATAAGAGACTTGGACGAACTTACAAGTAAAAAAGAGTTGTGTACCGCCTTGGAGCAAGAGTTTGAAGGGATACAGTTTGCCGAAACTTTCGTGAAGTCACTGAGAGGTGCCTACTGCGGAACTAAAACCGCCACTCTATTGGTCCCCGTTCCAGTAGCAAACAAACTGCTAGCAGCCGGTAAAGTGCGAATCGGATGGGTAATTGCCCGTATACGCGCGAAAACACAGCCAATAAAATGCTTCAAATGCCTGGAGTTTGGCCACCTCTCGAGAAATTGCAAAAGTTCGGTCGATGTTAAAAACACATGTTTCAACTGTGGGGAGCCGAACCACAAAGCTGCTGAGTGCAAAAAAGATTTAAAATGCGCAATATGCTCAAGAAGAAATGCGCCACAAGTAAAGCACAGAACTGGTGGCAGAGAATGTCCTTTTTACTTAGAGGCGGTTAAAAAAGCACGAGCACAATGAAATTTCTGCAATTAAACTTAAATCATTGCAAGGCTGCACAGGAGCTTCTGGAGCAGTCGATAGTAGAAAAGAATATCGACATAGCAATACTAAGTGAACCGTATGAGATCGGAAAAACCCCACTGTGGGCTAGTGACACCAACGGAAAATCAGCGGTATGGAGCTGTGCTAAAACGCCTTTTGCGATTGAACAACTAAAAGTGAAGCCATGCTACGTTTGCGTAAAAATATCGAAGCTATTCTTATACAGTTGTTATATACCGCCTAGCTACAGCCTTACTGAATTCGAAACCGTCCTAGATGGCCTGGTTGGCGACGCGAGAGGTAGATCCCCAGTGATAATTGCAGGCGATTTTAATGCATGGGCCCGAGAATGGGGAAGCCGATATACAAACGCCAAGGGAAGGGCTCTTCTTACAGCATTATCAATGCTGGAAGTGACGCTTGTTAACACAGGCGATAAACTTACCTTCCAAAGAGATGGAAGGGGATCTATTATCGATCTAACATTTGTAAGCAATACAATTTTCAAACGAACGTCGTGGCAAGTAAGCGAAGATTATACGCATAGCGACCATCAAGCTATTATATTTTCGATAAAAAACGATGAAGGGACAAAAAATACCTCGAGTGTAAAATCAGCTGGCTGGAGGCTGCACACATTAGACGAAGAAGGGCTCAAGGTGATGGTAACCGACATAATCCTCCCAGAAGGAGCAATTAATATGGCACACCACCTAATAGACGGAATTAAAGTAGCTTGCGACGCCTCCATGAGAAGAAAGTCCATATCTTTCCGACGCCCACCGGTGTATTGGTGGAACGAAGAGATTGCGCACCTACGCCGACAATGTAACAGCGCAAGGCGAAACTACCAAAGAGCCAGAAATCGAAACGCAAACTTTGCGGTGCAGCAAAGTGACTACAAAGAAAAGCGCACGGCGCTGAAACGGGCTATAAAAGCCAGTAAAACGAAATGTTTTCGAAGTCTATGTGACAGCGCAGATAAAGACCCCTGGGGTTCAGCATTTAAAGTAGTGACTGAAAAGCTACAAAAGTCGATACAACCGAAGATTTTATGCCCTAGAGAGTTGGAAAAAATAGTAAGCGCACTTTTCCCAGACCAACCACCATTTGAACGGGAAACATTTCCGCCTATAGAGTACGAAACGCCTCTAGTTACGGCAGAAGAAATTTTAAAAGCCGTTAAAAGCCTTAAAGAGAAAAAGGCACCTGGTCCTGATTTGATACCGAACCACATATTGAAGCTAACTGCAAATACCAACACCGAAGCGTTTGTACGGACGTACAATGAATGTCTTAAAGAAGGTATATTTCCCCCTATATGGAAGCGCCAGCGGTTAGTACTCCTACCAAAGACTGGTAAACATCCAGGAGACCCGTCCGCATACCGCCCAATATGCATGCTTGACACAGCCGGAAAACTGTTCGAACGAATCCTTAGCGATAGGCTGAGCTCAGAAATTGAAGCAGGGGGAAACCTCTCAGAAACGCAGTTCGGCTTTAGAAAAAAGCGATCAACAGTTGACGCGGCTATGCTTGTTAAGAAGCTGGCAGAAGAAGCGATAAGTGGAGTAAGATGGAAAGGCGGATCTAAGAAATATTGCTTGGTCATGACACTTGACGTTAAAAATGCGTTCAATTCCGCTAGCTGGAGGAAAATTATCGAATCTCTCCGTGGCTTTCAAGTATCAAGATATTTGCGAAAAATCATAAGTAACTACTTGGAAGATAGAGTCCTAGTATATGATACAGACGAAGGCAGCAAAGAGTATAATATAACCGGAGGAGTTCCTCAAGGATCCGTTCTTGGACCATTGCTCTGGAACATTATGTATGACGGCATTCTGCGCTTGCAAGTACCTAAAGGTTCAAAAATTGTTGGTTTTGCAGATGATATAGCGGTGGTTATTGTTGCCAAGCATATAAAAGACGTGGAGCGAGAGGCAAACCTCATGACTGCACGAATTCAGACATGGCTGGAAGAAAATGGCCTGCAGTTAGCCGAACAGAAAACTGAGGCAGTGTTAATTAGCAGCAGAAAAATCCTAGAGGTTATTAAAATTAATGTCGGAGGACATGAAATTGTTTCAAAAGCTGCCCTTAAATATCTAGGCATTATGTTTGACGCTCGATTAGTATTTAAGACTCACGTACAATATGCAGTCGAAAAAGCAGAGAAGGTGGCAGCAGCGCTAACGAGGCTTATGGTAAATAAAGGAGGTCCTAAGCAGAAAAGTAGGCAGTTGTATGCAAGCGTAATACGCTCAGTACTACTATACGGGGCACCAATCTGGTCGGCTGCGCTTGAAAAAGTTTCATACGCAAAAGAAATGAGATCACTTTTTCGACTTTGCGCTATACGAGTGTGCAGTGCATTTAGAACAACCTCAGAAGAAGCGGCGCTAGTAGTGGCTGGGCTATGTCCAATCGAGATCTTGGTTAAAGAGGCTGTAGAAACCCCACTGAGTATTGCTGAACGCGAGGTGGTCAGGCGAAACTGTTTGCGGATGTGGCAGAGGCGGTGGAGCGCTGCAGGTAAGGGACGCTGGACGAATAGACTTATTCCTTCCTTAGATAAATGGTTAGATAGGCCACACGGTGAAGTAGATTTCCACCTTACGCAAATATTGACAGGTCACGGTTGCTTTAAGTCCTATTTATACAAATATAAACATGATGATGACCCTTACTGCACCTTCTGTGCAAATCAGGTTGTTGAAGACGCCGAACACTGTTTTTTCGTCTGTCCGCGGTTTGCAATTGAAAGGGATGACTCGAGCACGAAGTTGAGGAGATCGCTTTCGGTTAAAAACCTTGTAGATACTATGCTCGAATCTAAAGAAAATTGGTCCGTTGTTTGCAATATGGCGAACAAAATCATAACTAAACTGCGTCAAGCGGAGCAACTCCGCAGAAATTCATAGAAAGGCAATAGGCCGCTCCCCCTCCGCGAAGTAATACTTAACGGTAGTTCCACGGAGCGAGGGAAACGGAGCAGGGGTGGGTTTTTAGTGCGGTGAGTCGAAAGGCAAGTCCCACACTTCGGCTTTCAATGCTTTGTGCCACCTCTAGAAAAAAAAAAAAAAAAAAAAAAAAAAAAAAAAAATGTACATACATATGTACATATACAGACAGTCATGCGAAAAAAACAAAAAAGTCTCGTTATCGAGGCCATTGTTATGTTGGCGCTTACTGAATGCGTACGTCGTCTCACGTGAGAATGGCAGTCGCCGCTAATCACCGCCACCACCCACTTTTGTTGGCGTCATTTGGTCGTTCTTATCAGTTCGCGGTGGTGAGGAAAGACACGTCAATCGGGAGGGAGTGCAAACATGGGCCAGTTAAGCGCTCACTGAAGCTGCTGAAGCGGCAATGACGAGCAACCGCTAATCACCGCCAATGTACAGTACTCATTTCCAACATTATCAGCATTTTAAACATTATGAACACTAACAACAAGCAAGTACCTAAATATTCGACTAGTGTGTGTACACTTTGTGGCGCCAATGATTGGAGGAAAAATTTCGAACTACATATAGAAATATAAATTAGTGTAAATGTTAAATATTTTGCATGATCACTCGCTGAAATGCCCACTCGCTACTGATGATCTATAACAGTCGCGCCATACAAATGAAATTTTAAATAAAATGGTAAGGTTATCAGCGTTTCACTACATGAAAAATATTCCAAAAACACTAAATTAAGCAGATATCTCATTCAAAACCGCACATATAATCTTTTTCCGGAGAAATCAGTTGTCTACAAGCTTTACGAACGATTGTCGATTATCAAGACTCTGTTTTCATGGAATCCGATTTTAATTGTAACCGCAGCTATACGAGATCTAAGCAGAAAGAAATATAATGAAACGCAATTCCTAATCGTCGTTAATTCACCGGAACCAATTCGCAGCGAGCTTATTTACTTTTCGCCTCGACTGCAATGGGCGATGTTTTTAAATTTCATATTCTGCATTTCAAAGTTCAATTCTTGGTGTGCTGTGTATGTATGTATGTATATAATTAATCCAAAAGAGCGTCTGCGATTGAATCGTTGTAAAATTTTTGTGTTAGTTTATGCGTCGCATTTCTGAGTTTCTGATGCTAAAGTCTGACTTGCAGTCAGTGAACCCAGAAATGTTGGGGTGCCGACTGATTGGCGGGACATTGCATATACATACATACATACATACATACATACATACATACATGTATGTACTTATGTAAGTATATATTTGCCTTTGAGCGATGAATGAATAGCCACCGAGCGAATTAAGTAGCTAATGAATGAATTAATTGGCGCGACGTAAAAAAATGCAAAATACTAACTACGCGTTGCACATTTGCTTGTGCAATTCGACGTTAGCACTCGGTGCAAAAGCTAAATACATACAAACATACATATGTACTAAGGTAATGCAAAAATTAAATTTCGTTTAGATAATTTTGATAAGTGAATTGCAAAAAATGTGTACGAACTCACACATACACATACTAGCGCAAATATGGGCTCTGGTTGAAGTCGCATATTGCCGCTTATCGCATACGTGAAATAACGCATTTCGCATTGAAACATACCAGCTTTCAATGTCAGCGGCGCGCGGCACTCAGCCGCTAACGAATGCCGATAACAGGCGCTTTATGAGTGCGCGGCGCCACCAATCATGCGCCAAGCAGATGAACGGCGGGTGTCAGGTATGTGATAAGGCAGCGCCAACATTTTATTGACTCTATAAAACTGCTTAAGCTAAAGCTGAATGAATGAGTATTATCGATAGATTCAGATAATAAGCTCTCATAGGATGTTAAGCTAATTTCTACGCAGATAGTTATTTTCTTTATTAGAAGTTGGGGTGAGCTTTCCTTGTAATTTGTAATTGCGATTTAGCATCGACATATCTACATATTGGTTTGAGCGGTTTCTCGCTTTTTGGGTGGGATATTAATGAAATCAATTAAAATTGTATGATTCGCTGCACTAATCGGACTTTCCACTTGTTCGACGTGCGCCCGGAACGATATCCAAGAGCAGAGTGTAAATTAAACTACTCGCGGAGGGAGATGGCAAACTTACCAAATCAATGTATATAAAGTCTTACCTGGTATGAGCAGAAGCGTTTTTTGCCTTTCAATCAAGCTGATGTCACCAAGATTGCAAAAGATGCAAATATACTACAAGGTCGCTTATCCACTTCAAGCACGCCACTCATTGTTGAGACGGATTCAAAGAGGAGGCAGAAGCTGGTGCAAACCGCGACCACAGCCAATGCAAGGTGATGGTTGATCTCCACATAGAAGTAAGGTGCGACTATATGCTAGAACCAATTGTTCGTATTTTAATTTCCTCCTGCGATCGAGAATGCTAAAGAATTTCGAACGGCCATTAAAACTTAATCATCTACCTCTGGTTCACTCACTAGAGTTCATGACAATGCCATCGCGATTAGGGTACATCCATATAATGAGAAAGGATTTATATCTCCAACTGAGAGAAGTACTTGCTCGGAAGCGGTATACCGAAGGCTATTTGTGAGTCAAAAGACAAAAGACATTTTGAGGGAATAAGTGTGGCGGTTGATGCCAACACTCTTATGAAAACTGCCGAGATGGACTTTAAGTACTGGAAGCATCTGCAGGAGGCGAGTGTTGCTCCAAAATACCTACATATGTTAAATCTCATTATAAATCATTACAAATTTTGATTATGGGAATACATAAAGGAATAACTATTGCCGTGATAATCACATTGAAATTCGAATAGATTCGGGTTAAGTTTGTTTTTGCTAAGCTTCCAATAAATGGCGCAATACATTTCGCAGCTTCGTTTGTAGAAATCTACGTCAGTATGTAAATACTACATTCAAACCTCAGGTTTCGTTCCATTTCCATATTTACACTCTTCCGAATAGTATTTGAGTATTTGTTAATCAACTGTTGATTTCGCTATCCCTTCACGTGTTTGTTTGTTATGGAATTCGGGTGATAATTAGTTGACGGCTTACTCGCGCGTGGATACAAATATATGTATGTATGTACATACATATCTATTTTATTTATGAATATACGTACATATGTTAAGTTATAAAAACAGACGAATTTAGTGCAAATCAAATGCAGTGAAAACTCTCAGAAGTGAACAGATTGCGTTGTGATTAGAAAATAGGAAAGATAACAACAGCTCCCACAGTGTTGCTTAAGTGTTGCGTTTGATGTTGTGGGTTCGATTCCCGCGGAAGCCAAGTAGAAAGACGTCTGATGAGGAGATGTAGTGATCTCCGAAATAGCCGCTATCACTCCTACCGCATTGAGTATTGTTGTTTTTTCCTTATAATATTCTCAAAAAACCAATCGGCCTCAAAGCTAAAAAAAAAAACAATTAAATTATTATGCGGATTTTTGGAACGGAATATGGTTCAGAACTAACAATTTACAGAAAGCCAAGTTTCGAAAATATCCAAAACCAAAACAGCGCCAAAAAAGCAGAAATTTGGTTAGTAAAAAGGAAAAAAATGTTGCGCTTATGAAAGACTATTTAAGAAATCTTCCGCTTCTTGTATGTTTTAGAAGAAGTATTTTCTATAAAAAATTTAAATTTTTTGTTCATACATTTGAATGACCCTTTATCAGAGTTTTAACTGTAATTTTAACTTTATTTTAATTTATTTCACAACGTCTCGAAATACTGCAGTCACAAGTTCTATTAATCAAATAAAGCAAAGTATATATTTACTGGCGTATGTATGTATATATGTATGTATGCACATAAGTACGTATACATACTCGTATTACACAGTGCAACAGTACTTTTCCCACATGAGAAAATCTGTATGAATGCGTTAATAGAACTTAAACTGGAAGGTAGGTAGCAAGGCGAACTCATAAAGGTGGTAGCAAATGTTTAAGAAAAAAAAGTACCAATTGGTTTTGACATTTGCTATACCACGGCGATAGAAAAAACAAATCAATCAGCTGCTTACTAAGGCCACACCTTACTAAATGCCCTTTGGTAGGTAGTAAATTCAACTCTTTAAATACCATACACTCGGCAATCAAGTTTTCCGCGCAATTAAAAACCGGTTACTTTAGATTTGGGGAAAGTAAAAGGTTTTTTTTTTTCAATGATAGAATATCTGTGTACCTTTTGTGTAAAATTGCAAGCGGGAAGAAACAATTCCAGACAATGCGGAACTATCGAAGATTGACAGAGGACCAAAAAACCAAAATTTTTTATTATTTCGAAGAAAATATCATGGAAAGTGAGATAGCACAACGTTTGGGATGTTTGTAATCGTCCATACGTCGATTTTTAACATCATATCAAGGAACTGGTCGAAAAATATATACGGATATATCCAGGAATATCACGCGTCTTGAATAGCAGAAATGAGACTCATCTGAAGCGGTTATGTCTTAAGGATAGGATCAAATCAGCTTCAAAATTTAAAGAAGAACTAATTTCTTCAATAAAAACTCGTTGCTTCACCCGCACCACTTCAAACATATTACATTTTTTTTTAAATAAAATTTGCATGAAAGTAGCATCCTTAATAAGTGGAGACTCTGATTGTAAACTCTTCCATATTATTGTAGTATTATAGGCTTGAATGTTGTTTATTACTTACGAAGGAATTTTATTTGGGCAAACAAAATATTTTTACATTATTAAAAAAAATTATCAAAAGGTGGCATCCCTCGTTTAGAGAAAGATCTTTCAGTCTTCTTTCATTTGATAGCAAATTTGTTTAATTTTGATATGCGGTTTGTTTATTATTAGGAAAGGACTTTTATTTCGGCCTTAAAAAATATCTGGCCAAGTTTAACTGTTAGCCGACTAAAAAAATAAAAGTCCGGGATGACAGATTATTTTATTTCAAATATAATAAAAGTCCACGAATAATTTTTATCTAAGGACTTTTATTTTAAAAATCATAAAAGTCCCGGTCCCTGTATCAAATGAAATAAAAATGTCGGGAAAATTTTAAAATATGATTATTTCATAACAAGCCTAACTGAAAAGTATGAATAACTTCTTTGTTGTTGTATATGTTTTTAAATTACCCTGATAATACTCTTTCATTTTATTCCAATAATTACAATCATTTTCTTTCATAGGTTTATGCTAATTTTCTTGCTTATGGGTCCAAGCTGAATCTTTGTGGTCTTTACAAAAAAACCTCTGAAGTGGTGGTAAAAAACTAGAAAAAAAATCTAAGAATTTGTTGCACAGTGTTTCATGTATACATGAACATACATACATACATACATATGTGTGTATTACGCTACTCCATATTAAATTCTCGCTCCATGACATGTAAATTTGTGCTAATTATGAATAAAAATACCCAATCAAATTTCTCCTGCTCATTTACACTGCTATTGTATTTGTACATAGATATATTTAGTTTCGACACTTTTGACGTATTTTTAGATTCGCTCGTAGCTTGGTTCATGACATTGCTGATTTCTCAGTACTTATTTTGTTACTTTTTGTTATTTATTATACGTTTGTTCCGTATCTGCCGTCACGCTTATCTTGATGCTTTGATAAACTCGTTTAGCGGTAAACGATTTCGAAACCGAAATTGTTATTTTCTTGCAATAAATTTTGAAACATGGCTGCTGTGAATTCAGTCATAATCGCTTCCTTAAATCTCCAACAAACACACGATTCGCTTGTACTAGACTGTACACCTCTACATACCTATTTTCACAGTGTTGCCGTTGTGACACTTAAGAGGCAATTTGGACCTTGTTCAGATATATAAACATATGTAGATATTTTTTTTTAATGTTTTACTTAAGCCATATCGAAAAGGAAGTGACGTTGGGAAACAATTTTTGTTTTCTTTCTATTACTACTTATCCTCTGCAATGTGTTATAAATTTGGTGATCTTTTCACTTTTTACTTTTTATTTCAAATTCTACATAAAATTATGGATTTAGCGTTAGCAATTTTTTCATATGCGTCGCTTTTTCCACTACTATACTTGTTAACATATGTACATTAGCAGTTAGTATTATGAAGAAAACGAAAGCGCACAGCACTTCATCATCATCATCATCAAATAGTCATATGATTAACTATTAGTTATTGAATCCGTAGATAAACAATATTGAAACAACACAGTCACTTGACTTTTTGGCAGCTTTTTAGCACAGTGCTAAAATTATAAATCGCTATACTCTAAAAATAGGCGATATCTGCGCTCGCATCAGTTCATTCATCAATTTAGACTGCTCTAAAAATTTGTATTAGTGTACTCATATATGTAAGTATGTATGTATGTATACGGGTATATATATTCTTACGTTGTCTGTTTATAAATATAAGTGTGGGGCCTATTTCATTCGTACAAATCCAGGGCGATCTCATAGCTTTGAGGAGAAGGTAAGGGCTCATCCAAAATTTGTTGTGATCCCAATAAAATTAATTTAGTATTCATTAGCATCTCAGTTTCCAGTGCTTCAAGATCACAAATAAATAAATACTTTAAGCATCAAAACTAGGTCTATAATTTTCGGAACATCAATCTAAGCAAAAGTACTTCTACAGTTTTTAGACGACATCGAGGACTTTGTCTCATCGAAAACCTTTTCATTCAAAACAAATTCCGTGCTTTCGGACGATATCTTCATAGTACCAAACAAAAAATTGCCACCAGGACTTCTGTTTAAAGAGGGGTTTCAATAGAAATTCAAAATGATTTAAAATAGGAATGCCTATTTAGGTAATATAAGTCAAAGAGCGTTAAATTCGTTGTGGTATGGTGAAATAAGCCGAGATACATTGTTAGCGTAACGCACGAGATTGGAACTACTTTGCAATTTAAGTTATGTTAACATGAGTTGGAACTGATTTGTATGTTTGTTTAATTCGAATAGTTTGTAGGGTTACTTTAGCATGTTCTTGCATTGTGGTGAAAAATAATGAAGCCTTTGGTGTGCTTAGAGTGAAACTTTTTTCGTCCGCGAAGAGATTATACTTATCATAATTTTTATTCAAATATAATTCAGAAATAAAAACATAGCTCCATACGGGAATGTGACTCAGCGCCCAATGAGGCCAATAACCGAAAAAACTTCAAATTGTGCTCCACTCCAGTCGTAGCTAAATAGTGTCGTATCTAGTGGACGCACTGGAGTAGTAGTAAAATTTGTAGAAGCTGGACCCAGTTGAATTCATACGCAATACACATACCATAAATCATTTCTCATTGCCCAATATTTGCTAAAGGTAAAGAGCGAGCACTGCTGTTACTCTTTGTATGACTGTCTGTCTGTCCGTATGTACTATATATGTATTATATGCAGCGCAATTACGCAAGGCGAAGTCAAAACAAAAGTACGCATTCTCATAGTACTATGAAGTAGATTGTAATCGGCGGGCACTTCATTCATAACGACGCCACCATCGCCGTCAGGCAAAGGGTAATGGAGGGCGTCCGTTCAGCTAGGCGACAGGTGGTGAGTGTGTTGGGGCTGGGGCTGGTGGCAGTGGTGGCAGTGGTGGTTGTGCTAGTGCTGACGTTTGGTGGTAAATAATCCGGCTCATAAATTGAGACGTCCGCCTGCACAGTGCGACAGAGTGCTCGATAACGTCAGCGGCTCGGAAAATCATATATTGTAGACACTTATTGTACTCGCATATCTGTATGTATGTATGTATGTATGTGTGTACGAGCAGGTATTTACAACTTTTTACGAGCTTAACGACGTAGTTAATAAAAACATGTAAATATGTACGTATGTATGTACGTAGATAAATACGTTCTCGCACCCTTGGCAGCGCCACGTTTTCGGTCGAGCGGGCGATGCCCTAACATTTACTACAAATTAACATTGTACATACACACATACACACACACACACACACACACACACACACACGCGTACTAGTCATTTAAAACTACTACGTAGTAAAGGTATTGTAATTCAATCGTAAACAGCGCCCTCATTCATTACCGATTACTGATTGCATTGTGTGAGCGCTCGTCTGCTGATTGTGGGTATTGAAAGTGCGGCAAAGAACAGTGCAAATAGCAATTAGGGAAGCATAGTTAGTTAATGGAGGAGTCAAAAATGCGCATTCGCGGCAATATCATAAGTTATTTCATTGTTTTAGTTGTTTTTATTTGAGTGACTTGCAGCTTATTTGACAGATACACAATCGCAGTTTGTTTATTTGGTAATTACCGCTGGTGAATATTTTAATATACATACATGCATAGACATAACATACGTACATATGTACATGTGTATGTATGCACAAGTATTTGTAAATAAGTATGCATGTATACTTATGTGGAATGTGCGACAGATTTATATAGTATGTTCAGAACAGTTAAATCGAGCTATTTAAATATAACTCTAAGCAGAGAGGGAAATTAAAAAAAAAACGCCTCTAAAGCAAACGTCCCATATTTGACACATCTGTCGTCATATTCCAGAAGACACATTTAAACAAAATTGAGACCAAATCATATTCTACGAATCTGATAATTTTCTATTATTTTAGAAGTATAATTAATTTGATATATAAATGTATGTTTGCATGATGGTAATCGTACGCATGATCTTCCGGCAGACTTGACTGAAAGTTATAAAAGATGAACAATTATCACGCAAATGGTGACATGAAAATGGGTTCACATCGTTGATTTCACGACGACCTGCTTATCAATCAGCTAGCCTTTCCTCTACGGCACCTCAGATTCTCGTTCATTAAGCTTGCACTCAAGAAGGCGTAGCATTCATACTGTTATGTCTATATATACATACATACATGCACGTAAATTGACTTGTATGTACTGCTGTAAACGTCGTAGTTCTACCAAAAAGGTCTCATATTTGTTCATCCATTCAGAAAACAGGAAACTCAAAAAAAAAAAAAAATAAACAAGAATTGTGAAATACTTGAACCATAAAAATTGGTTGTAAGTTAATGATTCTTCTTAATGGAGTCATCGTATAGTGGCCTGCCTTGAGTAAAAACGCCAACCTCAATCTACTTAGTAAAGTGCAAAGAGCCAGTATAATCTGCATTAGCGGAGCTTTGCGAACAACACCAAAGGACGCCTTGAATGTTTTTCTGGATCTTCTACCCCTCGACTTAGTGGGTCAACAGATGGCGGCTCTTGCCGCGCTTCGACTAAGAGAGACATATCAATGGGAGTCTAGCCTATGTGTACACTCAAGCATACTGAGTAAGTATAGCTTCCTTCCGGACTGCACTGATCGCTGCGTCGATACCATGGTCCCAGACAGAAACTTCGCGATGTTGATTCCAGGTAGGGAGGAGTGGTCTAAAAATTTCTATACTCCACCTGGAAGTATTACGGTTTTCACAGATGGTTCGAAGCTGAATGGCAGAGTGGGAGGAGGGGTCTTCTCGCGGGACTTATCTCTGAGCTGTTCTTTTAGGCTGCCGGATCAGTGTAGCGTATTTCAAGCTGAGGTTTCAGCCATTAAGGAGGCTATGGACAGGTTGCAAACCGTCTTAAAAGGCAACAACGTTGTTATATTTAGCGATAGTCAAGCGGCAATTAGAGCAGTGAGGTCAGCTGCGATAACTTCAAAGATTGTACTGGATTGCCGCCGATCTCTTCAGGAGATGGCTAAGCAGAACAGACTAAACCTCATCTGGGTGGATGAACTTGCGAGGGAAGGGACAACCAAGCAGATTCTTCCTGGTAAAGAACGCATTGGTATGCCCTTTGGTACTTGCAGGCTGCTCTTAAAAGAATATGCTTATGCTCGTGCGAGTGAGAGGTGGACACATACCACGACTTGTAGGATATCTAGGCAGACTTGGCCTAGATGGGATCGTAAACGGTCGCGTGGTCTGTACACCTTAAAACGGGATGATATATCTCAGGTCATTGGAGCCCTTACGGGGCACTGCCTTATAGGCAACCACGCGGGGCGTCTCGGTGTACCCTTTCACAGATGCTGTAGAAGCTGCAAAAATTATGAAGAGGAGGAAACTGTTCTTCATCTTCTATGCAATTGTCCAGCGCTAGCAAGAAGCAGGCTACGCTTTCTAGGGGTACCACTTTTCGGAGACCTCGGAGAATTAGGTTCTATAGACCCAAGATGCTTGGCGAGATTCGTCAAGAGCTCAAATGATCGTCATTATATTTAATTCTTTAAGCAATTCATCACATAATATCATATCGTCGCATCACATCACATTCTCACATTACATCTTATCATACAACATCAGATCACATCACGACACATCATCCAACATAACATTATAACTTTACATCGCATCGACAAATCAACGCATCACATCAAGAAATCACGTTCATCCACATTATACGATATATCACACCTCTTCATATCGTCACATCGCGTTATCATATCATTATACAAAAATCAAACCACATCACATCATGACATCACATCACATCATGGCATCATATCATGACATCACATCAGGACATCACATCATGCCATCACGTTACGCCATCACGTCTCGCCATCACACCATGACATAACATCAAATCAACACATCACATCACATAATATCATCAGATGAAACCACGATGTCATATAACATCGATACATGATATCCACACATCATATCGTGAAAAATCACATTACATTCCAACACAACACAACAAAAAAAAAAGAATATGTATATTTTTATTAAATTTGAACTATATAAAATATAAACATGCAGCCGCATTCAAACATGTGAACACCAAAATAGCAAAGTAAATAAATAAATTTGTCGAATAAATAGAAATGAACCATCTTCATTTCAAGGGAACAGACTACTTAGCTTCGAAACAAAAACGACATCAATAAAAAAATTACTTGTCATGGAAAAATCATGGAAAAAGTGTGTGGTTGGTTTAAGGAACATTTTCAGGCGGATGTCAATGACTTTGAAAAATGAGATTGCGTGCGATGGGTGGCAGTAACGGCGGTGGTTTCACCTTTCAGCGCATAATGATCGATGATACATTTGCATTTGTAATGAACACCAGAGAAATTGTGGCAACTTGGAATATATCAGCAGTCTTTAGAGTACTCCTTAGCCATTCAAAATGTTAATTAAGTCGTAGACGGAAAAAGGCTACCCGCCCCGCTTAATCAAACAAAGTGCTGACTTAGTGCTTTTTTGCGTAGCTATGTATAAAAGTATGTTTGAAATATTTTAAACAATTTACATATGTACATAGATACATATGTACATACATATACACTTACGTATTTATTTAGTCGATTAAAAAGTTTGGAAAAGAAAGTAATTAACGTATAAACTAATGACGTATGGTTTCATTAGAGTTAATATTCATTATACAAAAATAAACTGAAGTATGTTAATCTTTTACAAGATTCGTTATGCCATATATATATTTGATTTTGAACCATTATAAGGATAAGGGGTGAAATTACTACACTCTATCACAAAATTATAACTTCACAATATAGTAACAGTTTTTGACAACACGTTTTATTTTTATTCAATTTCAATATTTTTAAATAAAAAAATATAGTTTATTCTTATTCAAATACTCTTTAAATTTTGAACTTTTTTCACAGTAACTCTCGTATTTCTCTTGAATATGCAGTCTGTGGACTATTCTGTTCTTGTATCAAAAAGAGTAAGTTTCGGGTGACTAAAATTTCGTGTTGATTTTTTGCAAATTTTTGTTTAACGCAGTTTCGCGTTTATTCCATTAAAAATACGGTCGAGCGTTATATGGAAGAAATTTGCAGAAGAGTACTTTAAAAATTTAGAAATCCAAAAATTTTTCTTTTTACAATGTTTTTAAACATTTTTTTGAATTGTTTACAAAGTTTGTAGCTTAGAAATGTATTTTAAGTGAAAAATAATAAATACTTAAAAAATAAAATGTCAATTGTCCTATTTGATCAGATTATAATAATGAGGTGGGGTATACTCGTATATGTGTGTATGTATGTATATTATCAACCGCATAAGTTGGGACTATAAAAAAACGATTAATAATAATTGTTAAGCAAATAGTAGTGAATGATAACAAAAATGCTTACCGATTAAGCTTCACTTTCAAGGAAGTTTTTATTTTAGAAATCAAACAAGTCAAGGAATAGCATTCATACATACATACATACATATGTATATATGTACATTTGGTACGTAGTACATATTTGCTTTGATCAAAGGTAGACAAATTGTTCTGGTATGCTGATTATATTTGTTTTAAATTGAAATTTTGTAGCTTCCATACCGAATACACTCGTATGTACGTATGTGTGTATGTAGATACATATGTTATAACTGAAACCCTTGAGACAAGTCGACCGATAACACATTTTTTTTTTTAGTTGAACTTAAATCTCTGTAAATAAAGCAATCAGGGGGAGACCTAAATAAATTGCGTATTCTTGATTGCAGGAAGTTACACAGACCAAGATTTTACTACTGAAAGTATACTGTTTCACTTATCTGCTCAACTAGTATCCTCTAAATGGGAGAGCAAAGAAGAAATTGTAAAACAGAAGAGAAAGATGCGAAAAGTTGATTAGTTGCCTTCGCACGGCAAAATTTATATGCAACCATTGTGCGATGCAAAACTATGCGATGCAAAATTTAACAAGTTTATTCATTAACGTAATCTCATGTCCTGAGAGTAATAAAAAAAAATCAACCAACTTCGAAAACCGTAGAATATGAATGATTAAATTAATTTTTTACAATCATACGCCCGAAAAGTATGAGCCGTCACTCCTGTTTGCAAATAAGTAAGATCGTGTGAAGGCGGCTTATTGCATGAATGTTTAGATGCTGTCAAATGGACAAAGAGCGACCTAGCTGTTCTCGCATATTGCAACCTTTGTTTCACTCGACCATAGGAACAATTCATCTTCTAACGTTCTAATGGACCACAGCGCCAGGGCTTCGCTTTTCATTCTCCCCACGGCTATGGTCAAAGCCAATGGGCGGCTGGTTTCAGTAAACTCCAAAACTTAAGCTTTCGCACGTTCATTCGTGTCGAGAGTTTGAATAAACCTTAGGACAGTGAGAAGTACAAGTCAACAGAGAAGTTTCTCACTCGTCTGGTTTCTCGGTCATATATGTATGTAAATTTTAGTTCAAGAGCAAAGGCATCGGTAAGAGTCGGTCTATATGGTAGTCAGTGCAAACTGTTTGTTGCAGGGAGCTAACCGCTCAACTAGTTGAATTATTATACTATTGGAAGTCATAACAGTGCCACTAAAACAATTAAAAGCTCACAACGACATCACAGAGATAAAAATCAATCATTGATATTTGAACATCGCCCGTTCCAGTAGTTCATGTTCGACAAGAGAGTCAGTCAAGTGGCACGTCAGCGCATGTAGTCAGTCATTAACCAACTAATTTCTGGGTAATTACACTAATTGCGCGTGGATAGCACCTTGCGATAGCATTGAAGCCGCAAAGTCATAATAGCAATTATAAGGTTTGGATTAATTGAATTAGCATTTGACATAATTTATGACCGAACAACGCTTGTAAAACGGTACATGCAACACCAATCAAGCACCAAATATTTAAGATAACAATCACGTAATTACATACATCCATATTCGTACAAATGCTTGTGTGCGCCTGCGATATAAAGTATAAATAAGGTGTGCCAATTGCTCCACCAAACAGTTCATGAAATCACACTCGTCAAGATTATTGAATATGAAGCGCAACTGTGGTGTATTTTTGGTGGTCCTGGTGCTGCTGGTGAGTGTGGCAATCCAACAGAAATAATGCAATGTAGTGTCTTACTAAAGAATTTTTCTCCCTTTCCAGACTGTGGGCTCCACAAAAGCACAGGGCGGAGGTGGCAGTGCTGGCGGTGGGGCTGGGGCCGGATTTGGAGTGAGCATGGGCGCAGGCGCTGGTGGTGGCGCAAGTGGTGGTGCTGGTGGCGAAGGTGGCGGTAGTGCTGGAGGTGGTGGTGGCGCCGGTTTTGGTGCAGGCTTCAGCGTTGGTGGGGGAGCCGGTGTTGACGGACAAGGCAGTGGCGGTGCGGGCAGACGCTGAGTACCAATTACAATTGAAAATGCTGATTTAAGTTCGAATAACTGCAAATGTAAATGAGAGCCTCACAAATAAAATGTCCCCTCAAAGGCAAACGAGCATGTGTCGCTGCAATCATTCATTCGATATCCGATTTTGATGGCCGCGAACTGCATGCGTAACGGCCGCGTAGACGCTCAATGCCGCATTGCGTCATAGTGCGGGTTTAATACAAAAGGCGGCGTGTAGTGTTGATTAAAAAAAATTCAAGGCCAGACAAAAACCTTTATCATCCAGCTATGAATGCACATTTGTCCATATAGATAACAGCAAGCGAACAGACATATGTCTATGTATGTATGTATGTATGTACTTATACTTTCACCGTCGGCGGCTCGACAAAGTGCGCTTCTTCCGCCAACAATTTGATCGGTGCGTGGTGTCTGCTCGCGGTTATCTTGGCACCGAGCACATGTCTCGATGCAAAGCGACCATTTTGCCTTTAAAAAACCAAAAATTCCACAATCAATATTCCGACACGTCTGAAGCTTTAATCCGCCAAACGCTCCACTTTGACGGCACGGCAGCGGACAAATACAGGTAGCGACGCGCGGTGGGCGGGCGCGTGGCAGTAGCAACAGCGGCGCCGTTACAAAGCTCAAATTCGCAACGCGTGCAGTTTGTCATAAATTGTGTTGAAATACAACTCTAAGAATTTATTAGCTGCTTCGCTCCATCAAAATGTAAACAAAACGTTAGCACAGAACGCGAGCATAACGCACTCGAATCGTTTCGATTTCATTGTTTGCATTCAGCTGCGACCACTGATTACATTTCTTTGTTATGCCAACAAACAAAAAACTGTGCAAGTCTTTAGGTGGAAGCAAATGAGACTCTAATAAGCAACTCGAAAGCGTGAACAAGTTCGAAAAATGAACGAAAGGAACAAACGCAAGAAAGATAGACGGACGAGTGTAGGGAGCGTGTGTGGGCGCTGTGCGACGGGGCGTATGATGAATGTTATAAACTTGTTCACGTGCGGGCGGGCTAGCAGAGGGCGTCGCGTCGCAGCGCTTTTTTTCGTGCCTACCTAAACGGCAGCGTTAATATTGACTTAGGAATTATGCGCGTGCAGGTGATTGTTGTTGTTGCTACCTTCCATACACGTGCAATTATTATTGGCTATGTGTGCGCCAACGCAGGGCGATAAGCGCGCCGAAAAACCAAACGGAAGGTGCTATTATTATTTATTTATATCGCTCATGTGAGTGACGTTGATTGATTTAGGGGCAATTGTAAAATTGTGACATTTTACACTTAAAACGCTAAGCGCTGGCTAGTCGCACCGTAAGCCCAGGCGCCAGATTTGACTACCAAGTTGGCGTGCTGTGGCTTTCCAGGGAATGTCGGCTATGCACTTCGCCAAAAGTTTCATAATCAGTAAAGAAAACTATGCAAATCTCAAGTTTATGTCGTCGGAAATCCATTTCGTTTGCTAAACTATTTTAGTTTATTTACGTAAAAAAAAGCCGACGAATGAAATATAAGAAAGGTTTTAAGGGCTATAATGTTAATTTTTCAAAGTTATTTGTTCAAAGTTTTTATTTGAGAAAAGACCCCACAAAATTATTGTTTTTCCAACTTGCCAATTTCTGGATTGTCTTATGTAAATATATACATTTGGCAAATCTAATAGTTTTAAGAAAAATGCGTCTGCGATGTCAAATTTTTGTTGGTTAAACTCCGAAAAGTTCTTCACAAACGCAGGCTATACTTATACTAATTTCTTTCTCACACTCGAAATCGAAGCCTAAATCATAAAGGGAGGGTAATTATTTTATTTTAACCCTCGTTTCTACAAACGCAAACGATACACGATAACTTTTGCAATAATTTCGGTTTTTACCAACAATTTCAGCAATACAATTTTAACCAATAAATAATGGAATATTACAATTTTTGTACTGAAATGAAGTTTTAAAACCTTAAACCATAAAACTACATTAAAGGGCCATCTTTCTAGTGCTGGCTCAAACAAAGTTAAGTTAAACTCAGTTTAAATTCAAACTTAGCTTTCTTGCGCTCAATGAAAATTGTTGCAACTGAGTTGTTGAAAATGAGTAAAAATATATATTTTTTTTCAACTTTGCGCTAATAGACTCGTAAATTATTTTATTATTAAAGGTTTTAAGTCTTAGAAGCGCTTAAAAATCCGCAAAATTAAACAATGGTAATTTTTTGTAAAAAAATGATTTACGAAGAAAAGTTTGTTTTTGATTTTAAATCGCGATTTTCAAGGTGAACTTTGAATTTTTGGTATACAATTTATTTCATACTCAACGCTCTTTTGATTTGTTTATATAAAAAAATTTCATAAAACTTTCTAACTTTTTGCTCACTTGGCCAGTGTTACCACTTACAAACGGCTGCTCTGACCAATTAACGACGAAAATCAAAGCGAACAGAGTGGATCATTAATTGAAACAGATCTGTATTAGAGTCATATTTTTGTTGTTGCGTTTGCGTGTAAAATTTTAAAACAGAGCCTGATCTTTGTCCAAGAAAAGTCAGTGACGGATTTCCTAAGCTTTCGTATGCGCCGTACTCGTTGCGGCATTTTAAATTTCGGAAATTTTACTGCGTATTTCGTATTTAGCGACCTCAAAAATATTTACCTCTTTGCGGTACGTCGATATTGTTTTTAACGTTTTCTAAACAAATATACCCGTTCTTTGATAGATATTGCACGGCATTTCAGTTGTGAGTATTCCAGCTGCAATTTATATGCAAATCTTTAATAGAAATTTAAGCTAGAACTTCATAACAAAACTACAGCCACAATTTTTCACGAGATCGACACTTTTGTTTTTATAAAAAACTTTTAACTCCTATACAGTGTCGGACAAAAAAATAGGGTCAAGCTTCTCATACAATTTCAATAATAAATATTTTTTTAAATAAAAGCAATAATTTTTTATTAAATATTTTATTTAATTCTCATATCATTTTATTTTATATATATACGATCAAAGAAAGAAAAATTCCTGTTGAAACTAAAAAATAATTAAAAAGGTTCTTAAACGTCGTTTTTTAAATGGACATTAAAATAGGGTCAAACTTAAAAAGTGTCAAATAATGTGAGTAAGAAGTCTTAGAAATGTTGTATGGCTAATATTTGGTTGAATAGCCTTTATTATTAAGTACTGCTCTGCATCTATTTGGCATCGAATCAACAAGAGCTTGACAAGTGCTTTGTGGTATGTTTTTCCAAGCCTCCTGAATCTTTTCCCATAATTCATCTTTATTTTTACACTTAGTTGCTCCGATTTTTTCTTTTACAATCCGCCAAAGGTTCTCGATCGGATTTAGGTCGGGGGACTGTGATGGCCAGGTCATAACATCCACACTATTGTCCGAAAACCAATTTTTCACAAGCGCCGAAGTATGTTTCGGGTCATTATCTTGCTGGAACTGCCACTTTAGTACATATTATTTAAGCGCTGAAAGCTCCAAAAAATTCCATGTTCGAGTATATTGCTTTTTTATCATACAATACAAGTTTACTGAAATCGAATTCCACCATATCAAAACATATGAGAAATCTAATGTTTTGTGTATTACATTTCAAGGTAAACCTTCAAAAAGTGTTGATTCACCAGCGAATATTCAAATAAAAACGGAAAACGAAAAATCTGTTTACGGGAAAATGCATCAACAACAGCTGACTCAGCGTTGCTCATTATCGGCTGTTATCTCTCTTAAAACGCATATCTATACAAAGTACGAGTATGTATGTATGTATGTATGTAGTTATGTATATATAAATGTCTGTATGTACTATGTATGTACATATATGTATGTGTGGATGGCATAATATAGCAGAATAAATTGTTTATAAATTGTGCGTATTATATTTTTCCAATCTGTTTATTTTTTTACTTACTTAATTTACTCTCAACTGCCACTACAATTTTGCTGCGTTCATTATTGTTTTTCCCCGCCCAACATGTTCGTTTTTATTTCCATGTACGTGTACATACATACATATGTATTTGTTTGATTTGTTTTGCTTTTCATTTTTATTAAAATGATTTCTTTGCTTGATTTTTCCATTGTAGTAATATTTGATTTGCTATTTGATAGGCGGTGGTGCTGTGCCGATGATTTGTTGTTTTGCGATGCAGTTACATTGAAATTTGTTTACGACTTTTCGCGCTTTTGTTATGACATTATAATGTCGTGGCTTTTCTTTTACTTGTTTTTTTTCCAATTTTTTCTGCGTTCATTGTACGAGTACACGCAGCGCTTGAATGCTCAGCTGTCCGTTTCGTATGGGTTTTACAAATATTTAATTTGGACACACATACACACATAGAACATATGTTTGTTGTTGTTGTAGTTGTTATTTTTTTTACGGAAATTGCGAATCTCATTTTGATTGTTTGTTTACAATTCGGAATTCCCCGCATTGTCCGCACTCGGCCATCGCTACACCACTCTCCCGGGTGTTCGCACATTCACCAAACTCATTTGAGTAGGACAGACAAACGATTTAATTGATTAACAAAAACAAATTCGTGTCGACAATTTCGGCTGGCATTGAATGGCGCGCCAGCAGCTGATCGCCGCGCTGTGATAATGAGAATCGGCACGATAATCGTAGTTATGCGTAATTGTATATATGTATATGTACATATGTATATGTACATATGTACATACATACATACATACAAACAAACATACGAATAAATATTTACAATGGCATTGCATTTTCGGACTGTTTTGAGTTTTTGTGTTGCCGCATACTTACATATACATATTTACATTCACAGGTACTCGTACATATGTATGTATGTATGTATGTGTTTACAAATATTTTATTTATTGTATGCACATTAGGATGGGCCGCGAAATAAAATTTTATAATTTATTCCAAGAATGATAGAAAAGAAGAGTACAACAATCGAGCTAAGAACAAAAATCAGTGACGCAATAGTATCCTCAGAATGGCAGAGCAAAGAAGAAATTGTAAAAAAGAAGAGTAAGACGCGAACGGTTGATTAGTTGCAATCATTGTGCGATGTAAAACTATGCGAATCGAAATTTAACACGTTTTTTCAACAACGCAAACTCATGTCCCGACAGTAAAAAAAAAAAATTAACCACTTTAGAATAAATGATTTACATGCATTTTTTACCATCATTCGCTCAAACTTCACGCCCCGTCATTTATGTTTACAAACAAATAAGATCGCGTGAAGGCGGTTTCTTGCATGAAAAGACTATTACTACGTCATCCAATGGGTAGATGCTGTCACATCGACAAAAAGCGAACTCGCATGTTCTTGGATGTGGCAACCTTTGTTTCACTCGACCGTGAATTTATTCTATAACTAAAAGCCACATACATACCTAGGTACATACATACATACTTACATATGAACATCAACATTACACTCTATCGGACAAGAAAGAGAAAATAAGACTCGGAGGCCTAACATTAATTCCGTTGGAGATTCCGACCTGATCACCAAATTTTTACAAAATTTCAAAATTCGGCAGATTGGCATCATGGATTCCAGTTATTCGTGTAAATATTTACGAACGCTTTCTGTTATCGGGAGAAGTGAAAGTAATAATTTAAACGAACAAAAACATGCAAATGAATTAGAATCTAAGTGGATATTTTCAACAGCCAAGACCATCCACAAACCGGAGTTAGTATGAGAAACTGGTGGATATGTTGGCAACGGGCAGACATTACCCAAGGCTTTCCACAAACCTCTAAAGAAAATGAGCATAGTTTTTGGGAGGAAGTTGCCGTGCAGCTGGACAGCCTAGGGTCTCCAGTTGAAGACACGACTTTTGTAGTTAAATTATTGCATAAATACATAAATATGTATATGCACAAGGAAATGCAGTTTAATTCAATTGAATGTTTCGTACTAAACACAAATATAAAGTGCCAAGGTTCATTCAAATACATACATATAATATCCCATTCAACTTCAACAGTGATCACCTGGAAAAAAGTAAGTAGTCCAAAATGTTTGCTAATTTGTTGAATCATTTTGGTTTGGTTGGCTATGTACAACGGAAGTTGAAAAACACTTAAAACACTGACTCAATCCCAGAAGGCACCTAAATCTAATTCAGCTTTGTGGTCTTTTTTTAGACAATTTTTAAAGTGTCCAGTCGGTTAAGAAAAACTGTTTGAAAGTTGTAAAACTGTACAGTCTTTTGGACATAGAGCATTTTTAGTTTAATAATTGAAGTTTTTGTATACGAGTATCTTGGGTGTTACTAAAAAACAAAAAAACAACGATGATTGCCCATCGCTTCACATTGCTTGACAGAGTAACCAAACCGCATTTGCAACTGCCTTAGCATTTTAGTAAATAAAATTGGGAATTGCTTCATCTATTTTAAGACTTTCTTCGAATATCTCTGAAAATTTTGGTAATTATTTACGGTGCTGCTAATATGAAACTAAAACAAGTAAGAAAAGCTAAATTCGGGCGAAACCGAAACCCTTGCGATATATTTTTGCATGGTCGGTGCCCATGATTTCATAAAATTCCCATCTCTTTGTTTTAAATCGCAGCTAGTATTAAACTTTACTCAATTTCTTGCAATAAATGCTGAAAAACGAAGTTATTGCACCTTTCAAAATTTCCGTTGTATGGAAGTTGGGCGTGGTTATGGTACGATTTCAAAAATTATTGACGGTAATGAGAGTGATATCAAGGACAAGATGTTCATCAAATTTTGTGACGATACCTTACATCGTTGTTGAGATACTTACAGACGTTTTTTCATAAAAAGGCGTGGCAACGCCCATTTTTCAAAATTTCATAAATACCTAATTTCCTGGTTCAAAATACCTCCAAATACCAAATTTCACTTAATTTGCTTTAATGGATACCGAAAAAACGGAAATTATGCATTTTTCTAAAACTTCCGTTATATGGGAGGTGGGCGTGGTTATTGACCTATCTTGATCATTTTCAACACTAACTTACCCTGTACCCAATTCCATTGAGATATCTCAATTTTTACTCAAGTTATTGTAACCACGGACAGACGGACGGACGAACGGACAGACAGTCAGGGCTAAATCGATTCCTCTTTTCATTCTGATAATTTTAGTATATACATATATGTATGTCTATATCTATCTCGATTATTTTTTGCTGTTACAAGCAACCGTTATGCGAACAAAGTTATAATTCCCTTATGTACAAGTACGCTCGGGTGGTATAAAAAATAATGAAATGAAACTCGTATAAAATGGTTAAATAAAACTGTTATAATTGCCCTCGTCAAACAATAGCAAAACTCGCTGAGCATTTCTGCTATGGAAAATGTTAATGTATTTTCGATTTTTTTACATACAAATAACCCGAAAATAATTTGACTTTTATAAATAAAAGTTCCAGAACAGATGAGACAAGTGTAATGTATTTTATTTATGTTTTTTTTTTATCCCTTATTAAAGCTTAAAGCGCAAATATGCGAGTGTCAAAAGCTTCGCATTAACAGATGAGCAGTACCAATCCTTCCTACTGGATGGCAGCGAAGGACAAGCAAACATGAGGACACATTTAATTCGGTTACTTCGCAACCTTCGTAGTCATTTGCGACATCCATCAAAGGCCAGAGAGCTGCCGCCTTAGGCTGTAAATGCAACAATCACAGTCCAAATCAAATTTCCCACGCCAAACAGCAGCTCTGCAAGCCACTCGAACGTTGCAAAAGACAGGGAGAGTAAGTGCTAAAACAAAGCCACAAACGAACTCAACGAACGACATACACCCACACTGGCCGGTGGTATTGCATCACACACACACACACACACACACACACACACACACACACACAAACAAATGTAAACGAGTGATTTGATTTAATTATGCGGTGGTTTGCACTGTCGTCCACCGCTCAGTGTCCTGCTGCAAAGAGTTGCCATCTGGCAAACCCAACAGCAACTAACCGCGTGCGTAGCTGTGTGTGTGTGTGTGTGTGTGTGCCTGTGTTTGCGGGTCATTGCTCTGGTCAGCGCGTAAACGTAATTAGTTCATAGCGCATGGATGAGTGTCGAACGCATTGAGGAGCTTTAAGTGTTGCTGCTTCACAGCTGTCATGCTGTCATGTGTGTGCGTATGTGTGTGTGTGTGTAACAGTAACAGCAACATCAGCCAAAGATAATTTAATTTAGCCATGATAATTTCATTTTACACTTGGCATCCTCAGAGTTGATAATGACCATGAATACACTCGTGAATTGGAGTGGATGCTGATTATGTTTATGATGAGGACGACCGCATTGTTGCCACTACTGACCAACGATGACTGCGGCGGCGGCAGCTGGCGATCTAACTACACAATCGCTTTTGTTGCTTTAATTATTCCTATTAAGCACTTTATTCCCTTTTTGATGACTATTCTAGTGGGCGAATCACACAAGCGCACTGCAGTCAGTTTGTGAGCGTCCAACGCTCACCGCCCGCCCAATACTTTTCATCTCTGCCTGCAAGGCTGGCCGTCGACATTGTCTGTGATGCGTTGCAAACTTGAAAATGTTTGCGATATCTGCAACAAGCAATTAAAACGCCTACTCACCCACAACAACAACAACAACAACAACACAATGTGCGCCCTTTTAAGGACACAAGGAGCGACCGACGTACGCGTGCTGGCATTGCCTGAGTTGGGCGAATGTTGGCATCGCAATTTATGTACGAATTTGGCTGTGGGTTTATGTTTTCTGATAAGCTTACCACTTGCCGTATGATTGGTTTAAAGCGAAACTCAATTATTTCCACAATATTGCATCACATTGCAGTGGCCGGCCGGTCGACGCAGTCTATTGGCGTGGTTCAGCGATGATCGATGCGGGCAAGTAATTTCGACTGGCTGCTTTGTGGCAAAACTGAAAAAACTAAAAAAAGAAATTAATAGAAACAACAAGTAAGCGTGGCATATTCAAAATTATGGGTTTATAAAACTGAAATTAAGCTTAACATTTCCAAATAAAGGCGAGCAGGCAGCTGGTAATTTGATAGTGAAATGAAAAAGAGTTCAATTTATGATAAAATTCCGAATTCCCACATTTATAGTACACACCTAAATCACTGTTTTAATTGAAATATTGGAAATAATGATACATTTTTGGGTGATTCAAAACGTGTCGAAAACTTTTAAATTCGTTTAAATTACCTAAAATTTGTTTTTGTTGCTTTGTTGGGTTGTCCAGCAAGCCGAATTGAAATGACGCTACTTCGTATTTTATAAATTTAACAACTTTTCAACTTTACGACACGTCGATACCTTTAAAATGGTACATTGCAGGGCCAGATCGGTGTTAGTCGAATTTCGCTCTGATGGATCAAAGACGAGTGGGAGGAGACTGGTCACTAGAATAAAGTACGTGGAGATGTATGTTGCCAGTGGTATGATTTATACTTCATAGGAGTTTAATGATAAATACAAACCTGTTCTGAAAGCCAAGCGACGTTCAGAGCCCTGGGTTAAAAGTGATTTGATGTCGCTGTCGACGACCACGGACTACTTCCGTATTCGCCTGATTTGGGTTAAGTTGACTCGGCAGGCTACCAAAGAGATCGTAACTGCAAACAGAAAGAGTGTTGATCGACTTGCAGGCTACTCCTTGGAAATTGGGCTTTTAGTCGGATCAGCAAACGCTCTACGGAATCCCCAAAGTTGCAAAGTTCCTTTGGAAGGTAGTTGACTGACGTAAGTCTCGAGGAACTCTCTCGATGAGCTGTTTGCGGCACATCATTAAGAGCACCGGTGGCTATCGTTTCCGGGAAAATAAAAAATTATTGGTGCCACAATGAACTAGTGGTCCTCTCTTTGAAGGCTTTCACCGATTTATCAAACCTTACATTATAACGCTCGAAGAGCAAAATGAAGCGAATCTCTTTTGTGAATTAGCTTTTTTCGACAACGTCCACGTTGCCTCCGTGTATGAGAGTTTTATAGAACTGTTTGTTGAGAAAGAAAAGTCTTGACTTTCTATTATCTACCGATCCGAAAGTGAGTAAAGTTTTCCGACGCAAGATCTGTAGGCTAATTTTTTTGCATTGAACAGCCCATGAAAAGCTGATCTCTGGGCATATTTTCAACTACCTCAATGACATTTGAATAAACTAGAATTAGAGTGCTGACAAATGGTGTGGGATCCAGATTTTTGGGTGTATTCAGCTTTCTGGCAATGATTAAAGTATTGAAACCCTAAATGCCTTGCATTTAATTCGTTATAACAAGTCAGCAGATTTCTGTTTATTTGAAGATATAAATATCTAAAGTAATTTGATAGGCGCTCCGCCATTTACATGTAATTTTAATATTTTTTGTTTGTCGTCGTTTGTAGTACAAAACAAGAGAAGACCAAGAATTAATACATTTGAAGCTACTTTCGTAAAATTGTGGTAACCTCGAATAGGTGCTTTTGCATTATCTTGCTATGCGGTTTTGTACTTAAAACAACAATATCAATGAATGCCACTTGTTTTTTCGCCTTGGCTAAGTAAAGGCGTCTCATAAAAAAAAACCAAATTTTTTTGTTATAAATTACTTAGTTTTCTATGAAGACTCGACTTTTCACTACTGTTATAATTTTGTCAGAGTTTTGTATTATCTTCCTTATTTAAGAAGACCATTCATTTTTGTATGTATAATGTGTTGGTTGGTGTGTGACGCTATTTGTAATATTTATTTTAGATTTTTCCCATCATAAACTTTGGGACTTTGCTGCATTATTTGATGTAAACAAAGAAATACTAAATTAATACTTTTAATATTTTATTGTAATTATTTCCGCGATTGGATTGGTGACTTTTCTCTCGTGCGCCTTTCATCGCTCGCGATTATCTCACGCTAGCCAATGCAATACTTAAGATGCAATAAATTTTATAATGACTATTTACTCATAAGAAAAAAATGACTACAAAGTTCATTCGATCATAATATTTTACGAAGTAGAAAGTGCCTTAACTTTCATTTATGATGGGTTTTTTAATACATTCTCGAATTTATACATACATACATACATACATGTGAAATTCAAATGTGGGCATTGTTTTGAAGTCAGATCGATCGCTCAAATCTAGGATAATAGTTTGGTATCACAACAACACTAATGTAAATATGTATATTAGGGTGACAATTAAATGTATGGAGTATTTTTTTTTTCTTTATTGTTTTGGTCTCAGTGTTTTTTTGTGTGTAGTTTTATTTAAAAAAAATTCTAGTAAAATTTCAAGGTCGTAGGAAGAGGATTAGGGGGCGCGTCGGCCCCCCAAAGTTACACAAAATACGTTTTTTCACGCAAATTCTTACTTTGACTGCTTGTAACTTTCTCTGTGTTTTTTTTTTTTAAACATTACTGGCGAAAGATGTTCATTAATATGTCTACAATAACATCTGTCAATAACATTTTTGTCTAATGTTAATATTTAATGAAAAAAACTTAAATATAGGAGAAAAAGTACGCCTCAATGTCGATTTATTATACTTAAATAAAACTACTTATGTATATGATTTCTCTTTTTATTAATATTGTTTAAAGCACTTGAGACAATGTCTTTTTATTACAGTCCGGAAACCGATGGCGGTAATCGCTAACAATTTTTAAAACAAATTGTTTTTGGCGTTCATTTTTGGTAAATAGTTTATTATACTCTTCCATCAATTTAACCCCCCTTTCGGCAGTGTCATTTGTGACATTTAATTTTTTCATCAGTTCAGCCGCTTTACAATAAGATTGGTCCTGCTCCCATTTGTCTGGGTTTAATTTAAAAAAATCAGTATTTATTTGAAATCTTTCAAATAATGCTTTTGTTTCGGCAGAGACGAACTGTTCAATTCCGTCATGGAATATTTCAACGATTTCTCTATCATTTATTGTAGCTCGCTTTGTGTTTTGCTCTTGTTCAAAATCATTTTCCAAAGCCGCCACCATTTTTTGTTTTGAAAAAAGGGATACGTTGCTGTCAAAAAATGCAAGACCAACCGCCTCAGGGCTTAAATACCACAAGTGGTTCCTGAACTTTTTAAGAGCAACATAAGATATAGCAGCATCAATTTTTTTGAAGTTTTCAAGTTTTTGTAAAAATAAAAAATCTTGATATGGCGCTTTAATGGCCAAAGGAGCAGAAAACCACGCTTCGACATAGACTTCAGCAATAAAAACACAAATTTGACGAAGCCCATTTAATTCAGTTGCTGAAAGCTGGAACTCGTTACGGAATAAAAATATTTTTAGACAGTAAATCGCTTTTGCCATCCACCTTGCATGGTGAACAGCTCCTGGCGATCGAAACATTAGGCTGTTTGGATGTGGTTTTTCTGGTTTTTGACCCAGGAAGAGCAAAGTGAGTTCCAAGAATTCTTTATAGTCTTCCCTGGGTTGTTTTTCTTCCAAGATATTATTTACTGCACCGATAATGCGAACAGCAGACTCTTTCATGTACGTCTTGAAAGTTGGATCGTTGATGCCATACTCATAGTTTTTAGCATCAATCTTAGCCCAAGCATTTTTAAATTTCTCAAACATTTTAACGTTTGGACTTCCATAACAGCTTATTTTTTCTTCGAAAACGCATCTTAAAACAATCTCGTATATATGATGACGGCATGGTAACCATAAAAGTTGTCTTTGTAAATTATTTTCAATTAACGTACAGGTACCATTGAAACGCCCAGTATTGACCGCTGTTTTATCAAACACTAAAGCTTTGATGTGATTTTGCAGACCATATTCATAAATAGCATCGCATACAGCGGATGCCTGTTCTTTTCCAGTACCGGAATCAAGTGCAGGTATTTCAAGAAGCTGTTCAACTTTACCGCTCGATATTATTATAGGCAACCTATCAACTTTATCATTTCCCGTCAGCGCCGGCAAAAGTTTACCATCCCAATGAAGGCAGATAGCGTCGAGCTCATTTAATTTTAATTAATTTTTTAATGCTGAAATTCTTTCTTCACGGATTTGTTCCCTTTCCTGGTGTACAGACGTTCGGTTTAAAATATAATCTTCAACATTATTACCCAGAGCTTCAACGACTGCGCTTATTAGATGAACCGCATGTCTGTCACTGATTTTACAGACATCGAGTGCGGCCGCCAGTTTTGGTGTTAGTATTTTATTTGTTCCCCTACATTTTTTGGCTGGAGGTTGACTACAACGTGGGTCACATTCCATATCTGGAAAACTGTTATCATTCTCTGAAGATTCAGATGACAGCAACTCTGCAGTTTCATCTAATAAAAACGACTTAATTTAAAGAAAATAAAAAATAAACAATAACATACAACGAACCAATTAATGCAATTTCACGATTATTCCGCTCCACTTGTTGTAATAAATTGTTGTTGCGTTCTTCAAGTCGGCACTCTCGGCGTACTTCTTCGTAATCGATACCATACATAAAGCCTGGGCGCCCCGTTTTTCGTTGACTTATCAAGAAATCAATATCTTCTTGATTCGACATTATTTTTAATGCACTTGCATGCGCCACGTCAAAAAGCATATCCAATTTTTTTTTCCACGTGTTTACTTTGCTCTTATGGAAATTAGAAGTCTTCTTTGAATCTTTTTGAAAGCTTTGCCATTCTTTATACAATTTCTCTACTTTGTAATGCAGTGTTGTTTATCCTTGACCGGAATGCGGGCTTTTCCCAGAACACGAATAGTTCTTTTACAACTAAATCTGAACTTTCCCGTAAATTTTTTTTTACTACACGTAACTTGAAAAACAAAATTTTCAACACTTCTATATTGGAGGGTAGTTTACTTCCCGTTAATGAGTTGGTACAATAACCAATTAAATATATGCGTTCACGTAAATTTCTAGCAGACATTTTCGACTTTTCACATTCAAATATTCACTTCGAATGATTTTTTTGCAAATTTAATGCTATTAAAAAATGTTTGCGGCTGCTGCATATACCTGTAAAATAAGAATCTATTTTCCGAGAAACATTGGTGCTGATTTTTTGTCGGTAGCTTACGCAAGCATTGAGAATAATATTGTTGAGGTTGTAACGGGAATATTCTCGGTCACAATTGTCAATATTATAGACCGCTTTAGCATACAGGCAAAAAAAATTTGAAGCAAACTTTTAAAGACAATTCTTACACTTGAAAACAAAAGTAAACAAAAAAAGTCTGAAGTTCGGACTAGCGAGGTCTTACTGTATATAATTGTTGAAGCTACTCTTACGTAAATCATAAGGAATTTTCTATATGAATCTTTAATTAAATAAATCTGAACAAAATCCAAAATTTGAATCATATAAGTAATTTTATTTAAGTATAATAAATCGACATTGAGACGAACTTTTTCTCCTATATTTAAGTTTTTTTCATTAAATATTAACATTAGACAAAAATGTTATTGACAGATGTTATTGTAGACATATTAATGAACATCTTTCGCCAGTAATGTTTAAAAAAAAAAAACACAGAGAAAGTTACAAGCAGTCAAAGTAAGAATTTGCGTGAAAAAACGTATTTTGTGTAACTTTGGGGGGCCGACGCGCCCCCTAATCCTCTTCCTACGACCTTGAAATTTTACTAGAATTTTTTTTAAATAAAACTACACACAAAAAAATACTGAGACCAAAGAAAATATCACTTTCGAAATTAACTGTCACCCTAATGTATATACATAGAGTAAGTTGGGGTATTGTGATATGCATGGATTTGCATGAACTTTTCTCTAAATACAATAGTAACGATTACAAAAAAGTTGCTCCAAGACTGCGCATGGCACTGAGAGCTTAGTTTTCTTTCCGTGTGCAAAAATATTTTTATTGTTCGGGCCCAAATATTTTATTACCCGTTTCGAATGGTGATTAGTCCAAAGATTTCATATATTTTACACTTCTACCATTTATTTTGTTTTTTCGTAAAATATAATTAATAATAATTTAAGTTAGTTTTTTATATTTGGTATATTATTTCCATAGAAAAAATTGTTTAGTTTAAAAAACTCGAGATGGGTTAAAGTGATATAGTCAACGCGGTCAATGTGATATGGTATATCGTAAGCAGGACGTAAAAATATGAAAAAAACCATTAATAAGAAGATGGGAGTGTCCATTGTACGGTATTTTATTTGCAAAAGTTGCCAAGACCTTGACGTAGTGATAAGGCTATCGATGATATATTAGACCGATTTTTTACTGCTTTTGAGGAAGCCTGGATGGCTACAAATTTTAATTTTTCAGCCCCTAAATATTGTATTGCATTGAAGGTTTATGGGAGAACAGGGAAAGAAAGTGGCACGATTCGATGTCATAGAACTTTTGTAAAAGCATTTTAACATACAAAGCATCTTTGGAGAAAAGCATTAAAAATAAAAAAAATCGTATAAAGGACAAAACCTGAAAGAGGCACAAAAAGCGAGAAAAAGAGAGAAGGTACAACGACTAACACAAGTTAGGGAAAGTTCATAACTCTTTTTTTTATTTATTTCGCTTGTGTTATTTTTTGTGTACATATTCTATTCAAATAAAGAACTTTATCTTGTCAATTAGTCAATTAAATTACTAGCAATTTTCAAAAAATTCTTATTAATTTTAATATTTATAAGGCATTATTATTTTACATATTTATTTTGGGTTATCTTAAAAATTTTACAGAAATAGTCGAAAGAGTTATTGTTGATTTTTCTTCATTATTTTTCACGCTGCCTGTGTCGTCATTTCATGCTTAGCAGCCATTCCCAGCACCACCCAAAATTCAGACAACTTTGCACAACACAACTCTCATGATGAGCACGCAGACAAAGTGACTGATTGATTGTCTAGCAGGCTGTCTATCTACATATTTACATACATATATCTCTTGTCATTGAATACAACTTTCCAAGCGGCAACAAAACAACAACGACAACAACAACAAAGCGATGCTGCTATGCCCATTAAAATGTGCATTTAGAGTGAAATTAAACTGCAAGGAACATGAACAACAAAAATTTGTATGCTAGAGAAAAAAGAAAAACACAAACACCTCATTAAAATTAGAATACGAAAATGTGTAGAAAAAATGTGAAATTATTTATAAAGATATAAAATCAAAATGTCCACAGCTTAGCAATATCGAGTGTTGTATGCACTCAGTCGTAGACTTACAGCAATCACAACAACAATACGTCAGAGTAATGCAAACAAGGCGCAATACAAAGGTAAACACACATACATACGAACATTTGTTTACATATGTACATACACACATACATACGAGTACATACAGACATGTTTAAACACTCGACCTCAAAATTATAACCACACCACACACATTGACAACTTTTGACAATTTATTTTTCCTGCATTTATTCATTATTTTTTAATGAAGCTAGAGTTGATTATTTTACAAAAGCCAAATAAATGCAAATTTTAAGCTTTGTATAAATTTAAAAAAAAAGTCATAAATAATTTAAATTTTTTTCTTAGATTTAAAATTTTAAACTTTTTTCTAGGATTACATTTTTTTTTTGTTAATTTGGTTTTCAATTTCAGTTTAAAAATTGCAAGTTCCACGAGTTATCATTTATTTTTTACTAAAATTGCATGGTTAATAAAATTGCAAACTTAAAAAAATTAAAAAAAATTGGACTATTAACGCATGTCGGTTTATTTTTTCCAAATGTGTATAAAATTTGAAGCTTGCTCGCGGTTATAATTATGAGATGGGGTATACTTTGTGAGCACATACATAAGTTAAAAGAGAAAATTAAATTAAAATTTAAAATTATATTCGACACTTGAACCCCCTCTTTAACACTCAAGAACACCCAGCCATACAAACAAACTTCAACATAACTACAAACTGCGGCGTTTGTGCATTCAAATTATTACGCAAATAAAACGTCTAGACGCCAGACACTATCTAGACTATAATTGGAAATGGGAATGAGCGGACAAAAAAACGTTTAGCCATTTGATGGTACATAGACCAAAACTATTCGATAAATTATGAGACGCCTAATGCTTGGCTCGCAGAATGCTAACACACTTGACGTTGCCCTTCAAACCCTATTTGTTGTGTTCTAAAAATTTCGATTCCCTTAAGGTGTTACGCCACTTTGGGAACCCGAAATCGATGCCCAAATTCTTTTTTTTTGCACATAAAGTAAACACCGTGAGGCATATCTTTTGACAAGGTTTTAATGTGCAAACATTGAAGTTGCTTAGGACATTTTTTTAGGACTTTTCATCGAAAATTATAGTTGAGTTGGTACTGTAAATATTGTCTCTGTCGCAGGGCGAGAATACCTGGTAGAAGGTCTAGCTGCCAAAATCTTCGTCCGACTGCAACAATCGAATTTTTGTCTTCAATAGAAATGCGCTGGGGTTTGCTATTATATGAATTACAATTAATTGTTAGAAAAATAAAAGAAATGTATGTTTTGCAAAAATCCTACGATAGATCCCAAAGGACTGTATTGCGACCATTTAAGTGTAAAAATCTTCGAAAACGGTTGCAATTGCCATTTTTAAAAACCGCGTTTCGAGAAAAACACATCTAAAGTTTCTTTACATGCTTATGAGTGCTTGAAGTAACGTTACTCTTTAAACTAAAAAAAAAACATTTTTTAAAGATCTCAAGGTGGCCTAACCCCTTAAAACTAACGTGACTCTCGCGAGTGTAAAAGGATGTTAGAGAATAAGATAGGAATGAGATTCACACTCCCTCATCCTCTGATAACTACATAACATATATGTATATGTATGAATAGTATGTACATTTGTTATTATTTTTAACGGAAAAACTCCAAATTCTTGTAGTATAACATAATCAATGCAATATCGCCACGAGTATGCTGATAGGAAGACCTCAACATTCGCAATGTTATCACTGACTAAGCAACTGAGTGGTCATGTGGCTTCTTGAGAACTGTATGTGTGTATGTATGTATGTACATACATACATACATACATACATATGTAAGAGTTATGCGCCACAATGCGATAAGCAACCGCCTCAGCTAGTTCCCAGACCTCTTCTACCGCTTTGAGTATTATTGTTATTTCCTCATAATTTGACCCATAAAAAACAATTAAATAAAATAGTCATAGTTATGGTCGAACAATAACAAAAAACTGCATCATTAATGTTCACAAATAAATCAAATGGTTCGGTAGAAATGAGTAAGTTTTTTACGATTTACAAATTTTTACAAATCAAACGGGAGAGCATTAACAACAGACATAGTGCATAACCTGTAAATTAAATCATTGTTATACGTGCCTGTTATAATAATTATTGATAACTTAATTATTAATTTTAACAACTTGTTTTCCATTTTCTTAATTTCTACTATTATACTTTCAATCAAAAAAAGTTGATTCTCTAGTGAACATAATGGAATAATGAAAGGTGTTGTACGTTGTGACAGCGCCAGTTTGAACGCCCTTAGCTCAATGTTGTATTTTGGAAGTATTAGAGAAACGGGAATAAAAGAAGGCCGTTCTTAGTACAAAGTACAAATGAGTAAAGATATTTACATAAAATTTAACCACAGTGATTGAAATATTACGAATTTTATATAAAAACTAACAAAAAAATTAATAACATTTTGGTATTTAAATTGCTGGTAAAACCTGCGCCCTAAAAAGACAAATTTCTTCGAAAAACGAAGAAAACGAAAAATGTACGTTGACGAGACGATCGAGTCGGTTGAAGGCGGGAGAAAAATGGGAGTTTTATTATGACGATGATTTTATGGAGAACTATTATTGATACTTTATCAAAAAACGGACATTTTTTTCTTGCCAATAAAATACTGTTTCGGAAATGCCAATAAAATTGTTTATCCTGTCTTTTGAAATGAATCCCAGAGCTTTCACTTAATAATTTAACAAATAATGTTTTATTATACAAATACTTGACAATTTTTACAAAAACTTATTCAAATTCTTCATTATTGCATCATGCTAGTGAATATTACAACATACATACATACATATGTACGTATACGAGTATAAACATGTAAAAAAAGGTCATAAAAATTCAAACTTGAAAAATTTTTAATTTTTTTTTAGTATCTTGTCCCTTGCAGTTTCGAAAATTTTAAGTGGCTACAATGACCCATTGATTTTTGTTATTTTTTTTTACCAACGTTTTCCCTAATCCTGCAGATATAAAACAGACTAAAAGGAACATGAAAACAGTACAATGAAGGGCATGTAACAAAAAAAAAAACGTTTTCCCGCAATTCCATAAAGAAACATAAATATATACATACATACATACATATTCAAACTATATATGAATGTAAACATAAGCATGCTGCCAAATATTTAACTCAAGAAATCTCAATTTGTACGTATTAAAAACAAGTGAGAAAGTCTGTCTTCGGCTATGCCTAAGGCTTCTTACCTTTCATGAATGGGCGAATTGTATGGGAGCCATATGTTATAATAATTCGATATTAATATTTTGACTGCTATAAAAGTCGCTATAATAATTAATATTTGTGGAACATTTTATGTTTTTAGCCGCTTTAATGGAGAGGGTTTCGTAATAATTGCAATATCTGTACAACTGCTTGTATGGCAGCTATATGTTATATTTATCCGATTTTAATGATTTTCATTACTACATTAGTTTTCACTATACATATTCTTTGTGCAAAATTTCAAGACTTTAGCTGCATAAATGGATGGGGTTTCACATTAAATGAAATATCTGAACAATCAATTATATGGGAGGTGTATGTTATACATATATCTTTGATCTATTAGATTTTCACTGGTATTGTAGAACTTAGTATAGCTCAAAAACTGAGGAACTAGTTTGCGTTCAAACAGACGCACAGACGGACAGACAGACGGACATGGCTAAATCGCTACTGCTCGTCACTCTGATCATATCGGTATACTGTTTGATGGGTCTAACTCTTCTCTTTCTGGTACTTACAAACATCGGACCAAAGTTAATATACCATTTCCATAAACGGTATGCCGTCCAAATAACTAAAATGCATTTATGCATCGACTGTTGTGGCTAAAATGCACGAGATTTTTAATTTTTCTTCTTCTTCTCAATTTTAAAAATTTATTATCCTAAGATTTGTCTGTGTTATCTGAAATTTTAAATGGTTTTTTTTCATCGCAGGTTTCTAAGCTTTTAGATTTTTTTTTTACTCATATTGAAAAATATTTGTCCCATGGACGTCTCACAGGATTACTTTAATAATATTCAGAAATCCCGGAAACAAAATTTACCGCTAGTATTAGCATATTTCCATTCCTCATACCTAGATAGATAGTCAGGTATTTGTATGTATATGAATATCGGTCCCATATATACATATGTATGTACATACATAAATTTGTATGTACAAATGTTGATTACAGTGGAAAAAAAATAATAAAGTCGGTATAAAACCCACGAGGATTTTTCTTTATCAAAAACAAGCTTCCCTATATTTAACATAGAAAAAAATTTAATTTTCGTCAAAATGATGCAGAGTCCTTGAAAATCAATAGGGGTTTTCGTGATCTGTTGTATTTCCCCATTGGGCAAATTAGCGTATATGAAAAGAGGTGAATCGAATTCATCAAAATTTATTCGTATATGAAATTTCAATCTAGAATAAAAAAGATCCCCCACTCCACCATGAGCTGAGTCCTGCACACGGCCCTGAAATGAGGAACTGTTTTCGACAACTCATACTAAAATGCAGATTCCAGGGTAATTTCCATCGCGAAATAACTATATTTTTCGCTAAAAGAAGTGTAAAATTAGCGACGAGACAAAGTGATGCTAAAACTATTAGGCAACAAATAAGAGGTAAAATTTATATTATTGTTTCCTTAAAATGCTTGAATATATTGAAAAAGTTTGTAACTAATAGGAGAGAATGAAAAACTACGATAGCAAAGGGATGACCAAGGACCAAATCTAACATATATGTATGCTCGTACATGCTATAAGAAACCTTAAAATGAATGGTCGGATTTCATTAAAAATAAGTGAGCATATTTCTTTTTGAAGTCGAAAAATGTTCCGTGGATTCGCGCAACAATTTTCTTTTGCTTCGCAAACGGTCCCCAAAGTTCGCTGATAATTCATTGCGATACTGTGCAAATATCTTCGCAACGCAAAATATGCCGAGATTGCGGCAAAAATTAGCTAAATACTCGTTTGCCACGAATTTTAACAAAATCTGACATTTCTCTTTAACTAAAATGTATTATAAATTTGTTTGGAGGGTTTTGGTATAAAAAAGCGAAAATCGCATTTAAGAAAAATTGTCAAAAGTTCATATTATTTTTAGCGTTTGGAATTTAAGATATGTTTAAAGTTTTAGTTTAGACTTGTTTATATAACCATTTTTTATGATTTACTATAATTTAGGGGCACTTATAAAACTCCAAATAGTTTACTGATGTACCTACATTCATTGAAAAATGGTAAAATGGCCATATCTACAATTGGATATATTTCAATTCTAACAGATCTCCTCAACCATCGCAATATGGCATGATCACAGTGCCAAATTTACTAAAATTACGCAATTGGACTTCCATGCAAGGCATATCTATAATACATATGTATTCGAGCATACATACTATGTACATATATACATACATACATATGTATATGTAAATACATGTGTGTAAAGCCATACATATGTTTGTATGTACATTTACTTACTTATTAAACCTGAATGGCTAACAATACTCGCATATGCTTTAGAATTGTTGACAATTTGCATTCTGAGGCTTCAATTGTTGTGATCATTTATTCACATAAATACATACATACATACATGCAAATGTACATATTTTTGTATGATTGTTTGTGACATCATGACGAGCGGTAAATTCCCCCATTCATCAGAAAAATACCTAGCTGTATGTAGTCTGTCCATACCAACATAAAGCAATTAACTTGGCAAACTTACAGACATACATACATACATACATACACATGTGTTTATAAATAGATAAGCGGTTAACTGATTTATTTTATATTTGTTTCACGCCTTTCGTATCCTGTTAATTCGCAATAAAGATTCATCAACAAATATACATAAAAACAAAACAAACAGTATTAAGTAAAACCCCCAACCATGGTGAAAATCACTTCCAATTATGTACATACATACAAACATATTGACATATCTACTGACGTTTTGCAATGGCTAGTTGCGACATTTAAAACAATTTTGGAAAATTTTAAAACACCATTCCACAATTAGGTAGAGAAGAGAAGTTATATAATCAATTATTAATAATAATAATTTGGCGCTTACACCAAATACATATCTGAGTTTTTGACCAAATTCCTCCTACCATTTGTGTTGTACGTTTTTATATTCAACCACAAATAGAGGGACCTACAGTTTTGTGGGGTCTTCCTACGGCAGAAGCCTTTTCATAGCAGAAATACCCACGGCATAAACAAAATTACTCTATTTACCCATTGCGCTTTAATCGGGCAATATGGTAAGTGCCTTGGAAAAAAGCGAATTAATTAATTAATTTGAAACATCTTTGTATCGAGGTACCATCCATTTACATAAATCGTTTATTGCTGAACCCGCTCATACTCCGACATAGAAATTTCGCACAACAGCAGTATCGTTTTAATGCGTAGTAAAAGATGGGACGCGCAGTGCTGTATTTTAACTAACTGGACATGAAAGCTTTAGTAGTACAATTTTATTCGGATCAATTAGCAATTGAACTCGAAAAAAATACCTAAAACTTCTTTCATCACTAAAGCAATTCTCTTATACATATGTATGTATAAAAGTAATTAAAGATTTTTTAATCTTGTCGAATTTATTTGAGTTTATCTTCATTTTATAGTAGAGTGCCAGATGATTTACGTACGCAATCCATTGTCAAACTCTTGGAGGGTTCATCGTGTTAGGAGAATCTTAATACAAGCACTGGCAATGTTGTGAAGAAAATAAAAGTTTAACGAATTTCATCTGAAAATAATGAAGTGTTACACGTCTTAACGGCATGTACATATACATATACATATATGGTACAAACATAAATACATATGTACATTCATATGAGCATTAGTCCGTACCATTTCGTATGCCATCATTTCTAAAGTATTTTTTTGCAGAGCAATGTCGATAAAAAGAAATTTTTTGACTTTCTTCTCGAAGAGACAATATCTTTTAGAAAGTAAATTGTGCTCAGATATCAGCGTTTATCACGAAACGTTCCAACCTAACGTCAGTATTGATGTATGTTGGAACGATTTTCCGTCATCCCTTGTCAAATTTGGTTTTGTGACAAGGGATGACAGAAAATCAAACTTCCACCCTGTAGGAAAATCAGAAGAAAATCAAAATACCAACATTAGTAGTTAAATCTCGTCAATATCATTAAAATTTTGCTAAGGAAGTATTTGAATTACTTTAAAAGAGCTATTTTTGTTTTCAGGGGCGTTGTGGTAGCGCACTACCCTCAAGTGGCCCTTTGAAACCAGGATGAACTTGTTTTCGTCGAACTCCTCTCCCCCACGGGACTGTCGTCAAGCATTACATCATGGAGGGAAAAGGCGGTCAGTTGCCGCTGCTACGCTGTTGTCTGTTTAGAATTCTCAACCTCTTAATTTCTCTTGCTATTACAACACAAGCTCTCTTCCATTTTTCGCCAGGACGAGGTTCCAAGCCGCCTCGTTGGTAGGCTTCGGTTAAAGATGAAGATCCGGGGGCACTAGTTTGACGAATACTAGGGTGTAGTTTTTTCACAAATTTTTCATGAACATGTCGGTTGAATTGATATTGTATCGCTAGCCGATATTAACTAGTTGGATTTATAAATATCTGCATGCCAAGTCTATAGAATTGTTTAACAGTAGGACACTCATGTATTCTTAGAACTGTCGGAACGGACGTGATTCTGAGCAGCACCTTCCCTGGCTTATCTGGGGACTGTCGGAATGGACGATATTTTGAGCTTAATGGTTCACTCGCCGCTGCCTCGCCAGACTTGTTTGCAGTTCTAATTCTGTTTAGGAATTGTTAATTACCACTGATACGCCGCCGCTGCTCTAATATTCTAAGCTGCTTCAAAATCGTGGTTGTGAAAAGTTTTCGCTCATCATGTCTTTGAATACGTCTATGTATACGTCCAGTGTCCTTTCGACGCATTATCCCAGTGGTTTTGCCTATCAGCTATACATATGTATATAGATCTCCACTGCCAGCTTTTAGTTTGGCGAGGACCAGCCCACAGATGAGCCGCTTCTATAGCCAGTAAATAAACTGGTGGCATACTGGAGATGACAGGAGGTACCGAGTTCTTAGGAAATCTAGTTTTGGCAAAGCGTTCAGCAGTGAAATTGGCTGCAGACTTCGGCAAGCAGTGTTTGCGTAATTGTAAATTTTAACGAACTCTCGAACAGACCTATTGCTATTAAAGGATGATGCGGCCTAATGTGTAAACATACATAGTATGTATGTATGTACATATTTAAATATGTACATTTGTACATAGGTTTTGTTTCGCTTTGCGCCACTTTTCAATATCAGCACCTCGGCAGTGTTGGTTGGCACAATTGGCACCATTTCATTTTATAGAAATCGCATTTCATTTGAGGGCGGATTTTTTGGGGTCATACATCAACGCGATCGATGACGAATGCGCCACTGTTGTTGTTGACATTCTGTATACTCTTTTGGCTAAAATTAGCTTGTTTTGCAAATGTATACCCAGCTACAAACATCCATGCATACATGTACAATGTACATATAATGAATACTTATGAGTTGTTCCATCGCCACCGCCAAAGCATTTTAATTAAATAAACAAACGATATTCGTGGTTTGATCAAGTGATTGACAGCTTTAAACATCAGTTTATGTTTCCGTAAGAAAAAACTTGCCATTTCTATTATATTCATTTGAAAATGTCTAAGTTTTACTTTACTCACTGTCGGGGCGCTCTCCAATACTCAGTAAAGGTATATGTAATTTAATTAAATTTAATTAAGTAATTAAGTAATAATTAATAATTAAGTAATTTATTAAATTTAAATACTTTCGTATTAACAGTATCCCGTTTCTGTAACTCATTTCGATCGATGTTCTCGATTGAAATTCTCGATTTGACGTCACACTCACTTATTGTGTTTATGTAATAAAATTAGTCGAATTGATCGACAACCCTGTATAGTCAGCTGATTTGTTTCATTCCATTTCAGTAGGAACACTCGATTGAAAGGGTTTCTGTAATCAAATGAAATGAAATATTGCCGATTGTTGTTCTCACTTGCTGTTGAGGTGATGAGAATTGCTTATTTAAGTGACTTTCATGTGTTTGTGTACACAGTTCGTTTAATTCAAAATGGAAGCTGGTGGAATTAAATACCAGTGTAAGTATATTATGGTTAATATATTTTATATGGATAATTAAAAAAACTTTTATGTATTTTTATTACAAAGAAATACATCGGGTCGGGTTACCAATTACCAATAAACTCATAGGTGAAATAGAAACCATCTTTATTTATCAATATTAAAAGATTTGTTTACATATTTTGGTCAAAATGATCACTTTTCACAATACGAATTTCTTAAATACATACATATGTAATTGCTAATCCGATGTCATGAATTTCCTGTCGATTGGCATTCCATTTCTCTCACTGTTCCATATTTTCTCGATTAATTCTTACGGAAACAATCTTTCTCGATCAATCGACTAATTTGGATCGAATCGATGTGACGTCACCATAATCGACAATTTTGTCGATTTCTTACAGAAACGGGCTACAGATATGCATTGAATATAATAATGCGAACCGAAATCGACTTATCTTTACATGATTATTGTTTTAATCCAACATTTTAGTGTCACTGGTGGAGCTTTGAGAGGCTTATTATAATTTTAAAAAAAATGCCAACTGAAATGCATTTAAAGCTTCAATTCGTTCATTTTTGGTTAATACAAGATATTCAAAATAAAAAATGTCATACAAATGTTTAAACGTGATTTTTAGTTTTATTTAAAACAAAAAACTATTTGCGCACAAAGTTTCAGTTTTCCAGGGAATGTCCCTTCCGAACAATCGCAAGTGTTGGCGTGATTTTATTGTTGATGATTTGTTGTTTTCTACGAAGCCACGTAATTGTTGTTTATTTGCGCCATTAAGGCTATGCTTTATTGCTGTTTCAATTATACCGATTGTTGTAATTTTAACTGCTGCGGCGGTGTTGTTTTGTTTACCGAAAATAAACCTTTCCAACACCCAAAAACAACTTATGCAAAAACATAACCAGCTGGCAGGTCGTTGATACGGTTGTTGTTTTGTTTTTTTGTTCTTTTTTCTTGCTCTTGATGTGTTACTGACGGCTGACGGCTGACGATGCTGCTGCTGCTGCTGATTATTATTTACAACACAAGTATGTAGGTAGCTGTAAATGCTTGATGTAATATGTAGTTGTTTTTGTTAACGCATTTTCTCGTATCGGCTATATTTAGCGTTGACATTGAGGCTTGTCTTCGCGAACTTTTCTTGCAAGACATTTTTAATTTTTTTCTTTCTATTTTCTCTTTCGCAAATGTGCTGCAAAATCACGGGGGCCACCAACGGAGCAGCGAATCGCCAATTGAACATCCATTGTCGCTTAGCGAATTTGCGTAAAATTTGTCTATAGTATGTATGTATGTATGTATGTACATATGTACTGTATGTATTTATTTTATCTGCGCGTTATTTCGGTGCCTCTGTTGTTGTTGCCATTTATGCGAATTTAGCTCATTAGTCTCATAAATCGAAACGACGCAATTTTAGCGCTAAACAATTTTGTTATTAATTTTTGCAATTACCAACTTTGCGGTATTGCTCCTACTAATCACAATTTGTTTACCTCTTTGTTCCTTAATAATTTTGTATATCTTTAATTAACTGAATATTGCAAAAACGTTAGCCAAAACAACAAAAAAAAAACGGAAACAAAAATTACATTTAGCATATTCAACTTTGCGAAATTCATCTCTGCCGACGTGGGTAAACAATAAACAAACCGAGACTCTCATAATAAAATAAATATGCATATGCATGTTTGTACATATGTGCCTACATATGTATGTATGTATGTATGTTCTATTCAAAAAACATGTATGTTTGTATTTAAATACACTCGCCAAAAATGAGATGGAAAAATTGTAAAAATTCGATAAGAAGTTAATTAATTATGAGAAGGTCAAAACTTGGCCTCCACATTCACCGGCAAAAGTTCAAAATTCGCAAAATTGCGCATCAACATTGTTTTGAAAAAAAAAAAAAAAATGTCATTGGTACCTACTTGCAAACAGCTTGTGACACTTGATGTTGTTGGCGGTCATGCGAAAAGTGCTTGCAACAAGCGCAAATATACGAATAATGAACGCTTAACGTTTATGAGTTGCTAAATACGAGAAACAATTGAAAAAATACAAGTTTGCACATGTGTATGCATGTTTGTACGCATACCACATCTCATAATTATAATCGTACCAAGTAGGTATGATAATTAATTTTTTCTTTTATTCAATTCGATATTATTTTTCAATTGAAATTAAGAACAGCCTCTTGTGAAACGCATAAAAACCCATGTTTTAATATTTGTGTACACATTCAGGGGCTTCACCTTGCGCAAGCTGTCGTAATGTCGTAATGTCATAAACATTTTCGGTAGTTAATTTTTTTTTTTTTTTTTTGTTGCATTGCACAGAAAATGGAGATAAAATAACACAACTTGGACTTTTCCCATTTTTATGACTGCGCGACAATACGACCGACACCTTGTGAATCGCCTAAATTACACTTAAAAAAAAAATGAACAAACTAATTAAAAAAATACTAATTTTTTCAAAATCTCCGTAGAATTTCGCGTGGCTAAAAATTGCTATTGATTTTGCAATTTTTTTTTTTTCTTTTACGTAATTTTTTTCATTAGTATAACGCGGCCGAAAAAATTATTTTAAAAAATAGCGATTATTTGCCACTTTGCTATAAAACTACAAATTTCAAAAAATTCTAAAATTTGTATGAAAAACTGAGAAATTTTGATGAAATATTAAGAATTTTAGGTTATTATTCTAATTAACTTTTCAAATTAAGAATAATGTGACTATAAAGATTAAATTCAATTTTATCGAATAGAAATAGCATTTGCTTGTGAAGGATAAATAAATATGGTGTAAATTACGAAAAATTTTACTACTCCTTGTGCGTATTGTACCGACAATCTGCGAGTTATACTGATCATAATGTGTACGACTTCCGACCACATTCCGACCGTGGTGTGTAATGGTTGTGGGCCTTATTTTTCAATATGATGACGAAGATATTCATAATGCCATATATTTTTTAAGAATTAACAAATAAAAGAGCGAAATTTACGATCCTTAAAATCAAGACACTTGGTCATAATTTTCTGTTAACAATACATTTTATTGAATTTTAGATATTAAAATTATTTCTTTTAAATTACAACATATACTAAGTCTTTCAAATATATATTATTAATCTTCTTTCCTTTAAATTTTCTTTCACATATACATATAACATATGAATATTTGAATATATTAATACAATTTTTTGCATAAACTTAATTTCTACATAGAAATAATTATTGCATTGCAAATACTGAACTTTTTAAAACGAAAAAAGCATATTTTTGCAAACAAATTTACTCCACACGAAATTTTCTGAAAGGTACAAAGTGTAATATTTTATGAACATTAATTAAAACGACAATACAACTTACTTATCATCCAAAATCGTAATTTCAATTAATGAACTAATTTTTGATCAAAGCTAAATATTTCGATGTTTTATGCAAATATAATCATGATTGAGCATCCATAAAAATCCTCGTAAAGAGATGGTCGAAATGAGAAGCACCCGGTCGGATTGTGGACTCTCTCCAAAAAAGTTGAATTGAATTCAATATAAACGATGTTTTTTTAGACAAGTGATTTTTTAAAAGAAGAAATAAAACGCATATAATTTAATGCTATGTCCACGAATTCAGCTTTATTAAAAAAGATAATTATTTTGCCATTATGTTTTAAAAATGATTTCGGGCAAGTGACTGCAGCCGAATAAATTCCAGTCGAGAGGCCCAATTCTCGACCACTTTTTGCAGCAATTGGGGCCGTATGTCAGTAATAACGCGCCGAATATTCTCTTCCAAGGCGTCTTGGCAAACCAAAGTGAGTATAAATCAAGTAATAGAAAATGCAAGTTTATCCCTTCAGACGATTGTCTGCGCTAGCACGAAATATTCAATAATTGCTGTTTATATGGCCCCTCTAATTTATCAAGCCTTAGTTGTTGTAAGCAAATTAACTACTTTTTAATTAAAAATTAGGAAAAATATTTTATTAAATTTTCACCTTCTCCAAAGTTGTGGCTGCATAAACTATTAAGCAGCGTAAAGAAGTGCTACCGCCTTAAATTTTTTTTTTTTTATTCTGGATGTCACTCACTTAGTATGTAGGTCGCCGTTGTCATTCGCACAGAAGTTGTCAAGGGCTTGAAACTTTCTGTAGCTCGTCGCCCTTTCTGCAAGAATTTTCGGTCATTTAGCAACACAAATTTTTCGCACTCACTCCCTCCCACCTCTTCAAACAGGTGACGAAAGAATCACCAAGTGTTTGAAAAAAATAAACAACTTATGCTATTCTTAAAGCTTTTCGTATTTTTATATATATTTTTTTTTCATTAAAATAAATTGGGGGCATGTCGACTGCTGCATAGTGTATAAGTAAAGAGAGTGTGTATGTAACTAGTTGTTTTCACTTACCCAAACATATGCGCCGAGTGTGCGTGGGTTTTTGTACAAATATTATTATTTTTTTAGTAGTCAAAAGCGACAACAATGCCAATAAAAACCAATGACTTAGCTAAGATTGTGGAGCGTGAGGGGGAGGCAATTGAACGGAGGCAACAGAAATGGTTTGCCTTAAAAATATGTACAGTTGATTTCGATTGCGGCGAAGAAGACTTTGAAGTTGCAGTACAAAATATTGAAGAAAAGCAGCTGGAGCAGATGACAATTAAATATTTACATACACATACACACTGCATATATGTATGCATAGTTCAACGATTTTATGCATATGCTAGTAAAATATATAATCATTGATAAAAAAGAGCCACACACAAATTTTAGGAGCTGCTTGCCTTTCGCCTGAACAGACCAGCTCGGCACATTGTAGCGCTGGTTGGCCATTCCAAATCGTCTGCTGCCACTGCAAATATAATTCCTTTGTTTGCATTGCGTGCAACAGCAAAACTTAACGATTCTCAGAACAACAGTCAGAACGCAATTTTCACATTTTCTGCGAACGGAAAATTTTTCAGGGGGATGCCAAAGCTGCTACGGAAAGCCAAATTCAAATGGAAGTAAACATTGCAAGTGCATTGCTGTTGTGCGGCATGTGCATACACACACACGTGTGTATATCCATACAAACATTTGTACTTGTGTGGCACATGGCACGTGTGGCAAGTGGCTACGGCCTAACCCACCCTCATCCATTCTCGCCCGAAATGGAGGCTGCTTGTGGCTACCCAGCTTTTGCTTTTAAGCTGCAAATCCGTTGAATATGCTTTCGGTCGCGCGTGCAATGACAATTTAAACACGTTATTGGTTATTGTAGATTGCTACGATTCGATAAAAATTGTTTTCCAATTTAATGATTATCAAACGGGTGGAATAAAATGAAATGGATTTGCTGAAGTGGGAATAAAAGTAAAAATAAAAGCAAATAATTGCAAGGAATGGTTAAACAAACAGGATGAAGGGAGGGAGAGGTGGTTGAAACCTCGACGACAACCAACAGTTCAAATTAAAACTTGATTTTGCCTGGAAGTCTCCTTAAAGTTTCAGTTTTCGACGCTTGAGTTGGTTCAGTTCATATAGAAAATTTGAACAATCGAAACGGAATGAAAGCAAATCTCTCGTCAACCATACTCTCCTCTTTATCTGCTTGACAACAATAACTCTTTTGGCAATGCCGTTGGAGTGCTGCTGAATTTAATTTTCTGCAATTTGGCCAATATTAGTTTTTGCATGAAAGTTTTTGAGTTTGTGTACAAGAATTGGCCGTAATTGGAAAGGGGTTGTCTAAAAGCAAAGCTTTGGCTGGGAAAGCGTTTCACAGTGCAGTAGGGTGCTTGTGGCAGAGTTCAAATAATATGCTGAAAAAGAGCAGTTGGGGTTTGCATACATACATACATATGTACATATGTACGTATTGTAAACGAGAAAAAATTCGATTCACTTATGCCGAAGATGAAATTACACCTACATACACTTAAATTGGCAGATTATACTACAAGTATATGTAAATATTTATTGAATTTCGAATTTACCATTTTAATTAACAATCTTGATTGAATTTTATGTATGTATTTCCTACAATGACAAGTCCACACATCGAATTAAGAATGTTCTCCATTCTAGAATTCTCTAAATTTTTTTAGATTTACAGAATAAGCTACTGCAAACAAGATTGTTTATTCCTCAATGCAAAGCTTGGGCTTTCAACGAATAATTAAGAAACTTGAATACTCAAATGTACGAAGAAAATTATTTTCATATTCAAAAAATACTTGGAATGATCAAAACGGTTTACGGTACGTACGCAAGGCACAACAAGCCTTTGCACAAGTGTAAGAACGGAATATTTGAACATTTTCTTATTGCCTCTGTACTTCTTCCACGAAACTGTAAAATTGTAAATTTGGTTAAAAATTGCACTCAAATAAAATTTCTTACAAAGTCTCAGACATTTCCAAATGTTTGAACTTATTCTTTAAATAATTTGTTGCTGCACATTGATCTTTTTTCAAATATTAGAGAGGAGTAGAAACAGCGGCGGATTTTAAGAGCACATTTAGCAACTAGATTTTTTATTTCGATTAACAGAAATAAAAAAAAAATATTATACACACAAAAACAAGTTTCGAAGATTTGACAGAAATTAAAATATTGATCAAAAATGAAAATATTGTCCTACGTACATACATACGCCTATACAAGGACAATTGCTTAACGCTTTATAAAACACAGGGTGGCGCAAAAATTGTGCTACAATAAGAAACTTAAATCACTTTTTTTTAATCAATGCATTTCATTTATTTTTTTTTTATTACTATAGAGACAATTTAATTTTATTTTATAGTATTAATTATTTTTAAAGATGACAGACCGTAATTGACCTCCATGCTCAGCTACGCATATGCGACACCTAATTAGAAAATTATTCATTGCCGCCTGAAGGGTTAAAGTCGGGGTTGCGTCAATTATCGATTTAATGGACTGCTTCAATTCAGTCAAATTTCTTGGTTTTCTTTTCTACACCTCTTGCTTGACATAACAACATACAAAAAAGTCTGGTGCAGTCAGGTCAGATGCCCTTAGGGGCCCAGGGGGAAATGGAGTTTTTGGATATAAATTTGTTTTGAAATTTTGTGGAGTTGTTCCATCTTGCTGGAACCAAACGCTATTGAAAGCATCTTTAAATAACGGTGCCCATTGACTGTTACTGGTTACTGTTACACCGACTTCTTCAAAGAAGTATGAACCGACAATGCACCTTGATGAAACTGCGCACCACACAGTGACTCGTTGTGGTTGAAATTGCATCTAATGGATTATTTCTGGATTTGATTCACTCCATATACGGCAATTTTCCCTAATTACATTGCCGTTTAGATCAAAAAGGGCCTCTTTATACTCGTACATAAACACACAATTTATCAAGTTATTGTCTACTTCGGCCATTTCAATAATTATTTGGCAAAATTCCAGGCGAATAGGTAAATCTAGAGGGTTTCACTGGCTTGTTATTTGAACTTTGTACGGAAACAGGTTTAAGTCATAATGAATTATCCGTTGTAATGACGGTCTGCTAACTCCAAGTTGCGCCGATAAGTCTCGATTCGAAACTCTTGGATTTGCCTGAATTGACGATGCAACAGCCGCGGTTGTGTCTTGAACACGAACATACGGATATCGATGGTACGGCAAACATGTTTACCAACCTCATAATGGTCCATGCACTCGGCGGAGATCCGCCAACTCCTGTCTGAATTCCCTTTGAATCGAAATTGTCAAATTCATTATTTTTTTTTATCTGTAAAAAATACGGAATAAAATTGATTAAATTTTTTTCAAATAAGAAACTACTTAACATAGCTTGTAACGCAAAAAATGCTCATGAACTAAAGTCGCGCCTTGTACGGCAGCGAAATATATATACATTTGTATGTATACTAGTATTAGAATTCTTCTGCAGAAGGCATTCAGCAGCGAGGTAAACGGAAGAATCAGTTTATTTAAGGATTTTGTACAAAATACTTACTTACTATGTACTTATGTCGATGTGCCGAATAGTTTGAAATTTTCTATTCAAGTGTTAGCAGGTAGGCACACAAGAAATGCTTTATTTAGTACAAGTAATATTTTTTTTCGAATTTACCTCGCCGAGCTTTAAGCTTACTCCCGTCTCTCGGCTACACTTTTTAGGGCAATTTACTACGAATTGACGTCAATCAAGTGGAATATTCACAATTTTGGCGCCACCAATTCTTTTTTTGTTTACTTTGTTTAGTACATACACACACTCACACATGTAGGAGTACATATATGCATAACTATAATAGTGGCAGATGTTTTTTTTATTATCGGTGTTTTTAAGATTGTTTTGGGGCTGTGACAATATTCACACACACACACACACACATAAGTATATGGCTATGTATGTATGTGCATATGAATTGTTCGTACACGAATTAAAAAAAGTATAAAAAATTTTACAACGCCCCACAAATAGAAACATAAGTATCTATCGGAAAGTAGTTTCCGGGAAATTGATGACATTATCGGTCGATTTTTTAATTACAAATGGCTTTGGTGGCGACATCTAAGCGCCTGACACTCAAGAGGGCCATAAAATTATGTCGGTCATGTGGCACTACTGGGAATTTTTATGAATGAATATTACCTTGTGATTCAAACAAAGAAAGCATTATATACTCGTATAAAAGTATTATTAGTTATTTGGTTAGGTATTAGTTGGAGTTATTAGCAGTTGGCAGCAGTGGCAGAATGCTGCAAGTGTCGATAAGAGAGGTGCGTCACTTAGTTGAAGAGGTATCAACGATTAGTTTACATACAAATTCAAAGTAAGAATAATTAGTGCTGCTTTCGAACTGGGATTGATCGATTGATCTCACTGCAAATTTTTGGAAAATCAACCAATGAATATCACCATCGTTTGGTGCTTCAGCAAATGATTTTCGGGTCTCTCGGTAAAGAGCTTTGGTTCTTTGGAACCTTTTGTAGGGTCGGTTTATTAAGAGACCCGGACCTCCGAATATATTTTAATACTTAGCAAAATGGCAAATGCTTTTAACAATTTGCTGATTTGTATAGCTTTTTAGTAATTTTTAATCCCAGGGTAATGATTATTCTTCTTTTATGTCATTACAACCGTTTGTCGCTTTGGGCCGAGACCAAAAAGCTTCGCCAGTTCCCTCTCACCTTCGCTAGGTTTCGCCAATTATTTGCACCAGCTCCTTATTCACTTGGTCTTTCCAGTGTATTCGTGGGCGCCCTTGCCTCCGTTTGGTGCCGTTTCGAAGGATTTTTTCACCGCAGCATCATCATCATATGAACGACATATCCAAGTCATCGCAGTCTTTGGATTTTTATGCGCTTGACTATGTTCATTTCGTTATACAGCTCATACAGTTCAACGTTCCATCTTCTGCGAATAACATTTCTCTCGAAAGTCACCAATGCCTTCCTATCGCCCTTTAACATCGTCCATGTTTCTGCGCCATATAAAAGGATGGGCATGATGAGGGATTTGTAGAGCAAGATTTTCGTTTGTCGAGAAAGGGCTCTGCTGTTCAATTGCTAACCGAGTCCAAAGTAGCACCTATTGGCTAGTGGGTTTTACGCTTGATTTCGGGGATGACGTTATTGGTGTATTATTGCTGGATCGAAGGTATACAAAATCCTTGACTACTTCAAAGTTGTAACTAACAACAGTGACGTGGGTCCCAATACGGTACCAACCTCTTTTGCAGCATCGTACTTTTGTTATAAATAGTGCCACTGTGATTCAGATTGGCAGCTCGTTTTACGGATTCCGGCATCAGATTGAAGAAGTTGCACGAAAGTGAGTCGCCTTGTCTAAAACCTTGTTTGGTCTCGACCGGCTCGGAGAGGGCCTTCACAACTTAGACGGAGCTAAAAGTTGTGCTCAACGTCACTCTACATAGCCGTATTAGTTTGGCAGGGTTTCCAAATTTAGCCATGGCGTCGTACAGGCAGCTTCTATTCGTGCTGTCAAAAGCGGTTTTAAAATCGACAAAGAAATGGTGTGTGTCCACTTTTTTATCTAGAGTCTTTTCCAGAACTTGACGTACTATGTATATCTACTCAATGGTGGATTTACCAGGCCTAAAGCCACACTGATACGGTCCAATCAGTTGGTTCAAATATGGCTTCAGTCTTTCACAGCGTCGATAGGACCTTGTATGCGATATTTATAAGGCTCTGCCGCCGGCTCTGAACAGCCTTAGCTGTAACAAGGTAATGTTCCGAATCAATGCTTGCTCCTCGGATTGAACGAACATCTAGCACGCTAGAAGCAACTTTTTATGAAGTATCACTAGACATATTTATGAATAGATGTACACATGTATATGTTTGCATTTTCGAATAATCTTTGAATGCGCCAAAATGTCGCTTATTCGCTTGCAATTTTTCAAACTCAAATTGCTCTTGCAACATTTAGTTTTTCGTTGCAACACATCTTATATAGAAATAAATATGATTTGTGGCAAATAAAATGAGAATAATCTTAATAAATATGATAAAATGCAAGAAAGAAAGCGTATTTGGCCAAGGGCTTATCTAAGATTGGCGACAGTTTAATGGACGAGTACACTCGAATCGCCATCGGATATCACCACATACGAGCATTTGCCATTAACTCAAATGCAGTTGCACATTACTTGAGAATTTTGTTTGTTGGCCGCAATTTCAATCGACATTTATGGGAAGCAATAAAACAATATACAATTCGCAATAAATATGTAATTTTTTTTTTAAATAACGCAAATACGATATACAAATGTACATATGTACATACATACTAAGAGTACAAACCCAATCAGAAATGGAGCGTATCGATGGCACTTTAGTAGAAATTATGTTTGGAAAACTGCATGCATGTGTTGTTGTTGCAAACTCGGAGAGAGGGGGAGAGAGTGAGGAGGCATCTGATGGCTCGCAGCTGGACAGCAATCAACGAAGCTACGAGACAGTATACAGGCGTGCTCTAAATGAGCTGACTAGATAAATATGTATGTGACCCACTTTATATGGGTGCCAGATCCAAGAGACATACCGGACAAATTTCTTGCAGATGAACTTGCTAGGAAGGTATCCTCTTTGTCTGCTTCTTGCAAACTCTGGCTGAAAAATAACTTTATCGAATAGGATGGTCGGCGGAGCTTTCTTGCAAATTCAAGACATATCTGACTTAGGTTATTTAAGGACTGAGCACGCTCGCCCTTATCGCCAACATATATTGATCAATGTTGATAATTTATTTTAAAAAAAAACCACACATAAGCAAGTTTGCAATTTTGGACCGAACTGCAAAAAAATAAAAAAATTGTTCTTCGAAAATTTAAACATTTTTCTCAGAATTTTTTAAAATTTTCAGAATTTTTTTGCAAATTTCAAGTGGCTATAACTCAAAAGCCTAACCCCCACCGGTTGTCAACATACATAAGTCTTTAACCCGAATTAGACCGTCGGGTATCGTTTTGAGCTCGTGCCAACGTCAAGTATTTTGTCGTTAATTTGCTATAATCGTGAAGCCACAATCGCTTAGTGGGATTAGACCAACTTCATCGGGCCTGTTCAATCTAGCGAATCACCTACTAGGGGCGACATTCCGAGCCCCTTCGCAGCATTACGTCTTGTGGTAGCGACCTGAAAGGATGGTTTCCAGAGACACACTGCGTTTGCGGATTAAAAAGGTTCGATTTCGACCAGACCATTACCCCCTCTAGTGGACGCTTCAGATATACCTAAGCTTTGACAAAATAACTTTCTGCTGTATTTCCACAATTTCACTGTAAATTGCTTCCCAAGCAACTAACGGATATGCCAAGATTTTCCAATTAAAACGAAGGCAAGATCTTTTATGAAATAATTAGTCAGGGATGTCTCATATTCTGCTGGGTAACATCACTAACGTTTGTGCAGATGTGTTTGCAAGCGTGGCGCCACCGTCGTCCAGTTTGGCAAAAACTCTTCTCGAAACGCTGCGCCACTGCATGCCACATGCCAATTATTTATTATCTATTAGTAACGCAGTCAAGCAGCCAGAAATCCGACGTTGACACACACAAACGCATCTTTATATATGTACATATGTATGTGTTCGTAAAAACATACATACATACATATGTATGTGTGTAAACATTTATTCACGAAAGTTTAAAATAATTCATTTTTATTCTAAAATTCTGTTGTTACTTCGGACACATTTTATTGTCTACCCGCTGTAAAATGTACGATGTATCGACAGGATTGCCATAAATGTTTTGACATCCTTTATAGAGTGTTTACAAGGATGTGATCCTTTTCTCTAAGATACAAATGTAAATATATACACACATACACACATACTCGTACATACTCGTACATGCTTGTGCAAACATGTACACAATTTCATAACGTTTGTGACAGACAAATGGCAGTCGTACCCTCCATATCCTTGGCAAATATAACCATTATTTTTATTACTGTACCCTTAAAGGGCAATGACGGTGTCACTCAATGTGTAAACTCGTCTATTTGTTGCTCTTTTTGTTGTTGTTGTTATGAACATAAAACTTGTACGAGTGTGTCTACAAATAAATAAATCCGAGAAGCTCTTTCATCGCCGAAAAATGTAAATTGTGCGACAGCGAGCAAAATGGAGCGCAACAACTGTGTGTTAGCGCACTTTCTCACATACATATACACACACACACACAATTTCCCAAACAAGGACACAAAATGTGTTTGCAATAAGGATATGCCCGCAGCGAAGATGGAGGCGGGAGTGGAGTGGAGTGGAATCGATGGAACAAGTGTTAGCTTTAGAAGTTACGCGCCTAACAGTAATTTCGAATTGCGAATATATATAATTTTTGAGTTTAGCCTGACTTCGTGTCAACCGGATTACGCAGAAACATTTTGGAATAATTGTTAATTTATTAGTAATTTTTTACACAAAGTAGGCATCGACAGCCTAGCCTTCTTACTTCAGAATTTCATTGCTGATGCATCAGGTAAGACTTGGAGGCCTTTGATGTCTCTTAATTCATTTGGCCTTAAACTCGTACCTTGACGATTCTGCCATTTTTTTAGTTCAAACAAAAGACTAGTCCATCATGTCCGTGTGATTGTCTGGATGTACTGTAAGCCACTAGTTTTTGATGCGGTCGAGTTTCCGAGCCCTTCAATCGCTGGATATCGGATTTTATGTAGCATGATGATGATCAAGAGCTTCATAACAGCATTGCCTACAATGAAAAAATACTGTATGTAGTTCTTTCTGAAATAAAGCACACCACTCTCAAGTGCCCCAGCGAAACCTGGACGAGGTCATTGCGCTTTTCATGTACCGAAAACTATGAAAGAGATTGAAATACCGCAGTACGGTTATGAGTGCCTAACGGTTCGAGGTATCAAACAGAAACTGTCGACAGACGGTAGCCGAGCTGTGTGTAAGAGTACCGCAAATTGAAGGTATTAGCTACAAATACCATCCTTGAGAGAAAGAGAGTGGTCGAAATACTATGCATGTGAGCTCGAAAATTCCACTAAAAGGTGTGAGAACTCACGCTAAGTTTCTAGAGGTTCCTAAATATTCAATAAGCAAGGCGACCCTGCAATCAAAGCATACAATATTCAATCGCACTTATTTTGTTACATTTTTTTCTTTGCTACATTCGTACTTGCTCTATAGTCTTCTATTTTGTGCACCGATTCTTAAACAAAATTATTTTCAGTGCACGAATTCCGGCAAACTTCAATGAGGCGAACATAGTGGACGTGAACATGCACTTTTTATATTTTTATACTCGAACTTATAATCGCACACACACACACACTGATTTATGCATATGACAAATGCAACTTTTACCGCCACTTCGCATTTACGAGCACTGCGCCCTTTCCAGCGCTCCGCATAAAGCTACGGAATATGTGAAATGTCTAGCCGTGGACCGCTGTCGGTCTGGTATAAACTGAAAATGTCTTTCTGGCGCCTCAAATCAATTCGACATGTGCAATTCGTCTTTGTTAGGGTCAAAGAAAATTGAAATGTGTTGCAAACATTATAAAAGCGAAATACAGTAGTAGACATGGGAATCGCTTGTATATTTGTATGTACCATACATGTGTTTGTACTTAAAATTATAAAATATAAAAGATCGTAAAGTAAGGGCAAACTACATAAAGTAATTGTGTGTAAGAGCCCAATAGGACATTTTTGAATTGAAAGACAATCTACGAAATAATTTTGCAGGCGAAGCGAACTTCACTGGAATTTATTGTGGAGGGTTGAGCGGGGACGCGGTAAAGGTCTACTACACAGTCAAGTCTTAGAAATCCTATAACACTTATTCATCCGGATTTTTAACTCATCCTTAGGCCTAATCTTAAGGTAATACGTTTTCAGCCAAGAATGTTTGAGAACAAAATTGCGGATTCCCATTTCCAAAGCGTTAGAATCGAAGAAATAAATGGATATCACAATCGTGAACTTAGACGCTTTTATATTGGTCAATTGAATGGGCAAACCTGCTTGAGTGATTGGGTAACTCCCGGCCTGCCACAATACCAATTCCATTGGTCAAGTCGCTTCAAGTTTCCGTGAATGCTTTTGGGATTTCTGCTATTAAGCTCACTTTTGTTATTTTGAAAAAAAAAAATTTTAATAAAAAAGTGAAAGAATATAGAAGCAAGCACCAAATACAAAGCCGTAAAATATTGCTCATTATAATATCAACTACGTGATTCGTGTAAATAGGGTGTAACAATTATTCGTTTATAAGGTCCGTTCGTCTAAACGTCAAGCAAGAACTATCCTGCAATGAAATTTCTGAGAGTATTCTCTCTCAAAGAGAGATGCTTGCAAATTTTTACGCGAACGCAAAATTTGCAGAAACTTGCAAGTTTAACGAACAGCTGATGGAATTCTTGTCCGCATTCAAATATGTATGCGAAATGAAAAACATTGCAATAATATTTTCCTGAAACATGCCACTAACGAAACTTAACCAAACGCACGTTTATTTATGTTTAACACTCATATTTTATAATATTCACGTTTTCAAATTCTTAAACAAAAATCTCATATTTATTAAATTGCAATCCGCTGTTTTTTTGATCAGCTGTTTTCTTGCTTGCAAATTTGTGCTGAATAAAATTTGCCAGCAAGAATTTGCAAAATGAAATGCCATTTTGCTCTCTCTTAAATTCCCCTACGTGCACGTTTTTTGGACTCCGCGAACGTGATTTGACAAAAATCGTTCTTTTTGCTGCGGATTTTTATAGAGCATATTTTGTTATATAAATTTGTAAATCTCTTAAAAGGAATTTGCAACTAGGTAATTAAGGCAGATGTATACCATACTTACATATAACTTAGTAGAAATTGATGGGAAATTCTTTAGGAACCCATAAGACCATTGACACTTCTCCTTGAATACCTTTCAGTGCATTACTCGGAATTATCTACGAGCATAAGCGAAATAAATACACAAGCATAAATATGTACATATGTACATATGTTATGTTGCTACGTAAATGTCCAAAAATCGGTAGGCCGCTTGGGGTAGGCAATTGGCTTACAACTTTTGAAAGTCGTCCATAGATCATCGCGCGCCGTTCACCATTTGGCTGGGTGCTACAATTTCTGCATTTTTTTTATAGCTGCCACAAATCGTACAGCCATAAAAGCCCAGCAACACCAGCGGCATCAACAATTGCGGCGGCAAGCGACAATTGAATACTTGCCGTAAATCAATCTCACACCAGACGCGTGACTGCCTGCTGCCGCTAGGCTGACGGGGCCGATCGCCAATGCAGCCTTCAAGTTGCCAAGGCGGCCTAATGCGTTGCATTGCAGTGCGGACGTATTGAACGCACTTATGTATGTATGTATGTAATGTATGTAAGTGTTGCAGTACGTGCGTGCGTCTGCAGTTGAATGGCTGTTGGCCCATTCACTTTAAGGTGCAGTCCGCGACTGGCCGCCAATCGGCAAAATGACAGACGCATTTCATTGCAATCACTTTTTGTACAAATCGATAAAAAAAAAACAACGAAACTATTTGTGTTTCCTCGTCGCTAAGCAAAAATGATGCGTAAGTGGCTTGATTTTGGCTTTATTTCGTCTGAGAAGAACTCTTTTATGGTACACAATTTGCGCATTTTCCTAACTGAATTCTACTTGCGACTCACCACAGTCACCACAAAATTGAAAACAAATCAATTTGGTCTAAGCGGGAGGGCAGGGTTGACTTAGAGGCCTTCTCTCAAACGCGCTCTATTAACGCTGTCTTCTAACTTGGATAGAAGGGCCTCATGTCAGCTCTGCGAGCGCTAGTATGTAATAGTGGCCTGAGTTATTGCAAAGGCGTTCTGGCCTTGAGTGGATCGAGGGCGGTCGAGGGAAGTTCTTACGCTTGCTAATCCAAAACTCTTGTTAAATATTGATTTAAACAAGTCTAGGTTCATTTAGCATTTCGATCCTGCCTAGTATATGAAGAGGTGGAATAGCCTCATTACTCTCCGCTAAACTGTTCAAATTTTGTGAGATAAAGGATGAAATACATATGTTGGCGCGCACATCTTTAGTAATCCTAAGGAGCTCTCGGCAGTAGAAATAAGCCGTATTCGTGACTTAGTGATCGGCTCGTACCGGTGATGTCGAGGGTAAGAAAGCACAACTTGTGTTTCTGTATATTCATGTATCGCCTGTGGTATATTCATGTATCGCCTGTGGTAATTTTTATCAGTGAATAAGTAGGTGCGTTCAGAAATAGATGCAGTTGCTTTTTGCATTTATCATCAAGGTCAATTTGCAACAGGCGTCAGCCTCCTTTGCAATTGCTTTACAATTTTTATAATTTCATATTGTCGACTTGGAGTGCAAATGTGCTTAATCCAATTTTTTTTTTTTAAATATTATTAAAGGTAAAAAAAAATTATGAACTTTTACATTTTCTTTAATATTGTATCAAAATCTTTCATTCCTGAAAGGGTGGACTTAGAACTTTTACACTCTTAAACATTTAATTGTTATTTCACGCTTACCCACTGTCTACCACGTTTTTTCAGCGTTTGTTCCGCCTAATTCTTTGTAATATGTATGTTTGTATGCAAGTGTGCTTGTATTTACAACGGAACGTGTTGGCTGCATCTTCGACAATGCCAAAACTGCACCGCCATTACCTGGTCACCTGGCATGAACTAACAAAGAAAAGTGTCTCACATGCATCTAAAGATTATACTACAACAATTACTGCAACCACATCCAGTCTACCTGTGCGTCGCCCATTCATGTGACAATAATTGCTTTGTAGTTACCAGCAAAAATGCTTAATTCACGCCCAGCTACTCAATGGTCAACTTGCATACTCAATGAAATGTTAATGGAAACCCTGTAGGGAAAACTTACTTAATAGCCTTTCATTTGAGGTGTGCAGCTATGCAGCTCGATTCGAGTTCGAATTAATTGTATTTGCTACGATTTACATACATTTTAAATCTGATCAACTTTTATATCGAATAGCGTTACGTAGTAGCTCTCAGAACAAAACGTAACAACTGCTGATTTTAAGTTTTTGGCCACTTCAGTTTGGAAAATCCTGCTTTCACTTTTAACAGGGTTTCGACAGATAAAGGGTGTTTTTTTAGACGTGTGGTTTTCAAGGAGGCAATACTTTTTTCGGAGTTGGTCTTTTTGACAGCTTTAACTTAATTTATACTCAGTTGTATTTGCCATTTAATAATGAACAGAACAAGCGCGTCGCACGTTCGGGGAATGTGCCCAAAACGAGAAGGCCACCGATCCCGATTTTTTTCAGTGATGAAGCTCACTTTTGATTGAAAGGGTACGTTAATAAACAAAATTGTCGCTTTTGGAGTGATTATAATCCACAAGCCATTGTTGAGATGCCGTAACATCCTCAATGTTTGATGTGCTCTATGGGCAAAGGGCTTCCAAGATCGATTTAACACCACTGGACTATTTTTTGTGGGGTTATATGAAGTCGCTTGCCTACGCAGATAAGCCCGAGACGATTGACGCCTTGGAAGAGCGTCGTTTTTGTTGACATACGGCCCCAGTTGCTGCAAAAATTTATCGAAAATTGGGCCTCTCGACTTTAAGGATGATTTTCTCACATTCTTACAAGCTAGTCTGTGAAAGTTCCTTTAACATAGTGAATGGCAAATGGCTCTGGAAAAAAATTGGAAGGAGGAGCGTTCTTTTAAATTAAATTTAAGTAGTTTGATGTCCTCTGTAGCCAAGAATCAAGAATCAATAATCAAATCCCGCAGTCTATTCGAGTTGAAGACTTTCAAACCTGAATGCAGCGTGAAAAGGTTGGTCGCCATATAAAATAGGAATCTATTACCATTTCCTACAAGGATCTTGTGACATGACTTGTACTCGTAATCCGTACTTATGTATGTATGTATGTGCTGAAATACATTAGCTCGCCAGAATTCTCGCCTCTACTCCGCTTAGCTCAGCTTGTACATAGTTCAGTCACGTGTCTATGCAAATGCTCAGAGACGCTTTTGTCGTTAGCCGCGATTCATGGCGATTCTCTCGACACTGACGCGCCGACACTCGTACCTTAACACCTCTTTTGTGCTTGACGGCAGCAACAGTGTCAATAATAAAAACACTGCATTCTACGCGTGAAAGTGTCGTCTGTCCGTTTCGTAACACCGACTGTGTCTGTAAAGTTGGATGTGAACGTGCATTCCGCGGACAGGCTATTGATTGTACCTGTGCCCCTACGAATGTTCGCTGAAATCCGCTGTTTCTGTGCGTCTTTGGGTCTGCGATGGTGCACACGTGACACACGCGCAAACAGTGCGAGCAGATTAAGTTGTTTACACTTCGTATAACAATTGTCTTTAGTTTCCTCTCATTGTTTTTGTTGTAGTTACAATTGACAAGGTGCAAAAATTAAAATGCGCTAAAACCCTCGACACCTTTTCTTATGAATAAATATAAGTAAGTGCTTATTGTAGAAGACTACTTCAGCGGCATCCTACATTTTTCCTGATACATTCATACATACATATATATTTATGTATATATGTATGTAGGTATGTACATACATATGTAGGAACGACTAAATTTATGTACATACACTTACTTTTGTATGTAAAACTGCGTTTTTATCTGCTCGTTCAAGTATATTTTATAATATTCTGTGATACCATTTCGATTGGTCTCGAAATGCATTGCTTTCATTGCAATATCACAGTCACTGCCTTCAGATATTAACTTTTGCTCACTTTGTCATTGTTATTGTTGTTATCCACTGGCATGTGTATGTATGTGTGTACGTTACTTATTGGCAATGCACGAATGGACCGAGAGTACGTTGGGATTTGCAAGTCAAATACCGCAAATAACGGTGATTTTCAGCAGGTTGTTTCACCATTTCAAGGTGACATGAAATCCAAATTTAATCGATTTCAATTTGGAGAATACTTCACGCTCTAAACGGCACCTTACACGTTCGTTTTTTATCCATGTTTGACGGCTGTTTGAACAAAATCAATAATAATGAAAAGTGCGGAATTGAATACATCAAAATGCACAGGCGCGTAATTCGATTGAACTATTTGTCCGTGTATGGCCATTAAAAAAAAACAAAAACATTTTCAACGGGTTGTTTTATAAATTTTATTATTCAATATTGTTTTTAAAATAAAAACTCTCTTCTCCAAAATACCTACATAGGTGACGAATATGAAAACTATCTTCATTAGATTTTCACTTACAAAATATTCGAAATTTCCTATTTTAAGATGAGAAGTATTTGCTTAAAACCGGAGAAGCAATACAAATTTTTCCACAAAAATTGTATGAAAGACGGCAGGTTAAGCTTAAGTTTGGCATAACTTTATTATATTTTTACTACAAGTATTAAGGCATATTAGAAAGTCAAGGTTTTTAAGCTGCATACCCAAAACTTTAGGATATCATAAACAGGGTTTAAGTTCTTTTTGTTGTCTTAAAATTCAATTTCCTAACAATTCGTGTGACTTAAATACGCCACAATCCATAGGAATAATTTATACTTTATGATAAGTAAAAAAAACGCAATTTATTTTTAATCCTTAGCTGGTTAAAAAATATCTTTTCCCAATAGAACAAAGAACAATATACAATTTGCAGTTGCAATTAAACGACGAGAAAATTTCATGGAGTTCTTTTTTAATGTTTAATGTATCAACTTCGGAATTCCAACAAACTATTGGTGCTGAAATTTTGACACTCGACACGTATTCCTAATATTTGTCAGTCTACCTTCGTACGAATAACATTGAGATAGCCAATCGGAGGTAAATTGTAACAATCGTAGAAATTCGATACAGTAATGCAGCGCTTGAATGTGCGTAAGAAAAGCTGTTGGTGTCCAGATTCTCATTAGTTTTATGAAGCGCATTTCTAAGTGTTCCTCCTCTATGATAATTTCCACGCGCGAGCCTGTGTGTGTGTGTGTAAGTTAAATGCTCGCGTCCCCTTTCATACTTTCCCAACCCTTCGAATGACGCATCAGCTCCCATTGACTTAGTGTTAAGTATTTGCACACACACCCAGTTTCGTACGCAATTCCGTGAATGACCCTTAACTAACTACGCATTCGTAGTTTCTTCACAAGTTTTTTTTCAATATGCATAGGCCTTGTGCGAACTTTTGTATCTACACGAGCTTGAGTGCTAACCTCACTTGTCAGACGCATACACTCGAGGCGGCTGAATGGCGCGAAGGCGTGAAAATTGCAACAATTACGGTAACAAGCCGTAGTGCTTGCCACATCACACCTCCACGTCCGCCGCACGAGTAATAAAACGTTTCTGCATCATTGAAGTCGCCTGCATAGCCGAATGCCTTGATTTGTAGGTAGTAATTACCGTAATTTATTGTTTTCCGTTCTCGTTTTACGGACATCCGCTAACACTATTCACAACTGTAAAACGAGTTTTTTTTCTTATATTTTTGATGCATTTCGATTTTATTTGCCGGGTCCTTATACGTATGTATGTTGTGGGCGAAATGAGTGAGAGATTCGACTCTAGTAGCTGCCGGCAGATTAAATAATATCAAGAAGTTTATTGTGGTATTGCTAGAGAATCAAATAAGGCGTCCGTACCTACATGAAGCTATGCCTGAAAAAATTTTGCCACCAAATGTAAAATAATTTTGCAAGTTGAATTCGAAGAAAATGTTGTTTTTTTCGAGCCACGTAGAAGTCGCCTCTTAACATTTTTATTCACATCTTCTTCTTGCTTTTCTCGAGGAAACGACAAGATCGATGTAAGGCAATTTAAGATCCGGCGAAGATGTGACGATATAAATAAATTGCTGGAACAAAAAATGTAACTTGAAGGATGTATGTTTTTTGTTCGAACGATTTTCCGTCATCCCTTGTCTAGTTTGGTTTTGAGACAAACCGGTTTCGGCGTTGTGCCATCTTCAGTATCAATTATTTTCGTTCTTTTCAGTTTAGGTATGTTATTCCGTATTTATTTCGTTTTTTGGTCAAGCAGGTATTGGTGCAGGTAAGATAGTATGTAATTTTAGTCCGTTTGGGTATTGCATATGTCTTTACTTTGTTTTTTGTAAGCAAGCCTTAATGGTGCAAATCTCGCCTCAGATTTACTGTTTATTTTTTCGTTTAATATCCTCCCAACGAATCAAACTTCACAAGGGATGACGGAAAATACTTCTACCAAATATCAACATTCCGACAAGAAAAAGAAGAAAACAATCAAGGATGTACCTTATTTTGAAAACCGACTATACTCGTAATGATGAAAAGGCGACCTTTTAGATAACCAAAAAAAATTTGGTTTTTCAAAATCCCCTTACAAAAGTCAATGCGAAAACGTAAAATTGGAATTTTAAAGCACTCATATCTGTAGAATTGTTCTTTGAGGTCAATGAAAGGTGTGGTGAATTTTTGGGTGGGGAGTTTAGATGTGGTGAGTTCAGGTATGTTGGAAAGAGTATTCACTAGTTGCCGTCTCCGACCATTTTTGTGTACACTTATACCGTTTCGTTTCATTCGTAACCGCTAAAACTCCATATCGACGGACGGCGAACTCACCACAGCGAAATTTTGACTATTTATTTAATTAAAACAATTGGATATTGAAAGGGTTTTCAGATAATTAAATAATTGGACAATGTTTTTTAGTACTGATGTCCAGAAAGAGTTTCAAAAGAATTTTTAATTGCAATATTTGAAAGAGCGTTGCCACCTATTGGAAAGTTAATTTATAAGACAATAATATGGACTATGGTGGAGTAAAATTTTGCGTTAAGGCAATTGCTGTAATATAATATCTGTAAGAAATTGTCTCTCTTTATAAACAAAATAGCCCTTTTAAAAAGGTATTTTCAAACTAGTTTGAGGTCGGCATAAATGAGTTCACTTAACATTTTTTGTCTTTATAAGTAATTTTTTTTCTAAGATTTTTACGATTTAACGCCACTCAGTTTCACTAGTTTTCATCTGTTTACATAGTGGTCTTGCGATTTGACAAAGTTCTTCCTGAAAATCCTCAATAACCACAATTTATACGTTGAATGCAGTGTTTTGCTGAAAAGTGAAATTTCGCTTAAAGGCGATAAATTATAAACGCCGCTCATTTGCATTTGTGCAGCGCAGTTGCACAAGCCGTACAACACTTGGCGTGACTCAACTCTAAATGGCAAACAATTGCGGCATTTGCCACTAACAACAAGCGAATGCAAGCTAATGCACAGCATGCCATTGCAGCGACAACAACAATAGTCGAAGACACTGCACAGAGCGAGTTGAACGGCGGCACTGCGCCCAGCTGTCTCCCACGCGAGCGCTTGGTCGGCGGCACTGGGACGCACAAACGACAGTCGGCGCAAGCAGCCACAATGGCAACACCGCCACCTCCAGGCCAAAGGCAAGCCGCGGAAGTTGTTGAATTATTTTTGCCATTGTTTTACTTATTTGTGTTGTGTTTTGTTTTTGCTTTGCTCGTAAACGTTTAGCGTTGCGTTTTGGTGTCACAGATGTGAACTCCTTTGGGCACTGCGAAGTTAGCGAAGAGACTGACGCAATAGGGCGCCCACCCACTATCATCGTCTTTTATATCTTCACACTAACTATCGCACCTTTCGGTCATTCCTCATCGCCGCACAGTGGGTTGAAGGCGACCATTTCATAGTACACATTTTTTATACATTCGCAGCTGATCGTAGTAATGAGTACATAGAATGTATGTACATATGTATGTCTCAAGAACGCTGAAGGAGATCCAATAAATATTTTAATGAGTACTTGGTTTAAAGAAGCGAGATCTTGCCCAGAATATATTTCAAAGTCCAATTCACTGTTGTCTGGTCCATGGATGTAATTCAATTATCGTGCATTCGAAAAGTTGGTACCGACGAGGGTTTCTCTTACGACGAATTTGACAGACATCTAGGTTAATAAGGTGTCCTCATCACATTGAACATTCTCACAATCTTCAAAATCAACTCCCTATGAAGAGTTATAATTGAGTATTACAATTCGAAAATCTTGGCAGTCGCAACCCGTGGTCTCGCGTCTACGTTGAAAATCTTTAAATAATAAATATATGAACGCTCCCAAAGTAAGTCTGATTGAGCTTGATTATAGTGTTTCAACCAGTAAAGGCAGGAACCAAAATTTAAATCTACCTTAAGTAAACATAGAAAATAGCAAAATTACGGTTAAATATCCCATTGTGCGCCGAATGCTCTTCCCGTTGTCGGTAGCGCTGCATCACAAAGCGGCCAACTCAAACTTCGAAGAATTGTCTTGTGATATCGTTGGCAACGGGAAACCATTCAGAGCGTGAATCACACGCCAGCGACGGCGGTTGACAGAGTAGCTAACTGACGAACTGAAGGACTGTGGAGTGTGCTTGGCTGGAGCGTTGACAGTCTGGTCGCCTCTGTGGGAAAGGTTGGTAAATGCGGCATTGTAGCTAGCTTAACGTGCCGAATGCAAACTTTTTAGTGGTTATGTATGTATGTACGTATGTATGCAGTTTCATTGGAGTCACTGAAAGGTGCAAACAATGGGCGGGACTCTTGGCTTTGTCAATTTAAAGAAAATACATAAAGTTATATAAACATATGCACCTCTATGTTACCGAATTATGAATAAAGCGACAAATTGTGTCATGCATACCCATAAATACATAAATACAAATGTACACTACTTTTACATATTATAGCAAAAACACCTATTGACACATTTGACCACTTTTTTTACCTTCGAATTATTTTAAATTATTTTTCAATTAAAACATCGCTTATTTTCTAACAAACATCTTTAAAAACAAGTTTTTCAATTTTATGAAAAATATAGAAAACATTTATCAAAATTTCATCAAAGTTTCGAACTTGTTAAAAAAAAATTCAATTTTTTGCGAATGCAAATAGGTAGGTAATTTAATTTTAGGTACAAAAAAGTGTAAGTTTTTACTGCTTAAGATTTAAACAAAAAAATTAGTGGCACTCTTTCGCAATTCCTTCCATATAAAAAATTAGCGGGGATTGAAGTTGTATGGAGGAAACTGGCAGTAAAAAAAAATTGTCAAAAAGCAGTGATATCTTGTATACACTTGAAACTTGCACTTCCTCAGACTAAAATTTAATGAGCCAAAAAAATGCATACTCAAAAAAAATCTAAAAGCTTTTTTTAATAAGTTAGAAATTCTGATGAAACTCAATTAAATCATTGTACATTTTGTAAATAGTTCTGTCAGTATGTGGTTGTGCTATAATTTGCCAACGGAGTATATGTATGAATAGCACTTCACAAAATTATACGACATTCGCCGCACAAGTTACAACTTCTTATCCTTCCTTTATTTAATTTGTAATATTTTTGAATTAAAATAAAGTGCATGCTTTTTAAAAAAGCTTTTCAAATTTTAGTAGTATGTACATAAATATGATAAAGTTCAAGTTTATAAAGCAACAAATTGACGTTGCTTTTTGAGAATTCTATAACTGACTGTGTTGCGCATATTACAGATTTTTTTTATATGAAAAAGAACAAGGCTTCAGTAAAAATATATAATTTTCTTCGTAATTGTTGAATAAGTGTAAATAAATTCGAAATAATAGCGTCGTTTGTGGTAAAGAAGGAGTCATATATGAATCGCATACAATATGTTAAGAATAATGTTTTATAAATGACGATGACCTTCGACCCTTAATATCGCAAGCCTTTTTTTGGATTTCATAGAACTCAGTTGTCAATATTAAGTTTGGATTTTTGTATAAAACTTAAATTAAAACACGCTGAGGTCACTAAATCAACGCGTGTCCCAAAAAAAGAAAACATTTCTATTTACATTAAGCAACGCTTCTCGCCTTAAAGCGCACTCACATCTCTATCTGGTTATCGCCACTCTTTGGCGCGGTCGCCTCATAAAAAATTCCATTGAATATTTGTTGTCTTATCAATTTGATTTTCACAAGCGCAGCTTTGCCTAACACAATCAGTTCGTTGGTATGTTTCCCACGGAACATTCGCTAAGTATGCAGTACATATTAACATACATACATACATACATACATACCTACATACATACATATATACCCATGTATGTATGAATGTATGTATCTACATAAATATGTATTTATGTGTGGCTAGTTGGGGTTTACATTTGATTTTGTTCGTTTTCGTTGTGGTTTAATTTCATTCATTAGTATTATGTATTTAATTGTCTTTGTTGCTACTAGCTAACCTGCAGTAGTAAATATCAATTGAAAAAAAATAGTCAAGTTGTTTGTAGGAATTTTGAAAGTTAACTCAATTCTAATTAGCTGCTAAAAGCTAACTTAAAACTCATTGAGATATCTTAATTTGTACTCAAGTTATTGTAACCTCGGACAGACGGACGGACGGACAGTGAAGGCTAAATCGATTCCTTTTTTCATTCTGATCATTTTAGTATATACATATATGTATGTCTATATATATTTCGATCATTTTTTGCTGTTACAAACAACCGTTATGCGAACAAAGTTATAATAAATACCCTTGTGTACAAGTACACTCGGGTATAAAAAAGCAAACCTAAGAAAACTTTACTAGCACCGATAAGAAAAAGTGTAAACAATTCTTTTTGCTATGGCTGTGGGTTGTTGAGTTTTCGGTACGCTGGCACGCTGTTTGATGTTTGTATTTAAGGACTATTTTCCAACAAAACTGACATTGATGTAGTTATGTATATCCAAACCGGGTTCGAACGAAAAACGAAACTGAAGCTGGCAAAAATCCTATGACCTAACTTACACATGTCATATCTATTATTCAAAGTGGAAAAGTGGTTCCACAGCAATCTGCTTTTACTATTTAAAAAAATTACATAAATATTCCAATGTCTTGTAAGCTTCTCTTTCCAGAAGTCGTTTTTTGTTTTCTTCTTTAGCACATTTTAATAATGAAAAAGGTAAACACTTTTATATAATCACATCTACAAAATCATCATCCTCCCAACCAACAGCTCCACGAGTGCAATTGACGCGCATACAAATTGAAAATTCATCAAGCGTTCATAATGACGAAATCGCATTCACCATTGTACGCAATTGGCCATATGGTATGGTCGCTCCGACAGCAATAGCGATTAAAGAAATCTCGCAATTACTCCGAAACTGCGCAATACAAAGCCTTGTACATGTACGCATACATACATACATACATGCAAACACACACAGGCAGATATGGACATCGTCATTGGCACAACGTTAGTCCTTCGTATAAAAAGCCCACGCCAATTAGGTAGGTAGAAGCGCCACACAAATCACATGACAGATGCGTTTTCTTATCAGAATTCGCCACCAACGCCAACTAATCTAAAAGCCATAAGGATTGTAATCGTTCAGCAAAGGCTGGCTATGCAAATATCCTATCTTGTTGAATTCTCAGAACAAAGTGCATTAACGCCTACATTCTATGAGCGAGTTAATTTTAAACTTATGGCAATTGAAATCCAAGAACACACAACATCGACGTAGGCGAAAGAGTTTGCGAAGGCACAATGTTATGCCTCAGATGTGAGAAGTAATACGGATCGAGTAGGCATGCCTACCTATAAAGTAAAATGTAAGCACCTTCTGTGCATAAAAATATGTACATACACACATAAATTTAGCCATAACAACTCTTTGTGATAGCAAAAGTTCCGCTCCGAAATCTCCAGAGTTTCACGGATAATTGAGATTCAACCCTAAAAGTAAAGCATATCCAATGATCTATGGGTATAAATTTTGATATTTATTTACAAAATTTTAGAATTTTCATGCTCGGTGGTGATTCTGGAAATTGTTTTGATATATGAGAGAATCGTATTTTAAACAAAGTTCGCGATTTAGACATCATAACTTGTTCCCATACAATTTCGTATATATATGTAAGTATGGGAATGAAAAGTACTCATTGCCATTATGGCGGCAACTATAAAAGTCAATGACGGATATACATATCATCATGCGAAAGTAGATTAAGTCAACCCAAAGATGTATAGGTGAATTTTTTTAAATTTGTTACGGTTTTTATTGACCTTTAAATGAATAAAATAATTCACAATTTTATTGAGCTCAAGACCAGTTTGTGAAAGATTTTATTTGGAAAAAACAACAACAGTTTTTAATGGTAAAAGTTATAGCCGCTATTTCCGAGATCACCACATCTCCTCATCAGAATTATTTTTATTTTAATTTTTATTTATTCTTCATCACCACTTTCCTCAAGTTTTGCACCAAAGACCTCGGGTTGCAGAGCCAACACGCTACTTGCTGTGCTACACTTGCCGAGTGGACTGTTGTATTCATTTAATATTCTTTAAACAAACCAACAACAAATAAGAGCAGCTAATCTGTTTATGTGGTTGTTGTTTGTGTTTTTAGCAATACTATATATTTTTAATTAGTTTTACTAAGTTTAGAATGCATTCAGGCGTACTCATCAATGCATATAAATTTCTTACGATTTTTATTGGCCTTTAAATAAAAAATAATTTACAATTTTATGGAGCTCGAGGCCAGTTTGTGCTAGACTTTATTTGAAAAAAAAAAAACCACATGTTCCACAAACTGCCCTCGAGCTCAATAAAAATGGTAAATTTTGATTGCGAATTTATTGCAGCCCAACCTTTTATGTATATGAATATCATAATGACAATGTTGAAAAATGTTCCGAAACTCGATTTATATAATCCTCAGAAATGGATACACATATTTACACACGTAATAAAATATCATTTGACTTAGTAAAATTTTGAAAAAGGGCCCAACGATTTTCTGCCCCGGGCCCCTTAAAACCTCTGTGCGCCCCTGTGAATATGTAACTAAATAGGGGCCGCTCTGACCGAGTGTGTACCGGGGATTTAATCTCAGCTAGGGCAAGTAAAATCTTAATCAGAGAAAAAATTTGTATTTCTAATAGCGGTCACCCCTCGACAGACAATGGCAAACTTCGGAGGGGATTTCTTCCATGAAAAAAGCTTCTCGTAAAGTACATCTGCCTTTCGGAGTCGGCATAAAACTGAAGGTCCCTCCATTCAGGAGTACAACACTGAGCTATATAGTGTGAGCACCAAATAAATAAAAATAAAGTAAAAATAAAGTAAAAATATGTTTATCATGATCGCACTCCTTCGAAGCCTAAGGCCTATGTTACATTCATACATACGATTACTTCACTTTCCGCATTAGAGCCAGACACCACTAAAACGTGAAATTCACAACTGAAATGAATGAGGGAACAAACTAAATATGCAGCCGCAAAATGAACACAGCAAGTTTTTTTTTGCATAGAAAAGGGGATTTTCCATAATAAAGTAATTAACTTAGATTTTACGAATACATAACCGCCGTGATGTGACTTACTTTTTTTTTTTACTTTTTTACCAACAAGCGAAGTTGCTTGCATGCCTCAACATCGTGACTTTCGTTTCCGTTTAAGTTTTCTCGCGAAAAAGCCTTAATTGATTCATAAAATCTACCCAGCCGCATAAATACATAAGTTAATTAATACTTCAGTGACTCTAGAAATTCATATTGCCATTGCCAATGTCGGCAATTTTTTTGCTCCGTCAAGTGAATTTATTAAAAGCCCATTTGTCGGTGAAGTCGGAAAGCGTCTTCCGCTCAATGATAACGCGCATAAAGCTTACATATTTAGCTTATCTTTTTAATGTTAATTTCAAATGCGTTCGAGCTTCGAACCGATGTTTTTTATAACATTTCTTTCTAAATAAGTATTTTTATTGTTTGGTTCGCTTTTTTGCAGGTTTGATAATTTTAGATTTCTTAGAAACGCTTCATATGGGTTTTATTGTTTACATGTTAGAGTAGCTTGTATACATAATTCGAAGCTGGTATTCGTAATTTTTTATATATTTCTTATGAACTTTGCTTGCCGAATTGCATTACAAAAAAATATATAAAATCCGAATTGCAAAGGGAAGCTACTAAACGCAAAACCAGGTAACTTTAGTCGGCGTTCCCAATGTTTAACCCATTTACTCAGCCAGTCTCTTTAACTCTTTTCAAACCGAAAACGGAAGTACGACACGGTCAGGTTTGCTTTGCACTGCCGCAACAGCAAATATTACGACCCTTTCTGGCGCTGGCATACTCAGCAATGTGTCCTACAACACCTTTCCTGCGCTTGCCTTCACAGAGTGGAAAGTCAACCTGATGCCATATTGCTGCCGGGTATTTTTCCACACCGAAACGCTTATCGAATTCAGAGGAGGTCAGCGCGTGCATTTGACACTCCATTGTTGGAGTGTGGCAGGTAGATATGTATGTACGTATGTACTTGCTGCTGAAATGTTTTTTGCGTAACATTTGAGTTTAGAGTGACTTACAGCCACCTTCCCCCCACTTCTCGACGTATACTCGTTTGTCAATGACGCAACTAACGGCATACATGTCGTGACGAACAGCGCTCGTCGATTGTGTAATCGTTCGCCCATTCGATGATGTATGTATTAACATATCTCACACCTTCAGCTGATAGCTCCTAAAGCGGTTGCCACCATTTGCATCGCCGATCTGTTTGCTGGAGGAGTTCATTGTTCGTCCTTCGTTCGCGCATTCGTGCGTTCGGTCATATACGGTCGGCATTCAATCGGAATTCAGCACAGTGAGTAGGTTTTTCTGGAAAAGCGTAGTAACCTATTTACGCTGATACACCCACGTGCCACGTGTCGTACCTGCCACACCGCGCAACCGTCGCTCTGTCAACGAACTCGCCTTTCGCAGACGCCCAGACACAGCAGCTAACTCAGCGGGCGCCGGAAGGTGCAACAGCTCCGATGGTTGGCCACAGTATCGTCGTACCGCAACAACAGCTATGCCACCACCTCGACAATCAGGAGGGACATGAGAAAAAATGTCCACTGATAGCTACATATCTACATACATACATACATACTTATGTATATGCAACGGCATCGTCGTTGACGATGACGAGAATATCGATTTGTTGGCTGGCTTGTTGAGTCGCGTCGTCAAGTGTTCGAGTAAACTCGTTTTTCTGTCTGCACAGACTGCTCGGTGTTGTTGGCTTTATACAATGACGTCACTACGAGGTCGACCTCAGCGCAGTCACCAACATGCAGCGGCAACAACAAAAATTACAACTGCGTAAACGATGACGACACAAACGTAAAGCTCGTCGATGCACAACCAACCGTCGGAGTTGCCACAACGCGACACAACTAATCAGAGAAGAGGAAAAAACAAAAACGAATAGTTAAGTGGTTAGCAAAGTGAGCCGTTGCAGTGGCGTCAGGTCAGTTTGGGTCGGTAAAATAGGCCGACAGGTCACTCAGAAAGCATTGGCCCAGCAGACTTGTGAACAAGTGACGTACATATGCAGATTAATAACAAATATGCAACTGCATAGGTAAAAATAGGTAAAATCGAATTGGAAATAGGAAACACTAAAGTGGTTCATTGTGTAAAAAAATTAATTACGTCACAGAATATGCTTTTTGTATTTCAGTCTACACGCGTACGTGCAATTTTCATTCGAATTGTGTCAGTTGTATGCCGTTCGCGAATATTCGCTTATGCGCAATACTCTGACCTCGAAACGCACTTAAATATACCTCTAAGGGCAGCGTCGACAGACACTTCACAAGTCTAAAGGTCTGATTTCATAATCTGTGCGTAGCATTTAGCAATTAGCAATTATATTTTTATTGTGTTACAGGTAAGGCTATCCGAGGATTTGCTTTCAAATTTGCGGATTTTGCACATTTTATTGTGCAATTGTTACCCAATCATTGTAGAAGCTTATAATAATTTAATTTGAAAAACCTTCTTCCTGCTTAAATTTCAATTTTCAATTCTGCCGATATTTTCGGGCGAGGTACACCTTTTGACAAAGTCCAACAGGTTTCCAAAGTTAGTACGATAGTCTGGATAAAGAGATGTAACAAATGTTTTTTGTTGTCGATAATTCGCGCACATTCTTGCAAGGTACCTTAGCCAAATGGACCGCAGGCATTAAATGTCCAACAGGGGTCTCTTGCTGCATTCCAGGGCACAAGCATTGCAGATTGTCGTACAACAACCAGCCCCCACTTTGCTGCAAAGCGCATCGCCGCTGCACAAATTGCAATCGTCTCACTTTTGCACACCTCCGAACCCAAAGCACCCACCCTTGCGGACGGACGTGGGCATGTCAACACCTACTCAAATACGCTTTTACCACTCGGCTTTGCAGGCGCAAGAGGGTGCGGATTGTGTGATGCAATGCGCAATAAAGCAATAAATGCGCGCCTGCGACCCACTTACCACCCACCACCCATTTAGCTTAGCCGTCCATTCGGACCAGCTGCCGCGCAATGCAGCACCGCTGCACTCGCCCTCCGTCTGCAGTCTTAAAAATGTTCTCCTTTTTATTGAAATTTAAATTACATATGTATACGCTCAACGCCAGCGCTCAGGCTCAGTCGGTCACCAGTTGTTTACCAAAGCTCTTGAACTTGAAAATCGCGCTTCGTCATAGTTGCGGAAATTGTCAGCTCAGCACAAACCGTTCAAGTCGTCGCAATTTACATTTCCTAGTATTTACACATGATCGGTTTCTTTCGAATGTTCGGTTTGAGCTATTGATTGCCATAGTAGTTTTCGCATGTTTCGCTTTTCTTTTCGTTTATGAACTGACGTGAACCAATAATTTTGTTTGTTTGTTTCTTTAAGTGTAAGTGAAAAGTGTTCGTAGTGCTTTTTGATAACATCAATGGAAAAATTTCCGAGCGCTTCTCAAAAGGTGCATCCATTCAATGAGCAAGCATATTGGAAATGTTTCGGAAACTTTGATAGTGCTAGCTGCCGTTAAACATTTAATTAGGTAGCACTTAAAAGGATACTTTGTGCACATCTACAAGCGCTAGGCAGTGTGACAGTGTTGGGAAAACTCTGTGTCCTTTAAGGTTCTGTGACTATATTTTTTAACTGAATATTACTTTGAATGCTTTTAGGCTCTTAGCGCGAACATTACTGGCCATCAGTGCACCTTAAGATTGTCTTAAACAACAGAATAACTTCAAAGTTCAACGAAATGCATTTTCCTTTTATTGCAGATAGATATCAATGTTACGAATTCTTGCAAATTTTGCGTTCAATATCAAATTGAGACCGCTTTAATTTTTCAGCAGCATTGCAAAATTCACACACTTTCTCTCTCTCAGTCGTGCACTATTCTCTTGCGGAGAGCCGTTCTATGTACATAAGTGTTGCGTCGCTGCACTTTCGGTTTCCTTTTACATTCCTTGCTTTGTATTCGAACTTTTTGCGTCGCATTTTAATTTCACGTCTTTTGTTTCAATTACCACTTGTGTTTGAAATCGTAGGAAAGGCAATAAGCAAGGCAATAAGTAGACAGTGTTTCGAACAGCTGGTCGGTCGTTGCGAACAAACGGAAAACCAATTTTATTCAAATACATACTCGTACGCATGAAAATAAAGGCGCAATTTAAAATATTTTATTTTTTTCAGTTACGCGTGGAAGCATTTACGTTGCGAATTCAAAAAAAAAAAAAAATGTCTTCTACATTTAAATTTTACTGCGCAAATGTTGCAGCTAATTGTTATTTTATTCACTCGCTAATCAGTGCTAATCTCGTTTAAAACTTTAAAGAGTATTAAGCAAAAAACAAAATATTTAAGACACATATTTTATTGTGAAACGTTTTTGTGCCGGAAATAGTGTAAATTCAAGAAATATTCGAAAAACCAGGTCTATGTTTGCACTTTTGCGCGATTACTTGATGGGTAAAAAACTGGGCCGTGTTGCAAGAAAGGTGAGTACATACATACATACATATGTACATATATATATCCGTACATAAAAATATCGAGCATTTGAGTGATTTATAAAAATTACTCGAAAATGCTGTGGAAAAGGGTGCGCTTTCAACCAATTAGTAAGCTTAATCACTTAATAAACTCCCACGTAATTGTGAAAAACTCTTGCAAGGTGCACAGATTGTAGGGATTGCAAAGCTTTACCATAGGGAAAGAGGGATTTTCCGTGCAATCTGTGCTCCTCAAAAGCGTTTTGCAATACTTGAAGAACCCCCAATTGCTTTCCTACTTCTGCGAAAGTGATTTGCTTATCATTTTTGCTGGTGATGAATTGAAATTCATGTAAAACTTAATTCTACCTAAACATTAGTTACATACATATATATAATTGTACTATCTATGTATGTATGTATGTACATACATATGTCCATATGATATGTATGTATGTAAATACATATGTAGGTAATAATTTATGTGCAATATGTACATACGTTTATCTAATCAAGGTGGCTAATTTTTTAACCGCATCGACACATGTTCGTGCTTCAATATCTGTATTTTATTTTTATCATTTCTGATTGCGCTTTGCTCAGATTTTGCCAACTTACAAATAAACAAATATCCTAATTTACCATTCAATCTCGTTCATGGGTTAGTGTGTGGGAAGCAGGGTGTTAAAGGCCCGTTTGTCGCTTTACCAAATATTCGGCGTTGCTAGAGATGTGATCGCTTTATACCATAGGTACACCGATTGGGAATGATGTACCTTTGTAAGTATGTACTACATACATATGTAAGCACATTGCGGTCATATATGTTCATATTATTCATTTACAAAACAACAGTTTTAGTGGTAGATGTTCTAACCGCTATTCTTTTTTTTTTTTTGATTTCCCAAATAAAATCTTCACCAAACTAGCCTCGCGCTCAATAAAATTGTCAATTATTAAAATTGCAAGGCCAATAAAACTGTCAAAAATACATATTTTTTTTTGCAGAGGTTGTTGCTCATTTTGTAGCTTACAAAGATAAATTTGGTTGATGATATCGAAGAAAATGCTCAAAATCTTTTGCAAAAATCAACGGTAATATTTTGCCTCTTGAAATATGCATACATCGTACTAAAATTTAATGGGCTACAAATAATTACTGAAGAACATGCAATTTTAAGTTGAAAATTTCATTGAAAGTACTATAATTACCATAAAGATGCATCTTTTTAATCAGTAGTGTGATTGGAAATAAAATTGTTGAATTGTTGTTGTTCACTCTGTGCGACCCTTTGGCAACTCTTTCCACTCGTCAAAAAGCTCTGCTCACAACTTCAAACTTTCTAAAGTTTGTGAGAGAGACGATGATCGTCTCTTCTATTAGCGATTCTCACAGGCGAAAGACGTGGTAAGTGGAGTTCCAGTAAATATTCAACTTCAGAATTCATAACACATTTCCCTCAAAACTCCCTGCATACAAATAAAATACTTGATCCCTGCATTATTTGAAACGAACCTGTCGGGAAATATACGAGAATTTTAAGATTCATTTTGAATTTCGTTTATCTCATCAAACTATTATAAAAATTGTAGGTAAATTAAAAAAAAAATTTTATTATATTTTCAAATATATATTTTGCAACATAATTAATTTTAGTAAGTGATTGATTTTTGAAACATTTTTTACTAATTTAAATGCATTTTTTGTTTTCTTTAATTTTCATCGGTTTTTGTTGGAGTATGAAATATAATTTATGATTGTTGTGTAGTATAAAATATAGTTAAAATTTGTGAAATAAAATTAATTTTTTTAATTGCTCATCTAAACTTGAACCTTAGAACGCAAATTAAAGAAAACAATGTATCTTCAGTTAACATTTTTGTCTTCGTGCAATATTTTTTTTTTCATAACTACGCAAAACATTTGTTTGCAAATATTGAAAATATATGTATATAATTATAGTAGGTGCACATTTTGGCAATATCGCCTGGTATGTAGAACATACAAACACACAAACATACGTACATACATACTCGTACAAGTACACACGCATGTCTTTTTTGTTATTTTTTTCTTGGACGTTGTTGTAGCTCGCTACCCTTCAGTGGCCTATCGAAACCAGGATAAGCCTGTTGGCATGTGCTTAGCGGTTTAGTACCGATAAAGACCACAGTAACCCAATTATACTAAAAAAGTTACTATATATGGACAAATAATAACAAGAATTGACATTGATAAAATTGTTTGATTTACATACATACATATATTGAGTTATATTCTTTAAATAAAAAAAAAAAATCGAAAAAAACCTTTACAAAGAAAGGAATTTTAGCGTGCTTGCATATTTAAGCAATATTCACTTTAACAGAGGGTTGAGAACACGGCCGTTAGCATAGAATAAAAGAGAATGACACGTGGCAAATATTAAAAAAACTGTTTATATAGATCAAATAAAAAGTACCCTAATGTTATGTTTATTCATACGGTAATGCTTTTATATAATATATACATATGTGTGTACATATGTATGTAAGTATGTATGTTGGAAGATTCGCCAACAATCCTCCATTAAAACTATACATTTGCCATTTGCATACATATTTCAAAAGAAACCATCAAAAATAGTTAAAAGTTATGAAAATTAAAAGGAAAAGGAAAACAATTAAAACAAACTATTTGTAAGTTCATTAATGAATGACTCGCTTATTGGCCTCTCTGTTGCTTTAAGCGTTTGAAATATTCGCACATTTATATTTACTTACCTAACATACATACATATGTACATACACGTACGCAGTGTTTATTAATACCAGGAATGCTAATCCCGCAATACCGTTTTGAATATACAAAACTGAAATGCAAATGTTTATTGAATTTTATTTAAAAATTAAATTTTAGTTGCAGAAATTAATAGAAATTGCGAAGTTCAATAGTTGATGTTAGTTGGACCTGAAACTTGCCAGCAATTTCAAGTTTTTACAAGACCAGAAACTAAGAAGACAAACGAAAAAGTAAATGACGTGCGCTCTCAATCAGAAATTGCAAAATGTGACCTTAAGAATTCCTTATTTTCAAAGCAAATTTCGGAAAACTTTTAAATTATATGAATAAATGAAAAAAACATAAAAATTTACCAGTCTTAACCCTCAAAGCGTTCCAATGCTCTTCGGCGTTTCCCTCCTTCTCTGTGCGCCATTACATTCTTTGAAAATTGTGCAGGTTTTTTCCAGAAAACTTGAGGTACAAAGTTAGATTGAGATTCGCAAAAAGCTTATTAAAGTTCCTCTAATCGGCGCAAAACTTCAGTTTGCTAGTATTAAAAAAAAAAAACGCCAAGTTTTTACTGCTGCTCACCATTAGAAGAGAGTGGGCAAGTGTTAACTCTAACTCTATCTTCTATATCCGAGAAGAGTAAGTCTGTTTCTAATTCAAAGATGAAACCCAAATCGGGTTTGTAATAAAAAAAAACACCTGGAAATTTCGGGATTGATAACTTTCGCCAATATTGATATCTCTAGCTCACACACACACATACATATATGTATAAATGCATATGTATGTGTAACCATTAAGCTAAAAGCTACGCTCGTGTTGGGTACACTGATCCATTGACGTCGCTGACCTTTAGTCAAATGTCTAGTTATGTTATGTATGTGTACATATGTAAGTATTTAACTATATGTATGTATGTATATGTTTGGCATGTGGACATCTGTCCATTTAGTCCAAGTCGTATTTGAAGTTTGGGAGACCGCGGTATGGCACCTACATACCTAATCAACGAATGCCCGCGCCGTCGCCGCCACAAAAATTGAAGTTTTTCATTTCGTTTTAGAAAGCGTCACAGCGTCACTACACTTTCCCCAAATTTAATAAGCAGTTTCAGCAAGTTCAGTATGTAATCGAGACTAAGTGTCAAATTGCAAAATAGAGTCTCTAAATTGTGATCAGGGGATGTCTCGATTCGATAGAGAATTGTTAAAATTCGAACGATTCAGAGAATGAAAGCATTCGCCTTTCGAAGGGTTGGGCTCTTATCAAAACTTTATTTTTCAAAATATTCAGTAGATTTTGTTTAAGTAATGTTGTTGCCTTTTTTTTTTTAACTTTACAGCTTCTAATCATTACCTAACAATAGATAGGTTTGACCACAGGTTTTCTTTTATAACTTGTATGTGCTTACGCAAGTCGTGTGTGTACTTTCCTTCCAACTGTCGTCTTTTTAACGTTTTCATTTAACAAAACCGCAATTTAGTCGGCAAACCCAGTGGGCACCGCGTAAGTATATACGCATTTATGTATTTATGTTTACCCATTGTACACAGACATTATGTAGATATGTGTTATTGAAGCGCGATTTTAGTTTTAGGCGACATTGTGTCTGGCCGAATGAAGTACCTACTAATTTATCTAATGGTCCAGTAGGGCAAGGTGAGAGCCACTAACTGGTTAGGACAAGCTTTACGCGCAGGTGTAGTTAAAATTTAGTCGTTGGATTCGTAGCTGAATTAAATTAGCAAAGACTTGAAAATCACTAAATGATATTCAATACAAAAATATCACTCGAGATCAAGAAAAAAAAAATGCAAAATTTGAAGATGACCGAGTAAAACGGGTTTTAAATTTAAATTTGCCGTCGAATATACTAATGAAATATTATAATATGAACATTCATTCATACAAACATACATATTAAACCAATGTTTAATAAGCCAATTGGTCTCTTTATTTTTGTTTTTGTTTCGAAACTGTCATTAATCTCCAAAATTCCAAAATAAAACTATAAAGGAGAGAGCGTTAAAAATGTGATTGTGTTTCTAAAGTAACAAGCGTTAATTTTATATGTACGTAAGCCCTGGCAGCTAGTATTTAGATATAAGCATTTTGTTTTATCTAATAAATAATTATAATATATACATACGTGTTAACATACAATGAAAATTTCAAAGCTACATATGTATGTAAGTATGTATCTTGTTTGAGTTAATAGCAATTCCAAATCTAAAGCATTCAATGAGCAAAGGCCGAGGCTAGCCTCTCCACAAACAATTACAGACTATTACCTTGAAAATTATTTATATGTACGTATTAAAAAGCACAATGAAAGGATCAATACATTTTTCGCAGAATCTTTTTACCGAACATCATGGATTGCCTTATCGAGTATTATCATCGTCCAAACTGATTAGCTATAAATTGGAACATCCATGTGGAGAGAGAGTTAAAGAAGCGGTGGTTTGAGGAACTAAATTGCCAACACTTTCAGGTTCTCGAGCGACCAAATTAAGTTTTTCAAAGTTCCTTAATTCAATACCTCTTTGAGTAAAAAGTAAGCGAGTACTTTCGAAATTAATGCAAACGGGTAATTTGAGTGTTGAAGTTCGCTAATTACCTCGTAAAAATAATAAGTACTTTGTGTATTATTAAAATATTCTCAGTATATTCGTCAATATCTGTGAAAGGTTTGGCGCTTTATATAGGTATGTATTTGCCTATTTTAAATGAAATAAAAATTAAACGACTATGTATATGGTTAGAAAAAGCACTGCACCCCGGAGGAAAAGGACTGGGGCTGTTTTTCGTGGTTTGGCGTTGGACCATGTATGTACCTCAAGGTTGGTAAAGGATTGTGGTTTGCCTTAGCTGGCCTAGTCAATCCCCTAGTCAAAACTCGATCGAAAACTTTTAGAGAGAGTTAAAACAAAGTAAAGAGAAGCAAATTTTCACAACAAAGACCAATTGTGGAATTTTGTGCAAAAAACCTGGTACGAAATTCCAGTCAACACCTGCCGCTAACTTATTTCCAATAAGCCGAAAAGAATTACAAAAGTATTCCAAAATAAGGACGAAATATATTAAAAAGATACCAAACGTTTAGCGTGAATTGAAATGAAATATAAAACCTTCTTATATTTTTATTATTATTATTAGTTTTTAAGCTAATTTCAAAAAAATTTAAATTAATTTAATAATTTAAATTGCTAAATCTTTTGTTTATTTATTATATTAGAGTTGACGTAACTTATGCAATTTAATATTTTTTTACCCGTACCTTAAATAAAATTAAATTTATCAGTCATTAAAAAATGTTTTAAGCAAGTTCAGGTGGCTAAAACAGTTTTTTTTAGAATACCGACGTCGTTCAACATTTGCGTGAAAAACGAATTTTTCGAATAAAATTTTCAAAAATCAAGGCATGAATAACTACGAGTATTAGTCAAAATTTGTAAGTACATACATACATACATATGTAGATATGTACCTAAGTATGTATAAGACACTGCTATTATTTTTACCTCCACCGTATTTAGTATGTATGAATGTATGTAGGTACAAATGTATGTGTGTGTGTGTATTTTCTGTAATGTCACCAAAAATGTTGAACTGTTGTGCTTTTCAGCTCCACCTGCTCCCTTACCCATCTCAATTTCGAACTAAATACCCTGCCACAACTTCATACATATTTACATACATACATACATACTTATGTACATACATATGTATGCATATACCACAACACCCATTAGCGCCTTCCACCGCTCAACCAACAGTTCTATATTCCTGCAACAACAAATGTAATAAAGCAAACAAAGGCGACGCACAAATTTAAGCATCTTCGCCTCAGATGCGTTTTTAATTTTAATGTTTTGTTTTGCTTCCTTCTCGCTCGCACTGCGAACAGTCGTTGAATGAGCGCCAAACGCGCACACCAGCCCCTGCACTCCTCGTAATATAATTTAAATACACGAGTCAATCGCGTTGTTTGTGTGTGATATTTTGTTGTTGCTGTGGTGATGGATTTTGGACTTGACAGTGCAGCGCTTCAATTTGTAGCGTTTTGTGTAATTTTTCAAGCCTCTGTTGTTTGTATGTAAATAACGGAGAAATAGTGAATAAATTGTGGATTGCAAGTGCCACGAACGGTCAGCCGAAAGAGATAGAAAGAGAAGGTTACATCGAAGCGATGTGGTAGAGAGAAAGGTTAAAAGCTTGTTCCCCAACGACACCATTTACTCTGCATTGCTGAAATTCCTTTAAAATTACTTCGCAAGTACAGCTGTACGCACAGATTTGTATCAGTAAGTATTTATGTAGAAGTGTGTGTAAACGCGATTAATAAAAACACACATTGATTGCCGTTTGCAATATGCATTCAATTGCTGCAACTACAACACGAAACAAAAACAAGTGAAGTCGGTCGCCGTACATACATACATCCATACATCCGTACATACATATTTTTTTGAAGCGCCAACGGAAAAGCAAAACAGAGAGTCGGCACCGAACGAACGCAACAGTCGTATTTGCATTGGTTCTTTAAATGAATAGAGCGTCCGTTGCTTTTCTCCGTTCAAGAGAGGGGAAGCGAGTTGTTTTCATTCCATCTTGTTTCCGAATCATCGGGAACGAGTGGAATGTATGGAACACTATGAACTCTGTGCAACGATGCAGCTACATGGCTCCAGGAGCAGAAGCGTAATGACAGTTTATTTTTAAAGTTTGATTGGTTTGGTTGTATTTGAAAAGAACGATCGCATAACGAGCGCGAATATTAAATTTGGGGCGCCAAACAGTTACACATTTCTCAAAGAAACAAGCTCTTGAAAAATATAAATTGGTTAGTTAACAAAGCAATTTTGCACCCGAATTTTCTTACTGAGAGATTAAGGTGAAAATATTCAACAAAAAATACATATGTACATATAAAGAGTGAAACTATCGAAGGAAATTTGCAAAGAGTGATCTGTAAAATAAATGCAAAGGTATGTGAAGTGCTTTGTAAAATAAAGTAAAAATTTTCAAAAAGGCAACAAGTCCTTTGAATTTGATGCATAAAGTGAATTTAAACAGAAGCAAACAAAAATCGTGAGTGAAAACATCAAATAGTGATTTAAATTGACAAATTGCTCGTTCAAATAAAACACTGTTTGAGCTTGGGACATTAAAAAAAAAACCAATAAATGCATAAAGTTAAAATCAAATATTTTTGTATTAAGCAAATTAAATTTGAAGCTTATCTAAAGCGGTGAAAATTTCTGCAAATGGCAGTAAATGATCGAATTGGAGAAATTCTTTAAATTTGATTTTTATTTCTTCGTTACTTTTGGGGTTTCAACAAAAAAGGCTCCCCAATGAAATGTAAAAGCTGGTCAAATAAAATCAACAATTTTGTTGTTCGACGCCTGAAATCAATTAAGGTAAATAAAATGAGTGGTTTAAACATTAAAAGTAAAAGGGTCTAGACAAGCAAGGAGGAAAACGTTTTTAAAAATAATATGCGAATTATAAAAAAACGAGCGAAAGTTTTTCTTTTATTAAAATTAGTTTATTTTGCTCGTCCAAAAATTTGGTTCGTATGTAATATTGTGTTTTTAATTACCAAATGATTTACAACTACGCGCCAAATTACTTCCAAAATTCCGAGAAATAAAATTTTCAAAATGTGAAATAATGACGGGTTTGTTTTGCTTATCGAAACAACTTTTCAATATGAAAATTAAATTTGACTGAAATATCTTGCATTGCATTTTAGAGTCTTTTATCTAGATTAAATTTAATAATCTTTTGTTTCTATAGTAATAAATTATGCAGGCTTCACACAAGTTCCTTACACAGAATAATTATCAGGTATTTCGCTCGATGTACTATGAAGTATTATTTGTTGAAACTTTATAGAGTGAGCTAACTTTTTGCCAGAAGAAAGTTCTGTTGTAAAATTTTTATTTAAGTTCATATGCACGTGTACACAACTAAAAAATATGTTAAGTTGATTTAAAAGTGGACGATTATTCGATACACATGCACTTATGTACATATGTGTGTACGTATGTATGTGTATATACGAATTTTTTACTATACAATTTCTGCAAGAATTTTTCCAAAAACTGAAACGTAAACAGAAAATATACATACATAAAAGTACCTACATACATACAACATATTTTATATGTTAGGAAATGTTGCGATAATGGTACCAAAATTTGCAATCATTTACGATTTCGAGCAGATACTCGAGTAACAAAATGAAGGCAACAACGTCAAAAGAAATTCCACGAATGCTGCAATGGCAACAAAAATAACACGAGTAACAGTATAAACAATAATGAACAAACACAATGACGACAACAACAAGACCAACACACAAATATCCAGGTCATTGTCGTCGTCGTCATCGACTTTTGGACAAACGATCGGCCGGACGGTCGTTCATTTGGTTGTTTAGTAATTTCTTTGTTGATTGGAGATAGAGAGTAGGATAATATAACAACGCCGCAGTCAAAACAAAATACGAAAAATAGCAATAACAGAAAATAATGTATGTACATACAGATGTAGGTGGGTAAGTAAATATCTATGTACATACATACATACATACATATGTACATATATACATATTTAAGTACCTATGTGTGTATGTAAATAAACGAAAAACGTTTTTGATTAAAAGAAATCATAGGTACATATGTATGTAGGTACCACCTACCTGTATGCAAAAAAACGCAGATGATCGGGCGTATTTTTTAACAGCAGTAACAAGAGAAAAATAATATATCTTTTCAAAATTTGTTCGACCAATCTACCGAAAATCGTAAAATCAAATTCTACGCGACTTGTTTTCCGCTTTGTGTTGTGTTAAATTTTGCTTCATGATCGTTTGAGCTGACCGCCGCTGGTCAGGTTTCAGTATTTTGGATCCAGCTTGTATGCAGTAATTATGTAGGTAGGTAGGTAGGTAGGTACCAGTTTTTATTATTGTCAGTGGTTGCTCTAGTGCCAGACTATTTCTGCCACGGAGTTCCTCTTTCGCGTTATGCTCTTTCCGCCTTTCACTTGCCTCGAATGAAAATCGCAATTTTTAATTTTTTCACTTATTTTATGTATTTATAACATTTATAAATACCAATACTCCCGACAATATACATAGAAATGAGCCACCTGAACACCATTTGACGCATTCGTAGCACTTTGTAGATGTTTTCTCAGTGCCCTTTAATGGTATTTTCTGTGTTCAATTCAAATTCACTCGGCAAGATTTATTTGCAAAGTTTTAGTTATTTTTTCTTTTGTAAATAAATAAGCAGAAAAAAATGCTACATAAGGATAAGAAATAGGATTAATACAAATTTAATAACAATCTTCATAAAAACAGTCCTTGAGCCCTGTGATAGCGTTGACCGACTTAAACAGGGACTGGGGCACACCAAATGTGTAAATTTTGTTATCAGTATTATTCCGATTTTTTTTTTTTTTTTTGGAAAGATGTATGTAGCTACATTTGCAATGAAAAAAAGGTAACATTTAAACGGAGATTCAATCAACTTTTTTTTGCTTGTTATTTTATCAGTTTAAACCAAACTATTGGCGCGAAGGGAGCAGTTGAAAATAGAGAGAAGTTCCTTTATGTAATTTTTCTCTATCTTAGGTTCTTCCGTTCTCGCCCTTCATAGACTACATACATATGTACATGCATATGTACATACATATATACATACATACATACATATATATATACATACATACATACATACATACATACGTATGCATGTACCAATAAACATAAATAGATAAATTATGTTTGGTTTTGGTTTTTGTTGCAAGTACTGCACTCATCGGTTTCGTTGGTGTCAGTACGACATGCCTGCACATACATACGTTTTCAATATCGTTCTAAATCTATTTGTATGTATATATGTATGTATGTATATTGTGTTTATGTACTTATGCATGTATATATTTAAATGGCGTCTGCGCCGCAAGTACATTATTTATGGCTGCCCTTTTGCCAATTCCGCTTTGTGCCTATTCTCCCTTTTTTCTATGGTATTACCCTCACACCATTACTTGTGTTCTTTTTCACTTCCACATTGCCTGTTGTTGCCTCAGCTGCCATATAAATTGTAAACGATGTAAAACTACAGGAAAATTACAATTCTCTGTTTTGTTCTGCACTTCGCATCTGTTGCCTTCTCGTTCCCGCTTTTGCGCTCGCACGACCACGTTTCCAATTCTTTCTGCTTGTCCTCGTTTGCCCTCGCGTAAACCCCAATCCGCTTACCAATGTGCAATCATCAATGACGTTGACGACGACGACGACGACGACGTAAACGTCCACGAAGCAACATAAACTGCAAACTGCAACCAGAAAGAAGACGAGGTGGTGGAAGAAGCAGCAGAGCGATGCAGACGGCAATTACACATTTACAACATGGGCAGCTGGTGCAGCCAATGCAGTACAAACATACATACAATGTACTATGTATATACATACATACAAACATAATATCGCCTCTTGCACGGCGCCCATGTCACTTCAACGCTTTTTCCACAAGCTCTGTTGTAACTTTCCGTCTGCCCGTGCGACTATCTGCGTTGCCACGCTACTCGGCTGCGCCCGTCTTTTGTTGTTATTCAATATCTTTGTTTTTTTTTTTTGCTGTTGCAGCCTAGTTTCGGTTTCAGTTGATTTAATTTCAGTTTCTGTCTCTCTATATAAACATTGCTTGGGATATCTTTTTGTTTTGACGGCAGTTTTTTATTCTGGTTGTTTGGCTTTTTTCGCGCATTCGTCTTAGTCTTTTCCGCTGGTTGATGATCTGTCAGCCAAGTGTTGTTGTACATAGGTAATTCATTGTTGTTTATTTACATTCAAGCGCATACATTCATACATACATACATACATGCATACATACATATGTATGTATACATTTACGTACTTACATAGTTCACCTTATTTATTCGTTTTATTTTCATTTCGTTTTCCGCGAGTTACCTCGGACCTCGGGCTGAGTTTGTTGTTCAATGGGTGGCAGAGCGAGTGTGGGGAGTGTCGAGTGTTTTTTGTTTTTGTTTTTTAATTTATTTTTAATTTCAAATCATCCTTCAGCGTACATACATACATCTGTTGTGTATCTGTTCTTTAAGTTAATTTCATTTAAGTGGCGACGTCACTCATTGCTCGGCTTTGGCCTCTTTTTGCTTGGGTTTCGTTTTACAATTTTTACTTCCTCATTGCTATTCTCAGCATTTGTCTTCAACGCAAAGTATTTACTGCCAGTAGTCCGATCGCAGACAGCAAAATATTTACACGCGTTCAAATAAACACAGAAACGAAAACACATACACACTCACATACATATGTACATACATACATACATGCATGCATGCATACATACAGATTTATGTCATTTACTTACATACATATGTTAACATAGGCCTAGAAGATTCCCCTTTCATGTCTGTTTGGATGGCCTTAATGGGCCTTTGCATGTATTTATACGTGTAAATATAAATATTTTTTCTCAATATCAACTACTAGAGAATGAAAAGAAAACCTCCAAGAAGTACTCAAAAAACTTACAAATGTAAGCAAATCTTAAGTCTTAAGAAATCCGCAAGCAAGGAAAGTTTCATGAACAATAAAAATATCAATAGTAATTTAAGTTGCATGAGCGCTATGCTATTTTAAATGAATTTAAAAGTGTATTTCTAATTATTTGTTAGTGTAAGAGTATGGGTGCGTTCGCTTTTATTTCGTGGCATTGCAGATGCCTGATTGACGCCAGTTTATTGTTGTTCCCACAGTCAATGCAAGTAAAGTGGATTGTTTTTGGTTTGTGCTGCCTTTTTCATCCCGCTCGAGCGGAGAAGTTGAGGCGCGATCCAGTTTTGACGCAGATTAAGGGGCAACGGTTCATCCACCGATGCAACGTAAACATTTTCTCTCATTTGAGCACACACACACAAACCCACAAACGCGATTCGGCACAGTGTAGTGCTCCGTTTTCGTTAGTCAGCTTTTCCGCAGTCGCAGCTATGTAAGTTCGGCAATTTCTGTTTCCGTAAACAGCTTTGAGGTTGTTTGGCTGCAACGTCATGTTGCTGTCGTTGGCAAAAATTGTTGTTGTGGCTTGTTTCAATTTCGAGAAGGTTAATTGAAAACAACAAAAGGTACGCAAACAAAAATCGAAAGCAAATACGAATAAAAAAAAATCATTCGCAAGCATTCCATTTGAAAAACAACACACACGCAAACAAATGGGCCTCCAATAGCTCTCCAACCATTTTTTGCTATCCCACTTAAACTCCTCCGCCTCTCTCGTATTCATACGCACACACACACACACGCATATATACATATGTAGATAAGCATATAGTCGTATAGAGCCAACATTCCATACGCGACGACTGACTTCAAAACAAGTGTAGCTAGAGCTGCCATTGAGCGTTTGGTGGTGGTGCAGTCTCGTGTGTCCGTCCCCATTACTCCTGCGCCGCCGTCCCCGCTCTAGCTCTCGCTTTCTCTCACTCGTGGAGCAACAATCGCAATCCAATACGAAAATGTGTGTGTGCAGCTAAATTCATTGAGAAACAACCGTAAGCAATAGTTTTTTCTGCCGTTTTGGAAATTTGGCGCCTTACAGCCCCCAAACCGTGCCCGCTCACCGATATCAGCCTCATAAATACATAGCTGTGCTCACTTGCACACTCGCTCCCTTGATGTCGTTTGTAGAACTAGGAGATGTGCACGATTTGAACGTCATTCCATGTTCGCTCAATAGTTGCTCGCCTTGTACACCTATTACACATTCCTCGCCTTCGGCAGCTAATGGCATAGCGCGACGTGTTGGGGTGTGCGGTTGTGTCCATGGGGCGCCACAAAATTGAGAGCAGCGCCGAACGAAGTGTAAGTGTACATACATACATACAAACATAGGTACATATGTATGTATATGTATACGGCCAATGTGGAGCGGCAGAGCGTGTGCCTTCGTATGTGTATGCGTATGCGCTTGTGTGAGTGCATAGCTTTAGGAACTGAGAGATCGACTTGGGGCTGATATTCGGGTCTCGCACAGCTTCAGCGGGTCGTGCCGTTTATTCGGTTACGAATGCTTCTACTTTTTCATTCTTGATTAGTTTCTGTGGCGCTTTTGTTGAGACGGACGTCTTTCTGAATTAGTAGAAAGGTGCACGGATAAAAACTGTACAGTGATAAAAAAAAAGCAGCAAAGAGAGAAAAACCCCAAGAAATTGTGTATAATATATAGCTAAAGTTTCTATACATATACATAAGTAAATAATATAAAAATCGCAACTTGTGCAAAAAATTGTTGAAAGTGAAAATTGTGAAAAGTTTAAATAAAAATTTGTATAATTCGAATGAGAAAAAGAAACACAATAATTAAAATTAGTAATGTAAAAAGTGCTTGAGTGTGGTAAAAGAAGGTGTATATGTTCTTTGTTTTTTGCTTTCTTGCTGTGGAAAAACGAAAAATACAAAAGGTGATTTTCGCAATTTTTGCTATTGATTTTTTCTCTTGTTGGTGCGCTTCCTTGGGTGACTGCGGCAAACGTGGTATAGTGGTCTTGGCATAAGGCTCTGTTAGCTAATCGGTTTATAAAAATATATACATATTTGTACATATGTACATATGCATGCATGTATGTACGTTCATAATAACAGCAAGTTGTCGAAAAATCGCTCGACGATTATCTTCTTGCTAGGAATTCGCAAAAAAGCAAGCGGACATTTTTCTACTTTTGAGGCTAAATTGGACAATTAAAAAAAAAAATTTTAATAAAACAAAAATATGTATGTATGTACATACATATGTATGTACATCACTCCTCGTCGCTGTTAGTGCGCTCTGCGGTAGCTACTTGCTCATTCGTGGATTTGACATTCACGCAGATCATAAATACCTTAATACACGCTGCTCTGTGAAGTTTATGTTTTTTTTACGCACTCGAAAATCATAGAACAACTTATAGTCAAACGCCAAAGGGGTATAAATAGTTGACAGTTGGCAGGGGGACGGAGAAGGGTGCAAGAAGGAGCGGCACCGTCCGCACCATAGTCAGTACTACTCATAGCGTACTACGTACAAAAAATTGCATTGTACGTACATATGTATTTGCCCTTCTCGCTTTCCTCGCCGATATAACCGAAAGGTTTTCCTTAATATACATCATACGTACATACATATAGATATGTATGTATGTATGTACATACATACATATATTGTAAGTAAGTATGTATGCTCATATCTAAATAAAATGTACTACGTTTTTACTATCGCTCAACTATTCTGCTATATTCCTCTACACCCTACTTTGTAGTTATTGCCAATTATCAAAAACTGCCGCCATTACTTCGCGGCATTCCTCGCTATGGTACTGGTCCCTCCCCGCAATGCCGCCACCCAGCTACTTAAGAACGGACTTTTTTGTTGTGGAATTTGTATGGATAACATTCAGCGACTCGTCAGTCTGCCTACCTCACTCGCGCACTGTAAGTCTCCTCCGCTCTCCGCTCTCCGCCCACCGGCCTAACGCTCTCCACGAACTCGTATTATTCATTGTTCATTGTGCGTAAATACCACTTCTGACCCGTTTACAATTTCATATGGTAGATAATTCTCCTATACCTTGTTTTCATACAAATAGCTGTCGTCATTCCGCCTCAATAAAACGACACAAGGCCCCTTAAACCCCATCGGTCAGGGAGAGGGACTGCACAGTGCGTAGTTGTTTGCGTTTACAATCACGGCTTGATTGTGTTTGTGTCGAAAAGTGAGCGTAAGACTCTCTTTGCTAATAATTTGGGTAGTATGAAAAGTATTGGTGTTGTTGGCTGGTTGGCTGGCTGGCTAGCATTGCGTAGATTTGGCAATTTCTGAGGAGCTTGTTTGGGTTATCGCTCTATAGCTTGCCATTTGGATACAAAAATGAATCAAGAGGAGGTTGTGTTTTTGAAAAAAAAAAAAAAAAAAAAACAATCGTAAAACTAGACGCACAAAGAGGTAGAGGTAGAGCTAAAGCGAGTCGTGGCATGAGCGTTGAAGAGAGTAGAGAGCAAGACATGGCGACGACGTGTATGCGTACATTTATGCCAGCACAACAAAGTCTGGAGAGCAAAGGTTGCAAATACAATTCAAACGTGGAATTAATAAAATGTTGGAATGTAGAAATTCCACTGTTTGCTTTTCACAGCAACAAAAATTAAATTTTGGGAAACAACTTTATGCTCTTGTTAAAAAAAAAAAACAAATAAGCAGCTCGTAATTTTATTGTTCAACATTTTTTGATAACCGTAAACGACAAAAACTTTCGTGTGTGATACAGATAAACATTTTCAAGTCGGGTGGATATTGAAGTACAGATAAAACGAGCGAAATAACGGTGGTTTTGTGCGCACGGTTGCTTTTTACTGTACTTGTTTTCTTTCGTGCAGATTTGTTGAAGAAAGAAATAAAAGAAAATTCCAATTGTAAAACCAAAATATTTAATTATTTTGTTTTGTTATTTGACTTTTTTTTGGTAAAAAAGTCTCGTCTGCAAAATGCGCCATAATTCCTTTGTTTTCATTCCATTTGCTTTCCGTGCTTTGTTTGCTCATTAATTCCTCTTCGGCTTTCTTCTAATAAAAATTCCTATATAGCGTGTTGCAGACGCAGCTATCAAACACAAGTGTAAAGCAAAATAAAAACAAAAACAACATTCCATTGCAAGCAATCATGGGCGTATGTTGGCGTGAATGGAAAAACAGCAACTACAGCTGATTCAAATACATATGTATGTATGTACATACAAACATATTTTAAATGAGGCCTAGTTTGTAGATGAAGCGGTGAACGGACCTGTGTTCACTACATTACGAATCGTACGTAAACAACAACAAATGAAACAATCAAATCAATGCAGTGCAACAACCGAAACACATTTCACAAAGAAAATCGCTAAACGAACGACTGTATGAGCAGTATACATACATACATATGTACATAAATATGAAGAAATTAACTAAATAGGTACTCCACGTAGGCAACCCAACACACAACTCGGGTCGGTCATCCCGAGATTTAAAAATTGTACAAAATGTTCATATGTATGTATGTATGTATGTAACTGGGACTATATGGTTGAGTACCTTAATATTCTTTTGGCAGCGGTCTGCATTCTAAGCTCTTCAATGTCTGTAGTTCGACTTCTTAAAAAAATATATTTTGCCTTGAAGTTATTATAGGTTACATTTTAGCTCAGGTATTGCAAATTTTCTATATTTTAATTTTTTAATCATTCTTTAATTGAATTAAAGTTTTGAAAAGTCGTTTCAGTTAAACAAACTTCCCCTATACTTAGATACATATTTTTTTTATTTCTCACCAGGCCTTTAACCAAATTTAATAACAATACCTTCAGCTAAGAAAAATTGCATTATTTATGTACATGCATACATATGTATGTATGTATGTATGTACAGTGCCGACGATATGAAATCAGATGTATTCAGTAGATATGCATACGAAAAATAAAATACTGCAAACAAATTTATTATAAGATATGCGCTAAAACTAAGAATGTCAAAACACAAATTCATATGTACATACATACATACATACATACATACATACATACTTCAACTGAAAGTCCGAAATTTATGCGATATGTATTTAAAATATTTTTGTCAGTTTTATTTTTTTTTAATAAACCATTAATTATACTTTTATGAGGTATTGTGTTAGAAAAATAAAATTGGATTATGTCTGTCCCTTGCCCTATAAATCTGCTCAGTGTACTTTGCTGGCCCGATTTGAATTCCTCCACCATTTCATCGTGCATCAATTGGCGTTTGTTTGGAAATTGGACTTTCTGTTTCTTTAAAATTAGTCAGCTGGCGCTTCGTACTATTTGTGACATTATTACTAAGCGCCGCAACGATCGTTTCACACTTCGGCTACGCACACGACAATTACTTATAGAGTAGATTAAAATTAATTTTATTTAAATGTCATTTTCGTCTAGACATTAACGATAGCAGCATCAGCAACAAACAATTTCTGTGCCAACAAATTATAGTATACATAGCGGTGAAAACAAAAACAGAAATGCACATACATACATACATATGTACTATGTATTAGGGCAGGTCCAATTTAACTACATACCATACATATTGTAAACCTATCTATACTTAACAAAAAATATCGAATTGAAATCACACAATTTATTTATTTATTTATTGCGTCATCCCTCTAAACTTTTGCAATCAAATTTTGTGTTCAAAAGTTTGCAAATGAAAAAGGGCACACTCTAATATACATACATATGTACATACATATAGTACCTGCATGTACAAGTGTACATTGCGAAAAATATTTTTAATTTTTTAATTTTATCAGACGTGTACCGCAGCTGTCGTTGTTTTTTTTTTGGCGCTTGTGGGCGTAAATACTTTCGCTTGTTGTAAAACTTTAATATTTTTTACAGAAACAGTCTTAAGCAAAATAAATTCTGTCGCCTATGATTACCAATGCAGCGCTGCCAGAACCGAAAACAAACAACATTTGAAAAATGTTTTCAAGTTTGTTTTTATTTAACTTAAGGCTTTTAATGCAAATTAACCTTTTCATCTGTCTCCCATAAATATGAAAGAATGATGGATCCAAAGTGCAAGGAATAGAACAACGTTCGAAGTTCTTACATTTGTATAACTAAGTACATACAATCCGATCGACACTGATTTTTATTCCGTCAGTCGCTGACGTTGTAGCTGCTCGTGTGCGGCATTTATGCATTTTTCAAAAATTTATCTTTTATTATAAATGTTGCTAAATATACAATACCAGCAGTAAGGGAAATTAAATAGTCGCTCAAATGAAAAGTGAAATCTGTAAAATGTTCAATGGAAATCAATGTAATGTACAGCGAAGGAGGAGGTGTAAAGATAATAATAATTGTGTATTTGGCAAATCGTGTAGATTTAGAAGAATATATGTCTGTATGTATACTTAAGCGTAACATACATATGTATGTTTGTATTTAGGTATCTGATGGTGCAGCTTACGTAATCGCTAGTATGACACCCATAGACCCTACGTTACACAACAGAACCGTGATCGTGCTCGGAAGAGTAGCCTCATGGAGTGGCAAAACAGGTGGAATAACACGGGCTACCACAAAGCACATGCCCAAAACAGGTTGCTCGGGATCTCGTCCATTCCGACAGCTCTTAAAAAATATGAGTGTCCGACTGTAAAACAACAACTTTATAGACTTGTAGTCGTCAAACTAGTGCTTCCGGGTCTTCATCTTTAGACGAAGCCTATCACTGCAGTCGCATTTATTCAAAGCAGCGGCGAATAAATACTCTGTCATACTACATGCTCTTAATGAAGTCTGCGGTAAGTTAAAATAAAGAACAAAAAAAGAGTATACAAATATGGAACACAGCCTGTGATGTAATAGCAGAAGCAATGAAGATATTGAGAACTCTCAACAGACAACAGCAAAGCAGCGGATTAATCGCCTTTCCCCCCATTATGCAATGCTTGATGGCAGTCCCGTGGGGAGAGGAATTCGACGATAACAGGTTTATCCTGGTTTCAAAGGGCCACTTGAGGGTAGTGTGCTACCACAACTCCCCTGAAAATTAAAAAAAAAATGTATGTATGTATGCAGCTAAATGTGGCTCGCAAAAGTCAATGTACGCAATTACGGGCGACCCGTTCCTTAAGCAGCGAAGTTGATTGCAGATCGCTGATCAATGGCCGCAGCTCATACAGTTAATCACAGTTATGTATATTTAGCACACAACGGTCGAACAAAGAATCAACCCCAATATGTATGCATACATACATACATACGAGTATGTACATTTGTTTGTAGAACTGGACAAGAAGTATAATGAAATGCGTTGATCGCATCTCCGAAGATTATTAGCACAACTTGAGCGCCAACAAGTTGAATGAGAGCAGGGACTTTTGAAGAAGTGTGTGTATAGTTATGTATGTAGGTGTATACAATAAAACCAACAACAACAACAGCATCTTTGTTTTGGTATGCATTGAATATGAGATCATGATCTCCGCGTAGCAAATCCGCGCTCACCAGCACCAACACACATGCCGAAGAGTAATACTGAACCCTTGGCACCATGCATATTCCAAGGCAGAGCGCGCGGTGTGATGATCGCCCTCTGCTAGGATGTGCGTCAAAAACAGTGCGCAGGCGTCGCATCTTTGTCTCCAGGAGCTAAATATTATTTTTTGAAACATATGAACTCCACGAAATGCGTAAATGTTCTCCTTATGTTTCCAGTGTGACTCCCCCAACTTTTACCTACTGCGCCGAGTAGTAGTTTCATAAAAATAAACTAAAATGCTTTTAGATACGTATAACGTAAAATGCGTAAAAATAAAAATTCGGTTAGCGGCATTCGTTTGGTTGTGTGTCTCTCACTCACTTTTTTGGTGTCTCAAAATATTCAAAGATTATCCGTAACATAGCCTCATGATCAAGTTGGGTGAATGAACTCTTGCGAACAGATCCTTGAACCGGTGTATGGTTTATGATATACACTTTGGTTTTTTCTGCACATTTTTTGTGGTTCACTTTCTCTGTCCTCGCATTGCCATGTGCTTCAATGGCATTCATCTACAGTTTTTTTATTCCTAACATACGCGCTTGCCTATGCACCACACCCATACATACTTCCACTGTATATTTCGAAAATGTTTTTGGTTTTTTGTTTGAGTTATTGTTCTATGTACATAAATCAAAATATGTTGTTTTTTATGCAAACAGATATAATTCTTAAAAATGGTTAGTAAGGTTATACTTATGATTTTATATTACAAATTCCATTGTGTTGGAGCGACAAAGCATTCAATTAAATATTTTATCTCGTCTCTCCCTCACAGATAAACGGTCAACAGCAGCAACAAATTTTATCGCCGTGCAGCACGATGCCAGCGATGCCAAAGGAAAAGGCCACCGCAGTATCGCTGAATGAGAATAATTTTAGTGAATTGAAATTGAAAGAGTTAGCTACTTCCGCCACCGTTGCTGCCGCCGCCATGGCCACCACAGCGACAAGTCGTATGCATCAGCATACTTCAAACACCCCCACACATCATCTTCCCGCTACAGTGCAGCCTACAGCCGCGCTGGTTCCAGCGCCACAGCAACAGTCGATGCCACAGCAGCATTGGACACAACGCCAAACACAACAACAACAACAGCAACAGCCGCAATCCCGCAACAGTGTTTGTGGCTGCGGCTCTGCCTCGGCTATACCAGAGACTGTGGGCAGCATAAATAATGGCAGCAGCAGCAGATATTTAACAAATGGTAGGCGTTTATTGTTGCGTAAAGCGTTAACCTATCCTAAGTGCCTCTATGAAATTTGGATTTTGTTTTTGTCAAATTGCAGGAAACTCATCACCTTTGGCGGCTGCCGTGGCTGCTGCACAACAAAACGGTGCGTCATCACCGCAACATACACCCACATGCTGTCGTCATCAACAGCCGCTGAAGCAGCAGCAACAACAACAAAATGGCTACAATAGCGAGCAGCAACAGTTGGCGCACACAAATAATGGGCATGCAGGTGGTGGAGCAATTGCACCCACCACCGCCATCAACATTGCCTCGGCTTCCACACTCTCCGCCACGGCGCCAGTCTGTGCTTCAACGTCCCCCACAAACAATGTGGCTGTAACGCCGCCAAAGAAATCGCCAAACGACTATATCTTTGGCAAATACATTGGCGAGGGCAGCTTCAGCAATGTGTACCTCGCGGTGGATGTGCATACAAAACGCGAATATGCAAGTAAGTGTTTAAAAAAAAAAAAAAATGTTTTTATTTATATAAACCAAAAATACTATTTTCTTATACATACATACACAAAAGTGTACCATAGTATCATATAATCTATGTATATTTTATAAATACATAAATGTATGTACGTACTCGAGTGCCAATAGATCGTGAAGTAGCGAAACGACACGAAGTGCAAAAAATTCAAAATAAATAATTTCAAGCAGCGAGCCGTTGATAAACAGTGAGCGAAATATTCTAAATGGGATTTTTCCATCTTCAACACCGCTTGATTGTTTGCGCGCCTGGCGCCATAAAAGCGGCGCTGTACAACAACAACAGCAAAACACAACACCTCGAACATTTAGCCAAAATGAAATGCCAAAAGTGGCAATTTCAACAAACAAACAACTGGGAGCGGGACGTACATATGTACATACATAGGTGTAAACATATCGTTGATGAAATATTGAAGTGTCAAATAATTTTTTTTTTTTAACCAGCTTTAAGCCACGGATCTAAAATTTCTGAGAAAGGCGTGTTTTAGTATAAGCTCCCTAAAAATAGAAAAATACGCAATGAAAAAACTTTGCTCGGCTTAGACCGTTTTTTCTGCGAAACTTAAAATCGCTTGATTTTGATGGAATATGTTTTAAATTATAAAATGTTTCATAAAAATTTCGGGATTTATAGGTCTAGAAGCAGAAAGTTTTGTTTAAAATCTACAAAGACTCGTCTGCATGAGAGAGATACAACCTCGCTGTGCAAATCTAACTCCAGCATTAGCGCTGCTCATGCCACTTATCTGTCGGCTGCTTGTTAATACGGGCACTAGTTGGGTCAATTAGTGAGGAATGTGGCCAGCTGCGCTGTTAGCGCCTGATCAAGTGCTAATTTCTGTAATTGTCCGCCAAGCAACCCACTGCATACATATGTATGTACATACATACATACATCCATCCATCAGCTGTTTCTCTAATGTGATAAATGCAACTGTGACATTAACAACTTGTTGGCCTTCTACAGATTAACGCTCCACGCTCTCATCGCTTGTGACTAATTGTGAAATTCAAATAAGCACCCGCTCATAATGAAGTGGCAAATTCTAGGTGGGTAGTGGACTCCATCGTTGCTGCGAGTTACACAATACACGCTGATATCAGGCGAATATCTGCAGCATTTATTTATTTTTAGCTTGTGCGTGGAGCAGCGCTTAAAAGTCCTCACCAATTTTGCTCGGTCAAGTGCTACAGACAATTTTTTGCTTTGTTAGAATTGTAATGAAGAAGTCTTGTTACCGGAATGACATTAATCTGCAGAAAGTTTCGTTGCTTTCTGTTTGACGTGAACCCGCTCGGTTTTCCTCCATTGACACTTATGTACAACAACTTACGCACGCCCAGGGCGAATTCATAGAAGGTGGTATATTCCCATCAGCTGGTTGCTTGTTCTACCTTCGCATTGCGCGCTGAAAGTGCCAAAATTACTATTTTGTTTACATTTTCCATTTCAATTTACATTCGTGATAGGAAATTCCATGCGTTTGCATATAAATCCTATTTTTACTATAAATCCTTAGTACGTTTGCATTTTGTGCCAAACTTTGAATTCCGACCATTTGTTTATTTTTGTTTTTTCTAAGTTTCTCTGACATTTTCATCGCAAAATAAACAAAACTTTTACTTGTATGTGGTATATACCGCCTTGAATGAATTCGCCTTGCGCACGCCTAAGCAGCTGAGCGGCGAAACGAAACGCTGAGCAAAACACGCGAATTACTCGTAAACTATTTTGTAAGTATGTATGTGTATGTGTGTACATATGTAAGGCTGTGCCATTTATAGCTTTTTTACGATTTTACAACTATCACACACGTTTTAGATATTTTTTTGTTTATTTTTTCTCCACTTTGTGTCCGGTGGTTTTTGGTTTTTAGTGCAGCTTTGTTGTTTTTTGTTTTTTTTTGTGTTGAATTTCATGCTGACGTCTTGTTTAGCATTGGGCTCATAAGCTGTGTAAGCAGGCTAAAGTCAATCGAAAGCTAACAATGTATAGTATGTGTTTATGTAACTGGTTGAGTTTGCGTGTCTGTCAAGTGGGCTGGTTGGCATTTCTTTGTGCGCTGTGCGTCGCATTGACGTTGTCAATAATTGAGTGTTGCTGTTTTTCAATTTTCTTCCATTTGGTAATAATATTATAACAAGTATGCGCACATTTTCGATAGCAATACTATTTGCTAATTACGAAATTTGATAAAACACCGACCATCTTTGACAATGCTTATAATATAATATTTTTTTTCTTAAAATTTTTGTTTTTTATTTCAATTTATTTTTTTTATGAAAACTTCAAGTGTTTTGCTTACCATGTGCAAAAATTAAATTAACTATCATTTAGGGTCTTTGATAGTACAAACATACATACATACATACATACATACATACATACATACATGCATACATATGCACAAATATAGAGTAGTACGTAGTAAATAAATTATTTTGCTGTTGCTGCTGATGTTGTGTGCAAATAAATTTGTTTACTTCAATCAACACACGGTTCGAGAAAAATAGCAAGTCGGCAAACCGAACAAGGCGGGGCGGATCGGGCGGCCGAGCGCAGCGCAAATAGCGCAAATAAGCAGTAGTCGTTCATTGGAGAGCGAAGAAAGTGACAGCGACGTAAATGATACCATAATATACATACACACATATGTATATGAAGTAATTTGTATGTAAATATATATACATATATGTATATACACACTTACATACATATGTTTGTAAAAATTATAAACACAATAACAATGTCAAAGTACAGATCTGTTATCAAATCGCTGGCAGCTTGTCATTATCTCCAGCGTAACACACAAACATACATACATACATACCTAGCTACACATTTAAAGTGACATTACCAAATCATTTATGTCGTATTTATTTATTGTTTTCAATTCATTATTATTTTTCAGTGCAAATATATAATTTCATTGACCGTTTCTTACTCCCTTTTATTGCACTTTTTCGTCAACGGGTTACAGTAAATATTTGCTTTTTTTTATATGCAATTGTAAAATTTACATACATACATACATATGTATGTTTGCTGGTATTAAGTAAATATGTATGCGCATGCATATTGTGTAAACAATAAAAAAATTAAAGTCATTACTGTTGGGAGCGCTCCCCCGCCGCCTCCCAATCGCTTGCTGCGCGCTTGCAATATCGTTGCTTACAATGACAATTTAGTTTAAGTGTCGACACGTGTAGACGATAAAATTTCTAACCCCTTCCTACGCTTACTAAACCCCACTCTCGGTCGGCGCTGTTTGCTAAATTCTAATACTCGTGTACGGTTTGAAAACGTGTCATTGCCCCAAATTTTTTATATAACGTTTCTCAATGTCAACGCTTTCAGTGGACCGCTGTTTCATTAAAACTCCTTTCTAACTCGTCACCGAATTGCCTATTTTTTGTCGGGCTTAATTTAATTTTATTTTTTGTATAATCACTGCATTGTTATTATTAACACTAAGATATAAAACGCATATAATTTAATGCTATGGCCAAGAATTTAGCTTTATTATAAAGATAAGGGTTTGCCATTATGTTTTAAAAAGGATTTCGGGCAAGTGACCGAACAAAAATTCCTGCCGAAAGGCCCAATTTTCGACCACTTTTTGCAGCAATTGGGGCCGTATGTCAGCAATAACGCGCCGAATATTCTCTTCCAAGGCGTCTTGAAATGGCAAACCAAAGTAAGTATAAATCAAGTAACAGCTGTCATAAATAACCACCTCCGAAAAAGTTTTGCCTCATTGAAAAACAAACGTCTAAAAAAAAACTACCTCAAATATTCCAATTCCGAGAGCGTTGTCACTGCTTTATAGCATTACTTGTTTTTTATTACTAAATATTGTACTTTTCCACTTGCGCGAATTTGCGTACATGGATTATGGATTAGGCATTTGTTTTTTTTTTTTTTTTTATTTTAGTTTTGCTTTACGTTTTAGTTTTCAACACATACAATTTGTGCACATATTTATTTTTGTGCATTTAGTTTTCTTCGTTGGTTTTGTACACACTTTATTGTTGTAATTTTAAAACAAAAGAAAAAATTGCAAAATTTTACAATTCACAAACTTATTAATAAACCATTGTGTTAGAATTGTCGAAGTTTGAAGTGCATAGTTAAATGGCAAATAGTCTTGTTGACCACTGCCTCTGGCGTTTGAATATTTGTTTGCTTCTTCGCTTTCTTTCAATTACATTTGAATGGGTTCTGATTTTTTCGCAATGTCGCCATTGCGTTGCTTGCTATCGTGATTTGACGTTTTGCTGACGTACAAAATAGCACGTCAATTCGACATGTCTGATAACATCCTGCAAATGCACTCGGAGTGGTTTGTCTCAAACGCCACTTCGATAGCGTTGCATTGAATACCGCTTTCTTATCACATTTTATTAGCTTATTTTCCACCTTTCAAAAACAGTAAAGCGCCGTGTAAACAATTTTGCTTTACTTGTTTGCTAAATCTCTACGTCATTTCCACTGTTGCTCATGAATTCTTTCTTACTTACACTGCGAAAAAAAAAAAAAAAAATAGCGCCGCTAAATACATGCATACATAGAAATCCCCATCGACCAAGCGACTGACGTACTCCAATGACGACAACTACAATGATGGAGGTGGCGGCGACGCTAGCGCTAAGGTGGTTCGGGCGTGCTTTTGGTGTGTTGGTACGACGATGGTGGTACAGGCAGTGAGCCGAGCGACCGGTTTCAGTTTGCAAAAGCATTACGCGAAGGCCTGCACAGCAGAAACTGGCGTTGACGTTGTTTTACTAGATGTTCTTCTGACGTCTATGCCTACTTATGCACACTTGTTTTGTCACATGCTAAGCGTTCCGCTTCAAGTCGACGCAAGTAAATAAATTACTTGGTGGCTAGGCGCAGCTGGGTGTGTGCGTCGACTGCCTGGCTGCCTGTCGATGGCGTCTTACAGACGCACAATTCGCTTGCTGCAAAGCCAACAAAATATTTGCGATCTGAATACTCGATGTACATACATGCCCAGCAGTAGATTGTTTAGATGGTGTTTATCATCATTCGCTGACCATCCAAATTCCATATCGCTGTTTACTATTTAAGCATGTCTATGAATGTTCGTTTGTATGTAAAATTATATCTTAAATGCAAAATATTCCCATGCCCCGATGCTCATGGCGCTCGCTGCAACACGTGTTTCCGCATTTTTTTCCTCTCTCCGCTGGTTCTTCTGTTGCACTCGACTGCAGTGATATTTCCCGCCATTTTGCAATGCATACACACATACATTTGTACATACATACATCACTATGTGGTCAAGAGTGACTATTCGATTGCTCGCATTACCATTGCACTGCTCCCTTCGCCAATTAGTTTTCTATTTTTGTTCAAGTGCATTCCAAACAGTCTGCGGACGTGGACTCTGGTACGTTAGCGTTGCGCTTGCTCATTTACAAATGTACATATCTACCCAAATATAGCCGTCTACCTTTTCGTTTCAGTCTATGTGTTGAGTCAGCAGCAACGTCGTCTGCTCATTTTGTGTGTTTATGCTAAGCTGTTGGACCGTCTCCCTGCAAGTGGTGCCCCCCGTGCAGTTGTGTTCTATTTCTGAGAATCTACAAATGAGTCGGCATCTGCTTCGTGTGTTTTTTCTTCTCGCTTTGGAAATTTGAAACATTTTCCTCTTACATATTTTCGGTTAGATTTTTCCATATTTGTTTATCCCGATTCGTTTCTGAAAGTCTGTTGTGTAGAAATCTATCAATGAGTCAAACGCATTGACTGCGCTAAAATTGTTGCTTGGTTTGTCTACCAGCCCAGTATGTACTTTATTCGCTTGATTGTTTGTTTGTGGTAACTGTACGCACTTACAAAGCGTCTCGAGTGGTTTGTTGTTCTTGCCTTCAATTCATGTTTTCACCTTTTTTTACAGTTGGTTTTAATTAGTGAATGCGACTTTGCAAGTTTACTCGCTCATCTTCTACTGATAGGCGATCCTCTGGCACTATTCCTTTACCGTTTTACTCAATATGTTCCTTCCTCTCTACAAAAAAGTGTTATTACACGACTGCGACGCCTAAAACTTCGGTTCGGTCGTATGCAATTACATCAACCCCCCTCGCTCGCTGACCAATGCGATGCGTCGGCGGTGTTGAACGAATTTGTCTGCCTTAGTTCGTCATATGCACTCGTATTCGTTTGTATGCACTTTTGTGTCCTCAATTTCGGCTGGCAGTGCAATTCAGCTTGTTTATGAAATACAATACAAGCGTTTTTCGAACTTTGTCCCTTACCTACCAACCAACAAATTCAATTTGGGTCATTAACCTTCGATGCCGCATTAAGTTTGCGTGCGTGTATGATATCTTCACACATTCACCGCTGCTGCTTTGCGTGTTTTGTTTTACTTTTCCACTTAATTTCTTCTTATTATACCCTTGACGTTTTCATTCGTTATGACTTTTTCGTCACAAGCATGTGAAAGACCCTGGCTGTCTGTGGCTTTAAGTTGCGGGACGCCTTTGGTTTTGTGTTGTGCACTTTTTCATGCTAAATCATACAGTACGCTTATTCTTTAGTGCTCATTCGTATGTACATACATACATACATATGTACTTGGTCTGGTGAGTTGCGCGTTTTAAGGACAAAGGCAGAGGTCTTTCGCCCTTGTTCAGCTGTCATGTACAAATGCTTGTGTGTACATACCTGACCATGCTATTCTGTTTTTTTTCTCTCCCACAATGCACAAGATGTTGCTGCCGTGGCTGGAGTGCGCACAACGCTGCCGATTAACATGTTTCGTTTAACCTTTGGCTTGGCGTCCACTGCCAACAGCTGCGCTTACCAGGGCGATCAACGACAGCTGTTTTTAGGATGCAGTCACAATATGTGACCCTATCCGGCTGCTTGCTTGATAACAACAGCAATTATGGATTTGTTGCTACCTACCTTCTTAAGCTTGTTATGAAAGAATCTTCCGCTTGAAGATTGATATTTGCTTTTGATCGAAGAGAAGCAGCATGGGCAGAAGAGGTAAACAGAAAAAAAAACAAAACAAAAACAACGTTTACGAGTGTGAAGCGATATTAAGGCATTAAAATCCTTTGCGTGCAATGTATATGTCGCCCAAAGGGCAATAAACTCGGCGGCAGCATTTTCGAACCACACCAAATACAAAAAAAAAAGCGCCAGGCAGCAAATGTTCATCAAACGATAATATTTGCCGGCTCAGAGTAAATAAACGAAAGGGAAATCAGCGTACGATAAATTTATGAGTCATTCTTTGAGTAAAATTTTTGATAGGCGATTGTATGTGGCAGTGCCGATTGATGGGTGCGGAAAGAAAGAACAAAATAAAAAAGTTTCTTTATGCTTTCGATTCGTCAATGACTTACGTACATACATAAGTAGATGTTAAAGGCGCGCTGAATACTCCCAAGTTGCCAACGAGTTCCGTGTTAACCCTGCCATTCGAACCAAAGCCTTAACCCTCGGACTACACGAGTGCTTGAGTTGAAAGTAATTTTTGCCGTTTTGTCAACTTTTTTCCTCGTATGAGTTTTGTTGTTGTCTGGCATGCGTGCAGTACGTACGAAATATAGGCCACGTTGGCTTGCTGCTATAAATAACACGATGAAGAAGTTAAAATGCCGCAGCAAAGAAATTCATTGTTGGGCATGTATGTACATACATATGTACATATGTATGCCTGACGCCATTCGGTGGAGATGAGCTTTTGGATGGGTGGCTAGTTTGCCTAGTAGTTGCTGTATAGCTCAGTGTTTGGCCGAGCTTCTCCTACCATTTGGAGGGACCTACAATTTTGTGCCGACTCCGAACGGTAGATCTATTTAATGAGAAGGTTTTTCATGGCAGAAATACCCTCGGAGGTTTGCCATTGCCTGCTGAGATTCGAACCTTGCGCTGGCTGAGATTCGAACCTCGAACTCAGCGGCATATCGAGTTATAGCACGCACCGCTACCCACTCGACCACAGCGGCCATTGTTCATTGTCATACATATTTAGTTTATATTTATAGCGACACCAGCGGGGGATAAACTTGAAAAAGTACATACATACATACATACATACATACATACATACATACATACATACATACATACATACATGTGTCATGAGAGACATATATGCCTCCCACAACATTCATCTAACCTAACTTGGCAAACTTAAAAAGTGAAGCTATGAAAAATATGTGGCTGTTGGCGTTCGAAAGTGAGAAACCAAAATTAGTTTTATTCTGCAGCTGAAAAGTAAGTAAAGTAGTGTGCTATGTGTATGTATGCTAAAGATTAATAAAGGCAATGGATCAATTTTTGGTGGCCCCTTAACAGCTGACTTGACAGTTGACTAAATGATGTATGCGCCCGAATTAGCATCGGTGGCGGAACTAGCATTTTTCACGTCCGCTGGGGATTAATTTTTGTTATCTGCCTGTCTGCCTATTTTTATAAGACTAATACGACAGCAGCCGTTGGTGGTCCCTCCGCAAGCACCAAAACAGCATGGGCTTCTAACTATGTATTAAGTATTTGGCCCTTTTTCTCTGTCGTCATATTCATTTTTCAGTTTAATAAGTAATTATGTAAGTTAGTGGAGTAACAGTTATAGGAAGGTTTTGTGTAACTCGCTGAGCCTGATATTTAGATAAGTTGCTCTTTGCCATTTCGTTATGTTTCAAACGATTTATGACGAGAGCTTTGAGGCGACTCAATTGAACCGAGCTCTACTTCAAGTTAGTGTTTCGGATGTGATCGCTACATATGAATGTGTAACTATGTATGTATATGTTTTTATGTATGTACTTATGTGAAAAGTGATGAATGGACCACCTACTTGTTTCAGTGCATATTCATTCGGCAGTGGCTACCTGCCGCAGCTCCAATTGCTATTTAGCGGAAACTGGCGATTCCCTGCTGAGCAGCAGAAAACAGGGGCAACTCGCTGGTGGCTGGTGTGTGTGGTCCCAATGCTTTCTACCATTTTCCATTTTCGCCACATAGTCCATCAAATTGGTATACAGAAGTACAGCAGTGTGTTTAAATTAATGAAAATACTTTGGAAAACTCGAATTGAGTTGCATAAGTTTTCATTTTCCAAATTGTTTACGAGTATATACATACATACATACATTCATATTTATGTACATACATACATATGTGTGTGTGTAGATGTCGTCGTTTTCATGCTCTTTTGATATCCATTTCGGCACTTCTTGGACTCGATTGCGAGTTGGTATCTTCGTCGCAGCGCGTCCGTACGCTCATCCAACCTCCGTTCTGCTGTACTTACGATATGTAGTGTGTTGGTGGATATTTATTGAGTGTTGCAGTGGCGGCGGATGTCGTTGCCTTCACACACACACACACACATACAGACGAACACACACACCATCGCTGAGAAGCTGAGAATACCGGTGAGCATTTTGTGATTTAAGTGGCCTGGCTCTTGTTTATGTTTTGTGTGGCTTGGTGGCTCTGAAGTTTTGCCTTTTTCTGTTGCAAGTTTAATGGCATTATCTCTGGCAGTAGTGACTGACTGGCTTTTGCCTGCCGTCTCCATAGAGAGCAATGTGCGCGCAACCAAAAGTTGTCGGATTGCATTCCATTGCGAATGACAGCGGCTTGGTGTTTTTATTGCTTTAACTGAGTTCACACACGGAAACTTTTGTTGCGGCAATTCGAAGTTTGTAGAAGAGAGAGCGACGAGGAAAGGGAAACGGCACTGAGTTGCTCGTGCTCGGGCAACACGCTTTGTGTTCTTATTCGTATCAGATGGCTGCTAAGAAATTTGACATTCCTTTTCATTTACAACTTCTTTCAGTGGTTGCAGTTATTTATGAATTCATGCTGTAAGTGGCTAAATTGGAATTAGATTTTGATTTTTTGAAAATAAATATAACATATGTACATCAATATAAATACCTTTAATTATAAGTATAATATAAAAATACTTATAATCGCAAGTTTATCAGAATTTGTAATTGCCGCTTAAACGAAGCTTACTGAAATTTCCGAAAATAATATAAAATGAAATGTCAGAAAATTGAATGAACAAAGTTGCTTGGTGTGAACGCAAAGGAAAGTTGCCGAAAATGAGCAACAAATGATTCCGTGTCTGAACCCAGTCTTGTGCGCTTGCTGTTCTCGTTTATGTTGCTGTTGCTGTTGCTGTTGCTGTTGCTGCTATTGATGGTAGTAATATGCATTGAGGCAGCGGAATGCTGCATCCTAGCAAGTACACATGTTTGTATGTGTTTTGGAGCTTTCAACTTGGGCAGCGCATTTGTCTCTCGCTTACTGGCCGCTTTGCACTTTGATTTGTTTGTTTGTTTTTTTTTCGCAATTTCCTTTTCCATTACGATTGCCATTCTTTACGATCTTTATATGTATGTATATGTGAATGCCCGAAATTGGCGCGCATTCTGTTGAGCGCATTCTCTTGCCCACTCCCAGCTAAGTCAGCACTCTCCTTCCTGCTCGCGGTCGTGGTCGCTTCTATGCGTTGCCGCGCAGCCGATTAGTAAATACTAATTTACAAATTTTTGAAATTGAGCAAGAGTGCAATTGCTGCTGCCTAGAACAATCGCATCCTTTCGTTGTTGGTTTTTCGCGATTGACAATTGTATTGAATGGTATACTGCTCAGCACAAAAATACAACAAACGTTGGCGTCGGCGACGGATTCACCGCTAGGTCGCTCCCCTGCGCGCGCCACTGCAATTTGGTTTATTGTTTGTTGTCTTTGGCCTGTTTGGACGATCGTGCGCCTCAAATTATTGCTGATTTTGTTTTGTACGCGAAAGCTGTTGCATTATTGCCTTTTTTTTGCGGTTCCGTTCCATCCACCGTTTTTTTTTCCTTTTTTTGTGCCGCTAGGAAGTGCAGTTTATCTTTTTGTGTTGTTTTTTTTTAAACACATAACAAGTCATTTTTGACACTGATATCTGATGGCTGCGGGTTTCTGGTGACATGCTGAAATGTAAAATTTTGAAAATGTTTTCGCTGCTCTTTCAAGCCACGCGTCTGACACGCATTCCAGCTGGGGGCCAATGGCCGCTTTTCGTCCACCAAAAATCAGAGTCGCGCAAGTGCTTGCCTGCCTCCCTACCTTCTAATTGGCGTGTTGTCGCATTTGTGCGCAATTTTTATGTTCCTACAGAGCCAACATATCATACGAGTATGTACATACAACGATAGGAGTTCAAGGTTACTCAGTATAATCTGGTTGGTCGTTCATTAACCGCATGGCAGGCAGGCGGACTGAGTGTTTCTTGACTGCTCGCTTCTGCAAGTTATCGTTGCGATTTTTGTACATACACACACACATACATATGTACGTACATATGCATGAGCGTTTGCGAGAGCCGGTTGGCCGGCCCGAAAAGAATAAGCCACGTTCCGCACCGCGCCGCACCGCACCCTCAGTCTCGTGACTATACACGGAGAATATTAAAACGTTGTGTACGTAATATACGAGTAAATATATTGAAGGTGATGTTTGGCGAACAGGGTGCGCAGTTCGCTGGAAGTGGCCAACAAAGCCATTGCCTTTTCGGAGAGCATAAAAAGAGAATGCAAAAAAATTATTCCATGCTTTGTATTTTCGGGTAGAAAAATAAAGGAAATAAAAAAATAAAGAAGCTCCAAAACAAATGTAAAAATAGGCACAACAACAACAACAGCGTCAATAATAAAACGACTCCGTCTGATTGCTTCAGTAAGGCAAACAGCGAAATAATTTGCCAAATGACGGCGAGTGCGCCGCATGGGGACGGGACCCGCATGCAAACAGACATACCAGACGCTTTTCAAAAAAATTACCAAGAGGCGACATGCAAAGTTTCCAGCGCGAAAGCGGTATGTCAAAGCGTAAACAAAGAAAATATTTTTTATGTTTCATAGTTTATTTTACTTTCTAACATTTCGATTCTTCTGCTGCACACCACTTTGATTTTGTCAGTAATAATCATTTGCTTCAAACTTTAAATGCCTTTGCCAATGCCCGCTGGGTCGGAACTGGAATTGGATTTTGGGTTCACAACGGTCGATCTGTTTTCTTCGAGAGATCTTTGCTGATAATGCTAACGCCACTGTGAACCCCGATACAGTTGTTAACCACCATTGAAATTCCGAAAAAAAATGTCTAAAAGCATACACACATACACATCTGCTGCAGGCGATAGTCGGAAGAACTGACAGCCAAATAGTATCAATGAAAACATTAGAAACATTTTTCAATGAGCTAATTTTGGCGAAGACTCTTGGGTAGTAAAATAGTTTTTTTTTTCTTTCTTGTTGTGAATTAATATTAATAATAAATTTTTCATTCATTCATATGTACTATGTGTACGAAACCTAAATGTTTTTGATTATAAAAAAAAAAAAAATTAAACTAAAAAAAAAATTAATTGATAATGGAAATGCGCTTATCAAAAATATTGACCAAAATTTTAGAAGTATTCCGCTCATATCAGTTTGGAATTTTGTATTGCTTTGTTTGCGCTTCAAACGAAGTTCCTTAAATGTAGCAACATTCCCCCACCTTTTGCTGATAATAAACATTTTTAAGATTTCGCTGAAATTATGAATGAATTTATTAGTTCGATCTGTGACCTTCGCCGAATCGCCTCGTGTGCGCCTTAAATGCACTTCGCTGTGGTTATGCAATACACACACACACACACATATACATACATACATACATACGGCCAGGAAAATGTCTAGGCCTGACGCGGTTATTATCTCAAAAACGAGCGAAATGACATATGCGGATATCATCAGGCAAATGAAGCTACAACCGGATATGAAAGAACTAGGCGAGAGCGTCAACCGAATCACAACAACTGCTAAAGGAGATTTGCTTGTCCAACTTCGTGATAAATCTGGTCAAATGGCGAATGAATTTAAAGAACGAGCGTCAGCAGTGCTTAAAGATGCCGCAAATGTTAGGATCTTGAGCCACACAGTGAATGTCGAAATCCGCGATGTGGATGTAGCCACCACAGAAGAAGACATTGCCAACGCAATAAAACAACAATTCCCAGAAGTGAATTACGGAAAACTGGTTGCAGTAAAGTCCTTGAAGACGACAAGAAATGGCACGCAAACTGCGACAGTAAGTGTGACAGTCCGAGACACGAAAATCCTGGTGGAGGCGGGACGAATCCGAGTGGGCTGGGTTAACTGTCGAATACGGGAGCAGGTCAGTCCCCTAAGATGTTTCCGATGTCTCGACTTTGGACATATCGCAAGGCACTGTAAATCAACGGAGGACCGTAGTGGCTCATGTTTGCGCTGCGGAGAGAAAGGCCACCTTGCCAAGCAGTGCAAGGCAGAACCCAAATGTGTCATCTGCAAATCAGAGACTGGCGTTCCGCAGAGTCACCCCACAGGAAGCTTTAGATGCCCGGCGTATAAAAAAGCAGTTAACCAACTAAAGGAATGATGAAATGCCTGCAAATAAATCTTAACCACTGCGAAGCGGCACAAGACCTCCTAAAACAGTTAGTCTTCGAGCAAAACATTGACGTCGCACTCATCAGCGAGCAATATAGAGCGCCGGTCACTGGAGGAAATTGGCTGCAGGACAAAAGAAAGAAAGCTGCAGTCTGGGCATGCGGGGCTGTCCCCTTCGAAGCCATTGGCAATAACCAAGAGGAGGGATTCATCTATGCAAAAATGGGGGGAATCCACCTCTATAGCTGCTACGCGCCCCCAAGCGAATCGCTTGAAAGCTTTAAGAATATGCTAAGACGCCTGGCATCCGACGCTGCCGGCAAAACACCAGTTATCATCGCCGGAGATTTCAACGCATGGGCAGTGGAATGGGGAAGCTCAAAAACAACCCCCAGAGGCCAAGCCCTACTTGAAGCCCTGACAAACCTAGACATCGTACTGCTAAATAATGGAAGCAAAAACACATACCAGAAAGGAACCGCTGGATCGATAATTGACTTGACGTTCTGCAGCACTGCGTTATTCAACAGAATTAAATGGGAAGTTTCTGAGAGCCTCACCTATAGTGACCACTTTGCGATATCCATCGAAATTAATCAACCGAGAAGCAACGCGCGAAAAACGAAAACTCTGAAAGTACAGAACATCGGATGGAGAAGGAAATTGTTGGACAACAGTATGATAGAATATATGACAGAGCTGCTGCCAGACGCGCTCGACGGTAGAAATGAGAATACCGACAAATGTGCTAGTAAACTCATGAGAATGGTCAGCAATATCTGCGACGCATCGATGCCACGGAAAAGAAGCGGAAACAGAAGAGCCCCAGTCTACTGGTGGAATGAAGAAATCGCTAAACTGCGCTCTGAGTCCCTTAAACTGCGGCGACAACATCAAAGGCAGAGAGTCAGGAACTCCCCTGAATACCTACGCCTCCAAACCGCATATAAGAGCAAGCGACGGGCTCTACAAAAAGCTATCCAGCAAAGCAAACGTCAGGCATTTTTAGAATTAATTAAGGACGTCGACGACAACCCCTGGGGCGGTGGCTATAACATTGTCCTCAACAAATTGAAAGGGAGCAAGGCCAAACCACCCGTGTGTCCTACAATAATGAAGCGCATAGTTCTTGGGCTCTTTCCACAGCAAGGCGTAGACCAAGCGCCGCAATCATTAGCGCTAGAAATTGCTGAAATCCCGCCAGTTACCAAGGAAGAACTGCTCGCTGCTACTGCCAAAATAAAAAGCAAAAAGTCACCTGGCATGGACGGTATTCCAAATGGGATTCTAAAGTATATTATTGAGAAGAAAACAGAACTCTTTTGTGGGTTATACACGAAGTGCATCCAAGAAGGCATCTTCCCAAAGAAATGGAAGCGACAACGGCTAGTCTTACTGCCCAAAGGCAACAAACCACCGGAAGAGCCATCATCATATAGGCCCCTGTGCATGCTGGACAGTGCAGGAAAAATACTCGAAGCAATAATCTGCGCGCGGATTCAAAAAATCACGGAAGGTGATCAGGGACTTTCAAGGTGGCAATATGGCTTCCGGAAGAAGCGTTCAACTGTCGACGCAATATCGGCAGTCTGTGAGATAGCGCGAAAAGCCCTCGAAGGCAAGAGATGGTTTGAAGGAGCAAAGCAGTACTGTGCTGTAATCACGTTGGACGTAAAAAACGCTTTTAATTCTGCCACCTGGAGCCGAATAATAACTGCGATGAAGGCAATGAATATTCCGCACTATTTAATTCGAATAATTAATAGCTATTTCAGCGAAAGAGAGCTTTTCTACGACACCAACGAAGGACCAAAAAAGTACCATGTTACTGGAGGCGTGCCCCAGGGGTCAGTCCTTGGACCGCTCCTTTGGAATATTATGTATGATGGCATCCTGAGAATAGAAAAAGCGGAAGGAGTGTCCATTATAGGATACGCTGATGATATCGCGGTCGTAGTGGTCGGAAAACACTTAGTAGACGTGTCACGCATGTGCACCGACACCATAGCCTCCGCCAAAACATGGCTTCAAACAGCAGGATTAGAGTTAGCGGAACATAAGACTGAAGCGCTGCTAATGACCAGCCGGAAAAGAGTTGAAAACATCCAAATAAGAATAGGAGGCCACACTGTAGATTCCAGCCCAACCATCAAATATCTCGGTGTCATACTCGACCGTCGTCTGAGCTTCAAGGATCATCTTAATTACGCTAGCGAGAAGGCGAGAAAAGTCAGCACAGCTCTAGCAAGACTCATGCCAAATATAGGAGGTCCAAAACAACATAGAAGGAAACTGCTTGCGACGGTCAGTTCGTCCATCCTGATGTACGCAGCCCCAGTATGGGAAACCGCTACCTCTGTAACTTCATATATGAGAGCACCAGCTTCAGTGCACAGACTATCGTCTTTAAGGGTGTGCTGCGCGTTCGGGACAGTGTCAGATGAAGCAGCAAATTTGCTAGCAGGAAGATGTCCGATGGACATAGCTGCCAGAGCGGCAGCAGAGATCAAGCGCAGTCCAAGCGAACGCAGCAAAATAATGCAACAAAGCATCGACGAGTGGCAGAAAAGGTGGGACTCGTCCTCGAAAGGTCGATGGACAAAGAAATTGATCCCAAATGTAAGCGAATGGACCAAAAGAAAACACGGAGATACTGATTTCTACCTCACGCAGTTCCTCACCGGGCATGGCTGTCTCCGCCAATACTTACATAAGTACAAACATGCCGATCATCCCCACTGCCTACATTGCGATGGGAAAACTGAAAACGCAGAGCACGTACTAATGGATTGCCACAGATTTGATTATGAACGCAACCACCTGAAACAATGTATAGGCGGTGCCGTGACCCCCGAGGGCTTACTGAAAGCCATGTTGGCTGAAGAAAATGTATGGAAAAAGTGCGCAGACATCATCACGGCGGTAATGAAACGGTTAAGAATAGACGAGCGAAACGCGAATCGCGCAAACTAAGAACGCACGCTGAGTGAAGACGAAGAATAACGTCCAGTGCCTGCCCTGCGAAGTAATATCGGAATTGATAGTCCCGCAGGGGCGCCACAGGCCCAGCGTACGAAGGAGGTTGGGTTTAGTCCGTAGGTGCCAGGAGGCAAATCGGGCATGCGGGCAGCACGGGCTGCTCGTATCTATGAAGATTCCTCCTCCCTGGTCGTAACCGAAAAAAAAAAAAAAAAAAAAAAAAATACATACGAGTATGTACATAATAATTTGTTTTCTTGCGTAGAAAAAATGTTTAAAGTTGTAAAATGTGTCTTGTAATATCGCCGGTGCTGTTTGTGGTTGTAGAGCTTCTACTGCTGCTGCTCCCCAACAATTGAGTGACATTTCCGCTGAACGCATTCTTGAGCGGTGACATGTTCCGCCATAACAACAGAAAAAACAACAACAACCAACAAAGATGTTTGCGCAACATACAGCAATGAACGAAGTATAAGAGAAGAAAGAAACACACTTTAACAAATGACAATTTCGCAGAAAAATTAACTATTGAAATTTGTATTTGTTTTGCTTTTGTTTTTTTTTTTGCAAATACTAAATATCTTTGAACAAGCATATGTATGTACATACATATGTGTGTTTGTGGTAAGTATGTGTGGATTTTGTGGGAGGCCTCCAAGATATGTATGTATGTGTATGTGGTGGACATTCGTCGATGTGTTTTTTTTTTTTCTCGCACAAAATAGTGAAAAAAAAATGTGCAATCCTCGCTAGATTCTGTGGATTTCACTAATTCGGAAACTATGTAAACAACTCGATTAACAATAAAAGCAAGCTGAATTCTGTATTGAAATTAACTAAAAGCAAGCTGCAGCGACCTTTCGCCAAGTGAGCGGTGGCGCGCTCGCGGGTTGGCGAACGCTTGCATCGGTGGTTTATGCAGTCCCAATCGGCGGCAATCAGCGTCATTCAGTTCGCCAAATGATGATCACCAACCACACACAACATATACATATGTATATACATACATATTGTATGTTTATACGACGGCCTAGACACAACAAACAAACCGAAATAAACTAACATTCGAAATGTTTAAAAATAAACAGAATTGTTATTTATCTGTCGCCTCGATGGCGTCGCAATTGTCAAGTCGTATACAATTTTTAAATTTTATTTATTTCTTTTCCATTCCGTTTATCCGCTGTGGCGACCAAGTGGAGACTTTGCGTCAAATGGTTTATTGTGAATAAGCAAACCGAGAATTCTAAAAAAAAAAAAAATAAAAAAAAAGAATGTTATTGAATACAAATGAGCGTGTATTGGACAACCAGGTTTCAAAAGAATTAGGCGTGGAAAAGCTTCCGCACATAATCACAAATATGTAACTAAATCATCGTTTCGAGGTTAGTGGCTGGGTTTGGATGAGCCTTTGCGCCCCGAATTCTATTTGTAGACATATGTACATGTTTTTGTTGTTCTCATCTGCATTAAAATATGTATACGCTAGTTTATATTTGTGCGTGCGCACGTCAACATTCGCTTTTTGCAAGCAGGTGCAAAAAATAAAAACCATTCAGTAATTGAATTAGCAGTAGAAAAATATATAGCAAAGCACACACCTCAACCATTGTTATGTATGCATGTATGAACATTTGTATAAACATACATATGTATGTATGTATAAAAAAATAAGCGTTTGAGAAAAAAAAAATGAACGCAAACAACACAAAAAAATAGCAAAATAGCAAAACAGCGATCGACAAAGTTATTTCATCGGCGAGCGTTGATCGTTGAGCGTTGTCAAGTGAAATGTTGCAAACAACTGCAAAAATAAATAAAAAACAATATTTTATAGGCAAAGCGATAAGCGGTCGAACAAAGCGTATTGTGGTGTTGCTGCTGCTGGGTGGCATAGCTGGTCAGCGGATCAAGCACGACGCACGAAGTGCGCGCGTTGTGGGCGACTGTCGTCCAGGTCGTGGCTTTGGCCATCTTGTCTCTTTCGCTTGCTTACCCGTACTGCATTCTCCCAAAAATGACAAGATCGTTCTGAAAGTAGAATTTGCTTAGCGACGGTGGTGTCGATAACTCAAACAATCGGTCACGGGCGCAGGCAGGTAGGGAGGGGAGGCGACCACCTTGGAGCTGGTTAAAATTCATACACACATGCAAACACATAAATATTTATGTATGCGGCTGATGCAAAATCAAGTTTACAAATGCCGCGCGTGTGGATTAATTGCTAATTGTCTTATACATACATACATCACAGAAATTTGCATAGGAATTCTTTGCAGATCACTTTATCGCATAACAAAAAAAAAAGAAAAAAAAAATGGCAAGCGAATGCTGCTGACTGACTGACTGCCTAACTGACTGATTGACTGTCTGTCTGTTGGTGGTGGGTTGCTCTGTCGAGTGAAAACATTTGGTTGGCATCGCTGCCATTGAACAAAAAAAAAAATTATATAAATTATAAATGCACATTTGTGAAACGATAATTAAGTTGTTTGTGTTTCATATCGTTGGTTTTTGTATGCTCTGCGCTGTCTCTTTCATCGCCTCTGTCGGATTTGCACGAATTTTATTATCACACGTTGCTCTGAATTTGGATTCCTGCAGCGTCCGATTTCAAAGTAATTTTCTCCGCAGCACGTTTTATTAATTTACAGTTATTATTATGTGTGTGGGTATTTTATTCTATACGAACGCGTTGCAGCCCACGAGGAGGTACAGAATTTTTTTTTTTGTGCCACTTTCTATGTGCCGAGTCCCTACATACATACATACTTACGAGTGGCGTAAAATTGAACTGATCATAAAAATTGTGCAAACTCTGGTCATTCATTTGTAACATCAAAGTCAAGCCAGTTTCTAGTTCATAAAACTCTTAGAGCTCTCAGCCGCCAGTTGGGTCGCGCTTGTTTGGCCGCCGCAGTCGCCCACGCGGACAAAATGTCGCCGCGCAGTTCATTTCAGCAACCGAATGAGATTTTTTTATTGTATATCAGAGGAGCAACAATTTTATTACCATTTTGAAAGTGTGTTGCAACAAATTACTCGAACCGATTCGTAAAATATAAATTTTATATTTCTAAAATTTACCACTTTTATTGCAATCCCCCCCAAAAAAAAAATGACGTCACTAATTTCTTTTGTCTGCCCTCTTTTCTTTCGTTTCAGTTAAAGTGTGCGAGAAACGCCACATTCTGCGCGAGGACAAGCTGGAGTATGTGCACCGTGAGCGCGAAGCGATGCACTTGATGACCAATGTGCCCGGCTTTGTGAATTTGTCGTGCACGTTCCAGGACAAGCGTTCGCTCTACTTTGTGATGACTTATGCCAAGAACGGCGATCTGCTGCCGTACATCAACAAGGTGGGCTCCTTCGATGTGGACTGCACACGCCACTATGTCGCCGAACTAGTATTAGCTTGCGAGCAAATGCACCGTCGCAATGTGGTGCATCGTGACCTGAAGCCTGAGAATATCCTATTGGATGAAGACATGCACACACTGATTGCCGATTTCGGTTCGGCGAAAATCTTCAAACCCGAAGAACGTATTACTGCAGCAGCTGCTAGTGTAGCGACAGCGACGACGCGCTCAGCCCGTTTGCAAAATCGCAGTGATGAGGACGAGGGCGACGATGCCGAGGACACTTATGACACTGGCAGCGATGAGGACCGTGCGCATAGCGGTCGACGCGGCCGCTACTACAATCGCAGACGCAAGGGTAGTTTTGTCGGCACGGCGCAATATGTTTCGCCTGAGGTTCTGCAAAATGGTCCCATTACGCCCGCTGCTGATCTCTGGGCTCTCGGCTGTATAATCTATCAGATGATATCCGGCCTACCGCCCTTCCGTGGCAGCAATGACTATGTCATATTCAAAGAAATTTTAGCCTGCGACCTAGACTTTCCACAGGGCTTCGACAAAGATGCTGAGGATCTAGTCAGAAAACTACTGAAGGTGAAGCCCGAGGAGCGCTTGGGTGCGCAAGACACCAACGGTTGCTACGACAGCGTTCGCTCACACCCGTTCTTCAACGACATTGTCTTTTCAACAGTGCGACAACAAACTCCGCCTCCAATTTATCCATACTTGCCGGGCGTTTTGAATGACGACGACTTTCACTCACAGTACTGCATGCCGGAAAATCTCGAGCCGGGCTTGGATGACAAACAGATAACTCGGTTGCTCGGCATGGAATTGGGCACATCGCTTGATAGCGGCGACTACAAACAGAATGGCAGAGAGATTGAGAAAAAGACTGTAGTAAAAAGTGAGTAAACCATTACCATACAATTTTATGTTCATTTTTTTTATAAAAAGTTTTCTCTCCATGTGCATATGTAGATATTTACGACCTTTCGGATGCTGAGAAGCAAAAACGTTTGGAGCAACAAAAGTCTGACAAGTGGCACGTCTTCGCCGATAATGAGGTCATTTTGAAGAAGGGCTGCATAAATAAACGCAAGGGCTTGTTCGCGCGCAAACGCATGTTGCTGCTGACAACGGGCCCACGTCTAATCTACATCGATCCCGTGCAGATGGTGAAGAAAGGTGAAATTCCATGGAGCGCTGAACTGCGCGTTGAGCCCAAGAACTTCAAAATATTCTTTGTGCATACGGTAAGTGTAATCAACTAATCGGTAATTCTAAGCTGGACTATTTTTTTTTTTTTTTTTTTGTTAAAAGTAGTTTTATTATTTTGAAAAGTACTGACGAGAATTAGCGGATGTTTTTATTACATTTGAGAGATGTGAAAGTGCATGCAATTGATAAGAGAATCAAAAGCCAACAAAAAAATGCGAATTCAGCAAAATCGGATGTGTAAAAGCAGCGCAGCTTGCAAAGTGTCTATACATTTTAATTATGTGCCGGACAACCACTTTTTAACACTCCATTACTGCTTTCTGAGTTCAATTATCACAAAAAAAAAAAAATACAAAATAATGAAAATGCGCCCGCTCGTGCAAAACTTTGCGAGCATTCATTTTGCTAAATTTAGCCCGTGTTTGCGTCCCAGTTTATTCACCGCATCGTCTGCATACATATACATATGTATACATACAGACACACATGAGCAGCCGGGTTACATGCGAATTAACAGCAACAGCACACTCTGGCGCCATGTCTCTTTGATTATTACGAAATGGTCCCACAAACATTAGCACAATAGAAACTAGCTGGCTCATACAAATGTATATATGTATGTATGTAGAAACAGCTCATTTCGCTATTCCCAACAGTGTACGGAATTACATCACTAAGGGGCGGAGTGCACACCTGTTGCCACTACGAAATATAATATACTAGCCATGTAGAGGCACTTCAGTTTAAAAATACATTTGGCATTTTAATTTTCGATTTGCTACAATTTGACGACGAAATAATTCATTAGTTGCCGTTGTTTACGCATTAGTTAATGAGCGTAAGGGTCGAAATGGCAAATAGGAGAGAGGGATGGAAAAGAGCCTTGAAAACGCGGAAACGTTTAAGTGTTTGTACGCTTCACGCAGGGTTTATCGTGCGTGCATGTTTCCCACCCATAACTATAAGCAATAATAAGTATTTTCGGTGCTAATCGCAATGTTACCTCCATTTGCCGGCCACACAACTTTCCATATTTAGTTTTATATCTCTCCTGTGCCTCTACTTACTTTGTTATTTGTTCTTCGTTTATGTTTTGGCAACTTCTAATACATACATACATATGTACATAAATTTTTTTTTTAGCATAATTCAATTTCCTTTTGCATATTTCTATATCTGCTTCACCGGCCCGCACGAACTGCACACACAAATTTGTACGCACCAACACACCTCAGCGTAATCTTTGTGGCACAAAAATGTTTGGTTATGGCTGTGACGTCATGCACTTATCAGATTATCGACAGCGATGACTGTAAAATTTGCTGCACAAGAGCTTATGTAATACCGCTTCCGCCGTATGTGCGCGCTTTTGGAGCAGCAAACACACCCAGCCACCAATAGTCAATGCTCAATTTCGTTCACAATTACATATAACTTTTGCCCGAAGATTTCTTTACAATGCTTTACAATTTGGCTGGTTGGTGGGTTGCATAAGCTGTCTCGTGATTTATTTGCCTGTGACAGTCGACGCCTCTCTAAAGGATCCATGCCGTAAATACCTTAGCTGCTTGGTATTGGCAATTTCGCTTAACCAAACTGAACAGCGGCCAATACCAATAAGCATAATTCGTTATACCGACATACATATGCATGATGCAATAATGAAAGGTGTTGTACGTAGGCAGCTTCTCGCTCTAAATCGGTCATATTGAACGCCCTTAGAAACTGTGATGTTCCTTTGCTGAATTTCGTTACCAGGTTTTTAAAAAAGTGTTTGAATTGTAGTAGAAAAATAAAATTTTCATCTGGACTTCAAAAAGGTATTGTTGATTATTGTTTTCTTCTTTGATTGTTGATTGTTCTGGCATTATGCATTGTTTTTATTTATTTGTTGACAATTAACTTTCTGTTTTTGTGCAATAAATTATGATTCATTAAATTATTAATTGATATCTCTGGGGTTTATTTCGGAAGACAGGATCAACAATTTTATTGGCATTTTCAATGCAATGCTTTATTGGCAAGAAAAAAACGTCCGTTTTTTTAAAGAGCATTATTTCACTTTCGTAATTTATGCTTTTCCAGTACTGATTTGTACTTTTCCCTAAGTACGGCCCGTTTCTCGAATACCTCCTAAATACAACATTGAGCTAAGGGCGTTCAAACTGGCGCTGTTACAACGTACAACACCTTTCATTATTCCATCATGATACATACATTTGTATGCATATTTTTATATATTTTTTTTATACATATTTTATTGCTTTTTTTGTTGTTTGTCATTTAGTTTATTTTGGATACTCGGGTTACATGAAGTAAATAGTATTGCATAATTAAAGAATGCAAAGCTACGACTCCGTAACATTTGCAATAATAAAAGCAAATTTTGTACAAAATTAAAAAAAAAAAACGATTTTCAATTAAAAAAGAGATTTTCGTTACATGTTTGCCTGTGAACAATAAACTTATCGGCTGACAAATGGGAATTTGTAAACGGTAAACGCCAGGTTTCGTAACTTCTTTGGCGCGTGTGTCACGTTCCCGAGACAAGTGTCGTATGTTTTTTTTTCTTTTTTTTTTTTTTTCTCAATAGCGTCTTTAATTCTATTTTCTGCATATTTGTGTTATTTTGGTTTTAGCTTTTACGCAACCACCATAAATTACACAATTAGGTAGTTCACAAGCCGTATTATTGATCGTATTAATTTAGTGCGCTATTGAAATAACAGAGGAACTTGTGAACGCAGCACTGTGTTATATCCTTTACTATTGTTTGTGGCATTCAAGCAATTAAACAGCATAAAATCACTTATAATAAACTTGAGCGGTCGGTTTCTTAGAAATTTGTATACGTATGTACATCACTATTTGACTTTAATTTACATTTTTTCAAACAAAAATAAGCCAAAAATGATGATAAACAGAAAAAGCTGATCGAATAACACACACAAATAACACACTAAACATACCTTTCAGAGTTGTATTGAAATATGAAAATTTCACATGTAAAACAATAACAACACGTTTACAACTATTGTATTACAATACGCGATACGACGAAATACGACCAATTACTCGTACACGGCTTGTGAACTCCCTAAATATTTGTCCGAATATCGACACATGCCAAGTAAACACGAAAACGGCGATATTCTCTAAACGCTTTTGTGTTTTTTTTTTTGTATGCACGAATGTGTGTTTATTGTGCACATATGTATGTATGTATGTATGTATGTACGATTATGTATGTATGTATGTATGCACTTTTGCGCAAAATTAAAATTTCGTTTTCGTATGCATAATTCGCAAACATTTTGAAAATTTGCCAAGAATAAAACAAATATTTAGTTTTCCGCAAATATTTCGCCTTCGCCTGCTGAAAAGGTGGCAATGACGCATTTTTCATGGGCAACATATGCCTTCTCACCCTTGCGCCTTCGCCAACTCGCACACAACGCGGCCGCGACGAATGAGTCGCGAATAAAATCCGCCGCTGGCACATGCAGCAAATGAGCAAATCAAGCAGTGAGGCGAAGTGTTTTGTTTAGCGTGTGCGACGCTGAGCATATTAAATTTCAACAGATCCTCGCACCCAGCACCGCCGTCCTGGCTACAGCGCCTCCAGAGAAGAATGTAGTTTATAAAGCGGTCAGTGAATGTGTGGCGTTGACGTAGTCAGGCAGGAATTGCGCCAAAAGTGGGCGTAAATGTAGTATGTACATATGTATGTATGTATGTATGTACATATGTATGTATGCATGCAAGTATTTGAACATAAACGATGTTCAGCGCAGGTGGGTGGGGGCGGCATTGTGTGTGTACTGCACGCGGCTTTTTGTTGCTAAATATACTTTTATTTGTAGAAGTAAACATTCGGACACTGACATGAGTGTAACCGCAAGCACTTACATACACACATACACACATAAATATCTAAATTTGCTTCCTCCTCTGAAAAAAAAAAATATATATCTATGCATATGTGTGTGTGTGTGTGTATGTGTAATATGCACATAATATTTGCTGAAATGTGTTTTGCAAATAACTGCAATGAACAATTTTATGAGCGCTGCATGCGCTTGTTGGCCGGTCGTAAACTTTGCTAGCGCTGACACGTGCGTCTACTTGTCGCAGCGGGGGCTAGTGCTGCAACGGTTGTGCATGAGCTATAAAATTTACTAAATTACGAATACAGAGACCGGAGCGAATTTTACGAGGCACGTGTAGAACTTTTGTTTTTATTTCCTATTTTTCTTGTATTCTATATTTGTAAAATGTGTTACCTAATACCGCTGACCTCACTAAGCCAGAAACGTAATTAATCGTATTTTCTTATTTATTTCAGCCCAACCGAACTTACTATTTGGATGATCCCGATGGCTATTCGCTTGAATGGGTCGATGCCATTGAAAGAATGCGAAACCTTATCTACACAGACTGCGATTCCGCGGCGGTGGCGACAACAGCGCCGGGCACCTCGCCGAAATCGTCGCATCGAACAAACTCACCAACGCCCCTGGGCAACGGCAGCACCTCCGGCGGCAGCAGCAGTAGCGGCAACATGTTAGCAGCAGCTATCGCCGCTGCTACAGGACGTACAATGAAAACGGCGTCAAATTGAATGAAACGCCAACCCGAAATCATACAACTTCTAAAAACGCAACTAAAATTATATAAAACACCCAAAACGCCGTTCAAATGCGAACATCATAAGTGCAGCTGAAGTCAATGGAGGCAACAATCTCAACGGCAGTTGAACAAAAAACGCGTCGAACATAAGTATGTATATGCAATAGCATGAAGGCAAGAGCAAGCGGAACAGGTGGTTGGTTGCTGTGTTCACATCTAAAAAAAAAAAAAAACAATGTTTAGAACAAATTTAGTTCAAATCATCAAATACATAACATAATTATTAACTCATAAAAATATCAATTAAATTAATGTGTAGTATACAACCGAAGAGGTGTAGCGATTAGCAAATAACAGAGTATAAAAGTAACATAAGTTGTAACATGCATACGAGTAGAGCTAATAATAAGTTAGCGAGTGCGGAGGAGTGGCGAGTGTTGGAGTTCATAGCAAAAATTTAGTAAACAATATTTAGCGTTTAAGTGTGCAGATTCAAAATGTGCAGTAGCAAATGCGATTATACATAGCAAGAAACAATAGCAAAAGATGTTTGAGTTTAATCAATTCATCGATTTGTAACAAGCGAGACAAAGTGAAGTCGTGACATACATAATGTATGTACATATGTACATACATGCATACGTTATGAATGCGAGCGCGAAGGAGTTGAGTTGTAAATCGAATTATACATACATACATATATTCAAGCAGAAATAAACAAATATAATATTTATGAATACATATGTATATTATCTTTACAACAACTTAAACTACTAAACTAATACAATGAAATGATTGCATGCAAACACATGCATGTGTGTGTGTTTGTGTATCTTAAGCGAACACGCATAAAAAAAGAGTACATACGCGAAGAAGTATAATTTAAATTAATGTAATTCTAATTGTAAACAAATGTGAATATTTTGTAGTTAGTCACAATTAAATGAATTATACACCAGCAGAGCAGGCATACAGACGTAGTACGTTCATAGTAAAAATGAGAGAGAACACTACTAAGCTAAAACTAAGCGTACATACCATACACTAGGCTAGCAAATAACAAATAACAAATAAAAATAAAAAAGAATATGACACTAGGCAAAGCAAAGCAAAGCAGAGCTGAACTGAGCTGAACAGTGTGTAATGCAACGTCAAGTAAATACTACAATATAAAATAAAAACGTATATATAAATTAACTACAATTATACCATATATTATACTCTATATATATATATGTATGTACATACATATATACATACATGCATATGTATAAATGACCAAAACAAAAGAAGCAAAGAAACACTGCATACATGCAGGCGTATAAACGAGGCATAAATGAAAAGATGAAAATATTGTAATTATTTATACACCGGGGAAACATACGACGACGCACCGTTAATGAGTTATGCTAACTGCAATAACTATGATTACCCCAATTATCCATGCCACAATCACGAGCCATACTACATACAAACAATACAATATGCGCATTGCATAGAGTGAATGTATCAACTATTTGCTATTTACGCAATTATTGTAATATGTTAATTCGTAATAACGGTGAAGTGGCATGAGAAGTCGTCGCAAGAAGCAGAGAAGAGAACCATAATTATTGCTAGTATTTACAACTATTTGTAAAGCGTTAGTTACACACTAAAGAATTAAACAACAAACAAATTGTAAGACAAGGCTGCGTATGCGGGACGCACTTGAACCAACTCGAACGCACTCGTAGGCAACCGTGCGTGAGTGCCATTGGCGAATGTAACGCGCTGGGCGGCAGTGCGTGCATACAACATTTAGCTAAATTACAAAATAATTAACTAAGATAGCGAAACTATTTTTATGCGATTAGAATGAAGTTAAAGCGTTGCAAATGTAGTGTGTTCATAGCTGTAAGCTGTAAACTGTAAATTGTAAATTGTTTTTATGCAAAGCCACTGCCGGTAGCATCGCCTAGTACGAGTACTGCGCGCCACGTTGACGCTCCAGTCCCGCATACGCTCGCACGCGCTAACACACACACACACACACCTACGCCGCCGCCGTGTTCAAATTAAGTTTTGTGCTTCGGTTTTGATTTGGATTCTTTTCGTTTGCTTACTCATTTTGTTTCCGCGCAGCAATTGAAATGGCTCAAGAGTTTTCTTTGCGCTTTATCGAACTTGTGTCATAGAATTGTAGATGTGTCCTTTTATGTATTTTGCTTTAATTGCGTTCTTCGACTTTTTGATTTACTCTGAACTTTTGCCCTAATAACGCAACGCATAAGACTTGAATCTAATTGTAGACAAAAACAAACAAAACACCTAAATGAAAAGATAGGAATACCAAAATGCAACTAAAGAAAACAAGCAGAAACAACAACAATAACAGCAATAACCGAAACAACAAAGTAACTAAAACTAATTGTAGAACTAAATTGACCTCTTGTGGAAAATGCAAAAGCTACTGAGATACCGCTGAAAAACGAAAATAACTAAAAATCGTAACACCTTTTTGTATTACAGAACAAACAGAATATGAAGATCGATTTAAGTTACTACGTTTTTCTATTTGATTTACTTTTGTTTTCATTTTTTTTGTATGACAAGAAATTACGAAAAAAATTAAAAAAAAAAGTAAATATAAATATTAATTAAATAATACAAGCAAAAATTGCAAATACTATGTGTACGAAGCTAAAAGCATAGATATTTCGAAAATTATTTCCAAAAAAAAAATACATACGTTGTTGTAATGAAATGTATATAGCGTATATTTGTTTTTGGTTCATTCCTTCACTGTTTTGTTTAACTAGTTAAATGTTTGTAAACTCAGTTTGGTTGCCGCTTTGTAAAAGCTTAAATAAATTTTGTTATGTATAGAATTAAGCTAAATGCCAAAAGTTGCATCTCCCATAAAAAAATTGTAATTAATTATTTCGTCACCTCTTAGTTTAAATTAGCAAAAGTTTTTATGTATTTCTATAGAAAAAACTTATGATTTTGCTTTCTCCTATTTCTAAGAGTTTTGGGGAAAATGTTAAATTCTCTCTTCTCACAGCAAACGGGTGGCAAATAAGGCTTAAGCAACAAGTCGTAGCATTATAGAGTAGCAAAAATAAAAACAATGAATATTTACAATCTCAAAGGAATGAGGAAAGTGAAAGGAGATAAATTAAAGTGAGGAGAGTGAAAGTGCATTTTTGTTTTGTTGAACTTTTGTTTGTATGCAACACTTTGTATTGTATTGGGAAATGTAGAACAGTGCAACTTTTGCCAAAAAGTTTGCATATTTAGTACATATTTAGTACATCCTATACATACATATACATCTAATATATATTTGTATGAATTTTTGTGAATCTGAATTTAGAGTTATGCTGTAAAAAACGTGCAGAGCTGAAATTAATCTTAGTTTGTAGTGAAATTGAATAGCAAAAGCAGAAGCAAATAACAAAAAAAAAACACATGCGATTGATTGATTTTGCTTACTTACAATTGTAAACTTTTTGTTTGTGCTTTTGCAACAGTTTTTGTTGTTGCGGCTTTTTGTTTCTACTTTTATTATATTAAAAAATGTAATTAGATATCACAAAAATGCATACCCAAACATGAATGTATTTGATTTTTTCTCTCGATTGTCATCATTCGCTTCATTATAATTACATATATTATTCATAAATACAAAAACACATGGAATAAAACTAAATGAAACGCATTAATCAATAATGTAACATACATACATGCAGTTTATTGTAGTTAAACAAGTTAAGAGCGAATAATTAATTTCTTATTTAATTAAATTAATATGCTTATAGATGAATTATATTTGTATTTGTATTTAATTTATGTTACTTTAGTTGATTAATTTATATAACTATTATACTGATTATTATTTAAACCTAAGATAAATTTATGCAAAAATTATTTAAAAAAAAAAGAGAAGAAAAAAGAAAAAATGTTAGTTTTAAGTTAAATTATTTAAAACAATAAACGGTGAATAATTAAAATAAAATTCACTAAAAAAATGAAATAATTTCAAAGATAAAAAGGAAAACCTAAAATAATTATACTATTAAAATTACTGATTAAAATAAAAGTCGACTGTAAATTTACAAAAACAAAACAAACAAAAAGATTTTTTTTTAATTGCAATTGGAAGAGTTGTCCACTTTTGTGGGATTTTATTGGGCTGGTAAATGGTCTTTAGTATGAAGACTCAAATTTAAAAAAAAAAAATATTTTATATTGGATATTGAATTGGCCTGGGTTTCACTAAGTGAAGCTTCACAATGTGATCGGCTTTATTTGATTAGACAATTTGTGTGGCATTATCATAAAATCAAGTTATATCCGAGCTCAACACAAGCAAACTTTGTATCAGCAACTGAGCGTCGAGAAAGCAACGAGGCGACGGTAATTATTACGCCGCTCGAACACTCGCTCAGCTGTATTAAAATTACTTACGTGAGTAGGGAGATTGCTCGTTGAGATTACATACAAACAAAGGTTTTTACTAATATGAAAATTGAAAGCTTCAACATGCGTTCGCAAAGTCGGTTGCACGCTGTATAACTATCAAAGGTCATTGCGGCGGGCGAGCCCGAAAATAGTTTACTCTTTGACAGCGAATTGGCAAAAAGTTCTCATTTTTTACTTAAGCCACGGCATTTCGGTTACTTTTAAGTTCTGTGTCTTATAACAGCAATATGAGTAGCGTGGAGTAGTTGCCAATTTTACAGTGCTGTTATAGTACTGCTTTTACGAACACACTCTGTTCAGAAATGCATCAGTCTCTTTCATTTCTTAAATAAAATTAAAGAACAAGCTGATTTAAATATCGCATTTGACCTTATCGGCGCAAATTAGGTATTTTCGGCAATTATAGATTAGAAATCAAAAAAAAAAGTTATTGATAATTTGGCGTGGCGCATTTCTGAACCGACCGAAAGAAAGCCCAATTATTGTATTTTCAACTTTTTTCATTTTTTTGCGTTAAACATTTTTCTAGTACAAAATTTAGTGCTCTAATGTAATATAGATTCTTTGAAGATTTTAAATTAAGCGTACACATAAATGTGTACACACATACATACATACATATGTACATATATACATACGAATAAATTGAATACGAACTAGGATTACGAATCTAAGTTATATTAAATTTTTAAATGATGCTATGGATGTAAGAATACGAGAGAGTAAATCATTCGCGAATGCTAAACTGTTCATAGACACAAAATTGTACACACTCTCGTGCGTCGTAAATTTTTATAACACACGAACTCAGTGCAGCCACTTCGTACACAAATATCCGAGAACTGTATTTGAAAATATTCGTATAATGTGCCATATATAAAAAGTTAGGTGCAACTGAAATTCAACAGAGAGGATATTTACGGAAGCATGCACGCCTTTGTAAAAATTAATTATTAAGAACACAGAGGGCAAATGCTGTTAGGACACACAAACATGTGTATAAATGTATGTACTTACATATCTGTATACACAAATAAATTGTAAATATTTACATTTCCGTAAACGTAATCCACTGGCTGTGTTGGCATCTGGGGTCAATGAAAGTAATTTATTTTATTTTGAACTGTGCATGGTACGAAACGCATACACTCGCGAGAGCTGCGTTTTCAGCGAAACTGTCCATATTCATTTCATGCATCGTGTGCAGTTTCTTTGCATACTTTGCATCACCCTGTACGCTGGGTATGTAGTTATAACCCAGGCTTCCTATTATACATAGAGATTTTGTTATAAATAAACAATTTTAGAAATAGCTTAAGAGTCCCTTGCACTAGCGAGCAAGAATGAGCAGATTTGTGCAATTCAAGCGAAGTACGAAATTCGCAAAGTAGGTACATATTTACTTATTACGCTACTTCGAGAAAATTATGTAAAAAATGCACCAATGGCAGTTGTGTTTTTCATAAAAAAGGTATGCCCGATAATTTTTTGGAAGTAAAACAATGCCGCAACTCTTGTTAAAGGTCACGTTTTTCTCTTTAACTTAAGTTAAGACCATTGTAGAGGTTTGCTTTAGCGCTGCATACAAAAAAAAAAAAATTTTATAAATTTTAATAAAATTAAAAAAATATATATTTTTATATTTGTTTATGCTGAGCAAAAAAAAAAATAAAGTAATTGCATAGCATAAGGAGTGTTTGTCTGAAATTGGCTAGCCGATTTTTTTGCTGGTGCAATTGGCTAGCTAAGACGCTTCCGGTTAATTCAAACAAAACATATGTACATAAAACAATCAAGCTGCGATGCAAAGAGCTCAGTCTGAACACACTTATTGTATTTTCAAAAAAGAAAACAGTAAAGTCATGCTCTGACACGAATTAATTTCACTGTGAAATTTTAAAAGAAATATACTTTATTTAATTTATTTTATATGTGTTTTGAAAATGTATTTAAATATAAATTTATCCGAAGGTTAGACTTTGCAATTAAGTTAATTGCTTTAAACAAAAAATTCACGGTTTATATTGACAATTTTATTGGCAATTCTGATCTGTTTATTATTTCGTGCAAACAAAAACGCTGGTATTCCACCTTTGCCCGAATTTTCGCGATATTTGATAGCATCTTCAGGGGGCGACTAAAAATTTTGGATCCTATGTAAATAAATTGTATTTAAAACCTATGAACTACGCTTATTTGTACTACTACCTGTGGTATTTTTGACATTGGTGGAATAAATGCCTTTTTTTTTGCAACAAATAATATACATTATCCAAGGCAGTTCAAACAGGTAATCGCAGTAGAGAAATTGCCACCCTACTCGATTTGTGGATATATGTATGTATCTTTACTGTCAATAAGAACTATCAAATCAGTCTAATGAAAAAAAAGTTGACAATTCACAAATTCAATTTACCCAAAATAAATAAATACAAAATGTACATGTTTATTTCAGAACTGAATGTTTGAGCCTCGTGATAGAGTTGGGCATCAAGTGTAAACATTTTACGCCAGCAACCAATTCACAGCTCGCGAATTGATCTATGGAGACCACATTGTTTCCGTTAACTTGATGTCAAAAGCTCTCTGCCTAACAATTCTTAGGCGTGGCTCTTGCGGCACTTTTCTAAAGAAACTCCGCCTTTTTCTAGCTGTTTCTTGCTGAGAACGCACTTTCCGAACTCTGTACAAGTTTGGCACAAGCTACACAACCCAAATACATATACAAAATATTCATGCACACATTCACAAATCACGAATCAGATGTAAACAAATTTTTTGTTTTCATCGAATGAAAACAAGGTTTTAAAATTAAGATAAATGGAAAAAATCAAATTATTACCTCTACTGAGGTTACCTATTAAGTCTGCCTTGACATTGTCGATGGAAATTAATTAAATTTCCTCCTTTTTAATTTTCTTGTTACTTTTTTATTTTTATAATTACATTTTGTATTAATCCCAAGTGTTGTTGCGATAGATTATAAATGCAAAAGTTGCTAGAAGCATAGTGCGGCCAATGATTATTAAGAGCCTGGAAAAAGTAAAAAATTAGAATAAAAGTTTTATTAAAATTGTACATAGTGTGAAAAACAGTGAAGATATACGGAATGGTTCTCATTAAAGTCCCATCAAAGAAGTTTTCAAAATATTAGCATAGTTTCAATAACTTGAACTTTAACATTTGCTTATGAAAATAAAAATACATTGTAAAGTCAAAGTTCTCCAAATTTTTCGTTAAGTGCCATAAAATGCTAAGTTAACTTGCCATAAAATGCAATGTGAATTAAACTCTTATACGTTTATTTCAAGCATCTGTATTGGCGTGTTATGTACATATATGTATATATAAATAAGATACATGTCTATAAAATCATATAAAAAAATATATACTTAGGCTAAAATATGGACGACTTAGATTTAAGCATAATTTAATGAGCGAAAGTGTGCGAGAATGAAATAAATATTGTAAATAGAGTTAAGTGTGAATATAGAGAATAAAAAAGAGATGGAGAAAACACCAAAAACAGTTTTTGTTTTTTATATTGGACTATATCGTATACAAGTTAAGAAGAATCACATTGTAGCTCAAGTTGAAAACTCAATTTATCATAACCTAAAAAACGCTAAAGATTCTCCACTTTAGGTGCTGTTGAAAAAAAGCGTTGGAGATTTGGCCAATACTTTAGTCAAAGATTATATGATACGAAACTCTTGTTCTGGTGAGAGCGCCTACCAAAAGCGCATTTTTTATAGCATTTTTCAACGATGCCACTATGGAAGAAACCAGATGTGGTTATTGTCATTGCATTTTTGGAGATTTTATGAATTTAATACGACCATTGCGTTATGCAGACGTAAATAATACAAATACAATGAAGTAACAAGTAAAATAAGGGTATTAATGAAACAAATTTTAAATTTATGAGTTCAGCATGAAAACTTCAAAGTATACCAACAATTTTAACTAAAATAAAAAAATTGCATGTAGTTAAAAAGTATTTAAAAAAGTAATATATAAGCAGTTTTCTTTGGAAAATATATTCATTAGCATTTTAAAAAATGCTTTTTCTAAATAAAACGCAGCATTTTTGTGAAAAGTTAAAAACTTAAAAGTTGCTATCGCTAAATTAGTTCATTTAACTGTTTATTTTGAGATTTTAAAACTTCTTTTGCAAACAACTAACACTCAATAGCTTATTCTGCACAGTTAGAAAGCGCACTGATTTTATTGATAATTTACACATTTTGCCTCTGGCATCTCGCTATTTTACTTGTCAGCCGATATTAGGGGGACTCATTTTTTTTTTGTTTTGTTGCAAGCATGAAAAATGCGATCAGTCCCCCGATTTTACCAGCGGTTGAGAGAGTTTCGTATCATATAATCCTTGCTTTAGTCATTAACTTGATTCTAAATGCTTGTTGGGAAGCGCTAATTTAATAGCTTCAATAGGACTTACATTTCACAGCGACATCTGTGGAGGAACACTGAGCCGAAAATCTTGCACATGTGTATGTATGTATGCAAATGCATGTGAAAATGTGACACAGAACGATGCATGAAATTCGTAACCTATTGTGAATGGTGGTTGTCAACGAAAAGCAAACACAACACAGGAACACTACGGTGAGTAGAAATAGCGCAACAATTTAAATGATAAATTTACAGGCACTCAATATAGCGAGTACAGTATTAACAAGTTTGCATCCGAAAAAGTTATAACTAAAAAATTTAAGTTTTGACTAAAATTCGTGCAGTTTTGGAAAACACTTTCGAACGAAGACTTCTATACACAAATATTTATGTAACGAATTATATTTTATGATTCCGTGTACTTTAAAAGTATCTAACATTTTCAATTACTCGGTAGTTTATATCATTAATGTAGAAAGCCCACATCTAACAATTTTTGTTTTTGGAAAATTGAGCAAAAGTCTTAGTCCATGCCGTATAATCAAACAAAGTAGTAAATTTTGTTTTTGTGGTCCTGCTGCCCACCTTGTACGAATAAGCCTTGCAACATGTCACTGTTTCCCATTCAACAAGTGTAAAAATATGACTTATTATTCAAGTGGCCTGATTTATTGAAAAATACTTTTTTTTTATATTCATATCTCCATATTTCCAAAGCTAAGAGTAACAGAAGAACGAACATACATACATAAATGCCCGACGACACATCGACTTCGGCATGGCCAGCATCAACGGAGTCTGCCACGAATGGTGCCACATCCACAGCGACAAAATCAACGAATTCAGGAGCAACTGCAGTTCCACAAGTCCACGAACATAAATATGCCAAATTCTTCGGGAAAACCGTTGTTACGCTGCTGATCTGTGGATACCTGACCGGGATGGGCATAGCAGTGGCATGGCGCATATACGAAACTGGATACGTGCAGGTCCCAAGCGGCAAATGGATCAAGTGGAACGTGGCCATTTTAGTGTTCCTTTTACTCTCCTACAGTCGCAATGTGCGGTAAGTTACTAAATCATCTCCTTAACGACTTCATGAGCAGACACTTCACTTCGTCGTCTGACTTTTCCCGGTGCAGGTGCATTGTCACGCTGTGCATTCCCATATTGTGCAGCTCTAAAGGACGGTCCCTCTTGATTGCTTTTGCGTTTGTTCTGCTCGCCACAGGACCGACATTGAATATTCTGCGAAATGTGGACGTGCTTACGCGTAGCTTAACCTGTGGCCAAATGCGACTCAAGGAAGCGTTGGAAGAAATGCTTGAAGTGATGCGACAGCCATTGGTTGCGATTAAAAAAGCCGTCAAAACAGCCATGAATAATATAAAGCAAGTTATCAAAAAAGTCGAGCTTATGCTTTATCGTATTAAGGAGCTGGTGTTGGTCGTCTGTAAGAACTGAATAGACGCTATTTGATTTGATTTTATTAGGTCATGTTTGGTTTGCAGTGAGTGGCATCCGGACAATGTTTGAATGGCTGAACAGCATTGTGAGCTTTTGCAATAAGGAGTTCGGCACACCCTTCGATCGCTGCATGAAGATCGCCGATGATGCAATGAAGGATTGCAGGTAATCAATTTTACAGTTAAAAAAATTATGTATATTCTCTTTTATTTCATAATTTTTGTGATTTCATGGGTATTGCGTAGTGAAAGACTGGGCTACTTCAAGGGTCTCTGCCATGCAACGCACTTGTTCTCAATGCTTTGTTACCCAGTTAAAGTTGTCGACGTTATTTGCGTGATGATCGTCTTCTTCGACGATTCAGTGCTGGGCACCATTATGGATAGTAAGAGTCTTCTAAGTGCATATACTCGTAGCATACTAAAGATTAAAGAGTCACAGCTCAAAATTCGGGTCCAGCGCTGCTTGGAAGCCTTGCAAAGAAAACAAAAACCACGAAACAATTTTGAGCTTTGACTTTTTCTTATTTTGTGTGCAATGTGTGCCCGTTATATGCGCATACCGATCTAATTGGTCCCCATTTCAGAATTGCGCGACTTTATCGAGGAGATCAAAAATATGTTCGCGGTTACAGTCACTTTTGATCACGACTTCAGCTTCACTACAGTGGCCTCGAAGAACCTCAGCGATGTGAGTCAAGACATTATGAATGAGATACATGCTCGTATGTCTGGCTTTTTTCTTATTTTCGGTTGGTTGGATGTGGTTAGCGGATTTCTGTGCATTTTGGTGATAATTAAGTAGGCACCTTTTCAGCGACTTTTTGCACAGCCCAATAACTACTCAAACGTTTCTCTTTTACAGAGCAATGTACTTCAAAATAAAGTACTTACGTCAACCGGGCTATAGCAATCACTATCTCACCAAAGACATTCTGGAGATCGATGCACAGCGCAAAGTGACGGGCTTAGAACTTGCGTTGCCGCTGAAGAAAAGTGAGCGTCGCAAATATATCTGGGTTGGTATAATTGCTTAGTGACGAACTGAGATAATCACATTCAATCTTCATCATTCACTTTAATAGATCACGAGTTGTCGCTTGACGCGCCGCGAAGTCTACAGATTGATGCGTTCGATGCTATTTCTTTTCATTTCCAGTGTGCAGATCTTTTGTATTTGCTTTGCTGATTACAGCCTGTACTGGACATTGGCTATGATTACCTACTATGGCAGCCAGGAGGCAAATATTGAGAGTAAGTCGGTGACTCCTATGCAATTTTATACAAAAAACTCAAACTCAATTTGCTCACGCTCGCTTGCCAGTTCCACCTTACATTATCGTCGATGTAAAGGGTGGCGGTTATGTAGCCGAAATATTCAATGGGATTGTGGAGGCTTTTGAGCCACTTAACCAGAAGTACAACATCGATGCAACGCCCTGTCTTCCTGTGCCTAAGCGACCTAATTTTAAACGCTATATGGAAATTGCGGGCATTTGCATATTGGCTTGGGCTTTTCTCTTCTGCGAACCTTACGGATTACGGTTGCGACACCTCGTTATGCGTCTGTATTATCCGGCTGAAGCGCGACAGCGAGCCGCCTGGTTGTACAATGAGATACTGATGAAGCGCAGTGAGTTATTGGGAGGGAAATTGTAAGCCAAATGTAATAAGGATATTCTCTATTTGTACGCAGTGACGTTTTTTAAGTTGTTGAGACGTAAAGCCCGTGCTAAGTTCAAAAACGAGCCTCACGCCGATCCATACACATTTCTAGATTGGATTAGAGCGAAGACGACAGGGTACATTTGAAAAAAACGTACAGACAGGAAACGTGTTTAATAACTTGATTATTGATTTTTCAGTTGTTTTCTTTGCCGTTTTATATTTGGCCATCGCAAAAGTGACACCTGCTTACTCTGCGGATTCCCACTGAAAGGGTAATGTTAGATAAAATCGCCGGTTAAATGTTTGCATTTATAATTCTAAACTTACAGAGACAAAGTGGAATGTCCAACGCCCGGCTGCAAGGCGATTTATTGCCAGAGCTGTTTCGATGAATCCAATAAAATGTGCTGTATATGTAAAAATCCCGTTGAATACGGCGACGGCAGCGACATCTCGGAAGTGAAGTAAGTAGCAAGCATAAAATAATTAATACAGATCAGGCAATCAGACAACTATGGAATTGTAGCCGGATTAGAGTAGGAAATTCTTGACGTAGTGCTTTTAATATTCAGTGTTTTGTTTACATTTCACTCTGCATTCAAATTTTCTGATATATTTTATAAACACTTTATTAGTTTTCATTTAATTTGATCGCGCTTTTTTGTTTTTTTCTGAGTTCATTTTCTAATAAATCTTCTCCGATCTCCGACAGGGACTCTTCCGATGATCCGGACGCTGTTCGTCAGCCGCACGAAAGCGACAAATATTGCATTTGGGTACCATAATACCCAGCCTGCGATCAATGCAGCCTCAACACAATTTCCATCAATTTAACTTCTAACCAAAATTTGTAAATGTAGATTAGTATTAAGTAAATTCTCATCCATTTACGGTGCACAGACTGAGGAACACTGGGCGCTGGTAATTTTTGTGAATTCGACATAGCAAACCAACTATGGACGCTGCAGTACAATACACCCATTTTGGCCAGCATACAGTTGCAACAGTTACACTAACACGCGATTGGCACAAAGCCGTTCTGCGGTGCTTTCGTTCAACATCCCAATCAAGGCAGTGACCAAATAAGCAAACCAAGCAAGCGGCCCCTCCTTGTCCCAATTGGTTACTGCTTACTGCTTTCTGCGTCGAACTGCCGCAAATGAAGCAATGCTGCGGCTAAAGCTGCGATCGGTGAAATCGGTGTGTACCGCTGATGTGATCAACATCGAAACGAGTAAACGGACAAATTGTCTGTTGTTTATGGTGTAGTTGCAGTTGCAGTTGCAGCTAAAGGCTTCGTATGCATTACGCATGTGCGTGTAGTTGTCTCAATATATTTAAGCTTCTGCAGAATTTAGCATGACAAGCAGCGGCTACTGTGTGAGTATTGTAAGTACATATACTTCACCAAATCACCGGCCGGCCGTACGAACAGACGGCAAAGCGCGAAAAACATTTGAAAATTGCTGACGAATCGTAACTTTACTCCACCGACAGAACGACTGGACGGCTGGCCGACTGAGCTGCTGGCCAAGTGAAGAAGCGACATATCTTTACAGCATTTAGCGGGAGTGGCTGTCGTGATGATGATGGTGATGGAGATTTGCTGCTGGCTTACTGATGATCGTGCGCATTTGCGCTGTTCGCGGGGCACCACATTGATGTAGTGGGAATGCTGTTGACATTTACTGTGAATTAGTGTGGTCATGACGACATTGCTCACATATTTTCGCGCACATTCTGGCCACAGAGGAGCGAACGACAATTAAATGCACACAATGTCGTCGTCGACAGACATTGGTATCGCGTAAAAATTAAAAAAAAAAAATAACTTTCAAAGTCTGCATAGTTTTGGAGTTGGGGACAAAGCGTGGAACGTCGTCGTTGTCGGCCCTTTCATAATTTACTCCGCCGCTATTTGAAGTTCCATTCTTCAGAATCCGCTGCAATTTACGCGCGTGTAATCACAATCACACAGAGCCAACGATCGCGGCGATGTTGATGCAGAATGTCACATTAATAGACAAATTTTCAGCGAGGAAGGTTGCAGCGCCAACTACGCAGAGCGAACGTGACATATGCCTGACACTGCACAAATGAACTGCTGCGTGTTTTGAACTTTCTGTTGCATGCCACTTTGGCGTTATCATTGTGTGCTGCATCATTCGGTTGCGGTGCATTATTTGATCTTTGTTTATTGTATGCTACTTTTGTTCGATTTTTATGGATTTTTAATAAAATCTGATATTGGTTCAATGCAGCTTGCTTGCTTGTTGTCGTTTTTTCATTGTTGTTGTTATGCTAAATGCGTGTGTGCACAAGTGTTTATCTGACATTTAACACTCGACAAATGCGGCGTTCGCCAGTCTACCATGTCTTCTGCATTTACGCGTCACAACTTTGTTCTGTGGCTTTTCATTTATTACTTTTTTTTTTTAAATAATTTCTTACTTTGAAGATGACCACCATCGATGTTGTGATACACATATGTACGTATGTACATATGTATTTAGATCGCTTTGTTGATGGGCATACACACAAACCATGAACTGTCCAAATACTACAAAAGGCGCGCCAACGTCTCTGCTGCCGATGTGCTGCGCTTGCGCAATGAAACGCGCGTGAAACAGTTGGGATTTCTTCAGCCGCCAAGTCGCATTCCGGCGTAGAACGGTTAAATGATTATGATAAACAGATTAGGTTACCACAAATTTTATGGAGACACGTTTTATTTAATTTCAAAAGAATTCCATTTGTTTGCTGGCGGGGGAGGGCTGACACATGTGGGCTGTTTTGCTCTTGTTAACGGGCAGCACACGATACATAAATACGTACATACATATGTATGTATGTACGTCATTACAATTGTTTGAATTCTTCTTTATGTCTACGTATGTACTTGTTTAGGTATTTGGTTTAAGAATTTAAACTTGAGATTTGTTGTAAGCAACTTAGCCTTTATGTTCTTCATAAATTAATTGTCGCCAGCACAAGGGGACCGTAAAGACCTCTAACTTCTTCGAAAATGTGTTAAACAAGGTAATGAACAAAATTTATGGTTTAACAACATAAGTCAAATAGTTTCTACGTTCATTTATTAGCGTAAAAAACAGGCAATAACAATTAGGTTGTTCACCCATTCTAGGTTATCTAGTTTTAAGTTTAAATTTTTAAATTTTTTCTTTCCATTCTCGAACAACTAAATATGCATTCATTTTTCATTTAACTTTACTGTTGCAAACTGAAGAAATTTTAAGACATAATCAGATAACCCGATAACTTCCATTGCTTAAACAACGCAATCACGATCAACGGAAGAGTTTTATTCAAAGAGCTGAACTCATAAGTCTTCTTGAAGAGCTCTTAACTATTATTTTGCCAGATCTTTGCGAAAAATATAAATGCGCCTTCGTTAATTCTGTTATCAAAGCAATGAAACCACACCTACTGACATATTTATGTAGTTTTAGACTAGTTTGAATTTTCATGAAAAAGAACTTTCAATTGACAATTTTTGTGTGATTCGAGTTATCAATTTTACTATAAATATTGAAATTTCAATTTGAGCTTTTCGAAAATATTTGGGTAATCAGCATATTTGGACAGATTTTAAAAGTATACTTATGTACTTATATATAATCATAATTTTGGCACGTACACTATATATGTAGCTCAGTGTTTGGCCGAGCTTCTCCTACCATTTGTGGTGTGCGTCTTTATATTCTACCACAAATGGAGGTACCTACAGTTTTGTGCCGACTCCGAACGGCAGATGTATTTAATGAGAAGCTTTTTCCTTGAACTCACAGGCATATCGAGTTATAGCACGCACCGCTACCAACTCGACCACAGCGGCCACGTATACTTACCAAGTGAAAATTCGCAGTAGTAGAACGCAATACGATTTGCTGGAATGGACTTATGAAACTTTGAATTACACTTACGGTAGAACTTAGTCACCTTGCATTCAATGAATGTTTATTATTATTGAATTAACGACTTGAAGTGCTTTTGATTAAAATTGAGTGTGTGAAAAAGTTACTTGTGATAAGAAAAAGTTTTAGGACTACTATCTAATTTGGTTAACCTGAAGGTTATTGTAAAGTATTCGTCGCTGCGCCAACAAAAACAGTTACATATGTATGTGATTTTTGTAAATTCTTTTATTTCATTTTTTTTATTAGCGGTTTTTATTGTACACAATTCAATTTGAGAATTATATAGTAAGTGATTCTTCAGTAATACGAAACCTTCCTTATCCAATTAACGATATTCATATGGCATTCTTTGCGTTTAATTAAAAAGAGAAAGCTTCATGTAGAATAACATATCAGCGAATGGAAAGTTTTTTGAACTTCTTACTCAAATTACATATATGCATGTATGTATGTTTGTATGTACAGTTGTCCACAAAAAAATAGGAGTGACTACTTGAAAAAAGGGAATATTTCATTATTTGCAAAAAACCGGTTTTAATTAAAAATTTTTTGCACAAAATAATTCACAGATGTTGTATTTATATTTTCACAGTCCATTTTTTTCAATCAAACTTAAAAAAAAATTTGGTTCTCAGTCTGAGTAAAATAAAGTAAAATCTAGTTCCACATATAAATAGGAGTATTCTATAAACGACGAATTAATACAACAATGATAACTTAAATTGCTTTTAAAGCTTAATAAAATAGTTGAAAGGATTAATATTTCGTTGAATAGCCTCGGTTTTTTAACACTGCGTCACACCTTCGCGGCATAGAGTCTACGAGGTCCTGGCAACGTTTTAATGGGATTCCTTCCCATCCCTCTTTTACTACCCTCCATAGTTCTCTGCAATTAGTTGGTTTTGCTTACATCCCGTTATGAGTACCGCTATTATATCAGGTCACTTACATGTGCTAAATAAAAACATATGTAACCAAGTACATTTTTCATATAGGCTCTCCTATTATTTTTTGGACAACTGTATGTAGTACTAAGCGTATGCATATAACGCATTACTTGACAGATGGCGTTCTTACTGGGTTGTAATTTGTACATTTTACATATCGAAAATAACAAAAATAATAATAATTTAGCGCTTACAATATATACATACTTACATATGTAGCTCAGTGTTTGGCCGAGCTTCTCCTACCATTTGTGGTGTGCTTCTTTATGTTATTCGACAAATGGAGGGACCTAAAGTTTTTGGCCGATTTCGAACGGCAGTTGTATTTTGTATGAGAAGCTTTTTCATTGCAAAAATACCTACGGAGATTTGTCATTGCCAGCCTAGGGGCGACCGCTATAAGAAAACACTTTGTCTATAATTTAGATTTTACTTGCCCTGGCTGAGATTCGAATTTCGAACTCAGCAGCATATCGAAAAACTCTCTCTAAAAATTTACCAAGAGCGTCTTACCTATTTTTCATTGTCGATTTGACGTCTTGAATTTATATTTAAATCGTCTTTCCGCTTGATAAATAAATATTTTGTAAAAGTTTAAATTTTTTGTTCAATTTTATTTACAGTGATTGCTTACATTTTTTTTGATAATTGATTTCGACAACCAACCACCAATCAGCTGATTGATTAACACAAACTTTTATGAATTCGCCTTGTCTTGGGTGTAGAAAAAATGTGTTTATACCCAGCCAACTATTGGCAGGTAATTGGAAGTTGGGGACACCTCGACACAATCACAGTTCTTTCTAAAGAGCTTTAGGGATTATTTTTTTTTTAAATCTACCAACAAAATAGTTAAAAAAATTTCCATTTTCTTTCAATTATCAAAGCGATAAATAATAAATAATTAATAATTTTTGACAAACGTCATTTCTTAAGAGTATCGCGGAAGATTCACTTTAGCAATCGTCAATAAAAATATGTTGAAGGCTCGTCTTAAGGTAGACAAGCGCTTGCAATTAAACTCTCTTCGGGGTGCTATTGAAAATATCATAACTAGGAGCACGAGAAGTGTCTTAAGTGTTCAAAAATGTTAGCTGATTTATGGTATAGTTACTTTGCGAAGGCCTGCCTCTTCACTCAGTTTTGTGTGGATTTAGTTTATTAAGATTTCGTTTTTTTAACTAACATAAAGTCAAATACCGTCATTGATGAATGCTTCGAACATGAAAAAAATCATCGTTCTTTTTGACTTCTTAACCAACTCGAAATGTAGTAGCAGACATTAAAGTTTCCCATGAAAAGACAAATATTTGGAATTGAATTGCAGCTGGTAAAAATAAATTGAAATCAGTTGAATGTGAACATCAAAATTTCTTGCACGGCAGTCGGATCTACAATTTTACCAGAATGAGTCGGATTTTTTCGAACAGAAGCTTCACTTCAGCATCGTTTACAAAAAATGTTTAGGGAATGTTTTATTCAATAACAACAAAAAAGTTCGCGTTACACTCCCCTCGGGCACAATTTCCCCAACCAGTCAACCTGCCAACCACCCACCACCACTCGTTTTAATTTTTAACTTTTTTTCTGCTTACCGTTCTACTGCGCAACGCAGATAATTCTATACGAACGCTGAAGAGCACACACTTTTCGTTTAGATAACCAGACTTTATTGCCATTACCGTCCTTGCCATTGACGTAGCGCTGCTTGGTATTTGGCACTTTGCTGCTTAGTTATGATTTTCCAAACAAGAAGTCAACATCGAAACGAAGCAGCTCGATAAACTCGATGTGATAGCAGCGTGAGACGCGTGTGAATGTCAACGTTTGAATCGGCGATTGTAATTGGTTACAAGTTTGATGAAACATTACAAACACACAAACACTTGTATGTACTTACGAGTACATATGTATGTACATAACTATATGTATGTATGTATGCGTGTGTAAATAAATATATTTAGTGAAAAGGCGACAATAATGACAAATGCAAGTTAAATGTATTCAACTTTATGTGTGAGTGTCCAGCATAAACTTCGCAGAGAAATCATTCATAAAGAAAGATAAAAAAAAAATTAAAATTAGTGTAACAAATATTACAGAGGAATATGCAGTGAGGGGGGTGAGAGCTTTAACTCGTGCCTACAAACGAAGTGCAATTTTTTTTTCCAATGTGCGTTTCGTGCGTTTTGAGTGTACTATAACGGGTTAAAACACTTAAAAATATAAATACATAATATAAACATATGTGCATATGTGCATACAAAGTATGTAGCTGTGGCAAAAATAGCAAAATAAATAAATAAATAACGAATAGGGGAAATCAAAAAAAAAAAAAACAATAAATTACCTTAGAGCGTTGCGTTCGTAAAGAGCTAATAATGTCCGCATTAATACAATCGCGCGAACCGCAAATGCAAGAAAATCCAATTACGGTATCTGGTGGCAAGTCAGCAGCAATGGCAACGACGCGACAGCCGCGTCCACAACAGGAACAACAGCAGCAACCGCAAAAGCAGCATCATTCGGCCCAACCGCTTCAACAGCAGATCCACTCGCAGGCGCTGCCAAAGCATCTGCTAATGCATTCGATGCCACTCAGCGCCAAAGCGCAAACTTCTGTAGCAGTGGGTGGGATCGATGGCGGTGGCAGAGGCAGAGGCGGAAGCGGAGGTGTTGGTGGTGGTGGTGGTGGTGGTGGCGTCTGTTACGCAGGCATCGGTGCACTACAGCAGCCACAAACTGCGCAGGTACATATCCCAAATCTGTACAACAACACGATATTGTATCTCCAAACAAAACATCTCCCGTTATATGATTGCGTGACGCTAGCAATGATGTAGCACATATGTACATACATACATACATACATAGTTATGTAAGTATATACGCGCAAATACGAGTACGCAGATACATTTTTATCTGCAAAGAGGCGCGAAAAGTGCCGGCTCACCGGCAAATCTGCACCACAAACGACACAACGATTAGGCGATGGTACGAGTATAAAATTGACATGCAGGCGATGTCTGCTCGACATTGTTGTCTGCAAAACTCACACCACGCACACATTAGGCTAGGTCGAATAAAAAGTTTTCAATAATACTACATACTGCCTACATATGCTCAATTTAAAATTAGGTTCACGTGTACCTAAAGCACATTTTTAGATCACATTTTTTAAGGGGGTCCTCTACTCCCAAGGCCTGAAATCGAGCGGCTATTTTGGAAATAAATTGCGAAGGGTCTACTGAATGGATTTAAGAAATTATTATTTTATTTTTAAGGTACATGTTTTCACTTTAAAATTTTTCTATTGAATATCAAAAAAAAAAACCATTGTCGACCTTGAAACGTCATGGACTAAATTGATGTTGAAACTGCAAGGGTCCCGGTTAAGTAAAATTTTGGCCAGTTGGGTAATCTGTAATCAGAAATTATTATTCTTTATTTATTGGCTATGTTTTCACATTTTTTTTTATTTGGCAACGATTTATGAAAATTTTACATTTTGACGTAATTTTTTGACATATTGGAGACTCAAAAATAGAACAAAATAAAATTTTGCCAATCAGACTCGAGAAAACATAGCAGTATGTTCACTGAACAATTCAATAAAAAACTTTTTAAATCGGGACAGTACTTTTATGAAAAGTCTTATTCGGCAGCTTCAGAAAACACTACGTTCGGGAAAACGTGTTTTAAGATAAATTACGGCGTATAACTTGATGGAGACGTGTACATTACGGAGCCCAGAAGCCTGTAAAGAAATGTGATTTCTACGAAATCCTCTCTGCGGCGTGTTCTTGGGTACATATACATACATACATAAATTAAAATTAAATAAAAAATAAAAAAATCGATTTTTTGAAAGCGCGAGAGTAGAGGACTCCTTTGAAATTTTCAATTTCATTCTACTAATTTAAGTTTCTATTTAAATAAATTTTTTTGTATACGTAAAATGTTTACAAACTATTCCTTTTTTTGTTTGGAGATCGACCCGATCTAATGTGTCTGTGTACACACAGGAGTACCAGTTTGAAAATATCCCAGTCGACAAAAAAGCAGTGCTCAAATTTTTACTCCGTTTTTAACTTCGATAGGAAAACTTTTTTGAAAAGTTACCACAGTTATAAGCAGTATGATTAATAAAAATAATACACGTAATTTGATTTAGGCCAATTCCTTATTACAATTAGAGTTAAACAACACCAAAACTCATCTGTTTGGAATCGATTTGAAAGTGAAGTCAGCTTCTTTAAGGCATTATAAACAGAACAAAAAACTAATTACGAATGGTCTTAAATAACTTATACAAAAATCAAAGAACGTTTTAAAAAATATTCCAATCAAAAATTATTACGCATTTTTGCTATTTACTTTCCATTTCACTGACAATAAAGCATTCGGATTGAACCCACAAAAATGTGTACGAATGTGAAATTGGAACACGAAATGTGCGATTTCAAACCGAATTCACAAGAATTCATATGTGTGATTGTGAAAGTGCTCCATTTGTACTGTATACTTCTTAAATAAGGTATAATTGTGCATGTAACGGTACTTGGTATATCTAATGATGACGCTCATACCGACGACTCTATTGGTATTCTTAGAGATACGTCGATTAGCGTCTCTACTGGCGTCCTCATACTTGTAATCATTTATTCTTCGTTTTATTAGAAAATTTATTTTTCTAAGTATTTAACATGTACCTTTAATATTTTTGTGTTGACTAAATTAAATTAAATAAATACCAGATGGCTCTAAACAACTTCTGTAGTGAAATTCATTTGACAATCGCTCTGTCAGGCGATACTATTTTTCGATAACAGTAACGATTATGAAATAATGTAGCATTTATTTAACGACAGCGTTTCAAGTGGCAGCTAACTGTCAAACTGTGTTCGTTTAAGTCAAAAGCACGTTTCGTTCGAATCGCTAGTTTCAACATTTTTGTTTGCGATTGTTGATTGGCTAACAATAACAGCTGATTTTATAGTAGCGAATATCGTTAAAAATGTTTAGTGAAAAGAAAAAACGATAATATTGTTGCTAAGTTCTCTAAACGACTAGATATAATAAAATCCACTATTCTACACAAAGATAATGTTCGAACATGTGCCAGATCAGTCAGATTTTTTTCCAGTATTGCGACTAGTACCAGTTTAGCAGCCAATTACCAATTCTGCAGAAGTCCGTCAGTTTAGATGTGGTGGTTTTCACTGCAGAGCACACATTTTTTGTTTGCAATTTTATTTCCACCCATGTAGAATGGTACAGCGCATTTAAATATATGCATCGATATGAGTGTATTTTCACGGTATCCTCGTCGTTGTTCGGTGTTATGCCTGCATTCGGTTCATTCATTAATGCTCTGTGACGCGTAATAAATTTGTTGGCGTCATAAAAAAGCGAATTTGCCTCACTTCCGTTGTTGGCGAAAAGAATCGGCTGAAATGGTGTGGCCGTGTGTGTTTTGCGTGGCGTAGTAGGGCACGTTGTTTGGGTGTGAAGTATTGGGCGATTCGAATGTGCCGTTTTATTGGTTGAGTTAGTGACGTTAGAAATTGACTTGAATGAATGTCCAAATGCGGAAGCTCCACTGTTACAACATAACATAACAACATAAAGAACTCATGTACGTATACATGTATGTACATATGTATGTATGTGCTATAGCCAAGATTTTTGCTGACAAAGAAGAAGGAACACGCCACACTACATTTCTTATTTCCTGAATAACAAAAGACTTTTTGCTTTATGTGTACAGCATTTATATGAAGCGATTTTGTTAAAGATTTAATATCTGCATTCTTTCCTTCTTTTTCTTGTCCAACAGGGTGGAATGTTGATATTTTTTGTAACGAAATTCCGCCATCGCTTGTTAAGTTTGGTTTCAAGACAAACCGGTTTTGGCGTTGTGCCAGAACGAAAATTGACACTGAAGATGGCACAACGACGAAACCGGTTTGTCTCCAAACCAAACTTGACAAGGGATGACTGAAAATCGTTTCAACATCACCAGGTCAAAATTTAGAGACATTATTTTGAATGCAACTCGATACGTTTCCTTCTACATACAAATTACAAGAAGTTTGTTTAACTCTTAAAACACTCATTGACGAGGCTCGATTTCAATTTTGTTTTCCAAAATTTCTAAATAACCTAACGAATCAGTGTTTGAATAAGAAATTAAGAAATTATTATTTTTAAATTATTTCACAGACACTTAGTTTATGAATTTTTATAAGTTTATCGAGCCCTTACCTCAATTTTTTATGTGTGTTCTGGAATCCATCCACGTTCATTCAAGACCCATTTGTTGTTGTCCATTTATGGCGGTGGCTATTAGCTTAGTAACTCCCACCTGACCCCCATTTTTCGCTTACTTTCACATGCAACTCATTGTTTTCGACCCTGATACTGCTGCGTAAAATTTCATTCTTCGCTTGCTCTCCCTTAGCCTCCAGCCCTTGCCGCTTGCCGTTACGGGGGAACCTTGCACTTGATTGCCGCAATCGAAGCCCACTCGGGGTGGAATTCCATTGTGAAAGCACTGACATTTTAAGCCAACGAACAAAAAGTCAATGCGGCATGGGCAATCATCCGGCAGAATTTTGCTGTGAAAGACAATTGCTGAATTATCCAGCTGAATTATCCAGTTGCTCACTATTGCCATTTGGGAGAGCAAACCTGTACATACTCCGTTTGAGAGTGTTGATTTTCTTTGCCGCTCTTTTGCAGGACATGTCAAAGCAAGTACCCAGCTAGCGAGCCTGCTACTACGGGGTTGTTTTGTGTCGCATGGCGTGTAGCCAAATGCCCACTTTGTGCAACACCTTGTGCAAATACAAAACAACAAAATGTCGCAATTCGCTGTGATTTTATATTTATTTATTGGCGAAAATAATTTCACGCTGAATGCTTAAAATGGTTGTTGAACTTGAGGTTTGCTTTGTTGTTTACGAACGTCTTTTTTGTGGAATAGGGGAAAAACATACAAACATGCATACTAATCTATGTGCACAAGTGTTGAAATAATTTTTATTATGTGAGTTTTTTTGAAGGATTATAATGCGGTGATGCGCAAGTGATCGTATCGTAATGTCCCAAGATCGTAAATTTGCAAATAATTAAAGTTGTTTTTTTTTTTGTAATCCAACAACAATAACGAAAAAGAATTTAAAATTATGTACAATTGTAAATTTTTATGATTTCTACCTTACCTTTTTTTTTTTTGAAGTTTTTTGAAAGTTTTTATTTACGTTGAAATTTGTCGAAAAAATTGTGGAAAATCAGCGCTAATTTGTTGTAGTTTGTAATACTAAATTCGAATGAGGTATACAATTGCATACTCAAACAGGTCGAACATTCATTTAAAGATTCAAATTTCGATGAAAATTTTAAAACATACTACATTTTTTAAAATTTCAAAACGAAATTTTTTGATAGAGCATGTCATATGTTTTAATAGAAAAATATATGAAATTTAATAAAAAATATAAGTAGTCCAAAATAACCAATATGTGGTTATCGTAAAATTGTGATAAAGAGTATTTATATGGGAAATCTTCAGACGCTGAAGGCGAGTACCTAATATTAATATAAAGAGCTCAAAATTACAGGGAATTTTTTTGGAATACTTATTTTGAAGAAACATCCAAGGACTCGTATAGGTCACGATAAAAATAAAGCACATCTGCAGATTAACAATTATGGACAATTTATTTTTATTTTTCAATTAAAGCAAAGAGAAATCTCCAAAAAAACCCATAAAGGTATAACCAAAATTTCAAAAATTTACGGAAATGTTCAGCTTGCTCTTTATTGACTTCAATTAAATGGGCTACAAACCGCATTCGCCAAAACTAAGAACTAAAAGTTTTTAAAAATAATTTGACTTAAAAAAAATTGTTATACATTTTGTCTAAGGTTCTGAACTTGATTTTATATACTATTTGTTGTAGAATTCCTTGTACTTTAACTGCAAAATAAAAAATTAAAACATATTTTGGCCAAATTTGTTGCAACATGTTCTTGTGGTTGTCTGTAAGCATTTCCTTTCATTTTTCTTATTTTTCTTAGCACTTCAAATTAAGATTTGAAGTAAGCAAAAAAAAAAAATAAAGCTTTTAGGGCTCAGTTTCTTTGAATTGAAATGCAATAGTTAACAACCTCGCATAGCTGAATTTTATGCCAACTAATTTAATTTGGAGCCAATGCTCTCAGATATTTTCTTTTCTTATGTTTTTGTTTGCTTTAGCCATTTCCTTGCGCTCAGCAAATATTACATGCGTTTACGTGCCTTTGTTGTTGCACCAAGGAAACTAAAGAATTTTATTTGTTATTGCAGTGGATATGCATGCCTTCACACTTTAACTCCAAAGCCAATAGCCACTTGAATGAAACACAACAAATTATAAATGCAATGATTCTTCCATAAACTCTAAATTTTCAACAACATCCATGACTATAGTAAGAATGAAAAATAAAAAGTGAACCACGTCTACACAACGACAGCTTGTCAATTATCTAACAATAGATGGCTGGCTAACATGGACTTCACTACGCTCATAAAAACCGAATTGTGGAGACTTCACAAAGTCTTCATTCAGCGTCGTTAAGCAATTAACAATTGGCCAGGCCAGTGAGCAATGGAAGTGCAAGTATGGGTGTGTGTGTGTGTGGTCAAGAAAATTCAATTCAGTATACATTCATACATAGTAGGTGATAACGACGCGGAAATATTCTCCAATTTGACTTATCGTTTATCAGTCAAAGCTTTTATAATATCCAACCATTTGCTGACTCGTAAGTAAGTAATTTTACCTAACCGACCATTGAAGTTTACCCTGAGCCAAGGTGAATTCCAATAAACTATGTACGAGTAATCAATGCTATCCATTGCACAAAGAATACATATCTACATACTCGTATGCACGTGTATATATGTAAATGTTTGTCTTTATGTAATCGCCTCGCCTTGAAGTGCAGTTAATTCACTTGCAATGCAAATGACGTGAATGCTCCGTTGCTGGCTTGACTACTTGCTAAACACTGCGGAAAAGTAAAAAAAAAATAAAAAAAAATAAAAAAGATGCAATGCGACTTGCAAATACAGACAATTTTTGCCACCGTGAAAATTACGACAAGTGCGACGCGCCATGGCGCCACTTACAGGGTGCCGCTCCAGCGCAATTGCGGCGCACCACCGGAATTGATGTACAGAACCGGACTTAGAACAAGACGCAAAACTAGTAAAGTGAAGACATTGAAATCTCGTTGACGTCAATTTATGACCCAAATATTTATGTGCGCAAATCGTGCGATAAAAGTCGTATTAATAGTTAAAAAATTGTTTTTCTTGCACTTTCATACACATTCGGCCAAGTGCAAGTACCTGTTGACGGTTGGGGTGAACAATTTTCAATGGCTGCTTGACTTGGTAGTTATTAACACATATAAACATACATATATACAAATTAGCAAAGAAGAATATGTATTTACATACATATCCATAAATATTTATCGTCATTATAATATCCAATAATAAATACTTTTGCTAACGCGTTGAGTTTGGAAGGACTGGGCTGAAGAAAATACGTATTTTCAAAGGTTATGCGAAGAGGGTTAGCCTTTTGAGAGGCATGAAACGGCACACAGTTCCAAAGTTTTCAATTTGTATTCATTGTAAAAGTGAAGACCTATTTTATTTTTCCTTCCATATCAAAGAATTCTGGTTGCAAAGCCAATTCGCTTGCGGAGTAAATTAATGTACTTTTTTATGTTCGTAAAACAATAAAACCATCCGTTAGCATAAACTTCCCCGGTGCTCAATAACAATCGTTACAGCATCATTACAAAGAACCATGGCTTCATCACCAGTAAGATTTCAATTAAATTGTTTTGAACTCTTTCAACCAAGATTGTTTGATTTTCGCCAACGTTTTCTCCAAATTTGTCATAAATTGAATCAAAGCTCGATACTCCTTTTTTAACGTTTCGAATTTTAAATCGACGTAGGAAGCCGAGTAAATGATTGATCCTAAAGTTTTAAATATATCTGACAAATCTAATCTGCGTAGGCCCGAAACTTTTGGATCTCACTCAATGCCTACATCCCGGAATTCGTATGAAAACTTCCGAAGAATTAAAACAGTCAATTAGTGCTTGTGGCAGCGACCCATACACTGCGTTGCACCCCATTTAGCATTGATGCCATAAATAATTTTTCTTTGCACACGCACAAACAACAACAAAAAATCACCAAATGCAACAAAAGAGCGCCACAAAAGGTTGAACGTCAGAAGACTTTTAGTGTTGGTAGTGTCAGTCTTAATGTCATCACAGTCGCCATCACCGCCGACTTGACTCTTCGCAATGGCCACAAACCACAACCACTGCACGCATACTTTCGATATTTTCTTAATTTTTTCATTGTTTTTGTTTTTTTTTTTTTTCCAATTTGGTGTTGTGCGCTGTCGTAGCGTAAAATGTTTCGTGGCGGATGTGACGACTGCCTTTGGTCATCATTGTCGCACATAATAATAATTAATTGCAGTAAACGATCGAGATTTTTCACGGCGGATTATATCGTTTCAGACAAATGTTGAATAGGGCGCTCAAAGCTAAAAAATATAAAAAAAAGTAGCAACTTCCAACAAAATAGAAAGTAAAAAAATTAATTAGAGAATTACTGTGTTTAAATTTATTGTATTTTTATGAGCCTCTACAACTTGATTAAATTGATTTTTATTAATTTAGCTCGAAAAATCAAAAAGTTTGTCTCATAAATTATCGTAGAAACTTGTTTAAAATTTGTGCATTGAAATTGTTGCATACAATTTTTTCTATTTATATTTATAATATATGCACTCTACAGTTGATACTTTACTTGTTTTAATTTCAATGTTTAAAATGTTTAAAATGCTTTTATTGTTTAATTTTTTCTTTAGAATTTCTTAGTTTCTATAGGTAAGTTAAGAGATCCTTTATGGGTTATTAGTGATCAACATCAATGTTATTGGTTCAAGTTTACTCAAACATTTTATAAAGCTAGACTCGTTAAACCTTAAGGATTTTTTTAAATCGTTAAAATAAACAAATCAGTTAGGTTAGGTTAGAGTGGCTGCCACCGCACAAGAACACGGCGGCACACTTAGGCTGTAAGAAGCCCATTGTGATACCACTGGCGTAAGCCATGCATTCCCTCTCTCCCTTTTTTCCTCAAAAATTTAACCATCCTGTGCGTTTAATGTAGAGTAGAAAGTTAGAAATGCTTGCCGAATTCAAGACGGCTAGACAGTCCAAAACGTAACTTTTGAAAAATTTGCTGCGCGTCTTGGCCAAGCCGGGGCAGTGACAGAGATAGTGCTCAATGCTCTCCACCTCCTTCTCGTTTCGGCAACTGCAACTAAGAGAGGAGCGGCCAAGCATAGTGAGAGCTTTAGAGCGCTTTCCATAAACTTCTGGCCAGATTTGTCTGGCAATGTGACAGGCGGGCTCCGACGCCCACCTTACATTTACCTTATCCATAAGCTCAGATCTTAGTCTGTGTTTATAGGATGCTTAGGGTAAATCCACCTCTTAAGCAGAAACAAATACTTTCGAAATAAAATGTGAAAAATTTTACTAGTTTTGTATTTTTTGTTTTTTGCATATCAGAAATAATATCGCGGGTGAAATATTTACTTACAACATTGCGAAAAAGAAAACAGTGAATCATGCTGCAAGTCAATATTTGCATTATGGTGTGTTCATTATTTTTAGATGTGTATTAATTTTATACAAATGTACATACATACATGCTTACATACATACATTCCTAACAATTGCGTAAAAAGTATTACAGTTTATTTCGTTATGACGAAATTATTAATGCGCCAAAAGATAATTCGTATAAATTCATATTTACATATGCATACAAATATGTGCGTAGTATTCATAAAACAGCGGTGGGTGTAACTTTTAAACGCATTCATTTCGTTTTTCTACAAAAAAGAAAAGGTGACAAAAACCTATTATCTATCTTCTGCAAATAAAAAGGTATTTTATAGACACATGTACATACATATGTTTATATATATGTATGAACGTATTTATGTGAATGCATACACTACATACCTACATTAAGGTGCCTCAAACTTCATACAAAAAAAAAAAAAAAACGGTACTATATTTTCACTTGCATTGTAATTAAAATAACATTGGCAATGTGTTAAGAATTAAACAAGAATAATTCAGATTTACAATTGTATTATTTATAATTGATTGAGTAAAAAGTACATAGTATAACAAAACTTTAAGTAGATTTTCATAAAAGCAGAGATGCATATGATTAATTTTTCTGCGATAAAAGCTATAACATATTAATAAAAATTTGCAACCTTATAAATGTGCATTTTCATACAACTAATTGATTGATAGGTTAGCTTATTTACATCCACGTACATCCCAAAAGGCACAAAAAAAGTTTTGGGCTTTCTAAATTAAAATAATCTTGGAAACTAGACTATTTACTGAATAAAAAAGCTTGTTCAGTTTTCTTATCTTCTTTTTCTTGAACAACAAAGTAGAATGTTGATGTTTGTTTCAACGATTTTCCATCATACCTTGAAAAGTTTGGTTTGGAGACCAAACGGTTTCGTCGTTTTGCCATCTTCAGTGTCGTTTCGTTTTCGTTCTCTTTGTTGGTATCTAGGGTACCGTTATAATTCGATTTCGCCTCAATTTATAATGAGGGACAATCAATTTTTAACCCTACCTTGGAAACAAAAATTCATTCATGAATGATTGTCTCTGAAAATTGTCTAACATTTAAAAAAAAATCTCATTATATTGAAAAAGTTTTTTTTTTTTAATTTTAATGAATATTTTTTACCTAAAAAAAATATAAACTTATGTAAGTAAGTTCATCACAATGCAGAGAAAAAAAATGTGGTGCATGGAACACTTCCGTTGCGTTCTTCTTGCCAAGTTTTACAGCGTAGTGACGTCATCATCAGAACAAACGAAATGCTCAAAATAATTCAATTGGGATTTTTGTGAAAACGTTTATTTTTTTACTATGGTTCGTTTTCCACGTAAAATAAATGGAGTGTTAAGATTTGAAGTGTGCTGTGTGTAAAGCTTGGGTTGACTTCTACGGACGCAAGTTGCAGATTTCAAGGAACACTAACTCGTGTCTGAAGCTTCAAAGCACAATCTCAAAATTTAAATTATTTATTTCAAGTACTTAAATAAAACCATTCATAACTTTTTTCTACCGCGTGTAGTTTTCGTGAAACATCTTAATGTTTACAAATATGTGTGTAAGAGTATGTATGGGCGAGTATACTCGTATGTTTACGATTATCTTTTCAGTTAAAGTTGGATTTTTCACCTTATTGAACTACTTGGTTCAGCAGTTCGATATGACTGAAGGAATAAAAATAGTGAATGCTTTGTAAAATATATGAAATAATAAATAAATAATAAATCGCATATTTTCGGCATATGCATACTCTTTCAAACAATTATTTCACATACATATATTTTCCATATATTAAATTAATAAACTTATTAACAACTAATGAAGAAACGATTTGCCGTACGTGTTGTCAAATTAAATGTTCGTGTTTATTGGAGCGTTGCCACAGTAAGCTTTTGTTCACTTTAACAAATGAGCCGCTTAGTTCAATTAAAAGAGCTAGTTATGTAACTCTTAAGCTGCCCAAGCCTATATTTGGTATAGTCTAACATTTTCATTAAATAGAAAATCCAAATTAAAGTCGCGAGTTTCAATCGCTTCACGAATATGTACAAATTTATTTAAGCACCTACACAAATGCCTACACTTTTATTTATTAGTTGAAATATATGTTTGTATGTATGTATATACATCAAGTCGTCACTAAACTCATAATTCTATTTGTTCAAGTGCATTTGTTCTATTATTTTCGTTTATTATTGCGACTTGTCAAGTTTTTCGCAAAATAATAGATTTCACGCTGCGAGTAAAAACATCTTCCTTAAATGTGGATTTCAATTATTCTCGGTATAACATACATATGTATAACATATATGTATGTATATATGCATATGTTTCTACTCGTATGTGTAGTTAAGTACATTCGGTCCCCTTTTAACGCAGTTGTTTTTATCGCGGATTTTTTTAACTACAATCCCCTCTCTCTTTTTTAACGCGGATTTTTTGAACACGAATTATTTCGCAATCCCCCGTTGCTTTTTTAACGCTGTTTCACTTTTTTAACGCGGTTCGAGTTTTCGTCGAGATTCTAAAAATGCTTTGGAGTGCTGCCGGGATTTATATAAAGACATACCGAAAGAGAAACCTCAGCGCTTATTAAAAGTTTATTTTTAATATAATTCAATTTATAGGTGTTCTCAATATGATTTTTTGTCAAAATCGTGTAAAACAGACAGTTTTTAAAGTGTATCAAAGCATTGTAATAAATTTGTTTATTTGCCCAAATATGGGTATCGGATGGATAATTGGTTATTCTAAATTCTAAAAAAAAATTGAACTGAAATGTGTTTAAATTTACGCGGCTTTTTTAAGCGAAAAAATATCTATTCCAGTGAACCGCATTAAAAAGAGATCAACTGTATACAAGTCTTAGACACCTAACCTAAAAAAAAGGTAGTTCACTGAAGTACTTGACATTAAATTAGATAAAAGTGGACAAAATAATAAAAAACGTATAACTTGCTTAGAAATAAGAAAATGATCTTAGAAGAGTTTAGATGGGCGAATTTTTATGCATTTATCTCTTTATTTTTACTTTAGTTGCACACAATTACAAATGAGTTTTTGTGCACTTCCATTAGCTCAATATTTTCGAGAAAACAAATTTGGAAATTGGCGTTCATAAAATGTGAAATATTGTGCTTCCCATGAAATTATGGTATCCTGAATTTGAGTATAACATAGTTAATCCAAATGTTAAGCAGGTCGATCCATTAACTTAAATTGGAATATTTGCATATTAAATTAGTTTAGTTCGAACAAAATCGGTAAAGTGAACAAACCCCTGCTTGGACTTTAATTACCGTGGACGTGAACCGGTTTTGAACTGAAAGATCATTTTTTCTACTAATGAATTGAACAATCAATTAAAATAAAAAAAAATTTCCATTTATCATTTTCGGTTTAGAGTACCGTGGGGAAAGTATGCTTTCTTTGAAAACTTATTTTCTCAGATAGCTCTTTAAACACATTTTCTTCTAAAAAACAAAACTCATTTATTAGAACCAGACATTTTTCAAATAATTTTGATGGCCAGAAGAAGAATTATCTAAAATGGTTCAAATAATTTTTGTTGTTCCAGCAGCCTAGGTTTCGGTAGAGAGGACACTTTTCATTCTAAAGTTTTTTCTCTCGAACCTACGAGGACGTGAACTTGACAGATGATATTTTTCTCATCAACCTTAACTTATTTTTTCTCAGATACAAAAAATGTTTCGCTAAGTATGATATAAATATTATGTACATACATATATCTTTTGGATTGTTACTGAAAAAACATCTAATTTACGAATCAAACCAGAAAATAAAAAAATTAATGCAGTTCGAACTGTTGAATTGAACCGACTAATTTTTTTGTCCGTTTAACTATCCTAATTTAATTAGAATACTTTTTATTTTTTTTTTTATCGAAAAATTGAAGGCGTCGCGAAAATGAAATAAACTTTATTACAAACTTTTACTTGCAACTCTCGTAATTTACTCCTTGTTTGGCGAGATTCACCGACGATAAAAGAGTAAAAATTTTATTTTTTATTCTTGTTTATATTTTGCACACGTCAACCTTTTTGCGTTTATGATTTGTGTATGTACATATTTCAAGGGGAGGTGGTGCATGTACATACATATGTATGTAAGCATGCATTTATTTGCTGATTTTGCTTTGCATTTGCTGACTGATAAGCAAGTCTGAAAGATTAGATAAAATACTTAAGTGTCATAAATGTTTTTTTCAGCAAAAGTTAGCGAGTTGCTGAGCTTCCTACGCGCTGACTGCAAATCGAAATTCGTGGAAAATTATTTTAGCTCATACGTACGAGAATGATTCTTTTCGGTTTTGTAAATATAATTGCACGTTGCTATTTGCGACTTGGCTGATAAGATAATGCCTGAGTATCGTAAATGCTGATATGAGTTAGTTCAGTAAATATAAATTTCTACCTACGCGACCTACCTGTCATAATTCATTTAGGCTATTGTTGTCAGCGTTTTCTAAATATTTTGCGCACATTTTGTACTGATGATCGTCGTTCTGATGGAAAACAGAAAAAATTCAAGGCTACTCGTATGAAATCATTTTCTCTCTGAATTCTTTCATACATTCGAGTTTGCAAAAGAATTTTTCCCATGCTCGAGCTGCACATACATATGTGCTTACATACATATGTACATATGTATGTACTACATATATTTATACTATAAGTATACTTATAATATTTCGATATGTATGTAGGTACTTTATGAGTTACCGCTCAGCATGTGCTTAAGCCTCATTTGTTTGCATTTACTTATTTTCGTTGAGGAAACTGCACTGCGGCGGGCGTTATGTTCTCCATTTCAGAGAAGGATATACATACATTTGTGCGTTTGTATGTACATATGTATTTGTGTAGCCATTCAAGCGCATTTGCTTAGCATAAGTGCCACCGCACTTGAGAAATGGCAGTTTTATTCATTCATGCCTCTCTGAGACTTAACACAAATACTTTCGAACACTTCTACCTTGAAAAGTGTGGGGACTGACTTCGAAGCAACGTCATAACGTCATCTGGTCCATTTCGAAGCGAAACTAGTACTCGTACGCGCTTAAGCGACAAGCGAATTCTCTGATTTCTTCTATAGTACGTCGCAATGTCCAAGTTCTCACTTTCTACTAAAAATTATTTTCCGCTCAAATTTAAATCGATGCGATTTTGAAATATTTTTTAAAGATTTTTTTTTTTAAATTAACGAGTAATATTGTTTACAATAAAAAAAATTTCATACCTTTTTCACTATTTTGGAAGGCTAAAAATCTGCATCTCTGATATTAAATTCTAATAATAATAATATCATATAATAATAATTTGGCGCGTACACTATATAGCTCAGTGTTTGGCCGAGCTTCTCCTACCATTTGTAGTGTGCGTTTTTATATTGCACCACAAATGGATGGACCTACATTTTTGTGGCGACTCCGAACGGCAGATGTATTTTATAAGAAGCCTTTCCACGGCACAAATTCCCTCGAAGGTTTGCCATTGCCTGCCGAGGAGTGACCGCTATTCGCACAATACTTTTCTATGACTTTGATTTTATTTGCCCTGGCTGAGATTCGAACCTCGAACCCAGCGAACCTTACGTTCTACAAAAACATCTTTTTTAACTTCCAATTTAAAACTATACCGCCCAGTCCATGCGAAATGGCCTTCTGTAAGAACCTTTCTTTCTGTGGTTCACGATTGTCGGAAGTACTACTGAGAGCTATAAGTACAATTTCGAAGTAACCTTGCCAATCAGGAATGTTCTGAAGCCGTTGCCTACAACTAAGCTAAACTCATTGGAGCAGCGTTTCAAACTGGACGAGTTCTTTTTGAGCCAATTTAAACATAGTCTCGAAATAGATTATTCTAAAAAATTTCCCGGTGTTTATGTACATATATTCGAGCAGCCAGGATAATTGTTATATATGTATGTATGTATGTTAGAGCAGTATTATTTATTTTGTGGTCTAGTGAATATCGAGTATACAAAACCCTTAATATGTGTTTATTGAAACGTGCGTATATGTTTATGTATGTACATGCATATGTGAGTGCAACTATTAAAATATGAACGAAACCCGATCCGAAGATGAAGTAGCCCAAAGAACTAAGCCAGAACTAATTTTTTAATGACGTCTTCTGAGTAATTTATTTTTTTTGTTTTAGTATTTTACTATTTGTTTTTACTGCACGTTAGAGCAATAGTTTTTATATGCGGCGAAAGAAAGCAAATTGGAAAAAGGAAACTCCTCAACTCAGTGGGAGATGAAAACTTGTATAACAGCAAGACAACTAAGGGCGTCAAACTCATGGCAACGAAACTGAAGTAGACAATTTCAATTCATAGAGTATGAAATTCCCAATAAAGTAAATATTTTTTTAAAATTCAGAATTAACAAACAATGAAAGTTTACAAACGTTTACCGGTTTTAAAAATTTATTTGATTGCCAATACAATTTGTGCACTCCTCACAGACTTGTTTATATTTTGTATAAATCCAGCAATGGATTCAACACTTGGCCGAAAATACTCTTATTACTCTTAGGGCCGTTTGCACCCTCGCCGGTTAAACGCTTAATTGGCGCTAAAAGCACCGGTTAAGACCATCCGTCGGATAAGTATGCACTGAATTGTATCTAACCGCCTGTAATTTTTACCAGAAATAGTGCAAACGCAAAGGAAGGCCGCTGAAGTTACAGTCGGTGGCCGGATACTATAAATTCCTCACCGTTGAGGGAATGTTAGCTGGTCGACATCGTTAACCCTTTCGTTTATTCTATGCCATATGGTATACCTTAGTCGCTTTTCAATACCTGTTTTAAATCAAAAAACTTATGGATACATTTATTTTATATATGTATACTTTTATTTTTCTTTGAAGTTTTTTGTATGTATAATTTTATAGAAAAAATATTTTGATTAGTGTACCCAGTAAATTGTCAGCGTTCGGAAAGATCACTTCATACATTTTTACGTTTTATTACAAAAATTAGGATATTTGCTAACTTTATGTACTTAAATTGGTGGATATTTTTGATTACAATTTAAAAATAATTAAAAAGCTCTCAAAAATTAAAATTTGTATTTAATGGCATGGTGCCCAAAAATTAATTTGGCACAAGAAATACAAATTTTTTTTTTTTTTTTTTTTTTCATTACGTAAACCTTTTATGGTAAGAAAATGTAAAATTATGATTTTAAAAATCAAAAACAAAAACAAATAACAAATTAAAATAACATGGATTTTTTTTAGGATTTCTATCGTTAAAAACAAACAGAAACACTAACAAAGTTTATTTTATTTTGTTTTTCTAACGAAAGATGGCACAACGCCGAAACCGGTTTGTCTTAAAACCAAACTTGATAAGGGATAACGGAAAATCGTGCTGAAATTCGGTAAAAAAAAATCAGTTACAGCATCAAAGTTCAAAAAGCTTAGCACACTTTGTTCACTAATGGAAACCACTAGAGAATGAGAAAATTGTTAAAATCTTCAAGAGCTTTCTTTGTGATCTCTTGCTAAGGAAGTTGTTCATCGAGTGACCTGAATTCATATGCGGAATTCAAATTAATGGCAATAGTATGAGTATTTGGAAACACTTTGGATCGCATTACGACAGTAAATTTTCAAAGATGTACGTTGTATACTTTAAGTATCTCGTCAGAAATCGGCTACGAAAAAGCTTGCGCTTTACGTTTTTAAAAACTTTTTGAGTAAGCCACGAAGTTTTGTTCTGCCAACATGCATACACACATACATACATACATACATATTTCCTTCACATACTTTTGTATATGTTTTATCATAAGAAAAGTGTAAACTAAATATATGTACATATATATATACCACTTGTGTATGTATGTATGTCTGTATGTATGAAAGTATGAAGACGTTCTTCTTATTCATGTTTGTTTATCGCACACTGAAATGTGCTATATTTTATTTACAAACCCAAATACCACAAGAAGACTGAGTCAGTGTTGCATTCGCGCGCACTCGAACCGGCAATTACGGCAATCGGACGCATTCCTGAGGAAGTGTTGCAATTCGCGCGCCTCGCATACCTTCAATTGCACATTCGTACAAATAACTTTTATTCATACAAACATATGCACACACAGATCCACCGCATGGGATGCTAACAGTGCAAGCATTGTGTTGCCGATGGTGTTGAAAAGATACTGCAACAACAACTACAACAACAGGCATGTTGATCAAACAAGCGCTTCCAAGTTATAAGCGCAAATAGACACAAGTTTCGCTTATCAATCGTTGCCGCCGCAGCCATTGCAGCAATGCAGATGTCAACTGCCTGGGAAGCCACTGACTGCCAACACCAACAACGCGACACTTTGAATGGCAACCGAAGTTGTGCAAATACTAAGTACTCGCACATAAATACACACATGTGTATTTGTCTCCATGTGGTGCTTTAAATGGGACTACCGCTTGCCTTGGCTGCGCGGGGTGTCTTCCAATGGCTTCGCGCCACATAAGCACTCGCCCGCATTAGCGCTGCATAGGCTAATGCATTTACAAAAGCAAATATGTATAATATTTGCAAATTCATGGCAGCGGCGGCGTATTGAAAACGATGGATGTGACTTTCTGGAACCCCTTGCGCTGCCGTTGGCATTCCTAGCAGACGCAGTCGCAGCGACGCCAACATGTGTTGCAATAAATTGTTGCTGATTTTCCATCTCAATTTAACGCCTTGCAAATGCAATTGCACTGTCATTTCGTATTGTGCGCCCGTTCGGAGCTCGATTACAATGCAGCTGTTGCAAGTTGCATTCATAATTGACTGCTGCAATTGAGCCGCTGAAGAAGTTGCACTCGCCCGGACAAAAGGAAGTTGAAAATTGCCGCTTGATTTGCACAAAGCATCAATTTAAAATTAATTGCAGTGATTCCATTAGCGAATGCATTGCGAGTGATGCAACATAGCTCGCCGAATATGCAATTCACCCCAAAAATATTAAAAATTGAAAATATACAAAACTAGTAAAAAATGAATGCAGGTTCTCGAAGGATTGTCGTTATATGCTTAGGTTCACCATTTTATCACGCGCAAGCAGCATTTTCTCATATGTATATGCACATATACCCCAGCGCATAATTATAACCACTCCAAATGACAACTTACATTTAATTTTTAAAATGTTCATTATTTACCAATTCCCTAACTAAAACCATAAGAAACACATTTTTTCATAAATTAGAATTTAGTTTTTTGTTGGTATACATATTTGTTGCCCATTCAATTTAAGGGCGAATTTCAAGTGGCTTCAAATTTCCATTAATTTTTGGCAAATTTTTTCACTGTGACTAAATGTGAGTAAATTATTACTCTTGAGATTTCTTTTTAAGGAAAAAAACTGCCCACGTGCTTCAAAAATGTTTAAAAAGCATTTTTAATTATTTTTTAATTTGTTGAATATTAGTAAATTGTGGACAAAATACAAAGCTGAGTAATCAAAAAAAAAAACAGCGAAAATTTAAAAAAGAGTGTAAAGTTAAAAAAAAATCTCAAATTCTGTGAACGTTTTTTTTATGTCTAAAAAGTTTGTTTTCTGGGATTATATTGTTTTTGTTAAAGGATGAACTGTATTTGTGTTGAAAAGTTATGAACGAGCAGTGCGGTACGGTTATACTTTTGAGATGTGGTGTACATCAGCACCGACATGTTTTCTAATTGTTCATGCAAATTTTGTAAAATACATACATAAATGCCCACATGTGTGATGCATTAAATTTTCGGAAAATGGCCTCAAACACGAAAAGATTAGAAGTACACAATAAATTACAATCCCAGCAGTAATGTCGCCGTGTCTGGTTGTCTGTCGTATAGTTTTATAAAAAAAATTATTGTACGAGTACATTTCGAAAATCACTACAACCCAACTAGCAGACGATGGACGATCAAATTCGATATTATGTACACATACATACATACTCGTATGCATCTGCGTTGTGGCAGCGTTGCCGCACATGGTCGGCCAGACGAACGCAAACGCCACAACTGATAGCTGGCTGACTGCAACGGACGATGATGACGGCGAAGGCGGCACTTGCAGGTCACAGCAGTCGCCGAGACAAGCAAACAAAAAGGAGCAAAAATAAGAAAATCCGAAAAATCTTAAAGTCAAAGCAATACTGTTGATTCTCTTTGTCACGCCGCCACACAAACGAAAAAAAAATATGAGCTGCACCAATTTGGCACAACCAAGCAATGAAAAAACAATCATCATATTAATAACAAAAACAACATGTTATAGTCAATAGCAAATAATTGCAACAGATTCCAAGGAAACAGTCGATTGTTTGTTTAACTTGAATAAAAGGCAAGAAAAGGCAGAGTTAATGGCAGTAATGCCGAAAATATTCACGAAAAGGAAGCATGGAAAATGCTAACTTGAAAATAATAAGAACTACAATACATTTTGTGAAAAAGAAAATATCCTCAATAGGAATAAGAGTTTAATGCAGCGCGGAAGAAGATCTTAAATGTGAAATTTCGTTCCAAGTGTTGGTAAGAAATATAATTCTAAAGTTCGTAATTCCACCCAGTTAGCAAAATTGCATTATAATAAAAATCTGAAAATGCAAGAATTCAAAATATTACCAAATTTCGCTTCAGGCAACATACACACTACAAATGATTCCAAAAATATTCGCCGATGTTCTTTTATTCCCGGCTCCATACTTCAGTTCAACATTAAACCCTCATTTTCCAATCAATTCCAACATTAGTGACACATAGCATTTATTTCCACTCGCACTAATACATTTCGGTATCTCTCTTCAAGTATATGCGTACATACGACTCACTTCTTTCTTCAACTCCCGAGCGGTCGATAGCTCGGCTCTCGTTGCGCAAGATCTTGCAGTGGCTGTGAAGGCAGCGTCTTTCCTTGCCGCACCATCCAATAGGTTTTTTTTAGGACCCGCTAAAATCAAATGCCTTCTTGAGCTACAGTACGAGTTGAGCGAGAAATATGGTACCCAGCTAGTTAAATATTGCTGTAGTGAGAGTCGACTGGCGAAGTTGTTGGCTGTGTTTTTCGGGCACAGCTTTTCAACGTCAACCTTTCGAGCCCTTTTCACTACACAGCGGTGTTTGCTCATCGGATAGCACAAAGCCTAACGTACATATGTACATATATATCTCTGCTTTAATTTGGTATGAAATATGGTAGTATGTTTTACTAACTTGCAAAGACCACTAATCTTTGTCCGTTGGCGGAAGTTTCAACGCGAAATCTTATCTTCTTAAAATCACAGAATAAGCCTTTGGTGTCATTCTCTTTCTATTCTGTCGGGGCGTGCGAATTGTGGCGAGTTGCTTATTAGCCGATGTGAATCAATAATGATAAATTAGAAGATTGCGACACTTTCGTCCCGTTATCTTTTTTGTTTCGGCTTGACAACTGTGTGACGTCATAGCATACCAGAATATCGAATGAAAAGAAACAAAAAAATCACATTTGCGTGCCAAACTATGATACAATTAATTAAGGGTTTTTTAATAAACGAAGTGTACAGTGGCAAATTGTAGTAACGACAGCATGAAACCGTTGCATTTTCACTATATTTTGATATTAAGTGCTTAAACAAAAGGATTTTATAATTTAATATTCTTTATCCACTTTTTGAGTATTGTACAAATACAACATAAGCGGAGTCAACAACGCCGGAATATCACGATTTCACATATTTGAATGTACCAATTGCTGTATATTCGCTAAATTTCCGCTGTTTTTGAGCAAAAACTGCTTTTTTGGTTATTGGCGAGCATAGAATACAACACTTGTATAAATAATTCTTCACAATTGAACGCTGGTGGGAGCGCGTTTGTTTACGATTTTGCCGCCATATTGGTATTTTCATTTCGCTTTATACTCATATTCCGTACGCTATGACGTAGAAATGTCGCAATCTTCTAATTTATAATTCAAGGATGTGAATGACATTCAAGGCGGTGAAGCCTCTCTCACACCACAAATCCCTTTTCAAATTGACATTCCTTAGATGACGGTGATGCCAACATTTGGGCTTACGAGGGCATCAACCAGTCGGGTATAGAAATTCAATTAACATACGTTTTTATACTTACCTACATATGTACTTATGTACAAAAAGTAAATTTTTTAACAAATTTTCAACTCGGTTCAGTACACAAATTACGATTCGTTATGTGCTCATCACATATAAATATTTACATACTCGTATGTGTGATTGTCTGATCTTTAATGTAGAGCCGTTACAGAACATTATTGTGGCGCTCACACTTTAACCGTTCGAATCACAACATCAGTTCAGTGCCTCAAAATGGGCAAAGCAGCGCCGCTAGGGGACAAACAAGATGTGGCCCAACAGTTTGAATGTGCAATGTTCGTATGTACTTGCAATGCCGGGAATGTAATTGAGATATTTGCAAGCTCGTAAGCAAATACAATACATCGGTAATAAAATGCAACGATAATGCAAATCCAACTGCAGCTGCACCATCAGAAACCGCAACACCAACAGCAACAGCAATCCTGTCTAACTTATGCCCCTCTCCGAAGCAGCGCGCGAAAATTTATGACGTTTGTGGGTGTTGAACTCAACTCGAACTTCGGTCGACAAGCAGCAGCTGAAAGGAAACTGGTGGCGTTGGGCTATGGTAGATGATCTCAATTCTTTAGAAGCAGAAGTGGCAGTACAAACGCTACGCTTCAGGGCAGACGAATTTCATGCGCGAAAATTTCGATAGAATTGAATTGCGAGTTTTTTCTTCGTGCCAAATTGAATATGGAAGAAGGACTAATATAAAAATATACATATGTATGTATGTATGTATGTAAGTGAATAAATGTGTTGATTTTTGCAACACTAAGTGCATAGCGCATTTGTGTGTGGGTGCAGCGAATGAAGCCGATAAGAAATTTTACTTTGAAGAAAATTATTAAATTTTCTGGAAAAAAGTGCTGCGTGGAATAAAATAACTCTATGTACTTCAATTGAGTTATACATATGTATGTATGTATATTGATAATTTTTTTCGAAGTTTATTATAAAGATTTTTTTCGTTATTGAATGCACTTTCCTATAGGTACGAGTATCTTACTTGCAATTGTAACGCTAACATTACTCGCAGATTATTTTGTTAAAGCAGCCGGCCATATTTGGCAAACACCCTTTCATTGCCACAGCTGCGTTGTTGGCAAATATCTACATGTGTATGTTCATCCACACATACTCCTAAATCCTACATATTTTTAAATGTGGAAAACGTGCGCCGAGACAAAATTTTTCACTTTTGATATTTTCACAGTCATATTCTAGTATCCAGCTCGGTACATACATATGTATGTATGTTTAAATCTACGTACGTATGTATGTTTAAATGCATGAACATTACTTTCCTTGAAGTCATTGAGAGTTTGTTGAATAATGAATGGCCTTTAACGAACTTAAAACGATAAGCGATTGGCGAAAACTTCAAAATCAATTTGGTGCGGGTGATTACAGTTGGACGATTTGAGTAAATTGTTGCTTCACTAAAGCGTACAAATTTTTGTATCCGAAAATTAATTGAAAGACTAACTACGATGAAGTTATAAATGTGACAATCACCCCATTTAAAAAACAAATGTATACTGTCCTTTTCTTTACTTGTATGTTTGTAATTACACGCGTACATACTTCTTTGTATGTATTAATGATTCAATTGATGCTCCTTTCAATTGAGTTTGCTGATGAAATAGGAAGCGCCTTATTTTCTATTGACTGTTATAAGTATGTCACACTTCAGATATTCACTTAATCACTAAGCTCTCCGATATGGAGAACGCAATCATAGATAGTAGCAGGAATTTTGTTTAATTTGGGAATCGCTTCTAAGGGCACATTTTATGAGAAGTGGACGGTGGTTTTTTGATTGTTCAGTTGGTCACCCTAAATTTTGTCACCCCACAGGAACAGAAGCAGGGCGAGTTAAGATACTCATTGTTTGGAGATTAAAGTGACACGAAAAGTGGAAAGAACTAGGGAAGTACATACACTGAACACTTTTTTGACTTCAAGTTATCAATGCTTAATGCTTGATAACATATTGTGTTAGTTTTATGAGAAAAAATATATATTTTTTTTGAAAAAAAAAATTTAGTGGTAGTCAGAAAAAGTATAGGCATTCGTAGCTATCATATCGACTAAATGAATGTATCCTTTGTCTTCACACGAATGTCATAACGACTCATGAAACTTTCCATACATTCAACTCCATCCATGTGGGCTTTTTACTCGCGAATGATTTGTGAACAATTTTTATTAATCAACGGTATTTTCTTTATATCGTATAGTGCTACCTTTAGTCCTTGTTCATTAGGAATCTCTTTTAAAATGGATTAAGCCTAACATATCGAGCCCTAACCGCGAAAATAACGTAAGCGACATTTTTTCCAAAATTAACTTTTTGATGCAGAACTGTTCTAAAACTGATAATACGTCATCTGGCTAAATATTGTTTCGCTAATCGTTATAGTTATGGAGATGTACGACTTTACATTTTATCGTAAGCGACATTCACTCTAAAAAAAAAATATATATATATTTAAAAAAAAAACTTCTCCTGTAAAATTTGGATTTTGTCGCTTACGCTAAAATGGCGGTAAAGGCTCGATATATGTATGTATGTTATCTTTCCACAAAACTATACGGATGTCAACACCAAACGCTGTGACTAGTCAATTGAATATCCTCCTTATTTATCCTTCCTTTATTTGGAATCATATGTACCTATCCCATAACTTTCTTTTGCACACAAGTAGATCAATATACATAGACAGCAAAGTATACACATTTCAGCGAATTAGAACTGTTTTGGAAATCTAATCAAGTTGTAGGTTAATCTTATCAGCTAATCTGAACTACCCTTTTTTATACGCTGAGATTCGTCATGCAACTCATGGTAAAAATCTCTTCATCTCTTTAAATTTTTTGATTGGCATAGTTTTCGAAATAGGGAGAAATAGGCTCAGTAACTTTCTAGATTTGGATATATGTATGTAGATATACATAGAAATCAGTATTCCGATGTAGCAACAATTATCGCATGCATCTGTTTTAAAGTAAGTGTTTACGTTTTGAGTTTGAGTTATAAGATTTGTTTCTTCTACTATCACTTTTGCTACACTTTTGTCGAAAAGAAAAATAAAATTTCTATTGAAGGCCATTCGACATTGTCAGTATTCTCAGTACGAACGGTGGTATTCTCATTCTAGGTCATATCAGTAGCCACTGTTCGCGTTCGGCGTACAATTGTAGGCCTGTGCATTTGCGGCACAACATCAAGATGCACAACACTAAAGGGAGAAGAATTATTTTATAGGGGCATTTCAAGAATTTATCTACATACATATGTTTAGGATTAGTTCCCTTAAATAATTTTCCAAGTGCAACATTCATTTGACCCGCATTGACTCTCTATCGATTTGGGAATTCGTCAGCATTTCGCTTCCTAAGCTCAATTTACGGACAGCTGCAAATCAATAAAGCAATTAGTATTTCCTTAGTTCGCTAACACCATCACCTCCGCCCACGCCGCACGGAACACCCCATTTGTATGTATTTCATTCTAACCAAACTTCCGGGAGGGTGAATACTCGTACACATAAATAAATAATTAAGTATATGAAACAAATATTTTCGAGCACAGCAGCAACGGCAGAGAGCCCTTATTTTAGGAAAATATACATTCCAGCTCGCTGCTCGCAGTGCATATTAATAACTCAATTAACATGACTCTGATCGTGGTCTGAAAATGTTTACAAGTCAGCTCGCGCGTGCCTATTTCCATGGAGATGTTAATATAAAGAGCATCTGTAGATATTCGCTAAAAAGGTGAAGTACATTCCAGTATCGGGTGCTCGCTTTCATCACTTACAAGTCAGTCATAATTATTTACTTACAACACATTTTTGTATTAACACACATGCACACATTCATAGATGAAATATATGAATATGAACTCAATATATTTAAGACTTTTGTGCATAAACATACGTTCATATGCCTGTACAGTTGTACATATGTATGTATGTATGTATTTGTAGGGTTTTTTGTATTCGCAAATTGTGTTCACACAAAACAGGTGACCGTCAATGAATGATTCATTGTTAATGAATATAGGTATTTGCATTTGTTTGCCTCAACCAAAGACGAATGGCATGTAAGTATGTACATACATACATATGTATATGTAAAATAATTTTAATTCTATAAACAAAACTTACATTTACTTGGTCTTCAGATAATTGATGCATTATGGTTTCCATCAACTGAATTTCAGACGACGGCCGCGAACCTTGATGAGTACAACTTGCGGTTTTCAATGAAATTCGGATGTGATATCGGCAAGACGTCACTCAGTGTGGTTCAATCATGCAACCTACCTACTCACTTTTTAAGAATTGTGTATTTTAATGCTTGAATGAGGGTGGTAAAAAGTGACAGTTCTGTTGGAATTGATATCGAACGACAGAACTTCAATACTAATACGTCAATACTAGGAAAATTATGAACGTCATTGGTTATTTGACTAAAAAATAAAGAGTATTATTTTTATAAAAAAAAAAAAAATTAAATGTTACTTAAACAACTGGCACAATAAACACCTAAGCGATCTTGGGCGAGCTCATCATAGCCATACGAGCTGATGGAGCTGATGGATCTTGATCCGCTGCCTTTATCCATTGTAAACCTCTATTCATAGTATTTTTCAAGAACTCTCCAAGCGTATTCTCTTGTGATGTTGTCATCGTACATACCTCTGGAGCATTAGATTTCAAGACGACATTATTATTGGAGTTAATGCCGGCTTTCAAGCAATCGAAGTACGCGTACCTTTTCAAATTTGTAATGTCGGCAGTCATGCGGGAATCCAGACGTGAATGCGCACAAGAGGAGATACTTCGTCTTGCTCTCTGTTACCGTCAGATACATTCCCTTCGCTCCTTTATATTATTTTAACTTGACCTCAGAACGATCAGAACGTCAGGTTCAAGATCTCGCACGATAAATAGTCGCACTGTTTGAAACCTCATTTTGTATCCCGATTCAGGCAATACTGGTGGGGTTGCTCAGCGTCATTTCACATAGCCGCTGGAGCTACCAAATTCAGACATTTCGACACACAGGCAACTTGGTTTTGTGCATCTGGTGGATCTGCACACAGACTGAAGAAAAGCTCGGCTAAAGTCGAGCATCATATAGCTCCAATTATGTATTTATTTTTAATGTGTGGTTTGTGGTTATTTATTTTCAGCTCATGCGTTTTGAAGCAGTACTTCAATCGTTTTTTTTTGTAGAGGAGACTTAAGCATTTCATATGTTTCATGCGGGAATAAAATACTAAATTAAACAAGTCGTCTGTTGAAGTGGATCATAAAAGGACGATTTCAAATGAAACTTCAGTCCTCTTTCGTTAGACGTCTACGTTTTTATATTTATGTAGCTACTGCAAAAAAAATGGTTACTGGATACCTAAGTAAAAATATCGAATAAATATCAATTTTCGTAAGTTGTGCAATGAATGCATACAAGAAAGTACTCCTTTAACAAAAACAATTGTATTTGGCCATGCTCCTTAAATGGCAATTCCTCGCTAATTGACTTTCCCAATACTTTTTTCGTTAATCTTGTTTTATTTGATACTTGACGAAAATATTTAGTGTCAATGGCATCCGTTATTGACCCTGACCGCAAAGCCAAATCGCTTCCCAGTGTCGCAGGAAATCTTGGGTGCGACCAAACATTATCGACCAAATAAATATCGGCAAGCCATTAAGGTAAGTAGCAAACGATTAACGGCTACTGGCGGCAGCCAACGGTTTGCCAGTCAGTATCGAATTACGTGAATGCAACAAAGGGCTTGGGCGAAACAGTAGAGCCGGTTGATCGGATACCTGTTGTTTATCGCCTCTTCAACGGTCTCACACGTTTCACAATCGAAACCAATCAAGGAAAAAGTGGACAAAGTCATAAAAATGTGCGTACTTTAGTACTTGAGAAGGTCACGTGATATCCTCGAAGTGCTTAACTCTGCATTGCCGAGCTACGCGCTTAAGAAGGGCCGTCTCGTGTGCACTGCATAAGAAAGGAAGTCTGACAGTTCGTCAGTGTCACAGAGTTGTCGATGTCATTGCACACACACACACGCACATACGCACAGATAAATGCTTTCAACTGAACTCAGCCAAGACGTGTCTGGAGTGGCGTTTGCTTGCTTAGCCACCTTTGTGTGCCTCCTCGAAGGTGTGTCCTCTGCGATAATAAATTATGGGCATGCTCGTAGGACACTCCTCAAACTTTCCAATCATAATACGTAACGAAAGATATGAAGGCACAAAACAATGGTAAGCACTTGGCGCTTGCACAATGCCATTTTTGACGACTGCGGATTGCCGGTTCGAGTGGGCATTCGATGCATCTGAAGATGGTACACACTGCATGTGCGCGTACGCCTCGATTCGTCCGTACTGTATGTACATAACTATGTAATACTACTAAAAAACAAAGTTGATTGACACGAGTTGTCAATTATTGCACAATCATAATGAGTATAAACTCACTTCCGATGATGAGTTAAATTTGTATTGTAAAGCCTGAAGGCAGAATTTTAATTTTTCTTGAAATTATCACGTAAATAACAAAATGTGGGCATTCTTATCTTTACGGATTCCTATCAACGGTCACAAATTCTGATAACATTTTGGTTTGTTGAATTCTGAGAAGGAGGAGTGCCATTAAATAATAAGGAAATTTGAAAAGAAAATAAGAAAAGGAAATAAATAATTACATATGTATGTATGCAATTGTTTCAATGGGAAATAAGTGTGCACTAAAATAAATGTTTGATATGACTTTTCTGTTTGAAAATGTGTGCACATCCGCCGCCAAAATACTCCGAGGCGATATGAATGTCTCGTTAAAATGTGCAACAACTCCAGCTCCAGTTCGCTTTTGGGCATTTTTTTTATTTAACTGTAAGTCATTTAAGATGAAATTGTGTTTCACAAATCTAGATTACCTCGCTCGAAATCAGAAAACATCAGAAGTCTACAACCCCTACACGCTGCAGCAAGACAAAAATTCATTCACACATACACAAATAACAAAACACAAGCGTACATATTGCCTTTGTTTACATGCGAAACCAGTTTTGCGTAAAAATCACAATAAACTTGCCCAGGAGTAGCGGAGAGCACGAGTGCCAACAGACGTCTATCCTGTGAGTGACGTGACATTCGACGCCGTCTGCGGGTGGCATTCACGTATGTGTCTACAAACATGTGTATGCATATATGTATGTATGTATGTATGTATTCGTGGCTACAAATCTGCATAAGCACAAATTGCGTATAATCCCTGCAAAATATTCTGCGACTAATATCTGAAGAGACTATTCCGAGATTAGTCTATATCGGGTACAACTTGGTATTACTTAGATAGTCGCAACAAGTGTCATAAACGGGTATAATTGTAGCCTAGTCCTGTATTAATCTCTTTCGGGTATAACAAACGATTAATTGATATATGCACGCACTTAGGCAACGAAGTTTTAAGCGCGTCGTTGGCATGTAAGCAGAGCAACCATCAAGTAGCCGTTTCAATTCTCACTCGAAGCTATAATTTTAATTTCTGTTTTTATAAATATTTAGACTGGTCCCCATTTTAACTTACTTGGGTATAAAAGGAGACAATTAGTCTCTTCATAGGACATGCTCGAACAAAAGGGAACAGTTCATTCCATATAAGTTGTATTAGTCGCATGTTCCCTCAGTCTAGGATGAGGGACTAATCGCATTTTTAGCAGGCACCAAACATACACAAGAATATGCGAAAATGTAGAAATTACCCAGCGGATCGGAGCAGAAGTTTCTCAAGCTCACTGTTTTTGCACTAAGGAACTTGCTTTATAACCCAACTGGAATGAAAGAATGTTCTACGAAGGTATCAATTATCTCACTTAGCACCATTACTATTTTGAGACCGTCACTTTCTTTCTATGTACAAGTCAAATTAAACTAAAGAAAGACGCGAAAAAGGAATTTTGTTTACGAAGTCAAAATATGGTCCGCATATGAGCCAAATTGGACTATAAATACGATTTTTACACACATTTTTTAGATTCCAGTGCAAACTAGCGAGCTCGAGTATGAGCTAATGATCTAGATTCTTGCGATACCCAAAGAATTAATGGCAATGGCTTGGAGATATTTACAGTCTCTATACCATCTGGAAGTAGAACTAACATCGCAAGCTTCAAACAAGATGGTGAAACGTCGCTTGCCTTATATCTAGTATAGCCACGACATTTGATGCTGGGAAACTGCAGGGACGACATAACTTTTCCACAACAATACGTTTGAACAAACAACAATCCATGTTTTTGTGTTAGAAGGAAAAAAGCATAAAATCCAGTGAATAATTGTACCTCCTGCATAATCAAGCAATGCTTGTCAACATCAGAGGGGGACCGTGAAAGAATTGCACTGCATTCACGCATATTTCAGAACCCTAAACAATTATCCACTGCTCTTATATGTATGTATGTATATATGTACAAATGTATGTAGAGAGCTGAGGAAGTATTGAGAACAGCTTTTAAACGCACATTTTTTGCATATTTCATATGTGAGCGTACAGCGATTGCATAGTCAACTCAGCAACTCACCAGCTTGACTAAAGTCAAACCTTCTTATTAATTAACCGAGTTACGAACAGCTACAGTAAAAATTGACAGGTAATGGCGACAATTGGTTCTAAAATAGACTACCAAGATTATCTGTATAGATCATCGTCTCCAGCAACCGGACTTTCCTCAATGTTTTACTTGAGCCCTTGGAATGAGAAAAGGTCATACTGGCCAGGTCTAGTGGATTAGAAGCTCGCGGAATGTTGTTAACCTTGTTTTTGATCAAATAATCGCGTACAGGATAAGATGTGTAGGACGAGCGCTGAGCTATGAGTTCGAAATTCCAGACGCTAAAATTAAATTTCTTTGCCTCTCATTTCGTAGGAAGGGTTGTTAGTCAATAGTTAAAGGAAACGGCCAAAAACTACCTAAATAGCATAATGTATACTTCACAACAATGGCATTTCCATAGCCTTGAGTTGTTGAGCAGAGTTCGAGTGTTATTTCCTGAACAAAATCTCATAAATGCCATTTTTCTACTACAATTAAAAAAATCCACCACTTCATCCAAACATTGAACTTGATGGCAACGACACTCGACTGCTACGTGAAACGATTCGGCTCGTTGCTTCGCTTGTTCACCAAGTCAGTCGCTTGAGGAACGTTGACATAAAACATACTTCTCTTTGTGTGTTGCGGTTGCTTTTATTTAGTTTCGCTTCGTACGCTTAGCAATCGGCCGTAAATAGCAGATACTCGAGATTTCGTGCTGAGTTTTCGGTACGTTTTGGCTACGGTTCGTCACAATTGCGCTGTTGTCTATACGAGCTTTGTGGCTCGACGGCGAAGCAACTTAAATTTCGAATTAGCTCAGCGGTTTTTTGGCAAAAATTTCTTTTTGCCATTATCTTTTTGGTATCACATGGGATTGAAAAGTGTTGTTTTGTATCGTCGTTATTGTCTTTTGTAGTGAATTGTTGCTATTGTACAAGTATACATACATATGAGTGTATAATTTCGCGTTGCCGTTCATGCTAAACTTGATTTTTAAGCTGAGCTTGCAAAAAAACACAAAACCATAGTGTTTACTGATGAATTCCACATAGAAAAAGAAACGAGCGCAAAAACAAGTATGTCTTTAACAGGCATGGCGATTATGAGCTGTGAAATTGTGCAGTGAAAAAGTGAAACAACAACAAAAAAAAATTCAAATTAACAAGATTTATGAATTGTTTGCATTACAGGCGCCTTGTGTTTGGCGGCAACTAAGAAAAATTGGTTATAAAGTCTTTAACTTGTTGTAATCGAGTTGTATTTATTTATATTGTCCTGGATTAAATATACTTAAATAACTCGACTTTGTGCGAAAAACTTGTTTTGAATTCGCCAAACCGTAAACGAAGTGTAAATATTATGACTCCATAATCTGAAGGATACAACCACACACACACACACATAACAAAGTGTTTTTGGTTTTTGGTGAAAACAGCTATTGTTAATCAAGAAAGTATTAATTGTTGGCAAAAATCGGATTATTCGACAAAATGTTGGATGCGAGCTACTATCAGGACTACGATGTCCCACGTTCACAAGCCATAAAAATTCATAAGGTTTGTACCTAGATATGTTTGCACTTTTGTATGTATGTATGTATGTATGTACCTATATAAATTACATACCGATAACTAAGCACTGTAGCTAGAGTCGAATGTGAATTGTGTTAGAGTTTATTTGTCAAGCAATTAAACAAGCGACAAAGCAAATGATGTAAAACAATTATAATAAAAAAAAAATTATTGTTTTAAATACATAACTCACAATTTTAATACCCATTACGATAAAAATGACGCCATAGAGATATAAAAGACAATTTTTGCGTACATAAACTTTGCTTAATGTTTAGTCGAGTTTCGACTTCACGCCAAATCTACAGGATAGATGATCTTTAAAAGAAATTTTTTGATAGCAAACTTGTAATCGGTTTTCTAGCTTGCCTATGGACCGAATCTCTGGTAATAAAATACCCTGTCGCACATAATGCAGTGCATATAAGGGACACACCTACGTTAAAACAAAAAAGTAATTCCAAATTGAAAGTCTTACTTGGGCTGCACCGGAAATTTACGACAAACGGTTTTAAACCTCGGCGAATGGACCTTTCAACAAGTCTTCACTCCAGCTCACAGGGCCAGGTTAACACAAGCTCCGAAATCACGTACCCAATTGCATTTTTTCGTTTGGTTTGCCATTTGATAGCCCGGTTAAGGTCCGTTGTTGAACCACAAATTGTGGTTCGTTTTGGAGATTATGGCATGCAGAACCAAATGTAGAATCTCTGAAGCACGCCCTTATCCGAGAAGTGGAAAATTTCCCAATGCATGAGGTGCGAACTGCAAACGGTAAACTACCAAATAGACCTCGCTGCTGATGGAGATGGCAAATCGAGTCCATTATAAATACGTCGTTCTACGGTGTATAGCTATTTTGGAAATGTTTTATATGAAATTTGCGAAAAAATTACAATAGGGTCAGTTGCTTGAGTAACTGTACATATTTTAGTGGTGTAAACCAAGTTTGAAAACTAAGTGACTATCAAATCGGAAATCAAAATTAAAGATAAGTAAATTAGAAGAAAAATTAATAATTTAAAAGAAACATGGTTAGTGCTAAAGCATCTAAAGTTGCAACTATCATTTAGACTTAAAAGTGCGGAAAGTCTCATCTCATTCGAAAAACGGTTGTGACTGTCAGAAGAAAAGCTTATTTGACAGTCATATCCGCCAAAGGTTAGAGACTTGAGAAAGAAAGAGACAAATACACTGAATGGTTTGCCAAGGAAGGGAGCGATACGAGAAACAGATGATCTAAGCTTTGATTAAACATCACCAAATATCTTACTCGTTTCATACTTGAAAACCTAAAGATTGCCTACAACACTGTACAATTTTCATAACTTTAAATATATTTTTTTGCTTCACTGCAAACGAAATTTCTTTGAAAATCTTTCAAAAGTATATGCATTCTTTAATTTGACTCATGGTACAATAAACAGGTAGTATATTGTTAGTAGCTGATTGGTGTTTTTTCTTATAAGTGAACCATAACAAGTCAAACTTTGTTTACAAAACAAACTTTTTTCTTAAAAAAAAAAAAAAAAACAACTTTGTTAACAAAACAATATTTGTTTACATTTTGTATATTTATAATTTCTAATTTATACAAATTTTTCAATAACTTAATTTGGAAAACATTAGTACATACTCAGAAAGGAGATATTGTGTTCTAAAAGACGGGGAAAAGGTCGGATATTGCTTTTCATGCCGCTTTGGCATGCCGCTTTCTGTAAACGGTTGGTGTTTCGACCATTTTTTGCATATTTGAAGGTATACCACGAGAGTCTTTTCCAAATTTTGTGACCAGGAGCAATGTTTCTTGAGGATCCGTTGTAGTATGATGCGTCTTGCGTTGAAAACAAATGTATTTTTCAAGTAAAATGAAGAATTACGTACATTTTGTTTACATTTAGAATTATCAAACTCGTAAAATTTGATGTATCTCTTTTGAAGGGTGATGGACCACAACAAATCAAAAAATATACCCCAGGATTGAATTTTCTTTAATGCTGCTACTTGTTTAATGTGCCTTGCTTTGACTACTTCTTACAAAAGTGTTTTATAAAGTTAATTGCTAGCATTTCCATCGGTTCCAACGCATTGATGGTATACGAGTATGTATGTATGTGCCTATAAGTAAAGTTTTTATTTATATTAAGTAATGTATATTCGCAATAGCAGTTGCTTATGCCGCTTTACAAAGTGCGCAATGTGGCAGTTTTAATTACTGTTTACAACTTTTGCTGACTAGATTGTTTTGTTGTTGTTAGGTTGTCAATATAATTGTCAGCAATTTGCATTGCCGCATTTTCATAAGGGACCCGCCGACTGGCTTTGACACAATACAGCGAACCGCTAAATTGCAGTCAGTCGCATAACAATAGACTTTGTTGCTGTTGCTGTTGTTGCAATTTTTGAGATCAAAACCGCGATTAAGCAATTGACAGCATATTGGCATGTTACACCACACATGAAGGAGTAGACTAAGCATTTCAATGCCTGACTGCACCGCCGCCAACCTCCAACCACCAACCACTGACCGATTGCTTGCAATGCGCAACCAATACATTGCGGCAATTGAGCTGTGTGCGCAGTTCATTGAGCAGCCTGTGTTAGTTGTTGATGCCATTCATCGCCGCTGCGTTCTTATCTCGCTCGTCTAATCGTCAGCGTTTTGTTGCTGCCATATTTTGTTCACTCACGCGTTGTCCAACGCAGCAGTCTAGTCACGGCGCTAAGAATTGTTGCTTCAGTTGGCGGCACACAATTGCAGGTTGCAAACTCACTTAGTGTTCATAATTGCGACATATTGCAGCATGCTGGCTCGCTGACTGGCTGGCGAAGTGATCTACAAACGTTAATACATACACACTTATGTACATGTGAACGTTAAGACAGCCGATAGTCGGTAATGTGAATCGCATTTGAAATGACGCCGCGTCGATGGGAAATCAATTTTTTGAATCTAATTAAAAAACCGCATAAAAATATGGACCGAAAGACGCGCCATTTTTGGTAGTATGGCATGCGATGGATTATGCGTTTTTATGTAAATGCCATGGAATAGAGTTGGTGCATTCGATTTTAATAAGAATTGTGTGTATACATACATACATATGTACATACTATGTACGTATTTGTAGTTTAAGGTGAGACAAGCTTCATAAAAACTTCTCTCCTTTTTCTCAAATCCAATACAAATGCCTGATGTCGCAGAGCAACAGATGGCGAAGATAAAACTAGATTTGACTATTTGGACAAATTTCGGAAATTTATTTTAAAGCCTTTGCTAGTGAGGATATAGCTCACTATTTAAAAAAAAGGAAAAACTTTAACAATTTAACGAATTATTTAGCCCTATCGTAGATTCTACGAAAAAAGCCATCACTGAGTACGTCGTAGATTCGAAATTCGTAGAGTTGCATCGGTGAGTTCATTCGTAGCGCAATTTCGAAGATTTTTCGATGAATTATTTACGATTTGTTTTGGTTGTCGGAGAAAATTTTAAAAATCATATTATGAAGGAATATCCACTTTTTGTCAATAATTTACAGAAACATAGTGAGATTGTGAGTATTAAATTTGATAAAAACCTTTTTATTTGAAGCAATTTTCTTTCTTGTTTGTTGTTTTCCATTTGAGTTTAAAAATTTTTAACAACGCTCTCGCATTGCGCTCGGTTGATAGAATAGTTGCAGAAAAATTCAGAATTTGGAGTGGATAACACCAAATTCAAAAAGGAGGAGGTAGACAACTTTTGGACACAATTTTACACTCCAAAGTCAGGATTTTGCATAGAAGTCCATTTTCGTATTTCGGTTTTCCTCGTTACTCATTTCCAGCTTTGCCCAAATATTGATTGGACCATTAGTATATACATATGTATATCAAAGTCCTTTCCAAATCACGGCTGATAACCACCTTCCGCCAAAATCTTAGCACCGAAGCCAGTTTATGAATCTCATTTATTGACGAAGGTTTCGGAACACTTCAGATGCCATCTTTTAGAACCCCAACCACATTCACAAATGCTGATTTGTTTAATCGAATATTTCTAACAAATCTCTAATTTAAAACTGGTAAAATTAGATATTTCTTTCAACAACCGAAACTTTTCCATACAAAGTGTCATCAGATTCCAGATGATTAAAGGTATATCTTAAAGTTTTCCGTTGCATTTTAAATGTGGTTAAATTTTGCGGCCTTTCTTAATTTAGAAATATTATTCTTGCACTCCCAAGGATATTCATTTTGTTTAATAAATCCAGAATAAAGCTATAAATTTAAAATATTCTGCTAAAATTAGTTTGATTACTTTGTGCCAGCTGATGTCGGAATATCTAAATTTGGCATTTGAGTTTGGCAGCACTTTTTTCGAGTTCACACGCAATCAGCGATAGCAAATTTTTCGTATTCTTAGCGGAGGGTCACGTTCGTAACTTTTCTACGACGTACTCAGCGTTATTTTAGATTATCAAAATTTCTTCAATTTTCTATGCAATTTTGTAGTACCGTTTTTAGTTACATGAAAATTGCACTATGAATTGATTTACTATTTAATTTGTAAACACTAAGATTGTTGAGACAGTCGCAATGGCTAAAATTCCAAACAGCCCAGTCACTGAGTTTCGCACTCGCAAGAAGGGCTAAAAGGCACAGTTTCTTGGGTATTTTTGTATAGTTTTATGTGCACCACTATCACTCAAATCAGATTTAAAATTCACAATGAAGTGAATTTTTTGTTATTATTTCACTCTTTGGTTGTAAATTTATAAAACGTCACTCAATATTTTCAAATCAATTAAGCAGCCGGCGCCGACTTACTTTAACAAACACAAATCTTCTGTTACCTTTTTCAATTAAGAATGTCAGCATTTGAGAAAGCGGTGAATAGTAATATTCCGCCTATGCCGAGCTCATTGTGGAATGGTTTCGAGTACCAAGAATGGAATGCTGTTGCAAAGCTAATTTGTTTAGGGACAGCCAGTGCCTACGAAAGAGACCCAAGTAGGCGATAACAAGACGCATATGTAGAACACTTGTAAACTCACCACAATAAAAATAATGAGCGAGCATTTTTCAAAATTAAACGGCCATTATCTTCAAGGGACAAATGCATTCAGTTAACGATGACAAAATGAAAAGGACTTACATACATACGTGTGTTCAAATTTAGTAAACCAAAGATTGGGAAACTATAAAGTGAAAAACTCGAAATACAGTCAAACTACAAAATATTTTCTGAGTTATGCCATATAAAATGTTCAATTAAGATAAATACGAGTACATCAGTACGCACATTCTGAATAATTGTATGTATGAAAGTATGTATGTGCATGTGTATGTTAAGCATTAATCTAATCGCAAATGTCTTTAACAGCGTGTGTTTTTTAAATGACTATTTATTACTTCATTTCGAAAAGGCACAAATTGTTTGAAATAATACCCTAGGCTTTCTTAATTAAACGCATTCAAATATGTGGCTGTCGCTGCAAAAAAATGAAAATCGAAAGTAAATGCCCGAACAGTCATCCAATAAATTAGCTGATAAGAATTTTCAAATGCGCAACTCAACTATTTTAGAAAAGTAATCATGATATATGTATGTTCATACATATGTGAGTACGTATGTATGTATATTGTATGGAAATTGCGCTTGCTGAACAACCCCAACAACACTCAATCAAATATTGTAGAATTTAAATTTTTTCAGCGTTCAACGGCCATAATCTCAATAATCAATTATGCCAGTGGCAGAAAGTGAAGAGTGGTGCTTACGAGTTTATGCAACGAAATACATACATACATATGTATCTTTGTGCATGTGAATTGAAAAGACCCTGTAGGAATAGTTTCGAAATTACATACGTATGCAAATCTGAAACGAAGCTACAAGCAGGGTTTTTTAGTTTAATTTGGAAAATTTTTGAGCTTCATTCGATTTTCAGTGCTAATGGAACAAATTTTCATTTGGTACTATGGCGCTCATTCAATGCGCCAGTTTAAAGGCACAGTTGTAATTAAAGTCATAATTTGTTTTTTAATTTTTAAAGTGATACCACATTAAGTAAATCTACAAACACATTATGCATTCATTTTAGAAATTAATATTTCAAATACAGTTGTTTTATTATAATTCGGCTATTTTTCAGTCTGTTATTTCTAATTTGTACACTTGCACTCTGTATGTTTGTTTGTCTGTCTGCAAAAATATTCCGCCCCTATTTTAATGGCAATACATCAAAAGATCAGCTAGGCAAGAAAAGGCAGAAGAAAATTATAAAATAAAATATAAGATGACAGCGGTCCATGCGGCAATCTGTCCATCTTCGCTTGCTCTGGCATCGTGCGACTGACTGGCTCGTCTTGGCTTCGAAACTTGATCGGCAAATGTTGCAGTCATTTAGAAAATTAAATAAGCGCTTTTAAATCAAGCGTATCCCTCCACCCAATCTGATGCGCTACTCAAATGCTCTGAACCACGGCCGACATTCGCACACTCACACCAACACAGCGACACAAGTCGACAAGTCGAGAGTTTGAGTCTGCGACTTGAGACTGGGACTGCGAATGAGGAATGCCTTGCAGCGTTTTCGCACAAATGTATTAATTGCCAGTTGCCGCGTTAGCTAGCCCGTCCATCATTCTACCGCCATTCAGTCCGTCAATCAGGTTCGTCGTTGTGTTTACCACTATCTCATTGCCTAGTTATGTACTACATATTTATGGCATGTGTGTTTCTGCAGCTGTTGTTGTTGTTGTTGTTGTTGTTGTTTTGTATCCGTATGCTAATAAAAATCAGTCAGCTAGACATGAACTACTCCACAGATTTGCAGCAAAAGAGCAAAAGATGTAAATAGAATCGTCTTGGATATTCAACCACAGACGCGTCCCTCCGCCAGCAGCAGCAGCTTCATCATGTGGAATAGATGATCGGCATTGGCGTTGGCAGCAATGACGGCAGCAGCAATTACTTTTCGCTTTTGCGCACATTTGGAGCATCATTTATATTAATCTTACTTGTAAAGCGCTGTGCCTGGGACTCTACTCTCCATTGAGCTGAACGGCACATGGGTGATCGGCCGGATGGAGCGTTGTATGCACATGCGTGTGTTCGTTGTATAGCGTACCGATTTTCCAATGACGCACACAAGCATAACAATATTGCTTTCGCGCATGCGTGCTGTGAGCATTGAAGCTGCTTGCATTGTTGTTGTTGCAATCCATATCTAAACGCACAATTGATACCTGAGTTTTAGAGTTTGCGCTGATTTTGCGTCTACGCCTGCGCGCCCCTATCGTTGCCCAACATCGAACAGCCACACAAGAGTGAATCGATTGTCGCTTAGATTCCTCATCTGATTGTATTGCTCCGCGCGCTGACTACCTTTAATTACAGTACACTTAGTGTCAGCAGCTGTTAGCTTAAAACAGGAGTTGTGTAATTGAAAACCTCCGGATGCGGTGTGTAGCACGCCCAAGCCCCACTTCAACTCCCAACCTACAGCACCAACAACGCCGCGGGCCAAATTGCTGCGATCATAGTTGGGCGCTAGAGATCGATGAATCCATGAAGTTGTTAGCTGGCGGCACTCTACCACAGCTTCGGCTCGAACTCCGGCTGTGGCTGTGGCTCCGCTTTCGACTTATGTTCTTGCTCATGTTCGCGTTCTTGTTTGCATCTGTACGGCTTTGTGCTTCTCCCGTTAAGCGTGCGTGGATATGTGTAAGTACATACACCACACACGAGCTTCACTAATTAGACGTTATTTATCTAATTTGTAGTCAATAAATTTGCGAAAAAGCTTAAATCAAGAGCGCGTTGCTATGCTATCGCGGAGATATTGAGGTTAGAGCAGATAAGTAGACGTTCGTTCACATGTTCGTTATCGGATATTGTAATGAAACTACTCGCTGTTGAAATCAGCGCCTCTCACCACATCTTACCACCCATTTAAATTGCGTAGCCTGAGTATGTTACCAGGCTAATATTTGTTCGGTATTGTTGTTAACCAGTTGATGGCTTTGTTCTAATTTACGGAAAGTAAACAGTGGAAAGTTAGAGAGTCACTCGCAATAGTTACAGGAATTTAAAATTTAAGTACGGATGTATGTATTTATGCAGGCTTACTTATAACTTAATTCCATTTCTATAAAATAAGTGTGAACACAGCACTCGTTTTTATGATCTTTAATAATCTGGGGCATTTGGTGCTGTTCTGAAAATTATTTTCATATTTGACAGTCATTGTCTAGTCCTTGTTCTAACTTCATCAATGCCTGCTTATTTTTAATTCCCCTTTGTTGTTTGGGTCACTATTCGCTGTAGTATGGAATCGTAGTCACTTTCCCATCGATTTGACCGGTTGTCTTTAACAATTAACTTTTATTCAATCACACATGAATTGGGAGTAGAGACTTTGAGTGAAGGCTAACGTTAAGGGGCCTTAAAACGCACACATTTTTGTATATACTTATGAAAGAATCATTGAAAATTAATATTTTTTCATCTGTAAGCTCTGTTGCTTCATTAGAATTCAAAGAACAATATCCAATTGTATATTTAATCACTTGTTAATATTAACTATTTTTATCAGTTCCCTAATAAAAACAAGTTGGGAAAGCTAAATTCGAATTTTATATACCGTCGCGATGTACATACATAATTTGTATGGGCGGTGCCCATAATTTCATAAACATTCCGGTTTCTTTTTTTCAAATCGCAGCTATTAAATTTTACTCAATTTCTTTCAAATATTGGAAAACGAATGTTTTTGCATTTTTCAAAATTTCCGTTTTATGGAAGTTGGACGTGGTTATGGTCCGATTTCAAAAATTTTTGACCGTGACGCTAGTGATATCAATATGACAATATGTTCACCAAATTTTGTGACGATACCTTACATCGTTGTTGAGATACTTACAAACGTTTTTTTATAAGTGGGTGTGTTTACGCCCATTTTTCAAAATTTCATAAAAATTAAGTTTCTTAATTAACTATCTCTCTAAATATCAAATTAATTTTGTTAATATGTTTATGTTTAATATGTTCCAATCGATAAAGAAAAAACGAAATTTTTGAATTTTTCAAAATTTCCGTTATATGGGATGTGGGCGAGGTTATGGTCCGATCAAAACATAACAGCGATATTGAGGAAAATTTGTTCACCAAATTTTGTGACGATACCTTACACCGTTATTGATCAACATAAATTGTTTCATAAGTGGGCGTGGCAACGCCTATTTAAAATTTTATTATAAATACCTATTTATTAGTTCAAAATCACTCCAAATACCAAATTTTACTCAATTTGCTATAATAGATACCGAAAAAACGGAGTGGTTTGCATTTTTCAAAAACTTCCGTTATATGGGAGGTGGGTGTGATTATTAACCGATCTTGACGATTTTTAAAACCAACCAAAGAGCAATCTAGGTACTAAATTTCATTAAAATATCTAAATTTTTACTCAAGTTATTGTAACCACGGACAGACGGATGGACGGACAGACAGTCAGGGCTAAATCGATTCCTCTTTTTATTCTGATCATTTTAGTATATGTATGTATGTATGTCTCTATCCATCTCGACCGTTATGCGAACAAAGTAATACTACGCTTGTGTACAATTACACTCTGGTATACAAATGTAAAACTCCAAAGAGGCGTTAAAAAACATTTCTTACTACTTTTTTTTAGAAATTGTTGGCGCGATTTTTAATACATACTTGGATAATATTTAAGGAAGTTTCTGAAAACAAACAAACTTCTATTCTATTTCTGTGAGAAATATATATTTGTTTTATTTCAAAAAGAAAAGAATATTCTTTAGGACCACCCTAATGTACATATGTACTTATACTCGTATGTATGTATATTAAACTAATGTTGCTTCATTTATTATACTTATTATTTAGTAATTGACGATTATAGTATATTATTATTAGATGCAACAGACTTATCAGCAATGTTTTGCATGCATATATACATACATATGTATGTAGGTACATATTTATGTATATTGTTATATACATACATATGTACATAAGTACATATCTACGTACGTTCGAAATTTCATTGATAGCTTGAATTTATGTGATCTTGACGATCTGGTTTTTTTTTTAAATAAAGTATATAGCATTTAGTTTTAATAAATAGTTGCATGCTTGCATGATGCATAAACATGCGCACATATACATATGTATGTATGTATGTTCATATGTAAATATGTATGTCTCAGGTATAATCAACATTTGCTGTAAAAATGATAGCAACAATGTCTTGCAATTATTTATACCGCAGGCCATTATTGTTGTTATGCAAAAAGCCACTATTTGATGGAAAAGTTAATTGTTCAATTAAACTGCATGTACACACACACATGTTCATACATTACACACTTGTGGAACTAAATGAAGACACTAATTCATGTGCTTGAATTCCTTTTCATTTTGTACCGCTTACTGTTGAGGTCTGGCTTTCAAATTGGCGTCTGTTGTTACAATGTTTTTTTTTTCAATTGGAAAACCGCAAGCGTTGAATTGTTTGTTGCTGCCACAATTTTTACATCATTCAGATGTTCGCTGGTTCCGTTCGATATTTTGCACTGTCTGAATTGAATCAGTTGTTGCCGTAGTTGTTTTTTTTTTTTTTTGTTAAACGAGTACACACAAATATACACACATTCATATGTTTGAACACAAATAAATAAATTCCGCATTAAAGTGGTTCGCTTTCAAAAGCGTTCGGCATAATAAAAAACAAAAAATTGTAGTTAAGCAAATAAAAGTGCGCACTTGAGAACCGTGACTTTAAGGGATTTTGAATTGCATATTGAAGAGAATTTGTTTGAAATATTCCAATTGGCTGGCCTTCATGCATAAATGTTAAATTAGAATTTAAATGAGAATTTGTTGAAAACCTTTGGCAAAGAAGTTCGACGAATCAATTTAACCCAATTTGAATGTTTTTTTGTTTAACTAAGTTGAAAACACACACACACATATGTATGTTATGTATTATGTAAATAATTATTTAAGAATGAAATTTTACGACTCGAGTCGAATTAAAATTCTCTACGTACAAATCTATTTTGGTTTTGTGCTTCGCATAAAAAATCCTGAAGGCACATACTTACATAGTTTTTTAATTATCATGCAAGCAGAATTCGTTTGAATGTTAATATTTTTGTTGTTGTAATTTTCGTGAATGTTTACACCGATGCAGTTGAGTGTCGCCGTGTGTTGCAAGTAGTCGTAAATACTGCAATGTTTGCTTCTAACTTTATACGCGCTGGCATGGGAATGCACGCCCGAAAGTGGTCAGGGCGCGGCGTCGCCGAATGTTGCGATGTTGCAAGTTGCCGCCGCCGCCGCCGCATTTCTTGGCGTGAAACAAAAAAGTTGCGTATCTACTCGTCTGCATGCCACCAGACGCGACGTGACAAGAAGCGGCAATTTTGCTTACGACAGGTTGTAGTCTTTTCGGTTCGTTGGTTATTTTTTTTATATTTATTGCATTTCTCTGTGTGGAAATATCACCAAAAGCTGGACAGAACGTTGTTAGCATTTTTCTTTTTCGTGTGTACTCCCAAACCGTTGACCAAAACTCGTCTTATTTTGAAATCAAAAAAATCTCAAAGCTCGCAATTTGTATGATGTTTCTCGTAGAAAAAGTATAAAAAAAAATTTACATAAATATTTTTCAATTGGAGAAGTCGGTTTCTCTTCAGGGAAAACCCAATAATTGTACATTATTATTTACTACCAAAATTTTTTTAAATAAACAATTGCTATTTTTTTTTAACTTTTTGTTGATTCGTAACAAATAGTAAATACTAAAGAGTTTTTAAAAAAATTGGTTATTATTTCTTGATGTCTTCTGAAGAGAAACAAAGTTTGCCAATTAAAAAAGTTGTAATTTTCATACTATTTCTACTAAAAATTTAAATACTTTAGAAAATCTGTGTAACCACTAAACATTTTTTGACTTCAAAATAATTAAATAGGGGTATACATTTTTTTTAACATTAAACAATCAAGGGGAATTTCGTTTTCTTTTCTATATATTTTTTGTGTAATATATGTAGACCAACTGGTCTAAAATTGCAACTTGTGTCTCTATTTTGGTCATATTCAGTAAATTTGATTGCCTTAATTCAGTAAGCAAAGTCACAATTTTAGACCAGTTGGCATTCAATAGTTTCAAAATAAAGCCTCTAGTCTCAATTGAAGACTTAAGATTATACCAAGTTGCTGAATTCGGGCATATGAGCTAGATATTATTGCTTTTCCTTGCTTTAACGATTTTGTACTTTGTGTTTGTTTTAATTTTTTGTGAACTGCTTACCACCTGGTCACTAGAAGCTTTATTTTCAGTGTAATAAATGCCAACTGGTCTAAAATTGTGACTTTTGTCTCTATTAGAGATTGGAACTGCTTACTGAATTCCGACATTAGAGTGCTTTCGAAATTCTGGCACCAAACTTAGAAGGTATGAATCGTATTCTGGTATAAAATGGTAACTTCTGACTAAAAAAGCAGAAGTAGTTACTACATCAGATATTTCTTCATCAGAATCAATTTAATCATGGAATTTAATATGTGTTTCTTCTCTCGTCAGAGCCAAGAGCGATTCCAGCTCACTATTTCGAATAAGCAAACAAATTATTATGTTTGAAATGTTCTTGCAATCCTCTTCATTTCTCCTTTGCCTACTTACATTAACATTGATGTAGTTATTTTCAATAAAGATAAATATGACACTTGTAACACGAATCAAAGCTTGTAGGCCGTTCATGTCACACGATTTGTTATCACTACGCTTTGGCGTAAAAGTCATTTGCCAGTATATTTTTCCACTGACACTCACTTGTTTGTGCATTCACAGCACACAATGGGCGGCTCGGCTCGCCAGACAGGTGTCGACATTATCATCAGTGCATACAAAAATATTCTAAACTTTGCGCTTCAAACAGCACATTAGTGAATACATGGCAATCGTCGTAGTTGTGCAATACTTTCACATGCGGAATGATAATAATTATAATTTTTCAGGTAATTGCGACATTATTCTCATTCCCAGTGTCTTTGAGTGACTTTACGTAACTAATATTCGAACTTAAATACGTGAATTAAGTTTTATGTGACAAATGTCCCAGCAGTCACATTTAAAATTATTTTCAACTCGAAAAAAAATATGGCTTGAAAATCAACTGCGTTGTCTAGCGTAAAGGTAAAACTGGTGATTTCTCTGTGGTTGGCCAGCCACATCATTCGTTCAAATAGTATTTACAAAAAAATATTTTCTTAAAAAAAAATTGTATGCACTAGTTTTTACCCTTGTTAAAATTCTATCGGTATGTTATTGCATAAGTTTCGATGACTTTGTTATAATTCAATTCAAAGTTTTGTCAATTTCTAGAGTCAAATGTGTTACCAGTCATAATGTAATGCCCCTTATAATTCACAATCTTTTTCAGCTGTTTAAGTATGTTCTAAATATAGGGTGCCGCGAAATTAAAATATTGCAAAGTCATATTTTAATTAAATTTCATTTTCGTTTATGTTACGAATAAGAAATGACTTACGAATATGTTAATAGCATTTTATAATTTTATTGAATGTACTTGAAACAACCTTCACTATATCTACATATCAAAAGCACTTTTCTGATAAGAGCTATCTCAAATTAAGGTAGTTCCTAAACGTTTTAAGTACTCCTACTTGTTATTCATTTGCTATTTCTAGTGATGATATCAAGTAAACATTCATAAAAAGATAGATAAAAAGCTTTGTTTATTAACAGCGCAAAACGAACCAAAAAAGTTAAAAGAATTATTGGCAATCATTTTTTTTTTCGACAGACATTTACAGCTTTTTATTCGAAGTCAATATGAATGCATTTATAATTTTTATTGTTCGAAAGGAATTAGCGCAAAAATTATAAAAAACGATTATAAAATATTATTTGAACGTAATTTACTTCCTTTGATCTTTCGTGCAAATATACTTTAATTAGCATTTCAAAAGCGTTAAAAAGTTAAAATATTGCAAGTGCCATTGATATTCGAGTTCAAAATATGCATTATACCAAGTCCACTGTTTCAGTAAAATAAAAACAAAATGTATAAATCAACTTCATAAATTGGCCTTGCAGCGAATTCATGCGAACAGAATAAGCTAAAATATGGCTAAAAACCTTTGTACTACAAACAAATCTACTCATGTCAACTTGAACGCAAAATTGGCAATATTTTTTTTTTTTGTATTTAGCAAAAATCAATTAACACGCCTGTAGCCAAGCGAATTCATTGAAGGTGGTAGCGATCATCTGTACACATTTTGTTTTTGCTTTTTGGCGGACTGCTTGTTTAATGCTTTCAGACTTTCACTGCGTCAGACAATAGAGCAATTTGACTTTTAGTCCGTCAAAATTAAAGAAAAAAATTCAAATCAGCTGTGCTGTCAATACCACCTTCTATGAAGTTGCCTTGTCGTAGATTTGCATTTTTTTTATAACTTAACTTCGCAAACGCCGGCGCCTGCGCACAAAGACTTTACCGAATTAGGGCAGAGGTGTGGATCAGCTGCGGCAATTTCAAAAATATACAAAAGAGCCAACTGGTTGGCTGGTTTAAGCGAGTAGCACAGATGAGGTTACTAGCGTACAAGGGCTTTAAGTTGTACATGCGAACGACTGTGCCGGAAGGTGGTTTTCTTGCCGCTTCGCTAGAAATATTTAATTAATGACCGCTTCTAAAACGTTCTCTGATTGTCCCTAAGCGGCTCATTATTGTCGGTTGACAAAAAATTCGTGAACGGTTTATCAATATCTAAGCACGATGACTTATTAAAGTATTTGGGAAACTACATATTTATTTTTTTGGAGAGAGCCAAAGTTCTTATAGTATTTGTGGTTTTGTCTCAAGCGCCACTTAGAGTATGACTTTGCAGTTTAAATGTTTTTTTTTTTGTTTTTTGAATGAATGATTTGTGATTACTAATTACTTGTAGTACAAATGATGCCAATTGCGTTACATATTCATACAAATTTCGGCGAAATAATCCCGAGCAGCACACAGCAGTTGAACCTCCGCAATCTTGTCGTTACATGTGACATGCGTGACGCATACTTTCTGGCATCCGGTGCGCGTCGAAACGTCATGACTCTGTGAATTCCGGCTAATTCATTGGAATTTCTTAACCGGTTCTTCTGAGCCGGTGCGCGTTGATTTAGCAAAAGCTAAAAGCTAATCTCGTACGCATGTAAATGGCATTGAACGAGTACCTACATAAGTGAACGCACGATTCGCTTTGAGCCACATTCGATGTTGATGATGATGATGATGATGATGATGATGATGAGCGCACTGTGGAGCAAGGGAACACAGTTGAAATGGCTGGGAAAAGCGCATGCGTCTAAACACATGTTGTTGTTGACACCCACACACGACAGCTTAGTTGCTCTTGTCAAAACAGCGTTTATTAACATTTATTCTCATTCTACCTTTCGCTTTTTATTTACTATTTTTCTCTAATACTTGCATGTTTGATACACCATTTCCGGTACATTTACGCTGCTTGAATGATTAGCATGAATCAGAAATATTTACTAATCCCTTGCAGCAATTTGTTTGAAGTGTTTTGAGTTGCGCTTTGATGGATTCCCGAATTTGGATTTCGGTTCACGCTCATATGTATGTACATATGTACCTATTGGAATGAAATTCGATCTGTGACGCGAATGAATCTTCACAGCGTCCGATGATGAATTACTTACATACTACATTCTGTTTGAGTTGTTGCTGTTTTTATAGTTTTTTCGTCATGCTTTGGTTTTGTGCAGTGTTATACAATTTTTCACTTTGACGTTTAATGCATTTTTGTACGGCTGTTGATCGGCTTAAAAGTTGGTATGTATGACTCATGCATCTTAGTTATTTCATAGCACTTCAACACGTTCTTTGGGAAACATGAAATTGAAAAGTTTTCAATTAACTTAAAAAAAGTAATTTCTCTTCTTTTATTTTCTTCTTTTCGCTCATAACGAAAAGAGGTTTACAGAGAAAGCTCTTCAAATAGAACAAAATAATACTGAAGGATTTTACGTTTAGTTATTAGTTAGTTAGACAGCGTGATTACTAAGTACATATGTACATATAGACATACATATGTATTTTTAAGCATATACTGATAAGGCTAATAAAATATGTGTCTTATCTCCTCGTAATTGCTTTTGTCAAAAAATTATAGTTCCATTAAAAAAAATAAATATTGTGTCTTTTTACAAAATGCGCATAATTCTTAAAAGTAATTATTGTACATATTGTTTATGTTTGCACATACATATGTACATACATATGTGTATACTTAGTCAGTTTGAACAAGTTAAATGAGTTTTGAACTTGAACTATCAAAATGTTGTTCGTTGAGAATTTTAGATTAAAAATGTTTTTCGTTTAAAGATCACGTCTGAGTCGTTGTACTCATTATACTCGTACATACATATGAACATATGTAAATACACACATACACATGTTTAGTTACACACATTTATAAATATGCAAATACGTTTGGTAGAGTCAACTCATATCTTTTATGCACAAATTTAGTTTTAATAAAATATTTTAACCAAATTTTTTTTTTTTTTTTAATTTTAAGATTTGTTGCGATTAAATTAATAAAGTTTATATATTTATTGTGGCCGCTGTGTTCGGGTGGGTAGCGGTGCGTGCTATTACTCGATATGCCGCTGGGTTCGAGGTTCGAATCTCAGCCAGGCCAAGTAAAATCTAAGTCATAGTAAAGTATTTTTATAATAGCGCTCACTCCTCGGCAATGACAAACCCCTAAACCCAAGCTTAGAACTGTGTGAAAACATACATAGTACTCTATTTTCCAAGTAAAAATATATGTACGAGTCCATATTTGGTAGATCAGCAAATAAATATTTTTAATTACTGTTTGATATCAATATTAACAACCCGATTCTCGTTCTTGATACATCATCGTATATTTAAACATATTCAAATATTAAAATTTACAAAGTTTTATGTACATATGTACATATTCTAATCAAAAATAATTATTTATAAAAAAATGTTATTGACAAATTATAAACTTTTGAATATTTGTATATAATTGAAAATCTAAGAAGAACGCAGAATCGGACGGTAAATATAATATAAAATTCAAGTAAAAATTAAATGCATCAATCGTTACATTTTGAGCCAGGCAGAATTATTACTTTTTTTTTTATCAAAATGCGATATTAAAGAAATTAAAGCATTAAGTGTGTTATCGTCTAACCGGATCTTAAATTTCTTGCTTATAAAACCTGTACTCGTATCACCCCCATTATAATAATTTATTTTAACAAACCTTCTAATAAATTGTATGCCGTTCTATTTTTTGGACACTCGCTCGTTAAAACTTGATGCAGTTTGCCTACTCAAGGAAGATATTCTCCAGCTCCTTTATAGTAGCAGTAAAATTATAAGCTTCAGAAAGTCATATTTAAGATTATATAAATTTTTTGGATTCAATTAATATGACAGGATTGTCCTCTGTTGTTTGATTCTTCAAACTAGTTTATTAAAAACATTATTACTCAAATTATATTTCTTAATTTTTATTTCCTAAGCATAAAGTTTAAAGCGATGTCAAATTTAAAAAAGTCCATGTTGCCATCACATTAAGCTTCAAGAGTATTTTTGACTAGGCGAAGCTGTTTTATAATATAGTATGGCCGCTGTGGTCGAGTTGGTAGCGGTGCGTGCTATAACTTGATATGCCGGTGAGTTCGAGGTTCGAATCTCAGTCAGGGCAAGCAAAATCTTAATAATAGAAAAAAAAATTGTCTAATAGCGGTCACCCCTCGGCAGACAATGGCAAACCTCCGAGGGTATTTCTGCGATGAAAAAGCTTCTCAATTAATACATCTGCCGTTCGGAGTCGGCACAAAACTGTAGGTCCCTCCATTTGTGGTATAATATAAAGACGCACACCACAAATGGTAGGAGAAGCTCGGCCAAACACTGAGCTATATAGTGTACGCACCGAAATTATATATATGTATATATATTACAAATAATGCTTTCTTTCGCCTTTGAAAGGAAGATACTTATGATAAAATTTTAAAAATTTAAATTTCTATTAAATTAATTGTTTTCAAAAATACGGGGATTTGAATAGACCAATATCGGGATATTCGGGAGTTAAAAAAGTCCGGGATCCCTAATAGCTATGTATGTACGAGTATGTTGGCACTTACAGATCAGCTTATTCACGCCTTGTTTGTTCAGGGGATTTTTATCACTCGTGCTGCTTTTAAGTATCTTTCCTATGTTGTTTATTGTCTTGAATGCCATGTGGGTATGTATATTCTGTTTGGCCCAAAAATAAAATAAATTCGGAAAAACAGACCTAGACTAAATAGAACGAAACTTGACAAGGGATGACGCAAAATCGTTTCAACAAATATCAACATTCCACCCTGTCGGACGAGAAATGGAAGAAAATAATACTCTTAAACTTGGGTTTACATGTTTTTTGCCAGAGAATTAACTGCATTTATTTTATGAAAATGAAGATTTTTCCAGCATATTTAAAAAAATTCAAACACTATTATTTAAGTTTGAAATTTTGAGGAAAATTGTACTATAAAATTTAAAACTTGGTTTTAAATGGTTTTTGTTCGAAACTCAACTCCATGGAAATTTGACAAAACAACTTTTCTCAATTAAGAACACCTAACACCTAGCAAGCTCTCAATGAAAAGGTTTTTTTTTTTTCAAAATACCACAGAAGTGATCAAACTTAATGCATTTAAAGCAAAATCATCAAGGTCACACAATTTTTATGTATTAAATTTATTACTTCTTTTACTATTAACATCAAGTTATTCGATACTTTTTTTTTTGTGTGGGAGTATTCAAATTCGCTGAAATATAAATTATAGCAGAAGTTTCTTGCAAACTACTCATATTCTCAAATACATTTCGCCCTCCAAAATCCGATACGGCTTCTTCGTGCAAGATAATGACTGCTGGGTACATTGTGCCAAACTACGATGAACAAAGTTAAGTAAATAGTGTCATCAAAAAAGCAATAGAATGGATTTATTTCTTTGTTGAAATGCATAAAACCTTATCAACTGACCAAACGTATCGGAAGTTTTATCACGTACATATGTACATAAATACATACTTGCATATGAGCGCCCAAGGTGTATTTAAAGCATTAGACAATCTCGCTTCTAAGGCAAATTAATGTAAAAAATAACAACCACAATAAAATTTACAACAAATCCTAAAAATGCACACATGAGGTATAATTTTTTAAGAAAACTTTAAAGCTTAGTTGGATTAGGTTTTGGAGTCGGCAAAAATTCTCTAACCGCTTGCAGCTATTTTTTTTTTTTCATATTTATGAATCTATTTTATAAAATGATTTAATAAATAAAAGGGTAATGTTTTCAGCTGTTTTTGGAGCGTATCTTGTGTTTTAGGACGCTTAAGTGGTTTGGCTGACTTCAAAACTGAGGTAAAATTAAAAAAAAAAACTGTACGTTGATAATGAAACATTTTTCGTAAAAAAAAATTAACAGATATCAACTAGAAATACGCACATATGTACATACATACTATTTTTTGGGGCAAATAAGAAATAGGATTTTAAATATTTGTCATAAGCACAACAGAGGCAGTTTCTTCAACACACCGCTTCGCTTTGATCAAAAGGCTTCCAGGTAGAAAGAGGATCTGCAACGGCAAGACGTCACCACGCTCATTCACCTTCAGGCCCCAATACATAAGCTGACTGCCATTCAAGACTTAAGGCATTTTTTTGCATGTTCTGCCTTGTGAAATGTCCGCTGAATGCATTCTTCTCCTTAAATGGCAGTCGAGGAGTGAGCGTGAAATTCTCAGCAGCCTTGTAACAGCTCAATCAACAAGTTGTGACGATATTAAAACAAAACAAAAAACACAAAGTGACAACAACAACTCAGTTAAATATGATTCATCATGCTTTGGTTTGCGCCATGTAAAAGCGCAGACTCGCCGCCTTTCTTCCTGGCGCCCCTGCAGCGCTTTGTTGCGTTCCCATGTTGTGGCGCAACTTTGTAAGCTGATACTTGGACTGGCTGGTATTTGGTTTTTCAATTTGCTCAGTCAGCATATTCTGTAAAATGTTCATTAAGCGTTAACTTGCGTTAATTCAGCATATACACACACATACATACTCCTCTTTCTTTACATACAAAGTAAGTATATATTCTCACCTTTTCACTGCTAGCCTCACTTTATTAACTGCTAACCTCATATTTTCTGTGCACGTTTTTAACGAGCGTTTATTTTTGCTGGCTTTTTTTTTTGTCTTGAAGATGTATGGTTAATAACCTTTCTACAGAAAGTTTGCGCTTTTATTTTTTATAGTATTTTTTGTTTATTAATTTTAATTTATTTTTCTTTTGGCATTCATTAACAGCAACCCAGAAATTTATGTACGCTCTGTTCGCAAATTATAGCACAAACAAGTATTGGCTCGTTTGGACAATTTATTTATCCTCCAATTTTTTTAAATTTAAACATCGTTTTAGATCATTAATTTAAGTGTGAGGAAGAGCAAGTTTCATGTAGCTACGGATTACCATTGATTTTTGAAAATTTTTTTACTGACGCTCTTTTGCGATTCCTCCCATATAAAATATATTCACGACTTTGTGTTGTATGGAGGAAACTGGCAGTAAAAAAATTGGCAAAAATCAGTGATAACTTGTAGACACTTCAAACTTGCATTTTCTTAGAATTAACCAAAAAACTGCATACTCAAAAAAGTTCAAAATTTTTTTTTTTTAAAAAGTGCGAATTTTTTATGAAATTTTCTTTAAACATTGTAAGTTTTGTAAACAGTTGAAAAAATTTGTGCTTATGAGTTTTCTGTATGTACCATATTTAACTTTAAAAATAATTTGAAAAATAAAATGCGAAAACTGTCAATATGTGCTACATTATGTGAACAGAGTATAGCTAACATATGTACATATGTACATACATATGTGTTTATGCAAGTAATAACTAGAGAATAGCTTTTTGCTAGCTTTTAGGGTAAACCAGGAGAAAAATTAACGACTTTAACTTAGCAAATATTCGGTGCAGTTACAAATTTAGTTTTTAAGAGAAGCGAAGATTGCTTTCAAAAGCCAGAAATTTCTAGAATCTATGTAATTATTTTTTTTTGCCTTTGCACCTGCAAATGTTTTGACACATGCCATATTTTCTTAATATGCCCTAGAAATTTTTTTTTGTTTGGAAAATTCGAAACTGCTTACGCTTTAACAACAAATGTAAAACTTTCTACATTACTTAGAAATAGTAAGATTAAGTAGATTTTTACCGCCAGCTTTCGAGTGCAAAATAAACAAATTACAAACAACAAACAAATTCTCGACAGATTTTTCACCTCAACATTACATATGTATGTATGTATGTACATTTGTACATACTCAATTTTAGATACATACAAACAGTTGCGCAGACGCGCTAAACAATTAAACGCGCGCCACCAGCGACATACCCACCCATCCGATCACCAATGAAACAAATCGGTCAAACTGACTTATTGGTGTTTTCAATTAGCATTGGTGTTTGCACTCGCGTCAATCAGTCACTCTCACGCCACACTTCACACAAAAAATAGTCGAAATAAGAGCAACATGCGTCAACAAATTAGACGCAGGCTTTTAGTGTAAAACAAAAGGCCGACTCTCCGTACGTTCGAACAGAAAAAAAAAACAAAAATTATTTACTTTTGTTTCGTAAGAGCAAAGTGTTACGAACCACACTATGAACTTTTGTGGTTATAAGTGGATTTCTTTCTTTCTCTACTTCTTGCCACTTTGACACTTGGGCACTTTGGCATTCGAGTGCGGTTTCTATAAACAATGCAAATGGTGTGAGTTTGTTTCGAACACAAATCAAATAAAAGGTTATAGAAATTGCTCAAGAAGAAAACGATTAAGCGCAAAGAAACAAGTTTCAATAGCACACAACGCGCGAAGTCATAAAGCCAGTCAGGGAAAAGCAAACGTCAAGCCACAGAAAGGGCTAGCCCCAAAAGGCGTTGATCTTGCAGCGTTTTATTGCTTTTAGAGAAAACTCAAGTTGATCTGTGAAGTGAACTACAGTTAACATACAAACGCGCACATTGCCCGGATCACACACGTTGGGAAAGGTAATATTTATCTAACTGTATTTGTGTTCCAAACGCTTAGCAATAAACAGGAAATGCCAAGCACAAAAAAACGTACGACTTTGCGACCTCAACTGCAAATATTTCATTCATATTTTGCAACTTCAGAACGGGCGCGAAGAGTGTAAGCGAGGGTTAATAAAATGCGCATGCCACTATTTTAATCCATTATCGCGGTACACTTTTTTATCTGCTCAGATTTCATGCAAACTTGTTTTGATTCTTGGAATTTATACCTTTTAATGAAGTCACAAAAAACACCGTCGAATGTACATACATACATATGTACATATACATATACGTAGGTGAGCGGAAAGCAGTGATATTAGCGAAATAAATTCAGTAAAAAAATTTAACAAAAATGCAAAGTCTAATTTCGTAAACCGGTTTCGTGAAGGTCATAACATAAGGTACAAAACATATCGCGCGTTTGCTGAAAGATTGACTTAATTAAAAATTAACTTTTATGCGCCAAGTATAAAGAAATGGCCGCAAGCTTTCCTTTTATGTTGTGTAAAAAATTACTAGCGAAATCTGAATAGACTAGAAAGTGGCGGAATTTCACTCTGTGAGTAATACTTATTCTGAAAAAAAAATTAAAAGACGCTTATTTCATATATTTAGTGAGCTACAAAACCTACATACTCCAAAAAATAAATTTTTTTTGCGTGAAATTTTGCTGTGATTTGAAGAATTTTGAGAAGTTTTGTAAACAGTTTGAAATGTTGTTTTTTATAAGGCGCTTTATTTTAGGCGTAAGACTTTTTTTAAAAGTTATTAAGATTGAAATAAACAAAATAAAAATTAGCTAGCACTAGTCAACATGTTGCTCTATTTTTACCACTAGCGTACTTTTATAATTTTTTCACTGAAACTGTGAAGCCCTTTAAAAAAACCCAAAACTCATGTGTAAGTTTTGCCATTGCCTGCCGAGGAGTGACCGCTATTAGAAAAATACTTTTTTATGACTTAAATTTTACTTGCCCTGGCTGAGATTCGAACCCCGAACCCAGCGGCTTATCGAATAATAGCACGCACCGCTACTCACTCGACCACAGCGGCCACACGGGAACTTTTAGTTTTAGTTATTTTTATAAATTTGTATTTGTGTAGTCATTTTATTTATTCATTACACACATCTTTCAAATTGTATAAAAAAGTTACTTAAACTTCTACTACTTTTCCTCTTTTTCATTCCAGAAACTCTATGCAAAAGCCATCTATGATAATTTTGCGGACTCGCCAGATGAATTGGCCTTCAAAAAAGGCGATGTCCTCACCGTCATAGAGCAGGACACAGATGGCCTGGAGGGTTGGTGGCTATGTTCGTTGCGTGGACGCGAGGTAAGCACTTTCGAGCCAACAAACAGAAAGCAAATTACCAACTTAGTCAGATTTTTATCAGCAAACCATTTGTAATGCGTAAATTGGCTCAGTTGAGAAAAACATGCAAAGAAAATAGTGCATACGAGTATATTCGTGGCCACTACTGGGCGAGGTCGATTTGAGTGCTAAGCGTATGCATGGCCGACTGTCTGATTGGCTGAGTGACAGCTTTGTTATTAATGAAATATGCAAGAATTTGTAATAAATGCATCAACACATCCGTTCGTCCATCTTTATATCGGTGCATCTGTTCATCTCTGAGTTTAGTCTATCAGCATTAATAGCAAAGCAAAGGGCGCGACGATTGCAGTTTCTTTGCATTTTAATTCCACAGAACTTTAGATTTGCAGCTATTTTTAGTGTAGGGATAATTGCAAAGTAGAAGCAACACTAGCAGAAGATTAAGGCTAAAGCAATTTGGACGGACGACGCGGTATGCGCAACTGTAGTCGTATGTGTGAAAAAGTTGAAGGTGTGAAGGGAAACTGTGCTCGCTTGCTGGGCGTATGCTCGTCACGCAGTGCAATTCTGATTTCAATGGCACGCAAATTAAGAAACATTTTAACCTCTTTTCTTTTATTCTATTTATATTTGACTTTCCAGTTTCATTGTGTTCTTGCATAGTGGTTTCTCTGTAAAACTTCAAGGGATCGCGCAGTTATGTACATATGTTGTTTGACGCTATAATAAAAACTTTATCTATATTTAAATTTAAATATGATGAAACAAAGTATTAAGGCACTTTGCATCTTATAAAGGAGCGAATCATTCTGATATGATCTAGACAACTTAAAAATAGAAAATTTTAAAGAAGGCATTTATTTAGGTTTGAGAAAAGAATTGCAGCGAAAGAAAATACTTATAATTTGAAATTACCATTCATATTTTCGCGACTATCACGAACTCAACCTGTCTTTCTCGCACTCGTTTTGATTCAATTTGAACTTCATTTTAATAAGGATGCTTTTTCTCGACATTTCTGACTCTATATTATAATATACTCAATTCCACATCTTACAAATGAAAGCTTGAATAAGCAAGAAAGACATTCTATCTCTGTGCTATGCGCATGACTTCGAGACAACTTTTTAGCTATTAAAATGTTCGAGGTGTTCGAGGTATGTTTACATTTTTACAATTAAATATTAGTTAATTGATGTTGCCCCCTTCAAAGTAATCGCCCTCAGATGTAATGCACTAATATCAACGTCATTCCAACTCTAAACTTCCAGCGATACAATCTTTATCTCGTCAATCGTTGCGGTGAATTGCAGATAGTGTCTTCTCGGACATCTTGGAAGAGCTTGTACCAAGCTTGCCACTTTTTTGTTTTACTCAATGTATATCCGCCGTATATCACTGTAAATATTTCAAGTGTTTTGGAGCACTTAAATCAAATTTGTTCCAAGTTCTCTTATCCATTCTTTTCGACAGTCAAACACGTCACACAAAGAATCAAATAATGCTTTACGTTTGAAGCTGTTAATATATACTTGAAACGAGTGTATCAACAGCATTGGTTAATCAGCTGATTGGTGTTTTGTTGTCAAAATCAACTTTTTAATTACTAGTAAACAATTCTACCGTTTAACTACAAGTAAATTAAATTGTGGTTCAATAAAACTTTTTATAGTGATTCTAACAGTATAAAAATTAGTTCGCAAAAGTTAAATACAAAGGAGATAAACTTCGACAGTAGCCCACCAAAGCGTTGAATTTATAGAATGGCTACCACCTTACATGAATTCAAATACAAAACTTGTCAAACAACTCAGAGTTTAGCTAATAAAAAATTTACTTTTGTTATAGCAAAAGTTACAAAATTTTGTTTAATCAAAATCTGCATTTCCGCCAAATTCGTCTCTGTAGAACTTAGTTTTTAGCTAAATTTTCAAACTGTATAAATTTTTAAAATACATGCCAATAAAATTAAATGGTTTCACGAGGTTTTTGTCTCTTAAGAATTTGGGTTAGTTATTGTTTTTAAAAAGTAAATATTAGTTCTCACATTTCAATGCATTTTTTTTTATTTTATTTGCAATCTTTCAAATCACATTGCATAAATATTCCGTTGGCTGCCAAATATCGTATTCAATAAATATTTATGTCTGATCGTTTAAACGTTGGGAGAAAAAACGTTAATTTATTTTAATTTAATACACTTGGCCATTAAATTTGCTCCGTTTGCTAACAATTTAATTAGGCTGCGTTTAAGTGCGCCACATGCTCCAAAGCCAGTTGTAAGCATTGTGTGTACAACAAATAAATAAACCAGCAGTTAATGTTGGCTACAAAGCTCGGTGCGGCGCCGGCTGTCTTTACAGGCGGCTTATCGTCAAAGCGACAAACCACTTGTCAGCGGCAAAATAATCAGAGTAAACAATTCGCGTGAATGATTGGGCAGACAAAAGCAGCAGCCAACACAAAAATTAAAAAAAAAAAGTGTAATTGTCAACAACACTTTCATTAGTGTGTACAGTGAGCGACAGCGAAAAAAAAAACCTAAAAACATCATTCATTAAAAAGGCAACGCAACACTTTAATAGAAACAATTAACCCAAAGTCAACTGCTAAAACGCCAACAACCCTCAGTTGCCGGCTATTCGCTCGCATTGCCAACAAAGTACAATAATAGTGTTGCGTTGATCTTGGCGCGCCTGCGATTGCTCTAGGCTTTGTTGGCAAAATGTGTTGTCGCTGGCTCGCTTACTTGTTGACAGCTCTGTGGTGGGCTGGTTGTCACAAATTTGGAGCAATCAACAGCTTTCGTACCATCTGCGACAGCAGCAACAGCAGCAACAATAGCATAAATTTGCGCATATTTACAAGATAAAGCAACAGTAAAAACAGTAGCGAAAATTCGTAGGAAAATCGAAAAATGAACGTCACGCCATTGGGATGCACAAACTAGTAAAGATTTGTTGTTTATTTGCGCATATTTAAATATATTTGTATGTATGTACCCATCGCATGTGTGATCGCAAATTAATTGCAAAGTAATAATTCATCTTTCGCAAAACTTGTTATTAATTTTCAAATCTATCAAATATGTAAGTAATTTGTTTGCCATCTTCTAACAATTGACTGCGCAACAGTAGCAACGGCGCGCGAGCAGGGCAATTGAGGCCACTCACGCAAAAGCAATGAATCACAATTAACAATTTAGCCATTGATTTGATCACTTTAGGCGAGTAATTGTGGAAATTAAATACACATCATCTTTTTTGTTTTGCTCATTTCAGGGTCTGTGTCCTGGCAATCGGTTGCGCGTATTGAACTCCTACGATTCCGGCTGCTTCTCCTTGTCACCGCCTCCTTCACCCTGCCCCTCGTTGGCACCCAGCCTAATCACCTTGAATAGCAACTCCACAGCTTGCTACGATCATTTGTCCATCAACAGCAGCGGCGGCACCATCAGCAGCAGCAGCAGTAGTCACCATGGCAGCAACGCAAACGCCCTCAGTGGTGTCGGACTGCGCGACAGCCAACAGACACACCTCCTGACACAGCAGCAGCGACAGGGAACGCGTCGTTCGTGGCATGTGTCGCCCAATAAGGTATGAAAGGAATGCCCTTGAAAATACATACTCGTACATATTTACAAATGTTGATAACGATTGTATTTTGCTGTGTGTGCCTTGAAATGCAAAAGTTCCATATGGAAATGATGTTTCGTTGAGAGGGTGCTGAGATTTTTGTATGCTTCTGTTTATTATTATGATTACTACTGGAACTGAGAATATTCGCCTTCAAATGGCTTTAAAAAGGGTAATTGTTATTTAAAAAACACATACACACACATTTTAGTTTTATTCAATTTTCGTTATTTTTTAATTTGAATAAAGTTCATTGCCTTACATTAGGCTAAGTTTGACATTTTATGATAACTTAAAAAAAACCATAAATTGCCCGATTCTGTGTTCTTGATAAATAATCAAACATTTACAAATATTCAAAAGTTTATAATTTGTCAATAGCATTTTTCATATTTATAATAAAGCAGAGAAAAAAGCTGTTTATTTTTGATTAGAATAAAAAAAAACTTGTTAAATTTTCAATATTGAATATTTGTTAATGTTTGATTATTAAACAAGAACACATAATCGGGGACTAAGTATCTTTAAAATTTCTAAATTTTTTTTATATTATTTTGAGTATGTAAATATTTAATCCATTTAATTAAACTCAAGCCAAAAGAACCAAAGTTTCAAATTTTGCACACTTTTTAATCAGTTTTTTTTTAATTTTTTTTGTAGCTCTTTCAATTTTAGGGAATTTAATATAAAAAAAATTGTAAAAAAAATTTGCAGAATTTTTCTTAAAATTTTGTCTGTGTTCTTTTGTTTAATTTAAAAAAAAAATTTTGAGCATTTAAAATATAAATGTAAATTTTTATACGTAGGCAAATGAGTAGAAATTCTAAGATTTCTCTTAATTTTTCAACGAAATATTTCCGTCACGTTTAAACACTTACTAAAAATCGAGACCACAGAAAAGTATTTTTGTATACACAAGTGCTGAGTAAAAAAAATGGACATTTTATCAGAGACTAGATCGTGTTTGTTATTTGTGTACATTCATAAATTTATTTACACTATAATTTTCGTATTTTGCCATTTTTCTCATTCATTTTGCGATAAGCTGAAACAGTTTTCGATTATCATTCACATACATACATATATGTACGTATAAGTCCTCCTCCCACTGTGCCCCTAACTTATTTAAGAAACAGCTGAAACAGGTCACATGTGATTCGCTCGTGTCGCGGTGAGGCACACCATATACATACATACATACAAACACACATAAGTATGTATATGAATAGGTATTTGTGCATGAACATTTGCACTTAATTAGAGCATTTCAACGAAGTTTCAAGCCAACGCTAATGGAACAACAACAAAAAATTCGCAAACTCACTGTGAATTATGCATTTTTTGACGCTGTTAAAGTAGGTATGCAATTGTGGAAGAGAGGAAGGGTGTTGTGAGCGGCGTGTAGTTAGTAGTTGGTGATTGTCGATTGTCGATTGTTGATTGCCTACCACTGATTGGCGTCTGACGCTTGACTTGGCACCAGCGTCCGCAGGCTTTTTAAGCCCACTTGATCCGCTTTTTTCGCGACGCCATTCAATTTGATTGCCGAGTGTGTGCACAGGTGAATTATATGAAAAGGTGTCAATTGACATTCGATAAGATCATGTTTGCTGATCAAACAACGACACAACCGGCGATATTTGCCGTCTCGCAAATCATTGAACGGCTGAAAAGCCTATTACTTAAAGTTTTCAAAATATGAATTTTAAATTATTTAAGCAAGTAAAAAAAAAAAACATTTCGCTTTAAGAGTGCGAAACATTTAAATGGCCATTGCACTCGTGACATCTTTCAGTGTTGAAATTAAGTTTGTGCATATTTTATGTAAGCTTTCTCATTTCTTAAAGTGAAGTTAGTTGAAAATCTTGTCGTAGAGACTATTTCAACCCTTTCATTTACTTCTATCACAATGTCGTCATGCAATTTCTATTCAAAAAATACTTTCCCTTTCTCCAATAATATTTAAATCAAACTACAATCGGTAAGGGAAAAGCGAAAAATGCAAAATCGCGTGAAAAAGGTGAAAAACCAGCCATTGAAAATTATAGCCTCGTAAAAGTTTCTACGGAATATCTGAAAGCATCAATCTGACAATCACATAAAGTTCACTCAAGCACGTAAATTCATTTTACTCCTCAAAGCGCGAACTCACGACCGGCCCCACTGACGCCACTTGGCCACTTGGCCACCACCACCGGCAGTCGAGTCATTGCAGTTATGTACACACATACATACATACATGCATTTTTATATACAAAGCTGGAAATCAAATGCAACTAACTAATAATTGAATAAGTTGAATGTCCAAAAATTGTTGTTCGCCAGCGGCAACTAAAGCGTTTAAATAAAAATGAACGCTGAAGCAGTGGCAGCTATAACGTTTCTTCAAAATGCTAACGGTATTGCGTGTATTTGTAAGCTTTTACTTGTAGTAAAAAAATTATGACCAAAATATGTACATATGTATGTATGTACATATATTTTTGTATATACCGCGAGTTTATTGGAAGAGTTGCGAAAATGAGTCTAATATGCTGAAATAACCGCCAGCTAAGTGTTTCCAATTAAAAAAATATTCGTACGTACATAGATCAAAATTTAACATTTTATTATTCAAGAAGAAGTCACGCTTAAATAATTCTCGAAATAAATCGAAGAGATTTTTTTTTTCCTCAACACAACATATTTTTATCATTTCGGTACGATAAATGAAAATGAAACCTCGAGTGTCAATAGCAGTGGTGCGCTATTTGTCAATATTTTTCAATTAATTAAATATGATTCCTGTCGAATTAAGAAATGGGAAACTTTGTCAATATTTTTCAAAAAATTCAATATAATTCCTGTTGAATTAATAAATGGGAAACTTTGATAATTTCTCGAATAATACGATTGATTGTCGAAAAATTAATATATTTTATAACCAAGAAACTTGCTTAAGCTGATGTCAATATTTGGATTGGAAAGCTGTGTTTAGTTGTGGTTTGGCCTGCAAAATTGTTATACATTCCAAAACAGTGTGGTAGAATTTTAAGAGGATAGCCAACTAAAAATGTGTGCGCACAGTGTTTTTTCGTTTTTTTTTTAATATTGACAATGTTTAAATTTTTTTTTTATTTGAATTTTTTTTTGCTAGTCAAAGACCATACTCATATTTATTTAGTTCATACTAGAGCAAATATTATAAAAATGGGTGTTCCAAACTGAGTTTAAAAAATTAATTTATAGGAAATTGCGTGATATAAAAAAGAAGTAAGTTTCAATAAAACTTTATTTGATAAAAGGGGAAATTTGTGACAATTTCAAATGAACGCATTACTCAATTTAAGTATTTTCTGGACATTTTTATTATACATTTTTTTTAAAGATTTTATATAATAAATTTAAAATTATAGGTAAAATAATTATATAAAAATTTACTTTAAATAATAAATAGCAATTATACAAAAAATTAAAATTGTACAAAAAATTCAACAATCACTCTAAAAAAATTTTATTTTCAGAATTTTTTATGTAGCAATCACCCACAATTAAGCAAGATTTTGATTTTGATTCTTGATACATTTTCAAACATTTAGAAATATTAAAAATTTATAATTTGTCAATTTTTTTAGTATCATTTTTAATACATACATACATATGTACATATGTATACAAGGCACATTCAATAGGTAGCAGCAGTAGAAAAATTAAAAAAAAAATGTTTGAGCTCTGTATATTTTGTTTTTGCTTTTAAAATCTAAAATTTCAAAAATATTTTATCAACTACCTTGAATTGTACTGAAAGCATTCTTATCACAAGGAAATTCAAAATTTGACAATTCAAATTAAAATAAAATATGAAAAAAGTTCAAAAAAAAAAAGTTTGCTGCTGCTACCTATTGAATGTGCCTTGATATGTATATACTATAATCAAGTAAAGAAAAAAACTTTTCATTTGTGATAAAATGCAAACACTTGATACATTTTCAATATTTAATATTTGTAAAGGTTTGATAATTTATCAAGAACACATAATCGGGCAGTAAGTATGTATATAATTTTCTTCTTGAAATTGAATGAATAACTCATATTTTCAAAATTATCTCATTGTCACGGGATTGTAGTTGAAGGTTCGTCAAGCTTCAATTCAAGCCTAAGTGAAAGCATAACAATTCACCCTGTCGGACAAGAAAAAGAAGAAAATAATATGAATATTATATTAGTTTGCTAGAACTTCTCAAACTTTACAAAAAAACGCTAGACAGGATTTGGCTCTTTAAGTCAAAACTATAGGAAACAGCTTCAACACTTACCGTATAAATATTTGTTTCCAGTTTTATTGTCCTGGTAAAATAGGAATTAAAAATGGAATTTTGGAGGTGTGAAACAAAATTGATCATTTATTGTTGCAATGCAAGCTTAAACTAAATTTGTGACTTAAAATAGTAAAAGAGCCTTGGTTTTTTTCAAATACAAAATAGTACTTTTTTGTTAAAATTTCGATCCAATGAAAACACTGTTTTTAAATTAATAAAAAATAGAATACAAAATAAAATTTGAAGGATATTAGATACAGGGTAAGATAGCACGAAACGCCACAAGCTGTCCAATTGTCAATTTAGTAATTATGCGATGAAAAAGTCACAATGAAATTATCTTCTTTTTTAAATCATTGGAAAATGTATGAAATTATCATAATTTATTTTTCCAGACATTAAATTTCAATACACCAAAGAGATCGTTTGACAATCATTGATGATTCGTATTTTTTTTTGGCAATCTATCGAATTAAATAAATTTAAATACATACATAAGTACATAGTTATGTAAGTACGATTACCAATTATTGAGCATTCGCAATTTTGTAATTTACGTAAACTAAAAAAAGAAGAATTTTTAACCTTGGCGCTCTTGCCGTTTTCACGCTCACACTCACACATCCACACATTTCATTTTTGCTGCAAAGTTAAAATGGCACAAAAAAAAACAAGTCAACGGCCGAAATCGTAGTGTAAAAAATTAATTTGCATTTAACATGCTATCGAGTGCATTCAAAAACGAAAAACGCTCGCAACTCAACGCCCACCACCACTTCATATTTATCAACGAAAAATTGGAATTTTTCATTGAAGAAAAATTATATTATTTTTTATGAATTTTAAGTTAAATTCAACTGGCTGTCGGCGCGGCGCGTTGGCTGAAAGGTGATAAAAACTGGTCAGAATAAAATGTAAAATTTCAGAATTTGGAGCGGAAATGTAAATTGGGTAATTGAGCGGCCCACACGCGTCAAAGCGATACAGCGTGGCATAGTTTGGTGTTTTAGACAAAAAGCTACATATTAAAAAAAAAAAATAGAAATAAAAATAAAAATAAATTATCAGTCGCAGTGGCGTCAAATGTGGAAAATAAAAGCGTTCATGCACTATAGTTGCTGTCGTCGTCATGGACGCTGCTACTGCAATTGCTGCTGCCTGTGTTACTGCCGTTGACTATTTGCCTGAGTGATATGCAATTCGCTTTATGGCCAAAACGATGCGAAACGCTCGAGTTCCTTGCGGCCGCATATGGTGGCAACAGCTAAAGCGGCCTACAAAAATCAAAACAAGCAACAACACCAAGCTTGGAAGCGGTTTCAGTCACATTTTCAGGCCTAAATGGTGATGACCAGCCTGCAACTGATGTCTCTTGTCACGCCGCGAAGCATTGAGATGCGAGTCTTCGTTCGAAGTGCTGCTGTTGAACTTCTGTGCGATGTTGCTGCAAGCGATTCACCGCAGGCGGTGCTGTGGCCATTGCTGAAATCGCTAAAATCTAAAATGGTTGTGTGTGGCGCAAAACATGATGGCTTGTTGTTGCCTAAAAATGACCACGTTTTGACCAAATGCAGACGCTGCCACAGTAACTTGTACGAGTAGCGCACATATGCATGCGTCCATCAATGTACGTACATACACACTTACATACAAACATATGTACTTATTTGAACACACAGGGGCTCACGAGGGCACACTGATAGGTATCTTAAATGACCACTTTCCAGCTGTCAGAATTTAGGTCAAGCTTTCAGGCGTCTAAAGATACGGTTTTCGATATTTCGTGAAGGAAAATTTTACTTTCAAACATTAAAGATGACACAACTGTAAAATCGGTTTGTATCAGGCAGAACCAAATTTGACAACCGATGGCGGAAAATCGACCCAGATACACCAAATTTCCACCTGGCCGGAAATTTTGATCATGCTTTAATCAAGAAAAACTTTTTTTAAACACTTTTTTTATGGATTTATAAAAAAATATTGATGAAACAGATATCCCACCTGAGAGCAGGGATAAGTTAAAATAAGTAAACAGTTGTTCCACCGCCCAGAAATGCTATGGCAATTGTGTTTTGGGATAAACAAGGAGTAGCCTCGAACATTTTGAAAAAAAACCACGATATCTATTAAAGTTCCCACTATTTAATATTCACAGTTGCAATAAGAGGAAATTACGTCAAAAAAAACTTATCGAACGGCCCTCGTACACATACAACTGCGTATATAATCGCAAATGTTGCTTAACGCGATGCAGCAGCCATATGAAGAATACATATTCGTATAATATTTTACGGACATACATACATACATATGAGTGCGCGAGCACAACAACAACACAGGCTACTATATTCAACAACGAAAAGAGTTAAAACAGCTAAAACAGCAGCCACGAGAAACAACTTCTTTTTAACTGGAATGTATTTTGACGTGAGTCCGTTGTGCCGCATGGCATGATGCTTGTTCGCCGCACGTCCCGCTCTCCCGCTCTCCCGCCCTCCCCTCGTCTTCATCGCATAACTAACTGCTCGACAGGCAGTGTGCCAGACCGTTTGGCATGGCAATCCGCAGCCAGTTATGGCCATGTGAGAGAAATTTCGCCAAATCGGATGTGCGTGCTGCTCCTACCGACTGGCACATTATGGGAATGTGCGCGCAGCAATAGCATTGAGAAGGCCACTGCGGACACAATAAGAAAGAAATGGCTTGGAATTGAAGTGAATGATGGATGAAACAAAATTACATAAACAAAAATGTTCATCTAAGCACATATAAAATAAAAAAATCACAATTTGAAAGAGGAGGACATGGCTGTATAGCGAAAGAATAACAACAACAGTTGAATAATAAACATTTATGTACGAGTATGTAAGCGTGTGTTTGTATGTGTGCATTTCAATGAAACACGACAAATCCAGCGTGTTGAGGAACAATGTCTAAGTGAATCATTTATGCCTTTGTTACCTGCATTCAAAATCTAAATTGAATATGGAAGCCTCATTTAGAAAACAGCAACAATGCAGGATATGCGGAATGTTTGAACATGCTCACAAACAAATACATACGAAGGTATTTATTTAGTAACCCAGCCAACATTTGGAAGATAATTTGATTTCCAAACAGATAAATCCACGCTTCTTGCAGAAAAGCATTTGTCGGTGCTTCTCAACAAACACCAAACACCAAAAAAAATTCAGCAACCTGGAAGAAATTTATAGAGCTGAAGTTGATATCCAACATCATTCTCCAACTCGTCTCTAGCCTTGGAAGTTGAAACATATGCATTCGAAAGAATATATTCGAGGCGTAGATAAAATATATAAGGATTAAATAAAACATAATGGCAAAAATTAAATAATGTCTTCTTCAAAAAAGTAAAAGCACGAAAATATATTTGAGAGCAATTGGAGTGATTCTCCAATTGGAGTTGAAGTTGAGAACAAAACTTTGATGCAAAGAAAAATATAATTTTTGTTCAGAGCTCTTTGATTTTCTAGTTGAGGGACCATTGGGACTGTTGAAAAACAACGTTGGAGATTTGAGAAATACTTTAGTTTTCAACATACCTTTGAGTAAAGCTCAAACCCATAAAACTTGTTGGGTCCACTCAAATCTTCCAACAATATAATCGAGAAAATTATGTTGGATTTTTTGATTATCGAAGGAATAAATTTATTATGCTTCTGAAGGGGTTTTATACATTTTTTGATTATCTCGAGGAACCACGGAATATTCGCTTACTGGAAAACTGGTTCAAAGAACGTATTTAAAAAGAATTTGCTAGTTCCGTTCCGTTCTGATAACTAAACATGTATATCGGTTTATTTCACCATATAAAAACGAATTTGTAGTTCGTTGATTGACATTAAAGCCAATTCGATGCAATGGGTTTTCAGTGTGGTAAAATAAGACGCGAGATCTTACCACAGGAAACTGAATGGCGTGAAACTTCTTTGTTTTACTCGTACCCGCTTCTTGGATTAATTTAAGGTGGACAAGGTCTTGCAATTGAGAAATCTTGTGGATCTAGAAAAACAATTCTCTGAAATTTAAAATTTAAAATATAAAATGTTGGAGTAAAAGAAGATTCTTCCGCGTTCAAAAATGTTTGCTAGGATGTGCGACTTATTATTCTCTTAAAGGAAGGTAGTTGAAATGGACGGTATGTTGCTAAAAAATGTCGGTAACGAGAAATCGGTAGAAAAAGATTTTTTCATTCGCCAACTTATTGTACTTCTGAAGAACTGATTTTATGGTAAATGTATCTATCAACAATTGTTATTAAGCTCGGGAACAGTTTTTTAACTAGAATTAAAAGCTAGAATTATTTTTATAATTTTTTACACCCAAGACGTGAATGCGAAGTAATCTAATTCGAAATGGCCGAATAATGAACTGCGAAAAAGATATTTCATTCTCATACGAAAAATATAATTATATTTTCGAAAGACGTTTACACTTGCACTAAACTGGTGAAATTATTAAATAAACAACCGTGACCTGCAAATGTACAAATTGTAAAGCGCACCTTTATTTTTAGTTTCAAGCCAAACCTTTAATCTATTAAAGAAAATCATTTTTAAAAGCACTTATCACTAACACGTTGCAGCCAAATCACACTCACAGTCATTGCACTTAAATTTTAATTAGTACTGCCAGTAGTAGCTCTTCTACTTTTAAAGATTTTGAGAAATTGTAAAATAATAACTTAAGAGGAGGAGTGAGTGTTCACTAAGTTTTCCGTTACAATCAGATAATGTATTGAGCTGTCGTTGCAAAGTGATGCCGCGCCTATATCACCGCTCGTTGCCCACCCCCCTGAACGCTCCAAATATGTCATGAGTGCAGTATGAATTTTTACTAGCTGATTTTTACAGCCCGAAAATAGGGCAAATTTATGCAAGTCAAAGAGGAACGAGTGTACGAACTGAATAGATGAATATGTACGAGTATGTATGTATGTATGTATGTATGTACATATGTATGTATTTACACGTTCCCTGCAGGGAAAATTTGAAATTCGTGAAAAACTTGTAGCCCCCACATCTAATCCTTATAAGAATTTGTTAAAGAGTGTCCCTTTTTTTTTTTTTTTTATATATTTCTAGTAAAAATGTTACAGGGCCAACTTCATGGCCTACATACTGCATATCCATATACATATACATACATGCACACATTCATATGAATTTACAAATACGTAAGCATACTCGAGATTACTGCGAATGTAATGTTAGTGGAGCCTTCATGTGCATGTACGAGTAATAAAAAATATTATGATATGAGCTATCGGAAATTTGTATTCTTACATTAATACGAGTATGTTACATACTATGTACATACGTGTACATGTGTATGCATGTGTGTAACATGCCCACTCGCTTGAAGTGCTCCACATTAGCCCATTAATGTATTTATGACTTTTTTTGTTGAGCGCCAATTCGTGGAAACGGTAGAACTGAAAAATCGTTTGTTCACCTATGAATAACGGCTATTAATTGTTTTTATTGTATGGAGTTTATTGATATTGATATGAGTAAGTATGTACATACATACATAAGTGTCATCGTATTATGTGGCAAAAACCGACCCTTGTACTCATACATACATACATACATACATACATACATACCCTACATATTTAGACAATTGCAGGCGTAAAATGTGTCATGTGTTGATTTTATTCTCTCCATAATTGCTAAAACATATTTAAAAGCCTTTAAATGGATTTCACATTTGATTTTTGCATTCGCATTTTATTTCACAATTACATTTGAAAAAGGGTCGCGGACCGAAATTTGGGTAGTGGGATAAGAAAACAAAATCTCCCCAAGTTCAATGTTCCTTTTGTTGAGTTCTTGTAGCGTTTCAAAACTTTCATAAAAAAATGTTTGGTAAACAATTTTTGAAAATATGAGTTTGAAGAAGGGTACTTTGCGATATCGTTTTAAAAAAAAATGTTGATTTAGTAGAAAAATGTTGGGGCATATTTTATACGATTGAGGGCCGTTTGCACCATATCTGGTTGAAATTAAAGGCGGTTAGCTACAATACGGCTTACTATTCTGCGTTTACATATCTGACGGATGGTCTTTTAGTTTCAACAAAGCGCTTAACCGGAGATGGTGTAAACGGCCCTGAGACTCGGAAGACGCAAAAAGTTCACTATAAAACATATAAACCAGCTACGGTGTAACCCCAGTTGTTACAAACTATAGCACAAACACATATTGACACATTTATATAATTTATTTATCCTCCAACTATTCGTAATTATTTTTCAATTATAACATCGTTAATTCTCTAACAAACAACATTAAAAACAACTTGTTGTATTGTATAAAAAATACAGAAAACATTTATCACGATTTTACAAAATTTCGAACTTAAAAAAAAAAATTTTAGAATTTTTTGGGTTTTACAAATATGTAGCTCAATAAATTTTAGTACAACAAAGTGCAAGTTTCTAGTGGCTACGAGTTACCAAAAATAAACGCGGCTCTACGTTGCATGGAGGAATCTGCGAGTAAAAAAGTTTTCAAAAATCAGTGATAAAAAGTAAAAAATTTTGTTAAATTGTTGTACATTTTGTAAATAGTTAAAAAAAATAAGTGTTAATGGGGTTCCTTAGAGAATTAACCATGTTTTACTTGAGAAATAATTTTAATTAATTAGAAGAAAAAAATGTGCCCAAATTTGTCAATATGTGATTGTGCTATAATTTTTGAACAGAGTATGTATTTCTTTAAAAAAAGCTATCAAATGAAGAATTAGTGCTTTAAGATAGTGAAGATATTCTTGACAAAAATTAAATAATTTTAAATTCGTTACACTTAGAGCAAATATACCAAAAATTGGATACTTTATCTTGTTTTAAACCTAAAAACTGGACTTTTTAAATATTTTCAAAAACTTCTACTGCTGTTATGTATGTTTGGATGGAAAGGAAAATAAGATATGTAGGTGTATTAAATTTTTTTTTTATTGGCTAGCGAATCAAAAATTGATTCTTCGAAGCGAGCAGAACGTATAAAATGTTTTTTTTTTTTTTCCTAATAACGATTTTCGAAGCAACTACTTTTAATTTATTCCTGCATTATGGTAGTGATGGTTCAACGGATTATTATATCACCTAATTGATTGTTGAAATATTTTGTTTTTTACATCCACAACAAAATTTTCAAAATTCAACCACCTGGATAAGTAAATTACTTCTATTATTCCCTTGCCTCCCTTCATATCACTTTCATCGAGTATTCTTCAGTTTGAAATCTGCAATTATTTTGCTTATTGTTCTTACCTCTTCTGTTTACCAACAAAAATGACTTCAACACTTTGCCCGCTTCATGATTCTCACTTTCTCTTCACAATTGTTTCGAAACTTGAGTGCAGATGTCGTTGGCATTGCATAATTGCAAGAATTTTATCGAACTCTATTTATCTTCAAATGGTTATTTATTTTGTGGCGTCAAACTATAGAAAAAAAAAAACTTCAATTGTCTGGGGCCACTTTCCTCTTGCACTTTTACCCCGACTCTTGCAGCACTCAGCGGTAAGTGAGTGTACATACATGAACATTTGACAATTCCCAGCTGTTAGTCGAGCATCTGCGTGTTGCATTCCGTTCACACTCTAACCTTGTGTGTTTCGTAATTAAAAGAAAGTCTGCGGGATGGAGAAATATGACTCGTGTTACGCGTCAATAATTGCGGAACGAAATTACAAGTATTGGCCAAATACCAATAGGGAAGGGTGAGTTCGATGCGTGTAAGGGGTGCTGCTTGTTTTACGGTTTACCTGAGGTACTAAAAGCAAGCGCAAAAGCAGGACGACTTAAAGTACTTTAATGATGTAGAAAATGCTTTTGAAATGTGTCCGTTTTGTTTACTTGACGTTAATAAAATGCATATCGTCTCATGTGTATACATATCAGCGTACAAACGATGCAAAAGCATCGACAGGATACTTAAACATTTCAGCAACACTCATGTAATTCCATGAGCATACGCAAGAAGGAAGTTTTACTTTAAATCGCAAATGGTGCAAATGCAATAATTAAAAAGCACGCAACACTCATTTCCCACACAATGGATTTTCCATCTAGTGTGCTCGCATATTCAAAGTGATTTATCCTTATATAAGGAAGCACTCACATATCCTGTCCATACACACACACACACACACGCGCATTCACTCTACTGCACATAAATCCTCTGTTGCATTACTTGGTATGCCTTCACTTTTGCCTATAGTGCAAGGCACAATGGCTACACCCCTACGTGACTTTACGGTGAATGCCGTGCCTTAAAAGCCAAGTCGCCAAACCAGAGTTTGGGAGGACACACTTGCCTTACCTTGGCAGTGACATGCATTGCACTTTGTTGTTTACTCACAATGCAACGGCGGATGAAGTAAAGTCATGAAGGTCCTTGCTCCGAGCGCAACACAAATACGACGCTTAACGCTTGCAGCGCCATCTGTGAGATAACCCAAAGTGCGCATGCGCTAAACCACTGCTCGGTGTCCTCAAGCCAACAATATTTTATTATCTCGCACAGAGTTGGCGGCTCGTTGGCTCGACTGTTTGTTTGGTCAGTAGTAGTTTTCTCCTGCTGCCGTTCGAGTGTGTAGCCATATTACTGCCAAGCCACTAAATTGAAATTTTTTAGGAAGCCAACAGCTTTTGCTGTTTAGTTTTAAGTGAAAATTTTTACGAATTTTTTTACTTTTGTAATTTCAATAATCCCAATAGAGTTATGTATGTAGCCGATTAAGGTAGGAAGCACAAATTTTCGGATTCTTTTTGCTTTGGTGTGTGCGTGTGTAAATGTGCCACCTTGAATTCCGCAGAGACTATTTAGTGTAGTGTCTAAAAAATCGATAAGATGACTTTTTGCTGTGCAATCGCTTGCTCTTCTCTTCGTATGTAAATTTGTATGTTCATATATTTATGGGATAAGGAAATACTGCGGAAGCATTGTCTGGGTTGGTGAGCGTGAGCGTGAGAGTCGGTCAACGTTTGTGTGTAGCATATACCTATGTACATGCGATTGTATAAGTAATGAATGAAAGCGTAAACTCTTTTCAATGCATATTTCCGCTTTCAAATGTTTATATTATGATATTTAACCTTTTTTGTTCATTTATTTTTTACCAGGTCATAACCCCCCAGCGACACGGTGATGTTTACATCTATAATTGGCCCGCAGCAGCTTCGTCCGTCAGTTATCGACACAGTCAGCCACACCAACAACAACAACAACAGCAATATCAGAATCACCCACATTCACAGTCGCAGCAGCTTTATAGTAATCAAAGTATTTATCAGAACATTTCCATGATGTCGGCGGCGTCAGCCTCCTCGAATGGCAGCGGAAACGGAGGCGAGTTCGAAACTTACGATACACCAAAGCCGGCCACTCCTGTCAATTACGATTGCCCCAAGAATTTGTGTCGCACACCAACACAGCTGCGTTTTGGCGATTCCATGCAACTAAACATGAAAGTCTGCTCTACGCCCATTCAGGAGGAGTCCTATGATGTGCCGCGTCCACTAACAGCACTCGTCCAACATCAAAACACCTTGACGCCCAGTAGCTCCAATTCATCGCTGCTAACTAGTGACAGTCTGAGCTTGTCATTTTCATCATCGAATCGTTCATCGTTGGCGAATATGCCCGATTACGATGTGCCGCGTCGTAATCCGTTGCCGGTGCGTGCGGTACAACAACAACAATTGCTACTACAGCAAAGACAACAGCCGATGCAATTCATCAATGGCAGTTGCTCGACCTACGATTTTCCGCTGCCGTCAAATTTAAATACGCCGGTCGCGGAAAAGTCCTCTCCCAGTGCAAGCCTACTGGCTGCCGCCGCATCCAAGGAATTGCCGCTTGAGTTGTCTTCGGCGCTGTATACGCTCGATAAACTACAGTTTGAAGCAACAAATGCAATCACAAAGTGAGTTCTTAGTCATAAGAAACGCAAGCCATAAATCCCTAAAATAAATGTTAAATTTTTCCTTTGCAGGTTGCTCTCGTTTGTCACGCCGAATTGGCGTCTACGCGAAAAACTTGAATCGGTCTTGATGGACGTAAAACTTATTGCTGTTCGTTTACGGACCGCACTTCATGACCTTAGCGAGTTTGGCGAAGGCGCGCTGGGTAACGCCACTCGCTCGGAAGATCGCAACTTGGCGCTCAAATTACGGCCGCATGTACGTGCGCTGCGCGACGCCGACAAGCTGATACAGGACACCACTGAGGCGCTGGACGCGCAGGGATGGGCGATCGAGCAACTAATGCGTAATGATGAGAAACTCAAGACCGTCTGCAAACCGCCAGATAGCCTCGATCAGCTGATCGCTTGTGCTCAAACTCTTACCGAAGACGTGCGGCAAACGACCTCCTTCATACACGGCAATGCTTCACTGCTCTTTAAGCGAAGTGTGAGCGAGGCTGGCGAGGATATGGCAAAGAGCGACAGCGCCACGCAAGAGCAAAATACGACAAATCGTGGAAGTTCCGAGTGGGTGGAAGACTATGATTACGTTTCTTTTGAGTCGAAAGATGCGGCCGCGAAGAAAAACTCTGCTTTGCGTGAAGCTATACCGGCCAATTTGAAGAAGAATTTCGACACTGTTATCAAAGCGGCTGAGACAACAGTTATGGCCGCTTCCCACGTGACAACACCGACAACCAACATCAAGAAACAAGAGCTCACTAGCAAGGATAAAAAATTAGTTTGCTATTATGCGGTGCAAATATCTACGCACATGGGCAATTTGCAACAGGCGATCGACTCTTTCCTGGAGACTGTCGAGAAGAATCAGCCGCCAAAGTTTTTTATTGCCTATGGCAAATTCGTTGTGGTGAGCGCTCACAACTTGGTCACCATTGGCGACATAGTGCATCGCAACGTGTCTAAACAGGAACTGCGAGAGAAGATATTGCGCTGCACCGACGCCTTGTCCGAGGCGCTCAAGACGTGCGTGCAAAAATCCAAGAAGGCAGCTGCACAATTCCCAAGTGTTACGGCCGTACAGGAGATGGTTGACTCGGTGGTGGACATAAGCCACTTGGCAGCGGACCTCAAAGTCGCCATGCTGCAAGCCGTACAGCTTAGCCTGTAATTTGCAGCTTGCATGTAAATGCTTATTAAACAGCAAGTCAAGGCAAATCTTTGTCATTTGTTTATTATCAAGGGCTTCGGTAGTCTTCCACACTTTAGAGCAAGTCCCAAAACTACTTAGAACTTCGTCAGTTTTTCAATTGCGCTGCTAAGAGATCTAAATGTGCTTCAACGCTTTATGCTTCCAGCAATAAAATATTGTAGCAGAAAACTAAATAAGAAATTGCGGTTAATATACAACACATACACATACTATGTATAACACAAATTAAAGCAAAAGTAAAACATAATGAATTGGAGCTGACTGCGCGGCAAATTGTCGGTAAACGAAAAGCCAAATTCTTGTCGTATGAAAAGTATGTAATAATTAAACGGTCTTGCAATAAGAAGTAAAAGTTGGGCAACAAGCTAACATTTAATGGAGTAAGTTTAGAAATGTGTCCACCGATGGCACGCCGACGATGCACCAGCACATACAGGGTGTGCACATGATAACGAACAAACAAATGTGCTTGTATGTATGTATGTATGTAATTAGTAATGTTAATTTAAATATAATTTTAAATGTGATATTTTAAGCGAATAACTGTTTAAGCTATTATTAAATTCATATGTATATCGCAAATATACATATGTATGTGCGTATGTATGTATACGAGTACATATATGTATGTACATGTGTATGTCAGAACATAAGCAAAAACATGCGTATTGCAGGCTTAATTTATTTTTAATATGTTGTACATATTCCTTTATCAGTGTAATTGTACCTTCCCACTTCGATTTTTAATGTCCTGACACCACGTTGTAAATCAAATTTTGTATCTTTTAATTTAAATTAAATATTTGTTAAGTTATTTTTTCGTAAAAGTCCAAGCAAAAGAACTTACATATGTATGTATGTGAATAAGAGTGTCATATCGACTTTTACGGCCGTACGTTTTGTATTTTGTAACAGGATCGCTAAAAAAAAAACAGTGGCAGTCACATATTTCGACATAGTCAAAAAATCTTTAAGATTAACCAAAATAAGCATTTATTTTAAATAATTACATCGCTATATAAATATCATAAATTATATGTATTCCTATGTTAGCGGATAATTGAAGCGATATATGTAAGTCGGCATGGTATCCTATTGTACCTCTTATACGAACGAGGAAATTATAAAATTTAATAAAAATGTAATTTAGAAAGAAAGACTAATTTATTGAATTTTTCGTGCTTGTAAATTTGTACTCATATTGTCAGAAAGAAGACCTTGAATTTTTAACAATTATAACAAAACAAAATTATATATATATAAATTTTTGAAAAGAACCCGCGGGTGGAAAAATTGCACACAAATTTTCGATTCTCATTAATTTGAGTTGGCCTAAAAAAAAAGTTTGTAATAGCTGGCTACCCTTGAAAAAAATCGTTTTCCCCTTTACAATCACTATTAAGAAGGAAGGTTAAAAAAATAATAAGTATTGAAATTTTTGTGACTTTGAAATTTTCTCGGTTCACAAGTATAATTACAAAATTCATGACTTCAGGAGTTATGAGATGTATACATTTTGAAATCGAGTCCATGACGGTGTTGATTTTTTTTGTATAATGCAGTGTTCATGCTATATTTTTAATGAACAGCAGTGTTCATGCTACATTTTTAATGAACATTTAACAGTTTAAAACAGATGCTTTTTGAGTACCGTTCATGCTGCCGAATTTAATAAATGTACTTGCTTTCTTTACGAATACATTTTTTTGACATTTTTCTTCATTTGTTAAAATTTGTGAATACAGAGCAAACCTAAATCTTTAAGGTATATACATATGTATGTATATTTCAGCTGATAATACAATTTTTGTTCGATACTTCCCAAAATAGAGTGTATTAAAGTTGAAATAATTGCAATTATTCTAACGTATATCCTGCAAACCGACATATCTTGTACACTTAAGAATAATTCCGTGAATCTGTTCAAATGCCTACTGTTTAGAATATGTAGTACTTCATTTTTCCGACAAATATATCTGGATATCCGAATAACTAATCAGGTATTCGTGCTATGCAGATATAATCGTTTCACAGGGACAATTCAAACGTATTCTCGGATTTTTAAATATTCGCAAAGTTTCAGCTCATTTTAATAATCATTGCTTTATGGGATATCTACAACCTCAACGGTGGTTCAGTTACAATCGTGGGATTACATAAACGTTGGACTTGTTTTTTTTTTTCAAAAATTAGTTGTTAAATTTTACTTTATTAAAAAAATCTTGAAAGCTAGAAGTAATAATAAGTTTCCAACTTGAACTTAACATTTTGTAAAAACATATAAAACAAATAATTAATCTTATCGTTAATCAAAATCAATACCATTAAATACTATTTATGATGCTACATACTAATCTATTAACCAAAAATTTTGTATATTACTTTCATTGTGATATTCAAAGTTAGTTTGTTATTCTTAAGTTCTTTAACTGCCTAATAAATCCCACATTCGGTTGTATACATTCCCGCTGTGATTTTACCAACGTGTAAGCATTCTCAAAAAGGAGGCCACGCTCCAACATTAAATATGCAATAACCACACTAGCCGCTCGCGAAACACCCGCATTGCAATGAACCAAAATTCTGCCATTACATAATTTAGCTTCGTTTATAAAGGCATTTGCTTCTGGTATGACATTTTCTAAAAGTTGCGTTTCAGGCAAATCAAGACATGGCAGAAATTGTGTTCGTACTTGGCTCTCAGCAATATGCGGAGTTTCAATACCGACACTCAGAATATGTGTTAGCTTATGTGTAATAATATTTTCGCTATTGACGGCATCCTGTGAGCCCAAGTAAAGGAATGCGGGTAGGATACAAGCTGGTCTGGTGTCGGGCTTAGTGTCAACAACAAAGCCAAAATATCGCTCCTCAAGAAGTATTGGCACCGAGGTAGATGTATTTGTTTCTATAAACCGTTTACCAGTTGCTGTGGTCACAGTGGTTGTAGTGGCTTTGAGAGCCGAGCGTTTAGTTTGAAGCTGCTGCAGGAAGCTCATTATTATCGATATTTTGTGGCAATTTTAGATCTTGTTCATCATAATGAACTCGGCAAAGGTACAGTCCAAATGGAGGTGAGAGTAGAACGCGATGATCCCAAGAGTTTTTTGAAGGGATTGTTAGCATTTCATATATGGATCGCTCATCGATTCGCCCGGTAGATAGTGCCAAGAGTGCACCAACCATACGTCTTACCTGCAATATACAGAATTGTTAAATGAAATTCAGGGCACCAGATTTTATGTATATCTGGGAACCTGTTTATAAAGAAATGACTTTGCTGTAAATTCAATATCCCAGTAATCGTATAGATTATCGGCTAATTCAGCGTTTTCACCAATCGCCAGCGACCTACTTGGTTTTACAACTATTTCGTCGATTGATCGTAGAGTGTATCTAGGATGGTCGCGTGTAGGGCTATGCTGGCGACTGACGTTCATGAATGTACGAAAATTATGCAAACCAAGAAACATGCGCGATCCGGCGCGCAAACGATCAATATCGAATGCACTATCTCTGCAAAAAGGAGTAAAGGTATATATTCCATAGTTTATAAGTTTACTGAACTTACTGCAAGAAGAAGCATCGGTCAAGTTCTTCTACCGGCAAGAATGAATAGAAGTTGTGATCCTTTAGTGTATCAGTACAGCTTCTTTTCGCAACCGCAAATCGATACAAGTAAGTTCGTCCACGAGCATTATAGCGACAGTGAAAGCCGTCTGGAACTTGTTGTGTGCGAAGGACCCGTATAGGAAGTGCGTTTTTATGGAGCAGTCTATTTAAAACACATGTTATTCTAGTAGGATCAAAGGGTTCAGAATTCCGCCGTTGCAGGTCAACGTGCAGCGTGGAGTTAAGTGCATGTACACCGGCATCAGTGCTAGAGTTACCAATAAAAGAAATAAATTATAATCGAGATCCCATCTAGTAAGAGATTTTTAATAAAATAAGAACTTGCCGACTTGAAAGAACGGTTTGGATTTCATTAATAGGATGGAGCGCGCGAAGACCTAACTCAATACAGCCTTGAATCGTTTTAGTATCCACACGCGCCTCCTCAGCTTTGTTTATAGTTTTTTGTATACCGCTATTGAAGAATTTATATGTTAGATAATTCAGTTGAAGCTGATATTAAAAATCTCACCGAAAATTTGTGCCAATATAGGATATATTGAGCAAGTAACGATGCATTTCGTCGATTTTGGTCACTGTATCTGCTGTCCAAATTTGTCAGCTGATGTCTAGCACGTTCTACAGAGTACTTCATGGAAAAAAAATAAATTAATTTCTAAAAAATCTTTCAAGTACATTGATAATGAGATATCAACAAGTATTATATAATTTGGGAAATGTTTAGTATAGTGCCGCATAAAAATGGGGTGGTGGGCGGTGAAGGAGGGGGCGTGGCACCCCTCTAAGCACACCGTTAGAAAGGGGAAAGAATTAACTTTTTAGTAAGCCTTCGCGATTTTTAATTACAAATTTTCAATGTATTACGAAATATTCATTTATTTGCGAAAAGCGCCGCAGGCTAAAATTTGTAATAAAAAATCGAGCGATTTTTAATTACAAATTTTCAAGATATTACGAAATATTTATATATTTGTGAAAAGCGCCGCAGGCGAAAATTTGTAATAAAAAATCGCGCGATTTATTACAAGGTATTGATTTAGTTAAGAAAACCGCCACATGATTTAATTGTGTATTGCAATTAATAATAAGTGTGTGCCAAAATGAATGCATTAGTGGCTCTATATTAAGTGCAGTGAATGAAAATGAAACGCTCTATATTTGAAAAATGCCAAAAAAAGAGCATTTTCAAATTTAAATTCTGATAAAATTTGTGGACGGATTTTTGCAAAATGATAGTTAAAGAAAAGTTTATTTTGTTGTTCATCTATGTATGTGCATTTGAATTTTTCAATTTGATATACGCGTTTAGCCACAGTAAACCAAATTTATGCGGCACTATACTAAACCCTACCCTATAATTTAATCAAATCTTGACTTCATTCAGAAAATTAAAAGAATTTCATACATATACAAAATTTAAATAATTGCAGAATTAATTATATGGTATAATAAAACAATCGTCTGCAAAGCCAAATTGACAAACATTTTGGTGCTAAAATGCAACTCTATGTTTGAAAAATCGAACAAAGCTAAAAAATGTCAATTTTTTTCAGAATTTGTCAAATTTTTTTACTGATATTCGGAGCAAAATCTGTAACAGCTGCCGGTTCCATAACATTTAATCAGGCGCTCCTGGATTAAAAATTACCGTGAAAATTTTAAAGTTTGCACATAACTTACTTAAACATGTCATCGTTAGATCTCACTTTTGTTAACATTAACGATAGTCAGGAAAATAAGGAAGTGAAAGAATGGATTCGGTTTGGAATGCGCCTGGCCGTGAGCGCCGCACTGCACCCATTTGAATACTCTAAAGCGTTAATTCAACTTGGCTATGAGCCTATACCTCCCCGCCCTGGCACATCTTTCTTAGGTAGACCAATAATGGTGCTGCCAAATATCTTTCAGTACGGTAAGTGACAATATTGCGAATAAACGAAAAAGTAAATATGATAAGCAGATAAGAAAATTTGCGTAATGGAATAAATGTTTTGTTTGTTTGTTTATTTTTAGTTGGCCACATTAGGAAGGTGGATGGATTTTATGGTTGCTACCGAGGCCTCGCGCCTAAGTTAGTTGGCTCAATCGTTAGTATGATATTTAGTGAAAAAATTGCTGATAGGTTGGGTGTTCCAGCTATTGATGACAAGGACAAAGACGATAACGACCTCAGTGATGAAGAATTGTATGATTATTTTTGTATGTAACAAATTTGAATACTTAATTATATTTATTGCTTGCAGTTACATTCAATTCAAAGTAAATCTGAAACGGGATGTTGTGCTGAGCGTTTCCGGAATTATTGTCTCACACCCGCTTCACGTAATTTCACTGCGGATGATGGCACAGTTCATTGGTAGAGAAACGCTTTATCAATCGATTTTTGGTTCCATTAAAGAGATTTACAAAACCGATGGAGTTCTCGGCTTCTTTGCTGGTTTAGTTCCGAAACTACTTTGCGACGTGGTCTGCCTTGTGCTCACAAGCACAACAGTATTCGTTCTGAATAAATATGTCATCAAGGAGAAAGTTGGTAGACAATATAATGCAGGTTTTGTGCAGGTCAGTTGAATCATAAACTTTTACAATTATTTTTTCATATATTATTTAATTTTATTTCTAGTTCGCCTTTTCAAGCATCTTATATCCGCTTCAAGTAGTTTCCACATGTATGTCAGTGACGAGCTCACGTTTAACGGCTGGACGACCTCCAGTGATGCCTGAATATAGAAACTGGGTGGATTGTTGGAACGACCTGCAATCCCGAGGCGAACTTAAACGTGGCAGCTCTTTGTTTTGGAGGTAAGCCTTATTGAATAATGGGAACCTCAGTAAAATAATAATTAATCATACCTTTTTAGATCGGTTGGAGGATCTTCGAAAATGTTTACAGCTGGTAAACGCAGCGACTTTGCACCCTTACCTCCGATTGCAAAATATCAATAAGTTAAGACTGTTAATTACCTTAATCACTGAGCAACGATGCATTTGAAATATAACTTGTGCTGTTGATTTTCAACACAATTACAAGCAACTTACTGCATTTGGTGATATACAATTTTTAGGAAATGAGATAGAAATTCCAAAAGACTTCGACTTCGACATCACCGCGACGCGACGTCTGAATTCAATCAATGCGTATAATCTTTTTTTTTTAATTCTCTTTAAATTGATGTATTATTATTGACGTACTGCCTGTTTTTGTTGATTTTAACCTAAATTAAATGAACTAAGTTCGTACAATAAACTACATTTATGATTATCTGATTTCATTTGATTGAAAAAAAAAAATCAAATAAAATTTCCTCTTAGCTGGGAGAAAAATTAAACTTTTCGTTTTATTTCGAATTGTATTTCACTTTTTTTTTTGCCGCTCAGTCGTAATTTTGCAAATGCTCCAAAATATCAAGAATCGTTCGAGATGCTATCGGATGAATTCAGTATACTCTCAGTACTTGGCACGTACGGTTGGAAAATAAATCCACAAGTGCATCGTATTTCCGTGGTAATAAGTTAATATGAAGTATGAGATGTACAAATAATAGTTATTAAATGCATTTGAAAGGCAACTAAAAAGATAAAAAATGTATAAGCACCCATACGAAGTTCAATTAAAATATTTCTAGAAATGGGTACGTTTTTCTTAAAAGTTTTCTAACAAACGCTGCGTGTGTGTATCCATAGAAAATCTGCAAAATTTACTTTGTGTAAGCGATTGTGTCGGTTCCTTTATGTCTCAGTAGCTATGTACATGCACAAGTAAATTCCATCTCACAAAAATAAACCAACAAGATGTGTATACGATTTTAAAATAAACCAAACAATATTACGCTGCGTGTGTGTGTTTAGTTGTTGGGTAGCGCGTAGCCATGATAAATACTGCATCTAAGTGATTTTCGGTACATGTTTGTATGTTTACATACTCATATATGTCCATACACACATTAAGTATATAGCGCATACATAAATATGTATATACATATATGGATCAAACGTTTTATATAAGAACTTTTAAATTTTTGGTTCAGTTCGAAAAATCACTGTTAAAAACGTTTTACAGCGAAAAGTTAACTCAGTAAATTCATAGCGTGCTGCGGACATGTCGACTCGGCGGGCACAATCATTGCCGCCTCATATGTTGGATGAAAAGCCAACACGTGGAAAATGTATTACAGCTATTTGTTTCTCGTGGAAAGTGATTTCATGTGTCGTATCGCATGTAATTCTTGTTTTGTTGGTGGTTTCATATTGCGTTGGAGGCGCTTATTTATTTCAATATCTTGAAAAGCCGCACGAAATCGAGGTCAGCCAATATATATGTACATATGTACATTCTAGAATTATATATTTTTTTGTTTGTGCATATGTTATATTTAAAATTTATTTTGTTATTTTTTTCTTGTTAATAATTAGCTTCAAATTAATTTTATTCGAATAGATAAATGATACAATTTTTTTTTGTTAAATTATTTTCATCAGACACTAGACGTTCTAATTTATAAATATAGATTGTGTTTTGAATCATTTTGCGGATATTATAATTAACTCTATGAGCATGTATTTTTTATGTTTGTTAAAGCTTAAAATAACTTATTTAATTTTTGTATCAGAACTAAGCTTAAATGAGCATGCATACATACAAATGTAATAGGAAGCAAAAAACGAAACCCAAATTTAAAAAAAAAAACCGTTGAATGCTGTCGAAATGCTGATACATATATACATATTTATGTTCGTATACTTTTTCTATTGCTTTCATATTTTTTAACCTGGCTGATTGATTTTGTATAATTCAAGAGTTGAAATGAAAATAAATTAGAGTAACGAAAATTCAAGAATATTTTTATGAATTCTTTACATAATAAAAATCTTAGCTCCTGGTATCCAGAAACGATTCTTAGGGGAGAAAAATAATTTTATACCTTTAAATGGCACTAAAAAATGCAACTAAAATTACAATTTGCATTTTAGTGGCATTTTTATATGGCTTATTTCTGAATGATTCCAAAGCAAATTTCTAAATTCGATTTATCTCAAATACAATATGTTTTACGGTATACAAGTAATCAATAATGTCTACCATTTCCCCCAGTTGGATCCGCCTATGGCTTACGTATAACACAATAGGATTTTAGGAAAACTTTAGCGAAAGGGAGCGCATCAATAGCACCATAGAAACGTTAAAAAAGTACTAATGCGCATAACTCTCCTTGCCAAGAGCGCTGAATTTAGCATGGGAATATCGTTATGATGGGGCGCTTCATATTCACTTCATGCAATGCGCTTTGGATGCACTTCTTTTGGGAATGAGTTTTAAGTAAACCCCAACTGTTTTCAATTGATTCGAAGCGATTCAAATAGCAAACTCTAAGCGTTTTTAAGATTAGTGTTTTCAAAATATCTTCCTTCACTTTGCCTTATACATACATATGTATAAATGTCGAACAACAATTGCATGTGCACGTATGTATGTATGTACTTATGTAGATATGTGTAACCAAAAAACATATTTTCCACATTCTTAAGTAAATTACCATTTTGGCGTTTTTGATAATTACAAAGATTTATATGCACATATTATTTACATACATACATACATACGTACTATATACATAAATGTCTTGTCCAATGTGTATTACTTTAATCAATTTAATTTCTTGTAGGTTAAAAAGGACATACAATACTTGCGGCTAAATTTGACTGACAAAATTTGGCGTTTCTCCGAGAATGTCTCTGTGCTATCCGAAAATGATTGGATTGCCAATGTTAAGAAAGATTTAACAGGATTCGAAACGCAAATCGTAACCGCCATTAAAACAAATGGCTGGGATGGTGATGAGGACGTTACAAAGTCCCAATGGACATTTGCGGGCTCGCTCTTTTATTCGATTATCGTTATAACAACAATAGGTGCGTATAAAATTTTCAACATAAATAATTAAAGCTACACTTAAAAACAATTTGCATATACATACATACATATATAAGTAACTATTAATACATATAGCTCTAATTCGTTGTTTTGGTAAACCCCTTATTGATCTTATCGTCCACTTGCTCGGTGAGCTTGTTACTTTTCGCTAAGACTGAACTCTTTCCTTCCGCTTGTAGATTTCGAATTGCATTCCCATTATCATTAAGAGTTGAGCGATATCCGAATGGATATGCTCCTGGGTATTGGATGTAACCTGGGTACCCAACATTATTGGAAGCAAAGCCATATCCTTCTGTGTACTGCGGCCCACCACCAGGATATTGCGCGCTTGGTAGCTGATTACCTTGAACCTGACCGCCAGGATATTGTGTGCCGACTGATGGAAAAACTCCTGGATATTGGCCACCAATCGGGTACTGTCCACCAGTTGGATACTGTCCGCTTGCGAATTGGCCCACACCGCCAAACTGCCCACCGAAACCAGAACTAAGGCCGGCATCAGGTCCTAGATAACCATTACCGCCCCCGAAAATGCCTGGCTGTGCGGGAAATCCTACTCCAGGCTGGCCTAAGAAGCCGTTGGGAGTAAAACCAGTGGGATATTGTGTTTGAGGTCGGCCAATTACACCTGTTGGCCCACCAGGTCCAACCAATATACCATTACCGCCAGAAGGACCACCAAAACCGCCGAGGCTCGGATAGTTGTTTGTGCCGAAAATCTGACCATTGCCAAATGGAGGGTAAGGATAATTGCGTGTGCCAACATTCGAATTTACTTCTTCATCCGGATAGTCATCGATGTCATCGTTTTGCGGTTGTCCCGGTAGTGGACGCCTGGTGGTCGGTTCGCGGTCGCGTGCTCGTGCATTGCGGCGTAGTGTACTGCCTTGATAAGTGGACGAAATATCGTCGCGGAATGGACGCGGCTGGTGTTCGCTGTCGCTTCGCTTGGACCACACCCAACGTTCGGCTACGTTCGCACTAAAAACACAACACAAGAGTGCTGCGAACACCGTTAACGCAAGCAGTTTATTCATTTTTCTTATTCTGAAATTAGAGACGAAAGTAATTTAGTATTCTAAAATAATATAATTAAGTAATATTAAGTCCCTAATGCGTCGATCAGGAATAAGGCCTTTGTGCTTCAGAAATATAATTGACAAACCACTTTTCATTTCTCCTAAAATTCTGAACTACTAAATCTTTTTGCAGAACTATTTCTAGTACTTTCTTTAATATCTTTCAGAAAAGACCAAACAGTTGTAGAAAACTCTCAATGCAATCTTTATAAGATCAATTTTATCTTACGATTTCTGTTTAAAGTCAGCAAATAAAGTCAGTGACATACATACAAACATAAGTATCTATATAAGCAGGTTTAACGGATAATCTTGAACCCACTTCAGACGCGTTGAAAATAGAGAAATTGTGTTGTCAAGATAGTTATTTCTTTGTAGACTCACTCTTTCATTGAAAAGACATTGAGCATAAAAAACTAAGCTAGTTTGGTCTTTAGTAGAATTAACACAATTTATTTGCTTTTATTGTCACAATCTCGCAAAATTTTAGTGCGAGAGTTCTGAAATGCACTTAAGTTATAAGCTAAAAATTCTTGCTTTTCTTAAATCACTGTAAAAAACACGTATCCATAGTTATTTGCACATCAAGTATTATTTCTGGTAAGTTTTTTTTAAGATCATTAAATACTCAGATTCGTTTTGATAACTAAAATTTATTATTATTTAAAAAATAAACTACCTTTTTACGCTTTTATAAATTTATCACCACACCCCGTTCTTGTTTGGCACTCAAAACGATCTTTTTTTTAAATAAATATTCTTGTTATAATCGCGTCGGTGGTTGGCGGCAGAGTAATTTGGCATTTATTGCGAGCACGCTACTTATATAAAAAAAAATCCAACCAAAGAGCCATCAACTGTAGCGTTAGCGACTGCGGCCATACAACCAAAATAAAAAATACAAACAAAAATAAACGCGTCATCATTAATCCATGCCGGCGCTTGGGGTGTTTGTCTGTTTAGATGAGAAAAAATACAAAATTAAATAAAGTACAAGTAAAAAAAATGATTGTAGATGCATTCTACGATTGTATGTACATAAATATACATACATACATACATACATACAGTTGTCCACAATAAATTAGGAGCAAATTTCATAATGATATTTCTTGGAACTTACATACATATATTTATTTATTTTTGATAGTTTTCATTTAAAATTCAATAGAATCTATAACCGAAGTCGTATAAATAAAAGTGTCAAAGTTTAAACGAAATTCGCAAAATTAAATTTAAAAATTCTAAAAACTATCATCAAAATGACAAACTTTTTGTGAAACTTTTAGAAAAATTCTGGGTATGCCGATTTGTAGCCCATTCAATTTCCACAAAACAAAGTGTAAGTGGGCTTAAAAGTACCGTTGTTTTATCAGAATATTTTTTTGTCAATGGTGCTGAGCATTTACTTCCATATAACGTATCATCAAAATGTAATTTTCTAAGGATTTTAACAAAAAAAAAAAAAAATTAAATAATACAACAGTACTGTTACGCCAACTGAAACTTTGTTTTACTGAAATTCTATGGGCTACAAAACGGCACACCCAGAATTTTCCTAAAAGTTTACGTCTTCAGTTATATATTCTATTGAATTTTAAATAAAAATTAACAAAAATAAAAAAATATATGTAAATGTATAAGTTTCAAACAATATTTTTTTGAAAATAGCTCCTTTTTATTGTGGATACTTCATATAGTATATGATATCAAAATCTATATCAAACTCAACTACGGCCAGAAAAAATTCGTAAAATAATATAATTGATTTATAAACTTAAGTTTTAAACTTTTTACAAAATTAAAAATAATTCAAAAAGACTTAATAAAAAGTACGAGCTTTTGATTTTTTTTTAATTTATGAGTATGAAGTTCTGTGTCCCACGTTTTAAGTGATATACATATGTATTTACCGTTTATTTTCGAGTTTGTTGCCCCATTTGTTTTCATATGTTGTTGTTGAACAAAATTTATTTGTCTTTTTTAAACAAAACACCCCCGCAAAGCATGTTGTCAAAAATTAAAAGTAATTTTTAGCGACTAAATACTAAATACTCGTAGTCAAAGAAAATTTCAATATATTTTGAGAATATAGAAATTTTGATAAAATTTCGTTGAATTATGTATTATTAATTTTGTATAAAGTTTTAAAATTTGTGTTTTAATTTGTGGGTTTGTTAGGGAATGAACTGCATTTTAATTCGAAAATACTAGAAATTAAAAAAAAAATAATAAATTGCCAAAACTCGTCAAAATGTGGATGTGCTATAGTTATGAGACGCGCTTCATGTACATAAAGTACGCATTATTGTTCAAATGCAGACATTTGTTGAAACAAATATGAGAAAAAGTTACGAAAAGTAAATTTAATCGTCCATTTACGAGGAAATACCAATTTGGATGACTGAATTGTTATTACTCATTAACAGTTCAATATCGGCACGTTCCTTTGTGGTTTCTGCCCCCATTGGTGGCATTTTGTATAAACCACCGATGCCGCATTGTACATACATACATACATACATAAGTATGTATGTACATACTACTTCCTATATAAATATGTCATTACCATTTGTAAATGAAAGATCTTCTAATCCGACGATTGCGACGTTGTTGCAGCGATCAGATTATGTGACATGCAGCATTCGCCCGACCAAGTGGGAGGGTATACATACATACATGTACATACATACATACATTCATATGTGCATCGCTGTCTTGCACCAATCATCGTCACAAATCGACATTGCTCAGTGGTCGCTGGCCTTACATTATACTCGTACTTCCATTAATCACTACACATTTGACGCCCAATAAACGTTCAAATAAATCAATTATGCCATTCGAGGAATTGGCAATTTAACGCTTGAAATGCATCTTTGGTTTTGGGCGCAGAGAAATTACATTCTCTTTATAACATGTTTGGTTGTTCTCTGTAAATTCGTGAGGCGAATACGAAATGCGAACGAATTACCAAAATATTGGTACGCATTCAACCAAAGTGCACGATTTGTATTTGTTTACGATCGATAGGGGCCACAATGAAAACAATTTTATAGCGGGAAATTAAAGTGTGTATGAATTTCAAAAATGCCATCCATTATTCTGATTGAAATGAGATAAAAACATTTAAAAATGGACTTGAATTGACCGCAGCTGATGTAACTAATAATGCAGTGCAAATAATTGTTGTACTCACAAATCCAATTTCAATGTATGTAAATATGTATCTTCAAAATGAATTAGTTTAGCGTATCAACATATTTGTATGTATGTATGTAAATATGTGGCTGCTGCTTTAGCCACCTGTCCAGCTGACACAGTGCCATTCCCATGTGCTTGACCTTGGAAATTTAGTTTTGGTTTTGATTTTCACAATTCACGGTTGCTATCTACAATCATAACTACATACCTATGTACATACATATGTACATCTAGTGGTTATCAGACGATGAATGAGCGAGTTTTAGCCGAGGAATAGCAACGCTTTCCGCATGATCCACGCTCCAATGCGCAACAGCGAACCAAATAAAAACTACAGCAATAACGTCACTTGGCGGCAAAATTTCATAATGCTAGGCAAGGTCAGTTCTGGACGCTGTTGCTTGATTTTTTCCAAAAACATACATAAAATGTTTAGCTTAAAACAAGCATTCATTTTTTTTTCGTAATTTTTTGGAAAAATGTTGTCACCCTCGCAGATAATGAAGTTTACTGACCGAGGCGAGGCGTCTGTTTATTTAAAATAAATGATTTTGGCCAACACGCGGAAATGCTTGTGAGGCGTTAAGAATTTCGCTTAAGGTATTAAAGTAGAAATACAGACACACATACATACATACATACATATGTATGTGTGTATGAAGCATATCTCATGCTTACCTCAATGACGTACAATGACTTGAGCGCCAAAAGAACTTTTGAACATTTGAATTTTCTTTATCTATTGCAGGAATGTATGTATGTATATATGTATGTATGTACGCAAATGTTTTCAAAGACAATGGTAAAATTGAAGAGCTTTAAAAAATTACTTATTCACAAATTCATTTCATTATTTAATTGCAAGTCATCCGCTGTCAGTTTTTTTTTTCGACGCACATTTCCTTCACTTACGACTGACATGCAAACAATCATCTGTGATGATGACCGAAGCGGTTGAATCAAAAGTGTGTCATAACGCCGTAAGTAGGGACATTAACCAAAGCGATCAAAAATTCTGAATTACTCATTCGCAATCGCCGCAATAATAATTGCACGAAATGAAAAAAAATTCAAAAATATGAATTACGAGTACTCGCTTGATGTGAGATGCGCCTGATTGCCGGGGGGGGGGGGGGAGAGCCTTGCTCAATGCGTTACAGTTGGTTGACCAATTTTCAATGGCATCAAGCATTTTGTATCGCATAATATGCACGCACGTATGTACATACATATGTGAACATGTATATTACATATCCAAGTATATACATATGTCAACATTATGTACATACATACATACATACATACATATACGCAAGCTGCAGAGCCGGCTGTTGCAATATCCACCAATGTTTCGAAAGAGTAGCCGTCTATTAAATATTACTAAATATCTTTAAGTAGAAATGTTTGTATGTGCATATGTATTTGAACTACACACATACATACATAAAAGTAATGTACTATTTTCGTTGTAATTTATTGAGGAACTCTACTAAACGTTTACACCGTCAAGTTGGTCTACAGAGAGTTGTTTTTGTATTGAAGATCATCTTCGGTCGTACATACTTTTGAGAATTTGTAATTAAATATGCATTTAATACACTTTTGCGATGCTTAAGCCACATCGATTTTGACTGAAACACATATCAATCCTCAGGAAATTATTTAAAGAATGATTAAGGGCCGGTTTTACAATCCAATCTTAAGTTGAACTTAAGTTCTAGTTAAGACAAATCTTAGCTAAGACCAGTTTAAGATTTTGCACACATTTGCGTTTCACAATGGAGACTTAAGTATGGAAAATATTTAATTCAGAAATATGGTAGCACCACAAGAAATTGCTTTTTTGATATTTTGAAATTTGTTCAAATAGAAAATAACTCATATCAATTTTTTTTGTGTGCGGTTAATTAAAAAAGTATTTTCAAGTTCAAATATTGCAGAAATAGATTTATTTAATTTAAACAAAATTCAAAATACAAAGAGAAGAAGCAATTTCGCTCCGAATTAGATTTACTTGGTAGGTAATCTAGGGACAAACTAAATTTTGACGCTGTCCTTTTTTCTCTTTGTCGAAGTTTTATAAATTTTCTCTCAACAATGCTATAGGGTGTTACGTAAACTCGTATGTTATGGCTCGTGAAATGCTAATAAAAACATACTTTCCAGACACAAAGCATGGTTCCTGAGATAAATTAAAGAAGTTTATGTTTTTTTTTGGAAATAATAAAGGATACATGTACCTGATAGCCTTATGCTTTAATTCGATATTATCAATTTAAGGACATTCCAAGCATTATTGAAATAAAATCGGTGCTGAAAATCTTTCTCAATTGAAATTACTTTAGTTCTCCTAAATGCAATAATATTTATAAATTTCTCGTAATCTAAGTCATCACTACCCCAATCAAATTCCATATTTCGAAAATTCTTTAGATTTTTTCAAATATTTGTATTTAAGTCTTTACAATTTTATTTGACAAACAATGATCCGCTGTTCGCAAAGATAAGATCAGTTTAAGCCGAGAAATTCGGCGACTTAAGTTCAACTTAAGTCGAGCTTAAGATTTGGTTGGTGAAACGCAAAATCTTAAACTAGACTTAAGTTCGACTTAAAAATGCATTGTAATACCGGCCGTAAAAGAAATATTTGAACTGTTGGATCCTACCTTTCATTTCCCATTTAAATACAAGCAGGCTGTGGATATATCCAATCTTCACTAGCATTAAAAATCAGGAATCGAAAATATCAGCTGTTTTCAAAATTTCAATCGAAGGAGTCAGCCGAATGATTTTTGATTTTTGAACATACCATTGTGATGCTTGTTATCCTCGCTTATTTTAACATTAAATTGGTTTATTTTTTTTCCAACAGGAATCAATGGCTTGTGCTCATAGATTTTTCAAAATTAAAACTGTATACCTCTTCTGTTTTAAAGAATTTTAAGAGAACATTGCGTAGTTTTAATTTTTTCTAAAGGTAATTCACCTTTCGAGTTTCGCCTATTAAAAGTTTCACCAGTCACCTTTCCCATTCACTATGCAGAGTCATCAAATGTAAAGATGATTGTTCAATCAAATTTCTTCTCCTTAACTTACTGAAACATGTTTTTAGGAATGTGGCCTCGGCAAGCCACTTTCATTGGACTCATCTTGTAGAGCTCGAACGCCTAGATTGATTCTTGATGACTGGCTAGAGAGAAAGGATAGAGGACTATAAATTAAAATCCTTTATGTTGATGTATGCCTGTAAGGCAACCTTGCACTCGATCTACAGAAGGAATTTACATTCAGGAACGAAATGGAACGAATTCAAACAATGTTTCCATGTTTGGCAGGGAAGTTTGTTTCTCCACACCCTCCGAGTTTCTTGAAGTTATACTTTATATTATTAGACCTCCAGCCAATTACATGCTATGTGAAATATTGCAGAGTTGAAGGAAACGAGGGCCGGGAGATCGTTGCTTTGGTTACTCTTAAACTCTGTATTCTTTTTCTGCGGTTTTTGTGTTACCCCACCCTTTGCTCTTAAAATAAGTTCTTTACTACAACTCCCGAGAATAGCGAAGGAAATCTTTCCAAAAGCCTAAACCGAATTGCTGTTATAGACAATGGTTCTATGAATTAAAAAGGACGATCTTAAACGTGGTAGAGTCAGCAGTAAATTCTGAAAGGTAAGCAGCTATAAAATCTCTTGACAATCCATTAGCAATTTCCATGAAGCTTTCAACAAAGTTTCGTCGGCGATGAAAGTTGTATTTACCAGCTCTTCATTTCAAAAATATTATTAGACAACTTATATAAATGTAATTTTCTTTTACTTTTCAGGTTATGGACACATCTCTCCACGGACGGAATGGGGTAAAGTTACGACCATTTTCTACGCTATTGTCGGTATTCCCCTCATGCTGTTATGTCTTTCGAATATAGGCGATGTGATGGCCACATCTTTCAGGTCCGTGTTTAGATTTGTATAATCCACCTGCACTGCTTTAAAATGTCAGATACTTTCATATGTACATATGTAGGTTCATATATTGGCGCGTTTGTTGCTATGTTTGCACCCGTGCTTCGCGTCGCCCACGTCGACCGCGACAACGTTCGAGCCGTAGTCATCGGGTCGCGTCGCGTTCTCAGCCGCCACCCATACGACGATCTATGCGTCTCACTCAGCGCTCCATGGCCGATTCTGGCTTTGGCAATTCTGTAGGTCTACCGCACGCTTACTCTGATCCCGAACTGCGCATGGGTCGTCACGATTATGACGGCGGCCGTAACAGTGGACGGCGACACCAACAAGGTGGCAACTCACATCGCAGTCGCTATGTACCGGCTCACCAGGACGAGCAACAATATCGGGATGAAGGATCACGGCAAACACAAACTCTCAATCGCGGCTCAAGATTTGCTCGCAGCGTGCGCAATCGCGAAAGCATACGCGGCCGGCACACTGTCGAACGGGAGCGCTACCTCGGACACCCCAGGCAGCGGCTTGGTTCATTTGAAGACGTAAGTGGCGCGCCACCGCCGTCGCACTCGAAGCGTTCGTTTAGCATGCGTTTGGTACGTGCAGCCAGTGCGCGCCGAGATGTGGCACCCCCACCGTCAGCGGCGGCACGTGAATTACGAGAAGCGCCACGTGAATCGCGAGAAATGCGCGAAATCAATCGAATGAATCCTCGTTCCATGCAAAGTGGGCGATCCGCACCACATGCACCCACCACAGTACGCGCCAAATCGGTAGATCCGCGCATTCACTACGACGACGTCGTTGATGAGGAGGTAGTCCGCAAAACTCCCATCATTCCCAATCGATATGCAATCGATGAGCTCGAACAGAATACGCCGCGCGAGCATCGCGGCAAGCACATGCCGCGTAGCCATTCAATGCCACGTTCCGCTTTACTCAAAAACAGTTACTTAAACGAACAGCGCAGCAACGGCGATAGCGCGTATCATTCGCATCATAATCAAACACGATATGCGTCACCACAACCAACCCATCGACAACAATCTGGACACCAGTCGCATTTTGGCGATCGTTTGGAGCTACCCGATTTCGATTCCCATCGCTTGGATCGTAGAAAGCGTGGAAGGTCACCAGCGCCGCCAGTTGATTATTACGAAGAAGATTTCGATGATTATTATTTGGACGATCGTGACATTTACGATGAATACGATCATCACGATATGGCATATCACTCGAAAACCAGAGATCGACGATATAAGAAAGAGAGACCGGGTAAGACTTAGATGGATTTTTTGACAATTATTTATTCCAATTGCATGTTCCTTTCGTTAATTAGAACGCTTGCCGCCTTCGCCACGAATAATGTCGCCGATGGGATTTCCCGTTAAAAGACAGGTCCGACGACGCCCGAGCTTTGATTACGACGACGACTCCTACTACGGTGATGATTGGAGTGACTATGCCGATATTTCACCAAAGGATCGTCCAGTGCCCATTTGGCTATGTGTATTTCTGGTAGTCAGTTACATTTTGGGCGGCGCGGCACTTTTTGTCTACTGGGAGAAATGGTCGTTTTTGGACTCGGCTTATTTCTGTTTCATAACTTTAACTACAATCGGTAAGTTGAGGAGGGGAAGAGTAGATAAACTAAATAAATATACTCACATTATTTGATGACTTTTAGGCTTTGGCGACTTTGTGCCAGCGAAAGGTGTGAAGGACGAATCAGAGCAATCAATTGCCTTCTGTTCCTTATATCTGCTCTTCGGTATTGCACTATTGGCGATGAGTTTCAATCTTGTCCAAGAGGAATTCATTTCCAATGTCAAGGAGGTTGCGCGTCGTTTGGGTATTTTAAAAGATGAAGAGGACGAGTAAAAAAATATTTTGTAATGTTTTTATTTATTTACTTTTTTTTGTATATAAATCAGCAAACAGCATACGAAGCATAAGCAAAATATCATATTTACATATATAAAAAAATCATATTTGAAGTGCATACATTTAGAAATAAACATAAAACAGATAAATTAAAGTTACCGAAAATAAAATTGAATTTTACAAAGAACATTCAATTATGAGATAAACGAAAGGACATAACGAAGGTACCGATACAGACTGAATCCAACCATGTTTCTATTCTTCAAACTAAAGCTATTTCACAATGTGCCTTGAAACTTTTAATTTGTTTGATGTTGAATTATTTCTTATAAAATCAATAGCGGTGATTATTGCAATTGCTTCACATTTGTCTATTCAATTTTGTTAAAAGCACAGAGAAATTTCAAGGTATCCATTGGTCTTAATACTGTAGTTTTCAATACAAAAAATCGGCAGGAGTTTGTGTTTCAATTTGGCTATAAAGATACCTTCAACTTGACTTAAATGCCATTTTTCTTTTAAAAATAAATATAAAGCTAAGTATTATATGCAGAAGAATTAAGAACTAAATTGACGCCGTGTAGATATTTCATTTTACATACACATACACCACACGTTGAAGCTCTCAGGAGAGGTTTTCTTTGTTTGCCTACGAAACGATAATAATTAGTGTTTGCTGTATCATTATACATATGTTTACAAAAATACTCACTCTGGTAGTTGGTGCTGACGAGTTATGCGATAAGGAAGGTTTACGTGGCGAGCGCTCGGCGGACAATGAATTGTTGTTGCGTAGCTGTTTCGAAAGTAAAGGATTTAGTTTTTTGGATGCGCCATTATTTTGTTGAGGAGTTGCGATGTTGGTTAAATCTATGGGCGTCGAGTTTAATATGATTTCTGTATTGGAAATTTCTTGTACAGAATTCTTAAGTTCATGCTCGTCTTCGCTTCCCTAAAAAATGGTATTACTCATTAAATATAATAGCCTTAACATATTTAATTATACACATCATACTTCATCGATTGGTGCTGTTGTATCCAAATCGGACCAATCGTTCTCTTGTCTAAACCGTTTGACAATATCCAAATGCGGCGAGGTCGCTGCCAAGGAGCGAGGATACACAAAGTTGCGCTTAGAAGGTGTTGCACCTGAAACATAAAAATTTAATAAAGTTAGCCAATCAAGTATTTACACAACTGGCAAAGTTATTGTATGTTTCCTACCTGTTGGTGCGTAGGTTTTAAGTTCACTTTGTTTAAATTTGCTAACATCGGTTACACAAGTCTCCATCTGTTCGTGGTAAGTATTTGCATAATTCAGAACGTTTTGTTGCAATGAGTTGGTTAAGCCATTTGAAACTGCTATATGTTGCTTCAGTCGCCGAGAGTCTTCGACAAGGCCATTATTTACTGCAATTGTTGCTTCTACAATTTTCTGCTCGCTTTCCAATCGATTTCGGTTTACTTCTTTGGCGTACTCCTCCAGCGTTTGCTGTTCTTGTTTAGACTGTGCATCTGCCGTAGTTGTTAGCTTTTCAACGCGATCGCTGCAATCCTTACGTAAGTCGCTCAATTTCTCTTGCGCTAATTTGTTAAGATTTGCTTGCTGCGTACTGCATTCCAACGCCACATTGGCATGCTGCTCGACGTGCTTCTGCGTTTTACTATCGTTATTACAACTTGCCTCACAAAAGCTTTGCGACAAGGTCGAATTCTCCTGTAGCCTATTTATTGTAGACTTGGTATTTTCCTCCAACTTAACTGTTAAATTGGTAATTTCGTCTGCTCGCGACTGTCTGTTCGAGTAAGATCTCTCTTTTAAGGCTGCCAATCTTTCTATGATTTCCTCCATAATTGTGCGTTCCTCGACTGAAACGGAGCGCTCATTTTCAATTTCCGCATGCATTTGAGCTAACTGTTGCACGCTCGATTCTGATATTTGCTTTATGTTGGCAACATGCTCTGTCATTTGAGTGGTATGAGCTACGATATTTTTGGAATTTTCTTGGAGACTTCCTACAATGGTTTGTTGCAATTTTTCAATGGTGCCTTTTTGCTGAATAGAATATTTGTCTAAAGCTTGGAGTTTCTCTTGTATTTGTGTATTCAATTCAATGTGTTTGTTTTCTAGCTCTTTAAAAAACTGCGTTAAAACGGACTTATGTTCACTGCTGGAATCACTTAATACTTCTGTGCACTTTGCAATAATTGTGCTAGTAGATATAAATCCTTCCTTGCACAAGTCATTTACTTTATCAATTTTAATGTCGCTGTCATTTATTAATTTCTTGTGAGCATTAGCGGTGTTTGCTGAAGAGAAAAAAAAAAGATTTTTTAATAAAACAAATTAAAGCTGACAATTATTTATACATATGTGCAGAATGTATTTTACCAAACTCCTCTAGAAGCATTTTCGTATATGACTCTTGTTGCTCTCTCATGACACTTAAATTAGTATCCATTAAATCGAAATTATCGCGCATACGCTCAGCGAATTGTTCGCATGCACTTTGAATTTTTACATCAACATCTTTTCTACGCTCAATTGTGCTCTAAAAGTACAAAACAAATAAAATAAAATTGCATACATTTAGCTTATTGTAAATTGCCTTACATGCAGCTGGTGTGTATCGTTTGTAGCAGTATCGGCAACATTCAGGATTTCAAGCGCTTGAGTTTTAAGGACCTCTTCTGTTTTCATGTGTGATTGCAACAATACTTTCTTCTCTTTATAACGTCTCTTTGTACAATTGAGAATCTGTATTTTGAAATCAATTCATTAAGTACTTTCAAATTATTATCACAAATTCTTATTTACCCTTTTAGTTTGCTGCAATGCGCCTTGCGTTTGTGTAAGGTTCTCTTCAGTACGCTTCAGTTCCTCTGTCTTTTCCACTAAATTCAAGCTGACCTCAGTGAAGATTCGTTCTTTATTTTGTAACTCATCCTTTAATGCCTTTAAGAGCAACATTTTTTCGTTTAGTTCTCGATTTTGTGAATCCATTTTCAAGGTCATTTCATTATACGCCTCCTCCGCTAAGTAGATGCCGTTTTTGTCTCTCGCTGCCATTAAATCTCTTTTTAGTTTATCAATCTCCTCGGTATATTCTTTCAATACAGTTTTTTTGGTTAGTTTTTGATTGACTTCTGGTTTGTTTTGAATATTCTTAGCACGATGGGCATATTCAAGCGTGCTCAATGTTTCTTCAATATCCTTGTGACCAGGTGAGATTGTGGCAATTATTGATGTTTTGGTTCGACCGCCTTGTAGATGAAATTGATAAGTGCATACTTTCTAAAATTTTTTTTTAAATTTTTATTAAAACTTACCTAATGATTCCTGCAGAAGTCGTGTAAGTTTCGATTCACGATATGGTATATGCGGTGTTCGTTCCACTAGAGCTGTAATAACCCGACCCAATGTCAACAAGCTCTGATTTATATTTACTGTTTCCCTGGCTCGTATGCCTTTTTCATTACCGGCCTTAGAAACATTTTCACTTCCTGCCAAATCAACTAAATTTAACTTGCCAATTTTCAACATTTCTTCGCCATCTATTCCATTCTCGCGGATATGCACAAGAATTGAAAATACAGTGTGCGATCGAGACGATTGCGCATTCATTAAAGTTGTAGCTGTTTTTCGTCGCTCTTTTCCTTTTTCGAGTAACTTATACACATCGTCTTTGCTGTGCACTGGTATCTCCTCTAAGCCTTGAATAATAACAGATCCCTTCTTGGTGCTGTCGTCGAATATGCGAATCTTTACACTATCATCTGAGGAAAGCAAATCACACAACTCTTCGTTATACAACTCCAGGTAGGAAATACGCATCGAGAACTCCATTTCCAACATGCGTAACTCGTCAAAAAGATGACTCAGAGCGCGCGGAATAATACCAATATCCGAATCCTAAGAAAACCATTTCTTTTTATTAAACACTAATTCAAAGCGATGTTAAAAAGGGTTTGATACCATTCAGGTAGAATGACAAAATGAATGCAGTATTTCAAGGCTAATTTTGTTTCTTAATTTGAAAACTGGTTTTGCACCCACAAAATATTGGGTAATTAGCCAGACAAAGCCAAACGTTTCACCATTTCAAATATCTACCTTTTTATTGCTATACTTACGTCTTCCCAAGATGATTTCAATTCAGCGCATTCAGTGCCAACCATTGTATGAGTTTTGCCTGTTCCAGTTTGTCCATAGGCAAACACAGTGCAATTGTATCCGGACAACACCTCCTCAATAAGAGGTGCCACCACTGTGCTGTATACATCCGCTTGACGCGAGTCTATACCAAACACACGATCGAATGTAAACTTTTTTGTCAGCTTCGAGTCAATTGTATGCCTTGTTACTATTTCACGCGGCGAAATAGTTTCAATAACTTCTGCGGACCTTATACAACGTTCTCGTGCATTTAATGGCCTGAAGATATATTGAAAATTCAGCAATCATTTATGGCCCGGAAAAGCAAATTTTTTTCCGTCGTCTGTACTCACCTAATGCGCGCATAAACTTGTATATTCTGATTGGCAGTCTTGCGTGGCTGTTGGTTTGTTGCGTTATTCACGCCTCCAGATGTATTCATCGCAAAGAAATAATGTCTTTCACACAATTACAAAAGATATTTTGATTTACACCAGAAAAACTTCACTACAATCGCTGCGCTATTTACTTGCTTCACGCTGAATTCGAATCGACCGTTTGAAATGCTTCGTTCACTTTCGTACAGCTGGCCGAATAAAAGTGCTGCCATTTCCAGCAGGCTTGCATTGGACACAAGTGCTGTCAGTTTAATAAAATTAAACATTTTATTCTCACATCTATAATCCCTACAAGAACATGCTGACAGAATTACCAATCTGCTCTCGTTTATAAAATCTGCATTGACTGTCAGCTTGCCAAAAAGAGACACTCGCTACGCTTACTAAGGTTATATATATGTATGTGAGATTGAAACAACGAAGTTTTCATTTTTATCTTTATCGGCCGCAAAATAGTATTCGCAAAACTATATAGTTGCGAAAACTTTTAAATCGTCGTGTTTTTATATAAGGTAAATTTTTGAATAAAAAAAAATAGCTTTTCTAAATGCTAATTATAAAGAAAAGAGGATTTCTTAATCTGATATAAAACATGAAAGAGCTCTGCGCAAAAATACTGATGCGGTAGCCGTAGTTGGTTTGGTCAGCGATATTTTTTCCAGGACGGACGAAGGAGGCTTACGCAGAAAGCAGTTCTGCGCAAAAACTAGTTCATCAAAAATACATTTCATTTTTTTATTATGATTAATATATATATATAATTTATAAAATTATGGCCAATATAACTGAATCAACAATATTATGATTAAAGTTAAAAGCTTGAATTAAATCAATAAAATTTAATTGAATGATTTAAAAAAACTTGTTTATTTAATCAAAAAAAAAAAAGGAAATGTCATTTGATTTAGGTATAAAGGAATATTTTCAGTACTAATAATTTTATAGGGAGCATTGACCCAGTAAAAAGAACGAGAGTGAGCAGTAGAGCTATATGTATGTATATTCGGTAATATTAATGTGTTAGAGTGAAATACAATATCACACGTACAAATTTGTTGACATCAGCAACTTTGTTCTAAGTGCTGACAAACATTTTTCAGCCACTGACCCTCAGATGTACGGTAAATTGACCGGCACTGTATGGAACCAAAGAACATATATTTAAATATACGTTCTTTCTTACGTTTCTTTCATCATGATGATTTCGGGAATGTTTCGGGACTTGTAAAAGACTGTTGCAGGACCAGTTTGGGAGTAAATTATGACAATTTCAGGAACTTAGCGGGTCTAATTCTGTACCATTTGTGATTAGTTGACAAATAATTTGGCACAAGTTCCGACTCATTTCGAAATGGGTTCACATCCTGCTTCACTACTATTTCGGGACCTTCTCTCAATTTTCGAGATCTGACAAAACAAATATAATGAAATGAAATTAATGTGTAGTATCTAACCTAACCTATTGATTTTTTTGTTGTAGCAGCACAAAATATGCTGAAGTGACAGCCCTTGGCCGGACTTAAATCTGGGTCCTTCCGGTATCGAAGACCCGACTGTCGTGGGAATGTCTGGTACTCTCGCCTTCTTGTACGGTTACTCTACTCATCCTCTTTCCAGCATTGCCAACATTTATAAAAATACGTTTGTACATTTAATTAGATTTTCTTGATGGTTTATATACATAACCCATTTCTTACTAATTACGTTAAGTGACTTTTTCTAGATATTCATTCCTGTACTACATTTCGATTCGGAATCGGAATGTATAAAGCCTCTCTCCTCAATCCGTTGTTAGTTTCTTCAGTTTTGTGAGGATCAGAACTTATTCTTTTTCTTTCGAAGAATCAGAGGCAATACTTTAAAACCAATAATATTTGCCCGCTTTCTTCTTACCATTTGGGGTGTGCGTCTGTTATGTTGTAGAACAAATGTAAGGACCTACAGTTTTCTGCCGACTCCGACCGGCAGATGTATTTATGAGAAGCTTTTTCATGACAGCAATACCCTTGGACGTTTGCCATTGCCTGCCGGGGGGTGTCCGCTATTAGAAAAAAAATGTTTCTATGATTTAGATTTTACTTGCCCTGGCTGACATTCGAAACTCGAACTCAGCGGCTATAGCACGCACCGCCACCCACTCGACCACAGCGGCCAGGTGGAAAATCGGTTGTGTTTGGTATTAACATTTCGTTACGTTGGACTAACTCCTGGGTCTGTATAAAACACAGTACTCAGAAAATATTATTACAAAACTATCCTGATAGGATATTAATGAATTTTTCAGAAAATTAATCAAGCAATCACGTTAAACTTTTAGTGGTTGGTTCAACTGTTATTGATGCATTTTTTAAATTGGCTTATCGTTTAACAAAAACAGGAACCAATGATATAATATTAAATTTGTGTAAACATATGTATACATACAAGTACTCGATTTTTCCTAAATGCGTGTGAGAAAAAAAAAGAATTTATCATTGAACTTTTTCGTAACCAATTGACTAAAAATGAATTTAGTTAGAAATATTTGAAATATTAACAGAATTAAACAGTTGTATGACATTAAAAAAAGAGCATTTGATTTCATTTATTTTTTTCGACATAAATTAAATAACTGTATTGTTTAATAATCTTTAATAATTATATAATATTAGATACTACTTCACTTTATAAAATATATGGTAAGTGTTCTGAAAATCGTCGATATGCGATTTATTAAATACTTTAGATAATTCTGTATTTAAAAAAATCAATGTTTAATACTAAAATGATTTATATTCTTATGCAAATTTTACAGTTTTTAGGTAAAATGTATAATTTCTTCATGAGATTAAAGCAAAAGTATTTATTTATCAAATTTCATCGATTTCAAATCGTACAATCCTAAGAACAAGCTGGTTTGATAAAACATATTTATTAAATACCCACTGAATCAACTGATTTATAATACTTATTTAATAGGTACTTCCTAAATTATGCATTAAGTAAAAACGTACCTTAAAATAGAGGATTGGTTTGCTGGGAGAAAGAGAATGAAGTTGGTTTCAGTCTGAACCACATTTACGCTCACCAAAATGATCAAGTCGCACGCTTCAAGCCAAGTTGTGAGCGATGATGCCAGTTTAGTTCCATGGAGTCGTCGGTTTGTGTAAACGTTTCGAGCGGACGATTACGGTTGTCTAAAGTGTGAAATTTGTTGTAGTTGTTCTTTAACAAAATATACCGAAAAAAGAAAAAAGGAAAGCTGTGCATTTTACAACTTTGTAGTGAAGGGATCCGCCGTTATTGCGGATGTAAAATTATTGTGTTTGCAATTTTTCGTACATTTCGAAAGAGTGCAAGTGGGGGAAACGAAAACACGACTCAGCAACGGTCAAAAAGTTGTAAAAAGGCAGAAGGCAAAAGTCAAGGCGGATTTTACATTAAGTACGCAAATATATTCTCACATACATACGTATGTTTGTATGTATATACATAGTTTATATAAACAAATTTGGTACACATTGTACTCGCATTTCGGCGATTTTCTGCTTTAATCGCATTTTCTGATGCCAAATGCCATTGGTGCTCGACGTACACCAGTTTCGCATGGCAGAAATACTCGTACATATTTATGTGAGCGAGTTACGAAAAATTCAGTCAGTTTGTGAATACTAAGAAGAGTTACTTACAGCATAATACGAGTATTTATGTATATTAATAAAGTTTTTGAACCAACGTATTTAGTGGGAAATGATACAAGAAATTTAGCAGAAGGATTATTTTAGAATATTTTTGTATATATATACATACATATATATGCATTTCTTTGTATTTGTGCTAGGTGTAAGGAAGAGGAAATAAAAACATTGAAGTCGAGAAATGTGGCGCGAAGATATTTTCGCAACAAGAAAAACCTGACGAACAGGTAATAAACAGCAGCGAAAAAAAGAATGAGAATAGTCAATGATAGAGAACAGCAAATTGAGCGCTGTCGTAGGTTTAAGGTTCGGAATATGTAAACGTGTGTATGAATGTTTGTGTGTGTTTGTTTTACGCGGTGGAGGCCTGCTTGGCAGTTGCTTACTTCACGCAAGAGGAATCTTTGCTTCTTTGATTGTCTCATGGTGTTCGGTGTTCGGTTCATACATAGTAGAGTAGCAGCTTATATACGAGTACATATGGTACATACATACATACATACATATGTATGTACTGTTGATTTACATACAATGCACATACAAATTTACGCATATAAATTATTAACTAGCTGCTATAGTTGTAATTTAAGACTTGTTTTTTTAATATATATCACACATGTACATATGTACATATGTACTATGTGCATATCTCGCTCTGAAATCGTATTTGTTGTTGTCGTCTGGCAGCGGGAGTTTATCTGTGGTACATTAAATATTAAAATTCCGAATACATTCGTTGGTACATATGTGAAACGTGATCTAGTAATTTGCGAAAAACTTTCTGCTGTGAAAAACGAAAACAAATAAATTCTTGAGCTACCAGGGGGAGTCGGGTGTTGTAAGAAAGGGAAACATTTCACAACACGATTTAACCCAAACTCGAAACTCACGTACACTAGCGGATTTAGAAGTCGTTATGCGGGACACTTATTTTGTGAAGGGGTAGCAAAATTTTGGATTCTAAAAAAGAAGTTTTAAAGTCACAGCTTCAATATGACAAAAAAAAATAAATAAAAAGGGTATTCACTCTTTGTTTCTTGTTTTTGTTCTTATATTTTATTAAATCGGCGTACTTTAATTGAGCCAATTAACAAATTGTCTTTGTGTATTTTAAGTTGATAAAACTTACTAATTGACTCAATTAAGTGCTGTCTGAAGGTTGCATAGGTTAGATAGATATTTTGTTTAAAAATTCCAACGAATGTTCTTAGAGCGAAGTAATAAATTTATTCATTTTCTTGGTTTAAGTTTTAGGGTCACTTTTTTTTGAAAAAAAAAAAAAAAAAATATACATACATATGTATGGTCATATGTATGTTTATACATATACAACTCAGAAAATTAAATACTCGAGAAAAACGTTTTCACATTCATTAATAAATTTACATTCTCATATGTACTGGAAAAGAAAAATGAAAACATATTTAGTTATAGTGAACTGTTGGCAGTCGGTACAGCGTTTGAAGTTTTACACGAAAATATAAGTAAAGGTAACAATCACTTCTGCATACTTAACTCAATTATGTATTATTTTGTATTGTGGCGTTGTTCATGCAAAGGTATTGCGATTTAGGATAAACGAAAATACTTTTCTACATAAATAGATAAGAAGTAAAAAAGATCTTAAATGAATTTAACTTCGCTAACTACTCTGCCATATTCAGCGCCATCTAGCGGCTCCTCTTTTCGCGCAAAATTATTTTCTATTATACAACAAACCAATGTACGTTCTGAATTTGAACAAAAGCGGTTTATAAAGATGTTTAAAAATAGCTGTACTCCAGTGCCAGCCAACTTTCTGTACAGTAACTGAAATCAATCCAGCTTTGTCCGTACAACGAATTTTGGGGAGTAGTTAAAGAGAAATTTTTGATCAAGTAAAAAAAAAACATAAAAAAGGTAAAACTTTTGGTAAATAAAACATTTGCTGATTTTTTGCTTCTATTTTTTTTACTTAGTTTTTTATTTGTTTTTTTTTTTTATATTACTTTCAACCGGAATGCGGTGAAGCGTTGCTGCATTAGTATTTCTTAATTTTTATTCATATTTTTTTATGTCTTGTATGCAATAAAAGTAACAAAAGGTGTTCCGCAACAACGAAAAGTTTTGCTTAAAAACTTGAAATCGCTTTGCATAACGCTCTATGAGTAGACAGACAAGTACTTACATAGTTACTTTGCTTAGCTTTCTTCCCATTTCTTCTTGCATTTGCTTATATCTTTTATTTGGACATTCTCCCAAAAAATAACAGCGTTTCTGAAAGTAAAGCCCGAACGCTGAAGGCGTGTGAACTTAGTATGCTAACTGTTGCTAATAATAACGAAAACTACAGAGCTATCAAATTCTATAACAAGCAGAAGCAAGAGCTGCGTTGTTTTTTTTTTTTTTTTAGCTTGAACAGACTCGACTACGCATGCGCCGCTACTTCAAAGTTACATAGTCACTGTTAACTCAAGCGTTTGGCGCCGCACTGTGATAAAGAGCTAAACAAAAGAAAACTGTAAAGTAACAAATAGCCACCTTTGTTAGTGATTACTTAAATATAAAATTTTTGTACTCATATTTTTTTTTTTTTTTTTTTTTTTGTTTTGCTGCAATGCTTTTGCTTAGTTAACAGTAAGAAGCAGCTTGTTTTGGTTCGTCACAACTGTTTGTATGTATTTTGAGGTGGCAAATAATTAAGTGCTATTATAAAAACATTAGAGACACTTTTGTAACGGAAGCTTTGCAAGTTCACACGCTCAATACGACTAATTGTAGGGCCACAATGCGACAAACTGTTAGAGGGAACATGCTGAGTTCAACTGACAGAGTTGAAAGACATTGAGTCTGCATGATTTGGAGCTTATGTACCTACTGAATACGTGTACATACGAGTACATACATACATACATACATAAATATTTGCCGGCATTCTTGGTTGCTCATTGTGAAAATTGTTGGCTACTTTTTATTGAAGCGTGCGTGTAGTAAGTGGAAAGCTGTGGCTGATTATGGTTTTTCTGGTTTTTCTTTTACTACATATGTACAATGTATTGACGTATATATATACATACATACATAATATATATGTACATCATATATGTATTCGAAATTTCACCAACAGTGTGTGTTTTGTAAATAACTATTCACAACTTTTACAAGCTTAATGCCTGCAGAAAATAAGTAAGCGATTAAAGTTTAAAGTGATTATGTGTGTATGTGAACTAATTTATTTTAAAATTGTGCATCTTGGTTTATGAAACAATTAAATTTTTAATATTTTTAAAAGAAAAAATATTTAAAAAATAAACAAAACCTTTCTCTTGAATATGTATTAAAAAAAAACTATCGCAGTTGGTCGCAAACAAAATATATTGGCAATAACGGCGACAAAATTTGAATAAAAATAAGTCTAATTGTTTGGTAACAAATACCATTTTTCTAAAGATTTTATGCACTTTACTTTTTTTTTTGTGGATTACAAATATGTTTAGCTTAGAAACAGCCGACCATTTTGATAAATAATATTATCCTACTTAAATAGAATATATGCACATACATATGTAGTATAAAACTGTAAACTCAAAAAATGTGGGAAATTTTATTAAAAAATGTAATTCACCAGCGATGCCCTTAACTGCCATCTATTAATAGACTACTGTCAAATTAAGAGCAAGTTGAGTTATTTAGTTTATGCTTGCCAGCTATTGAAAGCAGATAACCTCTTAAATTTTAACAAAGCACTACATATTTTTTGCGTAGCAAAACCACCACCAAAGCACAGGAATAGTACAGGGACTCTGCTACGTCAATTTCAATGGTTAAGAAGTGGTTTACTTAGTTCCGTTGTGCTCGGATCAGCACAAGTGGCTATCAAATCCAAGAAATGACATTGGATGACCGGAGAATGAAATGAATGAATGCGGCCCGTGGCTGAGGCCAGGGGCGAATAGGTTGGTGTTCGTCCGCTTCCTCGAGCCCCACCCGCACACCCTGAACTCAACATTTTTTTTTTTACATATTTTGAATTTTTGGAAAACAATAAATTCTATTGTGATTTTTACATAGTATACATTATGAATAGTGCCAACTTTTGTTCCTCCCGAAGCATAAATAGTACATTATTGAACGAATTCTTCAAAAATTAGAAATAGAACGCCTTTTGCCGAAAAATATATATACTCGTATTTTATTCAAAAAGTCATTGAGTTATCAAACCGCCCTCGTATCAAAATGACTAATATTAAATAATGTGAAAAATGTTTGATTTTTTCGAACCCAAAGAAAACAATTAAATCAGGTGTTCATTAGATACTACATGTTTTAATGTACCTTGTGATAAATTAATAAAATATCACAACAAATAAGTAAATTAAACAAATTATAATTAAAATTTTATAAACAAAATTCGCATCTAAATTTACACGAAGATTTACAAACATAATCTCCAGTATCTACATAATCAAATAAAACACAAAATAGACGGAAATATTCATCTAATATCTTTCCAACAATTTAGCCTAACACCACTCCAAATTCTTGCATCTAGCTTCCCAATACCCTGAAGAGCAAAATGTAATTTCGTTCTCTTTCGAGTGAAAACTTGCTCATTCGAGTTCTTCAAATACTACGGAAGATATAAGAAAAAGTATACACATATTCTTATTTTTTTTTCATCTGTGCATCAGCTGTTGATATTTTATTCTTTGCATTTACTCAAACGATTCCCCTGCAAATGTATGTATTTATATGTTGGCATGGCCAAACATTTTTGTTTCAAACGATTCGTATGTTGTCTAATTGCGATACACTTTAAAGCATTGCGCAACTTCACTTTTATAATAGAATCTGATATATCAAAAAACACCAAATTCAACGAATAACGAAGGCCATTTGTTACTTGCAGATGGCTAATATGGGTTAAATAATTAATGATTTTCACATATCGAGTTGCATTCGAATCCACAACACAGCCAATTTGTACCCACACAACACACAAGCTGAGTATCAGATTCCACATTTCGTTGTTATGCAATTCTGTTTGTGCCAAATATGCTTTAGTTTTTTTTTTTTTTAATTTTACGACTCCAGCAGCATATCCAATTTTAGTTGATTGCATTGCAAAAGAGGGGAAGGTGAATTGGGGTTGGCAGTAAAGTTGAATGAAAACATTAGTAGCACCTAATTAAGTTTTTACTCAGACGGTATGCATGTATGCTCCAAATGCTAAACATAGTACACGTTTATATGTATGTACTCTCCACATTCTTGCATAATGTGGCTTGTGAAGCCAGTCTCCATTCTGCGCTGAGTCATTTCCATAGCTCGGGTGGCCTGGTATTCGTGCAATTTAAAAGCGGAATCATAATGAAACGTCCAGTTATTTGCGTACACACCATTCGGCCGCTCGAATGTTGTTTGCATGGGAAAGCATTCTGCGTGCTTGCCAAGCAAATCGCCAACTATTAAATGAATTACTTCCTCAACACGCACGCGCACAAATACATATTTACTAATACGATATTTTTGTAAAAAATTACTGATTGTTGTTTTGCAAGTATGCTCAATTGACTAACTAGTTGGACGAGTTACTGGAATCTCAGCAAGTCATCGCGCAAATTCATTTGTCATAATTTCTTGTTTCACTCAAAATTATTACTGCATAAGTATGAATTTTGACTTGTCCAGGCCTAACCGGGCCATAGCGATCGTTCATCCATTTATGTTGGCGGTCGGGGGCCGATGGGTGCAAAACAAAGTAACATTTGTTATTAGCGATCGGTGGTCGCCTGTGGCATCCCAATAGGTGGCGCAATTTTCTCGACCGCCGATCGCGCCGCTTCTTGTGGTCGACGCGCCGCGCCGCGCCGTTACATGGCTGCGTTTCGCTTGATCAGTTGCTGATCGGCAGCGTGTTTTTTTTTTATTGCTCAAGGAGTGTTGTTCCATAACTGGTCGATCGAATGTCTGATGAATTTGCAAGCTGGCTGGCTGAATGGCTGGCTGGTTGGTTATTTGTCTAGCTATTTGTCTCGTCGCTCCACTGCTTGAGCGAATGTCTGGCCTGTTAGCCAGCTGACTGGCTGGTGACTGCAAACAATAATAATGATTGCGCTGAAAGCGTTCGGTACAAATAAACATTATACTCGTAAAAGCAGGTAAATAATTTCACTTTGGCCTCTGTTGACAAGTACATACACATGTGGATAAGTAAGTACTCGGCAGCTTGAACTATATTAAGTTATTGCTTTAATCTAAAAAAAATGGAATTGAGAATTGATTTCTATTTTGTACTATAGCTTTACAGGTAACACAAGCGGCAGAAAAACGCATTTTAATAGGTGAAGAAATCTCTTTCTTTCTTCTCTTCTCTCTTAATTGGAAATCGATTAGGCGGCATATAGGCAACTTTTTCTCGCGCTGTCGAAAGCGGCTTTGAAGTCGACAAAAAGATGGTGTGTGTCGATTCTTCTTTCTCGGGTCTTTTCCAAGATCTGGCGTACAGTGAGTATCTGGTCGATGGTTGATTTACCAGGTCTAAAGCCACACTGATGAGGTTCAATCAATTAACTGACTGTGGGCTTAAGTCTTTCACACAATACGCTCGACAGAACCATTGACGCGATATTGAGAATACTCTTCTTGTGGATTGGGCAGAGCACACTTAAATTCCAATGAGCAGGCATGCGTTTTTCCGACCATATTCTAGAAATGTGCTCGAACATTCACTTAACCAGCTCCTTTCCGCCGTACTTGAATAACTCAGCTGGCAACCCATCAGCCTCGGGGCTTTGTTGTTCTTAAGCCTTGCTATTGCTATCGCATCATCATTGATTGGGGAATCGGGTTCGTCATCTTCCCCAAATTGGTTGCAGCTGCTACCATTAAGAAGTGTGGATAAGTGTTCCCTCCATAATTTAAGTATGCTATGGACATCAGTCACCAGGTCGCCATTGTCATTCCTGTAGGTGAAGAAATCGGGAGTGTTATTATTGGTTTGAAAATATTGGAAAAAAGCTTTAATAATATTTTAAATTAAAAGATATTTCACGTACATACATGTCTATGCACATGCTTGTATGTTTATGTTTGAATACAAAATTAACCATCGCAGTTAAGCAAATTTTTTGATAAAAGCATTGAAGTACGCTGACTTGTTGTTGTGTCTACGAACGAAAGTTTGAAGTATGCCAACGATTTTTTTCACATACACGCAAGTACCAAGGAACAATATCCGCAATGAAAAATAAAAAAAACAATAATAAAAAAACAGAGTTAAAGAAAGTTGGTGTTAAGTGTTAAGTGTGTGACGCGGTGGTAAGTGGAAAAGCTCAGCGCACACCGTTCATCACTCGGTTAGATGGTTGCGTAGTTGAGAAAGAGGAGTTGTGGGGGCATTCGTTGCAATTGACCAATGCCACATCGGGGCAGCATTGTTAAAATATGTAAATACAAATATGAATATAATTTTCACTGCGCGCGCAATGACAGAAATAGGTACATTGAACAAAATGAAGAAGTGAAAAAGCAGTAAAAATACTTACTTTAACAACAAAAGCAAAAGAGATGCAATGGCAGTTCCAAAAAAAATTCAGTGAATGCCTTAAGAGTGTGTCTTCGTGCCACAAAATATTTGGTAACTTCCTTAATGAACTTCACAGATTCCAAGTACTACATAGAGACGAGAGACAAACATACTTTTATATACCCAAATACATATGTACATACATATGTATATAACAGTATGCAAGTATGTGCAGTTGTGAAATTAGGTCAGCTGCACTCCCTTTCTTTTTTGCTAATGCAGTTTTGCTCTGCCAATGCCAGCAATTTATGCTGAGCTATGTGTATGTATGTATGTTTGCTTGTTGAATGCCAATATAATTAATCAGATGTATGTATATACACATATATGAACATATGAGAAACTGTCGATAAAGTACATAAAACATAAATTTAGCAATGCTGTACTATTTTGTGTTTAACTACATAAAATTATAATATTTTCTCGATGCTGTTCATTCAAAGGCTTTGGATAAAAATGAATGCAAATTTTTAAGAGTTCCTTACGTAAAATCATTAACGTGGAATATAAATTGTTCGCAGATATATAATATTGAAAGCGTTTTAAAATCTCTGCTAAATTTGGTTTTGTGCTCCCATTTTAATTGCACTTTCTTTCCACTCTCATAAATCAGTATATGAATATATACTCGTGCATATGTATAAAGATATCTATTAATACTTACGCTCATACATATACTTGTATGCATACTTTAATTACGAAAAAAAAAACATACTTTAAATATGTAGCTTACCATGAGAAACTGCATTCACAAAAATATCAGAAGCAAATTGAAAAATAAAAACTGGCATTTCCAAGTGATCGTAAGTTAGCATTGTCAATGCAATTTCATTCAGACAACAATGCGCAAAAGCGATTGTTCAATCAGCCTCCAGCTGATGGCGAGCACACACCTTTGTTATTTCTTTGGCTTAAATATAGTAACGAACGTGTGCAAATGCCAAAAGTTTGCAAGAAAAATGAGTAAAACAAAAAACTGGAAACCGAAAATGCTTGCATGTCCAATAAAACACAAGCTTATACTTGCATATGGTAGATATATGTACTTAAAAAATAGTCGAACCAACTGAGCCAAAGGCTTTGAGAAAAAGAATTTTAAAAGGAGGAAGTAAGGTTAGGCTGGCTAAGAGTTGATAGTTTTATCTTGATAGCTTGCACACCTTTACGGCGGCTTATTTTTCAATAGGACAACTCATTTAAAGCGCAGAAGAAGTACGATTCCAACGATATCTTTAAAGTATCTTCCATAGTATCGCCAGAAAGTATCGGTGCTCGAGTAAATATCGGATGAAAAGTATCGACACTTACTCGGTCTCGAGAATTTTTACACCAACTTTCTTTTTTGTATTTAATTAAAGAAATGAATCTTTAAACACTTTGAAAAAGGTTTATTCTACTACAAATCAACAACATTGATATCTAAGGAAATTTGTATAATAAATTCATGTATGTAAAGTCAGTGGCGAATTTAAACTCATATTCATAGAGAATACATTTAAATATCAATTAAAAATCAATTAAGAAATACATTTTGTGGCACATTGCCTAAAAATAAGAGTTTTTCAAGGTTCTTACTGGTGAGACGGTTTCGGCTATGTGTTATTGTGGGAACAATCGTACACATGGAATTGACGATGCAACAACTACCAAAAAAAAAAAACACGAGCTTTGTTATATAACTGTGTAAAAATTAATTTTAAATCCTCCCACTCTTTTTAAGGGTTACTTCTGAAAGGTGATATAGGTGCAGACAAAAACATTGCTAGTTCACCAGAAATTAACTCTTTTTTTAATCGAGCATTTTCTTGCACCAGCGTTGCAATTTAACTATTTGTTTTTCTTTTGAAAATGTTCTAAAAGTATCAAAAGAAAAGTATCAATACTTACTCTGTTTCAAAGCAAAAAAATACTTGGTATTGCACGAAAAGTATCGAGTATCTACTTGTACTCGCTGGCTGGTATCGTTCGATCACTAAGAAGAAGTGAGTTGTTTGAGTTTTAGCCTTGAAAAAGCGACATAGAGTCCAAGGCGTTCTTTCAAAAGACTCAAGAGACTATATTGACCCGTTAAAAATGGATTCCTATCAATAATCCGTATTATGAGAGTTATGATCTAGTAAGCTTTAGGATCTTCCTCGCAAAGATTGGCTTGGCTTGCGCTTGCTGAGGAGGGCTTTTGTCCATCTGTTCAAGAGCACACTTATAACCTCTTTACATTAGTCGACCTTCTGTTTACTAGCAGATTCAGAATAATACTCAGTTAGTTTTGCATATCATATTTCTCTGAACTACTTTTATTTATTACCCACCTTACTAAAATTTCAACCAACACCTATGGTTTGTATTCGCTTTTAATCGCTATTGTTTCTATTGATGCTGATCCAAATGTTATTGGTACTCTTTCATACAGTTGCCTTTATAGATGTTATCATTGTTTTGTGTTGTTTTAGTGCCGCGCACGCAAACGACCTTAACAATTAAATTAACGTTCTCATTAATGTATTTATTTTCTTGATTTTATTTAGTATTTTTTCACTTATCATTGAATATCCGAAAGCAGGCAGTGAATAAAAATCGATTTGCTACATCATCTACTATGCTCGCAAAACATAAATGTACGAGCATAAACCCACACATACACAAACATAGTAAATATATTGTGGGCATTTGCACCAGAAAATTTATATTTTTAAATATTACTTACGCTCACTAGCGTGTTTGAACTATTTAACACTCGATTGAACATACAATTTACGAAAAATTGAAGACTATTTGTGAAAGTAATAACATTTCAATTAACAACGATTTAACAGCGCACAAGACTTGATCGAATCACGTTCCATATTTACGTGGCCAACCACACGAGATGATCGCTAATGGCCAAAAAATTCGAGCTGGTTTCATTACATTTTGCTCATCTTCCCTTTGTTGTTGCTTTTCCAGCTGAGCTAACGAAACTTGTTGAAAAAGCGAAAATCATTTTGGAGCAGAAGTGAGAGTGTTTTACGGTGAACGAGTAATTTTTGTTATGTTTTGTTTTATGTTTAATGGAAAGCTTTGCGATGCTGCATACTCGTAAACTCAAAAATATGTTAACCGTTTTATGATTGAATGAATTTGCAGTCAAAGACTTTCGTTAGGCTTGTGCGTATGTTTTTGTTGTTGTTTTTTTTTAGTTGAGTAGTACGACCAGTTTGTAGCTTAAGTCTTTCGTATTGGGCACATCATTTGTTGCATTGTACAATGGGAAGTTTACTAGTGATTGATTCTTAATTTAATTCAGTTTACGCCTTGCCTTGGTTAAACTACAGATTAACATAAAATTAATAGTGTTATAATATACATATATGTAAGTAAAAACCCGAGCCAACAAAAAATTCACTTCAATTTAGGAAACCAAATTTAAAAAGAAAGGAACTGAGAACTATTTTTAAACTTAAAACCAAAACGAATTCAAAAAAAGGTGGTGACGTTATAAGAGCTGATTTGCTGATTTTCTTCCTCAAATTCTAATTTCCAAAAAAGAAGAAAGATTTCTAACCGACCAGAGGCGCCAGCGTTGCTGACGAAATAAATATTTCATTTTAAGTTCAGTTATGTACAGGAAGAAGTTTGTTAAGAAGCTGTTACTTCTACGATATAATTGGTCTTGTTATATATGTACATAAATATGTTTGTAAATAAATATATGTATAAATGTGTTTGACTTAAGACTGAATACATTAGACAAAAGGAAAATACTTTGTTTGTGAAATTATAAAATTTTATAAAATATATTAAGGGGGGATAGGGTTCGATCCTAGAAAAATTTACGAATTTATGGCTATTTTTATACCTGTAACCGGTTAACTACTTAGTGTTCAAAACTTTAAAGCGTTTTTCCCATAACTCACGTTTTCAAAGTCGGTGCCCCTCACAATTTTTTTTCGCAAAAAATCGCATTTTCTTCTACAAAGTGTTCCCAAAAAGTAAAAATTTAAATTTCGAAAAATCCCCCAGCGATTATCTAACGATATAATTTTGATTTTTTGATTTGATATGACTCTATACCGAGTTACGAGAGGCACCGCAATTCAACTTTTTTCCGAGACGTTCCAGAGCGAAACTTTTTCACTTTTAAATTAATATTGAAATTTATAATTTTAATTAAATTAAAAGCATTGAGGCGGCATTACTAACGAAAATCGAAATCAGTTAAATGATTAAATACAATTTTCGAGCGTTTTTCACGTTTCGTATTAACTTAAAATTTTGTAAGAAATACCTCTTAGAAAATAATCGATCGTATGGATTATGGTTGATATAACCTACGAAAAAGTCAGTGATTTTAATTGACATTGAGGTGTCTGCAATGAAAATCCCCTTAAATTGAAACACATTTTTAATGCGTCTACCAAATTAAACGGACGAAATTTTAAGCGAAAACCATAGTCAATCGAGCATATGTATATATTTCAAGGCGTTTAAACATCCATATTTAATGATATAGTTTACGAACAACTTCAAAAAGAAAATCAGAAAAAAAATAAAAAAGTTCTTTAGCTACTAACCCGCAGTCGTTTCCACAATGCAACAGTTATGAACAATTATCGATTCTATAAATGTGAAAGCCTCAAAAATTTGATGACTTGCTTTGCTGAATGTCAGAAATTTATTAGTAGCAAGTTGACATCTCAGAATGTCAGCAATTAAGAATTGAAAATCAAAGCAGTTTCAAAAATAGCCATAACTAATTCGACTACCCGTTAAGTTCATTAAACTGACTGACATAAAACGATTTGTTTCACTTAAAAAACAAGCAGCTTAAAATAACGACTTTTTAAAGTATTACCAACTTTTCTGCTGCAAAAAACTTTTTAATGATGTCTTTTTTTTAATTATTATTAATGTGTTGGCATTTTTTACTTTCGAAAATATGTACTAAAACTACTTTACTCTATTATACGAGTATGTATGTAGGACTATAACAATGAAAAAATAATTACATTTACTTCAATTCCAATCACAATTCGTTTCAGTCAACTCCATAGTGAAGTCGTGAGTGCGCAAAATCACTTGTGAGCTGGAAAATGGGCACAAAGATCGAGTACGTGGACACGACGCATCTCTATGCAACCAAATACATACGCAACTCAAAAGCCATAGCCGTACTCTGGGCGATATTCACAATATGTTATGCGATTATCGGCATCGTTGCCTTTGTGACGCCAGGTTAGTGGGCCCGTCAATCGAACGAGCTGAACGATTGGCTAAGGTAGATTAGTTTGGAATTTTCTACACATGCTAGTAAAAATATGTATATATTGTATTTGTTAGTGTTTTGTTCACATAACAATGTTATTTCCTCGTAAGTACAACTCTAATAGCGCTTTCACACATTTATTTACAGAGTGGATCGGTGATCCGGATAATGAAAGTGCGGGACGCTTAGGTCTGTGGCAGGTGTGTCAACGTGACGAAATCTTTGACAATTGCAAGCGTCGATGGGAAAATATACTTTCGGTGCCAACCTTCTCGTTTCAAGTGCGTATCGCAGAGTCACCGGCGTGATAAGCAACAATAAAATTTAAAAAAATTTTGCCTCTTATCTATGTTTACTCATTTTTTGTTTTTACTTTTTTTATTTTTATTTGTTTAATTAACCTTTGGTTTGCGCTTGCGTCCCAACAATAAAATCAAATATAAAATCATCACCATCATCACGATGAACAAACAGTTGGCAACATTGTTTATGGTTGCGGCGGTGGCATTGGCCTTGCTGACGATCTGCTTCTTGGTATTCTTGATGTTCATGAAGTCGACGAGAGTCTATCACATATGTGGCTGGATGCAAATCATATCAGGTCGGTACCCACAAAGTGCAATATATCTTTACATATAATAATAATAATAATAATAAGCCCAACGATAACCCTCCTTTCCCGCCCAACCGGCAAGAGGGGCGCATCCGCATGACGCATGGATTTTTTATTTTTTTAAATATGATTGTGCGGATTTGAGAAAGAGTTTGTTAAGTGTGGAGATTTCACACTGTTCAGCTACAGAAAAAATGCATTCATCAGCTGACCGAAATGTACTAACGCAAATCAATTTAAGAGGGAGTGTCCTCCCATTCTTCTTGATGTTGAAGAGCGAGTCTGACACATCAAAACTTGTTTTACATTGATTCAGAAAAAGGGGTTTAAAGTGCCTCGAAACCGGAGAAGGGACATTGAAATTTACTTCTGTCGAAAGAAAAGGACTATCAATCGATCCCGTGACCAAATTTACCATAAACATTATACCTTACAATTTTCTACGATTTGAAAGAGTAGGAAGATTAATAAGTTTCAGCCGACTAGTATATGGTGGCAGTCTGTGAGTAGAATCCCAACGAAAGTGTCTTAAGGCAAACAGTAGAAATTGTTTTTGAACTGATTCAAGACGGACAGAATGCACCCAATAATGCGAATTCCATATTTATAGAATCATATTCCAGGATCGGTCTAACTAAAGTAGTAAAAAGCGCTTTCGTTTTGTAAGGTTCGTTGAATTCTTTCGACCATCTTTTCACAAAAGCAAGAACTCCTATTGCTTTATTGACTGTAATGTTAATATGTAAGTTAAAATTTAGTTTGGGATCCATTGTGACACCCAGATCGACAAAATTATGTACTTGGTCAAGAATATGGCCAAAAATACTATATAAATTTAGATGTTTGGAACTATTTATACATATATGTACATATGCTCGACAAAATGAAAAATTTTGAAAATTTATTTTTAATTGAATTTAAATTATTTTCAATTAAAATACAGTTCAGGCAAGTTGAAAGCTCTATATTAAAAAAAAATCAACAAATACTCCTGAAATTCTTTAATCATAATTTGTAGAAATCTTTTGAGGATGTACATAGTTTGGCAACCATTCAGTTTTAAATAATTAAATAAAATGTTAGTTTGAAGAGAGGCTACAGTTTACCGTTGTTTTTCATAATTTTTTTACTGCAGAGCGTCAGTAAAAAATTGTCAAAATATGTCCACTTTAGGCCAAGGCGAATTGATGTAAAGTGGAAGCGATTCTAAAAATGCAACCCTTTGGTGGGTTATTGTCAAATTTTTTCTCCTTTGTATTTAACTTTCGCGAAATAATTTTTAAACTATTAGAGTCACCGCAAAAAGTTATAGTGAACCATATCTTAAAATTTCCTGTAGTTAAAGGGAACAATTTATTATTTGCAAATTACATATCTGAAAACTGCATTCCCAAAAAAATTCGAAAGATTCTTTGAAAAAATGGAAAGTGTTCTGAGAGTTATAGTTTTTTCAGAACATCATCTGTATTCAAATTTAAAAAAATATTATAAATGAAATTTGTAAAAAAAATAAATATTCAATACTTTATGAACTTATTTGAAAAAAATGTGTTCTTGCCCGTCAATGCCAAATTTGACAAAAGCAAAATATTTTTTGCTTGTTTAACATTGACTGCCAAACTGCTTAAGCAGCAAAATTGTAGAGTAACAAAAAGATTGCAATGCAAAATATCAGTTACAAATGTAACAAAATTATAATAAATTTTACATTACTCATTTTATTTTTATTTTCTTCTGACACAATTGCAGCACTTTGTATGATTGTTGCTTGCGCCGCTTTTCCATTTGGCTGGAATTCAGACGACTTCCGCAAGATCTGTGGTCCTGATGCGAATCGCTTCGAGCTCGGTCTGTGCGGCATCCGCTGGGCCTATCCACTTGCCATAATCGGTTGTGTCGATGGCGTTGTCTTGGCCACGCTCGCTTTCATACTTGCCACACGACATGTACGTCTACAGCCCGATCCACTTTATCAGAGTTCACTGTACAAAGGTAAGTTTCGAATTGAAACGAGCACCGTCGGTTAGCGTCGAAATCATTATTTCTTCCTTTCGTGCCAGGTGAGATTAACAACGCTTACATTACAGACGCTGTCAGTCTTGCCGGTTCGCGAAAGTCGCTGAATCTGCAGCCCATTTTGCTGGTGGCGCCGCCACATAATATGCCGACCAACGGCGACGACACGATATCGCAGTTCTCCTCACGCACACCCAACCATCGATATCGACCCGACTATCCAATGCATCAGTTCTGAGGATTTGCACCGCTTTCCGTTGGCCATCCAACATCCTGTATCCTATACACTCTGTGCTGCCGAATCAATTTGTGATTGTGATCGCTTGTGTGTTTGATATTTTTTGTATTTTTCGTTTTGAATACTATTTTGATTATCTGTTGGTATCCTAAATGCGGGTTTTATGGACTGAAAAGAAAAAGTAAAATCGAAACTCTTTAAGAAAATATGTGCCACTCCCTGTGGCAATTTGTATATACAAACGCTAAATAGGAATGTAATTTTATTGTATTTTAAATTGTAAAATATACAATAGAAATTAAGCGTAAACCTAAATAAATTATTGTGTATATCTGAGCTGCTCTTGTTTTAATGTATGTTTGTATATGAATGTATTTATGTGCGTATACAAAATGAAATTAATTTCTTTCGGCAAAACGAGGCTCTCTTAAGGTTTGTATACAACAAATATCAATAATATTTGCACAGGTTAGAGATATATTTCATAAGTTTCTTAATGGAATTAATAGATCTGATTAAATTTTGACTCTTTATCCTTGACCTTCCGAGCCTTACCTCAAATATGCGACTTTATTTTTCGAATAAATGAAAAGTCATTTTGGTACACTTATGCAATTTTGTAGTATGAGAAGGATTTTCTCTTTGTCATTATGACTGAGCTTTATTCTTAAATTCATCGATGAAGGGTTCAAACTCAAAAATTTGAACACCTTTTAAAAAAAAAAAAGATTAAATAAATACTTAAATTATCATAAGTTATAGGTAATAAATATTTAAATCACTTACGAAACTAACCCGAATGATATCGAAAATGAAGTTATCATTTCCGACGCCAAAGATGTTATGTATTGCACATACCGCCGCCATTGCTTTAAAACATGTCAGCTTCTTTTAGTACATTTTTACAGCGGAGTGAAAGACATCTTTCTACCAATCAAGTTATATATACAAAATTATTTCGAAAAAATTAAATATTTTTGAAGTTAGCACATTTTATTTTTAATAATTTTTAGACTCCGTCAAAGTCAAAAAAGTACTATAAAATTTGACGCTCTTTTTTTTATTTATTAAATTCAATTATTTTGTCACTAAATATTTTATTTATTTACAAGAGAAACAATCATAAATAATTGCTACACTTACATAAAAAAAAGCACTAGCTACCGGGGCCTTCGGCTAGTGCCACTAAATATATTTTAATGTATAATTAAATATGTAATAATCAAAGTTTAAACTGTTTAAAGAATTCACAGACATTTTTCAAATTAAAATTTTTTTTTTCGTAATTACAAACTTTTTCACAGATTTTTGGCGTAGAATACGTCTTACCTTACGGTATGGGCACCCATGTCAGATTGTTATTGTTGTAATCTCTATTTCTTTAATTATAAGGAAACGGCGAGATAAATTTAAAAAAAAATTTTTTTGTAGTCAAATGAAGATGTTAGCTTTCGTTTGACATACATTTCATATTGGTTGATATCTTCCTAATATTTAAATTTCTCAAATGAAAATTTTATAAACACATCCAAACAAATATGTGTGTGGTGTTTGGTTGAGTGTGCCGTAGTGGTGGGTAACACAGTGCTGCGCGAATAGTTTGTAACGTTCATTTTATTGCATAATTTTAGGTGGGAAAATTTAAGTAGAGTAAAGGCAGAGAAAGCGCTGCCAACTACTGCAAAATAACAATGGTGATTGATGCTGTTTGACAACAGCTGAAAGTTGACTATTGATAACACAACCATTGACTTAGTTTTTGCGAGAAATTTAAATGTGAATTTAAAAACATATTTATCCTTTTTTTCCTATCATAAGCCTATATTCTCAAAAGTAACTTTCAAATAATCAAATAGATTTGGGTATGTTATTTATCATTTATCTTTACTATTGATAACTACCATTGACTTCGTTTTTGCGAGAAATTTAATTGATAATTTAAAAACATTTTTATCCTATTTTCCTATCATAAGCTTATGTATATCATCAAAAGTAACTATCAAATAAAGAAATTCATTTGCTTGTATTATTTATCATTATAAATTATCATTATACATATGTTTTCTGTCTTATCGGATGGCGTATTCTACGTTAAACTTAATGGCCGTGTCTCTGACACAGCCTCCTTCTTTTTTTTTTTAAATTTTCGAATATGTAGTATTGTAAATCATTTTTAATATAAAAATCTACAAGTTTGAAGTGGCTTTTTTAGACATTTGAGAATTTTTTTGTCGAGGATCATCAGCGTTTTCTTTCAAATAATGTGTGAATAAAATTGTTTTTATATGGAATGTGCTACGAAAATGCGCACCAGAATTGTTTACGGATTTTGGTAAAAATATTGAAACAAATTTTTTAAATTTAAAAAATTATAGTGAATCGTCAAATTTGAAATTTAGAGAAACTTAATGTGTGTATTGTAAAACTTTTAAAATAATACCTTTTGCATAGCCAAGGGTTAAGATTTGTCAAAGGTGTGGATATAACTTCATAAACTTTATTCAGCTTTCGTTATATAAACACCCTGTGCTTTAAAACTTTAGCCAAGTTCACAACCAAAGTAAAACAAGTGGTGTCAGCAGCGGAAAAGGAAAATGTTGATTACTTCCGTATGCTGAGACAAACTCCACAGAAAATTTAATTGCCGTATTTTAACTCTAGATTTACGTTCTTTGCAAATAGATTTTGCAACTACGCATGCTTAGGCTGAGTACATAGTGGAGCGTCAAACAAAGCTGAGATGGATACACTAAGTAAAGCTGCAAAAATGAAGTCAAAGTCATTGCAAGAAATACAATGAAAGTTGTAATTTTATTAAATATAGTTATATAAGCAGGAACTCTCACCAAAGAATTAGTTTTATGTTTCTTGAGCTTATATTTCTTGTCCGACAGGACGGATTGTTGATGTAGTGTCCCCTCGTCCTTGCCAAGTTTGGTTTGCAGACAAACCGGTTTAGGTTCAAAATCAAATTTCATGCTCTTTTAATTTATTAATATTTTGTACTTTTCGAAAAATACATGAAATAAAAAAAAATATTAGAAGATGTATCCACAAGATCATATGAAAAAGCAATAAGATCTAAATTTTTTTTGTGAATATTTGATGAACTCGATGGTTTAATGAGCTACTTTTTTTAATGCTTTTAAATATTACAAATACGACTCGATTTCATTTAGAAATTTTAGCAAAGTAACTTTACTAATTTTGCACAACTGTTATTTTTCTGTCTGATTCTTAAAAAAACAGTACTAGGATTGACTTCAGCGACCACTGCCTTATTTACTTGATTGGAGTAAGTTGTGAAGGGCAAAAAGAAGGACAAATAAAAACAGGTCATACAGCGTAAGCTTAGCTCAGTGACGGCTGAAGAATTACGTTTGATTCTGTTTTGAGTATGGTTGTTTTTTCCTTATTATTTTTCTCAAACACTAATCAGCTGTAAATCTCAAAAACAATTAAAAAGCGATAGGTATTTACGCCACATAAATACATACATATCACACCATATTTTTGTTTAAACATACATACTGACTTACATACTTGCATACTTTTTTGTACATAATTTCTTCTCTCATAACACTAAATTGTACACATAAAATATATTCAGCGCACATGTGCAAGCATACTTGTATTTGTTATTGCATTTATAGGAGCATAAAAAATCATTTAGCACCAACTGGCGGGCTATCAAATATTCGTATATCGAATAATTTGCAATAACTTTATGCTTCCGAATATCAACCAACGTTAGCATCCATTATTTAGGCATAAAAACTACCCAAAACATTTCGCCAAATCACGAATAACTCGCCACAATAAAAAAGGAATGTTGAATTTCGTTTATGAATGCCATAAAATCCAATAAAAATACTCTACATCAAAGTAATTTGCTACCGCACAAACGGCCATTCGAAGCTCAGTCGTGCGCTCCTCCAACTCGGCAATCCACCTTCACGTGTGTATGTATGTAATTATATGCGTCCAACAGCAATGGTGGGGCAAGACTTCACCCAATTGCAAGGAGTCGAACGAAAGCGCTGTGGGTGTAGGCAATAATGGCATGGCAGTAGAACTTTATCGGAAACAAAATAGCGAATTTCTTCGTCATAAAGTCACAATTGCAAAACGCCGTCGACAATATGTTGCAGCGGCGCATAGTGTAATTTCCGTTTCATGGCAACGAGACATCATGTCGGACGGAGGGGGGTGTTGCAGTTGAATGCGCATTTGAAAAGTTCTCATTGGGCCAAGAAAACGAAAATATCGTCAGTAAATAAATAACCTGTGCAACGCACCGGAAATCACAAAGAACCATCAACGGTGACCAACCAACCAACCAACCAACCAAACAACCAACCAACCAACCAAACAACCAAACAACCACTCAGCCAAACTGTTGAACAGGCAGCGATTTAGCTAACTTGGCAGGCAATTCGGGCGTGGAAGGCAATGCTTAGCAGGCGTTTAGCAGCTAATCGAGTGGGTGGTTGCAGGCGCTGCTGCTGTTGGGGGAATTTGGTTGGTGTGCGAAGGGACGAGAAATGTGAGCTGAAAATTCAACTGCCAGAGCGTGCGTTAATAAGGGAATGTGGCGTACGAGTGTGTATGAGTGTGCGTGCTATGCGTGCACGCGTGTGTGTGTGTGCTCACTTCAATATTGAATGGCGTCAGCTTGTTGCCCACTTAGAATATTTTAACGCATTTCTTTCGCGTTGATAGAATTTCTTATGAATTATACAAGAATATTAAATCCGCCCCACAAAGATATATTTACATATACATATGTATGTAGCATGTACCCTGTAGGAAAAATTAAATCATATAAAGTATAAATCAAGAAAGTATGTTTGTGGAAATTTAGATTCGAGTAGTTAAACGCTGAGCGCAGTCTTTAAAAAGTTCTCTTTGATAGTGATGCAATTTTCGCAAAGGAAAAAAAATGTAACAAAAGCAGTTTATACACATTTTTAGTCCGGTCAATTTGGACAATTGAAATAACAAAAATTCCGACAGAGCTGAATTTTGGTAGAGACTTTGGGTTTACTATTAGAAATAAAGTGTCAAAACTTCAGGTTTTAATGGTTTTACTCGAAACAGTAAATTTGATCAAAAAAGTGCTTCAGACCAAAGTTGTAGATCTTGAAATTCTCTATAAAAATGGTTTTTTCTTTAATAATAACCATTCCTGAGATATTGCGCTTGAAAGAATCACGTTATACTTTTGGCCCTTTATTTCAAAATTTTGCTCTGTCGGAATTTTTGTTATTTGATCGTTTTATTATATTTTTTTTATCTACTTGACATGTGCAGCCAAAAATTTTCGTTTGGAATGTGAAGAACAGCGTATTTTCAAAGATCAATAAGCCTATAAAACTAGTAAACAATTAGGTTTTTTATGTCACTACTCTTGTGCTATTAAATAACATTTCCATTACGACATCAGCTATGTATGGGATCTTGGATAGCGTGTATGGACCTTGTTGCCGAAAATGCTTTTTCGAAAAACAATTCTAAACGGTGTGTGCAAACAAAAAAATCCAATATCTTAAGGTGAATTTCCGCTCGGAAAAAGGCTGAACCAACAGTTATTTAAATTATATTTCGCAGTTTCGCAATAAAACAACGCGTTTTGTGTTGTTTTGAGCGCTCGAGCGTCGTTGTGTAAAGTTGTACTAAACAGTTTTTTTTCAATCACTACTAGGTTTTCCCTGCAAGCTCTCCATTTATTTGCTTGTGTGTGTGTGTGACCTCATAAAAATAATATTGCTCGCAGCCGAAGCATTCACTCACACTACACCTTAACGCAATGCCGAGCACAGCGCGCACTTTCCATAATAAACATTTTTTTATTACATCCGCTCTTAAGATATTTCAATTCCGCTGGTCGTCCGCTGTTTTTGTTGGCAGTTGGCTGCAATGGTGTGGATCGTGGTGGTAGTGTTGCTGTAAGTGGATAAACGGCTGGCCCGTCGAGCAAAGCTTATAATCACCGCACGCACTTCTCCGTCTTTTTCTCCGAATTAAGATGTCTGCTTTGAATGGTGGAACTACTGCTCCGGCTTGCTGACTGGCGTGTCCTGCATCTCATTTACGTATATTTATTTAATATGATTTTCTTTTTGCTTTATGCTGTATGCTTTATGCGGCTGTTTTGGGTGGCATGTGGCATGTGGCAGGTGGCAGATGGCATGGGCTGTAGTTACAAATAATTTGGGGATATTGTTATTGAAATTACTGGCCATCGAAATCAGCCAACCAATCAACTCCTCATTTGGCGGTTCAATAAAATGGCTAAACGTTTTGAATAATGGGTGGTTGACGGCTGATGTTGACACATTTTCGTTTTTGACATTCAGCGGCAAAGTTTCATTATTATCGTTTATTGAAATTGCAATTAAATAACCTTTTGTTGACAAATAGAAATGTTTAATTGCAATTAATTGCATATAATTGAACATTAAGGAAAATATCAAAGAATTTCTAACGAGAGTTTAGCTTTTTCGCGCATAAAAATATTTTATTGTTTTGTTTTTGAGGTGGACTCTTTAAAAGCTAAAATACTTACAGCTGCCGAAAAACATGTGTACAAATTTATTACATAAATATTTTACGTATACTCGTATACTCGTATATATTTGGATGCTTCCTTTTCCAATGACAAACATTCAAGCGTATTTCTACCATTAAAAAAGCGAAAAGGGAGCTGATTGAGGTGAAATATAAATTAATTACGGAAGTCCAATGGCATAATGTTGTCGCCATTTAATTTATTAATTCATAGATAATTGGTGACGTAAAGAATTAAAATGATAAAATACTTAGGTAGAAGTAATATTTATGAGCACAAACTACTGCTAGTAATACTTTTTGGTGCTTTGGCTTGAAGGTAATGCACTCATATTTAGATAAATATACTAGGTATGCACATTAACTAAAGGGTGTTTTGTTTTTAGACGTGTGGTTTTCAATGAGGCAATACTTTTTTCTGAGTTAATCTTTTTGATAACTGTTACTTGATTTATACTCAGTTTGGTTTGCCATTTAAAGACGCCTTTAAGAGTGAATATTCGGCGCGTTATCGCTGACATACGGCCCCAATTGTTGCAAAAAGTGGTCGAAAATTGTGCCTCTCAATTCTTAAAAATAATGGGAAACCCTTATCTTTAAAATAAAGTTAAATTCTGGACCATAGCATTAATTTATATGCGATCTATTTCTTCTTAAAAACCACATGTCTACAAAAAAAACACCCTTTACTTGCAAAGAGTTGTTTTCAAGGCTTCTTGGGGATTGAATTTGACTGCTGCATCACGCATTCTCACGCAATTTCCAGAGTATATAAAATATAAAGTCCGACATTTTTTTATCATTCGCCTCGCGACAGGCAATTTCAAACCATCGAGTGCATCCGTAATCAAAAAAAAAACTTTTTTTGAAAAACATTCGCCTTTCGGGATTTTATCAAAATATTCATTTATTTTGCTACCATTACATTTTTAATTGATTTTATAATTTAATTAGATTCGACGATCAGAGATATTCAAAACCCAAATAATTTGCGAAACATCGCAAAAATGAATTTTAGATTTTCTATATATTCTATTCACTACCTTCTAAGCAAAAATCCGTTCGTCGTACACCCCCCAAAATGGGAGGTTATTGACACCTTAGGGGATGGATCGCCTCTGAATTGTTACTTCCAAGATTTCGTTTTCTTGAACAAAAAATATGAATAAATTTTACTTGCAAAAAATACGAAAATGTAAAGTAATGTTTCTTCGATGTCGTCTTTATTAAGAGGAGAACTGTTTTTTCTGTTAGATTGCACTTTTTGATGAGATCTCATTTTGATTTTTGATATATCAATTTACTTTTATTAAAACTTTTACATATTTTTGCTTTTTATTTTTAACAGACAAAAAGTATTATAAATTACATAAAACGGTTTACTGGGATTTTTCCTGATTTGAATATTAGGAATTGGATTTTTGCAAAGCACTCATTTCACAAATCGTTCGAAACCCGGTTTTTTAAAAGTCGAATAATCGAACAGAAACGCATAAACCAAATAATTTCTCGAAATATGTCTGTGAACAAACTAGCCACAAAACAAATCAATACACGCGCCATCACAATTATTCACGATAACTGTAGGTACAATTAAAGATTAAATCAATTGCAAAATAATCATTATTGGAATTAAGGGATGTTCCAACTATTGACAATGACAACGTCTAACCAACCCCAAGATTACTACGTTTTAGCATCTGCAGTTGACACTTTCCGTCTTGCCCATTGAAATGCCAAAAAAGAGATAATCAACTGATACCACTGATTTCATTTTCAACATTTACGTAATTAATTTCAATTGAGAAAAATGTTAGCAAATGACTACTTAAATAATATGTCGAAATCGATTTAGCTGAGGTACTCGCAAAATATGGAAAAATTATGAATGCACTTGCAATGAAAGCTGAATTCAAAAAAAGCAAAGAAGGTACTTTCACGAATTCTTACAAAGTTTCCCATGGATCTCATTAAAAATTCATAAAAGAATTGAGTCTTATTTACTTTGGCAGGCATATAAAAAGGAAATATGAGTGGCACTTTAAATTTGCTTTTCTTATTTAAAATATAAGTATTTGTCGCAAGTAAATTTTGTTTGTCGAAAAATAAAAGCTTCATTTTTTTTATGTACAAATGTAGGTAAGTATATACGAGTATAAACGTACTTGCAAGTATCAAACGTGTCCACACAGAAGTATTAACTCACAAGAATAATAGCGCACTCCGCCATTCTCCATTTTAAGCCTCGCTCATGATTAAACGGAGTATATGGCACTGCTTTCCTTGGCCTACACTCTGCACATTTTCGCTTAGCTATTTTTTTACTCTACATTTTCCCACAACAGCATCAATTGTTTGAAATCTTTTACAACTTCCGCTCCACGCTGAGAGGTCAGTTGGCTGGAGTGTACGAAATTGTGGGGCCACGATGGTCCTTTGTGCGCGCAGAACACAAACATAGTCCTTGTTTTGTCGTATTGTTCGCCATTTTTCTGTGCCACTGATTGCTTTTACATCCACCTAGTCTCTCTCCTCCCCACATCTTTGGTCGCTTTGATTTGGTCCGTTGAAATATGATTTACGAATTTTTAACTTGTGGCAGCATATTTCTTCACTTGAAAATTACGCTGGCCGTTTATCAGTGGCGTTTTTGTTTTTTTTCAAAATATGTTTTCCCGCTATGAGCACTTTTTCATCTTCATCTGCAACTTGGTGAAAAGGCCCTCTGCCGCAGTGGCCAGTAGCGCCATATGTTGCCGCCACATGGCGACGCGGACATTATGGGCCGATCGGCCATTTAGCAAGTGGGCCGCATTCGGTGGCGGAAGTGCTGTGGAAAGCGCACACATATATACGCATACAGACATACAGTGACGGATTTAGGCTTGATGTCGCCCTGGGCCATGTTTGACCCGCAACGTTCTTTTTGATAGAATAAATTTCATTAAAATGTGATCCAATATTTTCATTTTAAAATAACATTTTCATTATATTAAAACATAATTTTTAATAATTACTAATAAGTATTACAGATACACACTTAAGTAATAAACTGTAGAGAAATAAATAACAAATATTTCTATTTTTATATTAATCAATTTGAAATATTATTTTTGCCTGGCTTTGGTCCACGCAAAAATGTCGATTATATCACCATACTCAATTTCTTGGACTGGTTGAGCTTTTAGACAGCAGCGCAAGAGCATTAAGTCTATCTTGGCCCATACTTGCACGTTAAAACGTGTTTGCCCTTTTTAGTGTAAAAAAATATCTTTCTCCTGAAAAATTTGTAACCGGAATACTCAAAACAAAAAATACGTAGAGCAATGTCCACATTTGGGTAAACATATCGAAGTCTCCGTGAATGGAATAAATTTCATCTATTTTGTGCAAAAGGAATCTTTAAGTTGACAATGTACATGAATATAAACGCCCCTAAAGTCTCTTCTAAAACGTCAGTAAACTTATTGACTATTATGTTGGCAAGATTTTTTAATTCGTTTGTACTAACAGCATTAAAACGATTTAAAACAACATTCCAAACAATGATCAGAATTGCTGTTTCTAAATGCTGCGGTTTTCGTTACAATCCCGTAGCTTTAGATCGCAGAACAAGGAACATAATGTGGTAAAAGACTAATTGTTATGGTTCGTATCTGAAGGCCTCAATAAATACCTGACATAAACATATCTGTTCTGTATTTCGATTCCGAAAAATTTGATCAGAATTCGGAATGAAAGACATTGCTATACATCGAAAGCGACTAATTTTTTTTTGGGTTTTAAAGAATTGTATCTGCTTCCCCGAAAAGAAAATAATAAATTCTAAATCTCAAAAAACTAAATAAACTAACAACTGACCAAATTTGTCGAAATCGAAATCCAGAACAGGCCTGAACGAGTTTAACAAAGCATTCTCAATATCTTTTGTTTTATGCCGCCCCAGTCCTGGGCTTCATGGGCCCAAGCGTAAATACATCACTGCATACTTATGTGCATTTGTATGTACGTACGTATGTAAGAGTGTGTGTGTGAATGCTGTGTTTGGGTCTGTGATTTGCAGTGCTGCGTAAGAGTTCAGACTACTGCTCCGCCCGCGCCCCTCGATTATATTGTGTGAAACTATAATTTGAAGGAACTGTGAAATGTTTTGAAGCTTTTGATTGACGTTCTTTTTGATGTTTACAATTGTTTGTTTTATTGCTTTTTCCCTTGTTTTCCCTTAGCTTTTTCGCTTTAGTGACGATAAATTAACTTTTTTACGCAGTTAACCACTTTTCACTGACCAATCGCTGGCATGTACTCGTATGTGTGTGTGTGTGATTTTTTCAGTTTTGCTGTTAGTTGTTGAACGAGAATTATTGTTTCTAAATTTTATATATGATGCACTCATCAACACATCATTGCAGGCAGGGGTTATGGGCAGATAATTGAAAGCTTTGCAAAAGTACACCCAATTTACGATAAGAATTTTTTTTTCAACTACATTTCTAAAAATTTTAAGATGAATAACAACTTTCTTTGGATACAAACGCACACTCGCTCGTGTATGTATGGATGTGCATACATAAATACATATGTATGTATGTATGTTTGTATGCAGAAGAGAGTTCTCGATGAAATGTCTGTGGCTTTGTGAGTGTAGGAACATTCCAATTTCATTTTGTGCAATTTCTGTTTCTGACATTCACTTAAATGAAAACCTTTAAGGCGTAAAACTGCAGTTTTCATAAAGTTGCAAAATATAAAATGCAAAACTTTACAGGTGAATTGGTTTTTTGTTTGTTTCAGCAATGACAATGAAAGTGCTTGTACTAAAAGAATATTACTCGTACATATGTATGTATGTATGTACTTTCATATATTTTCGAAAATAAAACTGCATTACTTTGGCGAGAGTAAGTGAAAAAATTTATGTAATTAAATATACTAAAAAAATTAATGAAATTAGTTTTCTTAATTACAAAGAATGAGCCCTGGATTAAGAGTTTCTTAAAAATGATATAAATTCATATTCCTTGGTCTGAGAAAAGTTACCTTAAGATGGAAAAAGACTTAAGATGGAATTAGGATTAATGAAACTCGCAAAAAATAAATTGATTTCATTTACTATATCTTTTCACTTTTATAATTTTTGTTTGTTTATTTAAATGTGTATTTTTCGTTGTTACTACTTACATACTAGGGATGTCAATTTTGGGCTTTTTGTTGATCTCGGGCTTTTCAAAATTTGAAAACGAAATCCCGGGACAATCCCGGGATCCCGAATTTCACAAAGTTAATGTATGTTTTTATTGGACAAAAGAATTATACGTAAAATTTTACACACATATAAAACAATTTTTACTTCAAGCACAAATATACATATTTGGTATAGAAACAAATGCACCTACATAAAGTGAAATTATTGTTAATCACCAGTTTTAAATATTAATAAATTACCATTCAGTACAAAAGGCAATACATGCAGTGGAAAAGCACTGTTAAATGCTCTTTGTAGGACATCGCCTCATTACAAAAACTTTCAATTTCTTTTACCAAGCCATCTGAAAAATTGTATGCCTTTTGATTATTGGACAATTGCGAGCTGCTCGTTAAAACTTGATGCAATTCATCTTTGAGACTTTCTTATCCACATCAGGCCCCTCGTCGTTAGTTGTATTAACATCGCTTTTATAGTGAGGCTCATTTTCTACTCCAGCTCATATATAATGGCAAGGACAAAACAAAGCATTGTTATTTGTCGATTTCGAGCTCTCTAAACCATTGAAAGGGAAATTTTTAAGAATGTTACTAAATTTAAAAAATAAATCGCTATTAAAATCACTGTTTTCTACAATTCCGGTATTTAAAAAATCTCCATTTTTCGCAAAAAGGTGTGTGAAATTAGCGACGAGGAATGGTTGATGATAGAAGGATCAGAAACCAAAAAACAGGTTATATTTATATAAATTTTTGTATAAAATACTTGATTGTGATTAATAGGACAGAATGAAAAACTACAAAAAGTGTGACAAAACCTTAAAGTTTTCGACAATCCACAATTTGATTTCCTTTCCAGCATAAAGGGAGAATTCCATTAAAAATAACTCGTCATATTTCTTTTTGAAGTCGAAAAATGTCCGAAATGTACCGTTCCTGTGATATGGAGAAATCGCCCGAGTATTCCTGCAACTATTTTCTTTTGCTTCGCGAGCGGTTCTTTAAAGTTCGCTGATAAATATTTTCGCAAGGCGCTCTTCCTGATAATATTTGTTTTCAAAATAATCTTTCTAAATATTTTTTGAAAAAAAAAAATACGCCAAGATTGTGACAAATTTAAGCTATACACTCGTGGATAAAAGTATTAGAATTATCTTTAGAGATTTTTGGCAATGAAAAGGTAAAAAACGAATTTGGGGAATATATCGCCAAAAATTCGGATAATTTTTTGCATTTGGTATTTTAGAGTTTTAGCGATAGCGAAAGTGTGTTTTATTTTTGACAATAAACTTTCGTTGGAAGGAGCTCGCTCAACGACTTCATTCTGTTTTATGTTTTAGAGCTTGGTATGTATATGTTTTTGTTTGCGTATGGGTATTTCACTGGACTTACGAAAACAGTCGAGAAGCATTATCTTGCTGTAAAACTTAAAAAATGCAAAAACCCTTTAACAAACCCAATTAAAGCGCATGAATGTAATGTGTTTGGTATATTAAATTTTTAAGTATAAAAATTTATTTGCCTAAAATATCAACTTGTTTAAAAAATATTAAAATTTGGTATCATTCCTCAAAAATTACTTAAGTTTTAACTAAATTGACTATGCATAAAATATGTACAATATTTTTGTATAAAAATATCTAAATACTTAAAACTGCTTATGGATAGCTAATAATCTGCTCTCATTTTTGTGTCGTAAAAATGACTAGTGAAATGAATTTGAAAAACATACTCGTAAAAACTTTTAAAAATATATTTCCATCTTACAACGAAATGTATTTTAAAACTATTCAAATTATTAATAGTAAGTAGACCTACATACGTGTAAGAGTAATGGAAGATCCCCAAACATTAAATAGAAAGTTAAAAGTATTTAAAATTACAATTATACGTATGTGTTTAAATATCTATGTACAAAATATGCGTGTAAAAGCTTAAATTTAAAAATATTTGATTTTGGTTTATGGACAATAACAGTACATTTTGGTTTTGTCGCAGCAACTTGTGTTAAATAATTTTCCAAAAGTCAAAAATGTTTACAAACTATATAAATATACATATACATATGTATATTGTACATGTGTGCATTCTTACAAATTTACTATAATTTAGTTTGTACAGAGCAATTTATTGTTCTAATTTTTTGAATAAAAATTTTACTCGTTCAACAATAAATTTTTTTATAAACGAGTTTATGTTTTCTCTCATTAAAGAAATGCACAAATTCGTTTTAATGTTATCACAACTGTAATTTTTTTCAAAATTTTCACATTCAATGCATGTGTGTGCGCTAAATTCGTTGCTGCTCGTTTGTATGTGTGTATGTGTGTATACGGTCAACTTATTTTACCACTAACCCTGGAAAGTCACGAGTACGCATAAGTAGAGTATACATATGTATATGTATGTATGTAATTATAGGAAGAAGAAGAAGAAAGCTAAACACCGCACTATATACATAGGTATGTATGTATGTATGGGTACAAGTACATACAATACCAACTTCTGTTTCTTAGGTTAAAAATTGTTGAAAAATAATAGCTAAAACATACTTAAAGCACTGCAGACACGCGCATACAAATAATTACTTCAGAAATATTTAAAATAACTCATCTAACTAAAAACTCACAGAGTTACTGCGAATGTAAAAGAATTCACACAAATACATACATATGTTCGAAAGCAATAACTTAAATCACATGTTCTTGTTTTTTTTGTTTTTTTGTTTAGTTTTAGTTTCGTTATTTGTAATACAACACACACGCGGAACAAATTCACCATTCATAAATAATTCTCGCAATTGGCTTAAAATCTAATTAAGAACTACATATGTTGGTATATAAAAATAGAAAGGCAATCACTCATAAGTGTATGTATGTATGTGTGAGACTCGTGTGATCGCACTACCGATCGCTGAGTTCCACTACAGTTGCTTAGGAATACTACGAACTATTTGTCATTATCGGTAGCGCGTCCTCTTTGTCATCTAACAAATCTCCAGGCACCGTCTTCAATAGCGTATAGCTTTCGCGATGCATGAATTTGTGTTGATGCTGCGCGATGAAGCTGCTGCCGCGCCGCAACGATCGGCGACCCATCTCCAAAATCTCTAAAGTGGGATCGCGCGCGAAGACGAAGTTTTGATATGCACGCACGAAAATAAACACAATGGCGAGTGCGCCACCGAATATCATCAGATAGGAGCAAATAGGTATGATGATCGGCGCAAACACAGTGGCGAGGTAGATCCAACGTCGTATTGCTGGAGTTAACTCGGAAATACCCTGAAAAAGAAAACCAATAGTTAGTTCGAGCTGTAATTTGCATTAGGCTCCGCAGAACACCCAAATTCTTACTTCTTCTAGCCACATAACTGGAAACACGAAGTCCCGAAAATCTTTAACTGGATACACATCTTTCGCGCGTGTCACTTTCAGATTCAGTTGTATGCGCACTTTTCCCTCAAGTGGAACACCCAATTTCTGTCAAAAAATATAATGCGAAAGTGAAAAGTCTTTCTTAATTATTTTGTATGTTTGTTTCAGAAGATTTGTCACTTACCGATTGAATTTTAAAATATGTCTCATGCGCGCTTTTGTTTGGCTTGAGTCCCACAACCGAATTCAGCAACGAGTCATCGGCTTGATAAAAATGCGGATTTGATATATATACGGGTGCGCCATACTGACAGGGGCTTATATTCTGAAGTCCTTTCAATGGTTCAAAGTCGCTTGGATTGAAGCATTCATTTTCTGGGTTGGTCGATGAGTCGCCATAAGAGCTCTCTGGCAAGATATATAGATCAGCACCGATGCCTAAGTGGTTACAAACAAGCATATGAATCAGAGAGCATATCTCCGGGGAATATACATTTACTCTTACCATCCTTCTGTACGCCTCTTTGGTACTGCAGGGGTATGACGCGACACAGGTCCTTGTCGTAAAGGTAAACCATATCCGATTTTGTTATATCGCGCGGTGGAAAGAATGAACCTTCGGAGGCGGCAATACGATTACAAGGTGGCTTGTGCCAGTGCGGCAAGTGGTCGAGTCCATTGAGACGATCAATGTAGCCAAATTCATCCATGCCTTGTAGACCCGTCTTTATAGTTGAGATTTCGGTCAATGTGCCGTTGCGCTGCATAAACAAAATATAGAAAATGGCAAGAAATGATAAAGTGTTTGTACAGATGGCCTTTAAGTCTACTTACGCCAAGTAAAAGTCCCATACGTTCCATTGGACGCAAATGTTTTGGATAAAATCGATGCGCAAGACTAACGAGCGCGTCGTCGTAGCCAAACACCAACTGATCGGCGGTCACATTGATGAAAGGCTTGAACTTGGCTGCGGTCAGCACTACGGAAATGGTCTTCGAAAGCAGATAACCTAATTTTGGACTAAGACTAGTAAGAGTCTGCAAACAATGAAGCAAGTCAGAATTGTTTTTTTTGTTTTGCGTTAATTATAGTAATGCGGTACTCACCAGTAAAGGAATATTGGGTGTGACTATCGGAGTATTCTTGTCTATGCTTAATTCGGGAACGAATTGTAGAATTTTCTTGTGCTGATATGACACTGTTTGATTTTCGAAGAAATGAATGTTGACTTTTTGCATGTCTTCTCTTTAATTGGGAAATGAAAAAATAAGAAAAAAGTACAAAGGTTAATCTAAGCGTGATAAGGCATAATAACTAGAATTAAATGAAAAAAAAAAAATTATAGTGATCTATGTACATATGTATGTATGTATGTATGTATCCATAAAAGAGGCGAGGCGTACATAAAAAAACATCCTGTCATAATAAAATCAACACTTCTCCCTAATGCTGTTATGTACCACATGCTATGTACGCTCACATGTACGAGTTCGTGGCCAAAGTCAAGGTAAGTCGCTCCCTGCAGATGTATAAAGTTTAATTTAGCAATCATAACCTCAATGCTTTCCTAATGCATTGCAATAAAGCCGTTAACCCAACTATATGTTCACAGCTCATCACTCGATGAGTTGAATGTCAAGTTCAGCGACAAACAGCGACAGATCTCACCCTAAAGGTGCGGTGAGGAAATTCCCATATTTGCAAACGATCTGCTCTTCAAATATCTCTGCCGAGTTCCGTTGCCACTGTAGCTCGTCAAATACATATAATTGAGTGTTTTTTTTTGTGTTTTTTTTTTGTAATTGCTGGTGTTGTTGTTGCCGAATGACACATTGTGCTCGTAGGTGTAAATTAAATCTAATCACGAATTTTTACATTTAAATATTTATTATTGTTTACACTTGCCTATTGTCAGCGGTTGTCAGTGTTTCTTGCACATTTGCCAGTTATAAACTGTCTCTCTGCTCATACTTTCCTGACAGTCATTCACATCTTTATTATTTGTTTTTGCAGTTGAGGTACTTAGTTGCGGTTTTTGTAAATTTTTTGTTTGTTTGTTTATTGTGCCTTTGACGTTTCAAGTGCGACATCGCCTTCATTCATTCATCATTACGGCATAGCCGCTGCACAAAAAACGAAAGGTGACTGGTATTGTGACGTTCCGTCAATGTGGACGCCCATTTTGCCGACAAACGAAAGAAGTCGCCCATTTACTTGCGGTTAAATACTTTTATTACCTGCCGACTGTAAAGTATTTTACGATTTTACTTTTGAAACTTACACTGCTTGGTTTCAAGGCTTGTAAACACAGTTCAATACCGGAAAGAATTCCTCGACAGTCGACATATCTACATACATATTTACCAGCGTTTGTTTTTCATGTATGGAATTATATTTGTACATTCTCTTTATTTAAGAAAATTCGTTGGTTCACATTAGTTACTGCCCAGAATACACACATTTTTTTTTTCTATATTCCGGCAATGTTAATTACCTCAAAATAAGTAAAATTATCGAAAATCTTAGGGACGCATCCAAAACCCAATCAACAATTGAAAATATAAAAGATTCTTGCATTCATAACACAGGTTTACACAGTTTTTGAAATGAGCAGGGAGAAGCGTTTCGCTATCAGGTCAAGTTTTTTAGATAACTGATAAAGGCGAATTATCAACTTTGCACTATTAACTATTATTTTGTTAGACAAAATTTCTACAATTAAAAGTGAAGTGCAGTCGAACTGCGTCGTTTGTATTTGGCAGGGTTTGTTCAACGTATCAGATACCAAAAATACTCGCTGAGCATACCCTCATCCTGAAAACCTTTGTAGTTTTTTTTTTCGATTCTTTGTAAATCTTGGTGAAGTCGTTCTGCTTGTTCGTCGCTAGTATCGCCCAAGTAATATTGTAAACGAATAACTATATGTCGGCATATCTTTATTTTGAAGGGACGATATTGATAAGATATTATCGGTTATTACCAATAACGATAGGTATGGCAAATATCGTTATTTTCCTGAAATCGCTTACCTCTAGTCGCTAAGAAAACACAATAGTACCAACATACGAAAACTTAAATACCCGACATAATGGCGGGAAATGGGCACCAGATTTGAATTTGGTACACAAAAATACATGAACAAACGCTTCTGTATTATTGTATTAAAAAATGTACCGATATTTGTAAACCGGAGTAATTAAAAAATTCAAGTTGCTAAAATACAAAATTCTTGTAAATTAACTTTATAAGTAATCGAATTCCATCGTGCATAAGTCATGAAAACGCCCCTTTTATCTCCATGAACGAGTATGCTGATCTATTCCCATTCAGCTAGAGCAAACATTCTCTAACCTTAATGTTTGTTGGGTGACGTAATCTTCAATAAATTGAAATGCTCAAGGAGTATCATTGGCCGATCTGGCTGAGTTTGTATGTGCCTAAGAGTTCGAATACCAAACTGTTTGTTGCTCATTACTCAAATTGTCTATCATCTGTTTGACACCAGGGTTATCAGCAAATCAAATATTAAAAGTTCAACATTCGACATGCGACGATTTTAAGTTATTAATTGGTAATAAAAAAAAAGAAACGGAAATATTTTGTGGCATACGTTTAAATTAAAACGTTTTCACAATTTAAATATAGAAAAACAGTAAAATATAATGCATTAAGGCTTGAAAAAAACAAGCTTGCCAAAATAATATACAAAATAAATGTTCATTTTTCTGTTGGCCTAGTAAATGTTAATATTTTAGAATTTTTATTGAGCTCAAATAAAATTAAAAGCTCACAACAATTTTGTGGCAAAAACTTGAATTTTTTATTTCAAAAACCTGCATTCACAAAATCGACGAAGTTATAAAAAACAAATTAAATTAAAGAAAATAACACAATGAAAAAATTACGCTTCATATTTTTTTTAAATTTCATTAATTAAATGTTTTTATATTTGTTCAATCTCCCGAATTTGGACGGGCAACCATTTTATGAAATCACAGTGTTATGAAGCGCTATTCGATTTATTATCTGTAAACTTGCTGTTATTCGAAAACAAATAACTACACACATATGTATATATATACATGCATGTACAATTGTACAAAGTTCAACATTGTTGGAAATATAGTAATATACTCGATATTACTATATATCCAACGATGTTGAACTTTGTACAATTCGTTGTTTTGCATACGCACAAATTTTTTCCTGTGTATAATTTCTTTTAAAGCAAATGTTATTAAAAAAGTGTATTCTGTTTGTAATTATTACTTTCCGTAAACAAATTACTTTGTTACTTCATAAATCAATCAATTTTAATATTTTAATAGTCTAATCATAAAACATCAAAGCGATAACAGTCTGGAAATTAATCTTAAAAACAGCTACCAATTAAAATACATTTATACAGATCAGATATCAACAGAATACTGTTATCTAAGTTCCATTATTATGGACGTCAATCATTTTGAAATAATAAAAAATATACTTGTCATAATTGAGCAATGGCTAGCCGTAGTAACTGCAACTTATTTTAAGCTTTAAGGCCTCCGGAAATCCGTAGTGAAAGTCAGGAATCAAAATTATATTAAAACATATGGATTTTTCGATTTTGTTTAAGCAAACAACTCGTACATAGAACGGAATTAAATGGGAAAAGCTCTTTATATGGCTTTAATTTTTTCGTTGCTGGCAAATTCAGAGCTTATCATTAATTGGCCATATTTCCCTGCTCTATTGTAGTAATTGAAAATTGCTTATTTCTAAATATTAACTTTTCATTTAATTACGTTTTCAAATTTGTTTACAATTTTCTCTCATTATCGATTTAACACTTTATTTGCCAAACAATTTATAATTATAAAACTAGCAGTAAATAGTTTTTTTAATAAAGCGTATTTGATTTGTTCAACGTGGAAGGGACCTTGAATGTTAACTGGCGCTTTTAAAAACAGTAACAATAAGGCGCGTAAAACCTTGAAATTTGTATCAAATTTTGACGTCTTCCAATAGAAGACGCTAATCACAAGAAGTGAAGTTTAGTGAATTAATGATTTAAGCCCTCACAATTTCACTGGATTTTATGATAGTATGTATGTAAATACCTACCTGGATACATTTTTCTTAAATATTCGGCAGATCTGTGCCAATGACACTTGGGTGGCAAAGTACTTCGTTTGCTCCATTTGTTTTTATGTAGCCATTGTAAGCAAATACATATGTACATATGTATGTACGAGTATCTACACATGGTATGTAAGTATGTACACATGTTTTAGTAATTAATTTATTATTTTGCTTGCAATGCATACTGAATTAATAATAAAATTAAATGCAATTTTATTTTGTGAGTTGTCGTTGACTCGTTTTTTTTTAGTGGAGTTGGCGAAAAACTCTCTTGCGACATACAGACATATGTACATAGTACTTAGCTGGCGAAAAAATTTTCAACAACGTCTAAAATTGCACATGCACATTTATATTGCGAATAATAAATTTTTTTGCAATTGCAGTGCCTTTTCAATCGACCTGGTTTTCGCTTTTTTGCAGGCGATTCGTGCTTTCTATGCTATTTACTTCTTCAATAATGCTAGCTGAGCATTTTTTTCCATTAAAGTGTTGAAAATAATTCGACGGAAAGCAGAAAGTCAATGGAATATGTGCGTGTGTGTAATGAAATGTCGAAAGACACTTTTTACAGATTATTGTATTTTGATAAATGTACTCTAAATGTTAAAATATTTGCACTTAGGAAACTCCAGATTGACAAACAAGTCTTCTTCGGGTATTTTTATTTAAAATATTGAAATTTTTTTAATTGAATAGAGTTCAATGGATTTGCTCTAATGACAAAAGTTAACAATAAGTAAACCTTTACTGAGTAAATAAGACGTGGGCAAAGCTTAGTTTATTACAAATATTTAGTTTATTATTTTCCTTTTCAGTGAATAAACAAATTAGTCTTCTTGTTCACTAAACAAATTCGTTGATTTGACAGAACGAACATTTATTTATTTAATTACGAAATCCTGTTAAATTTTGTTTTTATCTCAAATAATAAGAAAAAATAAAAATGCCTTTATTAAAACAAATTTAGTTTATATTATTAATAATTATAACAATTGCAACTAATACATATGAGTGTATATGTATACAAGATGAACTTTTAAAGAATTTTTTCTTTTATTTTCGGGGCTCTTGAATCATAAAATAAGCCAATGCAAGGAAAAAATTTGTAGATAAGAGTAGTTTAAGAAATTAACAAATATTGCCATAAGATTTGTGTCACCCAATGAAAGTGTACCCAGAAATAGTTTTCGTAAATAAAGACATTTTCCCACTAAACTACTAAGCTGTCTGTAGTGATTTGGAAACACTACCTACAAGGTCGTTCTTTGTCGAGTGGCTTTAAAGAAGAAGAATAACGAACTGAGCGAAAAGAACGAAATGAAAAGATAAAGTTAAGTTAAGAAAGGGCTAAGAAAATACGCCCATAGAGTAGGCAACAACTTGATACAAATAATAGTTTTTAAATAAATTTTTTAAAGAAAGACATTAAGTAATCCCAAAAGGTAAAGTCGTCCGATAGATTATGAGTATACATATACAACGTACTGTGTCTAATTAGTTCGGAAGTTTTTTATTTGTATATATTTATATCTGTCGACATCTTAGATAAGATAAGATTAATTACGAGGAGTGGTATACAGTGCGATCTAAAATATTTAGAATGATACCCCTTTTGATTTTAAGGCGAGGGTAATCTTCACTGAAGACCTTCAAGAAGATTTTCATACATTTGAAGACATATATTTTGAATGAACCCAATTTGAAGAAAGTTTTAAGATAGAGTATATTCTTTAAAACATCTGAATTTAACATGCATTAGCACTCCGCACTCTGCGATCAAGTACATTGTAGTTTCGTCAAATTCTTCGCTTATTCTGCAGATTGTCTCCGTGACCAACCCAATGCTATCCCTAAATTATCTCACGGTATGCCTCTTAGTTGTGGCCGCTGCGGTCGAGTTGGTAGCGGTGCATGCTATAACTTGATATGCCGGTGAATTCGAGGTTCGAATCTCAGTCAGGGCAAACAAAATCTTAATAATAGAAAAAGTTTTTTCTAATAGCAGTCACCCCTCGGCAGGCAATGGCAAACCTCCGAGGGTATTTCTGCCATGAAAAAGCTTCTCATTAAACACATTTGCCGTTCGGAGTCGGCACAAAACTGTAGGTCCCTCCGTTTGTGGTAAAATATAAAGACGCACACCACAAATGGTAGGAGAAGTTCGGCCAAACACTGAGCTATATAGTGTACGCGCCAAAATTATATATTATATATATGCCTCTTAGTTCCTTAGCTCTTCCGAGATTAAAATCTTCCAGAAGGGCATTCGACTTTCTTAAGCCTGTAAGATATTTTCATATTTGACCACTTCTAGAATTTGTTCAGTTTTCTTGAAAACCTCCAACTGTGTGGGATGATAGCTCAAAAACCCTCAAAGGACAATTGAATGGAGAGGCAGCTGCTTTCCTAGCAAGACGGAACGCCATCTCATTCCCTGTTTGTCGATTTCTTACTTTAATAATTTAATATTACTTACCTATAAACGAATGGCCCCACTTCCGTCAATCTTGGCTTTTCCCCATTCAGGAAACCATCTGGATTTGTGACATTATAAATATATACTTTAGTAAGACGTATGACACCAGGTCGCTGCCAATAATGAAAACTTAACGTATCATTCCATAGCCTTAAATTCTATAAAGAGATTTAAAACAAAATATTAAAATTTTTGAATTTGGATAACATTTCAAATTTATTATCTCAAATATTTGATCCGCTTTAAATAGTAACTCTATTTTTTTATTTCTTTTAAAATTATTTATGTGCCTACCTTTAATATAAAATAGTCCAGCCATGGTATGGTTGATAACATTATTCCTAAAATTAATGTAACTATTCCAATAATTATCACAGCTAGTCTATCTGAAAATAAAAGCGAGAGTAAAACAAAACAATGTTAATAAAATTATGAAATAATCAGATATTATTTAAAAGTTTGAGTATTCATTTATTTTTCATTTCGTTATTTAAAACGAAAAAACATGCCTAAGAAGGTGTAATGTCGAAAGCGGTTTGCCTCCAGACCAAATTTGCCAAGGAAAGCGATGTTAATTTGACATATTCTAAAATTTAATTTTTAGTAAAGTTTATACAATTTTACTAATGTGTTTACTAATAACCATGAAGTTTCTAAACAAAAACTATAATAATTAGCTACATATAATTTTATTCAGAAAAACTCTGCTTTGACCGTATAGGTGAACTATAGTATAGTAGTAGTATAGTAGTACTATCTTGTAGATTTGTGAAATGTAATAAATATGTGAACGCATAATGTAAACTCAAGAAGTATTAGACTGTTAACTTAATTTTATTTTTTTAAAACTGCTCAGTATATACAGATGGTGTTTTTTTTTTAAGAAATTACATTTAATTTGTGTATTGAAATTTATTTAAAATATGAAACTAAGTATTCTAAAATTTCTGTAGACTTGTTTTTGATCCAATTTTTTAATTTTATTACAAAATGTACACTGATTTAACAAAATTTCATCAAAATTTCGAAATTTTTCAAACAAGTTTTTAGAATTTTTTTTAATATGCAGTTTTTTGGATCTAAAACTAAATAGACTGAGAAAGTGTAAGTCTTATGTGTCTAAAAGTTATCAATGAATTTTGACAATTTTTTTCCAGGCGTTAGTAAAAAAATTGTCAAAAATGGGTGGTAATCCGTAGCGACTAGAAACTTGCACTTTATTATAACGAAATAAAATGAACTAGTAATCTGCATAGTTTAAAAAATTAAAATTTTTTTTTTAAAGTTCGAAATTTTTATGAAATTTAGAAAAATTACTTCTACATTTTTTATGCGCGTAGAGTTTAAAAAATGTTTTTTTAATGAAAAATAATTTTAAATAATTGCTGGATAAATAAATTGTCCAAATGTGTCAATTGCTATAATTTGTGAACAAAGTGTAAATGTATCCATGTCTGTTAAAGTTTGAGATAACAATTTATTCTTCTTTCGAATTTTTCTGTGAAATCTTAAAGATAAAGGTTATTAAATATTAAAATTGCCATCAACAATTTATATAAAAATGCCGTTTTGGGAAAATACCACATTTATGTACATATACATATATGTAGGTACATGCGTGTCTCTTGAGCAAAAATTAAAAAAACCAATAAATTAATTTAAAAATGAAAGACAAAAGCATATTATAGAAGGGTCTAGTCCGGCACTAGTTTGGCGGTAGTCCATACCCGCTTTACATTCACCTTTTCAATTTGTTCGTGTGGTGCTAACTCAGAACGGATGTTGTCATACGTCGATTGCATTTATTTACATTACAAATAAACAGACAATAATCACAACGTGTTAATTGAAGGCAACAACAACCACAATAAGAAAATCGCCAAAAGAAATGTATATTCACAATGTCTCACACTGCAGTACCTTCGTAATATATTTACATAATTAGGTATATACGTATGTATGTATGTATGTATGAGTATGTATGTATCTAAGCAGATATAAGAAAAACGTACATAAATGTTGTTAAGATGAACGATGCTGTGCCGTCGGGAACTTTGGGAATTTCCTGTTTATTATTTTAGTAAACGTAAATCGCTAGTCATCGCCTACAAGTATCTGAATATGTACATATATGAATTTGCATACAAGCATATGTACATACATACATATGTATGTTATATGGGATCCCATATGTACGCAGTATAAAATTGTATTGCGGTCCGTTGATTGCGTAATAAAATTTAGGCACTTTCGGAAACATACCGCAAGGACATTTCGTCGGCATTGAATTGAGCGAATTATTGAAATTCCCAAAATTCAGCTATGTGCTGAATTGAAATACCTGTTTATGATTAATCTCACTTACGTATATATGTATATATTTTCTGTATTATTTTGTAATATTCTTGAAAAAAAATCTTAGCCGACCGATGTGAAATTGTATTAGTCAAATTCACAGAAATAAAGATAAAGTAAGAAATTTTTCAAATATCAAATATCATCTCAGTTATGAAAAAAAAAAGTTTTAAAAACCAATTTCCTCTTACCCATAGACCAAAATTTCACATGTACGAATTTCGTTGGCAGATTTGTATAGAGCACAAAGGATTCTTCACATTTCTGACAAGTGAGCACATCCACCCAAGTGTTGCTATGCTTATAGAAGTTCGCAAACTGTTTCCGTTGGTTTTGCTCATATTCTGGTTGTTCCTGTTGCCTCGAATCCACGCTGCTTTTAAAGCCAATATTGCAAATGTGACGCAGCAGCGAACGCATCGCTTTGAACTGCCATTTTTGATTGCTCAATCTAACCATTATGCATTAGTATAACGGATCGATCACGACATTTTCCATGTTTTGCGAAATTCTAAGAAAATCGAAATTGTTTGCATGTGCAAAAATGGCTCAATCAGTGTAGTAAGTGAATGCAATCAATCAATTGTCGAAGATCTTAAATCAAATTTCACTTTATAGTTTAACAGCATGCAATTCATGTGCGCACATTCTGTTGAGCAGGTTTTTAATTTTTTTTTTTTTGGTTATATAATCACGTATTATTTATATATACATATACATATATATATATATTTTTTATTATAATGCTAAATTGAATTCAATCAGTTTAACCACTGCAATCACACAATTATTTTAGTCCAATTGAGTTCTCCATTTAATTACTTAATTAACTCTAGCGCAAAGCGTTTCGTTTTCATTTCTGTTAAACTGATCAAAAAGCAAACTTTAAACTTAGAAAGTTGCCGAGCGAATGGCGAGAGTGCGCCGCAGCGTTTGGTTCTTTCTTTGAGCCATAACTTTTTAAACGCAAATGTTTTTTTTTTGGTTTATTTGTGCAAGCGAATGCAACAGAAATGTCGAAATTTCGAAATATACCGGTGAAGGCAATTTTTGCATTGGCCACTTTTAAAATTCATAGCAGACAATATTTTGCAGCGTCAACACTATTGCAGACAAACCTAGATATGAATATGTATGCGTTTTGTTTGTATTTAAATATAAAATTCGGCTTTTGAACTCATGGCAAAGACAAAACAAATGTAAGTATGTTTTGAGATAATTTAAGCTTAAGACTTAGAGATCCGTTTCATCAAAATTTTCGTCTGCGTCAAAGTATATTGCATATTAAGAGTTTATATTAGATATTTTTTTGTCTAATTAATACATACAAGATTTTATTTTTCTACACTATTTTATGAATAGAACACAAAATGAAACAGACATATTCTATAAGCTCTTCTACCTAACAAAGTTTCAGGAATATGTATTTAAAAAAAAAATACTTCAAAGTTAACTTACACAAGAATAATCATAAAAAAATAACTTTCATGCATGCTACGTAATAACTCACAAAAAATAAACATACTTTTACAAAGTAGTTTATTTTAATATTTTAAACAGGTGTCAAAACAATTTTGAAAATATATTCGTAATACGAAACCAATCGGCCAATTACTTTAAAGTAAATAGTTTTATGGCCAAAACAATAACACGGTTTTTTGCAACTCCTTTCTTTTCTATCCCCAACGCAAATATTTGATGCAGTTAATTAAATTAGTTTTTAATAGATGTCCAATCTTTTTGAAGTTGTTATTGAAAATAAGCTTTTGTATTTGTTTTTTATTTGACACCTACTACATTAAAATATTTAATTTAACATATTAATTGAACTGATGTTGAAAATTAAAGCGGTGGCAGCCTTTTTTTAGAATATAAAACTTTGTAAATCGCAATCGTCTGGCACCCAAAATGCAATAGCCGATTGAAATTAAATTTAATTCATATTTGAAATAGGTGGCCACTCTTTTTGAAATATATTTCTTAAATGAAACTCTCATAAAACTCTTTCGTTTGACACCCATAATGCAATATTTGGTTAAACTTATCAATTTAATTTAAATAACATTTTTTTAACAGTTGCCACCGGTTCTCCTTAAAAAATATGTTCATAACGACACTTACTTAAATTGCATTTGACTGACACATTTATTGGAATATTTCAATGTAATTCAATTTGACGTATTGGTGTTGCTCTCTTTGAAACTATTCAATATTAAAAAAAAAGTATTATAAGTATTAATTTTATTGAATTTTAATTTAAAAAAAAGGTGGCAACTTTCTTTAAAATTAGTTATGTGTTATTTGTTTGAGCTTGTTATTAATTTAACTTAATTTTTAAACAGCCGGCAACTCTCTTTGAAAAATGTTTCATATATTATTCCATAGTTAAAATAAATTTATTTGTGAAATTTTACTCAAACCCCTTTAGCCTTTTCGGCATCCTCATTCAAAAACATTCACCTTGTAATATACATATGTATGTATGTATATAAGTAGTTAGGATTAAGTAAAACTTGATACAAAAAATTCCAAAAATTATATTAATTTTTCATTTAAATTGCTTTCGTGAAAACGGCTGTAAGTCAAATATCCAACTCAGGAGCATTAGCAGCTACGGTTGCATTGAACACAATATTTTTAGTTTCTCTAGAGAATTTCAAGCAAATACCGTAACCTTCTGGCGTCCCAGGATCGAAAAAATTCACACAGTCACCATATTTTTGAAATACGTTCTTAATTATAATTAATTCATATATCAAATTAATGATCCTCAAGCCAAGTACCATTTCATTCAAAGTAATAACGAAGAATTCTTAACCTTATTTCTTTCACTATAGAAAACATTACAAAGGTGAGCAAATTTCAAAATACGTTTAAAACCTAAGGATATGTAGATATGTAAGATTGCAACTTGAATGGGCTTGTTATTAAAAAAAAAATACAAATTATGCCAGAAGTATGAGTACGTATGTTTTTTATGTAAAAAATGCAGCAAAAGTGCGAAAAATTCTTAAATTGCACGCCAAAGTTCAATTGGGCGACCAAAACCGCCTATAAACTATGTCACAAAAGTTATAATTATTTACCTTGCACCGCCCCTACAGCCGGGTCCAACTACAAAATACAACAAATAAGCCACAAAATAAGCGGCGCACGGTCGGATTTGACCTTGAATTTGCAAAAGCGTTGCTTTTATTTGCATGCTTCGCCTCTTTTCTTGCATTTTACAACGACATGTGATACACAATAGGTATCTGTTGTTGTTGTTGCTTGGCTGTTAAAACTTGCTACTCTCCGCTGGTGTTGTTGCCAACGATGCGGTTAATTTGTTAAGTTGTGTTGTTTTTGCTTTTCTTGCTACCGAAGATCGCAAAACGCTTACGGCGACGCGCTCAGTTCGGCAATCGCTTCAGCTGGTCATCTGGCTCGGCTCGCTTGCGGAACAGTGAAAGTTGCGCAAATATTCAAAAATGGTCAATAAAACCGATGCGAAAATATGTAGACAACATCTTCAAGGTCAAGGGAATTCCACACTGCCACACCATTCATGCAGTCATATTTCGAGTCATATTCCGCTTAAGTAGTAGCCGTTAATTAAATATTACATAAAAATCAAAATAAAAAAAAAAATTAAAAAAAGGAAATGTTACATAGTTGAAGCTTTAAAATATCTTTTCATACCTACATAATTTCATGCGAAATCGTTTGTATGTACCTGTGTGTGCTTAACTGCTAGTTGCCAGCTGAGGTTAAGCCTCTCGGCGGGTAAATGGCCATAAAGTTAAAAACCCGAAAAAATACATATTTCACGCACATATGGACACACATAATTAGACGCATTGGATTCACTACTGGTTTGTGGCGGTGATCCGTTTTGGACATTCAAACATTCAAATTCTTTACCGCGCTGTTGCGCTATTTCAGCCTCTGTCTGCCCCCAAAGCAACCGCTTATTTACGAGTATTTCGCTACGTTTACAGTACTCACAGATTTATGATATGCACCCATGTATGCACATACATATATATTCGCACATATGCATTGATGGGCATCACTAGCACGGGTACGCTTCAAAAATATAAAAATATTGAATTGCACAAGGAATGACATATGGCCAACTCAAGTTTCGGCTCAGCTACTAAAACTAACCAAAGCACTTGCCACTGAATCTGTGTAGCTGAGCTGCACAAAGCCTATTGAAGCTAGTACACAGGCGTTCGCCCCAAACTCGCTCGCACAGCCTACGTCGCGCTGTCACTGAGGGGGCAGTAACTTTAGTTTTACAGTAGCTCATTTTCAGCCCCTTTGCCATCAAAAGTCATTGAGGGGTTCGCTTTGTCGGTGCTTGCGTGTGCATTTGTGGTTATGTTTGTTGTAGCTATACATTCGAATAGTTATTGTTATGAGTGACTGGTTAATTCGACATGGCTAATAAGCATTTAGGACAAAGTGAAATACATACAAAGTACTTTATAAGTAGTCTGAAGACAGTTACTTACTAAATATGTTGTAAATACTTCTAGTTTGCCCACATTCGAATACATACAAATATACGAAGCGCTTGATTTTAAATTAGTGCCTTCAATTGTTGTTGGCGAAGCTTTAAACTTGACTGCCACACAAGTTTGATGTAGTGAAGAAATATGCACTCTTAGGCTCAAGTTGAGCACCACTTACTTATTAGCACTTTTAGCGAATGATTTGTAGATGTTGCACCAAAATATAACAACAATAAAAGCAACGGGGATTTTGATGAATCTATTTGTAAATGTAGTGTATTAATTTCTTTTTTACCATTTGTGTAGTGTTCTAAATATCATCTTTAAATACAATGTAAATTGCAACTATTGAAGTTTTATAAAAATCGAATAGTTATTATGCGGCTAAGTGTTTGTGTGTTTAACTAACCGCTGAGGATCGATTGATTATAAATTGGCGACTCATTTTTCAATCGGCCAACTGCTCTTTGTCGAATAGCAAAAGTTAGATAAGAAACTGGAGTATATGTACATAAGTAGCTGAACCAAAAAAGATTGAATAGTAATAATGTACTGTGTGCAAGGTGAGGTGTCGCATAGAATAAAAAAATAAATTGAAAGAGAACTCTGCGGTTCTTCCATTCTTGCTGATAAAATAAGATTTAGTACATTATTTTTTTTCAGCGAAAGAAACAGAAAAAAGTTAAAATTATTTATTTCAGTTGCTGTTGACAGCATCAATGCCAAACATTTCATATTCGCCCTTCTTTTATTATTTTGAATTTTATTTGTAATTTATATATTGTAGTCCTAAAAATAAGAAAGCCATAATTCCATCCAGAACATGAAGAAAAACTTATAGATTTCGATAAACCAAACAATATTTTCATTTCTGTTCCTGAGTCAATCTTATGTGAAATAAATAACAATATATACTCGTACATACATACAAATGTACATTTTAATTTCAAAAGACGTGCAGTATGCATGAGAAAATATTGATACAATATTATTACTTCACTTTTTTCTGTTTTTTTTTTATAAAAAGATTTAACTAATAACTATATTCCTTTAACTTGAAAGTAATAACTTATTTCTCGGTTATTTAGCGACCTCCAGTCGGCAAGCCGATATTCATTCCTTCGAACGGCCAGCACAAATAGCAGTGCGACACATTTTTTTCTCACAAATGAGGCGTACATACATACATACATACATACATATGTGCGTGATACTAGAACTAAGTGATTTTCTGGTTTTTCTACGTTCTTTTTTAAGAGTTTCAAAGTAGAAGTAAAGGCAGTGGCAGTGTGGTTTTCAATGAGGCAATACTTTTTTCGGAGTTGGTCTTTTTAATAGCTGGTACTTGATTTATACTCAGTTTGGTTTGCCATTTCAAGACGTCTTTCGGCGCGTTATTGCTGACAAACGGCCTCAATTGCTGCAAAAAGTGGTCAAAAATTGTGACTTTCGGCTGGAATTTATTCGAGCCAGCCGCGGCGATCACTTTCCCGAAATCATTTTTAAAAGATAATGGCAAACCCTTATGTTTTTTAATAAAGCTAAATTTTTGGTCATAGCATTAAATTATATGCGTTTTATTTCTTCTTAAAACAAAATGTCCAAGTTTAATAATATAAACATATGCATGTCAAATAAAAACAGAATGTCCGCAGGGCATTTATGAAAATATTTGCCAACAAAATGTGAAAAAATTGCTGCATTTTTTATTAAACAATAAATATAGTTTTTTAAATTTCCAATTTTTTTACTAAACAATAAAAAATAAATAAAGTTTTTTGTTTGAATTGTTACAAAAAATATACTTTTATTCAAGACACATCAAACAGGTAGGTAGCAGCAACAAAAAAAACTTTTTTAATTTTTTTTTTTCAATTTTTTTTACTGCTGCTTCCTATTAAATATGCCTTGATTTTTTTTTAGTTCTAAATCTCGTCCGGATAGAATTTATCATGTAATATTGCATAATTTTATACTCTAAAGCACTACTACATTAAAAACCTAATCAATTTTATCAGCGTGTTGTAGAAGCGAAAGCCACAGGCAATCAACGAACAGTTCAAGCGAACAGCGCTTGCATACCCAGACGGACTTGGTTGCTTCAGAAATGTACTAATCACATCGTTTCATGGAATGTTGAAATTTAGCCTAATAATGTAGTAAAAACATAACGTGTTTATTTTTCGTGCAGATCTGATCATAAAAAAAGTATATGAACTTCAAATATTCCAAGAAAAATTGTTCCAGAACTCATTATTTTAGGAACTTTGTTGTGCATGTTCCTAATGGGCCCAGCGTATTAGGCAGGGGGATTGTTAGTGCGCCCGCCGAGATGTGCCATATTTTTTCTTCTGCCTTGATCTCCAACGTTGCTGCCGTTATCACTATTTTCGTATGGATCAAGACTAACAAACAAAAGACGTTTAAAACAAACCAGCTTGCTCGATATTTTGTAATATGCGCTCGCAATGAAAATGACTGCACCGATTTCAACTAAGCACATCTGCATTCTCTTAAAAAATCGTTTTTTTTTCTAATGTCAAACAGACGAGATTATATTTTGCACACATCAAACAATTACAATTCCATACAATAATTCGCATTGTCATTATCGTCAAGTGGATTGTAGTGACAGCAAAAAGCGCCGTTTCTCCTGCGACCCGTGACAGCAACGCCTCTAAACAATGACAAAGCAAATGCTGAACAGCAACAAAGCAAAGGGCCGCCAAGCAATGCTGCCAAAGGCAAAGTAAAGCGATACTACAATTAAGCCCAGTCTTTGGCCACGTACGTATGTATGTATATATATATATATATATTAATACAAAAACACTTATTTGCATGTGAATGTATGTGTGTGCTTATCGCTTAAGCTTCTGCGCCGGCGTGAACGTTGCAATAATTCGTATTGGCGCGAAAAAACAAATGACGCGGCTGTTAGTTGTGCGGTCAGGCAGACAAGTGGGTAAATTGTCATTGGATTTAAGCAGATATGTGGATATACTCCTATGTATGTACATACATTTGTACATATGTAGAAATGTATACTCCAATGCATCCATGTAATTGCGGTGATAATGAGTGGGTACATACAAAAGAATAGAGACGCTAATTGATGCGCGCTTCTTCACCACAATTAACATAATACTTGTGTAGGCAGAGGAAAATGCTCGTAGAGAAAAATACGCAAAGCGAATGTGAGTGCGCTTAGAAATCGTAAAGTTTTCATGAGGAAAAAATTCACTCATTTTATCCGCTTCATTTTGTTCATCGCTAAAATCTGCCAAAAAATTAACTTAAAATACAAAATTTTGGAGATATTCAGTTTTGTTTTTTTTTTTTAATTCAGAATCGCGAAAATAGCTAAAAATTCTAAAATTCATTTAGCATTTTTTGACGATGGAGTTTAAGTGATAGCAAAAGCCGGCAACCGTGTGCAGATTGGCAAACATTTATGATAAAATTATCTACAAATTTTCACTACTCTCGTTTCTAAGCAGTGTTTAACCTGGTGGATCCTATTTCAAAATCATCAGAGTTTATTTCAGAAATACATTCTTTTGTGCATGAAAGGGTATTTTTTGTCTTCCACTGAGGTCTTTATAGAGAGCGCATTTCATTCTTATACTCTTTTGACCGAAATAAAATTTAGAGCATTTAAATTGACGTACCCACATTTCTATAAAAGCATTATAAACGTACACACCGAACTTGGAAGTGGAAGCAGGGCCCATACACCTCTCTTATTTGCATACTCGGCTTTAAAGTCTTTTTGTTTTAAAGTATACAAATATGCAAACTAAATCGTACGAACAATAAAAACGTTTTAGAGTAGCTAAATGTTGTATTATTTTGAACATTTAATTCTGTATCGCGAGGGACGATTTTTTATTGTTAATTTGCAATTGTCTTAAATACAATTAGTTTGCTTTCAATTTGGTTTCATTTGAAAAATCTCGAGCACGTACTCGAAGTGGCAGCGCATATGATGATATCGTTGTATGCACAGGTTAGTTACAAATATACTTTATATACGATACATATACATAGATATGTATGTATGTATATATGTATATATATGCTGGTATTCATAAATAAGTGTAAATACATTTTTCATTCCGAGAACAATGCCACGGATTCCATAACACTTGCAAGTTAGTTCAGAAATACAAAAAAAAAAGCGCGGCTCTATAGTTTTACTGTCTCTTGACAATTCATTTCCGCATATGTCGCGGCATTTTCATTAAAATTCACTAAAAAATTATTTTAATATTTTATTGATTACAATGCGTCATTATTAATATTCGCAGTGAATAAAGTAATCCACTGTTGGCACATTTAGGCTAATTAGTGTTATCGGCTCATTTATGGCCCTTACAGCGAAAACGAGCGTAAATTTTGTATGTTAATATGTACAGTTTTGCTGTGTAAGGCAAAATGGATACTTCGGCGTCAACGAAAACGGAGCTGTGGACAATCACAAAAGCAGACATGTAAGTGGAAAAATTGTACTGCGTGGCCACACTTGCGGGTTTTTTTTAAATGCGTCACACGCAAAAGTATTGCAATCGCAATGAGCACAAGGCTACACAAGGACTGGACATATCCTCTTTGCTGCAACAACAATCTCAAGGAGTGTTGTGAATAATGTGCGGTCTGGAAATTGACTCAACCGTATCGGGTTTTTGTACGCTGTCAGGCCTAAGGTCAGTATTGACGAAGGCAATGAGACGGCATTTTAATTACTCTTGCTTTCGAGTTTAAATATCCATTCACTTTTTCCAGATTTTTATGATGCAAACTGCAATTAAATAATAAATTAAAGCTAAATACAATATTGCACCGCAATCGAAAGTGGAGTGGAAGAATTTAAGCGAAGGCTTATTTATTTTCCTATGGCACAATGGGCCAGAAGCTTCTAAAAAGTGGCGAAAATTTAAATCCATAATCTATTTGAATTAAATTACGGGCAAGCAGTTTTGTGATCGCTGATTGTGTATGTTTGTGAAGTTGGAAGACTTGGAAATCGTTTTATTTTTATGAAACTTTCTTAAATTACAAATTTCGAAATCTATCTGAAATTTATACCAAAAATTATTTATTGAGATAACTATAAAACAATCATCATCCATCTAGGGAACACAGTATTAGTGGAAAACTCCAAGTTTTTAGTTGAAAAGTTCACAAATCGTTTAGATTTCTAAATTTCGGAACAAGCCGGTATAACACTATGACTCACAGGGCATATGCTTCGCTCTCCCATTCGTCATGAGCTCGCTCATTCGTAATTTGCGCCCTAATCACGAACCGAATCAACAAGATTCCAATTACAAAAAATTGTGAGCGAATCACCTCATTTGTATTTGATTTAATCTAAATAACCACCCAAATCACCAAAAAATCGATGCCCTCTCTAATTGTAATCGGAAATTTATGGAAAGTAGTAAGTATTACAACAGAAACAGATATATCAAACGAATAACGGATGTGTCGTGTAAACGGGGTGACTCGTCATTCGTAATTCAAATAGCGAAACACGTGATTCGATTGTCATGGAAACACCGTATAAGTCTCATACAACTTCCTGGATATGTAAAATCTAGCACAAGGTGGAAATTAAGAAATAAATTTTATTTCGAAAAAAAAATACAATAAGTAAAAGCATTTATAATTCAAATATAGTCGAAGGTTCTTTTAGTGACTTCCATGCAATGAATTTCGAAGAAATGATTTTTTTGCAGCAATGAACAAATTTCTTGCATGAAATTCAATCCTAATAACTTTATGTCCCATATAGAGATTTTTTTCAACAATTTTCGGTTACTTCTTGTTTCGAGAAATAAGCAAACTGTATATAATAAGGGCAGCTCCGAAATTTTTTAAAGAAAATTGCCAACAATTGCAGATTCGTTTAGTTGTTATGGAAAAAGTTACGAGGAAATTGATGTTTTCATATCCTTAAATGATTTCGAAGGCTTTTTATTTTAAATACAAATAAATAAAATAAACTCATTATTTCTATATAACGAAGTCTTTATATGGTGCTATAGTTTTCAGAATTTCCTTAAATTTTTGGCCACTTTTGAGAAGCTTCTGGCCCATAGTCCATAGTATCGCAGTATCGTTCATGTCATTACTCCACACTTTACAAACAACGAATGCCGGTTGGGCCGGCGTGTTATACAATAACCAAAGCCGAACGAAGGTGTGATTGCCTAGATGCTTGTGTGTGCTTGCGCTGTGCTAAAAATTGCCATTTCGCGTGCGCACATTAAGCTCGTTCCGTTGCATTTTCTAAGGCATTTTGTAGAGAAATGCAAGACTGCGCGCGTTGCTGCGTCTACGGCGCTCTAGTCGACTGCGTTAGTACCTGTCTGGCAGAGCATGTAAAACACCAACTATGATCATTCGCAGCACGGCTAACTCCAACTGGCGAACCACAGACACTCGCTTAGAATTGTCGTGCTCAATAAACAGGTGTTGACTCGGCGCATGCGCAAAGGCGCGCACACGTCTAGTTGTGGTTACCAAACGGCGCACTCACTGCACTTCTGTGCCTTGAAATTTGCGTACTTTCAATGCAATTACAAAGTGCTTGTTTTATGCAAAGACTTCTCTGAAAAATAATGGAAAAATATATAAAGCTTACTGAGCTTGCATTAAACCAGAAAAATTCAGGAAAGTTCTAATTTATTTACATTTGGCTTTGACTTTTTTGTAGTTCTTTCTATAATTATTTTCAACTTAAAATTATCCTGTAAAGGGGAGTATCCAAAAATATTAAATTTCGATGCTTCTCGCCAGATTTAATTCAATTATTTTGCTCATCGTCAACTGTTTGTTAATGCAGATTTTTTTCTGATTGCATGTCACTGCTCTCTGAGCTTTTTGCTCGAATGCTGAATGTGTCTTTGCCCCGATTTTTTTATTTTGGTACGTCCGCCTAACTATTTCTTTCAACGCCAAACTCTAAAAAAAAATAACTTCGACTGGACTTCGGTCCATAGACACGAAACAGCGGCAGCGGGTGCGCGGTGCTGAGCTTATTTGAATTTGATTTTGCAATATTGTCGATCACATGTTTATTTTGCTGAGAGTTGTTTACTCTTGCTGCCTTTTTCTTATTCTTCATATTCTTCTTCTTACAACTCTTCAACAGCAGCAGTTAATTTGGCTTTGCTCTTTTACTTCACTTACATTGTTAGCTCATTTGTTGTTTATATTGATTTTTTGTTGATTTGCTTCTTATTGCTACTAACTACAATTTGTTGGCAATTGTTGCTGTTGCCCATTTTTTCCATTTTGTTGTTCTTTTGTTATTTATCACTCACAACAATCGTCGAGCGTTTGCTAAATTGCATTCATTGCATTCATGTGCATATGTTATCTTTGTATGTTTGCATGTATGAGCGCATGTGTGTTAGTAAGTGTAGTTGTTTGTGTGCGCTCGAATGCGAGTAGTTGCTACTGGGCGTTCGCGGTAAACAAGACTGCGAGTATCTCTGCACGAGCACTCGAATAGTATTTGCAGAATCACGAGTTGTAGTGGAGCTGATTTGTTGCCTCGCAGGTGGAGTCTCTGCGAAAATTAGCAATAGAAATTGTATTTGCCAAACAATTTACGATACCTGCAGCACTCATTGTCCGTTGTGGCTCTGTGGCTGTGTGGCTATGTTGCAACATTTAACTGCTAAATCTTTAGTTTTGTTGCATTGTTCAGTAAAAAATTGCATTCTATTAGAGGTAAAAATGTTTTGATCGTGAAATCGTTAAGCCAATTTATTTGACAAAAGGTCGTTAGTTGTTGTTAGTGTGCTATTGAATTGTACAAAATTATGTAGATATTCGAATTATTTGCATTCAACAGGCAATAAGTGGAAAAGAACCTGCGTATATTTTTTTGGACATCTAGTAGATTCAAATTTGCTGTACACGCCGAATCCTTCTTAGCTTTAACTACTTGGCCCGAAGTTATTCTTCTACTTGGTATTTTTCGATTCATTGTTCTGTTCCAAGGTCTTTGTCGTATGCTTATACGAATATATCATCTTATTGTACATAGAGCCCTCTCAATATTTTATGAAAACCTTTTTCATGACATAAATACATTTGGAGATTTGGCATTGCCTGCCGAGGAGTGCCGCTATTTGAAAAAAAAACTCTTTCTATGATTTAGATTTTACATGGTCTGACTGAGATTCAATCCCCCCAACTTAGCGGCATAGAGAGCTTTAGAACTCACTGCTACAAACGCGACCATCAACTTCAGAAGTGCCGCCAGATGGCACTGGAACTGAGTGTTAAGCTTGAATCATAGGTGTGATCCGACTTGGCTTATATTTGAGATATGCATTAACTCGAAAAGTGAAAGACTATTGACAAAAGGGCACCAGATGGCGCTAGAGTCGGGTTAACGTATTTATCGTCCGGTTTTTCTTATAGTCAAGATATGCATTGACAACAGACAGAAAAATTAAACTACAAAAGAAATGGTATTCACGAGAAGCTGGAATAGAGTTTTTAATTAAAATCAAATTTTTGGTTATGGTCCGATGGATATTTCAAGAAATATGTATACTCCTACGAGGAAAAAATGCACATTTAGAAGGGTTTACTTACAGGCGTTTAAGTTTTTCGATTGCCTCGTAAGGTTGCATTTGGGAATTTCAAATAAAGGCCAAAATGTTTTATCCATAATATTTGCAGAAATTTGATATTTCAATGCATGTACATATGGATATATATAGCACCTTAGTACAACAAACTATATGTAGTTTAAACCAAATTTAATTTTATATAAAAAACACAACACAATACTTTTGCCAAAAAATCAAAGGAATTTTTATTGATATAAAATATATTAGCAATCAGAGCTTAACCAAAACTGGTCACAATACCGATTTTCTATTAGTCTCGCCGCAGTGTGTGTATATAACTATGTTTTTTTTCATTTAAATGAAAAAAATTCATAAAAAGTTTAACGCTAATGGTTTCTTAAACTATAACTATTAAACTCATCAGCTTTATCATTATTTAAATAATTTTATAAAAAAATATTCGCGAACATAGTCATTTGTAAGCCAATAATTTTAATTATATAATGTAATGTAAGCCAACAACACAATTTATTTAAAGTAAAATAAAATTAAACAAACCAATTTATTATTTCAATAAATGTTAATTTCTTTTTTTCTAACTATAAAGTTTTATTGTTTTTAAATTTTTTTATTATATTTTTTTATTTTATGACATTTTATATACATATGCACATAAGCTAAAAATAAAAAAAAAACAACAAAATATGATTTCAATCAAAAATAATATTAAAAAATAAAAATCATCTGACCTGGGCGAGGATTGAACCAAAAACTTATAATGTTCACATATGCAAAGAAAAAATGTTCAAATGCGGTTTGATACTAGAAAAGCAATGCTACTGGAAAACTCACTACTTAATGTAAAGCATGCTGGAATCATTTAAAAACTATTTAAAAGAAACAGTGTTGTCTTCCATGCCATTTTATGAGAAAAGCACCAATTTCCAAGGTGCAAACCTTGTATGATTGAATCATGCCCACTAGGTAGGCGGAAATGTCAAACCTAATGTCAACAAATCCTTACTCTTAGGACTATTGAAAAAACATTTGTTGAGCCTTCAATAACAGACAAACACTCATGTGGGCAGACCAACGTGTTTTTACAAATTTAATTTCATTGCTATAAAAGCATTTAATTTCAAAGTTAGCAGTAAACAAATTTACTAACTTTTATGAAAAGCATTTTCTGTGAAATAAAATAAATTATTGAAATACAGAATTGACGAGTTCTGCTGTATTGCAGAAAGAGGAACGAAATTTCACTCCAAATACTGCTGTATACAGGCGACCTTTGGTTAAGTATACGCACTGTAGGTTTTTATAAGAAATTACTGTCGAGCAGTAGGTGCATTAAAAATTTAAACAACAATTAATTATATGGTACAATTTCTCTTAGCTTTTTTGTTTCGTTTTAAATAAGTATACTAATTAGTGCGAACGGAAGTATTTGTTTAGATTTCCTACTAACTAATGTAATATTTATTAATCAAGTTGCAACAAATTATTTGAAACCAATTAAAACCAATTAGGAGATACTAAAAACGTGATTACACACAGTACAATGTACAACAATGCAGAAAATGTGTATAAAATAAATTCTAAAAGTAACGCAGTAATATTAAAAGTCTTGCAATTAACTCACTCATAATTTGTTGACATCAACATGTGTGTGTGTGCGTACATACTTTTTTCCATGCATAGTAGTAGTTTGAGTGCATATTCGAACATGTTGCAAGCTCGATTGAAATGCATTTAATAAGCTGTAATTAAGGTAATCGTGGGTAGGCAGTTGCTAACGAGGTCTCGTCGAGTGCAACTCTGTCAAGCTGACAGAATAATATGGCGAAACATCGGCAATTTCAGCCAATACGATGGTCAACTGCATAAAATGATTTTTGATTTTCTTTTTATTACACATATGTACATACTCGTATATTCACATATATATAAATCCGAGTAAATAAATTTTAAATCTAAATAGACTAGTTGATAAGCTTAGCTAGAAGCATTGAACTGTTCAATAGTTAGATGCAGTGGATTTCGCTTGCTTATGAGCAGTACGCATGCGCATTCACATCTACGTACGATTACATACTGACGCAGAACCCTTCTTAATACGTGCGCGTGCGCGTGTTTGTGTCAATACACATACATACATACATACAAAAGCACATAAATGTGCATTTGGTGCTTTGTTTACAATCTTAGAAATCTAGGTAGGCGTGGAAGTGGTATTTGTGTGTGCTTTGGAAGACCTCGGCGACTTCAATGTTCATGGCAACACTTAGTGCTTGTTTGAGGTTCTTAGTGGTATCTGCCACGCCAGTGGATACAGTGGACACAGTGATGCATATGCATATTTACATACTTGCTCGTATTTTCATTGCCTTCGATATCTTAAACTATGATTTTACCTTGATATCTGAATTAGTTGGCTGTAGCTTGTAATTATTAACTAGAAGTGGTTCTCGCTTGTAGCAAGATGAAAATGTCATGGTAAATTCTATTTACATTGGTTTGTTGAGTCATAATTTTTTATAGCAATTAAAAGGATTTTAGTTTTTATTTTAATGATGTAGCAGAAGTAAGTTTGAAAACTTGGATATTTTGTTCGGGTAATAGAAATAGCGCTTTGAAAATGAAGTTGTCGTTTCCTTAACGTGTATAAAATGATTTTTTAAGTAAAAGAACTGCAAGGTAGTGTTGGAGATTAATGTTTTTATATAGAGAAAATAGTTAACAGAAAAGTTTAATACTGAAGTATACTTGAAAAAAAAAAATTATAAAAAGTACACAATGAATTTCGTAGGCAATTAAATGCATTCAAAAACTGCATGTTTAAAAAATATATAATATTTTCTTCCTTTTATTTTGGCCACTTGTATATGACGTAAAAGACATTTCATTAAAATGCTTAGAAAAAACAACGCAAACTGCACATTGTGCCCAATAAAATTGTCAATTATTAAAAAAAAATACAAATTAAGCTGATACTAGAGGGTTTTAATAAATGCTCAAGTTATTTTTTAAGTACTATGCTAAATTTTGTATATATAGCATATGAAAGAATTGACATCATGTAAAACATTATTAACCAAATTTTTAAATGTAGCGGTATGAATAAGAACTATGAGTATTTCCGAAAACGGATACTATCAGCCGTGCTCTCAGTTTCACATTCACTTATTTCCCTGTGGATTCGGTTTAAAATCACATGTTTGGTGCTCCCAATTTCACATTCACATGCATTTTTGTGAATTGACTCCGAATGTTTGGTTATATGTGAAATGAAAATTAAATGACAAAAAGTGTGTAAATGTTTAATTATTTTCGATTGGAATAATTTTTTAAATATTCTTTCATGTTTGTAGAAGCCCAATATGACATTTCTGTATTAGTTATTCATTGAAATATGAGTATTTTTAAGTGTTTTGCTCATGACTCCTCAAAAAAGTATACATAGATGAATCCGAAAGGGAAATTTCAACAACAGCTGTTTGTGAATTGCCACAACGATAACCGATGTGTGACAGGGACGACCAGATATGCGAAGAAATTTGTTAAATTGGGAGCACAATAATTCACCTTCACAGGAAATTTTTAAAATCACATTGAGGAATTGAATTATGAAACTGGCTGTATATATGATGGAGTTGGTTTTTTGAATTAAAATTTTAAAAAAATTTTACAATCGGCATGCTTCTGAAAACGTTTCTCAGCCCTACAAGTAAAATATCACCAACATTACAACAATCATATATGTATGTTTAATTAATTATAATAATTACATAAATTTATTCTTTCAACAATTTAATTTAATAGTTATTAGCTGCCGGATACATTACTGTGTCTATTGAAAATAATGAGAAATATCGGAAATGGGCTAAAGTAGTACAAAACCCTATTCAAGCAGAGTGCAACTCGTTTCCTGACCATCTTAAAGCCATAGCCAAGGTAAAAGTGATCACAACGAACTCAAATAAAGTAATAAAAAAAAAATTAAATAAAATAGTTATATGCCATGAACCTGCTTAGTTAAATGAAATGAGCCTGACTAGTACACATAATTCTATTCAAACTAGAAATTTTACAACAAGAGGCACACACTCAAGGCGAATTCATTCAAGGTGGTATATTCCCCATATATGTAAGTAAAAATTTTGTTTATTTTGCGGTGAAAATGTCAGAGAAACTTAGAAAAACAAAAATGAACAAATGGATGGAATTCCAAGTTTGGCACGAAAAGCAAACGTACTAAGGATTTATAGTAAAAATTTTCAATTGAATGTCTTTGGAATAGTATGCAAACGCATGGAATTTCCTATCACGAATGTAAATATAAATGAAAAATGTAAACAAAATAGTAATTTTGGCACTTTGACCGCGCAAGGCTAAGGTAGAACAAGCAACCAGCTGATGGGAATATACCACCTTCTATGAATTCGACTTGCACACACTCAAGTAGAAATAGCGGCAGAACAGACGCACTTTATTGGAGTGAGTTATCAAGAGAAATAAGGAAAAATAACAACAGCTCACACAGCGTAAAAGATATTTTTCATTATTTCTGTTGCTAGACTTTGTTCAAATTTGTCGGAATCAAAATGCAAAACAGACCTGTATATGGTTGGAACATAAAATAGGTATAATTTAAACTTCTAAATCAGAATACTTCCAGACTGATGACGAAACTTGCAAAAATTCATGTGAGATGTAAGTCAACAATCCATTGTTTCGGTGTTTTGAAATGAGTCAAATTCAACAAAATTTTCTCGTTCACTGAGAACAGACAAATATTATCGCTTTCTTCTTCGATTAAACCGAGGCTATTGCTGGACTGAAAATTGTCTCTACTGAATGTGATGAAGCAATTGCTTACCCTCTTCGACGAAATCAGTTAAAAAACAAGAAACGTCGCATCATCACACATCTTTCACAATGTCAGGGTCTCCCATAGTTAATGAACTCAATTGTTAACAATAAAAATTTAGGTGAAATTTTAGCACGCTTTTTATGCAGGAACACCAATGACTGATTCTTCATATTCACCTGATTAATTAACTAATTATTTTCAAAATGTATGGTGAACGCTTTTCAACATCCGAAGAGACCACTGCCATTTCAAGGTGGAATAAATGCCGCAACACCGAAATATTTTTAATGAAAAAATTTAATACACAAATAATACGGAATAAATAAAATATAAAGTGGGAAATTTAATTTTTCGTTAGTCAATAAGTTGTTATCCCAATAGGCGCGTCTTCTATCTTATTCGCTTACTTCATACAGAAATACTTGCTGCGAGTGTTTTAAACTACTCAGTTTTACTCAAAATCCTTGATTTTCCGTTCTGTGTAAATAAAGTCTTGCATAAACAAACAGATAGCGGCACACAGACGTACATACAAAGTAACTAATAAAAGTGTAGAAAAAATTTAGATTTTTGTACGATTATTTGGCAAAAAATGTTGGCAACAATAGTCGCCGCGGCATCGCAACGCGCACTTCTTAATACACGTTTTAGCTTGCACACGTTTACATACATACATAGACACATATGTATGTAAGTTGCATTTATATATATTTTTATTTATTGTGTTAAAGCTAACTTTGCTGTGTCGATCTGTGGTTAGTTGCAATTTTAGACTTATTTAAACATTTTCTGTTTTAATTTGTTTGTTTGGACTTTTCGTCTATGGCACATAAATGCTATTTATATAAGAGTGTTTCGGCCAAATGACCGCATATAAAATGTTGAAATGAACTTGTGCAGCAACTGTTGCAACTGCTCAAGTTTCCAACATTGTCCGTTACAGCTGCAACACAAAAAAAAAATATAAAAAACATAGCAAAGCAAATAGAAACTAATGAAAATGAAAATAAATTCAACAACCTGCAAATTGCTTAAACTCGATCTTTAGTAATTTTTGGCTACTACTATGTAAGTAGAATGCACTTACACACTCGCGTATGTATACATCGTTTATTAGCTGACTCTGGTGTCTGTTTTTGTTGCTAATATTGCTGTTGGTCGTGCTGGCAATGTTTGCGCATGCGTAGTAGCCAATGTTTTGGAAGTGTGCCGTTCGTTGCTGCTGTATTAGAATGTTGAATTGCGCAAAGATCGCGCTGCCACCCGCCACCTCTCCACCGCCGCTACTGTACTGCTTGCAGAGGACAATCACAGTTTGTTATTCTTCTGGTTGTCGGTGTTAGTTTTTTTTTTTTTGTTTTTTTTTTAATGGAAGTGATATTGACTTTAACACCAATTGCTTTGTTGATCGCTACGACCGCAGCCAAATAATTCTATACATGTTTGTGTACATATACATATGTATGTACATATGTATTTATATACATATGTAGCTATGTACATAGTTAGTTGCAGTTATTACTGTGAAATATTTTTGGATGAAAATCGTATTCAAACCGGAAAATTTAGTTGGTTTCCTTGAACATTTTACCTTCCAAAATAATTTGCAGAGTGGCTTCTTTTGGGATTTTTTTTTGTATTGGTTATTTTCGCGTTTGTTTTTTGTTTTTTGTTTTTTGTTTCTATTTCTATTTTTTTTTTTTTTTGATTTTCACTACATATTTACGTATGCATTTTCATAACTATACTTACGGTTATTGATTTTAGCTCCTTGTGATATTAACATGGACAGCGGGGTGGGGCGGCTGGTTAAATTTGGCATACCACCGTGTTCACCGCCGCCTCCACCCCCTACTCCACCCCCTCCACCATCAGACCGACAATGTGTTCCTTGGCTATTATGACCGCTGTGTCCGTTGTCGCCGGTGGTAGTTTTTACAATGGTATTGCGCCGCCCTCCGCCCGCCAGTCCCAATATGTGATCTCTCGCACTGCGTCCATATCTGAGGTAGTGTTTTTGTAACCCCATAATTTAATACTGCAAATTGAAATGAGAGTAATCATTTGTTAGACATTGAATATTTATTTGATTTCAATTATAAATGACTAAAGACTGGCTAGATAAGTGGAGTGGAGAGCTTTAAATGGTCTCATCTACAATTCAAAATGAATTATTTTGCTTAAGTGAGTGTTGTTTAAAGCAGCGAAGAGTGTTTTGTTTTTGTGAGCGCTACGATTTCTTCATATACGCAGGATTTTGATTTACGAATTTCTTTTGATACAGTGAATAGTTAACTTTTGAACCCGTAATTTAAAAATATTCCGCAAAGACAATTTACTGGCTTAAATTACATTCATTTAATTATTACCCCATTCGAAGTTGTAACATAATAAAAATCATTTGTCAAAAAAATTTACATATGATTTCACATATATGTACATACTCGTATGTATATATGCACATATACTTATTTACAAATCGAAATCAATAAGCTGTCGATAAACTATTAGTAAGTCACGATCTAAGACGGAATAAAAGTAAATAATATATTATTTAAGTTCATTTGACATTTGCAATTAATTTTTAGTAATTATATTATAATTGCATCCCTTATAATAATTTGTGTATTGAAATAATGTGATCAACATACATAGACTGCTGCATTTATAGGCGTAATTAGAATAAGAGAGATCTCTTCCGCGGTTTGTTTGCTTAATTATATTACTATTTACACTCATATATGTACATAACTTATTTACAAATATTTAGAGCTTTTGATGTCGTATTAAACCTACAGCTTTATAACGCGCTTCATGCCTTGACATTTGGCTTACATTTAGCATAAACGAGTGCGTAGCTTTTGCGGACTGTCATTGTAACAAATGTTACAAATTTTAAATATAGAGCACAACAACTATGTATGTTTCTTAACCAAATTAAATTTAAGTAAGGTTTTTGTAAGTTGCAGTTTGATTTTTTTCACCTTTGTCGTTCAAGTTCAACATTATTGGGTTCAAGTTTGTTCGCTTATAAGAAATGTGGTGGAATGGCCAAAAATACGTTGCATTTGTCGTTGAGCCCTAGAATCTTCTAGTAAGCAAACAAAAGCAAAGTGCTCTCATTCGAAGTTCAATCGTTATTTTTCATTTCATTGTGTTGGTTTATTTGGTTACGAACTTGCGAAAAAAAAACGGCCAAAGTCACTTTTAATTGTAATTATTTACGAGTTCGCTTTGTTACAAAAAGAAAACAAACAAACAAGTCATCTATAAAGTTGTCTATTGTTTTTGTTAATTTTCTTAAAAAATAAAATAACATATGAAGTGTAATAAGGAAATAAATAAAAAAAAATTATTTATATTTTGCCTTTTTCGACTCATTTCTTATATTCGTATAATCGTGTTGATATTTAATCGAAGTTATTCTATCTGTTAATAAAGAAAGAAACTTTCATAACATCGGATTTTTGAAAATTAGAATCATAAGCGATAGAGCGAAATCTTTTAAATTTTAGCACGATTTCGTTTCCGAATGTTGATATTTTATGTTGCTTTGCTAGCGCCTTCTTCAAAATATTTATATTTTTGGCTTTTATTAAATAGTTATTCCCCTTTTAAAAAGTTTTCTGAATTTTTAATATAAAAATATTATTATTATTAAAAAAAGGTTTTAATTGATACAATTTTATGAACCGCAGTTAGCAAAGTATTATATAATTTGCAATAGGAGCAGCTCACAGATTGGTTTAGTGGCAATTACGGCGACTAATAAAAAAAGTTAAGTTTTAACATGTTTTCGTTTTACTTGTAACAAAAACAATTCTAAAATAAATGCCTTTAATGCTCCGAGAAAAAGATTGCCATGTAAAATTTACATTTGCAATCTTATTTGCAATATAAGCGAAAAAGTGTCAATTTCACATTTAAAACTGCTAAATTAACGTTATTTTTGTAATTTTTTTATGAAAACTATCAAAATGATATTGCAATGTACTACCTTGGAGACCGCTGGTGGCCGCTGTGGTCGAGTTGATAGCGGTGCGTGTTATAACTCGATACGCCGGTGAGTTCGAGGTTCGAATCTCAGTCAGGGCAAACAAAATCTTAATCATAGAAAAAGTTTTTTCTAATAGCGGTCACCCCTCGGCAGGCAATGGCAAACCTCCGAGGATATTTCTGCCATGAAAAAGCTTCTTATTAAATACATCTGCCGTTCGGAGTCGGCACAAAACTGTAGGTCCCTCCATTTGTGGTATAATATATAGACGCACACCACAAATGGTAGGAGAAGCTCGGCCAAACACTGAGCTATATAGTGTAAGCGCCAAAATTATTATATTATTATTACCTTGGAGACAATTGAATCTGACGATGATAGCGATCAAAAAGAACATTTCAATCGCTGAGTTCGTTGAAAGTATACTTATTTATTCAAGCAAATTATATTTATTTTACATTACTAATTTAAGCTTCCAGAGACTGCATTTGTAATGATGCTTCTAAACGCTGTATTAAAATAAACTTCTCGTCATAACATAAACGACGATGGAAAGAGGTGTATGTAAAGAACGACAATAAGGGAGGGAATACACAGCAGTATTGTGCACATAAACTGTGATGATACGAAAATCTTTGGAAAGAATAGTTACAACTCAGCCATATACATACATATAATAGTGATAGGCATATTTTTTTTTATCACTAAACGAACTTTATATATGCGCAGACGAGACATTGTATAAGTTTAATTTATTTGTGGTGGCACTAGATTTTTCATGTCTTTAACTTTATCCTGGGCCAAAACAGAATTTTCTTGAAATTATTATTATAAAGAGTTTCAATGATTCACAAATACATTTATCTTGTATTCTTAATGGAACTACTTTAATAAGAAATAAAATATTTTGAGTTAAATTAATTTTATAAAAAACATTTTTTTTAATAAAATTTATTAGAAAAATATTTTCAGGTGTTTTATTTAACATTTATAAAATATCAAACATATAAAATGTCCACAATAATAGTATTTTTTTTTACATTTTTAATGTCAGTTTTGCATTAAAATACCATCAATTTCACATTTTCTTAATATAATAATTATAATGTTAAAATGATAATGATATAATGTCAACATTTTTTAATGTTGGATGACTTTTGTAACAAAAATTAGTTATTTGTACGGCTGTTTATGCTACGTTTTTCGTACATTTTTGGTTCAGTGTGGAAATCCTTGTCTTTCAAATTCATTCCCTTTTCTGTGTTGAACTTCTATAAATCGCCTCTCACAATAAATGTCTACTGTTTATGGCGGCAATAGGCTATTCAGAGCGAAAATAAAATTTTTGTTTCGACGAAGAAGGCATATCAAAATGCTGCGGAATAGAAAACGTATATAAAATGGATTTAATGTTATCTACTTCAGGCAATTGGAGTTTTCAAGCTGCAATGAATGCGATTTGTGGAAAAAATTTCGAAATTGCATTTAAAATAAAAAATCATTTTCCTGACTGACAGTCAACCAAATTATATTTTTTTCTCTGTTTCCAAATGTGTATTTTATACGCACTTAAGTGCTATATTTTGACGGTGAAAACTTTCGAGAAAAATCGTTTTGGCATGACGAGTGTTGCCGACACATCAATTGAGCCTTTTTTTTTTTTGGAATTTTCTTACAGTTTTTCTAATTACGTGTCTTGTTGTTGTGCTTGCTTTCTACATCGACATATTTACGTAAGTATCTAATTATCGCAAGCGTCGCGTAGAAATTCCAATATGTATGTTACATATGTATGTATGTACACTTGTATGCTCGTGTACTCACATGTACATACTCACTTGAAAATTAATATTGAACATTTATTGATGATCTAATGCTATATTATTTAGATACTTAGGGTCAACTTAGACAAATTAAAAATTGTTTGCTATTTAACGTTCAATTAACTTTTCGGTATTTGAAAGCAATCTTCCGGTTGAATGTACTGCAACGTCACAACTACATACTTACTATTCGTTACATATGTATGTTTGTATGGGTGTATGTTTGTATGTAGTACTCATAGCAAATTCACAGCTCCGTTCTGCCATGTGCCTTTCTCGCTACAGTCGCTTCCTTTTCTTAAAATATGAGGCGATTAATTCGTAATTACAGTCGATCGTAAAAAAATGCCACACACCGATGTGGTCAACACCTTCCATTTTATGTCAACCGTTTTGAAAATATATTGCAGCTAAACGACAACATAAATGCCCACTCAAACTTTATGAAATTGCATTTGTATTGCAGCTTCTGCCAAGAAGTGATGTGTTCAAAATCTATTACCACTTATGAGCAGCGAAATCTGCAAATTTGAAAGGCAATGTGCAATGAAACGCCCAGTCGGCGAGAGAGTTTATTGCCGCGCTGTGGTTTCGAGTACAATTTGCAGCAACTGGCAAGTAACACAAGTCGAAATCACTAATTTTTAGTACAAAAATTTAGTTACTTTGTATGAAATCAAGCGTGTATGAACAAATGTAAGTTTAGCTTTTATATTTTGTGTTTTTTGCATGTGTTGTTGTTGTTGTAAAGAAATTGTTATATGCTGAATATATGTATATAAATAATTGTGAGTTACGCCATTTTAGCTGTGGACGCGCAATACTTATTTGTTGAAAATTTTGTTTACCTACAAATTTTATGGTGTCATAAATTCAGTTGGACAAGTTTCCCATGAAACAAATTATTTACTGTCGCCGATGTCAATATTTTTGTATTAGTCGCTAGTATATGTGAAAGATGCCATAAGTATACGGCACAGGCGGTAAATATCAAGAACAAATGTTATTTAAATGTGCTTTGAATGCATTTAGAAACATTAATAAATAACAGAAAGCAAGCAAAAATTATAGTTATTTTTATATGCAAAACATTTCCGGTAATTTTTGCATTTTTACTAGAAAACAGATATTTAAAAAATATAATTTGAGTACTGCAACAAAGTTAGAAAGTGATCTTCTTGTTGCGCTCATAACTAAATGTGCAACGCTGCAGTCGAAAGGATATTGAACTGCATTGAAATAAACGAAAATGAAAATGCCAATATACCCTGTAACATTTTCTAAAGCCAGTCGTGCACTTAAAGAAAATGCATGCTTTAAAAGTGTTTTTTTTCGATTTTTTTTGCTTTTGAGAGAAAATTATTAAGTGAATTCGAAATTAATAAAATATCGCAGCTTCGTGGTTTCAAATTATCGTTTTGCGTAGATTAAGAATGTCAGCTTCATTTACACCTTTAGAGACAAGGAGGAAGTTAGCTGTTCAACTTATTGTCCCCCACATAACGTACTCCGAGCTTGTATACAGCAAACTTGATTCTGTTTCGTCTCAAAAAATAGATCTACTATTTAACAACGTTACACGTTACGTATTTGGCCTTAAAAAATATGACCACATTTCTTTGTGGAAAAATAAAATTCTAGGATGCAGCATTTTTGATTATCTTGCGGCAAGAAATTGTATTTTCATATTTAATCTCATTGAATCTAAAACTCCTAAATATCTTTATGATAAGTTACAATTTGCAAGATCTAGTAGGCATCAATGTCTAATAATCCCTAGGTATAAATACTTGTCCTCATCAAGGCTGTTTTTCATCAATGCTGTGAGGCTCTTTAATTCCGTTCCAGAATCAGTCAAGGCTGCCTTAAAAAGGGGTAACTATAGAAAGTTGTTCCACAGTTATTTTAACTCTCTAAATTAAATATGATTGCGATTTGAATGTTTTCTTTACTTGATATCTTTCTTCTTTTACGTTTTCGTGTTCATCTTCACGTTCTCAACTATTCTTCATACTAGTCTTCTTGTCTTAACTTTAATTATAAGTATATAGATTGATATCTGCGTCTTAAGTGGTTTGACAATTAGTTTTAAGCTAATATTACGCTGTTATAGAATTAAGTTTTATAATTTTGTTACTGCCATCCTGCAGAGGTATACTAAAAGACCTAGAGTCTTACTTATACATCGGAATATCTTAAATAAATATAAATATAAAGCTTGCAGTGCTAATAAGCCATTAAAAATCTTCTAAATCTGTCTAAATATAATATTCATATATATATATATTTTTAAGAAAAGTTCTAAAATCGATATGCTGTCATCGCAAGCATTACCAATTTTTTTCTATGTATGTTATGATTTATAGATTTTTTAAATTTATTTATATCAGATAATCGCCCGACATCGTTTTCTTTTTACTGTGCGCTCAACTCAAATTTCGGGTGAATTTTTTTTCGGGAAAAATACACGATACGAGCGAATGAATACAGAGTTTCTTACTCACTATGCGAATTACCATGTGGTAGGCAAGAAATGACTATTGTCAAGGTTTTTCGAAAAAATATTTTAAACATAGAAATAAATAGTTAAACAAAAATATATGTAATTATGTATGTAATATTTTGGGAAAAACATTTAAAGAAATAACTACTTATAAGCGTAGTTATAATCGTTCATAAATTGCTATTAATAAAAAGAAGATATAGATATTTTATGCAAGATAATACGAATATTGTAAAAAATAAGAGCTAAACGTGCATCTTAAAAAACAATTGTTTGTTGTTCTTTTTCACAACGTAAGGCATTCGTCGTAGAATAATTGGGAGAGCGCGGATAGTCTTTGGATGAATATAAATTCAAGTTTCAATAATTCATAGGTGAAAATATATTTACATATATCTAATACTCATATGAATATTTTGAAAAATCAATGTTTGCCCGCTTGCATGCTTACACAGGCATATTAATAATAATAATAATAATATAATAATTTGGTGCTTACACTGCATAGCTCTGTGTTTGGCCGAGCTTCTCTTGCCATTTGGTGTGTCCGTCTTTATATTCTACCACAAGTGAAGGGACCTCGAGAAGTACTCCGAACGGCAGATGTATTTTATAAGAAACCTTTTCATGACAAAAATACACTCGGAGGTTTGCCATTGCCTACCTTGGGATGACCGCTCTTAGAAAAAACTGTTTCCATGATTTTAGATTTTCGAATTTGAGATTCGAACCACGAACTTAGCGGCATATCGAGTTATAGCATGCACCGCTACATACTCGACTACCACGGTCACACAGGATTATTACCATTGCGAAAACACATACATACATACATTCTTACATGTGTTGATAAATAAAATCTTATAATCGCTAAATATTTCATACATAAATATAAGTAAAACCTTGTTTGCAAGTTCATTTGTAGCATAAAAATCATAAAAATATTTCATCGCAACGGCTGGTCTTAGCTAAATACCTTTGTATGTATGTATGTGCTGGTATATATTTGCACATCTAGTTTTATTTTGGAATTAAATGTGTGCATAACTAGGTTAAATACCACACACTTACACACACATACATACATATGTATGTACATAGGTCACTGGTTATACTATTTAAACCATAAACTTGTGATGCCTTATTAATAATTCCCTTGCAATTAAGGTCACTTTTAATTGCACTGCACTCAAATTTGAAAACAAAAAATAAAATAAAAATAAATAAGTTAAAGTAGTTAAGAAGCATTTTTAATTGTAACTACTCATGCTTTGGCAATTGCCTCTTTGACCAGGGAAGTAAACGTTTGAAATTGAAGGATATACACATGAAATTCGTGTTTTTGCATGTACAAAAGTAGATAAGTATTCGCTGTTAACGAATTATAGCACAACCACATATTGACACATTTGGACAATTTATTTATTGCTTTAAATTATTTAAACTTACTTTTGAATTAAAATATCGTCTATTCTCTAACAAGAATAAAAAATAATATTTGTACAAAATGTGAAATAATAATAATAATAATAATTTGGCGCTTACACTATATATGTTGCTCAATGTTTGGCCGAACTTCTCCTTTCAATTTTGTGCCGACTCCGAACTGCAGATGTATTTATTAAGAAGCTTTTTCATGGCAGAAATACCCTCGGAGGTTTGCCATTCCCTTGAGAGGGGTGACCGCTATTAGAAAAAAGCTTTTCTATGATTTATATTTTGCTTGCCCTGGCTGAGATTCGAACCTCGAACCCATTGGCATATCGAGTAATAGCACGCACCGCTACCCACACGACCACAGCGGCCATGTGATATGCTTTAACCAAATTTTATTACAATTTCGAACTTTAAAAAAAGTTTTGTAATTTTTGAAGTTCGCTGTTTTGGAGCTGTAATAACCCACTTACTATTCTAATGAACATTTAACAAATTAATAAAATATGTATTTAATACATTCAGATGTTCTTTGCTTCCTAGAATATACCCAAATTCTGAGAGAGTCTTTAATTTTCAAAACTGATATTTGTATAGTTATAGAAAAAATTATAATTTTTAATAGTAATGTCCGAATTGAGTAAGAAGTTTCAGTCTCTAATAGAGATAAAAGTCACAATTTAAGACCAGTTGACATTCATTAGTCTCAAAATAAAGACTCTAGTCTCAAAATAAATTCTGGTGATGAGCAGGTCACAAAATATTAATATTAAAGCAAAAGAGGAAAACGAGAAAAGGCAAAAAAGGTGGGATTCGTACCAGAGTTTTTTAAAACCGCATAAATTTAGATAGTTCATGTAAAATGCATCAAAAAACCGAAAAAAAAAATCCAATGACGAAATATTAAGGAAAACAAAACAATTTATTTTGCTGTTTAAAATGTCTTATTTTATTAAAATCTAAAAAAACTAGTTGATTTAAGCATATGTAAATGAAATGAAAAAAATTGTTTCCGTATTAATCATAATCAAAATATTGAATTATGAATTATGGAAACGGCGAATTAAGAGTTAGAAAAAAACGCTCGTCATGATACTCGTAACTCTCTATGTCTCTTTCACACCAAAGAAAGCGTTAATTTCATATAAGGAAAAATCGCTTAAACGAAAATAATTGTTAAAAAAAACCGCATAAAAAAAGACCTAAGTGTACAGCTGTGTACAATTTTTTTTTAATATTATTTTTTGAAAAATATTAGAAATTTGTCAACAGAATATTCAAGAACTCCAACTTGTCAAAAGTCTCATTTCTATTTTTGTGGCGGCCATTTATTAATGAAATTTTGAAAATTTTCACTTTGTATTTTTGAACGCAAACAAATTCTCTTTAGCTTTTAGTCTCTCTGCATTCGTCTATTCAATGCCTGCGTTGCATACCATCGCAAATTTTCAATTATCTTCTTACGGCTGCTAAATTCCTCTTTATTAGGTCAACATTTTTGCGAGCTCACTCTTCAGCGCGTTCCCGCCTTTTCTTCGCCTCATTATGTAAGTAAGCGGTAATAAAGAAGAAAAATGCGAGCTAAAAAAATATTGAATCTGTGAAACTTAAGATTGACCAGCCAGCAGACTGTGGTGCCGATATAAAAACGAATTTCAGAAACTTGCTGCGACTATGGGTACGGCTCTGTCTGCGGCTTCAACAATATTTCGTTGTTATTATTAGTGTTGTTGTTGTTGTTGTTGTGCGGCTGGTGCGTGCGACAGTAGTTGCTTTTTTAAATATGTACACAAATATGTATCTACTCGCAATTGGTTTTGTGGATTCAGCTATTTTGTTTACACGCCGCGCACGCATACGGCGATCGATTTAGTTGCATTTAGATTGAAAGCTTAAATGCATTCGTATGTCAGTGTATTTGTGTACTTTGTTGCATACATACACCTGCGCTACGAATTGCATTTATTGTAAGTCAAAGTGTTGTCGCCTTCATCATTCAATCACTCACTCTGTTCGCACACATTTCACAGCAAACGAAAGACTTAAGAACCAAACTTGCTTCTATCGCCATTCAACGCTTTTGTCTATTGCGATTGAGAAACCGTTAATTTTCATATAAATGCTAAAGACGTGTGAATTAGCAACCACCAACCACCCGGCTGTCAGCTGCTGCAAATTTGCCAATATTGCAACATCAACACTTTCTTCGTCTTTGCTTTGTTGTACGCTTGTCGCTCGTCCGTCTGAGTTTTTCGCAACTTGTGCCATAATAAGTGATTGAAGTGATTGCTGTAATCATTTCACTACAAATATTGAATGAAATACCGCTGCAGCGGTGGAAAACGGCCAGACAGGCAGTCAGGCAACTTGGCACACCAGTCAGCTGTTTATGGCCAGTAATAGTAATGAAGTTTCATTGGTGATGATGAAGATTTGTAACACTTTCAATTTCGTTCGAGACACTGGTTATGGCGCGCTTCAAAGTAGCACACACACACACACACACACACACACACGTACAGCGCATGCACGCGAATCTAAGAGAACTAACTGCTGTGTGCAGCGAGTTGGCTGATCAGGTTTTGCGGCGACCAACAAATGGCAGCAACACAACAAGCACATGTTTCTTGTGGCAGGAGGTGAATAGGCTGACAGGCGGTTTTGCGGCAAAATGCTGCTTTGGCCAAGTGGTCAGTCGAGTAGATTTGCCGGCAGCACTTTTAACTGTCTGGAATTGATTTACTTAAACTACTGATATCAATGCAGCGCTCAAGGTAGTCTATAGCAGCGACGAAAAGAGCGGAGAGTGAGTACAGAATGAATTTGCGATGAAAAAGGCTTGGCTTGGTGACGAAGCAATTACTTTTGTATTTGAAAAAGTGTCAAACTTATTTTGCATTTCTACTGTAATTCACAGTTGCTTTAGAGAAAAAAAACTTTCAATCAAAAGTGCTAAGAACTTTTACGAAAATTCTACGAAAACATACGCGCAATATCGATAACAATGCTTCCAGTTACATCGATAACAATAGCGGCAGAAATATCAAGAATACACTTTTTGGTACTCTAAATTTTCTGAATGCCTCACCAGAGTTATTCCGTTACATCGGTGTGTAAAACATACGGCTTTTAGCTATAGTCATCTTAATAAATCGCAAACAATAAATTGTTATTTAACAAAACTTAATTAAGTAGTATCAAAGAGCATAACTATCGCCCTTCATCCACAGTAATTTGTAAGTTTAATGATATTTGTAACATAGAATTAAAATTAAGGTGGTGTTAAGGAGCCAGCTGGGTTTTTCGCTTTTTTCGCTTTGCTGGACTAAACGTCAAAGGGCTTCGTTCTGATTTTGCTGGCGATATAAATCACCTACAGAAATTTGACATTAAGTCCAGCAAAGCAAAAACAAAATATATGAAGGCCTTTTACTTATATACGCTTACAACACCCTTGATAAATTCGCCTTGGCCGAGTTATTTTGTTAGCGATATGGAACGGAACTTGCACCTTTGTAATGTGCGTTCGTTGGTTCCGCTATTAAAATATTTCGGATTATTTCACAGAACGAATTTCATGTTCATTGTTATTAAACTCATATTTGAGCCAATTGGTTTTTGGTGCGTTTAAATAAGCCGATGTATCTTACCACAGTCGAGCAAACTACGTGCAACAAAGAAACTACTGGCGTTTCCTTCAACATCAAATTCCTTCCGGTATGGGAAAATAAGCCAAGATATTTTGTTATAATAAAGGAACGAAAGTTAAAACTTTATGTTAATCAAAGTTCTTTTGCAAACTTGTAAGACGAGAAATTAAATCAAAACTAATACTTTACAATCATTTATTTTTCCATAGATTTTGTTTACTTGCCGTTTTACCGCTCTATTTCCGAGATATTCAGGGTTTCTGTGAATATAAAAAAATCTGATTGCATGTCAATAATACGGCCAAATTAATTTAAAGCTAGAATTATGAAATTTAAAGGAAGATGAAATAAACACAACAGCCAACTCGGCTAGCGTAGCACAATAGGTAGCGTATTGGCTCTGCAACTCCGAGCTCCCGGGTTCAAAGCCTAAGAGAAGTGGTTATGAAAAATTAAATTAAAAATTAATTTAATTTAATAATCAAAAAGAAGTCTGATGAGGAAATGTGGTGATTTCCTAAATAGTACTATAACTTCAACCATTGAAAACTGTTGTTGTTTTTTCACAAAAAAATCGTCCATAAACTGGCCTTGAGCTCAATAAAATTGTAAGAATATAGAAATCGGTTATTGGGATCCAAAGTTATAGCATATACAAAAAAATAAACAAAAATATGTATATTCCGACGTATTAGAAACCATTTTATTTTAAGTGGCTTAAAATAGCTACAAGTGACTTCCCAAAGGACTTGGTTGTAAAAACTTCATGCTTCCTGCAGTAATTTTCAGATGGAAACAATCTGAAAGCAATATTTCTACTGACTGAAGTTTGAGGAAGTTTCCTGAAGAACTTAAGAAATTAAGAGATTAAGCGAAGTGGTATGTCCATGCTTCTATGGCAACTATACAACATGCATTGATGAACGTTTTCCTTCCCTAGAAGTTTTCAGTATCTTAATTTATGTTTAATTTGCTAAAAACGTATAAAGCTGGAACTTCAAAAGCGTCAGTTCTTAAACCTTAAGTACTGATACGGTTAACCCTTAACTCCTAAACATTTAAACGTTAATCTTGTAACTGTTGAGTCTTAATCCTCAATGTATATGAATAAGTATTTTCATGGGAGAGTCTTATTTTTAAAAATATCGTATACAGTTTTCGAAAGAAATAAAAAAAACCTTAAATAACTGAATTTAAATTCTTGAATATATTGGGAAAGTGATCAAATAAAAGTATAGTCTAGTCTGAGGTTTCTTCACACTTGTATAGAAGTATGCAACTCAATTTAATTGCAAAGCATACCTCACCTCCTTGTGCTAATAATAAAATGCAATGGAAATCCCTACGTAAACTCGTTGCGATTGCTATCTGTGCGCTTGTGATTGCTATCGATTGCGGCGCGCCGCTGCACATTGCACTACACTTGTTTCGTTTTAAGCAAACACTACACTTTTTTGTTGCCTCTCCTTCATTCATTGCGATGGGGGAAAGCTAAAAAAAAAGAGCTAAGTAAACAATGAGACAACAGACTGCACTGCGAAGGCAGACAAGCTTGCAAACAAGCCGCAATCGGTCAGGCGCTTAAAGCGGCCAGCAGCAGTTGCAGCAACCACAACAACAATTGTTAGTTATGAGCGCGCTTAGCAATGAGTGTGTACGCTGATAGGGATTTCGGCAAAATACCAGTGTATGTTTCAGCCAATAAAAGCAACTTGCCGCTTTTTTTTTCGGTGTTGCAGCAACGCGCAATGGGCAAAAACAAAAAACAACGAAAGCGAAATGTTGCACAAAACCAGTAGTGGCAGGCACATCAAAAGTAACAATGCTTTGCGATTTGTAGCGCTTGCGGCGGACGCCGGGATTGTTGCTGCTTCACTGCCTGCCGTCAATTACGACGCGCCTGCCTGCCTGCCTGCTATACCGGTCGGCTTGTCCGCCTGCCCGCCTGTCTGCTGCTTGTTGATTAAATAATTTCGCTTAAAAAGTAGTGCGAAGGTCAGCCGTTGTTTGTGCTGTTGCATTTCGATATCTTTTTTTTTTTTTAATTTTTGTTTTGTTTAATCGTTTTTGCTCTCATCTCTCCATTGTTCGTGGTCGGACCTGTTGCACATCAACTTCAACATTTAAGTTCGTATTTACGTACGCGCCTGTGTAGCCGCTGATGTTGCTCGTGTTAATATTTACTTCCAACTCGTTTACTTGTTTGTCTACAAATGCATTGTTGCATTGTTGTTTAGTTGTTTACCTTTTTCCCGCCTTTTACTCTGCATTTTGTACTTTTCGGTGTAGCGATTTTCGTTTAATTTAATTTAATTTAATTTCGCACTAAGTGGAGCGTAATCGGGGGCAGGTTTAAATTAGTGTGTACTTGTGTGTATGTGAGTGTGGGAAATCCTTTCGCCTCTCATCTCGCTTCGGCAATCTTAATCGAAGAATGTCTTGAATCATTCAAAAGCTATTACTCACTGCTATAAAGACACTAAATTTGTCCCTGAAGGTACGCGATTGCTGGTGTTGCTTGGTCAATTGGAAGCCAATTATTATGGGGCCTTAAAGACATTATAAAAGAAAGAAAGGACTGAGCAAAGCAAGTAATTACTGAGAGATTTATTTTTCAATTACTCATGCAAAAAAATCGACTTTGATCGATGTTTAAATTTTTGTATTTGTAAGTGGTAAGATCTCGACAAAAATGCTAGCTGAACTTGAAATGACGTGCCGATGGTTTTAGGCATTTAAAAAGTGTTAACTGATAAATGTATAAGGGACTTCAATCTCAGGAATTTCGTGGAACAGTAAATTGCAATTTTGAGAAGTTGAGGCCCTTACTTGTTCTCGTCCGAAAGTTCAAAATACATTTTCTAAAAACGAATATTTTAAGGCAAAAAAATTAAATAAAAAAAATTTGGTTTTATTTGCGAAAATGCTCGCCAAACCACTACACCAATTCAACTTAAATTCTAACATTTGGTATACTGGAAATATCGGTTGATAATTTTCAAAAATTTTAATTTAATTGAAGTACAAAGGAATACATAATTCTATTGATTTTCCATACAAAACATTTACCTCTACATTTAACTTACATTACTTAATGTATTACCTAAACAATATTTGGAAATATAACACGTTAAAAGTTTATGTTTTACTTGTGTGCTATTCATTGTTGTTACTATGAATCATTGCACGTACGAATACATTCAATAGAAATTGACTACGGGAGACCAAATGTTTATTACCATTCAATGGTGCTATTATTTGCTTTCGAATCTTGAGGACGATTGCGCTGTTCAAATACGAAATCGCAGATGCCACTGGTCGTGGGAAATATTTACTATTCTTGTGTTTGTAATAACTTCTTTATTACAATCAAATAAAAAAAAATTAAAAATTAAAAAATTGATGTTAATACGTATGAATGTGAATTACTCTTTTAATTCCCTTCATATTATATTGAGTTTAAAGTATATTTTTTTAAATATTTATTTTTACCATCACATTATTATTTCAATTAAAAAAATAGAATAATAAATCTTACTACTATGCAACCCCCGATAATCGGGTGTGCTTGACTCAGCGATTTTATGTTTTTCTTAAGAACATTTATAATATCCCTTAAAAATATAAAACAAAATGTATATATTTCCATGCAAATATCTCCAGAACTAACAAACCGATTTTTTGACTTGATAATTTTTTGCGAAATTTATTTTCGTTCAGAGATTGGCGGCAGTGACTATGTAGATTTCATTTCCCAGAATCGTATCAGACTGTAATATTGACGCCACCTTTGACATTGCTTTCAGGTCCACCGGAAAAGCACTGCTCCGAAAAAACTCCACCAGTAACTCTTCTGCCAAACTTCGCACCATTCGTGCAAACGTGGATGGATCCCATTGTACCAATCGCACTCAATCGCTTTTATGCAGAAAGTCTTCTTCTTTTTAAATTAGTGTTTGTTCTGGTCCATGGTGGATAAAAGTGCGAAATTCTGCGAGTTTGTTGCTGTCAACTTTTGTAATAATTAGTGCATTACCTTATTGGGCAAAATCTAATTGACGCACCGGACGCCATCGTAGCTATTGCCTTCATAGCTCTCAATGTAAATAGGTGGCCTACACGTTTAACTTTATCTAGCTTTCTAAAATTTAGTATTTTAGAGAGAGAACTCCAACAACCTACTACACCGTAGAAATGAATTCGTCTTACTACAGCCTTCTATGTATATCCATGCGAGAGTGTTGAGTAATACAACCCAGCCCATAACATCCGCTCCTTGTTTAAATTTTTCTCTTTGCCGTGCAAAGTCGAACCTTCAGATACTTGTCTGCTAAGTAAATGTTTTTTGAAATAACATTAGTCGGGAAGAAGTTGGATGGAAATAAGGGACGTATTATACAAAACAGGAACCATCAATGGAAATAATCAATAGTTATGTTATCTATGTATATGAAACAAAAATTTCGATGTTGTCTTATTTGCTAAACAAATTTCACTTGCAGAACAAGACAATTGCATTGCACATAACTCACTGTTTTTTTTCTTAAAAAATTATACGTATGAGTAATAATATATATATATATAAATGTATATTTAAAAATTTGTTATATCCCTCCGCAAATACTCATAGTTTTACTGCACATTTAGGAAGTACAGTTTTTAGTATGTACTAATGATATTGATCAATATCTTCGGGCAAATAAATTGCCAACATTATTTTTATTTATTAGCACACGATTTACTAAACCAGTCGAGTTGTTTGGCAGAAGTGCGCATCTAACTACAAAGATCTGATATTTTAATAGATACTATTAAAACAGACACCAATTTTTGTGAAAACGAGCGCGATGACCACCCGAATAGTTTACATTTCATGCTCGTTTGCAATTTGGCACCTCATTTAGTAAATTGTTTATTTTATTTTTTGTGGTTTTTTTTTTTACAAAATCTTCCACACAAAAATTAACAGCAAAGCACTATGTTACTAGGTAATGAAAGTGAGTGTATTTTGGACGCAATTTTATGAGCTTCAAAAGCGAAAAGTAAACATCTTTTCATTTGCAAAACAAGACGTCACTGTCAAGGTGGACCCCGAGGCCCGGCATGACAAGCAGCGGCATCATTTGTTTATTCACTTTTTTTTTCATTATTGGGTTTTTGCAACTCATCACAGTGACGTATAATATCGGTAACACACAACCGTTACTCATGAAAATGTCGAATGTTCAAACACATTTAGCCGGCAAATTGCAGATGCCACACAGCAGGGGCAAACAAATGCTTCAGTTGTTGTGTGAAGGTGTCAACAAACCGACGCGGCCGTTACCATTGACTGTAATTCAATTTGAGTGAATATACGATTCATGCTGGTTAGTATTCATATCAAAGCTAAGTGCCTTCAATCAACTCTTTTGTATTGAATGAAAGCCTGCGGCTAATTTGCGTTTGAAGAAATGATTGTAGCGAATTTTTGGTTTGATGTCAAAATTTGATTGAGTACTTAAACCATTTACTCAATATCTAATTTATGGATTAAATTTTTGCGCACAAAGCACTTTGTAATCAGTATTCGTCTAACTGTTATTTATGAAAGATTTGCAGAAGCGCGCGCTCTGGAATTTGGTAACAATTACCCGAATGTATGTATGTATGGCATGAAATTATCTCACAGCTGTGTATGTAGCTTTTGCTTGGCTGTTAGTAGGTTAGCATAAATAAATGATTTACTTATATTTCTAAGTACATTTTTTATAAGATTTTACATTGCGTTTTTTAGTTTTTACATGACATCGACGTGCCGGCGAGATGCGTTGAGGGCGTGACTGTTTGTCACATCTAGATTTAGTAGCATTCACAGAAAACATTGAAAGCATTATTTGACATTGGCTGCGCACTTTATCAGCCCATCAAACACGCATAGATGCATACACGCACACTTAGTTAGAGGTGTGATTGGCATTTCGGAGCGTTTATCTTATGGCGCGTCACTGCAATATCTCAGGGGCTGTCAGTGTCAGGGCTATATTTGGTTGTTCTACGCTACAACCGATCGTTAAGCAAATCAATGCAACGATTTCAATATTAAAATTATAGTCAGTTGTAGGAATTGCGGCGAAGATATTGTTCAAAATTTAAAAATACATCTTCAATTTTTTACCCATCCGACTACTGTAGTAAAACTCACTAGCCTAATTTTTTTTTAAGTCTTGTGAAATATTATCAGTTTTAAGAATTTTAGTTGATTAAAGAATGAAAGTTTTTTTTGTTAACCTTTAAACATATATTACAAGCCACCTTGAATGTCTTACAAATTCTAAAAGTAAATGAAGCATTCAACAACGGAAAAAAAAATTTATAAAAATTAGTAAAATGATGAAAGACTCTAAACAAAAACTCATTTATACAAGCGTGCCGTAGTAAGGAACGCTCAATTTGAGTTACTTGAGAAACTTGGCGAATTTATTGGCAATCGTTCGATTGCAACAAAATTATTATAGAAACTAAGTTAGAGCGTGGCAAACGCTGAAAATCAAAAAAAAAAAAAGAAACAAAATAATCTTGCAGCGCCACGCATTAGTGCGTCAGTGCGACACGCAAACCGCGCGTTAGTGGCGCTGAGTTGCCAATTCACTTCAAATTCAATTCATAGCAAGAGCAAACAAATTATACTTAGAAGTAGTCGTGGTAGTAAAGAAAAGAAAATGAGAAGGAGTTCTCTTGCGCACCTATTGAGACCTCGAAAATTCGTAACTTTACCTAAACAAATTTTTAAAAAGTTCGAAATGTTGACGATTGCTTTATATCCTTAAAAATTGTGTATTCCATTTGAAACTTGAGTTTGTTTGTTGTTAGAAAATGAACTGTACTTTAATGGCAAAGTATTGGAAATTAAAAATTTAAAAAAATATAGCGAATTTTAGGTTGTCGTAATCAAGTCTGACTCCAGTCGGTATTTTTTTTTCGAAAGAATTTTTTATTGCAATTTTTATGGAAGAGTTTTTTTTGGAAAAACAGCCACAATTTCATTGGTCGAAGTTTGAGCTACTATTGCGGAGAATACCACATCTTCTCAAAAGAGATTTCGAATTCTACGCTGCTTGATTTTTCTTTGCCAAAGAGTTTGTTTTCTAAATTATTGAATTCTATTTTGTTTTAGTGCTTTCTGCACTTGAATTCTAAGCTTTAGTCATAACAATCTCGGTAGTATACTCTAAGTTATCGTTTTAGTCAGTAAGAATTTGTAGGTTATTTGAGTTTTGAAATAAAGAAATAAATAAAAGAAATAAAGACTTATTTTTATTTATTATTCATCACTGCTGCACAGGTTTGAACCAAGGAAGGTATTTTTGCCATAAACAATATAAATAAATGTGTGAAAATTCTCACAAAAGCTGGTTTCCGCAAGTTTAGTGGAGTTAATAAATATACATTTATAAGTACAAAAGCATTTATATACTAAAGATAGTTCATAATTCTACAAAAATAGTAGAAATGAAACTTTCGAATATTTATAAATATTCGGAAATATTTCCGCAAAAATATAAAAGCATTCCGTACAGACGTTCTAAAAGCGAACATTGAAAAAAATTCAATGACCACTTTTTCCATATAGCGCATGTATTTTGTAAAAAAATCTGCAGTTTGGCTATGAATTTGATGCTGATCTTCTTACGCCTCTTCTCTGTAATTTAACTTATATTTTTACATCATGAGACAAATTTTTTAAATATTCCCTTTGCACTACTCATTACATTGAATTTCTCACTGCCGCCTGCCGCACTACAAAGCAACTAAATGTTTGAAGCAAAAAGTTCGTTGCTTAAGTCTTTTGTTTTACGAATACCCTGACATGTTGTGTACATGAAATTGTCGCACTTGCGTCGAACGCTTGAATGTCATCATGTTTTGAAGTTTAATGCTAGCTGCTTTTAACTATGCAATTCATTTTGAACATTTCATCTACAAGCTATTATGCTTATTTAAACGGTGAACACTTAATATTAGAATGATTTGTTGCGCTTGAGAGCACACATGCACATACGTTTACATACGAGTAAATACATGAAATGGAAAAATAGCATAATATAAAACTACTTGAATTACGACAGCAACAGAGACCGTAGCGACAAGTGATAACAAAAGCATTACAACTACTGTTTCAATGGAAGAAGACGTGCTTGTGACAGAACGCAACCGAGGCGTGTATTAGTTTTATTTGTGTATATAAAAGAACTTCTTCGTACATACATACATAGCAACCACTTGAGTCAATAGAAAAATTAATCTTACATGCATAGACAAATTGCGATAAGCAATCTCTCTCGGTTGACTACGAATGTGCTTCCCGCTACTAATCGAGACTTCTTAGCTTCCGCTTATGCTTCACAATCCTTGCAAATCATACCAAGAAGTGGAGTGCTAATAATTGAAACGCAAAACGTGCATGACCTATACAATCAAAAGTTGTTTGTCTTGGTTGCCTTGCCGTTGGCTTTTTTCACATCTCATTCATTACAAATTTGTTATTTGCAAAACCATGTACGAGTATGTTTATGTATATTCATATTATAATTTTTAGCAGATTTTTTGTTTGTTTTATTATTGCTTTACTCCTCCAGTTGGTGAGAAATGGACAGCTGTATTTGGCCGCCCTTAAAACCACATATGAAGTTTTTGTTGATCGTCACTTTTATTTTTATTTTTACAGGCACAGGTATCCAATATGTACGTACGAGTAAATATGTTTGTAAATTTGTATATAATTTTTTATATCTTTACTCTGACATTGACTTACATTCGGCTAATTTGCATTGCTCGGTGCCTGTTATATTTTTTTGAGTTGTTTTGTAGCTTTCTACATGGCAAGTAATCCATAAATATTTTAATTTATGCGCGAATGTTTGAACTTGTTTTCCTCTGTTGCCTTTGCAAATCTTTTACCTTTGCCATTTATTTTTCTTGTCTTTTTCTTGTGTCTGTTTACATCTTGCAGAAATCAGCTGTCATTCGCTCAAGTAGTAGTAAGTTCAATAGAAGAAATTGATTGAATTGAAAATAAATTAAAAGGTTTCGTCTTTGGTTTTGGCACAACCATTGTTGTTGAAGCTATGCAGTGATCAACTATAACAAAGGTCTTCACATAAAAAATAATCGACTAATTTATAAAACATTTGCGATATTTTATTGGGATCTAAAATTTCGTCAAACCCATCTAAGCGGTAAAACTCGCAAGCAAAACCAAATCTTTAGCAAAAAGAAGCTAACCTGCAAGGAAAATAATGTTAAGCGACATGAAACAAGCTTTTTATTTATGGAATGTCCCTATACCTAGTAGTTAGACCACTTGGAACACTCATAAATACACAATTCAGTTACTGAAAGCAGCGCTGAAATGTGAAAAGGAAGCAGTGAGAAAAAGAGAGCATTGTTATATTTTAAACAGCATTTAGCTCAAGTCATTCCAGTCAGCAGAACGGCTGTAAAGAATATTAAAACTTGCCCTGCGGAAAGTGAATCTTGATAGTTTTTAATCATTTTGAGGTTTCGCTAAAGTGTACTTTTAAAGGTTTCAAAAAAAAATATTGAACATCACCAAACAAAGCTTTACTCACTTAACTTTTGTCCCTGATTAATCGTTTGAGAAACAGTACTTGAAATTTTAATTTTATGTTTCATTATTTTTTCATTAATCCTTGCTCACGCCAAATCCCACATTGCAATTTTTTGCATTGCGAAAATGGTTTTAATGAAAACATTTTTTTTTCTCAAATTTTGTATAAAAACATTTTTTAGCTATAAAAAAATCACATGAATTTTAATTTGAATTTTAACACAAAATTTGCAAAAATATCAACAAATTTTCGTAAAAATTTGAACTTTTTATTCGTTCACTCCAGAAAAGATTTGCGTATGCAGTTAATAGGCCAAAAAATTTCAATGCAATAAAAAGTTACAAATGACTCTTCCTTTGCATTGAATTTTGAAAATTTGTTTAAAACTCGGTTAAAAAACCTTCTTTTCGTATAACGCATACATTTTAGATAACTGAAAATTTTACTATAATTACAAAAGGCGTTGGTTGTAAAGTCCAGTTAATTGCAATCACTTAAGGTGGAAAGCAGAAGTTTGAAATTCTTCCAGCACAATCTAAAAAGAAAAACATATCGGTTGCATGTCTGAGAAAAGAAAAACATTTTTCATACAAATGGCTAACTAATTTGATCAGAGTTTTACTTGATATACATCCATATGTAAATAGTTTGCTAGCATCTACAAAGGTGATTGCAATGACGTTTTTTTCGTTTCTTATCACGACTAGCAGCTACGTAACGGTGCTAGCGTTGATCCAATAGGAAGTACTGCTACTTCATTGAATAGTTTAATGTTGACATAAAAAGCTATTACGAATTACCTGCATGCAAGCACACCAATTTGTTCGGTTGTGTGTATGTGTAGTGAATTTTCTAATACCTTAATCAGTTTGTTGTTCTGAGAGTTTTCCAATTAAAATGATACGCAAATTTACAAATTTTTTTCACTGCGCAACTAGTCATCGACATTAGAAAAGCAAATCGTTTATATCTATTTATATTAATATAACTAAGTTTTGGAAGAGTTTTTCCATGAATTGCTGGTTTAATTGTAACTTGTTTATACCGAAACTTATTATCGAAAACATTCGGTCTCAACTTTGCTGCACATTACGAATATTAATTGCGATAAAGTGAGTGGGTTTTAAATTAAATTAAATTATGAAAAATTAAATAAACACACAAAATTATAAAAAGCCATTAAGGGATACCTTCTGGTCTAGAAATAAAAAAAAATCGATTTTTTTTTATAATGATATAATAATAAGAATATGTCAACAAGAGAATTTTTTATAAATTCAAATTATTTTCGGAGATATAGGTTTTTACAAAGTGTAAATTTCATGACTTAGACTGCGAAAAAACTTTACGTGAAACGCGTTTTTCTCGAAACTTTATTTTTCAAAACGATACCCACGATTTCTCAGTTGAAGTTTTTAGAGAATCTTCTTTATAGACTTTTCTACGTCTGAAACTATCCCCATTCCCAAACTTAAATTTTTAAAAAATTCGAAAAAGTCAAAAAAAGTGGTACAAAAATTGTTTTTTTTTCAACTTTTCGTAGGTCCAAACATTGCAACTTTATTAAAGATTAATAATTTTTTTTTTCGATTGCTAGCAGGCTTGAAATCGTGGGTATGGATCGTCACGTGCCAATTTTTCATCAACTGCTAATTTATTGGAATTTTAAACTTTTTTTATTTTTTCTGTATTCTTGTAATATTAATAAATAACTAATAGAAAAATGTATAGTAAAAGTAGCGATTGCCTTTTTTTTAAGATACTTCAAAAATTTCCTGAAATTCATACCTCTACACCAGAATACCCGTTTAAAGCGAATAATATATTTAACGTGAAATATTAAGATTTGAAATAACCTGACTTATTTTTAAGTAGATTTTATTTGTGATAAAATTGAAGTGGTTCACTGCAAGCAGGAAATAGAAGAAGTATGTATGATAGCACACATCACATTTACATAACTATTATTTTTATTTGAAGTTTGCAGTGCAGCTTTTTGCTTGTTCTGCGGCACAGGTTTCTTGTTACCGGTTTCTTGTTGAAGATATTCTATCTACAATCAACAGCGCATATACTCGTTTATGAATGTACATTCATATATTTGCAGCCAGCAGAATATACGTACGAGCAGTCACTGCCTCAATGCACTCAATGTTGCATAATCATTGTCACGTCCGACAGCGTTGAAAGCAACTTGGCGCTTAATAAGAGCATGCACTACTTTGCAGCACTTGTAATTGCAATACATATTTACACTCAACGTGCATATATATGTAGCATTTAAATAAATTAAACACGCTTATAAACTCTCCCGAAATCAATGCAAAAAAAGGGGCGAAATAAAATTTTGTCCTCAGTTTCAATTAACCGTGACACATCTTAAAGTTCCCACTAAAGCTATAAGCAAATATGAGATAACTGCTTGCATATGCTTTGCCTAGGCTGTCAATCAGCTGAGGCACAGCCTCCAACCAAACAAGCCAACAACAGTGAAAAACAGCGAGCGATATTCGCTTGACAGTTAAAAAGCTAAACCCAAACAAAAAATGTTGTATCTACATAGTATGTACGAGTAGATGCGTGCTTGTATTGAATGTGTAAAAAGTCAAGTAAAATGTCAAAATTGAAAGTGGTAAAAACAATGCTACTGTTGTTGTACACATATACATATGTACATACATATAGATTTGTAAGTCGGTACCTACGTACGTACCTTTATAAGTCTACATACAATTATAATATCACTCTACAACTGTTGCTAATGTAAATGCCAGAAACAAAGAAACTATTTGCAATCGATTTAATTATGTAAATTCAAAGTGACTGCAAGCAAAACAACAACAATACACTGGCAGCGGGCGGTAGCAATTTGGCAACAGTAACAAAAAAACCAGTAATTGCCAAAAATAGTGGAATGAATCGCCACAATGAGCAAACATACGAATGAGAGGGGATGCTGCGGTGCAAATCGCTATGCGAAAATTTTTAAGTCAAAAAATGGCAAAAGGTGAAGACAAAGATGAACTCACAGAATATGTGCAGATAAGTGAGAGATGCACAAAACAAATTTTTCTTTTTTTTGTTAGTCCGCTTGTAATTGAAGACAGCAGAATATAAGAAAATTTTATTAAAGAGAATCGCTTTGTGTACGTACAATTTTAATTGATTTTAACATTTATCGATTTTTATAAATTAAAAAAAAACTGTTTTTTTTGTTGTGTAGGTGGCAAAAGGCATTGAAAGCCGAAAAGTGACTTTCGACTCATCGCACTAAAACCACTTCCCAACTCCGTTTTTTATGTAGGTGAATTAAATTGAGTGGTTGTACTATCCACTGTCCCAGACTATGAGGCCTCGGACAAGAAGTATCCAAAATGGAAGAAAAATTTATAATTATTGGCAGTGTTTGCGCTTTTCGGAGACGGGTGTTCAGAGTTTTCCTTTCTTTAGTACTTTTTTAGTACTTGTAGTGTGTGTTAAAAACAGATTTAAAAGCCTTTCTTTACTTTCATAATTGAAAATTTTGTATTGAAAATTTTGTAAGAAATGTCTATTTATAAGATTTTTATATCGAAAACTATTAGTCATGCAAGAGAATATCATTTATACAAAATTTTAGCAGTTGAAATAAGTTTTATTTGCTAAGCATGAGTAAAGTATTAAGAATTTTTTGAACTTTAAATTATTTTTTCTCAGAAGTGGCACAAAAACAGCTCCTTAAAAATTTCAATATTTCTTGAAGAGCGTTCAGATATACAATTTTTTTAATAAATCCATGTTGATATTGATATGCCGTCCAAACAATAAAAATTTGTTTAAAGAAATTATTAATATTAAAAAAAATATATTTAAAAATAATATAATGGAAAAATTTTACAAATTCCTTAATTTTGTATGTCAATTATTTTTATAGGCCTAATGATTTTCATAATAAAAATTCTTAAGAGAAAGCATTTTTAAAAAAAATTTTAATTTTCAATTGCGAATATCTTACAACAACAAACAAAATCCTTAAGTTAAGCACATCCCAAATACTTGTCTTTATTCCTAATAAAAATTTGAAATTTCAGCCTATAAGCAGAAATGGATTTATATTTTAATTTAATTTTTAAATTACGCTTGTTAATTCATCTTTAATTTTGCATTGTTTGTAATCGAGCTATAGAGTAAGCTGAAAGTTTCAGTTAGTCTCCCAACAAATTTACATACAAACAATTTCAGTAGGAGCTTGCAAGAAGCAACTAAAATGTGTTACGTATTAATGTATTTCATGTCTTTAGTAAATGTTAGAATTAAACTATCGCAGTTAGAACACGTAGAAACGTGAATAACATTTGAAATTTATTTAAATTGTTTTTTTATAAATAATGCAAATAGACGAGTTTACGAATCTAAATTGCAAATCTACAAGCTTAAATGACAGTGCAAAAGCCAGTTTGATTTCGAAAATAAAAAATATAAAAATGTCCTTTGATCTTATCTATTAGTAAACTGCAATTAATTATTGTATTTTATTTCTACTACACATACGAGTAAGTTTATTATAATTATTTTGTAAAAACAAATCATCTTTAATTTAAACTAAAAGCATTCAATTTGATATTGCAAACAAAATTTTGCTATTTCATTTTTTTTTCTTTATACTAATTGATTATGCACTACAAAAAGTTTTGGACAGTTTTTAAGAGTAATGAAAAATTGTACAAAAATAGTTACAAACTCAGGCAGCTAAAGTTAATTTGGACAAAGCAAAAGAAAATCAATCAAACCCAGAAGAAAATAGAGAAGTAGAAGAAGCGGTTAAGTGCTATTTGGCGATTCGTTACAGCTAATTTTGGTCAGTTCGGCGCAGCCCCATTAACATGCTGCGTTGCCGGGCTGGCTGGTTGGTGGTGATGCTGACGCTGACGCTGACGCAGCCAATTCGCGTCATTTGCTTTTGCTACCGTTTTTGTTTAGACCGGCACACACATTTGCGGGGACCAGAAAGGCAAATTTCAGAGTCTGCAAAAAGTGCGCGCTGCGCTTGCATTAGCCGGCCCAGCTGAACGGCCGCGCTACAGTGACAATCCGCCAAATCAACGCAGTCACACTTTACATATTGACAACCGACTGCCGACGACTGACGACTGAGGACTGACGACTGACGACTGACGACTGACGACTGACGACTGGCAATTGGCGATAGACTACGATGAGCATCAAGCGCCATGCGGTTACTATTTGTATTTGTTGTTGGCTGTATTGACCCCACTTGTTGCTGATGCTGCGACCATTGCGCTATTTTTGTTTTCGTTGTCGTTTTCGTGTTTTCTCTGTTGGTTTTTTTTTTTTTTTTGTTTTCGCTTGTTAGTTATTACAAAATTTGCGAAATGTGCCTAATTTATGGTGATACGCACAGGCTGACTGATCAATTAATTGTTTATTTGCTTCTTTTTTTGCGTTATTGTGTGTGTGTGTGTACTTTGCCGTTTTTTTCTTATTGTTTGCTGGCAGTTGCTAATCATTGTCACTTTACTGTTGTAGCCAAAAAGGTATTTGGTTGGAATTTTTCATTTTAATTGCTTACAATTCGTGCGTAATTTTAACCCAAATTGAAGGAAGGCCTTTTATACATTTCAGAGATATTTTATAAGAGTTCTATTTAAATTTACTTGTCATTGCATATTTAACTATACTATTAAGAAGATTGTTTTAATAGCTAAGTTTTAAAATTTTTGTGGTATTCCACTTGACATTTTCTTAAAATTGTTAAGTTAAAAGGCAAAAATGATTGTCATTAACGTACAAATTATTGCATACATTTCGATACTATATTTTTAGAAATAACAAAAAAAAATTGCAAACACTCAACATATTTTTTTTTTCTGTAATTAGTTACATTCTTAAATAAAAAAAAATAGTATATTTTTTGAACTTAAATTTTATTTTCTTAGTTGAGGGTAGATCTTAATGAGATAATTAATTTTTTTTTTAAATTACTTAAATTTAATTAAGTATTTCTTGGGTAGACAAAGTATTTCAAAAATTTAAACACTAATTACTTCAAATTGAAGCGTCAGCGCATGATTATAAAATAACAATTGTTTTTTTTTTTAATGTGAAAGTAGAAATAAACTTAGAAATAATTTAAAATTTATAAATACCATTTATTTTTTTGTTTTTCAAAAAGGTACAGTATCGAAAAATGTATTGTTTAACTTGAAATGTTTTTTCGTAGAAATTTAATTTTTTTTGTTGGTTTCTTAAACTCTTACGTTCCAAGACCTAAAATATTGTTCAACAGCTTGCAATTTTTTGTTTTCTTTTACTATTGCATTCATAATAAACTAAATTTGGTACAGAATCGAAAAAATTGTTAGTTAACTTGAAATATTTTTTTGGTAAAATTTCGAATTTTTTTTTTGTTTTTTTTAATTCTTCCATTCATAAAGTTTAAAACTGATTTTGTTTACTTATTTTGAATTTGAGGGTTTTATTTAATATAAAACTTTTTTTTTAAATTCACTTTTTTTATTTTTATTGAAACTAATTAATGTTAGATTTAAGTTTGCATTAAATTTATTAAATTTTGTAATTCCCATCTATTGGTGTATTAGAAAACACGGAAAGTCTTACGTGTATGCCCTCATATATTAATAAAATAAAATAAATAAATAAATATGAAATCAGTATGATTTTTTTAATGTTGTGGTTTTGATATTGTTGTTTCGATATTTACCTATAACATTTATCAATGGAAAAATGTTTAGCTACAAAAAGAAAATTAGTTGGTAAAGAAAACTCTTGGAGGCTTCAGACTGATACTAACAGTGATTTTAATTTAAAAAAAAAATTTTTTATATAGTGCGTTGAACTAAATCATGTTTCAAAAAGTCTTGATACTCAATTATATATATACATATATTAAATGCTAATGCTTACATCAAAGTTTCCAAACCAAATTCAACAACTCGGGGCACAAACACTTCTGCACGATCGCGCCAACTTTTTAAGCAATTTTCGTTGAAAGATTTTCTGTTGTATCCAAAATATTTCACAAATACACTGACATCTTTTATAAATACTTTTTATGTACACAGTTTTTGGAATATATGCAATATCCTTGATTTTTGTTTCCAAAATGACATGCAAACTTCACTTAAAAATATTAAATAACTCTTCCAGAGCCACTAAACAGACATTAAAATTCCCAATAATATTTGTATGTACGTATGTATATTTCTTTTCCAGCTTAAATTGATATCATTCCGTTATGCTAAGAACTTCTATACTTTTTTTGCTTCCAGCGAACACAAGCGATTTTGGCACGAGCGCGTATCCTTTGTACTATTAATTCGACTTTTCGTCATTTCACTTAATATTTGTATATTTTTTTTTTTGCTTTTCGCTCTCAAATAATTTGCTTTTTTCTCACCTTTATTTATTTAATTTTATACTTTCATAAGGAATCACTTTCTGTTAATGTCATTTTTTGCTACAGTTAAATTTTCCGTGTAATCCGCAGTGATTTCTTTGCCATCCAACCGATCTCTACGACGGTGCGTGCTCAAGCTGGGCGCGCGCGCGAGCGTGTCTCGTTTTGAAGTTATCACGATGAAATGAAAAGCTCGCTTGAATGGACCGCGCCAGTTGTCAGTTGGTTTTGTTGAAATTTTCAAACCCCAGCTACGACAACAACAGCAGCGCTTGCGCTGTCACCGATCGACGCTCGACTGCACGCTGACGTCTCGATGCTGCAGCAGCGCAAAACATTGTCAGCGCAGTAGTGACTTAGCCTAGTCGAGCTCCAAAGTGTACGCTGCATATTCACCACGAACTTAAATAGTTAACCAAATGTTGAAGTCGAAGCTATGAGCGCATCGGCTTGCGTGTGTGTGCGATCGCTTCGCTGACGAGGGTGTTGGTGTGCTTGGGATCGTTAGTTGTATTCGAACTCCGAAAAGCCGGCTCAATGTGCACACCTACCTGCGGAATCGTTATTGTGCTTGCATGTTGAAAAGCACTGCGATCCTCAATACAAAACGATTTCAGTAAAAGGCGTTTGTTTACAATTTGCTTGATTTATATTCTTATTTCAATTTACTTTTTGATTTAATCGCGGCCCCTTAAATCTTTCATCTTCAATGCGGTATTTTTTTTTGTCTCCACATCGTAAATTCCGAGAAGAGGGCGCACTTTTAGAACAATAGCATTTTATTTGCTTTCCTCAAGTATTGTTTACATATTTTGGTTTAGCGCGAAAACCTCATTTGATGACTTGTTGAAGTATTTTTAGCCTAGCGCTATTTACTCAGAGCTAGAGTGTAAGAAATTAAGGCTTAGTTGGCATATGAACCTCACGTGTAAATTCGGTTTTGGTAAGATTGAAATGTTCGCATCAAGTGTGGTGAGTTCTCCCCTTTCTATTGGCTGAGCGCAAACGAGTTGCATTTCCTCGCAATATTTGGTAAGCTTAGTATTTTTGAGTGCCTGCCTGCCTTTCATACTCGTATTGGCTGAGCAGCATTTGGGGATTTTTGTTGGCGTTGATTCATACTATATTTGTTTGTTTGTTTAGTATACAAATCTCCAGGTTATTTATGATTAAATTATTATTGCTAGTAAATAGTATGTGCGTGTAAGTAATAGCAAAACATACGATTATGTATGTTTGTACCTTTGTATACTGGTGGCAAAAACGATGGGAAAGTGATATTTTTTCAATCTCAGTGCAATAGGGAGTTTAGTACACCACTGACACACTGACACACCGTTCGCAGAGCAAATTTTTGTGGCACGAAATCTATGCACATACTACACAATTGGAATATTCTTACGACTTTTGCATATTACTCGCGTGCACATTTTCCATAAGCTTATTTATCCTCGTGCAAGTAATATATGTTTAAAAAATTAGTTCTTGAAAAGGACTTTTATAAATACATAAATCGACATAGTGCCACATAGTGTGTCAGTTGTTCTCAAGCGCCAACTAGCGAGTTTTCTAGTATACAGCGAACTTATGTGTATTTTCCCTTGACCAATGATTTGTTTGATTCTTTTCAATAGTTTTTACGTGATGTCTGCATCTAATGCATACATTTTATGGGCGGAGCTTAAATACACACGTTCCTAAACTTACTTTTATGTAGGCTACCAAGATTTCCAATAGTTATAAAATATAAAATTTGAAATTCATATTGCCACCACTGTGAGTATTCTTATGTGATATGCACGCCAGTCGATTTATTCAAAACAGTTAATTGCGTCACAGTATAAACAAAATTATCGTTATGGACAAAATATATTCAAATAACTTGCACATTTGCATTAGCAATATAAGTTAAATTTTCTAAGTATAAACTTTAGAGAAAAATTGTATTCTTCCGTTTATGCCTCGATATTTGGCCGATTTACATATATGTATGTATATCTGTCACTTGGTCGTGCACTTTTGTGAAGAGATTTTATAACAGTTTCAGAAAAAGAAATTTTGTATATAAAAATCAAAAGTTATATTTTTAAAGATGAAAACAAACAAGTAAGAAAAGCTAAATTCGGGCGAAACCGATTTTTATATACCCCATGATTTCATAAAACTCCCGTTTCTTTGTTTCAAATCGCAGCTAGTATTAAACTTTAATAAATTTCTTCCAATAAATACTGGAAAACGAGGTTTTGCATTTTTTTAAATTTCCGTTATATGGAAGTTGGGCGTGGTTATGGTACGATTTCAAAAATTATTGACGTTTATGCTAATCGTATCAAGGACAATATGTTCACCAAATTTTGTGACGATACCTTACATCGTTGTTGAGATATGTACTTACAGACGTTTCTTTATAAGTGGGCGTGGTAACGCCCATTTTTCAAATTTTCATAAAAATCAAGTTTCTTAATTAAATATCTCTCTAAATATCAAATTTTAATTAATATGTTCCAATAGATAAAGAAAAAACGAAATGTTTGCATTTTCCAAAACTTCCGTTATGTAGGAGGTGGGCGTGGTTGTGATCCGATTTAAAAAAAATTCTACGATAATAATAGCGATGTCAAGAAAAATATGTCCACCAAATTTGTTGACGATAATTAATACTGTTATTGAGATACAGAACATTTTTATAAGTGGGCGTGGCAAGGCCCATTTTTTCAAAATTTTATAAATTCCTAATTTCTTAGTTCAAAATCGCTCCAAATACCAAATTTCATTCAATTTGCTGTAATAGATACTGAGAAAACGGAGTTTTTGCATTTTCCAAAATATCCGTTATATGGGAGGTGGGCGTGGTTATTGACCGATGTTGCCCATTTTCAATACCAGCCTACCCTGTCCAAAGAGCAATCTATGTGCCATTGAGATATATCAATTTTTACTCAAGTTATTGTAACCACGGGTGGATGGACGGACGTACGGACGGACAGACAGTCAGGGTTAAGTCGATTGCTCTTTTCATTCTGATAATTTTAGTATATATATGTCTATATCTATCTCGATTATTTTTTGCTGGAAATGAAGTTTCGATATTTGCTTTTTATTGTTTCTTGCCTTACTAAAATCCCAAGGTTCTCAAGATTCAGAGTTAAACACTTTTTATCATCAAAATCACCATCTAGATAACCGCCTCAGACACCAACGGAGTAGAGCTGTATGAAGAACTGAAATAATTTCGGCATATAAATAAAAATAAAACCCATCATTACGTGCCTAAGAAGTTCTTCAATTCATCGTAAATATAACTGATCGGTTTTATTTTTTATTATTTATTTTATTTACCATATTTTACTTTTTATAAATTTGCTTGTAATTCTATGATTTTTAAATCTGAAATTAAAAACATTTTATTAAAATAGGGTGCATCGCCACGGGCACCTTTTTGCTGAAACCGGTCCTGCATCAATGCACTGTCCCATCGTGCCACAACGTTGTTGCTAATGAGCTGCACGTACTGCGACGGCATCAATTATTGCCAGCAACGATGTTGACAATTAGACACGACAAACTACAATGTCTGACACTTTATTTCAAAACTAAAAATTATAATTAATAAAATATAAAATTAGAAACACTTCCGAGGGAAACTTTAATTGCTGACCAGTGCAGTAGACATAAGAAACTGAAATATTCATTGAGAGTAATTCAACAGTTTCTCTTTTCGCAGAAATAATATAGCTTGATTATCCATTATTTACCTTCATTGGGTTTTTAACTCAGACCCTACTGGGAACAAAAAATATTTAATATAGTCTAAAAAATTCGAATAGATTTGCCTAACATCTCTGTCAGCTTTTACTGCAACTAAATTTATTTTTAAAATTATTTTGTTCGAATAGATTTGCCTAACATCTCTGTCAGCTTTTACTGCAACTAAATTTATTTTTAAAATTCCTTTATTCGCAACTTAGTTACAAAAGTTGGTCGAAAATAGTATTAATTTGATTTAAAGGAATCATAATTTCTTTAAGATACTGTAGAGAGAGTTTTGACAAATTCTTAAAAAAAAGGCTTCCTGAAAAAAAGAAGTTAGATGATCGAACTTAAAAAAATGTATCCTCGTACACTTAATCTAAGCATTTTTTGAGTTACTCTTACGCATTAGAAATGCCTCTGATAAGATTACAATGTTTTTGAGGTCCTGGAAATATCGGGATTTGCATGTAATAATTTCGGCGAATTTAAAATATTGAATTGAATGATTTTAAAACTTTCTTTTTACAAATATATGATTGAAACAAAAGCTTTCCGATTTCATAAAATATTCTTTAATTTAATTTATGTTGTAAATTGTTTTGAATTGACGACTGCATCAATAATGTTTATAAATGAATAAACCCATTAATTAGATCTAAGTAAATTTTTGTTGTTCACAAAACGAGTTTGGAAAGTATTAATGGACGTGCATACATATATCGTTGTTATAACTGCAAAATATTGACAAATTATGACTATGTGTTCCTAAAAGCAATCAAATTTCGAGTTGTTATTGGAAAAAGTTCGTTGAAACTTGAACCTTTAAAATTTCTATTATTTGAATTTGAATTTTTTATTTAATTTTAAAAATTTTTTCTTTTGTATGGATAATGAATTACCTTTTCGAAAATTATACAAAATAAAATAAAAGAAGAGTAAATTAGGCAAATTTGTAAGTAAAATGATTTAACGCAGCTAATATTTCTTACGATTAGCTCAAAAGCGTTAATGAATTAACTTTTGCTGTTTTATGGCGAATGTTTATTCGCATATAAAATACCCTATTTCATTGAATTTAATAAAATTTCAGTACCTTGACATTGCATTTTTTGTGATATTTAAAATGAATTTGTCTTAAATTTAAATTATTATTTTTTCATTTTGTGATTAAATGATTTCGATTATTAAATTTGTACTTCTATTAAAAATGTGCTAATTAAACTGCAATTTTAAAGAAAGCATATTTAAAAGTGATGTGCAAGCATTTTGTTTCATACAGTGAGTTGGTTTCAAATAAAAAAACAAATAGCATGTAAATAAATCAAAAAATTATCACCTAATATTTACAAGTATTCTTAATCGCTGATTTGCAAATATTTGCAATTATACTTGAAATTTTGATTAAAGTGATTAAAATGATTGTAAATAGTGAAACAACTAAATCTACAATCGGTCGTCAATTACATTGAACTTGAACTTGAACGATTCTATGCATTGCACACACACACACACACACACACACATACACATACATGTATGGATATGTTAATACCCTGTCGGAAATCGAAGTACTTTAAAAGCAATTTAAAAAGTACTTTTTTCTAACCCCAAGTGGTTTAAATTCATTATATTTCCTTGTCATCAACTAACTTTTTTAACATGGCGATGTCCTAGGAGCAAGTCAATTATCCGACTCTGCATTTGATTTCAACCACTTTCAAGTATATTTGAAAGAAAGAACATTAAAATTCCTTTTTTTGCAACTGCAATAAAATGTATTTATTTCCAGCTACTTTAAAACTGCTTTATTTACAACTATTTTAAACTCGATTTGTTTTTAAACTTCTTTATTTTATACCTACTCCCTTCTAACTTTTTAAAAACGCATTTTAGTTAAGTTTTTATAAAATATATTTACATATGTATTTTTGTTTAAACTAAGTAAGGAATTTAGTTCATTTTTAACGTACGTTTACACGTTTCAAATAAAACTAAATAAAGTTTATTCTGCACACATAAGGCGGATAGAAATTAGCAAAAGCTTTTAATCTTTTTTTTCCGTTAGTTCCATCGATGTTGAAATTCATTACAACTTCCTTGGGCAAAAGAGCCAAACACATCTTTTTAGGTTCTCCTATGTATATTACTACAAAAGTTCTTAAATTATTTTTGTTTAATGCTCATATAAAATTACCAGTACGTATAATAAAAGACTCGCACGCTGCATTTGTTTCAAAGCAGTTGATTTCCAACTACTTTAAAATTGGTTAATTTTTCAGACTGTCTGCTTTTTTCCGACAGGGTATCTACTAAGTTGTATGATTACTTGCGAGATCATTGCTGTATCTGTGCAAAAATTCGGAATGGAATCTCAGCTTACATACATTCTGATGCACATATATACATACATACATGTACATATATACATTTTTTTGTTAACGTAAGGACTGGTAGAATTTACAGCCGACATGGAGCAATATAATTACGGATATGTAGAACAAACAAATCAAATATCGATGACAATGTCTACATAATCAAACAAATAAAGACAACAAGCATGCATATTTTCGCAATTACACACATAGAAAATATAAAAAAAAATATTTACAACTATTGAGGAAAACTATCGACAACGGAACGAGGAATCAACATAAACGCTGACGACCGTAAGCCAAGTTAACAGCGAGCTTATTGCTGCAGTGGTTGTTACACTTGATCCGAGGTTGAACAATTAGAAATTTACAACTAAATACTAGTATCTATGTATGCGTAAACATTTGCACAAACAATAATTTTTGTTTTTGTGAATTACAAAGAGGAGTCATCGACATGACATTCAACTTAAACCGAGCTTGCTATTGCCCAAAATGTTGTTAAACATCGCAGGTTTGCTGAAGATTTGGTCTGTTTTAATTGAGATAAAATAAAAAATAAAAAACCTTTTTAACTACAGAAACAATCACAACTTCTTCTTTTGTTGTGTAAAAAATTAAAATAACCAGACATGGTACGGCAAGTATGTATATAAAAATACTCGTATTTGAAAAGCAATCAAATGTTCAGTTAGAATGAATATATGTGTGTAAGTACATATGTACATTAGACCGAATCGCAATGTACAATGTGTCAAAAAATACTTCAATATATTCCGAAAGAGTTTGAATTCTCGCTGAGATGATTTTAGGAAGTTAAAACATATCTATCATTGTCGCATCTCAGATATTTTGAAAGTCATGTTCAGCAGTACTTCTTGAGGTTTTATAGGGTGAAGTTTTCAAAAAAAAAAAAGAAGATACAATTTGAAAGTTATAGTTAATATATTTTATTTTTTTTTAACCTTTAACGTCGATGATATGTATATCTACATATACTCGTATATTTTAAGTTGACCTGACAAGGTATTTTTTCTGATGCTAGTGAAAAGGCTAACCTAATGTCTTTACTACGGTATATCAATATAAGAATTGGATAAATTAAAAAAAAATTATGCTCCTGAAATCATCTCTCAAATTCCTAGGCCTAGGCAAGCCTCACGTACCTGCGTACAAACTATAACTCTCCACTCTCATTAAAGGAATTGATTTTTGGAAAAGTTGAAATCGCCATGCTTCCTTTCGGGCCTACTTTTAATACTTGGTGAGGTCATCGATAGTTCCTGGTACCGTTTCCCCGATTTTTCTCAGATTATATTGGATTTCGCTTAAGGGCGTATTCTACTTTAGAGAACGGAAAATTACGTTTTCGTCGTTTTCGTGACGATTTACGATTTTTACCATTCTGGTTCCGGCTAGGAATATGAGATTGTTGAGTAAACTGTAAAAAATTTCAACGCAATCGAACTAGTATTTTTCCAGTTATCGTAGCGACCGTTTTGAAAATAATGGTTCTAAGAAAAACGCGTTCAAAGATTTATGAAAACACCACCGTGCACCGTGCATAATTCATTTTATGGCTTTGTATCTCGAAAGGTATTTAAGTTCGAGTTATAATATTTTGCAGACATATTTTCAATATAATGTACGACGCAAATATGCAATAAAAAAAATCGAATTGACATGTCGGTCAAAAAATGCTTGCAGCCTAGAGAAAATTTAAAGTGAAGATGATGTAATCTTAAGCTAATTTAATTCATGGGATAAGAATTCATAAAAAAAATGTACCTGTCTTTTTTTTTTTTTGCTTTTTTAATGCTAAATGTTAAATTGTTTCACAAATCTTTATCGTCAGCTAATCAGTTTAAAATAAATTCAACTTTCAAGAAGAAAGAAAAAAATCAAATAAACTATTCTAGTAATATCACCTTGTATGGATTCACCTTGCCCTGATGTAAACAGATTAAAATACGTCTAAAATCGCTTTGTATTATCAGTTTACGTACAACATTGATGTAGACTGAGCGAAAATGTATTTGACGTAAATCATTGCAAATATTCAAAAGCTGGCGGTGGCAAGAGCATAATTTTATAGACTAAATTTTTATCTTGGCAAATAATTTTAAATTTGAAAACTATTTATAACAACAAATGTATGCAATTTTTCTTAGTAAAGAAAGTACATTTGTGTTAGCATTTCTCGCAGTTTTCATCATGTGATTGCCGAAATAGTACTATAACTTCAACCATTAAAAACTGTAGTTGTTTTTTTTCACAAAAATCTTCCATAAACTGGCTTTGAGCTCAATAAAATTGAGCTATTTCGGAAATCACCACATTTCCTCATCAGACTTCTTGTGATTATTAAATTAAATTAATTTTTAATTTAGTTTCACTTCTCTCAGGCTTTGAACCCGGGAGCTCGAAATTGCAGAGCCAATACGCTACCTATTGTGCTACGCTAGCCGAAATAAAAAAAAGCGTTCTTACTCAAAATAGCAAATAATTACAAATAATAATTAAATTTGGATCGCATTCACATTCTTCGGAATACACGCCCATGTATCAACAGCTAATGTACTCATACCGAGCAAGCTAGTTTAGTTATTAATAAAAATTAAGTAATCTTGTCTGTGGCCGCTGTGGTCGAATGCGTAAAGGAGCGTTCTATAACTTGCTTTGCCGCTGACTTCTAAGATTGAGTCGCAGTCGGCGCAAGTAAAATCTAAAAATCATAAAACAAGTATTTTTTTAACAGCGGTCGCCTCTCGGCAGGCAATGACAAACCTCCGAATGTATTTCTGAGTGAGCACAAAACTTTAGGTCCCTGCATTTGTGATATAACATAAAGACGCTGAGCTAAATAGTGTTAGCGCCAAATTAATATTGTTAATCATGCCTGTTATTCAGGTTATAAAATATTAATTTTAATAGTCATTATTGATTCATAGTTACTTGCATTTGTATATTATTTCAAAGAGTAAAATTAACCCCTGAAAAGGGTTAACAATACTTAAGGAGATGAAAATCAAGCGAATAAACATAAAATAAAATTCTCGTGAAAACCATTAATACTTTGAATTATTTAAGTGCTCACTAAAAGCTTTTGAATTTGATTCGAATTCGATTTAAATATTCAGATAGGCATTAAATTAAATTGACTATAAGGAAATTGTCATCACGAAGTTGTAATAACCACTTTTTTAATTGGTTTAAAATAAATACATTTGTGACTATTTTAATTTTTAGCATTCCCCTTTACCTCTTCTTAAATTTCAATAATTTTATTTTATTATTTTGTGTACTTTATTAATCTGATTATCAATTGATCCCATCTGATCTTTATAAAATAAACGAATGATATGCCGCTATTAAAAAGTTCATTCTGGTTTCAAAAAAAGTTTTTACGGAACAATACGGGTTGAGTCCTTTCAAATGTTGCTAAACTGAACGGTTTCTTTATAGAAATACACCATTCACGTTATTGTTTCGAAGCGTCACGCTCATCGTTCATGTAATGATTGTTCGTGGCAACGTCCAGTACTTCGACAAGTGGGGAAGCAGGTGCAAAAAGTTATGGTAGCAGTTGATAGAAAAGGCCTGTTATGTTTAGAGAAGGAAACGTAAAATTGTTGTATACAAAATTTCACTTTGTTTACTCGCCTCTTCTCTGAACTAAGGTTACACTTTCAAAGAAACAACAGAAAATCTTTCTGTCGGAAATCAAAGTACTTTAAAAGCAATTTAAAAAGTACTTTTTTCCAACTACAAGTGTTTTAAATTCTTCCTATTTTCTTGCAATCAACTAGCTGTATAAGCATGGCGATGTCCCGTCTCTGCATTCGATTTCAACCACTTTTTAATATATTTGACTGAAAGAACATCAAAAGAACTTTTTTCAACAGCATCCTGGTTTGCACTTTAAAAAGTATCTAATATCGATATAGAAAGAATTTAAAAGTTTTATATAGCACGCATTTTAGAATGTACAGATACTGTCTTGCCTTTCAAAACCGTTTAAAAATTATCGAATGAGCTCCATCGAAATTGAAGTTAATTATTATTTCCGTGGATTTTTTAAATTCGTCGATTGGGGTTTTGTAAGCAATATGGGTTTTTTTTTAATTTTAAAAAGGTTTCTTAGCAAATCAAGTCAATTAACTTCTTACTCTCTCTTCACTACCGCATTTTCAAATTATTTCTTATTACGCTGAGTTAAATAAATGAAGAACAAGTAGCATTTATTTCAAAGCAGTTGATTTCCAACTGATTTATATAAGCCTTATTGATTTCCCACATGAGAGTAGTTCTCAGAATATATAATTAATTGTGCTTTTCGTTCGTATTTGTAAATAGTATATGCGTTTGCGATTTACCTAAATTTTGGTTTTTAGCTACCATTTGCGCAATTTAGCGAAAAGCGCACTTCAAACAATGGAACAATTTTCTTTTCTTTTCACATTAAATAGCAAAGATAGTTAAAAATAACAAAAAAATTACAAATTTCCTAAAATACAACCACATCACTAATCAGCTTGTTTATAATGTGATATATTTATTTTCATCTATGCTATTTTATTTTTGAACTAAGTCGCCATGAAATAAACATGACCAAATCCTTTAAAAAAAATTATGTTAAAAATAAATGTGAAATGTTTTCAATTTAATACACTTCTTACAAAGCTTTAAAAAGAAATTGTGAACAACTTCTCGATTTGAACAAAAAAAATGTATGTATGTAGATATGAAAAGTTCACATTGAAGGTGTACCATGTTTAAATTCGAATTTCATTTACAATTTCTATTAGATGGTAAATGCTAATGTACAGCTCTCAAGAAAATCGGAAAATTCATATGAAACGACAGTCAAGAAATGAAAAGGAATTTTCTTGTATAAAAATTTCTTAAATCAGTCGCAGAAACGCTCGAGAAGAAAAAGGCTCGTATATTTATTTCTTCAAGAAAATTTAAAGCAACAAAAATAATTGAGAGCAGTATTCTAAGCTTAAAGGGGGTATTCGAATGTCTTAACTCGTGTATCACTTAGAGGATATTTTACAATTTCATCGACTCTGACACCCAGCTAGTTAATTTGGGGTTCAGATCACATTTTTACCAAGTCCGCAGATTCAAATAACCGGGGTTAAAACCTGATCGCAATATTATTCCGAGACACAAATACAACAAAGCGAAATAATAATAATACATACACCCTTGTGTACAAGTACGCTCGGGTATAAAAAGTAACAAACAAAAAAAATAAAAAATATATAAATGACTTACGTTTAACCAATAAAAATATTCATTTGCCAAAACAGCCAAAATCTTTTCAAACAAAATTTTAAGAGGCCGCCGGTATGAGTTTACTTTTGATTTTCACTCTATTCTGCCTAAGTCCAAATACAAGAAACCCCTCCACGGATGTGACGGAACGTGATGTGTCGTGACTGACACTCGTATCTGAATAAAAAAATTTCCTATCGATTATTAGTTTTTTGCAATTGTCCATATTTATATAAAAATCAATTATGAAAATTACATTTAAATCCATTATTGAACTTAAATGTCTGTGCCAATTTGCTAATCAATCGCTTTGCTTCTACACAACTACAAACTAATTGCTTCACATGTCAACTTGATGACACTCAACAACTCAATAATGATAATTAAAGTGGAATGTGTCGCGAAAAAGATGCTCCAATTCAAGTCAATAAATACGAAAATAAAAACCCAAAAACAAATACAAAACAAGCGAATGTCATAAAATTTCAGAGATTGTGAATGCGCTAGATTTGTTAACAAGAAATCGCACAAAAAAAAAATTAAACAACAACAATAAATATTGCATTTAAACTACATTTCTAAAATGTGCGTGTCTGACTTGGGGACTAATCGCGAGCGCCAGCGCCAGACGCCAAGACCGGCAGTACAGCAGCGTCAAATTGCAGTTCGGGCGATAAGTATGCAATAATGAAACTAAAAATAAAGCAATGCAAAAATTAATTACACTTTCAAGTACTCACACACACACACACATACACAAATATGCGGTTAATCATACATTTATACAAATGCGGCGGCCAGTTTTGATTCGTCCGCGCGGCCCATCTGTCAATTGCTTGTCTCATTGCGTAGCATTCGAAATGTCTGTCCGCGCAGTGTTGTTGCTGTGTCGAATGAGAATATTTGCTATGTATATTTACTAGCTGGGCAAGTAAGTCGATGCTTCAGAGTTTCGGGCTTTGGCGTTTTTATTTTCGTTTTTGGCTGGAGTTCGTTTAAGTAATTAAAAACAAAAAATAAACTTAATTAACGAAACTGTTACAATGATAATAATTCATTTTATTATTTAATGCATTGTTTCAATGACCATCCGACAACAGCAGCAAAAGCAACAACATCGCACAAAAGCACCGTAATATTTAGCAACAATTAACTAATTTCGCTGCCTCAAAGCAATATTTGTAGGTTTTTACAATTAAACACATTCAAAAGTCGTTATATCAACATATACCATATTTGTATGTTTATGCGTATATACCGGTGTTTTAGCATATTAATAAATGTATAAAGAATGAAAGTTTTTGGGGCAAGGCTTAAATTATACGAGTATATAAAAACAATTGTATTTGGTCGCCGCCGCGGTAAAAGCTGCTTATTCCTTTTGATACATTTTCTCAGAAGAGCGAAAAATCATATTTCAATGAATAACATTGCAGTACCATCAATATTAAATTATACTATACATACTCAGCATTTAGTAACCTTAAAAGAAATTGTATTTGGCTAAATTTTTACTTATAATTCCAAAGAAGATTTGAAAAAACTAAATGTTTTTGGGGTTAGTAAATTTTATCTTTAATCATTTTAAGCAATGCTAAGAATGTATGTATTTCAATTAAAATTCAATTTTTTTTTAATATCATATACATTGTAGAAAAACTTATTAGATATGACAGAACGCTCGGAAATGAGATTTGTTTATTATTAAAGTAATGCAACGTCAAAAATGTAAGAAGTCTCGGAGTATGCCAATGTTAATTACTTCATAGCTCGCAAAATATAAGTTTTATCAAAATCATTATCCATTATTTTCTTTATTGACAAAGAGTAAGATATATATAAAAAAAATTTTAATTAAAAAAAGTAAAATTTTTCATACGTTTGTTAATAAAAAAAAAAAATTTGATAAAAAGTCATGTTTGCACGATTTTAAATTTTTTAAAAAAATATGTATGTATATGTGATAGAACGTAGTGTATAATAGAGCTGTGCAGTGATAAACATTCGCTTGAGCCCAAAACACCTAACAACTTTAATGTGGCATAACTTAAAAAAAACTTTAGTTTGTGTTTACAGACATTTTAGGACCTGTAACATAACCAAAATTGGCGCAATAGAAAAATTTTATTGCATGAACAAAAAAAAGCTTGCAAAACAGTATTCTCATAAAATAAGTGTCAAAATTTAATCGGCTTCAAAATTGTATACTAAATAATACTAAACATACTTAAAATTTGTAAAAAGCATAAAGCCTTGATTTTTATGGTTTCTGTTTTATAATTAATACAATTCCATCTCAAAATTATTATCGCACCACTTATTGTAATAACAATTTACATTTTTTTTGACATATAATGTTTTGAGAACTGCCGCCCATTTGCATTTATTTTTTCTCAATTATAGTACGAACTGCAAAAACATTCGGTCTTATTGTTAAATGCTTTGACACTACACATAAAAGAACGACCGCAAACAAATGTCAATCTAAACTTTAAGTTTGTCAAACACCCCAATGTGTACGCTTGACAGTTGTTCGTAAACACAAAATCTTTAACTCACGCAACGTAAACGTACTCGTCGTATAACAGATTTTTTTATATGCAATAAATTCTGGAGTTATATTAGTAAAAAATTGCCAAAAAACAACATGAATCGGAATTTTGTATACCATAATTGAAAGAAACACAAAGCTGCATTATCGGAAGGAATCTTCTGTTCACTAATTATAGCACAACTACATATTGACAGATTTGGACACTTTATTTTTATTCTAATTAACTAAAATTATTTTTCAAGTAAACACCAATTTTTAAACTATTTACAAACAATTAAACGATTTAACAAAATTTCATCAAATCTAGAAGTTTTAAAAAAAGTTGTTATCATTTCTTAACAGCTTTTTTGGCTCATTCAATTTGAGTCTGAGAAAGTGCATGTCTCAAGTGTCTACAAGTTATCACACAATGTTTTTACTGGCAGTTTCCTTCATTCAACGCAAATCCCGAATTATTTTTATAAGGAAGGAATTGCGAAAGTTGTCAGTAAGAAAATGGCAAAAATCAGCGTCAATTCTATAGCCACTAGAAGCTAATACTTTGTTATACTAACATTGAATGAGCTACTTATTGCATTTACCAAAAAAATTTATAAAATTTTTTTTTTTTAAGTTTGAAATTTTGTTAAAATTTTGATAAATGTTTTCTTCATTTTTTTATAAAATTTAAACAGTTGCTTTTAATGATGTTTTTTAAAACCTTAAAGGAGTTTTAATTGAAAAATAATTTAAAATAATTGTGTTTAGGCTTTAATTTGTGAACAGAGTTAAGGTGACAATAAATTTGATCAGCAGTGTACACACGTACATATATACAAACTAATCCCGCACGCTAAGCTTAATATACATATTATTTATTTGTAGATGTGCAAACATACATACATAATTTGTCAAATTGTCCACAAAAACGCAAAATTAAATAATACAAAGGTACAAAGCTGCAGTCGTTTTATTCATTCATCATTGCCATTTTTACGCTATAAAACTTAGTTAAAGGTATTTAAAGTAAAACCAAAATCATATTGCCTGTACTATGCCAGAAATTACATTGAAATATATTTGTATGCATTTGTATGTTGAAAATGACAGCGCTCAATTTGAATTGCAGAAACCAATAAAATTTTAATTATAGTAGTTATTATCACATAAACGTTTGCGCATTATTATATTTGTGTGTGTAAGTACACACACTTTCAAGTACATTTTGTTTTGTAAATACATATGTGCATGTGCTCAGTTATAAAGGTCGTATGTGCATACCCTTTTTGAGCTTATAAACACTCAGCACAACAACATCTCCATTTACGAGTACATACGAGTACATACATACATACTTACATGCTCTTCATTTCTGTAAACATTTGCAACTGTTTCATTGCCGAAAGTTATTACAATTTAGTTTCGTTGAAATTTATGAATCGTGCAAATTAAATGAGCTCCTGTTGCAAGCACAACATATAAAGCCCCACAGTTGTTTTTGTTATCTGCAACGCTCTTGTTGGCTAGGCATGCGCTGTTTATGCTGTGCCACATGCGCTTAATTGGTAATGCGCTTCGGCCTTAACGCCAAAAACCAGATTGATTTTTTATTTTTTATTTTGTTGATTATTGATTGGTTATTAATTGACCGAATCACTGTAATATCTAATATTTTGCATTTAATGCAAATTTCACACATGAAGAATTAACAAATATGTAGTTACGTACGTAGAGTACGAAGAAAGTGAACAAAAACGTAGTTAAATGAAATTTAGATTAATCAAAAAAGATAAGTTTCTATTAAGCTGCGGCTGATAACATTTTACTGTTAATGTTATACAAAATAATCAAGTAACCTCAAAAGTAAATAATTACTCAGTATTCTTTTTCGAAAAGCTCAAGGAGAAGACATTCTAACTAAGATTGCTGCTTACTGGTAAAGTCAAAGGGATAAATGCAGACAGAGGCATTTGCAGCTACGAAAAACTCTTTGAACTCAATCGGGAATACGCTACAAAATTTGGAACAAACAAGCTCTAAAGATATTTAAAGCAAGGATAAGATCTGCTTAGTTGGAGCTATGTCCGACGAAATGATAATATTTGTTTGAGGAGGGGAAACTTTAAGTTTGTGTTGAAAATACTTGAATGCTATTTGCACACTAATTTAATAATAATAAACACAGTTCAGCGACAAATAAAATTCTTTTTTTTAACAAGGATCATTCAACCCAAAGGCGCTCCACTTCATAGTTGTTTGAGCCATGTTATATCACACTACGAAAAATAACAGTAAGCAAAACGAGTAATTGATTATTTTAACGATTTTCCATCATCTTTTGTCAAGTTTGGTTTTAATACAAACCGGTTTCGGTGTTGAGCCATCTTCGCGATAGTTTTTCGTTCTAACTAGCTTTGTATTTGTTTTTAGTATTTATAGTCGTTTCATTGCTAAAAGTCTCTAGTTTAGTTACGACCTCGCGCACTAAGTTTGCTTCAGTCCGACAGGTATTTGGTCGTAGAGAACTGCAGCCTGTTCTTCGGTGTTATGATTTAAGTGGGTCTACTTTATTTGTACAATTTTGTAGTATCTTTCCTATGTTGTTTCCAGTTCTAAATGCCGTATTTATGTTGTATATTTTAAATAGTTTGGCGAATTTGTAAGACGTTTTTCCCGTGCACGTCAAGACTGTCCAGGCCATTTCTTTATCTTCTCTCCTGCTTTTTGTTGGTTTATATGTCTCTGTTTATTTTTTTTACCAGACCCCTTTTTATATCCGTTGTTTTCGGCGATGTCATATATATATAAATAGAATCAATACATTTAATTATACGAGTATTCACATATGACTTGTTTTACGATTCGAATCGATTCGTTTATTAAATTTGTAGGTATATAACATTTTCATTATTTTTTAAATACTTCTTATATGTGAAGAATTGTTGATCTTAAAAGTGGCGCGATTGAAAAATCAGTACACATCAGCACAAAGTTCCGCAATATAAGAACATTTGCGTACTGAATTGGGAGTTAATAACTTTCAGTTCAGCGAGTAAAAATTCAGTACAGGCCCTCCCAAATCACTGTGTCTGGCAACCGTCTTAGTACATATGTTTGTATTCATGTTGAAGTGCAAGCAAGCAAGCATTTGCTCAATTTTTTTGCCATACTATTCATTTCCTATTAGCTAATGCGTTAAAATTCTGTAAACTAAATTCGTATGATTTAAAACTCTCACGAAGCTGATTAATCAAAATAAATGTATGTATATGCAATTGTTTTGCTAATTTATCACATCAGCTAGTTTTCTTTGTATTAGAAAATAAATGTGTTTAAAATGTATGATTGAGCAATCAATTATTATTCGAAATATTATTGTGAAATGCTTGTTTACGTCCGACAACTAATTAACTAGAGGGCTTTTGTATAGTTTGAAGTTAAGAAAAGTTACATATGGCAAGCAAATATTTCCGTAATAGATTTTCCTACAGCCAAAATATTATATAAATGAACTTAAAATCGTATGGTTAGCTACGATATAAAAAAACGTAAATATTTACGGGAATTAGGCAAAAACTCTCAATTGTATGTATGTACACTACTAAGCTTTACTGCTCTCATTTGTTGCATATTTTCCGGGTAATCTTAAAAACAATTATTGATTGCAAGGAATTTTTAACTCATAAATATTGATACATTTCAAATTAATTTATATTAAAACCACAAGATGATAATCATGCCCTAGATACCAGTTTTCAAATAAGAGATACGAAATACACACAAATATTTAAAAGTACGTACATACATATGTATGTACGGATGTAAATACTCTGTTCACAAATTATAGCACAACAACATATTGACAGATTTGGTCACTTTATTTTTATTCTAATTATTTAAAATAGTTTTTTCAAATAAAATATGGTTCATTCTCTAAGAAAAACCATCAACACCAATTTTTTAAACTCTTTACAAATATTTAACAAAATTTTAATTTCTTTGAGTATGTAAGCTTTTGACTCATTCAATTTTAATCTGATAAAGTGCAAGTTTCAAGTGTCTACAAGTTATCATTGATTTTTGACATTTTTTTTTACTGGCAGTTTCCTCCATGCAACGAAAACCGCGTTTATTTTTTATATGGAAGCAATTTTGGAGAAAACGTCAGTAAACAAATAAACAAATAGTACTAAAAATTAATTACCTACCTACATATGTATATGCATACTCCAAAAAATTAAAATTTTTTTTTTAATAAGTTCGAAATTTTGATAAATGTTATCTTCATTTTTTATAAAATTAAAAAGTTGTATTTAATGGTCTTTTTTTTAAAAGAATTAACAATTTTAAAATAGAAAAATTATTTTAAATAATTGGAGGATATTTAAATTGCCCAATTGTGTCAATATGTTGTTTGTGTTATAATTTGTGAAAATACTGTATTAGCTGTTAGCATAACAAAATGCAGTTAATTAGAATAAGTATTTAATAAATTGTTGCTGAAATGACTTCATTGTTATAATTTTTTACAAAGCGTTTTCTTACTGAAATTGTTATATAAGAGAAACCAATTTCTCAAGTGTGCGAGTCATTATCAACAATTTGTTTTATATACTTGTATTACAAAGTTATTAATTACTTAATAAGAAACACTTTGCGTGCTGGCACGTGGCATTAACGAGAGCGGAGCTAACGATTGACAACTGCATCATTTTCATATTTATATGAAATTTAATTACAAATACTTGGTGCGTCGCAGTGCATCAGTTTACTCTATTTTCCTAGAGACTTATTTAAATGAGAGCCAAGGCGGATTTAATAAGGTGGCGGTAACCGAATACAAGTAAAAATCCAACATGTAATTTGTTTTTGCTTTTTGGTGACTATCATGTCAAATACCATTAGACAAATATATTGGTAGCCAATCAGAACGAAGCCGTTTGATATAATGCTCCACCAAAGCGAAAAAACCTGCTGGCGCCTCAACCCCACCTTATTGAATTCGCCTTGATGAGAGCTCTACAATCCTTATTTATTGATAAATAATATTTGTGCTTAAGGCATGCAAAAGTTGTTGCTAATATTTTATTTATAGAAAAAAACAAAATTCTTAGCCCGAGCTTCTCCTACCATTTATGGTGTGCGTTATTATGTTGAACCCCAAATGGAGGGACCTACATTTTAATGCCGACTCCGTACGGCAGATGTATTTTATGAGAGACTTTTTACTTTTTCAGGGCTGAAATACCCTCGTAGATTTTCCATTGCCTGTCGAGAGGCAATCGCTAATAGAAGAAAATTGTTCAATGATCTTTAGATTTTCCTTGCGCCGAATGAGAATCGAGTTAAGGAACGACCCCAGCAGCCGACTATTTATGCCCATTCATTTACTTTTCCAATACAATTTATCTATTGGGTTAGCGTCAGAAAAGCCTACATGCTTGATTTAATCAAACGCTAAATCTGATTAAGCTATCAACGGTCAATAATGCAGGTTTGTACAACCGCGTGGTTTTGCCATAGCGATTCCGCCATCCTTTCTTTACAGTGATGAAGAGCGCTCCTTCCAGAGAAGAGAGCTTAAACAGCATGGCACCGACGTACTCGCAAATAATGAATTAATCACTTTCCTGCATATAAATTACCAACTTTATTTGCGAGTAATTTTCGAGTTATTGGTAGTGATTTGTGGAACCTCTGTTTTAGTAGAAATTGCAACTGGTTAAAATAAAAATTTGCATTCAACTAAGTAACTAACTGAACAACTATTACATGACTTGTTTATATGCACACACTAGTTTATTAGGTGAAATATATAAATTACTTTGAAGGGCTTTTACGCAAAAGCACTCGTAATTGTTCAATTTGTAAATTTTCATTTTTAATCAATCACGGCCCTCAAAGTGAAGGTCATCAGTTTAATTGTAGGTTATTTAGAAATCACGGAAGTAATGAACAAATTCCAAAGTATTAATGTAAATTTTTCTTTTAATATTCACATTAACCCTTGGGCGCTAAATCGACATCCATATTCAACACTATTTTTATTGATCACCTGATTGATATGTGCGTGTTAATATGACAGGTGATAAACACTTTTAATCTTCAACGTAAAATATTTACAATATTTAACTTAATAGAGGAAAATTGCATGAACACGTTGCCTACTTGGGCTAATGAACGTGACTTCTTTTTGCCAATTACTCGTTCATTTGGTCTAATGTACAAAAAAAAAAAAAACAATTAATTTATCTCCCTTTAGTCGGGTATTAATTATTTAGTTATTTACTAGCAATAGAGTCGAAACAAAAAACAAAACAAAACCCAGAAATAATACGAAAGTACTTAATTACTTAGAATAAATAAAGTGCTTACAATTAGAGCAAATTATTGAGATCGATATATTAAATCGTCTCACGTTTATCAGAAAAGCAAATAAATTAATACTAAACAGATTTTTAAATAAAAAAAAACCTTTTATAAATCGACAAATTGGCTTAATCACTGTCGAGTTTAGTATTTACTTTTCCTAATCTGTTTGTTTTGTGGTTTTATATGTAAATAATAAAGTGTCAATTCTCTTCAATTGAATTCACCATTTAGTTTACTGAATGATTATTTTAAGTTATTGACTAGTAAAACAAAACTTTCAAATACTTAGCAAACGTCGGCTTCAATATTTCAATACGAAATCCTTTGAATAGATGGATGAGAAACTACACTTGCGGCTTGCCTAAACAGCGAAGATGAGGTGGTAAAGGTTTCAGAGCTGGTAAAATCAGCTACAACAAATTCAAAACAGAATACCTAAAAACAGATCAGAATATTACCCGATAAGCAATATTACCCGATTGACGGTAACGATCACTGAAGCGCAAGAATGCTACGATAAATTTTGGTTATAAAAAACGCACGCAACCAACTTTTATTTTTAGCGACTTAGAAAAGAATAAAAGCCAAATGATACTAATTATAGGAAGATCAAATATTTTTAAATCATCGACAACTATTATTTTGTGACTTATTTCCATAATAATTTCCGGTGGGACAAATATTTTTAGGCCTTCAAAGACTTTTATTTTGAGACTTATTTATTTTCCCAATAATTCTAAGAGGATCAAATTTTTATAAGTCTCCATAGACGCGACATTTTCAGAACCAGTTCGAGCTTAGTTTAGCAAATTTTTCGGGACCAGTTTGGGACTAGTTCTTGACTTTTTCGTTTTTCATTTTGGAACTATTTCTAGATCAGTTCGGTGTTAGTTTGCGACCATTTAGATACAGTCGAAAAACAAAAGAAAGTGTATTGAAAAAGTACATAAAGTGTACTGAAAAATACCAAATTAGTAACGAAATTGTACCGGAAAATTACCTAAAATGCACTGAAATGTACCGAACTAATAATCTCGAAACGATCCCATGCAAGCTCCGCGCAAAAACACTAGTAACTTTTTTCACTTCATAATAATTATGAAAAGACTTTTATAATTTAATTCACTTAAAAATTGTTTGAATGTATCTCGCTGATAAGTATTATGAAATGACTTTTATAATAAAAGTCTCAAAATAAAAATTTCTTAAAAAGTGTTCCTCACTCATAGATTTTAATAATTCTTTCGAAAATTTTGATGAGTTATTCAAAGCTCCACCAGCTCTGTAAAAAATAATTCCATTCAGCGTTTTTTTGCCCATCATGTTTTATTACTTATACTCGTACAAATACATATATACAATTTATAACAATATCACAACAGTTCAAACTCGCTTACGTCTCCTCGAGTACACTTACCTTGCTCCAATCAATATTCACTGCCAATAACCACTAGTCGACATCTAAACGTCAACCATCAATTAGTTTTGAAGCCTTCGGTACAGTTGTTATTAACAATGCATGTTTAACCTGTTTACAGCAAGTTTACACATGTTTTAGTAAGCTACTAAAGTCGCACAATAGAGATTTACTCCTAATGACACAATTAAACTGTCAATTAATCGCATTATTACAATCGAAATTTATGAGCACAGCAGTGGCGCTGCCAGTTGTGCGGTGATCAACAGTTAGTGATCTCTAATTTGTTATTTCTCGCAGTGACGACATTTTATTAACAATATAAATCTAGCCATGTACATACATACATATGTATGTACAAATAAATTGATCTTTCACTTCAAACATCACACTCACATATATGTACGTTTATGCACTTATGAAGAATATGCGTACAGTTTCTTCCTTAAATAAATATCAACAATGGATCAACTGACTGGCGTTAGCCATGGCCGCAGGGTTGGCTACTGCGACAAATAATCACTCTGTTCAATGGCGAGACACTTAATCGTCGACGTGTTTCATGGAACTAAGCAGCCAGTTTCACTTTCAACCAATCAGTTGCGTCAAGTATTCCAAAGAAGAACATTAAATATTTGTTTTAACATAATTTGCTAAACAGAGCAGGAGCGGAATAGCTAAGTACAAATGCAGGGCCCACAAACTCTGAGACTAACAAGTGTCATACACTGCAGTTGCGTTGGGGTCAAGAGTGGTAGGAAAATTAAATTAAAAAAAAAACGGTTTGATGGGCGCAGAGCCACAAATGTTTAGTACAAACATACTTACAAATGTACATATGCATGTACGACTGTTTGATATTTAATATTAATATCTCATTAATTATGACGTTTGTTGTGTCCAAAATTCATGGCCCAACTCGACGCAGCGAGTTCTCGCCCTGATCATATTAATTGAACTTTGGTGATCTTCTCGTACAGAAAATGCCTCTGCAATTATTCTTTTGATTGGCTTCAGCGCTGAAATTAAATGTGCTGCAGCATAGTGTGACTTCGTCGCAAATAAAGAAAGAAAGTACATATGTATAAATGTATGTACATATGTATGTGAATTAAGGTGTACGTTATTAATTAGCAAGTTTCCTCTTGTCAGCCGCAATTGTTAGACGCTGCCTTAAACTTAAACATCGAATCAAAGAAAGTTCCTAAACACAATTATAAAACTTTCAAATAAATGTTTCTTTAAACAATATTTTTCTTACCTCGTATTTCCCTATTAGTGCTCAAAAGTTTTGGAATGTATACTGAAATATTTGCACATAAAAAACTTAAAGGATCCCATGTATGTATATACCAAAAAAAAGGAAAACCAACACAAAAAAAAACTTTATATTAAATTTAGAAAATGATTACTACTTTTAGTCCGAAGCAATTAAATTTGGAAAATGAGGGAATATAAATGCAAACCTAAATTGGCTTAAAATCTTACGATCAATTCGGTAGGATAGAATTTAATGTATTTGTATATATTAAAGATTTTTGTCATCCTTAACCAAATTTGGTAAGTAGACAAAACGCTTCTGCCTTGTGCCATTTTCAGTTATTTATAATAATTGTCCTTAAAATTTAGACAACCCTTATGCTCAAACATACATATTTAGCAGATTGTTAGACCACTTAAGAATCTTGTAGTGCAATTCAATTCATTTTTTTAAGCTTAAGTATTTCAACAAGGGCGGATTTATCACAATGCAATCTTTTCTGTATTTATCAAGTTTATTCACACAATCGCAAATGCTCATTGATCGACATTGGTTAATTGCAAGGCGTAAAAAAAGATGGAAATATATTTTGCAGCAAAAGAATTGAATATTAACAAACAAGAATTGATAATAATTATTGTTAATGCATGCCAGTACTGAAGATTTTCTGACGCTTCAAAATTATCAAGAGAATGCATTTTTTATCTTACCGAAACCAAAGATGTTTTGTCGATTCAACCGACCTTTCCGGGACATGATCAAAATGTTGTTTGCCCCAAAAAAAATTTTTCTGGCATCTAAGACAAATTTTGTTTTTTTGCTTTGAGTTTTTCGCGCAAACCTTTTTTTCAATTATCCATAACTTTTTCAAATCTTGACCGCTCAAGTGTTTGTAATTTTTTGCACTATTTAGTACCGTTATGAACAATTCAATTGTCTCGAATAAGGATTTTTTCTTCAAAACTTTTTTTACATCGTCTAGATGCATTAATCTTCAATTGCACTTAATGGCTATTAGCTAAAATTTCTATTTTAGTTTTTATATTTTTTTGAAAAAACGCGGACTTTCGATTTTAAATAATTATCGTGAGCTATACATTCATGTATATTTATTTATTTATACAAATTTGGACAAAATTTTGCATATAGATAATGTTTTACACACAATTTTGCACTCTAAGCTAAGAAGTTCTGAATGAAAAAAAAAATCTATATTGATAAATAAAAGCAGTTTAACACAGTTTTAATACAAAGATATATGTGAGTAGAGTTGCCATCTATCATGAATAATTTTTTTTTAATAACTAATTATTTATAGATATAAAATTTTAACTTGGGTAGTATTTTAAATGAGATTGGAAACTTTTTAAGAAAAAAAATTTATTTGAACAAAAAATTAATAAAACATTCAATTTAAAAAGATGCAAAATGAAAAGAAATATAATAAATACTTTACTTTCTTGTTTTTTTAACACAGAAAATATTTCCACTCTATTATAAACTATTAAAAATTATATAAAAACAAGCAGACTCGGCAAACGTTTGCCATATAAATTATTCCTAGGACAATTTTAGTAGAAAAAAATGGCTAACTTATTATCAGTGTGTGAGGATGTGGTATACTCGTATATGATGTAATATAAAAACACCAAAATACCAAACATTTATATTTTTAATTTATTGTAATTTTTTTGCAATGTTATATATACCTTTATAATAATTTTACAAAAAAAAATACAATATCAATCCCTTAACGCAATAGAGTGTACAATGTTTTTTGTTATCCCATCTTAAGCTAACACAAACGAACTGGATGGTTTGCCCAATCGAGAGCATGCCACGTATAATTGTCCGTTTGAAAGGCATGGTATGCTCGAATCTAAGCACAAACATTGGCCTTGAGACTTATTGATAGTCATCGCAAATGCCAATAATATGGGAAATCGAAAAATATCTGGTCAATGAGAGCATATTGCGACTCAATAATTGTGTAGAAATCGGTCGGTAATCTTATCCATCCAGTTTCATTTATAGTAACTTTTCCATTGCCGATATCTAACAGTTGTTTCGAAAATGTTTCTGCGGATGGATCTCGAAGCATTTGAACGCGCATATTTACTTTTAGTTGTAATTTTTAAACATCACGGCACAGTGGCGATGTTTTTAAGCAGACGTTGATTTCATCAGCATACGTTGAACGTGGAATGACGGGAAGTGTTTGTCTAAATTCTCCTAAATGGAGTACCCCGAGTGCCGCCAAATAGGTAGTTTGTCGTTATTTTTAAGAACTTAAAAAAAATAAAAAAAAATGTCTGCAAAAAAATATAAAAAAAGTTTTGGGTTGACCACCCTTATCACTTAGGAATATAAAAAATATATAACAACCTATTCTCAGACCTACTGAATATACAAATTAAAATTTCATCATAATCGGTCGAGCCGTTTCAGAGGAGTATGGTAACTGAAACTGTGACACGAGAATTTTATATATTGGATTATATTAAATTGTATGAGTAAATCACCTTAAAAAAAAGAGGTGTGTCATACAGATAGTATAGGTAGGGTTTTTTAACAAGGTTGCCACCTAATTTAAAATCTGAGAGTTTTTTTTAAGAGTTAAGATCCAATATTTCAACAGCCTCGGTACTCTTCTTTTAAAATTTTAAAAAGTTAATAAAGAGAAAATACTCCCTTTTGAATTATCAGAAAATATCAGAAAAAACTGTTGGCTAAAGTAATTCTACTTCGAATTTCATGGCTGATATTTTTATTAGCGCGAATGCTTTTTTTTTTTTCAATGTAGTCGATCTCTGCTGCACAAAAAATAGCATTGCCAATGAAAGCAAGTGTCACACCCTTTGTTTTGGGTTCATTATCTTAATTTTTTTTAATGAAATTTCTCGTTTTCAAACATTAATATTTATGACATAAATTTTATTAAATGTACTAATCACAATTATTTTGCTTCGCTCGTTATGCACATTTAACGCTTAGCTAAATTGAATGCAACACATTGTGGCAATTCGGCAATAATTGCTCACATGCAAAATATACATATACTCGTACATACACACAATAGAAGGTTTATTCGTTTACTTGCGAAGCAGCTTTCGTCACAGCAATTATGAATGTATTGGCAATGGCTTGTTGGTGGTGGTGGTGGTGGTGTTGAGGGTTGAGATTGAAATTGACTATATGCGATTGTTATCACTGTGGTCGCATCCCCATTAGAGTAACTGAAGAATCACAAGTTCAATTAGCTTTGTAAAGATATGTATTAGAAGGGGTGTTTATGTTAATGAAAAAAAAAACGCACACACAAACACAGATTCATCACCGCTTAAGACACTCACACATCCTTAGTAACATAAACACTGGCATTCAAAACAATATGTGGCTTTTTTTTTTGTTTTAATTAATTTCAATAAAAGCGAATTAGTTCTGGTCACGTGTTGGCGATCACGCGAATTGAGATTATAATTTAACCTCATTCATAAATGCTCTCCAACGTGCATACATACATACATATGTGCATCGCACAAAGCAAAGGTGAATGCTAAACGGCTACTTATACGTACTCGTATATAAGTACATATGAGTACGAGTATGTATCTGAGAAACTCAAAATTCGTATTTATTACAGTGGAAATTGCGCCATTAACATATTACGACCATGAAAAAAGGTAATTATTTGATAAATAAAATATTATATTCGTCAAATGCCTATTTGCCATTTTGAATCTTCCATTTTCGATAGCGCTCGCCACCTTTTATCATATGTAATTTTTTTCAATAACTCTTCCGCAACGAATTATCTGAACGGCTGGACTACATAACTGACTGTCTGTTGGACTACTCTTTAATGCTTCACCTGTCGTTTGCCCAAAGGCCGATTGTTTTTAATTAAACCCCAGATACTATGTACGTCAGTCAATCAGACGAGTTGGCCAGTTAGCTGAAGGTATCTGTTCTTGCCACATGCCACAAAACTAATTTTGAAAATCCGTGCGTGGTCGTTCTGCTACGAATTTTTCGTTGCAGCGCTGCACCAGCGTTCGACCTTTGGCAAAGTGAGAAGGGTGGAACTCATGTTAATAATTATAAAATAAAATATGTAAATTCTGATTTTGAAACATATACATATATGTCTCGGCCAACAATTTTTACCTTCTTCTTTCGGGTTTCAGGTAACTTTATTAGAGTTACATAATTGCTTCATTTGATAAAATTATGCGCTGACTTTCGGCTACATCCTTTAGCAGTAGCCATAATCGAAACTTAATTTACGTTTGGCTTGATTTTCAGTTTATTTATTTACAGAAATTACTCATTGTTTTGTTGCAATGCAAATTCATTACAATATTGTACTTTCGTTCTTCTGTTTACTTATGTAGATACTCGTACATACATACGTTCATATGTGTGATTGACAGTTGCTTGTATTTTTCATGCGAAAAAGGGTTGATTTGTTTGCAGTTATTGTTGTGCGCATTGTTGCAGAACTGTCATTTTACTAAACAAACAAACCCATTTCATTGTGCAAAGATATTTGAAATTACATGTATCACATTATAATTTCGAATTAAATTTGAATGCATTTAAAAATATGTACTTACATAGTTGCATATGTACAGTGGAGAGCAGAAGTGAGTGTATGTAAGTACTTCATGCATTTGTAAGTTTGTTTGAACATATGTATGTAATAGTTGATGCAACAGAAAAATTTACCGTCTCTTAAGATGAGGAGTACGAAACGTAGATAAATCATAAATATTTATCCATTTCCTTATAAATTAAAATGATTAAGCCTTGTTAAATTTTATATATTTTGTTGGATTTGACAAATTTTCGGCAAATCTCTCAATAGTTTTCTTAATCATACTTCTTAAAAACCCTTTTGCCTAACACTTTGACTATAATCAGAAGCACGCCGTCAAAATGGAGAAAAACACCATTTTCATTTTTTGATCATAACTCCCAAAAATAAGTTTCGCTAATAACCGTTTTGCCAGAATACAGATCAAACTATCTCTGCATTGACAAAAAATTTGGAGCGCAAAAAATACGCTTTAAAAAAAAACAATTTTTTAAATAAAGTGTACTTCTTTTTATTGTTATATAAATGACAAAATATAAAATTGTGGCAGTTCTTAATATTGCGGCATCAAAAAGAAAGTTTGTTAAAATCCATCAATTTTTACCGAAGTTATAATCGTTTCAGCTAGGTGAAAGAAAAATCGATTTTTAGAGCACAAACGATAATTTCGAAATATGAAGAAAAAAAATTTTTTTCAGCCAAAAGAAAAAGTACATGTCTCCTTAAATCTACCTAAAAGATATTCATTTTTATAAAAATACAAAAATATCGAGCCATAACCGCCAAAATGACGTACCCGACAAATGAACAATTTTAGAGAAGAAGGCTCATTCTCTTAAATTTCTCGGCAATAGCAAAGTGCATTTTAATAAATATAGTCGCGTTTTGAATAAAAAAATGTATTTGTTGCTTAAGTCCTTTTGGCGGTTATGACTCGATATGACCTGCGCGGACCGGTTGATTTGAAATGGAAAGGGTCAACGTCGATTTTTCGCTTTGTTCCAACAGTGCCCTTGTTTACCCAATCTTATATGAAGAGGATAGCTTTACATTGAGCTGTATTTCTTCTAAAATTGTTCATTCAAAAGCATCCAAATATAATTTGGATGGGTTTTATTTCGCTTTAGCGCACCGAGATGCAGATTATTTTTGTGCGTCTGTCCAATTAATTTGTGCGAGAAATTTTGTAATTGCAGAAATACCCTCAAAATTTTGACCTTGACTGATACTAGAAAACAAAAATTATGTTTGATATTATGTTTGATGGGCATGGAACTTTGTGGCACGCCGTATCCATGCGACTTATTTAAAAGTGGTCAGAAAGACCGAATTCGCGAAAGTCTTCGAAAACTTGTGGGCAGGAAGAGACAAATCCCTTTATTACAGAAAATCCATCTAAAAAATGTTTAATGAAAATGGCATATTTTGGATATTTTAAAGCGAAAAATTAACTTTCAGTATGAAGAAATAATAATATTTGAGTATATTGGCACAGGTGTCTCATACTCAGATGCGATTAATTAACAGGCCGTTGTTAGAAAGCTAGCACTTCAAATGATATATTTGTGTTTTTATTCAAGAAACATTATTTCTTTTAAAGAATATTTTAAGTCAATTAAAGTAAAAAAAAATACTTATTTGTACTTAAGAAGAAATGTCAATAGTAAGAACACTAACTCATTTAATGTTCATTAATATTTCTATGTTAAATATACAGCGTTTTGCTCAATTAATCGCGGCTTTCTATTATCGGGTGATTTTTCTAAAGTGTTATTTACACAAACAAAAAAGGAAAATCTTTAACTTTTTTACGCAAAAGGCTATTTTTTGCTTTAAAAATTATCACAAAAGACATACTCCGGGCGATATTGTTCTTCTTCAGCATCAATTAACAACGAAGAGTCATTTTCTCAGCTTTTCTTGTTCTTTAATGTGTTCTAATGCTTCTTTATCTGAAAAAGAGTAAGTCATTGGTTCCTGTTGATGATGAAGATTTATCATAATACATACCTTCAAAGCTACTACTAGGATTTTTATGTGGCTTTTTGACGAAAAAAAATATCGTGTTAATTGAGCACCCAAAAGTCACAGTGTTCACTTCAAAGTAAGTGCTTTCATCTTTTGCTCTTTTGTTTTTGTTCCATACTCTGAAACTCGATACAAATAATACAAAGTATAAACTATCTTCTTTGCGATTTCAAAAACACAACAGGATAAGTAGAAAATTGGCATTATAAACAAAAAATAAAAAGGATCAATGCATTTATTTGTGTATAATTCTTTTGCGTGGCTATTCGCAGCCTTGTATTGCCAAACTTCGTGCATACATACATACATACACATGTAAATACATACAAACATTCATGGGCAGGCAATAACATAAACACCAAACTTACCCTTCCGAAAAAGGTTTAAATTGAAGATGAAATCTAATTATTCAAAGTTGGGCAACAATGGCAGGATGACAAAGCAAGGAAAATGTCATGTTAGAGGAAATTTAAATTTTTATTGTTATGATTTAATTTAAATTAATTGCCATAAATTGTAACGCAATGCCAAGCGCAGAAGTGTATTTTGCACAAATATAATTTATTACTAATCATGTTGACTAATGACTATCCACAAACGGTTATACACTTACTTTCAAACATACTCATACATACATATATACGTACCCGCAAACATACATACACAGGACTGCAAATGAAAATAAACGGAAATAATTATACATTGCTCAACACTGCGTCTCAAATATACAACCGCGCCAAATATGACAATTTACTTTCCATGTATTTTATGTTTATTATTGTTCAATTGAAATGCGGTACATTCGTTAAGTAAAGCCTCAGAATATATCACCGTCAGGAAAAATCCCACTTTTTTTTTATCAAAATGGAGACTATGAAATTAAAAACTCAAAAGAAATGTAAAAATTTTTTGAAAAAAAAATTGTTTTTTTTTTTTAATTCTTGAATTAATTGAAATTGTGTACAAAAATTGAAACTTCGGTTTATCTAGTTTTTGTAAGAGATAGAGCACTGAATTATAATAGAAAAATAACTTAAACGTATGTTTGTAAATTGCGTTTAAATGGCCATATTTGATGTGGTTATAATTTTGAGACGAAGTATACATATATGTATGCAAACGTACATACATACCTGTGATGTTCGCTGTTCATATTGTGCTCATTCATAAATTTTCGTTTTATTAACACTCGATTTGGCTCTGCAAAGTTGTCAAATATACTCGTTCATATTTTCAAAATAAATTTAATTAATTAAACCTTTTTACTACAATGTGTCGCAGACAATCACAACATAAGTACGAACGAGCAGCGCTGGTATGTAGTGGAAGTTATACACTGTTCTCAACTACACACACACACACACACACACTCAGAGGGATGACTACCCTCCAGTGAAATACGAAAGTAATCAGTAAAATTACTAGAATTTCCTAATTGAGATCGAACTAGTCCGAAAAAGACCAGAATTTTACAAAATACCAAACGATTTATCTATGCCTTATTTCATTTGATATTAACTAATTATTAGCAAATCTAAAACTGCTAAATAAATACATATGTGTAATATTTTCAGTTATACTTAATTCATGAATTTATTTTATTCAACTACCCTTTTTAATCCATAACTAGTGGTTTTGGTCCACAATTGGACTAGTATTTCTTTGTCTAGTAGGAGACTGGTATCTTTGGTCCATAATTGACTAGTATTTTTTTGGTCTATTTTGTACTAGTACGAGACTAGCAAATTTCTAATCCAAATCTAATAATTCTCATCTACATCTTCTTGGACGTCCCCATGTTAAAAATGCCAGTTGCTTGTATGGCAAAAAGACAGTTGGCTGACGAGTTGGGCTTGCGATATGTATCTATGGTACTAATTGTGAAGTAATTTACAACCGGGTATATCTAAATATGTATGTGTGTTTGAATACCCTTTCATATATTCATAATATGCACTCAAAGTCAATTTCCTTTACTCCTTCCAGTTTTCTTGTCTCAAGTCACCATAAGTATGAAAGTAATTTGAAATTGTTCACACGTTTGCCGGCGTGTTGCAACTTTTGTTGGGCGCGCTGCCGCCTTCAAGCTGTTTCAAACGGAGCAACAACAATTGCGACAAATTACCTTCTAATTTGGAATGACACACACGCACGCACACATATGTATGTATATAGGTAGCTGTATGTACATGTGTATGTGTGAGAACTTTTATACCGACACATATGTATGTACATTTGTATGTAGTCCTTCATTGCTTACTTTTCCGCTTCAACCCTTTCCGTTGTCAATGTGTATCTCTTTTTATAACTGTCAAATTTGGTGTTGTTTTGCTTTTGTTCATTTTAAATATTTGCCACTTTTGATTGTATGAATCAAAACAAGTCATATATCTTGGTCCCTTTTCGCCCTTTCGTTGAGCAGTGTGCGTGTATAAAATGTCCATAATGTCACATTTCAATTGCAAACTAACATTGCAATTAATTTTATTTGAATTTGTTAAAAATCGGAAAACACATTTTGTAAATGACTTATTTGTATATAAATACAGACAACCCTGTAAAATGTTAATAAATAAATAAATAAACGAAACACAGTAAATATATTTAAAAAAATGGCGAGTGGAGTGGATTACCAGATAACTATCAGAAAAATAAGAAAAGTGGAAGTCAAGAACTTAGCACCGCAAAGTGAGCCAATAGAGAAGTAATGAATTCAATTCAAATGCTGAATACAGCTGCCACAAAAAGTGTCTAAAAAAATAAAACGCCGCAACCAATAGACATTCCCTCGTCGGAAATTCAATCATTACGTTGAAATGCGACTAAGCCAAATGTAGAGAAGAAACCGAATCTTAGCTCGATCAAGCAGTATTGCTTTTCAAATTGAATACCCAGCTCTCGATGAAATAGCCCTTTGCCTACCCGTTGAAGACCTGACTGCAGGTCCACATCGTCTTTGCTCGAAAAAACCTCCAAATGAAACTCTAGCCTACCGCCTGTATCCAGCAGAAAAATTTTCGGATGTTTCCGAATATCTGCCGAGAAAAACATGAATTTAATTTTTAATTTTTTTTAACGGCATTTGCAAAGTCTTAGATTTTGTTAATGCAAAACAATAATTAAAATGTTTAGCAAAAATAATTTTATATTTTACTTAAAATAAAAAGCTCGCTGGTAACTGAGGTTATTATCTAAATTATAGGATAAGGCACAAAGCAAAGGACGTCGCGACCCAAAAGATCTTTTGTATCCCTCGAATTTCTTTCTATATATATGGACTGTGGTTGTAAAAAAATATTTTAATCATTGTCTGTCCATTAATGGAAGTAAAACCATTCCGGTGCATGTGGAAATGCAGTTTGTCATGACCGATATGCAACCCAATTTTGCCTACATTCAAATAGTAGATTACATTCAAATAGTAATCATATGTATCGAAGAAAACTAACTATTTCTGCAAAACGTGATTACGAAATTCTTGCGAAATTTCAAAATTCGGGAGATTGCCATTACGGATTCAGAGTGGAACGCAATTTTGACAGTAATTCGTGAAAAAAAAACCTACGAACGCTTTCCTTTATCGGGAGAAGTGAAAATAATAAATAAAAGTGGATATTTTTCACAGAAGTAATTAAAAATGTAAGAAGGGTTTTTTAATGGCTGTAGTGCATAAATTTAAAACTATTTTTCAACAGGTCAAGACCATCTACTAACCGGAGTTACTGGTGAATATTATGGAAGAGCCTGCAAATTATTGCGCAAGATTTGCCAAAAACACCTAAAGAAAATGTGTATAGTTTTTGTGAGGAAGGTGCCCGGCAGCTGAATAGTCTTGGGCCTCCAGTAAACAATACGACTTTCGTATTCTGCTTTTTGAATAGGTATATGTATGTATGTATGCACAACGAAACTGGTAGGCAAATATTTTTGCTAATTAATTGAGTTATTGAAAAAACAAAAACGACATTTTGTTTGTGATATTCTCTTCATTTTACAGGTTTGGTTGGACCACAAAAGCTATGTATGACGAAAGCTATCTCTGAACAGAACTTAGCCCAGAGCAACAACAAGGGAAAGCAACTACATAAACACATTCAATAATTTAGAGGAAACGTTAAAAAGGATTTGCGGATTGGAAACGTTAATTTCGGGCTTCGCACGTGCTCTGTTAATAAAACAGCTGCCGTAATGGAACACATATAATTTTTTTTGTATTTAAACAATTATTGTAAACTATGCTTGTAAAAATATTTGCATTTTCTTTCAAGTGCTGTCAAAAAAGTAAATAGCACAATTTCGAGTAAAGATTTGGTAGCACTCATTCGAACTATGAAAACGTCGGAATTGCTGATACCAATTTTCTTGAATTCGTGACGGGGCATTTCGTAACGACGGGAGCTTATTCGGAATCAGTGATTGGGCTGTTGAAGAGTATTAAAACACTGTCTAGCGAGCCTGGAATTAATCACCCAATTGGATGGGCCGTAGGAAGTTCCAACCAAAACAAATATCTTTTGGCATTAAGAACAACACCTCCTTTTGGGATTCATAGAAGGCGCGCAGAGTAATCTTCTTTGAATCGAAAGCCTTTGCCATCCCTTCGACAAAACACTGGAGCGCGAAATCAGTCAATTCCCATTGACATCAGCTTGTCTATAAAGTAAAATTTTGTTTATTATTTCAGGTTTGTCATGAGTAAAACATTTCTGGTTTTGCTTGACCGTTTAAGTGAGTGGCGAAGTAATTTAAATTTCTAATGAATATACATAAATGCTATTTTAGCATAAGTAACATGATTTAAAGTTTCCGAAATCATCCAAAATTCACTTTATCTAAATGTGCTGTCGCTTGCGTGCGGAGAACATTTCAAATTAACAATTCCCAACATAGTCGTTGCGCCAGTCAAACGATGGCCGCTTTACTATAATTTTGTATTTATAGCGATTGCCAGCAGTGCAGCAAAAATTAATGCGTACGTAAATACATAATTTTTTTGTTGCTGCATTTTTTAGTCGTCATGATTTTATAGAGTTGCGCAAACACAACAATAAATTTATTGAGTTAATTTATGTCAGTTTTTATTGTTACACATTTCTCATACGAGTAGCAGCAGTTTGTGGTGTCCTTGCATAAATAGGCAAAGCCAATACGAGTACATGTAAGTGTACGTGTGTGTTTGTATGTGTAGTTGAAAGCAGCATTGCATTAATAAATATTGTAATTGCATAATTTTTGTTAAGTGAATAATTTTAACTCATTAAACATTTAAACATTGATGGAGTTGCCAATGGAGTGTCGCCCGCACGCATTGAACGCATTTATTCGCGCACACACACATACAAACAAACATATCTGTAGGTATACTCGTATGTGAACGCACACACAAGCAAACGCATGCACTAGAAAATATGTATTTATGTATGTATATCCTTTTGGCGGCTTTCGCATTATTGGCATTGCTGTTTGGCTAACGGACACGCGTATGCGGCTTAATAACGACGACAAATTACTTAATTAATTACCAATGAAAATCAAAAATTACATTAATTTATGCGGTTCGCTTCAATTGCTGTTCGTGTGGTGGTTGGTTGCACATGCGAGTCCATGCCACACCCACACCCACGGACACACACACATTGGAAAACTCATAGTTGTAATTGTAGTTGTAGTTGCTGTATGTTCATGTCGCTGTTTGATGTGCCGTTATTATTATTACTATTATATTATTATTAGCGTTGTTGCCTTCGATTTAACTATCAAATATGAAAATGTCCAAAAGTGTTTATACTTACGCATACATTAATATAAATATGTGTGAGTATAAACCTGCAACAACAATCGAGTACCGATGTACGTACATTTAAGTGGAGGCGTTAAATAATTGCGATATAATTTGTATAAAAAAAGTGAAGATGAAAATGAATAAATTTCAAAAGCGACTATTTGATAAACAGCGCATTTTATTTTATTTCAGCTAATGCGTATTTAATGGGGTAAATATACATATGTGTAAGGACCGTCATAGCTTTCCAACCAACAGCATTATTACGTATGTACATATATTACTAGTATTTAGAGAGCGAGTAAATGTTACTCACTAATTATTACTTTTTATATTCCTAGAAAGACTGTCAGACATGACTCATTCACAAGCTACTTAAGCAGCTCACAACTTTCGCGAACTTGGGCAGGAAAGCTTCCAAACACGCACTTGAAAATAGTCTGAATATGGGAAGATTTATGCAGTTTAAAAAGATCACTAGAGTCTACAGCTAGTGTTCATGAGTAACTACGTCCGGGCGTCTGGACCGTGACGAACCTTGACTTCGCCAATGTTAAGAAGTTCCTCATCACCGTGCAAGCTATGTGATTAGGTGGTGGATGTGACGCGAATTCAACGAGCGATTGAAGAGAAGGACGATTGGACCAAGGGCTCCTTAAAGAAGGTCTCTTGCGCGGATATACCCGCGCTGCCCAATCGAAAGGAAAACAAGTAAAAAAGGCTGTATTCGGCTATGCTGAAGGCTTCATACCTTTCATGAATGGAATAACTGTATGGGATCCATATGAAATATTTAATCGATATTAAATATTTTGAGTATTAATGAGTATTTGTGCAAAATTTCAAGTGTCAAGCTGATGAAATAAAGGAGTTATGGCCCAAAATGCAATATCTAAACCATTTATCCGATTTTAATCATTTTCACTGCTAAAATAGTTTTCATAATAATTATTATTTGCGCAAAATTTAGCTGCTTAAATGGAGGCGTTTTCGTGCTAAATGAAATATCTGAACAATCAGTTTAATGCCAGCTATATGTTATATATCTTTGATCTATATGATTTTCAGGGCCTGTGGTTCATGATGCAATAATGAAAGGTGTTGTACGTTGGCAACTTCTCGCTCTAAATCAGCCATCTGTGTTGTTTCTTTGCAGAATTTGGTTACCAGTTTTGTACAAAAAAAATTTGAATTGTAGCAGAAAATTAAGTTTTTCATGTGGAATTTATAAAATGTATTATCGTTTGTTTTGACATTGTCGATAATTTTTCTCATTTGTAGAAAATTGGTTTTCTAAAAGCGAGAATTTGAATAAGTTTTTGTAGAAATTGTCAAGTATTTGTATAATGAAACCTTATTTGTTAAATTATTAAGTGGAATAAAGCTCTGGGGTTCATTTCGGAAGACAGGATAAATCATTTTATTGGCATTTCCAATACAATATTTTATTGGCAAGAAAAAAATGTCCGTTTTTGATAAAGTATTAAAAATAGTTCTTTGGAACAAGCTTATTTAATATTCAATTTAACCTATTAATTATTAATTATACCATAAAAGCTAAAGGAACTCCATGGACCTGTATATTTATGCTTTTTCAGTTATCAATTAGTATTTGTTTCCTAAAAATCCCGTCTTCAGTGTTTTATGCTCATAATCATTGAGGATTACCTTAAGTTTCTTCATGATCCAATGATTGGAAATAAACTATATTAATGTGGGAAAACTTTTCAGAAAAAAAATGAATGCATTTGCGTTATATTTGAACATTTTACATTAATTACTAAAGAATAATCATTATCGAAGAAGTTTGTCTTTTTTAATTTATGTTATTAATTTTTTTTGTCAGTTTTATGTCAATACCTTCACTCATTTGTACTTTTTCATAAGAACGGCCTTCTTTTATTCCCGTTTCTCTAATACTTCCACAATACAACATTGAGCTAAGGGCGTTTAAACTGGCGCTGTCACAACGTACAACACCTTTCATAATGTCATCATGCCTGTGGCTGCTTAAGTGAAATAGTTATGAAGCAAATGTCTAATAAATTATAAAAAGGCAACTGACTGCCAAGTTTCATTCAAATAGCTCAAAAACTGAGGAACTAGTTTGTGTTCAAACAGACGGACATGGGTCTAACTCTGATCATTTTGGTACTTACAAACATCGGACCAAAGTAATGAACGCTACAAATGACAAGGCTCACATTTCATTTATTATTATTTTTTTTTTAAATTAAAGTACCATCCTTGCATTCTTTAACTAAACTCATAAGAATATAAACTTTAAACTTTGTGCACAATCTAAAAATATGTAATCAACAAAATGCGGTATTCTGCAATTTATTTCATGTTGATAGATTGAGGCACCCTCAAAAGATCTTCAAAAAACTTCAGCCATCCCCAGGACCGTCATAAAACTCGGAATAAGTTTATGTGTTGCTCTGCCGGCCATAAGCGATCCCTACCCCTATCTGCGCGCCTCACACTCCATAAGCTGTTGCTGTGGACAAGATCCCCATCTTTAGTAGATGATCTTTCAATCGGTTTTAGCACAACCAATTGCCAGTCTTAATCCACGGAGTTGAAATGTATGTATGTAACATAATAAGTAAAGTTTAGTAAGTTTTTCGGGGTTATTTAACAATGAACTAAGAAGTAAATTTTGTGTTGCACTTGCATTTTCCATATTAAAAGCTTTTTTTCGAATTTCTAATAATAAAAAATAAATATTTCGAGAAAATCAAATTTGTAATCCTTTCACGCCATGTGCCATACTTACATTGGTATATGCAAATGTGATCATTAACGAAAGGGTTAAAAAGAAAACTGCAACTTCATTGCCACCTAAGTAATTGAAAAGCGCTCACTTCTCTAAGTTTCAGTTTTGTGGGTTTGGTTGTCGTACTTGTCACACCGACCCCATAGCTTTAGTGAAAAATCACACTTTGGACACACACTCTCGGCAATTGAAAGTCAACACTTCGTACAGCAGGAAGCAAATAAAACAATCGCTTCGCTCGGTAATAAAGATGAAAATTTTATTAAAAGATGTCCAGAACAGATGGCGCAGTGTGGCATGAATTCATACATATCAGCCTTGCTACTGCAGAGCGCGAGGCATCATCAACCACCCATTGCCGCCCACTTCCACAGCACAGTCACCAGACAGCAGGGCTTCCAGCAACTGATTTTGTGCTCGGAATGGAATGGAACGTCGCGCCGTCATGAAATACATTTTATAATCTTTTATCGCCGTTTTTCTGCTTCATAGCACAATAAAAGTAGGTAAGTATGTATGTGTGTGTATGTGTGTGTGTGTGTGTGTGTGTGAGACAAACACTCCCACATAAATACTCGAATATATAAATACTGTGTAGATCAAGTAAGTATATGAAAGTATTTCAGTTGGCATTCACATTTTCATATTTATGCCAGTGTTAACGCTATGAAAAGCCCATAATTTGTGATTTTCCTTTTGTTGCCGCCGTCACTCCACCCGCCTGTGTCCTCCTGTCAAGGGAAGCAGCTAACATGCCCAGTCAAACATCGACATCCACAGCTACACACAGCCAATGGCCACACATCTTTTGTGAAAAAATCGATAGGTAACAGAAATTCAGTATTGGCATTCGCAGCAAAGCAAAGCAGCGCCGCGCATTGCACGCGCATTGTCAATCTGGCGCCGGCGACGGATGCGACGGAGTCAATTACGCTTCGCTAGCAATTCGTTCAACGCTGGCAAAAATTCCACCCTCCCACCTTACCCTCCAACCACCTACATACCATAGTGTGGGCAATGCTTGACATGCAAGTGTACTCACTCGTATTTGTTTGTTGCTGCGTATAAATGTCTCAAAATATTTTCGGCAGCAACTGTAGCAGCTTGTCGCAATCACCTTGTCACAGCGCCTTTGTTTATGCTTCATTATGTTTGTATTAAAGCATGTGTGTGTGCGTGTGTGTGTGCGTGCGTTGGCGTTCTTGCTCATTGTTGACTAACGAATTTATTTATTTTATTTTATTTCATTTTATTGTGCACATTTGCGTGCATTGTTATTATTGCTGAATATTATTGCGCACCGCTATGCCATTACGATCAGAATAATGATATCCTGTCAATAACACAAGGACATTGAATCGCTTGACGAATGAGCATTAACACGATAGTGTGGCTAAAAGGAAGTAGTTGTGAACATGATATGACTTTAGTTATTTCTACTTAAATTAAGGTTTATAGATATACGAATAAGTAATTGCAAATAAGTGGCTACCATTCGAGTCTTAGATGGCTTGCGCAGTTCATAGAAAACTGAATAGGAATTCGAAAGTAAAGAGATAAATATTTGTAATATAACAGAAACTGTCTTCTGAGTTTCTTGTCTTCACCTTCAAAGCAAATATTCGCATGATACTCCGCATAACTCAGAAGTTAAGTTAAAGCATGAAAAAAAGTTCGATTCAAGGCCGTATAATTCTTGATTACTGTACTTGGTAATACCCTGCTGCGTTATTAAAAAAGAAATTAAAAATTATATTTTTATGCTTACAAAATACTTATATTTTAGATGACAGATATCAGACAGATCTGTTTTAGAAAAGGATTAGGAAAATCGCATTTACCCACAAAGTCATGAACATTTAAAGAGACTTTAATATCTTTGTAAGTAGAATATATGTAATTTTAGTTTTTAAATGAAAGCATACATCAAATTCTTTCATTAATTATTGATTAATTAATTAATGGTTAGTTGAGAAAACTGAAAACTACTCTCAAGTAAAAGTTTAGGGTTTTACTCTTTGTTATGTTGGAGTTTTACTCTTTGTTATGTTGGAACAAATTTTAATTGAATTTAAATAGATATTATAAATCAAATAAATTTTTTTTCTTACATAACCGCATAGCCGAAAGCTTTTCAATTGCATCCAAAAAAAAGTAAGAGCATATTCAGGCAATATATGGATCATTCTTATTTGCCTGAAGTTAAATACTTTTCTTACTTTTTAAAACTAATGCGGATTATGACACTGGAAATTGTTCGAATAATTCGATTGGCTACAGAAAAAATCAAGTTTCGTATGAAGTTTGCTACAATGTTGTATTTGTAAGCATGTTCAATTAATAAAGCAGTTTTGAGCTTCCAAGATCCCACACAGTAACGTCGACGAGATGTTAATAAAAAACTAAATAAATAAATTTTTCGTAAGCTATTTATTGCCTTCACTCAATGCACAAGTTCAAAAAAAAAAATGTTTATTCATGAGCGCCTTACTTCACACTTTCTTTTTATATCATCTAAATTTAAAAAAAAATTAAATTCATCAATTTGAAACAAACTTTCTCGAACGAAATATCGTTTGAGAAATATTTATTTTAATCACATTAAGTAAACCTGAAAAAGTGTCTTGAAATAAACTTCTATTTAAAATTGTATTCAACTGATTTTTGTTCGCTAACTTTTTATAGTAGCATTCCTCGTTATAAGAATGAAATCAATAAAATCTGTGACATTCTTGTCCGGTAGTAATTAGGAATACTACATAAATACTTGGTAACTACTGTTTACTCCTTAAGTCTTACATTTGGTAAAAAAAATCTGGTATTGTTGGTTTTCCGATTATTCTTCTCCTTACAAACCATTTTACTCTATTTATCATTTACTCTTAATCGTAGTTATTACTTAGTTAGTTCAGCGTAGTACTAATATTCGTGAGATTTGCGAATATGCGATCATTGAATCATAATTTCGATAAAATCACTGACAGCCCTGATTGTGTCAAAGGATGTATTGTTCCAATTTAGGATTCGAAACTTTGTTTTTTGAAAATTTTCTGCACAAATTTGGAGCCCTCTCCAGTTTATAGAAATGCCAATGAATTTGTTGTTATCTATGCCACTGAATACTAAACTTATGTCAAATTCCACTTTTAACTTGCCTAACTTATCAAATAATTGTCCTCATATCAATACCAGCACGCATACATTTGCACACACATTCACTGCGCTAAATAAACAAGAACAAAAATTTTCAGCCAAACATAATATAACCCTAAATAATATCAACGAGAAATTGACTTACACAAAAGCGAATAAAATCATCAGAACATCATCAGAGGGAGAGAGTTTAAATAGTGAGGAGTGAAATAAAAATCCGAAAAAATCCTTTGCATAAATGACGCTGACAAGGAGTTTTAATCATTATTATCACATATTTATACGCTTATATGAGCATGTTTTATATACTCGCACACAATTCACAATTCTGCCTCTACATGCGCTAACCCGGCCGCCCAGCCCCACTTGAGAAGCGATGGCGGCATCAACGACCGCGGTCAAATAGAACCCCTCTCTCTCTCTTTCTCTCTCTCTCTCTCGCCGCACAGCAACGCAATCCTTTGAATGTGAATTGTCAAGTACCCGTATAATGCGACCTCTCCAAACATATCAGCACAGCCAAAGGATAACCGAGCTCTCGTCTCCCCAGCCTGTTTGGTGGTGCATGGGCATCCAAGGCGAAAAGCCACAAATGGCAGCGCAATCAACAAAACGAAAATAAAATCTATTGTGGTGCAAACAAAAATTTCTGAAAAATTGTATAACGAGAAAAGCGCTTACGTATTCGTATCATAACAAAAACAAACATAAAGAAGAGGAACCGAAGCATTTGCGCCACTGAATCAGCTTGGCTGCTCCTGCCTTATCGGCTGTATGGAGCAGTCAGTGTGGCAGCAATGAAATGCAGTAAAGAGTGCGAGGCCATTGTTTGTGTGTTATTCTTATTCTTATTATTGTGTAGCGTTGCTGAGCTGAGAATTGCCACGAAGCCACGCCCTTTCGACATTACGGCACACACACACACACACACTCTTATAGTACATACATACATACATTCGTACGGAAAATGTTAAATAAACGTGTATTGCTGTGCTGGCACTTGCAAGGATGAACAGTTACATACGAGTATATAAGGGTTGATTGTCGTCAGCCACGAACCAAGCTCCACACATGGACTTGCAAAGCTTTGTTTTTTTTTTTTGTTTTTTGAAGTGTGCGAGTGGACTCTCAGCAGGTTTTATGCATTTGTATTTGTATTGCTTTTTAGAACAATACTAGGGAGAATTAAAAATAAACAGCCAAGTGGACATTCGTATTAAATAAATTTCAAGTAGTTGCTCACACACACACACACACACACACACATACAAACACATGCACACAAAAAGCTTCAAACGGCCATTCACTTGTACATACATACATACTCACTCGTATGTATACATTTTCTCTGGTGCTAAGGACAAGTGTCTGTTGTTGGCTTATGACTTACTTCGGTGACTTCCTGCAACAACAGCCAACAGCCTCGTTTTCTATATACATACATATGTATATGTATGCGCGCGCGCGCGTGTGTGTGTGTTTGTATGTGTGACTGTTAAGTGCTTACTATAAGTGTGAGCGCTACAGGAAGGAAGTGAGAGGTCACTGCGAGTACTCAGAAGCTGCCATACTTGAGCTGAACTCTGAGTAAATAAGACATGCTACAACTAATTTGTGGTGATAATAAAAGTTCATAATGTTGAAACGCTTTGCTAAATATGACAATGACGACTAGTGTTGCACGCAGCCCAGAGGTAAATGTAGTATTAGGGGAGCAGAAAAAAGTGCAAAATAAGTTAACGAAAGTATTTATTAAAAAATGAGTAATGATACAAAATTATGAACTACATATGTACATAGGAAGAGACTACATTGTGAATAAATGTATGTGGGAATAGTATATTACAGTAATAATTTCAAATTAATTTAACTCTTTAGGAGAATTTATCAAAAAGTTGAGTGAGTCTTCCTTCGTCGATTAATTTAGGCAGTTGTTTTTCACTTTCAAATAATTTCTAATATTTTTTTAAATATAATACAATTCATTCTATAACAAAAACCATATATGTATTACCAAGCTTAAACTTTGTGCAAAACAAAATCAAAAAGCATTAAAAATTGTCATACAAATTTCGAAAAATGTTATTAAGATATTTTGTCTCTACTCAGCACCAGTCCATCCTGAAATCTAGCAACTATGTATGTATAAGGCCGGCGTGGATTAGAACGTGAACCATTACAAACTCCAAAGAATTAAAGCACGCAACGACAAGGCGAAACGGGAAGTTCGGCCACTCTGGCTGCTCCTAACAATTAAGAGAACTCTTTTAATAACAATTTGGCGCTAACTCAGTGTTTGGCCAAGCTTCTTCTACCATTTGTGGTGTGCATCTTTATCTTATACCACAAATGGAGGGACCTACACGTTTGTGCCGACTCCGAACGGCAGTTGTATTTTATGAGGAGCTTTTTCATGGCAGAAATACCCTTGGAGGTTTGTCATTGCCTGCCGAGAGGCGATCGCTATTCGAAAAAAAACTTTTTTTATGATTTATAGATTTTTACTTGCGTTGACTGAGAAATGCAGGAACTACAGCGTAAGTAGACTAGTAACATCTAAACTACACTGCAACTGCACACTTCCCGCGGAAATGCTTGCCCAGTAAAAATCCGACATTATCAAGTTTCTTTGTTGAATTCAAGGTGTTATCTAACCGCTCTCGTAATCTAAAACTCAAAGATTATTGATGTTTTTGTTGAAAACCTTATCAATAAAATATTTTTTTTATATTTTTTAACTTAAATGCGTATTTCCTTTTTTAATTTTTAGTTAAATAATTTTGTAAACCTAATAAGTTTTAAATTTGCATATACATATGTATGTTTATTCAAATTCCTTATGTTAAGCTTATTTATTATACATTTTCATATCGTTTCAAAGACTTCATTTCCTTATTTCCGCACATCCACTCGTGACAAGATCCGTAAGCCGTTAAGTGAAATGTCCATGCTTGACGAAGCCCCTCCCTTCCTGCGATTTCACAACGTAAGGCAACATAACAACGCACAGCGCAGGAAAATCTCGCACATCCAAAATATTGTTATATCCACTTTACAAGAAAATTAATATTTTATTGTTATAACACACGAATAAAATCAAATCAAAACATAGCAACAAAAGCAAAAATACCAAAAGCAACAGGGACAACAACTACATACAGTTATTACACAACAAAAATAGCGGCAACAAAGCATACAATGGAGGTTACTTTAACTACCACACAAACAAATGAAATACATACATAAACAATTACATAAGTGTATTAAGTGCGCAAGTACATAACGAACAAATGGTGCCGTTTTGCAGAAAAGCATTGATGCACTTGCCACAGCCACACACACACACACACAGACACACACACACACACTAATAGAAGTGCGGCGACTCAGCAGGCAGGAGAAATAGACCAACCACCGTTTAGCATCCCTTAACTAACACACGTATCCTGCCAACAACACCATTGAGTCATCAAGCCATCAACCATTCTCGCGCAACTCACAGCCAATGCATCCAACATGGATTCAGTACGAATTGAGTCCTTGCCGCATTTGCACGGCGATCGTTATACCGCACATAGAACATTACAAAATAAAAGAAAAACCAAACAAACGTCGGTTTGGTCGTGAATTCATTTAGACGCTTGTTCCGCGCGTTTGGTGGCCATGTTAGCTGAGCTCTTGGTCGACAGCAAACAGTTCACCAATACCTCGAAACCCGTCGCCACTCGCAGTTCTCACCTCCTTACGATTATTACGGACGCCGACTCGCAGGCAAACCCCGCAACCCAAACGTTTTTTCGAGTTTCGCGCGTTGATTTCGGTACCGTCGCTGGCTTACCGCCTGTACGGGCCTCCAACAGCCGGGAAATGTTGCTCAGCCGAAATTCGTCGCTTTCATCGACACATGAAGACGATTCTGTGCCGCTTGGCAATTCAATCGATCAGTCGTACGATCGCATGACGAGCGGTACGGAGAATGCTAGTAGTGGTCGTAGTGCCGACGGTGGTCGGGTTGGTGAACGTGTCGAGTTGTGTTGCAATCGTTGTGGTAATTTTGCACAAATTATGAATACAAAGAATTATAACGGTGATGAGTTGTTGCGCCGCGAAAACAATTACAAATGTGATAAGTGTTGTCATCTGAGTGTTTTGAATGGTGGCAGTGAGAGTGTTGGTAGTGTGGAGGACGATGAAGAAGAAGCAGAAATTGGCATTGACGATGACATGGATGATGCAGAACTTGATCCGGAACGTGATGATGAAATGGATCTGCACGATACCGAAGTGCTGCGTCTGCCAAAGGTGGAGGCGAAGGAGACAACCATCTTGAAGGATAACAACACAAAACCAATATTGAAATTTAGTGTTTCAGCGATTTTGGGTGATACTCGAGAAGGAGTTAGAGTGAGAAATGGTAAGGAATCAAAAGGACAATGTAAAATTAAATACATTTCGCTCAATTGCTGCAAGCGTGTCGTAATGCAAACAATCAGAAACTTGAAAAAGTGATTTAAAGTCCTCAAACGTTAATGAAAATAAAACTTCGTTTGTGTGCACATACATACATTAATTTGTGATTCACTGAAGAAGCTTCAGTTGTGGTCCTAACATTTGCTTAAAAATTCGGAAGGAAACTTGCTTTGTATTATATCGATAGTCCCGCAGAATACATAACATTAAGGAAATAATCGTGCTCATTTTTAGATTATAAAAAATAATATGCGAAAATGAAAACGAGAACAAGTCTTTGAGCCCTAAACGCCCATAAAAAAATTCCAAAAATATATTAATAAAGCAACAAAAACGGAGAAAAACGCAAAAAGCATAATGTTTAGTATTGTAATTTTGCAAGTTAAACCAAAAAAAAATGTAACTTGTTTTATTAAATTTACTTTGATTTTGATGTGACTGGTTATTTTTAATAATATTTTATTTATATAAATAATTAGAAACCACAAACCTTTACATTTTAAACAATAGCAAGGGAAAACATTAACATTTTAAAAGTCAAAATTAAAAGAAACCAATCTAAGTGCTGTTAAAAAAAAGACAACATTCGAAAAAATCCGTTTTCTGATTATGATACGTTTGCAGCAAATTAGCGATGTATAACAACTATAATAGACATTATCAGATATTTAATACTTTAAATTCAAATAATGTGTGGGAGTTAAACAATACCCAAGATTTCAGAGAACACTTCACACAGTGGTAGATCTTAATGCAAAAACTAGTAAACGTTAATTGATTTTGTCGTAATATAAAACATACATATATATCGTATTTTAGCTGAAAAATAAAATATTAAAAAATTGCATATATCAATGAAATGCCACGCCAATTATGCTAGAGGCGGATATGGTATTTTTATACGGACAAATTTAAACCTGAAAAAACCATTTACAAAAACCAAGTTCTATTAATTTTTAATTAATTAAAAAAACAACAATACTCAAAGCGGTAGAAGTTATAGTACTAATTCGGAGATCACACATCTACTCATCAGACTTCTATCTTCTTGGCTTCCGCGGGAGTCGAACCCATGACATCAAACGTAACGCTTAAGCCGGCAGCTAAACGCGTTCTTCTTAGCTCTGGCTGTGTGAGCTGTGGTTATTTTTCCTTCTATTGCCCAACACACTTGGTTGGAGTATTGTTTTTTTTTCATATAATTTTTCCCAAAACTAATCGACCTTAAAACTTGTAAACAATAAAAATTAAATAGTTATATGGTAAAAAAAAAACAGACAAATTATATTGACTTCGAATAACATCCACTATAACTTCCTCATATGTCAATTACTTATTTTTGACGCAACCGATATGATAATCTGCCAATATAAAGCGTCCAGTTTTATTGAGGTAAACACAAACTGGCATGCTCCAGCAGCAGGAACTCGCTTCAATTGTTTACCCAGGATTTAATGAATGCTGTAATCCCAGAAACTCCTTAGCGCAAAGCGAATATAATATTTGTTTATAATTAAGACAGACGATACCACACAAATAATTGAAAAACATTTTTTAAAATTTTTATTTTATTACTCATTTTTAATTATTTCAACAATTCGACATTACTATATGAAACCCTTAAAACTGATCTTCAAATTTATTTTTGCTTGAATAAGCTAATTTTTAAATGACTTTCCATGTTAATAAAAAATAAAAATCAGTTTTTTTTAAACATCTACTCTTACAAAATATTAGTTAGTTATCGCTCTCATCAATAATATAGTCAATTTACATTTTCTAACCACCTTTGAAGTTACACATTTTGAAACTCCCAGACCAAAGTGCGTCAAGATATGCATTTTAATTGTTTTATTGTAGAACCGGATACATTTTATCATCATTTCTTCAAAGTAGAGCACAATTTGTAGTCTTAAACAATAAATACTTAAAATGAAATGAACCATGCTGAATGTGATTGGGTAGTCAAGTTGTGATTTTTCGCTATTCTAGTGCAGTGACAAAAGCTCGTTTTGCTAACGGTCATGCATGTTCTCATGTGTAGATGAAAGGAAAATATGAAGGAACATTTTTTAATGTTTTAGCTTTGAACAACCGAGAAAATAAATAAACCATATTTTCCAGAGTTGACATTTGAAAAAAATTTAATGCTGCTTAAAATATTATGCACGAAGCTTTTATAAAAGATTACACCACAAGGCACGAAAAAAACATGATTGTCATTTGGATTTAGAGTTCTAAACTTCTTTGGTCAAAACTCAACTCAAAGGCGTATAAAACGAGAGCGATTTGCAGAAAAAACTGTATTTGCTACCACTGACAAGGAAAGGCCCACAAAAATAAATTTAAAAATATAAAATTTCAGATGTCAAACAATTGCGCAAATGAAGTATACAGTCAAGTCGAATGCACAATTACATACATATTTATAGCATTTACAGACCCTGTTTCCGAAACAATTTACCATTTTTGCTATAATATAGTTATATGCATAGAAAAGTAATTGAAAAACAGTTATTATTTAAATAATTGAGTACTTAATAAGAAATTTGTAATAAGTCAATTGACCGCTCCTTATAACATCGCCATTGTAAATAAAACAGATGGTTATATGACAACATAAGTGTCTAGTTCTCATTGAAAAAAGTGATATGTTAATTACTTAATGCCATTTCAGGGAAAGTAACTATACATTATAAATTAGAATAAAATAAATAATAAACAAAATTACTATCTTATTTGGTGACATATTCTGAATTTAACTTACCACTCACCTGTTTGATCTTTTATTGCGTGGTGAGTTTAGTTTTCAGCTTGTCAGTCATCGTATTCCAGTTCGGGCAGGACTGAGAAAAAACCAGTGTTCACAGAATCGACCTATTGCGGCCCGTTTTCGCAGTCTAACTTAACTCTCGTTTAGAAATTTATTATATTAAAATTTAGCAGTAAACTTCCCTCTGAGAGTTAACTCTCCACTGTGAAAATTGTGCTTATGTGTTTCTCTCTAAATGTAATCAGTATTGTATACTTAAAAAAAATAAAAAATTATAAAACCGAAAATCAAATTTTAATTTGTGTTCTATGCTAAATTTCCATTGTACTCCATTTTGTGTATTCCAATTAGATTTCGGCCAATTAAATGCAATAAAAAAGCATTGAAACTAATTTGCCTGCAGATAATACTAAACATAAACAAATCCTTTTTATTAAGTAAATTGAATTGGAAAACAAATCGGTCGCATATGAGTTGCCGTACATCACTTCTTCCATCTTTCACGGCGCTATTCACGAAAAACCAAAGCTAACAGTTCATTACAATACATAAATAGACAAACGGTTGCTCAACTGTTTTGGTTACACTTAATAGTTTTCCGCTTTAGACTTGCCCGCCGGATTAACTATTTCAATTTTCATTCAAACCAAACGATCTGAGTATGTGCTTTTATTTTCTTTTTTAGGGCCATAAGCCCTCTGGGCTGGAGGCTGTAATAACACTCGCACTCCTAATCATGTTTAAATTATTGCGTGCGGTATGTTTTTGCGCCGCTCATAAATCCTCCAATGAAAACACAACCAAAGTAACCAAAGCAAATTTGGATAACCAGTTCCAATGCCATCCACTTCCGATTACCTTCCGTTGTCTGCTATTTACCTTCTTTACGAATACGTTTTTATGTACGAGTATATACTACTATACATACGCACGCACGACTACTGTGGCCGCACGCCGCTAAATTCGAGGGTTAATTCGACGTTATGTGGCCATCGGTTAGGGATATTCGTTTACTTCGGCGCCGTTTTCGCCCCTTCTGTGCTTGTCGGCTGGTTGCTGTTTTTTAAGGCTTCAACAAAAGGAGGCGTAACGAATTATCTATCAGTCATTGTGTCTTTTTATCCTACAGCATTTCGAATACAAAAATTATTGTTTCCTTTACATTGGCATTATATTTTTTTATTGTTGTCATTATATGAAGATAATATGTTATGCTTTTGTTTTTTTTTTTTTTGTATTCGTACTGGCACTGCGACTAACAAATCAGTGGGTTGGACGAGCTGAGATTAATTGGTATTGAATGCATTGCATTCACAGATTATCAATAAATTTTTATAGTTTTTTTTGCATTATTTTCCTGTAGATTTGCCAAAATTCTCACCATGAAAAGCAATGGACACGCGCCAGAATAAAGTTACTAGATGTGCGCTGTCATTTTATGTTAAGGTGTATTTATTACACAAAATACTTACATTGTGAAAATGATTCAAGGAAAAGCTAAAGAAAAATAAGGTTTAACAGTCAGGAGATTATCACGGATAAATAAAAATATTTTCATTTAGAATTTAATATCTCTAAAAGGCGTTGTAGATTTTCTTCATAGTTCAAGAGAATCTAACTAATTCAACAAATTCTTAGGTTATTTTATATTTATTGTTTTTTTATAATGGTTTCACAGTTGGTTTTAGTTAAACAAATGGAATGTGTTAAAAAAAACGAAAAATTTTTATAAACAAAAATTTGCTCAATATCTCGGAGTCTAATTAGGATAACAAATGTTACTTAAAATGTTTAGAATGCAACTATGAACTGGTATAGATTAAAAATTAACGAAAAGTACGTGAGGAGAAATAGATTCAGCCGTCACTTTCAGTCCCTCCGAACGCACGTGAACACGATAACTTGAGAAATAGTAGTACAAGCATGAGAGGTATTGAAAATGAGCGAAATCGAAAAATGTTCATAAAAACCTTCCATATAAAATATCCTTGCGCTATTTCAGAAGCCAGTGAAGCGAAATTACTATTTATAAAAACCTCAATAATCGCTAAATGAACCTCTAAAAAATTTAGTGTCCATTTTCTAATTGGCGTGGGCCAACCGAAAATTATTAAAATCGTCCGAACAACCCTCATACAACGCCACACATTTATGATTACGAATTAAGAAGCCATACCACTTTTGCTGTGCATTATAATATACATACATATTTACAAGTAAGCTCAATTATAGAATTCCAGTTATAGAATTGAAAATACCAATCTGGCTTTAGGATTAGCATTGTCTAATTCAGACCTTGCACATTTTTATTTGTTTAGTTATTTATAAACTATTTATTTATGAAATTCTACCAAACTTACCTTTGGTCTCCCTAATTTAAATAATGAATATTAGAAAAATATGCGCATTCCAATGATTGATGCTGATCCTTACTGATTTAGTAGAAATAAGCGACGGGTTGAATTATCCTTCACCCGATCTTCTATCTGCTACTTTTCGACTTATTCCCATTGTGATAGCATCTCGGCAGACAACAGTCAACAGGCAACTTATCTCATGAGAATTTCTCTCACAAAACATGCAAGACACACCTAATATCAAATGTATGAGCATACTACGAGTATATTGCTGTTGTTTCAATAGTAGTTTTCGTACAAATTTCGTTACATTTTGGCAGTTCATTAGTTGCCAGTTCGGCAAACGTGTTCTGCTTTGGATGACCCTTTCTAAATTCATTCGTTAGTGCACAATATTTTAAATAAAAGTTTAAAGTTAAAACTACAAAAACAAAATCATTATCTTCGTCATGTACGCGCCTTTATTTTCATCTCATTGTTTTTTTTTTCGACTAACGGGAAAATAGCGAAGCTTTCTTGCTCGGCAGTTCGTAGGTTAGCAGTTCGGCGCTTTCACTAGTTTACAAAAACAAGCTCTACTTAAAGCCATCGAGTAACGAACTAATGAGCTTGGTGTGAATACCTCTAATATCATTAGTTAAGTTCTTTGAATAGTTTATATAGTTTCAGTTACTGGCAACTATCGAAGTGCCTTTTTAATTTTGGAAGTGTCTGCGATTACTTATTGTATGTTCAACATGCAAAAAAATAGCTATTAAATTCTAAATATTAACATATTTAGTAGTAGATAATACAAAAATATGCTCAAAAAAAAATATGTAACTATAAGGCAAAGAAATAGCAATTTATATACATAATTATTGGCCTAAAAATTTGCCACAAAAGACATCTAATTTTTAGTTTTTTGTACCTAAGCGTCGGATATTACAAATGCAACATTTAGTTTGCTTAATATTTTAGACGAATTTTTATGAAATAATTTGGGCCTAGAAAGCTATTTGCAATATAACTTTCAGAACATTTTGTAAAAACGTCGCCTACAATAAACACTAAATATGGAATTTTATGGATTGAAAGGTTAAACAAAATTATTCGACGTAAAGCTTCATCGGAGGGGGGAGAGGATAATAAAGTACTTACATACGTAGGTACCTTAAATTGAAGTTGTTCTTGTAAACCTTTTAACTAAAAAACTCAAAAATGTTCAAAGCTAATGGCGCATTAGAACAAAACTGAGAATGCAAGATACCATTTCATTACCTAATTCACATTTGTGTCTAGTTTTTGGAAGATTTTAAAAATTAAATATATATTTTATCTTCACAAATGAGTATGAGATGATCATCTTAAAATTTGTTATGCCCATACATACATACATACATACCTACATATATATGTACATATTATAAAACCTACATAAGTTAATCATTTGTTTCACAAAAACGCACAATTCAAGTGATGCCTCGTGAAATACGAGCTTTCACAGCCTTTCATTTCTGAAGTGTCAAGTCACAAAACCGTAATAATTATAAAACCTACAATAACACTTGACAGGATAGACAAAAGCGTTAAATAACACATTAGTACTTTAGCATATTTTTCAATATTTCATATGCGAATCTGTATGTGTGAACATTTGTTTGTGCCTGGGCATGTGATTCACACGTCATGGCCTTAAAATTCCGACGCTTTGAAGTTAAATTTGTCGGCTGTGGGGTTTCCGGCGTCAATGCCACAAATAAAGAAACACACACATGGCCACAAAAGCATACACACACGAACATACTCGCAAACGGCATCACCTCAAGTGACGCCATTATGTGGGTGGCAGTGTGTGAAAACTTTTCAAGGCTTTTGAGCTTTCTCTAATTAAGCAGCCGCAAACAAAGCAGTCACAAAAGAAGGTGCTTCAAATAACAAACGCACAAATGCAGACAAACATGTGTTTGTATGTGTGTATGTGGCTAAACAAACGTATGAAATGCGCGCCAATAGCGCCGAAAGTGTTAAAGTGTTATGTTTATATATATATGTATATATCTGTGTAAGTGTGAGCGTATGAGTGTATGGTATACATACATATGTATGTACATACAGGACCACAAGTTGATATATGAACGCATGGATGCAATGTGCCTTTTGTTCGCTCCTAACTTCTACTCCTTCCTCTACACGCATGCGAGCTAAACGTATTTATGGTCGGATTCTTAATGCGTTCAGTATATTTTTGAGTGTGTTGGGGCGTTTTAGTGGAAGTGGAGAAGGACTGCTTGTGATTTTAATTCGATTAGACAGAAACAATTAACGTATTAACGTATTAACGCCTCTTTAGTGCTACAGCAACATTCTGTTGGCTTGAAGTTTGCTGTAGTTGTAATTTAAGTATATACATACATACGTGTATAGATGTGTATATGTGTGCTTTCAAATGTTTGAGTGTGTGAGTTTGTGGGTAGGGAAATTTTGCATTTTAGTTTGCCGCTTATTTTACGCCACGTTTAATCTTTTGCATATCGCTATTTTCACATTTTCGCAAGGTTAGTTAGCGTGAATGCGCAGACAGATATGTATGTGAAATATATACCATAAAGCCATCTACATATGTTTGTGTGACAAAAACATAATTTTGTTTGTGTATGAATTCATGACATTTGTCCGCTAAAGACTTTAAATGAAAAGGCGACAAAGTCTAATACGTGTTGGCATTGGTCCGAGATCCACGGAAATGTTGAAGAAAGAGTTTTGATAAGGACTTGTGGCGATTGCCGAAACTGCAGCTATTACTTCTACCTATTTGAGTTTTGTTGATATTTCCTTTAAATTCTCCATCAAAAACTGAATTTTAGCTCATAAACAATTAATAATATAGCCGATAGGCAATTAAAAATACATGCATGCGGAATTTTTTTTCACTGGGTTCACAGTGTGTAATTATGATTCGCCACCTTAAAACTATTTAAAATATTGAAATAAATTTGTTCTATCATGTCAAGTTTTGTAGTGAAACGTATTTATTAATATTACTTAAAATTATATGAATCGGTGACATAAATTGTTATTCTACATTAAAAACACTTTTTTTTTTGAACGATTAGCTTTCCTCTTGTAGTCAATAGTGGCAGTATCCCTCTGGAGGCTCCAACAATAGTGTGCAAGCATGGCTGGCTCCCATCTACCCTGATAACGCTTCTCTGCAATTTCTTGATGAAATATTTCGCCGTGTTCATCACAACATTATTGCAGAACAATAATCCGTCTTCTTTTGAATAAAAGGTAGCGTTTTTGATAAGCTGTAATTCGATAACTACAGTTTGCAATAGATTCCAATGTTTTTAATGTCGAGCGTAATAATTTAGATTTTTCTTTGGTCAAATATAAATATCTAACAAGGTCATTTAGTTCTGATTGACTAATCAAAAGTGATTCTGTATTTTTTTCATCTATAAATACCTCTTCGCTGTTAGAAGGGCCTGTTTCATCTTCTTCTTCATTAGGACTCGATAAACTTGACGAAATACAAAATCTTTCCGGTACTGGAATGCCTGGAGAATGTGGTAGCGGCATTGACGACTCAGTAGCATACTTCACCGAGTGTTGTGATTTTTTCGGAAAACCTTTCACTGTTGTTAAACAGAAGTAACAATCGTCGACGTGGTTTTTGAGTTCACGCCACTGAATTGGCACATTAAAAGGCATCTGTTGAATATTACCCTTGTACAAACCCGTCAAATATTTATAACATTTTAAGCTTCATAACTTTTTTTAAACAAAGGTGAAATTGGCTTTTTCAGTTTCAGGAGTAAGTTAAGTTAAAAAATAATTAATTCACTAGCAAAACCAATTAAATCCGAGTTTTAAACTTAAAAAAATAAATCGTTCGTGAATTTTAAAATAATAATAAGCCAATTTAAATTGGCTTCAAATTACTGTTGATTTAAAAATTTTTTTTTTGTCGCATTTACCACGATAAAACGAATGCATTGTATGTATATATTTTTACATGGAAGAAAACCGCAACACCGGAAAAAAATATTTTAAAAATGATTGACAAAAAAAAATCTACATATTATTTTACTAAAATAAAAAAAAAAACTGCGTACTCAAAATGTATAAAAAATTTGAAAAACTGCTGAGTTTATTAAGTTTTCAAAAATTTTGAAAATCAAATAAAAATCAATGTATTTGAGAACATTTGTAAAATTTGCTTATTGAAAACCATGATTTTACCTGGGCAAGCACCAACAAAAAAGGATGTCATGTCTTCTACAGTCAGCGAAATAATTATATCACCTCCAAAAGCAAAACTGCGTGCTCAGAAGAAAAATTGCAAATATTTTTTTTTTTCATTTCGAAATTTTGATGAAATTTTGTTAAATTGTTGTAAACTTTGTATTAGTTACATTAAATAAATGAGTTTTTACGTTTATATTTTAAATAATTGGTAGAAAAATAAATTGTACAAATGTGTAAATATGTGGAAGTGGTATTACTCTTTCGATGACTGTAGCATGGATTGAAAAGACTTTCGATTTACTCGTTTTTCTCCATATTTTATTGTAGTTCAAAAATCTTGTTATTTATACTAATAATCAGTAAAAGATTTCGTTATTACCTTAAAACTAACCTCATTTATAAATAGAAAATCTTTTTGAAATTTGGAACTTGTAATGTCCCTTTGTTATTGTTGTAGCGGCATAAAACCTGCTGAAGTGACAGTACTTGGCCGGATATAAATCCGGGTCGTTCCGGTTTCGTAGACCCGGTTGTCGTGGGAACGTTGTAATGACCCTTCGTTGTTAATAGTTGAACCCTTTGTGGAAAGAAATTAGAAATTAAGTGTTTTCGCTAACATAAATTAGCTTCAAAAAGGAACTACAGAAATAAAATAAATTCACGATCTTTTTTAAATTCTTATAACAAGCACGGATGTTATTTGGGCTCCAACATGCATTATTTCTATTATATTTTTTTTTAACACGGTTCTAGGTGTTCTAAAAATTTTTTTTAATTTTTAAAATAAAATTTTGTCAAATTTTTGTGTGTAATCGATAAAAAATGCATATATCGCCTAAACCAAAAACAGTCACAACTCAAAAAATCTGAAATGTTCAGGAGAGGCAAAACAAACAGTCTCTACAATAATGATGATAATTTTATAATCATACTTTTCCAGTAAAAAAAGATAGTAACTACGAAAATTTTCTGGAGCAGTTGAGGAAGTATTCAGTGAATTAGTTTATGTGGATAAAGGATTTAAAATTTTTTTTTTAATATCCAAAAGAAAAAAAAATTGTATGTAAAAATGGTTGTAATATTTTAAACGTACTTTTCCAGTAAATAAGATAGTTACGATGAAGAAATTTTCGGAACATTTTGGGAAGTATTCTGAAAAGAGGTTTATGAGATAAAAGCAAGCGATTTAAAAAAATTTTGAGTTGTGACGGTTTTTGGTTTAGGGTGCGATATGTACACTGCTATAAATGTAATGACTTTAATTTGCAATGTTTGATATTTTACTTGTTTGAAAAAAAGATGTTTATAATTTTTTTTTTTATTATTTCAAGCGACGATAAATTCGTCAAAGTGAGAATTAATTACAGTGCGACCAATTCGGTTATAAACAATTTAACAAACCTGACTTAGAGAACTACTATTTATGATTTTTCCAACAACAAGTGTTACACAAAAATTTTGTAAAATTCGTAAAATATTAAACATTTATTAATTTTCTTCCACTTACAGAATTCATTCAGCCGCAACACATCTGGCCTTATCTACAACAGAATTTCATACACCACACACACTTTCCACATCCCGCTTTTCTGACACACCATCCGCACACGCATCCCCTCTCGCATCCACATCCCCACCTCCCGCACCATCCACACCTGCCGCCACATCAGTTGAACGCCATCGGAGGCGCCGCCAATGGCAATAGTTGTCAGCCGCAAACCGCAGCGTCGTCGTCGTCACCTGGCAGCACAATCAGTGATAGCGACAATCATTCCACCGGCACCGGCGGCAGTGGTAGTGGCAGTGGCAGCAACAGCAACGGCAACGGCAACAACAACGCAAACACAATCGATGGCCGCCCATATGAAGGTGTTGGCGGTCATAGTGACAGTGCCAATGCCAATGCCATCGAGGATAATAATAATCGAAGACTAAATTTGCAGACGGAGCAGGCAAAGCAACAGCAACAACAGCAACTACAGCAACAGGGGGCACCACACCTGCAACAACATGCGGCACCGCATCAATTGCAAGCTCACATGGCGCCACACCACTCGCCGCTGCCCGGCCAACCGACAGGCCACCAAGTGATAGCGAAACCCTTGCCCAGCCGACCCACACCCTTCCTGCCGCACAGCCTGCAACATCCGCATCTGCATTCGCTGTTGGCGCACTGTCGAAATCCCTACATAAGTGGTGAGTACCACATTGTTGTTGTTATTATTATTATTGTAGTCCAACTATGAGTGCGAATGCGAATGCACACACATACATATTAGTTCACAGTTAGGACAAGGCATTTGTGGGCATTTGCCACATTTTGTGTGAATGGCAGTAATAGAATTTGACTAATGTCTGCAACTGGTGTTGTTGCACTTGTCAACACATTGTTGCACGCACGCACAAACACGCGCAGGCATGAGTTGATGGTGTTGTGTGTGTGTGTGTGTGGCTGTGAGTACACACCTGCGTGCGGCATGCAACAATTAAATGCAACAGTTATCGAATGCGCCTCCAACAGCGCACTATGGCAAGCAACTGCATTGTTGCACTGTTACGACAAGTTTAACGCATATCCCACGCACTTCCGCTTCCGCTTTCATTGCATGCACAGACGACTCTCACCTTTGCATTTCTCTTTGCAGTTGGGGCACAAGTGTTTCCCTTGCCGCCCGGTCAAGGTTTCCCTTGGGCGCATTCGACGCGTGGCAAGCCTCGTCGGGGCATGATGCGGCGTGCCGTCTTTTCCGGTAAGTGTAAAATGCGCTCCGAGTGAGCCATTCATTGTTTGTTGTTTGTTATTTGCAATCTAAGTGCATACAACTGTATGTGAATGTGAATGTGAGTGTGTTTTTAATCTGTGGTCACTTTGATTTATTTGTTGTCCCTCAGACTCACAGCGCAAGGGCTTGGAGAAACGATTTCAACAGCAGAAATACATTAGCAAGCCGGATCGGAAGAAGTTGGCCGAAAGACTGGGACTTAAAGACTCTCAGGTTAGTGGCAATTATTCGTATGTATGTTTGTATTTTCATGCAGTTTATTATTGTTTGTGATTATTCAAAATAATTTACATTTTTGATATCTCATTAAAACGATTAAAAAGCAATAAATATTAATAATTCAAAGGCTACACTCTGTTCACACATTATAGCACCACCACATATTGACAGATTTGGACAATTTGTTTTTCTTCTAATTCCATAAAAAGCCCGTTTTTTTAAGTTAATACAAATTATAAAATGATTTAAAAAAGTTTCATCTAAAATTTCGAATTCAAAAAATTTCGATTTTTTTTGAGCATGCGGTAATTTTTTTATTTTTCAATTAAAATATTGTTCCTTCTCTAACAAAACCCATCTTTTAATTTATACAAAATGTGGAAGTATTTAACAAAATTTTTTCAAAATTTCAAGCATTTTATAAAGGAAATTGCAAATAAAAAAAATCTCAAATATCAGTGGTAATTTTTAAGCACTTAAAAGTGGCAATTTATTAAAAAATAAAATTTTAAGTTCGAAAAATTGGTGAAATTTTTAAAATCAATTTACAATTTGTATAAAGTTTAAAATATTGGGTTTTATGGTTTTTGACAAAGAATGAAAGATATTTTAATAGAAAAATTATTTTAAATAATTAGAAGAAAAATAAAATGACCAAATGTGTCAATATATGGTTGTGCTATAATTTATAAACAGAGAGTAGTAATAGTAAATTATTTTTAATTGTACGAACACACACACACATATACCCGCTAAGTCACATTCATACACACGTTGTTGGTATTTTTGTAACGCATTTGATTGAGTACTCAGCAGGCAATTATTTATTTATTCTAACAAGTACAACTTTTTTTCGATACAAAGGTTAAAAGCAGAAACCTAATAGCTTAGTTATCTTTAATTATGGTAAATATCAAATACCATAATTTTCTAGGATCACAAATTAACTTATTATTACGGTTATAATGATTGTTGTACTTTCTAATGTTTAGTGCGGTCCGCACTTAAATACAAAATTGTTATATCGCAGTTAGACTTTACAGCAAAAAAGCTGCAGCAGTGTACGCACGAACTTCTTGAAGCTCATAATTTTCTAACTCGTTAAATTAATTACTGGCAAAATAAAACAGTGTTTTCACTAACAGGTTAGTTACTATTTGCCAGCCAATCATTGCCGATTTCTAATAGCATTTTTCCTCAGAGTCAAATAAAAATTGCCCATTAGTCTCTAAACTTAATTTTTGATAAAAACTTGTAAAGCAGAAAGGTAAAAATTTTAGGTATTCATTACAATTTAACTTTTTGGAACAGCAAAACTGAAAGGTGTTTAAAATTTAGTGAAGATTTAAAATTTTGGAAATTAGTTGATTACCAAAAACATATGTATTATAAAAGAGAGACTTGTATCTTAAATTGCACAATTTTCGAAAATTACCTGAGCTATATGGTGGCGGTTCTTCACTTACGCGGCAGTTACACGATCAAGTTTTCATTCAAGTTGGCTTTGAATATACCAATACTTTTCGAACTTGATTCTAACTAGATTTTACACAACTAAAAGTAGTGAAATATTGCGAGTATTTAAAATTATTTCGAGCTACGAGTATCAAATTGAATGATGCATACGTCACAGCTTTCAAATCAAGTTTTTTCGGCGAATTAAACATGAGAAATTTATTTTTAATGTCGAGATCAGACTGTTTATCAGCTTTAAACATATCAAAATCTCGGCAGAAATTGCCTAGGCTGGTATAGTGCCATTTAAATAAGAAAAATGTTTTATTAACACTCTGGTCTCAAAGCGGCATTAAAAAATATATTTTTTATTAAAAAAAAACGCTCACTTAAAACAAATAAAATATTCAAAGAATTATATATTTAATAATTATAATTTTTTTAAACAAATTAAGAAAAACAATAATATCAAAGTGGAACCACAAAAACTTTAACCAAAAATTAAATCATTAACTATAAAAACGGTTCAAACAATAGCACGCCAATTTAGTAATACTAAACATATTCAGAAAAACTCATTACAAAAATTTACAGCTGGCGGTAAACTGTCATCCGTTTCGTTACTTATCGGTAATGAAAAAACGACTACGAGCTTTGCCTTGAAATATTTTATATCCGAGAGTTTTTTGGAAATAAATTGCGAAGGATCTACTCAATGGATTTAAGAATTATTTTTTATTTTAAAGGTACATGTTTTGCCTTTAAAATTTTTGTATTGAATACCAAAAAAAACATCGTCGACCTTGAAATGTCGTTGACTAAATTGATGTTGAAACTGTATGGGTCCGGGTTAAGTAAAATTCTGGCCAGTTGGGTAATATGTAATCAGAAATTAATACTCTTTATAATCACAGTTACGTTGGGTATTTTTTTTTTGTATGAATTGTGAACATTTTCCATTTTCACGTAATTTTTTTACGTATTAGAGACTCTTAAAAGTAAAACAAAATATTAATTGTACTCGGGAAAACATAGCGTAAATAAAAAAAAATTTGAAATCGGACCGATACTTTTGTGAAAAGTCTTACTCGCCAGCTAAAAAACCCCTACTTTCGTGAAAACGCGTTTAAAGATAAATTACGGTGTATGTATATGTAACTTGATGCAGACGGGTACATTATGGTGCCCAGAAGCATGCACAGTAAAATCCTCTCTGTGGCATATTCCTGGATACATATAAGTAGATTAAAATTAAATTTAAAAAAATTGATTTTTTGAAACCGCGATAGTAGAGGAGCCCCTTAAATATAGTCTCAACTGAGGTCGATATTGCAGTTGCTTTCGACGGTATTGCAGTGTATGCTAATCGCTTAACATGTTGACAAATGGTGTCAAACGCTTTGTTTCCTTTTACTGAAGATATGTAATTGGCCTTTAAACAAATTTAGAAAAGTATTGCCCACTTATGGCGACGTTGATGTTTACCAAATTCGCCATGGAAGTTGTTTGTGGTATAACAAAGAAATTTGTTAAAAATGTGTGATCTACTATCATTTCTATAAGAAAATGATTGAAGTTCGTATGAAAATTTATTATTTATTGATTTATATTTTAGTTTTCTACAAAGTTTCAAACTTGAGTTTAAATGGCGAATAAACAGCACTTTAATAGAAAATAATTTTTAAAAAAGTCCTTATAAATGGCCAAGAATAACATTTTGAATTTGATTGCAAAAGATATGACGATGATGGTACTTCCAAATTTTCACGAACTTCACAAAGTAATATACTCCGTAATGTCCAAATTCTTGTTAGAGCTTTTAAGTAAAAATAAACAAAACATAAAACACCATTTTTTTTCTCTTAAAACTCATATATTTTTATAAAATTTCATTAAATACGTTTATCAATCAGAAAATGACGTTTTCAAGAATTTCTATAACAAACCAGTAGTACCAGCGCATTTATTTTCTTATTGGGCTGTAACGTTTTTTATTATAATTTAATTTCGTTTTGTTTTCCGTAAGCCATTTCGCTTCGAGGCATTCCACCTTAAACGGCTGTTGGATATGCTACTGAACTTACTCACCTTGGGGGTTGTATTCACAGTTTCATCGTGTTGTTGTTTATGGTTTACTTATGTACTCTCACGGCTGTTTGGGCGCCACCCACTTCTCAAATGCGCAGTCGCTTTTCCTTCTTTGTGACACACATGCACACACACTCATAACAACAATCAAAATTGAGTGCAAAACTAAGCAAAGAGGACAACATTGTGAACGACTATAAAGACATTATTTAAATCGATTCACGCCACACAATTACATACAAACATTCATATATTTGTGGGTGTGTGCGTTTAAATACGAGCATTGATGTGTAAATAGTTGACTAAATAGTTTAACAAAAAAGTAAATATAGATGAATATTTTAAGGATTTAATTTGTGTTGCAGTTTACGGAAAATAATATTTTTTTTTACGAATTGACATTCGAAACCATTCCTCGACGTATTTCACACTAGTAAGTGAAGCATGAGAGTCCATTGGTTAACCCTCAGAAATATTCATTATTATATCATAACGATAAGCATTGTTTGAGTCGAAAACTACTTCCACATTTTCTTTTCAGAATTTGTAAAGTCCAATCGGAATGGAAGACTCATAGAATCTTTTCAGATCGACAATTATGGTTTCGGAATAAGTGAAAACCAGCCACTAGAATTTAAAATTTGGCAATGGGAGAACAAAAAAAACTTTTCACAAATTCACACACCAAGGCAGCCAACCATCGCATACGGTTGACGGCTGTGAAGAAATCAAAAAAAAAAACAAAAAAAAGATTGCCAACGGCTAAAAATCGATGAATGCCAGTCGTCACATTGCATCGCCTGCCAACAGTGAATACGCCAAACAAAAAAACATAAAATATTTTGTATGGGGAAAACTTTTTCCATTTTCACAACGACTTAATTCCATTGTCAAGGAATTCATAAAATGTCTGCCAGCGCATATCATTAGTGACAGACGAAAGTAATCAAATCGTAAAATTAATGAAATTAGTTTGAGGTGCCAATTTTTCGCTGATTCTCTTGTTTGTCTACTTTTCTCTACGAACTGGCGCTTGGAATGACTTTTCACTTCATGATTTCCCTTACTTACTACCTCACTGCCATTACGAAGTATCTATTTTCCTTTATTTCTTTTACACTTCCGTTACAGCAAAAATTGGGCGTGGGATTGCTTAATTTGCGTAACAATTTTATAGTAACTGTGCTATATTGTTGTCGTTAGACAGTTAACAACTGTCAAAATGTAATCGATCACGACTCAATTGACTCTATTGATTTCACTGCGAACAACAAATGTCACGTGATCTGCGAATACGAAAATTGTATGTGAACAAGAAATATGTTCACTAAACAATAAAGGATATGTGTCGCTTTTGTCGCAGTTGACGACGTCACGCCAATTTGGCACCACAATTATGTCAGTTAGAGAAAAGAGATTCATCAAAATTTCATATGATCGTTTAAGCGTGTCCAATTGTCATCGATCCATCAAATTTCCCTTAATGATGTTATAATGTGGCGAAATGAGTTCATTCATATGGAAGTCCAGCTGTGATTTGTTCACCAATACTCGTATCAGTCATTATTATTTTTTTTGCTTTATGATGACTATTTTTTATTCGTAAATACATATGTATATACATAAATGTGTATTTATGTACATAATTTTAACAATCTCCTTTCTATGTGGAAAAGGTGCTCGAGCAAACAAATCTAGACTCTTATTTTGAATTAAGGAAGTATTTTTATTCAGTTGTATAAATATTTGTTGCATTCGATTGCGTTTGCTATTTAAATTATACCAATGCGCTAAAAAAAGTTATCTTTACAGCATATTTATTTCTGTACTTAGTCTTTACACTTTAATAATCCTTAACTTAATATATGTACATAAAACGGATATATCTCAAATTTGTGTTCCCTCAAATGTATTTGGATTAAAAATTTAGCTTAAGGTTAAGTTCTGCAGTTGCAAACTTCGAGATATCGCTGATAATACTATTTTCAATTTAACTTGAAAATATTGTGACCTTTTTGCTTTCAGAGATACATTTAACTCCATATTTACCATTTTGCTCTGAACCATGATGGCTATTAGTCTTCATAAGAATCCATTTTAAATCTCAGTATGTCAGTTTTTATTAGTGGAGTCTTATTCTCTGTGAATCAAAATAATGAAATGAGCCACAGCACTTGAAATAAAAATTAAATAATATGCTTAGTGCATCAATCATTTCTTATTTTAGCGTTTTATATATTTTTGCAACATAAGTTTTTTATAAAGCGTAGAGATTCGCGAGCAGCAACCATTAATGGTCTTTTAAAATTTTAAAAAATTTAGTTTATTCAAATTTCGAAATTTGGTTAATTCAAATTTCGGAAAATTTATAGAAATACTACTTTGCTAATATGTTATTGCATTTGAAAAAAACGTAGCTTTATATTTTAGCATCTAATATTATTTATGTAGTTTTTAGCCCCTTTTTCGGCCATTTTAGCTCCAAACAGAAACTCGAAATACGTACTTGTCGGTAACCCAGAGGCAAACTCACTTTTTTGTAGTTAAAAACAAGAGCAAAGACAAAGGCAACAAAGTTTTTCAGACGAATGGTGAAGGGAGATATTGATGGACGGATGGAATATTCAACAAAATAACGCAGTTTGCCTTAACTTCGATGATCTGAAAATCGGCCAATCCTCTCGACTTACGAAAGACTGCAGTACGTTCTAAGTTGAGATCTACGCTTTCGATGAACACCGCCAGCCCTTTACGGTATATCATGGGTCCGCACGGAAGGGCGAGACTGGTAGCCTTAAAAGCATACTAGTGGAATAGGGATTTGCATGGGGATGTCGAGTCGCTCTGACGTCACTGTGCCGTATCAACGTCACTTTCGATGGACACGAGTATGCCGCTCTAGACTATTGCGGAAAATCAAGATTGTTATGGACTCGCCGACTTGGTTTGAAAAAATAGATCATCTTCTGAATAGGTCTGTATTAAGGGTCCTTATCCGTGTACGATGGCGAATAACAACAATAAGTTCTTGCATATGCCTTGATAAAGGAAGAGGGAGTTGATTTACCACTTTCTATTTTTATGTCCTGGGTCACTGTTGACACATCTCAATGATTTGCTGTCGCACTTCTTCAACAGTCTGGCAGCGATAGCGAAGGTGGGCACGTCAGATATTTTCGTATATTCTTACCGACAGTAATCATTGATAATACAGAATGTTGATAACAGCAGTAACAGATATTATTTTCATATTAATAAAAAAATCCTTTAACTTAAGCATTTTTTTATAAATATAATTATTATTGACAGTGCTTGAGAATGGTGAAGCAAATCAAAAGGTTGGTAGTTAAGAAAACTCTGTCTTACAAATTACAAATTATCAATACCTGATAATCGATTAAGTGACTGACGGTATAAACGAGTAAATTATATAAATACACTGGCTGTCAAGTATATTTTCCCACTGAAAGTTTACAAGTTTACGACGATTTATTTTACTTTTATTTATTTATTAAAAAATACATTCTTTTACTAAAGCTATTTATTTTTGATATTTTTTTGTTGATGGAGTTGATCATATTTTGCCATAAAACATAAATACATACATATGTACATACATAAGTAAAAATAATGAAACATATCAAAAATTAGCAGAATTTTTGGAGAGAAAGTTTGTAATGTGGATATGTTTCATTATTTTTATTTTTACCAAATAAAATCCTTCACAAACTGGCCTCGAGCTCAATAAAATTGTGAATTATTATTTATTTAAAGGCCAATAAAAATCTTAACAAATTTAAACAGTTCTGGTAAAAGACTGAAATGTATTTTTTTTTAAATAATTATAATATATAAGGACAATTTTATTGACAAACTTGTTGTCAATATTTAGTGGTGCGAGAAATATACTTGTAATTCACCGCCAGTGTAGGGAAAAATTAGCTTTTGCATATTAAACAATTATATGCAAAATTATTGTATATTTAATTTTTTGCTTTTTGTTCGAAAAAAAAAGGTATTTAACATAGATCATTACCTAAGTGGTCTCAGTTAGTATTATTGCAAGTCTGTGTGTATCTGTGTATGCATTTCCATTTAATGTTTACTCAGAAACACTTAAGTATTCCTAATAAAATTTAATAAGAATGTAAAAAATTTAAGCATAAAATTAATTGCGAATAATATCATTCGATATCAATATTATAATAATAATACAGCGTATGCTTCCTGTTAATTGTTTATGGAAATTTTACATAACCTGTGATATCTGGGCACAATTGCACCATTTCGTCAGCTTTTGCCGACAGCGCGCCGTCACTAATTTGCAGCTATCGCCGGTGAACTTTTTTTTTTTTGATATCCTTGAACCCGAGATACCAACGGGCTATAGGAGTAATAATAAAATATTTATTAGCTGCAATAATGATATGCGATGCGTGGCAATAAAAACGACAAACTACGAGTACGTCAGCGAGCGTTGAGTGCAAAATCGACAAACGGTAAATTGCTAACAGCCGTTATAGCTTGTTGTTAGGGTCGAGTGGCTCACCTCCGACGCGGCTATCACCAAGTAACTAACTACATACGAATATTGCAACAATTGAGATATTACAGTAAACAAGCTTAGTATAATTATAATATAATTGCATATAAAACACACACACACACACATATGCGTACATAAAACGCTGACTACATTGCCGATATTTGCCCGCAGTATTTAAATAATCATAATTCTAGGTGACTCTCTCCGCCCCAGCAAGTGGAAAACAAATGCAAATTGTAGTTATTATTTAAGCGTAGAATGCGCGAATTAGGAAGCGAACAGTCGTAGTCAAAGCAAGTGAGCAAAGTATTACAAAGAAAAAAAAAACAAACAAAAAACAAATCAATTGGAGAATTCTAGAATCGCGTCAATGGGCGCAAAAAACAGCCAGTCGGCCGTCTGATTTGATGCAATTTGGTCATGAATCAGTTCAGTTATGTGCGATAAGCCAACAAAAGTCTGCGACTGGCTTTGCATAACCCATTCCACTCGCCCGGCAGCCAAGAGCAGAGCGCCAAGTGACAGAGCGACAATGGTGCGTGTCAGTTTGGTGCACTTTACTTTGAGTGCTTTTGTAAAAATGCCATTTAACGCCGCAATAAACGTTGCAATAATACTCTCGAAATGATGAATCACCTGAGTGCTGCACCGTTTGTCAAAATCTGCGGCCACCATGCAACGGCCAACCGATTGCACTGGCCACAATGCATGCAACCGCCGGCCGATGGCTGTGAAATATATTTTCATTGTTTTTTTTTTTTTTCTGGCTCTAACTGCTCTTCAAGTATTTGTGAGTCGTTGTTGACTTCGCATCGTTGTGTTGCAATCGCTTTTTTGTTTTTTTTTTGTCCACTGCATGCTGCCTGAGAAATGCGCAACAAAAGCGTAACTGCATCGTTCGGCGATAGGCGCAGCAACCGCAATTTGCGTTGATAACCTCTAACCACACATTGATATGATTGCATACAAATAGGCGCACAACCGCACAGTGTTGCATTTCAGAGATCGTTCGCTTACTTTTTTCTTTATTTTTGGCACCCACTTGCTGTTTTAGACCCTTTTTTCGCTCACTTTTCGCTTTTCTGTTTGAGGCCTTTCAAATGCCTCGAGCGCTTTCACACCTCACCCTCGACGCTTATCCAGACCTCCGCTATGAAAAAAGTCCAGTCTGGGTGTAAAAATTGTTTTGGTTTTTGTATTTGAAATGGAATTGAAGTTTGAGGCAGGGACAGCGTGGCATTGTCACTTGACCGAAGCGGCTGAGTGTGAATTGCCACACTTGTGCAAACACCTAACGCTCCGCCAACGCCAACGAGCACAGCAGGCGTCCATTTCACAGTGCAGCTTTGCGGAGTTTGGACATAGGGGAGCCATGAAGTTGGCGCTTTGGTCATTCTTTGATGTTCCCAAAAAAAAAAAATAATAATAAAGAAATAACAGTACGAAGCATACACTGTCGCATGTCTGACGACCTGCTGGGCAAGACCGCATTTTTCTGACATTTTCGTTCATAAAATTTGTACGAGTATGTGTGTGTGTGCATGTGCGTATGTACGTATATTTTGAATATATTGAATGGAGTTTTTGTGAAAGTAATTGAGTCCTTGCGCGAATGGAGTGAACGTACGTACGAGTACATAAGAATAAAATATTAAACTTAAAAAGTAATAAAGACTATGTACTGAGAATTGATAAAAAAAAAACAGGACTCCAGGTAATGCGTGTGTCTCAAGTATGCGTTAAAACTATATACCTACATATCATCAATTGTCTCAAAACTTAATTTTCTAGGATTCGAAAGGAAAACTGAAACGCGCAAAAGGCATACATACGAATTAATTTGTTAGCTAGACTTCAATAGGAATAAAGCAACCAACCTGAGTGAAAACTATAGAATTTATTAAAAGAAATAAAGACCTAGTAATAATAATAATAATAATTTGGCGCTTACACTATATATGTTGCTCAATGTTTGGCCGAGCTTCTCCTACCAGTTTTGTGCTGACTCTGAACGGCAGATGTATTTCATGAGAAGAGTTTTTTTTTTAAGATTATTTTACTTGCCCTGGCTGAGATTCGAACCTCGAACTCTGCGGCATATCGAATTATAGCACGCGCCGCTACCCACACGATCACAGCGGCCACACTGATTTTAGAAAAATATTGCATGTGAAAGCATTAAAACTGGCCTTAGGAATGTTTTATCAATGACTGTTGTTGCGCCCGCGTCGACTGTATACCGAAAGACACGGAAGGTAGTTATCTTCTTTTAGAGACCTTCAGCGGAGAAGACTTCTTGATGTTGGGCTTCAATGGAGCAAGAAAGTATAAAAGCAATTTTTTTATTACGAACTGCTATTTAATCCATATTATCAGATTTTTTAAATTTCGATCAAAAATAATAATAATTTTTTGAGTTTTATTTTTTTGTTGAGAAATAAATATTTAATTTTAATTTGTAATATTTCGTTCGCTAATTTTTCGCTCAGAAACAATGCTTATTTTGTAAGTTGAAGTTTATTGATTAGATTTAATCCTTATTTTATGAGTTGTAATTTTTTGATCGGAAATAACCATTTTAAAATTGTTTTTTTTTTTTCATCAAAATAATGAAAATTTTTTTAGTTTTTCTTTTTTGATCATTAATAAAACTCATTTCTTGTGCGTTATTTTATTACTCAGAAATAAAAATTTATTTTTTTTAATTTTTGAAAGATCGAAAAACTCAAAACGGAACACCGCTTTTCTAATAAGTGCTAGGTGGTTAGTTTTTTTTGCTAAGATCACTATTTCAGAGCGCAAAATCAAGGCACGAAAAAAAGTTGTATATAAGATCAAAAAAAAAAAATCTTGATATTTGATTATCTAACCTGAGCGATTAATAAAAATCGGAATATAATTATAAATAATAATTATTATTTTGTTTTGATCAAACATTTCTTGATCGTGACAAATTCGTAGAGAAACTATGAAAATGTATATATTTAAAAATATTCTCCGATATTTGGAACCTTTCGATATTTTTAATCAAAAATTAGAAAATAATTATTTGAACGGGTTTTTATATGATACAAATTGGAAGTCTTAATCATTTTTCTTATTTATGAAAGGAATCACTAAGAATCGCCCCTTAATTCTTTTGAAAATATTACATGCTAAAATTAAATTAAAATTTGTTTAGCATTAAATAAATTTATTGTCAGCAGGTTTGTGTAGAACTGTTTAAAGGTCTCTTACCCCATTACCAAACGGAAGCTTTCGTTGTTCAATTAAATAAGTCTAGTTGTGTCAACATTTTATCACCTGTCAAAATCATTAATCAATGCGATTTGAATGTTTTAATTAAGACATAAATTCATTGCAGCAAAAAATAATTTATTTTCGTAGGAAAACAACAAATATCCGATTTGCATATTTGCAACAAACCCAGCAAACGTTAACTGCCAATTAAAAGTCAATTTACGATGACCTACACTGCGGGGCGTCACTCGCATTTAATGCAATGTGAGCGAAAACATTAATTAAATCTTATGCAGTTAGTATTTGTCTTGATTAAATGGAAATTATTATGAAATATTTTAATAAGTTTTGTACACAACTTTTTTGCTCAACTTTTACGTTTTTATGTATATGTATGTATGTGTTTAAAAACAGAGATGTAACTATTGCAAGTAAAAATAATAAAAGTCAATCAGTTATCAATATATTAAGATGCAAAATTTTTTAGTAATACAAATGTATTCTCTTCATACTTACATATGATATTTCCAAAATTATTATCAGCAAGTTAAATATTTTGTTTCGTTTTCAGACACTATTCTTTAGGGCTATATGTAACATAAAAGTCTTTTAATTATAGTTGCGGAAGAAAAAATCTAAAAGTCCTATTATGGGGACTTATTCAGAACCATTTCGAGACTAGTTCGGGAATTTTACGCAATCCTTCGAAACAAGTTCTACAATTTTTCGGAACAATTATGGGATAAGTTCGAAAATATTTTGATACTAATTCGAAGCCAATTCGATCATTCGGAAGATTTCGGGACTATTCGCGAACATTAATAACAACACATTGTTCCAAGCATGATGCAATAAAAAAATGGATGTAGTCAATGGAGAGGTGTTTGTTGGAAATCTTACAAAACCGGCAGCTCGACTTTCAGTAATGCCTACATACGTTAACTAAATTTTAAAGATTTAAGTTCATGGCAGATAACAAGCTTGCTTCGCTTTGAGCAACGCTGACACTAAACGAAAGCGAAACGTTGGGCTTCTCAAATCATTTTGCTTGCGATAGCAAATACATAGCTGGTTTTATTTCTCTTATAATTTATTTTTTATTATTTATCACTTAAATGCGCAGTTCTCACGAGTTTTGTTAATAACAAGGATTAATTTTACTAATTTCAAGGTTTTTTTTTCGACAAGTAAACAAACAAACAGCTTTTTGCGCTTTCCTGGCAAAGCTAGAAATGTCACGTTAAGCGAAATCTTTTTATCTGCCACGGCCTTTAGAATCCACAGATAATACAAATATGTACTTAACTAGGTGGGTGGCATTTCTTAAGGGCACCTTATTAAGCCAAAGTCTGCTTTTGTACAAAATTTAATTCACTTGGAAGAAATTTTTACGAAATTAATATGTAGGAATATTTTCAACGGAAAAAATTTTATGGATGTCAATATAAAGGGTTTGTTTAGCCTAGGTTTTTCCCCTAAGGCTATGTGGTTTATTTAAATTGGTTTAGTTCTGCTATGATTTCAGTTTCAGACTCTCCAAGAAAATACAACTGAAAGGCAAGTGTATTTGTATAAGATAGTTTATTGTTTTTGAAAGAAACAAAGTTTGTAATTGGAAGGTGAAATTACTTATCTAAATTTATTACAAAATACCAAAAGCAAACATTTAAAATAATCTTTTATTAAAGATTATTTCATGTATGTATGTCTGTATGTATAAATTTATCCTATTCCATTCCATTATCGAAAAAACAAACCGCAAAACATACAAACTTAAAAAAGTGGTAAAATGTAGTAGAAAAAGGCACAAAATTTATCCCCTTTGTTACTACCTCAAAATGCATACCTCTAGCTGCATTAAGTAAAGTTGTCAAGCTTCTGATGGCACCTCTTTAGATATTATTTCATCAAGATTCCAAGTAAAGAGAAAAATTATGTGATAAAAAAAAATATGAAGAAAAACTTTTGTGCAGATCAGAAATTCACAACCTCGCGTTCGAAGGTGAAATCACCACCATTTCTGAGCGGTGCGCCTTCTGGGCGCAGCTAATAGGCCATTTCTTCAATTTGATTCCAACAAATTTTTTTAGTTATTTTTAAAATTTATACTTGTATTTCAGCAGAGACAGGGAGAAGAGGTAAAAGGAATTTATCAATACCGATAGTTTAAATTATTATTTATTTCCGCTCTAAGAAAATTTACCGGCTGAACTGAATGATTCTGATTACAGTAATTATTTTAGATTTTATTTAAGGCAAATTAGAATTTTAAAATATATGTATGTATATCCAGCTGTGTGCACAATAATAGCAGTGAATTTAAAATTTATATTTTTTGGAACTTACATATATTTATTTATTTTATTTTAATAATAATTTTGTGGCAATTATTAACATTTATTTGGCCAACAGAAAAATAAAAAACCATTTTTGATAACTTGCATTTAAAACTTAGTAAAATCTATAACCGAATCCATAAAAAAAAGTTTCAAAGTTTATAGGAAATTTGTAAAAATTAAAAAAAAATGTAAAAACTGTCAAATTTCTAAAACTGTTATTCAGGACTCTTAGATTTTGATGACGCGTTCTTTGAAAAAAAATTCTCAACAATTAAATTCTTGATTAAAAAAAATCTAATAAATCAATGGTACTTTTTAGCCAACTGAAACTTGCCTATTGTGTTACTAAAATTTAATGCGCCAAAAAACTACATGTCCAGAATTTTCATAAAAGTCCTGAATAAAAAGTTTGAAATTTTGATAACAGTTTTTCGAAATTTATTTAATTTTGCAAATTTCGTATAAGCTTTAAACTTTTATTCATATTGCTTCGGTTATAGATTTTATGTACATATGTATGTACGAGTTTACTATTAATTAACTTGCTTTGTATATATACATTAAAGAGACTATTTATGTAATTTACCAAACTTCCTAGTTAGTTTACAGCACAAGGAGTCATAAGACACACGCTTCGTTATAACAATTATCCATAAAATATTCATCATTCTACATATTAAAGTTATCCAGTGAACAGCTGAAGGTACAGCCATCTCACTTTAACTACTCCGAAATCGCTGCTGTAACAAAACAAAGCAAGCATGCGAGCAGCGGCGCAATCAAATAATATCCTTCAACATGTAACACATTTTTCTGACACTCCCCACTTCAGTGCTGCAGCGCAAAAGTTTCACTGTTTTTTTTTTTTTGGTTTTTTGTTTGTTTGTGTGTTTTCTTGTTTGTGTATGCTGTTGCTGTTGCTGTTGCTGCCAGCGCCAATGTTGTTGTACGCATACAAATTGCTTGCAAAGTATCCTTTTACCCAAAAATTTACTTCTCGGTCGAGCATTGAGTTGCTAAATTGTTATTGTTGCCTACGCAAAAAGGATATTAAAAGCTATGTATTTATGTACGAGTTGTTACGTTGCCTGCTTCAAGACGCACATGCAATTAAGGGGATATAAAACAAACGTTGGCCAAACAGCCATCAGCTGTTGAAGCAGTCGAGCGTTTTCTCACACACTTGTATAGTTAGTGGAAGACCCATCGGTTGAGTTCACTCATCGCTAAATCGTGCTCTAATCGAAGCATATGTTTCCTAATGAGACGTCTTTTTCATCTCTGCCATGTGCTGCACAGACGCCGCGCTGCCTTGCTGCCTCAACGTATCGCAAGCTTAGCACACTGTGAGCTGCACCCTCACTTTTGCGATCGAGTAGAATCGCTGCGTGGCAGCTTGGTACAAATTGCATTAAGGATGTGTTGAATGACATTCGATATGTGCGCTTAATGGTGTATTAAGTGCTGCGATTCGCTGGCAGTGGCGGGGGTGGCCTTGGTGGTGTTTTACGAATTGAGATTCGATTTTCGGCAACATTGATTGCGCGTGCAAAGTGCAAATGTGGCAGCAAGTGCTGAAACATTTGACTTTTCCGGATTACAGTTTGTGGTTAGCGATTGCAGTCTCTCTCAGTGCCACTCACTCTTGGCTGGACTTCTGTGTTTTGAAAATGTTTGAGTACTATTGTTGTTAGTCTGGTTATTTACAAATTACTTAGTCGAACAATTTGTGAATTTGCACTGAAAATGTAGAATAACGCGTGAGCTCATGTTTCAGTTTTGAAGTGGTTCTGTGTGCAAGGGAGTTCCCCAGCAGTTGAAAGAAGGTGTGGAAAGAATACTCAACAAAAGGATGACTTTTGAAATCCATATACTAGAATACATATACATATGTTATGTAAGTGTGTTGGACATACATATGTATGTAGCTGTTCAATATAATATAACATATCAAATAAATATTCTAGACCATTAAAAACATATTCGTATCCACACACACACACACTTACACGCACAGCGAACAACGTGCACACACAAGTGATGTACATTTTTGGTGTTAAGTTCAACTCAAGTTTTTCGGGATCTGAAAAAATAATCTTGCGAACTTTCAAAAATTCAGGCAGTTCCCATTTCGTAATATTTTTCTTACACTGTTGAATGTCGTAAGCTAAAGTGTGGTGAGTTAAGGGAAGGTATGTTTAGGTGTGGTGAGCGTAAAAGTGGTGGGTTTTTAATATGAGTTCAGGTGTGGTGAGTTTTACTTTTGTGAGTTTAGTTGGGGTGAGTTCAGATATTAGACATTCAGACATTAGAAAAAATATTTATTTATTTTCTTGCACTCACAAAACGTTGCTTGCATTAACATAAAATTTTCCGCAAAATAAAAAGTCAGCTGTTTTATCAGAAAGGCGCTATAAAAGCGTAAAGACCAACCAATGTTGCGTTTAAAAGGGCATTCGTGAAAAAAGTTTTAAAAATTTAATTAGCTATTCAGGCAATCCCGCAATTTAATCGACTAATCCCGAGAAGTTCGTGACTTGCAAAAGACCGAGATCCCGAATTTCTGTTACTCCAGGACATTGAGTTTCCTAGTATTTACACACATGAATGCGCTGATGTAAGCCACTTAATCGTGAGCAAATAATCGAAACTAATGACAGTTCAAAGCGTAAATCAATTGCAGACCCATAAAAAGTCAACGCAAATTGTTAGCGCAAATAAAAAAACATATACATATGTATGTACATTCATAAAAATCGGAGCGTGCCAGTGGGTGGATTACAAGTACCACCGAGACACTTAGCCGCAACGGCAGCCAGTCAGATGCAAATCCGCAATATAATAAACAGGTTTAACGTTCACCAAACAATTTCACTAAACCCACAAATTCGCCCTACACACACATGTGTATGTATTATATACATACGTAAAACGTTTACAAATAAAACAAATTCGTACAAAAGCAATAAAAAGATAACAATCTACTCGAATGCAGTAGAGAAACAAACATTGAATGGAGTGGCGCCGTTGGCAAAGGAGTGAAATGATAATCGAATCGTCGCTTCCAAACACCCAACATCCAGCTCTGCAACTTCTTGCTTCTGCTTTGGCAACGAATATTTTTAAAGGCAAGCTTTTTTTGAATTTAAATCACAGATGCCAGCACTTAGTCAAGCAAATAAAAAAGGGGTGGTCCTAGTCTGAGCCTGTATTGGCTTCCATTTGCCTTGTGGCTTTGTAAGCGCAAGCATAGAAGTTATCGCTTTCTTTTTTTTTGTATACGAGTATGTAGATACTTATTTTCTTCGCAGTGTGTTTTTAGCAAATCAAAAACAGGCAAATTTGTTTTGGACATGTCATTCGCCTAAAAGCGACTGAGAAGTGTGCTCGCATGCACATTAAATAAAATAAAATGCAAAATAAAAATGAGCCTGTGCCCTCAGGGGGTAGCGTGTACGAGTTGCTCGCACTGAAGTGTATGAGTATTCAAATTATGGGGCATATATGTATGTACATATGTACATATGTATATAGCCGCACGCATACATATGTAAAATATAAACATTAGGGCAAGGTTAAACTTCCCTTAATTTTATTCTTTACAATTAGCTGGTTTACCCATCCAGGTTTCGAGATTATCGGGTTATATGTAAATTATTATATTTTTTATAAAAAATAAAAAAAAGTTTCATGACATATGTTACATGTGTCCGTTGCCAATTTTGAAAAATAAGCAACTTACATATGTAAATTTTTGACCCGCTGTTTGTCTAAATATTTAAAAATTGCGTGATACAATCATTTTTAGAGGTACTTTGCACCATCTCTGGTTAAAATTACCGACGGTTAGCTACAATTCAGCTTACTATTCAGCGCTTGCATATCTGACGGATGGTTTTAACCGGCGCTTTTAGTTCCGATTAAGCGCTTAACCGGAGATGGTACAAACGGCCCTTAGAGGTAGTTTCACTTTCTCAGGCGCCATATTAACCATTTGACATAAAGAGTGTTCGGGATTTTCGTGCTACCAATTCCTTATTAAAAAATCTTTTTTTTTTTGCATTAAGAAAAACAAAGAAAACAGAAACAAAATTTGAATATGTGCAAAGCTGGATTAACATGAGGCGATTAAAAAATCGGTTGCCTCAAAGGACATACATATGTATGTACATGCATATCGTCGTCCGTCTTATTAAATGTCCTTTGTGATACTTGAACCAAATTTAGTTAATAAGGCAGTTATACTCAACTCCTTTAAATGGCGTCATCCGTTTTTGGATTTCTCTGTTACTTCCCGAGGTATTGAGTAAAATTTTGTCGCATGGGCAATGTTGAAGCGATTTCGTCCAATTTTGTCGTTTGTCACAAACATTTTTTACATACCACAATTCTTCATATACGTAAATTCCCTGCTTTGGATACTCGGAAAAATATTTTCAAATGCTTAAATTACCATGGACAGAATTTTAAAATCTGTACATTTTGTCTCTAAATTTTGTTCGTATTGTCGCGCGGATAATTAAATGGTGTATGTGAAAATATTGCAAATAAAGGAAATAATGATGTTAATCTCCATCTATCAAGTCATTTCAAATGGGGTTATTCATGTTTTGATATCTTATTTAGATTTCGATACATTGAGTTTAATTTGGAAAACATTTTGTCATACAAATTCCTGCAAAGCTGTTGGCAAATGTAACATACGACAAAATTTTACTGAAGGAAATACTTTATAAATTCAAAAGTAGTTAATAATAAAAAATAAAAATAAAATAATTTTAATATTCTCGTGCACTAGTTATATTCGCCGGGACTTTGGAAAAAATCTATCGTCGCCTTTTTGAGAAATTGAATTCCAAACATCAATTGCGATTTTCGTTCCACTGCATTGGTAAAAAAATAAACATCCAACAAAAGAAACATACGTACACTCGGCGACATTCTAGCGCCGCAGTACTGTGGTTTTTTTTCGGATCGATGTAACTCTGAAATTAAAATTCCCAATGTCTATTTCAAAGTAGTGGCGATATTGGGCGTCTGCCGTCGAACACTATTTCTGTAAAAAAATTGTGAAAAAGTGAAACTACCTCTAAAAATATTTGTAGCATGGGAAATTGTCTTTACGATTCGATTTGGCTTATAAGCTTACTCTACAGCCTTCAAAAAAATCGAAAAATTCATATGAAATGACACGCCAGAAATGAAGAAGAAATTTTATTTTATAAAAATGTATTTATTCAGTATAAAGCTCTCAAAGAAAAAATGCTGGTAATTACATTTATTTCGTCAAGAAAATTTAAAGCGATGGTAAAGTACTTTTTCAAGCAACAGAAATAATGAAAAATGGTTCTTGTGATATTCGTTGATTGAATCAGACGATTTGCACATTTGGCAGTTACAGAGTGGTGTAGTCAGAATTTTTTAGTTTAGATCAATAACAGAATTTTCGAATACCATCACTCTATAACTGTACAAATCTGTACAAATGCGCAAATCATCTGACTTCACCTTGAACTACATATTTTCGGAAACGAAATTTTTTTCTTGATAAAAAAATCTTCTCATTTTGTGGCACTCCTTTGCGCGGAGGATTAATACATTGGCGCGAGCAGCTGTATCGTCCTTTCACGAATTGGACAAAGTGGACTGAAATTTCAAGTATCTGTCTTGTAACAGCTGGCCATGCGTCTTGTCCGCTCTTTGCCAAATCACCTCTAACTAAATTTAAGATCAGTGTGATACACGGAGATACTGTGGAAATGATTCACAATTACGAAATCGCTCAATTACAAATTTTTTTAATGAAGTCAAAATTAAGCGCCATCTAGAGAGCCAATAAAAGGTGCTATCGATAAAAAACTTTTTTGGTGATATGAAAAAAGCACAATTAACCGAACTTTCTCTTCTTACGAAGCTCGTTGTCTTCTCCTGCATTTACAACCCTCGCACAGCAAAAGTATGTACCTCTCAGGTGCCTTTGTTGTCAACATTGTGAAAAGTATAGTCGACTGCCCTTCTCTCCTTGAAAGATTGTCTTTTAATGTTCCTTGTCGTAACTTGCGAAGTGTCAATTTATTTTATATACAATTTGCTAAATCTAAGTATGCTGAAAATGCTCCGTTATATAGAACTCAATCAGAATTAAACCGAGTTCCCGGGCTGGATCTGTCCGTTCCAATAGGTATAATCCGCACGTTACTTTATAATCACTCAGTTCATTAGATTTAAGTCATTTTTTCTTTATCAGTCAGTAAGAATTGTATTCATTTGACTGAAATAAATAAATAAATAAATTATTTAAACAATCAAAAAAACTATATAAATGAGTTTTTGGCTCCAAATTAATAAAAAATGTCGGAGTTATCCTTGGTGCCGTAAATCATTTCCTTGCAAAAGTTGTCTATCTGCGGGCGGGATAGCGTTCACAAATAATGTAAATCCCACAATATTTGAAATTCAGCGCTGAAATCTCGTACAAATGTACATATGTATATTCTTCAAAGGTAAACTTATTCATTAGTGAAATAAAAAAAAATCGATTTTTTGATGGCGCTAGATGTATTGAACTTTTTTAAATATTCTTTCCCATTTTTGTTCTTAGTTTTAAATCCGAAGTCCGCGATTACAATTGTAAACAGTTTGTTTTTAAAAAAAAATAATGAATCGCCACTGTGGTACACCCTAATGCATATGCTTATTCAATCCATGTACTATAACATAAATATATGAATGCTTATCGTATTTTACTTTGAACGCAAAACCGATTTCCGTTCACATAAACCATTTTACTCGATAAGCCAACTTCACACGCTCTTCCGTTTCTGTTCGAATACAGAGCTTCCTCAATCCATGAATTTACTAGCATACTTTTGTTGCCACGACTTATAGACTTGTTTTGTGCAAATAAACTGGTGATTTCGCCTTAAGATATGCTACATTCCCGCTTTCGGTTTCGATATAATTTTGCGTAGCTCAAATGCTGGAAGGAAGCACGCAGCGATTCATTTTAAAAAATCGAATTAAATTGAGTAAACGCGTCTTACCAACGATAGTGAAGTGGGGTTTTCTTCCGTTTTGGTTAAGTGCGTCAACAGCAGACTCCTCTACCAACTTCAAAGGCGTAAAGACTACTTATGTATGTTTGTATACAAAAAGAAAACTGATGAAGCGCTGGAAGTACATTTGAATATTTAAGACCTTATTAGTATTACAAGCGGCACAAATCCAATTCACATCATTGCCATTTTTAATGTTGCACTCAGGTTGCTTCTAATCGTTTCAATACAACTTAAAATCCACAATAATTTAAACCAAGAAAACTGTTTAACTGTTAAGCAAAACCTTTTTTATTTAGGTGAATAAATTTATAAATATCCATGTTTTCATTGTTAAACTACAAACAAAACAAAAAACAAAAACAAAAACAAAGTGAGCACGCACTCATAACTCGCTTTATTCTCTTCCTCGACAACGAAATGAATTAATAAGTCTGATGAAGCATTGATCAACAAGGCGTGTAATTGGATTTTCACGTAATCGTTTAAACAGTTAAATAAATAAATTCCACACACACTACCCTCCAACTCCATCAAATCCAATCAGATTGCCGCTTTTTGCCATTTCCCACTAAGCACGACAACAAAAACAACAACAAGCATATACTAATATTTAACAAGCAGACTTCATAAACTCCAGTTAAATGCGTCGATTAAGCACAGCAGCGCCGCCAACAGCGAAAGCACTCACGCATCCAAGTTAGTGTGATGGCAATGGCAACGACAACGACAACGGCGGAGTGCTGAAACGCCGGAAAACCGAAGAAATTGGCGCACGTGCCACGCGCCGCATTCAGCCTTCAGCATCAGAAGTTTTGTTTGTACGCTTCCGGTCATTGAGTTTATTTTCGCATTGGCCGCAGTAAAGCTGCAGCAAGAACCGCAAGTCACACACACGCGCACCCACACACACACACACAGACGCACCTTGCAGCAGAATGCCGAGCAAATTGAAATAATAAGCCAAGGCGGCGATAAGATTAATGATTATGGGCTCACTCGTTCGTCCGCTGCCCCATTGCCTGCCGTTGTCTTGACACCCGCCGCCGCTGCTCGCTCACCTCGCTGCCCACCACAACTTTTTGACACTATGAAAGTCTGTTTTTGATGGGAATTAATTATAAAGCATACAATTTAAGAGCATTGCGAGCATTCAATGAATTTTTTGGTTTTGCTGTTTGCTTTTGGCTTTGTTTGCTGTGGCCAGTTCTGAGGCGAGCGCAAGGCAACATTTTGTGAATAGTTATTTTGTTATATTTTGCTGTTTCTGTGTAAATAACTTTTGGTGCTTCAAGGATTGCTGGATAGCAGAATGTTTATTTTTTTTAATGAGTTTTTATGATTTTTAGGCACTTGGCATTTCATTTTTGCTTAGTACACATGTATTTGCAGTGTTGTAATTACTAAGGTATTGAAATGGAAAATAAAAACTTGAGGGCATTTTTTTACAAAAAAAATTAATGCTTTAGCAGTAAATTAAAAAGTTTCTTTGTACGTAGTTTAAAAAGGTTATCGCGGAAGTGAATTCTTTCAATTTTGACTCTGTTGAAACACGGAAATTATTGAGGATACACATTTAAATTACTTAAAACAAATAACCTTCATATACAGTAAGAAGTTACTAAAATAAGGTGCTGCCTCTTTAATCTTGTGTTTAAAAAAAAATTGTTATCAACTCAAAACCAAAATGAACTTCTTTTTAATTTTTGTAATAATAATAAGGATTCGTACTACTAATAGCGGTTGCCATTTTTAAAATGTGCAAAACGATTTTTGAACAATATATTCACATTCACCCTTATCGTGAGTTTCGCCCGATAAAATATTCATCCGAAATTTTTTCATTCGCCCGGATTGAATACGCCTATTGCGAGTTTCGCCCGAAATCCATTTCACTTGGAAAATTCGATCATGGAAATTACTACTCTAAAATGTGTGTAATTGAGGTGAAAAATTATCGAACAATTCAAATTTAATAGTAATTTGACAAAACATAAAAATTTTCCAGTACTTTGAAATATAAAATCTCAATAAAGAATCCTTCAAATATTGATTAGATCTGCTAACCTCTTCAATACCACCAGCTAGACTACAATTTCTATTCCGCCAGTTGGAAAGCGTGCCTGCGATTTTTCGCTGAAGGTGGATACTAAAAAGGTGTAGGTAACAGTTCTGAAATTGGGCCGGCGCTATCGTCCTTTAGTCAGATCCTGTCAGAAGTTGCAAGAACAACGAATCCATATTATTCCCGCAGTGGGTAAAGCGGCCTACGCTGGAAGACATACCACTTTTGGCCAGTCCAAGCCTATTTTGGGTAAAAAGTTTATTTCGGCGCACATTTAAATATAACTGGGTTGAATTCTCATCGCTTCGGACTTATTTTTCATTGCAGGCACCAAATTATTTAGCATCGTCCTAAGCTGTTTTCAAAACTCAGCTACATTTTCCTTGTCTTTCTGAAAAATCCTCTTGCAATGTCCGGCTTTTCATGCATTTTACCTAATAGTATCTCTCTTTGAACTTTGTTAATTGTTTTGTTCTTGGAATTGGCGATTATACTCGTATGCACAAAAATTTAAATAAAATTACTTACATTTTGAATCTGTGTAATAGTGAACAAATTCAATTAAAACGCCAGCTATTTCCTTCTGAAATTAGTGTTGCCGATAAGTGGAAACAATGTTCGAAAGCGGAAAATTTCCAATTGAAATTTATAATAAGCTAACAGTGAAAAGTAAACTATTTTGGGCGAAAACGAAACTCACGATAAGGGCGATTATAAATACATACGTATGTATGTATGTATATGTGCATGTAAATAATGTTAATAAACTTGTTACTTTTTTTTTTGAAAATGTACTCGTACATATGTATGTACATATGTATGTATATAATTGGCAATATTTTTTTGGACAAAAAAAAAAATTCGCTTTGAAAAAATTATAATTTATTATTTTTTCAATTTAAAAACAAAAATAATTAAAAAAATTATTATTATTTTTGGAGTTTTAAATGTATTTTATGATAAAAATTGTTCATGTCAGAATTACACTCGGTGGTTTGATTTTACTTGATTTTAGCTGCGAACTCAACGGCATACCGAGTTTTAGCACGCACACACGGCAACAGGGGTCGCTTATATTATTTTTTTTATCGAAAATAAAACTCAAAACATCAGAAAATAGAAATTCTCAAAATACCCAAAAATAGTTAAAGATTGGTGTCTTTTTGCCACAACACAAGCTCTCGCCTAATCTCGGCTGCGAGCACTGAAATAGTAGTGGGCACTCGTGGAAAACATTTATTGAAATTACAAGAAAACTAAAATAAAAGTCGCATTAATTTTATTGCAAAACAATTCCATTACTAAATGTAGGGTTAAAGAGTTTTATTTACAACAACTGTGAGTGTTTTTGCAAAATACCGCAACCAGCAAAGTAATATTATATAATTAGAATAGTGAATATTAAAATGTACTCAAATGTAGCAAAGGTATTTATTATTTGGTAGCATGACCGTTATTTTTTATCACTGCTCCACAACGATTTCTCGTAGAGTTTACGAATTGCATAGAGCCCGGAGAACCACAACCCACAGTTGGTTTTTTTTTTTTGCATCCCATACGACTTTTTAAGGTCGGTCCAAAGATTTTCTTCAGGGTTGAGGTCAGAAGAAGATTGAGCTTGCCACTCCATGACATCAATTTTTTTTCAACAGATGAAAGCAAGATGCTTCAACGTCTTCGTAGTGTACTTTGGATGCTATCCAATATTAGGGTGGCGTCTCACGAACAGCCAAGAACCACCATAAAGAACCATTTCTGACTAATCCGCACACAATATGATAAGCAAAGTCCTGAAACTTACTTTTTATTCCAAAAAATTTAATATTTTCACTTGAAGTTTAATTTTGTGACTTTTTTCTTTTTTCGTTCCGCGCTACTATTTCATTGCTCGCCTGAAATGTCGTTCACAACAGAACCTACTTCTTAAAAATTAAAACCATTGCTGTTGAACGGTTAACTCGGTTTTTTCAAACCGGTTTTTCTGACTGAGACTGCTTACTGAATTACACTTTTTTTTTAAATTTCTTTCATATCAACAATTGCATTACGCGTTTTTCTTCATTTAAAAAATGTTTTGCTTGGTTTGTTAGGTTTGATTTTATGAAAAGATCGAATATTCGAACACCCTAGTAGATATAGAACTAGTCAACGCAAACTTTTAGCTACTTCAGACTTGCACATATTTTATTAAAAATTAAATAAACTTGCCAGCGTCTATTGATTGAAATGTTTATGCTCAGCGACGCAGCATCCATAGACGCACGCACAGCTTTCCAACCATGTTTAGCTATGCAAGAAGCGTCCAGCAATATAACAAACTTTCTATAACTCGCAAAACTGTGTCGTCATCACTCAACCTTACACAGCTTCGTGGCAATTCGACACACCCTTACGCACAAGTGCGCTGACGTAGTGACAACGGAAAGTGCAGACTCGGCCTGTTTACCGTTGGCAATAATTCAAAAACAGCTCTCCGGCTGCACGGTTGCCGCCTTTTCTCTCGTCGCTTGTCACATGCAGGCCACTAAGATTGTATACTAAGTACAATGGAACAACAATAGCAGAAGCAAACACACAAAGCTACGAATCGTACTCGAAACTCATGCATTAAGTGCACAGTTTAACGCCCTATGCTGCCGCCGGCGGGGGGAAGCAACCGAAACACTTTTGGTCGAGGCAAGTTTGCCGAAAAAGTTTTGCATGGCCGCTGTCGCCGCGTGCAACACTTGAACTAGCCGACAGCAGGCAACAGCTAAACGCCACCCGCCGGCCTCTAAATACGCATTCAATTACTGTTTTAAGCAAATGTTATTTTTGTTGTTATTGTTGCAATGACTAACCTCTGCTGGCGTTGATGTGCCATCGTGTCTCGAATAAATTCTTGTTGGCTTTATAAAAGTTTCTCTATTTGCATTTTTTATGCGCAAGTATTGGTGTATGTGTGTGGGTGCGGGCGGCAATAAAATTTGGCTGAGTCATTAGACCAGAGCGGTGGGGAGGTGTGGTGTGGTAATATTAGTTAAGCTTAGTTTTACACCAAACACACTTTCAGGAAGCTCTTGTCCGACGATACAAGTAAATCAGCCCATTGACCACTTTTCCATGCCACTAGAGCTGTCGGGACCGGCGGCAATGAAAAGTTTTGATCGCAGTAGTGACTCCACAAACTTCTTGTTTCAAATTTTTTATGGCCGAAATATGTACATACTTGCATACATACTCGAACATTTGTACACTTGCAAGTTTGCTTTTACAGACATAATTTCCTACCATTTGATAATTTATATGCACTGTTTTGCTGACATTCTTCACAATATTCATACAGTTAAACAAATGTCCAATAATCTAAATTAATTCCTTAACAGTAGCGGAAATCTATACAGAATTCTATAAAGGTTTGCGAATAATAAAAAAAAAAATGTAGTGTTTCGAACTCTTATTGAAATTTCTAATCGAAATGAGGTATCTTTAATATTATGTTTTCAACTTTCTAAAAGAAAAATCGTAAACAATTCTTTAATAATACTTTCACCACGTCCTGAAAGTAAATACTAAAAGTTTTTTTTTCGAATTTTTTTTTCTTTAATTTTTAAGATAATAGCCGAGTATTCAATATAACCGCTAGATTAATGCGGGTTCTTCTTGAAAAGATCCTTTACAGAGATGAAATCCTAGTTTTACCTCACAAAAGCTATTTCCGGTTAATCGCAACTAAAAGCGCTGGTTAAGTTCATCCGCCGGTTCAGAGACGGTGCAAACGGCCTTTAATATTCAATGTCTGCTACCGACATTTTACAAATGCAAAAATTGAAATATTCACAGTGCATTTTATACTAGGAAATTCGCCAAAAATGCGGAAATAAAAAAAAAGTTTCTTCAAGAATTCTCCTTTTCTACCGGTTAGGGCATTTTTAATTCTGTTAGAAGTGCTTAACAAAATCGTATGGATTTCCTTATAAAATTCCTTATATAATAGAACTAGAAAAATCGGCAAGAAATTGGTAGCAAAATTTGTGTGTCTTTAACAAAGATTTTTATTATTATAATTTTTTTTTTTTCAGTGCAAGGCAATTTCACCAATTGTTTGCGTACACTTCTGTTTTTGCAATCTTTTAAATCTTCCAGCATTTTCAAAATTTGAAGTTGATTTCATGTTTATAACTGTTTCAGATAGTTCTTCGCCCTCACTCAACGGCCATAATGTGCATTCGATGGTCCACAAATTGTCTATTAATTGCCCTTCCCCTTTCCCCAACTCACAATATATTTGAAAGTCTGCATGTTCTTTATGACTTTAACGTGGTTACATATTTCGTTTCTTACTTTGATTGATCCATTACATAATTAACAAATTTCATATTGCATATTCTTCCTTTTTAGGTGAAAATTTGGTTTCAGAACCGCCGCATGAAATGGCGCAACTCTAAGGAACGTGAATTGTTGGCCAGCGGTGGCTCACGTGATCAAACATTGCCGAACAAGAACAATCCCAACCCCGACTTGTCCGATGCCAAATGCGATCGTCCCATCTCACCGTTATCGCCAACGCCACCATCGCCACCCTCGCACAGTCTCTCGCCACATCCCAAAGAGGAGCGTGCCAACGCCGACTCACCAACCAACAACGACACAACCACACCCAAATCCATGCAATCTCCGGCGTCCACACCCTCCGCATCTGTCGCTCTACAATCGCCACCTCTCATGCATCACATGCCCAGTAGTGTTGCCGTTGCTGCTGCTGCCGCTGCAGTTGCGTTCAGCTCAGCGTCGGGTATGCAAATGAGCTCACCGCCACCTCTGCTGACCGTTACCACCAAACTAAACGCCAATCTGAACGATCAATCATCGAATGCCTCCTCATCGGCGGCGTCACCCCCTCCACATGCTGGCAGTGGCCACGTTATCGGTGGTAGTGGTGGCGGTGCGAATATCGGCATGCCACCTCTGTCGAGTGCTGAATTCCAGGCGAAAATCAATGCGGAAATGCAAAAGCATCTGGCCGCCGCTGATCTCAAATTCAAATTGGAATCAACCATCAACGAAGCGAAGCAGCGACGCTTCAGTATGCTGACTTTGGCAGGCGCAGTAGGCAGTGGCGGCAATGGCGGCAGTGGTGGTTGTGGTGACCAACATACGCTGCAGCTGCACTCGACACATCCCGGCGGCATTTTCATGAGTGAAGCGATGCAGGCGTCGCATAACCATATGCAGCATGCCAACAATGGCGTGCATATGCCATTATCGCCTGGGCCAACGGCAGCGCATTCCCACGTGAATCCGCACACAATGCCACCGTTTCAAAATCCAGAATTCATGAAGATGTACTACGACGACTACGATGACTCCAATTCAGATAGTGATGAGGAGATCAGTGTGACGTGACTGCGTTAAATGAAAAGCACACTCATACATACATACATACATATGTACATATGTACATATGTACACGTATACGTATGTATGTGTGTACGTACTCGTATGTATGAAAACGCTAAGTTTTTGCTAAATTGTAAAATATTTGTAATTGTAATTGGATTTATTAATTTTAAAAAAAAAGTGTTAGTTTGTATTATCAAGTGTGAGTTTATGGAGTCCATAATGTTTCAAATTAAGTATGTATGCTTTCGATTTTAAATTTCAAATAAACGTAAAACAAAAATTTAACTTCATTAGTACTGCACGAAAAGGTAATTGAACATACAGCGTCAACCATATTTTGGATCAAATAGGTAAATATTTTTATATTTTCATGTATATACATATGTGCCGTTAAATTAAAGTAACTTAAAGTTTGTATTAAAAATTTATCATTTACCCATTAAGTATTGTATCATTGTGTTAAGTTTTTTTTTCAAAGTTAATCTGAAACTACGCCAGCAGCTAATTTATTTTTAAAATATTGTTTATACATATAATATAATTTTAGGGCTTACACTATATAGCTCAGTGTTTGGCCGAGCTTCTCCTACCATTTGTGGTGTGCATTTTTATATTATACAACAAATGGAGGGACCTACAGTTTTTGTGCCGACTTCGATGGGCAGATGTATTTAATGAGAAGCTTTTTCATGGCAGAAATACCCTCGGAGGTTTGCCATTGTCTGCCGAGGGGTGATCGCTATTAGAAAAAAACTTTTTCTATGTTTAAAATTTTGCTTGCCCTGACTGAGATTCGAACCTCGAACTCACCTATATATCGAGTTATAGCACGCACTGCTACCAACTCGACCACAGCGGCAAAAATATTGTTTAGGAACCCAATTAAAAACATATGCTAATAGCTTCAATGAGAAAAAAGGCTAACTATAGTCAGGCTGTTATAATTTAAAGGCTCAGATATTTGGTTAACTTTTCGTAAAAATCGGAGAACTTTAGTTATTTCCCAGCATATCCCTGTAGGAATTGAAACTAATGTTATAGTGACTTTAAATTGCATTCAAAAAAACACTAGTGCTGATTATTTCTGTATATTTTCATATAAGCAAACTAACTACTTTTGCATGACGATGGCCAAAAAAAAAAAAATTAGTTTTGGCTATCACTGTATAAGGTAGCAAGTGGCAATTATCTAACTACTTTCGGCGACAATTTGATCAAACCTACATATTTTTTCACTACAAGTAAACCAGCTATTAGACAGCATTTTACAAGCATATTATCAGTTGTAAATAGCTTATTAATTTAACGCTAGTTTTGCCAAAAAGTCATATCTCCTACTAATACGTTACCCATATAAAACCGGCCCCATACCAACTAGTAAAACAAAACTCGAATTTGTTAAATAAACTTTTTTATTTAATATTGGAGAACAAGAGTTTTTGAAGAAGCTGACTACGTCCACGTTTACCTTTTTTATAGATTTTTACTTACTTTTATTTATATGTACATATATATCTGCAAAATCCAGAAATTTCTCGTCCGCGTTGACTTTTTCCTTTTAATTTTATGTTTGAAATCGATTGACAGCTGATTTATGTCATAGCCAACTTTTTTGTCCACATCTTTATTTTATGAAGTTTTTGGATTGTTATGCAAGATTTTTCAGCTTACTAGTTTTTACGCATTTGATAAATATGGGGTATCTTTTCGCAATTATCGCAAAGTAGGTTTTTAAAAGTTAGTTAGTTTTAGCAATTGATATTTGTTTACTGCAGGGATATGTATGCAACTATTTAGGTATAACCAAAGAACATAAATGTATAAGAAGGGACAACACGTTATTATTACATTTATGTTCTTTGGTATAACTACATACGAATGTATGTATATGTACATATGTATATTTATATTTACCTTCAAGCAAATAAAATCAAATGTTAGTCGCGACGAAGCAATATTTATTGATTGTGCCTATAAGTATGTAATGCTAAAAAGATTAAAACTTAAAATTGACAGCCTAACAGTAAAAACTAGAGACAAAGTTTTTAGTTCGCATTAAAGATTAGTTCGTGCAGCTCAAAAGGGCTAAGCTATGTTGCATCTTAATTCTTTACCTTATTAAGCTATAGTTGCCCTGACAAGAAATTAAGAAATGAGTTGTGAAGTTGCCACTTAAATTAACCAACTAACAAAATTGGTTCAATTTACAGAGCTTTCGCTCTTTAATTCAAAAGTTCCACAGCCATAGTTTAAATACTATGTTTTTTTCACAATCGCTGCTTTGGTTTGGAATTTTTTTCTTTAATTTCTCATTCAACTAAAGAGCATAATTGAACAAAAATCGCAAGTATTAACGTTTCAAACTTCTTTGGGAAATTAAAAAAAAAACTAAAATTATTCATCGAAACTGCAAACTATTTAATTCGAATTTTAAAAAGATGATCTAAATGCAGTTTTTTTTTTCAATTAAATTTTGTTAGATCGCTGACTTTTGGGGATTTTTAGAAATATTGGGTTCCTGAATTTGATTTTTTTTTACATACAAAATAACCGCAGATTTTATATGTATAAGTTTTGAGCAGGTTGCTTAATTTTTCTAGTTTTCCTATGTTTCACAAATTGATCTCTTTGCAGCAGGGGCGCATCCATGGAGTCCGGAGCTTTCATGTAAATATATTAGGGAATGCATTACATATATATTCAAACACATCGGTGATGTATGTTACCAAAATCCTACTAAAAATCAATATAACCTACCAACCTGCTCAGTGGAAAAAATATGTACTGACATTTCTATTATGAAAAGCTCACACACATGGCAATACCGACTTCCAAAGTGCTCCAAAGTTGTCGAATTTAAACTAGTTCTGAAGCGGCACTGACTCAGGTTTTCGCTGTGGGTAGGTTTTTATTTTTGTGAGTACTAAAGAGAAAAGCGATGCAGAGCTTTGATTCTAAAAAGCCCAAGTTCAAATCTGGAAGTTTGGTATTAAACTTTAGGAAACAGCCGACATTTGTGCATGTGTTATACATGTACATATGGACATAAAGTTCTGTTTGAACATTAGTTTATTCCCTTGCAATTGCCAAGGTAAAGGCTGGATTACACCTATAAATATGCAGAGTGGTAACATAGAAATATTGTATCGGTAATTACGCAAAACCAATGTGTTTGTTTAAGCACTCAGCAAGAGGAGGTCGTCTTGAAAACCATTTACGGAAGAGCAATCAAAGACCGGTAAAGGCAAAGTTGTGAAATAGCACGTTAAACATGGTATCGAATTTATAGCAAGTAAACTCAAATCTGTCAAAATTTAATAAATTATAATAATTGAATACAACTACGGTTAAAGCTTACATCTTAGTTTCTTTTTTTGTTTTTTATCGTGTCAGTTAAACATTTTCAACATAAGTTTGGTATCTTATACTTCGATTAGACAAAATTAATTTAAGTGTATGTATGTATGTATATGGAAGGTTATTTACTGTGTCGTCCAAGAATATACTTACATATGTATATTAAATTGTGCAGGACGGATAAAACTCTTGAAAAAAATAAAAATAAAAAATTATAAATGATGATGGAGTTCTTCTGTCGCTTAATTTTCCTCTTTTTTTTAGTTATCTACATAAATACTTATAACTTGCCTTGAAATCACTTGAAACCCTGTTAGCCAGTATATAATAAAAATGTTTACACTATCGCATCGGTGATGCATTCTTTGTAAAGAGCAACGATGGATGGCACCATTAACACGATATAGTTAATAGCTGTTTACTATTTGGCCAACTAAACAGTACAAAAGCGGGAGCATCACGCACGGAAGTTGTTTAAAAATAGCATTCGCATGTGCGATTTAATAAATTAATATGAAAATGAAACACAAAAAGAATTGTTTTTAACGTTTTTATGCATTTCTACATTTATATATTATGGTATTTGGTACACATTTGAGTTAATAAATACTATGTAGATATGTACTTTATATGTACTTAGGCACATGTGTATGTTTGTATGTATAAAAAAAAAAGCTAAATATTCGCACACAGATTTGTTATCGGTGATTTTAATTGCTGTTATTGCAATTTGTTTGAGCAAATGTAAACAAATAATTAACAGGATCAGATGGCATTTTTCAACAAACTCACACTAGTATGTTTAAATGTATGTGCATGCTCGTTTGTGTATGTAATGTATGCATATAAAGTTTATATGTATATTTGTTTGTATAAATTTTTCATTTTGTCACTTTGTACTTTTTCGATTCATTTTGTGTATTTTTCATTAAAACTTATTAGTTATCACTTTCATCTTAGTTGTCGCTTTCATCTTCGAACTAAAACATTTCAATTTGAGTTACAAAATCACTTACATATAAATACTTAAAATACTATATTAATGACTGGGAAGTTGTAAATTATTGTTTTGTAAACAATTTATAAATACACACTCATATAGGTATGTACATATGTGTGTATGCATTATTGTTATATTTAATTCTAACAAGTAGATACTTAGTTTCAACGAGCGAAGTCTAAACTGATTAATTTGTACATTTTGTATGCAATCAATTCGCATTTACAAGGAACGCTTCGAGCTCAAATCGTTTGCTAGACTTTTTCCTAAGCCTCCATTTTGCCCTTATCTATGTAATATCATTCATTCCCAATTTATTCATCATCCAATCGTATGGCATGATTCACATGACCTTGCGGCTTTTCCGTGGACGTTGACTCCGCTGAGGCCGCCATTTTGATCTCAGTGCTGAATTGTGGCAATGTCTCTGGTTTGCTGCACTCCTTCTTCTTCTCCTCAAGCGTTGAACTTATCTTGAGCACGTTATGCCGTTGCACGGCGGAAACAATAAGTGAGATAATTAGGCCTAGCAATATTGTGAGCACTGTACCTATCGCGGAATACCACATATAGCTCAGCTTGAAGATGGGCCACGAACTAATGGAGTAAATGATAAAGATGAAATTAATAAACAAAGAACAACATAACCACTTGTTTTATTTACCTGAAGCCAGTTTCTTCTGGTGTCTCAAACGTTGTCGGTAAAATTGCCGTTGTCACATTGTGTTTGCAATCACAATTGTCCACCGATAATGGCAGCTCCACCGGATCCACGTTGGCTATTTGTGCCATTATGCCGATGAATATTACAATGGCTAGCGAAAGTAAACCGCCATAAAAGGCACCTTTTGTGTTGGCTCGTTTAAAGACGATACCCAGCACGAATAAACCCAAAGTAACGCCACCAATCAAGCCATTCAAGGTCAAGGTCGCTTGCAACACACCACCCAACTTCTCCACAATGAACACTAAGCCGAACGACAGTATTCCATAGCCCAAAGACATCCACTTGGCATAAAGTGCTCCTTTTTCCGGTGTTATTTTGATATTCATGCCATTCACGAGCAAATCCTCGCAAGTGACAGCGGATAAAGAGTTCAACGCAGATGCCACTGTGCCCAAGCTGGCAGCAAAAATGCCCGCCACAAAAATGCCGGCGATCGTGTAGACGTGTTCGTAGGTGCTAATGATGTAGAAAGGTAACAGTTGATCGGAGGCGGTGATACGCCCAGCTGTGATCGGATCGCAATCGGCATAATGATTGAAGATCATCAGACCGGTGTAGAAGTTCATAAGAAACACGATGACCAGTCCGAGTATCGCAAAGCCCAAGGCTACTTTGGCCAACTTCAGTGACTTCAGCGACATGCACTTCTGCACTGATGCCTGGTTGGTGCAGAACAATGAGGTCCAATAGAAGAATCCACCAATTACCACGGACCACACGGTGTGACGCGTTGTAGGATCCACGTCAAAGCTGTTCCAAAGGAGAAAGTGATATTAAATACGTTACAATCACTTTGGTGTGCAAGTGACTTACTTAAAGAACTCCAAACGGTGGCGGTCGGCTGCCGTGCTAAAGATCTCTACAGCATTGCCGCTATAGAAACTGCCCAGCGCAATAACGAGCACCAAAGACAACGCAAGTACTGCAGCCTGAAATGTATCGGCAATGACTACCGCTTTCATGCCGCCTTGAGAGGAGTAGAATACGCAAACTAAATAGATTAGAATCACAGCAACTTTGGTGTTCAAGCCGGTGGCCTTGGAGAGCGCGATAGCTGGTGCCAACACAGCTACTGCGGTGTAGAAGCACATCTGCGTAGGAGAAGAAAATTTTTCCACAAATTAATATAACATAGCAGTTCATACGAGCTCTTAAGGCAGTTATATTCAAAATCTTTTCTTTCCTTACCTGTATTACGTACAAAACTGCGCCAAGTATGCGAATCTCCCGACCGAAGCGTATGCCAAGATATTCATAACAACTCGTCAGCTCCATTTTGAAATAGATGGGGTAGAATATTTTAACGGCGACGGGTATAACCATAACCATTGGTATAACTGTAAAAAATAGATAAACGTTAGCAGTTGCAGCTTTTCGCAAGTATCACACTAAACCCACCAATTAGCACGAATTGCGTGCCCTGCAGATACATCTCCGAAGGGTTGCCCAGCAATTCGATTGCCGTAATAAAGCTAGTTGTCAAACTAAGCGTTACCGGAAAGATAGACATACCGGAGCCAAGCAGGAAATCTTCCGATGAACTGCCCGATTTATGGAAGAAGCCATAAAATACGCCAATACCCAACGATATGATAAGCATGGAGAGCAATATTGTGTAATCATATGCGGAGAAGGCTGCTTTGTGCGATGGATTATTGCATTCCTCTTTCTCCGCCGGCGCATCGCTCTCACCACGAAAAGCGCTCAAATGATCGCTATAAATTCTCTTTAAAATTTCAGCGGCCATATCGAAGTTGCGCCTTTCGGTTGAATCGAGTGTATCGAGAAAAGCGGGATCGGCCTCTGACGGGGCATATGTGGAATCGCCACGCACCAGCAAATACGGAGGATATGGTTTGAGTAGATTTTGTGTTGTTGGCGGATTGCCTGAATCCGCATGAGGATGCCTCTGAGCATTGAGGTCTGGCACTGCGAGCGTATTGGTGCTATGCGCCAACGCGCAAAGAAATAACAATTTCAACAATGTAGCCATAATTGAAGACATTGGTCTTGAGTTTACAGAAATGTCGCTTTTATAAAACAGGAACTTATTTGTGCGCAAAATCGAAGTAATTAAATTGTTAAAATGTATGTACATATAACTAAATTTTGCTAGTTTAGTTTGTAACTTTTCCGTTTGCAATAAAATAAATTTCACTTATTGGCGGGGGCGAGTTATTTACATCTCCGTTGCAATGAGTTGATGAGTTTACAATTAGTTAACAACCTGCAATTAAAAATTGATTAACAAAATCAATACTGTGTCACACGATCGGCAAGCTAAACGCTTATTTGTGTAAGCGTGACACATACTTAGATATCTGTATGTATGTATGTACTATGAAATATTTATGTGTTTTGCAATAAAATATATAAATAAGTAAGAACTAATTTGTCTACAGCTCGCACGCTTTCTCATCTTTCAATTAAAATTGGTTAGACGTAGCCCTGGAATTATCAAGTTCAATGCCAAAATATTGTTTAGAAGTAAAGTAGAGTATTTTCTAGCTGTGACATGAAATTCGTCACACATTGCTGTAAAAAAAATTTCGTAAATAAGTATGCATGTAAATAAACTTGTTTAGATATATCTTTACTCGGTTAGGACTAAAGCACAGCGGTCCAGCGAGAGTCTTATTTCGTTGAATTGTGAAAGTGAAAGGTCTTGCGCGTTGGGTTCTTTAATTTTTCTTTTATATGTAATGGTAAAATAAAGCTCTCTCCTTCAGCTTCAGCTGCTATGAAGCTTCAGACTTTCGAGGTTCCAATAAAATTCAGCCTTGTTCGAGTGACTGCTAATACACCCACCAAAAAGAACAACATCCAGATTTAGAAACACTTATTAGATACTCGTATATATTTATGAATTAAAATCTATTTAACAGCAGTCCAATTAGCTTTGTGAAAGTATAATATTTTCTCTCGCCGCCCAGCTTACTTACAAAGTTAGGAAAAGTGAAAATAAGTTATGCCAAAGGGTGTTAACCTACTACAAACTAATCACAACTTTATTATTATTGACCACCGTAAACACGTCAAGAGGTACGAAGCTTGCCGTTGCATCTTCGATGAGCGTTTTGTAAGCGATAATATTTTATTCACTCTCATTTACTAGCCGATTGTTTTTAATTTGTTTACTTATGAGTGGACATGCACGTGTACATTAAAGCAGTAGAGCCTACTGCACTTATTGTCATTTGTAAGCATTGCAGTCGATTCAAAGTTTTTGCCCGGCTTCTATTGAGAAATGGCCACATTTGAGATTTAAGCGAATATATCTGGTTAACGTCCGGATTCCGGCAGACTTACTGGCGCGAACTGGTTAAAACAAGAAATTGAAAAAAAAAAACTTCAATAATTAGTGCCGAGCACCAACACTCACACACACACAAAAGAATCTCCAACACCCTCAAAGTAAAATCAATAAATTTCCACAAGCTACATCCATAAATATGCATACATACATACATACATACATACACGTTTATGTAAGACCAGATACTCGAAGACAGGGCTGACTGACCAAGTAAGCTGGGCTCTGCTCGATCAAACCTCGATCGATTCTATTACATGTGTATGTATGTATGTATGTATGTATGTATGTTTGTAGGAAGGGCGCCAGCGTCTGTTGGACCTGAACAAGTGAGCGAATTCGCTTGCATATTGAATGAGTAGCGCAATAAGATCTTAATTAATGTGGGTGTTGTTAACACTAAAGATTTTAACATGGTGTGTTGTTGTTGTAATTGTAATTGTAGCGTTAAATTTCGAGAAGCGCCTGCGCATCTACTTATTAATTGTATCGCATTTACAACATTCTTATTTATTAATTTGCATCTCAAACAATTAGCATTCGCAACTCGTAAGCGCAATTAAGATATTAGCGCCAGATAATATTAATGTAAATAGTCATTGACTGAATGGGTGAAAAAAAATGGGTTTTGTAAATTTTCGAAAGTTTTACTACCCTTTGCTGTTGTGTTTCGGAAATATAAATTTTTGGAAACGTACGATTTGTTAAAAAAACTGTTTATTATATCTGCCTAAAGGTTTATTATTTTGTAAGAGAACTATGAAACCAGCATCAGCTTTGTATAAAATTTAAATAATATTGTTGCCAAACTATAAATTTGTCATCCAATGTTTTTTTTTAAATTGTCTTTTTCAAATTTTCCAACTTCGGAACAGTGCGATTATTAGATATGAGCTGAAAAGCTGGAATTTAAAACGCATGCGCCTGTATGAAGAAACTTTAATGCTTATTATTTTATTTTTACATTTGCTTCAATGCTCGATTAAACGGTAAATACCATTTCATAATTCATCATTATCCTTATAATTGAATACAGAGTACTGTTAATTTCTTTCGAGTTTCCTTTCGGAGAAAATTTTAGTTTTCATATATCAAAGATATTAATAAAACATTTATTTATGTAAGTTATTTCTACCTTTTTTACATTAACATAGTTAAGGAGTTAATTAAAAATAATATTAAAATTTTTGATTAATAATATTGTTATTAATCAGTTTTAAATAAAACAAGATAATTTACAAAAATGTAACTAATATTAATATTTAATAAATTTGATGAGTCAGAAACTATTATTGATTTATTAATCAATGATTCATTTTTTTTTAATCGGCTTGTTCGATTAATTGACTTATTACACAGCCCTAGTTCATATTCTTTCAAGCCTTTTCACTAAAATACAACATCACAAAATTAAAGAGAATTCCCTAAGTTTCCAAAGTCGGCTTTCGCAAACTACATTTTATACGTTTTAATTTACAGCTTGTAAAAGTTTATAATTTTCTCCATTTAAAATTAACAAGACGCTAATTGCTCTAAATCATAGCTATTTAGCATAGTTTAGTGTGAAAATGTAAGAGTGTTAACAGTTTTATTAGCTTGCGAATTGTATAAATTTTAACTACGAAGGAGGAAGCTGCGCGAAATAAAGTTCTATTTATTCAGAATACTAACAAATTGTGAACGGTTGTAAATATATTTAGTCAAATTATTTGGGGCAATAGAAACAAGGAGCAAAAACAATATTACTGAAGGCCTACGATACGGTTGATAAATATCGAATGAATTGATAAAAGAATTCCTATATGTACATATGTAATGTATGTATGTATGTAAGTAAATAAGTTTGTATTCAGGCGTGGCTAGTTATAGTTACGTATTAGGGTGTTTTATATAAATTCTTAAAATTGAAAATGTCATTTTAATGGCAATTTCGGTTCCTGCTGCTAGGTAATGCACGTAAGATTATTACAAGTACATATTGTTAAGAAGCTCAATATACAAAATTAAGAAAATCTTTACCAACAAATAGTGGAATGGCCCGTATGCTAAGTAATCAATTTAAAAAAAAAATAGCTTAACATATAATTCAAATCTTTAATCCCTTCTTCTTGGATGACTAGAACTTTAATTTGCTATTTTTTTCGTGTCCTTTCTTTTAATGAAATTGAGGGAAGATTTCTGTAGGTTCTTCAAATGTACACTTCATACTTTTTTTACAACTTTATTTATTTATTTTTTATGAAATGTATGGAATTTTTCTGTATAAATTCATAATTACAAGCTCTTCATATGTATTTTTTTATTTTTTTTGGTTAGGCGTGATAATTAACTTGAAAATAATAATTTACAATTTTTTTTTAATTTCCGGTTGTTTTTATGTTTTCTAATCCCATTTATTTTACGCCATTTTTTCACAGTCAATAAACTCGTTCAAACGGTACGAGTAGTAAAATTCATTAGTACACCATGCGGATTTCAATGCAAAGCATCCCCTTTAAAAATGTTGTTTATTTGCAAAACTACTCAGTAAATTATTAACTAAATAACGATTTAGATATTAGATAATAAATTTTTATTTATAAAAAACGTTTAGTTATTTACGGTCATGCATGGAGAGCCGCTTTGTTATTATTTAACTAAATAATATTGTATATACATACATACATACACACATATTTATACTTATCTCAGGTCATTTATGTTAATACCGGATTTTACTAATGAAAACAAACAATTAAAAATGTTTTTTTTGTTAGAAAGACTTTATCAAATATTAGTTGGCGTAAAATTTTTGTGGATTTTTTTTTCATTAACCTGAACACTTCCTCTACAATAAGCAAAACAATTTTATAATGAAGCCTTAAATTTTCAATTAAATATTTTTATTATTATTTATTGTAAGCATATCGATAGTTTTTCAAAACAATAGCACACCTCCGCATGTTGCCGAATTTTGTCAATTATTTTTATTTTATTTTATTTCTATTATTTTAAGGTTAAAATGCAATTTATTATCTAACAAAATCCATGTAAACCCAAACTTCATACAAAAACGTTTTTTTTTAATTTGAAAAATGAAAAAAATCATATTCGAAATTTAGAATTTTTTCAAAATTGCCGTTAATTTTTGAAAATTATCTTGCATATTTCATTTTCTCTTAGTATGTATGTATGTAGGTACTTTTTAGTTTAAATAAGTTGGTTATTTTCATTAAAAATTTTCGGTTTCTAAGAGAAAGATTTAAATAAATAACTAATGGGTTTGAACAAAAATTTCAAAAACCCTTGGACAAGGGCGAATTTTTCCTTACCTTCAGGAAATTGTCATTCACAAATTTTTTTCAAATGAGAAATGTTCTAAACTGTAACTGCAGTATCGTCCCGCGATTATTTTTGTATTTCATTAACGTAGCACCTTTGAGCACTTTACAAATTAATTTCCTTTCAACTACAACATTTACGTGAAGAGTTTTGTAAACTTTATTTAAAAATATTTTATAAACAAATTTATTTGGTATTTATTATTATCAACTTTGTGACTTCACTTTGATAATTACTTTCAGTTTCTCAGTGATTTGATCTGTCCGTCAATGTACACTGCACTTAAATCACAAATATCCTTATGTTCTTCTTTTTTTTTTAAACTCACTCACACTATTGCGCTATTCAAAAAATAAACGGTTTATTTCCGCCGGCTGACGAATTACAATTGAGCATTCTCCTGAACGCTCGCACGCTTTTTATTGGAATGCTGAGAGCGCCGTCAACGGACACTTTTTTCTTTGTACTCATATATCGATCAATTACAACAAATGAGATCGATAGCAGCGCTGAGTTGATGTCTGATCAATTTGTTGTTGGCTTAGAAGAATAGCCACGAAGGGCCACACAGTTTTCCCGAACCACTACATTGGCAAATGTCACGCGCGTGCTCAAGCTTACACACATTAGAAGCTTCGGCCAGAGTCTGGCTGTGTGCGCGTTTTGTGTTTGAAGTGGCTGAGACCACGCGACATCAGATACAACGACGCTTAAAATTGCCAAACCTTTGATAGTAGTTGTATAAACGATTAGAAGCCAGGCGCCAGTCGGACTTCGTTTTGTTGTTGAATAGTTTTGAATGTCTTCCCAGCCAACATTTGAAAGAAAATTGGAGTAGGTATTCTCAAAACGATAAATCGACCACTCTTCGAGAAGAGTGTTTGACAATACAATGTAGTTAATGGAGTTTTTTTGCCTTTGTCTCTCAAATACTACTCTTCTCAAAAAGTTTTAACCAATTTTTGATGGGGGAGAGTGGTCTAATACCGACCGATCGTACCATACTGACCCCCAAGTTTCTCAGAGATGGCGTTGCTAGCCGAATTCGGTGAAAAGCTGTTCTAACACAGACATTTTGAACATATGTATGTATGTAGATACCTATTTTGACTTCTTCTTTTAAGCTGCGATTTGTACGTTTATTTTGTTTCTACAACTCTGACATTCAATTTCGAGCTCCACTGAATTTGAGCTGAAAGTGTTTTTCTTTTCACATAAATATCGGACGGTAAGTTATTCTTATTGTTCATAGTCCTGCCTTTCATGCACGCTATTAGAATAACATCACTCATAACGTTATTAGTGAATGGCGAGCAGTTAATTAAAAAATGTCGTGATGATCCGAAACCGATCGCGAATTGATGTTCCAAAACTAACCCACATTTATTGGCTGCGTAATTGTTCACAGCGTGTTTTAAAGGGAAAATAGGTGATTTTAAGTGATAAAAAATTATTTCTCACGGTTGTCGCACATGTTTATTTAGAAATGGAACGAACATTTAACTGCAATAAGTTTAATACAACACCAGAAGGAACTGAAACAGCTGAACGTCTGGAAGAAGTAATTGTCAACCATATAAAAATTGTGACAAAGGGCTTCAAAACGGTAAGTTTGAAATTATATTTTAATCGCTGAGCTTAAAAAGTTCAGGTAGGAATTTCTGCTATTTCTGCCGCTATCAAAAATGTTTGCTGGGTTGCTTTAGTTTTGACTAAAAGACATATTGTGGAAGGAAACTACTCGTATTACATCCCAGCAGCACTCTTTAAGGTAAAAGACTTAAAAATCAACACTTCCTGCCCATTTGTGCAACTTGGTTCTAAAGAGAACTGGGTATTATTCCGGATATCGAAATGTTGATAGAAAAAAATAGGCCCTATCGAAATAGGTGAATAATAAAATGCTTTTACAAAAATTAAATTTTTTTTATACATTTATAAATACATTAAAAAATAAATAAATTTGTATAAATTTTATATTAAAAAAAAACAAAAAATAAAAATTTAAATGTAAGTATGCTTTTTACCGCATTTGTGCTTCTTACGGAACCGTTTTGGGTGCTTTAGAAACCGTTTTCGGTTTTTCAGTTATTGCTGTAAGACCCGGAGTTGTCCTTTCTTTACAAGACTCGATTCTCCGGATCCAGTTTCACGGTTCTGGGCAGCTCTAACTTTGTGAATACCCCTGGTTGTATCATAAATGCTAATTCTTGAAATATTATCGCAAATTATTCCTTCACATAATAAATAGAGAGCTTCGGTATATTAATTTGAGTTAGCTGCCCATGACTTAAAGGCTTTGATCGTCGATTCGCCACCAGCTATATTGTAAGCCTATTACTCGTGCATCGTTTAAAAAGATCTTCCATTTTCTTATGACTTTTGTAAAGACAGTAGGCATCAAATTTGTAACCAAAGTTGATGTCCGTTTGAGGACATGAATTTGATGCGGCAATCGTCATCTATTGAAGGCTCTATAAATATTTAAAAGAGTTTAGTGGTAAGGAGTATGCGCCTTCGACGACACTGACAGCTTCCGGGACATTCCAAATCATACATCTTTTGCAAATCATAGCGAGCATAAAATTGATATTCTCCCCACTTATGCTGTTGGCAACAAAGCTCACACAACAAATCGAAGAAGAAGCATGGTCAAAGATCGAACACAATTTAATCAATCTATTTTAAACAAACTATAGTGACAGTATGCTGAGTGGCATAAGACATGTACGTTTGTACATACATATATGCATGTACAAGGTATGTATGTATGTATGCATTTACGCTATACCATAAATCGATTTATCACACGCATAAGAATATAAATCATACTCGCCACAAGTCCATTCGTATGATCGTTTTCCGCCCTTCAAATTCGAATGCGTTTGTCAATAATAAATAATTTAATTAGTACTTTAGCAGTTGGATGCAGTTGGATAATAAATATGTATGTACATAAGTATGTAGCTTGTGTGACTTTGCCTGCGATTTCAAATGGATTTGACAAGCAAATGCGAATATAAAAAACTTAGCTTACAATTTAGCATGTAAAAGTAGTAACAGCAGTAGTAATAACAATTATCTCTTTTTGTGTATTTTTCGATTTACGCTTGAGTAATATTTCCATTAAATAATTAACGAATTGTATTTTCATGTAACTATTCGTGATGCTTTGATGCGACTTCAAATAAACATAAATCAAAATTCATTGAGCTCTATTCCTTTCGCTTTTAAAAGGCCTTATTTTACTTATTCTTCCCCGTAATGGGTTAAAGAATCGAAAGAAAATTAAGACACTTTTTTCAAACTAAAAAATAAATATATATTTATTTAGTGCAGACATTGTAATATCTTGTATGCATAAATTTTATTATTTTCAGTTATGAATAAAAACCAGAAATTAAATTAAAACATCATTTTTATGCAAAAAGTTGAAATTTATTCCAGAAAATCCATTTGGACATCCTTTTATTCTACTATACGTACAGTTTTGAATAATCGAATAATGAGTTTCAACACTTCACAAGGAAGAATGACAATTTAACATTTTTTAGCCCTGAACTTCGAGTTTACACGGTCAAGGTGAGAAAGTAAAAAAGGTGAGTGTGTTGGAAATTGAAAGAACAACAGCCTGGACTATGAACCAGCTTAGTTAAAAATGTTTTTAAACTATTTAGTTCACAAACTTAACTTTACAATAAGTAAAAGTACAATTACATACCACTTTGTATCTACATCATTAACAGCAATAACAGCGTCAGCCTTGAAATCCAACGCAGAATATCTCTTGCCAACAAGTGCTACTTCGGACTGAGTAGGCAATTGCACAGTAAAGTCCTCTCTCGACGGACAAAAACCATACTTTATAAGTCTCTCATCATGCCCGTCCTATTGTATGGCGCAGAAGCATGGACAATGACAACATCAGATGAGAGGTCTCTTGGAGTGTTCGAGAGAAAGATTTTTCGAAAGATTTATGGACCTTTGCGTCTTTGCGACAGCGTGTACGATGGAACGTTGAGCCATACGAGCTGTACAATGACGTAGATATAGTGCAGCGGATTAAGAATCAGCGGCTTCGCCGGCTACGTCAGGTCGTTTGTTGACCTCGGCCAAAATCGCTTAGGCGGTTAATGCGCCAATTAAGTAAGTGAGTAATAATTTTATTTGAGGCATTCCATTGTAACTGGAGGGAAATTTACGCCAGAACTAGAAAAAAATTTGATTTATAACTAAGCTATCGAAGCTGATAAAATGATGACAAATAATTTTTTACAAACTCGTACATAAATAAGTTATGTTAAAAAAATAAGTTATCATAAAAAGATTTATGAAATATAAATGCAAAGAAAAACAGCTACAAACATGTGTTTTTTTTCAGTAACTTTTTGGGAGAGCGAAAAAAATTTTATTTTCATAGCATTTGTAGTAGTGCGAGCACTTTTCTGTGTTTGATGACTTCTACACTACACTAAAATTGACAAATGCCGAAATTAAGCTAATGAAAGCGTTGATAAAAAATAATTAAAACAAGCAATAAAAAAATTAACAAAAAAAAACAAATGCACGGTTTTTTTGGGGCAGCGACGTTATGTTGTTTTCCATTTAACATGGAACGTCCCATACAGTAACAGGTATAAACATATATCTTAAAGCGCGGAAAACCAAATTGTTTAGCATTGGAACTCATAGCGAAAAAGCTTCTCATAAAATACATCTGCCATTCGGAGTCGGCACACAATTGTAGGTCCCCCATTTGTGGTAGAATATAAAGACGCACACCACAAATGGTAGGAGAAGCTCGGCCAAATACTGACCTATATAGTGTAAGCGCCAATTTATTATTTTTATTATTATATTATTCAAGCTTTTGGCAGTTATTTTCTGTCTTCAATATAATTACATACATACAGACATAATGAAGAAATGAAAGACAACATTTGATTGTAAATGAGAGCTTTTAACGTCAGAAATTAAATGTTTAGTCCCAAAATTTACCAATGTGACTCGTATGTATGTTTTAATGTAAATCCCTAATTTAAGGTTTGTATTTCGTTAAAAGAACGTATTTACACATACAAATCTATGTGCGGTGATTCCCAATGCACACAAACTATTACTATTGTCTTTGATTGAATTCAGGTTTATCTTTCTTATATTCCACTTTAAGACATCCTACTCAAGGTCACTTAACAACTTTTGAATTATTAAATACGTAAGCAATTCCAAACAATCATATATGTATGTATATGTGTTTGTATACACCTACAAATGTATGTAAGTAATAAAGTACAAAGCTATATAAACAAATATGCAGTTACAACATTGTTACTACAGCGTTCCCTTTGCCGGTTTCTAGCCACTTCTAAGCGGTTCAAACCAGCTTCTAAATATTACTTATACATACATACATACATATGTATGTAAATCACTCTTTAGTGTTATAATCTGCTTACCTACATATGTAACGACGTATGTATTAACGTCATAGGTTAATTTTGTTTTTATCTAGCTTTTTAGTTACCTGTCGCACCATTTCGTCGGCGGAGGGAACAGTGGGATTCTAATATGTAAATGCTTATAGTATTTGTACGTATGTATGTACATAGCTTAGCATAGGTATTCAAAACATCTTACTCATTACTTAACATACACTACTCACCACAAACGAATGCCCTCGATTCAGTGAATTACGTTGTAATCGGTTTCAGCATTGTTCCAGTAGTCCATTCAGAGGAGTATTTGAATCACTTTAAGGCTCAGTTAGTCAACTGACTTAACTTAACTTTACTTAAGAATTGGCAGCGATTATTCAACAAGTCAACTTAATTTTTGACGATTAATTTTTGTTGCATATCTTCTTTGGTTATCTTGTCAAGGAAAGTAAAATTGTGTCGAATGTTTTTAAGTTTAGTACAAATGAACAAAATATTCAAAAAGCATTCACTTGGCCAGAGGAAAGAGGGGTGGAAAATCCACTCGATATATAGGGACTTTTTGTTATGCCAATATATATCCAGCGAAAAATTTAAGTATCGTACAGTACCTTTATTGGAGGATATGAACAACTTTTCGTCATTCATTTTTATGCTTAAATTTTTGTCTTGTCTATAATTTATTTTTCAGCTATTTGACGATTCGCCGCCTAAATATGTTACCACATCAAATAAACTCGTTTTAAATGTAATTTTTGCATATATTTACTTTTAAGAATTGTAAAAATCAAGATCTGGTAAGCCTGATCCTCTTACCGCTCTTAATTTATGGCCGAGTCTTAAAAATCTAAGGTCAACGCATCCTTAATTTTCTTACGATAAGTTAAGTATTGACTAATCGCGTGCACGGCTTTCCATATAATAGGTTGACCAAATCATAAATTAAGTTAAGTTTTGTTAAGTTAAGTTGAGTCTTGACTAAGTGAACCTTTAAGATATTTTGGTAATACTTTTGGAGGAATACAATTTATCATTTTTGTCTTTTAATTCCATGTAAGTAACATTTGTAGAAAAAAACTAGAAGTGAGGTTTTCAAATAAAATAAACTAATATTAATAAAATCAAAATACTCGGTTTTTTCACTCACTTTAATCATCATCACCAGTTTATTATAATTCAAATCTCTCCGAAGCAATTCTGCGATCAGTAAATTATCGGAAAGTTATAAACATAGTATTGCTTGGTGTTCAGGAAATTATTACTTACATATATATGTACATATAAGAATCAATAGAATACATATAGCGGTTTTGTTTGCAGACAAGTGTAATGAGACTTTTCGCTTCGCCTTTATTTATTCCGGTTTCAGATGAGTTTGGAGTACGGCACAAAAAAATTGTGTTTGTTAACGTGCGTAGAAAACGATTACAAATGAAAAACGTGAAACCGGCTAATCGGATGCTGAAACACGTGGAAAGCATGCCGATAGTTGATGTAATATTTGGTTCCTTACGCACCAGACTTTCTGCCTTTTTGATTGATGGCGCTAGAAATGTGGTTTTCCTTCTGCTGTTTAAATTAAGATTATGTAGAAAAGAGACAGGTTACACACACAAAGTACACGTGTTGCCAAATTTATGTAAATTAATTATGTATGATCGCGACTAAAATTCGAAAAAATACAATACAATGGCAAAAAAAGTCGACAAATATACATATGTACATACATATGTACTTAAAAAACATTTTTTTTAAATGCCCATATTACAATAAAATCGAAAAAAAACTTGTAGACTAGTTTCTCACTTTCTAAATTGTTAGTAGTAGTTACTTATAGTAGTTACTCCCTCTTTCGCTCACTTTCGCAATCTTCTTCTCTATCATTTTTGATCATTTAAACCATCTCACGAAATGTTACTTCCAAAACAAGCGTCGTTACAAAAAAAAATGTTGAACATATACCTGTTTGCATGTTAATAACTCTGCCTTGTTTGATAACAATTAAAGAACCTTTTTCTGTAAAATTGTCTCTCTGTTGGTAACAACAAAATTGCGAAACGATTTTTTATTTGTTATACAACCACATACATACAACTCTCATTTTAGATGTAGGTAGGCTTTTTAAAAGTAAAATTTAATAGTGAAATAGTAAAAGTCTCTCTTCTGGTTATTCCAATTTACTACATACTTCTTGTTGTAAACATGTAAACGTCGCTTTGTTATTGACGGGCGGGCACGCTGCGTTAATTCCATTGGTTTCAATTTGAATTGGTTTCGATTTCATTATTTGGAAAACCCGTTTTTATGGTCAGATTTGGAATACATATTACGTACATACTAGATATCCCATAGAGGTCATTGGATACTAATTTTAATAACCACCAATTTTTTTTTTGATTTCCCTCAACTACTAAGCTCGAGAACTCGAGAGCATTCAAAAGTTTTTTTCTCATTTTAAATATTGCAAATGACAACAAAAAATTAAAAAGAATTTCGGTAAGAATATTTTTGACAGTTTTTTATTTTTTGTTCTGATTATGAATTCCTTCAACTATTTTTTCATAACTTGGGATATTAAAATGTAACATTACATATTTGGGTTTTATGAGTGTACTGAAATAAGATTTTTCGAACTATTTTTTTTTAAACTGTTAAGCGCTTAATCGCAACTAAAAGCGCCGTTTAATACCATCCGTCAGATAGATAAGCGCTAACTGCCGGTAATTTTAACCGCAGCTGGTGCAAACAGCACTTAATTTTAAATTGGAATGCCACTTAAAAAAAAACTCTTAAATTTTATAGAGATTTTTGGTTTTTCAAAAATTTGTCTTCTATATTTCTTTCTAAGGATTCATAAACAACACAAAAAAATCTTACAAAGATTACTTAAATATTCGACGCCCCAAAATCAGTGTTGCTCTAAGTTAACATATTTACATATGTAAACTTTTTTTTAGGTTTAAGTTTTAAATCTTTTCAAAATTTCAAAGAATATAAACATATGTACATATGTATGTGCATGCATACTTGTATACACAATGTATGTATATTTGTGTGTGTGTAATCGTACACGTTTTCTTGCAATTCTTATTTTACAGCGCAATTTTTCTAATAATGAAAGTGTCAATAAAGAAAGTGTAATATAAATTAATTGTTCGCAATACAGTTACATGATTAAGCGAAACCGTTACAGATAGCCAAGTGTTTAATTACTGAATTACAGAGACGTAAAATGTTATAAATATGGATATAAAAATGGCTCGATATCTCGCACGTCTCAGCCGAATTTCATGAATGAAGTAGTAAATATATCAATTCGTGCTATTTGTCATCCTATTCGGGAAACGTATTTGGCGATTGGCGAAAACAAATGTATCATCAATTAATTGGCAATAAATTTATAGAAGTCTATACACAAGCATATGTATGTATGTATGTATGTATGCATGTACATATGTATCTACATAAATTGAAACGGCCACAGCGGCGAGTTTAAAGTTTTTTTCCATCGATTTTTTATACTCGTACATTAATTTTGACTTTGATGAGCCTATGGGAAGGATACTATGTACATAGATATATGAAATAATTAAAGCAATAAGTATAACTCTGTTTATCATTGTATACAAATATACATAAACATACATACATACATAGTATGTATGTACATGTGTACTAATACAGTATACAGTTAATCCGCGGGTTCCTTTCTTATGAATTAATGGAGACATGTGCAGTTTGTTATTTAGGCCTATCCCTTAATAAATATATTTGCGTACTCGTATGATTGTACAAACATACTATACGTAAATGTACATACCGCCATTGATATTTATTAATCCGCACTAGATCGATTAAAGGCGGTTTTGGCCGGCTGAAACTTAATTTTTTTAGTTTACTTATTCATGTCCATGTCTTGTGTTGCGTGTTGTCAAAGCCCTGCCAATTTTAATTGGGACTCAAAAAATTTTGCAATATATACATACATATAAGTATTTATAGATGAACTCGTAAGTATGTATGTACATGCTTATAAGATAGATAAATCGGGAACCAAGAGGCATTTGCCAGAAATCTTAGCAAGATTTATATTGTGATCGTCGTTCCAACTTATAGCGGTCGCCACTTGGCAGACAACGAGAGACTATCGAATGTATTTCTGCCTTGAAACTACCTGCCGTTCTTATTTGGCCTCTCCTCTTCTGATGGATTATAAAGAGCGCCCATTATTTATTTTTTATAACAGAAACCGTGGTAATTAAACCGCATGTCTAAATTATTTTAAACTATGATTGAAAATTGGCGAATATTTTGCATATCTTTTAAGAAAAGTGTAATTTTATCCTTTTGAATAAAAATCGTAATACACAACAAAAAAAAAATAATCAAAATATAATCACCCAGCGAAAATAAGTTATGTTCGAAATAAATCTACATACATACATATGTACATGTATTTCATTTTAATTTATACATTTTGGCGTGACCAGTTGACGGCTTTTTCCGAAACACTTCGGGAACAGTTCTGGCGTATTTAAGTAAAACTTTGGGACTGGTTTCGATCTTCTTTGAAACGATCCCGAACTAGCGCAAAAGTGGTCATGAAATGTTTCTGAAAAAGTCACAAACTTATAATATCTCATATACTTATGTACTTACATACATATACATACATATGTTTTATATTGAATACATTAGAATGTATCATTGCTTTTAATATATAAAATAAAAAATTGCGTTTTCTGCACAGTCTTGCGACCTTAAAATGTAGAATTTTACAAAGTTATAATATATTTTCCATTAAAGCGTAAGTATATGTTAGATATATTTTTACAAATCAAATATAAAATTGCTTAAAAATAATTGCGTAGTTGGGTAGTTGGGTAGCTGGAAAGGCCTAGTTTCCAGTCTACCATTATGTGCTACGGGCGGAAAGGCCGTTACTTGGTTTCTAATGGTCGGAAAGCACAAGTTTTCGATCCATATTCCCCTTCTTACTTTTCATACGAACAGTTTGTCATGGTCGGAAATGCCGTGTTTCCGATCCATGGTCATATCGCCTTTATTTGGTTCTAGGACGGATGGAAAGACCAAGTTTCCATTCCGCGCCCTTACCGGATAGCCAATGTTTTGCAATGGTCATACAGTAATTTCTTGAAACTACTAAAGCTAGTGCAGTTTTTTATGTGCGACGGTAGTTCATTAAAACACTTTAACTCTTTATAGAAAATGTTTCTTTTATCCACTTCGGTTCTATAGAAGGGTAGCCTAAAGCTGTTGTTCTATCTTAGTAGGTATGAGTGGGTTTCGTGAATGTATCGAAGATTGTCACTTAAATAATCCGGAAGTCTGACTTCTTTTATGTTAAACACAAATTTCATAGCATGATAAAAACCTTGCTGCTTCACACTCAGCCAATGCATATTAGCGATCATATCCCGCGTGAGTGTACCATTGGGCTTATTTAGTATAAAGCGCATAGCTCGGTTTTGTAGTTTTTGCAGTATCGCTAACTATGACGAATATCTTTGGACAATATATAAAGTGGGGTTCCACTATAGATCTATAGACAATGGTTTTGTATCTCCTTCCTAGATATTTACAAGATCTTTTTATAAAGCCAATTTTTTTGCAATTTTTTTAACTGTATATTCAACATGCTCATCCATTTTTAATTTAATATCAATGTATATCCCTAAGTATTTAATGAGTTTAACTTTTTTAATAACTTCATCTATTATTTTTAGGCTGTATTTAGAGCATCCGTTATTGACTGCCCTATTTAAGACCATGATCTGCGTCTTATTAACATTCAGTTTTAGTTTATTAGAGCATAACCTTTGATAGCACATTACTACATACATATGTACATATGTATATATTACAGTTAAATTATTTATCATTAATAATGTCTCTTTAAGAAATATTTTTTTAACGAAATAAAATTAAAAGATATCCGCGTGAATAACTCGTGTGTGCCCTTCTACGTCTTCTCGAAATGTAAACACTTTTTACCCTTTTTAATACGTCATAAATGCAACCTTTTGTAAGTCAGTGTAGAGAACGTTTATTGACCTAAACCTTTACGGTCTCTGCAAATATACGTTCTCTGTATACAGATGTTTTCCTACTGTCGTATTGAAGTTCTTGGTACTATTATAAATAAAATAAATAATAAGATTGGGTAGTTATAAATTATCGTGTAGCAAATTTTTGTTGGGTGAGAGAAATTATTTTTAAACCTGGGAAAATTTCGGTATAGTGCTCCACGCTTTGGGAAAAATGACTTTTACAGGGGGGTAGAGGGGGTTGTACAGATGACGAAACTGAAAACCAAACCGCGAGGAAACTTTTCGTTTAAAAGATATTTGCGTTTAAAGTTTTAAAATTCACCACATCGAAAAGATGAATTTCAACAGATTTTAACAAAAAAAACTGCACAAAACACATATAAGTCAACAGTTTAATCATTTTGTATTTTACAGCACTCATTAATTTGCCTAAATTATATATTTTTAATACATTTTTGAAAAACACAAAATTAATTAACACATAGGAATGGCAGTGTATAAGTAAAACTTACTTGCGAATGAGTTTGGTCGTGATGCCTGATCAATAACAAATTAAAAACGCTGCCAGATACACCAAAATTGTAATGAGTAGATTTAGTTACCCAAAGGGAGCATTTTGAACTAGTTTAGACCAAATATATTTTACGCATGAGCGAACAAACTTCGGCTACGCCATCAACAGTATTTTTGCATAGAAATCCTTTTCGCGTGGGCGGCCTTCGGCCGCGCTTCAAAACAATAACCCTGGCCGAGCAAACTTCGGCTACGCCATCAACAGTATTTTTGCATAGAAATCCTTTCCGCGTGGGCGGCCTTCGGCCGCGCTTCAAAAAAATAACCCTGGCCGAGCAAACTTCGGCTACGCCATCAACAGTATTTTTGCATAGAAATTCTTTCCGCGTGGGCGGCCTTCGGCCGCGCTTCAAAAAAATAACCCTGGCCGAGCAAACTTCGGCTACGCCATCAATAGTATTTTTGCATAGAAATCCTTTCCGCGTGGGCGGCCTTCGGTCGCGCTTCAAAAAAAAAACCCTGGCCGAGCAAACTTCGGCTACGCCATCAACAGTATTTTTGCATAGAAATCTTTCCGCGTGGGCGGCCTTCGGCCGCGCTTCAAAAAAATAACCCTGGCCGAGCAAACTTCGGCTACGCCATCAACAGTATTTTTGCATAGAAATCCTTTCCGCGTGGGCGGCCTTCGGCCGCGCTTCAAAAATATAACCCTGGCCGAGCAAACTTCGGCTACGCCATCAATAGTATTTTTGCATAGAAATCCTTTCCGCGTGGGCGGCCTTCGGTCGCGCTTCAAAAAAAAAACCCTGGCCGAGCAAACTTCGGCTACGCCATCAACAGTATTTTTGCATAGAAATCCTTTCCGCGTGGGCGGCCTTCGGCCGCGCTTCAAAAAAATAACCCTGGCCGAGCAAACTTCGGCTACGCCATCAACAGTATTTTTGCGTAGAACTTTTTTCCGCGTGGGCGGCCTTCGGCCGCGCTTCAAAAAAATAACCCTGGCCGAGCAAACTTCGGCTACGCCATCAACAGTATTTTTGCGTAGAAATCCTTTCCGCGTGGGCGGCCTTCGGCCGCGCTTCAAAAAAATAACCCTGGCCGAGCAAACTTCGGCTACGCCATCAACAGTATTTTTGAGTAGAAATTATTTCCGCTTATTCAAAATGTGTATTAAATACAAAAATCACATACATTATAAGAAAGTAAGTCAAAACAATATTTTCTGTAAAGATATTTAGTAAGGGCCAGTTTTTCAGTGCAAGTTAAACTCTGTTTGTCGTTTAAACTAAGTTTAAACTCAGAATGCAGTTTTTCAGTCAACTTTAAACGGAGTTTAAACTAAGTTTAAACGGCCGATTGTGCTCGGTTAAACTTAGTTTAACTTATCAGCTGTTTGCTAACTACTTCGTTTTGGTTGCAACAAATTTTTTTGGGCGCAAGGAAACTAAGTTTTAATTTAAACTGAGTTTAACTAAACTTAGTTTAAACTGAGTTTAAACCAGCACTGAAAAACTGGCCCTAAGTATTTCTAAATTGTATTATTATTATTATAATACATCTGGCAATACGTATTTTACCTTCCTATGGCAACTCATTCCTTCGTGTAATTGCGGCCATCTTCATTCATGTTTTCATTTATGCAAACAAATTTATAAACGCGTTTTTAATAGTGAAACAATAAAACAAACTCAATAAAAAGCAAATAAACTTAATCTTAACTATTAGAAGATGCTTTATTTGTGGAAACATTAGTCATTAACACGCTTAATAATCAAAAAGTTGACCTGTAAAGTGCATACATATTAACAACAAATAAAATAAAAACTATTATTAACTCAAAAATTAAATAATTAATTTTAGTTAAAGAAACACTTAAGCTATGTTCCTGCAAAATTTCATGTGAATATTCCTAGTGGTGTGCATATAAATGCAAGTGGTGCATTATACCGAAGTCAACCCTTAAACCTCCCCTGATGATATTAATTGCATGAACAAAAGGAAAATCAAGTCATTTGGATAGTTCGAGGATCCAACCATCAACAATAACATAAGATCAATTTAATAATAACAAGCTTCAAAATGAGCTCCGCCACGGTAGCTGCTGCTATTCAAAGTACAGCTGGAGCTGTACCAATTAGAAATGAAAAAGGTGAATATGGATAACAGAAAATTTGTTTCAGCATTAGCTTTATTATTGATTTCTGTGACAGGTGAAATTTCTATGCAAAAAGTGAAGGTGCAGCGCTACGTCTCAGGCAAGCGTCCAGATTATGCCCTTGTAGGTACAAGTTCTGATGAGTCCGATTTGGAAGATTTCATCGACCATCGCAAACGCGCTGCTCAAGCACAAATCGAACGTCGCTCACAACGAGAACAAGCACCAAATGAGCATCAAGAAGAAGCGCATTCAGGAGATGAGGAGCAGGTCGATGATGCTCGTTTGAGACGTTTGCGATCACGTCCTGAAGATCAGGAAGAATTGGAGAATGAACGACGGGAAAGACATAGACATATTCACGAGCCAGAAATAGTTGAATCTGAATCCGAAGAAAGCGAACCAGAAATTGCTAACGCTCAATTAACAAATAAAATAACGCTAGCATCGGAGTCGGACACTGACTCGGATGTAAGTGAGGATGAGTTGGAACAACGGCGCCTAAAATTACGTCATCGGATGCTACAACAACAAAAGGAAGAGGAGGTAAGAATTAAAGTTATCTATCTAGTATTTGACTTCTTAAACAAAGCAATATGATTTATTTACAGATTTTGCAAAAAGAGGAGGAGAAACAGTCGGAGTCGTCGGAAACAGAAAGTTCTGAATATGAAGAAGAGACTGAAAGTGAAGAAGATAACGAACCACGTTTAAAGCCTCTATTTGTACGTAAACGTGAACGCGCCACAATACAAGAAAAGGAGCGAGAAGTTCAAAAACAAAAGCAGTTGGAAGTAGAAGCCAAAAGAACAGCCAAAGAACGTAGACGTGCAACACTGCGTTTGGTTGAGGAAAGTGTTAAAAAAGATCTGGAAAAGGCGAAAGTAATTTATGAATGCAAATTAATATTTGTTTAAATTTATATTCGAACAAATTTTTTGGTTATTTTCTAAGCCCGACACTGCCGAAGCGAGTATTGATGATGTATGCACGGATGATGAAAACGATGAAGTTGAATATGAAGCTTGGAAGTTGCGAGAATTGAAACGAGTAAAGCGCGATAGGGAAGAGCGTGAAAAGTATGTGACTAACCATTTTATAAAATCATTATTATCACATAAATATGTATGTATGTACCATTTATATTTTGTTTGCAGCGCTGAACGAGACAAAACTGAAATTGATCGTATGCGTAACTTGAATGAAGAAGAACGTCGTCAAGAACTGCGCAACAATCCAAAAATTATAACCAACAAGGCCGCAAAAGGAAAATACAAGTTTTTGCAAAAATACTATCATCGTGGTGCTTTCTACATGAACGAAGAAAGTGAAGTTCTGAAGCGTGACTTTGCTCAAGCTACGTTGGAAGACCATTTCGATAAGACAATTTTACCGAAGGTTATGCAAGTAAAGAACTTTGGACGATGTGGACGCACCAAATACACACATTTGGTTGATCAAGATACTACCAAGTTTGATTCTCCTTGGTATGCCGAAACATCAAACAACATTAAATTTCATAACGAAAAGGCTGGCGGCATGAAGCAAGTCTTTCATCGACCATCTTTGTCAAAACGTAAAAAGATGGAGTAGTGAATATATTCAGTTTAGCAGATAAGCATTTATGTAAAATCTATATATAGAGAAAAAAACGTTTTAATAAAAATCAATGGCATTGCGATAGTGCAATTCATGATACAAAAGTTCCATATTCATTGTTTTCATTCAATTATTATTTACTACTTCATCTATATACATACATACATACATATTATTCTAAATTTATTATCGCTTATCAGTACCAAAATCTATTGCCATTGGCACAGAAGGTTCAGCTAAGGAAGTGGCTTCTAAACATTTTTCAGCCCAATTTATCTTCTCATCACGTTCATTAATTTTATCCAAAGGCGTCCAAGATAAATCATATTCCAATCTATAACTTCCAAGATACTTTTGATCCAATCCCCCACTCCATTCCTATGTTTGAAAGATGTACTAATTAGCAACTGATTTATACACTTGTCTAACAAGTGTTGACTTACTTCAGGAGAAAGCATACTGAAATAGGTTTGACCTGAAGCACGCTGATAAAGGTGGTAAATATGGCCGGGCTTTTTTGTAAAATTGCAAGCGGCGTTATGCAGCAATTGATTCTCCTCGGACTCCTTTAATATTTGCATGGCTTGGGCTTGCAACATTTTGATCTGCAGGAATGAAATATATAAGATGCTCACATTCTCTTCTTAATTGATTACACTTTTTACCTGATCAAGGATCACGCATAGCTTCTGACATGTGCCAGATTTCACCTGTTTGTCGGCATGTTGTATTTGCGCTGCTAGTGAGATGATGTCTTCCTTTTGGTGCATTGATACGCGCAATGGGTCCACGATGTTCACGCTCCTGGGATGGGGATTGCGCTCAACCAGTTGCGCTATGAAGTTAACACATATTTGGCTTAAGCACTTCCTCAAATACGAACTACTTACCCTTCTTTATAGCCGTTTCATATGTCAATCGCTCCATTCCTAGTGCGCCCCTTTTCATAACAAATTGGAAAAGCTTTTATTATTATTAATTTTTAGCTGCGAAACATGCGAGCAGTATAGTGATTTTTTGTTGTACTCTTAATACGATTACGATAAGTCTCAACGCGTAGTCGATATTTTTTACATATTCTCCGTAAAATATAAATGGGTAACCCTACAAAATCAGAAGTTTCCTCCAATAATATGAAAACTGCACAGTGGGTCACCGATCGCAATATGTGCAACAGAAAATAGATATAGCAACGTGTTCTGTTTTAGAACGAACCAAAAATAGGTTGGCAGCTAAAATATCTAAAGTTTAAGTAAGCAAAGAAAACCAAAGTTATTTAAACGGGTTTTAACTTAGAAAAATGCATTGTCATAAATGACAAAAAAATAAACTAGAGGGAATTCGTTGTGTTAACGTTGCGGTATATGTAAGAATGTGCTAGTTTCACTTTAAAGCTTTTCACCATCTATAGTCCAACCTAAACCGCTGTGACATGAGATATTATATAAAAATTAATTTTATTATCAGTTATTTGCTATCGAATAACACAAAGTCGTTTATGTATTTATGAATATAAACGTATGTATTTTTACAACAGCTACACCAAGTTAATAATAAATCTAACACCTATGACAATTTAAATTTAATTTGTTCAAATGTTTGACATTACATATATGTATTAGCTTAATGCAATAAAGTTATTGTAATGGAAATGTTTTTTTAATTATAAAGGTTTTCAAAACTTTAGCTAATATTTATAGCACGAATGGAAAAATGGCACGGCGACCTTTGGGGTAGTCATTAAACTCCTTTCTGTAATTGCGATGTTTGCCGAGAGCCCACATTGTCATTTGATAAGCGCCAGCAAGAGCAAAAAGTAATGCCGGTAAACATTGAGTCATTAAAGAGAATGCAACCCAGGAGCCAATCTCATATGTGTAGTTGGGGCAAGATACAAATCTGAAAATAACCAAAAATAAGCTTAAAACCTCCCTCTTTCTTTTAGATTGCTTAAACACTAACTTGAAAAGATTTGTGAAGGGATTGCCATCGGGTACCGGAATACGCCTCACTTTTGTACCCGGCGGACGCAAGTTCCGTAAAGCAATGTGAATCGAAAAATTGCCTAATTCGCAAATCTGAAAAAGAATCACATGTTAATGTATTTGTCATTAGGTCCGAACAACGTCTCCATACCGCAAAAGCTGCCAAAAATCCCCATACTTGAAGACAACAGGGGCTGCTAAACAATGGATGATTAACGTGGTATGAAACGTAGGCCGTGAATCCCCAGTAATAGCTGCAGTTTTTGAAAAGATTTCGAATGGGCATAGTCGCATGTGAAAAGCGATGAACGAAAATAGTCTCCAAAATTCGTTTCACATAGTGAACCACGTAGCAGCCAGCTGCGATGCTGCAAACAATTTAGGCCATATTAGCAAGATCAAATTTATATATGTACATACATACTATATGTATGTGATTATGTATTTGTTTGCGCGTGCAAAATTCAAAAACTACAAATGATTAATGCAAAATTTAATGAGCGCTTATGAAACTTTGACTTGGCGCAAAGTGGTTTCACATTCGACGAACAGCGAAGACAACCAACAGCAAGCATGCATATAAAAAACGAAAAGGTTAAACTAGGTCGTTGCTATTGTTGTAATAGCTTTGACTGTCCGATTGCTTATGTGATGCGCTATATTTTAACCAAAAATAAACGACTTCGAGGCGAAAGTTCAACTTTGACAAACTTACTGTACTGTTAAAGAAATTGGTTTATCTGCTGCAGCACCATAAACAATATCCGGCCGGGCATAGAATATGAGGTATACGAAGAGGGGGCCGGCATATTCAGCTAAAAATACGGTTTTCCAACCAATCTGTGGTCCCAGATCTTTGATGTAAATCTTATTTGAGTTTCCAATGTTAAGAGACTCTAATGTGTCAGTTTCCTTAAGTGTCTTCCCACGCGGTTCCAATCGCAGTGATTGCCGTTCAGGAGCGGGTGTATTCTTATATTGCTTGTGTATAATATAGCGTAGATTTTCAACGGTTGTATTGGGGGGAACGTGGCATTTGCCAAATGATTTGGAGCCCGTAGTAGACAGTATTTCCAACTAATAGTAAAGATTTATTAGTTTTACGATAGATACCGAGATAATTAAACAATCCTAAATAAGTAACACACTTACATCCATTATTTATTATGTAAATTTAAACCGGACTTATAGAGTACACGGAATATACCAATTGCTTTAAGTTAATTATAATCAATAGTTACACTCTAAACGTCCACTACCTGGAACCGACAAAATCGTTTTGTATAAATCGCTGCAATGGAAAATAAATACTTCGATGATGGTTCGAAATAAAAGATGTGAAACCAAAGTTCACTTTTTAACAACAAAGTTATCGATGGTACTATCGATTATATCGAGTCTTTCCATTTGATACATTATCGGAATACTCACAAAGAAAATTTTGTAGGTGCACAGTTCATCGCAAAAGATTTTATTACAAAAATATATATACATATGTTCTACACATAACAGCTGTTAATTCGCGGAGTTTAACTTTATAATTACACCATCAAGAACTTTTTCGTTTGGCTATGACAAATTCAATTGAGCGCAAGGAAACTAATGCCCGAAATCCGTAACTTCGTATCATCTCAAGTCTTAAAATGAGCTGGAGATTATTGCTTTTTTTCGCTTAACGATTTTTTCTTTTGTTTTTATTTACATTTCTTGGGACCTGTTCATCACCAGGTCACTATTTAGAGACTTTATTTTGAGGAATGAAGCTTTATAGCCGAATTCAGTAACTCAGTCACACCTCAAGTCTCAAAATGATCTTCAGATTATTGCATTTTCTTGGTTTCCCTATTTTTTCTTTCGTTTTTTTTTAAGCGAGGATAAGCAATCTTACATATATTGCTGACATTGAAGATATATTTTGTGACATATAGTTTAGGACAGCAACTTCTTCTTGTGGAAACGTGCCCTAAGGCCCGTCTATATACAACTTTCATTTAGGGTCAAGAATTTGCGCACGTAAAATAGATTTGAAAATGACATCATGACTCATAACCTTATTTTACGAATTTTCCCTGAGTACTTTCCCTAACTTACATAAAATAGCACTACTGGCAGCGGTATTTCTTCAATTTCTTCACCTCCTTTTCGTAAATATTCCGGCGATTGCATTTAACATTTCTGGAAATCAATCGAATTTTTGAGAATACAAATTTTTAAGAACCTGAAGATATAAGTATAAAAAATTGCACCAAACGCTTAAAAACTTTGATATTTATGTGGAAAAAATTAAAGCGGCTACATAATGGCAGACATTGGAGACGAGGTAAGAAATAATGAAAAATGAGAACAGATGGTGGAATTGAAAATATTTTTTGCAGATTGAATTGTGTCAGAACGTTGGACCGCGTGAACTGGTAGAAGTTAAATCCAAAGCAGTGGTAAAGTTTTCAGCGATACAGGTGCCAGTCAGTTTTAATCGCTTACAATGCAACACAAATTTAAATCTCCCTCCTTCAAATTGGTTGACCACGTCAGACAACAGCGGGCTACACCAAGCCTTATACCAGTCGCCAGGTTTCGCTAGGTACTTGAACAAATAATTTCAATTCCAATAATTTAAGATAATCAAAACTCGTATATGTGTAGCTTTAGCATTGCGCACATGTTTCCGGACTGCGTGGGCGAGGTGGACGTTGTCACAGATGCAGAGAACATTAAACGGCTTTTAAAGCTTCCCTATACGTCGAAAAGTGCTATTAGTATGATTGTACATAAAGTAGGTAACACGCTGCTCCTTGACGAGTTCGATATCCAAAAGTACTTGCTTCGAAAAGCTGATGATGATTGGAAGTGGTTACGTACTTTCATACTTGAGCATATTCTTGCATATGGGGAGAAAGATCACAGTTTCTGTTTAAAAGACAAATCACGCGAAGCTCTTCAAACCAAAAATTTGCTGTCTAAATTTCTGTACTACAGCTTAAAGCAATCGGCAGCTGAAACACCTCACCAAGAAGTGCAAAACAACCGACCTGCTTTACCTATCACAGGCCCTGTCCTACCTGAGCCCAAAGTTGAAGAGAATGTGCCGGATCCAAAATCAAGTCATGTGTTCAATCGCAATGTTTTATGGACATTTGAAGACATACGAATGTTGATAGGCACTGATATGCCAATATTTGGAGGTCCTAATCGACCATGCATTAGTCTTAGGTTACGTGATATGGCCAAGCCGATTAATGTGTTGACTGGTATAGATTATTGGCTCGACAATTTGATGTGCAACGTACCAGAGGTAGTAATGTGTTATCACTTGGATGGGATAGTGCAGAAATATGAAATTATTAAAACCGAAGACCTTCCGTACCTTGAAAACTCACAGTTTTCACCTCAAGTTGTGCGTAATGTGGCACAAAATATACTGGCGTTTCTTAAAGCAAACGCTACAAAAGCAGGGCACACTTATTGGCTCTTTAAGGCACGCAATGATGACGTTGTAAAATTGTATGATCTCACCACCCTTTGTCAAAAAGACACAGAAGCAAATAGGTGTGACGAAAAGCAAGAAAATCAAGAAAATCCCTTCACTGTACCTGTCGCTATGCTCCTGTATACAGTGGCGCGAAACATGAAGAGTACGGCCACAAATGTTACTCCAAAAGTGGCAGGTAGTATAAAGTCTTTACTTGACAACTGCATCAAGCTGTTGCCCAAAGAGAAATATCCACAGATTGTTACATCTTCTCATTATATACTATCTGATCTGCATTTGCCTGCGGGAATTGATCCAAAAGCTCCTAAATTTGATTCTGATCTAGAATCCGATACCCAATCGGTTTATGAAGAAGATGAAGAAACTGATTTGGGCAGTGATGATGACTATAATTCGAGTGATGATAACAATGAGTTGAGTGAAAATGATGAACACGGTGACAATGTGGCAGTCAAACAGATTTGTGATACACTGAAAGCGCTAAATCTTAAAGCCCAAATCAAAAATGGAAAACGTACACCGCGCGCACCTTCCCCTCTACATGCTGGTATAGAAGATCGATGTCGAATTTCGTTGGAGCATATAAGTGCTGGTATCGCGTGTCTGAAATACTTTAACTGTAGTGAGGAAAAGTTTATAAAAGAGAGTGAAGTGCGGGCCAAAGATGAAGAAAAGCAACGAATACTGCACGAGGAGCAGCATCCGAATATGGCAAAGCCCTTCAAACCCATTCCATTACCTTACGAAAGTCTTAACAAACAGATTTCGAATAGCGAACCAATCGCCTTAAGAAATTCTGCTGATGAAGCTGATGAGGAGAAAAAACTCACAAGATCGAAAGTGAAGCGCAACAAGGCTAGGGAATTGAAAGAGTGCTCAAACATAAAAGCGGAAGCAAATCAAGGGCAAAGTCTTTCTGCAGCAGATGATAAGCGAATTGGCACCAAGTTCAATTCTCAACACTTTGGCTCATGGAATGTGCATTTGAAGCTGCTCTTGCTGGAAAAAGCTTGCCTCACATACGCCACATACGCCGAATACTATTACATGGAGCAGAAATATGGCAGATGTTTGAAGGCTATTTACATGGCCTGTCGCTGTCAGCAGGTTGTACTGAAATATATGTCGGGCATAGTGTCGCAAAAGAGTTGTCTGCTTGGCCGCGCGGGTGATTGCTTTTTCCAAATGGCCAAAACCTGGCAGGATGTTGACAGCTACCTTGAACAATTTAATGGAGAGTTTCAATTTGACGAGAATATTAATAACGAGCTTGTTAGTGAATTGAATGGTGGTAAGAACTTAAAAATAAAATGATATCTGTATTATTTATAACTGTACCTTTTACTCCCGTATAGATGATCTCATTGAATTAATAACGCCATTAGCCAATATTGAACATTTGATGTTATCCAGCTGCAAGTGCTACGAAAATGCGATTGAATGTCTCCCAAACGAAAGTGCATCTGATGAAGATGCCAAAAATGAATTGCTCCGTCGTTTGGGAAATGTACGAAACGAGCTGGGCCTTAAGTACATGTACTGGGCTCAAGGTAAGTTGTCTACCGAAAACTTGAAAATTTTTCAATTTTACTAGAATAATGTAAATTTTGATACTTCAATAGAAGAGTATTCGAAAGCAATGGAGAACAAAGCAAATAATTTGAACGATGATAGTGGCTCCAACGAGGTGCATCATTCGAAGGAAATACAAAGCGAAGAGGACAACAAGAAAACGAAGAAACTGGAGGAGCCAGTTTATATAAAATTGGCAATGAAGTCATATGATTGTTTGATACGTGGCATTTCGGCGTTTAGTGAGGTGCAAGACAATGTAAATTTGGCATTCTTATATTGCAATATGGGTCGATTTATGCGATTTCGCGCACATCTATTTCTGCCCGAAGAAAAGTAAGTACCCTGGTGTCCTGAATTTATTATTTTAACTCCTCTCAATGTATTCATAGCATTGCATTCGTGCGCAAACAAAAAATGTTCTACAATGAGGCCTTTTTAAATTACGAAAAAGCAAAAGACGTATTGGGGTCACGCAAGTGCAGTACAGAACTGTGGGATTTGGTTAATTGGGAACTTTCAACCGCCACATTCACTTTGGCTAAGCAGTTGCAAGACTTTAGTACCGCTGATGAGGTATGTAAAATCTCGCTTGCCATGCTAATTCAAATTACAAACCCTATTTAACTTAATTAATCATTTACATTGCTCAAGGCTACGCGAACTGAAATGGAGAAGGAAGTTTTAGACTTGCTTCAGAAATCATTGAAACTCTGTGACCTAGAGCACCATGGATCAAGACAAATTCTCTACACTTACCGGTCAGGTCTCATACACAGACGGTACGTTTTATAGCGACAGTTAACCATAAAATTGTATTGGCATTTACATAAATTTAATAATTGGCATTAATTTGCAGAATTGCATCATTTCACTATAGTCAGTTGCGCAATAATTGCACTGATAGCTCGACAATTCCTAAAGCCACTTTACAGCTTTGCAAACATCATTATGAGCGCGCTGCTAATATTTTAGACAGTTTGCGTGAAGCCAGCGATTATCTAGTGGTGCAACTCGAACGTATTTCACTGCAAGAATTCCTGGCCGAAAGTAAGTACTGCACTTTGGTGCACAGTTAAAGTGCCACGCTCCTAAACAACTCGTTTCTATTTTAGTTTCCACTCATATTGCTCAAAAGATAAAACATTTGCAAAACGCTCTGAGTTTATGTTTAAGTTCAAAGGTTGGCTTCGAGCATGCCTTAACGATGAATAACCCCACAGAACGAAACGTAACGAATGACGAGTTCCGCAAGCATATGCTATTGTTTGAAAGTCGTTTGCAAAACACACTGAAAACTTTAATAAAAATGCTTCTCAACGGAAAGGATCCAAAAAAATTAGTTGAACTTTATAAAAAGATGTATATGACCACCTTAACGTTGCAACGGGCAACCAGTGACCAGAACGCGTCGGACGAACAGCTGTCGCAACATTTTTGCAATTTATTGCAACAATTAAACGAGCTGGAACAGTCACATAAGTCGAATGGGAGCGAAAAGCTATAAGCAAAACTACTACAAATTTATCATCAGCAGCTATAAGTAAAATTCTTTCGATAAAACGAATTACAATTGTTGGCATACTTACATGCATACATACATACATACATATGCATGTATGCACTTAGGCTTAAGCTCTTATTTACTGAATTAGATTATTGTTAACAGTTAGCAGTTATATATAATAAGCGTTTCCTCTTAAATTAATATTTATTTGTGAGTTGATTTGAGTTGTTTGCATTTCTTAATTAATGTGTTTCTGCAAACAAATGCACAAAACTTAATAAAGTAATAATAATAAAATTTCGATTTTCCGATTTTCTTTTGTTCGATATATTAACTGATTTAAATACGAGAGCAGTCATTGCTGGATAGGTCACTGCAGGTGCCATCATCACAGCCACCCGGCACTACCTCTGCAAGAAGGGTAGACAACAGCAGCTTACTCGGCGAAATATTAGCTTACGGGCTTCTCTTTGCGGTGAAGTCTTGTTAATGAGTTGCCAATAAAAGTTGACCTAAGTTAAATCAGAAGTGGGTCAAAAATGATAGAGATGGGTCACAGGTCACAGCCAAGTAATTAATGTTTTCGTTTGCAATTACTTAGAATTAATTTCAAAAGTAATATTAATTTTTCAATTTCGTTACAAGATTTTTTATTTCGTATTTGGTAGAAAGTCTATGCTGGAACTACAACTTTTATTCAAGTTGTTCAAGAATTGAAAAAGTAAAACATTCGGGCATGTTCCGCATTTCAGTTTCACTCGGATTTGTGCATTTCACTAGTCAAATTCGCATAGGCCGGCCCAACATGCCAATTCACTCGATTGTAAAATGCCGAACAGATGAAGAATTGGCTGGCATTTTTATTACCTTGGAATTGCAAGGGAGCTTCAGTTTTTATATGCTCAAGTGATTGTACAATTAATTAAGTTGCTGTGAGTTTATTGACGAAATAAAAAAAATGACATTTTGAAATTACTTTTAAGGAATTGAATAAATAATAAAGTAATTGAAAGTAATTTAATTTTTAAAGGAATTATTACGACCCAGCTCTGAGCTCAATAACATTTGTTTATATAAATAGGTTCTTTAAATATTTATTATAGTTATTTATTTCTTTTAAGGAATTGAATAAATAATAAAGTAATTGAAAGTAATTTAATTTTTAAAGGAATTATTACGACCCAGCTCTGAGCTCAATAACACTTGTTTATATAAAAAGGTTCTTAAAATATTTATTATAGTTATTTATTTCGAATAAAGTGCCATTTTCAAATGTTTAAAATTTATTAGAGAACTAAAATTGTCCCGAAACAAGAATTATGGACATACAGTGTTGTTGGTATCATTAGCAACCTAATTCAAAATAACATACTTTGCCACTTGTATTCAATTATTCATTTTTAAGAATTTTCAATTGAAATTAAATTCAATAACAAAAAAAAAAATCAGTTCGTTCTCAACAAAAACTATTTAAATCCAAGTTAAAAATGTTGTAAAAAACTAAAAAAAAAAATACAACCAATTTTTATATAGAACTCAAGGCATATCTAACAGGTAACCTCAGTAAAGTTTATAATTTTATTTTTTTTCATTTATCTTAATTGTCAAACTTGGTTTTCATTTGATGAAAACAAAAAAATGTGTTTACATCTGATTCGTGCTTTGCAGTGAAAAAATATATTGTGCACTTTGCTCATGAAATGATGGAATATTTTGTATATTTTCGTTGGGTATTTTGTGTCCAACTTGTACAGAGTTGGGAAAGTGCGTTTTCAGCAAGAAACAGCTAGTAAAAGGCGGATTTTTTTATCAAAAGTGCGCCAAGAGCCACGCCGAAGAATTGTTAGGAAGCGAGCTTGATGCCCGCTCATGGAAACAATGTGGTGTCCACAGATCATTTCGCGAGCTGTGAATTGATTGCTGGCGCAAAACGCGTACACTTGATGCCCAACTCTGTCCCAGGGCTCAAACATTAAGGTCTTAAATAAAAATATACATTTGATTTTTATTTATTTTGTGTAAATTGAATTTGTGAATTGTCAACTTTTGTTGTCATTAGACTGATTTTATAGATCTTATTGACAATGAAGATATTTAAAAAAATCTTGCAGGGTTGCAATTTCTCTACTGCGGTTATCTGTTAAATCTGCCTTGATAGGAATATTGTTTTCTTTTTTCTTCAGAAGTGTTATAGTTTTTTCTAAAACATTAACAATAATTTCTAACCTCTTGAAACTTTCTCATTGTAATATTAAAATTAAATGGGGTATAAAACTGCATATGTATTCAAAAAAATTATAATACAAATATCTATAAACACATTTTTTGAATTACTTTTTTGTTTTCTACAAAGTTTTGAACTTGGATTTACGAGTTTATGCTAAAAAATGAGCGAAATTTTAATTGAAATAAGTAAATGAATACCTCGGTCGGTTCTCAACTCGTAGATGAATGTAGGAGAGAGATGGCTTCAACCTCCAGCGAATACGAAATTACCCTGAAATGGGTGCCCCGGGGCATAGGGACATTTAAGGAAACGAAACTGCGGATGAACTAGCGAGGTGTGGTTCTGCACTGGATAGGTCCAACGCGGTGAATATGGGCGTCTCGGTTAGAGAAATAAAGATATCTACCACCGAAAAGCTAATCACAGGTGGAGTAATACACGATCGTACAGGATTAGCCGGCAGGTTTGGGTCTCTTATGATCTGCTTAAAACAAAGGCTCTTTTAGAAATGAGCAAAGAAAACATATACAAACTTACAGCTGTTTGCACAAGGCACTGGCCTAAAGGAGTACATGCTGAAAGGATAGGCATACCTTTTAACCGGTTCTGCCGAAGCTGTGAAGACCCAGGCTCAAAGGAGGCGGTTTAGCATTTTATGTGCGAGTGCCCGGCCCTTGCTAGAATAAGGTTAAAGACCCTTGGAAAACCATTCCTGTAGAGTTTTTTAGAGTGCAGCCGCCTCTCTTTGTATGATATACTGCGATTCATAAAAACCGCCAAATGGCTGTAGGTTGCACGAGATGTGGAATCAAAATGGCATACTTGCTAATTGTTTGCCACCAGGGTAGCAATCCACTTGAACCAACCAACCAAATGAATATAGTAAGTGGCAAATTACATTGTCATTTTGACTTTGGTTGCTTGCTAATGATACGAACAAAGACATATACCCATTAATGTTTAAATTTTTATTGGAAACACTTAGATTCCTTAATTTTGCTTAAACATACGTAAACGTGTTATTGCAAGTCAATGGCCAATTCCTAAACTATAATAGTAATAATTTGGGCTCATATGTATAAGCCATCTCATTATTTAGACCGAGTTTCTCCTTCCCTTGGCAGTGTGCGTCTTTAAGCTGAAACGTTTTCATGGCAGCATCAACTCTTAATGCGATATTGTCTAGTCACGAGTGACAATTTCCGTTTCTTAGAATCAAGCTTTAAGGGAAGGTTCTTTCAGATTTGGTCAAAAATACATCAAAGTTTGATAATTTTTTGTGTGATATTAAATGACATAGGAACATCCATTTTTGATTGTCAAATGTGTTTATTATTATGCGATGATTACTATTTCTTAAAATTTATAAAATTCCCTATGACTTATACCTAATTAGAAAAAATTTCGATAAAAAATTAACTAAACTATAGACATTTGAAAACAAATTTTTTTTTCAAAGATTGATTACTTTGACCTCGTTTAAAACCTATCTTTTTATATTTTTTTTTTGCTCATTTTAAGTATATAGTATGTCACGCCAAAAAGTATGTTCTTCCAGGTACATTTTGAATTAAGTTAATCGGAACAATAGATCAAGACCTGTGCTTGAATTTCGGATGAAAAACATGCTTTCGAGAAAAACGCGTTTAAAGTTTTTAGAAAGCGCATAAGCGTACCTCAGCGAGTGCGACTTAGGTGGGTTCAAGGCGCTCTAATTCTATAAATATAGATTGTATCGAAAAATGTATTTGTACGCATATTCTACGAATATGTAGCTTTAATTTTTTTAATAAAAAAAATCGATTTCCTTGACCAAATTTGAAAGAACCTCCCCTTAAGTGTTCTGAAGAAGGCTGTGTTCAAAAGGAAATCAAAGACCTTTTATACCCTTCGTTTTAAAGACTCACTGAAATTTGGTATGTGAAAGTTCCAAATATTTTTGTTCGTGGAACTGAGAAGATCAGACCACTACAACATTTAGCCCCAATTACAACGATCTAAACATAGATATACATTTTTTAATAAAAACCATCGAGATCGCATCAGTACAACTTATGCTACACATACTTACAACTGAGTGTTCACATGTTCATGCCATAGATTGCTCAAATATAAGCTGGTGTATTCAACGGTCTGTAGTATCCGGAATGAGTGAGGCGTAGTTAGGTATTTCCTTTAAGGAGCTACATATAGTCAAACAACAATTGATGGAAACAAATTTTATTTCTCAATGCAAAGATGGGTCGTACTCATTTAACAAACTTAATTTAATTATTCTTGTTCATTCTGGTACAAATTGAGTAATGGCTTGGCATTACCCGCATACCAAATATTGGGATTTTGGGTGAACTGTTGGGTAGAAGGCCCCGGTGGACCGGGTGGGCCGGTGCGTCCCGTTGGTCCTGGTCTTCCCGCAGGTCCTGTTGCGCCAGTCAAACCACGTGGTCCCGGCGGCCCAGGAGGACCCGGTGGTCCCGGAGGTCCCACTACTGCTACGGGCAGTATAGCTGCCGGTGGTTGTAATCCATTACTTTCCTGATTCATACCACCGCTTGGCAATTTTCCCGCTGAAGTAAGCAAATTAAGACCCGCATTGCCATTCAAATTGAAACCGAGTTGCAGCCGATCGGACAGAGACCAACGTTGTAAACCATTCTCGTAATAGGGATAATTGCGACGCATATCATTCACGAGACGATTGTCCATTATGGCAGCGGTATTTTGCGTTGGTCCGCTATAAATCGGGTAACCAATACTAGGCAACATGTACTTAATGTGCTCGTCATTCATAACAGGAATGGCATTCGAATATAGGTAGTCAGGCAATTTACGGCTATCCTTCTCCAGGTCACCTTCTTTTGCGACATTTTTATCGATAGCGCTGTCAGCCGACTGCACGGTCTCATCCCGATGCTGCTCTGGCATTGTGGTGTGCTCATCTTGGGCGTATATGACAATTTTGGCACCACCATCGCCGTCAGCATTGCGCGCAACACCAAAATGTAGAGGAGTAGCGCGTAGCGAATGCACAAGCGGACTAGAGCTGGCAGTTAGCAGCAGAAGGAGAGCTGTAATAGATGGAAGGATATAAAGTGTTAGATAATTTACACTAAAGTAACTGATCGACTTAGTGGCTTACCGATTTCTCGTACTACTTTTGCGGTATTCATTTCGACTATGTTGGCATTTGACTTGAAGATCTTGCTTTTATATCGAAACTTTTAGGATACCAGCCTCATTTACTTCAAGATTTGGGTTTTGCCTACGTATAGCGATATAAATCTTATACATACATATTTATGTATGTACATAGATCGCTCAAAGAATGCTTCTGAGAACTTCATAAATACATAAATCAACTAAGTTTGAGTGGTTGACGAAGCGACTTAAACTATTCACCGCAAATTAATCGCTGACGGTTGTTATTTTCTGAGATTTAATTAGGTCAGCTTATCATGGTGAAAGATCATTGGTCACAAGCAAATAAGTTTGTGATGAACATTTGGTAATGTGTTTTTATATTTGTTTGTATGAATACATAAAGAAGTACATAATTATATAACAACATAAATTGTATTAAGTATTGATTAAGAAGCCAGATAACGTCAAACTTTCAGTTGTCTTTCGCTTTGACATCCTTCTTTTAGGTCATAAAACATGTTTAACTTAATGCTAGTAAGAGCTAATGAATTGAAAAATCCAGAAGAATTTGAAATATTTTATGACCCAATATCAATTAAACAATCGTAAACTTAATATGTAATCGTTAGCTTTAACATTTCTTGAAGATTACAGATATTTTCTTTATTGTGGTTAAATATGTATCATTTGCTGCGTTGTTCTGAGGTCCAATGGTCTGCTTAACTAGAGTCAAATATAAAATTAAAACAATGTGAATAAAAGTTTTAAACTTTGTAGTTCTTTTGTATTAAACAAATTAGCCCAGCGTGCTTTGTTACGCTTGAAATTACTTTAAATAAAAGGAGAAAATTTTAGTTATACTCCTATTTTATATGGAAATCACACGAAGTTTTTGAAAACCAGAATAAGAAATTAAATTAAAAGTAGAACGGTTTTACTTCATTTTCCGGGTTTAGGTGAGTTCTGATTTAGGCAGCTTGTCAGGAATGTCCTATTTTGTATTTTGAGCTTTCCAAGTTTGCCCTTTTAACACTCGTTCTACTTCCTCAAAAATAACCAGAAAAAGGATTGATTTATTTGTCTCGTATTTCAAATGGTTTTACCTACCCGACCAGAATTTAACGCTGAAATATACCATTGACCGGGCTGCCATTGCTCCCGTAGCCACACCAAAGGTGATTTTCCTTCGGCTTTTTCGTATCAATTATTTCTGTGTATAAATACTAAGTGTGTACTCCTTATACACTTTTCTTATGCTTCTTCCACAATTTTTTCCAAATGACTTTCGTTCTGAATTTGGCAAGTACATTATCTTAAAGAATTTAGAATTAATTCACATATGTTTGAAAATCCTTTTGAAGAGTTGTAATTTGCTACCTCAGAGGGTAATTGGACCTAAACGACCTTCAACCAGATACTATCCAATTTCTTATAGCACAAATCTCATCTCATTCAGCTACAGTTTAAATTCTAGTCTCTAAAATAACATCGGCATACGTTGAAGCCGTGAGATATTTTATTCATAATTGTTTTTTGCAAAGTAAGTTTTCTCTGGTGTTTTTTTTAGTCCAATTTGATAAAATTAGGTTATGGCGATATAAAATATGATTATTTGCAAAAGACTTTGGCAGGCTACTCAAAGTTTTTAAGCGCAAAACACGTTTCGTTTGAAGATAAAGAAGACCGAAAACAAATTTCGAAATTAAGTATACATTTCTTAATATCATTCGTGTGAAATCTTCTGCGGGAATTTCCTTAATAATACCAATGTACTCGAAGTGGTGATTGATTTACTTCATTTATGAAATGGTTTTTCTTTTTACAATACGCTTTGACAGAATTTCAATAATTATAAATTGCAATGATTAAATATCAATGAAATTAAAACTGAAATGAAATGTACCTGTAAACATATGTACATACAGATGTACCTTGCAAACCAACTTTCCCTACATTTTAACGATATCTTTAAGAGTATCGACAATGTGTACCGAATTCTGAACAAAATTTAGGAATTTTCGAAGAAGAAGAAAGGCTTGACACGAACTCATAAAGAAATTACTAAATGATTTCTCAGAGAAAGTTCCGAAAGATTTCTTAAGAATTTTTTGTAAATTTTTTGTTTGAGAAATCAGAAAGATATCCGGAAATCAAAAATTTTTAAGTACGAGCATGATTTGAAAAAGATTTCTGGATTATAAGTATCTGATTCATCTAAATTATTACATTTTGTTACTTACATATGCAGTTCAATATTTTTAAAGTCCCTAATGGTTGTGTTACCCAAAACAAACTCATAAGACCACTCTTGTGGTCAATGTTTTTGCTTTATGCGGTTGACCTCAAGATTTATTCGCCAATTAGTAGCACGCGCGACTCTCAATTGATGCAAAACGACATTAATAATGTTAGCAATTGGTGCATCAAAAATAGGCTTTCGTTAAACATTAATAAATGTTTTCATGTCACCTATGCCAAACGCTGTAATGTAATTCAGACGTCTTTTCATATCGACATGTTACCCATACAACGCTCAAGTGAAATTAAAGACCTGGGAGTAATCTTCGACTCAAAGTTTACATTCGCTAATCATATTAATTGTATTATTAGTAAATCTTATGCCATGCTGGCCTTTGTAAGGCGCCATAGTTTGGAATTCACGGACCCGTATACACTAAAACTTTTATATTTATATGGCTTTCGTACGTTCCAGGCTTGAGTATGCGTCGTTCATATGGTCGCCATATTATGCGTGCCATATTGCTACGATTGAGCGAATTCAAAAAGTATTCCTGCGCTTTGCACTACGAGATTTACGCTTTTCCGATCCTATACCCACCTATCAATCTAGATGCCTATTGATAGATTTAAAAACCTTGCAAAGCTGGCGAATAATCCTGTCTCTGTCTTTCGTTTTCGTTTTCGATTTCGATTTAGTCTGTGGTATTGTAGATGGTCCCTTACTCCTTGAGAGGATTTGCTTTAATATTCCTACCAGATCTCTCCGATGTTCGGAGGTCTTCCATGTTGGCGTTTTAAGAGCTTTGTATGCACGAAATGCTCCCATCACTCGTGCTTTAATTGAGTTCAACAGAATTTCTAAGCATGTTGAGATTGATTTTTCTTTTACAAAAAATCGCTTTATGAATTCTGTAAATATTTTTTATAAGTAGTCTTGTAAGTTTCTTTTTACTTCGAATATTTAAAATGTTCTATGTAGCATATAAGAATTTTGTTGTATTCATTGGCTATTAAAAATAAATAAATAAATAAATAATCCCGTATTTTGCTGTGTTAATTTTTAATTTTTTTTTGTCTTGTAACGATATTTCATATAATGATTTGAAATCGGCAAAGAATCGTAAATGAAAATAATTATTTTTTTTTACGCAATTTCTAGATTTATTTACACTTCATATATCCAGATAACATTTCTGATATGTATCATGGTTTGCAGGATATGTGCGTCTGTTTTTCATGTTTAAAAAATTAAAACCAAAAAATACACGCATTACATCTGAAATATTATTAATGCGATCATTTCAAAGTCGTGCAATTATTTTCCACAGCCGCAGTTGTCGTTATTTAATCTTTGCTTAATATCAGTTAGGATGATTGACTTGGTTTTTTCAAACTGGTTTCCACCGGTATTTTCATACATTTTTGTGCGGTTTTTTTTGAAATCTTGATTTTTGAAATATCGAATAAATCGGTTTTTTTAATCTCCAAAACCGGGTTTTTACCTAAATATTTGTAAAGATACAGCCTTTGAGAACTAATAGAAATACGGCTTAATAAATTTGGACAGACCACATTTTATTTTCAAAAGATTTTTTTCATAGAAATAATTGCATTTAGTTACATTTACATTGACATAGCTTTTTTCTTACTTGGAACAGGAACCGGTGTACCCGGGTTTTTCTTTGAATTAAAAAAAATCAAGCGGTTTTTTTCAAATAATTTGAAAACCGGTTTTACAATAAAGCCGAATAATCGAACACCCTAGTATCAGTCCTGTTGAATATCGAAGCGACGTCCATGTCGATTGCCAACTTTAAAACAGCCATAATAACGATGATACTTTTGATTAGCTAAAACGAGAGAAAATTAAAATTTTTAAATATTTTCGTGTACATTTTTATTGAAATTTATCTACAACAGTACGCAGGCTTTAGCACAGTTCCCCGATTGTTTTATTCTCGCCAAACTGGTGGTGGAATAAGCACTAAATAACAATTTCTTGAGCTTATTGTCTACCAGCTTTAAATTTAGTTGATTTTAGGCAATAAATCTTGATACCTCGAATGAGTTGTTCGTACATAAATCGCTCACACGGTTCGAAAAACTTGCACTAAATGCCTGAAAGTAGGCTAACAAAGCGTGAATTCGTATATTTTTTCATTCTCTTTGCTTACCTAGGTAAGCATTTTGGTTGCATTTTGAGAGGTGACTAAGTAGGTCGCGTACTTGAATGCTTTGCATTGACCAAATTTCTGCACTATTTGCAACTTTGTCTGTGGTTAGTCGATGTTTCGCAAATACATATGTATGTATATGCAGCAAAAAAACATACATACATACATACGTACATATGTTACATATGTCCACTGTTAATAAGCCAAACATAAACTGTTTCTAAATACACTCACCACGAAGCTATTTTGTTTCGCTTTTGTTATTTATTTATTTATTTAAATAACATTTTTGCTTTGCAATATAATTTTTATCATAACTTTTTGTTTTTGTATATAAATTTTAACAGGGTTGCAGAATTGCTAAATAGCTAAATAACATTGCACATTTCGAACGCATATATTGTGTGTGTTTTTACCAGTATGTATGTATGTTTGTATGAATATGTGGTGGTACATATGTTTGCTTGTAACCAGTAGAATGTTTTGTTGATGATCGTCCAAGTATACGTTTTTTTTGTAGTATAAAGTTAGAATGAACAGTGGTCAAATACTGCTTTACAACTGCTCGGTAATGAGTAGGCGAAAGGAGGATGCTTTAAGAAAACATGTGATAATGCTCATATTTATTCGATAATAAAAAAAGGCCTACATGAATCCATACTAATAATACTGAATGACTTTCACATTGAGCTCTACGCGATTTGGTTACTGTCCTGTTACACCCTCTCGTTTAGAATTGATGAGGTTCGTAAATTGGAATTTGGAAATTGAGGAAGATTTTGGTAGATTAGTCCAATTAAACATACTACTAAAATCGTATGACGGCTCTGTCGCCGCTTGTATGGTAGTGCGCGCCAAAATTCAGGTTATGAGGGATCAACTCTCAGTGGGAAAACGTAGAATAAAAAAATATTGAAAAAGTTAATTAGAATAGCGATCATCCTTTGGCAGAACGGACAAACCTCCAAGTGCAAATATTAGGGTGTTTGACTGGGTTTTTCCAAACCGGTTCCCTCCGGTTGTTTCATAAATTTTTGTGCGATTTTTTTTAAATCTCGATTTTTCGAATATCGCATAAATCGGTTTTTTGATCTCCAAAACCGGGTTTTTACGTAGTTGTAAGGATATAGCTTTTGAGAAATTATAGAAATACGGCAGACCATCGATTAATTGTAAATCCATTATATTTTTAATGAAACGGCAACAAAAAAGTGCTTATCAATTATATAAGACTGTAATATTTATAACCCAAACAATTTTCAGAAAAGACACAACAAAGGTGTTTTAAAAGGCTTTATAAATATATTTGGAGAAATGTGTTAAGAAGACGGAAAACATTGAAAAAATGTTAAACGCATTTACTGACAATAATTCCTAATAGTAGCACATTGAGCGCACGATCATTTTCAATATCAAGTTTTATAAGAACTAAAGAAAAAAATAGTTTCACTCCAAAACATTTAAGCTGCATTTTATTTTTAAAAGTTTTCTTACAGAGAAATTATTGTATTTAATTTTTGATTTATTGTTACTTGGTACACATTTTGATTTTTTCATGAGATCTAGTATTTTTTGTTTTAATTTTAATTCAAAATAATATGGATTTGTTTTGTATCGTTATTGTTTTTAAATAAAGACTTCTATTCTGATACTTTCGCTTTTTTTTAGCCCACTATATCCGGTTTTTCTTGATTCAAAAATTAGGAACCGTTTTTTTAAAATTGCCATTTTTTAAAATAGCAATTATTTAAATTTTGTTGTCGTTTACCTAATCCAAAGACTATCTCTGCTTATAATTATAGCCGCACCAAAAAAGGAAATTTTAATTAAATTCTTATCATTTTTCGATTGAAATACGAGTGCAATGAAATCCATTAGAACCTTAGCTTCGAATTTTGCGTACAATATAATAAAATTTAACAAATTTTTTTAAAATATTAAAAGAAAAAATGCTTTTTCGAGTAAGCTATTTTGTTGTATGAGTATGTCCAATTTTATTAAAATAAAGTGCGAGTCAAGACAATGTTATATTGGCACATTTCCCGGTTTATTCCATAACAATAACGCGCGATCGATACATTTTCTATAGGGAGAAGGCTGCGCAATATGACTCGCTAAAAGAGACAATAAAATTTTAAATGAACTACATTATCGCAAACTCAAAAATATTCTAAGCAAATTAAGTATTCTTGATTTTTTATAGATTTTCTACAAGTTTTAAAGCTACCTTTTATATGGGTTTGAATTTGAAATAAAATGTACGTGGTGCACTCATTTTTGAGATGTAGTGTATTATAATCACTTTCGCCTACATATGGTACATACTCGTACATATGAACATCTACATATTAAGAAGGTATCCAAGAGGTATTAAATTTACATTTTCAAAATAACTAACCGAAATAATCGGAATTGCATTGCTTTAATTTTGCCACACACATACATACCTGCGTGCGTAGAAACTTACGTATTTTAAACAAAATTATTAAAAAAATCGAATAATACTTCCGCTAGACTGGGCAGCAGTATTCGTAGTGCTGCATAATGAAAATCAAATGGTTTAGTGGAGAATCAAAACAATTGAAAACAGCGAATGCTTAATCACCGTTACTGCTAACAATTAAAAAAAAAAATCGAATCGGGTGTGTTACATTCAAAACGCCTCGCAAAACTACCTAAATATTTAAATATGAACTCGTACATGTTATGTATTAGCTAACAAAAAAAAAAAAAAAAATTAATAAAGTACATACTTCGTCGCTTTCATGTAGAAACGCTTGAGTGTTGAAAGCCGCACACACCCCTGCCGCTTGGCACGAAGCCGTTTTGTCACGTAATGTCCACATAAGAGGGTACTTTTTTTTAGCTATAAAAACTTTAGAAAAAAATACTTTGAACGCATTCACGAAAACTTCCAACCAAAACATCAAACAGCAATTTACGCAAAATGAATCGCTTCCTTGTAAGTATCACTGTGACAACGCTCCTCTATTTATATTCCTAAATTATGTATACACTAAACAATATTGTTGTTGTTTCCTTTCCATTTGCAGTGCTCCTTCGCAGCCATTGTGGCCGTTGTCAATGGCTATTCAATAGGTGGCGGTAACAAAGTTTCCAGCGGCGGTGGTGCTGTGATCGGTGGTCGGGCCTATCAGCTTTTGCCAGCTGTTTCCGTGTCAACTGTTGATGCGTCGATACCCAGCTCTGGTGGCAGTGGCTCACCCTGCGGATATGGTAGCAATTATTGTGGTTCGTCAGGAGGATATGGTACGGGGTCATCGATTGATATTGCGAAATTGTTAGCAGCCATTGGTGACGATCTAACTCCAGCACAAGCAGCTCAACTCGTATTTTCGTTGCCATCGGCCGGTGGTCCGCTCATTGATATCACAGGCCTTACTCCTGGTGGTAGCAGCGGTGTTCACGGTGTTGCAGGTGGAAATCTCGCCTATGTTGTTGCTCCTGCTCCTGCGCCAGTGCCTGGTAAATATCCCGCACCAGCTCCAGCTCCAGCTCCAGTTCCAGCTCCAGTTCCAGCTTATGTACCATCCGCTGCAGTTAAATATGGCTCCGCTGTCGCTGCTGGCAGTTACATAGGAACAAATAGCGCTGCTGTTCCATATTAAAATCTGTGAATGCTAACTTTTCCTCTAAATTGAATTTTCGATTTTGAATATAAAATAATAATTTTGGAGTAGATTTCGTGGGACTTAATTACCAAGTAGTATGTCGGTGCTTACAATATTCATATATGTATAGGGTTTAGTGGAAAAGGTACGAGTATACACCATAATATCTTACAAACCTTTTTGCTTGTTGGCTTTTTATACTCCCAATTAGGATATTTTCATTAGCTAGGTCCGAAAGAGTCGTCAATTGCAAGAACTTGTCCACCTTACGACACGCCTTACAAAAGTTTGACGTCTTTGAGAAATTTCATCTCTCACGGTAGAGTAGGTTTTTATCGTTTTAACAGGTAAACGAAGTAGTTAATTTAAAGAATGGTTTATGTACATACATAGATTAAACATAAATTAGACCGATGGTCAATTCCGTGTTTTCGTTTTGCCCACCATTGAAAACATGACATATTTTTTTGAAAATTTTTTCTTGGTAAAATATGTATCCTAATAATATTGTCACACAAATTTCTTAAATTGAAAAAAGGTTTTTTTGTTAAACCAAAACGAATCGATCTTGCGTGTTCGATTTACATACATATGTATAGTTAGTACATTTTTTTTGTCTTTTCCTGCATCTGGAATTTGGTTTCGATTCGAATACTTTTTTTATTCATGAAAATTAATGAAAACTTTCCACCGTAGAAATTTTGTTTATTTATTTCTAATATTTTTTTTTTTACAAAAATTTAATTGCAAAAAAAAAAAAGATTTTTAGACATTTTACATTGCACGATCAATTTTAATTGTTTTTTTTTTTAATATGTCTTAATATGTGCAAAATTATGGGAGTTTATTATTGACGTTTGTTCACATAGTTTTAATATTTAAATACTTTTTTAACTTTCAAATTGTACTTTAATTATTAAAAAAAAAAAAATATTATGCCCATACTGATTTATTTTCAAGCGTCCGATGCAAAAATGTCGAACTTAAGCGTTGTTTAGTTAGTAAAAAATTGCGTGAAATTTGAGGTGTTATTTATGTTATTTGAAAATCTTCAGCTCATACTCTTACGTACGAGAACTTTAGATAGCTTTAATTTCTCATGTGTGGGACATCGCCCCTTCAACAAGCAATACATTCAAATGTAAAAACGGTACAAAAATTAAATAATAAGGAAGAAAACGAGCTAATAATTGTTTGATCTTTTAATTTTACTTAACAATATAAATTAAAAAACTCCGGCAATTGAAAAGGGAACATTATTTTTACAATAATTTGGTGGAAGAAGTACAACTTCTATTTCGAAAAATACTACATCTTTCTATCAGACTTTTACTTAAACAAATTATTTTCTCTCTACTTGTGATGATCCAGTTGAGCAAAACTATACAGAACGAAAATTGACACTGAAGATGGCACAACGCCGAAACCGGTTTGTCTCCAAACTAAACTTGACAAGCGATGACGGAAAATCGTTCCAACAAATATCAAAACTAAATAAAGTTTTTTTAAATTATGACTACCCAAATAGCTCAAAGATGAGCTCAATCTTTTTCACAAACGATCATTCCTCAAATTTTTTAATTTTTAGCGATGACGCCAACTCTTTACGCAGATCATTTAAAGCTTACTATTCTGATGCTAAATATTCAGCTAAGGCAATTTTTCAGTTTCCCTTTCGAGCGGAGTTTATCAGCCAAAGAACGTGTAAGCAATTTGCTACGCAATATGGCAAATATTAACTCGCAATGCTCCCATTACAATTTACTGACTAGTTGGCGGGCGCGTCGCTTTATAACTTTTACCCGCTTATTTAAAACACGGTAATCGCCAGCGCGCTAAGACCGCGTTGCTTGAATTTTCATTGAATGTGTCACGTAACCGCTGCGCAAAAAGACGGACGGCCTGCTGACAGTTTTCGATTTCGGCGTATAAAAAGCATTTGAAATAGTTTTGCCAACTAGTAGTGCAAATCATTTCAGAGGCAAAAAATACAACACCAGAATGCTACGTTTCATTGTTAGTACCTCAGCAAATTAATTACCCAAGCAATTACGAGCTTTAATATATTTTCTCATTTGCTATTTACAGTGCGCAATTGTTTCCGTTGTTGTTGTGGTGAACGCAAATCCTTATGGCAGCAGCGGCGGTTATGGCAGCCCAGTTCCAGGACACAGCGGTGGCGTAATTGTCCTCCCTAATGAGCCAAGCGTTTCATATCATATTCCTCCACCGTCGCATTGGAATCCAGCACCTGCTGCGCCAGCTGGTCCTTCCCTCACTCCAGTGAATGCACACTCCATCTCTGGATCGGGTACTCCATCTTGGCTAGTTGGCATCTCGTCGCAACCAAGTGCCAGTGCTACTGCAGCATCCGCTAATGTGCCATTACCCGCAGGCGGTTATAAACTCTTGATTGTGCCTTCCTATGAAGTGCCCAATGTCGTGGGACCCGAGCCAGGACTCCCCATTCGTTTACCATCGACTGGTGGCCATGGTGGTCATGGTGGTCGTGGTGGTCATGGTGGCCATGGTGGTCGTGGTGGCTATGGCGGCCTAGTACCCATTTACTAGTTCAACAGCTTCTCAAGTCTTAACTGAAATGAAGAAAAATTTAAAGAGAAATATACGTTCCAGGACGAGAATCTTTAATTAACAAAATCAAGTGTTTTATTTTAATAATGAAAGATTATTGCCTCCAGATTATTTAGCAAGGGAATTGATGAAACCAAAATCTCTTGATGTTTGGGTGTGTACTAGGATGTTTGACTCGGTTTTTTTCAAACCGGTTTTCTACGGTTTTTTCATTAATTATTGTACGGTTTTTTTGAAATCTGGATTTTTCGAATATCGAATAAATCGGTTTTATTAATCTCCAAAATCGTGTTTTTTGTAGTTGTCATTGAGAAATTAAGCAATTTTGTATAATCTCAAGTTTTAAAATTTGAGACTATGTATGAGTTGCAGATTATTGCCTCTCCTCGCTTTTCAGTTTTTATTTTTTACGTTTTGTCTTCTTTTTGGTGGCATATTTCATATTGTAAAAAGCATAAAAAAGCAATGGTGAAACATATTTAAAATCGCCAGTCGAGGAAACAGGGAATATAAAATATGTAAGACACAAGTCAGACGTTGATAATAACTTATTTTCCTAAATTCCCCTAGGTGGATTTATCCAATGTACACAATTTCTTACTCTCATTATGGCAAGTTCTGTTATTTTTCAAACGGTAGGAATATGTTTATGTATGTATGTTTATTTTAAAAGTGAGAGCAAAGAGTTTTTCAATTTTTTGAATCACTGTTGGGAACTACATACTTAAATTATGTATTAATTTTAATAAGCGGCATTAAAAGAAACCGGCTTTTCTTTTCGTCTTACGCTTGAGCAATAAATACGTAATTCATGGGTTTTGCTTCAGACTAAATTTTTAGACAATTCAACATTATATCATAAACTTATTTATGATGGAATATCCAATGAGAGATTTAAATGCTACTTTTACGTACAAAGAGTTTACCACTCAGATCGACTTTCGGTGTAGTAGAGTGGGGAAATTTATATGACAATAGGAAGTTGAGTTCGGGTTGAAGTTCAAAAGATACTCTATCAACCGTGCTCCCAGTTTCACATTCACAAATTTCCCTATGGATTCGGTTTGAATTCACATCTTTGGTGCTCCGAATTTCACATTCACATACATTTTTGTGAATTCAATCCGAATGCTTGGTTGTATGTGAAATGAAAATTAAATGACAAAAAGTGTGTAAATGTTTAATAATTTACGATTGAAATAATTTTAAAAATATTCTTTGATGTTTGTAGAAGCCATTTTTGACATTTCTGTATTAGTTATTCATTGAAATATGCGTATTTTTAAATGTTTTGCTGATGACTCCTCAAAAAAGCATACATGGCTTAATCCAAAAGGGAAATTTCAATAACAACTGTTTGTGAATTGCCTCAACGATAACCAATGTGGGTGACAGGGATGACCCGATATGCGAAGAAATTTGTGAAGTTAGGAGCACACTAATTCACTTTCACAGGAAATTTTTAAAATCACATTGTGGAATTGAAATGTGAAATTTGGAGCACGGCTGTATATTCGTACTCGCTTTAATTTGTATTTGTTGGTCAATAAAATAATAAATAAATGTTTTCAATTCGTTAGAGTTTTATCATCTCTTCTAACTATATAAAAACTATATAAGGTACATTTCAGCTTGGTTATAAAATCAGAAATAAAGAAATAAGAATAAGGAACGTAAATATAAACAGAATAGAGAGTACAAAATATTGTGTTGACTTTCTAAATTAAAAAAATCCATACACGGCATTTAACAGCAATAGTACAATCTCATATTTACAAATTTGGACGACATATTTTTCGTATATTTTGTTATCATATTTTGAAGAAAAAATATTGTTAGTAATGTATCGAAAAGCATATGTATATAAAAAGCTAAGATTAAAATTTTGAGAAAATAAAAAACGTAAAGGCGCATAAAAATTTTCATTAAAATTTCATATATTTCTTAGAACTTTAGAGTTTTCGGAGTATGCCATGCAATTTTTTAGTACATTAAACTTTCGTAGAATAGATGGACGTTTCAAGTGGATGAAAGTTTTTTGCCGCATTTACTTCCATAACAAGCAATTGCTTTGGAATTAGAACGCAACAGCATCGGAAGAAAAACAAATTTCAAACACCAACAATCATTCTTTTGCACTTACAAGATGCACTTTGTATACTAAAACTGAATCTACTACGAAGCTGCATACTCGAAACAATACTGTATTTTGTTCTAAATAGTGGAAATTAAATAAAAAGACAATGAAATTGACCTAAAACGTTTTAGTTCACGATATTCTTGTGCTGACCACTTAAAATCAGTACAGTTGTGTTTTCAAAGAAACTGGGTTTGAAAGAGGCATTTCTCGGCTAAAGCAATTGAATGCCCTCTATGGATAAACTTAGTCAACATAACCGGTTCGTGGTACACCATATTTCTATTCAAAATTATAAAAATTCCGCTTAACGAACATTTTACTACATAAATTATCATAGTTAAGTTCTATTTACTTCACATTATTTTTATTAATTTCTTCGTACATTTATCGCTTAAGTAAATGAAAATCTCGCTGAACGATGTCTTTAACGACTAAAACTGATTATTTACCACTTGAAAATTGCTGTTACTGCTTTTATACATTTAATCTACAGACATTGGCTATTAAGCACTTTGACCTAGCATCTGAGATTGCTACAGTTCAAAGTGCAAAGAGTTATCAGGTGATAAGAATTTGCAAATTAAAAGCAAGTACCTCCATCTTTCGTATTCTTGCTTAGTCGCAGCAACCAAGTGAGGGTTTATCTGCTCGCCATGTCACCGCAACGTTTTAATATCGCGCAGTATGTGGTGTCAAGCACTACACGAAACTTCGGCTACCATGTGAATGCATGTCGCCTATCCCCCCGACCACCACTACCTACAACTTGGCCGTATGCTGATTAAAACGCTTGAGAATCGGTGAAGTACAGAGTAGAGCTATTTACTAACATTTTGCTACCATAAACTGTATATTCTTTTAGAAGAAGAAGCAGAAAAGCCAAAAACGCGTTGAATACCATTTTCTTACCCCTCCCATGGGTTCTCGTAGGTATTTATGATTTGAAATCACGTTCCGTGCATTTAGACTTTTTTTTGCTTATAAAAGAAGTGCACTGAGTTTCTTTTAGTTATTAGTACAAATTGTGGAAGAAGCTAAAGAACTGCTTCCAGCTCGACCAATTCGTCTACAATTTAATCCAATATGAAACAGTTCGTGGTAAGTTCTTATTGCATTGCTGCCGATTCGACGTACTTGGCGCTTGCCTATGCTTTATTCTTGAGTTATTTCTGTATTAATTAGCTTCTTTTTACTTTTCAGTGTCTATCGTTGGCTATATTTGCTGCTGTGGTAACGGCAAATCCCTATGGACCACCATATGCCCCTATTCTAGTTCCAGCACCAAATTTGCCTACTCCTGGTGTAGCTCCAACTCCAGCTCCCAGCGCGCCATCTGGTGGCGTGCAACAAATAAGCTTGGCTGGTCTTTCTCACTTGGTGGACATCGATGCCATTGAGAAATATCTGAATGTCCCTGCTCCAGCTCCCCATGCTATCCACTCTGGATCGTATGCCCCTGCTACGTATATTGCGGCGTCCTCAGCCCCCAGCGCTGGAAAAGTGTTCTCGTCCAGCTACAGTGTTGCACCTGCACCAGCACCAGCACCGGCACCAGCTCCTGTACCAGCACCTACTAATTATCCACTTCCACCTTACTTACCTTACCCTGGTGGAGTGCCCTTAGTGGTACCGTCGGGCAGCTACATAAATCCAGCCTCACCACATGGACCTCATGCCGCTCCAGCTCCAAAGTACAAAGTCCTCCCTGCCTACGTCACTCAGATCAATCCCGGCAGGACCAGCTACAAAACCTACCAAACTCCTATTCAGTACAGCACTGTGACGCTTCCAGTCGTGCCATCGGGCCCTGTTGCCAATCTCTATGTGCCTAAACACGGCGGTCATGGTAGCTCTGGCCGTTACTAAACAAAAGCTGTTAACTCCTAATATTGGTTGGAGCAAGTGTTTATAGCAAAGAAATGTTTGGGCCAAGTTTTTATGCACTTGTTTTTGCTTAATAAAGAAATCAGTTTTTAATTGAATTCAATTGCTTTTATTTGTGTACGAGATTGCTGAATTTGTAAGAAAAGAGGTAATGGTTGGTCTTTATTACACAACGATTTGTAAATATTAAAAATCTAAGAAAATGTCAAAAGGTTTGGAAAGCAAAATGTTATAGCATTCAAAACCCATCTTAAAAACTAATATCAAACTTTGTTTTAAATTAATTAAATGAAAAGAACTGGAGAATGCAAAAAAGAGTGGTAAAATTTTTTATACTCGACTTATCAGATGTAGTGTTAGTGGAAGGTTTTATTTATATGAATATTTTTTAGGAGTAATAAAGCTTTAGGAGTTTGGAAATTAATGTAGGACATGAAGGTTGCAAATAATGCAAGTAAATAAAGGTTCTGCCGACTTTTTTACAAAAAAATGTTTTAAAAAGACTTAGCAGGTCGGATTTTAGGTGGGAGGAAGTGTCTCCAAGCAATCTCATGGTCTTCTATATTGTTCCTGTGTTTAAACCTCTGAGATGGTTACTCTGTTCTAGAGCTTTTGGTCTTTGTTGAGAGAAAATATCATCCAGGAAGCAAGTATTAATTGTGCAATCGAGTGTTTTGTGGGGTTTAATTTTTATTTTTATAAAAATCGTGGTATTTATCGAAACGAGATTTACTCGTTGAGTGGTTAATTGGAATATATTTCAGTAAAGGTTTTTGCTACTCACATTGAAAATCTAAAAAATGAAATAAATGGCTATTGGATATTTAGCGCATGGAATGACCAGGCATAGCGCTTCGTTTATTTGAGAACGGAGAATAAAATCCTATCAATGAAATAGCTGATGAATATACGAACCGGAAGTCTTTGGACTGTCTAAACGGTCTGGACTGAATTAAGGCAATAATGACTCGATTACTTTTAGAAAAGATCGGTCAAGGAAATGGCGAAATTTCTTTTCAAATAAGGAGCTGCGAACTCTACGGACCGATTATCGGACACAATCCCGAATTTCAACATGTGGTTGCTAAGGCCTTTAAGGCTTAAGCACAATAAGTAAACTTGCTAGAATGCTTGGAATCGAGTTTAATCAAATTCAATTCTCTCACGACGAACGAAAACCGCACTTGTTTTGATAGTTATGGCGTCAATAATGAAGAGGAATTTTTCTTTTTGTACTCCGAAATGAATGGCTTATCTGTTTCGTTCAAAATCTTGCCTATTCGACATCCAATACAACCATCTTCTGGTGATTTAAGCGGAAAGTTCGAAGTGCCACCTGACTCTGTGGTCTCTAATATGAACACCTGGAGACAAAATAACATTCACTTCCATCAATATGTAATAATGAGCAAAAGAGTAATAATGAACTATGTGGAAATGCTACTACTCGTTTATATGGACGTATTTAGGTACATACATACATATGTATGTTATATAAAAAAGTAAGTGCTTTTGAGTTGTTTGCAAAACAGTTAAAACCAGCGCCCGTCTTGTGGTGTTTGTATGTATGTTATTTATTTATGTTCGACATTCGCACTTATCTTATTTTAATAAACATATGTATTCAAAAATAGCTACGTTAGGTTCGAATGCACGTTGCAAATATTTCACACATTTTTTAACGACCAAACCAAAATGCCTAGAACGTACAAGTGAACAGCGCTTCGAGTGAATAATCTGACACCGGTGCTGTGCGCTGAAGTTGAAAATTATCACGACAGAGTAAGCGTGGCCTGAGAACGTTGGCCAAACTGTGCAATGCGCAACACCACATCGCGTTGCCCAGCCATTATTTGGGCTACAATCTGTGGGGCCTTTAGTTGGCTTGCCAGCGGATGGTTGGCGCGGCGAAGCCGTGTCTGTGAATTATAGATTTAGTCACGTAAGGCCTAACACAACTCGATGCAATTCCAAGTACTCACTATATAAAAGCAAAACCATGGCAATGTGACGCGACATTAGTTAACGATTTGCAGCGTAAAAAACACGCATTAGAATATTTCCAAAGAACTCGACAACTCGGAAAATTTAACAAAAAATGTTCCGTTTCACAGTTTACGTTGTGGCCATGGCCGCTAGTTTGTGCGCGTCTGCGTTGGCTTCTAATTACGGCGGACCCGCTCCGGTTCCAAGAGCTTATAGCGTATCGCCATCCGCAAGTATTCAATTGCCCGAGCTTGCTGAAGCTCAAGCTGCAGCGCTGACAAATGGCGCTGGCGCCAAAGCGACCGCTGCCAAAATCAATTCAATTAAATGGGATTTAATCAACTTGTATGGCCACGAAATTGGCTACCCATTGTTGGTCAAGAAATACGGACCATTGACATCCTTATATTCAGCTGCGCTACCACCACGCAGCTTTGTTGGAAAGACCGATCCCGGTAAGTGACCAAATTAAACAAATAAATTTTGCAAATTTATTCATTCGCTCTGCATTCATTACAAATTTCATATTTCATTTTACCAACCTTAAACTTTGGCTAATTATAAATATTTTCTGGTTTTTTATAGCTTTCTTGAAAGATTCTTATGGCAACATTAGGTATGTCGGTGCAAGCTCCATCGGTGCCATGGCTGTTTAAAATTGCGGCGCTTGAACCGTGATTGTGAGTTATTTATTTGTAATGGAAGCCTTAATCTGCAAGAAGCTTAAAAAAATAAAAGCTAAATTTGTTTAAGTTAAAAATTCCAGTGTTTTTCATTCGATATGTGTTTTATTAAATAGGGGCTTCTGAAAGCGATTTATTCTGAGGCAGTAAATTCCAGAGTACCGAAATGTGTAAGAAAAATGAGTAAAAAAAGGCTGTCTTCGGCTATGCTGAAGGCTTCATACCTTTCATGAATGGAAGAATTGTAAGGGAGCCATATGTTTTTTTTATTCGATATTAAAGATTTTGATTGCTATAATAGTCCCAATAATAATTAAGATTTGTGCGAAATTCAAGTCTTTAGCTTATTAAATGAAGGAGTTATGGCCCAAAATGCAATATCCAAACTATCGGTTGTATGGCCGCTATATGGTATATTTATCCGATTTTAATGATTTTCACTGCTAAAAAAGTTCTCAAAATAGCTATGATTTGTGCAAAATTTCTAGACTTTAGCTGCTTAAATGGAGAAATTTTCGAGCCAACCAGAATATCTGAACAATCGTTTGTATGGGAGCTATTTGTTTTATTTATATGATTTTAACTCTTTATATAGAGCTAATAATATCGAATATTCTTCCAAAATTTTAAACCTCGAGCTGCTTAAGCAAAGGAGTTATGAAGCAAAATATAATATCTGAACAATCGGGTCCTACATAGTACGTTACAGTCGTCTGATCTGGCCGGCTCCAACAAATGTCGAATAAATTAAAAAAAGTCATCTGACTGCCAAGTTTCATTCAAATAGCTCAAACATTGAAGGACTAGTTTGCGTTCAAACAGACGGACAGACAGACAGACAGACGGACATGGCTAAATCGACTCAGCTCATCATCTCTGTGCCGATTATAATTAAATACGCTCAAATTTAGATATTTAAAATGTGTAACAAGGCGAATTGATTTAAGGTGGTAGCGATTCAAAAAATGCAACCCTTTGGTGGGTTATTGTCAAACTTTATCTCCTTTGTATTTAACTTTCGCGAAATAATTTTTAAACTATTAGGGTCACCGCAAAAAGTTATAGTGAACCATATGTTGAAATTTCCTGTAGTTAAAGGGAACAATTAATTATTTGCAACTAAACAATTGATATTGACAACCAACCACCAATGTGCTGATTGATTAACACCGCCTTTAATGAATTCGCCTTGGTGGGTAATTTACAACAAATTTAACTATGTTACATACATTTAAAATTTTTTTGTTTTGACTTAAACCGACCGGGACAAATACATATGTATGTACATGCAGGCATGTATTCACAAAACCTAACGTATTTAAATTTTCTCAATTTATTAATTTAATTTCAGCTTTTATTTTTTCGTTTTATTAAATTATTTGTATATATAATGAATTAAATATGTAGCATGTGTGTATATAAGTACGAGTATGTAGGTATTGTAATGTATTACTAAGGCATTTCAATATAAATACAATATCATTATTAGTAATATTATAAAATCATGAACAAAATTATCTAACTTGTAGCTTTTCGCCAACCGTGAAATTATTAGATGAATTCATATGTATGTATGTATGTATATGTATGTATATATGTGTATGCATATTTTTTAATGAAACTGAAGCAGTTAATTTTTGCTCTTACGTGAAGCCATGTACATAAAAAAGTATAACGAAAGCTCTTATGCAAATAAAAAGTTACACTAAAAACGAGATGAAAGCTCTGCAGGGTGAATAAGGAACCTAATCAGAGATTTCTGAAGAATTTCAAGCTTAAAGCTAATAAAATAAAATTTGAAATTACCATAAGCATAGCTTCAACACAATGTGTATCTCGAGAAATTCCGAAAATGCTAGTTCAACGAACTTCGCTCATTTTTATTTTCGTAAACATCGTTCGTATTTTATTTTCCAATCCTTTTTACAATTGTTAACTCGATTTTGAGAAATATTTAAACGCAATGTTCGTTAGTTGATTGCAGATTTCGGGTAGTGTTACATAAAAAACTCGTTTGTCTACAAATTTCAGAGGATCGCTGAATCAAAAACTAATGAGTTGTAATGCTCACGTTGAATAGTTCAAAAAAAAAACTCTCGCATTTTACAGCTTTGTTTTTGTTTGTGGTGCGCTCTCTCTCTCGTATTATTGGGATAGCTTATATTTATTTTAGAAAAATCTCAATTATATACTAGTATATATATATATGTATGTATTTTAAATGTTTTTTGTTTTATAATTTTCTTTTAACAAAAATATGACTGGTAACAAAAATTAATTGTAAATTAAATAGGACATAGTTCAGTTTAGATGGTTTATTTGTTGTTCATTTGCTTAATTTGAAAATACATGAACCGCTGCGATGTGAACGCTGTTGTGGGACTTCTGGCTTGTAGAAAAGCTCCAACGCTGTTTGAAGACCGAAGCAGTGGTCGATGTTGTATATTCTCTATATTTTATTCCGTTGTAAGATTATGGTTTGCTTTGTTGTTGTCGTTGGTGGTATTTTCCGTTACTTCATAAACTTTAAATTACAAAAAATGTGCAGTTGTGTTAAATTGTTTATTGTGAATAATTTATTCGGTAATCGTTCTTGTTGTCTCCTGAATGTAAACCTGGGAGCCGGGAATAGAGGAAGTGGTGACGAAAGTGCGGTGCTTGGCGCGAATCATGTTCAAGTTGGTTTCGGCGCAATCGGCACGATCTTCGGCAGCTTCGAGTTCACGCTGGAAACGGCGTACGCGGGTCACGGACTGTTGGGACATACCCTCCTGAGAGGCGAATTGAGATACAAAAACAATGTTGGTTAATAACAATAATCAACTTTCTCGAGTTTGCAAATAAAGATTGTTGGAATTAAGAGAAAAGCGCTAGGCGACAATGGCAGCGAGCGAAGCGCCGCTGCAAAGCAAGTTGGAGCAATCGAAGAACTTCTTCGATTCGAACAGAGCGATTATGTCCTAATAAACTCGTATAAGTAGCACAAAGACATTGAAGTTTTGAGATTTGTAAATAATTTAGACTAAATATAATCCGGTGTAAGAATCTTGAAAATAAAAATTTCGCCTTTAGGTGAACCATTACAATAACTCAATGATGAATAGTATTTGCCTCCAAAAATGCACAATAAAGCAAGTGTAGAAAAATGCAAACAAAAAAGTTTATTTTATTTAGCTTTTCTTCTTCATAATTCCTTACATTCATTCCAACAATCTCCTAATTTTGTATACGCTTTATTTAATCACAACAGAGTATGAGCATGTTACCTGTTCGGATAGTTGACGTTTGAACAAGTTAACCTTGGCGGTGGACTTGTCCAAAGCTTCCTGCAACAAAATGATGTTCTTCTGGTCCTCCTCGCATTGTACAATAACTTCTTTGACAGTGCGTTCCTTCTTTCTCAAGATCTTGATGGTCTCGGCGTGTCTCCTCTTCTCTTCCTCCAACTCCAGTTCCAAGTCACGTACGCGGGCCTCCAACTTGCTGATGATACGTTTGCTTCCAGCTACAGCATTCAGCTCAACCTCTTCCAAACGGATGGCCAAGTTCTAGGTAAGATGAGAATAATTTTAAAACAATCAACATAGCTGTGATCGATGCCTGTCTTACCTTGACTTCAACTTCCAACGACTTCTTAATGGTTTCCAATTTAATGATGCGCTCTTGCTCTTCATGTATTTGTTCGATGGTGTGCTTCAGTTCAACCTAAAAGTGGAAAGTTTATTTGAGTGGTTTTAATTATAGCTGCGTTAAGTTTAACTCTTTAACAAAATTATGTTTTCACTTACTTGAACCTTCTGGTAGCGCTCGTCACTGATTCTCAATTCTTTGGTGACTTCCTCGTAATCAGTGGCGACAACCGACAATTCTTGTTCCAACTTCGACTTCAACGACACCAAGTTGACGTTGACGATGCTCAGTTCATTGATGCGGGTCTGCGCCTCCTCGTACTGCAATTCAACGGTGCGCTTAGAACGCACAGCGCTGTCCAAATTCGAGCGGACCTCTTCGAGTTCACCGCTGAGTGCAGCCAAGCGGCGCTGAGCCACATTATACTGATCCAAAGTAGCCTGCAACTGGCGTTGAACATCCTCGTAGTGGGCCTGCAATTCGGTCAATTGCAACGACTGCTTCTTGATAACCTTCTGCAAATCGATGTTGGTCTTATTGGCCACATCCAAGGACATCTCCAGTTCGGTGATTTGCACCTGCAACTTCTTCTTGATGCGTTGAACTTCGGTCTTCAAGCGGGTCTCGGCTTCAACCACGCGAGCGCTCAATTGTTCGATTTCAATGGCGGTTTGTTTGCTACAAATGACGCGAAGAAAGATCAATGGGATGTAAGTGAAAATGTTGGGAGAGGCTAGTAAAAAAGGTATTTCAAATACAATTATGTCACTATGTGATTTGGAGATTAATATTTCGTAGTAACGTGAATTACCTCATCTTCGTTTATATTTGTATAGAAATATTCGAATTAGCTTTATTTATTTGTGCTTTGTCATATCCCGAGACCACCTGCTTGCTTTTTATTTGAATGTTGCTGTTATTAACAGCATTCGCCAAGCAGCTATCTCTAGTTATTTGGCAACTAACTATATTTTCAAAAGATATAAGCAACATTTGGCTGTCGCCCTTATATACTAGACACGAACCAATAGAAATGTAAGTGGGAACAGTTTCACAAAAGCAGAGACGTGGTAGTTTTATCTTTCTAGAAAGGATAAATATTAACTTCTGCTGCTGCTGCAGTCGGCAGTCAAGTCTAGTTCTGAAATAGCTTAAATATGTAATATTAATGCAGCCTTCGTAAATTACTTGTAGAAACAAAGTCTTTTCATGGCCAACCTGTGTGAGATTGCCGTGAGCAACTCTTTCACAATCTCATACGAGTATTAAGCATGAAAGAGGAAGTGCCAGGAGGCGGGAGTCAAAGAAGCCAATACTCGTATGAAAATCTTTAAAGAGAAGGTGACGCAGCCAAGGCTCACATTCCAATGCAGATTGTGAACACAAAGGTTTCCAACGTATGTTAACATCGAACTTGTCACAATTACTCGAATTCCACCCATTGATAGGCTTTTTTTTTACATGAGTGCCATTGCGAATGTTTGTTCGGATGTATCATGCGGCTAAAATTAGCTGATTGTGTTGTTGCGATAGCTGACGCTACGAATTTTCTTATAGAACATTATGCAATGCTATTATAATGTTTCTTTATTTAGGGCTTGATGCTGAATTGACATTTTTATCGGGTTGTTGTGACTCAGCGTGTAGGAATGGAAGATGTTGGTAAATTTGGCAGCATTGCACAGGTGATTGCGCCGCTGCGGTATGTCGATATTTGGGTCGCTATGGTTTCGGCAATGATGACTACTTGGTGATCATTTAGCAAATTTACTTAAATACATACATATGTACATACATACATATATGGGGAGTGAGGTTCGACGTATTGCCGTTATATGCACTTTGCACCTTAAATTGACGGCCGAATATGACTAACAAATTTAAATTGTGTGAAAAATAAATAAGGTTATATACACCGCGAAAAACGAAATAAATTATAGCAAATTAACTGCCACCAAGTAAGAATCACGACTTTAACATATGCTTTAGACGCTTAATCGCAAAAGTTAGTGTACAGCCCTTTTTAAATTTAGACAACAAAAATTCTTTAACAACATTCTTTTACACTGCAGTGTAAGTCGATATGAATTTCAATTCGAAGGCCTAATGTTTTTATTTTCTGAATTGTTCGTTATTTAAGAGATTTTCTATCGAATAGAACTGCAGAGTATTTTACCAGAATTCAATAATTTTTGTGAGAACGCAATTTTAATTATAATAAATTGCAAATTTGAAGTTTCTAAAAGATACCATAGATTTTTGATACTTTTTTTTTGCAAGGGCCGAATCAAGAATTCGACATTTTATTGAGTACTGAAAATGGCATATACTCGCATAGCGGTGATCTGTAATTTTTTGACCATCAGCGTATTGAATTTAGTTAGACAGCATTTGAAAAGAAAAGAAAAAAAAATGCTTTCAGATGACTCAAACTTTATTAAGAGGAATGATCATTGGGCGTAGATATATGTATGTATGTATATGTATGTATGCACATACATACATATATAATCATTTAGCTGTACACGCAGATGTATGTATGTACGTATGTACATATGTATATGCATTCCGTTCCGCTTTGTTTCATTTCGCAATGGGTGTTTCAAAATTTTTAGATTGAGCTCCCTTAGCGATTGTCTTGTTTTCGTTTTTTATTAGCAATTTTGTGAGTACTAAGTGCGTTTACTTATAAATACATATTTATTTACATGCATATGCTTGTGGCCAAAAGAGTCATAAAGCATCCATTTTCTCGCAAAACAAATGTTTGAAATTAAAATTAAAATTTTTTGATTGGAAATTCGCTGTTCATTTCATGAGTTTTTTACGCTGGCAAATCTGATCGAAGTGATTAAATTCAGTCAGCTAAAAATATCATTAGTTGTGTATTTTTAAAATACTTTTTTAGGTTAACACCGTTAATAAACGTATGTACGTATTTACATATCTAACGTATAATCAAGATGTAAGACCAATATTCCATTGGGTGTATGTTAATTGCTCTAGTAGCATAGAAAATAAAGCCACTGAGGCTCGGTGTTGCCCACAAAAGGGGTGAAGCGGAGCGCATTGTTTAATGGTTTTTTTTTTGGGTTCCAATCATACATATATGACCATGCAAATATTGTAAGTGAAATTCATTTATAGTTCATTTCATTCGCCCGCATAAACTGTTTGCGCTTGCACAATTTCCCCCAGCATGATGATGATCGATTGCCACACAGCTATTCAGTACATTTACTTACATACTTACATACTTACACACATTCCTATGCACATATGCACTTAGCGATTAGCTAGCTAGCGACATCCCTGACCGCCTTCTTTACCCTACCGCTCGCCGCTACCTCGTAGACATTGCAAAACTGCCCATTTCCTCATATGTACGAGTATATCAAATAAATAAGGCATCTCAATGGTAGTTTTACAAAAATTCTAAATTTTATGAGCTACAGAACGCTTGCAAAATCATTCGCATGAAATGCATTTTTTTCTATTTGTTTTGCATTTGCAAAGCAAAATTCATTCGATGGTTGCCAAAAATAATGCGAATGCACATTCAGCAAACATTTTTTGCAACGAACGCTTCGCATTGAAGAAGTGAAGAAAAAATGCGCGAATAAATTTGTTTTCTAAGATCAGCAGCATATTTTTTTTCTTCATTTATTTTGTAAATGTTAGGGCTAGCGAATAAATGAGTTAAATAGGCGAAAACATTAAAAGCGATGAAGGAAAAATATTGCGAGTATAAAGATACAACTGCATTGAATTGAAAATTTAATCACTTTAATTGAAAACAGCATTTTTAATGTATGTATGTATGTATGTATGTATGTGTGTGGATATGTGCGTGTATGTATGTGGTTTGCTGTTCGGCTGCGTCCTAAAAGGTATTTCATGCGTTTGAATGTTAAATAACTTGAAGGTATGCGCATATCGCAAGTGGATGAGGGGGTCGCGGGCGTCTGAGGGACATGAAAATGTTAAATTTTTACCTCTTCGAAACGCCAATTTAATGAGAATTCATGTATTTTCAAAATTATGTGGTAAGTGATTTAAGATTGCAGCCTCTCAGCTAACAAGTTGGAGCGAAACAAAAGTAAAATCAATCCAACCAATCATCTGAAGCTATGAAAGATACTAAACACCCACTCTTCAACTTGGTCGATCTAAGCCAAAAACCACCAAAAAAAAAAATAGCTCAACTTTGAGCTAGACTCATATATGTACATATATGCTAACCAAGATTTTTTAAAAATGTTTGTCCCCCACCCTTTGTTCGTCATCAGTTCTGTTCACAATCTCCTAGTGCTGCCAATATAAGTAAGTATAGTCCTTTAGTTTTGGATGCGTGCGCATCACCTTACGACATATCCAACACTTATCTTCTATGCCACACCTGGAATCTGCGTAAAACTCCACCGTCTTCTGGTTGAGCGTCGACAGCTGACGCTTGACATTGTACAGCGACGAGGAGACACGATGGTCTAGCTTGTCGACTAGACGATCATCCATCAATTCGATGTGATAGGCATGCGAGGAGATGCGACCCTCCGGTGAACCGGAGCGTACACGGCTAGCAGCACGACTTGATCGTATTAGTGCCTGTGCCATAAAGTCCTCCTCATCCCTTTTGGCGCTTTTGATGTTGCGCTCCGATTCCGAGATGAGCGCTTGAGCAATGGCAGTGGCGGATTTGCCGCGAATCGAACGCTTGAATTCATCCGTCATGCGAATGCAATCATTGTCTAGTTCCATTTTGCGTATGCGGTGCAGTAAACGTACAGTGTCTTGACGTATTAGATCCTCTAAATCCTGCTGACGGCGGCGACGACGTTCACGTGAGCGATCTACTACCGAATCCGGTTCAATATGCTTGTGAACACGCGCTGCGTCGGCGAGTTTTATCACACTGAATGGCGTGCGCTTCTTAACGCGAAAGTCAAGCAAAATTTCATCTGCACGGTGCGCACAGGCACGCGACAGGCGCAGCACTTCGTCTGCGTCGTAGCGGCGCACAGGGTTCGAGGGACGGTACTGTCGCAGACCGCGTTCACTCGACCACGGCAAGTGCGGCGGATCGACATTCAGTTTCTTTGTTTTCGCATCCAAGTAGTCGAGCATGGGCTGATAGAAGTTCATTGTGTAGCCATAGTTGTCCTCATAGGTGTGCGCCAAATGGCGTGTACGCGATGGGCGCAATCTGTATGTGAGCGCCATTGTTTTTGGCAGAGATCAACGACTAAGAACGCTAAGATGAAGAGTCGGGGCGTAAAGAGAGGTTCAGGGGTAGGAATGGATGTTTGCAGCTAGGGAGGCTATAAACTGTCGATTTGTAGCGAAAGGGAAATATTTACAAGATGAGAAACAGCTCTTTCAAGTGTATTCTATGTGTTTGTGGTGAGTCGTTTTGTTTTGTCGGGGATCAGTGGTCAGTGCGAGCAGTGATGCTCTTGTCAGTGCGTATTTAATCGTTGAATCCCAGTTGGCTGTGTATGAGTGAGTACAATTAGAGAATACAATTGTGCAGTACTTGAGAAACAATTATTTAAAATTATATCAAAAACACCAAAGGACCGAGCAGTCTGCAGTCAGGCACTGTCGCATAGGTGCAGCGAAGACAGAATATTGTTTCGACGTGTCCGGCTGACGTTGCTTTTTGGTTGCGCTAGTTGGTGGTTTGGCTGTAGTTTGTTGCTTTGTTGCTTTCTGGCGTCATTCACATTCGCGATTTTCGAGTTTTGCTGAGTTATGCTACTTTGCAGTTGGCTATTGAGCTTGTTGCTCAGTTTGTTTTCGCTGGCTAGCGCAATTGTCGTAATGTTGGCGATATCTATAAAAAGATTTAATGAATTCAAGTAATCGATGCTACATACATAATATGTACATATGTTCAGGCAAAATATGTATATTTTGTTTTGTTTATTTTTTCAACGATTTGGCTTCCGCAAGGAACATCTTTTAATGATTGACCTGCTCTGTCCACCTCTGCCTTGAGTTGTCATAATGCAAAAACTTCAAAGTTATTTCAAAACTCTTGAAAAAATCCCTGATTTAATTCTTTGGGCTGCGCTATGTCACTCAAAGGCCAAAGCAGAGCAGAGATATTTGCCTACCTTCCACCACTATTTATTCCCAAATCGTCCAGTTAGGTTCGCGGTGATTCATTTGCTTCACCAATTTGAATTCTCGAACTAATTTTGCAGCTGAGTTGATTGTGTAACACACGAGGTTGGAGCCTGTTGCACTAAAATTTTCATAAGAAATTCAATCTTTTTATAACACTTCAGTATTCCATTTCGCCACACTTACTCAAACCACTCACTATTCAAAAGTAGCGTTTGGGAAACTCAAAATATCAAGATTGAGTTTATCAATTGTTCAAAATTTTCCACAATCGCATCAAAATTCTCGATCCGATGCTGTGTCCCCAATTCTGCAAATCGTACTGATGCAAAATGGGTCAGTTAATACAGAGTGTCGATTTTGGCTATTGATTGATCAAATCGAATCGATTAGGTACGAAGTGACAATTTTAATGTTCTGGGGTGCCAATACATACATACATTTACTTATGTACAAATGTACATATGTTCTACATATTACACAGGTAGTATCAGCAAACCAGGCTGATCTGATTTTTTTTTATATTATGAGACCCCTAAACTGCCTTGTCTTTTACTTTGTGTACATAAATATTTTCAAAACAAACTGCCGTTTTTATAAGCGGCAAATTTGCAATTTTGTAGTTTGGCACATCAGAGGTTTCAAGTAACAACAAAATACATAGGATTTTCTCATGCTGCTACCTGTTCAATATGCTTAGTGTAACTCGATTCTCATTCATATGAAATCTCATCCCCAAATCACAATGAGTTAGAAAATTGAAATTACAAACTATCACTTACCGAATAGCCTCGACTTCTTCATCCTTCTCGGCTAGGCGGCGTTCGGCGTCGTGGCGGTATTGGTTGAAGTCAGAGGACAGGCGTTGAGCGCGTTGCTCCTCAGCCTTGCGAGCCTACAAAAACATACGACTTGTTTATAATCTTGCTCAATATTTTTGAGTTTTGTTATGCTTACAGACTCAGCTTCCTTGTAAGCAGCGGTCAATTCCTCACGTTCGTTCTCCAAGCGACGGAGCTCCAATTCCAACTCATGCAAACGGCGAGTCAATTCACTTACTGTGCTCTTGGCTTCATGGAGATCATCTATAATAAAACGCTCAAGTATTAAGATATTGAAAATTTTCATAAAGTTGTGCAAGTATATTGTGAATGTACACACCTCCTAATTTCTTGTTCTCACGCGCCAATTGGTTGTTAGCATCCTTGACTTTATCCAGTTCATGAACGGTGCGCTGCAACTCGGCATGCTTGTTCTTCAGATCACGTTGACTAGTCTCAAACAACACGATCGTTTCATCGAGACGGCTCTTCAATTCAATATTATGCTTCTCCAGGGTGTTGACCGATTTGGTCAGTTCGCGGCAATTGCTATTTGATTTCTCCAAATCAATTATGAGCACTTCAACTTCGCTGACCAAGCGGGTCTTTTGTTTCTCCAAATTGTTGATCTTTACGACCAATGTTTCAACATATTCCTCTAGCTCGGTGATGCGCACTTGGTATTTACGACGAATATCTTCGACCTCCTCAGCGCGGGCAACTACTTCAGTCTGGTATTTGTTTTGCCAGGAAATAGCATCGGCATTGACTTTGACCAGCTGACGTTCCAAGTCAATACGAGCTTCCGATTCTTCTTCGAGTTGGATGCGAATCGATTGCAATTCAGTTTCAACTTGATGAAGGGAAGATTCCAACATAGAACGACGACGGTCTTCATCTTCCAAACGACGGCGGGCATCCTCCAATTGTGAGATGACTTGACTTTTGGAATATGAGACAGTGTCCAGTTGGCTCTTGAGATCTTGGACGTCCTTGATCAATTCAATGTTCTCTTGCGAGAGGCGGGTCTTATGCGATGTAATATCGATGACAGTGCGATTTAATTCCTCAATTTTCACATTTAATTCGGAGATCGACACTTCCAGCCTTTCGACATGCTTGTTGGTAACGATTCTCTCCTTGTTGTAAGATTCGATTTGAGAGATATATTCGTAAACTTCGGCCTGGAACTTGGATTTCTCCTTCTCAGCCCTGAACGAGTACGCAATTTATATGTATAAGCAAAGAAAATAGAGAGAAAGTAATTAGTTGTTTGTAAAGGAACCCCGGTGGAATTTATAATTGTGAATATAGAATACTTAGACAGCAGCAGTTGGCAGCGGTAGCGGTAAAATTGGTTGCATGGACAGCGGTGGTTTGCTGGGAAAATCTATGTAACTGAGCATAGTTTTGCATCGAGCCGCAGATAAAAAATCTTTCAGTTAGCCGACTGCATTTGAAACTTATTACTTATTTAGTACGTGAAAAGCTATTTTATGCATTTTTTGACTGATAGTAGGAAAATGATTTGTGGCAGATGTGGGTCACTGCATGGACTACCACTAAAAATATGCATGAAAGAGCATTCTCCGTGTGGACTGGGCAGTCCGGATAGAACTGAAAGATCGACTGTGGGCGTGTGCATGCGCCACTAGCTCAAAATATTTTAAAATGAAAGAAATTCAAATTAAATTATACGATATGAAAAAATCATAATTCAAAAAAAAATTACTGAGTAATTGCAACTGAATGGTATCATTTGCTGTAATTAACATCTGCAGTGTGATTTATTATTATTTTTTACGAGTTTCTTATATATTTCGTTCGCTGTGCAAAAAAGTATCGAATTTCCATAAAGGTGAATTTGTCAAAAAGAGACAACAACAATAATACGCTAAATATTACTGAAATACTGAATCAAAGACATATTTGGATCGACAGTGCGGAGAAGCGATCGCCGGCCCAACAAAGTGGCGGCCGTGCGGCAAAAAGGCTGCGGGCGACGCTAGCCGTGTGAAAAAATGTGTAGGAAAAATTCAAAATTTCTATAAATAATCGCACACATATTTCGACTTTACTTATACATATATGTATGTATATACTTATATACGTACGTTGTTTTGTATAAGCAATGGACATTTGAAAAAAGAAGGAAACAATAAAATATGCAACAAAAAAAGAGAAAAAGTTGCGTATACTTTATTAAGTGGCCAATTGGCCGGTGCGAAAGGTGCTTTTGTGGCTAAAGCTTTCGCCGGATAACAACGATCTTCGAGGAGTAAAGAATGCAGTAGGTGTACTTAGCATAGCGGTGGCCCGATAGTGGGAGCGGGACAAATAGTTTGGGGCCTAAGCTCAACGCACGAAAGTGCGCAAGACCGCAGGTGAAAGCCCCTTGCAATCACAAGCACTCTCAATCGTGTAGGCGGGAAGCTTCACACCAGGAAAATACATAGTGCGATAAGGTGCAGCACAAGTAATGAGAAAACGTAATTAAAAATGTCAAATTTAAAGTTCAATTAAATCAATGCATTTCCCAGTATCGAATGAAAGTTCACCGAAAATATGCACACACATTTTCATATTCTGCTGCAGAGCGCAAACGCAATGAGCAACAGCGGGGCAACTCGCATTTGGCGATCTTCTGTGTGTGCCGGTAGCCTTGAAAATCGTTTCGATACATACATACATACAAATGTATGTTTTATTTTTGGATTTTGGAAATATGAGATTTCAACAAGCACTTTTCGCAATTTCTTCTGCCTGTGTGCAAACACATAGAATTTGATATGAATTATTATTTACAATAAAAGAGTATTTATGTTTATTAAAACCTCTTGCATATTTCGACAGCATAAAAAATAGTAATGGCCAGTGTAAATATTTTCATCGCTACTGATCGGCGCATCCCACTGTGCAAAGCGCATTGCACTCAATTATTTATTTACTTGTGTAGCGAAACTTTCCGCATATAAAATGCAACGTCTTTGTATAAACATTTTTAACAAAATATTGCTGACTTTTGGCTAACACAATTTCGAGAATGCGCAAACGGTGTCGAATCGGCCTCGATGCAATTTGGGTTTGTAGTGTGAAGTTCACACATTGGTTTGGTTGCAAAGCGGTTATGAGCGCTGAAGCTGGCCAAGGTAATCGCGAGAGGTGTCAATTCAGAAACCCTGACCCAAAAAATTTCATAGTTGCATTACTTTTTGGACTACTTTTACTCGTAATATAATTGTGTCATTTTAAGCTCATTTAATACCAGCGCTGGCTAAGCGAAGCGATTGCAGCGAATTATTTTCAAAGCGAACGTGCGTTGATTGTTACTCGTCGTACTAGTGACATAAAACTTACCTAGACTTCGCTTTCGTTAGGATTTCAACTTGTTCTTGGAAATCCGTAATAATTTCGTTGTGCTTCTTCTTCAGAAGAATGGCAGTTTCTTCGGATTCGAGATGGACATCCTCAAGCAATTTGCGGAGCTTCAACAATTCAGTATCACGCTTGCGATTTGCCTCAAACTACATGAAAATGTTAATGATACGGGCGTGAAGTTAATAACAAATTTTTTAATGTTGAACACTTTTCCTAAATAGCATTTGTCTACCTGATGTTCAGCGCCGCCTTCAGCCTCCTCGAGACGTTCGGACATCTGAATGACCTGAACACTGAGATCGGCTTTCTCGCGTTCGATCTGCAAAATGCGAAATTCATTAGAAACTAATAAAAAAATGTATGGAAGGCAAACAAGTTTTGGTATAACAGAAATTCACAAGAAAATATTTTAAATCTAATAAGCGTATTTGTTTACAATTGTGAATGTTTCAATCACATGTTTTCATTTGATAAAGACAATATTAAGAAAATCTTAAATAACTTACTCACTTTACCTAGTTCGATAGAGATAATCATTTAAATCTATTTACTATCATTTATGTATACAAATAATAAACTCCACTTTGACACAAAAAATTTAACTTGACAACAAGTTTATTTCCTTCATTCTTTTGTTACATTCATGCCATTTTTCATAATTTCTTTGCTAAGTATTTTGTTGAGTAATCGGTTGAACGATAATCGGTACCTAGTACAATTTACTCGTTTGTACCTTTAGCTGCAGATTGTTTTCTTGATTTCAGGTCTTTAACAAATTTCTTCCCTTAAAATTACTCAACGCTTCTACAAAATTTATTAGGCAGACTCCGTCAGTCTTTTATTGTATTCAACAAAAAATTTGGTTTTAATTTGATTCACTGACTGTTTTTCTGATAGTGTGAAAAGTTAATGTGCATTCAGAGAAAGACTTTTCGGAACTTTTGTCTAATTTCTTTTGGCGTTCTGCAACCTTCAGTTAAAGTTTTAACTTCTATAAAAAATCAGAGACTTTTTTTAATTGATAAAGATACGAGTACCACTTCATGTATTGCACATTATCTATTGATGGATTTTTGCATTGAAGCTATTTGTTAATTTTATTTCGATATTGTTATTTATATTAATAATATTTATATATGGGTTATTGATCTTCAAGCGGGTTTCAAGCGAAAAGATCCCCGCACAAGGTTGAAAAAACAATTCCTATATGAGAATATCACATAAAATTGAGGACTAATAATATAGGAGAAAATTTAATTTTGTGGCGCGACATGATCTTCACAAATAATTTGACGCTTACAATCAGTGTTCGGCTGAGCAAACTCCTTAATATTTCGGGTGATTGGGCAGCAGTTTTTCCTAAAGTCCAGGACCTACCGACTTGTGCCGACTCCGAACGGCAAATGTATTTAATAAGAAGCTTTTTCATGGCAGAAATACCCTCGGAGGTTTGCCATTGTCTGCCGAGGGGTGATCGCTATTAGAAAACAACTTTTTCTATGATTAAAATTTTGCTTGCCCTGACTGAGATTTAAACCTCGAACTCGGCCACAGTTTAGCCAGCTGAAAATGTTATATTAGTTTGCAACAGACGTGTCTGTCTTGAAAATAAAAATGATTCAATCACCACAAGGAGATGAGGACATAGTTCGTTTTTTTTAATAGCCGTCAATCAGATCAAATCGGACAAAGAGTATTTAATTGAAGTTTTATCATTTTCATATTATGCGACTTTGAATGGAGATTTCCAGAGGAAAAGTTATTGCGGTCGATTAATAAAATGATCCTAAAGTATGAAAAAGTCTCATGACTTAATTTTAAATAAATATCCGCATAACAAAAAGTTCCTTTTTCGTACGCAGGGTTATCTACAGACAGTTGCTTCATCGATTCGACCTTCCCTTAAGATTGGAGTAACGAAAACGGCTAATATTTGTACGCCATATAAAGTTTCAGATTGCATACATAAACCATCCTTTATTAAGACCTTCAAGGTTATAATACGTGTTAAGCGATAGTGAATGCAATTAACAAAAAATGTCAAGTCTGGTGCACTGACGGATCCAAATTTGTTAACGGGAGCACTGGGCCGTGGTATTCGGAACTAGATTTCAAAAAAGTGTCTCGATGGGTCTAGATGACAATAGTGTTATTCGCTGACTGATATCTTGGCAGAAAGACTAATGGGGCCACAAAAAACATCATTACAGACAGCCAGGCAGCCCTAAAGGCATTAGACTCCTTCAAGAAAGAATCAAAGCTGGTCGACAGTTGCTAAACGGTACTATACTAATTAAGATCCGACAACAGAGTCGCTTTGTGGTGGGTTTCGGGTGACGAGGGTTCGGAAGGCAATGGAAGAGCTCCTAAGAAAGTGGAAGAACTCAATAATCTCACGGGCTAATAGACAATCCAAGAAGTTTATATGTCCGTCCCGTGAAGCATCTGAAAGACTACTCAAGCTCAGCAGAGAGGCTACTTGACAGGCCTCAATAGGCTGAGATACCTTCTTTATAAAATGGGGCTCTCAGGGGTAGCGCACTGCAGGTTTTGTGCCCTGAATAAGGACACCTCTAAACATATATTGTGTGAATTGCCGCATATGACTAAACTCAGGCTTATACACCCTGGGGAGCGACGATCATCTCCATTCAGAATATGGACAACGAAACTCTCCAAAGTGCTTAATAAACAGACTAAGGATGGAGTGACAGCTTAAAGGGCTAGCACATTAGATCTTTATAGGTCGCAACGCTACTATGACCTAACAATAATACGAATATATACATACATGTATAAATACAGATATGTAACTTATTACTATGAAAAATCGTTAAACTATTTGTCAACGAAACAAATATGCTCGTATATTTTAGAAATATTATTGAAGCTAATAATAAAATTGTTTATAAATACAGCCTTAAAACAGAACATTACAAAAATTTAAATTCATCTTTCAACACCCACTGCAATTTAGATAAATTCTACGCTTTAATGGTAGGTTTTTGAAAACGATAACATTTATTAAATTAAATTTTTACATGGCATGCCGTGAAAACGCATTGGGCACATTGCCAAGGCTTATAAATATAAAAATAATTACACTGCCTACACTTCGAAAGCAAAGCGGACTAAGAATCATTAATATATGTATATACTTACATACATATGTATATTCGTATGTATGTTAATATGCAAGTTTATATAAATATTTGAAAGGAGAATTGCAACATGCAACTGAACTTACAAACTTTTGTGGGCGTGAAAAATTTTATACACACACATTTCACATTTCAAATTTCACACTTCACCAACCATCTACAAGAATCCACGAATGTATGTACATAATAAAAATACAAAGTATTGAGTTTATTTTCTCTTTCCAAATTGCATGTTCCAATACATGGAAATTATTTTGATGATTTTAATTAAAACAGCGAAAATATACAAACAGCAACTTGTGCTTGTGTTTTCGTGTGTTTAGAATGACCTAATTGATATAATTAAAAATCATTCCAAATTTCAAAAGAGAAACAAATACAAAGGCTAGATGTAGTGGAGTACACTTGGAAATTGTTCGTGGCGCTTTTTCGATGAGGACTGCAAGGCGAACGGGAGTTGCCACAGAGAGCGGCGATGGTAGACGCTCATTATGCGAAACGCACAACGGCGAAAATTCGAGAAGTATTGCGAGTGCCGCCTGTAAAAAAATATGTCTGTACACATGGGTTTCTGTATGCAAATATTTATTAACATTCCAGAAGGTGATTTAGGGTGCTCTCTTTAAGATTGAAGGCTAACCAAGCAGTAAGGAAAGAAATAGTGTAATTCTTTGTTATACGCAATTGCCACCCTGCATGAACTAAATATGATCTGATCTGGCAAGAAATAATGCCTTTCCTGGAACATCCATCAAACGCTCTTCTGTATGCAAAAGTAATAGCCCAAGAACCACTTCGTACAATAAAGAAGGCTTTTTTACACCCATAAATACCTTAGGGGATAGCTTTTAGCTGTCGAAATTATCTACTGGAATACTCAAACAAATATACACGAATACCAGGAATCAATTAGTGTACATACATATAAGTGGCGCGATCTGAAGAAAGTTTAATTTGTGCTAACTATAACCTTTTATTCCATACATAATAAAAGCGACCACTTATCTGCCATTCCGATGTGCGCAGGTTTGCATTCCAGCCCGGGAGATTGTATGCAACAATAATTTATAAGAAAGGTCTTTCTAAAAGCGATAATTCCTCAATTATAATTCTAATTTGATCCTGCATGAAACCTGAAGGAGAAGCTCGTAAGGGACTTAATCACAAAATTGTTTTATTATTATTACTTTTATAATTATTTTTATGGTTACTATTGTTGTTATGTCAATTCGTTTTAGTGATATCTCATTAGTGATATTAAAAAGATCCACCCTAATCGGTAATGCATGAAAACTCAAACATACTCGCACAATTGTGTATGTATATTTCTTTTAAGGCGTTTGAATGTGCTTTTCTTTTTATGACCATTCTCTGCCCAACTATTAAACAAACATACAAACATATTTGCGTTTTTTTATAAGTGTTAGTGTGTGAGCCTGAAAGCAACGCAGCTGTAAAATATAAAATATTTCGAGTAACTAACGGCAGCAATTTACGGCGCTGGTGACTGATGGCAAGGAGAATATGTATAAATTCTTGAAGTGCCAGGTTTCTTATATACATACATACATACATACATACATATGTATGTATGAACATAAATGTGCAAATAGTAAGCCAATATTTATTTCAGCGTAAGGCTTTTGTTTGTATTGAACAAACATCAATTTCTAGGAAGAATAAAATACTCGAAGACCGGTAAAATTAAAAGCAAGGCGAAACTCAAGGCACAGCAAATCGTTTTCAAAAATATACGAATGACACATGGACACATTTATTATTGTGATTCATTAACTCAAACACACATACATATACACAAAGCTTTCTATAAGTATATTTAAAAGTATATATGTATGTATGTATAAGTATAACTATATCGATCAGAATCGCCTGCAAGTCCACTGTGCGCTGTATCATCTTAAAAGCTGACAGCGAGTATGCGGCCAGTCGGTGCGAACAGCGAACAGACCAAGCAAATGGTTTTTAAATGACCTCGTGATGAATTATAGTCTAAGAATGAAATATTATCATAAGCTAAGTATCTTTCTCTGTTTGGACCGAAAAGAGAAAACACTTTAAAAATTCGTTTTGTGGATTGTGGGCTCAAGGTGTTTGCATTTCTGTTCCAAAACTTTAAAGAATATTCATGAGTTGCTAAATTGTAAAACTAATATCAATAAATTTTAATAAAAATTAAAAATTTTTCAAAATCGTGCAATTACAATTGACAAAATATGCATTCTTTTCGATAAATATGCCAAATTAACTAGTGAAGACATCGATTACAATGAGTGGAACTTGAGTTTTCAAGTAGTCTTCAGCGAAAACCGGGTTTTGTTTGAGAGCATTTGCATGAACGAAAACCGAAATATTGCAAGGACATAAGTAATGAAATGGATATTTGGTTGTTAAAAAAGAATAATCGGAAATATCACTTTTTCCTAATCAAAATTTCTATATATATAAATGCAAGTTGCCCATAACTCGAGCATGGATTGTCCGATATTTTTTTTTAGTTGTGATTTACTTTGCTCAAGGAAAAATGTTACGGAGAGAAAACTTCCATAGGTGGCGCTGGTGTCGAGTTATAACTAAAAATCGTATTTATAGTCCGATTTCAGTCATATTCTACATACATATGTATTAGTAAGGGGAAGAAAAATATCTCTTAAAAAAAATTATCAGATAGGTGGCACTGGAGTCGAGTTGTTTATAAAAGTATTATTTCTGAACCGATTTTGATGTAATTCATTTTGTATTCTACTCGTACATGCATGATGCCAAATGGCTTTGTGAAAAATGAAATTGCTTGGTAGCGCAGAAGTCGAGATATATAGAAAACTATTCATCTTTACTAGGACAATGAAATATTGGAAAATCTGCCATAAGTATGTATAAAGAAAAGTAGGAACCTAAGAAAACGGATGCGAAATTTAGGTGGAATTTTGTGCGGGACGAAGTTCGTCAGATGTTCTAGTTTTTATGAATGCGTATGACAAGCTACCATTTTAAGCCTTGTAGATCTCTTCGAAAATAAACAGTACGAATAAGTTATTTTCAGCGATTTTCTTTTTAAATATTATAATCACTAAAGTTTGCTTGAATTTGTGCGCGAATTTCAAGAGACAAACAATTTTAGTTGCTGCTGTCCGCTTTGACGGGAAACAACATGTTGCTTGACATATTTTTTGACATCTCTGTGCATCTGCATGGCTTAAGTGTGTAAGGAAACAATGAAAAAAAAAAGCACAGAAAAGCGTTTACACGTACACACACACACACATACGCGCACATAGTAGGCGAAAGTCGAAAACAAAAGAGCAAGTGAAAATTCTATTAAATAAAATATATTTAAATGACACATACAGATGAAGTGTTGTTAGCTAATCTCGCGCATTTGGTTATTTGTCTTCATTGTTTTTTTTTTCAACTTTGCTGCTTGCCTTTAGTCATTGGTCCAAAAAATGTTTTTGAGCATATTTTTGAAATTATGTATGTATTTAATATCGCTGCACACATAGCGGCTTACACATACATACTCGCGCATACACATCCATATACGAATATTAATATGGAACATGCATACAAATGTACATTTCTAGAATGTGTTTTTTTTTTTTTTTTTTGGTATATCACCACTGCCATAGTCATCTGCATGCATTCATGTGTTTGTGTGGATTTCTTGGCTGCCTTATAATATTCGTATAATGTGAAATTTTTAATCATTTGTATTGAATGTCGCTGCTAAAATTAGCATTAGTCGCCACTTGCCCTCGCCGCCTTTCTCTGCTCATTTCGCCTAAAACGAATGCGAACACATGTGGAAGTGATACATTTCTGTGTGTGTTTCATTTGCTTTCGCACAAGCGTTTGTTGGCTTGACAACAGCTGTGCATGAGCAGAGATGAGATTGAATTAAGATTTTCAACGCCCGCGAATTATTCTAACCAAAGTGTATTGTATCAAGTATGCTGCGGCTGTTTGCGTGCAAACATAGCCAAACTATTTAATTTTTAAACTCAATGCATTAGCGCATCGTCAAGCCGGTAGTTTGCTATGCCTGCCACATTGCGGGCTCACCCGGGCCGGGAGTGCTGTCTAAATTTGTCGCAACGCCACGCAACACTTCCCATTCCATTTCGCTTTGCAATTGCCTCCACAGTCGCATTCTTTTCGCTTACCTCGTTCCCCCACCGGCGCATCGCAGCCGGTGCAACATTGCGTATGAGCAACAAGGAGTCGTTGCATATTTTGCATATCTACATTTATTGCCTCCTCTCCCATTTGCATGCACTTTCGCATTGTTGCGTTTGACAAGTTTCCATTTCCCTTTCTATTCGTATGTTGCGATGTGTTTTTCCTTTGCGCTGTGGGTTGCTTTCTTGCTGGGCTCTTTTGTAGCTTTCAATCAAAATCTCCGCTCATTATCGACCGAATGCCGATCGTCCCTACTCCGGCCAGCCCGATGAAAGCGTGATGCGATTGAAGTTCAATGCACATCATTATCATTCGCGGCGACACGCAAGGGTAATTTATAATTAGCAAACTGTTTTTGTGGCTCCACGCTGATATCGTGGCAGCATATATTTTGCATTTCATTTTTTATTCGCAATCCACTTTCGCTTAGTAGATACTTTTCAATTGTTCGTTTTGCAGAGTCTTCATAGTTTTTCAATTGTAGCAGTGCAGCGGTGTTTAAAAGAAATTTGGCAAAGAATTTTTCAATTTAGGAAAAACGCAGAGCGTAAAGTTTGGATCACTGCATAAAGATTCTATTGCAGTTTTCGTTATTTCGGTGTTCAAATGTAAATAAAAATTAACAAATGAAAATAAGAAAACGATAATAAAGAAGAAGAAGCGAAAGAAGTAAATTGGATAAAGAAAAGGAAAGGAATATAAATATTGCTTCCGTTACATTTAAAATAGTGCATAAAAGAACAATTAAAATTTAGATAAAAGAGAGAGAAAACAAGTTTCTCGAAAACGAAATAGGTAAAAGTTTTTAATAGTAAATTTATTGGTAGAAATTAAAAGTTGTTTTTGCATTTATTTCTTTAAGTTATGAACTAAACAATAATGGCAACAATGAATTCTCTGCTGTATTTCTGTAACGCAACACTTTCCATTTGCACTTCTTGCGAATGCAACTTTATTAAATGTTCACTCTCTCCACTTGTTTCTACAAAAAAAAAACTGACACAGGCGGCAAAGATAAAAGAAATTTGACAAGCTTAACTGAATTACTATTTTTTTTTATGCGTTTTATAATATTTTTCAATCCATTCTTTAACAAAAACAATAGAAATTCAAGTTTTAAACTTTAAACATGCAAAATTAATGAGACAAAAAAATTTCAAAAATTTATTTATTTATTTAATTTTTTGGTTATGATCACATAAAATTTTATAATAACGTAAAACAAAAAAATTACTTTTAGTTTTTGATTATTTTTTTCGTTATTCTTAATATTTTTACTTATAAAAATAAATGCGGCAAAAAAAATTAAAAACCATTTGAATGTTGCATTTCTTTAAACAAATATAGTAGGTACATCAAAAACAATTAAAATTAAATTTTTAATTTCAATTTAATTTTGTAAAAAATTTTGTCATAGTACGAACTGAATAGTAAATAAAAAATAATTGAAATTTCATAAAAGAAAAACCAATAGTTAAAAATTGTGAAAATATCGCATTTCTAATAGATTCTCGGTTTGCAGCAAGCGAAAGGTGCCCCCGAATAAAGCGTTAAGCAGATTAGAAAAACAATAATAAATATAGTAATAAACTTCACTAACTTTTGCAATAATTGCAGCTTATTCTGGCATTACAAAAATCATATTTATATTGGGGCTGAGCTGCATTTTGTAAATAATTTACTTTTAAAACTAATTTGGATTATAAAAAAAAAAATTAAACACAAATGTGAATTTCTGTTATTTCCAAAATAATGCGTCAAAAATAAATTTGTCTCTCACACACCACCCTTTGTACTCACCCTTTGGCGCAATTCACGTTCAACTTCAAGATCATCTTGGAGCAAACGGATTTTATCCTGCAAGTAAAGCGAAATTTCAAAATCTCACATTATTAAAGGTATTTGTGGTTGTTGTTGTTTTCATATATGTATGTATATGTAACGCGACAAGTTTTTTTCACACATTTAAACACAAGAAACGAAATTTCTTCTTTTTTTTTTTAAATACAAACATATGTATCTATAAATGTAAATTGTTTCAAAAAATATAAATTTTTTTTTGGCGCTCGTCACAAGTCATCATAATCTGCTTTGCACACATACATAAAAGTATCTATGTACTCGTACATATGTACATACGAGTATGTATCTACATATTTGCCATGTTCAGTGTCTTTTTTTAACTCCATCGCGTACCAAAAATACACCCGTACATATTTCACAAATTCTCTGCTTGACGTTTTTCGTTTTATTACATAATTCGTGCTATGTACGTCTAGCATACAAACATACATATGTACATACATACACACATACGAGTACATGCCAGCATAGTACGTACGCATATGGCATAGATATGTACCTATGTATGTGCGTCTATTTGTCCGTTTTTCATTCTACAAAATCCGCACAAGCCACATTCAACACTTTGCTGCGCTCAAAAATCCCCAATTATTTTCTATTTCACATCACTGTGCCGAAAAGAGGCTAATGGACGTGACAAAAGTTCGAGGATTAAATGTGCACTTGGTTTCAACAATTTTTTTTCACACTTTTCTCTCCTCATTCAAACGCGTTTTCAAAAGTAGTTCATTTCGAGTTTTTGAGTTTATTTGCAAGCAAATCGGTTGAATTATTTTTTTCTTTTAGTTTGTCTTTTATTTTATTTTCTTTGCTTGTTTTTTTTTTGTGTTTTTCCGTTTTGCGGCAGGCGGCTTACCTCCAAGCGTGAGAGGGCGGCCATATCAGCGCTGTATTCAATGGAGATATCGGCACCTGGTCCAGTTGAGGTGGCCCTATAGGAGTATTTCGATGAGCGTACTGCTTGCGACGAGGACATTTTTACTTTTTTTGTGAATTTAAATTATAACAAATAAAATTTTATAAATTTTTTATATTTGAATGAAAATTTTATATATTAAGTTTTTCACTCAGGTGAACACTTCGTTCGCGCCCGCTTTTTGTGTCTGGATGTTGTGTGGAAAAATTTCGATTTCCCTGCAATGCAGTTATGTTATCCTCCAGTAACAAAAAATTTGTAGGTGTGAGACTAAATTGAAATCTTTTCGCACTCCACACACAAAAGTTGTAGTTGTCACCGAGTCACCGAATAATTCGTAATAAACGTCGGAGAAAGGCTGGTGATCTACTGAACAAGAGATCCCCGTGTCGTTCGAATAAAGAGTATTTCGTGAATTTGGCGCTGGCTGCCGATCTTTTCGTCTATTTCTACCCACCGAGACGTGGCAAATATTTTCGAGTGGGAATTTCGTATCGCCGATCTACAAACACTTTAGTGTGTGTGTGCGTGTGTCTGTGTGTTTGGGTGCGTGTAAGTGTTGCCAATTGTTGTTGTTGTCGCATTTCGACATTTTGAGTGGTACCGTTAGCCCGTCTACAGGCACTTGGGAAAGCAATTTTCTTGCTTATAGCTTTTGAAAAATGTTGCTTGTTGTTGTCACCATTCTACCTTAAGGGATCCATACACACACACACACACACACATACATACATACTTGGTGTATAAAAAAATTAAGTGTATGAGAGAATGTGCGTTCGTGTGTGCGTGTGTGTCTTTATTAAATTTTTCACGCTCCGCTAGCACCAGCTGTCCTCTATAAGTGTTAATTGCAGCGAGTAAAAAGGCGAGTGTGGAAACTGTTCGAATTGCTGCTATGTGCGTGTGTGTGCGTGTGTAGAAAGTATTTTTCGATTGTGAGTTGCTCGATTTTCAACTTTACGAACTCACTTCTTTTCTATACGAATTGAGTGCTTCGGCGGCTAATTTTCTCGGGTCAAGTCGGTCATAGCGAAGTGTGCTATATTGAGCAATTGAGATTTTTACCTGTAATTAGCGAAAGCGGGCGATGTTTGTCGTGTTGGAAAGTGGTGAACGACGAGGATTTGGTTGTGTGTGCTACATATGTATATGAACATTAGCTAGGAAGTATGGCCGTTGATTTTGTTTTTGAAAAATTTTTGATATATTTTTGGACGCTGTCCCGAATAACTCATAAATCTGCAGAAAGGTTATGCTTCTATAAGCTGGCAAATTTTCTGTAAAATTTAACTTGAGTTTGGGCAATCCATTAGGATTTATTAAATATGTACATACTTTGTATGTAGTATTTTTTGTGCGAAGTAGCTACTTCTGTATTGACCTTCCGCGATAAGCTTCTACTAAATTGTAGTAAAATACAAAAATACAAAAAAAGTGGTATCATATCGAAAAGATCAAATTTTACTACCTCAGAAATTTTATGAGAGCATTTCATCGCTCTTTTTAATTCAGCTAACCACAGTTTTGTAACTGTAATGGTTTTTTTTTACAGATTAACTTCAAAGGCGGGAAAAATTCAAATGACAAACAAATTTCAATATGACAGACGAAATTGAAAAAATTTGCTTGAAACTTGTTACTTACTCGGGCGGTTTTTACAGCCGCTGACTATGAATCTGGTAAACATTTTACAAAATCTAGGATGGTGAATACGTTATGCCAGACGAGGTTGTTTTAAATTATTTGGACTCGAAATCGCTCCATCCAATTTTTAATTTTAGAATTTTGGCATACAATTTACTAATCAGCAACATTGAAAACTGCACGGTAATGAGTTTCAAGCAGATCTGATCTGTTTCTATCCATAAAAATCCACTTCTTCCAAAATCCATTTCTTAATTTAAAAGTGGGTTTTCTCAAAAACTTATTGTCCGGCCCTCTACAAAAAAAATAAGCTCTCAATCGGAAATACTGTTTTAAAATTATTGGCAAACCCTGGAATAAAAAAAATCTCCTCTACACATTCGACTTTTTACAATGCTGATATTCTTTAAAAAGGCTGTATTTATTAATTTCATCTGCATTACTCTATTTTTATTGCAGTGCTTTTATCGAAGATTCCCTTCTTCTTCTTACATTAATCCGAATCATCTCCGCCGTTTGTCCCGCCCCTAATACCCCATATCTTCCCTTAGTTGAGTTTGACGATAACAATTCATGGTTTAACTGAACTGGCAGGGTATAACTAGCGGGTTAAAACTTAGCAGCAGCGAAAAGATTACTGTCACCAGTCTGAATGCTTGATTAGTGAATCCGAACTTCTGACAGAATTTTCGAACAATTTCCCTATCGGCTGAAAGCTTCGCACTGTTGTTGTTGACGAGCTAATACTTAGGATACTTTGGCGAAGAGCGTGAATTTCATTGTGCTATATCCAGTCTACAAGGAAAGTGGTCCTTCCATTTATGCAGACCATAATCACAACAACAACGACCAATCTTTTAGAACTCGAAACAATCCCACGAAACGTAGACAAATTTAATCCTCTGTCGACCCAGCGAAAGACACTTAAAGCTTCATACCAATGCCGTCTTATAGTATTCCGCAAAAACATGGAACAAATGTTAAGCTATATAAGATTTGTAGAGACGTATATCCTTACACATTTGTGCATAAATACAGTGAGAAATATTTATTGTTACAGCATATCCACCGTAGAAAAGAACGTGTGCCTATGGGACTCCGTAATTTAGTGAATTCAGCGTTCCATAAAGCTCATTCAGATAACAAGCAAAAGCTCTGTGTTAACATAAAGCTTCCAAAAAAGATTTTTGGGCTTTCGTGGATGTACAATTAGGAAAATTCTAGCATAAAATGTTTCTTAGGTTTTGCTAGACTTGAAAAATGTTCTCAGTATCAACACTAGCGATCAAACGATACCAGCGAGTACAATAAGACACTCGATACTTTTCTTGCAACACAAAGTATTTTTTACTCGATACTTTTCACTTTCGATATTTTTTTTCGATACTTCCAGAACATTTCCAAAAGAAAAAACTAAAACTTAAATTGCAAACCTGGTTTAAGAGATTAAAAAAAAATAAATTAGCTAATATTAGTTTAATCTGATGAACTAACAATGTATTTGTCTAAACCTATAACATCTATCAAAGGCAACAGAAGAGTGGGAGGATTCAAAATTTATGTTTCCACAGTTATATATGTAAGTAAGCACGTGTATTTTTGGAATTGTTGCATCATCAGTTCCATGTGAACGATTGTTCTCTAAAGCGGTAGCCACAATACCAGAAACCTGAAAGTATCTTAAATAAGTACTTCGAAAAACTTTTTTTTTTAGGCAATGTTTTACAAAATTTGTTTCTTAACTGATTTGTAATTGATATTTTATTGTATTTTCTATGAATATGAGTTTAAATTCGTCACTGACTATACATTAATTGAAGATACAAATATCCATAGATATAAGCTTGTTGATTTGTTCTAAAATAAATCTTTGTTTCAAGTTTTCAAAGATTGATGTGTTGTATTATTAATTTCATTCTCGGAAACGAAAATTGACACTGAAGATGGCAGAACGCCGAAACCAGTTTGTATCCAAACCAAACTTGACAAGGCATGACGGAAAAGCATTGCAACAAATATCAACGCTACACCCTGTCGGACAAGAAAAAGAAGAAAAGAATATACTTTAGAGGTATCATTGGAACCCTTATGCATACAAGTGCCGGAAAAAATGGTTGATGATAACGTGCTATTTGTTCCTGAGGTCAGTGTGTGCTATAGATAAAAAAGCGAATTGCGCTGGCGGTGACTTAAAAGTTTATTTTTCTAAAGAACTTAAATTAACACGAATTACTGAACAAGTTAGCAGAATGGCGAATCTCACATCCAATGCAGATATTATTTGTTCACCTCATTCGTACAAATACAGACTTTTTGGAAACGCTTCAGATATTGTAAATAATTGCAAATAAATTCTGAGGAATTAATAAAAAAAATTCTGCTTTAATAAAAATATACATATTTCCACACAAACGCAAAAAAATTCAAAGTTATTTTTGAGTTTTCCTTCGAGCAGCGCGAAAATTAACTCAATCATTTGAACGTATGTATGTATGTATGCGTGTGTATGTGTGTTCACCTGCATACACAAACAATAGGCAAATAATCGACTTGTATGTTTGTATGAGTGTACCACTGGTCATTCAGCTGCACAACCAATACCAGCACAAGCGATTATTCGATATTTTTAGCAACGAAATTTTTGGATTTTTTCATAATCATTTTCCACATATTTCACCTGAGTGGCGAAGCAGTCCGTATTTGCTCGGCTACACTCGGACGCACCGTTACAATGTATGCTTTTCGTCGTTAAATTATAGATACATACACACCACACAATCTAAGCAACATTCGTGTATACTAAGTGGCGCGAATTCGCTATCGGCTATTTACTCGTAAACATTAATTTGTTTTATAATGCCTTACCTCAGGCGCTTACTCATGATATTATCGCCAGAGTTTACGTCGTTCCGTGGGTTTTCGAAATTTGTATTCTGCCTTCAAGTCGTTTATTACTGGCGAAGCAATGATGTAGATGATTATTAGCTTGAGCATGAGATGAATTTATATGTAGAATCGAGATGATGATGATGTTCGTGATGACGCAGGGAATGCTGACAAAATTTTCCCGAGTTTAAAAATAATACACACCTCTCATAACTAAGTAAACTTAGATAAGTAAAGGTCTAAAAATATACGCAATAATAAGTAAATAATATTCATTTGACTAAGTATATTTTGAATGTTTACTAATGTGTGCATAGGTAGCAATACGAAGCGGAAATAAGAAAATCCTTCGATGATTATTCCAGAAAATGTTTTAAAATTCTCATCTATCAACATTTTCAAATTCTGGTCTTAGAATGCGAAAACTTTGTTTTAAACAAAAATACCTTGAAACGATATACATAGATTACCGATCGAATTAAAAATTAAAATTTGGTTAATAAGAACTGCAACGAAAAAATATTTATTCCATTTTTTTTCTTGTAATATATTTGACGAATAAGCTTTATTCACTCTCTTGTTAATTCAGCGTAAATATTTTAAGTGTAATTTGTTTTGCAGGTGTACTTAGTGAATTTTTTTCTAATTTAACATACACCTTTGTAGGTATTTGTTGATTGCTACACCTTATGAATGGGATGAGAAAAACAAATTGAACAGCAATGTACCGAGAAGAACACGCAAATTTTATTTTACCACCCATTCAATTTTAATGTGATAAAGTGCAAGTTTACAGGGTAAAAACGGGAAATAATGGCAGTAAAAGTTAATTCAAAAATCAACTATTTGTAGCCACTTTATCACAGTAAAAAAAACATTTAAATCAACGATATTTTTTACTCACTTTAAACTTGCATTTCATTTAACTATTTATTAAAGGGTGTTTTTTTAGACGTGTGTTTTTCAATGAGGCAATACTTTTCTCGGAGTTGGTCTTTTTGACAGCTGTTACTGGATTTATACTCAGTTGGGAATGCCATTTCAAGACGCCTTGAAAGAGAATATTCGGCGCGCTTTTGCTGACATACGCCGGCAATAGCTGCAAAAAATGGTCGAAAATTGGGCCTCTCGGCTGGAATTTATTCGAGCCAGGCTCGGCGGCAACTTGTCCGAAATCAATTTTAATACAAAATGGCAAACCCTTGACTTTAATATTAAACTATGTCAATTATTGGTCATATCATTAAATTATATGCATTTAATTCTTCTTAAAAACCACATGTCTGAACAAATGAACGAAAAACTGGTTATGATAAATTAGTCTACATTTGCAAAAATTAAACAATCACCATACATACAAGTATTAGAACCACTGTATATACGTATACATATGTACATATTTACCATATACGCACATACTTTCATGTAGGTCACTAGTGAACAATTTCGTGAGAAGACACTTCCGGTTATTTTGAAAAATAAAATTATGTACTCGCAAACAATGTGGTCTTCTTGAAGTTATATACATACATATATAAATATATGTATATATATAAATACATAATAATGTTTATGGTGCAGTACACACAAGAATACGTGTTATATATACTCCCGCAGCTTTTTTGGATGCGTCCAAGGAATACTTCGGCAAAAAACATTCCAAGTCGGCCGGCAAAGAATGCTAAAACGAGGAAATGTTATTTCATTATCTTTGCATACATCCAGTACATGAAATATATTTCGCCGTTTACCCTCCAATGAAATGCTCTTTACAACACATTTTTTCGTCTATGGATGCCTCGAAAAATGTAGAAAAGGACCCATAAATTTTGTTTTGATGGGAAGGTGCAGGGGAGAGTGGTCCCATACCGACCGGTCGTGGCATACCGACCGGTCGTGGCATACCGACCGAGATGGCGTTGCTAGCCGAATTGTCGGTAACTCGGTGAAAAGCTGTTATAGCACAGACATTTTGAACATAGATACCAATTGTGACTTCTTCTGTTTAGCTACGATTTTTACGTTTATTTTATTTCTACACCTCTGACATTCATTTTTGAGCTCTAGGGAACTTGAGCTAAAATTTTTTTCTTCGCATAAAAATCGGATGGTAAGTTATTCTGCTTGTTCATTGTCCTGCCTTTCATGCACGCTATTGAAATAACATCGCTCATTACGTCATTAGTTAATGGCGAGCAGTTTATTAAAACATGTCGCGGTGGTCCGGAACCGACCCCCATTTATTGGCAGCGTAATTGTAAAAATATGTGATTTTGAGTCATACAAAATTATTCCTCCCGGTTGTTTCATATGTTTATTTAGAAAAGGGACGGATAAGTTAGCGGAAAAACATTACTGCTGCATTTGCATTGCAAAAATAATAAAAATACAACACCAAAAGGAATTGAAACAGCATAACGTCTGGAAGAAGTGAATGTCAACAATATTAAAACTGTGACAAAGGACTTCAAAACTGTAAAATTCAAATTATGTTTTAATCGCCGGTTGGAATTGTTCTTGGATTTTTTAACTGGACTTATTTCTATGCGTAATGCGTTCGTTGTTTGTCTTGTTTTCTTATCTTTATAATTGATTTTAAAAGTGTTTAATGCAGAACAGGAAATTCTCTTGAATTTTCAGGAAAGAGCCTTCAAAATGTTTCACATTCCAAAAAAAAAAAATCAAAAACATACTTTTGCTTTCCTGCTAAGAAATAGGGTATCGGTTTCGGACCACCATTTTTGAGAACATCCAAAATGTGTACTTTCATATTTGCCTGAATATCTAACACTTCAAAACACCTACGAACCTAACTAATCAATAAGAAATGAGAATGTATGATCACACTACAAAATAAATTTTTGAACTGGACAGAAAAGTTGATTTTTCTCACCTTTATTGCCTTTGCCATTTAAGAGATCATACCCACGCCTACCTCCCATATAACGGAAGTTTTGGAAAATGCAAAAACTTCGGGTTTTCAGTATCAATTAAAACAAATGGAGTGAAATTCGGTATTTGGAGCCATTTTAAACTAAGAAATTAGGTATTTATGAAATTTTGAAAAATTGGCGTTGCCACGCCCACTTATGGAAAAGTCTCCGTATCGCAATAACAGTGTTAGTATCGTCACAAAATTTGGTGGACATATTTTCCTCAATATCGCTGTTATCATTGTTAAACATTTTTGAAATCGGATGATAACCTCGCCCACCTCGCATATAACGGAAATTTTGAAAAATGCAAAACTTGTATGCAATTAGAACAAATTGAGTAAAGCACTAGTATTAAACTTTGAAACAAAGAAACGGGAATTTTAAAATACATCGCTAGGGTATATAAAAATCGGTTTTGCCCGAATTTAGCCTTTCTTACTTGTTTTTATTGCCTTCAATGCTCCTAGAGACATCGGCCAATGATATTCAAAAGGTTTTATGCAAGAACAATATCCCGAAGGCATGTGCAAAGTCGATTTTCAGAGTGATGTCACATCACCGTTCCTTTCGTATATGAAACTTAAAACGTGTTTTACTCAAAATCATGTTTTTTGAGCTGGCCGGAACACTTACGCCAACGATTCTCAACGGATTGACTTGCATGCAGCTTGGTGATTACATTTTCTTGTGAACATCGTAGGATTTTTTCAATAAATTAAAATTTACTAATTTTTTGTCTGTTTTTGCAACGAATTTTAGTCAAACACAGCATTTTTTTCATCCAAATCGTTCATTTCGTTTTTGGATGTATTTTCAGATTATTTTTTTTTCTCGGTGCAAAATTGCGAACGGCATAGGAAGCTCTACAAAAAAAAATGTATTCTTTTGCAACAGATGCTGGGCCAACATTTTATTTTGAAAAAATTCATAAAAATTTGTTTTAAATATCTCAACATATGTAGAAACATTTATGCAAAACCATAATATAATATTTTAATTCGCTTTCATTTGACCAAGTCATAAAGCTGACAGTTGATTTTTAGTTCACAAGGTAGGATTACGCCTGAAAGGTTTAAAGGAAGAAGTAGCAGTCTTAAATCAACATTTATTTGATTAACCCATATGGACGACTATTGCGAATGAAGCTATAATAAAGAAAATGAGAGATAAATCAAATTTATGGCCAAAAGACCTATCAAACAAACATGACGAGTGTAATAACTTAACGTAATTATAGCCAAAGTTGAACGAACACAATAAACGAATCCACGTTTAAGCTCATCTTGGGATTTTTGGCGGATGGTTCCAGTTCTTTCTGCATAGACTAGAGAACACTTATACATTTGGAATAACACTAATCAAATCACATACTAACTTCCAGAAGATCATTGTCTTTATTCGTATTTTTTCAATGAAATTATTCCAGTTATTTATTGGTAGAAAAAAAGAGCTCAAACAAAGGCTTCCATTTATCAAAACTGATTTATTTATTGCTTATAAGTATGAGGAAAAATTAAAGTGCAAAAATGCATAGGTTTGTATAAACGAGTATTTTCCGGGTTGTGCAAATTAATGAATATTCTAAAATGTGTATTCTAAATGGTTTAGTTAGGATGATTGTCACGAGGGACACACTTTGGTGCATCCATCTTACCAAAAGGGTAATGGGAAAGTAACGCTAAAATTATTTTTATTTGTTCATTAAAAATATATTTATTTCTAGTTTTCCCAGTATTTCTGTAGTTAATTAAGTATTCAATACGTTTTTGTTACTTTATTTTCAAATATATTGCTAATGTAATAGAAGTATAATAATATATATTTATGAATGTGTGAGAGATATTTACGTGTGTTTATGCGTACAGAAATATATAGGCGTTTATAACATGTATGTATGTATGTAAATTTTTATTTCTCGTATTGTATTTTTGAGTGCTCTGTATATGAAGCGAGAAAAATAACATTTCGAAAATTCCATTTCTAAAAATATGTTGGAAATTAACCTAAGTGATACACCTACATCCACATTGAGTGCGCTAACAAGCGAGGCAGCCATGACAGCGGTTCGTAGCAAAAATGTTTTCAGTTGTCGGATCCACCGATTTTATGAATATCACTGCTACGGTATACAAATATACTCACTATGTATATGCAAATATATAATGATATGTGTAAATGTATGGTAAGGGGATGCCACTCCAATCGGGCAGGCTGCTGTAAAACGTTTTTTTAAAATACGAAATTTAAAATAAATAAATGTATGTATAAAAGAAAATAGTTACATTGCATCGAAAGATTAAAAAAACTTAGTTTTTGACAGGCGGTTTTTTGAAATTTGCCCCTTGTAAGAGTTCTTAAGTAAAACCATGATGAAGCAACGATGATATTTTCAATGACTACCACCATAAAAATGATTTCGGCAGTGATTTTACTAAGGAAAGTAGCCTGACAATTTACCACTTTTGTATGCAGAATTGATTATATTCATATTAATATTTAAGTCAAAGAAACGAAGCCTAGAAAATGTCAACCAAAACTTCCCATAAAATAAACGAATAGAAAAGTATTTTGAATTTGACCAAACAAAAAAATTTTGCGAAATGGTTTGCGAGCATTTTTGTAAATAAATAGTTATTCCAAGTTTTCATTTTTTCTTGCTTTAAAAACTCAAATTTCGAATATTAAAATTATACTGCTGTATAAAAATTAAATAACATATTCAAATCTAATTGTCAATTTAGGGCTTTTCATTAATTTAAGTCTTAATTCTGATCCAATTTATAATGCATTTTTTCAATTACCATTCAATGCTTAATGTGCAATACAGTTGACTCAGGTTCTCTATGCAACTCTGTGTGTTCCACCAACAAACGACAAAGAGCTCTCTGTGTGAAACTTATTTGTTATGTTCATTAACAGACAATGAGGAATAATTCTCGCTGGTGTTATTTAGTGTAAGTTGCTAATGATTTAACAAAGAAATTCAAAATTAACGTAAATTCTGCTGAGGAAAACGAAAAGAGAAATTACAAAAAATCATTTTATTACCTTGTTTACCTGTTTAACTTGTAAACCATGAGTTAAGAAGTCAAAATATTCAGTAATTACCTATTTAAATTATATATTGTTTCCATCTTGTACACCCAAGTATACTACAGAATAAAAAAAAAATATTAGACTTAAACATTTTCACAATCAAAACTCAAATAATTTCGTACTATCTGGCAACATTTTTTCAATACTTGGAGGAAATACCTACAAAATATATGTATACGTGTACAAGTCTGTATAAACGCATGTCAGAAGCGTAAATGTGCTTGGCTATAAACTTAATATATCTCTTTGCACCTTAATAAAAGTCAATGCAAATAATGCTGAAAAACTGAATTGGAAATAAATTCTTTGTGGCCGAGTATTTGCATTTTTAAAATGAGGAATATGCGTGGCACCGCTGAATCTTGGCCAAGATATCTATGCATATATATATACATACATATATAATTTAAAAAATATGTATTTTTCGATATACAATTTTTATTAGGTAATCACTAAAGGATTTTTCTAGAACTGTGCCATGAGATGGAGAAGATTTTTTGAGTGTTCGTATGTGACTTTGTTGTATGTATTGTTAAGACTTAAATGGGTAGACTACCGGATTTTGCGATGCTAAACTATGCATGAAGTGTCACCTATGAATTGCCAGTAAAGCCACCTGACCAAAATTTTTTTCAAACATATACATGAATACATACATACTTGTATGTCTACATATTAAGTAAAACATGTTTGCTATTGGTAAATAGTTTATTCCTGCATTTACTTTGTGTGTCCTTCATGCTGTGTACTAATATAAGTAGGTTTTTATACATTCACAAGTATTTATTTCAAAAATAAAACGTTTTCTTCCTTGAACAACGATTCGTCATGCATTTCATTCAATGTGACAGAGGACATTGGAATTTACTTGTAGCCTAGCCGCTAACACATGTTTTGTTTTTTTGAAAAATATGAAATGAAATATTTCGAAAAGTTAAGTCACACTTACTTGCAGACTGTAGCAGCTTTTTTCATCAATATTTGTTCTATATAAATTTGAAAAATATATTAAACTCGTATGTTTGCATGTACATATGTATTTATGTGTTAGCAGCTCGCACAAACACATGCTTGTGTTTTATTATAAATTAAAAAAAAAAAAGATTGTCTTTGTATTTGTTTGCCCATTTTCAATTGTTAATCATCACATTATATTTGGATTATGACGGCCGTGCGTTCGTGTCTGGGTATTCATCCACCACCACCACCGACGCCGTTCATGTTATTGCAAATAATTAATTAATAATTTGAATTTGCGCGCAAAATATCTTGCCAAGCAAATGAGGTGTGTAAATAATTTGTCAGCATTTATAAAATTGTCAATTGGTATTAAAAAGCTTCCGTTAATAATTGACATAATTTTGCTAAATAATTGAATTAAAAATATTTACAAGTGCAGGTAATTAAATATTAGACATTAAGGCACTCTGCGCGTTTAGATATTCTCTGTGTAGGCTTAATAAAGAAATCACATAATTATTTTAGATTTTTATACCGTTATTATCTCCTTGCGTCTCTAACATCCAATCTAATTGACCACGAATAAAAATAATTCAAAGGTTTATTATTTTATTTAAAATAGTAGTGGTAAGCGATAAAATGCTTAGATCGCTTATAAAGCAATAAGTTTTCACTCTTTTCTGCGCAAAAAAATTACTACAATTTACAATTAACTATTTTATGATATGACAGACAGACATGCCAGAGAACGTATAATAATTATTATTATATTAATATTATTAATATAATATATTATATTAATTATACGCTCATCGTAGATCGCAGAGCGTAGGGTTAATAAAATTTCAAATAAGCAAACTGAATTCATCAGCAGTTTAGTAAAGTCACAAACCTAAAATCAGTTATACTCCGCACATAGATGGCGCTGTGAACGACAGCAGTGCGCAAGAAAATAGCAGTATTGGTAGGAGAACGTTGCAGTGAGTTTATTCAAATTCATACATATGAACATATGTATATTCGCTAATATGCTTTTGCGATAAGTGTTCAGTTTGAAGACGTTTATATACATAGGTACTCGTGCACACATTTAATTGTACATATGCAAATAATTGCGAAATTATTAAAAACTATTTGGTAGCTAATATTACAACTATTTTCTTAAATATAAGCACGAGGAGAAAAGTGTGCTTATTAAGCATATCAAAGTCAATATGCAATAATGTTTATTGATTTAATATTTTCCTGAAGTTAAATTCATAGGGATAAAAGCAAGTCATATTTGAGTTTGGGAAAGTCTAATTGTCATTCTTGGGTTTTCTGATATTTCAAACTAATGTTATACAATCAACAAAAAAAAAAAACGGAGAGAGAACTTCTTAGTATACAATTTTTGAAGAAGGCTCGGTATAGAACAAGTTATGACATCACTATCTACGTACATATACTGAGTCTACAACTTTATTAATGATGTTTAAATCTATCAGGCATGTTTTGAAAATCGTACCATTTAAATTCGGTATAATTTGCTAAGTACTTTTGAAGTTGCTGTAATTAAAAATTCACAGTTATGATACTTGAATGATTTATATTACACATTTATACAACTATTATTTAGTCTCTTTTTAAAAGAAGTAGTCAAAAGTATTTGGCAAATCGTACCGAATTTGCCGAACATGCCAGTATGATTTATTTCTATTTGCCCAACATAGAAGGCATAACCGGGTACCCCTTTAACCACTAACAGCTTTGAACTGTGTAGGAAACGAGTGGAAAATTAAAACTTCAATCGAGTGGTATAGCTACGGTACCACTCTAGAGAACTTGTAAAATCGAAAACAGTCTCTTGATGAGAAAATACAAAAAAATTTCACAAAAAATAACACAACTTTTCTAGCAAGGTAATACAATTTACTGGGGTATTAAAATTTACCATTGAGTATATTTTGTAACCATTGTAACCAGGTAAATTTTGTAAACTGTGGAAGAGGAGGTAATAAAAAACAGCTGTTTAGCTTTGTTTTGTAAATTTAATAAAAAATCAACAGCGAAGATATTCCTTTAATTGTAACTTATAGAAATTCTTTGAGATAACTAAAATTCAGTAAGACACGTGTAAAATGCTTGCGAGAAAGTAATTATGTATTTAAATAGGAAGACAAAATGTTTATTCATTTTCCGAAAAAAAAAAAATGTTGCTACTGTCTCCAAAAACTTTGTAACCACTACTCTAGAATACCAAATTCAATTTCGGGTGTTATAGATATGTAACAAAATTTTCTTTACCAGTAAAAATGAAAATGGGCCTATTAATGTTAAATGAATGACTGAATTGAGTAACTTGGTATAATCTGAAGTCTCAAAATTTTAGACTATGAGCTTGCCTCTCCCCGCTTTCACTTGTTTCTCTTTTGTTTTTATTTACATTTTTTGTGACCTACTTTTCACCTGGTCACAACTTAGAGACTTTATTTTGAGACTTGAGGTTTCATTCTGAGACTAACTAATACCAACTGGACTAAAATTGTGACTTTTGTCTCTATTAGTAACTGAGACTGCTTACTGAAACGAAAATAAATAAATAAAATAAAAAAGTCTGTATCTTAAGAAGAAATATCTCAACTCAAAAATTGGTACAACTGTTTAATTTTTATTTCTCGAAAATTCGCATCAAACACGAACATAACAATACAAACTTATCTATCATACTAAACGTAAATAGTAATTTTATTCGCTAAAACTCGCGGCACACACATAACGTTTATCAGGTGAGGAAGAATTCTAACATGTTGGTGAATCGCCTAACACTCACGTAGTTCACCAGGACCCCGTACGCATAGGCGGTGTAAATATAGGCCCAGGCCTGGAAGTGCAGATGCCGGGTCGCAAACCTTTTGCCATTGATGTGTTGCAAGTAGGTGTGCCGCGATTCGCTCAGTAGGCGTCGGATTAATGCGCCGCTCAAGTAGACGATGCTCATCAGTAGAATGAGGCGCCGTAGATGAACCAACAAAATTGTCATCTGCTCAGCAGGCAAGAGTTGAGCGAAGAAGAAGATCGGCAACAAAAAATTTAGCTAAAAATATAAACAAAATAAGATTACATTAACTCAAATGCAAAGAAAAGTGATGAGAAAATACGAAATTAATGGCAAGCGAGTAGCAAGCAATAGACCCAGCAGCACCACAGCAAAAGACGAAATGTAAGCAATTTTTCATTTCTTTTCTTTTCGTTTTTGTTTTGTATACATTTAGACGAGCATAAGTACGAGTACATATTTTTGTCACATAATATCTTTTCGGAAAAATTTCGGCAGCTAATTAGAAATTTTGCAATGAATAAACAAATTACACGCACATCTTCTTAACATTCGTGGATGAAAGTAATGGCAAATAGCACAAAAGCCAAAGGCAAAATAAAAAATAAAAACAATTTGTTTCCTTTCGCCAAGCTGGCTGCTGCTTTTGTGCGAGTAATTACATACATACGCACCTATGTACATATGTATGTATGTATGTATGCGCTTGCTATGGTGTGGGCCGCTTTGAGGTTATTTACACACTTTTTATGGCGGACGTATTTTTTTTATCGTGTCAAAACGACTATTTTGCCGCCGCTACTAAAATTTCACAATATTTTGCATTGTTGTTATTGTTTCTATTGCAATTGCTGTATGTACATATACAGTACATATATGTACTTATAAATATTGTACATACACTAGTACTCACTGTAAAAACACGAGAATTGCTAAACTCTTTGGCGTTTGCTCGGAATTGTTTGCTGCTGCCGTTAGCCGCAATTCGAGATAAACTGGCGCAAAGGCGATCGTAAATTTAATTTGGCAACACTTTTGGTTTCGGCAGATCGGCGGCTGCTTTTCAGTGAGTTCGTGGCGGCAAAGTTAGAGAGAGAGAGAGGAAGCTTACATACATATATATATATGTATGTATGTAGGTATGCATGTAAAAAGGAGAGCGGAATGGCGAGTATGAAATCTCTCTGATACGAAAGTTGACATCACAAGGAAATTCTGCCGGTGGATAAATATACTTCGAAGACATTTTTAAGATAAGAAATCTTCCCTGGTCTTACAGGAAGTTAACCTTTTTATACGAAATATTCATGTAGATATTCTGCTAGGAAGAACATGCGCCACATTCATAATATAAATATTTGATACAGATAAAAAATGTGTTTCTTTGGCATACAAATTATGAAATAAAGGATATAAACTATTTAACATATCTCATGTTGGTAACGCAAGGGTTGCTAATTTCTTTCATATAAAACAGTTTTTTTTGTGTTAATATAAGAAAACGCTCAACACTTTCAGTAAAAAATTTGGAAAAATCAAATCATAATCGCAGCTTTTAAAATTAAGTTTTGCATAAAATAGGCCAACTGCGACATATTAATTTTAAGTTTGAAGTTACACTTAGCTTGTATGACAAATAAGTAATATAACCAAATGTTTGGGGCGCAAATATTAACGTGGGACGTTTTTGGTTTTTTCATCGAGATCAAACTATAGACCAACTCAGATAGATAATTGTATTACTAGAGGTTCTGATTCTACGGTAGTTATCTGTATATTTATAAAACATTGCGGGTATGTGAACAAAAGGTAAGGAAGTATTTTTAGACACAAGCCGTTGACAGTATGACGCTTACTTTGTTGTTAAATCCTGGCTCAATCACGACTTTTTTGATGCTGAATATTTGAATACAACCTTGGTTCATACATACCGTAAGGACAGGGATGAAAACAAAAGCGGATGCTTTAGAAGGGGCAGAGTTCTAATCGCTATAAAACGTGTCGTTCCCTCATCAAAAGTTGATCTTATGAACTCTGACGCTTTACTTGCTCAACTTTGTGAATGTATCTTTGGAACCAACGTAAAAATGTTTGTACGCACCACTGCCGGGATATACTATAAGTTCGGAGTCGTTACCCTGCAAAAAATGCGATTAGTCTAGGACGAGTCCGGGAATAGTCGCAAGGGAGCATGCGACTAATACAATTTCTGATCTCTTTATATGGAATGAACTGTTCCCTTTTGTTCGAGCATTTCCTATGAAGAGACTAATTGGCCCCTTCTATATTCGCATGGGTATAAATGAGAACCAGTCTATTTATAAAAATAAAAATAAAAATCTTTGCTTCGACTTAGAATCGAACCAGCGTCCCGAGGATTGTTAAGCGAATGCTCTCCTTACATGCCAACGACGTGCATGAAATTTTATTGCCTACGTGCGTGCATATACCAATGCATCGTTTATCATACCCGAAAGAGATGAAAACAGGACTAATCTACAATTATACCTGTTTGAGACTTGTTGCGACTAATTAATGCCAGTTGTACCCGATAGAGACTAATCCCGGAATACTGTCTTTAGAGATTAGTCGCTAAATTTTTGCAGGGTATATATTGCTCATACAAATAATATTGTGTGTTTGTGTGAAAACAATTAAGAAAGTAATTTTTCCATTTTAGGGGATTTCAACATCAATAAAATAGTATTATTTTATTTCCAAAATAAACTAAAGTAAATACCTCTTTTGAGATCAACTTTATAGACAGTCTTTTCAGCTTTAATTAATTGAAATTAATTAATTTTTCAATAAAATTGGTAACATTTTAGTTCTTATTTTTGTTAATGAGAACTTAATTTTTCACATAAGTGAATGTAATTTTCCAATTTGTATATCGGATAAGCATTATGTGGCTTTAACTTTGTCTTTAGAATTTTTTCTTTTAATTTCTGCTAACACTTATAATGCGAAATCTTTTGATTTTCGTAGTGCAAATCCTGTTACCTTGAACGCTGAAATCCTGAAAATTTATTGGAGTTTAATCTTTCATGCTAAAAGTGTTTCTGAGTGCTTTGAAGCTTTTTTGTCTGAAATTTTTCATAATAACTTTTCTCCTTTCTAATCGTTTGCATAAGCTCCCTTAGTATACGAAAAACCTTAAAAAGTTAAAGAACCAAAGAAACAAATGAAAAAAGTTTTTTTATTTTACAATAAAATAAACTATTTTATCTAATTGTACATGAAAGGATACACATGAAGGAAAAACTGCTGAAGTATTCTCAATTCCAATTTATATTTCTATAAATTTTTTTAGTTGTAATTTATTACTTTTTCTGACGAATTCTGTAGCTTTACATGCGCACTGAACAATATTAAGTAATATTGAAAATTTCTTAGCACAAATGCTTGTAAATTCATTCGCAAGCAGCCTGAGTTGAGTAGCTCGCGGTATCTTTTCTTCGAAATTTCATAATAGCACGCCAACTTGTTGAATAACTAAAAACATTACAAAAGAAACCAAAATGAAATTTTGATGGAAACACTTGTAGGGTGCTTCAAAATGCACAAACAAATTTTATTGTTATATTTGTGGTTTTCACTTTATGATTTAAACTTGTTTCTCGATTTCAAATGCTTTATAGCCTGCGAATCGAGGAACACATAAAAAATATATTTAATCGCTGCCCTCTCTCGACCCATTACAACAACAAGCAGAAAAATCAAAGAAACACACTTTGCTTATAAAAACAATAACAAGTACATTAACAACAATAAGCACAAGAAATGAGGAAAATTTGGAGCGACAACAAAAACTGCAATAAATACACACATCATGCAAATAGCTTGGTTGGAGTTCATACAAATATATACGAAGGTGTATACATACATACATGCATTCACATATATGCCTGTAGGTACAACCGAGGTACAACCGAGCATTAGAGTGTCTCCACAAAATAATGGATTTTATGGATTTTATAGTTTAATATTTTTATATTTTTGAGAACTATATAAAAGAAATGTGCGATTAATTGATCATTATTCGCATTTTTTAAAATGATTTTTTTTTACTGTTTAATAAACTTGTAACGCAATTTCCACACTCTACCATCCATGTTGGTGATAAGGCGTTCAGGAGCGTTTTCCAGGCGTAGCACGTTTTTCTGTGAAATAAACAAGAATAAATGAATAATGAGCGATTCTATCTCTACATTTTACTGATTGCGGCCTCGTTTTATTCGGCACCGTTTTTCCCTTACTCTATGCTCAGTAATTATTTCTTTGCTGAATATCAAATATTATTATTTATCATATATGATATCACATTTTTTGCATTAGATTTAGCCAGAAACAAAGTTTTTAATTTGTTTTTCTAAAATAAAAGAGCCGGACGGGCAAAGAACATGTGCTCCACACTTTACAACACAATTTTACACGATCCACACGCCGTTGTGTCATCATCGTACTTAAACAAATACTCCCGTTAGCACTTAGAAAATGGGTCGTGTAAAAATCAACTTCGCCAAGCGATCTGTTAAGGCAGGCTTCTATTTTCGAAATGAACTTGCAAATTCAGTGATTCGACAAAGACACTTCTCACCATTGTTGCTCTTGGGTGAGACTTTTTTGGCGTTCGGTTGCGATCTCGAGTTTGAAGTGGGCTCGGCCTTTGGATTGGGAGCTCAAATAGATGCGCTGGATCTTGGTAGCCATCAGTTCAGCACGCATTGTACAAGCAAAGACGTCCGGAAAGCACAACATATCCGCATGACACTTAGCCGAAAGGCCGAGTTCACTTTTTTAGCATACGACCCGTGTTGAATGTACCCCAAACAAGAACTACATACATTATAATCAATTATGTAACTTTACTCAAGAGTTTTCTTCGATTCTGGCTAGGACCTCCTATGTTTATCATTCAACTAGCTAACAAACTGTCACCGCTTTTTGACTTACTGTCTCGATGTGAATTTTTTGTACTTTAACCTAGCATCTATCATAACATCTTAGTATCTTACTACTGGGAGAGTTTGGTTGTCTGTATGGCTAGTTGCAAACCTTTTGCCTTAAGCCAATCTCCGATAATCTTAGCAGTGCTTGTGATGGCCACCTACACCCTCTCAACATTTTTCGCTACGACAACTACCACAATATCATCCATGTAGCCAATTGTTTGAACCTCTTTTGGAACAGGTAGGCCTAAGACTTCATCGTACGTAAATATACAAAGCAACGGTTCTAGGAGAGAACCTTGAGGAACTCCTTCTTTCCTGTTAAAAGTTATTTGAGAAAGAACTTTATAATACAATAACTATTTACTAAGCTCATTAAATATCCCAGGTTTTTTAAAAGAGACTTCAATTATTTGTGTTTTTTATTTATGAAAATTGTATTAATAATGAAATTTATCAATCCGATTAACCAAAAATTTAATATTTTTTTTTTTGTTTGCATTATAATAGGCCCAGCCTAATGAAATAATGACACACGTCTGTCGGTCTCTGAGTCTGCTGGCCTTTGGCTGCACATGGCTGCACAAATAGTTTGTTGCTTTTGCGCGCACTGCCAGTAAACAATGAAATGTAGAAATCAAATCAGATATGGATTTGGGGCTTTGCCCGATTTTGCCGATATAAAAACATAGAAAATTTACATTTGCCTTTGTGCCAGCATTAATGCCTGTGTGTATGTTTGTGTGTTAGTGCATGTGTACGTGAATTCATGTAGCAGCTTTTAATTATATTAACTCATCTTCGCTATTTTTATTGCATAATCTGTCGCTAATGTTTGTCGACGCATAAATTATGTTCACTGCTAGCCGTTCTGCGGCAGAATAATGGTGGAGCTGACAGCGTTTCACATGTGTGTGTGTGTGTGTGTGGGTGTGGGTGAGTGGTATGAAAGCATAAGCAGCTAAAACAAATGCAACAACAATGACAGCGCATCTAACTAAAGCTGTGTGTGTGTGTGTGTGTGTCTGTCTGTGTGTGTTGACATAAGCAGTGAGCCAAGCGGGGCGTATGAGTGACCGCGGTGAAGTGACATTTCACTGGCCGATGTGGGATTAACATTAATTCTTCCGCTTTCCATTGCATTTAATGTTGCTTCGTTTATTTTGCGCTTATTGTTGATGTCTGCCTAATAGTTGTTGTTTCAATGATGCTTCCGTTACTGCCGCGGCAAAAGAACAAACAATAATATGAGTGCGTCTGTACATACATACATATGTATGTGTGTATATATGTATATAAATATACCCTACAAGACAGCAAAGGAAAATATATCTTATTTCCTCTAACAAACAATGTTTTTAAGTGCTGGAAACAAAACTCCTTATTGTTGTCATCACAAACTCATCAGCACTTATACTCAAACTACTCATTTGTATCATTATGAAATCCTCAGTACTAATAAACAAACTGCTCATTTTCATCGTCATAAAGTCTACAGCTTTAATAATCAAACTCATAATTTTTGTAATCAAAAAATAATTTGATAATTTTTTATTGGAAGTAATTATTAAATAAAAACTGTTGAATAAAAATAATAACATGAACTATTAAATAAAAAAATAATAATCAAATCGTAAAAATAATGGGGATGTTCGAGCATCAATCACTGCTGCAACATTGCAAATAAAAGTCGTTAACATTGAAGAAGATGGGAAGGCACGGTTTTTATGATTAAGTCTGCCTTTCGCCAACTAGATAAATCAATTCACTATTGGATAAGAATAACCGGCGCCTTTTATTTGCAGTATTGACGCTCGAACATCCCCAATGTTCATCCAAAAAAAAACTTGTTTTAAAATAAAATTTTGGAAATATAATTTTTGCTTAAATGTTGATTTATTCATAGCCTACTTTGATTAAAAATTGTCTTATATATTTCTATCTTTCTTCTTCTAACACATACGGCAATGCTGCTCTAACACATGGCAATTTTTCGACAGTTCGAAAATCAAATTTGTAAATATGCAGGTGAGATGGATAAAATTGTGTAAATTTTTTGAATTTCAGGGGAAACTGCTTAGACTTGGCTTGCAGGGTATGTACAGATTATAGTGTTTCACTTGTATGCGATAGTTTTGGGGAAATTTTGCTTTCCTTAAGAGACCAAGATTTATTGTCAACGCGCGTTGGTTGGGCGTTAGTCAGCTCGCCCAGCGTTAAGATTCTTCACTTGGCCATGATTCGCAATGTAAATCTTGCAGGCTTAACTCGTTGGGATTACTGTGTAATTATTTAATTGGGCGGCTGTGCGTAAGCGAGGAGCAACGCGTGATTCATTTTAAAAGTCTTTAAAATAGAAAATTTTGATTCATGGAAATAAAGAAAGGAGTGCATCTTTAATATATTTTACAAAACATATACTTACATATTTTCTTTGTTAATTATTTAGTTGAATTGCTGTTTAATTTGTGCGCATAAAAGTTAGCTGGTTAGAGACATCATCACTCTTTTGTTTTCTGCTTTGGCACACGACATTTTGTTTTAGCTTCAAACTTTAGAACTTTTAACAATCACAAAAAGATAAATCATTCCTTCGACCTTTAAATTCTAACACACATATGAATTTAAGTAGGTACAATACACAAAGCAAGGGAAATATGTACATACTTTTGTCCAAAAAATAAATCAAGGAATGTTCTTTTATAAATATGTGCAATGAATGTATGCACTAGTATATACATATAGAACAATCATACATTGGCTAACTTAATTGCGTAGAAATTTGTTTTTGAATGCCGAAAAGTCTGAATGTATCCGCACATTTAAAAGCATTTTTAAAAATATAAAAATTTTATGAAATTTTGAAAATATATGGGGAGTGACCTCACGAATATAAATAATCGCTTTGCATGAGGAGAATTTAGCTCAAGCTTTTAATTGGGGTTAATCTAGAAGGGCCGCCACCCTGGATTGATTAATGAAATGGGAAATTATGATTAATTTTAGTTTCTATGTTCCTAGGTGAGTACTTGTGAAAATTTGTAACATGTCAGCCGTTGGAAATTTATGGTTTATTGACTCGTTTTTATCTTTCGATTAATATCAATAATTCATAGAAAATCACATGGTCAAGACTTAGTATATGATTGACATAAAAATCTTAATTTGAAATTAACACCTTTCTTTTATCGAAATTTTCCTGTTATTCCTTTCTTAAGAGGAAGTGGTATATGGTGTTACATACGTACATACATACCATATGTACATACGCAGGGGCGAATATACGGGGAGGAGGAGTGATGGGTAAATGAGACAAATTTAATCCCCCCTTTCCCCCAAAGTCCAAATCAGTTGGAAAATCCGAGTTTAATAATACATTTACATTGAGCTAAAATGCGTCATTTGGGAATAAAATTTAAAATGCGAAGCCAAACAACGCATTTCTCCATACAAATTGGCATTGCCGAAATGACTCATTTCAACGCAATTGAAGAAAATCATGTACGAAATGCGTTTCAGCGTGAAATTTTTTCTCTAACGCATCAAAAAATAACAGCCCTGGCAAACGATTTGGCTTTTTTTGCCACTGACAATTGAATGCCAACAAAATTAATAAGAGGGCGGTGTGATAAGTCAGTGATTTTTAGAATAAAATATTTTTCTTTTATTTTTCAACATAATCTCCTTTTAACTCCAAAACACTTAGTCCAGCGTTTATCCAATTTTTTTATTCCTTCTAAATATTAGCTTTTCTCAAGACTCTCAAAATAGGCGTTTATTTCTGTGATGACCTCTTCATTTGACCCAAACCTCTTATCACCCAGCCATTTCTTTAGGTTTGCTAATAGGAAATATTCGCATGGGGCTAAATCAAGAGATGTGGATTTTGAAGGTGTCACACAGTTGCTCTTATGATCGTGTATGAGCAGCCACGGCACGCATTCCGGGAATAGCTTTTTCATATCGATCAGTTTCTTTTAGGTGTTTGGCGTTACTTGTGCTGATACGACCAAACCGGAACACAGTAAACCACTTCCTAACCATTGAAATTGATAGTGCAGTGTATTTATCAAACCTTTCCTTGATGTCGGTGATAGTTTTTTTACGCAAAAAAATAATGCCTCATCAGAACATTTTTTCATTTTTGTTAAATTTGACAGCAGTCTACTAATTGATACTGATAGTTACTGAGCGGTAAATTTGAAAAGTCACTGACTTATCAAACCACCCCCGTACAAAATAGATGTTTCAAATAAACTGTCAGAGGAAATGCGAATAAGACAATGTAAACGGTTTTGAAATGACTCATTCGAAATGCGCATTTGGGCTCAATGTAAATGTACGTTTTATAAAGATTTGTACTTCACTCGTGGAAATTTATAATAAGATATTCATTATTTTCAGACAATACCAGTTGTAGGTTCTTACTTGACAAAAATACGTGCCTTCATAAATGAACCGCATTATAATATCAAACGTAATTTTTCGAAATAATGAATTTCGCCCAAAAAAGGCGTGCAATTACTTACTATTAGTGAAACCAGAAGATATCGTCAACCGTTTTTTAAACATTAAAGTACACCGAATGGTTTTGTAATTCGTGTTTCATAGTTAATTAATAAAAGTATATTTTTTACAAGATGGATGGTGAAAAAATTGCATCTTATAACTTGAAAGATGATTTTAATAAATATAAAATATGTTTGAACTAAAATAAAATAAGATAACTATCATATCACGACCCGAAAATTTTTTGACACAGAGTTCCTCCCCCAAAATCAATTCCACGATCCGCCCCTGACATATGTACGTATGGGGTTTGTATCGTAATTTTAAAATGTGAAAATACAGATTTTCTAAGTAGTATTTTGACTATAGCGCAATGCATTGAGAAAGATCGGACAATTAATGGGTTTTTTTAAGTGAAATTTTGTATCGCTCGTTGCGTGAAGAAATTACGTGATTGTTACTTATTAAACAATTGTATTTGTAGTTCAATGTTTTTCTTAATTAAGATAAGTTATGCTATTTTGTGTTAAGTTATGGTATGTTATATTTGTTATGTTATTTTATGCTGTGTTGTGTGTTGAAATATTCTGTTTGTTGTGTGATGTGCCAATGTGGTGTGATGTGATATAATATATTTATGTGTGATGTGTTGATTTGAAAATTTAATGTCGATGTGATGTGATGTGTTGATGTAATGTGCCATTTTAATGTGATGTGTTGATAGAATCTGTTGATGTGTTGCGATGTGTTGATGTAATGTGACGTGATGTGTTGACGAGATATGTTGATGTGATTTGTTGTGATAGGACAATGTGATGTTTTGATGTGCTGTGTTTGCAATGGGACGATGTGATTTGATGTGATATGATGGAATGTAGTTTGATATGCTAGATGACAAATTGATTGAATCAACAGTCGCAGCGTTTATGACTTGTACAACGTTTTGTCACTTTTTGTACGTGTACATTTGACCAAAATGCAATGAACTAAAGACGACGCCGATCAGGATGACGCGTGACGCCCTTTTAGACAATAAATAAACCACTTCCTTGCGATTAATTTTTATATGGTTATGACTTGAAATTGTTAATAGCATTTTATATTAATTAATTTTTGTGGTTTTTATTTGTTTCACAAGCTACGCTATTACGAAGTTTCACTTCTAGAATCAGTACTTTTTTTAAACAGACATCTGTATAGAGCTGTACACGTATAAATACTTTTAAAAGTTTCCAAACAAACAAACAATAATAAATCAAAGATAGATGCAGGATTAAAAAATATTAATTTCTGATCCCACCCATCCTAGTATTAAATTTTTAAGTCCCGAAACCGCCCTCCAAAGTAATTTCAAATAAAACAAATTATTTCACAAACTCTGTTTATTTTGCCGTAGATTTGCGTATTTTGAAAACTGAATTCTTATTTCATCAAGCATTGTTGGCAATTCCTTACTTTTACTTGTTTAAATTATTATTTTACAAGTTTTATTTTAAAATGTTAATTGAAGTGGAAAGCACAAACTCATTCGTGGCAGACAGAATGTTTAGGCTTTGCTTCACAAGTTGCTGAAAAAGCAAAAAGCTGTTAAAATTTCCCCAAAAAACCAAAAACTTGGATTTAATCTGGAGTGTAGGGAAACTATTTTTAGCTCTGTCCCGCTCACAAATTTACAAATACTAACTTTATCACTACCCTCCGTCGTTTAAAATTTTAAATTAGTATCTTTGCTTCCACGTCAATTTCCACTAGGACAATAGAACAAATATATTCTAAAGTATTCATGAAGGAGAAAAAGTGTAATGAAAAAAAAACAAAGAAATAATTAAAATTTAAACTGAATATTTTTGACCCCCCAAATTGTAGAAATAACGGAGAGTGATTGACCATAGTTTTATTTAAATATACCATTTATCATGCAAATCGATGAATCAAGCTTGTCAGATCAGATGAAGAGGTGCAACAGTGCCTATACGCAACCAAAAAGGCATCACCTGGGTAGATTGAGATAAAGTCTTAATAATGTTATTTTCACGTGTTTTACATTGAACTTTTCTCTTTTTTTTTTCTTTTTGAAGATTCTTAGTCGGCTGAATGAATTTAGAAATTGTGCCGAAATTTTTGTAAGCTTTCTGAAACTCAACCAACTAAAATATGCACCAAATTTTGTTCATACAGCTAAGTAAATAAATGCATGCATTTGTCCTTCTTTCACAATTTCCGGTTTTCAGATTTTATTCGAGCGAAAGTGGAACAAATCTATTTAAATCAGCAGCGTCACCGCCGTCGTCACCATCCATTCGCATTTGCCACGCAACGCGATAGCGAGAAGAGACATTGCACTTTCATTAAAAAAAAAACAAAAACAAAACATAAAAAATGTAAAATGTCATAAATTGGGAAATCAGCTCAGCCTAAAGAGACGACCACTGCTGAGGAGACGCCGCAGTTTTTCGATACTGCCACATCAGCGTCGCCAGCGATTGAGAGCGTGACATTTCAAATCGCGATAGTGGTGGCGGCGGCGGCGGCGGCGACGAAGTTTGAAAAGTCGCGAGCTAGCTGTGCGGCATTTTTTGGTGGTACAACTTGCAAAACGTGTGTGTGAATATTTTTCACGCGAAAGACAAGAGAAGCATTCGAAGTAGAGAAATTGCAGTTATTTAAATGGAAGCCATACTAGCGCCAATAAAAATAAATATTTTTTTTTTGCAATGACACACACACACCGCTCCACAGAAACAACAATACCAACAACAACAATATCCAGCTTATTTTTGCAACAAAGTATAGTCGATTATTGTAAATAAATGCAACACGGTATGCCATTTCAGCCGCACCACTCAAGCAACGGCATAAATTCTCAAACATTTCCAGGCCAGCGTAGATATATCTACGTATGTATGTACGTATGTATGCGAGTTTGTGCAGCCATGCAAAGAACACTTATACACACACGCACACCTGTTGCCGCCGCCCGGTCGAGTTCGTGTGGGCGCTCGCGTGAAAGTGAGGAAGGAGATCGCTCTCTAAAGTATTTCAACGAATTTGTGTTAAAATTTTTTTTGTTGTTTTGAGAAGCAAGATAATAAAAATAAATTTATTCAGCTGCAAGAAAATACACATAATTTTGAAGAGTGAAATTATTTTCGAGTACGCCAACTAACTGGGCCTATGTGAGAGCAGTTGCGTTTAGCAAATAGAAAATTGTGAATGTAAATGATCCGAAAATATTCCTGCGTTGGCGAATATGTTTTATTTTTGAATAATTCTGTTTGCGCTGAGTTTTTTAAGTAAATTTGAGAAAGTCAATTTTAAGATTTTTTAATATTTACACATTTATTTAGTCTGGTGGCAAAACAAATTTTTTTTTTTGGCTAGAAAATTAAAAAATGTATTTCTATTGTTTTTGTTCAAAAATATTAATTAAATATCACCTTTATTTATTTTTTAGCAAATTTAAAATTTAAAATGTGACTGCATTTTTTAGTTCTAAAATAATTGTTAAATTATCTATTAAAATTTAAAATATATAGAGTAGATTAAAGTATATGAAGCATTTCTTAAAAAATTTAACTTTTAGTTTTGATTGAAAAAATAAAGTTTTAGCTTTAATATGCAAAAATAAAAATAAAATGTTAAGTTTTATATATTTTACCGATATCATATCGATGAAAAATCCACAATCGGTTATTGGCTGTTTTGCCACGGTCTCTGCTCAAAATGTTTAGAAATGTGTGCTATACTTGAAAATATGTTTCCTATATAGATACATATATGGTATAAAGTGACGATTGTAAAAAGTGATAGCGTTTAAAATGGTCGATGATAAAAAACAAATCTCTAGTTACGTAAAATATTGCAAAGCGAATAAGCGTTAGTGATGTAAAATTGTTCCAAAACACATCATTAATTTTTATTTTTTCCAATTTTTTATGAACTTCAAGCGGTAGAAGTTATAGTGATTTTTGAAAATCACCTCTTAAGGAGTAAGGCCACATTGAACTTTAAAAAAAAATCGTTTTTTTTTTTCTATTAGCTAAAATGCTTCCTTATAGTCCCGAGATAACGGAAAATATGAAATCATACATAATTTGATGGTTAAATTTGTTTTGTTTTGGTTTTAAAGAACGGTACATATCTCCTACAGATTTCAACAGTTTCCGATTTAGATTTACACTCAAATGTTCGCAATACAATCCTCTTGGATCTATCGTAGGATTTTTGCAAAACATAAATTTCCTTTTTTATGAAAAACATTTTTACCCATGTTTCCTTTATATAATTGTAATTTCGTAACAAATCCGTATAATAGCAAATCCCTACGATAGATTTCTATTGAAGACAAAATTCGATCGTTGCAGTCGGACGGAGTTTTTGACAGCCAGGTATGCTCGCCCGGCAAGAGAGGCAATATTCACAGTACCATCTCAACTATAATTTTCGATGTAAAGTCCTGAAAATTTTTTCCTAAGTAACTTCAATGTGTGCACATTAAAACCTTGTCATGGTGTCTGCAAAAAAAAATTGAATTTGGGCATCGATTTCGGGTTACCCTTAAGCCGGCAGCTAAACGTGTTGTGCTAAGCTTACGCTGTGTGAACGGTTGTTATTTTTTCTTCTTTCTCCCATTCGCAACTTGCTTCATTCAAGTGCGGCTATTCTGCCGCTATTTCTACTTGACCGTGCAGTTGTTGTTTAAACAATTTCTACTTGTTACAATTTTGTTTTCTTTCTTCAGTAATGCATTGTTGATATGAGTTATGAGGCGGCGCGTAACTGGCAAAAATTTAGAGAAAACAAAACTTCTTCTTCAAATTTTTACGATATTTAGGCGTTAAGGCTCTACTCGTGTGCTCGTATAAGTATGTTCTGACAAGTCTGCTATCGATGTACGCAATGACGCCAGGAAATTGTGTTCTCAAAAATTAAAATCAAAATGCAGAAGAAGCCTGTATATCTTACAGATATATGGTAAGTTTTATATGCTGAAGATAAAATAATTTCCTTTTAATTGTTGCTTTTATGAATGAGCAACGTCACAAATGCTCTTGAAAGAATCCTCTCCTTCAAACTTTTTTTTAAATTTCATATTTTCATGCAAAAAAAAATTGCGCCCACGTTTTGAGAATTGAGAATGTTTGCTGAACAAAGCATCCACTACTGACATCACCGAACTGAGCATAAATATGCCGCAGGTAGGCTTTGAGCAGGCTACGCGCTCTCAGCTCATGGCATCCATTCGCCCAATGCTGACGCAGAGGGTAGCGCTTTTCTCGCTTTTCTCGGCACACACTTTTCATTGAATATATAATTTTCTATACTCGAGTACCGTATCGTATCTCATCGATTCTAATCGTATTAAATCGCTAACAGAAGTTGTTGGCGCAACGTAGCCGCCGCTGTGCGCGAGTGTAAATTGCCTGCAACGCTGCGCGCTACCGTCGCTATTAGTGGCGAGTTGATACATAGTCGGAAAATGATTTCGATTTCAGTCGTTTGACAACGCGCCGTGCAAGCGAAACATACGCGCAACAGCCACTTCACGAGCGCGACGAAAAGCAGTGTAGTAGTACGCGTGACACTTTACACATCTTCACTATCCACCACTTCTGCAGGCATAAAAAAAAAGAAAAATGAAAGCACAAATTCCGATTCTGAAACAGTGATACTTTTTTCGCGCGTTTATTTTTAAAAATACATTGGAACACGCGCGTGGCGGCGTGCACTGGTGGGGCTGCAAAAACAAAACAATCACAGAAAGGAAAGAAAAATACGACTAAGAGCAAAGCAAAGTGAATTATATGTGTAGTTTAAATAAATACTGCAGCTGCATAAATATAAATGACGTGACAAGATACAACGCGCTCCTACCCGCGCGCGCGCGTAATCTCTCAACGCGTTCACAACGCCTCGCCGTGCCGCTTCGCAACGTTCGCGCTGTGCTTTGCATATAAGATGCGCGCTGTGTTCGAACTAAGTGTTTATTTGTTGTATTTTCGTGAATTTTTACCGCTTGCAGTGCGTGCGTCTGCTCTTACTCGCGGGATTTTTAAGGGATTCACCGGTGCAACGAAGAGAATAAAAGCAGCGCGCCACTGAATGCAGCGTGAATTGGGCGTGCGTTACAAAAACAACAATCCATGAAAGCAACTTCTGTAAATGTGGTTCATTTATATGTGTAAGTGAATTTGTACCGCTAGTTTTGCGAATCTAATGGATATGCGTGCGCGTTGAATTTGTGCAAGTGCAATGCACTGACTGACTGTGTGCGGACAAGCGCGGCGAAGCAAGCAATTTTTGCAAATTTCAATTCAAAAATCTTTGATTGCCATTATTGTAGACCCTTAAGTGTACTTTGAATGATTGAATTGCGGTAGAAAGCATAGAGAACAAATGATTGTAGAAATGCTTACAAAAAAGAGTGAACCTTAACAAACGCGCGGTGCGAGCGAACTCGATCAGTGAATAATCAAAGCTGCTGCTCAGCGGTGACAGCGTTCGTTTTGGGTAAACGACAATAATCAATTGCGGCGCACTAAAGTGATTGAACGACAGTAGCCCAGCGCCAACTCGTGCAATTCTTAATTGATTGGAGTGTGGCAGCTAGCGCGCTTTGTGCAACGCGCTCTGCACAAATAAATTAACGCAGTAAAATCGCATAATCGCTGAGGGAAATCACAAAGCTACAAATTTATAAATCATACAAGTGACAAACGATAAACGAAAGTGTGGTAGTAAAAGGAGAATTACTTAAATAGCTGTTGAATAGAAATTTATTAAAAGTGCTTAACGCCGCAAGTGGCAAAGTTCGTTTCATTTATATGCTAAACGCTGCCTCAGTCCTGCACATACACATTCACACGCCAATAAATGTATCAACGAGCTTTTCAATGGAAAAACCGGTGCGCCGCATTTAATGAGCTAACAATAACTGCCAACGTGTAATAAAATAAATAGAAAAATAAAGAAGCAAATTTTGCGATCCTCCAACAAGCCACCTACGCTTTGTGAATTGAACAGGAAAGTGCAGTATCTATAAATTAAGAGTGTACGCAAACAAAGCAACACACCAAAAAAAAAAAACATAAAAATTAAGAAATACGATTATATAGAACAGAAAAACACATGTGAGAAGAAGGAAACAAGCGAGAAGGTTTTGCACATTTGCCGAGTTCACGGCTGGCCTTTGTGCCAAATACGAAACCATGTCTTCCTACCGCAGTAGTTATGTAAGTAAAGTGAATTAGCTGTCAGTAAAATGTATGTATGTATATATTAACGAGTGCACATACATATGCACACAAAAGTTGAGTGGGCGTCTAACGATTGTTTTGATAATTTGATAATTATCAGTTGAATGAATGTTTAAAGTTTTGCATTTTGCTGACGTTAGAAACGAAATCTTGAAAATGTCACAAAAGTCGCTTTTTCATGTTGATAAAAAAGGACTATCGAATTTTCAAAAACATTTATCTATGCTCCAACAAACCTGATCAACAAATAAACAAATGAATACCGATTTATATAAAAAAGGATTCTGTTTGAGCATATTTTTCCCACTTCATCAATTGCTATTTAATTATTGTTTGTTAAACACTATGCTCTAACGTACTTTCATAGTAAAAATTAATTGTGTATTTTTTTAGTTTTTCAATTATCGGGAAATCAATGAATTATGAATTATAAAAAAGTAAATAATATTGTTTTTCTTATTATTTTTCGCAAAAAACAATCAAAAACAATTTAGAAATACAAAACAGAAATTAAACAATTAACTTTTCCTTGGATTAGTTTTAAAAATTACTTAAAAATTACTGGTCTCTACAAAATATTAAAATTTTTTGACGGCAAATATGCATATTCTCAGGTCTTGTACTATATCAGAAACAACTAGCTAACACGTAAAAAGTAATGAATGATAAAAATATTTTTTTTTCCTTATTTATTTGAAATGAGCTAAAGGCCAATTGTTGTTGGAAAATTTAGAGGGAGAAAACAACAATACACAAAGCGGTAGAAGTTACAGTACTATTTAGGAGATCACCACATCTCCTCATCAGACTGTTTTATTCACTGCTTCCGCTGGAGTCGAACCTGCGCCACCACGTAACACTTAACTAAGCCAACATTTAAAGAGGCTCATCTAAGCTTACGCTGTGCGAGCTGTGCTGTCTTGAAAAATAAAATATATACAAGCAATAAATTGAGAACTTAAATAATAATAATAAGTAGCTAAGTAAATAATAAAAAAGAAAACGTCTTTTATTTTCGAAAAAAAAAAAATTAAATCAGTAATAAGCTTTCAGAATAAAGGTTTTAAATCTAACTGAAGGAGCTCGTCTAACTTTTCAATTCAATAGTTTATATTAACTACTGGGAATAGCATACAAAAAAATTATTGGTAACTATATCAAACCGTTCACGAGGCTGTAGGCATTCTGAAGAGCAGACATTTATAATTAAACGAATTTTTTTCAAAACAATGGTTTGCTTGTTTGATGCAGTAAATTTGGTGAAAATACTATTTGTTTTTATAAATTAAATAAATATATAAATAAATTAATAAAACAAAAAGTTCTGCCTGATAAAAACTTTTAATTTATGTACATATTTATCTCGAAAATATATTTAAATGTGTTAAAATATAATCATACTTTAAATTGCATTTAATTGTTATGGCGACGTATTCTTTAAATGAGAACATATGTTTAAAATGAAATTAAAAAAAGTGTAGAGGTTTTTTTCTAATAATTTTCTTAAAATACCAATCGGTTTTAAGGCTCAAAAATAATTATATAAATATATAGATCTGTTTGAAATCTGATTTCTGTATATCTTTACTACAACTTCATTAATCGGTAATTTTTTTCAAAAGTATTTATTTTCATATCGAATAGAAATGAGGCGGTGATGGACAAAAAGTGAAGATCATTTATTACTCCCGACTGTTGCTTGGATATTGAAAATAGAAGGCGTCGCCTCAATGATGTGAATCATTCTCTTGATCAATTTATATATAATATAATTTTGGCGCTTACACTCTATAGCTCAGTGTTTGGCCGAGCTTCTCCTACCATTTGTGGTGTGCGTCTTTATATTATATCACAAATGGAGGGACCTACAGTTTTTGTGCCGACTCCGAACGGCAGATGTATTTAATGAGAAGCTTTTCATGGCAGAAATACCCTCGAAGGTTTGCCATTGCCTGCCGAAAAAACTTTTTCTATTATTAAGATTTTGCTTGCCCTGACTGAGATTCGAACATCGAACTCAGTGGCATATCAAGTTATAGCACGCACCGCTATCAACTCGACCACAGCGGCCACCCTCAATCAATTTAACTATTGTCAAAAATGAAAAATAACCCATTGTTTGTTTGCAGGGGTGCAGGGATGTTCAAGTGTTCGAAAGTCACTTTAACGCATGCAATTATGATATCTTATGAATTGAAACCTACGGTTTCGAAGTTATTTCAAGCGACATCTGGCGGATAAAATTTAAACTTATTTCGGGACCACGTGCCTATGCAAATAGAACACAATTTTGTATTGTTGTGATTTCTTACATTTCATTCGGTCCAGATGCGACGCGACTTTTACAATTATATATTCATAAAAGAAGTCACTGAACTGTTTAATTAATTCACAATCCTGATATATAAATGCATAGGAAGTAGTTTTTATGAATAAAATTATTTCGATCAACTGACAAAGTGCTGATTGTAATAGTTTTTGATCATAAACTAAGTAGTCCTTTGAAATATGTACATGCATACATATGTTGTTGTTTGTGCTTTTAGTCTTTTCTTTTGATATAATTTTTGCAAATTCAAACCAAATTTGAAAAAACAATAGCGGCTTTGAAACGACCATTTCGCAGTGTTTTTTTGTGTGGTGGTGCTGCTACTTATTCTTATTCGAGCAAAAATTGTTTCTTTTTTTAAAAAATACAAATACGGATAAGACTTTTACTGCAAACAAGAATACTCGAGTTTTATACAAACATAAAATTAAAAAAGAAAATATTAAACTCAAAAGTTTATGACGCCAACATGAAATTAATGTATGTATGAATTTTCTTATAGATATCATATGTTAGCATATGCTATGTGTTTCTCTGGCCTATTGATTTCTCCGCGGGATTCATGCATTTCAAAGCCTTTCATTGTCTATTTAGTTTTCGCTTGCGATTTGCTTCCTGTCCATTAATTTACTTATTCAAATAGTTTAGTTGGAATCTCTTTTCAAATAGCTCACCATGTTGCCGCATCGGTGTGTTGATTGTTTGCTTTATGCATCTAAAATTCTAATTATTGTTCAGGCCGCATCACGGCAGGTAATCGTTAATCTGATTTCTATGGTTTGTAAATGGCACGAATTTTTAGCTGAAATATTTTCAAAAGTTGTTGTTGTTTCGCGCATTTTGTTTTTTTTTTCTTTTCTCAAATTCGCTTTTGCGTAAACATTTTTTGTATCCCCTATAACTGTAGATATGTATAACTCAAGGTAAATACTTTTGTGTGTCTTATCGTGCGTGTATCGATTATCGAGATCTCCCACTCACTCGCTGCTCAGCTTTTTTCAACAAATTTGTTTTTTTTTTGCCTACATTTTAGATATTTGGTTTATTGTTCTATTTCACTACTTATTTTGTTGTATTTGAGTTTTCCTTTGTTTATTTCTTGACGATTTATTTACATTTTGCTTGACTTTATTCGATAAAATCAAGGTTCTGTCAGCTTGATGGCAGAGCGATTGCTTTAGATATTTTGGGAGATAAAGATTTAGTAGAGAATTTTTTAAATTATTTTTACATTTTGAAGGCTATAGTATCGCTCATTAAATCTACACAAAACGCCAGATGTTAGTTTTTTTAATACGCAAAGCTAGTTTACGTACCGCATGTGTTTTCAAGTACAACACCATTACAAAATTCAAGTTACACCACATATTCGAAACATTTGGCAATATAATTTAATTTTTATTAAATTTTCATTGTTTTGAATTTAAAGCAACGCATTCTATAACAAAAATGACCTTACCACAAGTATCAAACTTTATAAAAGCTTAGGAAATAATAAACTTTCATAAAAAAGAACATTTTAAATTACTTTTTTAGAGTTAATCCTGAATTTTATGTAAAACATAGTGCTGGCTATCAATTAAAGTTGATTTTTTACAGACAATATTGAGCAGTTGATGGAAGAAATTGCAGTAGAGTTATAAACAAAAGAGTCAAAAGCGAAGATAATTTGTAGTCGCTTGAAACTTGAACTTTATTATACTAAAATTTAATAAACTACAAAATTGCATACTTGAAAAAATTAAAAAAAAAACAAATGTTTATAATCTACATAGAAAATTTACTTAATGGTTTCATTATTTTTTTGAAAAGTTTGAAAGGCTACAGTTGAAAACTTCACCGCATATTAATTTGAAAATAATAAAAATGCATTAAATTAAATTATAAATTCTTACGCTTAGTGCGTTATAATTATGAGACGGTGTGTGCTAGTATTTATGTACAAATATGTACGAAAACCAAAGTCGAAAAAAATAATTAATTTTAAAATAGCAATTTTTGAAACAATTTTTCCTAAAACCAATTCCAATACATTGATGAACTGCACCACTGGTGTCGCCTCTACTTGAAATACCTTTTCTACCTTGTACAGCTTAGTATACAGCTTCCGAGATAATAGAAAAATTCATATAAAATGACATTCAAGAAATAAAAAAGGAAATTTCTTCAATACAAATTTCTTTAATCAGTTTAAAGCTCTCAAGAAAAAAATGCTTAAATATTTCATTCGTTAAGAAAATTTACAGCAACGGCAAAGTACCTACACTTTTTCAAGCAACAGTAGCAATGAAAATTATTTATTACAATTGTTCTTGATAGCTGTATTTAAAGCTTTAACTGTGGCCAGTTATGTGCGTGTCGTCGCCACTGCGTATGAGCAACATCGTACGATTGTTATTTGCAGAAGACAAATATTTTTTTGTTTTTTTTTTCAATGAGCTAAGTTTTATAAAATATGTAATACATTTAAAATTACTACATCAAATATGAAACAAAAAATAAATGCAATAATGTGGGCGTCCAATTCGCTTTTCGCTTGTGCCACACAACCATTACCACCCCATCCATTATTCAATTTAATTCATTAGAAACGCAACAGTTGCACATATTTTTTTTTTTGCATTTCAGTGCTAATAAAATAAACACTAATTGTTGGCTTAATAAGTGCACACAGCTTTGCAACAACAACAATAGCAATTACAAAATGATAGCAACAAAGGCAATTGTAACAAATAAATTAAGCGAATTTATGTGAGTGAGTCTTAGTGCTAATATATCTTTGTTTTAACTTTATTACGAGTATTTAGCAGATGATGCAATAAAAAACATTTACATATTTGCACTTCTAATTCTCGATATACAAACATACACACATATCAACATACATATATTTTATTTGCTCTCACACATTTTTTCTTACAATCGGGAAGCTGATTGGCTGTATTTTTTGCTCAAATTGCATACTCTCACATATCTTTATTTTATTAACAATATAAAAATGTCAAAAATTTATATAGAACTGATATTTTTGTTTTCACTTTTCTTACTCAACGTTCAATGCACAGATGTTTGCTGCAAGTTAGTCATTTCTACGTGCGTCGATGTTGCAGCTGCAAATAAACATCCAATTTTAGATATTACGCACACAAACACATACACACACACACACACACGCCAAGCGCCAGCGTTGCAACAACAACCGAAAATATTGTTTGCATGGATTTGGCTGTTACCAGTCGTTGCAAACGAAAATAGATTCCATTCTGTGGCAGTTGCGAGTGTGTTTAGGTGTGCACAGTGCGCTATGATCTATACAAGTAAATGTATGTATGTATGTGACTAAACATATGCACGTATATATGTATGTTTGTATATATATGTACATATGTGTTTTTAAAAAAAATCTCCAATTAATTAGAAGACTAAAAATAAGCGCGGTGGTTGACAGAAAATAGTTGCGGGGCAAATAAAATTTCACTGCAACTTTTATTGATTGAGCTGACGACGCGAACGTAAAGTGCAGCAGCGTCAGCATGAATTGCTATTGTTAGAAGGTGTTAAAAGAATGAGGCAGTGCTGGGTGGCTGGCCGGCCGAAGACAATCATTTCTAATAAGTTAAGTACATTTAATATTTATTTACGACTTGAAGGTGTCCATAAAAGAGGCACAAGTGTTGAAATGCAAGCATGTGTTTTGAATTAGGAAGAAGTTGTTAAAAATTAGTGAACGCTCGGTTCGAATAAGCTCGCCAGTGCCGGAGTAGGGGCCTCTAGGCTCATTCTTAACACTTTTCTCACAGCCATGCATTTCAATATTTTCTTTAATTAATGAAATTAAACCCCTTTTCTTAGAGAAAATATGTGTCTTGAAAATTTCGCTGTTTCCATAGGATTAATGTGTTCCTAACATCCCTTTTTTTCTGTCGGGCCACAAGCAAATGCAATATTGTAATCTATGGAGCGACATGCACGTTCAAAAAATATTGTGATAATTGAATCGCATAAATTAATGGATTTTCAAGAATTGAATTAATTGCGTCGGTATTTTCAGGTATTTAATTCGAGGCGAAATCATTTCAGTTGGTAGCGAATACAATAATATGATAATCATTTAAATACAATAGTCAAAATTATTTTACTTTGTTTTTCACTTGCACGAAATAACCCTTGTTAAATGTACCATTGCAACTCATTCCAGTTTTGTAGCAGCTAAACAGTTGGAATTCTTTAATGTGTGCTAAGTAATGACGGGATGCTTATTATATCAAATTTTATTAAGTATTAATTTTAAGCATTTTTTTTAATCAACAAACTTTTTTTTTCAGCTGCTTGGTTTTTTGGTGTTTATTCAAATACGTAATTCTTAAGTGTACCTTACACCTGAAAAATAGTTTCTTAAGATACATCTTTACTCTTTTCCTAAAGATATTCACTAAAATTGTTGATTGTGTTAACATCATTTACATTCACTGATATACAAAGGTTTTCTCAACATTTAATTTTATGCAAAATCTGTGAATTTGCCAGCATATAAATCGGCTCCGTCGAAATGCTTTTCACATACTCTTGCCGAATCGAAAAAATTTATTTGGAAAGCTTCGACCCACTTATTTTTATGTACACCTCTCTTGGGCTTTGCATAAAAAGGAAATTGTTTGCCGTTTTTGCATTTACAAATTGTGCATGATGCCATTTCATCGTTTTATTTAAAGTTATTTGCTGAAATTGTTTTGAAGCTTTCTATGTAAAGGGTGTGTTTTTTAGACATGTGGTTTTTAAGAAGAAATAAAACGCATTTAATGTAATGCTATTGCCAAGAATTCAGCTTAATTATAAAAATAAGGGTATGCCATTTTGTATTAAAAATGATTTTGGACAAGTGACAGCCGCGACTGGCTCGAATTAATTTCAGCCGAGAGGCCCAATTTTCGACCACTTTTTGCTGCAATCGGGGACGTACATATGTCAGAAATAACGCGCCGAATATTCGCTTCCCAGGCGTATTGAAATGGCAAAACAAACTGAGTATAAATCACACATTTTTTTTTTTTTTTAAGAAACTAGTGTTCGAAAAAATCCCGTTGATGTTTTATAAAAAAAGTAGGCTAAAAAGCAACATAGGTAAGGTAAGGTTAAAGTGGCTGCTAGTAATCCCGCCAGCACAGCTAGGTCTTTGTTAGGCCCATTGTGGTACCACGCGGATTGAAAAATCTCCCTACTCGAACCAAAGTGTGGAATATAGGAGACTTAATAACTTTCGTATCTCTACACTGGCCAGATCGCTTAGGTCGTTGAAGATCTCTGATCCTAAGAATTTTCTTCTTCCTTCCCATAGTGCGGGACACTCACATAGAAGGTGCCTCACGGTTTCAGGCTCCTCCTTATTTCTACAGCTTCTGTAGAAGTCATTGCGTGTCTACCTAACAGTACACGACGTGTTATTATTCCGAAAGCTAAGGACAGTTCAGCGCTGCTCAGCACGACAAGACCTTAAAAAAACAAAGGAGAAAGTAACGTTATAAGTGACATTATTTTGAGAAATAAATTGGAAGAAAAAGATCAGTACGAGTTTTTTTTTAATAAATATCATGTATACTATACCTACAATTTTTTTTTCTGTTTTGCTAATTTTTCCATTCTATGTTCCGAAAGTATTGTTAAGTTTTTAATGACCTTTCAAATCTCCTGATCGGCATAGCAAAGCGGGCTGGCGCTGCCACCCGAAGTTTCTTGGTTCAAAACTGGGAAGTGGTGATAAAAATAATAAAATAAAAGAAGTCTGATGAGGATCTGTGATCTCAGAAATAGCGGCTATAACTTCAACCATTTAAACTGTTGTTGATTTTTTCCAAATAAAATCTTTCAATTATTTCTAAAATATTAAAAAAAAAGAAATTTAAAAAATGAAGTCTCAATCGATTCAGTTTTCAAAAATTTATGAGGAATTTTTCAAAAATCTATATATCGACAGCGGCTGCACAAATAAAATTGAAAACATCAAGGAAGGCACTCTTATTTTGTACTTTAAAAATATGAAAATACCGGAAATACAAGAACCAAATGGTGCCCGATTGGTGGGTAATGTGCCTTATGTACTTATACAATTAATTTTTTCAATTGCCACACTAGTTGTTTCCCTTTGAATTGCTCCGCTTTTCCTTTCTAATTTTCTGATAAAAGAAATGGCGCACACATTTTTGCCACAATCGAACTGTTGTAATTTGATGAGCGTCACTTTTGTGGCATAAATGTAGCAGAAGACATGAAAAGTATACAGCTGGTGAAGGAAGAAATAACAAGCAATTGTCTTCATAGCCAATAAGCAATAAAGCTCATTTACATAAGTACATAAATTTACTAACAATCAGCTACGACTGCCACTATAAGCAAAATCGTGAAGACAAATTTGAACTATTTGCAAGTGGAAATTCTGAATAGCCTTAAATTGCGTCAAGTTGTATATCAAATTACAAAGAAATTTACTGCGACGTCTCTTCTTCGCCTTTGACTTCATTTAAACAATGAACGAAATATTTCAGCAGATATTTATATATGTATATATCTAAATTCATTTGCATTGGTTGCGATACAACTGGCGCCTAAGCAACCAAGAAAATCATTCTTCGCAATGGACCAACTAATTTAATGCATTATTGGGTGAATTGCGCAATTATTTTATTATGTCATAAAATTATACTAATCTTGTGGTATATTTTTTTTCACATATACAACAATTTTTCAGCTCAATGAAATAGGATTTTATGTGCTAATACTAAAATTTAGCTATATACAATTACGTATGTACGTCTAAACATTTGAACGCCTTAACATATTTCTTGGTGTGAAATACTTAGCTGGCGTTTTTTACACATTTGCTTAAATACAAACATATTTATGTGCATACATACATACATACATACATACATACATACATTAATGCAAAGATTAGTGCCGATGGCTTATTTGTTTGATTACAATTACGGTATTCGTCGAGTTGGCACGCGAATGTTTACATTTAATGAAATCTTCTGCGGGAGCATGCCAAATATTACTTAATCGAAATTCTGCAATACATATGTATGCACATACAAAAACAAAAACAAAAGAAAAAAGATAAAACTAAAATCTTTCAGCGCTAACTAAAAATCGTTTACAAATAAAAATAAAAAATAGGTCTCTACTGAAATTAAGTTCAGACGGAAAAAGCGAAATAAAATTTATTGAATGAGTGCTGAAGAGTTTTATGTTACTTTATATATGTATGTACATACAAGTATGTACATATACATACATACATGTGTATATATTTAGAGCTACTAACTTATTTCTTAATCGCAAAAGGACGAAAAGTAAGTTAGAGTTTTTGCAGCCTAAGTAATTTACAAGAATGCAGAAAAATATAGAAAAATAAAAAAGTTTAAAATTCCAATGAATTAGCAGTTGATGAAGTGGGGAATTTCAAGCCTCCTAGCAATCTGAAAAAACAATACAGATTATTAATCTTGAATGATGTCGCAATATGGAAAAGTTGGAAAACAAATTTTTCACTAAATGGCGACTGGCTGAAAAAAAAACCATTTCTTTACTACTTTTTTTTGACATTTTCGAATTTTTTAAATACAAATTTTTTATTAGTAAAAATTTGCGGATGGGTATAGCTCCAGACGAAGAAAAGTCTATAAAGAAGATTCTCTAAAAGTTTCAGATAAATCGGTCCAGTAGAACCTGTGAAATCGGCGGTATCGTTTTGAAAAAGACAGTTTCGAGAAAAACGCGTTTAAAGTTTCACGTAAAGTTTTTCGCAGTCTAAGTCATGAAATTTACACTTATCAAAATACCTATGTATATCTCCAAAAATAATTTGAATTTTGAAAAATCCTCTTATGGACATCTTCTCAAATAGTTAAACTTTGAAAATAACAAAAAATAAAATAGATTTTTTTTTATTTTTAGACCCCCTTACCCCCTTAAACTGCTCTTGAAATTAATTTAACGGCTCTACTGTCTGTGCAATGAAATAAATATTGATGCCACTTAATGAAATTAGGTGCTTACTATTAACTAAAATTTGTACTTGGCTCGGGTGGGTTGGCATTGAAACTGTGAGTAATGAGATAAAAATCATCATTTAGTATTTCTTCGGTACCCGTTTACTGACTACGGCAGCTAATCTACAGCAATTCGTTATAAATTTTTGGAAATGAGCAAGGCTCCGTCCATTCAACTAAAAACAACTACTTAAATAACTTCGAAAGCAAAGGACCCAAAATATTTAATTATTTGCTTTTGGAGCTTAAAAAAAGTAATCCAAAATTATATATCTATGTATATTATTATATATATTATTATATACAAATTATGAATTAGCGAAATTTTTGCAGTCATCGTTAACTATTGTTTTAAAACCTATATTATAAAATTCCTCCGTAGCAATAAATGTTTTTAAATTTTTTTATTTTTTTACTTTTATTTTGAGATTGATATCCTACAAGTTAGGGTACTCGTAAGCTGACATATTGACGTAAAATTATAAAATTTGAAAATTTCCATATTATGTTATTTTTTGTCTGCAATGCAATAAAAACAATAAAAATCAATTCTATACCACCGACTTTGTATTTACACCTTAGTGTACATTTATAGATCAGCTTAGAACCTTTTCGGGACTGATTCGGTATTACTTTGTGATTAGTTCGGGACTCGTTCGAGTTTTTTTGATTCATTTCTGGACTAGTTTGGATCTAGTTCGCTACCATTTTGAACTAATCTCTAAAAATTCCCAATTCCTGATAGTTTCAGCAATTCTGCAGAGGAACAATCAATGACTCGGAAAGAAATCTTTTATATATGATGAAAAGGGACTTTTGTAGTTTAAAAAATACCAAAAATTTTAATCAGTATCAAATTAGAATATATGTATGTACCATTTATATTGAGTACCGGTGATTGTCAAAAAATAGATTCTAGGTGCATCTTTTTACCATAGTTACGAATTTTCCTATAAAAACACGAAAATATCTCTTTATGGAAAAAACAAGTATGCATCGCCCTCCTTTCTGCTCTAAATTAATTTCCTATAAATAACATTTTTGTATATTCGCCAAAGTGTGACAAGTGCAATAAAATGCAATCCACTACAAAGGCACAGCAGGGATGCTTCAATCACGCAACAACACTAAAGTAATTAAAAATCGCAAATTCCAAAGTGATACGAAAGTGATTTGTGCCATATGCCACAAATGGGCGCTCTCCCCCCTTTGCTTCGGCGCTGGATCGGCACGGCGCACAGTGGAATTTCAGCGTAAAAAATACATTTTTTTTTGGACATTCAATTCTTATATTAAATAATAATAAATAATAATAATCCCAACGGTTTTTACCCTCCATTTCCGCCCGACCGACGCAAGGGGCACGGATTTACATTTTTATTTTTTAATTTTTTGCATATGCAGTGCCGAGTCATGAAAGGCAGGAGTGTGTTGGGTGTCGAGACTATAAAATTATTCAGCTACAGAATTAAAGTTCATCAGCTGATTTTAAATTTAAATTATTTTAGATAGTAAAAATTGTTTTAAAGCGTAATTGTGTATGTAATCCATTATCTATTGAGAGTACAAAGTATAGTATTCTTTATGTAAAAAAGTTAGTCGGAAATATCAAAGGAAGTCTTATAACAAAATTAATATTTGAATAAGAGAAACTATAATTTTGTAAAATAGTCAGAATAATTTTATTCAACGGAAATGAGTTGAAATTTTTAGTGCTCCTCTTTTAATTGCTTTTGTTGTATAGATTTTATTGTCAAAAGTGGAAAAAATCAGTGACCAAACGAATTCGTATAAGGTGGAGTTTCTTATTAGAGCAATTGATTTCATCTTCTAACAATCGTTTGGTGTTTCAAAACTGTCATCCTTTTCTACCATTATTCTACTAGAATTTATTACTTAGACTTTCTGGTATTCCGTTAATAATAATAATTTGGCGCTCACATTAAATAACGCAGTATTTGGCTGAGCTCCCTCTACCATTTGTGGTCCGCGTCTTTATATTAAACCACAAATGGAGGGACCTACAGCTTTGTGCGGACTCCGAACGGCAGATGTGTTTTATGAGAAGATTTTTCATGGTAGAAATACCCTCGCAGGTTTGACATTGCCTGCCGAGTGGTGACCGCTATTAGAAAAAACTTTCCTATGATATAGATTTTACTTGATCCAGCGGCATATCGAGTAATAGCACGCACAGCCACCCACTCGGCCACAGCTGGTGTTCCCTTATTGTTTGTTAAAATACTATTATTTCAAATATGTCAACAATATTCCAGTCATACGAGGAGACCAATAAAAGTTCGCTTAGTTGACCAGGAAAAAAAAACTACAGAAGAATTTTGTATTTATTCTTAATCTTCGTAATTTTTTATCTTCTAAACATAATCACCTTTTACTTCAATGCACTTCTTAAGTGGGTCTACTTCTCAAAGAAATCTTGCTTTTTAAGCTTGTCAACCTCATCAAACATCTCCGCTTTCCTGTTAAATACCTTTTTTCTTAATTTTTTTTTTTAATAATCAGAAATCACAAGGTGCTAGATCAGTGGAATATGGTGGTGGTCGTGTTTCCACGATGCCAGAGATCGCAATTAAGTTACTCGTTATTTTAGCAGTGTGAGCTGGATCGTTCCCATGATGTAAAAATTAGCGTCGCATATTATCTTTCTTTCTGTTCTCCAACAAATTTGTTAAAAACTTTTGGAAATCAGTCTTCGGTATACCATATTGCAGTTACCGTCTGACTCTTTTCCAGGGAATAGCAGCTACGATTTTTGATCGGGTGAAGTAAACTGACATCATTACTTTTGTTGCTTAGCTTTTACGGGTGGGTTTGCGCCTGTTCCGATTGTTCTGAAATTTAGAATGAAATCCGTAAATTAATTTCAAAGGATCTGGTATTTTTGGTTTTTAGAAAAAATTACCAACTAAGCGAACTTTTGTTAGTCACGTCGTATTTTCATTGGTGTTTTTTTAAATGACATGTTTAAGGTATTTTTTTAGAAGGTGTGCGGTAGAACAAGCGATCACCCCCTTTTTTTTTAAATTCTTTATTAACTTTTTTCGATTAATGTATGGGGCTATACCACTGTGCGCCGTGACGCAGAGCAAAACGCCAGGCGTCTGGATGCAACAAAGCGGTTCGTGGTATAAAGTGAAATGCTGATATTTTAAAGAGGCAGCCGCCAAATTTGCACATTGCAAAAATGGCAAATAAACGCATGCTAGAGTACTCTGATATGTATGTATGTATGTATGTAAGAGTGTGTGGCGCTGCGGAAAGTGTAAGCTGTGGCAAATGTCAACGTCTCAATGGCATTCCAGCATAAAAATAGAAGTTATTTTTGTTATTTGCGGCGGAATTTCGCAAACAGATTTAGAAACAAGATATTCCAAAACTTTTCGAAAATGAAATTGTATAGCAAAAATAGCGATGCTTGCAAATAACTCTCTCGCTTTTCAAGTGGCTGCAGCGACACAAACATACAATAGTTTTCCGTTTGACAGCAATTGCGAAATTGTAAGTAAATATATTTACTTAAACCGCTGCGTTGCTAGCATAAAATCGAAATATTTGTGTCTATGTACATATGCATGCACAAACATATGTCAGTATGTGCAGATGTTGAAATAATCGAAATGAATCTGTTTACACATCCAAAATTAATTGAAAACCTTGCCGAGGTGAAGCGCTACCGACAACGCGTCCATTTAATGGTGTCGAGTCGACAAAAGAGCGCCTATAAAATATTCAGATGTTTGTATGTATGTATGTGTGTATGTATGTATGCTTTTATGTATTAATGCGTTTATTTTTCTAGAGAGGGGAGCATTGACAAGAATGTGCACATGTTGAAAAGCTATTTTCCCCCAGTTCCAAACGCTCCGCGCTGCCGCCTTGCATACACCACACTTTGGCAAATCCAGTGTGTGTGCGTTTATGTTGTTGGTGTTATTGGTGTTGTTGGTGCTTTGGTGTAATGTGCATGAATAAATCTCTGAATGGCCCTTATGCACTTGATTTTTTATTGAGCTCTGTTGGGGCGACTTCTATGCAACTTGCTGCTGTTCCAGAGTACAATGTGTTGCATGTTGCGGTACATAATGGCGAGGCATAGATAACTATTTAAGTGTATTCTATAGGCTGGCATTTGTGGCATGAGTGTTGGTGGTGTGCTTAATTGATCTCGTGTCAATCGGTATATTCATGCCATTTATTATTATTTATGACGCAATGAAAATGTTTTGTGTGGCAGGCCGGTTCAAATTTGATTCGTTTATTACATTTTATATTAGAAAGTGTTGATTCGTTAATGCCGCAGCGAAACAATTATTAAATTCACATTTTTTTTCAATTTTCCTCTTTCTTTACAGACACCATGGAAAACTAATTTGGGGCCTTCTTATAAGCCGAGCGGCTCTAGTGCGGTAAGAAAAACAATTTTTGTTTTAAGTCAGGTTATTATAAAATTATTTCTTTCAGTACACTACCCGCGATGACATTGGCAGCAGTCGATATAGTTCACTGGCATCGCCCAGCACATACCGTCCGTCCTTCTCTGGTGGCACTTATCGTGTTAAACGCGATCCATCCTCGAGTCTGCAGACGCCTTCGTACACTAGTCGCTATATGCCGAGTGTTTCGAGTCGCGCGACTTCGGTAGTAGATTCCTCCATCGACATCGGCACTTCCAAATCCAGTCCGCTCAAACGCTACACCTCACCCTCCGCAAGTGGTCTCAATAAGTATGGCTCATCTCGCGAACCAAGTCCGGCCGCACTGGAAATTACAAATCGCATGCGTAGTCGCGAACCAAGCCCTGTTTCGCGCACCTTACGTGGCAAATCGCGTGATCCGAGTCCGGTGGTCGATACAAGCTGCAAGATTGGCTATGGTGGGCTGAACTCATATCGCATGACGACGCCGAAGCCCTCCAGCGCTACCACATACAATGCACGCTACGGCAGCGGTACAGCCGTTGGACGTGCGTCCAGTGTAGCATCGACAATAGCGCCGGACAAATCTATTTCGTATTTAACTGCCAGTGACTTCCATGCGCGGTCCGTTAGTCGTGCAAGAGAGACCGCTGCGCGAAAGTCAAATGAGAAGGAAGTCGAAGAAGAGTTGCCAGTGGAGACACAAAAGTTAGAAGAAAAGAGTGAGAGTGAAAGCAGCTCTGAAGAGGAAGATAAAGAAACATTTATTTCAGTGGCAGTGGTTACTCGTGCCACGTCTCCTACGCCACCTGGTAGCGCGACAACAGTACAAAGAACGCGACGCATGGACATTGCGAAAACAATTGAAAAGACCATACAACGTTCGACGCGTAAGCGAGACACATTAGAGAAGGAAATACAATCGGATCGTCTTGACGATTCGACGAGATATTCGCGTTTTGGTCTGAGTAGTCGCGTGCCATCCTACAGTCCACATTCGGAGAGTCGTTACACATCTGCGAATTTAAGATACAGCGCCAGCCCACTGTCATCGGTTTCAAAATCATCTGCTTCGAATGTTTCCACTTCATCCAGTGGCGAAACAAAGAAAGAGGCTACTGCCACTGTTGCTAAAACAACGCGTGCTGCCGGGAATACCAAGTCCAAGCTGTCACCACCAAAAGTGGTACGCATAAGTTCACGACAGTCGTCGGTCGAAAACCTCGCTGCCATCACAACCGCCAATAAGCCACCCACTGCCCCAAAGGCTGAGTCGCCCACGAAGAGCAGCTCCAGCAGTGCACATGCACCAACCAAATTACCAAACAAAGATTTCCGCAAATCAGCTCTAAATGTTGGTCCAACCGACCGTCCACGCAAGTCTCGTACACCCAGTAGTGGCACTGATTCCGATGCAGTGCAAAATGCACAAAATGATTTGCTAAATGGCAGTGCACCGCAAAAGGAACGCTCACCGAGCGCTGGTTCAGAGGTAAGCAACGCGTCAGCCGCCTCGAGTAGACGAGGTGCCACAGGTGAGGATAAATCACGTCCGCGATGCCATGCCAAAAAATCGGCATCGTCATCATTGAGTCGTCACAGCAGTAGCAATAATTTGAAAAATAGTGCACACAAATCATGCACACCTTCATCGTCTTCCAACTCATCGTCCACCTCAACAACGGTGTCGTCATCGAGCGGTGCGGAGAGCTCTGGGGAACAGAAGAAAGCAAACAAAAAGCATGGCAAGAAGAAGAATATCAACACCCACAACAAAGCTCATGCAGCCAACAATACGAATGTGACAAAGTGTGCGATAACCAGCGCAGGTGATTCTAATGATTTGCCGTCGCAGAGGCGAAAAGATGAAAATAGCAAAGCAGCACAACCACCGCCGCTACGAAAGGCAAAAGATACGCGCGCCACCCAACTAGCTGCTGCTGATGTGAATGCTGAGGCTGTTGAATCATCGCGCACAAATTCGAGATCACCTCTTGTCTCTTTGCCAGAGAAAACCTCTAATCGCCTACAAAAGTTGTCGTCCGTTTCGAATTTTTTTGTTGCTCGTCAGAGCGATGCAAATAGTGAACCAATTTTCGTCGAAAGCTCTGAGAATTCGGGGGGCGACTCAGAGACGGGTCAGCTAATGGGCGGCAGTCTTACGGTAGCAACCAAATCGAACACGTCGCGAACAAATATCGCGAGCCCAACGAAAACGACTGATCCTGCTAGCGTAGCAGCAGCTGAAGCAGAATCATCCACAACGACATCGAAACGAAACGGTTATAATTCGAGCCTCGAAAATACAGAGGATACTTCTGCGAGGAGTCCACTCAGCATAACGAAATATAGCAACGAAACTCAAGATCGCAGTAGATCTTCGATATCGAAATCAAGTAGTACACACTTCACTCACGAAACAACGGTTACAGAGACGGCGTTAACCAGCGAACACGCCACCGATTCCTACACAACTACAGCCAATACATCTGGAGAAGAAACGGAGGATTCCAGTTGGTGGCAAGACACCAGCCGACAGATCAATACAGCTTCTGCTTTGGGTTATCAACAAAAAGACGATATGCGGTTCAAGCTCAGACATATCGACTCTGAGGAAACAGCCTGGTGGTTACACAACGGTGAGGATGACACTTTGGCAGACGATAATTTGAGAACTCTTAATCAAGATGAGGAAGACCAAAGCGATGACACTACAGCTCCTACACAATCGCTCACAAACAATACGAATTCGCAAAGCTGCAGCGACCAACGCAACACATCGCAAGAGAAATACAGCTGGTGGTCGAGTGATAATAATGGCGTGGATGGGGAGAGGTCGGAAGAGGCAACGCACAATGAAAATGATCAAAATGAAACGAACTGTAATGATGGACCACATAATACTGCGTACTATACAGTAAATGGGCAAGAAAAGCAAATCGCAAGAAGCCATTGCACTCCAGAAAAACCATGGTGGGGCGACTCAAATGAGAATAGCAAAGGTGATGGAAATGTTATCGGTCGACTAGAGAAATCCAATAGTTCTGGTAAGCCAAATGGCACCATTCAATTGAAGATTTGCCGCGTAGAATCCGGCGAGAAGCCCTGGTGGTTGGATGAAGCAGACAATGAGCAAAAGAATCGTGAAGACGAAGTTGTTGTCGAAGCGACAATAAAGCTACCTGCACGAAAAAACAACAACAGCAAAAATCTGGAACATTCATCAAGTAGCAGCAAGGATGTGAGTGATGACAAGCGCTGGTGGATGTCAGGGCCAATGAATAAGCAATTTACTGTGCAGCGCGTTGAGTCGGGCGAGCGGGCATGGTGGCAACAGAATGCGGATGAGGAGGAGGAAAATAATCAACCACCACAAAGGCAAAAGTCCAACTCGAATCCCGTGCGTGCCAATTCGAATGAAGGCGAAAAGGCTTGGTGGCTGCAAGATGATGAAGTTAAAACACAAAATGAAGCTACTAATAATTTAAGAGCTGAAGTGTCGAATGACGGGCCATCGGACGTAGATCGAAGAAACGGCGGTGATCACGTCGATGCAGAAGTGCAACATATCAATGCTCGCGTAGCCAGTGCGCAACAACAAAATTTTGGCACCGAACTGAGCGATTCGTTTAATGTCGAGTATTCAGAACGACTGCCACCATTGGGACAATGTGCCAGCCCCGTCGCCCTTGAACAAGAATCGCCACAGCAACCACCGCACAATCTAAGCCAATGCAAATCCCCCTACGATAACATTCCAATGTCGAAAGTTCAAGTAAATCACTACTACCAACCCGCCCAATATTCTAAGCAGTCGCCCACAACACAAGAATCTGCAACGCAACCACCTTACTATCACCAACAACAGCAGCAAGCACTACAAAAAAGCGACTATTACACACCGTACGTCAATAACTATACAAACAACAAGAATGCTGGCAACATCAGGCAAACTCATGGTGAGAAGCTCTTCATTTCGCGTCATCAGAATATCGACGAGCTTTTGGGTGGTTCGTGTCGTCCATTGAGTCCGCTCTTCTTAGATGGCAACAGCAATGGCAACTTTCCTACAGTGGCGGCGAATCGCAATCTCTTTTTAGAGGAGATCACACCCGATCAAGTGCGCATACACGATAGTACAGCACAAATGCCGGTAATTCAACGCATGGAGAGGTGAGTAAGGTGAAAAGTTTGCATGCTTTAAGCTCGGCCGCGCATAGTTGAGTATATATATATTTTCAAACGTGTGACCCAATCTGACATAGTACACACATACATATTTATTTCAACAAAAGTAGTTGGAAAATTTATTTAAAAGTAGAAGTGCTAATTTTTTGTATCTATTGCTTTGATATTCGCTTTCAATTTCTGTTGGATACTCGAATACTGTTAGTTTTATTTAAAACTGGGTTCGAAATGCAATTTAGTTAGTGCCTTTCTATGATTATAAAATTTTTTTTATATTTTCTGTCAATGCTTTGAATTTAAGTTTATTTATTTTTCGTCTCTTTTTTGTTTAATTCGTTTTTCTATGTTTGCTGGGCATTAGAGATGAATGGGAAAATTATGGAAGCGGCGGTGCGTCTCTGCCGATGGCGCTCTATGAGCAGAAAACGGTGAGTAAAAGATTGTTGGTTAAGAAAATAATCAGAAAGCAATTTTACAACAAAAAATTATATATACTCATTTCAAAACAAAATGTGACATGCAAGTAATTTGAATGAAGCACTCACTATATTTATATTTTTTTGAAAGCTAAGTACGTTCATACATACATATGTATGTAGAACTGCTATAAAATCGTTAAAAAATAATAATGTTTTAAACGAATAAGAACATTTTTTGAAAAGAATTCAATATATAAAATTTTTATTAATTTTATATCAATTATATTAACTAAGTTTTCCATAGCTAAAAACTTGCTCCATAAATGTAAAAAGGTGGAAATATACATATACATACATATTTATAATTTGATTGTTCGCAAAAACCTTTTTAGTGTAAAAAAAGTCTTTTCGATAATTTTTTTGTGCTGCTTGCGAATCCGTGGGTATAAAGAAGAAACAGGTTATACTCTTTAAATTAAATTAATGGTTGAACTTTCAATTAAAATTCATGAAAATTATTTATGAAAGTAATTTATTGAACCGCAAAAATCTTTTTTGGCGAAATTTAAGTAGTTACTAACCGAAATTAAAAAAAGGTGTGGGGTTATTAATTGCAAAAACAGTAAATATAATTTAAAACTATATATGCTTCAGATTTTTATTTATTGGGGTTATCTTAAGAGAAAAGTTCTTATGCAAATTAAAATATTATATTTTAATAATATTTGCATGGATGAAAGCGAAATTTTGGGCCTATAAGACGCTCTCGTCTTTTTTTTGCATATAATTCAATAACAAAGCCTCTACACAGCAACTCATACATATATTTGGAAAGGTTACCTAATGACAACAAATTTAAAAGCAAATATAAATCTTACAAAAATGACAATGCGATTAAGAGTATAAACATTAAATATTAAAACAAGACGAAAATAAATAAATGAAATAAATTAATTTACGTGTGAAAATTGCCAACGATTTATTGTGCTCGCACGAGTGCAACAACAGCGCAGTCATTGCCTGTAAATTTAGAAGAAATGCGCGATTGGCAATCGCCAAAGATCAAAGTGACGCACTTGCAATTCAGTGATTTACAAACGTACTTACATACATACATACGAGTAGTTGAGATCATATGACTCACGCATAGTTTGTTGGGTTTTTTTCGCGCTGATGTCCCGCAACAGAAATTCACTGATTCAATTACGCAGCGAATTAAAGTGAAATAAATTGAAGTGAAGTACTCGGAGTTGGTGGAATTGCCTTGATTTCTCTGAATTGCTGCTGCGAAATTTTTAGCTATCAAGTTTGACACTTAACTTCTTTCTATTTTATTGCATTATTAGCACGACTGCGTACATTGTACATACATATGTATGTACATATGTATGTGTTATGTTTTCTTATGTACTGTGTACATACAAACGTAATCGACTTTGCATAGACAGTGTGCTATTAAATTTTAAAAGAAGAAAAAAAGATTACAAGTTGAAAGCACTCTCCATTTTATATTATTTGATTAAATTTAAGGAAATAAAAATACAGAATCATATACAATCATACATACATACATACACATGAGTACTTTGCACAAAAGAAAAAACCAAAAAACAAAAAAATATTTAAATATTCAAAAAAAACCAACCAAATTTATTTTACTGTTTTTTTGCGACGCACAATCACACACACGTTTATAAACTTACATATTCCCTGTAGCCAAATATACTACACCTTTTCCAACTAAATTACAGAGAAACGACAATGAATTTTAGAAAAACACAAATGTATTTCAGAAAATCCCAAATGTACTTCAGAAAAACTCAAATGTATTTCAGATTTGCCCAAATGTATTTCAGAAAAACACAAATGTATTTTATAAAGGACACAAATGAAATTCAGAAAGCACAATTATATTTCAGAAAAACACAAATGAATTTTAGAAAAACACAAATACATTTCAAAAAAGACGAAAATAATACATTTGTGATTTTCTGGAATACATTTGTGTTTTTCTGCAATACATTTGGCCTATTCTGAAATACATTTGTGATTTTCTGAAATACAATTTTGCTCTTCTGACTTTCATTGTGGTTTTTCTGAAATACAACTGGTCTTTTCTGAAATACATTTATGTTTTTCTGCATTTGCGTTTTTCTGAAAAACATTTGTGTTTTTTTTAAATACATTTGGCCTATTCTGAAATACATTTTTTTTCTGTAATGCATTTGCGTTTTTCTGAAATACATTTTTGTTTTTCTGCAATACATTTGGCCTATTCTGAAATACATTTGTGTTTTTCCGAAATACATTTGTGTTTTTCTGAAATACAATTTTGCTTTTCTGACTTTCATTTTGGTTTTTCTGAAATACAACTGATCTTTTCTGAAATATATTTATGTTTTTCTGCATTTGCGTTTTTCTGAAAAACATTTGTGTTTTTTTAAATACATTTGGCCTATTCTGAAATACATTTTTTTTCTGTAATGCATTTGCGTTTTTCTGAAATATATTTCAGTTTTTCTGAAAATTCCAGTGCAAATATAGACCAAACATACCAGTCTCCTGCTATCTCCTAATATTACAAATAAAATAAGGCAAAAATAAATCGATTTGTATTTGGTAAAAGTCTGGGCCTTTTCGGACTAATTTGATTTCAATCAGTAGATTCTAGTTGTAAACTAGTATGTTTTCTGACTAGTTTGGTGTTTCACTGCAGGGTTCATATGAGTTGGCTCTCTGTAAATTTCTAATCGGATATATGAGTACATATGTATGTATGTAAGTAGTTCTGTGGTGGTTTCCCTAAGTAAATGTTGCTTTCAGATTTTACAATTTAATTTAGTTTAAGCGGGACGCCTACCTCCTTGAACTCAGAATGGTCGTTTCGAGATAGCAACTCTGTTATTTATAACATTACCGCCGATTTGTAATAATTTTACATACATACATGCCTGACATACAAAAATTATATGAAAAAAATTAAAGGACCAAAATTTAAAAAAAATTTTTTAAATCAACAGTAATCTCAGGCCACACGAAACCGGCTCATTATAACATTAAAATTCAAAGGATAGTATCGTTACATTCACAAAATCTTCTTAAAATTGAAATTTTGATAAAAACTGTATCGGTTTTTAAGCATTTTGTACAAAGTTTAAAGGTTTTGTTTATGAGATTTGTGCTAAGCTATTTCCTATACTGTTATAAAAATATTAACCAAAAAGTTTGTATTATGTAAAACATTGCGAATATTGTAAGAAATTCCATATATCCTCGCATTTGTTTCCTTCTTTTCATTTGTGTCTATAATTTTAAAAGCAGAGTACAGAGAGGGCCTTAATTGAGTCTATTAGCAAATTGTCATTGTGTATTATGAGTGGACAAAATTTACAAATTAACTCAATTTAGCGCTGTCTGAACGCCGCATAAGTCGAATAATACACCTCTTATGCGACTAAATACATCTATAATTCTTTCTAACCTCATAAAATAATGACAAATCTTTTTACTTCTCACCGATAAAGTTGAAATATGCACTTACATATCTTATATGTATATTTTATACCTGTGTGTATAAAAATAGCAGTGAAAGTATTTGAGAATTAAAATCTTTCTTATTATTTTATTATTTTCCAATTGAAGTCTACTTGGATATCTTACAATGTTTTAAACTGTCTACAAATCTTAGAAAAAGTTATAAAATTTTCACCAATTTTTTTCTCAGTATTTTCAAGGTATTTAGATTTATAATTAACTCAATTTAAGTTGTAGCTGGGAATTACTGTCAGTTTTTTAGATTTTTTTAAAGCTAGGTGTTTTGCACAAAAATTTGATTTGTTTCTAAATGTGTCTACAATGTAAAATGCAAAAACGAAACAAAAGGCCTTAGCATTCAATGTTAAATGCAAATATAATTGTAACTACGAGTGCTTGGACCAAAAACTTTCGACTACTTACAATTACTTAAAGTCTAGTTTGCGGTGCGCTTTGGGTCTATCCTGAAATCCTACAGGGTAGGAACATTTTATGTGCGAGTATTACACAAACTTGTACATACAACTCTTTAGTGAATTCCACAAGTGCAAACGAGCGCATAAAATATCAACTCCGAGTGAAGGTAAACAAAATTTAAAAACATTTAGCGAAACATCACTGACTTCGTGTGCATTTAGTACACACAACCATCCTCAAAATTATAGCTGCATTATATATTGATAATTTTTAATTATTTATTTTTGATCTTTTCAAACTTTTTTAACTAAAATTAAAGCCTAGTATACTAGTAAAGCTCTTAAGAAAAATCACCAGAAATATTTTTTCGTTAATTCTGTTGATTGAAAAAGCACTTTGCCGTTGCTGTAAATTAGCTTGAAGAAATAATTTACGAGTATTTTTTTTCTTGAGAGGTTCAGATCGATTTAAGAAATTTGTACTAATAGCAGAAAATTTCATTTTAATTTCTTAAGCGTCATTTCATATGAATTATTCGATTTTCTTGAGGGCTGTATACTAAAATTAAGGTACAAAAATCAATCAAAACAATTGAAAATCAAGCGGCAAGAAATATATTTATTATTTTATTCTAACTTGAATCGTCAAATTTTGTATTTTGTTTAGTTAAAAATGTTTTCAGTACACTTCAAAGTTGCTGATAAAGTATTTTTAAAATTTAGCTTATTTAGCAAAAACATAATATTCAAACATTTTTATTTTTTTTCTTTCGATTTCCCTACGTTTGATACCTGTTAAATGTGGCAGGATTAAAATACATTTCGTTTTCACACATACACGATCTTCAAACTCTGTAGAAAATTGAAAATTGTCATCAAGTTTTCATCAAAATTTCAAATCTTTTGCTCAGAACTTTCAAAATTTTTTGAATGTCCGATTCTGCAGCCCCTTGACTTTTAGTATCCTAATTGTTATTTTAAAAATAAAAATTAATGTAAGTAAATCGGAAATGTAAATTGTCATATTTTGTGCGATTATAATTATGAGATGGGGTATACTTATATTTGTACATATGTATTTGCACTTATGTATGTGTGCGTTTATGCGCACGCTCAGCACTAAATGCGAAATGAGATATTAACTTTAAAATACAAAGGCTATGCCAAAGCAATAAGTTTTATAAAAATACACTTGGCGCATAAATTAAAAACGCATTCATCACTCATTCGTTTTTTCATATTCATTCATTCAGGCATTCATTCAGTCATTTCGTTGACCAAACGGTTGAACATTTGCTTCTGAGAATGTAACTGCTTCGACGAGGAGGCGCTTAATGCTGCTTATGAATAACAAAATAGCAATCATAAACGTAATTCTTGAAAGAATAAAACAATGCAGACATTCACATATACATTTGTATGTACATATGTAAATGCTTTTGCCTATGTTCCTTTTAATTTATTTTATTTTAACAAATTTCTGTTCACGTCTGCATGGTTGCGTACCTACTACTCGGTGTATTGTCAAGGACTCACCGCTTTGCATTGCAATAATTATATCTGTAATTTAAAAAGTTTTTAGGTATTAAAAAAATTATATTAATTGCCTTAGTCGAAGGAAGTGCAATGATCGCATTTCCGAAGACAATAAAACTGCTGCTGGATTAATGTAAATGTTAGAGCGAAAGCGATTTTCTATATATCAAGTAAGTAAGCTTGACTTCCGTCTCACTTTTCTTTCACTTCGCAAACGATCGAAGACAGTTAAGAGTAAATATATTTCTAACCATAATAATACGACACCCACGTTGTTTTTTTTTAGAGAAAACTTTATCATAATCTATACAAATTCAACAAAATTTAAAGTCTTTTAAAAGAGAGTATAATTTTTTAAAGTATGCAGTTTTGTAGCCGAATTTCACAATATAAAAATTTCAAGTAGCTTAAGAGCACCATTGATTTTTGGCAAATTTTTTTACTGACTCTCTTTCGTAATTTCTTACATTTAAAAATAACTCTCGTGCATGCTTTCTATGGAAGAGTTTGCAAAAATGAGCGCTAATAAATAGCTAATTGAATCTTGGCTTTCTTTACATTAAAATTAAATGCGCTACAAAACTGTATACTTAAAAATATCTTTGAAAAGTCAGTATAGTTTTCATTTTAGTTTTTTTAATTTTTCTTTTTTTTCGAATTTTCTAGAAATTTTAAAACTTGGTACTGCTTTTTGTTATATTATTTTTGTAATTAATTTAAAAATAATATGGGTTTTGAAAAGCGCAATAAATGGTCGATTGGTTAGTGTTCTATAGTTCTGCTACGCACTATATTTGCTCAGTTCTCTTCAAGGAACAACACCAACTTCCACTGCGAGTTATCCATATACAATTGTATATTCATTCAAAAATGTTGTTCATACAAATGCACATGAGAAGGCAGACACACATACTATACATATGTACATATTTTACATACATACATACATACATATATGAGCATGCATGAGAATTTTTGCTGGCGCTGCCACTGACTCCATCATTTCTGTGCATTTGTTTTGAAACTTTAGCTAAAGAGAAAAAAATAGTTGACGAAAAAAAAAAACGCCCATAACATTCACCGCTTTGTCTGTGACTAATTTTTGTGGTGACTCACTCGTCTCCACACCTCTCCAGCCAGCCAGCGAGTCAGCCAAGCAGCCAGGCCAGACATTTTGTGTCGTTGAAGTTGCAGTCAGCCAGCAGCCATCAGTCGTCGCCAAACTGACTTTTAGCCATCAGCTGCCTACGTATGTATGTATGTATGTATGTATGTAAATATGAATGTATGCATCAACACAAATATAACAACCAACAACGAATAATTTTAATAATAGCAACAATTCTCGTGTATGCTATGCAACAATGCATTTTTTTGGTATTTTTCATGGCTCAGACGTAATCTCAGCCGCGGTAAGCAGAAATCTCTGCATCTACTTACCTAAGAGCAGATCTGGAAATCTGCAAATCTGCCATTGCGAATTATCGCGTAGGTGTTGTGATTATTCGCTTTAAATTAATTTAATTTTTTTTTTCAAACTCAGACTGAGTATTCGCATGAGCTGTTAGTTTATATGTTTGCGCATTTTGAGGGCGAGTCGCATCTACACGTTTGCATATGTATGTATGTGTGTGCATTTGTTGTTGTGGCGGTGGATGCGATGGTGTTTTAACGGCTGTACTTGATTTGGTCACAGCTTCTGATTGACGTGTTGAGATTACAAGTATGTATTGCAGTTGTTATTGTTATTGTTCTGTTGGGTTAATATTTGCGCTTTCTGTTTGCGTTGGTGGCATTCGTTCTCATTGCATATGTGTGTGTGGTAGTTTAACTGCTGATTTTGATGGTCGCTGCAGCGGTGGCAAGATTTTTTTTTTATTATAAGCTTAAAGACACGCAAATTAATTTGATATAATTGATTACTCAAGGAATGCGCTAGGCACTCGAAAAATCTTGTAGGAATAAGTTGGAGGAATTTTGCGTTGAGATTAAAAGTGATTGCAAGATAATTTTGATTGTTTGCTGTAATGAGAATGTTCAGCTCAAACAAAGTACGTGCTTCGTTCGAAATTTGGTCTTCAAAACAAGCGCATAAGTTGTCATCAAGAAAGGTAGGAAAAAGTATCTGCGGTTAAGCAAATTTGTAAAAATTAACTACTGCAGAAAAATGTGTATGTGCGTTAGTTTGGTGGTTACGGTTCGATATTGAGAAAAAAGTTATTTGAAAAATATTTCAAAAAACACATCAACCTCTGAACATATTACATATCTACGTACCTTTAGAATATATATGATAAAATGAGTATATACCCCATTTCATAAATCTATATACACTTTGGAGTTTATTTATTAAATTTGTATTACTTTTAAATTTTAACGCAGATAATTCTCCAATAATACTAATTTAAACACAAGCTTACAAATTTTTTACGGACGTTAAAATAATTTAATAAAAATTTTTTTGAAAAAACATTTTTTCATATTTTTTGCACCATGCAAATGAAAGTATTATCGAACAAAATTTTATATACATATACAATTTTTTGTTTACCTTAGGTGTCGCCTTTTTTACATTTTTGGTCATACCTTAGGCATTTATGGTCGAGCAGACAATTTTAGTTATAGCTATGACAAAATCTGAAAACGAAAACACTTTCGGTAATAAAAAAAACACTTTTTAAGCCCTCCCCCTAAAACTTTTTTTTATATATTTCGTCATATCTTTGACAATTACAGTCGAATTTTAAAGTATGATATCATGGAAATGTAGTTTCCTTAAAAAAAAAAACAAAGTTAATGTATCACACTTTCAAATATGACGACGAATACCTAACCTATGCCGACATGTGTAAAAACAGCGCAGGTGGATAAAAAGAAAATATTTTTTTCGAACTTGCCTTACAAAAATTCTTTAGAATCAAGTGAGTCAAGTTTTTTTAAATGTCCCTAATTTGTTGGCTGTGAGTGAAAAGCAGCTAGGCCCACTTTTCAAATTTTGCAAGGGACATAAAAAAAATCAACATTTAAAAAAATGGAATATCTCTCCTAAGTCAGCGCATTTATTCCAGTTATAAAAACCATATCGCGCAGAAGTAACTAATCTTTTAAAAGTTTAGAAAAGTTTGACAAATATCCAACAATCTTTTCAAAAGTTTAAAACACAAAGTTTAAAAAACTATTTCTGTGGACTCCTGATAAATAAAATTATTTTGTTTGTTAGTTTTATTTATTGTAATTTTTTGAGGAGCTTTTACTTTGCACAAATGATTTTTTTATCTTTTACATACAAAACATTTAATTTATAAACATAACTAATTATTTTGTTTGAAATTCTTATAAGAAGTACGAAAAAAGTTCTAAAACGGGATAAGTTGTTTTGCCTGATATCCAGCTTTTCAGTTTAGTGCTTAAAAATTTCGGTTTCATATAAAAGAAAATGAGCAAAAGAAAGAAAATGCTTATTACAATTTTAGAAACTTTGATATACATTTGTTTTATCTTTCAAGTTTGTTTTTTTTTAACTTAAAAATTTCTGTGTCTGCTATGAACGATAACTACATTTCACTTTTATCCAATACTGCCATTTTTACATTTCAAATCTCTTTTTTTATTAAATTAACGTATTCTGGGTTATTCCTTCATGATTTTAGGAAAACCATAACTTATCAATAATTGAAAATATTAACGAACAAGGAGCTAATATTTTTAAATATCCGATTCAAAACCAATAAATAGCGCGTTAATTAACCTCAAACAAATTTTTGCTTAAGAGCCGAACAAATCAATGCGATTCCCAATTAGTTTAAGGTGCACCTTTCAATTACAGATAAAACTTAACCTTGGCACAAGTTTGAAAAAAAAAAATTAAATTTCCCTTTATTAGCATAAATAGTAAAATAACGAGCGTCTTCTTCTTTAAATAGACCATTGCAGTTGGCTAGCTTGTTGTTTGCTCTATTACGTGTATCAGCGTAAGTCCATATGCAAATACATGCAAAGCGTAAATACATTTGTACTCATAGACATACATACACACACATTTGCATTTTTAGCTTAATGTCTATGCGTCGAATCTTTTCTGCATCCAATTTTTTTTGCAACAATATTTTGCAGTAATTTGGCTACTCCTTCGACTAGTCGATGCGATGCGACTACAACTTTTTAGCCACCACACCACAGACAACAACGCCAACAACAAGTAATCGGGCAAGTTGAGTGCAATTTTTAAGCTCAGCATGCAACAGCAGCAGACAGACTTCATGCAATCACACACAATGACGCTTTGTATTGGTCGGTGGCTGAGGCCAAAACCAACCAACGAACACTAAGTAAGTTGCGCATGCTCATCGTCGCCCTAACTGCTGGCAGCTGACTGCTGACTGCTGACTGCTAGCTGCTGGTCTTTGGCTATTTTTAAAACGCTCCTAAAACACTTTACTATTTAATAATAATACGATTTTGCGCGCACTAATGCCGTCATGCCGTTGTGCCGTTGGCCCGTTCGACCATCAGGAAAGTAGCAAAGTAGCGGCGGCGGGCGTGTGAGTGCACAGCGCATGCTCATGTAGTCCGCCTAGGATGGACCATATCGGCACGAAGTCGGATAATGGTGGGCCGCAATAGCATCGTGCATCGTTGTAGTGAGCTGAGGTGGAGGGAGCGGTTGGCTCTGCTATGTACTTGCTCGGCGATTGCATGCCAAAGACTTGGAGACGTTCAATCAAAAAACTACCTGTGGCACACGTCAAACTATTTTTAGATCAATGTATGCCAATTAAACAACAACAACAACAGCAACACCAACTGATAGCCACAACAACCACAATCGAAGTAGCGGATAAAAATATAATTTGATGGAGCACAAATGAAACACAAAACAAATACGAATGCAGCGAGAAATACACAAATCCACACATTCGACAAGACAAAATGTGCCTTTTGCTTTAAGCCTCTTTCGTATTTTCTTTGCTATACAAACGAAGAGAGAGCACGTTCGTGCGAGAAGAGAACCAACCACTCGAATGCCTTCCACACACCGGTTGCCCTATTTGGGTTAATATGTTCCACAAGTGCAAAAATTAAAATCGCATGCAAATGTTGGCTAAGCAGCTGAAGCCGGCTTATACCACCCCCACTCACTTGATTATTTATTTGTTATTGTTGTTGTTGCACACACACACACATTGCATATGTTCGCAAGTAGTTCATGCCCGAATCGTAATTGCTTAATAACAAATGATTATATAAGTTTGTTTTTATGTTTATTTTTATAGTTTTGCCACAACAAAAAAATTATGCAATTTCTCCTATAAACAGTTTGCTTTTTATTTAATTCTTACAATAGAGTAGTATTTTTTTCGCACTCCACCATTTACAACAGCATTTCGCAAATTATTTATCTTATAAAATTGCTCTGAATTCTTAGCTAATCTCTCAATGATAACTAGAAATCTGCTTTAATACAAAAATACAAAATCGTGCATTGCCTTTCTGGGGCATTGCAATTACGGAGTAAAGTTAAATACAATTGCTGTCATTTTGCCGTTAAACTTAGTCAATTACCGTAAATTGTAAGTTGAACTCAGAATGAACTTTCGCACTTAAATTGTGTTTGTTCGAATGCAAATGAACGTACACAGACTTATTATGTGTTTTGTTTAAAAAAAAAACAAGAAGAAAAATAATTCGATGTATTTAGTAAAATTAAAGCAGTCTAAACAGCTGATGTTTGCCTTTGTTTGAGTAAGGGAATATATTAGAAGTGAAGAATGGAATGTACAAAAATTAAGAATTAGTTTTTATTATAAAAATTCGAGATGGCGCTGTAAACCGTAAATACGAAAAACTTGGCGCTCCCTAATTCCGTCTGCCGCACAAAAAAGTTCACAGTTCAAATTTCAAAGAAAGCTTCAGAGCACATCCTCCTGCGGTCTACTTTTAGACTCTCATTTCGAAATCGTGAAGTTGTGCCAAGGAAAAAATAAATACAGAAAAAATTTACTAGATGGCGCTGAAGGTCTATTAATCAAAGGAGTAAACAACAGTAAATATAAAAGAAATGTAATTTTTGGGATGAGGTTCTCCTTTCGTTAGCGGTCGGTAAAAGTCTTTTTGTTATACCACCAATTGAGTAACCTACAGTTTAAAGCTAACTCTTAAAGGCAGGTGTTTTTTATGAGAATTTTTCCATGACAGAGTTACAAACCTTCTACTTGTCATTGCCCACCGAATGGTGCCCGCTATTAGGAAAAATTAGCTACGATTTTAGATTTTACATGCCCCGTCTGAGATTCGAGCTCTGAATCCCATGAACAACTTTGTTATAGCTCGCACCGGACACATTTTCTCAAAATATGAAAAAATAGAATAACATTTTTTTGGAAAATTGTGTTTCTCAACTTATTTAAAATTGTAGCATTTCTACAAATGCAACGTGCTAGTGGGTTAACTGTCAAACTTAATTTTCTTTATTTTCCCAACTTTATATCCTTAACTTTTTCACTTTGATAACTCGTAAAAATTTCTTTGGGCTTGCTTTTAGTTTTCTTGTAGCGGTATGTTTGCAGAAGAGTTTTTGCCTGCACCTTTTAAGTAGAAGGTCTTTGATTGTTGATAGGTAACAGGTCATAATGGGTTTAAAATACATGTGCATGTTTCTGATTTGAACAAACAGCACGCTAGGGATTGCTATCACCCAAGACGAACCTCGCGAAAAAGTGTGCGTTAAGCCAATAGACCTCGCTCGTCTATACTTCTGATCTTAGGAGCATACAAGGTAACGAGAAAACTGATCGAAGCAGAAATTATTTACTACCTGCTTTGAAAGAACTACACCCACAATTTGCATGGCTGACAGGATCCTGATTGAAGAGATTTACAATTGCCAAACTAAGAAAGTTTCGTCAAGTCGAAGAAGTCATTGTTCTTGACAACCTCTGTGGACGCATAGCTTTGGCACATAATAGCCTGTGGGCATTAGAGTTCTGACCGAGTGAGTAAAATGAAATGTCTAGATGCACATTTTGCCGTATAAGCCCACAAATCAAAGGGGTTGGAGATGAAGAATCGGAAGAGAACAGAGTAACAAAGCTCTCAAGAAAATAGTGTAGCAATATCAGATTCTAGGATACTAACCTTGGCAACCAGCTGTCATCCACAACGAGCTCACTCATAAATTTGCAAAGCTTGCCGTTTGTATAAACCTCAAGCCTGTAGAGTTGCTGTTGACTCTGCATCGGAAATACTTAGGAGCTCAACAGCGGATGTTGTTGAAAATAAGAAGGAAATGCCAAGTGAGTCCTTCATTTCAGCAATATTGCATTAGTTATACCCTAAAGGCCACTTCATTCCCTCATACTTCTTCTCCATCCGCAAACGCTGTAGAAACTTCCTTTAATTGTTTCCATTCTCCGTTTGCTCCGTTCATTCGCATTCATTGCGCCACACATTTCGTTTTTTGGCGCTCGCACGTTTCGACGGATGATGAGGACGCGCGTACGGGTAGCCGGGACAAGAGAATAGACAGGTGAACAACGAATGGACGCAATGTCCAAAACTGCTGGCGGTTAGTTAAATTATTAAATTATTGGGTTTGGAACCGGTCTTTTGCACCTTTGTATCAGTCAATGTTTTGGCTTTTCCTCCTCTTTGCTTTGTTTCCATTTTGTTATCATCACACAAAGTAGCGCGCTGCCGTTGCTCGCCTCTAACTTACTTAGTAGTTTGTGTTATTGTTTTCGCTCGCGCGTTTTTTTTTTGTTTTGTATTTTTTTTTTGTTCCGTGTCGCTGGAGAGTCTTCTGCTGTTCTTTGCTGTTGCCTTTTTGCCTTTCTGCCTTTCGTGGCTTATTGTCATTTTGCTTTCTGCATTTTGTTTTATCTTTTGTCGGCTTGTGGTGCACACATCCACCGTCACATGCACACTCATATGTACGCAGCGAATGCGCGCCGAGCGAGCGAGCGCCGAAAAAGTTGCTCCACCAGTCAACAAAGCGTCGGCTCTGGCTGGCTCGCGATGGCGCAGTGGATCTTGTTGGCTCTTCCACGGCTGATTCAGTTGTTTAGCGACGGTGTGAAAGAGCGTACGTGTAAGCGTTTAGTGCGGCTACAAGCGTTTCATAGCGTGTCGATTAGAGCTACATATACTTGTATTTATATTAAAGTGTTTATTGACAACAGTAACAACGTTTAACTTCTACATTTCGAAAATAACAATCGAACTTAAAAATATAAAAATTCAAATTTGCTACGTGTCGGCTTCTGTTGGCGTTGCGTGAAATTTGTAATTAATTAATTATGTATGTTAATTAAAAAGTGTAAAAATACCTAAGTATATTGAAAAGCAACGAGTTTAAACCATATTTAAATATACGGAAGTTCGCCGTTGCTGCGCCGTTGACATCAGTCGGAGTTTTGTTAGAAGTTTAAATAAAAGAAGATTTGATAAAAAATATTAAACTGAATACCTACTTGCTTTATTGGCCATATTTGCATAAACGCTAGAAGTACAAATTGCTAGCAAAATAAAATGTGAGATATCGGGCATTTGTCAACTTCATTCAATGTCTGTGAAAAAAAGAGAAAAAAAAATTGACAAAGCTGAAATTTCAGATCTTGTATGTACATTGCCGTAGTTGATATCAAAGACGCTAAGTGACATTTCTGGTACTATTTATTTTTTTTGAACTTTCAATAGTAATGTAAACACGGGGGAAAATAATCTTATAAAAGAGAACAAAAGTAAAAATATTTTTATAGAATTTTTCTTCAAGGAGAATTTGCTCGAAGAAATAAACTATTTTTAACTAAATTAACAAGGCGAATTTAGTAAGTCGATTTGTTTGTTCTAGCACCGTGGTATTTCATAAGTCAAAATCAAATGTACTTTTTTTTTCTTTAACATTTGCTGCCACCTTTATGAATTCGCCTTGCTAAATTAAGAAAAACGCTTCGAAATTTAACAAGTTTGTCTTCTTAAAAAAAGTAAAAGTTTTTATTGGTTTTACGTGTATTGGGTATTTATTTGAACATACCACAATTGTTTATCTTTTGCTTCAAAGTTATAACTTTATACAATTTTCTTTGCCTTGCAATTTTTTAAAACTTTATCGGGATCTCAATTTTTTTAAAAGCTTTGTTTATACTCCATACTATAAAGTATAGAAAAGTAGTTTCATTTTAAAAATTGTAAGAAGAAGGAAAAGTTTTGAGCAGGGTAAAATTACTAAATTGAAATTTTTCACAAAATATAAAAAAATAAGCTTCACATGAAATCAAAATAATTTCTATTCTCAATAGATTCAAAAAATATTTCTTAGAATTAAAATATTCTAAAGATTTACACATTTGATTAAAACTATTACAAATTTTTTTCTTAAAAATTAAAATAAATTCTAATTGAAGATATTTCGTCTTCTGCCATACTCGTTAGATTAATTACTTTTCTTTTCAATGTTGTAAACCAAATATTTTTTTGTGTGTATTTAAAAAACACCAGTTATTAAATTTAATGAAAAATTTCAAGTGGTTTTTTCTCCTGCCTTTCGATATGCAAGCTTTGGATATCAACCTATGCACAGTGGTTCAAAATTGGAATTTACTGTTCATAATTTTTCAGAGTCTTTATAAAATATTTTAAGCGATTTGATTATTTTTGTTCTTAATTAAAGCTTATAAAATTTAGAAAAGGCTTTTTAGTGCAGAGTACAGCGCAATTAATATTTTTGTAGAACGCCAGTGCTCATGCTTCAGTTAATAATTGTTATTTAATAAAAAAAAAACGCATTAAAATAATTGTAGAGTTCCCCCGAACGGAAAAAATACCAAAAAAATTTCTACAAATTTGTACCACAGAGAAGGGGTTTGTAGTTTAACTTCGGCTCCGAAAGGAAGTTATTTTTTTTTGAGAAGCCGAATGTATGCCATTATCTAGTTTTCTAAAATAAAATTGACAATTATGGTGAAAAATCGGTCGAAAGTATGAAGTACTCTCGGAACTCGAATATTTCGACATCAAGTTTTAAAAGTCTCGCATATATATCAGGAATTGACTTTTTGAAATAGTTTTTGTATTAGTTACTTAAAGCACACCACAAATGGTAGGAGAAGCTCGGCCAAACACTGGGCTATTTAGCGTAAGCGCCAAATTAGTATAACGAAGTATTTAGTTCAGTGGACAAAAATGTAGTTTAGGTCATTTCAGCTTTCTCTGGATTTATCTTGTTCAAAGTGTAGTTTGAAGCACAGGCTAGAAGTCAAAAAAAAAACAAAATAAATGAATCAACAATTGCTTAAAACCTTCTGTTCAGCCAAATCTTGGATGAGTCGAGTGCTCTCTGCTTCAAATGTCGATATGCCTCAACATAAGTTTTATTTAATCGATTTTTAAAATTTCGTTCCGCTGCTGCTAACTTTACTCAAAGCTTGTTTGTAGGTGCATACAGGCCTTCTTCTTATCTTATAGCCTTGCTTTGTGTGTAACATTGCTCGTGGGCCCTTCAAATGCTTGTCTATTTTGTCTATTACCGCACGGCTTGAAACTTGCAAGCTTTAACTGAATGTATGTGTGTGTATTTGTTTGTATTTACTTGCAAGTACGAGTAAGTATGGTGCGAATGACTGACTGACTGGCGGCTAAGCTGGTTATAAGGCCAGCATATTGACTAGCTAGCTGGTCGTGTCTTTGGTACTATCTAAATTGAAGCTTTTTTTGCGATTTAAACACGCACACTGAAGTCTTACATCCAGACAAAAAAATGTATTAGTACATCTTGTACACTTTTACTTAAACACCCATCAAACAATTGATTTAGAATAGTAAATGATTTCCTTTTGAGTGCTTCAAAATTTTTTGTAAGTAAAAGTTGACACAATTTTGTAAAGATTTATCTCTGAGATACCTTTAGGAATGCTCAAATAAACTCTGTAGATGTTTTACAAAGCAACCTGCGTAATTTACAAAATTTTTGATAAGAAAGAATTACAAAGTCGAAACGTTGAAATACTTTACCCTTAAGTTTAAAAAAGCTACGAACTTGAATTCGAAAGATTTGGTTTGGTGGGTATTTTTAATACTCGATGTTTGAGTTTTTTGTTGGTAACAACCTTCGTGCAGTTTAGAGGATAAGGGGCTTGGTGTAGAGATTTCAAATGCGCGACGACAACGAACTTGGTTAAGTCGACAGCGTTTGGGTTTACTTACGATATACTTCTATATAAGTACATATATGTATGTATGTGTATATATGCATCTGTTTGTATATGTATTTGTATTTGTTTTGCGATAAGATTGACGCTAATTCTTTAATGAGTTCTGGTATACACTTCATTCAACTTCAAATAAAATTCGCGTCTATTCCATTGCAAGTGAAGTAAAAACGTTATGGGGTGCTTCATTTGTTCTGTTTTTTTTTATTTCGTTGTTGTTTATTTAGGTGAATGCATTTTTTTTGGATACACTTATACATACGTACGTATGTATGTATGTACATATACATACATATATCTCAGCTGCTCTTCTTAAATATCTACGTTTGCATCTGTTTATCAATGCGTACTTGGTTTGTTACTTTAACCAAAGTCAAGGTGAAATAACACATCTTTGATTTTATTTATGTTTCGCGCGATAACCTTTTAAATTTGATATCTTTCTATCAAGTTATCTGGTTTTCAAAAAAAGTTTTTTACTTAAAAATGTATTAACAGCTTGTTAAAATAAAAAAAAATCGATATTGAATTTAATATTTTATTATTTTTAGCGAGTTAAATATGCTTTGTAGCTGTATTTTGATTAAGTATTAATCGATATTGAGTTTAACAACACAATTTATCTATTAAGAAAATTTTGTTTATAAAAAACATGTAATCGGCTAATATTAATGTATAATTCGAATAATAACTTATTAGCATCGGATATACATTATATACATTCCTATTCCTACGCTAATGACAAAAGTCATCGCATGACTATTGTCATTATTACTGCGCCTTAGACTATGCAACACAAAATTATTTGAAAGCGTTCATTAAAAACCCAAAAGCTTTCAAAATACGCTTCATGCCTATTATTTTCAATAACTGTAGTCAATAGTTTTTAGCATATGTTAAGACGGAGTAGCCGCTACATAACTAATCGTTTGAGTTTTAGCTCTTAGTAATAACGCGACTGCAGCGCCATCTAGCGCATACATTTTTAGCTTAGTTATATGATTTCCCACTACCAACCTTTATTACAAATAAAAATCAATGCGGTCTGGAAATAAAACTGAAAAGTAAATGTTGAAAATTAATTTTTTGCTACAATAAGTATACATTTTTTTTTCGAATTAAAATATGTGAAGATTTAAGAGGAAGATTTATTAATTCATAATTTATAAAATTCAACTGGCTTCGTTTGAATATGTTTCGATTATGCATTTTTATTGGCTTGAAATTTAAAGAACTTAAATAAATTTACTACAATATATTTTAAAAGTAATTTCAAGTCCAATAGTTGTACACTTTGGGAACATTTTATAACAAGTACCGCCACAACTGGAGAAGGGATATTTTTTTGTACAGACATTGATAAAAAAAAATCAAAAGTGGTACATGGTGTTTATATTTCAAAGCTTGTTTTATTAAAGATATATTCGACAAGTAAAATTTTTTTCACAACTATGCTCATATGCATTTATTAAATGAATCGAAATTATTTGTGAATTGATGAAAAACGTTTTCACTTCGCCAGTTGTTTTGAAAAGAAAATTAGATTAGATTATATAATTCATTAACAGCACAGTAATAATTAAACGCTTATTATTTTAAACAAATCATTTTCCATATACATATAAAAAGCACATGTTTTTATTCACAAACACACACATACATAGATAAAAAAATCAGAAAAGAGTAAATGCACACGCGAATGACGTTATTTGAATTTATTTCGCACTTATTGCTCATAAATCGGCAGCAGCAAAATGTAGGTATATTTAAGTTATAAAATATGTAAACAACAAAGTAGAAAGTTAAAAAAAGACCACTGAGTGCAACGTTAAAGGATTATACAAATAACTACATAAATAGATTATAATGCTGAATATAAATATTGCATTATTTTTCATCACATTTTACATTTTACTTGCACAAATTCTTCACTTCGGCTTCGCTGTGTGGGCAGACAAGCTTTCCAAAAAAATCATCGCCGCCCAGAAAATTGAAATGTTTTCCTAAAGTCAATATTTACATTTGTGCTGTAAATTCGTGACATTCCCGCAGAAGCACGACAGTATGAAGGGCGGGTCGCGGGGTGATTACAAAGCGGCCGCTAAATGGATGCATTTATTAAATCTCATGTGCCAACTTCGTCATAAAATTTGTTATTTCTATTTTTCACACTATTTATATTGCACTGAAAATACAAAATTATAATACATACATACACACATATGTACACTTTCATTCGAGAATGATCAAAATAGCCGACACAATATTTCTCACGCCTTGCGCGCTAAAAGCATTTTGGGCTTGGCTGTGCGAATGTGGGCCATGTCGACCAGGTAGCCTTTGATCACCTGCATATTTTAGACACGTTAATAAAAGTTTTGAGGAAAAAAAAAACAAAAATAATTTTCATAGAAAAAAAACTTGTGTTCAAAATAACTTTTGTGCTTTATTAAATAAATATTTATTTACATATACATACATACATATGTAAAATACTAATGTGCAGAGATATAAGCCTTGGTGAGGTGCGTTGTTATTAGTTACAGAGTGCAAAATAGAGATTAACTAAAATAGCAAAATGAGGCGACTAAAAATTAACGCAATAGACTTTCTTGCAATAAAAGAAATTTCTCCCATAATAAATTTCAGTCGCCTAATTTTTTTTTTAAATAGTTCATAATTAAATAAAAATGGCGTGATAACAGCTGAAAAAATAGTTTTATATATTTAAAAAATTGTGAACTGAAAAAATTTTAATCCTTTTTTAGCTCAATATTTTTTGGAAAACAAATTGTAAATTGAAAGTGACTAAAAATTAACGCGGATTTTTAGCGATGAATTTGCTGACGGAGTTGCTATTTTTATTTTTTCAATGCAGAATACCATTATAGAAAAATTCTGAAAAATCTTTAGTAATATTAAAATAGTGCGTAGTTGCATTTTTAATTTTAACAAAATTCATTACGCTACAAAATTGCATACTCAAAATAATTCTAAAAAGTGCTAAAAAAAAATTTAAAATTTTAATTAAAAGTTTGAAGTTTTAAATCACCCAATTTTTTTTTTTTAATTTCGACCTCTTTCTATAAAACTTCATAAAAAAAAGTCTGATAAGCACCATTGCCTTTCTATTCTTCTCGTGCTTCGCCAGTTCACAATTTAACAACTCACCGGTGAATATTAGCGACCATAACTGACATAAATTGTAGCAACTACAAATTTCCATTTTTAAAAAAATTCTAAATTATAAAAAACTCAAGAATTTAATGAAGCTTCTTTTGAATTTTTAAAAATTTTGTATAAGCTTTGCGATGAAACGACTTTTCTGAGAGAATGAACCGAATTTTAATAGAAAAATTATATTAGAAATTTGATAAAAGTGAAATAAATTGTAAAAATTGGTCAAATTATGACATTTTTAATATTTTTGCCGCCCAGTGTAGCTATTTGCTTATTCAGCTAAAACCGTTTTCACACTTTCGATATATATTTTATATATTTTTATTTACACTCTAATCTAATCTTACATTTTTCAATGAATATTAATTTGCGGAATTGTTTCCGTTTGCTTTCAATTTATGTTTACATACAAAAAAAAAACATTTAATTGATATTTCTATTGCTTATTAAAAAATGTATCTGCAAATTACGCCAACAAAAAACCTTCAATATTTCCAACCAAAACGCACACCTTACAAATTGCAAATACGAGTACATACTCGTACATTGTTTATTTGCGCTTTATCTGTTAAAACGAAAATTATGTCGCTAATATGCTTGTTTGTAGTATGTCTGTATGTCTGTATGTAGAAAACTAGGTATGACTGTGAACTAATGAATTTTATGCCAATATTCTTGTTAAAAGTGAAGGTTGCTTATTGATTGAAAACATACACATCGACCCACAAGAAACCCAAAGCAAACACCAGAGGCTTAAAATCGTGCATTTGCTGTGAATGGGAAAGAGAAATGATGGAGGAAAAACGCGTGCAAGCGCGACAGCAGGCACCGTTCATTAGACCCTGCATTGCTAAAAACAGTGCACCCACCCTCAGACACGTACACATACAAACTTACAGCTGTATAATACATACATATATTGATGCACTTCTTTTCCTTTTACTAAAACACCTGTGCATTTTTGCGGCTCATGGCTGCCCGAAAATCAATATTTAACAACCACTCTTTTCACTTAGAACAACATTTTATATACATACATACATAAGTACATAGAAACATACTTACTTGCATACATGTACATAAATATGTATGCCCATGTAAAAATGAGTAAATGGTTTTAGTGTGTAGCTGAAGGCTTAAAATAGTCTGCTAAAGGCCTAAAGGTAAAAACTTATCAACGGCAGAGTTGTTTGTTAGCGCCTCCAATGACTTGACCAAGCTCATACGAGTATATTCACCTTCTCTTCCATACATACATACATACATACTTGTACATATATAAATATGCAAATACCTTCATATGTACTGCATTAAGGGTAGGTGAGTGACGAGTCCTTAGCACGTAATTGCAGGCGATTATTTATTTAGATTGGCAACTGACCTCAATACGAGCCCCAGCACCGGCTGAGAGTAAGAGTGTGTGAGGAGCAGAGCCTGTTAGTGAAAGTGGAGCAGTCACCCTTCTACTTGGCTTTGTTAAATTGCTTATGCAAATATGTAAAAAAAAAATACATATAGAATTTTTAATGGCGCTAAATATTCTCATATACTCGTACAACAATGATATAGCAGAAGATTGCGCCTTCCCAAATCGCGTGACGTCATATCAGCGAAAGAGAGTAAAAATGGAAGAGCGACCGCCGAACAGTATTGCCACTTTGGTACCAAAACTAAAAAATTTAAAACATTTAACCTGGCCCATGGTAAATTAGCGACAGGGACATACATACATATGTGGTTGCACCTTAATGTATTTTTGGGTTTGGTAATTTTTTTTTAGAGTTTAGGTATTAAATTAAATTCTTTGTGGCAACGCTGTCACTATCTTGACATCACTCAACTGTCAATATTCTTCTCTATCATTTTTGATACTCGTATGCATATGTGTGCATGTACATATGTGTGGTAATTTAATGTTTTACATGTGAAGGAATGTTGAATTCTATTTAGCATAATACTTTTTAGCGAATAATAAAATTATACGATCATAACTATGTAGAAAAGTTAGTTAACTTGCTTCATTTTTATATAAATTACAGTTTCACACACTTCAAAATATGCAAAATGATGCCAAAACGTGAAGCTTCGTTATGTGCTCTAAGGAGATTTTTTATTTGAATTTTTTGATGTTAAGTTTTATAAAAAAAAGTAAAAGTTTGTTTATTTTTCTGTTGGCCTAGTAAATGTTAATTTTACAAAAAAATTTATTAATTTAATAAAAAGAAGTCTGATGAGGAAATGTGGTGATTTCCGAAATAGTACTATAATTTCTACCATTAAAAAACTGTTGCTGTTTTTTCACAAAAAATCTTCCATAAACTGGCATTGAACTCAATAAAAATTGTAAAAAAAAAAAAAAATTAAAAAACAAATTTAAAATTTTTACTATGCATTTTCTTTACCCTTGTTTTTCCTTTATTTCTGTCAAATTTAAATAAATTTACTACGAATTTTTAATCCAATTTAAACCCAATGCAATTTTAAATTATATTAATTGTTGAATGCACAATTTTTCCGAACATTTTAATCAACACAATTTTTAATTTAAAACTTCCCAAAAAATTCTACAAATAGTGCAATTTTCAAAAGAAAAAAAATTTAAAGTCTTAAAATATATTAAAGGTATATTTTCACTCTGCAATGATTCTTCTCAAAATGTTGGCCAATTTGTAAGAAAATATGGAACAGATCCGCTTTTCTTCAAATATTGTGTCTTTGATTTTGACTGAAACTATAATAATTGTTTTAAACTAGAAAATTCTCTCTTTTTATATGATGATTTAAAATTTTTTGTGAATTTCCGGTTACCACAAGTGTGTTATAAATTACCCTGCACACTTGAGTGATGCCTACATATTTGCACAAATTTAAGATTACTATTTTTTTTTTAATATATATAGACAAAATGTGTTAAAATACTTTCAAGGTCGCAAAATAGAAAAGATGCATGCTGCAGCAGAGACTTTTACTGTAACAATTGAAATACTTTCGGCTCTCTTGGTTAAAACCAGTTACTTCTCTTGTTTTCATTTCCAAAAGTTTTCAGCGTTGACCTTTTGTATTACACACTCCGAGATCGACTTACTAGATGAGTGATCAAACAAGATTTTCCAAATCAAAGCGCTGTGTTTTTACTTTATTTTTTGGTTAACTGCTGCAATTAGCAACTAAACCAATTTGCAAGAGAATTGAAAATCTGCTGGCCGGACAGCCAATGTGTGTCCTATGATTAATAGTTTAAATCTTTATCTTTCCACACGCTCCTCAAATTTAAATGGAAACACAGACAAGGCAGCGCTGCACGTGTATTTAGCTATTTAGCAACATTCACGCTCAACCAGTTGTCTGCCCGACCCCCCGCAACCGCCAGCAGCACATACCATCTCATACACACGCAAGTACAAGCGAAGCGCTTTGATTGGCTGCATAGTTCGTCTTTAATTTTCTCCATAAATCAATGTATTCATATTGCATACGAAATTAAACAATATGAAATTCCAAAAGAATTGCCCAACATGCGACCGACTGACTAACCAACTAACTGGATGGCTGTCCAAACTGTTGGACATAAGAGCGGTTGCATGGAGCGCGCGAACGCTTGTAGACGCATTGGTATGCAGCTCCGTTGAATTGCAACTGATCGCCGGCGCACAAGCGATGAGCCACTTAAAAGCGCTTCGCTAGTTGAACGGCTGATCAGTCGGTCGTTTGGGCGTTTGGTCAATTGGTCGATGAGTTAAATGCTTAACGATAAAGCCAAACAAATGTTTGTGTTGTCTGCTTTTGTCTATTGGCCGATTTGTTGCTGAATTTATGTAAAATAATACACTACATAAAAACTGTGTGGCGCACGTCTCAGCGCGTTTTGTGGATTTGTTTAGTTTTGCGAATGCTTTTTGACGTGCGTTTTTGTTTGTAACTAATGCTTTGAAAAGTGAGTTGTTTATAAACATACTCGAGCAAATGTGTGCTGAAATTGGGCAATCATTGACTTCGGTTTTTGTGTTTTTTTTTTAAACGTAAAAGTGTAAGAAAAGAGCGAAGACAAGGTCAAGTTGAATGTCGAGTGGGCAGTGGTTGGTGGTTGATGATTTTGAATAAGCAACTTTAGATGCTTAGTTCGTTAAGGACAAATCGATTATTTATAAACAAAAATTGCATATGTTGCGAAACTTGAATATGGCAAAGTATTATTTTGTTTTTGTTCTATTGTGTATTCCGTTCTTAGTTTTTTTTTTTAATCAAACTAAGTACTTTGAACGGTCTCATTTTCCGAGTTCCAAATGGAGATGATAGTCGTTTTCGAAGACCGAAAAGTCGAAGAAGAAGTCATTTACACAAAATGTGCTCAGATGTTTCTCTCTCTAGTCTACAAAACCTGCAGTTCGTCATTTCAGTTTTGGTAAGTTTTTACCTCAGCCTGAAATTACGTGTCAGATGTCCACTAAGAGTTCTGAGAGTCGCTCTGCTGAGGTTGCGTAGTCGCTCAGTGACTCTCCGGTAATAAATGATGAATATTTTATTTTGATTTTTAATCTTTGACGTTCGCTGTTTGCAATTTGAGTGTTGCGATCGCATTTTGCGAGAGAATCGTTGGAATCAAATCCTTCATGACCTGGCCCTTCCACAAATGAATCCTGAAATTGGTTCCTGATTTGTCGAGTGCTGTTATGCAACATTCTTACAGATTTGTAATCATCTTGCACAAGAGTCTAAAGTCCTTACCGCTGCCTGGCTGTCTGACAAAATATTTGTTGTGCGCCCGTTTGACTTTCTGCGAAGATATTCAAGCGCGCTCAGCTCTTCCGCAGAAATTTCTGCTTCGAATATGATTGTTTATATTTCCATCGGGGCCCTTTTCTTTGAGTCCATCAACGACCAGATTTTAGCTCCTTCACTCTTTCAGTTATTACAACAAAGCTTAGTGAAGAACAACTTCGGTAGCACTGAGTCTCTAAATACCTTTCGTAGGCAATGCATGCACCGCTTCGCCCATTAGATACAATAAAAGCAGTTAAAAGCAGCAGCTAAAAGCACTACGCGTAAGTATTTTCCGTTCATACTTAATGACCCTTCATCCTTTTTGTTTCCATTGCTTGGACAAGTGCCACTCGTCATTCTGTAGGTGTCAATGTTTATATTTGTTATTTAAGTAGCTACAATTTTAGTTGGCGCATCGCTTCGACGTCTCGTTGTATAACATTCAAACGGTTGCACACATTTTAATCAGCGTGATTTTATTCACCACACATCGCACTCATTTAATTTATGAGTATGCAACACGCGGCTACTTGACGCCCCTGCACAAATTACTTGATTACCTTCTGCTACACAGCTGGTTCGAACCTTTGGAGCTGCGAACACGCATTTACATGCATACATACAAATACATTACTACATTTCTATAAAGAATAGAATGCCAAGGGCCGTTGCTAGCAAGCATTTCGAAGAACGTCGAATGGTGCAAGTTTATTTACTCATTTATGTACATTTAGTTGTCATACACATTCCATTACAATTCGTCACGCATCGTAATGGGATATGCATACACATACAAATGCACATAGGAGTATACAAATGAACATAGAATAAAATATGTATGTAAGTATGTATGTGCCTAGGCATTAAAGGGCTGCAAAGTGCCTATTTTACTTGCAATGAAGAAACAAATGAAACTTTATTGGAAAACAAGCAAAAGAAATTCAGTAAAAATGAAAACTTAAATTCAACGCAGAAAAATGAAGTCGATCGATCAGTCAGCCAGCCGGTCAGCTGGGTTGAGCGGAGCAAGTTTGCTTCAACAGCGCTCGCAACTGGCTGGCTGCTTGTTGGCAGAGCGGGTGGACAGTTTTTTGTGGCATTTTTCTTTCTTGTCTTTCATTTGCAGCGCCCCAACAATGTGGCCTAAGTGTGACGGTGTTACCAAAAGTTGTTTGACCTCTCAAGTGGTTACCGTGTAATGATTAGTTGTAGAATGTCTTGGACAGCGAGAATGCGTCAGCCTAAATGCAAACTGACTGTGGCCAATTGCGCCGGGTACAGTGTGTCTATTTCCAAAATTATATTGAATAAATATATTTTATATTTTATTGATATTCAAATATTGAAGTTTAATTCAAGCGAAACTAAGAAAAGTTACTTTGTGATTTTGGAGCTTTTTGAAAAAGAAATTAATAAAAAATTTTTTTTATTTTTTATTTAAAATAATATTTTTAGAATCTATTGCGTACTAAGCAATTGTGAAGGTCATTCAATTTAGCTACGATAAAGTGCTGATCTCAAGTAGCCTAAAAATTATCTTCGATTTTTGACAATTCATTTTAAATAAAAGAAATCATCTTTGGTTTATTCAAAACCCTCCCTTGTTTTAGACTTCTTCACTTTTTCTATTAGCACAAATATTTAGTTGCGATAATGTTATAATATACATAAATTAATATCAGCCTCAAATCACTGTGTGCGCAAGTTCCACCTTCGACACTGCTAATTGCGCTTTGTCACATTATGGACGAGTATGAATAGCCGCAGCGCGAAAGAATTGCCACCGCAACATTTAGGCGACCGACGAAGAATGAAAATTGTGTCACAAACGCATACGCATGCATTTTCTCATACACACACACACACACACACATACACATACATACTCATGTTGCCAATTCACACCTGGAAACTTTTATTTATGCGATCACATGCAGTTGCTGGCGTTAAAAATGCAACATTGTTGGAATTTTTAAAGTCATTTTTATAATTAAAAAAAAAAGTTTTAAATTTTCCTAAAATTTATAAATTTTTTTCAAATATTTTATATATTTTATACGAAAAAAATTGCGCAAAACTGTCAGTAACAAATTGAATATGCTACTAAATTGTATACTAAAACTAAAAAAAAAATGGAAGTTTTGATGAAATTTCAATTTTTTTTTAATTTCCGTAAAGTTAGAAACTTGCGCATACACATTTTTTGTTAGTGAATGAACTGTAATTAAATAGAAAACTTTTGAAAGGCGAAATTCAAGAAACATATTTATGTGAAGATATTTTAAATGTTGTGCGGTTATATGTATATCTGAAAACGATAGGCGTTAGCTTAAACGTAGAACGCCAACTGAAACTGTCTACAATGCAGCTTGCTAAAAAAAAGAGGATTCTGTCTTCTCGATAAATTTTTTTTATACATATTTATAATTAAGCAAATAAAAAAATCTTTTTATTTTTGAATAGAATACAAAAAACTTGATAAATTTTCAATATGGCAAATCATTTCTTAACCAATCGAAATTTATAGTAAACGAGAACACCTAACGAACTTCGTCCCGCCTAAAATTTATTATAAATAAATTCTCTGTTGTAAACTTTTTAAATGCGGAAAATGAAACTATTAATACGATTTTTAGTTATAACTCGACACCAGCGCCACCTATCGAAGTTTTCCCTCCGTAACATTTTTCCTTGGCCAATGACAAACACAATTAAAAACAAGTCGACTTAAATGGGACAATCCATTCCGGAGTTATGGGCGTTTATAACTACACAACTTATAATAATAATAATAATTTTTTCGCTTACTCTATATTGTTTAGTGTTTGGCCGAGCTTCTCCTACCATTTGTGGTGTGCGTCTTTATATTATACCACAAATGGAATACACAACTTACTTTCAGACATCATTGAAAAGATTTGGAAATTCATACTGCATTTCTAACGCTCGCCACTGTGCATAGCAATTAAGCGTTTCGGTCGTTGTTGCATGCAACATAATGCCATTGCACAGTAGCCGCAGCGCTCGCCATTGCACTAAGTGCGTAGTTAATGCGCCATAAACCCAGAAGAATCGCACTTTTATGTGCAACAATCTTCGCTTCCTACCTACTTGCGTGAACTCATGACTATGCCCTGGCAGGCGAATTAATGGGCCAGCCATCGGTGGGCTTCGCATGAAAAGTGGAGTGAGCAGTTAAAGGCTTAACTAATGTCCAGTAGAACGCGCCGCTGGTTGTGTAAATGTATCCGCTTTTGTGTCAATTTATGCTCGTGCGTTAAGGTATGAAAACAAAAAAAAAAAATAAATCTCACATACATACATACGTATGAGCATGAGTATGAGTACATACATATGTATGTACATATATGGATAATTATTTCTTTTACCAGACTGTTGGCTCTTGAGTTCGCGCGCGTGCGAGTGTGTGTGTGTGTGTGTGAATATTGCTGTCGAGGGAACTGTGCCACACATTTATCTCACGACTTTATAAATACACATTCTACACAATTGTTAGCGCTTAGTTTTATTTAACTTATTTTATTGTTATTGTTATGTTTTCCAACGTTTATGCGCTGATAACTGTCGTGTCGCGAATGCGTTAGCTAGCGTAGCGGAGGGTGGGCGGTGGTAGAAGTGAGGTGTATGTATGTACATATATGAAAAGCAGAACGCAGCAATATAATAATTTGTTCTTCTACACAATCTGGCGCTGGCGACACAATTGTTACATGCGCACACTCACATACATACACACAGCCAAACATCGTTGCGCACGCGCATTGAGACAAAAAGAGTTGTCGCCATTGTAACTATGTACGCTCGCTTGTATGACTTCAGCTGCGACTTAAGCTACATTTATGACACGCAACACGACAATCGCAGTCATTGACGCTTTGACCAACTTTACCACTCTGCCAACTCATTACCCATCAAAGCGTTTTCAATGTGCTTCGCCTTGCGCACAGCCAGTCGAGTGAAAAGATCTCGTGGAATTATGGCAAAAAAACCAAAAAAAAGATAAATAAATACCAAAATGTTATGTTGCTATTGTTGTGCTAGCGGAAATGAGATGCATTTTTGCGTAAACGCGTGCAGGCAGAGGTCGTAGCAGGAAGGCGGACAGACGTTTAAAAAGTTGAAAACCATTTAAACTAATTTTGTATTTGTGTTTATCTTAGGTAAAGGAAAAGTTGCGTGAATGGAATTTCTTAAGCGAAAATAATTGTTATTCCGGTGCAAAATATGTATGTTAAATTTTTTAATTTATTTAAAAAAACGCATGAGGAAATTGAGGAAGCATCGAAGGCGCTCAGTATGAGAGCTCCTACACCATGCATTGTTCTTCTCCTGGTACAAACTTATGTAAGGAATTTTCGACCGTTACAATTCTGATGTAGTTCGTTAAAAGGTTGCATTAATTCGGAACCATCCTCTATTTGTACAATTTATATTGCAACTCCACCCTTGTCGAGCGTAATTTCCGCCTATCAGACAAATGTTTCTTACCTTCTTGTATTACTTCTCCTCACCTTAGCTTCTTATCTTCTATATTTTTATATCAGGGGTCGGCATTTCATAGCACAATTGTGCACTCTCAATTCAGACGTATTCTTACGCTCTATCGTTTAGTCTTGCCTTGCGAGGAATACTTTATGCTTGAAAATGCTTTTAGTGACATGCAATGCATTTTGTGTTTTAAGACATTAAAACAAACCAAAAAAATATGCTTTGAAAAAACATTTCGATAGTTTAAAAATAATTTCCTTTGTGTGTTTATCACTTTTTGCTTCGACATATTTTAGTTAGCAAATTTTTTCCGATTTAAAGTTCGTTTGCTCAAAGCAACGCAACAAACTGACCTCAATGCATTTAAAAGACATTCTTTTAATAAGAAACTGCCCTAAAAATATTATTATTGATGATTTCATCACAGAAATATCATATGTACGTGTACATATATTTTTGGTATTTGAAGCAGTTAAATGCAAATGAATTGTTAATTTTTTTTTTATCGAGGGTTACATACTAGTTTTTATTATTTTTATATATGTATTTATATTAAATGTAATTGCATCTCAAAACTGTCTTTTCAATATTTTCAATATTGTCTTCTCAATGCTTTCATCATACAGAATTTCCAATTTTTCGAAAGCTGTTCGAATGGAAGAGCAATCAGCATTTCATGTTAGACAAGCGGTCGGAAATGAAGTCCAGCGCAACAATTCTAGTCCAACCAGAACTAAAAAAATTTTGAAATTTTTATTCAATTTGTGTTCTTTCTAAATTTGAATACCGCTTATTCTCTTACAAAAACCATAAAAATACAAAATTCTTCCAAAAAAAAATTGCATTATCAAAATTCTTCTTCATGGGTCATTAAATTTGTGTACAACGGAGTGCAATTTTTAGACCTAAAGATTACCTGGAATAATGGAATTCGTTATAATGAAAAATGAGAAAAATTAAAATCGAGTTTGATGAAAAGTGCGAATGTGAAATTTAGGGCTTTTTTTTTGTTGATTAATACAATTTTGACCATTTAAGGCTGTATGTAAGAGTGAGTGGTAGGAAAAGTTAGTAGCAAAAAAAAGCCGATTTAAACTAAAACAGAAGCAAACTCTCTTCCCACGAAATGCTTCCTAAGCGCACAATTTGTACGCTTAAAAATATAAGCAAATTAGTGTGTGTGTGCGCGTGTGTGTGTGTCCAAGCGTTCACTTCTTTCATGCTATTGATTAATTTGTGTGGTATTTTAGCAATTAAATGGAAAAATTGCAGAAACGTGCAATCACCATTAACTAGCTGTATACTTGTTGTAAACGCTAATTTGGAATTATTAGCAAATTTGAATAATTGATGATCGAGGAGATGCCATCAGAAACGCTATCGCAAAAAATTGGCAACAGCGAACCGAAGTACGCAAAAATAGACACAACCCCAACCACGGCATAAGTAAGAGTAAACGTGAAGAAGAAGAAGCAACAGCAGCAGCAGCAACGTAAACTGCAGCAGCAACAACAACAACAACAACAACCACAGCACAGCGTGTGCATTTTTGGCAATACTGAATTTGGTCATAACGTTGAAAAAAAACCAAAATAAAAATAAAATAATGCCAGCAACCATTCAAGCGAAGAGTGCCAAAAAAAGTGAAAGTTCAGTTATTGGCGTAAAACGAAAAACTTAAGACACAAACTCGCTGCCAGGCTGCTGCCTTTTTGCAATATTTTTGTCGCTTCTTTTGTTTGGCTGTGCGGCGACGCGTGTGTGGGTGCCGCTGCCGTTGTTCGGTTTAACTGCGGCACGCAACCGTTTGCAACATCGCAATCGATGCCCACACATACAGACCGACGGACGCAGCTCATGTGGCTGGCATTTGAAAATATTAATATTTCATAATTAATAAAAAGTAAAACTTTTTTAACAAATCCATAAATCGCGAATGGGTTTCATGCAAAACGTGCTTTTTTGTACGACTCTCTACAATTGTTGTTTTGCTTTGGTGCGAAGTTGCAATCGGTCACGCAGCCAGCAAAGAGACAAACTGCTTGGCAGCTAAGTGTTACACATTATTATGTATGTATATGCATACATACAAACATACTTATGTACATACAAAATTGTAAACAAAAATTTAATTTTAAACGCTCATTAAAAAATAGTGAAATCCAGCATTAACTAACTACAACAAAGACGGGCCAAATTCACAGCTCGACCTCCCCACACTTTTGCCAGTGGGCGAACACACACACACACACACACCTAATTTATCTGTCTTTCCTCGTACCTAATTGGCGAATAGTAAATTTGTGAACTAACCAATTTGAATGCCATTTAAGGCGGCAAACAAGGACCGCTTGCCATTGCTACTGCAACACTGAAACACTGCAATTGTACTAGTATATGGTTATACGGTATATGTACATACATATGTACATACATACATACTTGCATACAAAACATGCGAATGTATTCATGTAAATGCTGTGTAAGTTCACACGGTTAGTGGTTTACGCATACAAAGGGGGCAAGACGAGTCTTCCGGGTTCAAAAATGCATGCAAATTTGTGTGAGCGCAAAATATTTACCTACTTACCATGCATACTCTGTTCACAAATTATAGCACAACCACATATTGACAGATTTTGGGCACTTAATTTTTCTTCTAATTAATTAAAATTATTTTTCATGCTAAATATACATACTTGAATCTCTAAAAAATACCTTAAAAACGCATTTTTTAAACTATTTACAAAATGATAAAAAAATGTCATAAAAATTTCGAACTTTTTAAAAAAAGTTTTTAGAATTTTTTTGAGTATGAATTTTTTTTGGCTCATTCAATTTTATCAAAATTTCGAACTTAAAAAAAAAATTTTGGAATTTTTTTGAGTATGCATTTTTTTTTGGCTCATTCAATTTTAGTGCGAGAAAGTGTCTACAAGTTATCACTGATTTTTGACAATTTTTTTACGCCATACAAGGCAAAACCGCGATTATTTTTCAGAAGGAAGGCATGGCGAAAGAGCGTTAGTAATTAATTCTCAAAAATCCGAGATAATTCATAGTCACTAGAAACTTGCACTTTGTTGTACCTAAATTGAAGGAGCTACATACTCGTATTTGCATACTCAAAAAAATTCTAAAAACTGTTTTTAAAACGGCATACGTGTTTTTTTTAATTTAAAAAATATTTTTTAATGGTATTTGTAAGTGAATTAACAATATTTTAATTGAAAAATAGTTTTAAATAATTGGACGATAAAAAGATTGCGCAAATGTGTGAATATGTGTTTGTGCTATAATTTGTGAACAGACAAATACTAAATTATAGTCGCACCGAATATTGGCAAGTTGTTTTTATTTTATTAAATTTTCATACTTAAAATTTTTAAATTAAAATGCACTTTATTCTAAAAGAAATGTATAAAACACAGCAAACTCAAAACAAAAAAAATTCATTTTTTTTGTAATTTATATAAATTTTTGTAATCTATTAAATTTTGGTAAATTAAAGCGAAAGTTTCAAGTGTATAGGCTTTCGTTAAAGTGAATTCAATAAGGTGGTGCTGACCGCATAAGTAGAAAAATTATATATATTTTATTTTTGCTTTTTGTTGGCCTGCTTATCAAATTCATTTAGACGTTTAGGCGCCAGCCAATCAGAATGAAAAATATTTTTGACGATCAGTCTACCAAAGCGAAAGAAATTAGCTTTTCTAGCAGCACCAAGTTTCACTTACTCTCTTTGACTTTGGCTTTGGTTGATTGTAAAACAAAAAGGAATAAATCAAAGCGATTTCATATCAGGTGTTGGCATTAAATAAGACGAATGCTTCTTCTTCTATTCGCTTTAGGTTCCAAGGATGGCAGTAAAATAAATTGACGAGTTTTTGTAATCACTTTAAGAAAAAAATAGAAAATGTCATTGCTTTAAATAAAAAGAAGTTTCTATTTTTTTATTCATTATTGTCATGACTAACAAAAATGTTGTTGTTGTTGGTGAAATGCTAGCACTTTGTATGAATTCGCCTTGAAAAAATTATAAATGTGTTTACGTTCTTTTCATGTCAGAGAACACAAAGTAATAAAATCAGTTTTTTTGGAGTTCCAAATTATTTTTCTTTTAAATAATTTAAGTTTTGGGTACATTGAAACAAAATTGGTTTTAAGTTTTTCATATCATTTTAACAAAATCACCACTTACATACTTACTTGCCGATATTTGATAAAACAATTGATCTAGCCTTACTGCCTGATTCTGTGTTCCTGATCAAATATCAAACATTTATAAATATTCAATATTGAAAATTTATCAAGTTTTATGCATTTTAGTTAAAAATAAAAGCTTTTTTGTTTTTGACTAATTATAAACTCTTGAATATTTAAAAATGTTTGATAATTTATCAAGAACGCAGAATCGGGCAGTTAGTATTTTTTCTTTTCAAGCTCTGAATTTGAATGATTCTTATAAAAATGTTAAAAAATTAAATATGTAGATTCGTTCATTTCATAAGCCGTCAAAATGAAATATTTAAATTATCAAAACATAAGAGCAATTCGAATGTGTTCAAAATAAAACCTGCTAAAGCCAAATAAATTATCCAAAAATATCAACACACTCGATTTTCAATAAAATATACATAAATAAACTCGTACACATGTATGTTTGTATGTTTGTATGTGTGCATTGTGTAACTGCTGGCTAATAACAAACCCAATTTATCGCTGTGAAGACACAAAATAACAGATTGGCACAAAATTCGTGTGACTAATCGTCATTAGTGTTGGCCTCAACAGGTTATTTCCCTTTTCATGCCCTGCCGCGCTTAATCACTTTCAGCTTGAAATGCTTTATTTTGGCAAAGCGAATATACATAAATAAAATGTGCACTCGCAGAAAGGAATGAAATACAAATTTAAAGCAAACATTGCGGCAATCTTTCTTCGTTCTGCTGTGCTAAAGAAATTCAGCAGAAGGGAGGTGTCTGAAAGTAACCTTCGTATTTTGCCATTCAGAAGTGTTCTTTTAAATATTTCTGTTCGTTTATACCCCTGTTCATATCTCTTGCCTGCCATTAATTCTTGCTGTGCCTGCGTACGTTACTTTTTCCAATTATTTATTGCTTTATTTTTGCGAATCGCACCTGCTCGCGTTGACGCAACGCTTGGTGTTCTGCCTTAACTGCTCTTTCAACTCCGATTCCAACTGCAAATTCCATTTCAGCTGCCCTTACCACACACACACACAATGTAAGTCGATTTCTATGCTGCGCTCGATTTCAGCAACACTTCAAATGCCTTTCCGGCTTAATTTCTGCTTTCTTGTATATTCCTTCACTCTTGTCTCTCGGTTGGTAGAGGTTGTCGGATTTAATGGCCTTTTGCCGATTCCTTCCTTTTAATGCTTTCAAACATGAATTCTGTCGTTTTGTGTTACCTGCTGCTTCCGGCTTCCCGAGGCGATACGAGTTCGACTTGGGTCGTTGCATCGATGAATTGACTGGGAGGAGCTGCTGGCTGATAGTTGGCAGCTTTGCCAGCTGACTTCAAACATGCAACGGTATTTTATTTTTTCATCACGTTCCCACGCAAACGACAAAACGTATGCGAAAAAGATAAAAGCAAAAGTAAAAAAAGGCAAAAGATGCTTTAAGAAAACTTGGGTATCACCATGCAGTTTCGGCTTCGAGCAACCTTTTAGTTGCGGATGCCATTAAGGACTTTATATTTTTGTGGTCAGAAGTGATTCTGTGGATAAACCTTAATTTTGGGTATGGACAATTGGTGCTTTAACGATTTTCGGTCAAGTAATTAAATGAAGGTCGAATTCCTGTAAGAAATGTGTTGATCCCGTTTAGCTTCTTAGTCAGTCGCTGATGTCATTCTATGAAGCGGAATTTTTGTGTGTATATAATTGATTAAAGAAAACACGACCTCTTCAAGCCCTGTATCTTTGCTAATCGGATGCTAAATAAAACTCAACAAAATCCACACTCTATCGTCAGCCATTTTTGCATTTACATTTTTATTTAGCATTGCATATCTAAGATGTATTTCTTACCAACCAACCCCTTTATATCCAAAGTCGCCGTCACTGCCGCTTTGTAATCCTTCAGTGGCACAAATTCGCATTTGACTGCCTTCAAATTCCCCTCTTCGAACATCTGCAATAGGTCGGCAAACATTTTCTCTCGCACGGGCGTGTTTTGATGCTCCCTCATCCAACGTGTGATCCAAAATCCACAAAACGAAATATTTTTAAAGATAAGCGCAGACGTTGAGACCATCACGGGTTGTCGCGACATCCCACCATAGGTGACCAACGCACCCATAGGCGCCAGCTGTTTCGCAAGATCCGCTGCATTTTTGCCACCAACGCAATTGAGCGCTAATCGTGGCCTGGACAAATTCTTCTTGAATATATCCGTCTTTGCCAGCTGCTCTTCAGTGAGCACTTCAGTGGCGCCAAGTTCTTTCAAGTAGGTCTTTAACTCCTCAAAATTCGGTCTGTTACGCACCACACCAACCGACTTTAGTCCCCACACCCTGCAGAGCTGATGCACTAACTGACCCACCGCGCTGTTTGCACCATTTTGTATGACGCAATCGCCCTTAGCGAGTGGCACAAAGTCTTTTAACATCCGATAGGCCGTAGGAGGATTTATTACCAATGTGGCAGCGGCAGCTAAATCGATCTTATCCGAGATGCACATCAGCTGATGCTCCTTGAAAATGGCGTGCGTGCGCCAAGTGCCCAGTGCGTTCTCGACCACAACGACGCGCTGTCCGGGCTTAAACCGCTTCACGTTTTCGCCTACGCACAGTACTTCCGCTACACCCTCGTTGCCGGCGATTGCTGGTAAGGGCGGCTTTATTGGATACTTGCCTTGTATGGTGTTGATGTCGGAGGGATTAATGGGTGCGGCCAGCAGCTTCACTAGTACTTCTGTGTCTTTTATTTCGGAAACTGCTAATTCTAGCAGCTCAAGTACGTCAGCTGGCTCACCGTACTTGCAGTATTGTAGCGTTTGTGCGCAAACATTCGACGCTTTACGGCGCTCGATAAGAATCGTTTGCCTTGTTAGGGTGAGCCACGCGTGGCGGCGTAAATGCGAAAACATAATCGGTTAACGTATGAATATTGTATATTTTTATTTGGTTATGTCATCAGATTGGAAACACAATTAAATTTTTAATTCTGTCAGTTTGAGGTTGGCGTTTGGAGAATTGAGAGTTGTTGAGTGTTGCTAATTCAAATATTTAATCTTAATGGATAAGGTAGGATTTAAATGTAGTGATTTTGCAAGTGATTGAAGATCGCCGTAAAAGTTGACTGAGTAGTCGATCGCATATAAAATGTTTAGATTTCCAATATTATTATTTTTGCTTAAGGGTGGTGCATTAATGACATTATCTACAAAAAAACTCATAAGATTGCAGTAGATCAAAACATCATAAGCTTCGCCTCTGAAGAGTCTCGAGTACGAATCGAAATTAAGGACGATGTATGAAAAAGTTTCTTCAAAGCACTTTTCACACATTCCTTGCAACCGGTCTTTGTGCTTGAATCTATCGTGAATTATAAGAGGCTGTTCGGCTCTGCGCGATCTCGGACAACTCGAGGGCCATGGAATGTCATCGAAGATAGTAGCAACAATCGTATCGGAAAAGTGCTGGACATGATTTTGCAGAGCCATAGCCGGAATGCGACTCTACACACTGGACTGCTCAGTTTGAAAGAAACATGTTTTGTTTAGTGAAAAGGTGGAAGGAGGTGGGTGCGGAAGAGTGCGTGAGTTTAACTTCTCCATCTCACTTCTTGAAAATTGTGTTCGAAATACTTTAACAAATCGAGCACAACTGAAACTGGTTTTCGGCCGACTAAACAATCTATTGCGCATTTGTATGGTGGACTTCTCAGACCGACCGAGCAGATTCTATTGCTATTAGGTTTTGACATTCGTTCGATTATCGAAAAGTGTTTGAATGCTTTGTGCGACTACTCGTGCACATTCAAGTGCTCTCCATCAAGGTCAACTTTCTCCAGCAATTCCGCATGATGCGTTTTAGTGCTTCAAATAACATTGAAATCGCAGACATGTTTTTTTTTTTCGAAATTCACAGCTGTTTTATTACATTCCGCTCCTCACACTTTCAGGTGATTTAAAAAACCGAGCACTTCTACTCGTACACACATACATACATACACACACATGCTTCAAACTGTAGATTACACAATACGCGAAAGTAAAAGCCCACAAAGTTGAGCAGCAATGGAATCAAGCTGCAAAAATCCAACTCGCTGTGTGCGCCAAGTCAGCCAAGTCGATGGCTCAACTGCGTCACTGCAACGATTTCGGGAAAATGTGGGTGCTGTGACGCGTTGCCGCGTACGTGTGTGTGTGTTCGTTTGAATATAAGCGCGCTGTCAATGAACATGCTGTGATGAATTGTAATTATGGCATTTATTGGGCGTGTTGGGCAATTTGTTTCAATTGGGTGTATGTACGAGTATATGTAACTACACATGTACATAAGTTTGTTTTCTATTTAGCATAATGATCGGGTGTTGGCAGTGGACTATATACTTACGTGTTAGCAGAGCACTCCTATTTACATACATACATACATACTTGTTTGGTTAGATAGATAAATGCCGGTTGTTAGCTAAATTGAAAAGCAATTACTTAAAAACAAATTTGCAACAAATTTTATTGAGTCGCCTAGCAAAATGTGTCCCATTGGCGAAAAGCCGATACTACACAATTGCCAACTAAGATGTGGATAAAAGTTATGTCATAAGCTGGTGAGTTCAACGAACAGATGAAAAGCAATAAAACAAATTATTTTGTTAGACAAACTAGTTACATACATATGTATGTATGTATATATGTACATACATACATATAAACAAGGGATCCACTTTGCCTAAACTAGCAATGTTGTTCTTGTTTCTATTTTTTAATTTATAAAACTGGATTTTCTATAACGCTGTTAGATAAAAATAAATCGTAGATAAAAAATTTCCTTTTTGAAAGTGGTACTAGCTCTTTTTGTTAAGAGGAAGAATGGTTATAAAAAATAATTCAAGTTTTTATAAATATCTGATTTATAGTTTTTTTACAATTATTATTGAAGCAATCAAAATACATTTAGTTCTTGTTTCAAATGAAAAAAATGGTTTTAAAGCGCCTATTTTTTAGCATATTTTGAAAAATTTTGCAATTTTTTTGGAAAGCAAAAAAAAACTACAAATAAAAATGTTTTAAAATATTTTTGAGCTTTAAGGCCGATTGGTATATTGGAAAATTATTAGGAAAAACAACAATACTCAAAGCGGTAGAAGCTATAGTACTATTTCGGAAATCACTACATTTCCTCATCAGACTTCTTTCTTCTTGGCTTCTGTTTTCAATTAGTTAGTAATGATGGATTTTGGAACTTGTCAAGTTTGGTTGTAAGACAAACCGGTTTCGGCGTTGTGCCATCTTCAGTGTCATTTTTCGGTATTAATGCTCTTCCACATGCATTAAAAAAAATTTCGTTTTCGAATTAAAAACAAATTAACCTTCACAAACTTTATACAAATTTTTATAACAATTTAACACGAACTTTAAACAAATTGTTTGCTTAAATTGTTAGAGTACATCATTGTATAGCCCGTTTAATTTATGTGCCATAAAGTGCAACTTTTAAATCGCTTAAAATTACTGCTGATTTTCGAGTTTTAATTTGGGAACAAATCAGAACGACCAAAAAAAAATTTAAAAATAAATATAACATTTAGTCACCTACTTTTAAGAAATTTTATTAAATTATTATAAATTTTGTTTGAAGTCTGTAACTTGAGTTAAAAACGTTTTTGCTTGTGAACGAACATTATTTTATTTAATTGTTTTTGAGCTTAATCGCCGATCGGTTATTGGGAAAATTATTAAGAAAAAACAACAGTACTCTATTTCGAAAATCACCACATTTCCTCTTCTTGGCTTCTGCGGGAGTCGAACCCACAACATTATGCGCAATACTTAAGCCGGCATCTAAACGCACTCAGCTTAGCTTACGTTGTGTGAACAATAACAAAAAAATAACAATATTTTAATTTAAAAAATGATGAAAATTAAAAAAAATATAAGATCCACATTTGCCTATATACTTAATATATCTTTAGAAAATTCAATTTGAAGGTATTTCGTTAAAAAAATATACATATGTATAGGTTCGTACAGTGCGGTGCATATCAAAAGCAACAGCATTCAAAATGACATAGCCCACCACGTATATTTCTTTATTTATTTTTAAAAAATTTGAATTAAAATTGAGTCCACTGTCTAATATAAATCATAAAAATAAAAGTTTTAAACTATGTAGAAAATAAAAAAAACCATCAAACATTTTGATATAGCTTTTCAACTTTTTTCTCAGAAGTGTTAGAATTTTTGTATTTATGCAGTTTTATAGCCCATTAAATTTTAGTTTAACAATGTGAAAGTTTCAAGTAGCTAGGGACTACCGTTGATTTATTAGAATTTTTTCGTCAAGGGTGTTGCGACTTTCTTCCATATAACGAAAAAGCAACATTTATATTTGACGAAAAAATGGACTAAAATTTAATGGGCTATAAAACTGCAGACTCAAAAATATTTTAACACTCTGAGAAAAAGGTTGGAAATCTATATACAAATTTGTTAAACTTTTTTTTAGTTTTCTTCAATGTTTAAAACTTTAATTTTTATGGACTGAATTTTGATTGAAAATTCTTAAAAATAAATAAATAAATATATAGTACGTGGCAAGCTATGTCATTTTGAATTCTATTGCTTCCGATATGCACAAAACTGTAAATACAACTTAGGTTAAAAGCCTTCGGAATTAAAATATGACTCCGGACATTGGAAAAACTTTGGGTGGAAATCATTAAACCTTTTATAACAACAAAGTCGGACACCCAATGATAAAGTTATGACGAAAAATTAAAATTCTTACTTCTGTTCGAAGGTACTCTACTGATTAAAATGGGGTGTGATTTTACGAGATGGAGTTGAAGTTCGTCTTTAGAATATTGGTTAGGGCCTGGTGTTTGTTGTTGTTTTTATAGCAGCATAAAGCATGTCGAACATACAAAAATCAATATCAAATGAACGGAAAAATTATATGTAATTTTTTTTCATACCAACTTAGTTAGTTAGTTTCTATAAAATTATAAAATATTTCCATTCCACAATGTCAACGGCGCAAATTTCGTTAAATTAAATTTAATGAATTTACATAACAAAAGTGTTTAAAAAAATTGGTAACAAAGGCCAAAAGCCGAATAAAAAAACAGCGGCATTGAAAAAAAGCCTAGTGTTTGCATTGTTCAAAGTTTAATTTGCCTACCTATTTCAGAGCTCTAACAAAACTTCGCGCACTGAATAACAACAAAAAGTTGTTGCGAAGAAACAATGAAAGTGATTTGCTGAAGTGACTTAGTTTTCAAAGGAAAAGTGAAACATACATACATTCATATATTTGTGTATAATATATAGTAAATATGTATATATGTATGTACATAAAAAACAAACAAAAAACAGAAACCAGTAATGCGCGAAAAAACATAAAATATGAGTTAAACCTAGTGAAGTGAATTTGGCCAAGATTTCAGCAGTTTAACATGTTATTTAACGGTTAACAAGTGGCGGAAAGCGAAAAAAAAACTCTCACACACCTGCCGACATACATATGTACATAACAACACATTAGTGAATTAATGTGTCCGTGTGTCTGAGTGTGTGTATTTGTTTGTAAAGGCGTTTGAGATAATAGCAAAATTTAATACAAAAAAATTAGCAACAAAACAACGTTAAAATAAAACGAAGAATAAAGCGCAAATAATCGCAAGGTGGGAGTTTTTGTGCGGGCGCGTTCGCTCCCAACGTCAGCAACAACACGCAAACACACACACATACAAACAAACAAAATGATAGTGAAAATGGAACCAGACGAATTGATTACACTGCGGGTGCAGTATCTGGTCGATACTGAGCCGCTCAATTGCATCGCCATGTATCCGATACCGACGCGTGCCCCGACCTATGGCTTTGCCGCCACAATGCCACTCGCCACACAATTGGGCACCATACTCCGCCTGCTCGGCGCGCCACATCGGGTGAGATAACCAACTAACTATATATATACACACACCCACACACACACTTTTTCACATAACTCACTAAATTGCTATAAACTTTAATGAACTGAACACTTTTGATGCTATTGTTATCTAATAGACATTACTTAGTAACTTGTAATAGACATTAGGGCTGCACTTTGTTGCACTGAAATTAACTATTTTACGGTGTGTGTTTTTAAGGAGTTTTATTAAATGCAATGTGTTATATAAATGGAAAATTTCAAGTGGCAACAAAATGCATATTTTTGATGATTTCATTATTGATGCTATTTTCCATTTTTATCACTGTGGGTTTGGTTTTATATGGAATAAACTGTCAACACCGGTGCAACGTCAATAAAAAGACATCATCAAAATTCAACTGATACTCGAAGCCACTTGCACTTTTCCAATATCAAATTATATAGAATACTCGAATAAAGCTGAAAATTCTAAACAATTCTTTAATTTCATTTGAAAATAATACTTTTCCAAATTCTTCTTTACTATATGTATAATTCTTATCGATTTAATGGCTTAGTAAAATTAACAAAAAAAAATAAAATAAAATAAAATAAACATGTAAGAAGATTTTTTTTTCGAAAATTTGTTGGAATCATGTTTTTGTGCCCGATGATAACTTTTGCACCACATTTTGGTTAAAAATTCAAACCTGTTAAGCACTTCAATAAAATCTTTGAGGCCTTTTAACTGAATCCGTCTTAAAAAAAACGTAAAATTTACCAAATAATTGTTCGCTAACCATCCAAATTGGGGCAATAAATCTTTGGGAATTAGAAAAAAAGTTTCCAATAATAAAACTTCATTTTCATTCAACCTTCCAAATCCTTTTTTATCGGGACCAAAATCTTTGGTTAATAAAAATAATAAACGCGCCAAAATGAAAATAAACAAAATTTTCCAAAACATTTCAAAATACACACAGAAAACCTGTAGGTTTTGATATTTCGAAATTCGAATTTCGTGATGCCAAAACCGAATCTTTAATGGCTAAATAGTATATGGATAATAGTATTAATATTATTATTTTAAATATCAAAATAAATATATACGAATTTCGTGTTTAAATTATGTTTGCCAATCGGCAAGTTTTATTAGCTTGAGAATCCGAAAAAAGTGGTCCATCCCTAAAATATATGTATGTATGTACATAAGTATGTACAACATATATACACATGTGCATCCTATCTACGAGTTTATCTTAGAATCTGGGCATTTTATGTAGTGCTACAACCAAAACTCATTTAGCTTCTTATCTGTAGTTGATTTAGGCATTCTTGGTATTTATTTGATGGTCGGTCATTAGTCTTTTGGTGGTTTGGGTATTTGTTTAAGACTCGAGCTTGTAATTTCATTACCATCATTGTTAATTTAACTCTTGATAAGTCAATGTAAAATACGAGCTTTACTACACACTAAACCCATTATTTATTAATATACTATATTTGTATTCTTACTTATTTATTTATCGATTGTTAGTCATACAAATTTCTAAACTAACTTCCACTACAACTGTCACATGGCATTAAACTAAATAAGTCGGCTTACGGGCATTATTCGAATACTTTCACGTGCACATATGCACATATATTAACATTCATTTATTGTTCACATACCATACTTTTGCATTACTACGAATAAATGCTCGTAAGTATTTGAGTAGGAATTTTAATTTGAATTGCGTTAAGTGAAAATGGACGTATGAATGTTTGCATACGTACTTGTATCGTTTATGCAAACATGTCCATATATTTGTTGCTGTGAGTTAGAGCAAAGTTCGATATTTGAGTTTTCAATTTATTGATTTGTACATAATAATTAATAGACTAAGTCGCACTCTTGGTAATAATTGTCCCGGAAAACCGGCAGTGCGATCGCCGACGTTATGCCGCCACTTCGTGTGCTGATGAGGGTTCCATTAGCCATAAGCTTACTCTTGCGTAAACGGTGCTTGTGTATTCCAGTGAAGACAAATAACTGATTATTCGCATCATAGAAGGCTTGTTTCGGGTTCCAATTTGGACCAAATTCTAACATTAGTTATAATGTATGCTGCATCTGGACCTGTAGGAGGCCCTTTATTCTTCTTTATTCTAAATATAATACTGTACGAACGTTCGACGGAACCTGAAAACTTGCACAAAATCGGCGCTTAAATCTCTCCACTACCTAGCGATTATATAAAAATCTATAGAAATCGCCAATGAACTGGATAGAAAATAATAGAAAGAGACGTTATTGGATTTAAAATACTTTGTGAGCTCAGTAATTTATCTTCTTATTATCGAGTCGCTGGACGCAGAGTGAAATACTCGGAAGTACTGAGAACTGGCTCACGTGCATCGCCGGGGCCAACCCATCGAATTAGTGCGCTGGCTATGCCTCGAGTGTATTGAGACATTTGGTCTTCTTTTGGTACGACTTTGGCTCTTGTAAAGTTCAGCCTCTGATTATTGTAATCCCTTCTTCTTCTTATATGGCACTACAATATCGACCGAGTTAAAAAAAACTCGTCAATTCGCTCCCTCCTTTGCTCGGTAAGGCCAGTTACTCTTGTCATGTGAAGACAAGTTTTTCTGCAACTTGGTTTTTCCATTGGCCTTCGTTGCACACTCAATGGCGCATCGTCATCCATACGAACGAAATGTCCAAGCCATCGAAATCGTTCTTCGGTACTCGTCGTCTATGCAAACAGGTCTATAGATCTCTCAAAAGCCCCTTAAGCTTTCTCATCGTCCATATTTCTGTGCCATTGAAGAGGACGGGCATAACGAGGGATGTGTATAGCGAGATTTTTGTTCGTTGTGAAAGGGCTCTGCTATTCAATTGCCTGCCGAGACCAAATTAGCAGCTATTTTAAAGGGCTATTCATCGGTTGATCTCTATACATGAAAATGCTACACTGACGAAATTTAAGACTGCTCCAGTTGGTCGTTTTGGAGTGATAATAAAATTAACCAGCATTTTGTTTTTTTCTCAGAACTGTATACAGAAACAGAATACCCAGAATAGAGGATTAAAAAAATAAAATAAATATATTCAATCTTGGTGGATGGGACAGTCCGAGTTGTAGAAAAAGAATTTGCACGTATGAGTTCCCTTGCAACTCGAGTATACTTTGACATAAATAACAGATTTTAATTAGACAATCGGAAAGAAGAAGTAAAAATGTGAGTAACGGCGGATAAATTATAAAAAAAAACGATCACAAGTGTATAATTAGAGGAATTTATGGAACAAGTTTAGTTAAAGTAAACTATGACATCAGCTAATTGGCCAGCCACGCGTACCTGAAAGTTTCTGCTTGCATACTCGTACATACATACATACAAAGCTGCTCGAAAAAACTCAGATTTGCCAGTAATTGCGAGCTACTGTTAAATCACTTTTTTCACAGTTCACTTCAGTAGAAGTATGTACATATTTCTATCAAAATAAATGAACGCTTGTATAAATTTCGGCACCAAAACGCTTATACATATGTACACACATTTAAAAAGCGTTTGGTGCAAAACAATTTCCATAGACGTTCATCGGTTAATCAAACAAACGGTGATTCAATCATTTTTGCGCTGTTTTCGTTTAATTTTTCAATTGATCCTCACCTCAAATTAAACGCATCACTGGTTTTTGGTCCGCATTTGCGTATGAAGAAAATATTCCAGCTAGAACGCAAAGAAAAATTCATGAAAAAAAGTCCGAATATTTGCTAAAATCAAACAAAAAAATTGCTTGTTTTCCCAAAATTTTTCTCAACGATGATTAATTTGTTTTAACTTTGAAGGTGAAAATAAAATTTCGATTGCGTGTGTGTTAAATCGAGCGAAACATTTTGATTATGATTTTGAGTCAACAAACCTGCTGAGCAGAAATGTGCGTAGATTGTGAAAAGCATTTTGATGTTGAGGTATTTATTGTTTTGGTATGGGCTTCGGTGCTACAATTTTCTCAAATAAAGTCAAAATAAATATTGAATAAATTCCTCGTCGTCAACAACGTAAGTCACCAATTCGTTAGTTTCTAATGAAATTTTAGCACGTTTTATAAATGAAACTCTATTTATCAAAATTTCAAACTTTGCACTAAGTTCACGAATATTTTTCAAATTTAAAAAAATCTTCTTTCACAAATATTATGCGTATGAGCTTTTGTATAATAATGTCCAAATGTGAAAAAAAAATTTCATCCATAATTTAAATGTGAAAATTGATTCGTTTTTTCCTCTTATAAAATCGTAAAGTTTTCTGATAATAGCCATCGCTGACTTAGTACCTTATGCTTTTACGCCGTTGATTGACAAAATGCTAAAAGTAACAACAAAGTACGTGCAAAACTGAATTCGCCTTGCATTAAATTTTCAACACGATATTTTGTTGGAAACTCGAAATTTTTGCTTCTCAAAATTTGACATGGCAAGAACCGTAAAACTGACCAAACGGTAACGTGTTTTCAAAGCTATTACACACACACCGGCTGACAGATTACGGTCAAAAGTGACAAGCAAACAACTGGCAACTGAACCAACATAGGATAAAAATCATTTTGACAACATTTCCAGCGCGACCGCTATTTTACACAATATTCACTCAGCCGTAGTAACAGGGAAAAAAGTCATGTAGGAAAATTTATTTAAAGAATATTAAAAATTAATTTAAAAAAATAAAAAAAATAAAATAACTAACTTTAAATTTGCAAAAATTGCCTTTGGGAGTCTGGCAGTATCCGAAGTTAATTTTAAACATACTTTCCTGCTGGGCAGCTATTGTTCTGAACGTCAAGAATTTGAATATGCAAAATGTGCCGCAATATTATAGATTTGCGCAACACGAACGCTTTGCCAAGCCATTGATCCAGCAAACAGTTGATCACTCGCTCAAACCTATATTTGTATGTAGTGATATTCAGCAGCACGCTAAAGTGAATGAACGCGCAAATTTCACTTATGTCCAAAATAAATATGAATTTAAATTAGTAAAATCAAAAAGTCGCGAGCCAAAAGCAATTGCCGAATTGTCGTGTTGCTGAAAGCTGTACAAAAGATAAGACAAAAGTAGAAAACCAAATTTATTCGGCTCTACCCCCGAACGCACGTACACTGCTTTGTTGGCTTGATTTACATATGAAAGAACTTTGACGACTTGACGACTTAAGCACTGCGATGGAAAAAGAAAACGACTTGCAAATTGTGTAAAATAGAATAAGAATAAAAAATTAAAATGATAATAAAAAAATACGTCCGGATATTTACATTTTCTATTAAAAATGTACATGCAACTACATACATATAGATACATATACATCTACAAAAAAATATACTTATGAGCATAAAAAAATGCATAATTTTGCTGGACGCTAATAAAAAGTCAGCAGCACGCCGCGCATGCTTGCCGCGATCTGACCGAAATTGATTTCAACCCAAATGCCGCCACATCCCACCGCCAACCGACTGTTGTAGACTGAGATTGTAGAACATTCAAACGAACATGCAAATATAAATATGTACATATGTACATACATTTGTGAGTGTATACCATATAGTATATCGTTCAACGCCAAGCACGCCAAGACAAAAGCTTAAGCGGACGTGCGCGCTGCCATAATACGAGCGATTATTTGGCGTTAAATGCGCGTAAATCTATGTGGAACAAGATTTTCTAACTCAACTATAAAAATTCGCATCTGTTCAGGTACATATATACAAATACACATACGTACATTTGTATTTACTAGGTATGTAGGTAAGTCTGCATTTTAGACAAGCGGCAGTCAGTCAGGAAGTTAATCAGTCAAGTCGGTCATGTCAGTCAGCCAGTCCGTCGATCATGTTCGAGCATTCACATCCACCGCTAAATTATTTTTACATTTTGTTTTCTGTTTTTATTTTGAAATGAGCAAATCATGCCGCTTCATAATACGAAATACACAAATAAGTAGTTGAGATTTGGTAGAAGATTTTTGGACAAAGTAATCTTAAAGAAAAAAAAAAAAACAACTTTATTTAAAACGCGATAACAGCTCTCGAATCTCAGGTAATCAGCGTAGCCTTGAAAGTTCAGCGCCACTTTAAATATTAAACCATTCGAATTGTTAAAAACTCGCTTTTTCGTTTATTTCTTGTGGCTCTTAACTCATTTTTAATCTGACACAATTTATACTTTTCCATACATTGTCTAGGTATGTGTATGTATGTACGAACGTGTATGTATCTGCATGCGTATGGATGGCAGTTGTTGTAGTCTTTATTTATTTATCCCAGAAATGAATGAAAATTGTTGTTTTCATAATTTTTTTTTTCACTGCGCAAAGTAAAGTAGTGCAAATTTGTTCTGGCTTTTGGCATTGAATGGATTTTTGCGTTATCTGCTCGACATGTTAAATGTACTGCGATAAAGAAAGTTCGTGCGTCTTATTCTTATAACTTTTACCTTTTCGAATGAATTAAATTTTTGTTTTGCTTTCTCGTGAAATTGTTGCTGCACATCATCAACCATCAATAGTCTGTTAGAGCCAAAAATTGAAGTGAATGTTGTAATGACTTGCTAATTTTACATGATCTTTTTCCACTTTTGCATTAAGATGGAGATGGCCAAATTTAATTTACAAAAAAAAATATAAAGAAATTACTAATAAAGCAACTAGCAACCAAGTTGAGGTATCCTTGCATGAGGTCATACAATGTGTTCAGCAAATTTCCCCTGTCTATAAGTGCCACGTCGTCAGCATAGGAAACCAATTGGCAATCGCTCCCCTCCATCTTCTCCAGAACCTCATTTATAACAACATTCCAGAGGAAGAGAGAAATAACTCTTCCCTGTGGGGTGCCCCTGCGCATCTTTTTCTGAGCCAATGAACTTCCCCACAGAATATTGGAGATAAACTTGATAAGGTTGGTTTGAACATCGAGTCGACCAAGGGCCAGCATAATTGCGTCAGAAAGTACTTTATTAAATGCTCCGTCCATATCGATGAAGGCGCCCACTGCGTAGTCTTTGTGCTTGAAGAACTATTCGGTGATTTTAACTGAGGTGCGCAGAGCAGAGTTTACAGATCTGACCTTCATGTAACCGTGCTGAGAGAAACTAAATTTCATACAAGGAATTACGTTTCTTATGTCTAGTTCAATTGTTCTTTCTAAGGTCTTCAAAAGAAAGTAAGAAAGGGTGATTGATCTAAAATATTTTGGTCATACATGCGAGCTCTTGCATCTCCAGGCCTCAGGACATACCCCCTGTTTATGCAGTTCGCGTAGATGGTGGCAAGCTACCGACAGAGCACATCTTTCGCTTTCTGTAGTTGCGTGGAGATAATACCGTCCAGCACCGCCGAAGCGACGTGTTGGATTTCTCTCCTGTACTTTAAACTTCCAAAAAATGTCCCATTGTAGGCTGACGTGGGAAGGTGCTGAAGTTTTCAGGCCTACAGCTGATACAAACTCGTATTTGCTTTGTTCGGGTGAGATCATTTTGGTCGTCGTTTTGTTTATTTATTTATTCTCAACTCTGCATAATTGCAGTAGTATGTCCATGTAAAGTCTAGTTTAAAAGAAAATGAAAATAAAATGTGAAAACTCCCATTGTGTTGAACAAAACGCTAACAAAATGTTTCGGGAGGGAGTTGGAGGAAAAAGGAGCAACAACTGTTGGCACCAAACAATGCCAATTGGCAGAGGGCTAGACGACAGACATAAACAGCTGAAATGAACAGATCTGAGCAGAGCAGAACAGATTCTAGCTGAGTTGAGCTGAGTTGAGCCAAGCTGAGCTGAACTGTTAAACAAAGGAGACTGAAGTGTAGTGCAAACAATGTGCGTTGGTGACGACGGCGACAACGAATCTAGAACCACCGCGAGGAGGCAAGTTGCACATTCACACACGCACAAACATACACATATACAGATATTTGTACATACATAAATACATATGTATGTATGTTTAGTCCATTTTATGACTAGCCTCACAATGGGCGCATTGGCAAATAAGTTCATTGCAGGCAAAACAATGCAATTGTAGACGTAAACGTTAACACGGAAACGCCTCACTAGCTTACCTACAACAACAATGGAGACAAACAACAACAACAACACCAGCAATGATTTTTTATGAAAAAAAAAAACAAGAAAACAAAAGCATTTGCGATGCATCGAAGTAAAAGCGATGAATCGTTTCGATAGTGTTCACGGACCTGGTGGAGCCATGTGGGCACAAAAAGGCGCTGGTGCGGCCTCCCTCGGACACTACAGCCAGCCACCACTGTCCAGCTGTCCAATTTCCTTGGCTGCTGTACACAAATTATACGAGTACTTGGAAGTTTCGCGCACCAAGCCACAAAGCGACTCAGAGTTGTAGGTGTGCCTTTGGTGGTGCGACGGCTGAACAAAAGGGCTCGGCCAAAGCCTAAGCGTAGCTGCACCATTTAAGGGCGGAATGTGTAGATAGTTAAAGATTTATTATTTTTTCACGTTTCAAGTTAGCTTTTTTTTCTATTTGCATAAATGATGTATTACACAATCGTACAACAAACTTTGAACTTTGCTGTTGTGTTGGGGGGAAAGCCAAGCACAGCACAACTCTGTCTTAAAAGCAGCAAACGCAGTTAAAGTGAGGACTTTGGGAGTGGTCAGTTTACTTTGACTTTTTTATGGTTTCATATCGTGGCGAAACATCTATTAGAATGTGTAGCGAAATTGAGTTTTCTCTGTCCAAATACGCGCTTACCTGTCCACAAGGCAGCAGCTTCAGCGCGCTCAACGCTGCAAGGTACTGTAGGGAGGTCCTCATTTTTTTTTGTTTGAATTCGTATTGATATAACTCATATCATTGGCGTGGATTTTCGAGACGAATTTCTTCTCAAATAACAATATCAGTTAATAGTAGTTAAGAAAATTATATGACGCCAGCTTTGAATTAAAATTAAGCATTTTTAATCGGTTCAAATATTTTAAATAACATCTCACTTCCGTTTAGATTGTAACTTTTCACTATACAATAAACAAAAATCTAAAAGGGATTAAAATTTTAATTTAGTTTTAATTGAAAATAATTCTTTAGCTTCAGGTTTCATATAAAATTAAAATTCTTCACATCCAATGATCAAAAGTAGAATTGGCAGGGCCTCTTGCGAGTGAAAAACCAAAAGATCCATCTGTTAAAGAGCTAGAGGGTTAAAATATTCCACAAAAACATTCTCCGCAAAATTTCGAATTTCGAACTTCTGAACACATCGTATAAGAAAACTGTTTCTTTCTTAATAATGTGAAAAATTTGGGGTCACTTTAATTTTCATAAAATAAAATTCAGACGTAAACCTTTGGAGCCACCCATTCTTCTTTAAAAAAAATGTAATACACATGAGTTTATATAAATTAGTATGTTGAGGTTTACCAATAAAATCCCATGCAATAATGGACATCCCTAATACACTTGCAGTACAAAGGTTCGTAGCGATGACTTCAAACTTGCTTCCTGCTGTTTATTTGCAGTTATTGTTGTGGCCTGAGGGCAGCAATTACCATTTGAGTCAACTTTTACTGCATTGTTAACTAATTCGCACTGTTCCAACTGCCATTGGGGTGCCATTAACTGACATCTGCCATCCTCCAGCAGCCAACCGCGAACCGCCAACCGCCAGCCGCCGATCACCATCCATTCCAACTATCCGGAAAATTGCGAACACACCTCTCTCACTAATGGCACAGCGGGTTTTCGCGCTCATACACACACACACGCACACACACACACCCAGAGAATGAATGAATATTTGCAATATAACGTTGGCAATTTTCCACCAATCCTTCGCCAATTGCACATTGCTTCGCATAAGGATACGTAAATCTTGTGGCTTTGGTCATAAATTCTAACAGTCAGTCGCTTAATAGCGAGCGCATTTGCATTGAGGAGTTATGAGCGTCAAATCAAGTACAAATTGGTTATATTGTTGTTGGTGAGTTGCCCTGCCATTGTTGCTGTTTGTTGGTTGATTTTTTTGTTGTTATTGCGGCATCTGCTGCCACCAGGAAATGACAGCAGATTGGCAAATGGCAAATGTTGGTAAAGAGTTGCGGTTCGTGCTTGTTTGTCCCCTTTTTGGAGATTTGCAGGAAACTTTTGATGGATCTTATGTCTTGAATACAAGATTTATTTAATAGGTACATACAAACACATTTTATTTTTGCTGAGCCGAGTAGATAAGAAATTGTAGAAAAGTGTAAAAGCCATTTATTGCCTTACATCTTTTTTCGGTTCTAACTAAGCTTTGAATAGAAAAAAATAATAAAATAAAAATAAAAAAAAGGTTTTTAGAATTTGTTTGTGTACGAAGTTTTGTAGCCCATTAAATTTTAAGAGGATAAAGTGCAAGTTTTAAGTGTCTACAAACTACCGCTGATTTTTCACCATTTTTTTACAGACAGTGTTTGGCAGCTTTCTCATATAATAAAAAAAAAACCCTGACAAGCATTATAAGAAAGTTATTGCACAAGAGCGTCAGTAAAAAAAAATTGTCAAAAGTCGACGGTAGTTTGCAGCAACATTAAATTTGCACTTTAATATGCTAAAATTGAATAGACAAAATATGCAAAAATATTTTTTTGTTTATGTTGAAACTTGGTGAAAATATGTGATCCTATTTTTTAATGACTTCACTTTGCTTGATGCTGACTTAAAAATGAAGACCGCAACAGTTTAATGACACCTAACCTATGAAAAGACCGGTGAAAAATAAATGTTACACTCACTCACCCACACATGAACTTAAGCGTGTAAACATGAGTTTATATGAAAATAAACTTACGTAAATAAAAATTTACGTATTAGAGCATTCAATTCCGAAATCTCGGACACTTTCTCACGTCCCGTAAGCGAGGGATTACATTGCCGGCATACCGAACGAAACAGTTTCTAGAATCCGAATTTTGATAGTTAGAGAAAATCGAACAAACTCCTATTACGAGCTGTGCAACCCTGTTAAAATTTTCGTCGAGTATCGAACGTGGCAACTGTGTTCGAGTTGGTAGCAGTGCGTGCTATAACTCGATACGCCGGTGAGTTCGAGGTTCGAATCTCAGTCTGTAGGTCCCTCCATTTTGTGGTATAATATAAAGACGCACACCACAAATGGTAGGAGAAGCTCGGCCAAGCACAGAGCTATAAAGTGTAAGCGTCAAACATTATTATTATTATCGAACGTTCTAAACCTTGCTGTCGTTACTGTAGCGCACTTTCGCTCACAGATGAAAATCATTTATTCTCTAAAGTAAATATAAAAGCCTGATGAACATGTGCACATGTCCAAACAATTTATGCAATAATGGTTTAAAAACGAAAATTATTGTTGAATAGTTGCTTTTAATCCGCGAATTTTAATTGATTGCCCAAGTATTTGTGTTTACTTTATTTTTGTACCACCAAACAGAAAATCATTAACCTGCAACCTTTTCAATCTGTCTAGTGATAGCCTGAGTTTTCATTCCTTTTTTCGTTACTTCGCGGGAGAGTCAGGGTGTGTCTAGTACAAAACAGCCTCTTCACTAATGTTATGCCTTGCTGTAAAATAGGTGCGGTAGAAGAAGTTTCGACGACGGCGGTAGAAGAAGTTGCAAGGGACATACGACTATTACAATTTCTGATCTCTTTATATGGAATGAATTGTTCCCTTTTGTTCAAGCATTTTCTATGAAGAGACTAATTTTTTCATTTTATACCCGAATTAATATTCAATGAGGACGAGTCTATTTATAAAATCAAAAATTAAAAAAATTGCTTCGAGTAAGAATCTAAACTGCTTCCGGAGGGTTTGCTAAGCGAACGCTCTCCTTAGTGCCTTAGTGCGTCCATATATCAATGCATCGTTTATTATACCCGAAAGAGACTTGTTGCGACTAATCAAAGCTCAATTATACCCGAAAGAGACTAATCCCGGAATACTCTCTTTAGAGATAAGTCACAATTTTCTTCAGGGAAAGGACATTTCATTTATTGGTCTACAAGTATCAAACAAAACATGCTCAAGGGATAAAGCAGAAACATATTTCTATTTGCATCTTTTTCAATTCTAACTTGGTGCCAAAGCTTCAGAGATCTGCACAAGCAAATAATTGTGCAATCAATGCCATTAACCGCAGCAAACATCAAAAATATTTTCTCCCAGCAACAAAAGCGGTAGAGACCTTCATGTTCTTCTTTTTTTTTAACTCTTGATTTAAGTACAAAAACGATTGTGCTTTGTTGACTAGAACATATTAACACCCTTCAAATATGCGCCGGTAAACACTTTGGCGAAACGCACCACATTTTTCTCATTCACTGCGCCAACGACTAAATCGAAACAACACCGATTTTTCTCCCCTTTTTACAATTGGATGTTCCACCATACTCGTATATATATAAATATATATATGTAAGTCTATAACTATGTCCATTTATGACTGTACATATGTATGTGTGTATGTATGCTATGCATGCTATGTGGAGTATGCACCATGAAAATACTTAATGGGCAGAATTTTCTCACATTAGTGTTGTAAAGTCGCGCCTCATCGCCCATCGGAGCGCCAAGCGTTGTTAGTACGAGTACATAATTTTTACTTCTCTGCACGCCGGCAATTTTTGCTGCATTGCAAATAAAATCGTGGCAATTAGCATTAGTTTTAACGGCTGCCACAACAGCCACCAGCAATCAACAAAGCTACGATTCAAGTGCATCCGTCGACCAATATAAAGTGCGTTTCACAATTATAGCACCAGCAAATATTCGCATATTTTAACAATTTATTTTTCTTTGGTTAATTTCCATTAAATTCCTTTTACACAACTTTCTGTGTGCTCAGAATTTATGTGTCATTAATAATTATTTTTCGTCATAAATATAATTCTAAGGCGAGTAATCCTTAATGTCTTTTTTTGGACTCATTTGATATCAAAAATTCTGAGCTGTTCCTAAGTAAAAAGTTCACACAGTGGGGAAACTCTTAATTGGAATTCGTCGTAAAGAGTCAAAATACACAAACAGAAAAAAAAAACGCGCTTTATTGCAGACTCTAGTTTATTATAAATAATTTTGCGCTCACACTTTATAGCTCAGTGTTTGGCCGAGCTTCTCCTACCATTTGTAGTTTGCGTCTTTTATCTTGCGCCACAAATGAAGGGACTAACAGTTTTAGGCCGACTTCGAACGGCAGAATTATTTTATGAGAAGCTTCTTTGTGGCAGAAATACCCTCAGAGGTTTGCCATTGCCTGCCGAGGGGTGCCCGCTATTCGAACCTCGAACTCAGCGTCTTAACGAGTTATAGCACGCACCACTACCCGCTCGCCCACAGTGGTTCCTCTACTATTGTGAATCGCACTTAATATGCAGTGACTCAAACAATTGATCACATGGTCATTCTGTGTTAAGTTTGAAACTATGTTACACGCGATATTTGTTTAAGTATGAATTATGTTTTTATAAAACACTTATTTGAAAAATGTATTTAGATTCTAAGCTGTAAAAACATGCACCTACAAACAAAAAACGAAAGCAAAGGTGAGAATTCCTAAACGAAAAATCGAAGCGGCCCAACGCAGTGCGAGACCACAACACCAACCGGAGTGGCGGGAGCTGGGCAATGGAGAATCGTGTCAGTGATTTTCATTTCTCCTGCTATTAATTGATGTCTTCAATTAAAAATGCAATGCACGATGGAACGCGCGGTCCATACCCCAGCCGTGACAATGGCGAAAGAGAAAAGTAGGTGACCCATCATCATTAAGCATCACCAGCGGCCACTCAGTAGCCAAATGGTAGAGCAACGATGAAGTAGAGCTTTCAGCGCGAATGTGAATGTAGTGATTGGGGCAGCAACAGCTGCAACATAAAAATGCCTGCCATACAACTGCTGCAACGGGCATGATTTTCACAAAATGCGTGCCCGCGCAGGCGCATCGCCAGCACCACACCACATTACATCAATCGTGCGCCAATCCATCCATCGCAGCATGACGCTGCAGACATTCCATAAAACACAATGGACTAGCAAATCAGCGATGTGGCAGCAATTGTTGGCCAGCTGTGTTACCACTGCTACCAACTTACGACGACGACGACAACGATGGCAGACTCGGCCACTGGCACTTGCGCCACTTTTACTTAATGAGAATGAGTGAATGGCATTGCTAGTGGCGTTTGTTGATGATTGCGTTATAATAAAGGATGCGTTCACAATCTATCTAAGTGTGTGTGTTTTTGTTTGTATGTATGAATTATGCACAGCATAAATAGCAACAAACCAGTCTATAACTTACTTTCATACGAAATAGTCGTAATTAACGCATCAGCACATGGACGAGGGGACTGGCACTTCGTTTATTTATATGCATTTTTTTTTTTTTAATTTTTATACTCTTTTCTCTGCTCCATTAGTAGATTTTCTTATCTTTTCGCTCCATTAACCACATTCGCCCGTTGCTAATCGATCAATTTTCTTCCTTCCACTCATTGCAGATTGACGATGCGGCCATACAGGTGTACAAAGACGGCGACTATGGCGCCTATCTGGACTTGGAGTCGTCCTTAGCTGAGCAGGCGGAAGAAATTGAAGGTCTCCATTCTAGGTGAGTTTTTCTGGCGGTGCACTTAAATGGCATTCCAACATCTTGTAAAACTATGCATTTGCTGAAACTTGAGCATTCGCAGCCCATTGTTCGGAAATATTTAATATTTTATGTAAATATTATTGCAATTGCTTGTAAGTTTCTTCATAAATGAGCATTCATGTTGGCATTCGTGTAGAAGGTGTTGCGTAATTTGAGCTTTGAGAATTTAACACCCACAACTTCGCGTTTGAGTTTCAAGTTGTTTGTGGTTTGTCACGAAAGCAACAAAAAAAATTTTGAAAACATTTCTGCTCATAGGCGTCATGTTTAAAGTGCTTTATTCGAATGGTTTAATTAAGAGCATTACTCACCCACACTTTCAAATTTGTACATAGGTGTATATTTTTTGCCCATTTTTCTTTAAACAATGACAAATAGTTTGGCACAGTTATGATTACTCACAAATGTGTAAAACAAATGTGTAGAGCAAATACTCGTATTAGAAAACGAAATGCACACGTCTGTGAAGTCATTTGTTAGCACAAAACTTGAGCTGCTTACCTTGCGTGAATTTGAATAATACCAACTATGTTTTGATAAATTTAAGACTCATTTGTAATGGCGTTAGAATGGGAGATATTTATGTACCTATTAATGTCAATCCAATAGCGTAAGCCATCACAGCTTTCCCAACGACTGACGTAGGCCATAAATGTTTGTTTCGCATTTTTGTTTGGAAATTCATCGCGCAACACAAAAAACTTTAGTCGCTCATGAAGAGAAATTATACAATCTTCGAGCTGTATTCATAATTTCATCAGTCGAAAGCGTAGAGTGCTAAAACCGCAGGGCGTTCATTTTTGGAACAGATAAATAAGTAGTTAGTATTTTTTTTATCTCAATTTGTAAATGTCGAGTTCGATAAGTAATGCAAGTTCAGATGTTATCAAGGCACATGAAACATGTGAAGCAGCAAAAATATATTTTCTAATTCAAAAAGTTATTTTGTTTTTATTTATTTATATATTTTTAATTTGGTTTAGTACAATTTATAGTAGTTGATAAAATATTTTTGTAAAAGCGAAAACAAAATACATAGACGCAAGGCAGATCCAATAGGTAACCGCAATACAGAATTTTTAACCCTGACACCTTTTTTGATAAACCTTTATTGTCAATAATAACTATCAAATCAATTAAAAATGCACAAATTCAACACATCCAAAATAATTACATAAATGCAAAATGTATATTTTTAATTCAGTACTTAATGTTTGAGTATTGGAACAGAGTTGGGCATCAAGTGTATCGGTTTTGCCTTGCATATGTATATCCTTCTATTTTTCTTCAATTTTTCATCTACTGCATTATGGGCGTTTCGACTAATGTTTTGCCAAAAATTTATTTTAACTAAACAACCTGAGCAAGGCGAATTGATGTAAGGTGGTAGCGATTCTAAATATGCAACGCTTTGGTGGGTTATTGTCAAACTTCATCTCCTTTGTATTTAACTTTCGCAAAATAATTTTTACACTGTAGCGTTTTTGTTGATTGGCATATTTCTCTGATTCTAAAAATAAAAAAAAAAAAAAATGTTTAACCCCTATCGCCTGAGTGGCCTAAAGCGGACACTTTTTTATTTTTGGTTTAACATTAAAAAGTTAAATGCAGTTTTTCCTAAAAAAACACGTTTAGCTGAGTTTTAAAGACCATTAATACACTGGGTTATATTGAAAAAATAATGCCAAATTTAACAAATTTTTAATTCAACATTGGAAACTCTAAATTGTCATATCTTAAAAAGAGATATTTTCATTTTAGCATTCAATCGCAGGCAATACAAATACAAATTAATTGAATGAGCTTTAATTGTTAATTATAATTATTAAACTCTGAAGAGTATCCAAATAGTTTGAAACTGTGCTAATACTTACGACGCATCATGTATGAATCATTGATTCCATTATCATCTAGTATTAATTTCGCTATTTAACATATATATTTTTGTAGTATTAAACAGAAGTGTAAGAATACAAGTATTCGAACCGAAATTTTTGGAAGTACCCGATGCTTGAAAGTATCAATACAGAGTCCTTAAAAGTAATCGGTACTCAACTTTTACTCAATATTTATTCATTGTGTGCATATAAAGTTTAATATACACTTTTTTACACCAACTCCATTTTATTTTCCAAGAAATAAAAGAAAATTGTGCAATGTTAAAGAGCTTAAATATTTTATTTTCAATATATCCTGTAAAACGCTCGAGCAACCTACATATCAGCTTATTCCTTGCACTCAAAATCAATTTAAACATTAATTTAAAATTTGTAATTTGTTAAATAAATGCCTTTCTGGACATGCTGAAGTTGTCTATTCGATGATAGTGTCTTTAGTAAACTTTATGAATTTTTTTGCCAGCATTTTCGGATATCGAAAAACATTGTCAAAACGAACAGTAAGAGCTTGTGGAATACCTTCTCAACTAGTTTTAAACATCACTGACATCAAAAATGACCTCAATTAACGTCCATATTGCAGTGGAGGAGGTCGACATCGCAGTGACATCTCAAACGCATGTAAAACATGTTGACAATTCGGAGAGAAATTAACAACTGAAGGCATATGACAACCCTTTTTAAATGAACTGACAACATTTGATGATATTTGAGATAGTGGAAGTCAATCCTGGGCTGGCTGAGGTGTTGTGAAGTGCTTTCGAGGGCACAATAGACCCATTGGTCGAAGAGCATTTCTCCTTCAATATATCTGTTCATATAAATACTGCATAATTTTCCTTAAAATATTTCTATTAAATATACGCAAATGCAGATAAAGCAGCACTCATATAAAAATTATATATCTTTTCCGCGAATCTGACATTGACAATTTGTTTCGAATCTTACTCATGCCGAGGCACATATTTGTAAATATTACTGAGAATTCGATAGCTGCTTCACATTTTAGTGTCGAATAAATTGACAGTCTTAGACAGTGTGGCCAACGCGACTGCCACCATCGCATCGCAGTCATCGCAACCGCCAATGCCACCACAATCAATCAACAACTGAGTAAATCTACAATTGTGGCTTAGGTAAATTGATACTTATATAAATACATACATACATACAAACATAGGAGTAAACATTTGTCTGAACGAATATGAGTGGGCGTACAATGGAAGAATGGAAGGAATGTAGGGTAGCTTGTTTATCTACTGATAATAATTTGTTTGCCAAACTGCGCAAAAAGATTAAGAAAACGCGAATTGCTAATTTTCACACACACACACACACACACACACACACACACATACACACAAGCGAAGTTAGCGAGATTATTATTTTGTTTACAAAAATACTAAAACAAATTTTTTGTTTGCGCTGTGAAAGTTGAAGAGCATTAGATAAGCGTATTACTCGTAAGTAGAATGGCGCGCACCGACACAAATAGCAATGATTCAATGCACTTCGCCGGCAAGAAGCGACCGCAACGCATTCTTCCTAGCTGCGATCAGCCTTTTGATTATTTTCATGATTAACGCGTCGTTTTCCATGAAACCGCCAATGCGTCTAGCCAAGTTAGAAAGTGTGCAACAAAAACCGATTTATTGTTTATAGCCCGCAGGCATTCGGTGAATGTGTACAGCTATCGAGTTGGCAATTTTTTTTTTTTTTTGTATTCATTTTTCATTTCAATTTATATTTTGTTTTGTTTTGCAGAAAGTCTTTGCCAACGCTTGCGTACTTGTTTTTATTTCATTTGCTGTTACTCTTTTTTTATTTCTGCACAGGCTCCCCCTTTTTGGCGCCCGCTGCTATTGATGCCTTTGCTTTTCATACATACATATTTGTTTTGATTTTACGTTTTAAGAAATGGCAAAGACATTTACCAGAACTGTCGAAAGTTGGCGATAAAAGACACAGACTGCACAGACACACACACACACACGCACGCACAAATCTTCGTTTCGGCCTGCGTGTTTAAGGCTGCAGAGCGTCAGTTTGCCCGCTAAATGAGTTTTGAATGTCTGAATTTCACTTTCCGTTCTCTTTGCTTTCTAAAGCAGACAAGCAGACTGACGGACGGACGGTCGAACGTTCGAAAGGAGTTGCCGCGACTGTCAAGCGAGACGGACACAAAGGCAAATGTAATTTACCTTGAACCCATTATGTTGCCTTTGTTGTTGTTGTTGTTGCTGGCTCTTAGGCTTCCCACAACCATTTGCCAATGTCGGCGATCTCCCAGCTGAATGACGAAACTTTGGTGATGTGTTTTAAAGCAGGAAGCGTTCATTTCGGGTTTTGCAACATTGCACACCACCAACAGCAACAACTACGCTTCAACAGAACAGCTGTGCGCAGAGTACTGGCGATTGGCTACCTGCGTGTGTACCCCGCCACTCGATACCGCTGAATGGGATTGTGGCTCTGGCTGCGGTTTCAAGTTGACAACTGACGATGAACAGCGAAGCTGTTGCATTGTTTGGTTTCACTGTGGGTGCTTAGCGGCTGTGCTCTGGTCTGGTCTACTGCGAACAATGCTGATGCTGCATGCTGCATGTGGACATTCACGTTTCGCAATGTGTGCCTTCTTAGCCTTTCACTTGATTATTTATTGCTACTAAAAAGCGCGAGAGTCGGTCAGCGATGCTGTCAAATAGGTTAAGTAGAAAATCGATTGGTTTTTAATAAATGCCCGAGCCACTGCAGAATATTAATTAGTTGGAAAAATTGTTCACTTTTTAAATGCTTAAAATGCTTGTTGGAACCATTTTCACTTCCTCGCAAGTATTTAGTCGGCGAAGAAGAAGATATAATGCTTGTGTGCAATTCTTATTGCTATATAAAGCTAAAGAAATGGCCTAGTTATAAACTCTGTTTCTATGCGTCAGCACAAATTTAAAACATTTAGGCAATTTAGTTTATTTATTTATAAATTCTATGTATGAAATTTTTAATAAAACCCATGTTTTAAATTAAACACACAACTGAAAAATAACCACAGAAAATTTCTAAAAATTTCAAGCTTAAAATGTAATTTTTTTGGAGTAATTTTTAATAAAATAACGTGTAATTTTGAAATGGCTACATAGTACAGCTAATTTTTGAAATTTGAGTTTGCTTTATATGGGGAAAATTGCGGGAAATCAACAAAGAAAAAAAAAAATAGTGAAAAATCAACTGTTATTTGAAATCCCCTTAAACTTACGCTATAATATAAATTGAATTGCCAAAAAAATGCATAAACAAACTGCTAAACGATTTTCACAAAATTGTACAAACTTTAATGAAAGTTCTGTGCATTCAAGCTAAGTTTTGGACAAAGTTTAAAACTTGCATTTATAAGGTTTTTGTTAGAAAAGTGACTATATTTTAATTGAAATGGAAATTAATATAAGATAATAATAAATTGTCGAAAGTTGTCAGTAAGTTTTGAACTTATGGTTTAGCTGAAGTGTATGGCCAAAAAAAACTTTGGCAAATTGAATATTATTGACGCTAGTTTCTGATGCTACGACTACAGTCTTATCAGAATCTGCAGTGATTGGGCAACATAAGGTTGATAAATTATTGCGTTAAATATGCACGTCGAGATAAAACAAAGCAATTGTAAATTAAAGTAAAAAATGATGGTTTAGTAGATATTCAAAATTAGAATTTATATTTATTATTTTACATTATGTTAAATACACTCGTATGCATGTACAAATATTCGATTGTTTTTGCTATTTTAATTGAACTTAATTCCACTTGTGGTACAACATAAAGACGCACAACACAAAATAGCGGAAGCAGCTCGGCCAAACTCTGAGCTATACATATACATATGTATGTATAAAGCGTGAGTTCCAAATTAAAAAAAAAAAAACTTGATATTAAAATGGTTCATTAAACTTGAGTAAATAATATCTCGCATCGTATTTGTTTCGGAAAATATAAAATATTTCCCGTGCAAGTTTTCTGAATATTAATTTCTCATTTATCTACAAAACTTTTTTAAAAGTGTAATTTTAAACTTTAAGTCATGGAACTTCACATTTGTTATGACCTCAATGCAAGCAATTGCTAATACAGAAATACCTGAATGTGCTTTTCGCTATTCAAACTTCTTAAATATTTTGCAAAAAATGCAACTAATTTGTCTTAATTGCCTCTAACCAATAGCAGCAACGAAATGTACAAAATCGCTAAGCACTTTAAGAGTATTGAGGCAGAAAACGCAGATATCATAACAAGTTTGTGGCATGCAAATTGCTGCGAGAAGTTTAAGCAGAGGGGAAAGCGCTCAAAAGGGCTAAAGCAAGTATTCAACTTGGTGCCAGAGCCGTATTGTGGAGTCGGGGGGCTGGCGAGGAACGTGACTTGCGATTCGCGATTTGCCAACCGCGACGTTGTTGCACATTGAACTTGTTCTAAACGTACGCCATTACCACATACCACAGCGACAACATTTAGATGTCACCGCCATGCAAATTGCAACATAAAATGCACTCAGCACATTGAGATGAGCTACAAACGCAAATACATACCAACTTACACACACACACATACATTTACATATAAGGGATAGCACTGGTTGGACGGGAATGTGTTGCATGCAACATTCGCAGCGCATGACAACACTGGCGCAAGCAGAAAATCATTGAGTGGGGATGTCGATTTCGCTAACAATTTTTTTTTTTTAGAAAAAGTCATACATTTAAATTTGAAACTTTTTAGACATGTCAAATAAAAGTTCATAAAATAGCAAATTTGAGGATATAGAAAGGTTTTCAAGGCTGTCTCAAAATTATAATTAGATACACTATTTATGAACATTTTTTTTCATTAAAAAAAATTATTTTTCTATCAAAAAATATTGGCTTTAATTTTATTTCATTTTATAAGATTTCTTTTTTGATCACTTTATCAGATTTTCAAAGTCGGGAAACGTTCTTGAAGATATTCTAAAGTCATAAACTTGTCTCGAATTGATCTCGAACAAGTCTTTAAAAATACAGTCCCGAAATTGTCCTTTACTAGTCATAAATTGTGCGAAAACTAGTCCCGAATTTTTTTCCAAATTAGTCCCGAAGAGATCCCGGAGCGGTCCCGAAAGTCATGAACTAGTTCCGAAATGGTCCGGAGAATGTCGTGAAATAATCGCGGAAAGAACCAGAACTAGTTCAGAAATAGACCTGAACTAATCTCAAACGGTCCCGAAATGGTCTTGAAACAGTTTATAAGTCACATCTGTAATTAATGCGATTTAGTCCCGAATATCCCTGAACTAGTCCAAATGGTTTACATCTACTCGAGAACAAGTGTTGAATTGGTCATGAACTGTACTCAATTTGTTTTGAAGGAAATCGCAAGCCAGTCTTGAAATAGTGCTGAATAGCACCCAAAACTCTCGAAATAATTCCGAACTAGTTTAATGAATGTATTAGTGCACAAAGCATTGCTGCTGCGCTAACTAAATATGTGAACAAAATCAGTAAAAATTAGCAAAAAGCGACTGACGAAAAAAATTGGAAGGAATCTTTTATAAAGGGAGTTTTTTTTAGACGTGTGATTTTCAAAGAGGCAATACTTCTTTCGGCCATAATGTTACAGTCAATGGGCAACGCTACATAGTCATGATTAATGACTTTTTCGTGCCTGAATTGGAAAATGTAGATGTGGACGACCTTTGGTTCCTTTTTTTTGTGGCGTTATGTGAACCCGCTTGTCTACACAAATAAGCCCGAGACAATTGACGCTTGGAAAGAGAATATTCGGCGCGTTATTGCTGACATACGGCCTCAATTGCTGCAAAAAGTGGCCGAAAATTTGGCTTCTCGGCTGGGATTTATTCGAGCCAGCCGCGGCGGTTACTTGCCCGAAATCGTTTTGAAAACAAAATGCCAAACCCGTATCCTTATAGTAAAGATAAATTCTTGGCCATAGCATTAAATTATATGCGTTTTATTTCTTCTTAAAACGACATGTCGAAAAAAACGCTATTTACAATATAATTTTTATTTAAATAAAATGAGAAGTAATCATTTGAATATTCTTTATATATTTTGTTGGAAATTTCCGTCATAATTTAATTTTTAAAATTTCGCGCAATTTTATTAACTCTTCCTCTTTACTAAACTGTAGATTTACAATTTGTTTACTCGTACTTATTGTACGCAAATTGCTTGCATGTTGAAATGTATGTACATACGTATGTGTGTATAAGTGCACTGTAATGATTGGCAAAAGCTCTTACATTTTTTTTTTCTTTAACTGAATTCATACCGATGTTGGCTATTATTAATCTCTTTCTCGAATTCTCTAACTATTGCCTTTAGCAATCAGAGTTGGAAGTATGGAAGTATATGTATGTAGATGAACCAGCAAGTTGAATTATTATTCAGCAATCGATGTTCTTAAATGGTCATTGAACCAAATTCAATAGGGGCAGGGTGGGGTGCGAAATAAGTTGGTACACAGAGCAGTTGCCAATTAACGATTGTGCTGGATGATTTGTTACCATAAAGCTAGGCAAATCAGCTGCTTTGTTGCTGCTTTGTTTTTCAGATGAAACGGACACACCTGCAAATATGTAAATGATACTCACACAGACACTTATTTACATACATACACGCATACATATACACATACATATGTATGTACATGTAATGATCGAATTTGATGCGAATTGAGACGGCTCTTACTCGTTTGAACTGCCCCGTTTGCTCATTTACTTTTACATATTTTATTTTTTTATTTACTTACAATTTTAATTAACAATATTGTTTTATATTTTTTCTATCTCTTCCCCTTCTCTCCAATTTCTTTACAGTCGCAAAAACTCATTGGTAGTGCGAACACAGCTAACCGTACGGGTACACGCCATTATTGGTAAGTAAAACCAACAAACACTTAAAATTGCTTGTGCCTACGATGTAGTCGTACTGAAGTGCAAAAAAAAGGAATAAAAAAATAAATAAAAGAACAATGGAACTTCGGTGAAACAGCAGCGCTCGCTGAAATTCCCACACTCATTGTTAAATACTTCCAACTGTTTACTTGCTGTTCAGGCAAAACAATCGGCCATTCGAGCCGCCAACAGCCGGTGGTGAGCCATAGCTCCCAACAACAACAACAACAGTAACAACCACGACAACAGACAGGCCGTTAGCCAAGGCGTCACATTCGCTAATCATTGATTCATTCGTCGGACGGTTTCGTCACATTAATTGACAAGAAAAAATATTTCAAAAAAACAAAACCCGGAGATATAAGTAACTAAAAGTATATGTATGTACATATGTACATATGTATTTGATGGAGGGCGACTATTCGATTTGGCTTTGACTGTTCATAATCATCTACACACATATGTACATACATACATACGTGCTTACATATATGAACATAAGTATGACACCTTCTGGCCATAAAATAAATGTAAATCTGTCAGCATCACACTTGCGCTTGGCCTTGATATGTTTCGGCCATAAAAAAAAACTACTTATGTACATACATACATACAAACATTACAAATATGTATGTACATATGTGCATACATTGAAAATTTTTTTATTGAAAAATACAGTAATCTCAATAATAATTTGGCGTGCTGCGCATAACAACGAGCAGTCGAGCTAATTTCCGGCCAATTCGAATAAATTGAAAGAAAAACAAAATAAACGAAAATAATGTGATGAACTACGAAGTTCTAATACTCATTGAGTACTCGTAACAATAACAAATTTGAATTGCAGAAATTGAATTGCACAACAGCTTGTGAACACATTCATATTTAGAGGAATCGAAAATTTAATAAAAAAAAAACATATTTCCCATACAAAAAATACAAAAAAAGAAGCATTGCGACATACTAACTTGCTTACTTAAGTGGCTTAGCATAACACGCCAGTTGTTTCTAACTTTCGATAACTGGCGCCAGTTTGAAATACCAAGGGTAGCCAGTTCCTTCACCGCTTGGTCTTTCCAACGCCACCAGCGGGTACCACGTCGAATATTTTCAGGGGTGGAGTTCTTTCATCCATTCGAACGACATTGCCTAGCCGTTATAAAACTCAAACAGCTCATCGTTCCATAATATATATTATTCGCCGTCGCAAAAGCGTAAGGGCACATAAATCTTTCGGAGAAAATTTCTAAGATCCATCTCATCTGATTCTTTTACCGTCCATGCTTCTGCGCCATACAATGGGACTGTCTCTCATTATGACTTATAGAGCGTGCTTTTTGTTAGTCGAGAGAGAACTTTACTGCTCCATTGCCTAACTCAGTCCGAAGTAGTACTTGTTGGCAAGAGCGACCCTCCTTTGAATTTCGAAGCTGACATTGTTGTGGAGAGGTCCTTCCAATGGCGGCATACAGGGGGATACAAATGCAAGCCATTATTTTGAGTATACGTGCTTTTTTCTCCCGAAATCTAAGCTTAACTTTGCCACATTAGATAATTAGATAATTTTACTCCGAAAAATATCAAAGAACTCAAAGATCTAAGGCTAGCGATCAGGCGGAATTTGACGAAAGCTACTTGAGAGCTTCGTTTTTACCACACTAGATCTCCATGGATGGATAACTCTGAGAAAACAGTGTTTTTATGCAGACCCAATACTCGTATAAAAAATTTTAGGGAGAATATCAGTTGTTCCAACAGCTTTTAAATTTGCGCGCTTGCCTTAAAATTTTTGCCAGCGAGTGTGGTTTTTAATATAAGTTTAATGGACATGCACGAATGTAGATTTTCAACCGCGTTGGAAACTTCGTTTACTCTTTATTTGCATGAGATTGTATCATGTCAACGAGGATCTTCTCGTAGAAAAATAAAAATATTGAAAAATAAAAAAAAATTTACTAAAAAAAAGTGAGCGCTTTCAGTGTTTAAAAAATACCAAAAATATAATAAGAATTTCGAGTATTGCGTATTGTGTCGGTAGATTTGAAAGAACAACCATGAGAACTAAGCCAGGTTCTTTCAGTGCTCTTCTGAATCGTTGGGCTTACTACGCTAAGTAATTTGAAGAAATAGTTAAGTGACTGTCGTTGAAAATTTTTTTTCATTCACTAATCTACACAGTAATGTAAATTAATTTTCCGTTAATGCTACTTTCTGTCTTTCTATTGTTTTTTTTTACAGAGAAACTTCTCTCCGCCGAAGGCAGTGAGTTAAGGCGTGCGCTCTTCTCGTTGAAGCAGGTCTTTCAGGAGGATAAAGACTTGGTGCATGCCTTTGTGGCGCTGGGCGGACTCAATTGTCTAGTGCGTGTCGGTAATGGAGCCGATCAGAATTATCAAAATTACATTCTACGCGCCTTGGGCCAGGTGTGTAGGCATTCTTTATATAAATATAATCGTATGTATGTACACATGTATGTATGTACAAGTAAATACCGACAATTATTGTTAAGTTTAAATTTTTGAAAGTATTTCTTTTACTTTGAAGCGTTTAACTAGTTGGTTTGCTCAGCATTAAATGCAACATTTTATTTGCTTGGCACTGCCAATTAACCGCATTTATGTGTTTTTTTAATTATTTTTTTTTACTGTTTTTTATTTGTACATTTGTGGTTGTTTACCAATAACAGGTGATGCTATATGTGGACGGCATGAATGGTGTAATGAAACATGAGCCCACAATGCAATGGCTGTACTCGCTGATCGCTTCAAGTTATCGTTCTGTGGTGAAAACGGCACTTAAATTGTTGTTGGTGTTTGTGGAATACGCCGAAACGAATTGTTATGTCCTGGTGAATGCCATTCATGCGGTGGACAAGTCACAGGGTACATTGCCTTGGTCGAATCTAATGAGGTAAGGTGGTGACATATACATATGAATGTATCTATATGCATACATTAGGGTGGTCCTGAAATGTGTGGAAAAAAAGTAAATTGGGAAATTTAATGCTTGCGCAAAAGTATACAAAATGCATTTTTCACAAGACATTAATGGGAGTTTTTGATTTAATTATTATTAAAAAAATTTAATTTTATACAAAAATGTTTTCTCTTCTTGGATGTACAACAAATTTTCATTCATTATTCGAATAATTGAAAGTGAAGAATAAATTTTGAAATCGTTAAAAATTTAAACTTTATTCGTACTTAAAAATAACTTTATAAAAGTTTAGTTTTTCTCTCCTCACCTTTTTACCTAGAAACAGTAGAAAAACAATCCATGAAAATCAAAATGTTTTTGACAAACACTTTTCTCTTCTCTTTAGGAGTCTTTGAAATATAATACCCAATTGTTTATTTAACCATTTCTTAATAAGAAATATTGGGTCGGATTCGATATAGCGCCGCATAAGTTTGGTTTACTGTGGCTAAACGCGTAAACCAAATTGAAAAATTCAAAAGCACATAGATGAACAACAAAATACACTTTTGTTTAACTATCGTTTTGCAAAAATCCGTTCACAAATTTTACTTTAAAAATGTTTTTTTTTGCATTTTCATTCACTGCACTTAATATCGAGCCACTAATGCATTCATTTTGGCACACACATATTATAAACACATTGTGCTATCAAGTTTTACTGTTTTTAGAAACAAAATATATTTAAATACTTTGCATTTCTGAAAAAAAAAAATTGCATTTTTAAGCCCTGTCAAATGCATCTGTCAAACTACTGAAAACAACGAGCGAAAGAGAAACTAAAGGAAAATTGATAAAACCCTGTAAGCTAAAAGTACGCGGAAAGGAGTTCTGCCATACGTTTCAATAGTAAATACACCACAATTAAGACTTGTGGCATTTTTTATTACAAATTTTCGCTTGCGGCGCAAATCTAAAATAAAAAAAATGTCCGTTATATATTAAAACGGGAAAAGAGCTGTAGCGGCGCAATCGTTTTTGCGCCCAAAAATCCAAAAAAAAAGGAAACTTGGCAAAAATTTAGTCTTACATTTTATTTGAATTCACTGCTAGGAATGCTAAGCGAACACACACCTCTCCTTTACATCAGCTTCGCTTTTTATCTTAACTTTCGATACAGTTACAAGTAGATACGTATGTACATATGTGTGTATATTCATGTCTATATGCGGGAAAGGTTATGTTTTTCTAAAAAGCATTAAAATGAGCTACCTAGGTACAAAAATGAGGATACTTCTTTTTCTTTGTTATTTGTTTTCGAAGAATACATAGCGTGATATAGCGGATATTATTTACGCATATACATACATACATATTTCAGTTTAGAAAATTCATTTACAGTGGGACTAATTCAATCACAATATTTAACTTAAAAATTTATAGAAATTAGAAACAATTTAATCAGCATACATAATTCCGCAACAAGAGCTATTCGCGGATATCAAAACCACACATACATTACATCATTTATAACATACATCATGAACCCACGTTTTGTCTGGATTTTAACAAAAAGTGTTTGCTGGGTAACTTTGTCTCCCTTTTGTTTGGAAAAAGTTCAATTTTTGCCCATTTTTAAAGGCTTCCCTAGGGCCTCACCGAGGAAAAGTTTATTCTTTCCCCTTTCTAGGGGTGTGCTTAGGGCGGTGCCACGCCCCCATCTTCACAGCCCACCACCCCCTTTTAATGCGGCGCTATATCGAATATTACCCGAAATATTCCTCAGTCGTTTCCTGTGTGGAATTTTCGGATATCGAATAAAATCTAAATATAATTTCTAAAATACTTTTGTATTGAATGTTCAAAACAGCTTTAAGCAGAGAACGTTTAAGAATTTAAACTTTTTGATTATCAGACAAGTTTTAAAGCCGGAAAATGATAAAATACTTGTTAAGAAACAAAAAAATACCCAACAACCTTGTAAATATTCACTGACTTGTTGACGCAATTACCATTTTAGTTCCACTTATTTTTATTAATGCAACTACTAAATAAAAATAAAAAAACTTTGTGCTTGGTGATTTCATTTTGAGAAAAAGTAGAACCATTTGCGCAAAATTTTGTGGAATTTGTTTACTTCCTTTTCTTAAGGTAATAGTTCACTTTAGAAGGCCGAAAATAGGCATATTTTCAAGAATTTTTTCACTGCCCCTGTATTAATTACACATTAACATTTAAGTTCAAAAGATTTTTTTTTTAATTTATAGATTTACGGTCATATAATAGAGGGCGCCAAAGTCGCCGTTAGTGAAAAAATTAAAAAATGGCGAAAATTTAAAAAAAATTGTGTTAAATCGCCATTTTTCTTCTGTTTTTCATGGTTAAAAAATATAAATTTTTTAATTTTTATTAAAATCGGTCCAGCCAATCCGGAGATTAACTGTCCGCAAGTTGAAAAAATGTATATCGAGAAAAACGCTTTTAAAGTTTTCGCTTTCTCTTCGACAGCTGCGCGAGCACCTTGAGAGAGCCGAAAAGACCGATATAGACAATTTTGAATTTCTCTAATTGTAAGTGCGCAATATCCAAGGCGGTTTCAATAAGGTGGCGTTGAGGCGCCAGCTGGTTTTTTTGCTTTGGTGAGCATTATATCAAACGGCTTCGTTCTGATTGGCTGCCAATATAAATGTCTAATGGTATTTGATACAAAATACATGTTGGCTTTTTACTTATGTATATGCGGTTACCGCCACCTTATTGAATCTGCCTTGGCAATATCGATTCCGCACATTTTCCCTTTACGACAGAGAATGTTTTTTAAACGGCAATTGGGAGCAGACTTATTCACCACACCACTTCCGTTGGCAATATTTTCCGCACATCAAAATGCCGTTGCATACTTTTAGGCTATATTGTAGCAAATCAAACTTTTGTGTGAGATTAGAGCAACATTCATTGGTACATCATTATAATTAATGTTTTTTTTTTATAAATATACTTTTTTATATACCTCGCTGTGGTTATACTTGTAAATGTGTGTGTAAATATGTTTTTGTATTTTCCCAATTTAATATTTCTTATTCATTATCACTTGCAACAGACTGTTGAAAGACTACGACAACGCTGATGCCGAGCTAGTCATCTATGCCACCTCGCTGATCAACAAAACATTGGCTGGGCTCAATGATCAGGACAGCTTTTACGATGAGAGTGATTTGTTGGAGCAGCAGGGCATGGAATCGGTGATACAACGCTATATGTCGAAGCCAGGCACGGACCTAGATCTACTTGATCAATTGCAGCTCTACGAAGCAGTGCTGAAGTGTGTATTTCGCTTTCACTTTTCTGTGCACCCTTTTCTATAAACTCTCTATTTGTCGTTAGGTTCGAGGATGGCGAAGCGGAAGGCATACGCTTGCCCGAGAATTCATTGCGCAAGACGCAACGCCATCGCCAAAGCACAGACACAGCGGAGCGCCGCAAGTCGCGACGTCACAGCACCGGCACCAGTCCCCATGTCAACAAAGTGATACAGTCACCAAAGCGAATGACGCCCACGCACGGTGTGCTCGATGAGGACAGCTCCAGTTCAACCAATTCGGCGGAGTATGTGAATGGTGTGTTCAATGGCGACAAAGGTGAGTTTACGCCAATTGTTTATGGCAAAACTCGAAATGCTAATGAAGTGTTAACTTTTCCATTGAATAGCACGCGATGGCGTTGGCGTCACGCCCGGTTTGCGCAGAAGACGCGAACGTGCCGAACGACATAAAAGTTTTCTCAAGGAACAGCAGGAGGCTGTGGCGAATGGTATTTTCGCCGCGTTGGAGCGTCGCGAAGAAATTGGTGAGTATGGTGCGGCGGGCGGTGGAATGAGTTTTGTTCGAAACGTTCAAAAACTCAATTTTTTTGTTTTTTAATGAAAGTGTTGATGATTTTGGAAAACAAAAGCATTTGAGCAATTGTAACTACAAAATTACGCGCTGAACTATTTTTGCCGCTCACTAACAAATTTAAATTCGTTTATTTTTTTATTTTTTTCTAACTGACCAATTGTTCGCCTGTTTTGAATAACCACAACAAAAAAAAAATACAAATGTGTTGCTCCAATTACCGCCTTTTACTTATTACATATGCGCTGCTGTCTGCATTGGATTTGTAAAATATTTGAATTGAAAACAAATGCAACAACAACAATCACCGCATATGCGCTTCCATCATTTCCATTTGCCAAAATCTGTCATTGCTCCTCCATTCATTGTGTCAAACAAATGCGTAGGGCAAATTGTCACCGCCATTCCAGCTACGGTGAAAGTGGGCGATAGTCCGCCAGAATCATTAAATTTGGCCAATGACGTCACTATTGTCATTAACCACAACAAGAACAGCAACAACAATCATAATTCAAACAATGCGCTCAGCAACATTACCGCCAATGCCACTAACAACATCAATCTCATCAATACGAACACGAACACCAACAACACTGGTAGTGCGACTGCCAACAATAACAGCAACAACAATTCGAGCATCAACAACAACAATGCAAACAATAGCAGCGCCGGCAGCGGCAGCTTACTGAGCCCCACCAGACATTTGTTGGGCAGCAACACCATCTCGATTATCAACAACAACATCGCGAATACAAATCCCATACACAATAATAACAACAACAACAACAACAACAACATAAAGTTGCAAGGTGCACCAGAGTTTTTGACCAAAAAGAATTTGCTAATGGAACGCAATGCCACTGTGATTAACGGTATTATGAAGAATATTCATCGCGGTGGCGCCGATCAGTTGGACAACAATCACAACAACAACCATGCGTATAAGAAGTTCGAAAGTGATGCAAATCGATTGAACAACTACTACAACCAGCTGAGTGCACCAAAGAACCAAAGCCAACCACAACAGCCGCAGCTGCATGAATTGCACCATCAACAAGCGCAGCCAGTCGCGCCGCAATTGCAACAACAAACCTCAATGCAAAGCCCCACCATTCAAACGGCCCACAATGCACTGGCGGCCGTGCTAAGTCCCAAGAAAACGTTGAACGGCTTCGACTTCAGCCCAGCGACGCCTAAAACTCCACCCAACACTTACGAATACAGTCTGCGTCATAATAGAATGTCACTCACAAGTCCCTCGAAAACACTAACCGAAGAACCGGTGGCCATGGAGTGCCACTACGATGCTGCACCCAGTACACCACTCACTCCGTCTCATGCGAGTCCCATTACTCCATCCACTCCCAGTAAGACATTATCATCACCACAAACCCCAATGTCGAGCGATTTCACGCCAGAGACTCCGCCATCGCCGGTGAATGCGCCCCACTCGAAATTCAATACGCGTGCAGCACCGCCACCACCTCCTCCACCGCCGCCACCACCCGACCTCTTGGGTCACTATTTTATGATGCCTCCATTGCAACATCGTCTACCATCACCACCAATCACAACACCAACAGTGCCGAGAACGCTGGACATGACTACTCCGATTTCGGGTGATGTATTAGCAATAACTGGTGAGTAGCAAAGTTGGTCCCCATTCACACTAGCCTCGATTCACAATGAATTCATTTGTATATATATTCGTGCTGAAGAGCAGCTTTTGCGGTTCATTCACGAGTTTTTCATACATAACTTTCGATATAATTTTGTTTTTTGACGCCCTCTTTATAAACGCTTTGTGTCAGTGTTTTTGCCAAGAACGAAATTTTTATTTTTCAAACATTTACGAAATTTTTGCGTGTTTGCATATTTCTGATGTAATTCTCTAACTCGATTTTTAATACAGAATCGGACAATGAAGATAAGAAGTTGCTGCAGCAGCTGAAACGAGATCATACAGTCAAGGATTTGACTCAAAAACTGAGCAATATGCCAATGAGTCCGACGCACGAGGAGAAGTTGCAGAATCGCATTGTCGGCGATATGTCGGGCCTCATATCCAAAGCCAAAGAGGGACTTGCCAAAAGCAAAAGCAAAGGCGAGATGTCGCGGTAAGTTGGCTTAGGTTGCGGACTAATAAAAATATTATTAGTTCGGTCAGCACTTAAGAGGTTGCATAAAGATGAGATAGGATGGATAGGAGAACGGAAAAATGAGCGCATAAAAGTGAATGAAAAATATATTCGGGGGTTTCATAAGGTGTTGTAAATTTTTCAGTAACATTAATATAATTTTTTCTTTCTTTTGTTGCATCTCCTGGAACAACGAATTGAAATTAGAGAAAATTTAATTTTTGACCTTTTAAGGTTTTGCGACACGTCACAACACCTTGTGAATACCATGATTGTTATTAGTAATAATTTGAGGTACATTTTTCAGTATTTAAGTTAAAAATTTCTTTTAGGGACAGCAAATTTTTCAGTGGCCAAATGATTATTTCTAGAACATTTTAGGTTGTGTTTTAAATAATTTATTAATTGACCAAACATAAATAAAGGACCGCTGAAGTAAGCCATTAAATAATTTAAATACAACTCTGGTAGTTTAAGTAATTGTAAGACCGAAGATGTTTTTCAATTACATGAGGATTTTATAGATTGACGAATTTATTTATTTTTTTGCATATAAAATTTAAAGATTATTTCATTATACTTTTTTTTAAATTACAGAATTTCGATTTTCGATATTATTGACTAGACTCGCACTCGGAAAGCCGACTTAGAATTACTTGCTTGAACAATTTTGTAACCCCAAATAAAAAACGAGTATCTTATTACGAAAATATTTCAGTTTCAGTTAAAAATATCCTGATCTGAAGATTGCAGACTCCGTATGTGAAAAGAGCAAATTTTATTGATGCGTGAGGCGCTCTTTAGAGCAATAAAAGTCCGCCTGCTCATCGCTTCCCATTTAACTAGCCGATATACACAGATTGTCTAGCGAAAGGTCGATTTGTGGATGTAAACAAAACGTCGCGTATTTTTTTTAACGAAACCAAAAGATCTTTGACAAAAACTGGAAGAACTCGTATAGCTGTGATCGCCCATTTCAAACGCACCTTCCTCCACAAATCTAAAAAAAAAAAGCATTAGGAAGTTAAATGTGTATTTCTAGCTTTAATGTCCTTTCAGACTGTTAAGCACTGGAACCAATCAACAATTAAATTCGTAAGAAATGACAAAAATGTTAGAAATTCTTGTAGTTTCAGCTGACCTTTCTCTTAATACAAAATTTGCGTGATATATTTCAAATAAAGTTCACGATCATTTTCCTTTAGAGAGCAACTTATTTAAATTTATTTTTTAACTTACGCACTAAGCGATTTTTTAAAAATAGTTAACACATTCGCTTGCAATTCAATCTCAATTAAAAAAAATATTCACGCACTTGTTTTTACTTAAGCATATTTGGGCGCGTATTTTTGGTAGACAGCAATGTAGGCCTGCTTCGCGTCATCCGTCGACAGGCCCTTGTGCTTGTTCCACGCTTCCCACTTGGCCTTGGCTTTCAGATCGAGCACGCTCGGAGCTGGAATGTTCACATCACCGACGGTTGCCTGTTTGAACAATCCATAGAACTCCAAAAATTCGGAGTCGCTTGGCTTCTTGGTGAAGGCTTTGGCTTTTTCACAGGCGGCGTTGAACTGAGAAAGAACAAAAATTAGTCCTTAATTGGGGCGACACTGTAGTATAATTTGTTTGTAAAAATTCACATTCTCTGTATGACTTACATCCATTATTAACTCTAGGGTTTTTAGCTCTCCACTGACTGCATGTACTGATTGTACGTTCTTTTTATAATCGGAATGTGCAATTGGATTTTCTTTAAATCTTATCGCACATGGCATATTTATAACTGCGCTGAAGTGTATATAGCTTATTATAAATTTTTTGATTTATATTTGATAATTCTGAATAATGGGATTATGTTGGTTTTTTTTTTTTAAATCTGCTGCTTCTAGGAAAGTTCCTATTTAAAGCTGAGTGCTTATCTAATATTAGTTTGCTAAGCAATAAATTATTGATTTTATTGATTAATAATCATGGAACGTACAGCTTGTTCGCAAAGAAATTGAATTGATTTAATTGAGGGCAATAACAACTCTAGCAATTGGCTGTCGGCGTCAGAATTAAATCGCAGTCTAATTACATTAAATTTTACAAACTTATCTATTTGCCAGATTTTTGATTAGGACAAAATATAAGATTCAAAAAAAAAAAAATTGTTTTATTGAGAATACTGTAGTATATTACTATAGACCATTCAAATTTAGTATAACAGTGGGCAGTTGCTAAGGGGCTAAGGGTGGAATATGGAAGCAAATGAAGTGCATTTTCAAAAAAATTGCCAATTATTTTTTTAAGTTTGATTTTTTTCAGTTTTAAGCAAAGTTTGATGGCAAAAGAATAATAATTACACATATCAAATTTGCAGCCTTCAATGGAAAATATTGCATTTTGATAAGAATCATTATTTTCTGAAATAGATAAAATGCGAGCTACTGGGTTGTTTTTAAATGCATTGAAGTTCTCTAAATTAGTTGAAGTTCCTTAAATGTACTTGAACTGAAAAAAAAACACAGGAAATTGAAAATAAGGAAAGGATATTTGAGAAAATGTATCAATTTGTGGTGATTCTAAAATTAGTAACAGTGTTAATTTTTTTGTAAAACTATTGAGCCTTGCCGAACATTGTGGCTTTTTCATCTATCAAAATATACCCTTTTAGGTAGACATTTTTTTTAAATTCATTTTCCTTGAAATTTTTACTGGCAGCTATGATACAAACATTTTTAAAGGTAGTTTTACTTTTAATTTTTTAACAGAAAAAGTGTTCGACGGCAGACGCCGAATATTGTCACTACTTCGAAATAGACATTGGAGATTTCAATTTAATTGTAATGTATTTCAAACACAAATCGTGTAAATTATATATACATATGTACATATGTTTCATTTATTAGGTGTATTTTTTTTTTCACCAATGTAATTAATGAATGTAAATGTACAATATGTGACCTATTCTTTACACCTTGATGATGAAAGGTAGCCGGATTTACGTGTATTAAATGCTGTACTGTAAGTTCTAGAGAATTGAAAAAAAAAACAGTATAGTTGGGTTAAAATAAAGGCTTATACGATTTTTTAAGCCTTAAAGTTGTGGAGATTTTTTGACAGACGATAATTGGCTTTTGGAAAATCGCAATTGAAGTTTGAAATTCGATTTATCAAAAAGGCGACGATAGATTTTGTGCAAAGTCTCGGAGAATATAACTACACCTTTTCCAACAGTATTTCAGAAAAATACAAATGTATTTTAGAAAAGATCAATTGTATTTCAGAAAAACGCAAATGCATTTCAGAAAAACGCAAATGTATTTCAGAAAACCACAAATGTATTTCAGAAAAGCACAAATGTATTTCAGAAAAAGAGGAAATTAATACATTTGTGTTTTTCGAAAATACATTTGAGTTTTTCTGAAATACATTTGTGCTTCTCTGAAATACATTTGCGTTTTTCTGAAATACTGTTGGAAAAGGTGTAGTTTACGAAAATCTTAAATTATTTTATTTTACTGCATTATTAACTTTATTTGCAATATTTTCACATACCTACAACATTTAATAATTCGTGCGACAATACGAAAAAATTTTACAGATTTTACGAAAAAATTTTACAGATTTTAAAATTCTGTCCATGGTAATTTGAGCATTTGAAAATATTTTTCCGAGTGTCTTCTTTGCATATTTGTAAATTTTGTTTCTGCTGTTTTTGTTTTTCTTAAGTCAAATAATAGAGGATTATTTTAATAAGGCATTGGTCGCACGAAAATCCGGAACACTGTTTCTGTCAAATGGTTAATATGGCGTCTGAAATGAGAGAGTGAAACTACATCTAAAAATGATTGTATCATGCTGGCAGCTCTTTCAATAGCCTTATTCAAAAATGAAGGTGGGGGAAAATCTAATTGTTTTTCAAAGAGTATTTCAATTTCAAGTTTCATTCCGTTTCTGGTATTTTTCTAATGTTTTTTGCTCTTTCTAAAATCCGTTAATGTCAAGGTAGAAGACTTGGATGTTTGAAAGATATAATACAGAATTGCGGATAGTTTTATTCTCTCATTCGCCTAATTTTCATTTTAAATATCTACACTTGAAAACAATAATCAAACAACTCTTTTATGCTTTAAAAACTTAGATGTTATATAAAAAGGAAAGTTGCTATTGAAAGAAACAGTGAATTGGGTAATGAAATATTTGTTATGAAAATAAAATTGATTTCAAGCTAGTTGAAGCTTATTTTTAAATAATTATTAATTGGATCCATTTCGAAAAAACGAAAACTAATCTTTGCTTTATTTTCAGCTCATCCAGCCTGGATCAGGACGTCAAGAAGGTGGAACCGAAAAAATCCGAAAATGAGTTGCACTGGGAGGAGCTGGTACGCAACATGGCACGTCCGCTAAATCTTTGTGATCTCGACTTTACCGACTTGAATTCGGACGATGAGAAGGATGTGCTTGCGCCGCGTGGCCTTGGGGCTGGTGTGCCGCCACCACCACCACCATTCGCTGGTGGCATACCGCCACCAATGATGCCGCATATGAATGGCATGGCTCCGCCGCCGATGTTCAGCTACAGTGGCTATGGCAGCATGACGAACAGCGCCAACAGTTCCATGAATGGGTCCATGAACGGCGATGTGAGCAACACGAACACCATCAAAAAGAATAAGAAAACGGTAAGTGTGAGGCAACACATACATACAAACATGCATACTTATGTATATAATTCCATTGCATTCTTACTTTCGCGCAGGTCAAACTGTTTTGGAAGGAGGTGCGCGAGGACATGATCCCTGTGGTGGTTGGCAAAACGATTTGGGATGAGTTGCCGCAGGCTAATGTGGACATACAAAAACTGGAGCATCTCTTCGAGTCCAGAGCCAAAGATCTTATGACTAAGGTGAGTGCGAGTATTCCAATTGTTGGTAGGTTGCCAAGATTTGAGTAACAGCTTGCGTGGCTGAACTGAGCAGATTGTACGTGCAACAATTTCGACGTTCTTCTTGGTGATTTGGTGATTGCTAATGTGTGTGTATGTACGTATGTATGTATGTATGTTTGAACCGAGTTGCTCTTTTAAGATAATTGTTGAACTCTTTTAACATTTATGTGACCAAACAAATACAACGATTTTTTCTGTTTACTCTTCTATGTTTATTTGTTGAAATGAAAATGCAAATGCAAAATTAAAACAAACAAAAAAATGTATTAAAAATTAAAAACCAAAACCTGCTACCAACTTGTTTATAAAACGGAATTATTATGGATATATGTCAACGGATTTTATATGGATATATGTCTCTTGAATGCTATGTGTTAAAAAACAAAACTATTCTACTATGCAATGTCGCAATGTCGCAATGTAAAATACAAAAATAACAATAACACTGCAATGCCAATTTTTAGGAGGTGAGTGCCATTGAACTATTGGAAATTACTGGTATTTGTTTTAAAATGGTGTTGGACTTAAATTTTGAACACATTTACTCGCACTATCTCCTCACTCTTTTTCCATTACAAATATCAAACTTTTGTTTTCTGCATCAAGTTTTATAAGTAGTTCTTGTTTTTGAAACACTGTTTTGTTTTCATGAATGTTACTGTTTTTTTTTTTTGTTTTACACAATTGCAGTCACTAAAATACACAAATGTGTCTAATATTCTATATATTTTATTTGTTTATATGTTTTTATCTCCTTTGGTCTCTAAATCCTAAGTGTTTCTCTTGGTGTTGCTGTTTGACGTGAACAATTTTAATTGTTAATTTCCAAAATCATAAAAAATGTAAACAATACGCACACATAATTAGGAATATACATATGTATGCATGTTGATGCTATTATGAATTTTCACAAATAAATTTTAGATAAAACGAGTAAGGAAAGCTAAATTCGGCCGAAACCGAATGTTATATACCCTGGCGATGTATTTTTGTATAAGCAGATTTCATAAAAAAACCGGTTCTTTGTTTCAAATTGTAGCAAATATTAAATGTTACCCCTGTTTGTCCCAATACATACCGAAAAAAACGAAACTTTCGCATTTTTCAAAACTCCCGTTATATGGGAGGTAGCCGTGGTGGTGACCCGATTTCAAAAAATTTCGACGATGATGTTTCCAAATTTAGTGACGATACATAACACTGTTATTGAGATACAGACATTCTATCAGGAGTGGGCGTGGCAATGCCTTTTTTCCAAATTTCATAAAACTCCAGTCTCTTTGTTTAAAACCGCTACAAATATCGAATTTTTCTCAATTTGTTCTAATAGGTAACGGAAAAACAAAGTTTTCGCATTTTTCGAAACTTCCTTTATTTGGGAGGTAGGCGAGGTTATTGACCGTTCTTGACCATTTTCAATACCAACCTATCGTGGCCAAAGGGTTATCTATGTATGTACCAAGTTTCATTAAGAAATCAAAATTTTTACTCCAGTTTTCTTGTCCACGGGCAGACGGATGGACACACAGTCAGGGTTAAATCAATTCCTCTTTTCATTCTGATAATTTTGATATACATATGTATGTCTATATATATCTCGATTATTTTTGGATGTTTAGAAAACAACCGTTTTTCGAACAAATTTAATATACTCTTGGGTACAAGTACGCTCGGGTAGAAAAATTGCAGGATGTTAAGTTTCGTCAATAAAAAGATCAGCAGCCAGTATCAGTTTGTGATGAAGAAAATATACATACATACGTTCCGGAAAATATATATATATATATATAGCTTAAATTACAGGTCTAGTCGAGTCCAAACTGAATACTTAGACAATTGGGTTGCCCTTCAAAATGTTGATTACCTTAAGTCGAGATTCTGAGTACCAGTTTTTGATAGGTTGAGGAAGATATTCGCTCTTGACTTTATTTTTTTTATCCGATCAAAAATGAAATTTAATACAAAATGGTATTTAAAAATGTTCTTTTAGGCCATGTAGATATTCTCGAAAATCGCTTTTGGAATAATTAAGGATTTTGAGATCACAATTTGCTGGGCTACTGAGCTTGGGTCGAAGATAGGTTTCGTTCAAAGTTCCTAATAAAAATTTCGATGAAGCTTGAAGGATCTGTATAATTATCGAGGTTTCAAGCGTCTTAGCTAAAATGTTTTAGCATTTTTTATATTTCAAATCTAGTACTACTTAATTTCATCCTTCATTTATGAGCTGATCATTTACTTAAGTTCAAGTCCCCACACACAATTTGTCTAATTTAAAATAAATCATATAAACATTTCGCTATTATTCTTTCTTTAAAAAAAAAAACCTTCACACAACTTTAAACTCTTTTTGCGGCTTTACCACAACAAAATACACAACTGTCATTTATGGTTTGGTGTCCACGCACTTTCGTTTCGATTAAGAAAAAAAATATATATAACATATAATTACAGTTACAATATAAACACACAGTTCTTCCTCTAGTGTTCGTTCAGCCAAATGCCGTGCAATTCCATTACTTGCTTTCACTTCAACATTCACAGTCCTTAAGATTTGTCTTCATTTTTGCTCTAAACTTAAATAAACCAAATATAATATTACAGAAACAACAAGAACTGAATAAAAGCAAAGAGATCATTGTTTTGGATCATAAACGTTCGAACGCGATTAATATTGCGATGACAAAGTTGCCGCCACCGCGAGCCATCAAAGCGGCAATACTGAAGATGGACGCGACGGTGGTGACGCGCGAAGGCATCGACAAGCTGTTGAATATGTTGCCAACCGATGAGGAACGCGGTAAAATACAAGAAGCTCAGGTAATTACCATTGAACTATTTCTATACTAAGTACTGTCATAAAATGATGCTAAGGGTCGTTTTCATAGTGAATGTTATTTTTATAATAACAGTCGATAGTTTACTCTTCTCTACGACGGAAATACTGGACTTAGTCAATTTCATTTACAGTTAATTTCATTCACCATTCGAACTTATCTATTTTCCAGATGGTCAATCCTGAACTGCCGTTGGGCAGCGCCGAGCAATTTCTACTTACGTTAGCATCCATCTCCGAGTTAGGAGCGAGGTTAAAGCTGTGGGCATTCCGCTTAGATTTCGATAACAGCGAAGTAAGTAGTAGAGTACACCAAAGCAAACGTTTGCAAGATTAACTAAAATTCCCTACATTTATCTTCGCTAAACAGAAAGAAATTGCGGAACCATTGATGGATCTGAAGCAGGGCATCGAAATTCTACGCAATAATCGCACCTTCAAATGCATTCTGTCGACGCTACTGTCTGTTGGAATATTTTTGAACGGTGCGCCAGTCAAGGGTTTCCAGATTGAGTATTTGTCCAAGGCAAGTATTACCTAATAATCTCTCTCACTCTCACCACTTTACCGTAACATTTCTGTTTTTGTGATACCTAAATGCGCGCAGGTACCTGAGGTCAAAGACACCGTACATAAGCATTCGCTGTTGCACCATTTGTGTCACATGGTTATGGAAACGAATCCGGACACCACAGACCTGTACTCGGAGATCGGACCAATCACACGCACCTCTAAGGCTGACTTCTCCGATTTGGCGCACAACCTCAGCCAGTTGGAGATTGAGTGCAAGGCCTCGTGGGATCGACTCAAGTTGATTGCCAAACACGACTGCCCGCCGCAACTGAAACAGAAATTGGTCGACTTTTTGGCGGATTGCGCCGAGCGCATTATCATCCTACAAATCGTACATCGACGCGTGATTAACAGGTGTGTTGGACATAAATACGAAACAAATTTATGTTATTGTAAACATGAAAAACAAAACAAACATCTCAATATCCACAGATATCGTAAGTTCCTGCTGTGGCTTGGCGTGCCCCAACACAGCGTAGCCGAATCGAAGCCAAACGAATTCTCGCGCATTCTGTCGGAATTCGCGCTGGAGTACCGCACGACACGTGAGCGCGTGCAACAGCAATTGGAGAAGAAGGCGAATCATCGCGAACGCAATAAGACGCGTGGCAAACTTATTATCGATATGGCTAAATTTAAAACCAAAGAGGATCGCGCCGACGCTGAGCTGAAGTAATAATGCAATGATATTGATAAGTAAATTCACTTAATTTTCATTGCTTTTGCAGGGAATTACTCGGCACGCCCAGTTCGGATACTGCCGATGGCACCTTAACTTGGCGCCGTAGACGTGCCGAACAATTACGCTCGCCCATTACACGTCAGAGTGAGGAGAACTTCACCGATGGTGACGATGAGATACTGGAATCGCTGGTAAAGACTGCGACCAAAGCGCCCGGTACACGCACCACACCGCGCGAACGAAAGCGCACACGCCATGCTGATCGCAAATCCTGTAAGTCTGCGAATTTCCATTGCACACACACACACACACACACACACATAGGTGTAGGGATTAAGATATGCTATGGATTCTCAAATAAATCAAGAATTCGTTTCTCACCAGAATATCTATCGAGCATTGGCAGCGAATTAAAGTCAAATGCAGACACGCTCTCACTTCAACACACACACACACACACCCCCACGTACACATAGCTTCCATAACAGAGCAATAAAATAATCAAAAATATAAAATTCGAAATTTCTTTCGGTATTCTGCTAACAACTTTTGGCTTAATTTGCGGCAAAATTTTTCGTTTTATTATGACAAAATTTCGTTTGGCTTCCTTTGGTGCAAAATTATTTTTGTTAATTTGATAACAAAACATTTTCCACGTGGTGTTGGCCATTAAATTTTGGTACAAATATTGTGTTCAAAAGTTAATAAACTAAATATTTTTACAGCTCAACAGTTTAACACGACTCACATTACTTTATATGAATTTCATTTATTTCTTTGTTATTTTTTTCTTAATTTCATATATCCACAAATTGTATTTATCTTCACTTTCAATTGGGTTTTGAATTGGCTTACGAATTGAATGTTTTCCTACAACTCATTTAATTGTTAATCTCTTCATTTAATTGAAAATCAATCCCGCCTGAAATTGCCAATTTGTTAAAAACGTCATTCACATTTTTGGCTGAAGTGAAGCGGTCGCGTACGCGGGAGGGATTCACAGTTGAACGTGCACCATCGCCGTAAAAAGATTCTGGCGTAGCACCGTTAAAATGGCCAATTGGTTAGTGGAATAAATAGTTGCTGGCGACTGGGCCGGTTTTTTTTTTTTGTGATTGCATGCGATGTTTTTTGATTTTTGAATGCGAATTCTCGGACCTGCACTTTTTGAACGTTGCCAGCGAAATTACTAAATATCTGCATGCCCTTTTACGAAATACTCACATACTACATACATACGTTCATAAAACTACCTGCGTTTATTTTAATAATAGTGGGTTTGAAACAATATTTGTATTACAATTTTTTTTCCTAGAAGTTTTAGGAAACTTTCGAGTATAATGTTTTGAATTCCATTCAATTGTAGTATAATAATTCCCAAGATTCAAGCGGCTTGAAAACCCATGCTGTTTTTCAGTTTTTATACCTTTCATAGAAATGGTTGGTCCGATGTGTTGCTACATTCTTTCATATAAAAATAAATGTTATTTATTCGTTATATGAAAGAAAGAGACAAAAAATAGCACTCGAAACTTTCACATTGTTTGCAATTTTTGCTGCATTTGCTTCCATACTAATTTAAGTAATAACTTTATTGTATTTTTAATATAGAAAAGTAAGCAGAGCCCCACAGCGCTTTGTATCTTAATTGAATTAAATTTGGTATTTTAACAAATGATGGCGCGGCGCGCTGATAACAAAATTAGTTTTCCCCAAAAACCAATCGGCCTAAAAGATCACAAAAAATTAAAACTATATAAAAAAAATTTAATTAACTAAACAAAAAGTAACTAATAAACATGAAAATTTTATATTTTTCGTTTAAACATGTTTTCTTCTTTCGCAATTTTATTTAAAACGAGACCAAAATATATTTTGAAGCATTTTCAAAAATTGCGGTGCACATCTTTTAATGTTCTTGTAGTTGAAAATTCATGTTAAATTGTCTCTTACTCTTTAAAAAAAGACATTTCCGGCCTCTCTTTCTGAAACCATGTAAAAGTAATTTTGAGTTAAATGAGCCACTCCGTAGTTTGTGTCAGGATTTTAACACTCACTCCGCTTCTTTTGATATTTCAGACTCACTTTTTTACATAAAGAAAACTATACTCAATGCTCTCAATAATTGATACATACATACATATATATTACTATTTGATCAGCTGATGAGCATTGGTTCTATAGCTGAACAGTTTTAGATCTCGACACTTAACAAACCTCTGCCTTTCATGACTCGGCGCAACATACTTTGTTGGGGTTCTCTGAAATGAGATTTTCTGATTTTTACGCACCAAAAAAAAAAACAAAGTTCGCAAAAATCAACGGTAATTTGTAAACACTTGAAACCTTAACGTTATTATGCTGAAATTCACACACGAAAATTGTTTTTAACTTCTGAGAAAAAAACATTGACATTTTCAAGGAAATTTGTTGAATTAAAAAAAATCGTTAATGTTAATAATGTTTTTCAAGTGGTCCGTTAGTATAATTTTAACTAAAATGTTTTAACTGAAAAATAATAGAAATTAAAAGAAAGAAAAATCAAAAAATAAACTAAATTGCCAAATTTGTTCACTACTATTAATTTGAATTTTTCCACTACTATTAATTTGAATATACTCGTACAATAAGTTACACGCTTTTAGGCTTCAAACTCGAGCTAAATAATAAAATTGGATATCTCTGGCACATATAGTTTTGAACAGTGTCATAAATTATGATTAGAAATTTCATTTGCTTAGATGCTATTAATATATCAGTTATTTATCACAGTTCACGTTCAGTACCGATATTTTTTTCTGATACTTTTTGCAAGTTACGGAGCTTTAACGCGCCGTGACTGATGTGAGAAGATACCTTAAGTGGTCCTAAAAAGCTTTGGCTCTGTTTCACGAGTTTCGTCGCTTGCTGATTCTATGATCTCTTTTTATTTTTCTAACCTTTGCCACCATCCCACAATTATTTTGAAATTGTTCTAAAAAGTCTAATTTGTCTCTTACGAGTACAGTTTACTTTATTTAGATATGATAGGCTGATCTTTCATTTTATTTGTCACTGGGGAGCTCTTTTCTTGGTCATTTGTTTACTATCAATCGATTTGACATTTTATAGTTACGCAATAATGATGAGATTCGACGTTAAATTAATGGCCCGAATATTTTTTTATCTTTTCCTTTTTGATAAAAATCAGTTTTGAACTTGTTAATTTAAAAATAGGCGCTTAGTATAAGGAGATATTAACAATCGCTTGCCATTTCGCAAACTAACTACCAAATTAACAACACTAACCAATTTAAAATCTGGATTTCTCGCGAATATTTCGTTATTCAAAATATTTGCTTGATTCACTTTAATACATGTTTTAATTCTTAACATCAACCATTTGTATTTGACTAACCTTTTCAACTTCTTTTACAAATTTCTATGTTTTTATTCACAATTCACATGCAAATCTCGTTTGATTTTAGTGCGTCGAACGCTAAAAAACGGTCTAACGGAGGAGGAGAAGCAACATGTAGCGGCTTTAATAAAAACCTATTAGTGTTTTAAGTAGTCATATATAGTTGTCGACAGACTGTAGTGTCGCCATTGTAGTCAACAAGAAATTACCCTTGAAACAGACTGAGAAGCGTGGAAGGAAGAAGAAGAAGACGAAAAACTTAAAAATATCGGGAGAAAGACGAGTAAACCTAGAAGATTTTTATTGATTTTAATTTGGAGGATCTCAAGCGATACCAGTGAGCAAATAACGCAGCAGCGTCGAACGGAACAAAATGCCTTGCATGAAGTGATAGCCGAGAGCTTTAAGAAATCGGACAAGAAAACGGACGTTTTGCACTTTTCGGCAGTGCATCGTTGAACTCGACGAAAGGGATGCTGATGACAGAGCAATTCGAAAGTCTCATTTCGTGATTGAGCGAAGAATGCCTGACTGCGTTTGGAAATATGTAGTGTTAACGAATCTGGCGAAATGCGTTTTTTTTTATTAGTTTTCTGTGCTTTTTTTGTTTTTTTTTGTTAATACGCATTTTAAATATACATATATTTTAGTCAAATAACGATATTTTATTAAAATACATACATACATACATATGTATGCATATATATTAAGAGTATGGACTTTTTAATTTGCTTTTATTTCAAATATGTATGTACACATTTCAGTATATTGAGTTATTCCTTTTAAATACGCGAATTTTCAAATCAACAATATATAAATATTTTTTTATTTTCGTTTTGTTAAATAAAGTTTTGAAAATCTTGTTATAGCGCTTCAAATTGAATTATATAATATATATGTATTCGATGTGCCTTAAGAATGGCGGTGAAAATTTAAAACTTAAAAATACTTAAAATATGTAAGAAAAACTAAACATAAAAAAAATTATATAAAAATATGAATTGAAAATCTTTCAAAAATAATAATATATTTACAATATGTGCTTTTAATTTATTAAATATTATATATTAAGCATACATCAATTGTATTGTAAAGGCAATTTAGCTTAAAAAATATTAATAAAAATTGCAAAAATTTGTTGACAAATAATCATAAACTTTCATTTTGAGGTTGCAAATTATGCAATTAAATGACTCTCTTACTTTTATTAATAAAAATAAAAAGCATCAATTTCATGTTTGATAGCTGAATTCGTTTTTAGAAAGAATCATATGGAATTTAGACAAGTCAAATAAACTTTAAAGAGCAACAAATATACTTTAGCTGTAAGCAAAAAGGTTTTCTCAAATATAAATATTTCTTTCTAAAGCACATGTAATGCCTTCTAAAGAACCTGTGTTTATTCTAAAGTTGATTCAAAAATCGAATTAACGTTTTCTAAAATCCTCAAATGAATGCATTTAAACATGCCACTGGAAAAGAGGAGTATAATTATTTTCTTCTTTCAAGTAATTAACGATCGTGCAAGGTACAGCACTCACAGAAAAATATTTCTGCAACACACTTATCATAGGCCCGGCAGGGTACAAAGGAGTTCATCGCTGCTGGGAGAAAGGGCATCAAGGGCCCAAGGAAAATTGGGGTTATAGTGAAAGCTGGACTGAAACCGCTACACGCAAAGTTGCAAAATCCTTTGGGCCAATAGTTAATTTTAGCGTACGCTCTGGAGCTCAGCGGGTGGCGGGGATTAATGATGCACGACTAAATATCGTCTCAGCCCCTATGTGCGGGTGCTGTATGGAGAATGAAGGAGTGGAATGATCTCAGCAGTATCTTTTCAACTATTCTACTCTTGCAGAGCTCAAGTTCAAACATAGTAGCTCATTTTGTTTAGATAGGTGATCCCAGAAGCTCTCTGGACCGCAATAAACTTTTAATGTCAGTTTAATTGAACTACTCTCCTATAGGCTGCTACCTAACCTAAACAATCATCCCTAAGGGCGTAGCGCCAATGAACTAGTATATGAGAGTTGTTTGAAGAGTTTCCGATCGAAAACAATAATTAAAGATTTTTTCTTTAAACATTTTTTGTTTTAAGAAGGTTTCATACAACATTGTTTAGACAAATTTTGTCTACCCAAATTTTGATTCAATTCACATGCTGCTTGCATTTTAAGAATAAATTCTACTTATTTTTATGCCCGTGAGGAGTTTTGTTAGAGGGTTGGCTGGTTGGTCGAAAGGAAATCACCCTCCAAACTGAAGTCTTATATTGGTGAGTTTTTATCCCCTAATAGCTTAAATTCAAGAATACTTGTAAATACGATGAAAGCTACGTATGAAAATTAAACAATATTTCAAACAGCGGTCTTTTCTTGCACGGTCACACATATTTCTTTACCCATTCGTTTCTTAATCCACTGTTGTTTTAGTTTTTTTTATTTAGTATCAAAAATAGCTTAATTAAATTACAATTGTATCCAAGTATACGACTTAAAATCCATTTGTGCACGGCTGCTGCACATAATCCAAGCAAAAGCCCCGATTGTCGACATCAGTAGGCGCTTCGATACCATCCGTGTGAAAGTACAGACGAAACGGACGCACGCTTGCTGTAATTTAGTTAATGAGTTTAGTGTGTTGAGAAACTTCAATTGCCAACTCACATTGCACAGTGCGCTGAATGGTGCCAACCTCAGCGCTAAATGTGCCGCCACAGACGCGATCTTCACAGGCGGCCAAAGGTGGTATCCGGTCTACGGAACGCATGCAACCGATCAGCAGCCAATCGTTGATGCAGGTATTCTGAGTCACCTGTGTACCGCCACCCACCATAGAGCCCACGGGATTATTTGAGTTGCCGGAAATGGTGAATGCACGCGAGCGATTGTTCTCTTAAAAGAAATACATATTTTTTTACATCAAAACTATCAGCTCCACCACTTTGCTATAACCACACTCACCGGTATCCGGACAAGCGTTATATTGTATGCTGCAAAAGTTCCGCTCTGCGCGTATACAAATACTGTAGTCCTGATTGGAGAGTTGCCGGCCGGTCACGGTGTTGTAGTTGAAACTCCGCACGCGCCCACTAATGCCTGTGAAATATTGCAGACAACCATGATCGCCACGACTTAGACTGCCACAGTGGATCTGGGTGACGCGTATGCGCCAGAGACGCGAGAAGCTGCCACTCGTTATGACAGAGAGCACGATGGCATTGCTCTGTCCCAAGCCAGCGTCAATGTACACTGCGGAGAGATGTGATTTTCATTTTAATTTTTATGTTATGCAAATTGAAATTCATATTCGTGCTCACTGTGATCACCAGCTGAGGAGCCACAAATGGTTGGTATTGGACTGCTGCCCGAGACGAGCAATTGATCCTGATTGCAAACATGATTCAATGATTCGGGTGCCGCAATGGAAAACATATCCAAATCGAGTCTGCGGCGAAGTGCATGAAGGGTAAACAACTGATAAGAAATCATATACATGCGAAGTTGTTGATCGATTACCTCAATTGACAAACGTCTGGGTGTAACTTCTGCACAGTAACTTGACAGCTGCCAGTGCCATCGTACACATCCGGATGGTTGGGATTCACAAAGTAGGTGGAGTTCTCGCGTATAACGCCGCCACAAGTTTGTAGAACTGCGTTTAAATAAATTTAATAAAATTTTAGTTGCACAAGTGTCTACAAAATATAATTACAAAGACAACACAATCCATAGCCGCCAGCGCAAGGACCTGCTGGTATGCCAGCACGCAACAGGCAATCTTTGCTCGGTATACAGTTGCCCTGCTCTCCGGATGCTGCCACACAAGTGGCTGTCCCAAATGGAACCAAACTAAAGATCGGCAAAACTACGAAGTATAATATTAAATTACATACTTTAATTGTAATTTTCGTTATGGAGTTATGTGTTTGGTGCTAAACATTAAGAATAAAAGTATGGCTTTTTTCAGCTTCGAAGGTCTGTAGACCAGTAGCGGATCCAGGATTTGGAGAATGGGGTGAATTATGTACCATATAAATTTATATGAACCGGAAAAAGATTTTGCTATTTATTTTATAAAAAGCAAGTAGAAAAATATTTGAAATAAATAAAACTGAATTACTATAGCCAAAATGTCAATGCTCTAGCCATCTGGATTTGTTCTAAATCGATATCAATCAAAGCTTGCTTAAACTTAAGGAAAAAACTAGAATTCGAACAGTAAAAATATAGCAAGCAATGAAACCTAAAACGTAACCTTTTAAATCCGTTTCTATTTGCAAAGGCGTAATCTACACCGTAATTGTTATTTTTATCGGAAAAAGAACGAAATCGAAACCGTTTCAGGAACAGGGTTTAATCACTTTTAAGAAAACTATAAAAAAATAAGTTGCAGTATCATGAATTTGTTATCCTCAATTGTAATTTTTGTGAATTTTCTATTTTCATAAAGAAATATCGTTTATTTTAGGGGCTACCTTCAATGTAATTATCGAAAACCATTTGAAAGACTGTTTTAGATTCCAATGTTGTAAATTGGGAACTTTTGTTGCTTTCAAGGGAACAGTACATGTAGTGACTCCTAGATAGTACTCGCAATTGGACGTGAATACTCGGTACTTTGGGTACTTGGTACCTTGGTATCGATGCTATTTCACATTGTAACATGGCAACGTTTTCATTCATAAAATTTAAAATTTTGTGCTTGGAATATAGCGCTCAAGGAAAATTACAAGAAATATTTTTCAACATTTCTGATGCCTGAAAAAGTACTTTACCGCTGCTGTAAATTTTCTTTAAGAATTGCGCGTAAATATGCGAACATTTTTTTCTTGAGAGCTTCAAAATGATTTAATAAATTTTAAAAGAAGAAAATACCTTTTTCTTTTTCAAGTATAAAAGGTTAGGTAAATAATGGCATTCGAATTTTGACGCTCCCTTATAAAGGCTTGTTTTACGAAGTGTGGAAAACGGGTTAGATTTTGTTACCCTTCCTTAAAAAAGTAAATAAAAAGTAGTAAAATGTTAGTGATTTTTTAAATAAAAATTTCGAAGACTTTTCATTTAAATTAAGAAATACAATAGCAACGCTTGCAAAATTGAAATAATCATGTTCTTCTTGGTATACATTTTTTTTGAATTTTTAACTAGCGAATAAATTTTCAATATATTTGTCCCATGAACTTAACGATTTTATGGTATAATGCAAATATATGTAAGTTATTTATTCGGTTTATTCCCTTTGTTTTTTTACCATCGGTATCAGGGTTATTCTTAATATTGTGATGAACCCCTGGACGTTGAAAGGACAAAACATTTTATTCCTATAAATAGTAAGTGACTTTATTGAGTTAAGGGAGTTGTAAGAAAACCACAATAATTCGAGATTTTAGAGACTGCATTACTCAAGAATTTAGTTCTTACAAATTTATTTTTTTGGCATTTGGATGATTATTATGTCACATTATTTTTAATTTATTTGAACCAATTTCTTCACATCGAATTTATATGCGCGTAAAAAGCGTTCAAGGAAAAAGCGAGTCATTTATACACATTTACATGAAATATTTACGAGACGTGGTCAATCTTGTAATCAGAAAAAATGCTGTCAATAAAATCCGGATTTAAGCTTACGGTTTACGCGCATATAAGAAATAAAAAGGTGTGGCCTGTTAGTTTTTGGTATTAAAAAGTTTTGAGGTATCTACTATCAATCTTTTTAAGAAGCAACACGGTTTTGATGTTAAGGGAGCCGTTTGGCAAAAAGTTAGGAAGCTAGCTGTTTATCGAGCTAACATTTTATAATTGAATCAGGAGAGTTGTGTAGTAAGCTTTATAATATAATTTTGAACCCGATTCTGTTTACTCATATTTATTCGGTGCCCAATACAAGTAAAAGTATTGATATCAAGGTGGTGATAGGCAGTTGCAAATACATACACGAAAGATTATTATTATATTATAATATTAACAAAATATCTGTCAGATACGCTTTATTTATGTAAATTATAATGAAGAACAATATTTAATGTCGCTAAAAAAAACAAACCATAAATAATTTTGAAATGTTTTCATCATTTTATTTATGTATAAACCGAAACTCAAACGGAAAACGAGCTGATTTTGGAGAACGAAACCAAAATCGAAACCGAAGCTAGAACGTTATTTCGAGTCACTTTCATTCCTTGCAAAATATTTGATAAGATTGCGGTAAAAATCCGTTTGGTAAGAAATATTGTGCGTTCTTCACAGTTGTCACAGATTTGAACATTTGTGCACTTCATTTTCTTAAAGTGTGGTGTCGTAGCTGAAGTGGCCCAGGGGAAACTTTAAGAGCTTGAAACAGCGATGGAATTTTTTTTGACTAAAAAATTGAGATATTCTCTTTTTCCTACATTAAGAACAGTCGTAGGGAGCGAGATTATTGAAATTACGACTTTTTTCATGCATTTTTGGACCACCTTAATGTATTATTCTTGCTTTTCTTAACGTTTTTTTTATAATTGTTTTTAAAATTTTTTTATTTTTTTATTTTTACTTGCATGTCCTGAAGTTTAACAATTAATATTTTACCAAATTCCACTAAAGCAATTTGGCTAAAACGTTTGGTGTTTGTGACAAATGACAAATTACCACTTTAAAAAAATTTTCAATATTTTAAATTAATTTTTTTAATTAAATTTTTAATCATTATTTTATCAAGTGCGAGACAAATTTAGTCAACATACACCTAGCATCGCGTGTGCCAATTGAAGGCTTCCATTTGCTGCCGAAAATTATATCCTTCCACGAGTTGCGTTCTTGCACTTTGCAAAGGCCGGGCGGCACAATAAACGCCAACGAAACGAAAATTCCAAACACGAACCATGTCTTAGCGATGTTCTTTAATACATCACATTGTTTCCACATTTTATTTAAATATTCTTTTTTGAACTATTCTTAATTTCGTGGAATTCGGGTATTTTTAGTTTTCAATGCTTTCCGAACGGCGGCAAAACACTCACTGACGCGCATGCGCCACCGTTAGCGTAATTTATGTCACCACATTCCGTTGTCAAGAGGTGCGAGAAAAACGGTTTAATGACCGTCAACGGTGTTGATTATATGAATTTGGTAATTGCACAGAAAGTGCAGTGAATAGTAACATACTCGGTGAGTAGATAAACGAATGCTCGAGCCGCGTGACAGTGGATGTTTGCCGCAACGCCACTGACAAATCTGCTGAATGCGTTCATATCATTCGGCTGTTGACTGGTAGAAGAGATAAGTGTGTACGTACATACATACATATCAACATAAATATGTATGCAATTTTAAAAGCGTTGTTAAAAGGGAGTTTAGCACTAATTTGTTGTTGTTATTGCTGTAAAACAATTAGTTGCGCCACAATTATTTAGTTGGCAACGGAGGAGCATTTATGAACTCGTATGTACTAAGAGTGTTTATTTTTAAATGATGTTCAGTTAATTCATACTATTATCAACGCAGGTGCTTGTGTGGAGAATATTTCGTTTGCTCTTTTACAGACGGGGTTGCCAGATAACTCTTGAAAACCTTTTTGAATAATCGAAAAATAGGATTTTAATATTTAAATAATTTTCTTGCATAACCTAATTTTATTCAATACATTTATCTACTGCAATCGCTTTTAGGTTAATTTCTTCGCATATTATGACAGTTAAAAAAAAGGATGCAAAAAAAGGCGCAACTTCAAGGCTCCAAAAAAGGGCAAACGAAAATTTTTTAGTTGTCTTTAGAAAAGTTCAGTTTCTGACCATTAATACTTAATGTTTGTTTATTTCATCAAAATGTCATCAAAAAACCAATAAAAAAAGAGCCAATAAATTTTCAATTATGACACAAAAAAGACTAACATAATACTAAGTTTAAATATGACTTCAAATATGTGCCGAAACACGCTGAAAATGAGAAAAAAAAGAGTTCGATAGGAAGTAATTTTTTAAATTCCATGCAGCGTGCACGCGAATATAACCACCGATGTGAAATGGTTTAGGGCTCTTGAAAAATCGTTTTTGTTCATTTTGAAAAGGCGCGTTAAGACTCATTAAAAGAATAAAATTTCTAAGGATATTCCAACAAAGCAAATTAAAAGTGATTAAAACATTTAGGCATACGTGTAATAATATGAATATACACCACTGTTTCATAAATGCATGGCAACCCTGGCTTTCAAATTTATCATTTACAGATCAGCACAGATATAAAAATAACGCATGGTCTGTTTCGTGCGACATTTGTCAATGTCAATTCTTTTTAATTCCCATCCTAACTGTCATTGTGCTTTGGATAAAAAAACAGAAAAAAAAAACAACAACATACATACATATGTGTGAACTATTTATTAACGTTTTTATATTTAAATAGGTCTATACTTGTAACAACATACAGTCGATCTCTTTTTATTACGGTTGACTGGGATAGAAATTTGTTCGCGTAAAAAAAAAATACAGATAAACATAAACACAACAGCCAACTCGGCTAGCGTAGCACAATAGGTAGCGTATTGGCTCTGCAGCTCCGAGCTCCTGGGTTCAAAGGCTGAGAGAAGTGATTATGAAAATTAAAATTAAAATTAATTAAATTTAATAATCAAAAAAGAAGTCTGATGAGGAAATGTGGTAATTTCCGAAATAGTACTATAACTTCAACCATTAAAAACTGTTGTTGTTTTTTAACAAACAAATCTTCCATAAACTGGCCTTGAGCTCAATAAAATTATAAAAATATTAACATTTCAGTTCAATTTTGTTTATTCATCCCTATTTTGCGAAAAACCTGCGCAAAAAATAATTCCGCGTTAAAATAACCAAGTTTAAAGCCGAAACCAAAATTTGTGCAAGTAGACAAATTTATTACATATTTACATTTTCGCTATGCTTTCATTCATATTAAAAACCCTCTGTTTTACAGGATTTTGACAAAAATCGTAGGAGATCACTTTAAATTTTTTTTAAACGACGACTAAATCTATACTTTAGTTCTTAAATTAATTTGCTAATAAGCGCTGAGGTTTCTCTTTTTGCATGTCGTTATATAAATCCCGGTAGCACACCATAGCATTTTTAAAATCTCGACGAAATTTCGCTAAACGTTCCTCATTAGCGCTTGTAAAACGCGTTAAAAATAAAACAAAAGTGCAAAATCAGAATGAGTCGCGAACCGCATTAAAAATGTAAAACCGCTTTAAAAAAAGCAACGCGGGGGTTGCAGAGTAATTTGTGATGAAAAAATCCGCGTTAGAAAACGTAAACCCCTGTTAAAAGAGACAATGAGGGATTGTAGAAAACTCCACGTTAAAAAAAATCACGTTAAAAAGAACCGCGTTAAAAGGAGATCGACTGTAGATAGCATTTTCTAAATTTCTGACTGCAACGTTTCCTAGTAAATAGCGCTTGTCGTCGCTTCACAGCAACTCACCATTATTTTGGGGCTCGCTTAACTCTACGCAGCAGAGAATTACTAATTGTGACTTCGGATTAAATTCAAATAACTGTTCAAAATGTAGTGTGCTCTCGTTTATGTATACATTTACTTATAATTTAAAAAATTTGTATTGTGACAACATTATAATCTACGTAATCGTATTATTGTAAAAAGAGTAGTTATCTTTTTTTACAAGCTAATTCGTTAAAATTGTTACATTTTTTGAGGTAATTGCACTTTGAATAGTTTTCCCAAAAAGTGGGTCAATGTCAGGAAAAAAAATACATAAAAAGAATGTTTAATAACGAAATTCTGCTATTTGTTGAAAATTCATAGCATAGAAACTCAAATTCTGTACAAAACATGGCATATAAAATAAATTTCGATCGGTTGACTACTTTTGTTAGTGAAAATAGTGCAACTGAAACAGTAAAGAAAATAGGTGCCCACCACAAACAGTAAAGAGGGAAAAAGTGTTGCCTCTTCATTTTTTGTATTGAGAAATTTGCATTTTACTACTATTATTTGAGGCAACAACCAGATTGTCAATCATTACATGATTCCATCATGCTTTTGGAGATACAACATTTACAAATACAAATAAAAAAATAAAAAAAAAAAAAACGGATTATTATAAGTCGCAGCTGGGCTCTAAGAGGTTTGTTAGTTTTCAGAACATGTCAAAGTTATTGAGCGGAAAAAGCTGAGCCAGCAATTAGCAGTCGCCACCAACAATCTTCATCAAAATAATTTCAGTACCAGCATTTATATGAACGTTTTTCAATCAATCATTCACTATATAAAATTCACAACTTTAGCTACTTAAAATGGCTAAATGATCTTTGTTTCCTTACCATTAACAAGCAAGATTTTAAGCTTTTTTAAGGCGTTGCCGTTTCCTTTTTTCAGCAGTAAACAATTTTGTGAGTTGCTATTATTTCATTTGTATATAACCTACATACTACTTAACGATTTAATAGTGAATACAATTTCTTAGATTTTTAATTGATTTGAGTAAATATTAGTTCTTCTCAAAATATGCTTTAAGTTTTACCTGACACGTTAAACTATAAAAATCGACTAAAAAATCGTCTACAGCAAACCGTAGCAGCCACAAAAATATTATTATTATTTTGTAGCTTAGTGTTTGGCCGACTTCTCCTACCATTTTAAGCGTGCATATTTAAATTCTACCACAAGTGTGGAGTGAACTACAATTTTGTGCCGACTTCGAGTGGCAGATGCATTTTATGAGAAGCTTTTTTATGGCAGAAATAGCCTCGGAAGTTTACATTGCCTGCAGATGTATTTAATGAAAAGCTCCCCGAGGGGGACTGCTACTAGGAAAAAACGACTTCTATGATCAATATTTGACTTTCCCTGATTGAGATACGAACCTCGAACTCAGCGGCATATCGAGTTATAGCACGCACCGCTACCCACTCGACCACAACGGCCACAAAATATGTCTGCATAATTGATTTGCTATTTGGACATCTTAGTTTTGCGTTTATTGAAATATTTTCAGTAGTTTTCTAACAAATATAACATTCGGCGACTTTGGTCTTTTTTCGATTCCTTAAGCATTTTGCTAATCGATATTCTAGTCGATTTTTAGTCAACAGAAATTAAAAAATCGAATGACTCTAAGTGAAGATTCATCAAATAAACTGCGGCAGCAAAAAAATTTAAGAAAAAAGGTAAACCTTGAATTTACATGACAGCTCTATAACGACATTACAATAACACTGACGTACTTGCGTCGTAAAAATATAACAATCGGCTACTTTTGTTTTGCGTTAATTTTTTTTGAATGGTTGTAATTTAAAATGTCTAACGAAAATCGGAAAACGATAACATTTTTTACTAATTTTCTTTAGTAATTTTAGTTCGCTAAAAAGCTATTTTTTGTTTACAAAGAATACGAGAAAAACACCAGCTTTCACTAATGACTAAAGTAAATTAAAACTATCAGCATTTTCGATAGTGTCACAGGCCGTCAGGCCGGCGAATAGCTTGTCAAATGCTGTCATTCCTTTGAGTTGTAGGAAAACAACAATTCCCCCGACTGTACTTTAGAACGCGGTGGCGTATGAGTAACAATAATATGTTTGTTTGTATAAAAGCACAAGTTGCGAGTAAGTGCTTTAACAGCGAACTTTTATCGAACAAGTTTTCGTGTGTCCTTGCCACATTTTTAATGACAAACCGGTTTTAAGTTTGTGACATCTTCAGTATCATTTTTTTTTTGTTCTAAGTAACTTATTCCACTAAAATATTACACACTCGAACCACCACAATTTTATATCAATTGAAGAACGTCTTACCCGCCTTGTCCGATTTTCACATAAATTAGGTATTTATTTCTTATATATATGTATATGTATATATACATTTATGTACAAACGATTAGCGAATAGTTATTAATTTGGATTTTCTTTTTAAACACTTTAATTAAAACGATTATTTGGAGCACTCAGCGCCACCAACAACACAAATTTCCGGCTTGGATGAATCACAAGTTAGTCCGTTCGGACAGCGCCCGCTGCTGCTGCGCAACAAATACGTTCCGTCGCACTGCGCATATGTTGTTCGCGTTAGACAAGTGAACGGTTTGCTGCCATCGCAGATGCCACAAATGTTGCGTTGCTTGGCGCATTCGGCCACCGCGTTGAGTACACATTTCTCATTGCGATCGCCGACACACACATGACGTGCTGGACATTTGTAGATTTGTGTGGTGTCTGGCTGTCCGTTGTAGCAAATGTGGAATGAGTTGTCGTTGGTGCAGGCAATGCCGTTGATGTTGCAAGTGTTGCATTTAGCCGACACCGAAGTGAGGACGAACGCTGCTGCCAGCAAACTGCTCTACATTTGTGGAAACAAGAAGCGAAATGTTATTTTAATTATTTACATAAGAATAAATATTTAAAAAGAATGAATAGAAAATAGTTTCATTTTACTTACTGTTAGAAAAACTTGCGTATAAGACATTTTGCGAATTGTGTGCGCTAGAATCGACGACAATCAACTATGTCTATGATGTTAACTGCCGTTAGCTTTATAGAGTCGTCTCGGATGAATATTTGCCTCGAAGGTTGACACATAAATATGATAAGAACTACCATTTGAAACGAATTGTTTTTTGTTTTTTTAATTTGTTTATGAAGTGCGCTTATCGCTCTTGTTAAGCTTAGGGATGAAAAAGATTTATGTTAAACAGCTACCGAACGGCGCTTATCTAACTAGCTGTTTTTATGGCAAAAAAAATGCTCTTTAAAATCAACAAATAAATTATTTTGACTCTCATACTATTGTAGAATTCAGCGGAAAAATTATCCGCAACGCACATATTTTTTTATATGTACATGGTATACGTTTAAGAAAATTTTGCCCTGATGTCAAGTTGTCCCTGGAACTTGAGTGCCAACCATTAAATCCACAATAAATTAGGGAAAGGCCTTCAAGGACATTTTATATTGTGACCAAAGGAGTGGCCTCCATTTCTGCTATCAGACAAAGACTTGCGCGAAAGTCGCTTTGTTATCCCAATTGTTAACTGTGGAAAATATTTGTTTCCCTTGAAAGCGTCTAGTTAAATAAAATATTCGCAATAACATCGTAAATGGCAAATCTTGCCGTTGAACTCTTCAATGTCAATACAAAAGCTCTTAACACTTTCTCTTTAAATCAAATTAATTTTTATACGGAGACATACTTATAAAGGAGTTTACCCCGAAGGTTTTTTGATAGGTCATAGCAAAAGACTTTATCTATCGAATGCAAAAAGTGCATGGCAAATGATTGGTATAACTCCAAACAAACAATGTAAGTTTAAAGTAAGCGTCTTAGAGACTTTTGTGCCCGAGCAACAAGAAATAATATAAGAAATACTACAACAGACATTTAATGGGAAATTATTTTTCAATCGATTCACCCTAAAGCCACATTTGTTGTGGGAGAAAAAATGCTTTGAGCACACCAAACATTTTTTCATATGTAGCATAATTTTTGATATCATTTGGTGTTTTGTGGAAAAAGAATTTCTAACATCAAAATAATGGTCTAAAGAAATGCCAGTTTTTGTTAAAAATTTACGAAAAAGAGTAAATTATCAAATAGATTTGATTTGATTTTAAGTTGTCACTATTTTGGCGGGTTTGGGTGTGACCGGACAAATAGCCATTCTCAGTTTTGAAATTTAAGAAAGCTTTTATTTCTTGCCAAGTTTCGAAAATGTGAAGTGGTCGTCTGTAAAATAAATTAAAATATAATGGAAAAATTTTCGTATTCAAATCTATAAGTATATTTCAATTAAAATTTAACGAATGATGTCGTGGCCAATTTTCAATAAATTCCGTGTTACTGGTCTTTAAACACACGTGTCCAGCGGCCTTAACTTAAATGTCTACAATTAAAGCAAAACTTTAAGGTTTTGGAGAAGTTTCATCTTATATTGAAAATCCAAAACTTCTATTAGTTGTGTATCATATTAAATTTTTTTTTTGTTTCTTTAATTTTAATATAATTTACAATTTCTTTAAATGCAGTTGACACAATTTTCTCTCGACTGATGAATTATATGGATTTTTGTTTTAATGTTTTTGTAGTTTAGCGCGTTGTTTGTATCTAACTTTAAAATCACCAATATTTTCTAACTCATAATTTTGAAGTGTTAGGTGTTTAATTTTTTTACTTTGATCTCATCAACACAAGCACTCAATTATGATAACAAATTTATACCTTACATAAACCCAAGTTTCAAACTTTATAGGAAATGAAAAAAAAAGGTCTTGCAACAAAATTCGAAACTCCATGCGTTGACGAGGTCATAGCAAAAAAAAATTAAAACCTAACACATATTAGAAAAGCGCTGTGTGGTTTTGAGATTTTCTATCTGCCAAAAAATATAAAACTCTAAAATTTATTTTTATTTCTCAGCTGTAAAATACCGCTCAAGAAAGGATTTTTATTTTTGATCAAAAAACTTAAACTCAAAAAATAATCTTTCTTTTTGATCAACAATTGTTATATAAGATCAAAATGTTACAACTAATAAAACAATGATTATTTCAGATTAATAAACAGCAACTAATAAAATAAACATTTATTCAAAAGAAAAATTAACACACGAAAAATTAGTTTAATCTTTGATTAAACAAGTCTTGTTCCATATTAAATATTTAATTCTGAACAGAAAAATAACACTCATAAAATTATTATTTTTTCTGTTCGAAATTTTAAAAATCTAAAAATATTGATTATTGATTAAATATCAATATTTTTGTTAAAACTCATAATCATTCCGTTCCCCGTTTTTTTCAATTTAAAATTTTTTCCAAGACCTCTGACAATACAGCTGCTAAGTTTACACTTTCAATTAACTTGAAAAAAAAAAAAAATTTCGGACTTAAACCTGTAACTTTTTACTGAGGGAGATTCTCATATAAGGGATTTCTTATATCTGGAACACTTCTTGTACCCCAGAGTTTAAATTTGTTCAAGCTTAATGCGTCTCAAACAGAACTGATGTTATCATTTAATTAGATTTTTTTTTGTCTACGATGTCGCCTAGATATTTGATTATTTCCTTTTCAAAATTTTGTTACCAATAGTTGAACATCATTCGATAAATTTGTAAATCCTCGAAATTGAATGTTACCGTAATCACAAGGAGACGGAATTTTCGGATCTAATGGCAGAAAGCTAAATATATTTCGAAGATGTCGAGCCACCAAACACTCTATAATAACTAGATACCGGAGTTATTACAGTGTCGCCTTAACTGAGTCTCAGAAATGATGTAAGTCGCTCGATTATATTCCCATAGATTTACCATAGATGCAATCAATTCGTTAATCAACCAAAACAAGAAAGTATTTAATAGGATCTTGGTAAATAATTTGCATTGAAATGCTTACAAATCCTCTTAACACTCGTAATAAAATATTTTCGTTTTATTTGGTTTTACTTTTGTTAAATTATAATTCAAATTGTTTCTCCTTAGCCAACTAACTCTCTCGTTTTTATATACATTTCTCGACTTTAAATTTCAGTCGCATTGCGATCGCACTCTATTACGCCTTCCAGCACACAATCGTTCACACAAATCGCTCCACCCCTCGTAGTGGAACACGTCAGGCCCGAAGGACACGTGCCATTCGCTATGGTTTCACTGCCGTCGCATTGGGCAAAGGTGGTGCGGCTGGTGCAGGCGAATATGCCGCTATCCACATTGCAACCGCAACTGCCAGCCGCACTCGTGCTCGTACAATCTGCTGGAGCATTTTCTGCATCGAGGCACTTGGCCCTGAGCGAAGTGCAGGTTCCGTTGTTGGGACAGGTCTGCAACTGCGTCGTGTCTGGCTGACCGTTGAAACAAAAATAGAATTCCGTTTGGCTGATGCAGACAATACCATTCGTGCCACACACACCACAACTCGCTGTAGATTGTTCAATCAGAAATGTTGCTGCTGCCATAATGAGCAACTGAAATGAGAGAAAAAGAAAAAACCAAAATATTAAATGCAATAAAAAATTTGGTTGTACAGTAACGAACCAAAACTGAAATCGTTTGGTATTGCTTCATTGTGTTGCCGTTCTATTTTCTTTTCAAGTTAAGACTAAATTTGCTAGAATTGCTTCAGCAGCTTTTTATATCACATTTGGATTGGCACAATTGCTGCTGGATGATAACAACAGACAGCGCGATAGCAAATAAGATTAAAATTTTAATGTGTACATATGTATTTAAGAACGTACGGCACCGGAAAACACGCAGCTAGTGATTATTGGGGCGAAAACTTTTCTAAGGCCACAATACATATTTGGTGAAAAATTCATAGCCTATCGAAATCGGAAAAGTGAACATCGTGGATGCGAGGATCTTTGGATTTGGACAAAAACCAAAATATATATTTTTTTAAACAGCCAGATAATGTTAATGTAAGTGTGAGCATAATATCATTAGGAATTGAGTATAGGAGCGTAAAGTTGATGTTCAGAACTCATCTTCTGCTTCTTTTATGGCACTTCAACCGGTCGGTGTCGATTTGGGCCAAGACCAAAAAGCTTTGGGAGTTTCCTCTCTCCTTCGCTAGGTTATGCCAATTACTCAAATCAGGTCCTGCACTTGGTCCTTCTAGTGTATTCGGGGACCTTCGTTGTCCATTAATGGGACTCATTGTCCACTAATGGGACTTAAAGGAATATTGGAGGGGAGCATCATCATCCATGCGAACGACATGCCCAATCCATCGCAGTCGCAGATCTCATCCGCGGCATTATTTTAGCCGAACCAACCGAACTCTTCTATATGCTTCAAGCCTTTCTACGACATTATCCGGGTCGACTAAAGCAGTTTCCTGAAAATTATTCTTGACAATCTACTGTGCTTAGAAGATTCAAAAGGATTTTCAAGATAATAATTTGAGAATTTTAGCCGCACATTACAGGTTGAAAAATCAACTGACCAAATTGGGAATTCACCCGCAAAATACGCAAAATTTCGCAAGATACGGTACAAAGTCTAGAGCAGTGTTTTGTGTTAGTGCACAAATAAAAGAGAAAAAAAAAACATTGTTTGGTTGCATATCTAGTATAGGAAGGCTTTCCAGAACCGAAGGTTGCGTGAAGGATCTTTCCATACTTTAGTATGAATAAAACTAACAATTTGGGACCTACAATTTTGTGCGGACTCCGAACGGCAGATGTATTTTTTGAGAAGCTTTTACATGGCAGAAATAGTCTCGGAAGTTAGCCATTGCCTTCCTAAGGGGTGACCGCTATCAGAAAACCACTTTATAATTTATATTTTACTTGCCCTAGCTAAGATTCGAACCTCGAACCTAGCAGCATATCGAGTTATTTTACTTTTTTTGTTTATTAATTTTGTCGTTAGACTATTTATACAATAGTTGTATTAAATAAAAAAAAAAATATTAATATTTTCAACTAAATCCGCGGCATTTTTTTCACAGCAAAAACCGGCTAGGTCGTGATCATGTGAGTCCATGCTTGAAGCAATCACATCACCTTCATGGTCTTTCTAAAGTCAATAATATCAACTTGCCTTAAATTATGTTGCGTATTTGTTCCGTCGTTTACGACAACTTCGGTAGCCTCCCACCCACTTCCGCTTCTTGTCTTCGGCGGATGCACTCTTATTTTATACATTTCTGCAATGTTAAAGAAACCAATCAGCAATTGTTTTTGTGCTCATCTTATAATTTCATTAAAGTTTTCGTTTAACCTTCTATAGTTCGTTATACACTCGCTCCTTGTAGCGTTAGGCACATGCATTTAAACATACATTTGTGAGTAATTTCCTTGAATTCATTTAATTATCTACTTATTTTATAACGCCTCCACGCATTGCAACGTTTTGTAGATAACATTTTAGGTAAATAAGTACGCTTTTGTGAACGTAATCTCGTTACCACAGTGACAGAATATAAATTAAAGGTGATTTTATTTCACACAACAACTGGAATAATATAAAACCGACAGCATCACTTATAAGAAGTTTAGTTAGAAAATAACTTAGTAGGCAGCCACACAACACAGACGAAAAGCGCACGATCGAAACTCATTATGTGGAGAAACAGTGTAAGCATGTGCCACAAAATATCTGTGTAGATATTTCCAAAAAAAACAAAAAATTTAGTCAATAATTTGTTTACCCATCTTTCTTCCACAGTTGGCAATCCTAATAGCCCTGATGGCTACGCAGCACGCCAACGCCGAGTGCAATGTATGCAACATCAATAGTGGCGCCGCTTGCGTGAGCAACACCACATTTCGCCTTTGCTTTAACGGTAAGACAGACAACACTTTGCTGAAATCAAATATTAAAAAAATATTTGTCAACCATTTTTATTTGCGCAGGCGTGGCGCAAGATCCGGTGTGGTCGTGTCCAACTGCCGGCGATGTGTGCACTACGATGGGCTTAATTTGCGCCGATCCCGAAAGTAGTAACCAAATTCAAGCAGATTGTGGCAATACGGAACAATGTGGGAATTGTGAAAATGTTGACAGTGGCGCTTACGCTTGCACCAGCCACAATACATTTGTGATGTGTCAATCAGGCGCCACCACAAATATAGTGGGGACATGCCGCAGCGACCAAGTTTGTCTCACTTCCAGAGCCAACGAAGGCATCAGTCCTTGTGTCAATCAGTGTTTAACTAACATCGCGGATATGTGTGACATTTCCTCGAGCACCACAGCATCTCCAACACCTAGTCCATCCGTTAGTCCATCTGTTAGTCCATCTGTTAGTCCATCTGTTAGTCCATCCGTTAGTCCATCCCCGCCAACGGGTACTGCGAATGCAGTGTGTGCGACTAAAACTCAGGTTGGGCGTTACCCGTTACCGAACGATACAACGTGCACGAAGTGAGTAACTACTTCGGTGCCTGTTGGCATTACTTATCTCATACTCTAACATGCATACATATAGATTAACAATGCACAACATACAGTTTAATTGCTCTATATATTTCAGCTATATCGTCTGCTCTGTGGACAACATAAATGGTGGGTTATCTGGTCAACAGAGATCCTGCCCAAGCGGAAGGTATTTTAATTCGGCTATAAACAATTGCCAATCGGCGAAACCTGCTGGTTGTGTTTAAACGCATTGCAACTGTTTTAGAGTACGATATTTTATAACTTGAAAACTTAATAAACAAATAGAAAAATTATCGCTTCGAATTCAACTTTCGTGTTCTTAAAAATCCATGCCGTTAATGTTTTGTGCACAAAATATAAAACTGCATCTTACATATTAGCCTTCAGTCACATTATTTACTTAAGAAATATATTACTTTTAGGTTGACAATCACCAAATAGAATATCATAAAAATGATTTTCCAAGAAAACTTTAATATTATCACTTTAGATATTTTTGGTTTCAACTTTAACGAACAGTCCGTTGAACATAATGACACTGAAATTTGGAATTCCGAAGGCATTCAAGGAGCAAAATCGTGGCAGTTTTAGTACAAATTTTACTGCAGGCACAATTTTAGAGCGGCACAGTTCAAATGTAGTAAAACTTTTGATAAAGAATTACTGGGAATTTTTTATTCAATCTTTTAGTTATAGCGAACAGAACGAGATTATTTTTAAGTCATTTGATTAGAATACCAACTTAAGGATGTTTCGTAAACTGCTGATTTCTATATAGTAGTTTATTCTATAAAAAGAATTAAAATTTCAAATCAGCATGCTCTTAATATTTTATGGAATGCAGCCTCAATTGAAGCGCAATAAGTTGGATGCATGAAGTGGATTAAAATTACTTTGACTTTTAATACGCAAAGGCCCTAACTCGTTTTCATTTCAAATTGAGATTCATATATACTTTGTCGAACCAGTCGTAATAGATACATCAACTCGATATAACGGCATTAAATGAAATATTTTTATTTTGCTTTTATTTCTGCACCATTTTATCCATTACTTTCCTTCGAGAAAGTCTCTGATATTACGTATGTAACATATATATATGCATATTAGGGTGGTACTTCAATGTAGGAAGCAAATTTTTGCATCAGATTTCCTAATGTTCGAAGATATCACATATAAATTGTTGTACCCGGTTGATAAAAACAATCTCGACGAGCTCAAATTGTGAAATAAAAATTAAATTATTTATGTATTAAATATATGTTCCTGGTTAATTGCTTAACTTATATATTAACTGCTTAATTGAAATAAAAATGTGTAATTGATATTTTATTAAATATTTTTTAATTTTATTAAATTATAATTTTTCGAGTGCGACACACCTTAACCATCTCCAATCGTGACTAAAATTTATATGCGATATCTTTGGCTGTGTTATTTCCGATTGGGGTTAGAATGAAAAAAAAATTTTGATTTGATTTTGTAGGGACCACCCTAATACATATAGATGCTGAAACTAAGAATCAGAATGCCAAACACCATGGCTTTTATCTCATTTGACATTGAAGTAAAATATTTCTCATCATATAAACAGTAGCTTCTAGTGGAAACCAATTAGTTAGCCAATTCAGCGTCAACCAAGCGGCAAAGCTTCGCTATTCAGACGTCGACATGTGGAAAACAAATGTAAAGCTTCTGAACAATTACAAAAAATTGTTTAATCCGAACTATAAATTAATTTTGAATTTATTATAAACATAAGCCTGCATTAATTTAGCTTTTCATACAGCTAACTGTTGCTTTAACGCTATCAACAATGCGTCAGACTAATGCCGTTTGCAATGTTTGCAATAGTAATGGAGCCGCCTGCGTCAGCAACAACACATTTAATCTTTGTTTTCGCGGTAACTTAATATTAATAAATTTGAATTTCGAATGCACTGTCCTTTCATATGTAATGATCTCCTCGAAGGCATACCCGACACAACTATAACCTACAATTGCCGCAACGCGGATGAAGTTTGCACTGTGCTGGGACAGATTTGCATGGCCGCCCACAGCAATCGCAATATACAGGCGGCCTGTGGCAACACCAAGCAATGCGGCCAATGTGTAGGGGTTGGAAATGGTGCATACACCTGCACCAGCCGCACCACATTCACCATGTGCATGGGCAGCGCGTTGAGCAATGTGCGTGGCACGTGCCGCATCGGAGAAGTATGCCGCACGTCAGTGGCGCTAAGTGGCAGAACGCCGTGTGTTAATGAGTGTCTGATGGATCCATTGGATATGTGTGACGTGAATTTGGCTGTGGATGCGCCGCCTACCACTGCGTCAGTTGATACAACTGTGATTATTCGACCCACACCACCGCCTGCGCCCACGACACAATCTACGGCAGTGTCTTGTTCGAATCGAACACAGATGGGACGTTATCCAAATCCAGCCGATAATGGTTGCACCAGGTGCGAATGATTAGCGAAAGGCATTTCGAATTTTTCGAATAGTTTCCTCTTTTCAGTTACTTGTATTGTTCGAGCAGCACTTCTGGATTGGTTGGACACTTAAGGAGATGCCCTGCAGGGAAGTTTTTCAATCCGTTGATTAGAAACTGCCAAAATGCAAAGCCAAGTGGGTGCACATAAAAAGGCAATGACATTAAGTGTGTAAAAAAATAGGTAAAGTGTGCTAAACTGAATTGTTTATTTTGATTAAAAACGTTGAAGAAATTTTGTGAGAATTTTATAAATTTCGTGTAATTTTCTAACTTTGAGTCACGTGATATTTGTTCTAATAAGAACTATCAGGGCTCTTCTGAATTTCGATTCCTACAAATTGGGTATTTGCTTTTTTTTCCTTTAGTTTATTTATTATTCTCTTTCCGAGCAAGCAGAGACAATACATTAAAGCAATAAACATTTCGAAAAAATTATATGATATGTCCTTAATGTTCGAAAGGAGTTTTTTAAAACAGGAGAAGAGTTTAGTTTTCAAAGGAGTCAATGTCAGTATTTGAATTTCACAAATTTAGTTAATTTTTTTCCTCAAAGTGTGCTTTATTCTACCATTGCAAATGTGTCCAAAATTGTTCAGAATAAAAACAAATACAATGATATGGAGATAAGCTTTTAAGTTAATTTTAATTTATGGTCATGCAGAAGAGCATAAACTTGAGTGAATGAGATGAAACTAGGCGTAATTTTTGTTATTCTAGATTTATATTTATGTGCATGTTTGTTTGCCACTGTCAGCTAAAACATATCTGGGATCACTTGAATTATATGTACATATGTACATCACTCCGTCAATACGTAGTCCCTGTAGCCCTAGTTGTAAACTAGTCGTTAGTAGCATGAATCGCAAGCCCAAGTAGTCACTCAACTTTTTCTTTTCATAAGAGGAACTCGTACAAGTCGATGTCCTACGAGATGTAAATAGCCCGATTTCGATCGGTAGTGCGAGTGCCTAGTTATATACCAGTGCTATACTAGTTCCAATGGAATCCAAAGAAAACAAAGTAGTGTTTTATCTTTCTCATTCCATACAATATTATAAATGTTTTAATGTTTGTTCAGTATTCTTAGGTTTAAAAAACAATTTAAAAATATTCATTAACTTTTTTCGCTGAATTTATTGCAAAAACATAACTTTAGTTAATACTATTTTCAACATTTTATGGATTTGTTTAACTGACCTTTTCTTACGTCATGTTTTCATACATTGCAGAGACATAACTATTATAAGAGAAAAGAGTACGAGTCAAGCAATAATTACACTGGTCAACACTGTTTTTGTCACACGAACTATGTGATGATTTTTGTTTTTGTATATATAATAATTGTGTTGCCATCACGTCCAGTTTTTTTGTGACAGCCACATACTTATTCATTTCTGACCTCACATACGTGTCTGTTTTTGAATAACTTCATTAAGACGACTGTATAACTATTGCATTAAACTACCTCACATCTTATGTATATACGTTTGTTACATCGTAAGCTTGCCACGAAAGTGTTCTAACGACCCCGACAGTTTTTGTTATGTGTGTGGCAAATTAACTTTTACATCTCAGCGTCGAAATTTCAGACCATTAATTGAACAGTGCTATTTAGTCTATTTTGGATTTCCTGTGAGAAACCTACACAAATCCTGGGTTCCCCATAAATGCTGTGTAACGTGTGTGAGACTGCTATTAGGTTGGACTAGACAAGAACCCAGGCATATGCCATTTGCTACCCAGGCATATGCCATTTGGACCGAACCAAAGAATCATGTAAGTGATTGTTATTTTTGTTTGACTCCAACAAAAGGCATTACAATCAAGTCCAAACACACTATCCAGTATCCCAACTTGTCTTCGGCCAACAGACCCATTCTACATAGTGCCGAATTGCCTGTGCCAAAGCCTTCAAATCGATCAGAAAGTGAGGATTCTACTCTGGCACTTGTTCTAAGTCAGCACGATAAAGTATCTGAAGATAGTGACCCAAATTATGAACCGTCAACTTCAATAGAACCGCACTTATTGACACAAAATAATGTAAACGATTTAATTAAGGATAAGAGCTTTGAAAGGAAAACTGAATGATCAGGAAAAACTCGCCTGGAAATGTTTTGTGAACGTTGTCCAAAATTTTCTAGGAAACCATAAATTGGAAAATTACAAAGACTTAATAAATGAACTTATAATGTCATATAAAGCTTTGGGGTGTAATATGTCCTTAAAAATACATATGCTGGACTCTCATCTGGATTTCTTTCTGCCTAAATTGAGTGCTGTGAGTGACGAACAAGGCGAGAGGTTTCATCAGGACATTTCATTAATGGAGAAGCGCTATCAAGGGAAATGGAATCCAGGAATGCTAGCTGATTATTGTTGGACACTTAAAAAAGACCTTCCAGAAATCAAATATTCACGAAAATCATAAGTATTTATTCTATATTAAGCAATAATTTATTTAATGTAGCTTATGTTTGTACTTTTTACGGAAATACATATATGTTTTGATATCACAAGGAAACCTGACGTGTCATTTTTTTCCCATTCACATATTATGGTTTGGAGCCCATAGTATTTTCAAAATTTGATATAAGTTTTCATGTGACAAAAAAAGTTACAATTTTGTTGACCAGTGTTATTATTGAAAGAAACAAAATTTTCGAGTTATCTATAATCATTATTCAAAGACTTATATTATAAAAGCTATCTCATAATAATTATCAGCACCATGTCGGGGTTAGTTCGATGCTCGATTTTTTATATTGTTTTTTGATGTGAATTGTCATGAACTTTTTCCAAACTGGTCTTAAAGTAGCCCCGAGCCGGTCCCAAAAAAGGTTCCGAACTATTATCGAAATGGTCTGGAATGAGACCCGTACTGATCCTGAAGTAGTTCCGATTAAATCCCGTCCTTCAACACATATACAATTTTTTTTCTCTCATAATTATTTTCAAACGACTTTTATAATTCTGACGGAAATTTTAATGACTCTTTTAAAACTTCACCATGTAATAAATATGTTAATGGATCTCTGAGTTTATGTTCTTAAAGTTGTATCTGTCCAATATGGTTACTCTATTAGCTGATATTCGTATTCAAGTCAAATAAATTGAAACAAAATTGAATCGTTTGTAACTGGAACAAAACTGATCCTTATGAGACTACATAGTTTAATATCACTCAGCAAATTCTAGTTGGGAACCAATACTTTCACTGACTACTTTGTTCTTTCACTTTATGGGGTATTATTTAAGTACGAGTATATGTATGTACTTATCAGTATTTACCATAAAATAGAGGCAGATAATAGAAGAAGCGTTATGTCTTATTTTTGATTTGATAAAACTACTTTACTATTTTATTTTTACTTTTTACATTCTAAGTATTTGTATAAGTAAATAAAATACTAGATATGTATGTACATAATTATAATTAGCAAATACATACATATAGTTTTTGATTTTATTTTTATAATACATACTCCCCAGTGGATGGAGCTACTTCAAATGGTATCTACATTTGTAATTTTCGACCAGTTAAGGTGGAAATGCATCCGTTCTAGTCTAGTTTGGAAGCGGTTACTAAAAAAATGGAAAGGATTTACACTTTAGAGCATTGTACCAGGTTTTTCCAAACATTCTAAAATAAAAAAAAAAGTTTAGAAAAAAAAATATTAATTTTGAATTAATTAGAAAAACGAATTATTATTATACAAAACAAATTAAGTTTGTTTTCTTGATAAAAATGCATGAATCGTATTTGAATAAGTCCTCTTGCGACTATCATAATTCCCACTGAACTGCTCATCTTTAAATGCCAAAAATATGAAGCCATTGATTGATTTCAATGAAACTTCGTTCAAAGGGGTTTTTGGGATCGCTTGGGTCGAGTTTAATGGAAGTTAATGTCTAAAATATATATAACTTCGTGTAAACGTTAAACCTGTTTATGGTTAGCATTTCTTTAATACTAAAAAAATAGCATTCTTTTGACGAAAAATAAGGGATTAAAGGTTTTTAACTACTTAACAAGGTTTGTGATGGATAATTCAGTAAATGCTGACATGCAAATGTTTTTATAACAAAGAGTTGAGCCCCAATTAGACTGGGAAGTAAACTAGTTTAGAACTAGTAAATTTGACCGCAGGGTAGCTCTTGGCTTTTGATGGTAATAGAAAGCAAATTAATAATATAAACATACCAATTAGCACGAAATGTGTAAAATTCAGATGCAGACGAAGAGAATAGAAAAATAAAAAGTGCTCGTACATAGAAAGTGGAACCCCATTTAAAAGCATATTGCAGGTCCATCGCGCCAGCAGTTGATTCATGAGCTTTCTTACGACAAAGTGTACAGGCAACGGAAAAAATTCTAAAATAACCGAACGAGTTATTCATTGATATATACAAAAAGAAAGTTTATTTTACGCGTTTCCTTCTATATCGAAAATATAAAAAACATACTGCTCTTCTGCTGTTGAAACAAAATGACGACATTTGATGGGAAGAAATTTATATTAAATTGTATTCAAGTATGTTGAGCAAACAAAGAAAATAATTGGTTGTAATGCATGTAAGCATGTACGTATGTAATTTAAGTTAAAACGTGACAAAAAATGCTTGCGGTTTTTCCATAGAGTGGATTTCTAAAAATATATACGCACATATTCCATATTTGTATAAGTGTAAACAGTAGAGAGAACACATTTTGTGGACCAAAAATGAAAAATAAAACGAATCAATGAGTTTAAAATTTACCAGAGAACAAAATAAACATTTATTTGCCTAGCTCTCATTGTTGAGATAATAAATAATTTTTGGTTATTTGAACCCAAATAGGAGAAACTAAGTTCGACGCGAATTGAAGAAGGGATCTTCTTTCTAATTCGAATTTAACACAGTTTCTCGATGTTTAACACGCTTCCAATTATTTCATACATAAATTAATAAATAGTTTCATTAAATAATAACGAAATAATCAACGAACTGAGAAAGAAATTTCTCGAAATACATCCGAAAAAATCACTCTCTCGGGAACTAGGCGATTCTTCAGCAAAATAGAACAGTCATGATCTAATGTATTTTCCCTTTGTTTATGATCAATCAAACAAATTGCCGAAGGAACATTTTTATTTTCCTTCTCTTGTTACTTTTGTCGCAGATGACGGGGTGTGCATATTATTTATTAATAAAAACAAATTCAAGTTTAGAATATATACAAAGTGGTTATAAATTTAAGTTTTAACTAGAAACAGTATGGTACGATTCAGAGCGAAATAATACAGATCACCAAGGACGGAAAGCCAGAAAAAATAGTTTTACGGCAGTGACGTCATTTTTTTCACAGAAATTAATCAGCTGCCATATGGAGGAAAACCCCAAAAAAAGTAAACAACAATTACAATATAAAAAAGCAGCAATTTGTCTAGGAAGTGTTTGCGTTCATCAATAAATAATTTGTTTGGAGACGATTCTTACAAAGCATCTGCCTAAGTGTGCTTTACATATTGAAATAAACAGATGTTATTTGAACTAAAATTAAATAAAATAAAATATTAAAAAAAGTTGAAAGTTTACTTCAAATTCTAATGCCACTTTAAAAATGTACGAACGAATAATTGAAAAAGAACTGATTAAAAAATGACGTCAACTACCTTTTTTTTCAAATTCAATTACAAATACACGGTTGACGAGCTTTGGTGATCTTTGATATTTGATTCATGCCGTCCGCTCACTCGCTTATACTACGCCCCCATTCGCCAACAACTCACACGCTACTCCCTTGACACTTTGGTTGCCCTTTTCTTTTCGAACACATTTCCAATACATCGGATTCGCTTGCTAAATAAATATTTTTTTTTATCCTTTCAGATAGTATTTGGTGTTTGTCTGCTCGTCAACTCAACGACGGCCGCATGCAATGTCTGTCAGGCAAATCAAGTCGCCTGCATTAATTCCACATCCTTCTACCTTTGCTTTGGCGGTAAGTGCAATTAAATTTCATAAACATTTTCTTAACTCATATTAGTATTCTCCTTCGAACAGAAAGTAATGCCAACATGGATGTGTTGTACCATTGCAAGGAGGGCTTCGAGTGCACCGAATTCAACGCCATTTGTTTGCAAGCGAGTGCAACGCGTCCGCCAAGTTGCGGCTCCACCTCGCTTTGTGGCCAATGCACCGCTCAGCGTAATGCTCTTTTCGCCTGCTTAAGTCGCACCACCTTCCAAATGTGCTACGGCGGCTTGCATCCCACCGGTCAAGTGGGCTATTGCCCCAGCGGATTTGTTTGTGATGCCACAAGTGATGCGGTTTGTGTGAGCGCAGCTGGACCTCACACAGTCACCTGTGATGTGGTGGATGGTTCTCGTGCCACGACGGCAAGCCCCTCAACCTCGAGCCCAACTCCTTCACGTCCCAGTGATGGTAATGCCTTGACACCGAATGAGGTGTGCGCCCAACAAACAATCGTTGGTCTGTATCCGACTATGCCAAGCGATCCATATTGTAAGAGGTAAGCGAAGGAGTGAATTATTGCGACCGAGATTGGGTGCTTAAAAAGTGTTCATTCATTTGTTTTTTTTTTTTTATCTTTTAGATATATTCACTGCCGTCGTAGGAATGGCGTCATGAGTGGCATCGAATATTCGTGTACGACAAGCACTTACTACAACATAGAAAATCATGTGTGCACCATTTATAAGCCAACTTACTGCATTTGAATAAAATTGAATCTTTTTGATTTTAGACTAGAATATTTTTAATTCACGTCTAAATAAGGCCGGCCTCGGAAAAATTACTCGATAGCTCCTAAGCTTTGAAATTAATTTTTAAATCAAGAAAATATGGTTTTAAATTTTTTTGTTGTTATTTAAAATTGTGTAAATTAATTTCGACTATTGCTTGACAAATGGCACTGGTTAAATAGTTACCCACTGAAGACTCTGGGAATAAAAAGAAGGGAACTCGCTCGACTTCTTCTCAATAAACTTTAAATTCTATTAGATACGAGTAAGTTTGTGTAAAAAACTAAAATGAGCTTTAGCACGAAAAAAATAGTACCTGGGTAACTTAGTCGATGTTAGGCCTAAAAATATGAACACACTTAAATGTGTTCAACTGCTATGCGAAGTGAAATTTCAGACAATTTTGAAAGCTAAGTTAAAGAAGAACGATTTTAATTAAAGAAAACCCATTCAATGTTGTTAAATAGCTGAAACATAATGTCAGCGTACAATGAATATTTCGCGAAGGTTTTAAATCGAAATTAAAAAATTATAATTAATTTTTTTGCTTAAAAGTATTAACTGTGTCAATTGAAAAAAAACTTAGCTTAAGTAAATGTAAATTTAGTAAATTTTTTTGTCGCAAATTATTAAAGGATGATAAATAAGATTTTATCTTTATAGAAAGCATACGCCTTTTCCATTTCTATATAATACACCAACTAGTGAGTTTTTAATTTCCATTTATTTAAAATCAAAAATGAGTCCAATATTTATAAAAATTCATATTTTTGTGCCAGCGCTTTTAGCTAAAAAAAATAATAACGAAAGTTTAAATAAATAAAATATTTGTTAAGTTTTGTACGGTACATTTCCTTGTTCAAACGTTAGTAATATTCCGGCTGATTCTCATCACCGACAAGATCCAATTCCGCATTACTTAGTGACATTCTCTGCGCGGTGACGACGCAGCGTGTTGGTATATTGGCGGCGCAATAGCGCGAGGACTCATTGTAATAAGTGGCACCAGGACACGTGTAAAGTGCACCACTCCAGACGTTATTGTTGATAAAGCAATAGACGTATCTTGAAGAGTCAAAAATATTTGTTATTAGTATAAATGCATATGAAACACGGGTAGTACATCGAATACTTACTGTCTGCACGTGGTTGTCAGATCATTGCCGACCGGAAAACGTCCATTTTGTTGCAGCGATTGGCAATATTGCACCGGATTTGTGACAGAAACTGCTGGTGCAGTAGTTGTTGTTACGGTTTCTCCGACGGTGGGACATGTAACCTCGACCTAAGAGGGAGATAAAAAAAAGAAAGGGAAGTCCAAATGATTCCACATTAAAGTGGAAAGTGAACGGAATTGTTGCAAATAAAATATTATTTGTTTTTTTTTCAATTATGTAATTTGTTTTTGCTTCTCCAATTGATAATTTGTTTTTGATCGGCCAATTGATAATCTGTTTTTGATACGCCAATTTATTGTGTTATGTAACAACATCGTTTTTTTTATACTCGCCCCCAAGGTCGGATCGGCACAGATGTATTCAAAATCAATGCTACACACGTAGTTTGGCGCACAGGAGCCACCCAAATTGCTAACTGTTGTTGTGCCCAAACAAAGGGCGTACGTTTGAACGCCAGTACAGGCAAAAGTGTTCGTAGAATCGCAGATATTACAAGCGGTACAGTCACCTACCGCACTATTGCTGGACTCACAAATGCTGGTGGTGGCTGTGGAGCAAATGTAGCCCGAGGGACAGCTGGTCGCCGTTCCGATTGGAGCGCCATTGACACACACGCGGAACTGTGAGATCGAGACACATGCCAGATTCGTTTGTGTCGAGCAGATATTGCAGACAGCCGAGATAAAGTTGGGCCAATTAATGCAGAGCAGGCAAACGCTCAACAGCAACTAAATGCAAATGAGACAATAAAGGAGTGAAGTAAAATGTAGATGTAAGCTTGTTGCGCAACAATTCTCATAAAGTATTTGGTACTCACTTTTTGCGTAATAGACACGGACATATTGAAATATTTAATCACTTTTAGTTTCTTAACTTTTGTTTTGTACAAGTTTGTATCTCACTTGAATTCATTTGCAACTGAAAATTAATAACGAATGATGCTGTGATTTAAATCATACTCCAGCAACTTTTCACTATCTTATCGGCGAGCTTAGAGAATTAAGAGTAATCAACTAATGCCACAACAATCAAATAAGTTTATAATTGTTATTTTATTGTAGGTTCTTTATTTAAAACCTTATAAACTATATTTAAAGTGTTGAGTGTCAACAATGAAAATTCACTGCCCCTACAAGGTCCTACGCACTTCAATGACTTGACATTGAAGGTCAAAAGCGCTGCTTACCACAGAAAAAATGATTTACTGTTCAAATATAAATTCGTATGTAAGTATGTATAGCAAATACTTAAATTTCTTCAATCTGCTTATGTTTAATGGGTTTCCGTTCTCATGTTTAAATTTTGATTAATTGAAAAACGCTTGAATTCTCCTTTGTAGTTCCTAAGATTTGCTTTTGTCTGATTTACATTGATTTAAATTGCTCTAGTTTCTACAAAAGCAAACTTTGGTCAAAATAAAATTTTTTCCGTTATTTTGGGCAAAGGAAAATCTAAAATTTGACATGTAGAAGTCAGACCCAATAATCATGTTAACCGGTGTTATTTATGGCTAAGGCGATCTTCTGAGACCTTGTCACATTCCTATCTAAGTGCAGGTGTGACTTTCATCAATCAAGCAAACTTTGCCTTGCAAGTAAGCAAACACTCTTATAATGCCAGAACAAATAGCCTTCCATAGCTTTCACTGACTTAAATTGTCCATAATTGGCCAAGGCAGAATCCCGAACTAACAAATCAATGAATTCCAATTTCGATAAAAGTGTTAAATATAAATTTGAGAATGTTAGTAATTTCAGTAATTTCTTCTTCTTTTTTACTGAAGTTAAGATAATTGTAAGGATGCTTGCGTTTTCACAAAAGCAAAAGATTTTGTGAAGCGATTGACCTCAGCTTGTTTAGCTTTCTCTTCCTATTTCAAAACACCAAAAAACATGCCAACAAGCCCATAAACCTGGAGGTGTGATAAATTGTGTGAATCATCGAACCACATTTTATTGCTGAGGTACATTCCATTCGCGCAAACTCAATAGCGAATTGAAAACGAAGTATGCTCATCGCGTAAATGGAAAAAGAAACCCCAAAAATGATAAACACAACCAAAACAGAGCAACAAAAATGTAAACACTATAATTTTGAAGGAAGCGTCTACTCGATAAATGGTGAAATACTAAGCCACACATAAAAGTACTTACGTACATTAAAATTAATATGTACACATACATGTATGTATGTTCAGAAGTAAAGAAGAAAGAGACAATATCAATGAATGCTTGTTTTTTAAGTTATAAAAATACTTATCAAATTATATTTATGTACATTTGATTATTTAGTTTTTATTATTTTTCTATTAGAAGCAGTATATTGACGTACAAAAACCATAATGAGTAATAACCCAACTTTCAAGCATAAAAAAAAAATTTTAATAATTCCAAATCTTTATAAAATTGTAAGTTTATTTTCGATACATAATTATAAAGAATTTCGAGAAAGAAATTGCTGAAGGGCCGTCAATAAAAAGAAATTGTCAAAAATCAACGGTGATTTGTAGATATATTAAAATTTAATGGGGTTTAAATGGGCGTGCTAAAAAAGTTTCTTAAATTTTTTTGAATGGAATTTTTGTTTATAATAAGCGGCGGCTGTACCGTGAGTAAGTGAGCCGCAAAAGTTTCCGGACAAGTTATAGAAAGATTTATAACACTTAAATATCTATGGATATCACGCAAATATATATACAATTTGAATTCTACTTAATTAATGAATTCATTTTATTTAATTCCCATTTTTAATCGCAAACTACTGGTTTGGTCTACGATTGGACTAGTATTTCTTTGTGCGTTTTGAACTAGTGGGAGACTAGTATGTTTGGTTCATAACTGGACAAGCATTTTTTTTGTAATATATTTTGTACTAGTATGGTACTAGTGTATACTAGTATGGGTATACGTGTCTGCAGTGACAGCCAAGCTGCACTCAAGGCATTGGCCAGCCCTCTAAGTAATTCCAAACTTGTTCGGCAATGCAAGTCTCGACTAAACTATGTTGGTAAACATAATGAACTTGCTTTACTCTGGGTGCCTGGTCACTCCGGAGTACCTGGTTATGAGACATCTGACCATTTGGCCAGAATTGGCTCGGATCAGGTGTTCCTTGGCCCGCAGCCAGCTTTAGCACTCCCACCTTCGGCCATCGATGCCACCATCAGAAACTGGGTGAATACTTCGCTCAGCAATGACTGGGAGGCGAAGAGGTTGCTGATGGGCAAAACTCATGATACCTTCAATCTCGGAAGGACTATCAAAACACTTGCTCTCGCTTAACAGGCGGGACGGCAGGCAACTTCTTGGACTGCTGACCAGTCACTTCACGTGGCATAGACACTTGACAATGATAGGCGTACATGACAACCCCATATGCCCATCCTGTTCTGAAGAGGAAGAGATGGCGGAACACTTTCTGTGCTTCTGCCCCGCCTTTGCAAGAACTAGGTATGAGGCAGTTGGTCGCGACGTGTTGAGAGACGAACGCCTGAGCTCTTGGACACCCCAAAATCTACTAAGATGTATTCTTAAATCCTGCAGATTTAAAATAGATTAGAAGAAGCATGAGTCTGAGTGCTGTTTTCTGCACGCGTTGTTTCGTGCCTGATTCCAACAAAACAAAAAAAAAATGGTACTAGTACATTTCTGATCGAAATCTGGCAATTGCCATCTCGTTGGACATCCCCATGTTAAAAATACAAGTGGCTTGTATCGAAAAAAGACGGTTGGCTGACTAGTTGGCCTTGCGATGCATACTAGTTGTGAAGTAGTTTACAATTAGTATATTTGACTACAGGGTTTTTTCATATAAAAACATACATATAAATATATTTTTACACACATAATTATTTGCCTAGTCTTATTGATACTCTCCTTCTTCCTCTTCAAGCTCAAAGGCGATGAAGTTTTAAATATTCTTTTCATATTCTTTGAGCTCGCATTTTTTGTTGTGATTTTAAGTATTTTTTTTACACATAAAAATTGGCCCTGCCACCATTTGACTTTTGTATTACAACAATTCTTAAATTTGATAAATTTTATGAACTCACAATTTAGAAGTCCATTGAAGATAATATCCTTTTCCCTTTAGATTTCAATACGAAGTAAACGAATTAATGCAATATTCTTTTGCCACATACATATAACATATTTTGAGAGTAATGGTGACAAACAATTTCACACACATGTATGTATGTATGTATGTATGTTTACTTAAACAATCTGCTTTCAACTGTTATGCCCGAGAGCATGTACCAAGTTGAAGCGCCAAAGTGGCGCTGAATACATTTAAAAATAATAAAAAAAAACTCATTCGAGGACATTTTGCACATTTCGTACGAGTGACTCATTTATGCAGCTGATGTGTTGCACAGAAATTATCGCATAAAAACAAGGTTACATATGTTATTCTTTTGAAATTAACATAAGGAAAAGAAAACAAAAAGTTTTCTTTGAACTCTTTGGCAAGTTAAGTGTGCTGAAAAACATCTTCATCCCTGAAATGTTGAATATGAAGCAAAGAGAGTAGTACGAGTATTTATGCAATTGCATAATGTACATATGTACATATGTAGCTTGTTTTGATTCGATCAATAAGGATTTGTGATAGATTAAAGGCGAGCCTGCTTTAGGATATAAAAATAATTAGACTTTTTTCTCTTTTTTTCTGAGGGTTCATATTATTAGAGAGTTACGAATTACAGAGGCACCCTTCTTTAGATTGGGTAGATCCTTCATATCAGCGTCATTAAAATGACTTGGTAAACGTAAAGAAGGGTTTAATCAGAGGCTGCTTTTTTTATTGGGTTTGGTTTTCTTTTTTGCGTAGCGGGTTTCAAGTCGCCAAGTCGCCTCTACTTTAGAAAGCCAAATTAAAACAATAATATTAAATCTACAGAAATATAGCATAACACTCGTATTATAAACAATAGTTGTATGTATATACCCAGAATCCGTAAATTAAAAAAATAAAGCAGGCATCAAATTTAGTTAAGAGCCAATACGTATATGTTCACCTTTTTCAATCTGTCCATTTCGGGTACCAACGATTTTTAAGTCATATTTTAACCAACAATTTATTTAAAATTAAAATAAAACGAATTTAAGGTTTGTGACTAATAGTTGTTAAATATTGCAAAAATCGGTAGATAGGGCTAGGTAGAGTAAATTAATTAAAAAAAAAAACTTTGAGCAAATTTGTTAAAAACAATTCATAGAAAAAGAGCATCGGCGATTCAAAAAATAGTTATGTTCTCGCTTAATACAACTTCTTAAAATTTTTAAGTCCCTAGTTATGGCAACCCTTATAAAAATTAGTTTTTTTGAACGAATGTAACTAAGTTATTATATATTTTTATACTAGGTGAACTAAAAAAAAGGGACTAAATCGAAAACTTCCCTTTTTTCAGTTTTGCAGTGGAAAATTATAATTTCTAGAAAAAAGTTTAACTCCGTGAAAAATCGTTCAACATATATTTTAAGTAAGCCCAGCGATTCAAAAGAAGTCAATAGTAGAGAAATGGGACTTCCAATCATAGCTTCCAGCTGCCTGCTTTCGCCTTTTTATGCTTTGAACACTTATTCGACTGCACTTCACGACATTACGACAGCGAAATTTTCTTGTCTGTATATGTCGTTATAAGAGGGAATGAACTTCAGGTAATTTTCTGGTAAAATCTCAGAAAATTATTTGAATTTTGAAAAATTCTCTTGTAGACATATTCTTAAATAGTATAAAAAAATTCGATTTTTTTTTATTTCTATACCAGAATACTTCCTAAAGCCAACTTCTTGAACATTTTGAAGACGTCAGCGACATCAAACAGCCCATTTCTTGTTGTCACATTCAAATAATTTCCCTCTTTAACTAATAATAAAATATGTTGTTTAAGGTTAAATTTTGTGTGCAAGAAATAAGTAAATAAGACCGATTTATTTATTTTAAATGATCGATTATAATTACATTTAAAATATCAGAGCTAAGTCTATAATAACGTGTTTTTTTTTTTTTTTTTTTTTTCACGGACGTTGGGATAGCGCGCTATCCATCAAGAGGCCCGTATGAATCTCTGGTGAAGCCACCTCCCCGGGACTACTCACGCATTTCATCAGGGAGGGGCTATGGCATAAATGACTGACTTTCATGACGCCTTTTCTATAGTCCCCCATCCACGTAATGTGTTTAGGGGTTCAGGAGCGTTCTGCTACGACTTCACCTGTGAAAGATACAAGCAAACAAAAGATTAAACATATTCAGGACTAACTTAATCGCGTTGCTAAGCGACGGCGTTGTTCGCGTATTCTGAGCTCAGTCATTATTTCTTTACAGATGTTTTTTACTGTATTCCAAACTGTTTTATCATTAATCATATAGGATATCAGATTTTCTGGCCTTGGATCTACCTTCATGACGATTTTTAATTTCTCCCGCTCAAATGAAAACGAAGGACAAGAAAACAGTATGTGTTCTGCGTTCTCCGCCACAGTCTTACACGAGGCACAAACCACTGTATTATCATGACCATATTTACATAAGTATTCTTTGAAACAACCGTGCCCACTTAGCACCTGGGTCATATAAAAGTCTATTTCGCCATGCGATCTGCCTAGCCAAGCCTCGATACTCGGGATGAGTCGGAAAGTCCAGCGTCCCTTTGTCGACGTGGCCCAACGTTGTTGCCATTGGGTTAGGCTTTTATGGCGTTCGACCGCTGTCTCTTGTACTGAGAGGGCTGTGCCTTTATCTCGGGCCGTCTGATAGGTTCGCTGGACTTCGTTAGCCAGCAGGTCGGCAGGCATTATGCCAGCAATCACACAGGCCGCCTCATATGAAACAGTGCGGAAGGCGCTACAAACGCGTAGTGCACTAAGTCGAAATATGGAGTTCACATTTTTTGCATATGACGTATGCTGAAGCGCGTGGCCCCACTGATTGTGTGACCTTAGTTAGCAACTTCCTGCGATTTTGACCAGGTCCACCTATATTTGCCATTAATCTAGCTAGAGAACTGTGAACTGTTGCGGCTTTTTGTGTCACAGCTTCTATATGTAGTTTAAATGACAGCCTGGCATCTATCATAACACCTAAATACCGTACTGCAGGCATAGTTTCGAATACATACCCATTGATGTCTAGACGTGTAGTTTCCTTTTTCTTTCTGCTTGTTATAAGCACCCCTTCGGTTTTGTGAGCTGCCAATTGGAGCCCTTTGGTCTTGAGCCAGTCATCGATTAATATAGCCGTGTCTTTCGTGGCCAATTGAATTTTTTCTATGTCTTTCGCTACAATGGTAACCGCAATATCATCTGCGTATCCGATTACCTTCACTCCTTTTGGAACAGGTAGACGCAGGACTCCATCGTAAGCAATAATCCACAAAACTGGGCCGAGAACTGAGCCTTGGGGAACTCCTCTGCTGACGACAATCTATTTCTACCTAGATCAGTATTATTAAACAGAACTCTATCAGTAAGATAGCTATCTACTATATTTATAAGATAAGGTGTGTATTTTAATATTTGACAGATGCTGCCTGTCGCTTGCTGTCTTTAAAGTGTTCGTAGCATTAGACATTTTAAATTTGTGTGTATATTTTCTGCACGATTCCAAGAATTCGAAAAATCGATTGAAGTGAAAAAAAGTAGATATTTGTGTGGTGTTAATACAAGCTCCCCTCTTCAATTGTCAAAGCATTTTGCAAGGCGAATTCATAGAAGGGGGTATATTCCCATCAGCTGATTGCTTGTTCTATCTAACACTTCAGTGGTGAAGGTGTCAAAATGTTTTTTTTTTGTTTACATTTTAAACTTCTTCTACCCATTCGTTAAATTGTTTTCTTCTAATTTTCTCTGACATTTTCAATGCAAACTTCACACAATTTTTTACTTATACGTAGAGTATACCACCTTGAATGAATTCTCCTTAGTATATTGTTATTAATTGCTTGTCCTTTCGATACAAATAATAGAAAATAAATATGTTAAATACATACACGTATATACATATGTAATTGTTTATACCAATTATAGAATTTATTTTTATAAATTTCAAAAAATTAAAACGAAGTCTTAAAAGATGCCGTTTTGAGAAACGCTTTTTGATCGACTATTTCAAAATTTAAAAAAAAAGGTTCTAGGCATGCCGTTGCATCCTCTTAGCAATATGTTTGATTCAAAGAGGGACTGACAAAACCATTGACGTTGTCCTGCACACACACACACAAACACACACACACAAACATAGTTAATAAATAAAATCCTACAAATTGCAAATCCTTCATTTAAAAGCAGCTAATTGTAAAGAAAAAGTGGAGATATGTACATACATACATACACACATACATGTGCATGTACATAGTTATCGATGTTGCGCCACATGCGGCACGCACCTTTTGAACCCACACACTCTCGCACCTGAGATGCCTGCATGTTTACCCCTACAGCGATGAAGTAGGTTTCGACATTGCAACACTGATAATGGCAATGCGGCGCAACGGCACTTTTATGCCAAACTAACAAGCGAGTGTGTGCGTACCTTGGTAAGCGGAATAAAAACAGGGTTCCAAGTGGTAGCGGTTGAAGCCAAATTGGATATTGCTTTGATGATGAATTTGCCTGCTCGAGTGCGAATGCAACTTTGTGACTTCAATAAGAAATAATTGCACATTCTTGTGCGGCCAACTACATGTACGACGACATACATACATACATACATATCATTTATATTTGGTTGTATTTCTGCGCTGTTTCGCATTCAACCAACTATGCAAGAACACCAATTGCACGTTCTTCAATCGATGCGCCGCAATGAGGTGCATGATTTAGTTGTGATTGCCTACCAACTTCAGTGATCACACACACTCACACTCATTTGTGCGTGTGTGTGTGTGTGTGCCCTTAGTCATTCGAGATTCCTTGTTCTCCACACATGGCCGCCACGCTCTGTGTCCATTCGTTCGCCTTTGTTGTTGCCAACATGTGCAACGTTCCGTAGCCACACTTGCAATCCTTTTTTTTGTTGCCATTGGTTTTTCGTTTTTTTTCTAGCCTTCCACGGCCCGCTTGGTGCCCATCATTGTCGTCCATCGGTCTGTGATCGAAGTCGTTTCGTTTGTTCGGCGTATTTTGCATTGCATTGCATTGCAAATTCCTTTTCGGTGTGTTTGTTCTGTGGCTGAACGAAGCATCGAATGCAAGATCGAAGCGAGTGCAAAGCAAATGAAGCCAGCCGAATGGCATTGCTCAGGTGAGATCTTGAAAATGATAAGACCAAGAACGCATACTCTGTTCTCACATACACACACACACCTGCAACATTTGCACAAACATACATATGTACATACATTCATAGTTGTATGCATAATCGTCATACTTGGCGGCGACTTTGTGGCACTGAGCGTTTGTATGTGCACGTATTCCAGTTATGTGGGGTGCTAGTCTGCTTGTCGGTTGCGTCGTCTGTCCGTAATGCGCCTTACAGGAACGTGCTGCGTTTCGGTTCAAGGTGGCTATGCATAGTTGAATATCTGCAAATGCTAAAAATAAATTCGCACCGTGGATTGCTGTTGCAATTTAAGATATCATAGTTTAATTACTTATTTTCTAAGATCTCAAATTGCAATGCAAGTACTGAAAAATATTTTTTTAGGTAAAAAATAAATTTAGAAATCTTCTAATTTTGTGCTGTTAAATGAGAGGTAACTGTTCAAAACATGCACGAATAATTTTACAACGCCGCAAATTTCGAAAAATATTTATGGAAACTATTCCGTTTAAGCAAACGCATCTAAAATATAATTTTCCAACTTTCAAAAACTTTGTCCCACAGTGCCACTTTAATCGCTGCATCAGCGCCACAATTCACTGATTTATTTCTTATTTTCCTGCGGGCTGCTATTCGTATTTGCGCCTGCAGCGAGAGGCGGGTGTGATAGCAAATGACATCAGTTGCAAAGGCGCACATTCTTGTGGATGCAACATATCGTCGGCCGTCAGCGGCAAATGACTGAGAATGGTAATCGCAGCAGCAAGGATAGGTATGAGTTATATGTTTTTTTTTCGATTCTTAGCAGCAACAACCATCCACTGATCGAATAGCGCCGTCTGCTTTGCTTCGAGAATCCAGTTGTTGGGGAGCTGCAAAACTCAAATCGATTCGGTGGCTATTGAATTTCTTGAATCAGAGTACTGCTCATAGTACTAAGCACTCGATGCTCCAAATTTATTTGGTGGGTGAGTAAAAACAAAGACGATCATCTGCACACTTGATATTTGATGTTCAGAGTTCAAGCTCTCGAAAAGTGGTTGTAGGTTGAAGCTGATAAGGTTATCACAGCAATGTCGTTTTTTCCAGCAGTCAGTCCAAATTACGCTTGAGATCATGACTCTTCTTTCAACTATTTGGATTTTAAAACGAATTGGGGAGTATATGAATTAACCATGCTCTGAGTTTGAGCCCGAAATTTTAGCAAACGCCACAAGCCTGCAATGCAAATATTTTCCACTTTGCGTCACCGATGATTTCGATTGCAGTCGAAATCCATTTCCATTTCAGTCAATGTGTCGTCGTGGTATTCATCAAGAATGCCTAGCAGGATTTTTCCCTTTGCTACTTCCGATTGACTAAACATAATGTCAGCCGACGTTTTTAAACTTGCTTGATGTTGCATGCCTCACCTTAAGATTTTGTCTTCTGGTAATTTGGGGGAACGTCCATCACCTGTTTAATTTACACCTATATATATAATTTTTTTTTCCCCTTCCATAACTCCTTTGGCTGCTATTCTTTGATGCAAACCAGCCATGGCGGGATTTATTGTCTGTCTCCCATTTTCTTTGCTGCTATCTTCACACTAGATTGGTGTCCACAAGTGCTTATCCAAACCCAAGACGGTATCCTTGTCTTAGCCCTGCCATCCTCTGCTATAGTCTTTACTACTGCAGGACTAGGGTCGGCTTTTACCATTGGCATGAAATTGGCAAATTAAATAGCTATTTTTTCAAAAGTTTTTATTTCGACTCATAGAAGTTATTTGAAAGAACCATTTTTTACAAACTGAACGTAGGAGGGTGCAATGACTTTCGAATGAAAGAAATTTATGAAAATTTTAATTTTAAAGTTAATAAAAAATAAATAGGTGTAGCTTGTAATAATTGTGTTGTTTATGTTTTAGCGCATTTTAAAGGTAGAAAGCTCAGACTGAAGGCAGCAAAAAGACGTCGAAACTTATTTAAGATCCCTGGAGAAGAACTAGCTTATTATATTTCAGCCATTGTGAGCAAATTCTTTCCCCATGATTGTTGGCGTTTTAACACCATTTGGCTACACTAGCTGTGTATAAGTTTTAAGTGCAGTGTTTTATTAATTAATGAACAGTGAAATCATAAAGAGCTGCTTAAATAAGCACATCCGCTCACATTCATACAAATGAACCAAACATTTGGTGGAAGCAAACTATTTTCTCTAAAGATTTGAACTATTCGCATACTCGAGAAAAGTTTGAAAAATTCTGTTTATATTTGTATGAATGTATGTACATATGTATGTATTTCAGCACCAATCAATTCATGGCAGCAACAATGCAGTGCGAATTAATTGCTCCTCCCGCAGGCACTCCAACCGAGTTCCTTTCTGATCAAGCGAGACTTACACCTTCGATTGTGTTTATGCGCGCGTATGTGTGTGTGTGTGTGTCAGTATGTTTGCACATTAGTAACATACCATATTCACACATACCTAAAAAGATGTACATATAGTACTATAGTACTCGTTTAGCTTCACTTCGTTATTTTTTTTTCCTTTGACGGTGGGAGCCATTTACGGCCGGTTACTGAATGCTAAATCCTTTTGCTTGTTTCTTCATCATTGCGAATTTTGTTGGCTGAAAAGGCAATGGCGCTGCCTGCAATGCACCAGCGGCTGCGAAGCAACAATAAAAAAAGTAAAAAAAAAATAGTAACAACAATAATATGCGATATTTTTTTTTCATGGCAACGTTCACAATGGCAACTGCCACAATAAGCATAAAGTTGACGCCACGAAGCTGAGCGCTCGCTCGACACTTCTGCGGTCCACTAGAACCCTCCCCGCCAACCGCCGCTTTTGTAAGATTTTATTTTTACTTTGCGCACGCCAACATATCTAGCACTCGCTCCGGATGTTGGAAGCTGAATGCGGAGAAGGTCTTGGCATTGGACAAACTGGATGCGACGCGACACATCGCTGCTGTTGCCATGCAACAAAGTTGTGGAATTTCGCTCCACCGCAGTTGTTGGTTTAGTTATTTTATTTATTTATATATGTATGCCTCGTTTCGTTTCGTGTTTTTTTTTACGATAAATACTAAAATGCAGTGCTGTGTATGTAAAGTTTAAGGCTTTGTGTGCAGATTTTATTTTTCATTTAGCTTTTGATTCGTTTTGGTTAGCTCCGCCGTTCGTGGCTTGCGTAGGCCTGGCCATTCTTCTTCGTCCTTAAGAATCTCGCCTTTGTTGGTGTTGTTCGCTGACAAGTTTTGCATTTGAAAGCTGGTCGATGGGATTATTTATTACTCGTAGCGCTTCAATGCCTTGCTTTAAACCACGCTCGTTTTTATTATTGCAGCAAGGTATGTGACAACAAGATTTTACGCGATTTCTTGGAAATATGTGCACAAGCACCAGGAATATGCAAATGTTTTGAGGCATTCGGGAAATGTGAGAGAAAATCTAATTTTGTGATGGAATGTTAAGTGAATTATTTCGTAGTTGCACAATATCGCTTACGAACCAGGTGCACATGCACGCAAAAATGTTGTCGTTTGAGCGGTGTCGGTTAACAATTTGCTAACTCGATTTCACTTGTTGTAGATGTAGTTTTGCAAACACTTCGACTGTTATCAAGGGTGTCATTAACAGTTTCGTTTCCGAAGGTTTAATTTTTGATGTAATTTTTTCAGATGAGTCCACCATCTCCCAAACCACACTGAGCACATTCTTCGTTAAGTAGAATCCTTACTTTCGTAATGCAGCTGAAATGTTTCTAGGTGCTGTGAAATAATCCCTTTTTAACTGACCACAAATACAATGACAGTTTGATAGACGCCCTCGGGATTTGCATTAAAATCCCTTCTGTAAACCGATCTCGAAGGCCCGTTTTTATCATCTCGGTTTAAGCGCTTATCGGAATGAAAAGTGCCGGGTAAGGTACATAGGTTAATAGGTAGATGTAACTGTCACTGAAAACCAGCGACACACTTTAGTCATTAGTTAGAATTCTTGACCAATCTCGTCAAGTGCCTTAAGTCTATAGCACCCATTTCTTCGAGGTCATTATAAAGAGGTGCCTCTAGAAAGCGTAGTCTGCAACTCGCGAGCGCTGGACATTTGTATAGAAGGTGTAGAACCTCTTCTACTCTTCATAATTTGTGAACTTCTACTGCATCTGTAGATGGAGATGCCTGGCGTGATTACCTAGAAAACAGTGCCCTGTTAGAGCGCCAATTAACTACTTGGGATTTAGCATCCCCTTTAAAGGAATATAGACAACGCGATCGTCTACGATCCCATTTGGCTCTAGTCTGCACCCAGCTGTCATTTGCACGAGCACTAGCAAATTCTATTAAAATCAGCTTACAAGTACCAAAGGACATACCCTTGCGTCCTTTACCGAGAAGAATCTGCTTGGTTGTTCTCTCCCTCGTAAGTTCGCTAAACAGAGGCCGGGAACGTAAATGAAGTTAAAGCTGTTCTGCTTAGCCATCTCCAGTAGCGATCGACGACAGTTCAGCGCCGGGTAAGATTAATTAATCACCAGTAATTTTAAGCAGACACGGAGCAAACGGTCTCACAACGAAATGGCCTTAGGAAAAAAAAAATGCTTAACCCATTTTTTCTCAGAATTTAAACGATGCCAGAGAACGTGCTCTAAAAAGCTTACTTAAAAAGTGGCGCCTTCTTTACAACTTTATTTTTGATATTTGTTGGAACGATTTTCCGTCATTCGTTGTCAAGTTTGGTTTGGAGACAAACCGGTTTCGGCGTTGCGCCATCTTCAGCGTCAATTTCTTTCTCTTTATTTTTACTTTTTCTAGTTTCGTTCTCAACACAGAGTATAAATAGACTATGAAGCTGGAGCGTATGGACCTTAAAAGCTTTGCAGTTATTATACGAACTTGCACCGATTATTTTTTAAAATACGCGTTTGTACTCAATCATATTACCGAAATTTTCACCACATTTGAAGTCGTCAAACTAACATTGCACACCAGATTCAATAGTTCACACAGCTGACGATGCACTGGGGCAAGCATCTTGCCATATCTTTCACAATTTGCTCAATCGATGCTATGAAATCTCAAGCAATCATAAAAGAAATCGATTTTATTGAGATTCACTCGTCCGGATGTTGGCCTGTCATGGCCAGTAGCACGCAACCCATCATATCACAATCAACCAGCCATTGACAGCATGGACACACACACACACACACACGGTGACACAGACATAGCAAAGCAAGCAAATAAATGGCAATTGGGATGACGATGATGGAGGGAAAGATCGATTGCACTGAAAGATGGGCGAGCAATAAGCTGGCTGTGTTACAAGTAGCAGTGGAACTGAACCTCCAACCCTCCGCAATATCGAAGCTGCCATTGTAACCGATAACGACCACCGCTTCTGGCACAAAGCGAACACACTTTACCAGATATATCATACATTCGTACGAGTAGGGTATAGATAAGCGATAAGAGTATGTGTACAGCTGAAATGATGAACTAGCTCGCTGGGTGAGTGGCTAAGGGGAGTGCGTGGTTGAAGATGTTGCGATTGTGGAACCTCAGCGGGCAAACATTCAATACATTGACATCGATGCCGATTCATGCATGAAAATTCAATCTCCTGTGTCGGACAAACGCACACCTGCACACGCACACGCTGCCACTAACAGTGCAATTTTGATAAATTCACGCGGATTTTGTAGGTAGGGAAAGCAATGGAACGGCAGGCGGCTTTGCACTACACTTTGATGAATTAAACGATTTTTGCGATTTTCCGATTTTGCTCTTGCGTCTGCAGCGGAAACCATGCGAAAGCACTGCGTTTGTATTGTTACATGCAACATGGCTTGTTGCAACTATGGCTCAGACGAGCTGATGGATGTGGCATGGCTGGTCGATTAATCGCTTATGTATGTGTGTATGTAGGTATGTATGTAGGTAGGTGGTTGCTTCGATGAGAAATGCGAGTTCTGTGTTGGTTGATTCTTTTGTTTCGGTGGCAATCAGATGCGGTATTGGGCAAAAGGTGAACTAACGAAGATATTCATATACATATGTATGTATGTATGTTGGTATGTAAGTATATTTGTGACTATCCATCAATGGCTGGAAGAGCGGCCAGTCGAATGGCAGTGCAAACTGGAGTACAACTCATTGGAATCAATAATTCCGCAATGAATCTTCGCGTATTGAGAGGGTAACGGGGAATTGTTTTGAATGATGGTCCAGATTCATGCTTTACTATCGTACATACAGACACATATGTATGTACAAACAAACGTATGTACATACCTACAAATGATGAATGTAGTTGGACAAAATCACCTCCTCACCTGAACGAAATTGCACAATGAATTGCATCTTCCAATGCAACTGAAAGCGAAAGCTTTTTAAGGGAGATGCTCTCTTGAATTAGGAGTTTTTTTGCATTTTTCTGGTTTTATAAAATATATAAGGCGGTATGTCAGATCTAGCAAAATCAAAATTTTTATTGATAATTTCATTAAATAAATGAAGTGTTATTTCGATATTTTATTAAACAAAAATTTTAATTACCAGGATCCGTGAGTGTGAAAATAATCTTTGATTCAGCGTTTTACAAACATAATTTTGTTTTGGAAAATGAATCAAAAAAATTTGATTAACTATAAAAAAAATAAAGTTAAACGATTTTTCTTCATTTCTTTTTCACATTTGGTTTAAAGACCGGTTTTTGACGGTGTGCTGCATATATTCAGTGGAGTTTTCCGGATTCTTAGGGCCAGTTTTTCAGTGCTGGTTTAAACTCAGTTTAAACTAAGTTTAGTTAAACTTAGTTTAAATTTAAACTTAGTTTTCTTGCGCTAAATAAAATTTGTTGCAACCGAAACGAAATAGTCAGCACGAAGTTTAACTGTGCGCAATCGGCCGTTTAAACTCAGTTTAAACTCCGTTTAAAGTTGACTGAAAAACTGCATACTGAGTTTAAACTTAGTTTAAACGACAAACAGAGTTCAACTTGCACTGAAAAACTGGCCCTTAGTAAATAAAGCACTATTGTTTTTATATTGATCAGGGAGCACACAAGCAGGAGTAGCGAGAGTCGAGAGATACGTGAGACAGTAGCGGAGTTGAAAGCGTTGATTGGTTGTTAAAAGTATTGAAAGCGAGCCGTAAGTAGAGAGAGGCGGTTGTTAGGTGACTGAAGTGAAAGTGAGAAAAGAGAGGGATCTATTGTAAGTGTGAATTAAGGTATGTGATTGTCAGAAGACGAACCAAGAATGATAGAGAAGAAGACTGCGCCGTTCCAAAATGTGTGACGTCAACATAGTGAATGACCGAAAGAGAATAAAAATGGAAGAGCGACCGCAGAAGAGTATTGCCAATTTGGTAATTTTTTACCAAAACTAAAAAATTTCAAACTTTTAACTTTTGCATACACGAAAAACTTAACCCAAAAAAAAACAACAACGATTATTGTATTTTATAAGTGTTGGTTAAACTCAGTGTATAACTAAAACAAAGTACCTAGTCAGCAAACAGCTGAAAGGTTAGATTAAATTCAACTCTACAATATCGGCCGTTTAAAGTTGACGGAACAACTGCATACTGAGCTTACACTCAGCTTAAACGACAAACAGAGTTAAACTTGCACTGAAAAGCAAGCACTTTGTAAATGGGCTACATGTAAATACATATATATGTGATTGTACCTTAATGTAGATAAATATTAAAAAAAAAAGTTGAAGGTTTTGACGAGTTAAACGAATTTTGGTAATATTTTTCTGGGTTTGGTAGTTTTTTTGTAGAGTTTTGGTATTAAATTAAAATCTTTGTAGCATCGCTGTCACTATCTTGACGTCATTCAACTGTTAAATCAGAAAAGTTTTGAGTAACGGTACCCCGGAAGGCTCAATATTCTTCTCTATCCTTCTTGGGGATCTATGGTGGGTATGATTTCAGAGGTTTGGTTAGCAGATGGCGAGAAATCATGAATAATTTATTCGTTGCAGTGAAATATTTTTTGTCTTGTTTTGCTTAAAATAAAATTGAAATAATCTTTTACTTTATTTCTTATTGTTCTTAAATATTTTTTGAATTTTGAGTGGTCGAATGAACTTGTTAGGAATGAGTTGATATGAATTGATCAGCATGAATTCCAATAGAACGAGCGCATTTAAGGCTCCACTTAATTTAGCTATCGCAACTCAAATTAGGGAGTCTGAATGGAGGGAGTTGCAGCTCAGCCATTTATATAGAAACTTAAAGTTTAATACTAATTATCTTGAAAATATTTTGCGGCATTTGCATCGCGGCACTGCATAGCTGATGGGCTTAAATTCCACTGGCACAAATTGCAAATTCTTTATTTCTTTGAGCGGAAGATCCCAGTTCCAGTTTCTTGACAATAATCTGTGCAATGCAAGCTTTGTACCTGTAAGAGCTGCAGCTACGCTTTGGTCGAGTTTGCAAATAAAGCGTTAATTTCACACATTCCAACCGCACAGGCACAAAATAACAACTATCAGAGGCAACTACATAAATATCTGTTGAGCAGAGTAAGTGCAGCATGGTTTGTTACATACAAACATACATCCATATGTATATGAAGCAAGAATGCTGCGAAACCAAGGCAGCTCCTCAAACCCCCTTCCTTCCTCTCCCTCCCTCAGCCTCTTTCCAAACACTGAGCCTGCACCTATACAATTACACTAGCTTCTCCAATTTCAACAAAGAAGACAACGCGAAGAAGAGCAGCCACTCTGGCAGCCAATAGTTAGTCAACTGCAAAGCCAAAGGCCCATAAAGAAGAAAATGAAGAAACTTAAGCAAAATGAAAAAAGAAATACAAGCGATAATACACAAAAATGCAATGCAAATAAAATGAAACTAACTATGCCGCTGCTTCGTCGTTATTTGCCTCACCGCCTTCCTGCTGTCGTTCCTTCGTATTTTTCAGGAATGCCTGAACTGAGAATCATCATCCCAAAGTGCGGCAGCCAACCTGGAACCTGTTAGACCAGAAAATGTTGGGCATTCACACAGCCAAAAGCGAACACACACACACACACACACAAACATTTTCTTATAAATTGGAATAACGCACAGGTGAAGAGGAGGACGAGCGCTTCGCTTTGCTTTTGGTTTGCTTAGCTTTAGGGTCAGGGCTTGAGACATAACCTGGAACGAAGTATAAGCCTAAAGATATATATGTATGTTTGTGTGTTTGTAGGTGTGTGTGTGTGTGTGTATGTGGCGACTTGCTAGTTGGTAATACGAATCGCGCTGCCGCCATAAAAATGCGAAATGAGATCGGTAAAGGAGCAGAGCTGCAGAACAATGAAAAGACGAAACACGAATCTTACAGCATTTTTTCTTAGTTTGTACCTTTGTAGTTGCAGCTTCTTGCCTTCAATACTTTGTTTTGAATCGTGTGTAAAATATATTTACATACGCATACACATACATACATACATGTGCACATACATTTGCAGGTATGCATCCACAGATTCTACATATACATACATACTTGTTAATAGGTGTATGGAACACTCATATTCATATTCACATTCAATAAAAATATATTCTTTGCGCAATCGCAACCACGAGAAAGTGGAAAAAAATAATAACTTTGAAAATAACCTCCACCTTGGGATAAAAGCACGCGTTTTTTTATTATAGCCCCTTGGCATAAACGAACAAACACTAAACCCATCTAAAACTTCAACTCAGGTGCAGTTAAAAATTCGCAGAACCCAAAATTCACAACTTATTACTCTAAACATTAAAATATCCAATGCTATCTCGCAACGGGCTCTAATGAACTGAATAAAATTTTGTATGCAGATAGTCTCCAGCAATTTGAACCTATTTACCTAAGTGTTGCTACTTAACATTTTTTTATGAAGTTGCCACATATTTTGTTTTATTAATAAATTAAATGATATTACGATATGAATATCAAATTTACTATATTTTACATAGTTTTAATATAAAAAACCTTTAGTAGGGTTACCACCTATACAGATTAAAAAGTGTTTGTTAAAAAATTTATTTTTATAATTAATGAAGCACTAGCTGCCAGGGCTATCGGCTGTTAAAAAATGATTTCTAGAGATGAATACATTTGACGACATCTGATGCTATCACCAAACGGCTCAACATATTTTGATACAAATTTATATGTGTGTAGAGATGTACGTGTTGCCGCTAAGAAGGTGTTTATAAGGTTGCCACTTATTTTATATAAGTAAAAATTACAATATGCGTAGCAAATGAAAGATATTTTGTACATTTTTAAACCAAAATTATTTTTGAGCACAGTTGCCACCTATCCCAAAATTTATGTTTTTTATTTAATTAATTATTTATAGGGATACATACATATGTACATACATATATTGTAATATTGTGATTTCTTATGGAACTGAATAGCATTTTCTAATATCGAACAGCTAGATGTTGCCACTAAGAAGATTTATATAAATAAGGTAGCAATTTATTTTAAATAATTTTCAAATAAGGTGAAAGTGCCAAATGTTAGTGCCCATTAAAGATTAACGATTTTTTACTCATCTTTGGTAAACAAAAATTTATTTTAGTTGCTACCTAACTTTAGAAAATAATTTTAATTAATTAATTATTTTAAAAATTAAAAATTGAAAAGCAAATTGTTAATGTATAAAATCAGAGAGGTATAATAATTCAGCAAAATTTTTTATTCAATAGTGTTGTCGCCTAATTTTGTTATGCAATAATTAAAAAATGTTGCAAAAAAGCATAGCAGAAAATTAAAAACATTTTGAAACTGAAAAATGTTTGAAAATTTGTTTAAAGTTTTTTTTTTATTTTTACTACAAAGTTGGGCTATGTTTTAATGGAAATAACCAAAATAAAGTCAGCTATTAAGTTGGTTCTAACATAAAAATTATTATAACTGCGTGCTATTTAAATCGAATCAAAGAAAAGTTGTAAGATGGATTATATCGAAGATCAGTGTATGCTGACCTTAAGTAATTTGTGAAATATTGTTTCAAAAGAACTTTCTCAAACCAAACTCGCCTTTGAATTACCCTTTGGAACACTCTGATTATTCTAGACTAAATTAAAACTACAAAGCCTCGTATTAGAACCCTCAATAAATCTCTGCTAACCTCAACAGGCATCAAGTTAAATAATTTTGTTTTCTGTTTTTTTTTTTTAATACACAAACCGAAGGCAATCTAATATTTTGTCAAACCATGCTCATACAGAAGACTTTTGTTTTGAGCAAGACTTTCAAAGGTCACAAACGAGATGTTAGTGCACATTCCAAATTTATTATAAATAGATTTTAAAATTCATAAAAATCCTCACGTATCGCCATCACTAAATCACCTTAAATCAGCAGCAAAAAAATAAATTTCGTTTTATTGTTTGTTTGTCTCGTTTACGTTGTCACTACGTCACAGTTTCCTTTTCTCTTCTTCAACGCTACGTTTCTGCAGCTTTTACTTAGCGACGTACTAACTTGCAAAACTTTACAATCTCGTTGTTGTTGTATTGACATCTTGTTGGGTATGCGTGCTCTGGTTTATGACTGTCACACCGTCAATTGCCAGGCAAACCTCCATCCGTGCAGGAGGTACACAGACATACATACATACATACCAATGTGATTTTATGGACGAGCACAGGGCCTTCCGAAATAGAGCAAAAGCAACACTAGCAAATACAGCAACTACAAAAGGTTTCATATTATAAATTATAGCTTTATCTTAATGATGTGGCAGCTTTTTAATTTCACATCAACTTTTTGATGTTTCCTCCTGCTGCCATCAGCCCATTTCATTCTGATGCAAGTTGTGTTTTATTTTAGTTTTCGCTTTTGTTTTATTCCTTCATACCTTCGGGGTGCTTAAGTCTGACTCAGTGCACGTAGTTAAGAAAAGGAAATAGTTGGCACTATGCACATCCCGTGATTACTCACTAATGGAGCCTGCGAAATGTGTGAGCATCGAAAGAAGTCGAACAGGAATGTGTGCAAATGGTCGGATGATGAAATGAGTACATATTTCACTTTGCGGTTTCGTGGCTTATTTCAGAATAACATTTTTTAATAACTAGCTGATTCCAATTTAGCTCTGCGAGTAATAAATTAAAATGAAGTTCACTGTAATAACTAAATTCGCTTTTGTAATGAAACTTAAATTTTTTCACACTTTGGTATTCCTTTGAAATACGATCACTTCTACGAATTGCTTACGATTAAGTCTAGTCACAGTCCTAAGTGATACGATGTTTGTATTAAAAATTAAGTTAAAGTAATGCCTCTGCTATTGGCATACATTATTGGTTTCGCATAGATAATAGTAAATCAGTACACGGAAAGTGTTTGAAATGAGGTCACCGTTAGCCTTTAGGATTTTTTTTTTTAATATCAAACGATCAGACGCTGAATCATTCCTAGCCCTTATTAGCACAATAAGAAGTTTCGCGTGAACTTATTTTATTTTCCATTTATAGTCACCATAGAAGGAACTATAATGTCATCTGTTATTACCTACAGCTTTCGAAAGCAGTTAAAAAATTAAAATCGAAATGTTTGCATAAATTTAAGGATATACTGACGACTTGAGATCTAATCAGAGAAGTCAAAGCTGCTAACTACAATAGACTTCATTTAAGGCGCTGAAAAACTTCTCCTGAAAGTAATTTTAAAGGAAAGATTTAATAACTTAAATTATGAACGTTTTATGGAACTCGTTTGGCGATTTCTTCGACTTTACAAGATTACTGGACCTCAATCTTCCTCTGTAAATCCTCAAAGCACAAACTGTGTTCAATGTTCGTAGATTAGAGAGTTTTAGACAAAATCGAAAATGGATGAAGCGGGTACTTTTCGGTGTAATATTTTGTGATTTTACTGTAACGAATAGATTTTATTCGATGCATGAACCAATTCAGATGAAATGAAAATTTCAATTTGATGTTTTTGGTAAACTTAAAATATTTTTGCCACAAGCCTTATGCCTGTTTACCGAAATTAAAAAAAAAAGTTATGTAAAAGGTGGTCAAAATATTAAAAGTGCATGTTGAAAGTTGTCCACTTATGTGTTTTGCTTGTGAACCAATAGAAATTATTATCTGTCTTATCTTGAGATATTGAAGATATTGAGAATATTGGCATTTTTTTTTTTTAACAATGGCTTTACGAACAATGGAAATTTGGAGCGATCGATATTTGACAGTATATACATACATATATTTTTTAACATTTATTCTTCTGAATTATTTTATGACAAAATATTAGAAAAATGCATAAAATTAAATGTGAAAGGGTTCCTGCAAGTTTCAAATAGTCGTATTCTATGTTGATCGCTGGTTTTTGACATTTGATTTTAGACATTTGGCGAAATTGTTAAAAATGAACGGCAAACTTTTGTCACTTGAAACTTTCACACTTTGAGCTAAATAATTTTTCAATAAATAAACTATTTGCAATTTCTTATTATAAGTTTCTTGTTGATAAAAAGATTTGAAGGTATGTAGTTGGGTCAAATGACAGCTATCTCTATTTTAATGTATGTAGATTTGTATATCAATTTATATTATATCGATATTGACATATGTATGTGAAATCTCTTCCAAAAAAAAGTATAAAAGATTTCTGCAGCTTTTTACAACGCCACCACTGTATTGGTCATCACACTTCTAACCAATTACCGGCATTTTGGTCCGCAACGAACACGCAACCACAACCACATCGAACATAAACAACGAACATGCTCGATCAAAACCGCCGGATGTTGGAAGCCATCTGCAGCGAACAATTGTCGCTTTTCAAAACTAAACGTAAACGAGTTGTCGGAGCGTTTGGACGTGCCTCCATACAGTAGCGCAGATTGTACGCAAGCAATCCGAGTAAAATCATATTACTTATACACACATGTGCACATAAAATAAAGCAACAAAACAAAAATTAACAAAGTGAAAAAAGGCAGCAAACGAAGAGCCGAGTGCTCTGTGAAATGCGCAAAGTTTAAATTTAAACAAAGTTAGAAGAGCCAAAGGCAAATAGTGATGTACAAAAAAAAAAATTAAAATAAAATAAGCAACAGAATCGATGCATGAAATACAAGCAAAAAGCCAGAAGCAAATTTACAATAGCGCAAAGCAAAAGCACAGTGATTGACGAGCGTCGGCCGTCTAGCAATAAAATCTGAAAGAAAAAAAATCGCAAAATTTATTGTTGGAAAGTTAGTGTTGAGTGGATTTGAAAAGTAAATACATACCTTCTTCATATGTAATTATTAAAAAAGTATACGCGAAACGGAGTGTATTTTAGCGTGCAGCGTTTGTAAGAAAGCAAATGAAAATTATGCAAATCGCGTTGAATTGGTGCTAATTGATTTTTTATTGTTTTCGTATTTCGTAAAGTGCTGCCGCACTGACCAACAATCTTCCGCATTAACGTTTTCTTTGTGTGCTTTTTAAGTGCTTTTTGTTTCGCTATTGTAGACGATTATGTCACAATTCGATAGGCGTTTTTATTGCTCTTTTTCGAACGAGCAGAAATAATACGCAATTTAAAAGAATTCTAGCAAGAACTAAGTAAAAAAACAAAAGTTGAAAAGCAAAGATTAAAGATTAAAGTGCTGCTACAGAGCAAAAAAAAAAACCCCGACGTCAGTTTCCAACGCATTCACTTTGCTACAGAACACATCTCGGAGGTGCAGTGCGCGTCAGTGGACATGAGCTAAACGCTTATGAAAAATTAAAGTCTCCTTCCACTCCGCATTTTCTTTCGCAAGCTACGCAAAGTAGAAACTCTATTTAGATTCTAAAAGCGTTCCCTTTAATGTACTTGTTCGCACATTAAATTCGTACGCTCACGCAAATACAGACATAGCAGCTTGTATCTATAGTTAGAGCGCGCGCGCGGTCGACGAAATCGTAAAGCGTGTAGACCACAATAACAAAACGTCAAGAGAATAATCAGCCAACAAGTCGACAACGGCGAACAGCGCCCGCCACGAACAAGTGAAATAAAACAAAACGTCGTTGGTTTGCCATTCATACGTTTGAGCGCTTCTTCTTTCCGTGCAGCCGCGTCACCGCGCGCACCGCGCACTATCCGCCAGATAGGCACACAACCAAACGCACGAACGAGCGAGCGAACGATCTGTTATAATTTTTTTCTTTTGTATCTTTCACTCGGTCGTCGCTGAGATATCGGCGCGTTGTATTATTTATGTGTTTCGTGTGTTTCGTGCGGTCGTTGGACGCGTTCATCAAATTGGATTAGACGCACATAGGTAAATAGACGGGGCGGCGTGTATGGGATAAAATATCTGGCAGAAGCAAAGAAGCAGTCGAAGTAGAAGTAGGAGTAGAAGAAGGAAAACGAAGTAGAGTTGTTTGTCGTTGATCGCCGGTCGCTGGTAAATTGGCCACGCACGATTAGCTCGCTGTAAACAAATTGCCGCCGTTTGGCTGATTTGGCCGCTTGAATGGATCGCTAAAGTTTGCGCTGATGTGCACATGACTGCCAGATGAGCAGCTGCGTACATAAAAGCAATAAAATCAATAAAGTGCTATTTTTTAACCAATTAGAAGGCCTATTCATTCAATAGAAGCTATCACCTTTTTGCAATTGGCTGCACGTTGAACGCAACGAGTGTTGCACGGTCCGCGCTGAAGCTATTTTTAGCTGCTCTGACAAGCGTTCGGAAGCGCCTCGACCGCGCAACACTTCATGCGTCAGCCTGACGGTCACTAGCGCTTAAAATACATACATATGTTTGTATGTTTGTATGTACGTAGCTGGCAAGTGGCCGAACGCCGGCTGATCCGTTGCATTTGACGCGGAAATAAAGTGCAAAGCGAGTAATCGAAGCGGAGCACAAACGATTTAATACAACTGCAAACACTACAGAATTATCAAACCTTTACTAAGTGCACGTGTACCTATCATCGAATGAAGAGAAAATCAATTAGCGCCAACTGTTTTGGTGCGCGCAAAAGTTACAACAACAAATATGATTAGCGCGGATTTTCACAAATTCACAATTTTGAACGCAATTTTGTGTCGAGCGACCGCATGTGGCAAGTTGTGAAATAAAAATTTGTGCGAATGTTTTTTTTTTGGTAGAGTGCTAGGCTGGCGCTACCTGCAAGACGTGTTTTTAAATTTCAGCACGGCGTATCGAGCTACAACGCTTTGTTTTTGAGATTTAAATTTTTTTTATTTTACGCTTGTGTTTTGTTAAAAAAAATAGTTACAGTAGAAAATTTAATAGTTAATTTAAAAAAATTTATATTAATTGGCAAACGTAAATCTCAAACCGGTTACTTCTTTTGTATTTATTTCAGTTTATGGTTTTTTTTTCCAATTTCGAGCCATTTTAAAGCGGTGATTTGTTAACTATTTGCATAGTTGAAGATCAAAAGCGCATGCCGACATTAAACGCCAACAAAAACTTAACTTAAAGCAACACTAACAAATTATATACAAACAAACCTACAAATACGCATTGGAAACATCGCTTTTCTGCGAGCCAACGAACAACTTTTAAAGCCACATTAAGGCACTACACAACAAGAACAACAATCAACAGCAACGCAGCCCCTCAAACCATTCTTCATTTAGCGTTGTTCGCTGACACACACACACACACACACACACTAAGCCATAATGGCCAACTCTGCCAAAGTTGGCAACCGGAATGCTGCAACAGCGCCAACGGCTCTTGCCACGAAGCCCCCAAGCAGACATCGCCGGCAACTGCTGTTGCTGCCTCTGCATCTACGCCCGCTAATGCAACTCTGCGTCGCTTTGTTAGTGGCCAGCAGTTGTCTGGGTTTGCCATCGGCCGTCAGCGCGAAAAATCTCGAAGGCCATCATCTCCACGCACATAATGAACAACAACAACAACAGCTACAGCAGCAACACGCACACCATCATCGACGACGCCTGCAACGCGACTCTAGCAGCAAAATTTTAAATACACGCGAACAATGCAACAGCGTCAGGGATTACTTCGACTCGATCGACATACAATTGAATGGCAACTTTGAGGAGAAAGGTAAGTAAGTCCCCAAATGTTTTGCAAACAAAACAAGAAGTAGAAGAAAAACGGAAAAGCAGATAGTAACTAAGTGCTTTCCAACTAACTAACTAACTAACTAACTGTAAGCTTAGCGTATGCGCAAGCAGCGCTCAAGTGAAAAGTGTAGCTGTGTCGCTAATGTTTGGCGACGATGGGTGCGGCCAACGTACACATTTCGTTTATGGGGGTAGCGGGGTGTTATGATGTGGGTGTAACGTTAAAGTGCATTTAATGAAATGTCAATGAAAAGTTGTCACTTTGAGCGCTAAGCTACTGTCTTGTTGTTTGCTGAGCGATTAAGTGGCGCCCAGTGGAGTTTTGAGCGCACAACTTCAGCTTCAACTCAACCACTGAGAAATCGTGTGACTACGAGTGAGATGGCAGGAAAGAAGTAATTTTAAAAATTGTTAAATTAATTGCAAAGTTGCAATTGCGTTTGCGATAAAATCGCAAAGGAAGCAAAGCAACACATTTGCAAGACACTGCAGATATAAACAGGGAAACAGGAAAAATACGAAACATATTTTTATTTCGCCAAACTGGTTACGCTTCAACGCATACACTTCAAAGCGTTGTGCGAAAAAGTAAACTCGCTGCTGTGGCAAATCGGCAGCGCAGCTCTGTGAAATTGTGAGTTTGTGCAAAATGCGCGCATTGGTGTTGGTGAGGGGAGGGGGCTCGGTGCAGTGCGGGCGTTGGTGGCCCACCTTCAACGACTGCAGCGCTAAGCGAAGAAATCGCGCCGTTGGGGGTGCAGCGAAAGAGTTGGCCGAAGCTTAATAAAAAAAAAACCAAAAATGTTCTTTGACTTGCTTTCAACGATTTTTATTTTTTAACATTTGCTTTGAGTTCACCGGCAAGCATTTTCATCCAATTTTGGTTTCCATTAACTACTTTACCATAGTTGCTAGTATGTGCACGGGTTTGTAAATGCTCTTTTATAGAAGGCAGGAAGGCAGGAAGGCGAAAACTATTGTTTCAGTTCGCTTAGATAATTTTGTGATGAGTGAGAATTTTTATTTTTATGCCAGCTTTCCTTCTCTTTCTGCTCTTTCTTGTATAAATCTAGTCTTAAATTTCTGACAGAAGTTTTAATCCGCAGACAATACTGCAGAATTGTTTCCAATTTTTGTCGCTGCAAATGCGAATAGAAAGAACGTTGTTCTGCATTCTGTTTTCTCTTACAATCCTATTAAGAATGTTTCAAGGTCACTGCACACGAAACTTGGGCTGAATTTTTTCGAATGTATCATTTACGAAACATTTATGTACCAGCGATTTGCTGTTCTATTAGGTTTTTTCTTTTTTGGTATAATACGCACATTATAAATTAGATGAAAAGAATAGTCAATATTGAATTTAAGTTATGATAAAAACCGCAAAATAATTACCATTGTTGTAAGGGTATGTGATGCGACAGTGTTTTCATTTATTTGACGAATGCCGGAAACTTGTTGCAAACAACACCAAAATATCTTTTATTTTCTAAACATGAAAAATCTATAAAAATAACGTGAATTTTCGATGTAAAACAAATTTGAAATTATTTAAAGTATGGCTATGAAAATAATTTATGATAAAAAATTGGAAAATTCTTCTAAAGAATAGTTAACTTAGGAAATAAAGCCCCTGAGCGTTATTAACTTTTCGGGAAGGATATACAAGCTTTCTTAATTTCTTTTGTTTATAGGCGTTATTTCACTTCCGAAAGGCAATAACGCACGCGTTGATATTTTCTAACAAAAAAAAAAAAAAACAAAAAAAATAATCCTCTTGGGCGTTTTTTAATATTTGTTGCGGTTCTTGTTTTATCTTTAGAATGCATCCAGAGCCCTCTGTTTTATCCAAATACTTGATCAAAACAAGCTTGTTGGTCTTAATAAGCAAAATTTTATTTTTCCTTTATTATAAGAATAAATTTAAATTAACAAATTTCAATGCATGTATTTAAAACATTAATATGTATGTATGCAAGTTAAATAATTCAAAGTTTCAAAAAAAAAAGTAAAATCTAAACAAATATTTATGTCGATTGTCGAACAATTTGACGGCAAATTGGACATAAAATACTTGTACGTATATTACCATTTAAAATAATACCCCTACTGAGGAAAAGTTGTTTGTATCCACATTGCGGGACAATACTAAAAGTGGCGTCCATCAAATAATTTCTCTCCAGATGTGCTAATGGCTAATCGTTGGTGACATGAATATCATACTATATGCAAAATTCTTCTCTATTATTGTCTCCTTGTGAAATAATTTGGATTCGGCTAGTGAGATTTGTTAAAATTTTGATTTATATGTAGCAAATTTCAGCAAAATAGAGTGATTCATTTAAAAGAAAAAAAAAAAAAAACACCCAAGGGCATTGGTTCCTTTATTTTTAAGAAAAAAAGCACGCGGCCATTATTGCCATTCGAAACATTGTCCGCAGCGTTTTTTGCTTTTTATTTAGGAAATAAAGCCCGAGGGCGTTTTTGTCACACAAAATGGAAGCTTAAAGGTTATGAGGCCTAAGAAAAATACACTTTCATTTTTATTTTTCTAGTCATATGTACATACATAAACTTTCAACATTACTAGTTATGGTAGATGGATTGTGGAAATTTAGTGGTGACACGCTTTTATTTCCAAAAAATTTCCAAAATTTATTTAAAGTAATTTTGTTAGGATAGCGCTGAAAAAGCAATTGGAATTAGGCAACTGCGAATTTTTGATTTTAGAACTTCACGAAACTTGCGACACCTTTTTGAGTTGGTTAATTATTAAAGTTTTTATGTGTTTGCAAAGTTTCGTGCTTCATTCTCTAATACTTTCCATAGGGCTTGGATCAGCATCAGCCAACAAAGAAATAAAGAACCCTAAAAAACTCTCGCTTTCAAAAATTCGAAACATTGTTATGACCCCTCAATTCTTAATAATTGTCTCACTGTGTCTCTTTTCAAACTGTCTGTTCAAAATGCAAAAACTTTATTTGAAAATTATGTGAGACCACAATGTTTAAAGTGTTCACAATGACCTTCCCACTCAGTTTTCACGTATCGTTTGAAAGTAAACTTCGATTTACTTAACGAAATTGTTGTTGCTACTTTGACAATCACTAACTTACGCTTCCGCACTTTTGTTATTTTTCCATTTGCCATTTCCCTTGTTTTCATTTTTCTCTTAAGACCAATTGAATTGACTACAAATCTGTTGTTCTCGAAAAGTTTCACGAAGAACGGGAACTAATTTATAGCTATTTAGAAGGAAGTGAAGAAAATGCCAGCGTATGCTTTGCTATGGAATAAAGAATGGAGGGCCGAAGAAGGAGAAAAGAAAAATCAAATTGGAAACGCTACGTAAAACTTGTTAAACTTCGATAAAATTTGCTATTGATGCCAATTGTTAGCGTTGCAGCTGCAGCACAGTTCGATTTTATGAAGTACAAACAAACGAGTTTTGGCTGTGAAGGTCAGGTCAATTGTAGATGAGTAAATCAACGACAAACGCTTCCATAAAAACAACAAACTTCAACTAAGAAGTATTCTAAGCTCCGCAAAGCGAGGGGAGAGCGCAGAAAACCAACCAAGGAAATTGGCTTGCAAGTTGTGTCCTAATAAGCGATTGTTTGGAGCGCCAGGCAAGCAGGACAGCAATGGCTGGCGATTGTTGGTTGTTGGTTGTTGGTTGCCAGTTGCTGCTTGCCGGTTGCCGGCGGTTGTTAGTTGTGGTTTCATAAAGTTAAGAGCGTCAAGTTAAAAGTGCTTTATAGTATTTCAACTTAAATTGGATAAAAGTTTGTGTTGTTGGATGTGAAAAATTATCGCTCTTTCATGTATTCCGAAACAAATTAATTGAGTATTTTGCACACTTTGGGTCAGTGTTTGGAAGTTGGTATTCGGATGGCCGGGGGCGTGTACCAGACGCTAGAGCAAGAAAGGCAAATGTTGATTGATAGCTGCATTTCAAAAAGTTGCCAATTATGCACAGCTGTTTAGAATTTGTAGTTTGCTTTTGAGCTTTCGCAGAGTTTTAACTCGCAAATTGAAAAATGAGACAAACAAAATCACGATTTAACAATCCACACTCTGCATTTGCTTATTGTTTTTTAAGTAGTTTTAATTTGTTACGGGCGTCGCATTAAAACTCTGATTTGTATAAATAAAAAAGTTGGGTTTGGCCGGAACAGCGGTTTAATACAAAATAAAAGTTAATAATAGATGCATACATACATACATATGTATGTATCGTTCTATGTGGCATTGAATCAATACAAATTCTCCAAAGTGGGTTGAGTTTTATTTGATTTTATATAAAAACGGAAAATCATGCTATGCGCCACTTAATAGCAGTGGTTCACAATGAAAAATTTAGCAATGTACATACATATATCATTATCTTAGAAAACTCATAAAAACCGATATAATAATTTAACAAATTTTTCTGAGAAATCAGCGGTAATTTTTAGGAACTTTAAAGTTGCACGTTTTTATATTGAGGAGAATGGAATACGCTACAAACCTGCATTCTCGAAAATTTTCTAAAACTTCTGCGAAAAGAGTTTAAATTTTTTATAAACATATCTTAAATTATTATAAATTAAGCATAACTCATTAAAAAGGAAAACAAATTACAAAAAATATTAAAAAAAAAACTACTATTTTTGAATTTACTACAACTGTTACTAAATTTTTTTAATAGAAGTTTGTACATTACTTATTTATTTTATTTTCTTATAACAAGCAGCAGTTTACAGACGAATTTTTTGAATATTTACATAAGAAAAATTGAATAAACTTGTTTTAAATTTCAAATAAATCGTTTCCTATGGATTTTGCGAAACAAAGTTTTTTATTGATATTAAGCAAGCTTTTCAGAAATTGGTCAGTCGTCATTACAAATTTATATTTTTCTTTTAATTTTAGAGTAAAACCGAAACATTTAGGTATTAGAAATCGGCAAAATAGTTATTCCGGAAATTTTTGTAAAAATAAACAGTATTTAATAAAATTATTTATTAAAAGTACATTTACAGTTTTTTGCAAAATTTTAATTTCGAAATTTTTTCTAAAAATAAACAATATTTCTTTGAATTCTACATTAATAGTCAATTTTATAGTTTTTACAATTTTTTTTTTTTTAATGAATTTGCATTGAAAAAAAATTAAAACAGTAAACGATTCAAAGGAGTGCAAAGATATTTATTTGCATATGCGAATACACTCGTACACAGTTTTTTTGAAAGTTCAATGTTTTTGTCGACAGGCTACTCTGATCATCAAATCAATAGTTTAAAATTTGAGTTGTGAACCCTTAGAAGGCCGGAGTTATAATTTTTTGTTTACCAGATTTTACTTCATAGCGAAAGGAACTGGTAAAAAAGAATGCAGTTGAGAGAGGAACTGAGATTCTCTCCTTGCCAGTAGTTGTCAGTTTTAGTCCGAAGACTTTTGTCTGGTAAATTCTGGTAAATCTTTCAAAGCTGCAGTGTGTTTGACAGAACAAGGTTAGGTTAGGTTAGGGTAGAGCGGCTGCCATCATGCAGGAGCACAGTGGCACACTTAGGGCCAGTTTTTCAGTGCTGGTTTAAACTCAGTTTAAACTAAGTTTAGTTAAACTCAGTTTAAATTCAAATTTAGTTTCCTTGCGCTCAATAAAATATTTTGCAATCAAAACGAAGTAGTCAGCACACAGCTGATAAGTTAAATAAGTTTAACCGAGCACAATCGGCCGTTTAAACTTAGTTTAAACTCCGTTTAAAGTTTAAACGACCAACAGAGTTCAACTTGCACTGAAAAACTGGCCGTAAGGCTGATAATGTCCGTTGTGAAACCACTGCCGTTCCCTCCCTTAGAAATTGAGCCATTCTGCTTCCCGAGTTCAGGTCGACCAAACAGTCCAGGAAGTAATTTTTGGAGAATTGGTTGCGCGTCTTGGCCAGGTCAGAAAAGTGGCAGAGGTAGTGTTCAATACTCTCCACCTACAGCTACGGCAGAAAGCATTTGTTGAGTAACACAGTCTCTTTCCATGGGTGGCCATTCCCGGTTATCACTCCAACCACTAATCTAAGAGAGGAGCGGTCAACCATAGTGAGAGCTTTAGAGCGCTTCACATCAACTAATGGCCAGGTTTTCCTTCTCCGTAAGCACAGATCTTAGTCAGTCAGCGTTTGTTTCGTAAGCGAAGCATAGTTTCAACAAAATTTTCCCTAAATCAATTGAATAATTCACGTATTACATGGCGTTCAATGTCGCGAAGATGTTGCAATTGGCGCCGTCGCTAATGACAGACTGATGTTTCGTCTGCCGGAGAACCTGTGCGATATGTCACATGGCCTGGCAAGCAGCGACAGGCAGAAATGGCAAAGGCACAAGTTCGATAAAACAAAAATAAAAAGAAAAAGTAACAAACAAAAAATTAAATAAATAAAACAAATACTTGACGGGGAGCGAAATGTGGGAAAACAAGTCGGCGCAACACGGCGACTTTGTGACAGTCAAACACAGTACAGTGTGCATAAATTATATTACAGCATGACTTAAATGATTAAATGCAGTTAGTTAATGATTTACGAGCATGGCAGAAATTGTTTGCGTAAGTGAAATACAATAGAACATCTTCGGTAAATAACTTATTTACACAAAGTTGCCAAGCAGTCACAAAAAAAAAACACAATAAAATAAAAAGAACTCTGCTCGCACAGATACCAACAACGTTCGAAGACAACAAATCGAAAAGTAGCAACATTAACTGTTTGTTTGAGTTTTACCACCAAAAGCTTGATTGCGAAAGTTTTTGCATCAACACGACGACGCACGATTTTGTGGCACCGACGCAAGTCAGCAAAAGTCGCGAGCAACTGAGCTGAAAAGCGCAAAGATAACAACTCAATACATTTTGGGGCAAGCGCGACTTAATAAAAAAAAAGTTTTGTGTGCAAAGTCACCGATGGCGGGGCGAATGATGAATTGCGGTGTGCGATAAAAGCGTCTAGCAGACAGCGCACAAGGCGAACGAGAAGAAAACGAAGAAGAAGCAGCATGATAAGCGCCAAAGAATGAGAAAAGCGTGTTGAAAATATGAAAAGCGAGTCGAATGAGCAAGTTGCGGGCCGGATAATTCATGGCATTTCTGGCTATAAAAATATGTATGAATGTAAGTGAACATATGAATATTGATGGAGGTGTCAAAACAAACGTTGAACAAATAACGGTAACGCAACTAAAAGTTTATTACATACTTAGTTACCTACCCAAAAGCCGCTAAAAATCACTTCGTCCACATTTGGAGCAGAAAATCGGAAAAAAATTGCATAAAAATTTGTTGAGTCTTCATACCCAATAATCATAAAAATTTTCTGTAATATTTTTAGAAAAAATCATGGAAAAGCTGTGCTATTTTCTACTTGCCGATAGCGTGAAATGCTGATATACATATTTCGGAAAGATTTTCGTTAAACCCACGCCAAGTTTGCTTTGGAAACAAACCGATTTTGGCGTTGTGCCGTCTTCAGTGTTTGTGGGTCTGTGGCGGGTCAATCACCTTCTGCAAACTTTGAATTGTGATGAGGCATTGAAGTTTTTTATTTAAGTATACATGAGAGAAGACACAGAAAATTTTGGTTATGTTGAAGAAAATCGTTAAATTTTTTTTTTTAATAAATTAACTAATGGATTCGGCAGTCTTGTACTAGTTGAGTATTCGTTTACTACTCTCGTGCATTAAGTTCTTATAAATTTTCTGCATTAGTGGCTCTAACGATTACGTTTAAACTTTGTAGGAGAAAATTCTAAAAAGGTTACCAACTATTTTCAACTAGTTAAAATTAAATAAAACTTTATTATATCAGTACCAAATGAAAAACATTTATAAAAAATTTTTTTTTTAATTTTAATAATTGACAATTTTATTGAGCTCAAGACCAGTTTATGGAATATTTTATTTGGAAACTGGCTTTGAGTTCAATAAAATTGTCAATTATTAACATTTATTAGGCCAACAGAAAAATGACAAACGTTTAAAATTTAAAATATTATTTAACTAAATATTTATATAAATAAAGTACAATAAAAAGATATGGAAACCAATTTCCCATATAACCCTTTTGATTTTTAAAAAATTTTGATATATTTTCATTCTAAGCTAATCTACTTACGCAAATATGTACATATGTACATAGATTCGTATGTGTTGTCACTTAGTATTTTCGTGTAAATTAAATATTTAATATTGAATTATGGGTACCAAATGAAAGATATTTTACACAGTTTTAATATAAAAATCTTTTTCAAAAAAATTGCCAAGTCATTTTTTACATACAATTTTAAACCTGATTTGAGGTGTCGATCACTAGAAAGTCTATTTGACAATTAGATCCACAAGTAATGAGTGAGTATAAAATTAAGTGCATTTCCAGTTAATTTTATTAACGATAGAAATTCGGCTCTATCGGTGAAACCCACGTAATACGCTTTTTGTAGATTCTACGAAAAAGGCATCGCTAAGTTCAAATGGCTACGTTGAAAGCAAGTCATACTTACGTACGTCGTAGATACGAAATTCGTAGAGTGTGCTCATTCGTAGCGTCATTTCGTAGATTTTCATATGAATTTGTTACGACGTGTTTTGGTTATCGGAGAAAATCAAGAAAGTTAGTTTTATCCATAGAGGGAATAGCTCTGACTGCAATTTATTAAAAACTTGGTAGGAGAAACTCGACTAAACACTGAGCTATGTATGTATAAAGTGTAAGCGCCCAATTATTATTACTAAACTTATGAACGTGTTTCAACAACCGAAACTTTTTCATCAAAGTTTCATCAGATTCCAAAGGATCAAAGTTTTCTACTGCTTTCTAACTGATGCTAAATTTGATGCCACCTTTTTTAATGTAAAAATATTAATCTTGCACTCGCAAGGATATTCATTTTGTTTTATAAATTCAAAATAGCGCTATAAAATTAAATTATTTTGCTTACTTTCTGCCAGCTGATGTTGAAACTTCAAATTTGGCATTTGAGTTTGGGAGCACTTTTTTCGAGTTCACACGGAGTCAGCGAATGCAAATTTTACTTATTCGTAGCTGAGGGTTGCGTTCGTAACCTTTCTACGACGTACTCAGAGACAGTGGAGATTAAAATTATTGATACAAAAAAAATTATTTTCTTTTCAACAAGAATGAATAGCAAAGCGCAGCACACATGTGTTTGTTGGCTTTTAAAAGTACAAAAACATGCTCTTTTTTTATTCCTCGTATTTTTTTTTTTTTTTTTTCCAGCCATAATCTTTAAATTCCTTGCGAAGGTCCTAAGAGACAATGGAAAATAATAAAAGCGATCGATTTTCGAAGAGTCAAGAGTGAGGTTAAGTAATTGTACAACGGGTATTTTCAAGTTTTGAATCGATTTTACTGAAAAGTGTTTACTGGGTTTACGAACGATTTGCAAATAAGCTTTAGCGGGTAGCTGACTAAATAAAATAAATACCAGCATGTTTGTAACAATATACGAGTTTGTACCGATGCACACTTACCTGCCAACATTCATGTGCAGCACGATCTCGCACAAATACATACAAAAAAAAAAACAAAAACCAAAAACTACAAAAAAAATCAGCCGCAATCGCACTCGTGTCGGTGTTATATTTCATTTATCTGGCGTGAGCTGTCAAATATTCGAGATTAATGAACAATTTTGTGCTTGTACACCTAAATCGTATCGAACTACTACCATCGCCGACCGCCGACCGCCGACCGCCGACCGCCGGTCCAACTGTCCGCCTCGAATGCCCGCCAGCTTATCCGACGGCGACAGAGACGCGAGTCAATTTCGGACACAATGTTGTTAGTGTATACCAAAAAAGACATGAAACAAAAAAAAACAAAAATCACACAGATTTGTCCATAGCAAAGCTTTAATTAACAGATTTTGAAAAAAAAAAAATTAAATAACACTACGAAAATTCTACAAAAGGAAGCGCTTGTTTTGTGGTGCTCCACATTGTGTGCAAAATTTAATTCAATAAAAAAAATTTATTTGGAAGAGTTCTTAGGAAAGTGTAATTTTTATATTCTGCATCTGCATTCTTTTCGATAGGCTGCATAAACTCGAAAAGCTGAAGATTCCTTTCCGCTTGCGCAATTTTGCAATTTATCTTATTTGCCCTTAAACCCTTAAGAATTTCCTAGTTTAATAATTAATAATACGTGTGGGCGATATCACTTAAGACAAAACAATCACAAATATAAATATTCGATTTCTATGTGCAATTTAATTCATACAAAGTTATCAAAGATATTTTTCTTTCAAGTTTATCTTCTTCAATTTAGTTAACTACCACCACTTCCTTTTTTTAAATTAATTGCGTATTACCAACCAATCTTTTAAATTTCAAAGTCTGATTCAACTGCGGCAGTGCGAATAACAATTCGACTAATACTCGCGCTAAGCCACAACTCTAATCTTCTGGTCCTTTGCTGCTTGCCATATTCTCCATTCACACTTGAGTGGCTTTTTATTTAGGTTTGCATAAAAACCTTTGAATTTTCAATAAACGGCCTGTCCAAAATCTTGTGGAAAGTTGTTGGACCTTTTTTGCAGCGCAAACATCACTCGACAGCACTAAGGGATCGAATGAAGGCCTCTAATTTTTTTTTCTACTCGAAATCTGATGCAAGTCTTTTGCGAATTTGCTACACAAATTAAATATAAATTTTTTATCAGCCTACTTGTCCATGCATACAAACAACAGGGGCGGCTCGTGAGCTTGATTTTGGGGGAGGCATTCTGTGTCAAAAGGTTTTCGGGTCTAGATATACTTATTAGTTATCATATTTTATTTTAGTTCAAACGCCTTTTACACATATTTTATATTTCTTTAAATCATCTTTCAAGTTATAAGATAAAATTTTTCGAACTTTATGTTTGGTATATCTTATTGCATGGATGACATACTCGTAACCTCACCATCTTGTAACAAATATACTCTTATTAATTAACTATTAAAAATTGCTGACTACTGAAACACGAATTACAAAACCATTCGGTGTGCTCGAAGTAGTAATTAATTGCATGCCCTTTTTCGGGGAAATTCATTATTTCCAAATATTACGCTTGATAATATAACGCGGTTCAATTATAAAGGCACGTAATTCTGTCAAGTAAGTACCTACAACTGGCTTTTTAGCACGCAATATTCCTTAAATCAGATACTACCAATTTAAATATTATTCTTTGAAATATTTCATTATTTATTATTTTCATTTTATTAATCAAAAATGTACATTCGTGCAAAATTATTCCAGAATTAGTATTGTCAGAAAATAATGAATATCTTATTTAAAATTTTCCACGTGTGAAGTACAAATCCTTAAACTCGAAATTTCCCTCATTTAACCCCCTCGCCCCCCGTAGGTCCGCACCTGCTGCATACAAACATATTTATTGTACTCTTCCTGTGCATTCGCTACTTTGGCAATCTTGAATGGATGAGTACTCAATGCTTGATTGCCTTTGAAGGTGAGCAGGTAAGCATCTTAAGCAATTTCCAGTATTTGAGTAGTTTTCATTTCCACTCAGAGGTTGTGTCAAAAACGTTTCTAATCCATTTGACTGTTGCCACTTTTGGTTTCGCTTAATTTTTTTTCATTAATTTCTGCCACAACTTTATCTCTTTTGTTGCGCGTGAATGGTTGTTAAAGAAGCCGATAGATGCCAGTCAAGGTCGTCCTACAAATCTAACAATTATAATTATTTTGTAATCAATTTCAAATTTTGTGTAAGCCTATTTGGGTATACATAAAAAGTATGTAAGTAGGTATGCGATATGGGTTGTGAAATTCCGTGGCAACTCAGTTGTACTTGGGATCATCGTTTGATTGCTCTGTAAATAATCCCTTGCGAATGCGCTGTTCACTTATTTAATTGTTTATTCATTACCAAAATAAATACTAAACTCTTACTCACTTGGACAACTAAACCAGAATTGTCAATAATTGTGAATTAAGCATAAAGTTACTAAATCTTATGGAAGCGAAAAAATTCGATAACTACGTAGAAAAGTTAAAAAAAATACTAGCAAATAGGGCATTAAAAGTATATTTGGAAAGGACATTCAAACGCCTAAGGATACGAAGAGATACATAAAAATAATTGCTTCCCTTGCATCTTATACTCCTGTGTATGCATTCTTGGAGTGTGCGAAATCAAAACTGTATTTTAACGGAGTATTTCTATTACCGTCCAGTGTGAGCATTTGACACTATTTGAATTTATAAAACATTTCTTTAGAGTGTATATTTAACGAGTGTATACTTAACGATGAATTGTTAAACCCTGCCTGTTCTTAACATCATCAAGTGGCTACACATCCTGCGATTCCGCGACAGTCACCGGAAAAACTTGAAATAATATCCGGCCAAGAACTGTCACTTCATTCGAATTTCCCAAATATGTAACGGTAGTGTTTTATGCTTTTGCAACAATAATTACAACAACCATAACCTAACATCGTACTATCAATTCAGCTAAATTGGCTTACTCGAAGTTCAGCAAAAATTTCGCACACTCCTCATTAGGACCCGGGCTCTTCTCCTTTATCTGACTAACTGATGTAAATATAACCTAAAATAAATATTTGCCACAATACACTAAAGCCTAATTGCTGTGCGTGGCTGGGAATTAACTGAGTATGAATTATGTTTTGGCAGCAAAAACTATCGCCTTCACTTTTTTTCTGCTTCTAGAATGTAGACCAAAATCTTATGTATTTGCTGTTCCTATTATTTTAACTAAGCGCTTTGAAAGGTTGACTTTATCTACATTTCTGATTTCTTCGGTTCATTCTTTATAATTTCATCAGTTAACCAAATATTAGTCGTATAAGAAAATGTGAGAATATTTTGTTGAAGATAAATGTAACCTTACCCAGAGGATCACGAATAGGCATCCCTTCTTACCGCTTTTGTCACGAAGTATGTATTCCGTTGTAATTAAGAGAGCTCTGGTCCTATAGAGGACAAACAATATTAAAAAGAAGAACGAAACGAAACTGGAGATCCCACAACGCCAAAATCGGTTTGTCTTAAAATCAAACTTGACAAGGAATGACGGAATATCATTCCAAAATTAATTAAAAAGGATATTGTTTTGTTCGTCGATTTGGACACTTAGGGGCACCCAAAGGTTTTCTATCCATGGCTCTAAAATAACTCGCAGTATGATCACTTTTTTTTTACTGGTCTTTGACAAACACTAAACGGCAATAAAACGTTTCATAAAATCTGTTGTTGATAAGCCAAACAACTTCTTTGAAAAAAAAAAAAAAAATGTTACAATAATCATTACAACAATGCTCCTAACTGCCTGTTTTATTGCGCTTACCAAAAGACATTCATTTGACTTAACGACATTAGGCAACGAGACAACGAGAATAAAACTTGAATGCCCTACTTAGGAAGCAAATATTATTAACATTTTTACTTAAACGCAGCGCAACAATACAAAGAGCTTTCAACTAACGAAAATTGGACCAAAACAAACATTCGCCGACATATCCGTAAACACACACTTAAACAAGCTTAAAGGCACTAGCCAAACAGTGCTCGCTGCTGGAAGAGACTTAGCCGTTGCAAAGTGAAAGCAAGCAGAGCAGCTAAGGAGCTGAGCAGTTGAGGAGTTGAGAAGCGTTCAGTACACTTGTCAACACTATAAAATTAAGTATCACCCTGGTGCTGGTGAGTGGGAAGAGTGGGGCGATTTTTTTTTTATTTGTGTTTCTTTTTTCGGCTGCCAACAGAATGTGTACTTATGGACGGACGGACATGCTTGGGCACTTGTGTGCTTGTGTGGCATAAGCAGCTTAAGTTGAAAAGTTGTTGGCTGTGCTTAACTATCCGATAACAACACAAGACAGACAGAAGTACATCAGCGTCAGAGCACCTTCGGGATCTGAAAGTGAGGTGCACAGCGTGTCGTTCAGCAGCGATGCTTGCAGATGCAGATACAAATGCTGATACGGTGAGATCTATAGTAAATATGTACATATATGTATATGTATGTATGTATGTATGTATGTACATATGTGCATGTGTATTTAGGTAGATGCTTAAATGCTGGAGTCGGCAAGTTGAGGCAAACAACATTGGAATGCGCAACAACAAACAAGTTACTATTGGTTTTTTTTTTTAATTTTTTTCGTAACTTTTAGATGAAAGACAATTTGGGTAATAGTGAAAGAAACAAACACAACCTAAACAAATTTTCATTTCCAATGCCGTGCGCATTAACAGCGTTGCTTGCTTGCTTGTCAGATGTATGTATGTGTGGATGTTTGCCGCACGACGCAATGACAACAAACATATTCCGGCAATTCCTAAAAGAACAATTACCTACCTACCAACACTACAACAATTCGACTGCGCACACTTGCAGCCAACCGACGACAACCCTCTCTGCTTGACAATTTATTTTGTCAGTCTTTGGTTCAAGCGAAAATTCCGCTAGAAACAGGTTGAGCGTTCAATGTGAAACCAAAGACAAAATGGCAAGAAATTGTGTAAAAAATTAGAAGAATTGCATGTTGAAAAAGTACGATATGTCCAAGAGAGCAAATTACAAATCGGGCCGGGCCAAGCCGAGCCGCTTTCATCTGAGTTGCAAAACAATTCCAGCTAAGTAACTGCTGAGTACTTCTTTGAGCTCCGTTGTTGATTGCCCAAGCAACTGTTGATTGTGCGATTGTGTATGGTAGGTACTAGCAGGACATGACAATTTTTGCTTGTGTGCTTATTTTTTTGCTATTGTAAAAGATTTGAATGAATGAAGCCGAAAAGTATATACAAATTTACAACAAAAAGTGTTAAAGTCGAGCATCGAGTAACAATTTGTTTGACATAAAGCATCAGTGTTACAGAGTTCCGTGGGTCAAAATGTATGGTTGAGCGAAAGAAGTTTATATTTGGTTTTTATTATGCCATTTTTCATGGTTAATCATACCACGCTTCGCTTTGGCGCCAAGACAAAATGCTTAAATGAGAATTTGTTGACATTGTGTGTAAAATTTTGTCATCAATTAGTCATCAAGATTTTGCACAAAAAAAAAACGCCCTGTGAAGCGCCGCTAACATACCCAGTAGCCAACGATAACTAGGACTGTGAGAAGAAGAAAGCGAAATAAAGCAAAGTTAACTAATGAACACCTCAAATCTTACTAGATTGCATTTTTCGCTAAAAGCAAAATCACAGTTCTTTGGTTGCAACAGTTTTTCGCACGGAAATTTCATTGAAGCTTTCACTCGCGCTTTTACTGTGCTTTCGTTTGTAAACTTGTTAAATCCGGAATTTTTTTCAATACTACCTTTTAAATAAAGTTATATTTGATTATTTTCATATGAATTTATGTACCTATGCATGTAATAGCAGTCTGGAGTGAAGCTTTTCTTGAGAAATTGCTGTACGAAAATCGATTAGCCTACCAGAGACACTAGAACTAAATAGTAACATAGCTAATAATAATAATACAGAAAGTACGTGAACTCTACGCTAAGATGTTCTAATTTATTATTCTTTTGTGGGAACTTCTATTCCAGCGCGTTTTTAATGCTCTTAGCGTTGGATTCGAAGAAACTGAGAACATGAGAGATGTAAAAATATTTGTTAACAAAGATAATAACCATGAATGTTCGCTTGTAACGTCATACTCTATATGTAAAATATGTACAAACTTTTATAAGTATGTATGTATGTTTGTGTTTATTGCTTATGTATGTACATATGTATAAATGTAGCCACGTCGCGCTGCGTGTGACTGTTTGGTTACTTCGCATTTGGTTGACCGAACAGCAGCAACACAATGCCTGAGAATAATGTTAATTAAATTGTTAATGTATAAAAATTGTAATTATTTTAATTAAAATGAATGGCACAGATGAAAAGACAAAGAACAACAGAACTTACAAACAGCAAAGAATATTTTATGAAGACAAAACGAAAAACAACCGTGGATACAAAGGATGAACTGTGATGGCATCAGTTTGTTTATGGAAATTTAAATATCAGACGCAGAAAGCGAGCGCGCATATTTTTTCACACATGTGTGTATGTATGTACATATGTATGTAAAGAAGATTGTTTGAAAATGGATGACCTCACGTAAAGCGGTTGCACAACCATGTACATATGGTCAGATAAGTACTTATAGACATTAGGGCGATTCAAAAAAAAAAAATTGCAACTTGTGCTCATCCACTAAAAGTTTTTTATAAATTCAAATGCCTTATCTATTATTCTTAACAACCCAAACAAATTTAGAGAACGCGATTACTTTCATTTTATTTCAACATTTTTTAATTGTCACTATATATTATTGATCCACAAAAAATGTACAAAAACACTAAATAAAGCGTTTATTTTGATTTCTTACTTTTTAGAAAAGAAAAAAAATTGGCACAATTTTCTACAATTGGTACATTTTATTTTTGATATAAAAATGAAATTTAGCGTGAGAGCATTATAACTACGTCCTTATTATATTCTCAAATATTTTTGAATCATCCTTATGTAAATTTATTTGAACTTTAGGCAGCCGTATGGAAAATTAACGCATAAAACGATTTACACGAGTATAATAATGAAAACGGCCAAGGCTCAATAAAATGAGAACAAAAACATTGTTCAGTATTAAAATCAAAATATTTAGTACCGATTTTCATGACTACGCAGAACTTCATAATTATTGGATGATTCATTTGGAGATAATTCATTCAATAGTGATCTTATGTTTCTCAGACTGCCACTATGTTTTGTGTTAGAAGAGACTTTACCGGCTTCGCTTCAGTCGTAAGTCCCTAGAAAATTTTGAAGAAGATCCACTATTTTCGGCCAAAATTTTATTAAAAATTCAGGTTAAACACTCGAAAGGTTTAAGAGATGTCTTTGTATGGTTTAACGCTCATTTATGAAGAAATATAAACCGTTTGTTTTAATCAGCCTATAAACCAGGCAATGGCAAGTCTTCAACTTTTTGATTGTTAAGCTCAGCGATAAACAAAAGGTTTGTTAGAATAAAAACGAATCTTTTTCAAGCTTTGCAGGACACCAACAACTAAACTGTTCCGATAAACCCACTTCGTTTATAAATGTCATTAAAGGAACCAAAATAGTATAAAAATTTAACAGACGAAACGATTGTTCTAAGTACCGATCATCTTATTAAGTCGCATGGTTTGAGTACGAAGTTGAGTGTGTTTGCATCGAGTGTCGGTTGCATCGTCTGTACGTTGTGAACAGCTTTAGTTGCCCCGAGTGTATTGGGCAAGAAATGTCGCTTTAACTGCTGCCTCGTGTATAGTCAGCATAAGGCAATAAAAACAAATTTTCTTATTACCCTGATTTTTTTTTAAATGTTTACGTAAAAATTCAACCATTGAACAACTTGGTTTGTTGTCGTCATGACATAAATGACTCGAATGAAGTCTCCCATAATTTGTTATTCTTCAGATTTTATTAATATTTCTAGTTAAGCTAATAAAGGTCAAATCAGCGCATTTGGGTATATTGACTTTTTTTTTTTTACTGCCAAACGAGATTCTCCTTTTCTTTTTTTTTCTCTGTAAGACACTATTATCTGGATTCAACACAAAATGTGATGATTGAAGTGCCAAATTGAAGATCTCCAACTGCCACTTATAAGTTTTTAAATATTTTCGATCAAGTAACAAAAATGTGCTGTGCCAAACTTTTTGCTTTATTTATTTGCATTTAAACGTTTCAATTCCATATCAGCTTCAAAATTCCAAGTTAGTATTTTAATACTTCGACAAATATAAAAAGAAACAAGCAACAACAAGCGCCTAATCTTATCGCAAACTATAAGTGGGTTAGTATGTAAGTAAAGACGTGTGCGTATGTTTGTTGGAATTGATTATGCAGACGAGAGTCCAATATCAATTTAAACACTACCGACATAACTAGTGAATTTTCGCATACCTTTGAATATATGCATACTATGTCAACAGCTTCAAGAGCTTTAGTAGATATATTTTTCGTTTACTTTGTGTACTTGTACATACTAGTCAGTGATAAAGAAATGCTGATTCGGAACTTGCTCCAATCCACTGCTGGGATATGTTTGCATACGACTTCGATACAACAATATCAGTTTGATTTCGGGTGGACAGCACAACAGCGGCGGTGGTGTCGCAGGTGAATTAGACGTCACGTATTTTCGCGCTTTTGTTAGTTGTTTGAAGGCTCAAAGCAATTGCTTTTATGGTAAAATTGTATTTTTGCCCAGCAAATAGCAGCGGCGCCGCAGCAACCAAATAAAGCGAACCGCGTGCACGCTTTGACCTCAAATTTCTACAAAATCCCCAAACGTGCACAATGTTTTTTTTTTTTTTTAATTTTAATCCAATTGTTAGGCGTGATATTAGTTATTTTATTTTATTTTATTTAACTTCAAATAAAAAAAAACTGTAATTGACGAGAAAGTGATACTGTTGAGAATCATTTGAGTTGCTTAGAGTTTGAAAGAGGCATATCAATTGTCAGTTTAGCTTAATACAACACAACCTTTTTTGGTTAAAAAAATTAAGCAGCAACAAATAGTCTGCTTTGCTTTACCTGACACAAATTCAAATATGAAAAACTGTGCAAACAAACCAGCCAAGAACATCTGTAAACATACTAACAAACATACATGAATGTAAATATATATACATACATACGTACATATGTTATATGCTCATTTACATTCAAAAACGGATAAAATAAATACACAAATTCATTTTACAATTCTCTTTATTGACTTAACTTTTAAAACAACTTCACATTTCTCCGCACAACTTTGGAACGCAGGGAGCAGACATTCTGTTTTTTTTTATTTGTATTTGGTACTTAAAATTTATCTATGGTAATAAACAGATAGTTTAGTGTTTAAACATTACAAAAATCGCTTAGAATATTTACATACATACCTATGTATGTGTGTATGCATGTATTTATGTACTACTTATGTGCATACGAGTAGATACCGTGACTGAAACAACTGGCCGCATATTTCGTTTTTTTTGTCAGAGCGAAAATTTTATTCACATTTATTTTCGTTAATTTTTTATAAAACTATACATACGTACATATATGTATTGCATTCAACACAAAATTGCATGTGTTTATATTTCAAACAAGGCACATTTTTAATACGAAATAGTTGAGTTTTTGTAAAACTTGAACCTCTGAACATATTTACAACCTCCAGAAGGAGAAATCTGAGTAGCAGACAACTTCAGTAAAATTTTGCAAGTGAGTTAAACGTGATTTTTAAAAACTGTTATAAAACTCGGTTTTAATTTGATTTTTAATTTTCTTGTAACGCAAATATTTTTTGTACAAAAAAATTTTCAAGAAAGTCAGCTTACGAACTCTATGGATCAAGGAAGATTTTTCTGAAATAGTAGATATGTTATATTTGAAAAAATTCAAAACCGAGTTTTCAAAAAAATTTCAAAATTCAGTGCTAAATTTGAGCTACTTGAAACATGTACTTTATTGCAATTGAAATTGATTGCGCTTTAAAACTGCATACTAAGTTTTTTTTCTAAACACTTTTAAGAAAAAAATTCAAAATTTTTCAAAAATACTTTGATTTTTTTATTATTTTTTGGAGAGATTGAAAAATTCACGCGGTATTTTTGCATATTTTTAAAGAATTTAGTAGAAAAAAATTTGTAAAAAAAATTTGCGCTATTGGAAAATTAATTAGATCACAAAGTGATCAATTGCTTCAGTCACTGTATATGTACATATGTATGTAAGTATACTCATATTTAGGTGCCATTCAACAACCGCCAGACCACCAATACCTTGTCCAACTCGCTGCAGTAGGTGTTGTTGTTTCCTTTTTTTTATTTCTTTTATCTCCCTCAGTGTGCTGCACCTGAACTCACCCGATTCGAAATGTTTATACAACAATTTAACGCTCTTCATCACAATTTACATTTCCAGTCCAAAGTTTGTATCATTTCGAACTCCCGCACGATTATCGCAGCTGTGTGTTAGCTGAATGCGAAGTAAATATGAACTAAAAAAACATAAATATTATAAAATGTGCTCTCAAAAGACCAGAGACAAATAAACAAAGCGAACAGGAATAACTAACTAACGAAAAAAATTTAATTCAAAAACCTTTGGAAATATGCACGAGTCTTAGTGCACATATTTACTCTTTGACGACTGCATACATACATACATACATATTTGTGCAATGCAATGCATTTGCCTTTGCTCGCCAGCAATTTGTTGCGCTTTAGTGGCATTTTTTTATTTACGAGCCGCGTCTATATTCTGCGCTCCACATTTCTCGCTGCTCGGCGCTGTTCGGCGCTGCGTCTTGTCAACGCTAATACATTCATACCGCCTGGGAAGATAAACAAATATTGAATGTAAACGCGCTAAGCAAATGTACACAAAGAAAGTAAGACGGAAGGAATGACAAGTTGATGGAGCGAAAGGAAGTGAAGCAAAAGAAATGGCGCTGCTAAACATGTTGCATGCTCTTCTACTTTAGCGCTGGTTATGGTTATGGTTGTGGTTGCCTGTGTGCAAAAATTATAGCTAAGTACATGTTTGCATTGAAAAGTATGTACAATAAGGGAACCCGCGTGGAATCAAGTTCATTTTAGCCGCCTAAATGGTGCGGTTTTGAAACTCGTGCACTCAGACCGCCTAAATCTCACGAAAGAAAGCAAAAGAGAAGTCCGTTATCTCGTCCTTTCCGGCTTCCTTAACGTGACGAGTTCAACCAGCTTTTCAGAAAGTGTGACTCTGAAAACCTCATTTCTGACCACTTCTCCAACAAGCAATCCAATGAGTGAGCAGCCTCGGATTATCGCCCATTTCCACTGTCTCAACAAAGTTAGCTTAACTCCATGGAACCAGGATGGCTCTGAAAATTGTTCTCTCAGAACGCTAGTCCATTCCCATCGACTCAAGATCTCGCGACCATCCAAGGAAATATAAATAATCAAACAACTCTTTTAGAAAAGTAGCGAACTCTTAAAAAAACACAGAATTTTTTAAATTGTGTTTTTGGTAAATTTGAGAAAAATATCGTCAAAAAAAATAATTATTTTCTTTGCAAGGGCCATAGATTTATCGTTTTGGGGATACCTCCGCCAATTGTTTGCAAATTAAGGGTCATGAAATTTTAATCAAAAATCATCAACCTTTTTTCAGAAGAGCTTATCGCTTTGAAGATCAAAAAAACAAAAAAGTTATTTTTCGATTTTTTGTTGGTAGCAAACACAAATACAAATATCTAAGAGCTATCGCAAAGGTGATTTGCAAGAGAAGGGCACTGTGAGTTTGATTTTGTTATTTGGCTAGTCGACACACCTGTTCGATATCGATATCGTAGATAATAAAATTTATCAAAACGAAATTGTTTTTGGCGAAAAAGAAAAAGCAAAGTATTCCTCACTGAAGTGCATTTATGTACTTTCCTGTACGGCAATATAATAATTATACTTAATTATAAAAGGCTCCATCATTCCTGTTGGGTACGATGACAGCCACTCAGCGTTCGGGCGAGGGCATGTGTGCTTTCAAAGCTCTTTCAATTTAACGTAAACAAAAGCAACAACACTGACAGCAGATAAACAATACTTTTTTAGAACAACAATAAAATATCAATTTTTAAACAACCAGAACAACAGCAGTGGCCAATTCTCCTAGAAAGCTCATAACTGTACATTTTATGAAGTGTAGAGTGAGTGCTGAACTTAAAGAATGGAGTTTATAGCAATTTTTAGAATTCAAACGATTTTTTAATGCTATTCAAAATGAATGAATTAAAAAAAGACTGAACTATTTTTTGTTTATTTGAAGAAGCGTATTAACCGCGTTCCGCAAATTGTTTGGGTAAGGCCCAATTTCACGATAAAAGGTTTTTTAAATGCTCCCTGACATGATTTTTGTAGGTACTGTAAAAACTTAAGAACGAGACAATACAACACCTTCACTCCCACTTTCACGCAATTGCTAGACATAGAGCCCGATGAGGTTAATGATAACCGAAGATCTAAGCAAATTTATTCATAGCGCAAACTGCTTAATGGATGACACATCAGCATTAGCGAATAACAAAAGTCTCACAGCAGAAAATAGACCTGAATCCAAGTGTGTGTGTCCTTTCGGGGCGTCCGCTCACACCTAAACATAAAACCAAATCGTCCGCGTGGCTAAAGAAGAGATATTTAATGAAAATACCTCTCTTAAGATGAATTTTATAGACTATCTATTTAGCTTTAACCTTGTTCAAATTAATTAATTTTTCAATTTGGTAACATATTAGATCTTATTTTTTATTAATGGATGCAAGTTGATACGATTTACATGGATTTTTTAAAAACATTTGACACCGTATCCCATAATATCCTCTGTAGAAAACTTGAATGCTTAGACTTCCACTCATTTTTTTCTTTCCTGACTGAGTTGTCTCCAATAGAAAATCGTTTGTTGAAATTGAAAACGCCAAATCTTACACTTTTGTAGCCTCTTCAGGTGTTCCACAGTGCAGGATTCTTGGTCCAATTTTATTTTCGCTTTTCATTAATGACATTGGAGTTTGTTTTGACCATTCCAAGTTTTTTTTTATATGCAGATGATTTAAGGCTGTTTACTAATATGACTTCTCCCTCGGATATATTTCTAATACAACAAGACTTAAACAACTTATCCGCTTGGTGCATCTGAAATAAAATATCCCTTAATTTAAATAAATGCTTCCATGTCACTTATTCTAAATCTTCACATCATATTCCATGTTTATACACATTATTGAATGTCACACTTTTAAATGTTGAAAAAATCCTCTGACCGCATATTAGCAATATATTATTCCAAAGGCTTCTGTTAACTTAGCTTTTCTGCGACGTTATGCGAGGGATTTTAAAGACCAATACGCTAGGAAAATTTTGTATAACTCCTTAGTCTACTCCAAGCTCGAATATGCCTCTCTGATTTGAAACGAAATTCCATTCGCTCCGCCCTGCAACCTCTTCACTTTACTGATCATTTATCACCCTAAAGTATGCGTTGCATGCTTATAGATTTGAAGTCCCTAGCAAATGGGCGTATACTTCAATCTTTGATGTTTGTTTATGTTCTTGTTTATAATACTATTAACTGACCGGAAACTCTTGAACAGATAAGCTTCAGTATCCCTCAAAGAACTCTACCGTTTAATGTCAGTACAAGAAAATCGAATTACTATAATTTTGCACCCATTAAACGCTCACTTCTTGAACTAAATATCATATATAGAACACTTGATATGGATTTTGCTATGCCGAGATGCATTTTTCGCTCTAGAATTGAGTCTCATTAAACTTTTTTTATGTATGTTTGTATGTATGTTGTATGTAAGAACTATTGTTAAATTCTTTTCTGTATCTAGTCTGTAAGGTTTTGCAACCATTGACTTAAATAAATGAAATTAAATGAAAACCGTAAGAGTTCATACACAAACTCTTAAAAAATTTACCAAAACTAATCTCGTTAAACTCTTTCACTTAAATAGTTAGTTGTGTTAAATCACAAATTCCTCGCCAACTGATGAATTGCCAAAGCATAAATAAAGAAAAAAAACCTGAAAAATCTTCCATATTCACGAACAACTTTTTCAAAGTCAATTTTCTTCGCTTATTTATGTTAAACAATGAGCTAATCTGCTGAGGCATTCATAAAATTACTTTCAATTCAGTGCAACTATGTAAGTGTGGATGTATGTATGTATGAACGTGAGCATTTTCAATTCAATGAAATTCTTAATCTTATTTTCAGTGCCAACAACAGCTTAGCCAACAAATGATCTTCTCACACCCGCAAGCCGCTTACAATTCCAACAACAACACATATCTACAAACAATATCCAAATGCACTTTCTCATCTATTGATAATCGGAATCAGCTGCAGCCGCTCCTTTTCGTCATCAGGAAGGCAGTGAACTCTTTTACCTTTTATTCACATATACATACATACGAATATGAGTGTATTGGTTATACCTTTATCCATACTCGCACATACATACATATACATACATACATATATGTAAAATGAGTCAGATTATTTGACTCTTGTTAGAGAGTGTTGGTTGGTGTTGGGTACATAGGTGGGCGATGTAAAGTGATGCGATCCCATAAAAATCGTGTGAAATTTGAAAGTGTACGAGTATACATTGTATACATACGAGTGTGTATGTACTGTATGAGGGCACATATGTATATACATGTGTGTGTGTGTGTGTGTGCTAACCGATTATTTAGTATATTTTAAGAAAGCAGAAACATGCTCACGATGACCGCAGCAGCATGACCAGGCAAAAGATAAGAGCAATAGCAAAAAATTAAATAAAAGCAATGCAGTGAATAATTTCATTTATACGCACACGTACATACATACATACATACATACATATATACATAAATGAGCCAAAAAAGTAGTTATAAACATATCTGTTCTACAAGAATCCGAGAGAGCGCCAAACTGAATGCATTCATACCTGTCGCAGGTTGTTTTTCGTTCAACGCCGCACAGTGCAACGCAGCTGGTAATAAAACTAGTAAAAGTAAAGTTGGAGAATTAAAAAATAATAATTCCAAGCCGAGCATAAGACACGAATTTTATTTTTAAAATCGTTTACTTCAATTCCTAAATGAATGCACTTACTGAGTTTTTGAAAATAAGAAAATTATAATTATAAAGCAAAAACATGTTCTGTGATTTTTAAAAACTAAAACTTTGTAATTCTTCTATTAACCATCGATAATTGGATTTTTATTAAATTTCCGAACATTTTAAAGTAGTTTCCTTAAAAAAAAAACTGTTTGAAACTCACTTAAAAAATGCATACAAAAAAATTAGTAATATTTCGCATAAAAAAACATTTCGCGAAGAAACAATATCTTACACTGACCTTTAAGGTAGATATTAATAGGGACAGGAGGGTTGGGTGCCAGTAGAACGATATTCACCATCTTTTGGAGCATTTCTGAAGGGTGTACATAAATTTCCAGCAAAAAATAATTGGTTGGGGCCTTTACTTTACTGACAAAAAACTGAAAAACATCTTAAATGCGACGTCATAAGAGAGTCCGCGCTTTAAATAAGAGTAAGTAGAAAAATGTATGCGAAGGTTAAAAACAAAATATTTAGACCGCATGAAAACAACCACAAAATTAAATCGTTAATAAAAGCAGAAAACAATATAATAAAAGCACCACTTTGTTTTCATCACATTCCATTAAATGTATACATAAATGTTTGTTTATTTTTCTGTTGGCTTAGTAAATGTTAATAATTTACAATTTTATTAAGCTCAAGGCCAGTTTATGGAAGATTTTTGTGAAAAAACAACAACAGTTTTTAATTTTAAAAGTTATAGTGGCGATTATATGTGGTTATTTCCGAAATAGTACTCTAACTTCTACCATTAAAAACTGTTGTTGTTTTTCCACAAAAATCTTCCATAAACTGGCCTTGAGCTCAATAAAATTGTAAATTATATTCCATTAAATGTATAAAAACAAATTTAGTTCACCACAAGCCAAGAAATGCATTGTAGCTCCACCACTTGAAGCAACACAAGTTCTTTAATCACAAATCTCAAACCGAACAATGTTTATAAAATCCGCAGAAGACCAACTACGATAAACGCTTGCGATTGCAATTATTTGTTTTTTTTTTCTGCCCCATTACATTTTATTTGACTTTTTTAGGTTTTTGTTTTTTGCCTTATGCCATTTTATTGGCCTTTTATGGGTTTTGAATTATTTGCACTTTTTATTTATTTTTAATATTTATCGAAATTGGAGTACTTTCGAATACTGAAACAGAAGTTCAATATTTGTCATATCGTACAAATATATATTTATTCTTTCTATAGTCTACAAATATACATATGTATGTACATATGTATGTTGATCCAAAGCAATTTTCTGCAAAATCGGAACACGTTAACTATTTCTGGACCCAGCTGATATGGTGGCGTGACACTGTGCGCTGTCACCGCTGCCGCTGTTGCTCTTCTTATGCAGACAAGTCGTTAGTTTGCTCCTGCTGGCTGTTACGAGCCACTGCTGATGACTTTGTACATTTGCCATACTTGTAAGAAGCACTTTGTTGCTGTTGTTGTTGTTATTGTATCTACCTTCAGTATGAAATATACATTTTCATTTCACAAGAAAACTCACTACACAATGCCGTGCAAATGGTAACAACGCTGAAGAATACCATAAATATATGTATGTATGTATGTATGTATGTAGTTGCGTAGGCTGCGAGCTCATTGGCACTTTTACCTTCAAATCTGCAGGAATTCTCATATCTTCCTACACTCAGCGTACAAGCCATCATTCATAACATTTGAAGGTTTGTACCGGCTGCGTAGCGCCCTTCCTCGGAATTTCTGGCCTTTTGTTGTTGACTTTGCTCTGCTTGTTTGCAGTTGATTCTGAATTCTTTTTGAATTTCTCATCGCTCGCTGATTACCTTTCTGGTTATGTATTTTTTTCTATGTATATTTCTTTTTCTTCTTCTCCTTCATAAATGTATGAGGACAGACTCGTATTTTCCAACTTGACCTCATATCTTTCGATCCTCGTTTGGCTGGCATTCGTCGTAAGGAGCGGTTGGGTGCGTGTGAGTGTATGTGCATGTGTGCACGTGTGCCCGCTTGGTGCAAACAATCATTGTCAGTGTCGGCGATGTGAATTTTCATTACACATTTCTACCGACACTCGAAAATGCGCTGTACCTGACAACCAAATTTTCTTAGTGTTTTTGTTTTGTTGTTTACTCGGACATGGTACAAGTGAGAACAAGCGCTGATGCGCCAAGGTACTTGTCCATATCTACAACAAACAAAACACGAAGAAGACACGAAAAATGCGTAACGAAAAAATTAAAAAAAAAAATATAATACAAAATATATTGAGCGTGTGCAGGATGCATACACACAGACAGACAAGAGAATTTGTTATAAATGAGTTCATGATTCATGCATTTCCGCCAAACAATGTTATTGTACAAAACAAAAACCGAAATATTTGGAGATACCAGCGTACGAAACTGCATTTCATAATATCAAAGGAAAGGTGCTCAGATGAAGGGCAGCCGGCATGGAGACTTGTATTTTTATTATTTTTTGTATTTTTATTTTTTCTGACATCTATGTATTTAGAAGATCTTCGACATGTGATAAAGTGGTTTTTCAATAAAATTGTGTACGTGTCACGATACAGTTCAGCTGATTGGTTGTCGATTGGAAGGCGAAGTCTAGTTAACCGAAAACAGTGAGTGACCTTTTGTGTTCACTTGACTTTAGATGAAATTATTTTCGAATAAATTTCAACGTGATTCCATTTAAATTCAACACAAAGCTTTCAAGACTTCTGTCACGCGCTTTTATTGTTAAGTATCAACGGCGGCTTAAATGCTGCGCTAGATGCGATATTTTCTTAGAAAGAGATCGACATACATATGTATGTACATACAAACATACTCGAAAACCAACGAACAGAAATATAATTGCATTGAAGGTGATGGCGGCCGAGTGTGAGGCAGTGCGTACTACAGCTACACTTGTTACAGTTAACAAAGCCAAAGGTGTTCTTGCGTTTGTAAAACGAAGGTTCTTTTCACAACGTTAGTGAGGCCAATACTGGAATATGGATCTTTTGTTTGAAACAGGAGTTTAATGAGCCTTTCCGTAGTTTGTGTCAGGATTTTAACACTCACTCCGGTCCTTTTGATATTTCAGACTCACTTTTTTACGTAAAGAAAACTATACTCAATGCTCTCGATAATTGATACATACATTCGTACATATGTATATATTACTATTCGATCAGCTGATGAGGATTCTGTAGCAGTTTTAGATCTCGACAGTTAACAAACTTCTGCCTTACATGACCCGGCGCAGCCTTTATGAAAAAAAAAAAAAATATTTTTTTATATATCCGTGCGTCCTGCGGATACGCCCCACGCAATGGTCGGGCGGGTATGGAGGGATAAAACCGTTGGGATTATTATTATTATTAATGGCAAAAATTCTGATGTTGATTGGGCGCTGAAAAACTATAACACTTTTCAACCTTAGCGATAAATACATTCGAGCCGAGCTAAGTAAATGCTGTAAATATCACTGCTTTCGAAGCGGAAGTATTGTCTAGAGATGCCAATTGCAGGACAACTAAATTGAAGATCCAATAATCGAGACGTTTGTGATCGATGCAATGTGCGATATTTCAATAACCATTTGATTCGTTAATTCGATCCAGACAAATTAAAAAGCGACCCTTTAGGTCACTCTTATTTATTTAAATTTTTTCTTGAGCGATGGATATATTTTCGTACGATTTTTTGCATCGATTTTGATTACTTGGATTTGAAAGAAAAAAAAATCGGTTTTCTTATAATCGAACTGCAAGCATAACTTTGGTCAAAATTGTAATCAACGCTTTATAGACTTGTAGAAAGAGAGAGATTAATAATCATTTTACTGTAAAAGAAATCGTTCATGAAAATTGGCTTAAGGAGAGAAAGGGTTAACTTAGTCAGTAACATAAGTTGACACAGTGGCCCCTTAGAAAAAAAAAATTTTTTACAAAAATTGTAGTAGAACTGTTTACTCTAAGACTGAACTGAAAACGAATTTATTCGCTAGACTTGATGAAATTAAACTGAATTAAAGGGTTTTTGAGTAAGAATAAATGGATATTGAAATGGAACTAAATGAGCTGTGTATGAAAAGGTAATGAATTTATTTTTTTTTGATTTAAAAAGCCCATGGATACATATATGTACGTATGTATGGTATGACCCTAAGAAGTGTGTAGTAAAATGCCGTTCGAAACTTCACTTTGTATAAATAAATGTATAACTAGGTTTATGTACATATGCATAAGCGCACTCACTTCAATATTTTAATAAAAAAGTGATCAAATTGGCATATCGGCGCCCATTCTTCATTGCTTCCATTTCAACCAAATTTAATTTTTTTTTATTTATTTGAATAGCGTTCGCAATGTTGATGCTAATTATAAATCATTCCTACTCAGATTTGACAACACAAAGCATTTGCCAATTCGTCAGATTTTTTTCGCAAAACATATTCAAAGTCAAAATAAAATAAAACAAACAAAAAACTTTAGTATATACACATACATACATACATACATATGTACATATACATGGACATACATACATACATATATGTATGTATATTTAAATATGTAGAAAATTAACAAAGTTGTACACAAAACAGTACAAAGTTCTCAAATGCAAGGCTTGCGCACTCAAAATAAACAAATGCGACAAAATGCAAATGCAAATACAGATTATTATTACAAATAATTGTATACACTCGTCTACATACATACATACATACATACATTTATGTAATAATGAATATTATATTCATACATATTTACAAACAAAGCGCTTCTTTACACTCGAACAGATACTCCTTTGCTCCGCACGCTGGCTGGCAAATTCAAAGCGAATAAATGTTTTTTTTACAGCAGCTGTAGCGCCACTAAAATCCACACCGACACCCCTGACCCCTTCCTTACGCCATCGCATTTGCAATTACATACTTTGTTGTTGAGCAAGCAAAATGCTTCGCAACGACAGAGATGTCAATTAGACTCAATGAGCAAATAAAATAAAATGTAATCACTCAATCCAAAGTGTTTCTATAACAACAACAACAACAACAACAACAACAACAATAACTACATATTATTTTTAATATTAGACAGAGCTACAATAACGAGCACAATTCCAATAACATTTGAGCTCAAATGAATGGAATTATAATTAAATGTATGTCTACAACAACACTCGCAGTGGCTGAGGCTGACTGCCTACGCAGGCGTTTATTGGGGCGCCCCATTTTGGGCAACTCTTCCAACGTAAGGGCGCATAAATTGAGATTTCACAGCTTCATTGTTTCAAATTAAGAATGCGCAAAGTCATCTGTTATTTACACAAATTTTGAATTGCGCCTACGAATCAATCAAGATTCGCTAATTAATCTTCGCCAATACCTAAAATAATGCTTTGTTTAATATTTTTGTTGTGATGAAAAATCTGTGTTAGCATTTCGGTCATCATACTTAATAAGAAAATATTCATTTCCATTGGGAGTTGTATAACCCGAACACATTCTTGCTTTACACGAAACAACTTAATTACAAGTTAGGTGAATTTAATTGGAAAATGTAAACAATTAAAATAAATTAGCATTAGCTGCCGAAAATAACAGTTATTGATGAAAATTCACCTTGAAGAAAATTGTCCAGAACTAAACAATTTTTTTTTTCACCGAGAATCAATATCGGCACTATTTTTTGTAGAAAACTTGAACTATTAAATGGTTATTTTTGATTTTTATACCATAAATAACAGTAACTTCTTTTACTTTAAAACTAAAAAATTAATGATATATTTTTATATAATATTTTTATTATAACTATTATTGAAAACTTTTTTCTTGCAAAAGCCATCTACGTAAATCAGTCCGTTACTTTTATTTTTTATGATATAATTTTAAAAATCACTTATGTAAGCGGATTAATAATTAAAAGCACTTTTGTTCTCGAACAAATTTTTTTTCTAAGAAAACTGATAATACTTTTAATAAAAATAGTAATTAGTGATTGATTTGTAATGATGAATAATAGTTTAAAAAAACCTGTTGCTAATTTTTAAATCAAGAAAAACCGGGTAAACCTTGCCAACTGGTCTAAATTTGTCTCTTTTAGATACTGAATTGGGTCAATATTTTCAGTAAGGCGTTACCCAATTTTTCAAGATTTTTCGGTCCTCTTGTGACATTTGTCTAAATATATAAAATCTTCTTAAATACCTATGTTACATTTTTTCTAAACATTTTTAGAATTTCGAATATAAATAACGGTCTTATCTAATTAATAAGCACTTAGTGGTTTCTGTTTCAATAAAAAAAAGTTGTTGTAAAATTAGTCAAAATGCAGTCGTATTTCTCAAAGGCTATCTATATCTTTACATCTTGGTAAAAAAACGGTTTTGGAGGTTAAAAAGTCAAAAAAACGTACACAATTTTTTTTTAGAAAAATAATACTTAAACTTTCCAATAAAAAAATTTAAGTATTTTTGTTGAAACAAAAGTTTATTTAGTGTTAAAGAGAGCAAGCAATCCAAAGGGTTGATTAGACCTTTCCTATTACTCTAGCCAATTTAGAAGATATGTTCATATAGAATATAGAAAAAAAGGCTTTAAATCTCTGCTTATGAAAAATGTAAATATATGAAAATTATTTTTAACGTTTTGAACGTTCTGAGAAGGAAAAACGACACTGAAGATGGCACAAACCGGTCTTTGTCTTCAAACCAAACATGACAAGGAATGACGGTAAATCGTTCCAAAAATACTGCAGATTCATCCCTTGTCGGACATTTCAACAGCAACCAAAAAGATGTGAAAATTAAGTTTTTTTAAATTTTGAAGAAGGATTTTCTATTCTCAATGGTTGGTTTTATAGCTCAGTTATTTAGTCTACTCATTATTTTAACTAAATTTAGCTAATCATTTTGCTGAAGCAGATGAACTCACTTTCGAAGGGGAATTGATCTTGAAAGCCAAATAATGTTAAACAACACTGCGAACAAAACTTTCCCACACCAAAATACAGTTTCAATTTTGAGTCACCCTGTATATGCAATCTCACTCCTTTCAAACTCTTTGCTAGACCACTAATTATAATTAAATTAATTTCACTGGTGTGTTGTCCAACGAAAATGTAGTTGCATCGCCGCGCACGCCTGATCAAAACCAAAGTGAAAAACGAAGCGAAAATCAATTTCTGAAAATGTCATTTAAAACATGAAATCTAAGTGATGACAAACTTATTGTCAAATATTAGTTTTACCACTTAAAACTTTGCTGCTACAGCGAGTGAGCGGGCACAAGCAAGGCTAGCAACGCCAACCACAAAACATCAACATAAATAACAAAAACAACAAGAATTTCACAACGATGGGAACACCCACCAATCGAGCAACAGACAGCGACAGCGACAGCCTCATGACTTAAGACCCAAGCGACAGCAACCCAATTCTGTAGCAAACAATTTCAATTTACGATGCAAATAAGAAAAAGCTGCGCAGCCTGAACGAGCAGCGGCAACGATTTCAGCGCTTACTTGCGTTGTGTTGGCGGTGGGTGGTGCGCTGTTGTTCTTGTTGTTGTGGTGGAACAAGCCAGTAAAATGTTTCTAAGTAGCAATAGCAACTTAAATAAAGCGAGCAATACATACAACGCTCTGCCGCGGGAAACTAAAACAACAGTTGCCAATTTAACTAAAAAAATCGCTATGCTGAGTGCTGAGCGCGGTTTCCTGGGCCTGCGACCTCAGGGTACAAGCGGCAAGGCGCCGTGTGGCAAGAACCCGAAGGAATGCTGTAGCGCCACACAACAGCATTCAAGTCGAAGGTGGCGTGGCACATTGTAGCGCTGCCTTTTCCAAGTGAATCTTTCAAATTAAATTTGCATGTTTTAAATGAGTGCACACACACACACACACAAACACATACCTGCGCATAAATATTGCAATCTAACTGTTGGCAGAGCAGCAGCTCCTACGCCCATTAGTTGCCACGTAGCCTTAGTGTCGTTGTTGTTGCGGCGCGCGCAAATTAGTACAATTGGTTGCGCGGTAAATGTGACAACAACAATGCAAAAACAACAACAAGCAGCAAAGCGAGCATTTGAACAATTTACGTTTTACGTTGTATTTGCTTTGAATTTTTGTTGCAAATGCATTTTACACTAAACCAATCCAAACAGTCAAATAAAAAAAACACGAAATACCAACAAAGCCCAATTTTCTTTTCCCCCTCTTTGTCGACACTGGTGCTGCCTGCTGTTCGGGAGCCTTGAAACTTGTGAACGCCACTAAACAATTTCAAATAATTTCTGCTGGGAATGGTTGTACAAAAATAAGCATTTGGCTTTGTTGTAACAAATGCAACAAATTCTAGCTGACGGCAAAATATTTACATACTTTTCGGCATTGCGAGTGCTCGAGTTGTTGTTGAAACAACAAGGGTGAATTGGTGGAGTTCACCAAGTGGAAATAGGTGGCAATACGATTTCTCATTTTGCATTTATTCAAACGGAAATAAGGAAAAATTGATTGCCAAGCTATGTTCGTTGGAAATTATTAGCAAAAGACTGGTGTGCAAGTAAGAAAGCCGCAGTCTATGTGACCTCCAAGACTTGCTGCCGAGCTTCCGAAAGTCTACGTTATAAAAGAAGCTGCAGAAGAAGGTGTTATTAATTTAAGAACTTTTAAAGAGGTTAACATTTATTATACGGAGAGAGTTGAACACTCAATATAAGTTCGCTCGAAACTAGTCCAATGGATGCGTGCAAATACTTTGGTATTTAAATTCAATTTGATGCCAGAGTAAAGAGGAATTAAAGATGTGCTCTGCAAGCGTGCGAGTAGTTAAGCGTAATTAATGGATGCACTGCTCTCACGAGTAAACTCTGCCGATTCTTGCATTACAGCCAATGCTAGAGACATAGCACCTCTCTCGTGGTCGCTTCTAGCTCCGATCGCTGCAGTATAACCTACAAATGCAATGTTGTTAAGATCTTTAAACACGAGGAGCTTTTATGGTTTGCCAAGTTCAAGCCCCCAGTATTTATTGCTATTAATTTCTTTGGGCACTCTCCATTGAAAATTCATGCGGCACGGCTCGAAATAGTCTGTAGTTCACTTGTCGAACTTAAATAAATTGTATATCGATTCGAGCTACAAAGTAAAAAGCCACCTGTTATTTTTTTCATCAGTAATAACCAGGTACATATGTATATATATTAAGCAATTTTTGTGGATATCTTAACTTAAACGATTTATGTATTTAAATCGATCCCAGTCATCCCTTGTCAAAATTAGCTTTTTCTGGCACTAAATATGAAGCAAAGCCGAAACTTCTTTTAGAGCAATATCGAAATCTCGCTCGAATACTCACAAGAAAAGTACTGATATTTTCTTTAAAGATAAAATAAAAAATGTTTAGCAATTCTACCGATTGCAATTCAAATTATTTCAAGCATTTAACAGAATATTTTAAATTTATTTGTCATATCCGAATTCGTTTGAGTGGAACAAATATTTCTGAGTACACTAAAATTACTATTCTGGGATTTATTATTTAAACACTTTCAGTGCCAAGCGAAATCTGAAGACGAATAAATTCGGTAAGCTTATTTCCGCTTTAACCATCTCATCTTGAAATAATTTCTCAGACACAACCAAAACGCGAATGCCTATTTCAATTCACGCAATAATCCATAAAGTTCAACCAATATTTTTCCAACAGACCCAGATGGTATTAAGAATCTTAAAAAATTTCATTAATTAAAATTTAACGTTTTTTCCACTTTGCCACCAAATGCAGCTTCGATGCGCTAGGCGTGTGAAAGCTGAGTGGAATTGCAAAATTTTGCAATTTTTAGTAGTTTTAAAGTAAGTGAACTGGGAAAACAAGAAAATGAGCAATTCATAAAACAAAAAGGAATAATAAAAAAGAGGTTAAAAAAAAACACTAAAAACAAAAATACTTATGGTAATAACAAACAGGCGCTGCATTTACATTTACCATTGTAATTAGTAACTTTGTAATTTGATTTTCCAACAAATTGATATACACAGTAAAGTGTTTCTATGTATACATACAAGAGTATTTACGTACATATATAACCTTAAAAATAGAAATCAGCAATATACTAAATTTTTGGGTAAACAATTTTTGTTTATTTTCCGCCTTCAACAGAAATTTATTGCTGCTCTTAATCGCGTGTTAATTCGATTCAAAACAGTTTCGATTTTAACTCCAATAAAATTTGCATAAATAAATTTTTGTTTTGTTGTTCTCCACACGAATGCAATTAATCCATTGGATGGTCAGCGATTTTTAAAAGCACCAAAACACCGAGCAACCAGTAACATACACATCGCAGATACTATTCGTAAGTGCACTAAATCAAAATAGATAAATTTTGAAATTCTGCGCTTAAAATGTGCTAAACTACTTTCGATACATTTTTTTTTTGCTAAATTTCTATGAAAACAAAATATATTTCATATCGTGTCTTACAATCAAAACTTGACTGAATGTTGATTTTGATGGGTTTCTGGTTCACGAGAAAATTTAAGTTAGTTCCTTTTAAAAACATATGTAAAAACGGCTTGTTTGTACTCGTAATAAGCAACAGCACCAACAAACCAGCCAACACTTCATTAGCGGCATTTTAGCTTTTGCTTCATTAATTAAAAAAATAAAATAAAAACAATAAGAAAAAAAACACATTTAAATTTCTATGGAATTAATGCGCTGCGCTGGCAAATGGTGTGACGTGGGCCTGAGGTGTCTGCCGCGGCGGCGGCATTTAGAGATTCAATTGATTTCCATTAATGTAACAATTTTTAATAAAAAAAAAATATAACCACAAAAACAAATATATGTAAATAACAATAGCGGCAGCATTAAAAGATGACAATGTCGTTAAAAGCAAAAACAATAGCAAAAACGGACGGTGACACCTGTAGGCCACCCACTTATGACCTACAACAATAGCCAAACAAAACACAAACAACAACGCATGCGAAACACGAAAATCCACCTGTCAGTTGAGGTAAATATACTCGTACATAGACGACTTTTGCCACTGGCGCACACAACAGCAACATCTCTTGGCACAAAGAGAGGCACACACACACACACACATGCATCACACAGCGTCAGCGTCAGTGTCACTTGACTGCCATAATCATATTTCAACGGATTAGCATAATTTTACGTAAAATTAATAATGAAAAGTGAGTGGCAGCAATAAATAAATTCGCAGTGGCTCTATTGCCACGAAATAATAATGGGTGTGGATGTACTGCATATACTACACACTTATAAATCCATATGTATGTGTGTATGTACATATGTATGATTGTATGAAAAATTGCAGAGCAATCGTTTCTTTGTGCTTGAGTGTGCATGAGTATGTGTGTATGTATATTTTTGTAAAAATGTATACGACAATAGCATTATAAAATACCAGTTTCGATGTTCGCTTAGTTAAGTGCGTTGTAGGCGTTTTCTTCGCTTGTGTGTGTATGTGTGTACGTATGTCGATATGCATGTATGTATGTAGGTTTAAGACTGTGTCAAAAAACCGACAATTTTTTTCTTTAAATCCAAGTGAAAATTATTATTTTTGGGTAAGTACTTTTGTAGCCTTCTCAATTCTAAACCACCGCTGACTTTGGAATTTTTTTTTAATGACGCACTTCTACAATTTGTTTCATAAAGTAATTTCAAACTAATTTTATATTGAAAAAAAAACTAAACTCACAGATAAGTGAAGATGAAAGATTGAAAATTCGCTATATATTTTTTTTTCTTCTTATAATAATTAAAATAATTTCTTTTGTTGGAGACTGGCAGCAAAATTTTTTTATAGAACAGGAAATCGAAATAAAGCCATTTTTCGACACAGTATTAATGTACATACAAATATATGTATGTATGCGTTAAATTATGCATAAATTAAAATACAAGTTTCATAATTTTTATTTTCAATTTGGCAGTGGACACCAACGATATTGGAACCTGAATAAAGTGCCACAAAATCTTAATTTATTGCATTTTTAAGAAAACGTGAAGTGTAGAAATTCTTTTGTGCGCTTTGTATTGTGCACATTTTCAATAATATTAAAGCATTACAAATGTAGATAATATGTAGATTGCGAATTTATGTTAAGTAAAATATTTTCAACGCTTGTGTTTTAGTGCAAAAGTTCGCTACTGTGAGTACTAAAAATGATGATCTGAAGCTTACTTATTTAAAGCCAACTAGGTTTCTAACAGTTTGCTTGACAGCGCAACGGATTCGTTTTCTAGTTCTTCTTAAGATTACCAACTGCTACCTTAACATTTCAATGGTCTAATTTTAGTGTTTATATCAATATCAGATCAGTCAGCAAACTAGCCAGCAAACTAATCAGCAAACTAGTCAGCCAAGAGTATTATACATAAAAGTCGATGGATCAGTTCAATATTCGGAATGTTTATTTTATGGCTCGTATATTATTCGTGGCCACTGCAAAAATAAAGCACTGGGCATGAAAACGCAATTGTATTTTTAATTTTTCAAAGAACAAAAACTATTTAGAATTAATTAATTTACAAAAAAAATTATTTGTGTGTATTTTTTCATACTCTGCTCTTCTGCAGATAATAACAAATTTTTTTTTTGCTCGCAATGTGAATTCAGCAGCTTTACTTTAGTGTTCCTGGAAGAATAAGTTTACTTTGATTTAGTTTCTTTTGAAATTTACTGCTAAAAGCTAGCAGATATAAAGCCTAATAACGTTTTCTTTTCTCACAGACAAATTTTGAAAATATCTTACCACAAGAATAATTTTTCTCCTAAAAGTTCAAAAATATATTAATATCAGTATACCATTGTACTCAAGCTAGTTATGGAAAGACACGTGGCATACATACATACATACATACTTAAGAACATCTGTGACTGTAAAATAGTGGACTATAAAAATATTTTAGTGAAATCTATAAATATTTTAAGATTTAAACCAAACGAAAAGAAAAAAATATATATTTTTTTAAACGCATCAAATTATTTTCTCCATCATTTCTATATAAACTATAATTGAATTTACTTCCTTTCATATTATTCAAATATCTGCATTTGTTTCAAAATAAATCCAAATGTTTTCCATGTGCATATTTACATTTATAAAAACTTAATACCAGTACAATGCACACAAAACCATTTCTATATACTCCAAACATCATTTCACATCGCCATCTGAGTAGCATGGCAAAAGACCAGCCGTAGAGAAGTCCTACGCACTCAATGCCCCGATACCTTCGCGTCTGCTCTTCAACGCAATACCTTTGGCAATGTGCTTGGCAATGCTAACCAAAGCGCACACACATCAGAGGAGTTGCCGCCGCCACCGCCGATGCCGTCATGTGGACTGCCTGGCTGCTGGGCTGGCGAACTGCCACTTTGACTGCCACCTCGACTGCCACTCGACTGGCTGCTTGGTTGACTGACTTTGGTACTGCAGGGCTGCTGGTTCAATTGTTCGGTTCGCTAGCTCGATGGCTGGCTTGCTGGCTGGCCTTCAATAATGCGCTCTCCGTGGCCCACTCCCCTACGGCACACCAGTGGTACAAAGCCTCTGCAAGTTCCATAAGTTGCGAGTTTCTTGGGATTCACTGGTCTCGATGTTGGTTCCTTTGGCCGCATTGGCTGCGTTCTGTCTCGAATTTGTGTGCGCCCGCGTCATGCATTCGTATGCACAATCAAGGCTTTGTACTCGTCGTCGTCGCCCCCGTAGCTGCAGCATTAAATTGTCGGCAGCGATACAGTCGCTTTGTCGCGGATTCATACTTATTCGTTATGCCATTTCGCTTGCTGGCATCGCCTCACTTATGTATTTCTTCCTTTAACGTGTTTTGGGTTTCTTTTGAGCGCCGCAACTCCTTTGTTATTGTTGTTAATTTTGGTATGTGTTGAGACTTCACTTCACTTAGTAATAGGACTACATACGAAAATATTTAAGCAACTTGAAAAAGAACCGACGAATCAACGAACGAAGAGTGCAAGCGCAATAAAGGTACACATATTTATGCGGTAAACAAAAAATAAAAGGAACAAAAGCGAAACAAAAACAGAATAACAAAATAAATAAAGCAACTGGCAACGTTTGGGAAGAAACACCAAAATACAAAAAACAAAAAGACACGATAAACAACAACATCAAAAAACGGGTAACATTAAACTTCGCAGTCAGGCGATTACCAAAGGGCAACGACGTACAAAGTGAAAAAGAGCCCAAATGCAAGCAACAGCCCGCAGAGCAGAGATGGAGGCGGTAAGACGAACCAGCTAGTACATTGGCTATAGTCAAGAATTTGGAACCGGTTCGACGATCGCGATTACACGCAACACACTTGCAAATGCTTAGACACACCAACACAAATGCGCTTGTACGAGCCTGAGAAGAGCCTGTGGCACTGTGGCACCACCCCACCGGCATTCCGACGTGTCTGCGTCCACCACCACATCAGCAGGGAAGCAGCGAGGCAACAAGCAAAACGACAAAGACTTGCCAAACATGAAACCTCAAACTTGAACTCGAACTCAAAGCTCAAGAATAAAACAGATAGTAAATGCAGCGGCAAGACAAGAGCTGGCAATTCGCGAATCATTCATAAAAATACACAGCAAAGCCGCGCTGACAAAAGTGATCGTGAAACACTTTTATTACACACACACACACACACACACACCCAGCCATACCTATCCAGTACCTTATTTGTCTCATGTTCTCTTTTATTATTCAAGTAGAAATCAGCAATTTTCTGTTTAATTAATTTAATTCAAAAAGTCGCGCGCTGGTTGCGCTGTTCGAGATTAAGCTGCCGCAGCGTCACAACGAAATTCGCCACATCTGCACGCTAGCGGCATACAGAGACGCAGTCAGCAGCAGCTTATCGAAGCGATAATCTTTGAGTAGCGTCTGCCCAATGTATGGAGTATTGCACAACTACAAAGATCTTTGTACGCTTTTGTCACGCAATATGATCCAGTAGCGCCGGAACTCGGTGATCTGGCTAATCTACGCAAGCCAAATGTGTTTCTGTTGAGTGACTAGTTCAGCCAGCGCTTGAAGCGCTTGAAGCTATTGACCTGTTGCCGCCACTCATTCATCAGTTGTGAGACATACTTACACACTTATTTACCTAAGTCCATTTGCACGTAAATTACATTTTTTTTTCGCAAACTCACGCTGTGGGTACCTACAGACATACATACATACATCTGTCGGCGAGAGGTAATTAGCGCTAGTCATTTCATACAATCTTTCAAACGAGCACATTAAGTCCAAATTTTAAGTACCTAAATAAACAGAGGCGAGTACATAAAATCAAGCATACACATGTACAAACATACTCGTATATACACGAATGAATGAAGGCTTAACTCAAAAACTTTCTTGTTATTTGAATCAATATCTGCCAGCTAGACGAACGCGCCAGTGTTGCGAGGAGTTAACTAGTAACAGTAGCCCGTACCTCAGCTCATTGCTACATCTTGAATTCAGAGAACCTTCAACTTCAACGGCGGCTTATATTCGTATGTGTACCTGGTATGTGGATTTCTATATGTTGCTCAATGGATTAAACTAGGCATGCAAACATTGTTGCGCGCAAACGACCAGCTTACAGAGCCAAACAAATACCCAGTGAGTGGAAGTAAAACTTTGTATTTTTCACATCTGACATGCTAATATGGATCCGAGGATAATAAATAAGATTTAAGGCATTTTGTTGGACTGCAGATTTGCAACTAAATTAAGGCAAATGGTGAATTAAATATCATATTATGCATCTCGAATAGAAGTCACATTTGCGTTAGTTTTTATGAAATCAGGTAACAGGTACCGCATAGTTTTAAACACTACTTGAAGTTATTAATTTATTTACTGTGCCCAGAAGGCTAAATATTTAACTGATTAGTTTGGCGAAAAATCTTTAAAAAAATCGTCCATAAACTGGCCTTGAGCTCAATAAAATTGTAAAATATTAAAAAAAATATATAAAATAACTTTTGGGTTGATCATTGATAGCGCCACATCCGACAAGTCGATTTTCGATGAACATGTCAAATAGCGCCAAAATAGAAATTTCAAGTGATTACAAATCAATTTTTGCTTAGTCTCTGAAATATTGCGCCACCAGAGCATTTGTGTCCATTCCTACGACAAGATCTAGCCAGGTATCGTTGAATCTTTGTGAACTGCTTTAATTCTATATCTCACAGAGCTCTTACAACTCACCATCGATTGGTTATGATAATAGTGGTCGCAAAGGCATATATATTTGTACATATATCTTACGTAAGACTTTTCTCTCGATCCCTGCAAATTTCATGCTTCTCCGTTTTATATAAGAGCGTGCGCGCTGAGAGACATAAAGCGTGAGGTTTTGGTGCAACGAGTGAAGACTACTTAAGACTCTTGAGAATTTTCAGGCTAAAACTATTACCCGTATAATTCCTGAAGTCCTTCAAGTACTTCTTGTCCCTCAACTTTTCAAACCTAAAGCCATCAAAATGAGTGCATGATGGCGGTTAGGCGGAAATATTTCGAACCGTAAGAGTCAATCTAAACTGGTTGTCAAATTTTAATTTACTTCTGATCTTTCGAGAGGGTGGAAATTTGATGAATGTATACGTATTGGAACGATTTTCCATCATACCTTGTCAAACTTAAACATTTTCATATGCGTGGAAAAAATATTGAGAACTGAGTCACTGAAGTTACTTTTAACATTACTTTCCTTAGTGTTTACTCAAAAAGGTGTTTTAAGAAGATTAAGGTGGAAATATTTGCAATCTATTTTCCTCTACATATTCTTTCAGTTTTCTCCACCACTCCACCCATATGATTTCTCACACTTTTAAGCATCGAAAGTTTTTGCTTTTTTGAAGGCACGTCCACCCTTTAAAAGAACTAAATGCCAGTTATCTGGAAAAAGTATCTAAAGAATGTGTGGACTGGGTTAATTCAGCTACGTCGAATGCTGCCTAATCGCTATAAAATTATAAGCTTAGTAGTTCAAAGTTTTGGTAGTGCAATTTGTTGCTCGATACGCATACAGACGAACTTAGTTAATAACATGTTGAAGGAAACGAAAAAAATATATGTATGTTTATATAATTGAACATGCTCTGGGCGTGAACGACATAAATCGCCATAACTTTTTTTGAATTGAATATTCGAGTATGTAGTACTTTGTATGTATGTAGGTATGTATGCACACATGAATGTAACTTTTTTTTTTTAAACACATGAACACTTAATATGCCTCTTTAATCCAGTATATGTAGCTATATTTAGTAGATCCATGAACACGATCGCGTACAAATTCCAGCATGCGGGAAATTTAATGCCCAAACTAGCAATAAAACTCAGGTGTAAGTATTAAATTTTTACTTTTTTTTGCTCTCTTTGATTTATGACTTACCCAAAGCACTGAGGTTTATTTTCACCAGCCAAGTTTGGCTTACGCAGCTGTGAGGTAGATTTCGAATGGGCTGTGAGTAGAGTTTGGGTACATATGAATTTTACAGTTGAATTGTTGAATTTATGAATTACAAATGTCTATTAGGTATTTATCTTACATGGATAAATGGCTGAATTAAGATTAGGAGCCTTTGCTTGTAAAGCACACAAATTATGTTGTAGATATTTACAAGTACGTACGTAAAATTGTGCAGAAAAAATAAATATTGTTCAATATTTTGAGTTACAACTTACTTCACAAATGAGCTTTGAGCTGGAAAATATTAAAATGTAGAAAGTTTTTTCATGCATTCCTTTCATATCGAATGAAGTTTGTTTAAGCGAGATATTAGGGGCAGTATGTCAATTATTAAATATTTTATTTAAAAAAAAAATGATACATTTTCATTTCTCTGAACACGCCTTAATAAACACAACATGAATTTAGAAAATGTTTGCTAACCTTTAAAAAAATATAATAAAAACAGTGTGAATAGCTTGTATAGTGTGAATGCATTTTTTCCCACAAATCGCACATAAATTTTCGCTACACTGCTCCTTTGGAGCACAATGGAAAAACTATTCATAATTTGCAACGAAATTGCTTAGGAAATGCTCTGGCACTTCAACATATTTTCATTTTATTGCATAACACTCCGCGTAACAGCATAAAACTAACAAAATTGGAAATGAGATAAAATTTGAATGTTCATAGGGATATTTGAAATTTAGCTGTTAGGCAGCTGAAGTGACTTGGAAAAGTAAGGAAATGTTGCCCGAAAAAAGGGTTGACTGCCGCCCTCGTTACGCAAATTTAGGCTGCCATTGGCGAAAAAGCAAAAACAAAAATTATTCAATGATCGCATTACACACAAATATTCGACAGACAACATCCAATTGTGGCGGGCAAGCGGAATGGAGGCAAGTGATACCAGAAAATACGACAGAGCGCGTATTGGTGATCCCTTGAGAAGCTTTAAAGGGGCACATCTGCTTTGTAAAAAAGGGCATAGTGTAACCGGGGAAGGGTTTAAAAAATTTCCGTCTAAGCTGAAATATATTTATAAATTTCGCAATTTTCATATTTCTGCACTGCCAACATATTCATAAAAGCAATAGAGTGTTTAACTTATAGTATAGTACACTGGTGGCAAAAATATTACAAACGCGTGTTTTTAATAAATTAGTTCATTTAATATTTAATAACATAAAAATTTGTATAAATCGGGTCTTAACGCTAATATAACATAAACAACATTTGTGAAGTTTAAAGGAAAGTTACTTCGCGGCAGTTGGTTGATTGCATGTAATTGTATGTACGAGTATTTTGTTGAAAAGTGTTAGGGCTCGAAATAAATATCAATTTTCAAACATGTCCAAAATTTTAGGAAAATTTCAAATTAAATTGGAAATTTTTTTGCAGTCTTGTTTCTATTGTAGCACTTTAAATTTTAGTTTGACAAAAATCTTTTTTTAATTTTAATCTGACGACATTGGGGATTTTTTTCCGCATTAACTCCCCGATTCTGTGTTCTTGATAAATTACCAAACATTTACTTATGTATATTCAAAAATATATAATTTTTGATTATAATTTTTCATATTGATAATTAACTAAAGAAAAATGCTTTTTATTTGTGAATAAGCTGCAAAACTTACAACTCAAAAAAAATTTATTTTTTTTTATTGTTGATTCAGTTGTATTGGCCATAATTATATAAATTAAATATAGATTTTTAATGAGCTCAATTTGAAATGTTAGTGAAAATATTAAGAATTTTTAAGTGTATATTCAAATGCTGTTTTTTAACTTATGAACAAAACTAAAAAAATTGTTAAACATTTACTTAACAAAAGAAAAGTGGTCAAAACTTGCCAACACTGTACATAGAAACTTGCAGATGTGTGCAACTGCTGAAGCATGTCAAAATCTATAAGCTTGTTATAGTTTTATTTGAGTTTTTATATTTTCATATCCTTTGCATGTTTCGCCTGCATTTCTTTTTCGACTCGTTCTAAATCTGGCAACAACACCATTCTGCTACAACAAAAACTATTTCATAATACTTAAGTATACGAAAATATCGTTGGATTTGCTATGTGGCGCTAAATTTTTCTATTGCATCTATTTCCTTTTCTCACTTTTTACGACTTTCAATTGCATACTTTCTAGCGCAACGGAATTTTTCTCTTCGCTAAAATTAGTTTTGTTAACGCGAAATACGATTTTTTTCCCTTCTTTTCCGTATGAAAAACTCTACGCTTGAGTTTAGAAGTGTGTGCTAGTCGTCGAAATGATAATAAGCTACAACAACAGCATTAAAGTCCGTTTTTAACAGGCCAAGGGGGTAGCAGATTGTGCTTTCGAGTAGCTTTCATTTTGCATAACAAGCAGCGCTAACAATTTGGCAAAGTGCTTCAATTCTTTGCGAAAAATTGCAGATATTTTACTTAGAAAACACGAAATGAGAAAAAATTCAAATGTGTAAATATGTGAGCGGAGGAATGAGGGCAGCACAAAATATAATTATGTAAGTCGTAATTGCGGGCCGAAACTGTGGCAAGAGGTTGTGGCGACTCCCGAACAAACAGCCATCTTAAGCTTCCACTGCATTGACTGTTGTTCTTTTTTCAAAATAAAATGTTCAAGCTAAGGGAAAGACTTGGCCTCAAACTCTATAAATATTATAATAAAACTAAGAAATTCAATTCAAAAAAGTGTTTTACTAAATCGCAGTTCAGTTGTTGTTAAACTTACAGCGATTTTCAAAGCCATAAAATATGTTGTGAGATTTTGTTTTTGTTTCTAACCAGAAGGGTTATGGTGAAATTACATGGCCTCTAAGAAGGTAGAGCCAAAATTTGAGGATACCTACATTCTAAGCGCTCGCTGTAGGCTTAGCGGACCCATTTACAAGCTTGGCATATGACCGGCGAAAGAGACTCTCGTGCGATGCCGCTTCCGGAAGACGAGACAAGAATCTTTGAATGCCCAGTGTTCGAAACAAACTCAAATCCGTCGAGGCATATCAAAAATGTAAGGAGAACTCCGGCACATCTTGAGCTAAGATGTTTGCACCAAATTACTATGTTTATAAACTTATTGGCTTGGTTTCGGTGTATACACGTATGCACATAAGTAGCAATGGCATTTTAAAAAATTGAAAAAAATAAAAATTTCTGAGCGCTCAAAAACACAGTGCGTAACAACGTCTCGCTCTCTTCAAACAATAATTAATCTGTCGCAATTAAAAATTTAATTCAATCGTAAAACAAATAAATTGCACTCAATTAAAGAGCGTAGCCAACCATGGAGCACGCATTTGTGTGTAATTTTTACGCTTCTCCCATACTTTGCGGCCACTTCCTTCTCAATTGTCCAACCGCCAAACCATCGCTTCATTGTAAGTGGGTGCCTCAACTATTTCTTAGCATTCCTAAACCAACCTTCCTAATATTCTGTGCACACTTGTTGAATCTGAAGTCTGCACTGACAATAAATTACCTTTCGTGCATTCGCTGCCCGTTCCTCGTACGCCTGCAACTCCGGTCAACTCATCATTGTTAATGTCTGTAATTGTCAGTCAGTTCCGCTTGAGAGTTCACAGCATTTATTGTGCGCCTAAACTTCTTCCTACGCAGTTCTGCTGCGCTACTGAAAAATTTTCCACGTCTTTTCTTAATTCAACCGCCCTCCGGCGCCGAGGGGTTAGTGTAATTGTTGCTTGGCACATTAAGCTGCAATTTTGTCTCAATGAAGTTGCCTGTACTTTGAATGTTTTCTTTTGTTTTCACTTTTCCCAGTTCTTTCGGTTTTTATCACTTTACATTTAAATGATCACTTTGCTGCCACCGTTAGTGCAAGCGTCGTTAGGCTAAAGCAATTAAGGCATATGCTGACCCTGTTAAGACCCGCCTACAACCAACTATCACATGGCAACTCTGCTAGTACATAGCGCGCTTGCCATTGTTTCCATTGCGCCGCTACGCCGATAAATTAGTTACGGAAATATTTGTCTGCATTAATAAAAGTTGTGAGGGGAAAAAGAAGTGCGCGAGTTGGATATTCAACACCTTTATTCGCCTAACTTTTGAGCGGATTCAGTAAGCATTTGTAAGAGCAACGGAAATGATTTTAGAATATTAATGTAAATCAAATTTTATAATTTCTAAAATCAAACAATTCATGCATTCAACTTACTCGCACAGCAAAAACTACGCACTTCACTTTCGCTGCGCGGGTAGCCGGAGAAAATTAACTTTGTTTTGCTCGTTTTCACAAAAATTTCATTTCTTGAGTTGAGACTCTTTTAAATAATACTTACTATTTTTATTTATGACGCCACGTCCCATTATCCTCGACGCGCATCTTCCTATCGGTAATTGTGGTAATTAAGGAAAGACGACGTGGTTTGCCTGCAAATGGCAAAAGTCGTGGGTGAAAGCCCCCAAAAGTGATTTTGTTTATGTAGAGACGATTGCTTCTGATTATTCTTTTACTCAATTATTATTCGTTTGTCATTTTAATTATATTCAATAGCACTTATTGTTTAAAATTTACTTACTGTCAATTAAAGCGAATTCTTGGAGATCGAAAAGCGCAAAAGCTCAGCGTAAGTTACCCAGCAGTGAATGGCATCATAACTTGCTTGCCAAAATATTGCAAGAAGCACAACTTGAAAAATACTACTTTTAACTTAACAAAATTTGAGAAACGTTGAGGCGATTTTAAGTTAAAGTAAAAGTGTATGCTTTAGTAAAGAATTAAAAGAAAAAAAATAATTAATTGGTTATGGACTAATGAAGAAGAAACTAGTTACGCATAGTAGACGTACGATGTTATGAAATGCTCTTTTAACGCAATTAAGCTAAAATAAATTTGCACACAAACCGAAAAAAAATCTAAAAACGGATTACTTATGGTATACCACACTTCCAACTGTATAGAAATTAACGGAATAAGTTTATAACGGGGTGGTCATAATACTTATTTCAATTAAAATAGTAATCCTTCGTCACAAATGTATTTTCTGCGTGGTTATGACAAGTCTGCCTTCTATGCGCACTTGTTTGTCCTGGTGTCATTGGAGTCAATTTTTATGTTTGATTTTCGTTGATTGATTGGTTTGTGCACTCATTGCGACTGCCAGTATTATTGTTATTGTTATGTTGTTTTTTTTAACACATTTAAGTTATTTTATTTTTTATTTCCCTCTCTGCTTTACTTCATTGCTATTGTTGCCGCCGCAATTTTTGGAATGTCAAGTTATATGAACTTTGAATTTTACAAATTTTGATTGAAATAATTTGCGAATTAACTGACAGTCCCGACAAATTGCTAGTAATTCATTGAAATGCCATTTACTTGAATTAAAAAAAAAACTTCACTTCAGATTAATTTCATTTCAATATATTTGGTTATGCATGAAAAAAATTGAAAGGAATACATAGAATTGCATACATACATAGATCGATGATAGAGAAAGCAAGTTTCGAAAGTCAGCGAAACATATGTATTGAGTTTCTAAACAGTTCGTTTGGCCTCCGGCTTCTCACAAATTCTAAAAAAAAAAAGTAATTATATTGTAGACTACTGCATCGGGCAGTTGAGAGCTATTCCCTGTATTTTTGTTAAATTTTGTTAACTGTTGCAGACCTTCTTTATTCTAAGCAGCAGTACCATCAAATCTGTTTGAAAAGCTTAGCCTCTGTTAAAAAAAAATATGTGGTGAAATAAGCTGTCGAAATATGAAGTTACTCTTAAGTGAATATTTTCAAATCCACTCAAAAGAGCTTGCGTTGTTCTACCTTTGGGGTGAACTGAATGTCAATGTCAGTCTGTAAAGTGTATAAATTACTTAAATAACGGGTGTTCTTTTTTAAACATGAAGTTTTTAAGAAGAAATAAAGCGCATATAATTTATTGTTGTGGCCAGGAATTTAGCTTTATTATAAAGATAAGGGTTTTCACTTATGTTTAAAAATGATTTCGGGCAAATGACCGCCGCGGCTGGCTCGAATAATTTCCAACCAAGAGGCCAAATTTTTGAACACTTTACGAAGAAATTAGGGCCCTATGTCAGCAATAACACGCCTAATATTCTTGTCTCGGGCTTATCTCCATAGACAAGCGACTTCACATAACCCCACAAAAAGGAATCCAGCGGTGTTCAATCGCACGATCTTGGAGGCCACGACACAGGCCCACGTCGCGAGATAATGCGCTCAACGAAAAAGCGTTTCCCATTGGCTGTAACATTATGGCCGCCTTCGTTTTAGAAGAAGTATGGACCAATGATTCCCTCTGCCCATAGAGCAACAGGATGTAACGGCTTCTCAACAACGGCTTGTGAATTATTATACGACAACGTACCCATTCAACCGAAAGTGAGATACATCGCTGAACAAAATTTTCTTGTGAAAATCAGGATCAATGGTCATCTCGTTTTGGGCCCGTTCACCGAACATGCGACGCGCTTGATGGCCGATCGGCTTCAATTCTTGCACGACTTGGATTTTATAAGCACCGCAAATCAAGATCTTTCCGCAAAATCTTCCATAAAGTGGATGGAACTCATTCGGGTGTTCTTCGATACTCTGCTCCCCAGCAGCAATAGCGTCTTCGGTGCGAACTGTAGGGCGTCTCTGAGGATGCGCGTTATCTACTAAAGTAAAGGTTGTGCAAAACCGTTTTATGATTGCTCGAATTACCGATACGTCGCTCATACCGAACCAATATTTTGGTAATAAAATTGCATGACTTGCAAACGTTGTTCCGGAGTAGGTCTATTCATTATGAAATGATAAAACAAACTGAGTATAAATCAAGTAACAGCTGTAAAAAAGACCAACTTCGAAAAAGGAATTACATCATTGAAAATAACACGTCTAAAAAAACACCCGTTACATACAAAATAAGCACAAACATATATATTTAAAAACGTAAATAATTTTTATATAATTTGTAGTCACACTATCACACATACTCTTACATTTGTATGTACAAGGTTATACTTAACTTAACCAAAATGCCCTCGCACGTCTCCACCATCCCGAATGCCAGCCGTTCAGACAATGCCATTTAAATTATTAAAACCCTCTTTTCGCTGAGACCTCTGTCAAAATTTTGTCTGAGCGACACACAACTGACAGTTACAAATTTTCTAAAAATAAACTTTTCGCACCGTTACGCAAAAGTATCTAAAGTTACGAAATCAATTTAATTCAAACGCGTCGAAAATGCGGAAGGTGAAGTGTGCAGAGATTCGATATTTTCACCATAAATTGCAAAAAGCTGCGAATGAACGAGATTACAAACACAAATACACACACACACACAATCTGACATTAACAAACAAACCGAAGAGTTGACTGACTAGCGGAGGGTATAGCGTAGTGAGAGGAAAAGTTAAAATACAATGGAAAACGGAAAACGGAAGCGCACGAGTTAACGGCCTCGCACGGGGCATGAAAATGTTGAGAGATAAGGCGGGGGGCAAGGTTGCTCTCGCAGGTGTGGTGGAGTGTGTGTGTCTGTATTTACCGTTACCGAACGCAAACATTTTTAAATAATGAAGAACGCGATTGGGTACTCAACGCATGAAGTGTAGGTGGGAGAGTTTGGCCAAAACAATTGGCACTTAGTCATTCAAGAGTCGCCGTAGCTCTGCCCCACACGCGCGCCGATGCCTCGCTACAAATACTCAATCATTCTATTCTCAGTTTGCCATCCATTCAATTTAGTTAGCATTTCAAAGTTAGGCAAAAGAACCGAAAATCCCAATGTAACGAAAAAAAAAAACAAAAACACATCCAATCATGAAAATTAACTATCCCAATTGTTGTTGGTGGCGTGCATGGAGATGAGCTGGCTCCTTCACATTCCTCATTTTCGCACCTCGACTTCTGTTCGCCATTGCCACTACGGTTCTCGCTTCCCGATTTGCTTTTGTTGTCACTAAGGACCAGTTTTTCAGTGCTGGTTTAAACTCAGTTTAAACTAAGTTTAGTTAAACTCAGTTTAAATTTAAACTTAGTTTCCTTGCGCCCAAATAAATTTGTTGCAACCAAAACGAAGTAGTTAGCAAACAGCTGATAAGTTAAACTAAGTTTAACCGAGCACAATCGGCCGTTTAAACTTAGTTTAAACTCCGTTTAAAGTTGACTGAAAAACTGCATACTGAGTTTAAACTAAGTTTAAACGACAAACAGAGTTCAACTTGCACTGATAAACTGGCCCTAAATGTGTGTAATGTTCCACAAATTTTTTGTTATTGTCGTTTGTACAATTTTCGACTGAATTTGTTATTGTTTTACTGTGCACGCCATTGATCTGTGCATAGTTTTCGGTGTTAAATTTTGCTTTGTTTTTCTCAAATGTTTTCATTTTCATTGCTCGCACATTGAAATCTATGCAGGAATTTGCACTGCCTTGCCCTGTTCATGCAGCAGGGGTTAGGGGGTGCTGGTGGTTGGGTGGTATTGCAGGAAATTGTATTTCCACTGCCGTCGCCACGAGCCACTCGACAACGAATAATCCACTTTGGCTTGTTATAATGGCATTTGTTGTAGTGGTAGGTGATATGCTTTTGTTGTTTGTTGTTTGTTGTTGTTGCTGCTCATGATGTTGCCGCTGCTGCTGACATTTCAATTCATGTGAAATTCCGTTGTTGTTCTTGTTTCCTTGTTGCTGCGATTATATTTTGGCATAAGCGCATTTTGTTATTGTTGTAGTTGTTGCTGTTGCTGTTGACGTAATAAATAAATCACAGCATTAAAGTGCTCTCTGCTGCTGCTGCCGTTCTGTCTGTCTATCTGTCTGTCTGTCTATGTGTTTCGTCGCTTTTACCGAATTATATTCGGTCTGCTTTATCGCGTGAGTTGTTGTTGGCAGTTAAAGCAATCGATATTTTGTGTGTTCTGCATATATTCTTTGTATGTATGTATGTATGTATGTATGCAGCTATGTATGTACATATGTAAATATTTATACAAACATGAACCAACAAATTTTTTTGATTCCTGCAATGCCCTTTCAGCTAGAGGCGAACTGTCAAGCTTTCGCATTCAAATGACATAAACGGAATTCAATTGTGTTACAATGCATTGTGAAGACATTTTTTTAAATGCTATAGATATCAGCTTCTATACATAAAAATACATATGTATTGATGTACATACATATGTATATATGTACAATGGGGGTATTCGGGATATGTTGTATTTGCCATTGTATTTTGTATACGTGGTTTCTGTGCTTTTTATAGCAAATGTAGTAAAAATCCAACATTAAAATATACGTTCCACTTCAAACTTAACAGGGCAAGCAAATACAATGGTTGGAACCTGCTGTAAAAAAACAAAAAAGATGAATCGTCGAATCATCTACAAATACGTTAGTCGAATAAATTGGCATTTATTTGCGGGTATTAAAAGTTATCGTTTATCTTGGCAAGTTGATTTTACAATTATTAGTAATAAAATCTAATATTTTCGTTTTTTCGCCTTTTCACCTTTTCGCCTTTTCCCGGCATGAACTCGTAAATCAACCGTTGGGGAAATTTTACAATGACACAAAGACAGATATTACAACAAGGTGTATTCTTGTGTAATGTCGAATTTGTTGCAAAATTTTTTAAATATTAATACGAATACAACAAATTCCAAATACCTATAATATTTAAGGATTCTGTGGTCGTAAAAACTTTTGTTTTAGGCTAGTGCTCAATACAAACAAAACTTTTTTATAACATATTATCGAAATTGTTACATCGTTGAAAAGCTAATTTAAAGTACGCTATAGTCTCCTCAGATCATTTAACTCTAGACTGCCACTTTAACTTACTATCATCCAATAGCAGAATTTCTACACAATATAATACAAAACATATAACAATAGCTCAGAGTGTGGCCGTGCTTCTCCTACTAAGTGTTTGTGGTGTACGTCATTATATTCTAGCACAAACAGAGGGACCTAAAAACCCCTCGGAGACTTGCTACGATATTCTACAAGCGCCCGCTGCGCTTCGAAGCTTGGAAAAACCTTGGTAGAAAACTTGAAACTGTCTGTTTTCAGGACTTAATAAGCTTAAAAATTACTCTGAATGAATCCTCCCAAAATAAGTCTTCAGTTAAAAGGTTTGGTAATTCGAAACTGTTTGCTATCGCATTGCCAGCGAGTCAATTTTAAATATACATACTTAACAGTTTTTTGGACCTACTTTTGTATATTTTTTCTAATATTTAGTTATTTAATAACAAACAGCACCCGTGAGTCCAAGACAAACTAAATTTTTTGAATTTTGTAAGTTATCAATCACTTCATTGTTATTGGTTCGCTTTCGTTCTGTATTCTAAATTGTTTAATCATCGAATATCGACCACGTTATCTTAGTTCAAATCGATAGAATTTTCTATATTCTTATCGTTATAGTCATCCAAGTGAATTTCTGTTCCCTTTGGAGTTTTCGAAAGCTTAGCCTATTAAGGACTATGGCTTTTGAAGTCCTTATTTTTAAAGCAATAATTTTCGACACCAATATTTTAATAAACTACTTTATCGATATAAGTGATATTAATATTGATAAAAAAATCTATATCTATTTCAATTAATATTTTTCTTATTATTTATATCATAGAATTCATTATCAAAATCTTACCCATATTATTTCTATACTCGCATTTTTATTCACCTTTGTCTTGAAAATAATTAAAATCCTTATTACAACCGGTATGTTTTTTATCGATATCACAAATTTATAGATATTGTTATCGGTATCAATATTTTGAAGTATAATTTTTTTTATCGAAACAAATGTTTCACTGATTGTTATTTTTTGTCTTTGTTTTGGAAAATTGCTCAATTCGTCAGGTTACGATTAAAAAAGTCATAGCCATAAGTTAACACATCATAATTTGTTTGCTTAATAACTCCCTTTAAAAATTCTTTCAAGTAAAAATTTGGGAAACAAATTGTGTTTTATACATTCTAAAACAGAGTATTATTTTTTTCAATCCCAGAATAGCCGCGGTTTCCCACCTAGCTACGAGACTTCCAAACGCTTTTAAGGCGATTGTTTATGGGCTACTTCCGCGACTCATCCAGAAAAATGAAGCATCAGAATATCATTTAAAAGTTTTTCAAACTAATATTTCTTAGAAAATGTGTACCTTGAATAGCTCTACAGCAAAATTCAACTTATAACTTTTTGGTTTCACATATAAAAGGACTGTATTTGTTTAACACAAATTTCGTTGACACACAGAAACACTCGTCTGCTAGGCACTTTTTTCGCATTCGCCTGCTCGTGTTTTGTACAGCTGCAACACTTTCAAATCCGCCAGCCGCTTTGGGTTTTGTCTCAAACTTAACTAAATACTTAAATAAATTAAGAACAATTAAAAGTTTTTAGTCTTTAGCGAAGTAAAGTCGTTTACAGACACTAACCAACTGAACAACCAAACAATCACCACCACCAAAGTTGTTTTTCAGCCTTTGCTTCATGCAAAAGAACCCCTTGACGCACGAACGGCATTTGGGTTGCTGGGCGTTGTTAGTGCCACATCTTAATTACAGAACGTGTTGCAATTAGTGTTTCGACAAGTAGTACGAGCAACTATGTGCCGCGCCATGTGAAGTGGTGCCTTAGCGCCAAAGCACCCAAGCACCCAAACAACCACGCAGCCAAGCAGTCAAGATCGCAGGCACGAATTGATGACGCCAAAGCGTGCAGCAATGCATTTGCAGTTTCAGCTGTCGCTTCTCCTTTGGTTCGCCGCTCGCCGCTCGCTTGGCGCGCTCCTCTTCACGCTCTTCACGCAGCAAACATCTGAGACGCCGAAGCCGGATATGGGCGCGAGTTGTTGCTTGTACGTTGCTGTTGGCAACAATTGTCACCTTGAAGTCGTTGTTGTCGCCGTCCTGCCCCTCAACCATGACGGCGTGGTCGTTATTTGTAAGCCGACTTCAGCCGTACTTCAGTTAGATTGACTTCACTTCGGTTGAGTTGACTTGCGTCGATCGACTCACAAGTGAACATACATACATACATACGTACATACTTACATGTGAATATATTTAGTTAGTGGCTTTAGTCGTTGACTGACTGACTGGGTTGGGTGCCTGTTGATGTTTGACTTCTTTACGACTTGTCACTTTTACCTTTAGATTTAGATTTTTTTACCTTTTCTCTTTTTTCTTGTTCTCGTATTTCTATTTTAAAAAGTATGCACCGCGCTAGCTGGTTGGTCAGTTGGCTGGTCGATGTGCGTCGATAGATTGCAAATTCTTGTGCAAATGCACAACAAGTTGCCACACGATGTGGCGGGCGTGGGAGTTGCCGCAAACTCGCGCGCTAATGACAGCTTAGCTGCTAATCACTGTGACATAGCGTGAATGTGCGGAATTGTGATTGTCAATCACAGTGATTTCGTAATGGTGATTAACTCCTTAATTGGCGGTAATACAAGTTTACAGCTCATAACGATTGTTTTCTTTTGTTTTGTTTGAATTGAAAATTTGCATGTGTAAATATTTAACTCCGAGGCGTGAATGAGTGTAGGCGCAAAATGGTATGAATCCTCATATCGGTCATTATATTTTAGTTAAGCATGGCTGTGAAGAATTCTGCAAGCCCAAAAAAAAAAATTTGGAATATTTACTTTCAATGCTTACGACTTGCATAACAATTATTTTTAAAGACCTTTTTCACATTTTTATGAAATGAAAGTTTTCTAGCAAGGGAACTAGGAACAGTTTGCGAATTTCATTGCAGTTACGTTCTTTTATGAACACAAATAGAGCGGTTTCACGAAGATAATCATGACGATTTAGCTTTAGCTGATTTTAAAAATTCATAATAAATAAAATAAATAGTTATATTGCCAAACAATAACGAATAAAATATTCACGCTTTAGTTTGCATTTTCTTTTTATCTTTAATTAAATGATTATTCTTCACTTTTATATTAAAAATATAAGCTCTTACTCAAAATTAATATTAATTGTTCCACATAAATATAGTAATTCAAGCTGGTATTCTTTTTTCTAGAATTATCTTGGAAGAACTCAAAACCATCGATTTGTCAGTCAAGTAGACTTTAGAGACAATAATTATTGTTTTTAAAAAATATGCACTACATTGTATTCATCAAATCACTGCGCATTCACTTTCAGCCGAATTATGACTTTTCATCGGGATAAAAGAACGAAAATGCAACCCGAAAGTTTGAGTACTGCGACTATAAAGAGGAAGGCTTTTCAGTTATAAGCTCAAGAATGTTAGAGAAGAAGATTGCGCCTTCCGGGGTATCGTTACTCAAAACCTTTTTGATTTGACAGTTGAGTGACGTGAAGATAGTGACAGCGTTGCCACAAAGATTTTAATTGAATACCAGAAATTAAAAAAAAAAATTACCAAACCCAAAAAAATTTTACCGTTGAAACCGTAAATGTTTTTTTTTAATATTTATCTCCATTAGGGTGCAACCCAATATGTTTGTACATGTCGCTCATATACTAAGACCAGTTTTTCATTGCAAGTTTAAGCTCAGTATGCAGTTGTGCAGTCAACTTTAAGCGGCCAATATTGAAGGGTTGAATTTAATTTAATTTTTGGGTTATGACAGTCTTTTAGTTAATGAGCCATGTTAATAAGCAAATTTCTTGTGCAATTGTAAGAAGGTTAAAGGTTGTACATTTTTTAAAAGTAACTTAGAATTTAAAACTTAAAAGAAAACTCTTTGAAAGAATTTCCAAATTGAAAACAAAAATTTACCAAATCCGCTCTAATATAAAAGAAATGTCTAGTTTTGATAAAAAGTTACCAAAGTGCCAATGTTGTACTACGGTCGTCCTTCCATTTTTACTCTCTCTCTCTTTTTACCTCGTCTTCCAGCATTTCTTCCAATCTTATTATGGTTTAATTTATCGATTAAAGATTTTAAAATTGCGGTACATATGTAGGTCAAATTTTAAAGTAAAAGTTTAAAATTGAAACAATGCATATTCAGTAGGATTTGAAAATAAATTAATCTTGAAATTCAGTAAGCAGTTTTTGTATCTAATAAACACTAGTCATGTATTTAGAGCAGTTGGCATTCATTAATACCAACAAAAAGTCCTTGTCTTTAAATAAACAAAAGTTGTTATGAAAATAATAATAAAACAGTTGAACGTGTAATCGAAGAAAGTTAATCTCCAACTTGTAGTCTCATTTTATACCAAATTCACAGAATACCTTCAAAAATATTTAATCTAATGATATTTACCTTTACAATTATGTTGAAAGTAATTTTACACTAAAATATTTAGCATTCAAAAATTTTGCCTACAAAAAAAAACAATCTTCTTGCAAAATTCTATGCCTCAAATCAATAATATATTCATTCCATGATCGCTAAATTAGATTTCTACATTAAATTAAACACAAAAATCTCAATAAAAATGAATCTTTTAGTCAATATCAACGTTTACTCATCAAAAGCCAATGGAATGGCAATCAGTTTATGCAATCATTTCAAGACACACAAATTTATTTACATACAGATGACATTATTTCTTGTACATTTGAATTTTTCTTAAAGCCAACAATCCACTTTTCATTGTTATTGCTGTTTGAAACACTTTATTACGGTAATATTTTAACAATTCAAGCATAAATTTGATTTAAGGGAAGCACAAACTACTAAATAAAGTTAAAAAAGCATTTAAAATGCGAGCAAATGTCTGTTCGCATAAAAAGTTCCTGCACCCTCCAAAACACAACCGCCAGGAAAGGAGTAAGCAAAAAAAAAATTTGCAGTCGAAAAATTTCTCAAAGTTTAAATTGCCTGGTAGAACGATTTTAATTCAATTAGAGTACGAATATAGGTACATACATACATATGTACATGCAAACATACTCGTATAAATGAGTATATATTTATGCTTTTATCTGCGGGCAATTGCTGTAACTGCGAGCATCCTTCATCAGATCAAAGTCTACTTGTGTATTCGTATGTGTGTGTGGGAATACTGTGTGGTGTCAGCGACACTCTGATTCTGCCTGTATGTTAATATGTAAAGGTATATTACAAAATTTGCAGACATAAAAATATTTCACCCGAACGTCGAAGTTTTCTGTAAAACACAGCAAATATATTATAAACCCAAGAAATATATGTACAAACATACACTGGCGTGCAAAAATGTTACATTTTTTTTGAAAGGTTTTGATAAAAATATATTTCGTTCTTTACACTTAACGTTGATTTTTAATAATTTTTTGAAATTTGGATTTTTTTTTTGATTTTCATGTAATGCTAATATTTTATACATACATTAGAAATAGCGCAAGACCTACTCAGAAATCAACGAAATTTTTCCTAAAATGTATACGTTATGTGAAAAAAAATATATTCAACACCGAAATTCCAAAAAAAAATTATCAAAAATTAGACTTAAGTGTGAGTGACTTGAAAATGAACTTTATTATACTACGATTTAATGGGCTATTAAACTGCTTACCCAAAACTTCTTTGAACGCTCTTATTATAATCTTCGAAATTTGGACAAAAATTTGGAAAATTGCCATAAATAATACAAACTTTAATTTACATGACATTTGTTAAAGAACAAAATATATTTTTATAAAATTCTTTCAAAAAAAGTGTATCATAAAAAACATTGCTAATATTTCAAAAAAGCAGACATTGCCTCGGTTTTGCTCGCTACTGTAATATATTAGATATATTTTAGTCTAAGTATTGATAGATTTAAGTTGAACTTGTTTGTAATTTTTAATTTATTTCTCAGATTAGTCTGTACGAGCTTCTTAATGTAGAATGAAATTATGTAATATATATGTATGTTTGTAGGTATGTACGCTATCTATAATTAACATTTTTGAATTAATTTTTATTTACTTCCGCCGCTTCAAAAGAATATTTTACAGATTCATATAAAACCTTAATTATAGAGCTTTGAAAAATTTAAATTTTGAATATCTGTGAACGCTTGAGAATTGAATTTTAAGTTTAAATAAAATTACTAAATGCTTTAACTATGTAAATTCTTCACTTCTTTTTTAATGGCGACCACGAAAGTGGTTGGCTATTAAATATCGATAGCTGCTTAACTAGTTAAACACATCTTAGTTCAAAATAATATACGATTAAGTATAATATGTTGTTATTTCAACAATATTTACTTTTATTTACTAAAAGAAGATAAATAAATTCAAATCATGCTTAGGATTAATAATAATAGTCATAGAAATCTTAGAAAAAATAGATTTAAAATTATTTCGCTATAAGCATATATACAGTTTTGAAGACCCTTCTTTTATTACAACACAGTGCCAATTTCAAGTGGGTGAAAAGTGCTTTTGATTTAAAAAAAAAAATGTTGCCAAACCTGTAGATTTTATCTGCTACATAAGCATAAATTTGATTCACGTAGTTTATAACAGCCAAAGGATTCAAAAAGCGCTCAAACCCATTGAAAATTTCTAAAATTTAGCCTTAAAAATTAATGAGCACACATATGTTTATTTGTACGGAATTATTTTGAAAAAAGTTATTATTTTAATAAAAGTAAATTTTGAATATAAACTATTATTACTTTTAAGCTATTAAATAATATAAATAGAATTCTAAAATTTCATAATATTTTTCTCTCGTTTTCAGGTAAGTTTTTGAGCTGAAGTTCTGCTAAAAGCAAGCGCACCAATTCCAAAATAAAAATGTATGTATGTATAATTTTATAATTCGATATAAATATGTACATATGTAAAACTATTACAGATATGTAAGTACAAACATATAAAAATATTACCACACAAATAAATAAATCTGCAGCGATTGGACATTTTGTCTTAAAATACAAGTACAAATAATAACAAATCGCACATAATGAATTCATTATTTTTATCAAAAACTTTCAAATGCCATCACCTCGTTAATCCGACTCTTGTCGGCTTTAAAATGCCAGCTGTCAGTTGATCCATATTTTGCTACAAATTACCTCCGAATGCCGCGCATTCCAATCAAAATTGTCGAAACATAAATTTGCTTCACGTCCAAATGGGCAACAACGCCACTTAGTATATGTATGTGCATATGTATGTATGTATGTATGTTAGTATGGGTACGAAAACGAGTACGAGTACGAGTATGTGCGACATTTACGACATTTACGACATTTGCAACATTAGTGCCATTTATAGGCAATGGAACGTGCCACAATGCCACAAAGTGACAACTACGTTCAGCAAAACAACAATAAACGAATATAAAAAAGGCGTGCAAAATTACATATCCCAAAACACAAAAGCGAAAATCAAAAAATCAGGCAAATATTTAAGTGAGTGTGCAGCTGATTTTGAATTTAAAGCTCAAACTATTGCATTTTTAAGTGTCGCAATGCGGCTGCTGTTGTGTCGGCAAACAAAAATGTTGTAAAGCTTACCAGCAAGGCGAATTCATTTAAGGTGGAATACTCCACATATAAGTAAAAAATTTGTTTATTTTGCGGTGAAAATGTCAGAGAAACTTAGAAAAACAAAAATAAACAAATGGTCTAAGTTTGCCACAGAAAGCAAACGTACTAAGAATTTATAGTAAACATTTTCAATTGAATGTCTTTATGCAAACGCATGGAATTTCCTATCACGAATGTAAATAGAAATGAAAAATGTAAACAAAAATTGTAATTTTGGCACTTTCACCGCGCAAGGCGAAGGTAGAACAAGCAACCAGCTGATGGGAATATACCACCTTCTATGAAGTGTATGAAATATGTGCTCATATTATCATTTTTACAAATTTCAAAAGTTCTTATTAAAGTACTCATTTTTGTTCAGGGCGTGAGAAAAAACTGAGTAGTTTTCCCTTGTCGGTGTGATTTTATATATCTTTCCTATCTACAACAATTTCATATAAGTGAAAAATATATCTTATTTGCTCTAACAGACAAGGTAACTAATAATTTTTATGCTTAGAATGTTATTAGCGCTGGCAACCAAAGTGGTTATTGTTATCATCACAAACTCATCAGTAATAATAATCAAACTACTAATTTTTGTCATCAGAACGTCCTCAGTACTATTAATCAAACTAATCATTTTTGTAATCAATAAATAATCTTATAATTTTTTATTGGAAAAAACTATTAAATCAAAACAATAATAACTGATAAATAAAAAAATAACTTGAACTATTAAATTTAAAAAAATAATAATCCAATCCCAAATAGAATGGGGATGTTCGAGCATCAATCACTGCTGCAGTACTGCAAAAAAAAAAGTTGTCGTTAACCGCAAAAGCATAATTATTCATTTAAAATAAAATTTTTGATGAAACGCCGATTTATTCATAGCCTAATTTGATTAAAAATTACCTTATATGTTTCTATCTTGCTACTTCTAACACATACGATTCTTATCGGAGTACGCCATTACTGCTTTAGCAAATGGAAATATTTCGACAGTTCGAAAAACTAATTTGTAAATGCGTGGGTGTGATGGGTAAAAGTTGCAAATGGTTGTGTAAATTTTTTTAATTTCAGGGGAATCAGCTTATTGGCCTATTCTCATTGCTATTGGTAGAGTAAATTGTGTGACGTATTTATAACACCCGAAATTGAATTTGGTATTCTAGAGCAATGGTTACAAAGTTCTTCAAAACTGTGGCAACATCTCACGTTTTGACAATGAGAGGTATCAAATTTGACATAAAAAACTTTAAAAAACATACATAAATCAATGAAAGCAAAACAGTTTTTAAGAAAATGTATAAATGTGAATAAACATTTTGTCTTTCTATTAAAATAATTAGTTTCTCGTACGCAGTTTACACGTGTCTTCCTGGACTCTTTCGTTATCTTAAAGAATTTCTATAAGTTAAAACTGAAGTAACATTTTCGCTTTCGGGTTTCTGTTATATTAACAAAACAAAACTAAACAGCTGTTTTTTATTAACTCCTCTTTCACAGGTTATACAATTTACCTGGTTACAATGAGCGCAGAATACGAATTGGTTACAAAATTTAATGAATGGTACATTTTAATAACCCAGTAAATTTTATTATCGTGCTAGAATTGACTTATTAGACTTGGCTTGCAAGGACGTTACACAGTAAAATGCGTGTACATACATACATACATTTATAGACATGTGAGTGTGGGCATGTATATAAGTTATGATTTATTTTAATTTTTTTTTATTTTTTTTTAAATTTAATTTTATATAAATAAATGTTATGGTTTATGCCAATTTTTATTGAACAATTTTGTTTTGAAAAACAACACTTATCAAAATGGCGTCTCCATCAGTTCGTATTCCGAGATTAGCGGCAATCGTACTCTGTTTCTCCGCAAGCTAAGCCAACATATTTTAAATAAAATTTTACTATATTGCAAAAGCTTTTTTCATATGAAAAAGTTGCTAAGCCTTAGCTAAATTTTCAAAGTCACTTGTTACAATAACTAAACTGTATACACAACTGAGCGAATCTCCTGAATAAATTTCGTTTTGCATGATTTTACTTAATTTTAAAAGCAAAATATATCAATATTTTAATTTTTATTATTTTATAATGAACTTTATTTTATTTTATATCAAATTTTTTAAGTTCATTTATTATATATATATATATATATATTCAACTTTAGCTATTCATTTACTCTTCATATCTTATTTTCTATAATTTTATAATTTAAAAAAATGTTGGGATTATTTTGAACATTAGTTTTATTTTTTCTTCATATACGTATGTAGTTTTGCCTTTTTTAGTTTAATGCTTTATTTTATTAGACAAACATTAATAGATTTAATTGTTGATAGATTTATGTGGTGATCTCCGAAATAGCTTATATTACTTCTGCCGCTTTGAGTATTGTTGTTATTTCTTTATAAAAATTTTCCCATATTCAATCGGCCCTAAATATCAAAAACAAATAAATACAAAATAGATTAAGTATTTATTGTTTTATTCTTTAAGTATTTTAAAGTGAATTTTTTAAATAATATTATATTTAAATAAAACATTATTTAATTGATTAAATTCCTGGCTTTATATATGTATATATGTTTATTGCTATTATTTTCATTTTTATTTATTTTTTAGTTTATTTTTAACATACTTTTTACTTACTTCAATTTATATTATCTCTTTACTAAACTCAGTTTCTTTTTTCATTATTTTCATTAACAAAACAAATCATTTTTTACTTAAATATTAACTAGTCGTGGCTCTTAATTGATAATAAAAAAAACTTGTGAAACATACAGTTGTTTCATCCTCTAATTTATTCTTTAGTAACGTAGTGATTTTTTTGAAATTAAGTTGAAGCTGTTAAGCAAGAAAAACACCGCCTGAAGCTAGAATACTACAAAACACAAATTTATTTTAATTTTTTTTTCCCCAATGGTATTAAATTTATTTCAACCGAATTTTCGTAAACTCTTTTTAATTGGATTTGGAAAGAAACCGGCTTCTGTGGTCTACCAAAACATATTTAAACTAATTACAACTCACTGCCACAAGGTTCTTTTTTGAATATTTTCATATAGCACACATATGTTTCCAACAACAAAATATCGCCACAATTTAAAACATATCTCAATTTTGATATGATATTTACTTTTGGGCACGAATCACAAGCAAACATGTCAAACAAATCAAATTAATGAATGTAAATTTCTATCAACGCCACATGTTTTCTGATAGCATAATGATTCCACGATGCATTATTAAATCAACACAATGAAATTATATTAATCAAGTTGACGCAATGCAAGTGCCGCAGTAACCGCAGCAATATGTAGAAGTAATAAATTTGGCATTTTACGCTTATTTGAGTAAAATAAACACACACACACATACACAAACAGCTGTAAAACATTTATAGTAGTTGACCAACAGAGCGTTGAGTGTTTGTGCGGTTGGGTGCACTTTCAGTTTGTGGCGCCAAATTACGCGCGAACCTCAACCTCAAACACACACACACACACACATACTAATTGATAATGTTAATATTCCTATATCTATTTTCAACTTAATATACAAACATACATACATATGTACATACGAGTATATAACCTAACAAACTTCTACCTTTCATTACTCCGCACTGCATATGAAAAACGAAAAAAAATGCGAGCGTCATGCGGATGCGCCTCTCGCGTCGATTGAGCGGGAATGGGGGGGTTAAAAACGTTGGGATTATTATTAAATTATATTATACGTATGCAAAGAGTAAACATGCCTTCGAGTTGTGTATTATTTTTATTACATTATTTAATCATAGTATACATAATTTTGTCAGTACACGCTCTGTTAATTAAATTGTATTTTAATAATTTACGAGAAATTTGTCCAAACACTTTATGCCACTTAATAAAACGAACATAAAACTAACCTACACGCACACACACACACTCGGTTTTGTTCATAAAAGCCACAAATATTTCAATTGTCGCATTTAAAATTTAACAATTGTCTGCAAAGTTCTATGAAAATTTGTGTTCATTCCAATGTCTCTTATTGGCATATGTATGTGTGTGTGTGTTTGTATGTGTGTATGCACAAGCTGCCTTTGTGTTTTACTGCCTATGAGCTTGTGTAAGTAATGACCTTAGCCTAACGTTTGTGTGCGTGCCGCTTTTTATTGTGGCAATTTATTTTATAGCTCGCATTTTTATTTGTGTTCACAAATTTACTGTTATTTAATAGAGCTCTGTTAATTCTTGGTTAGTTAATGCTGTTGTTGTTGTTGTTTTGGTTGTTGATTTGGGCGTGCAGTTTTATCGCTCTACAACAACTGCCACAAGCGCTAAACCACAGCAGCCATTTCGTCACAATTAACTCAAAACTCTAGGAATTTCTTAGCTGATAAAATTTTAAAATTATTTTATGCAGTTTACCACGCGGTTTTTCTGTGGCTGTACGCTTGATGTGTCCTGAAATGCGGGTGACTAGAATTTTTACTTTAACCAATGCCAATATATGCCAATCAAAAATGATGCAAAATTTTGAGTTTATAAAATTCATTTCGTATTTCTCGCATTTGTGACAAATTGAAGGAATAGCATTGCAGCTGTTAAAACACAAAAAATCCTAAAAATCAATTTTCGATTCATTCGATTGGAAAGCGGTTTTTTTAATGCCTGTATATTAAATATTTTTGACACTGCGCGCCAACCAAGCTCGAGCATTCAGCAAATTTAAAACCAACAATGCAAGTTTTCGTAAGTTCATTCGAAACTTTGTTTGTTTTTATTTTTTAAGCATTATAAATACTTTTTTATGTCTAACAATATCTTAACTCCGATATGTTTAAAATTTTGTCGTTCACCAAATACCAAATTTGTAACTGTGCTTAGTGTAGTTTGTATATAATTTTTTTATATTTTTTGTTAAAATTAAGTACAACAGTTTTTCCGAGCACATTTCCGAATTAATACTCCCGATATTCCGTAACAATTTCGGGATCATTTCGGGATACTTTCGGGAACGCTTCGGGACTGGTTGCGGATAATTTCGGCACGTACTTGTCGGTACTTTTGGAATATCTCTCAACTATTTCTAAACCATTTAAGTTTAGTTCAGAACCATTTCGTGATTAGTGCGGTTTTATTTTGGGGCTGTTTTCAAGACTATTCATAGACGGTTACTCGAAAAACTCACGATTTTTTCAAAACCATTTCGGGAATATTTCATGAACATTTCATATTTCAGGACCACTTTTTATAACATTCTGTAACTATATCGGTACTTGCTCAGTACTATTAGAGGAAAATCGGGACTGTACTCAGATCAGTTGTAGAGATTTAAATTACCATTTTGGGGCCATATCAAGAATTGACCGTGATCATTTATGTAGAAGTTCACAACTTTTTTTGCAGAAAAATTGTTGGTACTATTTCAAGACGAATTTGAAGTAGTGCAAAAGTGTGAAAAGTTGTGAACTGGTCGTGAGAAATTTAATAAAATTAAATGAAAGGAGTGTTCAATCTCTAATATAATAGATTTAATAAACATATCTATTTTTTTCCTAAGATTTGGCGTAACAAAAATTTTTTGATTTCAATTTTCAAAAAAAAAACCAACGAAATTTGAAAAGCATCCCTAATAATGGCATTGGTTTTTGTTTATGCTTGATATAATTGTTAGGCACAACCCAAAAAAATAGTTGGCCATGCGAACAAAATTATCTTGGTAAATCACGCGCGTCCTTTTGCTCCTAAATTTATCTTACGCCTGTGTCCTTACATTGCGTCCTTCAAAGCAATGATCAGACCAATGTTTCTGCGCAATAAACTAACAAGGCAGTGCTGCGAAATGTGAATTAGTTGCGATAATCGTCTTAGCATTGCAAAATCTTTATTTTCAGTTGTTGTTAAATCATTGACAGCTGTTAGTTACAAATTATGCCAATTTTAAAAGCCACACACCCACAATCACATAACTAAATTTCGACCTACCAAATCAATACTATGTTATACACAGATACACCAACACACGCAAGCAAGTGTACACACGCATACTCAAAAGCAAAAAAGTAATAAAATGGCAATCGCACGCTCGTTCACAAAAACCCAAAAACACAAAAACTTTGTGTTGCAGTTTCGCCAACATGGCGTATGAGTAATCTTTATTTCCTAGCATGAATCAGGCACGCCAGCTACAACTGCCACACTTACTTACTTACTTGCGAGTGCTTCAACTTTTGGCGCTTGGCTTAACTTTATTAAACGCTTTACGAAAGCATACATACAACGAAACGAAAAATTAAATTATGCACAATTTTTGCAGCAGCCTTAGCTCAAGCGCAGGAGGAGTGACCAAAATACTATGAGCGCAGCCTTTGTGAAATGCGCTTAAGAAGAGTCCTGGCTGAGTTGCCGCATAAACTTTGCTAATCATGAATTTTGTTTTACTGTTTTATTTTTTTTGCTCAAGGCTTCTCATGCATGCCAAATGTCATTGATTTGATTATGGTCAATTTGCCAAAAAGTTTCCGACTCTCGCCGGCAATGCAATTACTTACTAAGCCATATTTTGATAGCGGCGAAGGCAAAAATCAAAAAAAAAAAAAATCGCTGCAGTGATACTCAAAAACTTTTCGCATTTTAATCAGCTTAGCTACTTTGGTTTACGGCGTGCACGCAAAAATCAAATAAAAGAGATTTGGCAGCAGTCGCCGCCGTTTAATGTATGTACATTGATGCGAAATTTTTAGCTGCACACACTTTCGTCGCCTCCACATGTTTTTTTGCGCATGTCTTTGCAAGCGTTCGAGTGTGTGTGTGTGTGTGTATGTGTGTGGGAGTCTATTATCATTTTAGTTTTGCATTCAAAGCCTTCAAGATTGTCTTAAGTTGCGCCTTCCGCTTTTTACACGCTTTCACTGCTTTTATACACTTTTTTCACCTTCTTTTTGACACTTTTTGTGATTTCTCTGTATCATTTTTCTCCCACACGAAAACAGTTGTGTCAACTATCTTTCCCAAAAGCATGGAAAAAGTAGTGCTTATGCACCTCAACGCTTTTATATGCAAGCGCACCCTCAGCAGCACTTGTCTTTGACCTTCACGCGAGCCTTTGAGGCAAAGAGCGTCGCCGCTATTCTTCGCCTCTTCACCTTCACATTGCACACATCCGCATTTCGATGTCTGTTTATTTATTTGTGTATTTGTGTGCCACATGCTGCCAAGCTATTGCGTTGCATTGTCTCACATACAGTGAATACCCTTATTTATTCGCTGCATTGAGAGAGTTAAATGAAAATTATGTGCCAACTTATCTATTCATTCTTTATGTATGCGGCGGCGGCGCTGCATGGCAAGTGGCTGCTCAACAACACACAATTTTACACAGATTTGTCTTGTTGTAGTATTATTATTGAGCACAATCCCTTCTCTGTGTTTGAGGCTATTCAACGTTTATTAAAGCTTCCGCCATCGTTGACTGAAATGACTAGCGAACTTATTCGCCCATTCTTCCCCCTTCACCATTGACTCGCTGATTACTTGTATGACAAACTGTCTATTTTCTCGCCCACATACACTTTCATACCGATTGAACCCTCGTCATGTAAGTCGGCGTGGGGGTGGCTTTCGGTCGGGGCATGACGCTGCCACTTTGCTCACTGATGTGCTATGACCTGCACTTTGGTGTCACTCGTGTCATTATGACATATTTGCCCCTGCGCTAAGGCTGTCGCACTAAGGCATTGCGTACATAAATAGAATGAATACTTACCAGTACTGCCAAGTACGAGGGTGTCTCATTAAGTCGCGAAGTATTTAAGGACGAAAGGAACTATCGCGGGTTTTAACGCATTCTTTTTCATACCCAAAAAGAAATAGGTACAAGGTATAAATTTGAAAATTATGTGAGACAAGAAGCTATTCGTGATTTTATTACTGAAATTTAACTATTGAAAATGCTGAGCATATAAAAGCGTTTGATGATCGTTTATCCTCACAGAAAAAAGTGTGAATTACTCTGCCGCATTCCAAGTAAATTTTGCCATGATCTGCCGTACACATAGACAAAATTTAGCACTCTTCAACTAAAGCACTGTCCTTAAAGCTTTCTTTGGATTCAAAAAAAGAGCGCAAAAGTTCGTTCCTGTTGCCAAGCAAAATCGTCAAATATTTATGCGCAACTTACAAAACTGATCAGTGTGATGGAACTTCTCCTCTTTAAGTTCGTCCACTTACCGATCATAATTTTGGATTTAAAATCTAATTTTCATGTATTTATCGCACCTCTCTCGTACGTACGTTTGGTTTTGCTTGAAATTCTGTACTTGGAATTGTGAACTTTTGCTACGCAATGCACTTAGTTAATCAGCTAGTGAGGATGTGCGCAGTGCAGGGAGGGGTTTGAACGGTTCGTAAGCTTGCTTAGCAATTTAAAACTCTCAATTCAACAGCACGAAATTGCTGTGAATTTAAGTTGGATTTGTCTTTAGTGCGATGTGCGCTGTATGGTTGGTAATTATATTAAAAAAAAATTAAATGGAAGCTTGGCAAGAAATATTTAACATATATTGCTTAAAAAATATATAAAATGACGAGAAATACTTTCAGATATATTATTAAAATGTCTTATGGAGCGTAAGCGCCATTTCATTTTCAATTGTGGATAGAGCGCTTTGAAATAATTTCATCAATATTTATTGCCTTTTCGCACAAATTGCAGTTCACGTTGTATTCAGTGTATTTCTAAGAAAACAAAATAAAACGCGCACTTTTTCGAGTCATTTTAATTTGTTTGTCATACTCAATTTACGCGATAGAAACACTGGTTGTCAGTTCTTAAAAAACATCGATGTTTCGACTATTCACACAAGCAAATTATTGATATTTCGACGCTTCGACACTTTTCCTACATCCCTACTTCTTACATTTCCATATATTATAAGCTTTATGTTATGATCACTGAAAATAATATCTGCGAAATTATAATGAACATTTGCGAACATTTTACCAAATTTTTCGTAATATTGAATAACAAAATTTTGTTGTTAAAAGTAAAAACTATTTTCGTTCTTTTTTTTTGTACGAAATTTTTGTAAAATTCACAAAAATAATTCGTATAATTAAAGAAACTTTTTCTGCAAAATCTACAATTTATGTACAAAAATTAAGAGTATAAAATTTTTTTGTAGCACTTTTACTAAATTTTACTTTTAATGCATAAAATATTTTGTATAAAAATTGCAACTTTAAAAAAAATTAAAAGGCAAACCGTAATTTGTCGCCAATTAAGACGTCCAAATCAAAATTGAATCAGCTACAAAACTGCGTACTCAGAAAAAATTAAAAATTGTTTTTAATTCGAAATTTAAATAAAATTCTGCTAAATTATTGTTAATTTTGTATGAAATGTATTTTAAATAAAAAATAGTTTTAAACAATTGGAATAAAACTAAATTTTACTGACGTCCGAATATGTGGAAGTGATATAATTCTTTCGCTAACTATATTTACTTCCATAGCAAAATATGATGTGGCCTTTGAAAATCTTGTACAAAAGCCAAACTAGTCATTTCCTGTCTAAATATATCGACACAAGTCTCAAGAAAGTTATAATAAAAAGTGATACAACTACGATGCTTTTAATGTAACAGAAAGTCGCAATGTGTAAAAGAAATTGTAGATATTTATTGTGGCAATCAATGCCCGCCATAATACATTTCGCTCCATTCCTTTCATTTCTGTGCTGAACATAAAAAGCCCTTGACTGTGCTTTCTTGCCTACCTTCTCGTGTTGTATATATTTTTTTGGCGAAATTTTTTCAATGAATATTAAATGCCTACACTCACATCGTACATTTGCCGATGCCACCACTGAGTTGTACATAGTTCTTAAGCGTTTCCTGCTCACCAGCTTAGCGAGCGAGCCACTTTACCTCGTTTACATATATTTTGGCACAGGGTGGGGATCGTTTCATACTCGTATGTACTCTCATATCTAACGAATGTCATCACTTAAGCCTTTGCATTAAAGCGCAGACATACTCTTTCATATATGTATGTTTGTATGTAGCTAGTCACAAGGGTACACATATTTATGTTTGTATGTACATTGTATTTGCCGCACATGCTCGACAGGGATTCCCTGCAAACATTAAATTGACTACTTGTGATTTAGCTGTCGCTGTCGCTGATATGTTGGATATTAATCATAATCACCCACTGACTTCAAATACTTAATGAGCACAAGTACACACACAAGCACACACACACACAAAAACACTTGTGGCAGCAGCTATGTATGAATCAACATTGAAGTGGTGCTTTATTTAATCTCACAACATATTTTCCAGCTGTGAATTATGCATTTTTCCATTCATGATTTGCACATTGTATTTTATGCAATTCCTTTTTCGCTTTCATTCGCTTACAATTGGTTTTTTCTTTTATTTTTTATGCGCTCTTTTTAATTTCAATTTTTTGGTTTACTTCGCCGCCTACTTTTATTTAATTTAATTTTTTTTCGTTTGCTTTTTGAACATCCCTTATACACTTGTTGTTGTTGTTGTCGTTGTTTGCTTTTCAACACTGTATTGTTATACAAACAAAGCAGCAGGCACAACAATAACGATTTCACTGTTGACGCTTCTAAGTGGGGGGAGGGTTAGATGCAGGCCGAGGATAATGGATCATTTAATCCGCGCCAAGCTTGAATTGTGTCAGCGGCACACATCATCAACTATGTATGTATGTATGTACATATGTATGCATTTTTGTATTTGTAAATATTTATGAATATTTCCATGTTTACTCTCATCCAGCAACATCGCCCAGCGCCCAGCGCCCAGCTCCACGTATCTACGCTTTCCCTCGCGCTTTTTCTCTTTTTTTTAATTTGCTCTTTCTTCCCTCTGCCAGTTATGTTTTTGTACATATATTTGTCTTTCATTATGCTCAACATTTCTGCATATTTTATTCATCGATTTTTACCGAGCATACCCCGCCTCTGCATCTCTCTTGGTCTCATTTCTTCTCCAATCAGCTTTAGTGTGCAGCTCGTATCTCGCCCTCCTGTTGACGTGCAACATGCAACAAAATTGCAGTGACTGAGGGGACGCCGAGTGGCGTTGACAGCATCCGACGAGTAAGGCTGTCAGTCAATTTGTAAGTCAGTTACTCGCATTTTGAGGTCGCTCGAATGGGCTGTTTCATAATGTATATTTAATGCACTGAGAGAAATCGGCGGGTGCGCTTGTTGATGTTATCGGTAAAGACGCCTATACCTCGTAGTGTACCGGAGACTACTCCAATTGACACTTAATATTTGAAATTTATAAACCTCGTTCAGCAGGTATAGCGTTCTAAGGAAATAGGAAATAAGGCCATATAGCATTATGTCACTACACATTAAGAAATAAGGTTATATGGCTTTATTTCCACGGAGAAATTGGAATACGCTCAGAGATTTCCTTTTACAAAACCTGAAGTTCTTCTGATCAGAGAATATCATATTGGGCGTGAGCTCTAACACCTTCTCTGCTAAAGTCTTGCAATCGCTCAGAGACTGTTCGCTTTTTGACGTGCGCCATTGAATTGTAATTTATGAGTCCTGCCCCTTTCCTATAAGCTCTGCCGTGCCACAAAAAGTCTGAGGGGCATATATTAAGAGTTCGTTGAGTGCCGCATTTCGCTAGAGAATAAACTTATTCGTTGCCGTCTTGATCCCCAACCCACCACAAGGTTACGCTGTTATTGGTTCCTATATTTCCCAGTGACGCTTTGCAAAAGTCTTATTTAATTTGCATAGCAAACTTGAAGATCTGGTGAACTTCGTCCCGCCCAAAATTTATTAGAAGTAAATGAAACACTTTTTTAACCCTGTTGTAAACGCGGAAAATGAAACTGCCACCTAAATTTCGCATCCGTTTTTGTAGCTTCTTACGTTTCTTTATACTTATGGCAGAGTATCCATGATAAAAATACAGCTTTGATAAATATAAAAGCTAAATATACTTCGTCGTCCCAGTTAAGAAGTATAGTTTTTTTTGTATATCTCGACTCCAGCGCTACCAAGCAACTTCATTGTTCGCGAACCCATTTTTTTTCATACAAGTAGAATACAACATAAATTTCATCAAAAATTGTTCAGAAACGCGACTTTTTTAAATAACTCGATTCAAGCGCCACCTATCGCAGAGATGTTCTTCTTCCCCCTACCAATACGTGTAAAGAATATGACTGAAATCGGACTATAAGTACGACTTTTAGTTAAAACTCGACACCAGCGCCACCTGTTCCATGGGCAAAAACAAAGAGTTTTTCCTACGACAAGTGTATGATTTTTTTTACAGTATAAAATATACAATAAATGTACATATCTCTCTGTGTACACATATGTACGAGTAAATGTCGGCTCGAACGACCACAAACACAATTCGCACAACCCCAGGTCGAAATGACGCAGAGTGTCAGCGTTCAAGCGAATTACAACAGCGTGTAATGAGGCCAATAGGCGGTGGTGTAAGTGCAGTTAAAGATCATTGCAAACATATGTACATACATATGGACGTCGCACATACTTCCCAATAAATATTTGTGTATGTTTAAAAGTATTTATATATTATATGGACACTTGGCAAGTTTGTGTTGAGTTCAAAGTGCAGCTTTAAATGATAATAATGTTGATGGATTCATTAATTATTCTTAATATCATCATGAATAGCTGGAGTGAGCGTGAGCGCGCACGTGAGCCCAACTTGACACTCACACACACACACAACACACACACGTACAATAAGCCAGCAAATAGCTGCTGAAAGAGATACTTACGACTTTGCGTGGCAGTGGCAAAGTGTCAATGATGAATTTACTTGAACTCACTTGCCACTTGCGACTTGCCACATGCCACAGCCACTTAAAGCCTTATGTATACTTAAGTAAGTAAGCATATATGTAAGATTATTTTCAATCTCTGGCATCGGCCGTAGCAAGTTGAAGTTCGTGCCACATGAATATTTATGCATTTAAATAATATGTGAAATTGCATCCACGCCAACTTACTGACACTTAATGCCATCGCCGTCTGCCGACAGATATTCGCTTGCACTTGCTGAGTGATTAATATGGAATGAAGTTGCAGGCAGTAGCTGTTGTTGTTGCCTTTGTTGTTTTTCATATTTTATTCCCTTGGATTTTATTTGATTGCAGTTGCTACTTCAAGTCGCCTACGTTGCAGAAACAAAGCACATTACTGCCACATGTGGCCGCTGCTAGGCTTGCAACATTTGCAATAGTGCGCGCACACACACACACACACACAAACACAAAGGCTTGGCGTTGCAAAAGTTTGGACTGGCGAATTTTAAAATGAGCACAACGATGCATGCGGGCAGCAAAACGACGCTGCATTGCAGAAACCAGCTGTCTGTTTGTGTGCGTGTGTGTGTGTGTGTGTGTGTGTGTTATACACATGGTTGCATGCGTCGCCACACTCAGCTTCCAAAACGCCTCTCATTGTTGCCTTTGTCGTTTTCCCAACCATTAAAGTGACGCCTGACCGACTTTTGTTTACTTTCCAGCAACGAACGCACTCACGCACACTCACAAATACGTTCTCAACAAATACACTCCGTCTGTGTGTGAGTTGTCAAAAAATCGTAATGTGCAACCGAGAAATGTGGCACAATGTGTGGGCGAATATGTTGTTGCCTTTAATCGCCTGCTTTTATTTTGGTTTTTTTGCAGCTCCATTGTCACTTTGTTATTTGACATATTCTCAGCGTTGTTGTTGTTGTTGTTGTTGTTGCGCTGCAGTTGAAATACAACTGCCTGCCGGTCAAATATTCCAAATCAGCGACTAGGGAATAAAAAGCAGAAACAACAACAACTAAGCAGCCACAACGCCCGCATGTGTTGGCATCTGCCACACAGGCCATTGTTGCAAGTGCAATTTCTAGGCCGAGGCAGCGACGCACCACGCCGCCACACAGTCATTCAGCCATGCAGTCGAATCGTCAGTTAGTGAGGCAGTCAGTGTGGCAACATAGCCGAAACTACTACGGCTGCGCGCTGTGGCACTGTGGCGCTTGAGTTGCGGCAGCTAACTGCTGGAGCGCAAACAAACAAGCTTTGTCCTGCGACAACAACGACAACTTCCACAGTCGACGGCCACATAGTCACACATCCATCCACACATGCTGAGCGAGCAAACTAAGCTAAAAACATAACAACAACAACAACAACAACTACATAGATACACACGAGTACATGCCGAATGTTGTTCACTGTGACGGCTGCTGCTCTGTTACTCGGTGGACATTTTGCTGATACATTTTTCGTTTCTTCTTATTTTATTTGCTGCTGTCAGTTACACTTCAAATTAATTTGAGCGCACAAAAATGGCCTCCGGTTGACAAGGACCTGCTCCAATTCTCAAAGTGAACATTTAATTTTCAAACTCAACAGAGTGCTGAAATTTTACAGAAGCCATTTCTTGTAAGTGCACTATAAATTTGTAATTGAAGTGGTCCACATGCCGTTGTAGTTAGTCTACACCGCTGAGGCAGATATTGGTCATTGGATGAAAACGAAGCGTGAAAGTGAATGACCGGAAACTGTCTTGTCGTTAATAAGATTTGGTACGAATTGAGTGCTGAAAATAATACCAAATACTTAGAATGTTTTAGTTGCATTTTTTGTAAAGTGTTCCATGTTCTTTTAGTATATTTTCCGATCAGTCAAAGAAAATCCTATGCGACTACACAAACAAATACTTTACAAAGCCATAACTACGACGAAGTTCGTTACTCAGCGCAGCGCACTTCCGAAAGTTACCAAAGAGAGAAAGTAACCACTGTAGTAGCTTTCGTTACATCAGAGAGAGAGAGAGAGAGAGAGAGAGAGAGAGAGAGTCGATGATAACTACTGCCTAGGCCTTGTAAAAGTAATCGATTACTTCCTTCTGTAGAAAAGTATCGTTTAACTCCAGCAGTACGGGTGTTCATTGAACATTGTTTCCAAAGGAAAAAAAACTTACCCGAGTATTAAGTGCGGGAGGCCACTAAATTACCTCAAAGATATTAGGTTCGAGTACAAAATAAAAAACTGGTGTACTGTCTAAAAAATGGCTTATACTTTATTCTTAAGATTACGTTTGGCAACCGGGTTATCAAGGCAATATGGCACTGGAACTCGTTCTTTCTGACCGTCTTTCGGTTCATTCATACTGACATCTTCAATAAACTTGAACTTGAACTTTCAGACCACTCGAAAAAAAAATCGGGAAAAAAAAGACGATTTATAATCAAACCCATTTCGACAATCCTAAAAAAAATCTTAAAAAAAAAACCAAAGTACATGAGGTGTTTTTTTTAGGGGTATAGAACTTCGAATTGAAATAAAACACAAGAAAATCGTTTTAAGGTCCATCAATTTGGCTTTATTGAAAGGATAATTTTATGCCATTAATGTTTAAATATGATTTCGGGCATGTGGCCGCCGTGGCTGGCTCGAATAAAGCCAATTCTACAGGTCCAATTTTCAACCACTTTTTCGAGCATATGGGCCGTATGTCGGCAATAACGCCACGAATGTTGGCTTCCAATTCCCCTAACGTTTCTGGTTTGTTGGTGTAGACGAGCGACTTCACATATCCCCAAAGAAAATAATCCAATGGTGTCAAATCACACGATCTTGGTGGCCAATTGACAGGTCCATTCCGCGAAATTATGCGCTCAGCGAATGTTTCCTTCAATAAATCGATTGTGACGTGCGCTGTGTGGCATGTAGCGCCGTCTTGTTGGAACCACAACTCATCCACATTCATGCCATCCAATTCGGGAACAAAATAGTCGGTTATCATGGCTCTATACCGGTCTCCATTAACGGTAACTGCCTCTCCAGCATTATTGCGGAAGAAGTATGGCCCAATGACTCCACCAGCCCATAGAGCACACCAAACAGTCAGTTTTTGTGGATGTAATGGCGTTTCAAGGGTCTCATGTGGATTCTCTTCACTCCAAATGCGGCAATTTTGCTTGTTGACGTAGCCATTCAAACAAAAAATTTTGCGATGAAAATCAGCATCGAGATCAATCTCATTTTCGGCCCATACACCAAAATCACGACGCATTGCATGGTCTCGCGGCTTTAATTCTTGCACAAGCTGGATCTTGTAAGGTCGCAAGCCAAGATCTTTGCGCAAAATCTTCCACAAAGTTGATGGACAAAGCTCCAATTGCTGTGCACGGTGGCGAATCGATTCATTCGGGTCCTCTTCAACACTTTGCTCTACAGCGGCAATTGTTTCTTCGGTGCGCACTGTTCGACGTCTCTGCGGATGCGTATTATCACATAGAGTAAACGTAGTGCGAAAACGATCCATGGTTAACCGAATTAATTGCTCTGATGGACGATTATGTCGACCATAAAATGGACGGAGCTCACGGTAAACTTCGCGAACTGAACCATTATTTTCGAAATAAATTTGCACGATTTGCAAGCGTTGTTCTTTTGTCAACCTGTTCATGATGAAATGGCAAACCAAACTGAACATAAATGACATTAGAGTTGCCAGATTTGACCACAAAATGCCAGTTTTATCTCTATTCGAAAAACAAACCTGTAAAAAAAACACCCTATATTTAATTAAGAAAGGTAAACATGTACCGAGCTTAGAGTGCAAGCTCAAACCGTCAACCGACGAAATACCGCAGGCATTGGTACTTGGAAGATTTAAGGGTGGTCGGACCGTTTAGTGCCCATAAAAAGTCGCTTTTTTGAATTTTCATTTATAGAATAAGAAACATTGCATACATTGAGAGAGGTGGCGGACCCTCAAACACCCCTCCCCCTGTATCCAAGCCCGCATAACAATAAAGCCTCAAAATTTTTACAACGCTGAGAAAAAAATCAATAAATTTTCATCAATTTGTATGCAATTCCATTTTTTCATACGAAAATCCTTGTCTCAAATTTCTAAAGATTACCTTTGAATTAAAAGATTGCCTCGCAGAATTTACTTTCGTATAACATATGAACAAAGTAAATTTTTTATGGAAAAGGAACGCAACAAACGAAGCAAAAAAGTTTAAACAATCAACTGTAGATTTTAGCGCTTTCCAATTTTCACTTTACCATAGAATGCGCTATAAAACTGCATAGCTACTAAATAAAGGTCAAAATATTCTTTGAAAATTTTTTAAATTTTATGAAAAATTGTTTAGTTTTTTTAGAGTTTTGTACAAAGTTTTAGGCTTTGTTTTACACAATTTTTGATTGTTTCTCGTTTAAAAATTATGAAAGCAAGCTTAGGGGATCGGAAGTTTAAAAATGATGTTCTAATGTGTGCCTGTGCTATAGTTGTTTAACGCACTGTATGTATCATTATTGTATTCTATACAAACCACCTGAGCTGTCAATTGCACTTTAATCACCTTAATATACAATTAAACTTTTAATTGCGGTGCCATTCAAACCGTCAAGAAAATACCTACATATATACCGCAGAGCCATACGCACACACACACACACACACGATTGCGGAATTTATCGTTGGCGTACTAAGCACTAAATTACCTTGCAAGCGAACACCATTTTAAATCCGCCACAGCCGCTGTGCGACATCCTGCTGCTCCCCCGTTCATTGCTTTGGCTGGCCACGTCGCGCTCCGTCGACACATACGGGCGGGCGGCAGCGACGTGTGGCAAGCGCATAATTGCCACTTGGCGCCAATTGTCTGCCACACCGCGCCACAAACATGCAAACGAGCTGCCAATAAACACGAAATCAAAGCAACCGGAGTGCACACACACACAAACGCGTTGCATGAATGCTTGTTTGCTTATGCAGATGTTTGTATATACATATATATGTATAGAAACATGTTGCATGCAACAGCTACCGACTTCATTGACAGTAGATAAATTAAATCATATAAAAGGAAAATTACAAAAATCAACAAACATACATTGAAAAGTCATACAGCGAGACAATCAAATGCAGTGCTTGCAACATGCCACATGCCACATGCAACAAGCGCCGTCCGCCGCACCAGCTAATCTTGTTTGCGTAAGCACAGTTATTCTAAACAATTCTATTTCTCAGCGCAATTGACGTTGTACGCTCCGCAGGATAAAATATTGATGATTGTGGCAGCAGAATGTGTGCGCAGCATGCTTGCTGCAACATGCGGTGCAGCACTCGAGTGTTGGTGTGTGTGTGTGGGTGCATTGTTTATATAATTAAATTGTGAGTTTATTTGCTTGAGGGTGCAGCTGCAACATTAACGCAGCCATTAGCGTTGGCATCATTTAATGCGGCAGAGCGCACGCCTTTAATGGATTGGAGGTGTATGCCCTTGGTAGTTGTTGCTTGCATACACACTCACACACACACATACACATACGCACAAGCACACACAGCATGACGCACCCTAGGCGTTTCGCACGCATATCGAAATAATTCTTAAAAGTTTATCGAATTCTTAAACTATAATTAACGCTACAAATTGAGTTAATAAATGATTATCACTAATTCAAATATTTTAACTTTGCTTCTTTCGTTGCAGGTAAGATTGCGTGGGAATTCTGGAAAATGTAAAAATGCATAGAACTTGGGAGGTATGAGGAATGCTGGTTTAGCACGGAGGCATATTAGTATATACATACATATGTACATATTTCTATGTATGTGTATGTGTTAAGTGAACGATCACCATATTTTATGAAATGTTGCGAGTGAAACAGCGGCATATTTTTATCTTTGGTTGTGTGATGGGTTTCTTGCAAATGTTAATACGGTGAAAGCCCCACCCCCCTCCCCCAAAATATCGGTGGTCTCAGAAAATTTCAACCGTGTTTTCAAATTCATAGCACACACAAAAACTCACTCTAGACAAAAACATTAAAAAATATTACCCAGCACCTGGAATACACACGGATTGCCTTATTCAAATTGCATTTAATTGATTTTGTTTGTGAATTCTCAGTTTAGGACAATTAATTACAATATTTTTTTTTTTATTATATTTGATTAACTTTAATTGAGTAGTGCATATAAATGAATTAAATTAAATATAAATATCGCGCTTTTAATGCCCTTAACTATTATAGTCGTTGTATAACGATATTTATATTTAATTTAATTCATTTATATGCACTACTCAATTAAAGTTAATCAAATATAATAAGTGACCGTACGCACTTTCATTCTCCGGTCATCAAATATCATTCCATGGATGCTGTAAGCATCTAAATCCATGCGACTATTTTCTATTTCCAAACCTGAAGAAATGGGTGTTTGGGTCAAAATAAAATAATTGGTTGGACTAAGTGTAAAGAGTTAAAAGGAGATTATGTTGATAAAGAGAATGTTTTTTGCCGAAAAATTATATTTTATTCAAAAAGTGAATGACTTATTAAACCGCCTTCGTAGTTTGCATTTTTACAAACACATTTACCAATTTTTTCAAATCAGTGCCACGTTGCTGGTCACGGTGGCTTTAAGTGAACGGTCCTTTTCTACTTTACGGAGATTGAGGACGTATCTGCGCTGCTAAATATTCATCGAGACATTGAGGTTACTAGTGACCAAATTCTAGATATTTTGGCAAAGAAAAAGAGGAGAATCGATAAAGCACTTTAAATTCGTTCTTGCGAATATATTCCCAGTTACAGTGTCCGCTAAGAATTCCTGTGATCATTCCCAAGTTGTTCTTTGATAAGCCCATGCATTCCCTAAACCTTGTTTGGTTGTAGCTACCCAAAAGGGGTTTGGAATATATCAGACCTGGTAGATTGTCCCAATTTGATTTACTGAGGGCTTCCTTCTCTTTCCTCGTAGAGGCTGATTACGCACCTTTCACTAACCCTGAAAAAGGTTCGGGACCTATAAACGTGGTTGATGCCCCCTTTTTTGCGAGCATATCCGTGATTTCATTTCCAAAGATTCCAGCGTGACCTGGCACTCAAAGGACGTTAGGCGAAGTGTGTTCAGCTTATCAAGACACTCCATCAGCAGTTTTGTGGTTACCTGGTAAGATTTAAGGGCCTATAATAATGTTAGGTTAGGTTAATGTGGTAACGAAAAAAATTAAGTTACGTTTATTGAGTTTATAAAAACAACAATTATAAAAAGCTAGCGCTCAGTTTTCGGTCGAACTATTCCTTTTAAGCCGACACCAAGCGGCAGATTTTTCATTGCAGAAATACTTTTTTTCTATTTTTATTTTTTAGTCGTTTATAAATGAGTCATTTTGTTCAGCTTTCAAGAAAATATACGTTTAATATAATTTTAAAGTTAAACATAATTTTTTATGAACATTGAGGAGCATTGAAACCTTTTTTTTTTGTACAAACACGCGCTTAAGTAACTCAAACCTTTAGAATATTTATTTTCTCATAAAAAATATGATAAATAGTTAAAAGTAGACACCCGCTATATACATACATATATTTATATCTGCATATATCAAGCACGTTTGAAATGTTGAAACCTAATTTGTGCCATTATTATTCCTTTTATTTCTGCACAAATACTTTTCTTTAAGAATAAATGCGCCGTCATTATCGATAAGCATATGCTCGCATTCGCACATTACAATGACAAATATGCATATTTACGTACGAGCAAAATGGCTTTGCAACATTGTTTGTCACTTGTAATTTTCAAATGGGTTTTTCTCAACAAAGCCACAAACTAAGTATGAATTGAACAAAACATTTCACACGTTTTTCACATTTGGCGGCTGACAAGTTGCTGCCGCAACAATCGCATTGACGCTCACGTCTTTGCAATGACATTCAGTGGCATGACAATGCAATAACAAAAAAAAAACAACAACAATACAAAGCACACTTATGTGAATGGTGCATGCACACACAACACACACACACACACACACACTGGCATTTGTATGTATAAATATAAACGCCGGAATTCCACTCAATGACACTTGTCACCGTGCGCACATGCCGCCGCCACCGCCGCCACCGCTTGCCCCGCCCAGCATGCCACACAATGCCACATTGTTAGCGCATTTTTATTCTATAAATGGCTGTAAAAGCTGCGAACAACATTGCTGAAAGCAAAATGCGAAAGAAAAAAGAAACAATAGATTGCAAGGAAAGGAGAAGAGCGAATGAATAGAAGAAGCGCTTAGAAGAGTTAAAAGCAAAAAGATAGTGACACGCGCACTTTGTGTTACCTGAGACGCTGCTGCCTAGAATTGTATGTTTGTATACTTAGTTTTGAGCGAGCAACGTTGCATGCCACACACGCACACATATGTGCGTATGTGTGTGTGCGTGAGCGTTATGAAAAGTATTTGTCACATTTTTTCAACGCATTTTCAAAAATAAAACTAGTTACACACACTTCGCACGCCGTAAATCAGTGCGCGCAACAACAGTCCACAAAGCAACAACAACACGAGCAGTAATCTCACATCGTCAGCAACAACAACCTTGAAAATGCAGTTGAAGTCACAGCAGGTGCTGACGCCAGCGAAGTTACATATTATGAAGTTGTTGTTGTTGTTTTTGTTGCTACTGTTTATTATTATTATTTTTTGTTGCACAACACAACACAAGTGCAACAACTGATGTTGCAGCAGCTACGCGGTTAGCGCGCATTTTCGCACATTCCAACGACGCTGCGCTTGAATTATTAACTAGCAACGGCTGCTACAATAACAAAAGCAACAACAGTAGCAGCGTCACTTATAAATATGTACATACACATATATGTGTGTGTACAAGGGAAAGTCGTCATTAGAGATGTGGCGCGCATAGCCCAAGAGACGCCGCAATCGTGGCATTACAGCAGGGGCACCTTGAAACTGTCAACACATGTGAGCGCATTTATTTATATACTTATGTACGTATGTATGTGTGTGTGTGTTCTCGTATCTCAGTAAATACATATGTATGTCTTTGAATAGAGGGGTGGATGCATGAAAAAGCGAGTGACGTGAAAGCAATAAGACGCGCATGCCAACTTTGCTGCCAAATGAGGCGCGGATGTTCATCTAATATCGACACTAGCGCGTTGCAAGTTTGACGCTGTAGACACACTGTCGTCGGCGATATGGCATAGCTGCCAACATACGTACAAATGTGATTTGTAAGAGCGCAATTTCGCTACTTTATGAGCCAGCGCGACTGCTGAGCCGTCGATTTGCTGTCGAGTTGCAATTTTCTACCTCTGCCGCCGTTCATATTTTGCTCAAACGGATCCCAGGCGTCTCCTAACATATATTCTTACTTACCTTATTTATTGCTCATCAACTCGTGCGCACTTGGGGCTCGCTTTACACAGCGCAATCGCTTGGCTCATCTAATGCCACATTGGAATTTATGGCAAGAAATTGGAAAAGAATCCAGACAATTGCATTTGCTGTTGGAATTGTCGCCAGCTTTGCGCTCGACTCAGTTTGATTGCGTTAGTTGTTGGCTCTTCAACTTTTCGCTTCTTTGCTTTACTTTTCTTTTACTCGCACACCTTATTTGGCTTTCAATTGCAAGGAAAGTGAAAATCAGTTGAAAATTGTCACCCAAGCTAAAGAATAGTAAAAGCAGGCATGTGGAGAATTTCAATTGCAGATTTAACGAATCACTCAGAATCTTGGCAGCAGACAGCTGAGAAGCCTTTCTTTTTTTTTTTTTAGTTTAGCTCTCCTGGGAGGCATTGCTATTACTTTACGTAATCGTATTATGCATAGAAAAAGAATGCTTAGAATTATTGTTGCTTGATCGAATGTTCTTGCAAAAGTTATCGATTTGGTTTTATGTACAAAAAAATAGGAATTTATTGCATAAACGAGCCGTATTTAGACCATCTGTGATTGGTGAGTTTGAGCTGCAAAAAGAGTTGTTATTTCATAATTTTTGTTACTGGCATATTGTAAATGTTGATATTCACAGAAGTGGGTCAAATGGTGTTTGGGAAGTTAAACTCATGAAACAGGATTTGGGAAAATTTAGCAATTGGATTCAGCGTAAATGTATTTTTACATTTAAAAGTGTCGCGCTTAAAATCTTTAAAATAATAACAATAAAAATATGGTAGTCAGTTTACGTTTGTTAATTGAATCAAAACTGCGAAAAATGCTCACCACACACGAGGCAATCGTTGAAGCAACCACGAAATGTCGCCACGCCGTTGCCACGTGTGTTGCATTGTTGACCATTGAAATTCGTTTTGCCACAAACGTAGCTCGGAAGCCCAAAAATATCGTATTTAGTGTAAGTTGCCACGTGTGTATGGTTGGGTACCACTTTCATTCATTAAGTTACCTCTACAGTTGTATAGAATGTGTATAGCATACAAAAACAAGTTGTATCAACATGTTGCTTCAATGGCTGTCTCGTGTGTAGTCAGCATTATGCTGTAAGAGTACACAGCAAACATTTTTTAAAACTCGAAAAAACGTAAGCCAAAAAATAAGTTCAAAATCATTTTGCTTTTTTCAATATGTGCAATCAAACTATAATGCCGGCTACACACGAGGCAACGTTTTTCGTGTTCAACACACCAGTTGCTACACACGAGGCAATTGTCAAAAGAACATGCTCAGGTTGCTTCAACGTTTGCTTCGTGTGTAGCTAGCCTAATACTTCTATCATAATTTGCTGTTTAGATGCTTTCTGTAGAATATTTTAATGTATAGAGTTGAAGATATTCGCTTAAATTCGTGTCTTGAAAAAACATACAGAAAGAAATTGTTATATTTTTTGAAGCTCACCAGCCAATCCATATCACCAAAAACCCGATCTAATGACTTGGAAATGGTATTCTCAGCATTCCTGAGCAGTATACTTAACACATTCCAAAGATGTTGATGCAATTGAAAGATGTTTAACCTTCATGCAACAGAATAACTAATGAATGAGGTATGAAAATAAAAAGTAGATTTGATTGCTAATTGCAAAGAAAAGAACAATTGTTGCCAGCTTTCATGGAGCAATAAGCCATATATTTACATGCGCACGTTGGGTTGCAAGCAGATGCAGGTATTATTTTTTTGGAAGCAATTATGGACCCAATGAGACCTTCAAGATGACTCTTTTTTTTCGTTAAACTCTGTTATTAACAAAATTAGCTGGATTATCGTCGGCACGAGCGCAGTCACAAAACTTGGAAGTTACAATTCCAATAACAGAAAATAAGCAGAACTCCCAAACGACTTTTACTTAATATTAAAAGATGCTTCAACATTATTTGTTGGGTTGTGCGCATTTCGAAGGCTTCTTTTAATGCTGAGTTGTTGAAAGACGAACATCTTAAACTTTATATGAAAATCCACCTAGATTATCTCGCACTCTTCATTTCTTGTCAACACCTACTCCTACACACATACGTTTATAAGTTATGCTTTAAAGGCGCACAAACAACTTTTATGAAATGTGTTAAAAGCAGCGCTAATTTAGTCGAATGAAAATTTAATTTTTTCACATAATCCCAAATAGTCGACAACACAGCCAACAACTCTTTATTTACCTTTATGTCAATCACCAGACGTCTACGCAGCACAAAAAAATCAAAACTCAATTTTCAGCTAACACAGTTGATAACGGCTGGCTGCTTGGCTGCTTGGCTGCTTGGCTGACGAGTGTGACAAGTGCACTGCTATGATTTACTCGCACATTTATCTACACAAACATATGTATGTACATGTACATGTATACTCCCCATTAAGGCAAACGTATAAAAAGGAAGGAAAAAGAAAATTCATTTAGCACAGTCGAGGAATGACACGACACCACAGATGACGTTGATGGAAAATATGCTGTGGATCGAGCAATGTGCGTTGAAGAGTGTGCCGAGCGTAGCGAAAAGATACAAATACCGCATCGGATATCATTTACGTGCATTGAGATACAGAGACCCCCAATAAGTAGCTGCACTCCCGTGTGCGTGCGAAGATAATGGGTGGGTGGAAGGAGCTTTTGATTGACAGCAGCGCACAATGACACAAATGCGGCAAATGAATGCCTTTTCGAAATGTTTATGAAACGAGCGAAATTTAGCTGTGGGAGCGGTGTCGAGCGGGGCACATTGCCTTTTCACGACAAGCTGATTGCCTCTGCTGATGGCAACACTTTTGGTGGTAGTTTCGCATACGCAATTCGCGAAGTTGGCTAGACGCTTTTTAGGGTTGTTTGCAACCACAAATTTCATCAATTTATGTAGTATACTCGTAACTTATGTATCTAAACCGCATTGTCCTTTGCTCGCGTGAGCTAAGCTAGCAAAATTGCGGCAGCTGTTAATGATTGAAATTAAATGTCAAATCAAAATGACAAAAGCTTCAAAGCAGGCATGTTTGCATACACACATACAATTTACATACATAGATAGATAGATATATAGATACTTATGAGTGTATGAGAGAACATTACATTACCAACAACGATATGGATTTCCCAAGTTAATCTTAAACTTTTGAAGCCTTGACGCATTTCACCACAAAATATATGTTTATTGACCTACTATCGGGTCATGAGTTCGTCTTTATAGAACCTTCCTTAAGGAATCAAATTTTAATGAAAAGAAAATAAAAATGAAGATTTTATATTCTACGAAATAGTGTCAGAATGTAGAAAAACTTCTGTAAAATTTCTGTGACAATTAAAAAAAAAATTTAATAAAATTTTTTAGAGATTTTCCTGAAACATTAGAGTGTACACGAAAGTTGTGTAAATGCTTTGTTATAGTTTCGTTAGAAGACACAAAATAAACTGAACTTAATAGTCGATTAAAAAACACGAAACTAAATTCAGTTCTTATAAGGCTGGTAAATCAATGTCTGATTAAAATTATCGGCTATTACTTATCTGGCGGATGGATTTAACCGGCGCTTTTAGTTCGGATTAAGCTCTTTGCAGGACCTTGAAAGTTACCTTATGTATTGAGCTCGAGACTATTGATAAAAATCTAGCAGTAATTAATTAACATAATTTCTGAGAAAGCAGATTTTGCAGAACATTCCATTTTAGTATAACAAAGTGCCACTTACAAGTGACTACAAATTACAATTGATTTTTGGCCCTTTTTTTTGTGCTCGCGTTGTAACACCGCTTTTTACAGCCACAAAATCAAGCATGCCACACTTCATAAACCCACACATAAACGCTCATTAACCTTTTGTCTATTTTTCCGGTTTCAAGAAGCAGAAACAAAAAAACGACAGCTGCCAACAATTTCCATCAAACTATTTCAATGTGTCGCTCCAACTAAAGAGCACTGCAACATGCAACAAGTCGTATGTTGCAATCAAACATGTTGCTTAGCTCAAAATACAACATACAACATACAACAATTTGCACAACACATTTATAGTAGCAAAAATAAAACTCCTCACCAAATACCGAATACCGAATGTAATGAAAGCAAAAAGTATAAAAACAAATACACGAACCAAAGCAAAACAACAACAAAACGAAATAAAAAAGTCGAGCTGCTGACCCCGAAACTTGCGAGTTTTATCGATTTCAAGCAAATTTCCCAATGCAGCCAAAGACAAAGCGCGATGCTCAAACACACGAAGCGTTGGATTTTGTTCAAACACGCCCGCCTCGCAGATCGATCGAACACGCTGCCTGCCTTCGCGATTGCCTTCGCTAACGCCAACAACTAACAAATCAAGCAGACAACTTGGCAGCCAGGCCCACGAACCATTAGGCGAAGGCGACTTTGGTGGTCTGCAGCGAGCGGGTGTTGCTCGCCCAGCTCTCTGTCCTCTTTAATATATTTACATACTTAAATGGAGTTGGTGCATGGAGTGTTGGCAGCTGCAAGGTAAAAAAAAAAAAGTTACCGCCACTGAGTAAATGATGGCCAATCGTAACTTATTTAGGAAGCAGTTTGACTCATTCAAAATTATTAGATTTAAACACCCTTCAAACTTTGTTGCGGAATCTAGTTAAATACAAGTTCGAGGTCAAGATTAAAAGGTTAATCGTTCGTTGACACAATGTTCAAGATCAATCAGTTTCAATATACGTTTTTAGTGGAATACACATGAGTAGATATTATAAAAAGTGTTCACGATTTGATTAAAGATTTCAAACTCCAACTAAACAAAAAAAACAATCCTTTTTAGCTTCCTCCAAAGGAAAAGTTCTATAGCAAATTATAATTCGCTACAGCAGCTGGTGCTGTAGTTGATGAGAACTGTTTCAGAACTGATATAAAATAACCGCAGAGGTGAAATTCAAAAAAAAAAAAAGTTCCAACTAAAAACAAAAAATAAATTTCGTCATTCCTATTCAAATGTTATTTTCTAATTACAAATTAAATTCATATCCTGGTATGTTAAATTTTTTTATGACATAGCATCACAAATAATCTACGATCTCTATTTTTTAATCAGAAACTGGAAATTGTATCTTGATTTTTTGCTTAAAAACGCAAATTTTTTTTTCATTTTTTTTAGTTTTAATTTATTAGCGCACAAGTAGAAGAAACATTTTGGGTTATATTTTTGTTTCGAAAATCACAAAAACTCACATTTAGTTATAGAGATGAATACAATATTTGCACTTTTCTATTAATCATTATTAAAATAATTAAATACTTAAAGGTCGCACAACGAACTTTTTACCGCTTTTAATAGTCTCGAACATGATTTCCCATGATGCAATAATGAAAGGTGTTGTATGTTGGCAACTTCTCGCTCTAAATCAGCCATCTTGAACGCCCTTAGAAATTGTGTTGTTCCTTTGCAGAATTTGGATACCAGTTTTGTAAAAAAAAAATGTTGAATTGTAGCAGAAAATTAAGTTTTTTATTTGGAAGTTATAATAAGTATTATCGATTGTTTTGACATTTTGGATAATTTTTTCTCATTTGTCGAAAATAGGTTTTCTAAAAGCGAGAATTTGCATAAGTTTTTGTAAAAATTGTCAAGTATTTGTATAATGAAACATTATTTGTTAAATTGTTAAGTGGAATAAAGCTCTAGGGTTCATTTCGGAAGACAGGATAAATAATTTTATTGGCATTTCCAATACAAGAAAAAAAATATTCGTTTTTTGATAAAGTATCAAAAATATATTTAACCTATGGATGTTGTATTCTAATTTCTGTTTTTGATAAAGTATCAAAAATAGTTATCCATTAAATTATCGTCATAGAAGAACTCCCATTTATCTCCCGCTTTCAACCGACTCGATCGTCTCGTCAACGTAAATTTTTCGTTTTCTCCGCTCGTCTTTGGAGCAAGCTAATTTTATATTCAATTTAACCTATGAATGTTGCATTCTAGTAATTATTTTCAGTTATGAATTAGTGTTTATTTCCTAAAAATTCCGCCTTCAATGCTTTTATGCTCATAACTATTGAGGATTACCTTCAGTTTCTTCATGATCCAATGATTGGAAATAAACTATATTAATGTGGGAAAACTTTTCCGAAAAAATGTTTATAGCTGGACAAACATGTTGTTGGTACGGTTTGAATGCATTTACGCCATGTTTGAACATTTTACATTAATTACTAAAGAATAATCATTATCGAAGAAGTTTGTCTTTCTTAATTTTGGCATCCAAAAACACCAAAAAATCGTACCGTGCGCAGGTTTTACCAGCAATTTTAATACAAATTATGATGTTATTAATTTTTTTTGTCAGTTTTTATATAAAATTCAAAATCCAATCGTTGTGGTTTAATTTTATGTAAATATCTTCAATCATTTGTACCTTTTTCCTAAGAACGGCCTTCTTTTATTCCCGTTTCTCTAATACCTGCTAAATACAACATTGAGCTAAGGGCGTTCTTTCTTGCGCTGTCACAAAGTACAACACCTTTCATTATTCCATCATGATGATTTCCCATATTCTATATTTTTATTTTCAAACAAGTTTCTACCAGTTTACTTTTATTTTTTGTTTATATTTGTTAAAGTATTATCTACGTGAAATTTTAAGTCCCTAGTCAGTAAGGTTTTGTAACCAAAAGCTTAGTAAATAAATTAATAAATAAAATTCGTTACACTAATCCGATGATTGTTGGTTGATTGTGTATTCAATGCCTTGAATACAAAAGCCGACATTTATAAACTATTCAAAATTGTTTACAAACCGTCCTTTCATTGGCACGCAAAAGTTATTTGAAACTGCCGAAAAATACCACAATTTTACGTACTTATTTATAATAATATTTACTATAGACGCACATTTCATGTTCTCGACAATTTTCAATTTCCTTTATGTTTTTAAGCGTTAGACCTAAAAGCTACTCTTACCACAATGTGGAAAATATTGATGCGGAAATTAGTGCATTGGAATGAATCTAGAAAAACATTTATAAAAACTCTGATGTCAGCTTTCATTTCTTAACCTAATCCTAATTGGGTAATGCTGTGCCTAGTGGTGTGAATAAATAAAAACGCTACCAAAGACAAAGCTCAAATAGATTTATTTATCTCCATACTCTTTTTCTCGATTAACGCTGTACTTCAATTAATATACCACATACAAATATACAAACTTATACAAATGTCATTTTGCATATATAAAATAAATGGCTTCTTTGTTATCATCTCCTGGCTACTTAAGTACTTTTTAAAGCGCTTCAATCAGGCTTCAATTTCACACTGAATATTCAGATTTTTGCGGAGAGTAAATCCGCACAGAATTCGGAAATTCGGACACGCGCCAACAGCCGCAGAATGTTTAATATGCAACACAGCGCCTGTAGCGCTTTAAGGCTGGCTATTTTTTTATTTATTGGCGTAGCCAAAACTTTAAGCAAGTGCCAATTATCGCCTACCCAGAGTCGAGGCCAGAGCACGGTTTCTAGCAAAACGAATCCCGCCAACCCACCGCCATTGTTAACCCACCGCCAACTACATGTTGACTATGAGTGATAGCTGCTGTTATCTGGGGCAGTAGTCCCTCCTTGCTGCCCTCTGCCAGCTGATGTATGCGTTCTGCTGCGTGTTTACTTGCGGTGAACTTGCAGGCAACCAATACGTGCCACGCCATGCCACCCTACCACTTTTCGGAGCAGCTTCGCTATCTATTTTTTTGCCTTACTCCTTTGTTAATGCTCGATATTTTGCTGCGCTGCGTTGTGGTCGTGCCTAAAACATCCGCCTTGTAGATTTACTTCTTGTCTGCCGCAAGCGAAACAAAGAAAATCAGTCAAGGCGAAATGTGCGAAAAACATGAAAAGCTGTAAAAAGAAACAAAAGAATGAAACAATGCAGAGCAGAAAAGGTTACACAAAAAAACACAAACACGTGCACTCAAAGTTATTTATTTGCTTACAAAATGTTGGTTACGTATACGCCGCGGCGCTGTGACCGGAAGGATAAGCGTAGACACGCAAGCAACAAAGTGTTGACTGAGCGGAATGATGACGAGGCAGACAGGCGGCCGGGGCAGAGTAGCGGATTGGTTGCGCTCGCAAAATAAAATATCGGTTTGCGTGCAAAGGCTGGTGGCTGGCGCGTATGCGAACCGCGCTCCAGGGCGTCAAAGCGTCTGCAGCGACAGCAGCGGAGTTGGCACGAGCCACGGTAACTTTTCGGGCTGCGCATTTTTATTTTCTCCAACATTTTTTTACCGTCAATAACAAGCAGTTTTTTTTTTGAATATTTTCTTGGCAACAGTTTTAGTTTGGCATACAAGCAAGTATATTTTTTTGCAAACCACTGCACGCTACTTGTAAGTACATATGTATGTATGTATGTATTCATATGTATGTTTGTGTGCCATCTTAAAAGTTCTTTTTGTCTTATTTTCAGCTGCGCTAAAGCATTTAATAAAAACTTGCAGGGAGTGACTTGCACACGCAAACCGATAATCAAACTGCCTGTTTGAACTTATGTTTGTTTAAGTGCAAGCTACTTAACAACAAACCCCAGTTTGTTACTTTTGTTCCACTTTTCACTTGAAAAAAAAAAATTATATAATTCGGAAATACTTATGAACCATTAACCACATTTACAAAAAGATAAAATCGAACAAAGTACTTGTACTTACAAGTAGAAAGGAAATGAAAAGTAGAAATGAAATGAAAAGTAAATGAATTGTAATCGATTTATGCGAACGCATTAAGTCTTTGCTAACTTTGTGTTTGAGTGAAGCGACCACACTAACCAGTGTCAACTGCCATCTACGGCTGAGTAGCTAATACTATATATTACAAGCAACTTAAAAAATCGATAATTCCAACAGCCAAAGATAAATTGTGGCATCGTGCCACAGAATACAACCGCTTTGTTGCTGTCATTTGTTAATGCCTTTTGCGCCGTTTGTTTTTTTTTTTTTGCTAAATGAAAACATAAAACAAACTGATTTCGGCCATTCATGCCTCATAATTCACAATGTATTTGCAGCGCAAAATGTTTTTCTATATGAAAATTAAATGAAATCTTCATTAAATAACAAAAAAAAAATTTGCTAGGGAAAGGCAAATTACGTTCGTTTTTCTACTAACTTGTGAGATATAAATCATCGAAAATATTTGCGTGGATACTCAATTACAATCAGTAAGAAAATACTAAACATTAAACAATTTTTTTATTTTTGTTTGTAGAGAAGGTTACACAAATTTTGCAACACTTGACTAGTAAAACGCAAAAGAGAAATTTCTATTTTTCTCGTATACTATTAAGAAATATAATTTCAAATATTATTTTAAGAGTTTATTTAAACTTCGAAGCTTATCTACCAATCATGTTTGTTTAGTCTTCAACTCTACAACAAATTTTGTGGTTGTTTAATAACTCAGGCAAGTCTGCTCATTGAAGTAAAAGCAAGAAGACGGGGCAGCAAAAATAAAGGAAAGAAGAGGTGGGATATGAAGATAGTAAACCTCGGCAAACTTTCGTTAAAACAAATTTTAGGTGCGTGTCGAACGAAAGAAAGTACTCTCTTACGACATTTCTATTATCAAAACATCTGTTCAATATGCGCATCACCTTAGTCTGAAGAACACCAGGCAGACATAAAGAAAATTATGTATTCTATGCACGATCTCTAAAGAGAATGTGCCCAGTGGATCGTCGACGATACTAATGGCGATCATGTGTTGTCCGCCCAAGGGTTGTGTACCTTGATCAGTTCCTTCGAAGCTGATGGCTTCTTCCTTCACTGTTAGAGAATGGATATCACCACGGGACAGCCGTCCTTATTATTCTTAATATTGTTGTACATGGAAGTTGTTACTGTACTTGGTCCTATAATTAGCTCCGTTTGTAGTGAATAATTCATAAATCCTCATTCATTTGCTTGGACAGCCCCCGTCAACAACATACTTAAGTTTACTTTTTTGCTCTTTTAAAGAAATCTCAGCCTCTACTTATATTTCTTGACGATCTTTGAAGAGGTGCGAGCATTTTGCAATACATTTCGAGAACAGTGTTTGTCACTGCAGACAATTTTTTGTTGTTCGCACCATCTTGCACTGACTATTCAATATGCCACTTTAAGTATAGCGAAAGCCTCCGATTGAAAGCCCATTTTTGTCTAACCTTAAGAAAGGAAGTTACAGAAGTCTTTATCCAACTCCAGTCCAGTCTTGAAGCCATCCGTTTAGAAAAATTGTGCCAAAGTACCCAAAAAAAAAGTGTAGATCTTTTCTTTGCTCTCTGGAAACGAAGCTGAAGATGAACGCGCGCCACGTGGAGAGAATGTGGAGAAACATTCGCATCACTCGTATAAAATTGAAAGGGGATTCAAAGAGATTCCAAATGTATGCATCTTTACGAAAGACAGAGTCACTTGAAAACCTTGGAATAATGCAGTCAAAGCTTTACAAGTTTTTGTTAATTTAGTCAATTAAGTAATCGAACTTTTGTTAGTCTCTGCAAGTACTTACATACTTTGTATTCTTACATTCAAATGTATTCACGCAAGGCTGCGTTACAAGCTATTTTCATGTATTTTAGTTCTTCTCAACTAGCCACAAAAGCATTGACAAGGCCACTTAACTCAATAGTGGCCAGTAGCTCAACGTTTTGTGCTATTAATAATGATTATTAATGATAAGAATGTGACTGGTGGCCTAACAAGGATGAATGGTGACTCAATTTATCATGGGTTATCTTTAATAAATGTGACTCTTTATTTAAATAGGACAGATAGTTTTAGCAAATCTCACTTAGCCATTTAAGTGCTTTTGTACACAAAACATGGCTTAATAGTGACACTTCCTTTATTTGCTCTACAAAAGAAAACCGTAAATGAAATATGCCTAGAATGACACCTGACTACCACATATACACATTCACTTTCGTAATATGTAAGTATTTCGCATCCTTTCAATATTTCATAAAAATTTGTTCCATTTCTTCAATCCAACTCGATTTACTTCCCTTTCACCATAAACATTTATGTTTTGAACAATCATTTGTGTCAATCGAAGTGACCTACGCGCCCTCATTTCACTCTATATTTTTAATATTAAAACGAAAGAAAGTTCTCAACAGCCCAGCATTTCCCTATAGTCAAATGTGCTAGTTGTAAACTTCTTCATAACTAGTATGCCAAACTAGTCAGCCAACTGTATTTCTTACATACAAGCAACTGGTATTTTTAACATGGGGATGCCCCTGTAACTTTCAGATATAGGACAGAAAAGTTTTAGTCTCAAACTAGTCAAAATAGACAAAAACAAAAAAGATTGCCAAAATTATGGACCAAACATACCAGTCTACTAGTCCACAGTCTATTGCACAAGGCTAATGAATACAAGTCAAGATTGTCAAATAAAACAAGCCACGAAAAATTCCTTTTGTATTTGGTAACAGTCTGGTCTTTTTCGGACTAGTTCGTCTTCTGTCAGAAAATTCGATTAGTAAACTAGTATTTTTTCTAACTGGTTTGATGTCTCATCACTGCAGTGTTGTTGTCAAAATATTTATTGTAGCTGCGTTTTCTAGTAGTAGTAGTAGGAATAATAGTTGTTGCAGTGTCAAGTCCTTCAACTTTTCACACATTTTTTGGCATTAACTACCATCTCAATCGCCAGCTTTGCCGCGCGCTGTCATCTTTAGCTGCCGCGCTGTCTCTGTCGCCATCGTAACTCGAAAATTGCTGCCAAAAGTCAAACACTGACACTGGCGGCAACTAAGTAAGCCAGTAGCTGTGTCAGTTCTCGCGACTTAACTGTTGTTTGCGTCACTTTGGCTGATGTAAACAAAACGTTGGTGTGCCTTCAATTCACTTAGCGTTGTTTCTTTTGCCTTATTGACTACTTTAGTTGCATTTCGCTTCCTTAAGCTGGACAGCTTCGGTTGTGTGCTTTGATGTTGGTTAGTTTTATTCGTTTGATTTTTGTATTTTTACTCCTGCTCCTTGTTTGGGCTCCTTGTGACAGCCAGCACAGCACAGCACAGCACAGGACGCTTGTTGGTTCTAAGGACATTAAGTAAAGTAAGATTTTTCTTCCACTTACTTTCGACATTTTGTCTGACGGAGTTGTTAAATAGTTTTGGCTTGATTACTTGAAAGCGCGCATTTTTCCTTCTCCAAAGACTTTTATTGCTGTTTAATCTACAAACTGGCAAAGTAGTGAACGGCTGAAGAAACGCCAGTTGCTAGTCGTTGGGTAACTTTGTAGCTCACAAGTAAATAAAAGCAAAAACAAAATCTATCATTTAGTGCAATTACAAGAAGAAGTTTATTAATCAGGATAAATTATTTTTAGCCGTTAGTTTGTTTTATTTGTTGTTTGTGGCGTGCTGTACAAATACAAATCAAGGCAATCATGAGTACTTCGACGGTTGAGCACCTATTTGCGGAACAGTTTTGATGTCTCTACGGATTTTCATTTGGGGTTAGGGTCATCATAATTCCCGCATGATAACATTTCAACTTCATTCAGTTTTTTTTGTGTGGCGGTGTTATAACCAATTTATTTCAAAAAAAGGTAAATTATCTTGATTAATTAAAGGCTGAGTGAACTAACTACATTAAATTAAGCATTTTATGAGCTTTGCATATACATATTTAAAATGCAAATGCAATATACATAAGCCCATATCATGTAAGCAGAAAAAGTATGTAACTAAATTTTATAAAATTTCTCGCGTTTTGTCAACCAAAAATAATAAAAAAGCATTATTAAAAACAGCCGATATGCGAAAAATATTCACGTCCATATGTACATTAAATTTCTGTATTTTTGACAGCAATAAAATCGACATGTGTAAAAACTGAATACGGTTTTTTTTTATACATACATACCACTGTCAAAGTAATATCAAAGGCAATTTTCCAGTCGCCCTGTTTCGGAAATTAGTGCCAGCAAATAAGTGAAAAGGCAGCGGGAAACAAAAATAATTGATACACTTGTTACGATGCTTGCCAGCGAAAAAAAAATAATATATACATATGTACATATATGTATTTACATAACTGTTGCATAATAAATACATGCAGATGAATTTAGTGGTTTAAAAAACAATTTTATTTTGGTACATGTAATCAATAATTTCCCACCAAGCACTTGTGTCCAACTTTTTTATTAATACACGCCGTATGACATTTTTACGAAATCTATACGCTCTTTTAAATAAAAACGAAGAGTTCTTCCACAAATTCTACTCTACTTGGAATCCTCAACAATACTTTCTTTTCCGATTTATTTTCTCATATTTCAAAATTCCATTTGAACTCAGCCAGCCTGGAGTATAAATGCACTGTCGGAAATATCTTTCGTCTTACTTGCAAGTCAACAACCTGCGAAGCAACTATCAACGATGGAAGAAAGATTTTTATTCCCAGATACAAACAATAAAAATTGTTTATAAAATGTATAATAATTAAAAAAATTTCAGAATTTTCTTGTATGCCATTGAATTTTAGGTACTTTGATATTTGACTTTTTTTTTAAAGGTTTTTAACCACAATTGCGCGAGATTTTATATATGGATTACATAAAAATCTCCTTTATCTGGTAGCTAGTCATTTGAAAAAATATTAAATATGCAACATGAAAGTACAGCCAAGTCTCTTACCACTTGGTCTTTCCAAAGCAGAAGAGACCTCTTTTTTCCTTTGTCATCACCACGTGGAAATCCTTCAGGGCTGGAGCTATTTCCATTAATTGAACGACAGGGCCTAGCCAGTGGAGCCGTTAGTTCTTATAGCGCAGTTACCCACCGACGTAGAGCGGCCGTAGGTGACACGACCTATCTTATGAGAGCGCCTTGTTAATGAAAACTCACCACCGTAGAATTTTCGTGTTGACGGAGAACTTACGTAGGAAATCCAAACGAATTTGATTTTTTCTGTAGAAACGTATCAGCTGATTGTTCTCTCTCTCATCATTCTCGTACAAGGTTACCACCGCGTACTTTTTGAAATCATTAAAAAGTTAGTTTCCAAATAATTGAAATATTCTTAAATTATTAGAAAAATACTACCGAATATAGCAGATTATAGCATAATATATTATTTAAATAGGTCAGCACTTCGATTCGATCATTTACATTATAAAAATGCTAACTAAAATTGTAAATTTTATGCAAAAACATATGTATATATAAATCAATGGCAACATTGTATAAAAGTGAGCGAACTAAACAAAAAGAAGCGAGTTGTATGCAATGAGAGAACAGCTGATTTCTACGCTAAGGCTACGGTAATGAGTTTTAGTAAAAATGAGATTCTACCGCCGTCTACGCTATGCTACGTACACGTTCGTGGGTAACAGCGCTATTAATCTACGGCATAATCCCTTAGTAAAGCTCATCGTTCCATTGTATGCGGTTTTCACCATCGGTGGTTTTTATTCGCCGAGAGAGGACTTTCCTGCTTCATTGCCTACTTAGTCCGAAGTAGCACGTTTTGGCAAGAAAGATATATGTACACAAAGTCCCTTATATTCCTTTGTAAGTAATCTAATTTCTAAAGAAATGAAATCACATCAAATTAAAAGCTGACACGCAATCGCTTTTTCAGCTAAACCTAACGTGGGCCCTAGACGAACAACCTTTTCCATCAATGCGTAAGGAAATACCTACGAGTACATTGATCGTAAAGGAGAGCTTTAAACATATCGAAAGCATATTGATAACAATTTATATTGAGACCTGCAATATGCATTAATAAATGATATTTATCGTCAACAGATTCATATAAGAAACGTTATGTTTACCTACGTTAAATCACACGGCGACACTTTTGACTCGACTGCTTTCGGTTGTTGGGTTATGAATCAATAATTGCAAAAATACATTGATACTTATACTATTTTATATGTTTTCTATTTTTGTTGTCATTTCAATTTTTTTTTATCTTTTCTGCGGTTTTGTTGGTTGTTGGTTGTTGGCATCAAAGTGACAGCACGGCGCCACACCATCAAGCGATGAAGTCAACACGATGCGGCAACTATTTTTATGCCTACTGAAAAACAGACTATTAAAAATATGCAAACAAGCACACATACAACTGCATACATACATACATACGTATATACATGTGAGTAGAAAAAATATTTTGCGTTAATTTAAGACACAAATCCACAAATTCACTTCTGCGTAAAACATAATTCGCTTGGCAACGTTTATGGCGCTAATTTTGGCTGCATGTTTTCCGAAATAAAAATATTCGGTAGAGCCTAGCGAAATTGGTTCACGAAAAATCTATTTACATACCCATGCGATTTTAACAAAATAACATAATTCGACTCTGCACTTTTGGGATGGCGCGCATAAAAATGCACTCCACTGTTGCAAAATGTTAACAAAAAGTTACACTTCGCGACGGTTTAAAAGGCCATATTGATGACAGTTTTAAGAAAAAATATAATTTTTCTATAAGAAATCGTAAGGTTTCGGTGTGTATGCACAAACGCTAAAGTAAAGTAAGTTTGTTTTTTAAAATTTTAATCAAATTTAGAGGAAATATTTGTGCGTATGTTAAAATAAATATAAATTTAAAAGCGATCGCAAAAAACAGATCTACCAAAAAAAAAACGTATACAAGAAAATATCTGCATATTAACACGATGATGCGTAGTAAAGAAAAAAGCCAACCACCAGCAAAATTGGCAGAATGGCTGTTTACGAGTGAGGGGGGAACCTTTAGTGAAGCAAAAGTTTGTTGGCTTTTCGGCTTATGTGTTCCATATTATGCGCTACGTCAATACTTTTTGCCTATGGGCCTAATGCAAATACCGTGCCACATGTATACAGCTACAACAAACACAACAACAACAACAACTGTGCAATGTGGCAGCGTGCACGCAAAAGTCAAAGACCGTTTGACCGAATTGTGAATTGCGGATGATGCGGATGATGCGGCAGCGACTAAAAATATTCGCTGAAATGCTTACTTCAATAAGAATATTTAATGGCATATTTAAGCGCGCGTGTGTCCAATAAAACTTTAGGCCAAAAATTCAACTAAATATTTCAGCACTAATTCTTTATATCACATTTATAAAATACGGAAATTTAAAGCATGTAGAACGATACTTTTGTACCTAACCTCTTTTGCATTAGCACTTTCAAAACTTACACATATGTATTAACTTCCTATTCATCTTCGTTAACAAGCAATTCACTCCAACATCATTGTGTAATTAATCTAGAATTTAATTGCCAAAAAAAATGGCAAAATAAAATTAATGGTATTTTTTATAGCCTCTGCCTCTACACTCGGTATTCTGTTTTTCTCGCGTTATGAAACTATTTTTTAAATTATTTTGTTTTTCTCGTGTTATGAAACTATTTCCTAAACCATGCTATTTAAAAAAAAAAGAAAATTTTTAGCGAATTTTCTATTTCTGAATAACTACATTCGTACATAGAAATATTGAAATTTTGTATATATATTTTTATTTTTAAACACCCCGCGTGGGCTATAAACAAACACAAACATATATGTATGTACATACACAGGTTTGGATGTGATCGTCCAAAGATTTATTGGCAGCATCAATATCCATTAGTTAGCAGCTTTGTTGTTGCAGATCACTCCCTGTAGTAAATCACGCTATCTCAAGGCAAGAGAGTTCAATCAATGCCGTTGAAGGTTCAACATATAAAACCTATTAAGTTTAATTTAGTCAAATCTCCACAGATAAGTTTGTACTCATTTTAAAAACGCTACCAAACTACAATTTTCTTTGAGAATTGTGTTGAGCTAGTTTATTTGTAAATTCACGTAAAAACTGGTTTCACGCTACACCCCTTTTGAACTAGTTTGGAAGCAGAGACAATGTGATTATTGTGGCAATGTATTCAGCTGGATGGCTGTTCGCTGTTTCTCTAATTGAATGCAAATAAATGTTTCCAAGTAAATAAAATGTAGCCACGTGTAGAAAACATTTAGATAAAAAACGCATAGTCTTTCTGATGAAGTGTTTTAAAACTGAATATCTGCGATTGCTAATTAACACACTATATGTATATGTGTTTACATACAAATAAATATGGAGAGTGCGGTGTGAGTAATTGCCAGCCCTGATGAGTGCACACCTTGTAGGAAAAATCATTGCGAATTTTTGTTTGTATGCGAAAACGTGTTGCAATTAACAAGGAGCACAAGAATATTACGCTAATTGGCTTTGCATTCAATTTATATTTTCGAACTTTTTTGGAGTATTTATTGTCAAGCTTAAAACCATGGTATTTTTCTTAAGTGTTAAGCGAACTGTAAATACTCCAGAAATGTTCAAACATCGCTTTAAAAGGCACCGAAATTAATTTAAAATTAGCAAGAAATCATAAAGCGCATCGAATTCATCCCATTTGTAATTTTTTTTTGAAGTCACTTTTTAGACTCCTTTCATAAGCGAAATGCTAAGTTAGAAGAAGGTTTATAGGTCATAAAAGTTCTCATATGACATTTTTGTTTAGAAGTGATTATTAAAAAAAAAATTTTCAGAATGCGCTTGCCGTCTCCTGAAGACGATATTTCGCATTGGCACATTGGGACCTTAAATAGATCGCATTTACACGCAAAATTCAAAAAACTCGAAAGGGCTTGGTCTAGAGCAAGTACCTGTCAAAAGTAGTGCTCATAGTGAAAATACATAACTAGAGTAAGACTTTCAATTGCAAAATGGGTTTCATTTCATTTTAAAATTTTAATTCTCTTCACACTCACACACAATTTATTAAACAATTGTCTCAACTCATTCCTGAATTTATTGTTTTGTGTTGCAATTAAATAAAAGTTTGTATAAATATTTTGCCGGAAATAGCATTCAGCGAGACTTTCACTAGACTCTACAGAATGAGCAGTAAATATTGCTTTAAATACATTACGGCATAAAATTATACTATGACTTGATAAGACTCCACTTAAGGCACATTCAATAGGTAGCAACAGTAGAAAAAGTGAAAAAAAAAATTTGAGCTCAATATATTTTATTTTTGCTTTTAAAAGCTAAAATTTCAAAAATATTTTATCAACTACCTTGCATTGTACTGAAAGCATTCTTATCACAACGAAATTCAAAATTTGTCAATTCAAATTAAAATAAAATATGAAAAAAGTTCAATTGTTTCAAGTTTGGTGTGCCTTGACTCCACTACTCTTTTCTCATATATAATATCGAAATAGAGCAGTCACAAGAATGCAATGATATTTTGTTACGAATAGAAATCTCAGCAATGTCAAAGTGGTACTTCTCTTTATTTAAAAGATGCACAAAATGAAAAGTTTACGATTTGAAAGTTAGATAGCTGCGCATGCTATACCCCGTTGGTAACAATTGGCTGTTTTCGTAAAAACAAGGTGTACAAAAGTAATTTAAGTGAAGCTTTTCTTCAACTTGTTGACTGTGGATTACTTTCAAAGGTCTTAAAAACTATTTCTATAATTTTAATTTTGTTTCGGGCACATTTCCTTTAAAACTGAGTGCTATGATTTTATGATGTTCATATGACCGAATATGGGTTTACATTAACTCGGATTTTCCTACATGGCTGCTTTCCACTGGTTATACAATCATATGCTTCTTCGCACACACATACACACCTGGGTATATTAAGCTTGTACTCGCATGTATTTTACATATATGCATGTTTTTTCTGAAATTTATTATTAGCGGCAAAATGAATGTTCCCATATTTTTAAACGCCAATTGTAGTGACTGGCTTGAGTTACTTTGAATTTTTCCTTAGCATTGTGTTGCAACAAATGCATGCAACCTTCAACTGCAACATTCAATAAATTGCATACGAGTATGTATGTATGTGGCTACAACAACAAATTCACTCGTAAATTTGCAACAAATTCATTTGTACATTTAAATATATTGTCAGCATAGAACGGCGCCGCCACCCCTCCACTCACCTTGCCCCAAAAGCAACTCTGCTCTGCATGTCCGCACAGTCTGGGCACTCCAAAGTGCAGCGCCAGCAAGTAAAGTGCTTTTCCAACATACTCGTATGAACATTCATATGTACTATATATGTACTATATATGTACTATATATGTATGTATGTATGTATGTATGTATGTATGTATGTCTGAAGTAATATGAATATTATTTGCTTTAGCCAGCCAATTGGCACACAAAGCGCTGGCAATGCGTGACAATTTATTGGACACATCAGTGACACACATTGAAAATTACAAAGAAAAAGGCGAAAAATCACAAGCGAATGAGTGGTGGCATGACGTGCGCCAACAACAACAACAACAACAACAACAACAACAACAACAACAGCAGCAAGCAAAACGTGCATAATTATGCGCCTAGCATTTGCACTGGCCGCGCACTACTCGCTGCTCGCTGCTAGCTGCTCACTACTCGCCACATTAGGGCATGACACATGACGTTGCAAATGCGGCAAACTCGTCGTCGCGCGCCGCAACGCTAAGCCGCATTGCCAATTTGAGCTTCGCACAGTGCGACGCGACGATTTATGCGACGCTCACTTAGGCCACATTTAGACAGCGACTCATGCGTACATACATACATACATACTCGTACATAAACTCGTATTTGTCTAAAATTGTTCAATAAAGCCGCACTACAATTTTGCGCCAGCGGCATTTTGCCCAAAAATTGACAAAACCATGTTGTGACTTTTCAAATAAATAAATTGTATTTATGCTCGTATTTCTAAATTAAATGTTAATCGGCTACATACATACCTACATATGCGTGCCGCCGACAAAGTTGAGCAATAAAAAGTAAGTACAGCGAACATGAAAAAGTAATCACGATTTGCCAAAGTTGGAAACGGGCGAGCGACAATGCACATTTGTTCTAAGTCGGCGTGAATTGAGTGTGTCGACGACATTGGTGCCAAGTCCCACAATTCCTTGGTTTGAATGTGTGTTTGTCATTGCACATTCAAATTTGCACATATTAATTTATTATTAATCAGAAAATGTAAAAGAAATGTATATATTTTTCGGCAATCGTATGAATTTCGTAAAGCTTTTTGCTCAACTTAGAAGCAGTCAAGCATATTTGCCAATTGGCCACTCAAAATACACGGCACCTATAGGTCATTTAGCCTGGCAATCGACCGATTCACATGAAGGCTAAGTTTCATTCCACAATTATAAGACACTAAGTAATTGCCAAGTTGTATCTAAACATTTTCTTCTAAGTATTTATTTATTTAACCAAATCACTTAGATTGCTTATTTCATTTGCATTTATTAAATCTATTCGTCAGGCAACAGTTGTATATTTTTCCATATCCACCTTCTTATCACAACCCGTAAAGCCCTTTCTCATACGTGACGTCATGACTTCAAGCAATTTTTGTAATTTGTCTGTAGTTATAAGGAAGATGAAATAAACACAACAGCCAACTCGGCTAGCGTAGCACAATAGGTAGCGTATTGGCTCTGCAACTCCGAGCTCCCGGGTTCAAAGCCTGAGAGAAGTGGTTATGAAAATTAAATTAAAAATAATTTAATTTAATAATCAAAAAGAAGTCTGATGAGGAAATGTGGTGATTTCCGAAATAGTACTATAACTTCAACCATTAAAAGCTGTTGTTGTTTTTTCACAAAAAAATCTTCCATAAACTGGCCTTGAGCTCAATAAAAATTCAAAAAAAAAAAAAAAAAAAAAAAAATTTAAAAAAAGTTAAAAATTTATATCAAATTTCCTCTTCAATTTCTCACTTTAAGAAATATTCCTTTGTGTTGATGTATGATTTGGTAGTATATTTATTTCTAGCGACATAAAGTGCAAATTTCATGTTGCTAAATGAACCCGTAAATTTTTGATAATTTTTTTATTGTCGCTGTTCAGCATTCTTTTGCCACATAAAGCATCTCCGAGATTTGTTGTGCGCTTGTTGTTTGTTGCTACTAGAAACTTTCACTTTATTATCAGCTCAATCACTGATTCCGAATCAACTGCCGTCGCGACGAAATCTCCCATCACGAATTCAGGAAAAATGTTATCAGCAATTCCGACGTTTTCGTAGTTAATGCTGCCAGCTGTTAAGCTAACTTCAAATGAATGCTACCAAATTTTTACAAGAAATTCAGCGATTTTTTGTTTACTTATTTAACAGCAGTTAATAGAAAATGCATATATTTTCACAGGCAACGTTTACAATATTTATTGCAGTTATTATGTTATCTTAGGGTTTATCCAACTTGGCACTTTATACTTGTGTTCAATGATTCAGCTATTCCTTTATAATACTAATGAAATTTTTCTAATATTTTGTAATTCAAAACATTCAATAAACAGCACTTCCTTGTGCATATACTCGTACCTATTTATGCAATAAGCTGACTACGAAAGTCTCATTTTTAACTGAAGAGCCAAGGCTGTTCAGTTGCACAGCAACTTCCTCTTCAAAACTATGCTCATTTTCTTTAGGGGTGTTTGGAAAACCTTGGATACTGTCTGCCACCAGTTTCCCCAACTAACTCCGGTTTGTAGATGGGCTTGACCGTTAAAAGTGCAGAAGAATCAGTATTCACTTAGTATGTATGTATAACTGGCGTAACTTAGCGAAAGGAATGAGTCAACTAGCAAATCTTTTCCAACAGGGTCTATGTACATACATATGTATGCAACTCTATGTTTGTACACTCCTAACCGCTTTCAGTCGCCACAGTGCTGCGCCACTAATTTGACAAGTACAAAATGGCGCAATTACTTATTCTTTTCAGCTTTTCAACCAGACTACTTTTCAACTTCATTTCAACTCCAGACGCTTAATTTTTTGGACAAATCTCTGCTTTACATTTGTACTCGCACACACGCTCCACAATCGAGCGCTGAAGTGGCTTTATTCATTCCATTTGTCTGCGCCACATTTGCATTTCGGCTGCATTATCGATCAACTGGAAAAGTGTGCGCTGCGCAGGGACCCAGATTTCAAGTGACACCGCCGTCAATGGCGAACATTAAAATAATAAAACAGAAACACACAGGCACACATTTTTCTATGCATAAACACAAACATGGGTACTTAAGCGCTTTTTCATATTCATTAGTTTGGCTATATAAACCATAAATATTTTTTTTTAACTAAAACTCAAAAATCATGTAAATCAATGGTGATAAATTGTAAATTGAATAATATGTGGTATGAAAAGTACTTAAAGCAACAAATTACGCAGACAATTGCGACTGATTGTTGGTTTTTGTTCGTTGATTGCATGCGAGTACAATGTTTTCAGCAGCCGCATTCAATTGCTACCGTAAAAAGCAATTTAGTTTTGTGAACTGTGAGCTGTGCGCTCTAAGCTGAAGCATATGCGAGTAAAATGTGCAAGGAGCAGGAATTGCTCGCAAATCAGCAAAAAAAAAAAAATTTTTATAAAAATATGCGAATGCTTGGCTGTGGCAGCTGGTGAAGAGTTTCAACGACTGCTCGACCAAACCAGCCAACCAACCAGCCAACCACTTGAGCCGAGTTGTTGAGTTGGACTTAAGCATCTTAAGAAATCAAATAAATAGTTTGTTTGGCATTATTCAATTACGAACACAACTTGGAAATTGAATAGTCAGTTAAATATCTTGGTTAGTATGTGTGTAAGTGTGTATGTATGCGTATTGCACAATAGCGGATTATTTTGAAAAGAATGAAAAACGAATAAGGGTTGGACATATTTAAATAAATAAATACATATTTATGTATGTCAGTTAGAGAATTTGAAATATTAAAGCCACGAACTCAGCAAAGAGAATTAATTAAATTTTAAGAAAAAAGTTAGCAAAATTTAAAAAAAAAATTGCATTGGCGAAACTAGTAATATCTAGTAATATATTCGTATATTTTTATATGTTAAGTAAGACAGAAATGCTCCCCGCACTTGTAAAAAGTATTTCGAATCCGTCTTTCGATGTGCGATTAATCTGGTTAAACAAATTTTGAATTAATCATTATCCAGATTAATCAAAAAATTTTGATATTCAGACTTAAATTACGTGTACTCTTAGTAACATTTTTCATTTCTCTCACGTTTGCTCTCGAAGCAAAGGCATTTTTTTCATATCCTAGAAATTTTCAATTCTTTTCCCAATTTACATAAATAAAAATTTAATAGCAATTATTGGAATTCTGAATAACCAGATTGAAATGATTAATCGGTTTTATAAACATAAACGAAATTTATCTCGTAATTTTAAATTTTAGTTAATTAAAAATATATGTATGTATATTCTTTGATAAATCAATTAATTTTGGTTCTAGAAAAACACATTCTCCGATTTGAAAAAAAAAAGTATTTCGTTCAACTCATTCTTGGAATAAAATCAATGCAGAAGAAGTCATATTAATAATAATAGTTTTATAATACACTAGGCCACTGCGGCCGAAAGGATATTTGTGTTGATCTATACGAAAGTTTTTAATTTCATACACTTGGATTATTAATTAATTAATTTTAATGTGAGATGGCATAAAGCCATTAGGGTATTCACAAAATGACGTAAAAAATCTTAAAGTTGTAAAGTCATACACATTTTTGGTAGCCCAAAATTATTTTTTGTTGTTTTATTGCATTGCACAGAAAAAGAAAGTAAAATAAATTTTTCATATTTTTTAATTTTATGACAGTACGACACTTAACGCCACCTTGTGAATACCCTAAATGCGGTGTTTAATTACTTGTTTATTATATTAATACATTTTAGATTTTCATGTTTATAAAAATGAGAAAAATTACGAATGAAAATGTTTGCGAAAGAGAGAGGGAGAATGAAAAATGTAATAAAAAACAAACATCTCGCAGTTATTAGTTGTCAAAACATGATTAAAAAAATGTCGGCATCATAGTGTCTATTGAGAGAGATTGTGGAATATAATAAAATTAAGAAATGTTTTTTTGAAAATTATAAGCAGATTAAATCTTAATTGATTCATTAGCGGGAATTGATTTGATTATTTACAAATAGAAATAAACAAAATTAATGGAAATTGAAAAAAATTTATTTTTGAGTTATTCAAAATTTCATAAATATCTTATTAAAAAGTTAAGCAATTAGTTAATGCCAGTTAGTTTTTTAAAAGGCCCAGCGCATATTTTTTAGGTCGACATTTCTTATTTAAGCTTAGTACACAGCTCTCAAGAAAATCGAAACAATTCATATAAAATGGCACTCAAGAAATGAAAATGAAATTTTGTGCTTTAAAAATTTCTTAAACCAGTGTAAAGCTCTGTATATCTTTAAGAAAATGTTCAGCAACGGCAAAGTACTTTTCCAACAGAAATAATGACAATTGTTTCTTGTAATTTTTCTTAAGAGCTGCATTCACAACAAATTTTTTCGTAAGTAATAATCTGCCAATTCCAAATATATTTTTTAAGAGTTCATGGGATATGCAAAAGCCTAAACCATTGACCGTATTTTTTTTTTGTTTTTTACATAACGGACAGTTTTATTGACAATGTTTTTTAATATGTTAATAGTTATAAGGTTATAATATACAGGCCTGTACTGCATTTCGATTTCGAAAAAATAGTTCAAAATCGGAATGAAAGCTAGCTATACATCGAAAGCGAGAAATATGTTTTTGGTTTTGAAGTATTCTCTCGGATTCCCCGAAAGGAAAAGAATAAATTCTAAACATCAAAGAACTAAAGAAACTACGAGTAACAACTAATAGAGGAGAAAGAATTAATTCATTCCGATAAATATAATAAACTTAAACTTAGTTTAGATGTTTTCTGAAGGTGTTTAATACAAATTTATAAATTTTACTAAAACTCGTATTCTCAGTTTAAATATTGTATAACGTTAGAAAATTTAAATAAAGTGGTTTTTATGGAACTGTGAAATATGTATACATATATGTAAATTTTTATAATAATCAAACAAAAAGTTTGTGTTATAAAATAACTCTGCATTGGCAAAAAAATCTCATTTATGATTCGCATGAAAAAAATAAATTTAAAAAAAATAAATCATGCGGATGTGACCCTCGTGCCAGTTGGGCGCGAAAGGAGTGTTATCGTTGGGTTTATTATTATTAAAACAAGTATTTTATTATTAGTATGACAGGCTAAGATTTGTACAAACATACTCAAGGCGAATTCAAATAAGGTGGTGTTAATCAATCAGCCGACTGGTAGTTGGTTGCCAAAATAATTTTTTTTTTAGTTACAAGTGAACTGCTGTTGAATTACAAGAAAATAAAAATGTGGTTCAAAAAAATTCTTAGCGGTTATTCGAGTAGTGTAAAAATGAGTTCGCGAAAGTTAAATACAAAAGAGATAAAGCAATAGTACACTTTCAATTTTGCGATGTTTATAAAATCATTATATTAAAAAATTACGTAAAAGAACTGACTTAATACCTAAGACTGCTATATACATACATACATATGTATGAATGTATTTTATATTGAAATCATTTAAGAGATTACTGAGTATTTAACATTTTCTTACTATTTGCGTGCGCATCTGTGTTTGCACATCCTCTTGGTACCTTACTAATTTACAAATTTACACAAAAACGCCGCCTCTATTCATTCATATCAATTGGAAACAAAAACCTTCAATATTAGTCATTCAACATAATTCCCATTCAACCGTTCACTCATTCACACAAAAACACTTTTCGCAACGCGTCGCCGCATCGCTCCGCGCTGCACGAGTCTCTTCAATGCACACATATGTGTGTATGTGTGTGTGTCTGAATGTCTGTGGCAATCACTTAAATAAGCTTAGAATTGACGTCACATCGCGCGAGTGTCTTTGGTCTTTTGTCATTTCAATAAACTGCGCTGTATAGTTGAATTTATTAAACTCAAATGGTTTTCTTGTTCTTTCGCTGTTGGATGCATTCTAACAAAAAAGCAAAAACAAAGTGTCTGTGTTTTCGTGTGTGTTTGTTGATTCGTGATCAAATAGTTGCTGGCCTTGCCAGAAGGCTGCCACCTTTGCCGCAGGTCCGCACCAAGACAATAGTCGCCAATTTATTTGTCATCGCCGTTGCCGACGTTGGTGTTGTTGTTGTTGTTGCTGACGCTGTGGAGGGCGCCGTAGCAGCGGCAATTGCTGCCGTCGTTAGCGGCATAATTACAAGTGGATACATACATACATACATATGCACTTTATGTATGTATGTAAGTCACATGGTGGCATACGCCTGCTGGGAAATCGATGGCTTTATCTAAAATGTTTCTCATCTTCGACTCCAATTCCATTTGTTCGCCGTAAAACTTACATACTCTTACTTGTGCTTGTGTTTAAGAAATTATCTAGTATGAAATACAGTTGTTGTAGTGCACGAATAAAACGTGAAGCTTTGCATCAACTTAATTTTCCTACAGGGCATTCCATGTCCATATGTATTTGCTTTACGTCGCGTCGTCAGAAAGTCTGCGCATTTTCGCTGCATTGCTCTACCTCACTCAAACGCGTCCAATAGCAACAACAACTATTTACAACAAAGTAAAATTGCCAAGTTGCATTGCCAATGTTTAAATGGCCTTCAAGTACTTAGACGAAGTGAATTCGTCGCTCGTGGTCACTGGCCTGGTCAGCTGAGGCTTGGCAAACTCGACCAATATGCCAACCACCCACCAACTCCCTCACACACGCACACACACACATATATTCGCATACACATTTTTCCATTTCTCTAGCTATCTTTTCTATTCACATTGCTTGCATTTGTTTTGCATGTGTGTATGTGTGTGGGTGTGTGGGTGTGTTGGTGTGTTGGTGTGTTGGTGTGTGGGTATTGGCAATGAGCTGCGGCTGCGCTCTATACTCCGTTCAACATGTGCATTTGTATTTAATCGCATTGCTTGTTAGCTTAAGGAAATTATTTTCGCTGCAGCCAAGCATTTGCTCCAATTCCTTCGCTGTTGCTCTCCATCGATTTTCTCATTTTCATTCCCATTTTTCGAATTGCATTTGTGTGCGTGACTTTCTTGCGTCTGTCAGTGTCTCTGCCATTGCTTGTCGGTCTGTTGCTCTGGCCCTTTGGCCATCCATTCTCATTAGTTTCACATTTATTTGATGTAATTTACCGTTTGCCGTCTATGTGTTTTGATGCAGCAGAAAGTTATGTTGATTGCGTTATTTTATATTTTCATTAGCATAATTAAGTTGAAGTGTGTGTAATGAATTGCTTACTAACGCTTAATCGCGTAAGCGCATACGTATGTAGGTACATACAAACGTAAGTGAACAAAATATTCCAAGTAGGAATAATAGTCAAAATTTTCTGATTGGTCTGTTCGGTTTTTTGCTATAAACGGGCGTTAGGAAGACTTAGAAAATGAGACTCTTAAATTTGAATAGCGATTATTGAACTGCAGTGCTTTAAGGACAGGGGACAAACTAAATTCAGTTATACTCCTCAATGTTGTCCAATAGATGTAACAAACAATGTAAAAAGAAGGCCACAATACGAAACCAAGTTTCATCATTGAAGTTATGAAGTAGATTTTAATGTGACCACGGCTTCCAAAAAAAAATGTTATTACGAATCTGATAACACTATTTTTCCGAATTTTTGTGACCGGACTTTCTCTCATTATCAGTTTCGTAATCAGCCACTCTGGAAAATTTGTCATATTTATAGCACAATAAACAGGTAGTATAAAGTTAAGAGCTGTTTTTTCTAGATATGTGGTCCATAAAGAGTCAAACTTTGTTTACAAAACAAACTTTATTTACATTGCGTGTTATTTTATGAGTTTTGCTTTTCAGCTGAAAATTTTTTTTTAAAAAAATTTGTTTTAAAGGGGATACATATGTACATACATACATACATAAGTAAAAGTACATACTCATAAATGGGGAAAATGTGTATTGTGTTTTAGAAGACAGGGAAAGGGACGATCTGTTTTTAAAGTTCCGCCGGATTTGCGAAGTAAATCCAATTAGAACAGAGCTTGTGGTATGGAGCTTGCTGCTAACAGTTGGGTGTGTTTCGATCATTTTGTGCAATCGGACCCAATTGCTGGAGCGCCAAGGTTTAACTTAATGCCCAACTCTGTTTCTTCGACACCCTCACGTAATACATGAATGATTCCACCTTCTGGAAATTTCCCTTACCCGTCTTACTGAAATGTTATTACCTGGGGCATTGTTTCCTATAAGTTTCTGTTGTGTGTGTGGTTCATTCGCCTTGCCACACATTCTTTTAAGCAGAAGAAAACTAAATATTTTGTACACTTTGTTTACGTTTAAAATTTTTTTTATTTATTTATTTTATTATTTTATTGAGCTCAAGGCCAGTTTATGGAAGATTTGTTTGTGAAAAAACAACAACAGTTTTTAATGGTTGAAGTTATAGTACTATTTCGGAAATCACCACATTTCCTCATCAGACTTCTTTTTGATTATTAAATTAAATTATTTTTAATTTAATTTTTATAACCACTTTATTTATTTATTTATAAGACATAACTATTTTGGCGGGAGATGGACCACAACAAGCCACAAAATATACCCCAGGGTTGCATTTTCTTTAATGCTACTACCGGTTTAATGTGCATTATTGCTAATTCGATTTTTTTAAGCATTAGGATCTTTTTAAAGTCTCAAAAATCTGCAACTAAACGAAACCTTTAATATCTAATATGCTTGTCTTCGTTATAAATGCGATTTTTTTCAGTAAATCTATTTTGAATACAAATATTTGCAACGCTGCAGAACAAGGTTTTCGTTCACGCTTTAATATTTATATTGGAAATCGACGGTTATTTACGAAAACGTGACATTTATGTTTCTTTTTTATTAAATAATTTTTGGAGTGAGTTTACTTAAAAGCTAATGCATCCAGAAATTCTTGTAAGGGAAATACGAGTTTATGCTTTAATTGCTCTAAGTAAAAGCATATTTGTATTCACAAAATCCAGAAGTATGCATTTTTTTGATATATTTGTGATTTCAGCGGATCCGTTTTTACTAGTTTGAAAGAAGTTTGATAGCATTCGGTTGGAGGAAAAAATGTTTTTCGGTGGTTTTCCGCTGCAAGTAGTTACTAGAAAACTTGTTGAATAAATTGGAATTGGAAAAATTGCGTAGGAAATATTTCAGTTTATTGAAGTCATTGAATAGATTAAGATACAAACAATTTAATTCAATCAAAGAACCATATAAATTTAAAAGCGGAATTATTGCGTTTTGTTGCGGATCTCCTTACATGCAGTACACATCGCTCATTCAAAAATTAAATAAAAGCCAAAAATCAAAAAAAGCACCATTTAAGTACACATATTTTTACTGCTATAGAAAAATAAATGCATATTTTGCAAGAGCTACTGTAATTCGGTGCAACTATGCAATTTTTACATCTTCTACGCTTATTTTTTAAACAGTTTTTGTTAAATATTTATTTCCTATCTTTTGCAAAACAATAAGTGGCGACACACAACCACAATTAACAGATCTAATAATTTCCTTTAAGTAAACCACTCTGCAATCGAAATTCCGTGATTAATTATTACTTTTCTTCTTCGCGCTTGCAACATTACAAGCACTACAACAACAAAGAGGGTACAAGAAGTTATGTAAAGTAATGACAATGACAACGACAAGCAACTACAGACAATTAGACAATTAGCGCGTTGACAAGCGAGCAGAAAAAAAATAGCAATAATAAAAACAACAACGATGAAAATGCAAATTTTATTCGAAACCCACACTTACATGCATTTGTATGTATGTATATACCACACCTCCCACCGAGACAGGCCAGCCAGCCCCAATGCCGGCATGACAGTGCCGCCCGAGTAGTTAGTGTCCATTTGTAAAACACCCATTCAAGTAATTAACAAAAGGTGTTTCCTATAATGAATAATATTTGATTTTGTTTTTGTTTAATGCAAATACATACACATTTGTTGTATGTAATTATTATTACTATCGCTTCGACAAGAAACCGAACAGCGCGCAACGCCTTTTTAATAACTACACTCTGTTCATAAATTATAGCGCAATCGCATATTGACACATTTGGACGAGTTATTTTGCTTTTAAATATTTTAAAAATATTTTCCAATTAAACTACCGCTTATTATCTAACAATAACCAAAAAAATTAATTTTTTAAACTTTGTACAATGATTTAATAAGATTTCATAAAACTTTCGCACTTTCTAAAAAATAAAACTTTAAAATTTGAAAAACTGGGTGTAGATATAGTTTAATAGCTCACTCAATTTTAATACAAAAAGTTACAAGTTTTAAATGTCTGCAAATTACACCTAATTTTTGGCAATTTTTCTACTTTCAGTTTCTTGCGAAGTGCACCCTTAAATTTTTTTTTTAATATTATTGGTCATTTATAGGGAATTAAAAATTGCACTTTGTGTTACTAAAATTGAATGGGCTTCGAAACTGCATACTCAAAAAAAAGTTCTAAAAATAAAATTTTGTTAAATCATTGTACATTTTGTATAAAGTTTAAAAAAAAGGGTTTTTCATAGTTCTTGTTAGAGATTGAAAATTTCAAATAATTATAAGAACAATTATTTGATGTACATATTGGAACGATGTTCCGTCATGCCTTGTCACGAAACCAAATTTGAAAAGGGATGACGGAAAATCGTTTCAATGTACACATCAAATTTCCACCCTTTCGGAAAATCAGAATAACAATTATTTGTCGATTAGTGCGTCCAGCTGTGGTTGCTTTATAATTTTTGAACAGAGTGTATTCACAAATGTACATATGTATGTATGTGTGTGTGTCAATACTTACGCGTATGGCAAAAGTGTCTTTTCAAAGATTATGCATTTACGTATGTGAACCGCATATTTATAGCGGTGGTATTTTCTGTTGTTTATTTTGTTGTTATTATTGCTTATGGTCGCAAATTGGCTGGTTAACCACTAAACACCAGAAATTAAGCACTCTAATGACACGTTCACAACAAAATTCGCCCAACGCCGGAGGTCTTTCGACCCAAACAGCATTGCGCACGTATTCCACGCGGTGTAGAGGTGCGCGTCTCCGCCACAATAGCTCGGCGCCACCACGAACGCTTGTTTGCACCACCTGATCACTGTCTGAGCCGAGCAGCTGCCACTGCCTGTCGACTGGAGCTCTCTCAACGACCAGCTTACACATGTTCGATTGTTATACGAGTATTTGTTCGCTGCTTTCGTGCGGCCCTTTCCCCTTCCCAGATTGTGTTGTTCACCTCAACCGTAGTAGCTTGCTAATTGTCATTTATTAACACCGCTAACAACAACAATGCCAACAACAAACAACGTAATTTGTAAATTGTTGAAAATTTAATAAATCTTCATCGATTACTATTTTAATTATATGCTTAGACGGCAACAACTTTTATCGTAATTACATGTAATCTGTTGCAGCAGAAAATTGATATTTACAATGTGATGTGTATACTCGTATTTGCATGTATGTTTGTATGTATGGGTAGTCGTCGACCAACAACCAGCAAGCAAACTCAGGTGAATAAAGAAAATGTAAAAATAAGGCTACACTTCGAAGTGTAAGGAAAAATGGAAGATAGGCTCTCGGAAGTGAATTTTCCTACCCTACAGTATATACTCCGTTCACAAATTATAGCGCAACCACACCTTGACAGATTTGGACACTTTATTTTTCTTCTAATTATTTAGATATAATTTTAAAGTAAAATGTGGTTCGTTCTCTACAAAAAAACAACGAACACCCACTTTTTAAACTATTTACAAAATGTACAATGATTTAACAAAACTTCATCAAAATTTCGAGCTTTTTAAAAAATATGTTACAAATTTTTTTTGTGTTTGGCTTATTTAATTTTAGTGTAAGAAAGTGCAACTTTTAAGTCTTTTAAAGTTATGACTGATTTTTGACAATTTTTCTAGTGGCAGTATCCTTCATACAAAGCAAAACCGCGATTATTTTTTATATAGAAGGAATTGCAAATTAACGTCAGTATAAAAATGGTCAAAAATCAGTGGTAATTCGTAGCAACTAGAAACTTGCACTATACTAAAATTTAATGAGCTGCATATCTGCATACCCCATAAAATTCTAAAAAGTTTTTTAAAACAAAAATAAATAATTTTATGAAATTAAAAAAAAAAATGGTTTGAATGGTGTTCATTAGAGAGTTAACGATGTTTTTATTGAAAAATAGTTTTAAATAATTAAACAATAAATAAACTTTCCAAATATGTCAATATTTGCCTGTGCTATAAAAACAGAGTTTACATCGTATATAATTTTCTTTAATTTTCAATAAATATAATCTGTGTACAATAAAGTTTCAAATTTCATACATAAACCCCTAACATGTTTCAAATTTCAAAAATTTAACATTGAAATTTCAAATTTGTTAATTATCAAAAATCAACGAAATATTTTACGCACCTGAAATTTGCATATTATTTTTCCAGTATTCAACGAGCTACAAAACTGCATACCCGATTTTCTCTAGATTGAGTTTAAGGGATCGCTTCGACTTATCAAAGTTTTGAGAATATAATACAATGTTTTTAATATTTTTCTTAAGCATTTTCTTATACAAAACGTTTGCACGAAATATTCTAAATATATCGAGGAAATTCCGGGAGAGCATCGTTAAATTTTTTTTAGAAATTCACGCTAGTTTGTAGAAATACAAACATCAGCTTTAATATACTGGAATTGTAATGCTTCAACGCATAAATTAAAATTTAGTAAAAACAATTTTTCAATTTTTTCCACATGCTGGTTGTTAATACATACATATATTACGGCATGATTTTTGTAATACGAAAAAAATATTTAAAGTTTTTATATTTTAGAACAGCATAAAAGTTATGTGACAAAAATACAAAAAAAAATATTAGTTAAATAAGAAGCACCCTAATGCACATTTATATGAATTGTGTATATTTATGCGAACGTAAAAGCCACTTACATTTTTCAAAATTAATGCTTGTCAAAGAAAACTTAAATATTTAAATTAAAATATTCGTTAATGAATTGTAACTTTGGCGGAAGTTAGTTGTACATTTAAATATTTGAGAGCACTTGGCGTTTGGAATGAAGCCACTTTTTCGAAATGACATGTTGTTACCCTTTTTTTTGGGTATTAGCTTTGAAAAATTTAGCAGAATACTAAAAAAGTCTCGCTAATGACTCGCTTGCACAAACGGGTCTTATTTAATTAGTTCGTAGACACGATTATATAGTACAGCTTGTGGTAAATTGCAGACCTGTGTATTTGATAAATTGAGCACAGCATACAAAGGCATAGAAAGGAATGCAAACAAAGTACAACCCAAGCAAATACTCTTAATCGAATAATAGTTAGTTTTGTTAAGCTGCCATGAAATGATTAATATTTTTAATTTAAATGTATGATTAGTGCCTGGCCGGCGATTGAGTTTCAAATATTTGTATTTAAATTTTAAATTGGTTAATAGTTCGAGGGAAAGTAAGCAAAATTCCCTCCGTGGTTGCCAGTGTCCCTTGTGATCAAAAGCTTTACGCATGACTGCCAAATATTTTGGTCAATTCAGCGAGATCCGCTTACATTTACAAAAAAAAATAATTGAAAATCTGAAACAAATGTGTGCTCGTATGTACACTCTTTGTAGTAAAGTACCTTAGCTCAGAGCGCGTTGGTTACAGAGAACTTCTGCTTCCTTTTATTATCTCGGTGAGAAGTCGTGCTTTCGCCCTTGAACGTCTCAGTAACGTCGGTATTCTTTGTACATTTAAACTAAACTAAAAAAACGATATATTTAATATACTTATAACCATAGAGACCGGTGATTAAAAAACATTTCAACACTGGTTAAAATTTAAAATGTATATTACGAGTATATAGCGAATTAGCGGTATTTGAAAAAGATTTTTAAAAAAACCGATCGGTGTGGTGTGGGACCAATTTAAGCTTTTCTTGCTTGATTGCTGTGTCCTACCATTTTGTCCAGTACTGAGTAGCAATTCCAAAACGAGCAATAAACACTTTAGTGGATTTGAGTTTATTTTAAATCAACACTACTTTTAACTTCAATGGATCTGCAAATCATTTAATTGCTCTTGGTCTGTCTGCATCAATGCTTTGCACTCATTATTTGTATTTAAAATTTAATATCTGGGGAATAATAATAATATTTTAAATAAGAAAAAAGTCTTCAGACATTTTGCATTGTTCAAGATTTAAATTGTGTATACACACAAACACACAAACATGCCATACAAGCATTTTATTGCAATTAAATAAATAAATAAATGCAATTAATAGACTCAAATTGCAAATAGAGAGAACAATAGTGCAAAGCTCAGCAAGTATGTTTGCATGAACTGAAGTCAATTGTGGCCGAAAAAACATTGCAAGACTGCAGTTTTGTCATTGAAATAGAATACTTTGGACAACAATGGAAACACAAACACATGCACAATTGGTTTTGTATGTGTGTATGTAAATATGTATCAAGGCTTTATTTTGCAGTTGTTTATTACACCCAGTGGACAGAAATGTGCAAAATAAGGAAATTAATGTAGAGCAAAAAACAACAAAAGCAAAAGAAAAAGAAGCACAAAAGCCAAATGTATGTGTGTAAATGCCAAAAAGTTCTTGACTTATATGTATGTCATAATGTATGTACGTATGTATGTATGCATATGCGTATAAATTTATACTAATATAAGCGTTTTCCTTTCACCGAAAAGCCTTACACATTTATAAAGCAAATCTTGCCCTGCGCTTTGCCTGCGACTTTTTGTTCAGCCAACCATCGACGTAGAAACGTAAAACGTGTCAGCTGTTACGACCTAACTTATGATATTTTCATTTTAAAGAAAACTCACCACACAACGATGGTAAAGTTGTCGTTAGCTGTACGTACAAACATTCTGTCTCTTTCATTCAACAACAATTAAATATGTTGATACGGACGGCAAGCGCGATAAGAAGGTCCGTAGGTGGCTGTTATAACCCTTAAGATAACAGGGTCTTAAGTTGTTCATGTGAACAACCATGCAACAACTTTTTGATTTATGACGGAATTCAGTAATTTGGTATAATTTCAAGTCTCAAAATTTGAAACTATGAACTAGAAACGCTTGCCAATCCCTGCTTTTACGTTTTTATTTTTTGGATTATCTGATTATCACCTGGTCACTGTTTAGATAATCTATTTAGAGATAAGAGGCTTTGTTTTGAAACTAATGAATGCCTGAAAACTGGTCTAAAAGTGTGATTTTTGTCTCCATTAGAAACGCAGACTGCTTACTGAATTCCGGTAATAGGTTTGCTCATCATGAATGTCAACAATATCATGCTTAAAATTTTAAATTAAATGAGAATTTGTTAAGCATTTTATTGGCCTTAAAATGAATAATAATTCACAATTATATTGAGCTCGAGGCCAGTTTGTTCGTAGTACAGCACGTAGCGTATTAGTTCTGTAACCCCGAGGTCCTTGGTCCAAATAAATAACAATTTAATAATATTCACCAGAAACTCGGAGTGATCTCAATATAATATTAGGTACATTTTCTCAAACTTTAAATTTACTAAAAACAGCAAAGCTCTGAAGCTGACAGGCTGCCGACTGAGCTATTTAGAACATTTTCAGAATATGGTCGGACGAATGCAAACCTGCTGACTGGAATTTAAGTGTAATCTGCCCAATTCACAAAAAGTATTTTTAACATCGTTTACATGGTCCTATCGAGCATATTGTGGGAATGGCTGAAGACCGATATCAATGAACTGATTAGACCTTATTAGTGCGGATTTAGACCTGGGAAATAATGACCAAAGGTAAAGGAAGGTATCATGGCTTTGAGAAGACCAAGCGGCCAACAACTTAACTACATTTCGGTTTTCCATTTGGCGTCAGTTAGCGAGAGACACATAAAGATGGCGTGCTATGTTGAAGTAGACCAAACCCGCTTAGGCGATTATAGTGCCAATAAAGCAAGTAACATAGACACAGAGGTTGCGCTCCAGTATGACAGAATACAAGATTGCGCCTTTGACGTTATAGTTGTAGAATGAGGAAGTAAAGAAAGCAAAATAGTCAACTAAAGCGCTTTTACATTGGTGAAGTCCTTGTCAGTTTGTTCAAAGCTTTTTATATTTGAGTATTCGCGTAAAGGCCGCTTATTGCAACAAAAGTCCTTTATAAAGTCAGCGCATGGGTGGATGCTTTCAAATTTACAAAGAGAAGCTTCGTAGTACGAAAGAACAGTGAAATAAACAAAACGTTCAATTCTCCTTAAACTTACAAAATGATTGCATGTCAAAATATGTGCAGCCTCTTTCCGATGAATGGATATATGTAGAAATATCATAAAAAATTGAAAACCTATTCACGCACTGAAAGTTTAAGTGCCAGCAATTGATTGACAAAACTATTTAAATTGAATGTTTAATAGCAGCGATTGGCCCGTCAAATCGATTTGACTCGCACTCAAGTGTCGCATTGGCACATCGGGGACACGTCATCAGCATTCGTCGCGTTGCCGTGCTGCACTGGAAAATGCACAATTCAATTTCCAATATCAATTGGTGCCTTTCGCTCCCATGCGTCACCGTCATTAGGCAATAAAATCGCAACATTGAACCCATCAAAACCCACCGAGCGGTCGATTCAATAAATCTTTGCTGCGTTGCTGCCACATGAATCACTGCGGCTGACAGAGTGCCAACTCACACCAAAGCAAAAGTGTCAATTTCACGCCAAGCATACACTTGACATCCCTTGCCACAATGTCAAAAGTACTTGTAACTTGCAACACCACACTTACATATGTGTCGCCTATGCAACGCGCTGCCGCCTGTTGTGACAACACTTACATAAGTAGCGTTGCATGCATGTAATTAGCCTCAATGCAACGACAATGCAAATAAGCGCTGGCATGATGCTGAATAAACAAAAAAAAATATATAAAATATGTAGTTGAATATTCCTGAGTTCTTGTTTTAACTGCAGCTGTTGACTCTTTTTGTACAGTGAAGAGCTGGGCTGCATTGTTGTTTTTATCGCATCTTATGTGAATAATTATGTACTTTCACAGCTTTCGTGGCGGACAATGTATTGTTGTTAGTATACTCTTAGTGATTATGAACAACCTTTTTAACATATTCACTTTTTTTAAACTTCCACACTCAACAGCAAAAGCATTTATTTTTCGCAGTATTTTAACTTTCTTTCATGAAAAGTCCATTTTTTTTGCCAAAAAAAATATTTAAAGAAATATAAAAATGCTCAATGAGTCATAAATAATATTGGAGACCCGCTAAAATTGTTGAAAACAACAGAGGAATCAATATAACAACTCTACGCTTTTATTTGATTGCTCCTTGTTCAACGAACCCGAGTCAAGAAACCTGCCTTCTCACGGCACAAAAACATCCGAAGGTTTGTCATAAACTGCTGAGGCACGATCTCGCCGGCCGTCCTGCATTCACTACTTCACGGACCCTGCCGCCAACAGAAATACAATAAAAGAGATACGGAGTGTGTCCTTAGCACCTTTCCCTTCCTCGCTCAACGGCTTCTTAATTCCGAGGTGCGTACATGTAATGATGTATTCTTTTAGGAGCAAGAGACAAGACCAGATCCCTAGCTTATGCAGATGTTCTCTTAGTCTACCGTGGCCGATCCGTGTACGACTGCAATGTGATCTCTTGGACATATGTCTCCATGATAAGAAAGCTAAAGATTGCCACGGTATTCAGTTCTATTTCGAAGTCTATTTGTGTATCATCTTTGGGAAAATGAGATAATGTGAGTTGAGGTCCCAGCCTGCCGCTGTTCCTAGACAACAAGACCTTTCCTTTTCCAAAGTCTTGCAAAGTTTAGAAGAATGCGCTTTACCGTCTTTCCACTCATAATATGGAGATTTTTGAGTTAGAGAATCATCTTTTTGAAGCTTGTTGAGGAGCTGCTACAACGTAGTCAGAGCTGTGCTGTAGGCCCAAGTCACTATCAAGATGTTCATCCAAATTTAGATCCTGAGAGGAGTTGAAGCTACAAATAAATTACATTTTCAATATTTTGCATATCTTAATTTACATACCAAGGGTTAACACATAATAAGTGTAGCCTAGAGCAACGAGCAAAGCTTATATTTCTTTCACTTTGCTCATTCAAATATTCTTCGCATTGCTCACTGCTCTGCTTTCATTGAGACATACAATTTTTTTGACTCATCAAATACGCATTTCCGCTGGCGATTTTATAATAAGATTATAAGTTTCTTGGTCCTTTCACTTTTTATCTCGATCATTATTATCTACGTTTTTCGGATTTTTTTTTGGAGGCACTTACTCAATATAACCATTGAAAAAACTAAAACGAATTGATTTAACATTTTTTTTTGTTTTGCTTCATGAATCGAATCAAACTTAACAAATCGTAAACTATCGAATTTAAATATCGACTATCGATTTTAATCGACTTGAAGGTCCAACGCTATGAATACTAAGCGCTAATTTATTTATGTGCACATAAATTAAGTTTTGCTGGGACCACCACTCGTACTGCACCATCACACCATCGCACCCTCAAAACCACAAAATTTCAAAGCAACACTTAACGCTAATGTCTGTCATTAAATTTTTGCTTTGTTGCGACCAAAGTTACTTGAAAGGCGTAGGCGTAGACTTAGTTGCGCCAAAGAGAATTTAGTCGCATATATCGCTTGCTCGACTCCAAATAACTTTTGGGCCCAACAAAGTAGTGACTTTGCCTAACGCTTCAACTGTAAGATTACGCCACTGCCAAATACTTTTTTCTTTGATTTTCAATTAATGCTACACATATTCTGATAAATCAATATTAATTAAATTATACTTCGCTTTAGTTAATTAAGCTATTAAGAAGTATACGAAATGCGCCGAAGTCATTTATTTTAGAGAAAGAACACAATGCCAGCCCACACTGACATCTTTTTCAATGAATACCCACTTGGACTTGGAAGCACAAAGCCCATTTTTTATATGATTTTTTTTTAAATTAAGTTCAGAACCCTTAAGATAACATTAGCGAAACTAAGAGTGATTTTTTTTTGTCTATAAGCATACTTTTCAGCCTTGATTGTTGTATGTTCTACTTCCGAAGTTAGTCCGATTTCATTTTCCTTGAAAGGTAGGCACGACACTAACTGATTCGCAACCTAAAAAGCAGTTGAAAAATCAACTGAAACATTTTTCTCACTACACCATGCTTACAAATACTATATAGGAAAAGTTTAAAACGAATTTTTGCTGATTTTCGAAGTACGTTTGGAAATTCCAACTAAGCACATGGAAGAAATTATTTCAAAGTTGCTCCAGCGCTACTCGAAGCTCTTCACATCAATTAATTGATGGCTACTTTTCACGCCGACTTTAGACAAATTCGATTTTAGAACAGTTCGGCAACACACATACATATGTAGATATACCACAACTGTATATACGAGTGCACATACATATATGTGTACATACATCTGTACATAAGTATGTGGCACAGTGGCATCAATTTCGTGCTCACAAATCATTAAGAATTCAGTACGTTTTAAATGTTTTTGAATTATCTTATCACACATTGCACTTAGTAAATGCTTTAACTCACATCGCTTGTTTTGGGTCGTTAATAATTAAGTGACCTCAGGCGTTGAAGCATTAAGTATATTCGGAAATTTTTTATTGTCAAATCTATTTTCGAAAATTAAATTATCACTCAATTATTGTTATCTGGCATAAGTTCCGGTTCTGCTTCTATGCAATGACTGGTGCATAGTGCAGTGAAAACGATAAGAGAAATTGATGTTCCAATTCATGCAATAGAATTTAGTGTACAACACTGCAGCAGGGTGACGGAGTTGCGCAATTTTTTCCGTATGAAAAAATTTTATGACAGAAATCGCAACGGAGCATTGGCAAAAAAAAATTGAAAAAAAACTGTACACTAGTTGCTTCAAGGTTTTTTATTATTTTACTAAAACCTAAATTTTTTTTTTTAACTTTGAAATTACACATTTCTTTTTAAGATTTAAACTTGTGTTTGAATGATTCTTGTAAGCGCATGAATTGTTTTTTAATAGAAATTACTTTTAATTAAATAAAATTAAAATAAAGACTCCCAAGAATGCTTGGATCTGAAACCAAAATGAGAACAAAACTTTGCAAACCGTTTTCAACTAGAATTTTATAAGAACGAAACGTGGGGAAACGTTTCTGAAAAGAACGAAGTTCGGACAATATTTTCAGGAACATTTTGAATAGAACAAAATGGGAATAACAGAGCTTTCACAGAAAAGTTCTGTCACAGAGCAAAAATGGAACAGATGTCTTAAGAGCATCACTCTTTTTGCCAAGTTCCACTTAACACGATATTGCTGGCTTTTATGCTAACACCGCAAACACCAAATGCCCTTGAATTCGAAATTTCAAAAACGTTACGTACCATTTTGTCGAGTTCTTCTAGACGCTCATTTGATTCTTTGTGTTTACTCCTGTTTTATTCTCTGACAGAACGTTCCTAGAACTTTCTTCAGTAGTGATTCTCTCATACTGCTCAGTTTTACGTTCTCGAAATTTTTTCTCATTTTGTTCTTTTTGAGAACGTTTCTAAGAGTTTTGTTTTTGTTTTTCATTAAAGCGTTTCAGAACGTTTTGATCCCAGTTTGTTCCCGTTAAAAATGTTCTTAATACTTTTGTTTTTGTTTGCTTCTTTTGTGTGAATTCACGTTTTATTCTCGTGCTGTTTTGCCTGTTGGGTGTTAACTTGATTATATTCTTTAAGAAAGTGAATCTTCGTTTTTATTCGCGCCAAACGGTTTAAAACCTCGTTCGATGCAAAAGGTCTTTGTAGGTCCTTAATAGACAGATTTATAAATTTAGAAGAAACACCATTGTAAATGGGGCTGTCTATTCATCAGTAGATAATTCCCCTATTATTATGATTTTTTTTAATTGCTATAACTAAGTAGACACACAACGTTGCGGAAGATTGAATAAGTCTAAATTTGTTTCATTGTGCTTTGTGCTTTTGTTTCCGGTCCAATGTGGCGCTGTGGATGATCTTTTACAAATAAACTGGAGTGCCGCTTGTCCCACGAGGCCACATTATTCTTAATAAACACATATTTTTGTAGGAAGATACTACTTATGTATGTATTTATGTGTGTACTTAAGGAAATGTTTGTGCCAAAATTAGCTGAATTATGACAGATATAATTTAAAAAATATTGTATAAATAAAAAAGTACATATGCATCTTAGATTAACGCGCTTATATGTACATATGTATGTATGTGTTTGCACATTTCACGCAGCATTAACATGCGTCGAAAATTCCGCACGGCTACCCGCCTGTCCCCAACTCATTTCCATTGCAAACGTTTCAAATGCCGCCAAAAATAATGCTCAGCAAAAGGGCAATAATATGCGGCAACAAAAATATAAAAAAAATTTTGAAAAACAGCAGAGGAGCGAAGTATGCCTAACATCAGCCAAAAAGAGTGGGACACAAAACGAAATAAATAAGCGAAATTTATTCACGACAAAAAGGACGGAAAAAAGTAAAAAAAAAAAAACAAGCAAAGCATTTTTTGGCAAACAACCAAAATATATAAATACGAGTACAAACAAACATGCCGATAAGCAAACAGCGCAACAGTCGCAGCAGAAGGCTGTAATGTGCAAACACAAGAAATGGCTAAAACAACCAACAACAACACAGTAAGTGTCTGCAGAGTTAAGAAAAGCCGCAACGTTGCAAGAATATATTTTTTTTATATTTATATGTACATATGTATGTCTGTATGTACTTAGGCAGGAGTAGCAGGCATTGCTGCCACTCATGTGTAATGATGTTTTTATTTTTTCCTGGCTGACAGACTAATATTTGTGTATGACTAAATACATATACATATGTAAGTACACACCGATAAACAGAGCCAAAAACGAGACCACTTTCATATGGAAGATGACAAAAAATATTCCTCACAAACATTTTGAATCTGCGCGCGGCCAGGGCGAACGGTTCAAGCCAACAAATTTATTGAAGCGAAAAGTGTCAAAAATCGGCAAAGTGAGTCAGCCAAACTACATAAATCGTACTATATATACACACAGTCATACATAAAAATTTTGAATAGCTAAATAGAAACGGCAAATAAATAAATGGAATTTGTGAATAGCGCAGAGATTAAAATATTAGTTGAGCAAAATAAAATAAAGCCGCGACGCTAATTTATAAGTAGAGATAATGAATGATGATGATTACGTTTACACTTTTGACTGCCGCACATTAACATATACGCGTACATACGTGGATATGTAAAATTTGTATGCATTTTGGCAAGTAATTTTTGAAATTACGTAATGTTTTAATATTTTGAGGGCGTTAAATTAAAAAAAAAATAGCTAGTAAAAAAAGGCTGTATTCGACTATGCCGAAGGCTTCATACCTTTCATGAATGGAAGAATTGGTTGGGGGCAATATGTTTTTTTTTTATTCGATATTAAAGATATTAATTGCTATATAATAGTCCCAATAATAATTAATATTTGTGCGAAAGTTCAAGTCTTTAGCTTATTAAATGAAGAAGTTAAGGCACAAAATGCAATAGCTAAACTATCGGTTGTATGGCAGCTATATTTTATATTTATCCGATCTTAATGATTTTTAATGTTAAATAATTTTCACAATAACTTTTATTTGTGCGAAATTTCAAGACTTTAGCTGCTTAAATGGAGGTGTTTTCGTGCTAAATTAAAATATCTGAACAATTAGTTGTACGGGAGCTATGTATTATATATCTCTGATCTACATTGTAATGTTTTATAGTCGAAGGTTCAGCAAAGAAGAAGGAATATTCTTTATTTCATAATGCATGTAACGTTAAAGCTAATTGCGAATGTCAGTGTATAGATACGTACAAGAATGACAAGAATCCGCGTTGCCACATAGTGTGCTTAACATCTACTTACATGTATACTCAACAACTCCCTCTTAAGGATAATTGTATATATATTTATGTGTGTACATCGAATTGTAATATTTTTGTAATTCATTGCACTTATAAGTTTATATGTTTCAACAAACTAGGAATTGTATAGCCTGTATTAATAATACGTGTATTGAATGAAATTATGCTTATGAATAATTTACAATTATGATTTCAATTTGTTAGTTTATAAAGGTAGCGACATCAATTGTTCCGATTGCCATTTTTGTTAGTTCTTTGAGAGGCAATCTGTTCTGTGATTTTCTCTTTGGCTTTTGCAGCTGTTTCCCTTGTTTTAGGTCTTTGAACAACATTCGGAACATACTTGTTTGCATCTTCTAATATATTATTATTCACTGAAGATATATCAATCTCAGCCAGCGGCTCATCAACCTTCACGACAACTTCTGGTTCCGACGACCTACTCATTTCTTGAAAAGGTTCCTCAGAAAAGGTTTCAGTATTTCGATCGGACCGATTGACAATCTGATCTAAATGTCGTTTAATGTCGCGTTTATCACGTGTTAAATAGCATGTGTAATTCCTTGGACCTAATTTGTTTTTAATTACAGCAGGAGACCATACTGCTTTATTTGGATTTTTGTAGTCTCGAACAAAAACGTCCTGTCCAATAGAAAAATTCACATTACGTCTGCCTTTAAAATTTTTAATTGCACTTATTTGTTTTGACTCAATGATATCTTTTGTGGTTGGTGGTTTCATCAGACTAAATCGAGACTTTAGTTCTCGATTGAGCAAAAGTTTTGATGGAGATTCATTGGTTATGCAATGTTTTGTGATTCGATAATCAAATAGGAATCGTTGTAAAATTGCATCAAAATTGTGTACCTCATTTTGTTCTAAGGTTGCTATAAGAGATTTTTTTATTGTTTTCACAAAATTTTCTGCTTGTCCGTTAGTGGACGGCTGACCCGGTGCAGTAAGGCTAAGTTTAATGCCATTTGATTTAGCAAATGCATGGAATTCCGAAGAAGTGAATTGCCTTCCGTTGTCACTCACCAATACGTCACACAAACCAAAGCGACTGAAAATTTCGCGTAATTTATTTATTGTGAAAGAAGTTGTTATAACTTTAGATTTGAAAGCTTCCGGCCACTTCGAAAAAGAATCAATGATTAAAAATAAGTAAAACCCATGAACAGGGCCTGCAAAATCCATGTGTATACGTTTCAATGCTGAATCAGTTGGTGTCCAAGGAATTAAGAAACTTTTCTCAGGACTAGCCTGGTATTTTTGACATGGTTTGCAGCTCTTTATCATATTTTCAATGTCTTTATCGATATTTGGCCAATAAACATACGATCGAGCTAATGATTTGGTTTTGACTATTCCTAAATGCGATTTATGTAGCTCTTGTAACACATTTGCTTGTAATTTGCTCGGAATAACCGTTCGGTAACCCCATAAAATGCATCCTGATTCCACAGTCAGTTCAGTTGCTTTCATTTTGAAAGCATGAAATTCATTACCACTTAACTTAAGAACTGTACCATTCAAAACGGAATCTGATACTTTTGATAGAATTACATCTCGACGTGTGTATTTTGCGATTGTTGAAAAATCTAACTGAAGCGAATTCACAAAGTCCACATAATTAATATATGTGCTTTCAAACTTTGTGTCCGTGTTCTCAATTTGACCTATGCGCGATAAACTGTCCGCAGTATTTAGAGAACCTTTAATATACTCAATGGTATAATTGAATCCCGATAAGATAAATGCCCATCGTTGCATACGCGCAGCTGCCATTAAAGGAATACCCTTACGATCACCGAAAATGGTCAGCAATGGTCTATGATCAGTTTGTAGTGTAAAGTGTATACCCAGTAAATACTGTTTTAATTTGATAACGCTGAAAATTATAGCTAAAGCTTCTTTCTCAATTGTGCTATAATTTACTTCTGCATTATTTAATGCTCTAGAGACATAAGCAATTGGTCTCATTGTGCCGTCTGCCTGTTTATGAGACAAAACGCCAGCGATTGCTGTGTTGCATGCGTCGGTGGATAGTATTATTGGTAGTTCCTGTTTAAAATGAACTAAAACTTTGTCAGAGCAAATTTCTGATTTCATTATTTCAAATGCTTTTTGACAGTGTGAATTCCATTTGAATTCAACATCTTTTTTAAGCAAATTGTACAAGGGACACATTTTCTGAGCAAAATTTTGAATGAACTTTGAATGATAATTTACCATTCCAATGAATGCTCGAAGTTCTGATATGTTTTTTGGTCTTGGTGCGTTCAGTACGTTCTTGGTGCGGTCTTGGTTTCTAGTTAGACCATCTTTTGTGATGTCAAACCCCAAGTAAGAAATTTTTGTTTTGAAAAATTCACATTTCTTAACATTAAGTTTCAAGCCGGCCGATTTCAATTTGTTCAACACAAGTCGTAACGTTTTCAAATGATCGGAAAGATCGGAACCCGTAATTGTTATATCATCTTGATAAACAAACACGTTCTTGATGGAGCACAATAGGTTTTCCATTACCTTTTGGAAAATGGCTGCTGCTGGTTTTACACCAAATGGCAATCTGGTCATTTTAAAAATGCCTTTGTGTGTACTCCACGTACACAGTTTTTGTGCTTCTTCATCAAGAACTAATTGATTGTATGCGTTTGACATATCTAATTTTGTGAAGAGTGTACCTCCTTCCATTGATGCGAAAATTTGATCAATTCGTGGTAAGGGGTATCTAAAATCAATCAAAAACTTATTGACTGTGACCTTATAGTCACCGCAAATTCGAATTTCTCCGGATGGTTTAAGCAACTGAACGAGTGGTGTTCCCCAATCGGAATTGTCAACGGGAACCAACATCCCTATTTTAACTAAATCATTTAGTTTTTTCTCAACTGTTTCACGCCATGCTATGGGTATGGGTCTTGGTTTGAAAAATGCGGGTACTGCATCTTTCGAAATTGGTAAGGAAACCGTTGAAATATTGTATTTACCTAAATCACTTCCAAAAACTTCGGCAAATTCTATTTTAATTTGTTTAATTATTTCACTATAAGAATTTGAATAATTTTCGGAATTTGTCCAAAAAACATCTGAATTTGAGTCATTGGAAGAGCTCGAATTTAAAATTTTCACTTGCATGTTTGAGGTTAGCTTAGGTTGAATCAACTCAAACCCCAGGGAACGAAGAAAGTCTCGTCCTAACAAAGTTGGCCTATTGGTATTTGTAACTACAAATTTACCATGCACTTTTTGTCCATTGAAACTAACACAAGCTTTAAACTCGCCGATAATATTGATCAGGTTACCTGTATATCCGGTATATGGTACTGGACATTTTCGCATAACATTCCGATCAAAATGCGTGTCGAATGTGTTGGCTGACATCAGAGAGCAAGGAGCTCCGGTATCGCAAAGCGTTGAGAGTTCCACTCCGTTAACTTCAACCTTCAATGGGTAATGATTTAACGCAACATTTCCTTCGATGGCATATACGGAAAAATCAATGTCGCCGCAAGAATGGCAGGTACTGTTCTTGAATTTACAGCTATTTGATTGGTGGTTCTTCCAGCCGCAGTGTGTACATTTCGACCCTTTGCTCCCTTTGCTGTTATTTGACCTCTCTGGGCTGCTCTTATAGGTTTTGTTGTGAGTTTTGCCACGATGTTTGATGTAGTTAACCTCAAAATTATTGAATGATTGAGTCAGCTTCGTTTCACGTATTAATGCCTTTTGTAATGCCTTTGCAAGAGTTAGTTTTTCGTCCTCTTCGCAGATTTTTTCAAAAATTTTCGCAGGCAGTTCGACCACGAATTTATGTAAAATAATGGTGTCCAAAGCTTCACCAAAATTACAATTCACAGCTAGTTTTTTAACTCTAGCAAACCACGCAGCCACGTTTTCACTTTCAGCACGTTTTGCTGAATAAAATCTTTTAATTTCATTAAAAACTATGACTGGGGGTGTAAATTGTTGCTTTAATATGTCACATAATTCTATGTATGACTTTTTACAAGGTAGTATTGGACTACAAATCCCTCTTAAAATGGCATATGCTTCTGAACCAATCGTTTTCAACAGTGTAGAGATTTTATCTGCATCATCAACACATTTTATTTCTAAAAAATGCAGTTCTAGTCGCTCATGCCATAATTCCCAATTATCTGTAATGATGAATTCCGGCATGGTCGCTGTTTGAAAAATTCTCATTTCGTTCGATGTTATCGACATGTTGATTTTGTATGTAATACTTGTCGAAATCCGGGCTGAACAAAATGATTTAAAATCGAATTGTTGCAAATTATTGCGTTTAATAAACTGTTTGCGTTTTACAAATTTCGTTGCTTGGAAAATGTTCCAGTGCAATTATAAATCGTTGACGAATAAAAAATACTCGTTTTTCCTGCAGCTTGAATTGCACGCGGTTACTTCTAAAATTTCTAACCTTTTACCTCGTCGCCAAATGTAATGTTTTATAGTCGAAGGTTCAGCAAAGAAGAAGGAATATTCTTTATTTCATAATGCATGTAACGTTAAAGCTAATTGCGAATGTCAGTGTATAGATACGTACAAGAATGACAAGAATCCGCGTTGCCACATAGTGTGCTTAACATCTACTTACATGTATACTCAACATACATGATTTTCAGTTTTTCTATAGAGCTTAGAAAAGCGGACCTTCTTGCAAAATTTCAAACGTCTACCTGCTTAAATGAAGGAGTTATGAAGCAAAATATAATATCTGAACAATCGGCTGCTATATACGTTATACATGTCCGATCTCGCCAGTTCCGACAAATGTCTAATAAATTATAAAAAGACACCTGACTGACACATTTTATTCAAATAGCTCTAAAATTGAGAAACTAGTTTGCGTTCAAACAGACGACAGACAGACAGACAGACGAACATGGCTAAATCGACTCAGCTCGTCACCCAGATCATATCGGTGCAAATCTTCATTAATGAAAGAAAACTGCGGCAGGAATCGGCAATCCTTCACTTCTACAAAGCAATACATAAAAAATGCTTTATAAAACATTTGGTAGAAAAAAAAGCATTTATGGTATTTTAAGGGTTTGAAGAATATGCTAAGAACTTTTTTACTTTGAATTTTCTTATTTTTAAAAGGTTGAAGACAGTGAAAAATTATTATAAACCAAAGTTGAATGTCCCTCAATTACACAAAATTATTTTTGCTATTACAAACTTGAACTTAGCAACCACAATTGCTCCCGACTACACTCCGATATTCAGTTGTAACGACAGACCATCATGAATAGCAGAAGATAACTCGGGCAATTTATATAAATTTGTTTTTGGCCTCTTTTGTTTTAAATAAAACCTCAAATAAAAAATCAAAAGTGTTATTTTAGATAAAGAGAATTTTTTAAAATAAATATTATAACCTACAATAGTTCGAATTAACGAAATGAGACTGTTTTAACTTGTTTCAACATTTTGTCGCATCTTACGCCATTTTAATTTCATTATTGGCTTCACCAGTCAACTTAGCGTGGGCGCTCCATTATTTGCGCGATTATTTCAGCTTGAACTGAATTCATAATTTAGTATGTATGTATGTACCATATATCTGCATATGTGTGCGTATAATCAAGTCGACATATAACTTTTTGCCACTTTTTTGTCTTTAAAATTTCAAATGAAGCTCGCGCGCAGCAGAAACGAGTTTTTCGAGCGAGCATCTTTGAATATTTGCCTTCTTAGGCCAACGTCATCTTCCAGTTTGATGTGACTTTGTGACACGCCGCGATGGCTAAAAGAGAAAACAAAGAAGAAAAAAAATTAAAAAACAAGTGAATTTCAGTCTTGGCTAACTTGCTTTGTTAATTGTTTTGTTACTGAAGTCAGTTAGTTGGTTGGTTGGTTTGTTGGTTGCTTTGTGGGTAAATTAGTTAATAAATTAGTTCCATTAATTATTTTATCTGCTATTGTGTTTTTTAATGTCGCATTTCTATTATGTAAATATACATTCATTGTGACATTCTGCGCAATTTTTCTTCATTAAAATTAATAAATTCTTTTCTCTTTTCTCTTTGCAGGTAAATATAGACGAAATTGTTTGGCAAAGTGTTGGAATAAATCTCATTACTATAAAACAATCATAAGCGCTAATAGAAAGGGAGATGTCAAAATTTAGGTAAGCAAATGTTAAGAATATCTTGTGGAAACTGTACTTCCCAAGCCAAATGGGCAACCCACTTTTTTGTATGATGGCCTCAACGGACTGGCCCAGTATTAGCATAATAATAATATGTAATATAAAAATTTGGCGCTTACGCTATTTAGCTCAGTGTTTGGCCGAACTTCTCCTAACATTTGTGTTGTGCGTCTTTATATTTTACCACAAATGGAGGGACCTACAATTTTGTGCCGACTCCGAACGGCAGATGTATTTTATGAGAAGCTTTTTTATGACAATTCGAACCTCGAACCCTGCGGCATATCGAGCAATAGCACGCACCGCTACCCACTCGACGACAACGGCCAGTATTAGCATAGTACGAGTATCAACAGGCAATTCGTGGTAGTGACCTTGGGTCTTACGCCCCTTTTGAATCGACTTGTGTTGGGTTGCGGTTAATATTGAAGCAATGCAGTTCAACGAACCATCGATATGAGATTGGAAATTACAATCCAATTGTTTTGACACATTTCCAAGAAACCTTAAGCGTGCGAGTTTCCGCAGTACTCCATTTTTTTTTCTGATGTAAAACATCATTGATACATTATTTGTTATTAAATAGTTTTTTGCTGGATGCTACAATTTCACTCTTCCAGCAGCCAGAATCAGTCCGATTCTGTATTCCTTCTATTGCTACCATACACGGACGAAACGGATCTTAACAAGTATTTTGCTAAGCAATAGATGAGCCTATTTTCACCAGCGCATTTAAGGGCTCAAAGTTCTCAATAATTTTTTACAAAAATTTGTTTTAGTATATTTGCTTTTTTGGCATTTCTTTGTGGAATAGTTTTCTGAACAACAAAGCGATGCATTGATTAAAAGACTCGATATTTGCACCATTGTTTACAACAAAACAAAGACGTAGGTAAAATAGCAGATACCAACTTACAAAACAAACCTGCAATTCCCATAGGACTAAAATTACTGACCTGTTCTTACCGCGAAGGCAGTTTCGATATACCCTTTTGGACTCTAACCGCGCGAGACTTCAGATACCTATTTATACTCAGGGAACTTAACATTTGTTAACATTTACGATTATGCACCAATACCTGCTTGACCAAAAAAACGAAATAAATACGGAACAACAGACATAAACTGAACAGAACGAAAAAGTTGACACTGAAGATGGCACAACGCCGAAACCGGTTTGTCTCCAAACCAAACTTGGCAAGGGATGTCGGAAAATTGTTCCAACTAATATCAACATTCAGACTCCCCGACCACTGTAGCGTGTACCAAGCGGAAGTGCTGGCCATCCAGGAGGCTACACAGCACCTAATCAAAAACCTTAAAGAAAGCAAACAGCCAAGCTGCACTGAAGGCGCTAGACTCCTGTATAGACAATACGAAGTCTCTCACTGAATGCCGTAGATCTCTAAACGAGATGGCTCAGCATTATAGAATTCAACTCATATGGGTGCCTGGACACCGCGATATCGAGGGCAACTGCAAAGCGGACGAACTGGCAAGGAATGGTACGACCACCCCGATCCTTCCGAGTAGGAACAGGTTAGGTATACCACTTGCCACTTTTAAACTACAAATCAAGCATAACACCATAAAGGTGGCGAATGAACGTTGGGGTAGTCATCCACACTGCGAAATCTCCAAACTCACGTGGCCGTCTTACGATAAAAGGCGCACATCAAACCTTCTGGGGCTAAAGAGAAGCGAAGTCTCTACCTTAACAAGAACCCTCACAGGGCACTGTCTAATTGGTACTCATGCGAAAAGACTAGGAGTAAATGCTCCGGAGCACTGTCGCAGTTGCGACGAAGAAGAAGAAAACGTGGAACACTTACTTTGCCAATGTCCAGCTTTAAGCAGAAGAAGACTTCGCACGCTTGGCAGACCAACTCTACAAAGCCTCGCGGAGATAGCGCTAATAAACCCAAAAGCACTGTCGAAATTTATCAAGTCAACAAAATGGTTTGAACCCGATGTGCAGGAGAATTGAGAAGCGAACTCGAATATGGCAGTACAATGGGCCACGCTAGGCCTAAGTGCAATGGAGGGTTCTCTTCCCAGCCATTCCAACCTAACCTAACCTAATATCAACATTCTACCCTGTCGGAAAAGAAAAAGAAGAAAACAATACTCATTTAACATGCAATTAAGAGCTAATTGAGTAATTAAAAGTTGAAATGTTGAAAGCTGAAATGATCCATTGAAAATGTAACGGTAAAGAGTTACTCAATGTGGGGTTCTAGTACTGGAACACGCCCCACACACTCACTGGGTTCTTCTCTCTTTCTTTTTCCTGATATAAACATAGAAACTCTTTCTGCTCACAGCATGTAAAGTATTGATTTGAGTAATGCCTTTAAGTATGCGATTTAATTATAATCCGTCCTTCTCGTTTATTAAATTTATGATGAAAAGTTTATGCTAAAGGTATACTATACACTTATCTATGAAAAATGAGAATTTCCAATCTGTTTTGTACTTTTCCATGAATTCGGCTTTTTCGTTCTATCGAATACTACTAAAATACTTAAATTAAATTACAATTTCCTCGCCCTAAAAACTTGGTATTCAGCATGAAACTGCAAACACTGTAACGTTTAATTTAATGCAATCCAATCAAAACTCGTTGACAGCTAATCAAAAGCACGATACTAATGCATGTAATGCCAGAATTGCATTTGCGCTTCTGTGACAGCCTTTCGTGTGACTTTTCACCCGAAAACTTTAATCATGCAATCCGATCATTTGCAAAAGCAATATTTATTATTATTTATGGTTAAGTAAGTCAGAATTTGTTTGCTCGTAGTCAACGTTATGCACACACACACACACACATGTACTACATACACTCTGCTCACAAATTATAGCACACGACCACATTGGGACCTATTTCAACAAATTATAATTTATTTTTCTTATAATTATTTAAAATTTTTTTTCAATTAAATACAATAACGTTTGTTCTCTAACAAAAACTAAAAAAACCCATCTTTTAAACTTGATACAAAAGGTACTATGAACTAATAAAATTTTTTAAGAATTTCGAACTTTAAAATATATGTGGAATTTTTTTGAGTATGCAGTTTTGAAGCTCATTCCTTTCTAGTAGAATAAATTGTGATTTGTATTAAGTTTAAAAAAGAGATTTCTATGGTTATTTTTATTTTATATTGAAACAAAAATAAAATGTTCACATGTGTCAATATGCGATTGCGCAATAATTTGTAAACAGATCGTACATACACATGTATGTATGTATGTATTTACTAAGTTACTTTATATTTTGAAAATCATTTTGCGCTTATTTATTCCACATTTAGCAATAAAGTGGCAGCGATATTTCCTTAATTCCAGTTTCGAAGCCATCAAGATGTAATTTTAGCACCTTCAACCGAATTGTATAATTGTTTGCACAAAGCTTACTGACCGGGTGTTAAATTACCAAGTTCATATGTATGTACGTACAGATCGATCTTCATAAATCATTAACATGCTCATACATACATACATACATGCATAAATATGTATGTACATACTATGTACTCGTATGTACGTTGATATGAATATGCGAGTCCGGGAACCAAGGCCATTGAAGGCGAAATAGAGTGAAAAGTATTGAATTTGTGTTTGAACTCGTCTGTTTACAGTTTTGTTTCGCCAAGGACGAATCAATTTAATTTTACATAAATGAATGAAAATGTACACAGAAATGCACTCACAACGGTCTATTTATTTATTCTATAAGCACGAGTACGTATCCCAATTGGGAGTGAAAAGCATTTACTGTGCATTTTATTCGTTCCAATTCCCTTATTTGCATCTGGAGACCAAGTTACCGAAAAACTATTGTTTTATTACTTCCACTTGGATGGTAATCAAAGAGCTGTTAAAGGCGCAAAATTAAGTAGTAACAATAATAGCTGGTTTCATAAGAGGAAATAATTTTATGCTTTGATTTGGAACTGCGGCCTGAAATGCGACCACCTTTGTGAGAGATTCATCCTGGCGGCTCTGCACCTGTCGACAGTTACAAGCACAGCACTGGAGGTCTCATCTCTCCCACTGGGGTTCTATCGAGTGACCGTTAATTGCCTGATTTGTCGTTAGTTGTCAGAATTCATCCGAAACTTAAACTTGAAACCGCTATTCTTTAACTACAATACAAAATCCACACTGACCCTTTTTACATCTTGGAGGAAGGAATTCGGTCAGAACTCAAATATTTACGACTCTGGTGCCCCTATTTTAACAGTTAATCACCTGAAGTTTTCGGGTATCACCTTTCAGATCCCGATCTTCTTCTTGGCGTACACAGATGCTGTCGTCAACAAACGCAAATTTTGTCGCCTGGAGCTAATAGAACATGTCAAAACGCCGCACTCCGCACAGCGACTGGTTGCCTCCTGATGTTCCAAGTAAAGCAACATACATTTATACTCACAAAGCAGTTTCTGCTGGGTCTCTACCGTCCTGGGCAACCCAGTAGACTCCTGCTCACACTCAAGTCTCTATCCCGCAGTGGAGCTTTAGCTGCTTCAAGAGTTGTGCATCACTTTGATTCGGTTAACTTTTGGATATTGATAGCAGATTTAACTCCTACCAAACCAAAATGAAAACTGAGTCTCCCAACAGATCTTCGACAAGCAGAAGATTCCTGCACGACACAAAAAAAGGTATTTACTTATTTTGAAAAGATAAAATGAAATGTGAAGCTAAGTTGAAACTACTCTATCTGATGCCAGAAATAAAGTAATTTTGCATAAAATGCATTCCTTGTTAACAAGCAATGAGTTTCGATCAACTACCGGTGGGCACTGGTTACAATCCGCAACTAACTAGAATTACGCTGGTGGAACGAAGTTCTTATTGAAAATAGTCTTTTCATTATTGTAAACACTTATCAATTGAGAATAATTATTTTATTAGTAGTGAAATAACACCCAAGCAATACAAAATCCCTTTTCTTAAAGCAAAACTTTTGAATTTCTCAGAAATTAAACATCACTTAGTGAAATTTGACCAAACAGCATTGAGATGACTGCAGCCAGTCACAGCTATGCGCCCTACTTGCAACTTCTGCTTCTTCGCTTTGTGGAATTTCAAGATTTTACTGGTTTTAATTAATGATTGAACATGGTGTTTAATTACAAATTCCTTTTTGACAAAACAAACGCTTCAAAGTGTACAAATGCAGTTAAACGAATAAGTACGCGTTTGTGTGTTTTGTAATTTTGGTAAATTTGGCAAAATGGAAATTTTAATAGAAATATGTATAAAATTGTTTTAAAATATCTTTTGCTTGTGCAATTTTGCTATGTTCACAGTTACTTGCTCAGAACTCAAGTTTACAAAACAACTCTTAATTTTGTGTTGTGCAAATATTTGCTAACCACTTTACAAACTTTTATTGCGCTTACATTTGTGCTAAGTCTTTATATGCGGTTTTTATACGAATATTAAGTAAGCAGTAAACAACAACTCTTGAGGCATTCTGAATATATTCAATAAATTTACGTCTCAGGTTTGCAAATATTTATTATGTGTGTATATATAACTGAACTTATGTTAAGAAACTGCATGCCACAAATATTTGTAGATATTTGCTTAATATCGTGCATCGACTGCTACGTGTGGTTTGAATAGTAATACGAAATCAGCTATGAGGGTGTGGCAACTTTTATATAAAACTATACAAATTATAATAAACCTAAGTGTCCTCTTCCGATTTGATTTTGAACAACAAAAAACATCAAATTTGCCATAAAATATTGAATTTTTTTTTTATTCGAAAGTTCTTCTCTGCAACTTTTTAATTGTAAAAATAATGTTTAGCAAGTCTATCAAATTTTGTCGTGTAGATAAAAAGACCCAACTCGTTGTCTTATCAAAGAGCCACAGTTATATATCTTCCAGTGTTGGCAAATTTTTTTTTTCGACCAAAATATTGTTGCTTCCCAAATGAAAATGTTGTTTAAAGAAATTGAAGTTTTTATTGAACATAAAAAAACAATTCATTTTCAAATTTCAATAAAATAAAATTAACTGTTTAAATTATACTTAACTAAAAAGGACAGTATTAATATACAGGAATATTTAATATTTTTCATAAACTGCTTTTTTATTTTTTTTTCCCCCATTTTATGTGATACCTCAAATTTAGTACAATCTAAAGAGCTTTTTTTTAAGAAATCATTTTTTCTTAAAATATCCGAGAGTGCTGAAATTTTTAACGTTTTTTTTTTATTTTTGCTTAATTTTAATTGATTTCGGAAAATATTCTTTCCACATTTGCTGTAATTTATTTTTATTACTGTACTTTATAGTAGGGGGTAGAAAACTCTAATTTATAGTTGAAAATGTGAAGCTGGCAACATTGTTCTCTCCTTAAATGAAAAGAGTGCAACTTAAATGAAAAAAGTACAGCTTGATTTCGACATTTATAAACTTAATTTTAAAAGCAACTCTGCATTCATTGGTTTGAACAAAATCTGTAACTGTAGAATACTTTTAGGCACCATACTTATTTTAGGTTTGTTCTTTATCCACGAATTTTGGAAAATTGTTTAAAAATTGTTTCAGCCTAAAAAATTCTCAAAATTCAACGTTCATTTTTAGGGACTTGAAAATTGATTTTTGATATGTTTTAAATTTTCATGTATTTTCTACAAACTGTTATTGAATTATCAAAGCTCAAATAAAATAAGATGGCATTTTTTTATTAAGAACCATAAAATCTTAACGATAGTCAGAACTTAGAATACCTAAATACCTGCTGGTATCCAAAACAAATGTCCAGGAATACCGATTATATGCCTCTAGCAATGGGGCCCCAATGTTTCTCTTTTACATTTTGTCAGATTTTACAACGAAATTCGCTCATAATAAAACATTTATATAACACACATTGATTTTTTTTTTGCATGAAATAAACTCGTCTGAAATTGCTTCAGTTCCATGATGCATGCTGCATGTAGATATGCTAAATCTTTTTTATATTTTTTTTATTATTTTTTAGTTGTTGTTTGCATTTTTCAGCGGCCATTGCAAAAGTGCAACGATGCGAAAAGTCAAATTTTGAAACATGAATCGACGAACACCACCAGCAGCAGCAGCAGCAGCAGCAACATCAGCTAGCATGCAACACCAAACACACATACACACACACAGCCCACAAGGGCATTGAATGTTGCACGCGACGATGCACTGCTCCGGAACTGTGTGCAGAGCGCCCGGCGGCAATACAAAAAGAAAATCAAAAACAAAAACAAAAAAGTCAAAACCTCAACTGAACGAAAGCAGGCCATTTCAGTGCGACCCGAGCGCACCGAGTTCAACTTTTCCACCTTCAGCTTCAGCTTCAGCTTCAGCTCGACCCAAATTCGTCTCCAATTTCAGCAACAACGGTAATTGTTATTGTTGCTGCTGTTACCATGTTTTTGCTGTGTAGCACGACAACCTAACAAGCGCGCTCCGTCGACAAATAATCGAACGTTCTAATTGGTAGGTGAACGGACGGACGGACATGCCAACAAACACTCAGCCAGAGTGACGGTGTGGCACACGATAAATGGCTATTGCCATTGCCACCACTGACTCGCTGCTACTGGCTGCGGGCTACGGACTACGGACTGCGGACTACGGACTGCGGGCAATTGACTGCTGGCTGCTCGATGCCACTGTTTCTGGCTTAAGTTACAACAGATCACAGTGGCGGGGGAGCGCGGTAGCGAACGCAAGTGGCAAGTCAATCGCGAGTTATTGGGTGTGCGCGCTTGTTACTGGCTAGTTAGCTTGGCACGGAGCAGCGACAGCGACAGCACTAAATCATCGCCAGCTCTTCGACGCTTCGTCCCGCTTTGCCAGTCCAGCCTCCATTTCGCTTCGCTTCTAAGGCCAACAGCAACAATTGTCTGCCACCAATAGTTCAATGTTCGCTTCGTTGCACTGTGCTCAGTTACAACCGAGTACGTCATCGATAGAAGCAACAACAATGTGGGTATGCACTCGCGGCAGCGTTTAGAAGAGTATTGCGAAAGCGCATTTTTTTCGTTGTTGTTGCCGCAACAAAAGCGCCATATCACCTAACAATTGCTGGTGGCATCGATTTACGGGTGCATTGTTACACTGGGTGTTGCGTGATTGAAACGCCTGAAGGGGATTAGCGGTTATATAGCGGTTCATGCAGGCCAAAAAAAAATTGCTAACATGCTGGCGTGTAAATGCGCTGGTGAGTTGCTCTGGTTAAGCTTTAACAGTTGCGCTTAATTTATGGAAAAAAAATTAAATGTGGAATTGATGTTTAAAAATTTTAGAAACTTTACCTTCAGAATTTTTAGGCGATAGGCCTGCTGGTTCTTAACTATGATGCGCCAACCTCGACGCCGCGAACAAAACGACTCAGTAGAAAAGGCTACAGGCTTGTTTATGGACAGCTAGGGTATATCTTTTGTTGAATTTAAACATTAGAACGCTAACAAGCCCCGAAACTGCCTTTACCAATATGGCAGGGAGCTCCTTTCTAGGCAGTTGCTCGATGCTAAGCCGCCTTTCATACGTCGGCTAAGGAAGGCAAGCATTCCAATTCATTCGACAAGCGACAGTTACCATCTTTACAAACTGTCGCCGTGTAAATTCTACAATTATGCTCGAACTAACATTTGTTAGAAAGCCATAGCTCGGTCTATATCGTAAAATTCGCTTCCCTCTGGGCCAATCACCAACACATATTACCTCTCTTCCTAAGGTACGATCTCGCCGAAACTGTACCTTTTTATACCTTTCATGGAAATGGTATATTAACTTAGGTCCGATGTTTGTAAGTACCAGAACGATAAGAGTTAGACCCATCAAAAAGTATATCGATATGATCTGGGTGAGGAGCTGAGTCTGTTTGAATGCAAACTAGTCCTTCAGTTTTAGAACTATTTAAATGAATTTTGTTAGCCAGGTGCCTTTTTATAATTTATTAGACATTTGTCGGCCAGATCGGACATCTATAACGTATATAGAAGCCGATTGTTCAGGTATCATATTTTGCTTCATAACTTCTTCATTTAAGCAGGTAGACGTTTTTGCAAGAAGGTCCGCTTTTCTAAGCTCTGTAGATCAGAGATATATAACACATAGCTCCCATACAACTGATTGTTCAGATATTTCATTTAGCACGAAAACGCCTCTATTTAAGCAGCTAAAGTCTTGAAATTTCGCACAAATAAAAGCTATTAAGAGATTTAGTTTAGCAGTGAAAATCATTAAGATCGGATAAATATAGAATATAGCTGCCCTACAACCGATAGTTTAGATATTGCATTTTGTGCCTTAACTTCTTCATTTAATCAACTAAAGACTTGAAATTTTCCACAAATTTTATAGCAGTCAAAATCATTAATATTGAATTAAAACTACATATTGATCTCATACAATTCTTCAATTCATGAAAGGCATAGCCGAAGACGACTGTTTTACTTGTTCATTCTACTTTTGAATGATCTAGGCAGACAACAAAAACAACGACGAAGGAAATTTTCTAACACCTTTAAGACATGTCACCCTGTGATTGGCTAAATTTAGAAAAAAAAATACCAGTTTCATGCGATGTTTAAACGCCTTTTAACTGTACACACAACACACTACAGATTCTAAATGCTCGATAAAATCAACGCGTACATTCCAGGTATTATTTAGGAGGCCACTTCTCTACATCGACTGAACTCGTTGACGAATAATAAAATAATAAATTCTGATTTCAGTTCAATGGTAAGACACTTTTATTCAAGGTAACTTTGATTTAAAAAACAAATTTATATTTGCGGCACCTTGTACAAATACATGAATCATGGTACAAATAGTAAATCGTTAGCTATCATATTAACCAAATTAATTTAAAAGAATATTTGCATATAAAAATTCTATATAAATATTTTTTCCGAGACTCCGGGTTCAATTAGACGCTTCCTTCCTTCATTTCAAATGCAATTCAACACAGCTAACAAAAAATATGTAATATGAAATGGCGTTATACATAAATCATTAACAAAAGTATACAAATGTTTATCGCGCGCACATCGCAGCACATTTTTAAAAAGCATCAGCTCAAATGAAAATAAATACTTCGCAAATTAATTGCAATTGTCTGCAAATTAATGAAATCGCATGATATTTTAATTACGAATAATGAAAAGCATCCCACAACCGCGACAATAAACTGACCAACATATTCGAGCAGAGAATAAAAGAATAAATAAATATGCACATTTGCAAGTTAAAAGCCAACACAGCACTGGCAGTGCAGCAGCATAAATTGTAGCATTAATAAAAAATAATTGCAATATCAGCGACCCAGTTATAGAACAAAAACAAAAAACAAACAATATCGCAACTGCGAGCGAAAAATTCGCATAAAAATGCCAAACAATGCGGAAGCAACCGAGCCGCAGACCAAAAACAACAACAGCACTGAGCTGACATACAGGCAGAACGCCACAAAGAATACAGCGCTCGCCGTGACAAAACTGCATGGCGAGCGGTAAGCAAGCACCAAAGGGGACGAAGCGTTGGCGGAGTGCAGCAACGTCAGCGCATTTCCATAATTAACGGAGAACAGCGAAAAATCAGAAATTGTGGCAACAGCGGGCAGCCACACAGCAACAGCAATTGCAATATCGCCGAGCCACCGACCCAGCACTCGACTAACACACACGCGCTCGATAGCAGCATATGCGTGTGAACGAATTATAAAAAAATAAAAAATAACAACAACTAATCCACGCAAAATAAGTAATAAGTGGCAGCAACACAATCAAAATCAAATCGTACACAACCATCAAAGCAGTGGACAATGAATGGGGCAAGAACGATTGCCGCGTCGATGGAGCGGTGCAACGGGCAAAATGTAATATGCGCGAATGGACGAGATGAAATAGCTGCAGTTGAGCAGCCTAATCGCAACCACGACACCATCACCGCCTGCATCACCACCACAGCCACCAAAAGCACCGATGCAGCGGGTGAGACGTTTTTGCATTGACGCAACTTTCATTTAAGTGGCGGCCAGCGCGCGTCATTGACGGTCAATTGTCCATTGCGGTGCCTGCGGTGGCTGTGGCCGTCGCTGCGGTGGTCAGTTATAGCTGCTTTGTTGCGGCGCAAAAGAAATGTAACGGCCGCTGGGACCCTTAATTAATGTGTGAGAATGACCGCGCCACCAACAACATGTGGACTGCCAAGATAGATGGTCCAAAGAGCTGACGACTGATGGACGGATGCGCTGCGATGCCGTAGTGAGCTTCGGTGATGAGGCGATTATGGGCGAACGCTTGAAAAAATTTGCTCATAGAGAGTAAGCATTTCAAAGGGGTGTTGAATCGCAACTTTCATTGCAGTCTTTCTTTGCTGTTTGTGTTGAAGGGGACCGAATAAGGGGCAGGACTAGAAAAAATTTTTTTTTAAATTTTATTTAAAATTTATTGTGCGATATTAATTGCGCACAAGTTGGTTTGGAAGCTAACAATATTTAAATTGATTTTAGTCAAACATCTCGGGAAGCCCCTAGATAAATAAAAGTGGATCGCACTGCGACCAATTGGTCTATTGTACCCTAAGTAACCTACAACACATCCCCTATGTAATCCTCCTTAGGCCACATCAAACCTAGCCCTTTCTCCCTTGGTCGAGCCACAGCATCGCACTCCAGGAGCAGGTGTGTGGGGGTCTCCCTTGTCCTGTCGCAGAAGCGACACAGGTCGCTCGACCAGAAACCTAGTTTATGCAGATGACCCCTCAATCTGCAGTTGCCTGTGAGGATTTTAAGTTTTGCTTTTGGGAGGTCTATTAGTATCTTATATCGTTTGTTACTATACCCCCCAATAGTTTCTTTGCCTGTAGCAGGCCCAGGGTCTCTTCCCATTGCTGAGTCCTGAGCTGTCTAGTTTCCTTTCTGAGCGCCTCCTTTATAGTGCTTGGTCCTATTGGAAAGAAGGGCTCTGGTCCTATGGGATTCGAGCTAGCCGCCAACCTGGCCAGGTCGTCTGCCATCTCATTTCCCTCGATCCCTGCGTGACCTGGAACCCATGAAAGACTTATGGTATTCCTTTTTGCCAGTTCATTGAGTATATTTATGCACTCCAAGACCATTGAGGATTTTACCTCGAAGGACGTAAGAGCTTTCAGCGCTGCCTGGCTGTCGCTTAGGATGAGTATTCTCTCACCGCCATAGTTCCTTTGCAGATTTAATTCGGCACAAACGCTGATCGCATATATTTCCGCCTGGAAGATGCTGGGAAAGGCGCCCACGGGTATCGAGAGTTTAGCTCTGGAACCATAGACGCATGCCCCAATACCATCGACGGTCTTGGAGCCATCAGTATACCACTGCAATGTACTTCGCCGAACCCAGCTCCCTAGAAGATAGGGGTTTCACGACATTTTGTCTGTAATGTCACCAATTCTGAAGTGTCTTTCAAACACTATTTTTTATTTATGTCATTCGGGAAGCCCCTACTTTGTAACAAAATTCTTTAATCCCTAACAAATCGGCGGATTTTCAAAGTTTGTCTCACCGTCTATGAAAAAAAAAATGCTTCAATGCATTTTTAGATATTTCATTTTCGCTCTATGTTCGCATACTCAGTCCAATGGTCTCGCTTCAGTTCTAACAAATCGCAACAATATGTCACTTCACAATATGTAAATTAGCAGCGCCAGCAACAACACTGCGCTGCACTTGGCCATTGCACATTGGTAATGCTTAGGAGTCTGTGACACGCCTCAGCCACATCACTAACGGTCACTAATGCCCGACGACACACAACAGCAGCGCGGAAAACCGAATTGAATAGCAAAAACGTATAGCTGGCGCAGCGGAGCCAAAACAAAAAACAAAAGAAAAAAAAAAACTTTCTCACACCATTCAACAAAAGTAGCTGCACTTCTTTGTGTAATAAAAAACAAAAAAAACAACATTTGACCGATGGTTGACAGCTGCATGGCGTGCAATTACAACACTTTTTCTCTGCAACTCCATTTCTGTTCACTGCAATTGTTAAGTGGCTATCTGAATGGCTGAACCCCACTACATAGTTGATAGTTAGGTGTGTGGCAATGTGGCTAGAAGACGCGGCAGCTACGCAATTTGCATGCGTGACAAGAAAGCATTGACTGCTCGTCGCTGGCTTGAGTGATATTGCGATGCTGCGATGATGAGGGCGAGGTACATACATACGTATGTAAATATGTTATGTTGCATTGACTGCTGACTATGCGCATTGTTGTTTTTGTTTGGGTCTTGTTTTGCTGCAAGTGGCGACAAGCGTATGCCAAGTAAATGTTCTTTTCTACTTACATTTTGTACTAAAGTATTGTTTTGTTTGACAGCCAACATTTTACCAAGAGCTCAGACAACATGCCGTTTACAATGACAAACAGATAACAACAACAACAAAAAGAGTGAGCGATAATGCAAACAACAGCAGCAAAACAAGTGGCGACAATTGCTAAGCATTTGTAATATTCCTTGTGTTGCAACATGACATTTGTAACAGCGTTGAGCGTTTGTGCAACATGCAAACCACAATAGAAACAACAACTACAACATAATACATACAACTAAAGCATAACAATAAGAAGAAATAAATGTTAAACAACACTGGGAATTATGTAGATACGAACGCTATGCCCGGGCAGCAGGAAACGTCTGTATCGTCTGGGAAATTGTCGCCACAATCACTGTTGCTGCAACACAGTCCGTATGCACAGTGGTGTGTTCAACTGGCGGTGATAGATAGAAAATTTTAAATTCGGTGATATTTATACATACATACATATATGTGTGTATGTGTGTAAGTGCTGGATGAAATAAACTCACTTGCACTTGAATTGGCGCAATCGTTTTTCGCTATTTTCTAATTTATTTTTCTTTACTTAATTCCGGTCATATGTCAATTAAAGCACAGTGGTATGCTCTCTAGTAAAAGCCATTTATATATTTGTTTTAAACTTTTAGGAAAAATAAGAAGAGATTGATCGAATCAGGCATGTTTCGGTAGAATGATGCTAACTTGATCACCTAGAAAATATGTTTCACCTTTTAAGATAAGAAAGCTTTATGCGCTTTCGAAAACCTTCAAGCTTTAAGCCCAAATGCTGATGATTTAAAGGTTTACTCGGTGATTAAAAGCCCTGATGACTCAGCTGCTCTTCAGGCTGATCTTGAAAAGGTTCATTTGTGGTGTAAACTTAATCATCTTGCACCAAATGTCAATAAATGTTTTTTCTCTACATTTACCAGGAAGCTTAACACTTTTATTACAAGTTATAAGACTTCTGACACACGCCTGAAATTCTTGCGCGAAGTCAAAGACTTGGGGGTTTTTTTCGATGCTAAACTAAGTTTTTCCACCCACATTAGTTATGCTATTTCCAAATCTTATGCTATGCTCGCTTTTCTTCGACGCAATAGTCAACACTTTTCTGACCCTTACCCACTCAAATTGCTTTATATCTCTTTAGTTAGGTCAAGGCTTGAATATGCTTTCTTTATTTGGAGGCGTTATCATTCCTGTTATATTAACCGGTTAGAGCTAGTACATAAAAGTTTCTTAAAATTTGCACTACGTTCGTTGAATTTTTCCAACCCTATCCCTTCTTACGAAGCTCGTTGTCTTCTCCTGCATTTACAACCCCTGCACAGCAGAAGTATGTACCTCTCAGGTGCCTTTGTTGTCAACATTGTGAAAAGTATAGTTGACTGCCCTTCTCTCCTTGAAAGATTGTCTTTTAATGTTCCTTGTCGTAACTTGCGAAGTGTCAATTTATTTTATATAAAATTTGCTAAATCTTAGTATGCTGAAAATGCTCCGTTATATAGAACTCAATCAGAGTTAAACAGAGTTCCCGGGCTGGATCTGTCCGTTCCAATAGGTATAATCCGTACGTTACTTTATAATCACTCAGTTCTTTAGATTTAAGTCATTTTTTCTTTATAGTCAGTAAGAATTGTATTCATTTGACTGAAATAAATAAATAAATAAATCAAGCTTTAATAATAAGGGCGAAATAAATTCAAAGCAAACAAATACTTGTTTCGATCCAAGAATGATAGAGAAGAAGATTGCGCCTTCCGTGGTACCATAACACAAACTTTTCTTATTTGACAGTTGAGTGACGTGAAGATAGTGACAGCGTTGCCACAAAGATTTTAATGCCAAAAGTCTAAAAAAAAATTACCAAACCCAGAAAAATATATTATACAAAAGTCGTCGAAACCTTCAATGTTTTTTTATTTTATATTTATCTCCATTAAGGTGCAACCTCATCTGTATGTACATGTCGCTCATATACCAAGACCAGTTTTTCAGTGCAAGTTTAACTTTATTTTACGTTTAAGCTGAGTGTAAGCTCTGTATGCAGTTGTGCAGTCAACTTTGAACGGCTGATATTGAAAGGTTGAATTTAATTAAATTTTTGGGTTATGACAGTCTTTTAATTAATGAGCCATGTTAATAATCAAATTTCTTGTGCAGAAGGTTAAAAGTTTAAATTTTTTTAGAAGTAACTTAGTATTTAAAACATAAAAGAAAAATCTTTGAAAAAATTTCCAAATTGCAAAAAAAAATTACCAAATCCGTTCTACACAAAAAAAGTTAAAGTTTTGATAACAAATTACCAAAGTGGCAATGCTGTGCTGCGGTCGCTCTTCCATTTTTACTCTCTTTCGCTCATTCACTATGGCAACGTCAGGCATTTTGGAAAGGCGCAATCTTCTTCTCTATCATTCTTGGTTTCGACATTATAAATGCTCTTGGAGCAAAAAATACAGCGTGACGGAGATGGCAACCGGGGCTCTTGTGTTTCGCGATCTCTTCAACACTTTCAATACTAACTCGCAATGATAAGATTTTAATTTGCCACTAATTGCATTTTGCTTACGCTACTGTAATTACAAAATGATTTCACTGCATCTGATCCACTGTGTGCAAAATTTTCTTCCTCGCCAACAGCCGCAGCCACGTATTTGTTCACACATGTAACGGCAACGTGTTACGGTCGCGAAATTTACATTTTATTCGCCCATTTGCGTCATGCAACACAAATGCGACTTAATGAGCACACTCGGGCGAGGCAGCTCCAGGAAGTGCGTTGCAATCTGTTTGGCTGCTGCACACGCGCCTGCCGTTACACATTTTTGCGCGACTTTTGACGCTTTAACAACCGAAAATGTATTTTTACGATCGGTGTTGGTGTTTATTTGGTGTTGCATGTTAGCAGAGGCGCCTCAAGCGAATCAAAATGAGAAATCAAATTTTCGAATTCGCAGGCAAATCGAAGTGCGCGCAGTTGGCGTTGAGTGTACGCTGTGTTTTTTGTTTTTGGTGGTGCGGTGGTCGACATTTGGTGCACACTTGTCAAAACAAAACGCTACTGCGTCATACTCGCACTTCCACCGCATGCGCGCACTTAGTTTGCATAGCGACATTTGAGCTTTGCGTGTTGTGTTTTTTTTTTTGTTTTGTTTTTTTGTTGGGAGTACTCAAAATGCTAACACAACGCAATTCGATAGCCACCCAAACAAGCACACAAATTTCGAAATTCGCCAAATAAACGAAACATTTGAAATTCCAAACTTACAACAATACTCGCATATTGTGCCAACCCAGCGCAGAGCGGACGGACGCACTCATCGCATGGCCTAAATCGAGGTCAACGCAGTGCTGATTGGCGCGGCGGGCTGGCTGTGCGGTTGTGCGGCAATAAAAGTGCTCTGCTACTTAAATGGCACGCTTGTGCAATGCGAGCGCAATGAGCAAAAAGCTTCACCAGCCCGCAGCTCAAGTGGCCACATTCCAGACCATTTGAACTTTTGCTCCAACTGCATTTGTGTGAGCTATTAATTTTCATCATGTTGATTTTCTATTTAATCCATTCGAGTGCCTTCCAAGCAATTGTAGATCATGCGAAACACCAACATCAACAAAAAAAAAACCACATTTCAGATTCGCCCATTAAATACGTTGCAACGAAACATTCGAATTGTGGCGAATGCATTTTAATGTGCTGCCACTCGCGCAACGAACGATGGCGGCCTCACGAAACTTTGTATGACAAATGAATTGCTCATCGCATTGGATTAAGGCATATGTGTGTGTGTGTGTGTACACACTTGAGATATTTTCATGTGCTTAGCGTTTGCATCCCGCTGTGTCAACATTTTGATTAGCTGCTCAAACAAATCACCAACATGGCCTTAGCGGGCGCAGCGAACGTAGCAGAGTTGCCACAGCAGTCAAAGTCGTTGAAGATGAAGTTGTTAGCGCTGTCATTTGCATATTTGTTGGTGCAGTTAAAAACTACCATTTAATACATACATACATACAATGTATTATACAAATGGCTGACTACTTGCCCGCTGGGCATCGCTTGCTAATTGATTTAAATTGTTATGTGACAACTTAATCATTTCATAAGTTAATGCTAATGACAACTTTCTTAAGAGCAATTGTTTGTTGCAATCAAAATGGAGTCTTTGACCAAATGATATCGCCTTTTCTTCTACCATAGCAATCTTTCTTTATTTCAACGATTTTAAAATCAAAAACATTGACGCTTAATCGATTTAGTGCCTAGAGTTTCATAACTTCATATACACCAAAAAAAATGAGTGGGTGCTCTTAAGGCTTCAATGTGATACTTTTGCAATTAATCTTTATTACTTTTTTTATAAAATTTATATTATCGAAATTATTAGTAAAATATTTTCGAAAGTATCAAATCACTATAAATTTTGTATTCTTTTTATAAATAATCAAATTAACATTTCTTCAAATAAAATTGATTGTTTATTATAAATATTAAATGTTCTGTACGTGGTTGAAAACTTAATATTTTTCTCAATTTACCAAGTAATTTTGTACTCTATACTTTTTATTGCAATCAAAGTAGGTAAAGAAAAAAGGTACTTGTATCGAAATCTGAAGAAGTTAGAAGGCAGTGCTGTAAAACAATTGGATTTTTGGCTACAGCATTGCGAGTTAGTTATACTTAGGACAAAAAAAAAGCGCTACAATTGTATTTCATCACGAGACGAAATTAAATTGTATGTGTCCTCATCCATATCTTCTTTAAAAAGCAATCTATTAGAGGAATGGGAGGATATGCGCATTACATTTCCACAGCTATGTATATAAGCAAGCTGTTGTTGGGTCATCTCTCCCTGCGAGGGATTTTTCTCAAAAAAAGGTACAACTAAGTAGATATATCGAAATTTTGGAACCGACTTTCGAGAAAAACTTAGAAAAGTTCAAGTTTTTGGAAAACAATACAAAAAAAGGAGTTATTTTTTCAAACTTATTTTACATGAAAAAACTGTATCTCTTAATCCTGTAAAAATGTATTATATTGCTTGTAAAATCAAATACTATACAAAAATAAATTTCAAAAATTTTTGATTAAAAAAATTTTTAAGAAAAATAATCTTGTAAAAATGATATTTTTCTGAAGCCAAATATAAGACCTTTGAAAAATATGCAAAATCATAATACTCGTATCAAGTACTCGATAACTTTCCGATAGTGGGCTGGTATCGATACCTTGATTGATGCAAGTAGAGGTAGTGATTTGGGTAAGACTTTGATGGTATCGATTTATCGTTAATTTTATACTTTCTCAACGAGATGCCATTATCAGTATAGAAAACTACTCGTTAATTCATTGTTTTACAGCAATGAATATTTTTAAAGTGACCAAAAAGTTCTTTATTTTCTCACATCTCAAATTCTACTTAAAATATAATACTCACGAGTGTTACTTTGCTTGACTGCGGGTGCCCGAAAATACCCAATGTGAGTTTTTTTTTCACTTGTCGGGCAGTTGAGAGCGACTTTGAGAGAGTAATTCGTGTTTCTCACCAACCCGAAGTCAACCCGAAAAATACTTTGTTACTTTATAATAACAAATCGATAACCATAATGCAAAATAATTTTTTTTTTATATATCTAATCGTATGTGCATATATTTTCTATAAGTCGTAAAATTAATACCTAGAAAATGCTACTTTCTTCATTTTATATTTAACGCAATGTGTATTAAAATGATTTTGATGCTATTTTGTTTTGATTGCAAAAGAAAAACCAACAGCAAATATTTTTTCAGAAAATTGCAAAAATATCAGCTATTTCATACAAATTCGCTCTAAACTCGAAGCATTATGTACGCGTTACATTATCTGAGCCATGCCTTATAGTTCAAGTCGACTAAATATTTTATAGTAATCAACTAGAAAGCTAGTCCGTATTCGAACAATTTCTTCGATAAAGAAGTCCGATTCGAAATAGACACAGTAAGCACTCAGATAGTACTTTCGTCCATATTTTCATGGTAGGCAGTAGCTTGAACTCGTCAAAGTTATATATTTCAGTTGCTCTAATACTTCTTCGTCTATTTTCTTTTTAAGTTAAAAAAAATTAATTTGGGAACACATGCAGTCATGATACAATAATTTTTAAAGGAACATAGTTGCACTCTCCTATTTCAGACGCCATATTAACCATTTGACAGGAGCAGTGTTCCAGATTTTCGTGTTACCAATTCCTTATTTAAAAAAAATCCCCTTTTTTGGCATTCAGAAAAAGAAAGAAAACAGAAACAAAATTTGAATATACGATGTCCAAAGCTGCATTTATGTATATAAAGCGATTCCAAAATCGGTTGTCTATTATTATTATCTACGCTGCAACGAGATGATGTTCAGAGTCGCTTATCCTAAGATCGTAAGGACACCTTAAATACTTGAAGCGTTTCCATCGACTTTAAAAAGGCGTTTGAGTTAGGTCTATAGAACCGGAGTAGTCTGGCGAGTGTTTTTAAGCTATACAAACTGAGTTGAAAGATCATTGGCTTTTGATCTCTAGCAAAACTAATCACCTTTAGTTTGTTAACGGAGATTTCGACGTTGATTGAGACTAAATTCATTGGCTGCGGACACAATGATGTATGCCTAAATTGCTCCAACATTGCAATCACTCACGATTTAAAAGGCATAATGATAAGAGATTGTTAAATTTTTACCATTCATTTATAAATAACTTAATATACACTTGACTTGTCAACACTTTATTATTTCTAAATTTAACTTTTATTAAGTCTAATGAACGTCCAATAATTAATCAAATTTCTTTTGAAAATATCTATCAAATAATCTCTAAAATTATATAAAGAACGTATTTTAACCCCCCCACAGCATTCAAAAGATTTACTAAATTTCATCATAAATCACTAGAAGAGCACTTGAGCTGCTAGAAAAACATTGCAAAAATAGATTTTAAAGCAAGAAAATAAAAGTCGAAGCACTCAGAACGAAAGCTATGTACTGCAACTAACTCTGTGCTGCACGAAAACTAGCAAGAATTTTATTATTATTCCAAACAAATAGAAAATTTTCACAGGTAAACAAGCGCAAGAAATACAAATACAACGCAGCAACAACAAAAAATTAATAGAACACAGCAAAGTAACAACAAGAAGTTAACAAATCGCTTAAGCCAAGCATCTATGCACAGCAACAAAAAAAAATAACGCAAAAATCACTTTTAGTTGCAATAACAACAACTAAACATTAAGTAATACACATACGAGTATGTATGTATGTAGTACAAATAAAAACATTTCGAAGCGGCAAGATTAAAGAAACGCAAGAGGGCAAATGGGCTGATTGAAAAACCGTAGAAGGGATGTGTGGCTGTGGCGGCAGCACGCCAGTTCGATCATGTTGCCATTGTTTTTGCTTCGACAGGCAGCTTCCAGCCAGTCAGCCAAGCAGCCAAGCAGCCAGGCAGCCAGCGTGGATGAAGGTGCAGAAAATCGAGTATTCCAAGCGGAAAAAGGTTAAATCACCCCGAAAAACACTGCGAAATTCATGTGAGCGTACGTGACTGGAATTTTCTCACAACTACTTACATACTCGTATATATACATACACATACATTTGTACACCCACATCGAGGCGAAATAAATCGCTACAGATATTTATATACGTGCTACATGCCAATGACGCAGAAGTGGGCGCACACAAGCCATTCAAAATTCAGATATTATGTTTTTTTTTTTATTCTCCTATATAAATAAATATGTATGTGAAGCCACACAAATAGCCAGAGGGCAATATACCTGCGCACATACTTACATATACATATATTGTAAATTGTAGTTATGTTTTTTTGCGTGTAAATAGAGAATATTCACAAGTGTTATCTGTCGGTGCTGCCAGCCGCATACGCAGTGTATGCCCGCGTTGAGTTACTCACTCGCTTAATTCTGACTGAAAGTGCAAGGCTGCTAAGTTTGGCTTTTTATTTTGAATATCACAGGCGGGCATAAGCCATGTTTAAATTTAACTTAACACACTCGCTTGCAAATTATAAGCTCGCCATATATTTACAAATTTTCTTCTAATTATTTTAAGCTTATTTACTCTTGGTTGTTTTTCAATTTAAACGCAATTCATTCTCTGATAAAATAAATAAACATATGTTTGGTTAAATCCAAGTTTAAATTATATTTCAAATTGAAAAAAGGTTTTAAGTAGACTTGAAACTTATTTCCGTTTTGTATTTTTTATGAATTTAAAAAAAAAAAAAAAAAAAAAATGTTTTTTTCAAGCGCTTGTTTTTAACTTGGAAACTATTGCTTGTAAAGGAAAACAATATATGAACAGATTAAGGTAATTGTAATTCTAAATTTTTTAAAATTTATTTCAACTAAATCGGGCTAATGGCTGTCGAGCTATGTCAAACAACAGGGCCTAAAACGTGATAAATTCCCATATACGATAGTACTAACTTCAAATCGATATTAAAATAATTTTCGCAGGTAAGAAGACAAAACGAATGATGCAAAAATTATTCTTTTTGGGTCTATTATTATTTTTGTTATTTATTGTAAAAGGATAATACAATTACGCCTAAACAATAAGTCTGATGAGGAGTTGTGGTGATCTCCGAAATAGCGGCTATAAATTCTACCCCATAAAATTTTGTTGTTTTTTTCCAAATAAAATCTTTCCTAAACTGGTCTAGAGCTTAATAACAATTTCAAAAATTAATTTAAAATTTTTTTTTTTACAATTTTATTAATATAAAATACAAGCTGAAAGTGGCTACAATTTGCTTTTGACTTTTGGCAATTTTTTCGACATTGGCTCTCATGTAACACAAAAACAAAATTTATTTGTATACGGAATAAAAACAGCAACATAATTTATGTATTTAATTTCTCGTGTTTTTTCTTTTAAAATAAAGTTCTAATAACAACGTCACAAACTAAATATTATTTTTAGAAAAAAAAATTAACAAAATGTACACATCGAAATTTTATTATTTTTGGGTATTTCAAGCCTATCTGATTTAAAATTATTTTCTACTGACGATTCTCAAGCGAGCGTTAGTAAAAAAAATTTCAAAAGCTAACGGTCAATTGTAGCACCTTAAAAGTTCTTAAAAATAAAATTGAATGCTTAGAAAATTACAGACTTGAAAAATAAAAAAAAAACTTTTGACAAACAGTTGACAATTTTATGAATTTTCGTAAAATTTGTTTAATTGCGTTCACAGTTTGAAGCTTGGATTCTTATGGCTTCAGTTGGGAAATAACATATTTTTAATATAATAAAAATAAAACTTTGTGGTTTTTTAAATTTATTACCTATTACATATTATTATTGAATATTTATGCAAATTTTTTAATATTCCTTTGATATTTTTACATAAATGAATCTTTTCAATACCTAACTGCAGAAATATTTTTTCCTAAATTATCATTTATCGTACCAAAAGTTAAAAAAAACTGTATCAGTTAGAAAAATACTCAGCAAAAAAAATTTGTTCACAGAAGAATATTTGAAATTACTGTATTTTCGCATAGTAATGGGCATTTTTATTGCAATCGCAGAGTTATCATAAATTTCAAGAGCCATCCAAACGTTCTTATCTCTAATGATCAATAACCACAAAATAGCCACCATCTTTTAGAATAATCATGGAAAAAGAAAACAAAATACTTCAACTTTTATTCAAAATGTTGGCTGTGTTCTTGTCCTTTTTAGCGCAAATATTTTACACAAGAAATTACCGCGAAAATAAACAGCTTTTAGAAAGAATTTACATCGCTTAGTTAGAACATTAATTGTTCATTTATTTTTCTAAAGAATCGTTTTCGTTTATAAAGTGTCTCTGTCCTTAGTATGAACATGTTAAAAAAATAATGTAACGCGGGTTTTTTTTTAATTGAAAAACATTTTTTATTGAAAGTGTTTTCCTCAGTGCACAAGAATTTTTGCAAATAATCATAGATCACGCCTTCGAGATTGACCAAAGAACGAGCAATTTGCTTAGCTACTGACTGCAGCCAAGAGCTTTGAAATGTATGTGATATTTATATAAATAGTATTCACTGAATAGTTGTTTCATACTCTTGGAAATTATCGATGTCGGACGTCCTTGTCTTGTGGCTTTTCGGAAATGAGCTTATTGATTGGCTTACCACTCTGCCTTTTTGTATAGAAATATTAAAAAAAAAAACACATAACAACTAATATATTTAAGTGCTTTCACAATCAAATCGCAAAACGTTGTACTTAAACATATTTGTAGTTCTTTTTTAGGATTTACTTTATTTAGGTCAGCTTTCAGTATCTTCCTCGACGAGTGTTATTATCTTTATCGCTAAGTCTTGCCCACGTATCTTCTTCTTCTTCATCTTCTTTGCAACATATTTCATCTTCTTCGTCTTAGTGGTGTTCATCAACCACTTTTTTTTTGTGTTGTTGTTTTCATAAATAAATTCATTCGCATTCGTTTTAGTTATTCGGAAAAGCCAATGAAGTCAGCATTCAATTAGAATATTTCGCTTGAATTACTTTGCAACTGCAACGCCTACGTAAGCGCTTCGTACGCCTGGGCGTTTCCGTGAAGGAAATGAGAATTTCACTAAACTCGCCCGCACATCCGAATGCTGTAGCAGTACACAATTACTAACTTACATAAATAATTTTTAGCTAATGCCGCACATTGGAGCACTTCTCGCTTTCGTTCCTGCCTCCTCACCTTAATGCCACACACATAAATCGCAGTTTGTTTTCGACCTTCTGGCCACACTCAGTCCGTGGCTTCGGTGGTGCGAGATTTCGTTGTGGCCACTATGGATTTTGTGGCTCTGAGGTTCGTTATTCCAATTGCACTTGTTCGCATATCCCTTTAATGCTTCTATCTGCACACGGTAATTGCATATTGTGGCATGCCGCGTGGCTGTACATACATACTACATGCATTGCTATGTACAACGAGTATTTTCTGCTAGTATGCTTCCACATGTGCTCAAATTTATTTAGCAACTTTGCTGACTGTGCACCCGCGCGTGTGTCTGTGTCTGTGTGTGTGTGCCTATTACGGTACGTGCCTTACATTCCGCCCGCTGCAAGTCCATTGAGCACGTACCGCCACATCCGAACTGCATTTTTATTGCATTTCGACTACCGCCGCCAGTGCAACTTACCACTTAAGTTTAGTCATATTTTTTATTTTATTTTATTTTTTTACTCTTTTCTTCATTACCTGCGTTGTTTGCCTCGCTGCTCAGCTTTTTCTATAGATATTCTTCTCTTTGATTTTGTTCCCTACTTTTGCTCAACTGCGCCCCTTCAAGCGCCATCGAACACTTGCAGCCTCTTACCAAGCTCCTGGACTGCTTGGCGTTCAAATGCTCCATTGGCAGAAGTCAAGCGAAAAATCTACGTCGACTACATTCAAACATAAGTAAAAATGCTCCGTTTCTACTCACCCAGCAAACACAAAGCCAAGTAAAGTCAAATCTTTTATAAAATCGCAATTTGCAAGTTAAGTTGGCGCATTCCTTATCATTTGAAATTTGAGCAAATATTTTGAACTTCACGTCAGATGACGCAATAAAAATTCGTTTACTACGCAAATTCACAAGAAAATGTTCGGTTGACTTCAAGTTCAAATTCACTTGTGGTGTAGTTTGTTAAGAATTAACGTTGTAAATTTATTCTTTTCAATTTGATATCAAGCAAAAAGCTTTATTGGGTACACTAGTGTAAATAGTTGTTGTACTAGCGCAAGTCTCGTTTATGTCCATTGCTTTGTATGTTTGTCTGCATCTGACATTTAATTGCTGTCTATGGCTGGTCGCTGGCGATTTCGTGCCAATTAGCGAAAATTGATTTCGGTTCGTTGGGCGCCCCCAAGCGTATAGCAAAATATTATTTCTCTCATTCCACAACACGCTTACAATACCGCTGACTACTCACTGTTAAAATTCATTCAAGCGAAATTTATTTAAGAAATTGAGTTTAAAGATAACACAAATGATTCAAGCTTCTGAGAATATGACTATTTAGTATTAGTTTAAGAAAAACTAAAAAAAAAATATTTTACAATTAACGGTTAAATGTTGTGTTCTGAATTCGTTCGCTGAGTTGAGGAAAACTTTATATGTCCGAATGTAGCTCGCTTTCTCTGTGCTAAAAATTTCACATTAATATAGGAGTATATAGCAGAAAATTGAGTGAAGTGTATGTTTGAAAGAAAACTAAAATTGCGTATGCGAAGACTAAATATGAGTATGTGACCTTATTGAAAACTTCCTGTGGCTATTTGTTATCGGCAATCCAAATTTGAATTTGGGTACCATTTCCAAATGCCTGCTAATTCATAACAGTCAGACGTGATGATTCCTGAATTGTGTTCAGATGGTCCTGAATTCGAGCTTCACTGTGCGATTGAAATCTATATATATTTATACTTTATAAAAATAAAACGGTCGCTGTGGACATGTTATACAACTCGCAGTACCAGCGAGTTCAGGGATCGAATCTCAGCCAAAGCAACTTAAATCTAAGAGCAGTCGCAGGCAATAGTAAATCTCCTCGCATATATTTCTAACATCAAACACATCTCATAAATATATTTTATGTTCGGAGTCGGCATAAAACTATAGGTGGATCGATGTGATACATCATAAAGAGGCATATCACAAATGGTACGAGAAGCTCGGACAAACACTGAGTTATATCGTATAAGTACCAAATTATAATTTTTACTATGCAAGCAAAACCGTCAAACTTCGTCACGTCCTAAATTGATTACAAATAAATTAAACACTTCTTGAACTCTGTTGTATGTGTAGTCAATGTCTTTTATTTGTACGAAATGTAAATAGATTATTTCAAAGCTTTATGGTAAGCCACGCTATGCATTTTGTTGTCTTTAAAATCGCACTTTCGAATCCCATCAGATAATTATAAATCGGATCGTAAATATGGTTTTTACTCCTGTACCTCGTGACGTATAAATTCGTTTGCTACTTCGTCTGCGAAGCGTTCTACTTTTCTTTGTACCACTTATGGCAAATTATCAAAGCTAAAAATGCAGCTTGTTTCGTCGTCCCAGTTAAGATGTATAGTTTTCTATATATCTCGATTTCAGCGTCATCAAGCAACCCCATTTTTTCCCAAACCCCTTTCTCATCATGCAAATAGCATACAACATAAATTTCATCAAAATTGCTTTAGAAATGCTTAGTCCATTTTGCAAATACCAAAGGAGTGTTGTTAATAACAATGAATTTGATGAAAGCATATTTGTTGCATTGCAATTTGATATTAAAAAAGTATTTAGTTTCTGTCAAGTCAGCAAAATACTAAAAGAGCTACGTTATTTTAAGGTTAAGCACATCGTTTTTTTAGCAAATCTCCAACTTAAACGCTTCGAACACAAAGATAATAAAATTTCGGTTGATTTTATAGATTAACGTAGCTTCAAATTAATTAAAAAAGTTAAAATAATTGCATAAACAAAACTTATTAAAAATTTAGATTTCTCCAATTTACAGCGCCTTTAATTTTAGTAAAATTAAGTGCAACTTTCATGTGGTTGAAAAATAATATTTATGTAGTTTAGAGATTTTGTTTGCCGTGCTGAGAATATTGCGGTGGAGCGTTGGTTAATAAATTGTCAAAAATCAATAGTAACTAATGGCCACTTAAAATTTGGACTTTGTTACACTAAAATTAAATGGACTACAAAACTAAGTATTCAAAGTTTTTTTGTAAGTTCGAAATAATAATAATTTTTGTTAAACTATTATAAATTTTTTTTATAAAATTTAAAACAAAAGTTGAAATGGTATTTGCGACAAAATAAACTCCATTTGAAGCGAAGAATATAAAAAGGAAAATAAAAAAATAACAAACAGTGAAATTACTCTAATAAATATTTAGAATTTTTGATTAGGCCTCATTGTTTTTATATCACAAAGAAGCTGTGTTCCATAAATTAATATACACATTTTTGGAAACATGCCACAGCGATTGGCGTCTCTTAAAACTTTACGTACGCTCTAAGAAGCCTAAATATATATGTAAATACTAAAACCTGTATCTTCTTCTCGAATTAAAATAAATAAATTAAAAAAAGAAGAATACTAAATAACATACTTAAAAAATAGCTGCAGCCTTTCCTTCTTTGATTAATAGGCGATATTTTTTTCCACATTTATCATCTGAGTCATGGCGATCTTTGTACGTTCAAATATGGCGCACACAGTATTCAAGTATTCGGCCAACAAGAGGCTGTCAGTGAGTACTCGCAGCACGTCAATAACCCATTACTTAATGTCAGTGTGAATATTTGAATAATATAAAAATGAAAATTAAGCTTATCGTATGCAGCTAAGTGTGTGTGTATGTATGCATGTAAATGCAAATGTACCTCGGCAAATATTTAAATTCACATTTTTATTGCATATTAAAGCTGTCAAACTCGTTGCAAAGCTCGTCCCATTCGCATTAATTGATTTATCCATTTATTTTATTGCAAATGCCGTGTGCAAGCGAGCGTTTATCTGCAAGCGTATGGCAGACATCAGACAACAGATACTAACGGTATTCTTAGAGCGCGTGCAATTTATAGCCAAGCGAGCTTGTAATGAAATGCCACATTTTTTACAGTAAAACTTAGTAGTACACAAGGCAAACATAAAAAATTGTTTTGCAATAAAATTTTCTTTACATACAAATATTAGATAAACATTTAATTGCACGTAAATTTTCAAATTTTATGTCGCAGCGTGAATAGCTCCATAACAAATGGCTACAACAGCATACTTATTAGTAAACACATTTGTAATTCAGCTTTGCTGAGTGCGGCCGCCTTCGGCATTCGGCATCGCCAGTTATTAAATATACTTACTATACAGACAGACATAACTACATATATGTAGATATCGCATTCCAAATAAATTTCAATATTTCATTATTCACGCTTGCAAACGTATGTAAGTGGAAGATGCAGGGATTCCGGGGAATTGCTATCTGATGGCTACATCTTAATGCGCTTACCAGCGGTCATTAATTTATTTGCTATTTGAAATGGCGTTAATTACACGCAAGGCGATCCAAGTACGAACAGCTCGCAGCGCTGGGCGCTCGACAAGGCACATGGGCGGCGAATTATTAGCGGCGCTACTCGAATTACTTTGGGGAGGGTGTGGCCCAGCGAACCACAAGAAACATACACACTTTTGTTCTTCGTTTGTGTGCAATGTTGGCTTGGCGCACGGCGGTAATTTTAATTAAAAAGTGTGACAGTCGCATACGCTTACTTAAATCAATACACGTTCTTACATGCAACGCAACTAACAGAAGTGTGCACAAGTGCACATATGTAGCTACATATACCCACGTGCCACATGATGTATTTCCAATTTAATAGCTTCATTTAATCGGCGTCCCACACAACTCGTTCTGCGTCCTGCAACTTGTCAGATTTTTCGTTGCCTATCGCTACCATTCGCTTGCTGCGCGTCCGCTCCGCTTTACTAATCTACATTTGCGTTTGCTATATTCGCTCGCTGCGACCCTCCGAAGCTGAAGCGCGCCACCTTTATCGGCGAACAGACAACGCCAACGTACGGCGTAGCGGCGGCGAACCTGCCAACCAAGCAACGCCGCACAACATTCGCACAGCCGCCGTAGCAGCATTCCAGCTAGAGAGGTAGCATACCGCGTCAAAGTATTGAGAAATTGTGTCACACAAAAAAAAGGCCGCTACTACCGCAACAACAATGTGACAGTGGGCGATCGTAGGCAAGACTCATGAATCGACGCGAAATTGCCCTCACCAGCGGCTGGCAGGCAGCCATCGATGCTGTCTGTCAGCCTCCGAATCAGGCGCAAGTCGTTATCGCGCTCGTCAGCGAATTGCCTGAAGGCAAAAGGCACCTTGCCACCGCAGCAGTGCCACATCAAACGGCAGCCAACCAACCAGTCAGCCACCTCGTCGCATCGGTGTGCGCGTTGCCTTGACTCGCTGACTGCTTGACTGCTTGACTGCGGGGTCGCGACTTGTCGGCTGGCATGCGCGCGTACGTCTCGGTAATGTCGGCGACGACGTCTGTTGGCTTGGGCTGAGGCTGAGACATTTCGCGCGCTCAACCCACTTGGCTCACGCCTCTTCGCACCTCATTAGATTACCAATCGATTAATGGTTGGCTGGCGGCTGGTGGCTTGTGGCTGGCTAGCTGCCCTCCTTGCTCACCTGCGCTATCTATGCGGCCTTGTTATCTATGTACATACTTTCATACATACACACATACACACAAGCATGTGAAATGTGTCTATCTGCCTGTGTTTGCTGTTTGCTCTCTACGCTTGCCACATCTAATGCCGCGCGTAATGTGCCACGTCGCGCCGCATTGCCATTACGCGCCGCACACATTATCGCTCCATTGAATCGAATTTCGCGGTACATTTGCGTGGGACGCACGTCTGCGAAAGTGTCTAACAGCAGCGCCGTCAATTCTGCATTGCACTGCGCACCGGCTCCATACCATAAATATGTACGAATGTATGTCGTGTGTATGTGTTTATGCGTGGCGTAGTCTGTCGCGCTCCGCTCACGTGTGTAAAGTGACATGTTGTAAGTGCCATACGAAAGTTGCGTGTGGCATGCTGGCACACATATGTGTGTCTGTGTGTGTTTTCAGTTTGCGCGTAGAGTGCGCGCATGTGCAGTGCCAAATTGCAACGGGCACAGCGCTGCCCACTTACATACATGTACAACGGGCACCAAACGCTAAAGAAGGCATGCGGAAAAAATACAAAAAGGAAAGCGAAATAAAAAAGAGCAAAGTAATAAAAACTCAAAACCGTACATAGTACGTATGCGTCGTAGCTTCTGAATTATTTATGAAATAATGTATAAATTACAACTGCAGTTGCGTTGACTTTTTTAGTTGCGCTTATAATTGTTATTGTTGTTACATAGTACGTATGTATGTACGTGCTTGGTAGCCATGCGGCTGTTCGTGCGCAACTTAATGAGTTGTATTTCAGTTGTTATTGTTGTTGTTGTTGTTCATGTTTTTGTCATTACATGTAATTACAGCAGCGACTGCAGATACATACATTTAATTTTATTAGCTTTCAGCGTTTACATTCGCATTAATTTTATGTTTTTGTTTTTGTATTTTAAATGCGTTTTTAGTAAATCTGCTGCAACTTATACAATTTTTATTTGCTCAATTCGGTTTTTATGCCTTATTATTGACTCGTTTTTTTCTCTTATTACTCAAAATGTATTTAATTTAATTTTTTTTTTTTTCATTTTTCAAAACACAAAACGCTTTTGCCCACTCAGTTTTTGGTTGCATCCACGAAAACGCTGCAACTGAATTTCACAACGACAATCTTTCCCAGCATTTAATTAAACGGCGCGCCATTGCAATATTGTTGCAGCACAGCGCCGCGTCAGCGCTGCGTTCCACAACACTCTGCTGTTCGCCTCTAAATTCCTTTCGATTTCCTTTTAAGGCTCGCATCAGCCGATCGCTACCAACGCAATGCAACAGCCACTGTTTTTTGTGCAACATTATCGTATTTTTCATTATCTCAATTTCATGTATGCACTGCTTTTTGTGAGTTTCTCTTTTCGGTCCTCTTTCGCTGGAGTTGATGATCCCCAGTGATTTAGTGACCGTGCAACTTTTCATAGTTTCATATATTTAATGTAAATACTTATTTATCATTTGTTTTCTGACTTATTTTGTTGCATCTTTTTTGCGATACGGAGTTTTTTGCAGCGCCTCGCTTTATTTGGGTAGAAAGTGCATAAATTCATGAGTAAGTCAGTGGCGTAGAGATCGTCTTGCAAGTGTTTGTATATCTGTAGTGACTTGTGTTCGAAATTTGCAGAAGGCGTTATCGATAACAAGTACTCACTTTTGTATCAAGCTCTTGGTATTGATGTCCTTGAAGTATCGTAGGAAAAAGTATCGCTACTGTTTACCATTGAACAGATAAATTTATCGTATTTTATTTCATGAAAAGCAAATATAATTTAAATGCCCAACTTTTGGTGATTTACTTCCGAATCAGTAAAATGTACTTCGAAATAGTCAATTGTTCTTCAGAAATCGTAAAATATATTTTGCAATAATCAATTTTACTTCATAAAAAGTTAAATGAACTTCACAATAATCAGTTGTACTTCAAAAAAGGTAAAATTTATTTCAGGCACTGTAAATTTTATATCCGAAAATGTAAAATAAACTTCGGAAATCTCAAATAAGAGTTGGAACGATTTTCCATCATCCCCTGATTTTCGAAAATTGACACTGAAGATGCCACAACGCCGAAACATGTTTGTCTCCAAACCAAACATGACAAGGGATGACGGCAAATCGTTCAAACAAACATCAACATTCCACCCAGTCGAACAAGAAAAAGAAGAAAATAATACTAAACTAATTTTTTTTTTTTTACAAAAAACGTCATTCAATATCATTCAATGGATTTTATCGACGATTTCTGATGTAACGACCTCTTTTGGGCAACCTGAACGTGCGGCGTCACAACGGAACTCATCAAACAACTTCTTAACCATTGAAATTGATGGTACAGTGTCTCCATAGTATTTATCAAGGCTTTCCTTGGTTTCGGTGATAGTTTTTTTATGCAAAAAATAATGCATGATCAGCACACGAAATTCACTTTTTTTAATTTTTGTTCAAAGTCCAGAGGTTATCTGCTTTGAATGGCTGTCAAACATAAAATAAATGACTCAGCTTGCTCAAGATTTCACATGAGTCTATTAATAGATGGTAGTCACTGACTTATCAAACCACTCTCGTATAATAGAAACTGAAAACTAAATTTCAGAATTCGTATAATTTACTTCAGAAGATATCGTAAAATAAGTAAATATGCGAATATTTACTTTCTTAATTTATTTTCCATATAAGAAGTTTGTACCTAATTTTTAATTATGAAATAATTAATTGATGTAGATTTAAGTTTTTACCAACTAACACTTCTTAAAACGATAGTACATATGACTATTCTGAAATATATTTTACGGAATCTGAAGTACATTAGACGCCTTTTAAAGTACTCTTTGGAAAGGTGTAGTTATTTTTTTTTTTCTTTTTTGAAATTTTGATACACTGAAAATGGAAAATGTCATTGTCCAAATCGGATTTTAGTCCGCCACACTGAAAAGTTGCTGGATGGTGAGCTTAGCTCATTCACGCGTTATTGTAACGTTAATCAAGAAGATTGATCCGCTTACTACGCCGATTACAGGATCCAGCTTATTGTCGTTTCACTGGAGTAGACTTATTTAATTCTAAGCGGCCAACCTTTGAGCATTCAATCAAATTCCGCATTGAATAATTCAGTTTAAGATGCGCGGTCAAAAGTATTTATATGACAACAAGTAAATACACACATTGCTGTGTTATCACACACACACACAGAAGGCCCGCAATCTCATTGAAGAATTCAGTAGTCGGATTTGTGTCTTCTCTCGCTAAAAACGTTCACAATTTCCCCCTCCGGGACACACAAGCCCTTGTGAGTTGGCAAATAAAACTTTGCTTGCATAATTGAACATGACAATTTTTATATTCTCCAATACATACTTTAACAACTTTAAAAAGCAATAAAAACCAAAAACAAAAAACCATTAAGTAAACAATCGCCATTACAAATCAATAAAATCCACTTCGCTTAAGCAATCGCCAGACAATTGCCCACAACGTCAGCGTCATCGTCAGCGCCAACACACAGCGCAATTGACAATTATCAGCCATCAATAATGCAAAGCAGCGTATCATGTTGCACGTCGCATAGACCAGTAACACACACACACACACACACGCACACAAACACACAAATGTATATAGACGATATAACAATTTGGCAGCGCAGCGATTGCGCGCCATCGAACTTTTGCATATCGCAAGCAGCGACGCGTTGTCGCCAAAACAGACGTCAACGAATGGAATGTTGCTGATGACAGTCAGCGCCTGCAATCAATGCAAAATTGCAGTAAAAAAAAGAAAAAAAATGTAAACACTCACACAGTTGGGCGTACGTGTTAGTCTGCAAGCGATTGCACTTTGTGCTCATGTCTGACAATAAGCGCGTGATAAATTGTTTATTTACCGACAGCCGAAAGCATTTGAAATGCTCCAACAACATTTTCATTTTTTTTTTCTTAACTCTACTACATACATACATATGCATTTTATGTACATGTGTGGATATGTTTGCGATGATGTGTATTCGAACTTTTTGCAACAACTTTTATTAGCGCTTGACTGGCTGCGGCACTGTAACATTTTTTACAGCATTTTAATTTACACGCCACTTAGTTGAATGCGACAAGCAAATGCTGCAAATTCGTGAATTGAATAAAAAATATATATTTTTTTTTTTTTGTAACTAACAATAGTGATGTGCATGTGTGCGTGTGCGTGAAAAATTCATTATTTATTATTTCTTTAGTAAAATATGTTAATGTATTATTGTACATAAGTACTTAAAAATATGGTTCATGAACTTTTGAATTTATCAGCTGGGCGTTTATTACTTTTGCCGACACAGCGTTTTTAAATATTTGTACATATTTTGTGCAAAAGTTTGCCATGCACAAATCCCCACACACATTTTTTTTACTTTTAATTGTAAATATTATTTTTGTTTTATACGGTCAAAAACGATTTAATGTTAATTAAAACGTAATCATAATAAATCTGCAATTTAAGTAATTACTTTGTCACTACATAAAAACAACACGTTAATTAATTAGAACTCAGTGAACTGCTTGCGAAGCACGTTTAAATAAAAGGAGCTCTTGATTGAAGCGAATAAATGTAATTATATTAAATATGTACATTCTCGTATATTTAAGCTGCAATGAAATTCAATCACTGTGATGAATATAAAAAACAGGTAAATTTTTAAATGATGATATTTTCATATTAAAACTTTTTAATAATTTAGGAGAAGAAATATGTACATTATATTAAAAAGCTGTGTCGGAATGATATTTTTAATGGTGATACTTCCATTGAAAAAAAATCAATATCTCTACCAGTACGTAGGAGTGAAGAAGGCCTAAACTGACAACGAACGTCTGAAAATCGAAGCGATTTTTGCAATCCACTTTAACAACAATAAAGAAGATGAGATATCGTCTATGAACAATTTAAAAAAATTATTTTATTAACAATATACTTCGCTTGGCCGTGAGAAGAAGGAAGGTTATGTAAATAAGGTGGAATAAAATGGGTCAATGAGAGCTAAGGTGACGTTTGGTAAGATGAGATGAAGATTTGATCTGTGGTAAGCTTAGTTTTTAGATATGATAAGTTAAAGTGCGTTCAACTAAGTCGTGATACGTGTGTGGTGGTGAGTTTAGGTCTCAGATATAACTCTTCTGCGTTGAATTAAGTTGTGTTAACATAAGTGGAAAGTTTAAGAGTGGTGTGCTTAGATATGGTGGATTTAGATATGGTGGTCTTAGGCGTCTGGAATTTGGGTGTGGTGTATGCATGGATAGTTAGTTCATGTATGGTAAAATTACACGTGGTTGGTTTACATTAAATGGTGGTGAGTTTAGTGTGGGGAGTTTTGATGCGGTAACTTTAGGTGTAAGGGCCTTAAGTGTGGTTAAGTGGTGTGGTAAAAAAATTAGCACCACCTCCTTGAACTCTAAACAGTTTATTCGAGGTACAACTTTAAACACAAATACTAATAGTTTAGAGCTAATATTCGCATATGAATGAGTTCTCCATTTCTGGCCAACAATTTTGCACAAAGCTGTCACAAATAATTAAAAACAATTAGAAGAGGATTGTGGTGAATTTTTCCCAAAAAAATACTTCTTTTATACTATATGGAAATTCCCTTAACATATTCGAAGCATATAATAAGTATAGAAATTATTGCTTGGTATATGTAAATATTTAGCCAGAAGCTGAATTTACCACAAAATTTCGAATGTGAAGTGGTTTTAGGTCAACAAAAAACGTGTTTCGTCAATGAATGGAAAATGCAGACTATATCAAAAAAAAGAAAGAATAAAGCTTGCAAGAAAAAAACTAATATCTCTTTTTCTTTTTGCAAATATCAAAACTTTAAAGCTGATTCACTCGCTATGTGCTATTTCTAACTATGTCATTCTTTTGGCAAAGGAGCGAGAGATTTTTCTTGTTTGAAAACAAGCATTCTATTTACATATTCTTCACTTTCAATTTCACGCAAAATAAGTATCGAACAAAAATAGTCTGACACATCATTTTTGCAATAATTTCAAATCCGAAAATAGTATTCAGTCCGCTGGGGCCGTTTTCACTGACGACTGACTGACTGCATTTGTTTTATTTGTTTCAACAAAGTAAAAAATTGGCTGGTTGTAAATTATAAACTTGTGTACGAATAGACGAACGTGCGCTCACCGGTAGCGTTTGCTAAGTAGCTAGTAAAAATGTCTGTAACGTATTCATATGGGCCTGAGGCACGAACACATCACGCGACTACATACATATGTACATACATACGTAAAACATTTATATGTTAACTAAATGAGAATTGCCGTGTACTCCATGGCACTCCTTGCGTATTGTGGCATGTTGCATGCATTTTGTTTGCTCTGATTGCGTTTAAATTTAGAAAGCAATTTAAACATTTTCACACTCGCAGTGAAGATAATTGCATATGCGTACAAATGTATGTATGTTTGAATGTTTTTGTGTAAAGTTTTATGACCCGCAGCTCATACAAGCGCACACATAATAAAAATAAATGATTCTATGCATTCGTTCAACAGAAAAAGTAAAATTGTAAGATAACCTCTGCATGGGATTTAAGTACTCCAGAGCGAGTTGGAAAAGCTACATTCGCGCTTGACACAGAGTTAAAATATTTGATGGTAGTATATTGAATCTTAAATAGTGCGATATTAATTAGCCGATCTTTTGAATGCTTCTGGATTTAATGTTGAACGAATAGAATAGATTTTCAAATTAACGTCCTCGTTAATGATCGTTGCGAGCACGAATGATTGCTACGAGTACGAAACCATTGGTATTACAAATTCCATGTAAACATTCTAAAGGTTCTCTCCAACCACCTTTTTTTTTTTTTTATTCTCAAACCTGTGGGTGAATGCGTCCCTGCTGTAATGGAAATAATACAATAAAGTACTCTATAAAAATATTCATCGTGCAATTTTGTTATATGAAAGCCCAGGAAGTCATATTTCACTTGAAATTCATAACTTTTTCGACTGAGAGTTAAAAAAAAACTAACGTTTTTTTTTTTCATTTCATTTTCATTTATTAAGCTAGCGATTAGTACAATAAGGTTTTACACCTTTTATAGCACAACAAACAATTACGGGAATTATAATAACGGATAATTAGAGTAGTGTACTAAGCATAAAAATTATAAATAAGGACAAAATATAAATGATTTATAAATATAAGGCCTTTAAACCGAGTTAAAGTGATGTCACTTCTAGTCGTTGACGCGCTTTGTATTTAATGTAAATTAAAATTTCTAAAAAGTTTTGCAAGTATTCATATCAAAATTCTTTTGCCATCCGTGCAGTACTTAATTGAAGATGTCACAATTTTTTTTTAGTATTTCTTTAGCTAAAATACAGCGGAAACCATTCACGCAAAATGCTCGTATTTTAAACAACTCTTGCGAATTTCGAATTTCGAACTTACGATCTAAGCTATTCGAGTGCAGTGATACCTCTTTCCTAGGGCTTACGAAAGTCCAGCCAATTATGTATTGGGTAGTCTCTTAAAATAATTTAAAGCCGCATGAGAGTGCTAAGTGTGTTAAGCAACTCTTTTCCTTGCTAATCTTGCCGCTCTACTCCTCCAAATACTGGCTAAGGAAGCGAGTGGAAAAGAAGCTGTTTGAATATCTACGTTCTTATTTGAGTTGAGTGATTTTTCTTTTGAGAGTTTACGAAAGTCGAACCTACTATGGATTTCGCGATAAGGTTGCTTTAAATTCTTCAAAGCCGGCAACTTTTTTACTTGCTGCTCCTTCAAAAACTAACCCCGGATGAAAGGAAGCTGCATGAATCTTTGTGTTATTATATTACATCTGCTGCTGCTGCCATTACAATTTAAGTATTGTTGTTAAAGCATTTGCAATGTTAGTACGTGCAACATACTCTTATGTACGTATATATGTATGTATGTATGTATGTATATATTCAGCCTCCTGCAGCATTCGAACGTGCAACTTTGAGGCGACGTATGCGTGATTGCATTTACGCACATTTCCCTTCGAACACATTTTAAAGACTCTATTGTGCTGCAGCAAAAAATGGCAACACAACTACAATTGCATACACACACACACACACATATATACATCAAAATATTCGCTTGGAGTCTGGCACGTTGAGGAGTGTTTGCTAGGCGTGCAAACGCATTTACATTTAACAACAAAACAAATTGCCGAGGTGGGCTGCGATGTGTCTGCCAACTTCACCCTTTGCTTTTGCTTACTTTGTAGAGAATGTTGGGTGGGGGAGGGGGGTACGCGGCGCAGTGCTGCATGTTGATGTGCCGTCGGAGGCAAAATGGCAAAACTGCAAGTCGTAAAATTGCTCAAGACATCATGTAAAATGCGTAAACACGACAATTTGCAATTTATTGTAAGGCAAAGTTTTTGTTGTTGCTCTTGCTATTTATTGTTGGTTGACGAAGGCCTTTTTTTTTTTTGCCAACGAACGGAAGGGATTAACGATAAATGGTAAATGAAATGCAATCAAAGAGGAAGCGCTGCATGGCAGGAGACAGCCGACGCAGCCGAGTAGAGCCAGCAGGCATTTGCACATTTTCTTTCGCGCAGCGTTGTTTGTCGAGAATCTAAATTGCCAGTGAAAGTGCAACTGAAATGTGCACCGTTTTGTTGCTTTGTTGCTTTGTTAATTTTGCAACAGCGAGCATAATTAGCGAAAGCGAAAGGGACATGGAAATAAACTCGCTGTTGGAAGTGATGATGCAAATCTGCGAGTACATAAACAAGAATTTAATTTCGTTGTGCCTTGTAGCGAAGGCAGCTTTCAGTTTTCCGCTTGCGTATGACAAATGTCAGCCGAGTTTTGGCATTAAGTGGCAACAAAAGACGAGTGCAGTAATTTAGATGACACTTTTTGCGTGGAAGCAAGGAAATTCGTAGTTAATTTCCAGCTTTTAGTTTTGATTAAGTTATCTATGTTTTAATTGCTGTTGATTCTACATTTTGCCGTTGGAGCAAGTGAAATTTTTTAAGCAATTTACGTCAGTTTTACTTGACTTTGTACTTGATGCCAAATGAAAATAATAAAATTGCTACCTTTTTCTGTTTATTTACTTATTTATTAGCATTATTATAGTGGGGAATTATGCTATTTGATTATTAATTTTGATTTAATATCAGTTAAGAATATCTAATAGAGCTTGTCCTACGAGTATTTGTATTAATGCCAAGAATAATTCGCTTTATTTTTGTGACAATGTGGTACGCGACAAAATGTTAAAGCATGAAAAATAACAACGCTGCAATCGGTTTGTCTCAAAATAGAACTTGACAAGATATGATGGAAAAATATTTTCGGTGAGTAATTTTTTCCTTAACCCTGATAGCAACAAATAGATTCTATTAGGTACTTGTGTACTTCAAAAATTTATTTGATTGATCAAAAAAAGGGCACTTTTGCCAAAGCAAAAATTACTGTGGGTGGAAGGATTTTCCATCACAATTTTAATGTTTCTGAATTTGTCATAAAAATTTGGCAGTGAACGGTAATGAATTGGTTGGTTAGTTGGTTGGTTTAAGTGGATTGTTACACTGGTCCCAATAATTAACACATTTACCATTTTGATTCCACATCTTGAGCAGCCTACAGCCATTTGGCGGTTTTTATGATTCTCAGTATATCATACAAAGAGGGGCGACTGTACTCTGAAATACTCTGCAGGAATGGCTTGCCTTATCCTATGCCTACAGGCCAGTGCCCTGTGCAGACAGCTGTGAGTTTGAATATATTGTCTTTGCTCATTTCTAAAAGAGCTCTTGTTTTAAGCGCAACACAGAACACCCAAACTGTCGCGTAATCCTCTACGACGCTGTTTTACTTCACCTGTGCCTGGCTTTCGGGTGATACACATCGGAAATTCTGCCCTTGGTTTGCTTAAGCGAGGCGCCATTGTCCACCACGTGGGACCTATCCAGTGCAGATCAGCACCTCGCTAGTTCATCCGCTGTTTCGTTTCCGTAAATGTCCCTATGCCACGGACTCATATCAGGGTAATTTTGTATTGGTTGGAAATTGAAGTCATCTCTCTCCTACATTAATCTAGGATATTGTTTTATGAACTTCTTTTAAGTATATTTATTGAATAACGCAGTTGCTAACGATATTAGAACACACTCCTTGTTTGAAAGCGCTTTGCTTACCAGAAATGACAAACGCAGATTTTCCGTTCATATTGTTCAGATGAGCGCGCACTGGATTTTCGGTATTTGCCAATCTGCGATGCAATTCAGCAGAAATTATATCCATTCAATTTACATTTTGCCCTAAAGTTTTTTTTTTTCAAACAGAGTCAGCAGTTAAATTATTCTATTTGTAAAGAGTGAAAAATTGAAATTGTTTTAAAAAGCAAACAACTCGAATTCATTAGCATCCACTTTTATAATTTTCTTCTACTAGTTTTGCGTGCTAAGAAACAATTACTTTAAAATCCCAGCGACATTTATTCTTCATTGTCGGTTGGCAAACACAGCAAATAAAATCCACACAAAAAGCTTACCACGTTTGAAATAATTTCCAAAATAAAGCTGCATAGATATGCATCGCCAATGCCATTTATTGTCATTTGAGTAATATGCATCGCAATTGAGGTTTTATAAAATGTCCTGAATTGACAATTTGGTGATTGTTTGGAAATTCGTTTAACCTGGCAGAGACTAAGCTTCTAGAATCTTTAAGAACAAGACTTTTAATAGGAAGTCTAACAGAGCATTACGATTACTCATACTGTTCCACTTCGGCCGAACTGAAACGATATATTTAACAAATGGCCTGTACCACTGCACTATAACAAAAATAAAAATAATAGATGTAAATATCATCGTTAAGAACACTGAGTCTGAACTCTTCTCATATTTAATAAAATATTCTTCACAAAAAAAATTGTGTCTGAAGAAGCCAGTGTGGGCGCAGTAGCAACGCCGAGAGGATCTATGTATGTTCTAAAATTGTTTGAGAAAAATATTTGAAAAATATAGCGTGCCTTAGAAAAGAGACCAATAGTGCGCTTTTAGCCACACAAATGTTTTCTTATGAATAAGTTTTCTTATTTGCAAAAAAAAAATTTAAATTCATTTGTGCAAGTTTTACCTACAAATGAGATATTAAAAGATTAGGCGAGGACAAATGAATATTCAACTAGCCTTATGCTAATTCAACACATTTAGCTGCCCTATAGTGTGGAGAAAATCTGGATTTCCTAGTTCAACACTTTTTCAGAGTTGAAAGCCGCAAAACGAAGACTTGACTTTATCGCCTTCTACTAATTATTGCTGAAGCTTTAATTGAAATTTTTTTTTTTATTACAAAGCCAGTTTTCGTGTAATTTGCAATAAAAGCTAGTCAAGCGATTAATATTCAATTACATTTAGTTTTCATTTTATAAAAAAAAAAGCAAAAACATTTTTAATTTATACACAAGTGGAAAGCAATAAATTATTTTATTTAATGTTGTTGTTCTTTTTAATTGCCGCCTATTAAGATAGGATACATACGAGTCGTTGCATCAATGCAATCAATTAGCAGCAACTACAACATACAACGCAATTCTCTATTTTGTATTTCGTATTGTTTTTTTTTTATAATTTGCATAGCCACTTTCAGCTTTTATTTTTCTGCTCTGGCGACAAAATGCATTTTAAGTAGATTCAGCCGTAGAAATTTACTGATGCTTTCATTTGAAGAATTTATGCAAATATTAAAAATGCCCTTAAGGCACAATTACACGTAAGTGAAATGTGGAGAAAGAAAAAAAAATAAAATAAATAAAAATGAAAACATATTCATTACAAGGCAACGGAGCGTTGATAAGTGATGAGTTGCATTAATGCAAAATGTTGTTGGTATAAATTAAATCAGCGCACTATGCAACAACAAAAACAACTGAAATTTTATGGAAAAGTAAATAAATTTAATTACAGTTTTGCATACAACTTTTTTCATTGAGCTTGCTGCAATTCGTAAAAAAACATTCACCATTCCATTGTTGTTGGTGGCGCCACCGCAAAGCACATATGTACAGTTATTTCGTGCCACATTTATTTTACACACTTTCATTGCGCACATTAAAGCGATGAAAATGAATCATTCAAGCAGTGATTATATCGAACTGATGATGCTCGAAGCAAACAAGTCACATGACCCTTCGCCACAGGATCAAAGCCTCGCTGAGTGCGAGTTAAAATGTGTGTGTGTGTGTTTGTGTTCAGCTGACAAATTAATTGAAAGTTGTAATTGCACTGGATTTCGTTGTTGCTGAGTTGTCGTCATAACAAGCTAGATCGATAGCGAATAAAACACAACAACAACAGCCACCCTTGACACCACTCCCGCTTCAAGCTGCCGACAGAGTCAGATGCAAATCTCAGTCATGTTGCACAATGACTTTGAATACGCCACACTTAAGTGAAGTTGCTGTTGTTATTGTTGCTGACAATACCAGTGCTGGAGTTGTCAGCCATTCGTCAGTGTTGCCATTAATGCCTTTTACACGTACCCCACTCATTTCTATCTACGAATATTTACGATCTACGCCACAAACTGAATGTTGCAAGTGCAGTCGGTCCCCTTGTTGCAACACAAATGCTCGTGTGTTGAGGCTAGAATATTCTTGAGGGTGAACATTTCAAATGTGTGTTGCTTTTAAAATTTATGTGCACACACACACACAAATGCAGCTCCACAGTAAACACGCTCGCAACCCCAGAGCACACAGAAGAGTCACTTTGGCCACAGTTGCCACACTTGCCACACACACACCACATTGGATAGTAAAATTAATACGTTAATTAATGATGACAATTACGTGTCATTCAACAGTATACAACAACAACAATTAGTGGCATATGTTGTGTGGCATTGCATTAAAATGAGACCTTTGCTGAGTTGTTGTTGATGCTGCTGCTGGCAGTTTGTCAGCTGTCAGGTGAAAATTGAGAAGCTGTTGATTTAACAAATTATTAGGAATTAGCTGTTGAATTAGTTGGCATTTTAGGTGAATCGAATTTGAAGTAACAAATAAATAATGTTACGTTTTCATAGCTAACATTTTTGTGTGTTGGTATTTTTATTTAAATTCGTGATAAAAAATTAATCCATGACAGACTTATGCATTTATGTATGCAAGACTTTCTGCGGTTCAGTTAGCTGCATATATTTTGGTCATTAATAATGAAATATGATTATCGTCCCATGTCGTTTGCGTTATTACAGTTCTCCGTAAATTACCTAAGCAAGTCTTTTCACTTATCCATAGACGAGTATAGAGTTGTATCAGAGTGGCCAGTTGAGAGATGTAAAAACTTCAAGTCGGAAACAACCTTCAGCCATTTGGGAACAAATCACTCCCATGACTTTAATACTTATACAGAGGCAAAATTAGGATATCAAGGAGTCGCTTAAGCTTTACATAGAATTATGCAGCTATTTATAAGTAGATATATAAGGTCATATGGGTCCAAGAAGCCGCGCGAAAAGCTAATCGCCGTGTATGAAACTTCCCATTCTGGCTAAGCTAGTGGCATTACTCTATGTAAATCATTTTACATAACCGAAATGGTTTTTCAAGAAACTAAATTCAAATATTGGGGAATTTACTTCCGACATTGCAGCCAACTTTGCTGTGTACTATCGAAAGCGGCGCAGTGAAATATATATATTCGTAGTTAGTGTCGCTTCCTTTTTATCTGAACTTTTCGCCCACTCTGATAAGGCTGAGGTTTTGATGTTGCACTTAACTAAACCCTGCCAGGTTGGCAATTCCTTCAGTTTTTATCATCAAGTTTAACTAGCGAGAAGCCTGGTAAAAGCGCGGTTTCAAGATTATTTAATCATATGGAGAGGGGTTTTAGCTGAGTAGGCTTAGCAAGGCATTTGAATAAAAGCTTGGTGTCTTGCGTATAATATCCGCACTGTTGTTCCTATTGATTCTCAATACAAAGGAGTTTAACCTGGTAAAATATATTGATCTAAACTAAGTCAGTAAGGGTAACATGGACTTCTTAACGCAGCTGGAACTCTTTTGCAGACGCAGTTGGTCACAGGTCCACAGTCCGCGAGATTAACAATAGTCTGTCTGTGAATGTCGCTTTATGCAAGCAAGTCAGTGAAGAGACACGCTGATGCACCTCGTAAGCGACTCAAGACTCAACAGTTTCTGCTCGGTGAGCTTTATGCGTTTTACTTCTACACTATCCTCATAGCAAAGTGTTCTGGCGACCACCAAGACAGACGGGTCTAAGCATCGTAATTAATCGGCATTTACGCAGCGAAGGTCTGTTGTTTTAGCGGCCAAACCCTTTTTTGGTCGACCAAAATCATGCATTCAGTTTAGTACGAGTATATACATATTTACTTTGAGAATGATTGAGTTTTTCCTCTGTAATTTTAAAGGATTTTCGGAAATTCAAACTTAAAAAAACAAAAACATTAATCAAAACAAAAAGTAATAAGTAGTCGAGTGATTAAATAATATACGTAGAAATTTTACACATCGTTTCTCGTCGTTTTCGGGCAGTAAAAAACTCTTTCACGTGTTACTCATACCTTTTTCTATAACTTTGAAAGTCAAATCAAATGGTTAACAGCACATCGAAGTCACATGCGATTAACTAGAAAAATGCAATTGAGGGAAGCTATTTTTTCGAATATTTTCACAATCAATATTTTTACATAAACGCACCATATTGATAAGATAGAGTTTCATGTAATCAACAAAATTTTAAAATATAAATTTAAAAAAAGAATACAAATAAAAAATCGCTGAATTAATCGCCGTTTAATGTGTTAAATTTTTTATGTTAGTTCAATATTCATTGAGCTTGAGGCGACATGACATTAATTTAAAATTCCTTAAATTGCACAATTCTGTTCACTTGGTAATAGAAGATCTAGCGATAAAAGATTTTTCCACTTCCAACAGCGCTACTACAACAATATTCCTTTTAAAAAATTGTCAACTGCAAAATTTATTTTTTTAAATGCCGGCAAGCCGGTAAATAAAAATAAAATGTTACATTCCTAAAAATGCGTGTGGTTGGGTGTATACTCGCATATTTGGAAAAACTAACTAAACTATTTTACAATCAAACCAATCTAATAATAACAACGGCAATAACAACAAGAAACTACAAATTGCTGAGTGGCTATTCAACTGTTGCGCATACACACGCACACATACGAGAATATACATACATACAGTTTGTCATAAAAATGTCAGCCACTTTATTACCAATGGTGGCCACCGCCCCCATTGCTCCCCTTGGCTACACACTTTGATTACGCTGTCATTGGCTTGCCGGCGGTCAGTTCAACACTTTCAGCGTTTCGCTTGGAGTTTTCTCGTCTTATCGCTCTGCAATGCACCTACACAAATACGTACGTACATTTGGATTGTATGTGTGTATATGTATACGTTGAATGAGTATGAAAAAGTTATTTGAAAAAAAAATTGTTAGCAAATATAAATGACGCTTAGATACTCGTGTTTGTTTGTTTGTGTGGCTTTGTGTTGTTCAAGCTTAACTGACTTTTATGATTGCATGTTTAACAAGTAAAAGTCAACGATGAGATAACAATATCTAGGTACCACCAACAACAACAACAATATTACCAACAACACAGCTAGCAAAAACAACAGCAAATAACTTGGAGTGCACACTTATTTGGTATTTATTATTCCAATAAGCGAATGCGACTATTATTGTAGTGTTAGATAGAGAGATGCATAGCGCACACTAGGGTTGTTCAAAAATGTATGAGAAAAACATTAGGGGCCAGTTTTTCAGTGCTGGTTTAAACTCGGGTTAAACTAACTTTAGTTAAACTCAGTTTAAATTTAAACTTAGTTTCCTTGCGCTCAATAAAATTTGTTGCAACCAAAACGTAGTAGTCAGCACACAGCTGATAAGTTAAACTAAGTTGAACCGAGCACAATCGGCCGTTTAAACTTAGTTTAAACTCCGTTTAAAGTTGACTAAAAAAACTGCATACTGAGTTTAAACTTAGTTTAAACGACAAACAGAGTTTAACTTGCACTGAAAAACTGGCCCTAAATCGGAAATTTAATGCTATTATACCTGATATCGTTATATATTAAAAAAAAATATTATTTTGAAAACAGAATATATTTCGAATCAAGTTCGCTCAAACCACTCAAAATTTCGAAAAATATGATAATAGAGGAAAAAAAATTTCGTTCATAAAAAAATCGTCAAAAATTTTGAGTAATTTGTAGGCACTTGAAACCAGCATTATTTTAATTCAAAATCTTAATTTATGTGTTTTTTTTTTTGTAAGAAGAACTGCATTTTAATTGAAAAAATTAAAACAACATAAAAATCATAAATTGTAAAAATTTTCAATATGTAATGCGGTTATAATCTTAAGGCAGAGCATAACTCTATTCCAGTTGTAGTAAGATTTTACAGATTCTAATCCGAAGGTGTTCCAGATGCTTTTTAGCTTTATCTTTGACACCTGACAGAGCGTTTTTCCTGTAATTTCGAACTAACATCTACAAACTACTAACATTTACTACTTCTGGATAAAAACTTATACGAATCGCTATTTCTAATTACTATTAGAAATTTAAAAAAAAAAACGGTCTATTAGTGCGAAACACAACTATGAAAAAAAATAATAAAAATAAAAGTTAGTGAAATTTATAGGAAGACTGAAAAATTTACGGTCGTATCTGCCTAATTGGAGGAGTTTATAACAAAATAGTTGTATATCTGAACAATCAGTTTTATGGATCGGTATAAACAAGCCGCTGTGGTCGAGTTGGTAGCGGTGCGTGTTATAACTCGATATGCCGGTGAGTTCGAGGTTCGAATCTCAGTTAGGGCAAGCAAAATCTTAATCATAGAAAAAGTTTTTTCTGATAGCGGTCACCCCTCGGCAGGCAATGGCTAACTTCCGAGGCTATTTCTGCCATGAAAAAGCTTCTCATTAAATACATCTGCCGTTCGGAGTCCGCACAAAATTGTAGGTCCCTCCATTTGTGGTATTATATAAAGACGTATACCACAAATGGTAGAAGAAGCTCGGCCAAACACTGAGCTATAAAGTGTAAGCGCCAAAATTATATTATATTATATCTGTGGTCACAAGCGATAACCCCCTAAGTCCTATGCTTTAACACAGAACTTAGGCGATTATCGCTTGTGACCACAGATATATAGACAAGCTTTTAGAACATTTTAAAAAGGCGGGTGCATAACAAATCTCTGACTACTTTGCTTTCAAACAGACAGATCGACAAACAGACATGACTTGATCGACTAAACTCACCAGTCTGATCATTTTGGTATAACTACTTTTTGCTGAGTCTAGCTTTTTATATTCTTGTACATTTAAAAAGCCAAAGGTTTTTTTCTAGCGAGTAACTTGTATGTGATGTATGAACGAAAAACGACACTGGAGACGGCACAATGCCAAAACCGCTCTGTCTTGCCTTGTCTGGGATGACTGAAGATCGTTCCAATATTCGGTAACTTGCATGTAGTACCAGGCGTATTTGGAAACTGTCCGTTACACTGTTGGGTAATTTACCTGTACATATGTATGTACATACATATATCAGTTAGTTTGCTTTGCAACACCAAATCCAAAGGGTGCTTTTCAAACTGTCAATACGTCAACAAAAACGCACATGCATTCAAGTGTTAGAAAAACAAAACTTACAACAGAGCATATCGAACGATCGGTGGACAAGTTGTAACTGAATAGCAGCCCAATGCAGGCGATTGCAATCTGCTGCGCACCTCGAAGCGGATGCCATTGTTTAGACGCACATGGTACATGTGTTTGTGCAAATATACACACAAAGCTAAACATAAACATGCCATGAAATAGTTCACATTGCATTTATGGTGCTTTGATCGTTGCAACGATTTACGACCTTACAAATCAACTCTACGCCCATTTCTATTTACTCATATCTGCTATTAATACACACTATCTATCGATTTGTTTGACTTGATAATCCAATTTTGATATTAATGCCGTAATATCGATATTATTTTGAACTCAATGATAATATGTAATTATCTGCATACATACATATGTACATGTACTAAAGCAAAAACAATGTTAATGAAAAGGATGACAAATTTTTATATAAAACTTCCGCTTTATTATTTATGTTATAAGTTAAGATTCAAGTAATTGTCTAAGTCAGCCTTTACACGGATCGAGTAAGCAAAAGCGCATGCCACAGATAATTTTTTCCCTTAAAATGAACTTTAGAAAAATGATTACTTTCGTTACTTCTTTCGTGTATAAAATATTTCGAAATTGGAGTTGTATCTGCAGCAGTAAACTACATTATTTTTATTACATTTACACAAAACCGTGACAGCTTAAAATAAGAACGAATTTCAGAAAATAATTAAACCAAAAATTCGATATCGATATCAGCTAAATATTTTTGTAAGCAACTCGAATATGTCCAATAGTTAATTTAAGTGTACTTCAAAACATTGTGCATCGTTTTCGTCAGTTCTTTGGATGCGCTTTGGTTGGGCAAAATGAAGAACTTTGTACAAGTGAAAGCACAGTTAAGCTTTAAGAGAACTTTGAACTTTTTTGTTTTAGAAGTGATCAAGCACAGCTAGATATTTGATCTCAGTAATGGAAATGCTCTTTAAAAACCATTTTTTTTCCTTGCCTGGAAAGTCACTGAAACCCCCATAATTGTTTTGTTGAACAGCGACTTCATTTATTCAATGTTTGTACGTATTTCAAATGAAATCATGGTTTTTTTTCTCTTGTTTTCCTCTGCATTATTTCAATTTGTACTCAAAAAAAGAATTAATGTTGCTAATTCAAAAAATGTATGCATTTAATCAGCCGTGAAATTATCGACATCGAACATGTTTAGGCATTTGTTGTGGTTGAATGGCGGCACATAATTTGGTTAATGCCACAAATTGGATTTTACAAATATGGAGCAACACATACATACATACATATGTATTAATAGTAGATGGCATAGTATTTTTCTATGTACATATATGCGTAACAATACTTATTGTAGGTGTGTATGAAAGTGCAAAATTTTGTGTTTTATAATCTTCATACATACATATACATATGTACATAAAGGCATATATTTTACTTGAAAAAAAAATTGTCATAAAGTGTAGTGTTTCATGCCGGATAATGGTTTTTGGGGCCACAAATTTTCTAACCTCAAAATAACTATCACAAAAAATTACATTTTTTAAAAGATCTCTCAAATAAATTTGTTCAAGTCACTATTTTGAAGATGATATCTGCTTTAATTTTAAAATTTCGGACATAATTTTTTTTTATTTCTAATCGATTTCTATAAACCTCTGCAAAAAAAATAATTTTGATTTTAAATGATGATTTGATGAGTATATTTTTTTGAAAATTTGTATTTTTCTCGACCATTTTTGACAAAAAAAGGCATTTGTGGTGACATGCACGAACTAAATTCGATACTAAGTTTGGGGTCCAAAAAAGTTCTTTCACAAAGCACCAAACGACATCAAAAACTTAACTTCTTTACAAATTTTTATGCTCAAAACTTTTTGATTCTACAAGACAAATTGGCAGAAAGTGAGTTGTTGAAATACGAACTTCCTGCAGACGGATTCCAGCTTTCGCAATCGCTAAAACTCTAACTCTAAACTTTTGGCGATTTTTCCTAAATGCGATTTTGGCTTTTTAATCCAAGCAAAGTGTAGTTGAAGAGAAATGTCCGATTTTGTTTACATTTATGGCACTCTAGTATTTATTTAAAATTTGCACCAATCTCTGCATATTTTTCAAAAAATATTTAGAAAGAGAGTTGTGAAAATTAATATAATCAAGATGATTACGTTGCGAAGATATTTGCACAGTATCTCAATGAATTATTAGCGAACTTTAAGGAACTGTTTGTTACGGAAATCCACGCACATTTGTTTTTAATGAAATCACTTTCTTTATGCTCCAAAGGAAAACAAGTTGTGGAATTTCGAAAATTTTAAGATATTGTCTATTATTTGTTGTCATATTTAAGTATCAACTTTTTTTCGTCGATAATTTTACATTTCTTTTAGGGAAAAAATGGAAATTTTTGGCGATGGGAAATACGCTAGAATCGGCATTTTAGGTGTATAAGCTGTCAAAAACACTTCACTCATTTTTTCCGGTTCATTTCATTAAAATGGGAAAATTTTGGAGATTTTCAGAGATGCTTTTTTATGTCAGAATAACTAAAAATTGCTAAAATTCAATTAGCAAATTTTGGCGATGAAGTTTTAGCGATAGCGAAAGCTGGAATCCAGGTGTTGTATATACTTGTATTATACATACATATGTACATACATACATACATGATCGGATGTACATATATGAATGCATAACAACTTAAATATCCGTATGTCAAAGCGTTGTACATAAATTGTGAAATATGTTTTTTTTTTTTAATAATTTTCGCAATTAATTGTACTTTATAACACACAGATGTGCCAAAGGTCAGAGCAATCATTTCATCATTAGACGCATATTCGATTTGAATTACGAGTAGGTGTTTCCTACATTTGAACATACATACATATATGATTTCCATAATTTTTTCACATCTTTTGCATACATACATACATAAATAGGTACACACATTTTTGTAATGAAAACAAACACACACATACACACATTCGAAGGTTAAAGTTGAATTTGTTTTCGTTTCTCCTGCAACAATACATTGTATACGTTTTTATTCTCACACACAAATATTTAATCTGCAAAAATTTCCAATAAATTCAGTGCATTCATTGAGCGATAAACATCGTTAAATCATTGTGTGCGCTGCATTTAAAGGTTGGGCGCGCTTCTTATAATACATACAAACATATCTACATACATACATATATGTTTTTTAAAAATTAATATCGAATCTGTGGAAAAACGTGCGCCATGAAATACAAAGCACGTCTTTGTTGCACGACACATGTGGCAGGCACGTTATAAGCGCAAAATGCAAATGCACCCATTTAAATATAAGCAAATATACTATGTATGTATGTATATGGTAAGTATACTATGTATGTATGTATCGTTGTGTTGTTGTAGTATGCAGCTCCCCATATGTACGTCTGCTTTATTTACGAATGTGTAACAATTTTTCATTATTTTTTTTTATTTTTCACACGTTGATTTTATTAATGAGCGCAAAGCTACAAACAAACAAAGCTCGTGTTTTTGTATGTACATACATATATAGAATACATATATATGTACATACATAAATATGTTCATTTATATAAATTTGGGGAGCGGCCTGGAGGCAAGCTTACTCTGTCCGATCGCAGCCAGCAGCTGGCAATATTTTCAGTGCACAGATCGATGAATGCGATTCTCAGATATTCATTGCATGTTTATGAAGATAGGCCATCACAAATTTACATACAACATACATACACACATACACATACACACCGCGTATTCTCATACGCGGCATTGATAGATTTGCTACACGACTGCGCATTTCATTCCGATTCCGATTTCATTTCCATTCAATTCAATTAAAATTTAATTCAAATTGTGCGCAATTCTATGACGAATGCACGCCTTTGAATACCAAATGTGATGGCTCATGCCGCTGTCCGTCCACTGCGTTCGACCGAAGTGCATACAAATCATCGACAGAATTTTTGTAATAAAAATTTCTACACGTAATTTCACACTCACGAGCAATTACAACTGCTGAAATACTAAATAAAAATGTATCATTGCACATAAATAAATGAACAACTGGTTTACAAAAAAAAAGGGGAAAAGTTAGTATTGCATACACTTATCCAAACAAATGTACATACGATTGTAGCTGGCTGAGAAGCTCTTTATGCTAAGATCTGCTTACAAATTTTTCCACAGATCTTATTATTACCTTTTAATCTATTAACAAGCTTATAAATCTGTTAACATTAATTATAACAGATTATTGTTACTTTATATGAGCAAATTTTCATATATAAACTTCCAACATATCTGTTAAACAAGTAAATAAGTTTCGCTAAAAATCTATAGAAAAAATTGTCATTTGTCAAATTATTAATACTTTTTAATCTGCAATCGATCATAAATATACAACTATTTATTCTCAAGTTAATAATTTTTGGTTTTTGATACATATAATTTAATATTTTTTGTGTTAAAACGAAAGACAAATCTTAATGTTGAACAGTCGGAAGTTTGTGGCTCGATATCTTTGAAATGGTTTGGTTTACGCAAAATGTCAATTTGATATTCTTTGTAGAGCATCACATTTTCTAAAAGAACATGTTTTAGACTTATTTACCAAGTATTTCGTAAAATTGCAAAGTTTGAAAAAAAATGTCCTTATTATTTAAATGAGAAATACAATATTTCGAATATCAGATTTTTAATGGCTCTTGTTCTAGGGATACTCTAACGATTTTTCAATGTTTTTGAAAAACAAAAAAAATTTAGGTTTTTTGAAACACCCTTATATATACATATTCATAGATGTGTATGTATATATGCTCATTTACTATTATAAAAAGTTTATTAGCGTGCATTACCTTGTGAAATGTTGAAAGGTCTTAAAATCTGCTAGTACATGTGACGGAATGATAGGTTGATTATTTTCCAAGCGTGTAATTTCAAAACAAATTTGTTGCCCTTCTCCATGATATTGAGACTCTTTCGGAGTTCAAAAAATGGCGACCACAAAAGTTTGCGAAACTTGGACTGAATCCCAGATTCGACGATGACGAAAACCATCGATTGTCACTTTTCTTTATGCATCAAAGTTCTGCAGTAAGAACGCCACCTTTGGAGGATTGATGCAATAGCGCAACTACTTCCGATGGCCCTGGTGGGAATTTTAATTCCAAATTTGTTTGATCGTAAAAGTTTATATGTAACATATTTTTACCCTCTAACTATAGCCACAGTGATATAGACCTCTCTATCTTCTTACTTGGTACATAGAGCAGCTCTTATGGCTGATGAATATAGCAATTTTACTATAAATTTTCCGATAGAATCTCAAATAGCTGTCTAATAAATAAAATTATTCGTATGTTTATTCCACTGAATAAAGCCTTTGAGTTTCTCAATCACCACCTAACTGGCAGATAGCTTTTCTTTGTATGTAGTTATAGTAACATAATAAGTTGTAAAAAAATTATAGCGAAAGTACTAAGTTAACGACAATGTCTTGTGGCGGAAATGGACAACAAATATATTCATCAATGGGATTGTAAAAAAATATATATTTAGTTTTTTTTTAAAACGAAACGAAAAACAGTGAAAAGAAAAAAAAAGCTTTTGCTTTGCTAGAAGTAAATGTAAAACATATTTCTGATTGTGTATCGAGACTTATCTGACTATTGACTTATCTGTGATTGTGTCTTGGCCTCTATCTAAGCTTCGAGCATTGCATAACGCATATAGTCGATTGCCTTTGACTGGCCGAATGCTGTTAGAGTGGTTCTTTCGTACAGGCAGTTTTGATAAAAACAGTAATTGTCAATTTTCTGGAAGCTGTGTCAATGAATATCTTGGCCCGAATGGTAATTAAAAGACGTGAGTAGCAGATTCTCAAATGTTTTGATCTCTTCAGAGATCGACGAACAGAATTAATTCCTTAAAGCCGACTTTACAATTATTTAATGTGGAATTAACAGGGTGCTATTGACATAGTTAATCACTCACAGGACCAGTAATCGGCCAGTGTTCTACAGTGAGTTTACCACACATACATCACACACATCAAAAACAATATTAACACAAGCTTTTAGCAATGCTTTTACGAGTATTCAGAACACACATTCATTATGGTCGGCACTGGCACAAACTCAGCTACATATGCACATCGATTTTCTTAATATGAATGTTAGATTAAACCCAAATAAATATTTGCTAATTCAAGCACTCATTTGGAACAAACAAATAAACGAACGAACAAACAATGTATGTACATGCAAATTGTGATTACTTTATTTCGGACAATCGAAAATTGTGTATACTCCCACCGCAAATGCGTTTTTCATACATTCATTCGTTGTAGATAGAATCACAGCCTGCTCAGCCCTCTGGAAATTCCGCAAATAATTAACAATGAATCGCATTTACAGTGAAGTGCACTCGTTCGAGGCACACATACAAATAAATATACATATTTTTTAATATTAGGGAGAACTGCACACAAATGAATGAATTTATGTGGCTCGGACACACCCTCCAATGTGCTAACGACATGCTTTGGGCGTGAGCATTGCATTAGTGTGTGTGTGTGAAAGGGAGCGAATGTGTGTGGGCGCTTGCGGCATGCAACCACAGAATCCTAATTAAGCCAGCAGCATAATTAGTGAAATTACTCTACCATAAATATGGACTTACAAATACTTATCTAAGTAAACTTGTGTGTTTGAATACATGTACCATACGAGTATGTGTGTGTGTGTCTGTGTAGAATGCCCAGAGCAATGGCTGACAAACGAAAAGAAGCAAACTACATAAATGCAAAATGCATTTCTCCCTCTGCCCTATTCATGCGACTTACTCGCATACTAACGCATAAATGCATGTGAATTACAAATCTACTACATCTCAAAATTATAACCACAATACATACTGACAAGTTTAGAAAAAAAATGTTTTCATTATTTTTAAATTATTTATATCCAATAAATTCTCTCACGCAAACAATATAAACCAAAGTTACAAATTGTATACAAAATTAATAGTAACTTAAAATTTTGTATTTAAAAAATATGAATATTAATAACGCAAGTCAAAAGTTTTTTTTTTCAATTCTAGTGAAATGTAGTGGAAGTAATGCGTAGTTTTGAAAAGGAAATTGCGGAAAAGCTTAAAAAAAGTTTACTAAACAAAATTGAGCATGCAACTAAACTGCATATACATACAATAATGCAAAAAAATCTGAGTTACATTTTTCAAGTTTAATTCTACTCCATCTAAAAATTTTAACCGCAGCACATTTCACAATTATTTTTCATTAAAAAAACAATTCCATATAAACCCAAATTACTAAACTTATAACAATTAAAAACAAAATTGAAAAGCAGTTTTGTAGTTCAAAAAATTCAAAAAATTTTCGTTATAGGTAAAATTTTTTTTAATAAAATCTTAGGAATCAATTAAGTACACATTTTTAAGCTCGTTCAATTTTAGTATAACAAAGTGAAATTTTTAAGTGACTGCAAATTACCATAAAATTTCGCGAATTTTTTTTTTTTATAAAAAAATGTAGAACTTGGGTTTCATGGAAGTAATTGCGGAAGATCGCTAGTAAAATTGTAAAAAATTAAAGATGCTTTGCAGCTTCTTCACACTTGCAATTTGTAGTTCTAAAATTAATGATCTTAAAATTTTTTTTTTCATTTTTAAATTTTGCAAAAAGTTTTAAATTTACATTTTTATTGTGCCTATTTATTAAAAAAAAAAAATGAATTTTTTAAAACTTAAATGAAAATGTGATTGACATAAGTGGTGCGGTTATAATTTTGAAATAGGGTGTATGTGTTTGTATAGGTGCGTTATGGGTTATCCATTTGATTTTCGATGAGTTGTATGTATGTACAGTGCAATAATACTCCTCGCACATGAAAAAATATATTTATGTGAAATAAGTTGTGGTTTATAGACTTTCGCCTGCTTGTTCAATTTCTTTAAAGGTCATCCAAGCACCAAGCATCAATTGAAAAATTATTTTTTTTCATAACAATCTTAACTAAAAAACTGTATAAAACGTTTTTTTTCCAATATATTCTTATACTAGATTTCAAAACGAATTTCTGATATTTTTTTTTGCAAAAATTGCCATCTATTAAAATATGTTTTTAGATTTACCTGAAATTATGCTTATATGTACATATGTTTAGTAGTATACTCTTATGAATTTATGATGATTTTTTTTTTTTTAAAGACTGCTATGAAAGTTTGAGGTCCTTTAAAGAAACAACCCGTTTTTTAAGTGTGAGAAAAAAGTTAAAATTGATCGCATTGTGTAACCAGCATTGTAAAGGAGTTTAGGGATCACCTAGCACCACGTTCCTCCCCACGCACGCTCTCCCCTCGACCACCTGCGTTAATGCACACGAACAAGCTGGCAAACCGCAATTGCAGCACCGACTTCATTACAAAACTGTTTCACGTGCTGTTAAATCCACCGAATGAGCTGCGTGTCAAATATCCAACACACACACATCTCTATAAACCCTTCACACACACACATTCTCACATCATTAATGGTGAAATATCAATTCCAAATTATTTTAATGGCGTCATTAGCGAACGTAAGCCGATGCATAACCGAACCCGGAAGACAGTTAAACAAGCTGACAATTAAACAAATAAGTATATATATTTATATATGTACATATATATGTATATTAGAGAGGTGTATGTATGTGGGTGTGTGTGTGATGTGCATGTGTTGCGTGTTTGCCTGCATTGATGGTGGGTGGTAATCTAACTCATTCAGACTGCACGGCATCATTTAGCAAACTGTTTATATTTGTTTCCAGCAATCAAATAGTGTTTAATGTAGGCGCTTATGGATTAACGTACACACAAACACACTCACACACATACACATACACATACTGGCAAACAGACACAAATAGAGTTTTCAAAAAATTAAATCAGCGGAAGAAAATTCATTGGAAAGCTGTCTGGCATTTGGTATTTGCATTGCGATTAAAAGTTTTACAACAACAATGCATTTGTGGAATGCGAAGCAAATGGTAATTCAGAGTTTAATTATTTGGTATTTATGTATGCACGAGTACTAAGTTATTTATTAACATTGTTGCAAGCATTTAATGGAAATTTTGTAAATAATTGCAATAAAGTTGCAATAACAAATAAGGTGGCAACAATTAGGGCATTCACAACGTGACGTAAAATGTCGTAAAGTTGTAAAGTCATTCAGTGCTTTCCAATTTATTTTGGTTGTTTCTGTTGCATTGCTCAGAGAAAGGATGTCAAATAATACAAACAAATTTTATAATTTTACGACAATATGACTCTTTGTGAATAGCCATAATATAAAAAAGAACGTTGACAATTTACACCTTGGTGAATACGTCACATAAATATACGGATATGTATATTTAATTGACATAAAAAGATGATTTTACATTATATTTAGCAAACATTTTCATTTCAACGGCATATAAAATAAATTCCGCGCACAGCTGATCGAGCACAGACCAAAAAAAAAAACGATGCTCGCTTTGCATTTCTTGTTCGGACCATATAAATAATTAAATATTAGATCTTTGTCATTATTGTAACTGCAATCAATACTTTTTGCAATATCGTTATCGATCTCGATGTCGTCATTGATGTATTTGTATTTAAGCCGCTACTGTTATCAGTTATAATCGATATACATATTTATCGTGGTTTAAATTCACGTTCACATTCACCTTGTCGATAACACTGTATGTTTACAGCTGTCAAGTGCGTAACGGCAATTTCAGTTCGTATTTATATCCGATTAATTGCCATTTAACCTTCAAATATACGAAGTCTTTTAATTTAAACCAACTTGAGCGTAGTTCCAATGAAGACAGAGTTTCACGTTTGATGTTTCATTACTTACATTACAAAGTTTGCATCTCAAGGGAAGTGCCACATTAATTGGGTTCAGTGGAATTTCGTAGGCACATAAAACTTAAGCTTTTTCGTACTAAAATGTTATGGACTATGAGACTGATAACATTCAAAAAATAGTTTTTTAGGTTTGAATTTTTTGTGAAAATTTGTTGAATTTTAAAAAATAATGTGTACCAAGTGTAAAATATTACTAAACATTAAATAAAAAATAAAATAATTTATTTTAGCACGCCAGTATTCATTTTAATAATTTTAATTTATTGATATTTCGAACTCATATATCGAAAGTTTTCCGAAGAATGATTTTGTAGAACACAGAAATTGCCAGGATTCGTAATTTTTTTAGAAAAAATTGTTGTTACTTTATTTTCTTTCGAATTTAACGTACCCCTTATTAAGATTTCTTTCTAAAAAAATCCCTCGTAGAAATTATTTCATCACATTATCTCTGAAGTGAACTTCCAACATTAAAATTTTTCAAACATCACAAAAAATACCAAAGAACACTTTTTTCAAAACGTTAAAGTGTTGCCTTTTAACTAAAATAAAATCCCGCCAAATAATCTTGAACTAAATTTTTTTTTTAAGCGCTACAACCGTTGTCGGTTTGGGCCGAGATCAAAGAGCTTCGCGAGGTTACCCCAATTACTCATACCAGGTGTGGACAGATCCTTCTGTCCTTGGTCCTTCCAGTGTGCCCACCCATGCGTGCCGATTCGAAGGACTTCTTCACCGAAGCATCATCATCCATGCGAACGACTTGGCCAAGCCATCGCAGTCGTTGAATTTTTACGCGCTTGACAATGTCCATACCATTACACAGCTCATTAAGTTTGTCACTCCATCTGTTGCGGTACCCGTCGCTTACGCGAACAGGTCCATAAATCTTACAGAGAACATTTCACTCGACCTGCTCATCGCTGGTCAACATCGCCCATGCTTCTGCGCCATATAAAGGGTGCCCATAATGAGGGATTTGTCAAGCGAGATTTTCGTTCGTCGAGAAAGGGCGCTGCTTTTCAACTGCCTACCGAGCCCAAAGTAGCGCCTGTTCGCAAGTGTTATCCTTCGCTTGATTTCAAAGCTGATACTATTGGTGGTGTTTATGCTGGATCCAAGGTATACGAAATCCTTGCCAACAGTGACGTGGGTCCCAATACGCGAGGATTTTTTGTTTGTTGCCGGAAGATAATTTGTTTTGTCCTGGTTCACTGTAAGGCCAACCTCTTTTGCTTCCTTTTCCAGACTGGAGAATGCTGCTTCAACTAAATATTTGGACATTTAATTAAGTCGCGCATTTTATACTTTTTAAAGAAACATTTAGATGTATAAACTTAAGTATAATTTCGTTGTAAATTAGCGCCGTTTTTACGGTATGAACTCGAATTTCAGAGCACAAATTGAGAGACAACTTCCAACCTTCATTGGTTCCAGAAATATTATAATTATGAAATTTACTTCTCCAAACTTCAGCGTTTTAGTCTCTGAAAATAGCCTCACAATTTTCTCTTTCCTCTTTTATATTTAAACTCTTTCACTTACTAACTATTTTGAAACGTTACCTCCTCTAATCGCGAACGCCAGCAGTGCGGATGATTAACATGAAACCAAGCGGAAATTGCATCTCATAACTGAACTGCCGTTTCCGCTGCTCATTTGTTTGTTATTGCTGTATGGCAGTAAATGCAAAATGCAGGCATATTTAGAGGCGCGCCACCGCGGTATTTCCTTTTGCGCGACAAAAATATCCTGCGGCCATCCGCTGCGGCTATAGGCGAACTCAATTTGTGAGCTCGTTTCGCGTGAATGGCGGAGGTAAATTCAAAGCGAATTGCCGAAAGCCGTGCGGGCAGCAGCAGAGCGCCGCAGTTGGGGTGTGGAGCGCGCGATTTATAATATCTACGCTAATAGCAGTGGGCGGTGATATTCGTTTGTGTCGCTTTGCACCTAGCCTTTGCCTAGCCCAAACGACGTTGCTTGTGTTGCATGCCACATCGCAAACTGTTTTGGCGCGCCAGCGATTCAGCGTCATAAATGCTTCATAATCTCGTTGTTTTATGCGAAACTTGGCGTGGCACGCGAACGTGCGCGCCATTACTATTTCGTCTCGTTTCCCGCACTCCACCCTTGCTGACAACCGCCAAAATGTTTTTGTTTGCAAACAAAAAGAAAACGCTCGACAATGGCGCTGGCATTGTTGTTGTAACTATGCAATTGTTAATGTTATTGTGCTTGCCGTTGTTGGCATTGTTATTGTTGCAGCTTTGGCGGTTGTTGCTTGCCACAACAGCAGAATTTAAATTATGTTGCATAGACGCGCTGCGACAAGCGGTGGCGCGTTGCTGTTGCGGTAAGTAGCGCGGCGCTGCGTAGCGCGGTCACTGCTTGAGTGTGTATGCTACTTTGTGTGAGTATGTATGAGCGTGTGTGTGTGTGTGTGTACACTCGCACCACATTAAAGTTGCAGCATATCCTGCCAAAAGCGCTCTTCGTTTGTGTGTGTGCGCGTTTGTGCATGTTGACTTGTACCACTTTCGTGCTGTTGCACGTTGCTTTGCTCTGTGCCTCGCTTCTTGACTCACTGACTGACTGACTGACTCGCGCTTTCACTAGCGCCCTAGCATTCAACTCGTGCGGCTCGTCCTTGCACGCGAGTGTAAACTGGAGCGCTCCAATTTGCTTTTCCACTTTCCACTATCCAAACGAGGTTTCGCCTTGTTGTCTCTTTGGCTTTCATTGTTTTTGATGTTTTTGTGGCATGCAGTGCATACAAGATGCCACCACGCAGCACACCGCAGTGAGAGTATTCTTGTTGTTGACGCCCATTATCTACAAGGCGAGTTCGCAATTCTACTGCCGCTCGCATTTTTATTAATTTTTTTTTTGCTTTCGTCGTACGTGCAACATGCAAAGCATAGCACGCCACATTCAATTGAATGCCTACTGACTACTGCTGCTGAAGCGCACGCGCTAATCTGTGTGAACCAATTCTTGCGTATATTTTTTGCAAAGGTGCAACTTCGTGGCATGGAGCACCACAAAAGTGGCAGGGACCGTTGTGTACGCACACTCGTGCGGTTGTCTATGGAAATATCCGCGAACGTAGTTTGCCATATATTTACACACCAATTAAAAAGTATAACCACAGCACTTATGGCATTCATTTATATTTTAATAAATTTAAAAATATTTTTCAATTCCAATAAATATGGGTTATTCCTTAAGCAAAACCATAAAAGTTCATATTTTCAAATTTGTACAAAGTTTAAAAAAATTTATAAAATATCGAAAAAAAAATGTGAATTATATTTAGAATATTTTTGAGCACACAGTTTAATGGTCCATTCAATATTAGTAGAATAAAATGCACTTTTGAAGTAACTTCAAATTGCGCTTGATTTTTGAACAAAAAAATTCTGGCGCTCTTCGACAACTTTCTGCAAATAACAGATGCTCGAAGTTTTTTATACGAAAACAATTACGCAATATCGTCAGTAAAAGTATAGCGTAAAAGTAAAGGAAGTTTTCAGCCAGTTAAAAATTGAACATTGTTATACTAAAATAGAGAGAACAATAAACCTGCATCCGAAAAAATTTCTAAAATTGTTTTGAAAAAAATGTGTACTACTAACTCAAAAATATTCAAATATTTTTAAGTTGGAAATTGTTTATGTCTTTATTGTCTTGAAGTATGCAACTTTGTATTTTCGTTCATTTTTATATACAAAACAAATTTAACTGACGTGAAACGAAAATTTAATTTTTTTTTTAATTAACTGTGAATTTACAACTTACGCTTGATTGATTCTACAAAACAAGGTACTAAAATATTTTGCGATTTTTTTTTTTATTTTGAAATTTCGATTAGTTTATTTTGAATTGTAATACATTTCGCATAGTTTGTGATTTATGTTCATAGGATTTTTATTGTATTTAACTTAAAAAATAATGAAAATAGAATAAAATAAAAATAAATTTAAAAATGTTATCGCTAAGTCGGTGCGGTTATAATTTTGAGATGGAGTGTAGTAATTACGCTTGCAGCGTGCAACGTTGAAACCTTAGAGCAAAATGTCGAGCGTTGCATGTCTAACATGTTTGCATATAGTTCGTGTATGTGTGTATGTGTGTATGTGCGGATAACGGTACATCAATGACTGGTTTCTCGCACCTAATTACTCGCCAACGCGCCTTTCCTCCGCTTATACCCACTAACATACATTTAGGCGCGCATGCAATGTTTTCATATGTTTTGTAATTTGCTTTTCTTTCATTTTTGTTTTATTTTATTTTTTATTTTTATTTTTTGCTTTTGTTTTTGCTGTTGCTGTTGCTGTTGCTGTTGCTGTTTTCATGCGCAGTGACACAGTTTGGCGACGAAGTGTCAAGTGTCGCGTGCTCGCGCGCCAAGTGCACTCGCCGCTTGTAATCCAATTAACAAATGCGGCAGTTGGCCGCACTTGGCGACAGTTGAAACTTTAAAAGCTTTTAAATTTGCATTTTAACACTTTAACATTTAACATTTCTCTAATTGAGAGAAAATTTATAAAATATTGAAATTGAAAATATGCAAATTCTTTCTTTATTATTTAATGTATTTTCGTATTGGCTACGAGTTTTGAATCAGATTTAAAATTTGCGGCTATATTGAAATTTGCAAAAAATAAACACTGCTCTGGCTTTCAATTTGGTATTTTCAATTTTTTTTGCAAATACTTTGGATAATTTTTGCTTAAGGCTCTTTTTTCTTAACCGCTTATTTAAAATTTTACGTTTTATTTACAATTTAATATCAATCAAAAAAAATTTTTTCTTCATTTCTTTAGTTTTTTTATTTTTGTAATATTCATATATGTTGATATATAATAACAGATTCTTTGAATTGAAAATTCAGTGTAACATAGATATAGCGAATTTATATCTCACAGCCAAATTTAACGTAATTTTTTATAAAAATGTAGATATGCACATATTTTGCTCCTAATTAAATAAAATTTGCGTGAATACATTTTTTAAATATCACAAAATTTCATATATATATTCAACTTATTAAAAGATATGTTAGTTTTTTTTTTTTGAGTTCACAGTTCGTAGCCAATACAAATTTATTACAATAACGAGCAACTTTATAGTCGTCCTTTTTACTTTTTTTTTTTAATTTTTACTGACTAGATTATTAAAAATATTTAAATAATATGAAATCAGAATCAAGTTTCTTTAAAATATTCTTGTGTTCATTTCGAATTTTTATAACGTGGTCGGAACACTTTTGCGCATCAAAACGATAGAGATTCGATATATCAGTGGCTTTTTGAATAAAATATATTTTTTTCGGCAAAAAACGCATTCTATTTTACAACATAATCTTCTTTAAATTCTGTACACTTAGTCCAGCGTTTTTCCATTTTTTTAATTGCTACCAAATAAAAGATTTTCTCAAGATTCTCAAAATAGGCGTTAGTTTCTGTGATGACCTCTTCATTTGACCTAAACCATTTACTACTCCGCCATTTCTGAGATGCCTACAGCTTCAGTCAGCTCTTTCATACTCGGGTCGTGCAATATCATTCCATTGATTTTGTCGACGATTTCTGGTGTAACGATCTCTTTTGGGCAACCTGAACGTTCGGCGTCACAACGGAACTCATCAAACAACTTCTTAACCATTGCAATTGATGGTGCAGTGTCTCCATAGTATTTATCAAGGCTTTCCTTGGTTTCGGTGATAGTTTTTTTATGCAAAAAACAATGCATGATCAGCACACGAAATTCACTTTTTTTCATTTTTGTTCAAAGTCCAAATGTTATCTGCTTTAAATGGCTGTCAAACATAAAATAAATGACTCAGATTGCTCAAGATTTCAGAGTCTTTTAATACTAGACGGCAATTAAGGGCAGCAGTGATGAATTTAAAGATTTTGCGAAGGGAAACTCAAAAAGTCACTGAATTATCAAACCGCCCTCGTATTAAAATATGCATTCTTTCTTTGCACTTTTAATTTTTTACCAACGGACATTGTTTAAAAAAGCCATCGACTAAATGTCTACGATTGTCGCTTTTTTTTATTAAATTGTTTCGTCGTTTTTTTTTTACCAAATCAGGCGACATAAATTTGAAGGACGTCCACACAAACGAGTATATCAATACAAAAGTTATTTGTTGCAAGTTGCAAAGTTGCCACGCTGTCGCCTATAAACTTTATTTTGCGAGAACAAAAAAACATGAACTAAGTATTTATTATTTTCACTTCTGTATTCCCGCTTGTTTGGCGTGCAGCTCTTTTTTGTGTTTTTTTTTTTTTTTGTTGCTAAAAAGTGAGTGAGTGCTTGAGTATGTCCTCGAAACTTTGCCAAATGCCAAGCGCAAAGAAAGAAGCGACTACTTCAACGAACGAGTGCACAACTAACCACAAACGAATGCAATAAAGTTGATAAAGAAAACGAAATTAGGAAGCCACGAACAGCCCAATCTCCGTTGCACAGCTTTGATCCAAATCGCACGTGGAGCACTGCCATTCGCCTTCAGCACCATTTTGCCCCTTTGGTATTTTGCAACACATTGGCTGCCACTTGGGGTAGCAAAGGATGTGGAGGGGGGGGGGGGATGGTTGGGCAACACACTAGCCATGCCAAGTTGCCACAAACACAAACTGTGGCAAGCAAAAAATGTGTCGTGCGGCACCAAATCTCACTCGCTCTTTATCCCTCTGCTCTGGCTGCCTTTGTGCGAGTATTTCAGCACGATTGTCCTCGCTCATCGACTGTCGGCACGCTTGCACGTTTCCCCACCATTGAATTTGCTTTCTATTGGCGACCGAATGTCTGAAATAGTCGAAATAAAAAATGCATAGGAAAAACAAAAAAGAAGCCAAAGAATGGGTAGCGAGAAGCAAGCAAGGCGGATTCCGGCTTCGAACACAAAATGCTTGCATTTTTCATATATTTCACTGGCGATAGCAACAACTGCAATCAAATTGAAAGCTGATTCAGATACTTTCAAATGCCAATGCTGCTGATGCTGCTGTGTTTTAGTTGGTGCAACCGATATATTCGTTAGAGCGCGGCGAATAGAAGCGAATTGAGTTACAAAGCACAAACGACAGATCCGATTGCAAATGGCAATAGCAAAGGAATTTCGAAATTCAATTCAAATATTATGTTTTATGTGGCGACGATTGCTAAACGCCGACCCTGACACGCCGCGCCGGACCAACGACCATAGCATACACACTCGGATGTACTTACTTGCATACAAACGTACATTTGTACATTTTTACATTTGGTGGTCATGCTGCTGTGCATCACCCAGTGTAGAGGACAGCCGCCACCGCGTGGGCGGACAAGCAATACGGACTCTTTCACTTAAAATGGACAGCATCTCAGCAATGCAGTCAACAAAAATCAAATTCAGCTACCCCAGCAAAAAAAATTAGTTCCGCCATGTTGCGGTTAGCATGTCACAAACTTTGCCAAAAAAAACTGGCTGGGCCGCACCACAGATCTATTGCCAATTTCGCAAAATTTACTTTTATTTAATCTTTTTATTTTTGGAAAAAAGTGCAGTTCACTCTCTACCAAGGCGAAATCATACAAGGTGGCAGCACATCGCCAATAACAATTTTTTTTTTTTGTGAGTTAAGATGTCGAGGCATTTAAGAATACTTATTTTATTACTTACAAAGCGCTCCCTTTTTCTTAAAGTGTTCTTCGCAAATATTGCACATTAATATATAAAATAACGAAATTGTATTTAGTCATTTCGTTTTACTGACATCCTTAAACTTAAAGCGAACAGAAGAAGAAGCATTCGCCTTATTTAATGCCATCACCTGTTTTGAATTCCCCATATAAACCCAAATTTCATTTTTATAAATTTAAAATTTCTCCTTTAAAATTTGTTGTTATTTTTTGTATGTAGTTTTGGAGCGCATCAAAAATTTGTGTAGCTAAAAATTACCTTAATTTTTGACTACTTTTTTCTGGTAATTTTATGCAGTTGTGTTGTGTTGCATACTTTCAGGTAGACGATGTTAACTTTTTTGTTGCGATACTCTCTGTCTAATGTGTGTGGGTGTGTAAGTAGCTGAAAAGCTACTTGGAAACGCGATGATCACACCTTTTCGTATTTAAATCACAAATATCATCACTTAATTGCTATATTAATAACGACTACGCCTAAAACATACCGCACAAAGGATTTACCAATTTCCTACAATATATTTTCAATCAAATTTTAGGCGCAGTTGTGATCACAATAATGTTTTGATTACTTTTGTGAAAGTCTTCAAAACATTACTGTTAGGCAAATTTGGTGTCGCCAAAAATGAAATTTTTATGACCGAAATTGTAGTCGAGTAGGTAGTGGTACGTGCTATAACTTGATATGCCGGTGAGTTCGGGGTTCGAATCTCAGTCAGGGCAAACAAACATCCGAGGGTGTTTCTGTCTGGAAAAAGTTTCTCAAAAAATACATCTGCCGTTCGGAGTCGGCACAAAACTGTAGGTCCCTCCATTTGTAGTATAATAAAAAAAACGCAAACCACAAATTGTAGGGGAAGCTCGACCAAACACTGAGCTTTACAGTGGTAATATAAGTATAACATGTATTAATGGTTATTTGTAGTGAGTCAAAAAATATTACCAGAAAATATTTAACATGCATTTTATTCAAAAGCATCTTATATAAAATTAGTAAGAAACAACTTTATCTTTACCGAACATAAGCGCCTTATATTGTATCTCGTAGCAAAGTAATATTTTCGTTTGCAACTGAGAATTTCCGAAATTAAATTTTGCGCTTTAGGCGCTGCTTGCAATGTAAAACTTTTTAATTAATAATTTTATTTCAAATATGCCAAAAGTATTGTATCCTACACTGCTTCAAAAATTGATGTTTTGTAAATTACTACGGTCAGCAGCATGACATATTCGCAGGTTACAATACTACCATAATTAGCACCAGTTCACCTCTTCCGAATTGCCCCATTTACATATGAATATCATTAAATAAAGTAAATCGCTAACAAAAGTGCATACACCTAGTAAGTAAGTAAAGTTTGCTTTTAGTAAAAAATTTAAAACAACTTCAGAGCAACGCATAAATCCTTAATGCACCGAGGCAAACGTGCAAAGCTCGTTTTTATTTCGTTCTTCCGGCCAAGGTTAAGTGCTTGCTGTCATTTATTATTTACGCCTCTACGACATTGCATTCGTTGTTGTTGTGTTTTGTCCTTTTCCCTTGCGCTAAATTTTCTGAAAATTGCAATGTGATGGTCATGTTGCAACACAAGTGGACGCAGCCTTGCATGCAGAGACACTTTTGTGCGAATCATGCAAATCACACAAAGGACTCTACAGCAATTCGGTGGCATTTTCTCTTTTATTATTATCGTATGTTGTTTCTCCACTTATTGTCGCACATTGCTTGAACACAGCTGTTCTCTGCGCCTGTGTGTAATGTATGTATGTATGGCAATGTGGTGGCGCCTCTAAGATACCGCATGCCACATAGTTACTTGGACCGCAGTGGCATTTCGAAACACTCCAAAAAAAGTGCGGCCATAACACACCGAACTAGACATACGAGTACATAACATATGTATGTGCACGCGTATGAAAGCTACCTGCCTCAAAGTTATATAAATAGAAAAACAGTATTCTCCCACACGCGCTTTGCTGTCGCACAAACACGCACCTTGACACCGATTGGCGCCAGGCAGCAGACACTTTTTGCACGCCACTTTTCCCATTTTCAGCTTTTTCGCAATTTTGTTTTCTTTTGTGTGCGTGTTTGCATGTGTGTGTGTGTGTAGTTAGTCTGAATTGGTGAATGCATATTTTTGGATTTTTCAATTTGCGAACGAATAGCTGCCACTCGCTTGCTCCCTCCACGCTCTTTGTCCATCGCAGTAACCTGGCGGTACCAGCACCAAAATGTGAAAGTGATGAAGGTTGCAGTGTGTTGGTATTGTTGTTACATTTTGGAACAGTGCTGACGACGTCCAATTTGCTACACTGTTTTTTTTTTACTTAACAGCCGAGTTTGCAATCGACTGCCTTCCTTTCCTGCACGAAATATTTCACTTTGACACTATGCAGCCTCTGTTCAGGAAATCACGAAATTTAAAAAAATCGCAGTTTGGTGAAAAAATTGCCTTTTGCTAGGTTCTACCTTTCTTCAAGATTACTTAATGACTTTTCAGTTAAAATATTGAGTTTGGAAAAATTATAGAACATTCAAATTCTATGTATATAGAAAATAAACGAATTTGTTTGTATGTAAAATAAATAAATTTGTCCGCTTTTATTAAATAATATTTGACGTTCTTATTTCGTCTGCAAAGCCAAAGCAATTAAATGCTGAAGCTTTTTTTGTGCATATTTGGATTGACAGTTCGGACTTTGCAACCCTTTTTTCATAAAGATAATTTTTGTTTAATTAACGATTTGTTCTCTAGCAAAACCCATAACATTTTCAATTTCAAACTTTGTACATAACAGAAAAAAACAATCAACAAAATTTCTTAAATATTTCTAACTTTTTTTCTAAGAACTGTTAAATTGTTTTATGAATAATCTTGTAGCCTTTTAAAAGTGATTCTCACACTAATTCAGTACAACAACGGGATCAATTCAAGATATTTCGGGACTAGTTCTGGACCATTTTATTTAATTTATTTCGGAAACAATTAAGGACCATTTCGGGAAAATTTCGTAATAATGTTCGGACTAGTTCGAGTTCATTTCGAAATCTGTTCGAGATTATTTCAGGACAATTTTCGCACTAGTTCATAACTAGTTTCGTACGGTTTGAGACTATTTCAGGACCGTTTCTGAACTACTTCTGGTTCATTTCGCGTCTAATTCAATTTCAGAACTAGTTTATGGCCATTTCAAGGCAATTTTAGTAATATTTCAACACTGTTTCGAGACCATTTCGGGACTAGTTCTGTTCAATGAATTCTGGACTATTAAGGACTAATTCAGAATTATTTCGGGATTAATTCACAACTTTTTGAGGTACATTTCGGTAATAGTTTATGACCATTTCGACACTATTGAAATGTTTCTCAGGACGAGTTTGGGAACATTCCGAAACTGGTTCAGAACTATTTTAGAAAAGTTCCATAACTAGTTTAGGATAATTTAAAGACTAATAAGGCACCATTACGATTAGATCATTTCAGTATAAGTTTGCAACGTTCTCGGAACAACTTTTGGGTCAAATTTTCGATCATTACTGTGCACCATTTTCGCAGTAGTACTGAAATTAAATAATAATAAAATGAAATAAAAATCCGAATACCGTTCGCTCTTCCGGTAGCAATGAGGCACGCCACCGATTGTTTTTTTTTTTGCCACAAAAGACTATGCACAAAAATTATTTGCACAAAATAAAAACCGCATGCCACTAATTGAAGAAGCATCTCGACCAAAAATTTAGCTGTGCTGCATTGAAAACAGAAACGCTGCAATTGCATCAAATACTTGTTTAATATTTTTCGATTTTAACATGCACTTCAGTTTTCAATTCAAGCCAATGGCGGCTACGGAATGGCACGCAACGCTTGGGGAGTTTCAACAATTTATGGCATTTAATACAAACTCAACTAAGTAGGTAATAAAAAGCAGAGCATTTAGTTTTGAATTCCTGCAAATTGAATAACTCTTTACAGCGATGAGTGAACTACTCACTTTGGTGTTTTACTATAAAAGTCGAATGATTGAAGTCTTTTCAACGACCAACCAATTAAAGTTGGCATGAAGCGCATACGAAATTTTTCTTCATCAAATTAGTGCATACAACTTTATTATATTTAACATTTGGATTCCTAGCTTAATATGTATTTTTCTTTTTTTTTTTTACTCTTTCAGGTGCCATTTGCGGCGGCAACTGCTGCACGAACGCAACCGAATTGGAGCTGAGGCAAAAGTCCACCAATGAATTTGAACGACTGTTGCATCATCACACCAAAAGTCTACGCGGCATACTCGTCTCCACGGCGAGTTTATTTCAAAGTGAGTGAAATTTTGAAATTATTTTGGGTTTAATAAATTTCTTTAGGTTTCTTTTTAATGTGTATATATGTAGAATACTTTTCAGAGAATTGAAATTCATTGTGCGTGCCGTGCCGCTGGTTTCATGCACCAGCATCATAATGAATACCGACCAAAAACTGTTATATAAACTGACGCATACATTCAAATGTACGAGTATGTACATATGTGTATTCAATAGAAAGTGCTATAAGAGTTACATATGTGCAGCAAAAAAAAATTAGTCAAGTTTTTGATTCTTTATGCAAATTTTGTGCGCAAAATTCTGGGCAATAAATCAATTCAGCCAATACCAACAAAACGTAAAATTATGACTTCCTTTCCTGGATATTCTTACGAATTAGGCAGCACGCTTCCACGTCCTCTTCTCCGCTTTGCGTTCAACGCATTCACAGCTTATACTATGGCATTGGCAAAAAAAAAATTATTTAAAATATATTCAATGTTCGCACTTGCCATACAAATTCAAATAATTATGCTAATTTCGTGCCGCTGCTGTTTTTCTTCGATTAAAAAAAAATTTTTTTTTTTTGTGCTAATAAAGCATTTGCGAAAATACATATTAAATCATAATACACTTTGGTAATGCATAATAAAAACAACATTCATAAATAAAATATTCGCATTTAATTTTCTACGTTAAAAAAAAGAGTTATGAAGCGAGCGTTTGCGCAATGCTTGACTTCGCTTGTGATTTGAATGAATAAAAATTCTGTACGCGTGTGTGATGCGATTTGATTTGATGAATTGGGATGTTTACTGCAATCGTCGGTTGGTTGGGGTTGACGTGCATATTTACCATATAGTATTTTGACCGAATTATCATAGCCATTAATATTTTATTTACGAATGCAGGCATATGCACATACATACATACATACATTCATACATACATACATAGATACATACATTTGTGTTTTCAAGTTTATGGGCGCAATAATTCAATGAATAATTGTATACTTGAGCTTGCAATAAAGCTATCATTAAAGTGATTTTAAAAGCAAGTTTGGAATACGAAATAAGAGTCAGAAATAAAAGAGTGATAGAGAGTATGAATTGGAAAAGCGATTCCCGTGATTTCTAGTTTAAACATGACACACAGTTTGGAGCGCTGTGGAATGGATGAAAGTGGAATTTGAGGGTGAATAAAAATCTTACAGACATTTGGTGGCAAATACTTGCCCTCAAAACAGCTTGTGAAGAAAATAATACCATTTGATTGGTGCGTCAAAAATGTATCCTTAGTTTTAATTTGAACCAAAAACTTATGTATGTAAATATTTTGTCTGATAAAAACTAAAATTTTAAAAATTCCCAGCTCTAACTTGAAATTCCATGTGAACAAATATAACCATTAATTTAAAAGAAATTAATTATTGGAATTATTAATGCACATGGAACTGGCGATAGAGTTGAAAATATTTATTTAAACGTATCAACAAAAAAAAATCCATATTATACTGGGCACGCACATTCAATGATAAATGTCATAATATTTCATTTTTGGTGTGTAAGCTTCACGCCATTTGTAGTATTTTCAAAATAATAATTGTTAATTTTTTTCCATTTCTATTAAAGCGCGACATTCTTCGTATTCAAACAATATTATTTTTTTTCTTTAATTGTAAAATAAATATTTACACCCACACCCAGCTGTTATGCAGAATATCTTCAAAACATGTATGTACATCACATGTGCATGTTTACTTATATTCGTGTATATGTAAATATGTATGTGCATACCAGAACGTTTTCCTATGATTTTTCATTTCAATGCGCATTGTTTCGAGGCTTTGCTGCACGCAAAGTGCTCTGTCCGCCATTAGTTCGTTCTTCGAAAAGTGAGGCATGCACTAAAAAAAAAAATTCAACAATAATGCATTGCATTCTTCATTCGCCCGTCCCTTTGTTATTTTATGCTAATTTACCATTCTTTAAAAATTTGAACTATTTTTTTATTATCTAATTTTATTACATTTTTCTATGTTTATTTACTTAGTAATCTTCCGCTAAAATAGGGATGGGCAAATGAAAAAAATATATCGATATATATCGATATTTTAAAACAATATCGAATAATATCGGTATATGCATTGTAAAAAATATCGATATTTCGATACTGAGGAAGCTTGAATATTTTAATTAATTTTAACTAAATATTTTAAACCAAATTTTAAAGAGAACCGGTGTGATTTGACGACAATTCACCCATAGCTCTATTGGGTTTGATTTTTTTTGTGTTTATAATCTATAAAATTATAACACGCTCTGTTTTTTGAGACCTTAAAAAATATTGAATTTGATTATAATTTGGTAACCAGTTTTGTAAAAAAAAAATGTTGAATTGTAGCAGAAAATTAAGTTTTTCATGTGGAAGTTATAATACGTATTATCGATTGCTTTGACATTTTGGATAATTTTTCTTATTTCTTGATATGTAATTGGTTTTGTAAAAGCGAGAATTTGCATAAGTTTTTGTAAAAATTGTCAAGTATTTGTATAATGAAACATTATTAGTAAGTGAAATAGAACTTTGACCGAAAGACACGATAAAAAATTTTATTGGCAAGAAAAAAAATCCGTTTTTTGATAAAGTATCAAAAATAGTGGACTCTGAAGATTTCCTCTATATCGTTCGATAATCTGTGCAAATTTAAGTATTTGACGCTGCACCATAAAATCATAGAAGAACTCCCATTTCTCAAAAGCCGCCTTCAACCAACTCGATCGTCTCGTCAACGTCGATTTTTCGGGTTCTCGGCTCGCTTTGGAGTAAGCTAATTTTATATTCAATACAACCTATGGATGTTGTATTCAAATAATAATAATTATAAAGACTAAAGGAACTCCATGGACCTGTATATTTATGTTTTTTCCGTTATCAGTTAGTACTTTTTTCGTAAAAATCCCGTCTTCAGTGCATTTATGCTCATAAGCATTATGAATTACCTTCCGTTTCTTCATGAACCAATTATTGGAACTAAACTAAATTAATGTGGGAAAGCCAGTAAGGTTTTACTTTTACCAAAGAATGAGTTAGTAGCTGGACAAACATTGTTCTGTTGCTGGTACGGTTTGAATGCATTTGCGTCATATTTGAACATTTAACATTACTTTCTAAATTTGTCTCTTTAAATTTTGGCATTCAAAATTCGTACTGTGCGCTTTTCACCACCAATTTAAACACAAATTATTATTTTTTTTTGTCAGTTTTCATATAAAATTCATAATATTCCAATCATTGTGGTTAAATTTTAAGTAAATATCTTCATTTATTTGTACTTTTTCCTAAGAACGACATTCTTTTATACCCGTTTCTTTAATACCTGCTAAATACAACATTGAGCTAAGGGCGTTCAAACTGGCGCTGCTGTTACAACGTACAACATCTTTTATTATTCCATCATGGGTGACAATTATTATTACTTTTTCCAACAATATATTAAATTTGATTCGCCATGCTTCGTGAATTTCTATTTTTTTAAGAAATAAATACTTGCAATTAATTCTCTCTCTAAGCTCATATCTAACCTACATATTCGTGCTGTTGCTCCTCAAGTTACGAGTATATACATACATATATAAATATATGACGAGTATGCCACTAGCATTCATAGATGACAATGAAATCTTTGCCTAATTGCCATCTGCTATTTGTTCTCATTTATTGCTCGCCTTGCTATTTTTGGCAACTGTCTTCTATTTCTAATTTCTGCGTATATTTCCAAACTCACATAACTAAGTACATACTCGTCCATTTGTGTTTACTATATATATATATGTTTATATGTCTATGCATTTGCACATCTGTGTTGCTATATTTACGTATAGGGTGTTTTTTTTAGATATGTGGTTTTTAAGTAGAAATAACACGCATATAATTTAATGCTACGGCCAAGAAGCTTTATTAAGCTTTATTTTAAAGATATGAGTTTGCCATTACGTTTTAAATAAAAATGATTTCGGACCAACTCCGAAAAAAAGTATTACCTCATTGAAAACCACACGTCTAAAATAAACACCCTTTGAACGCGTATAAAGAAGAGTATGAGTCGTGCTTGAATTGTAATCATCATCTGAGATGATGTCATAAATTAATTAATGGAATTGAAAACTGATTAATGCTTTGATGACTCCATGTACAACTCGTCAAGCATATCCCCTCCAACCTCTTCAAGTGACCTAAATGCATAAAATTGTACACAATACTTCATACGAATCGTTCTGAGTGCGGGAGTTGCCTCATTTTACTTCAAAAGAATTCAGTGTCAACAAATTCTGTTAAACTACTGATGTCATTTATTTAATTTTTTTTTTTTATTTAAAGCGTTGTTGTTATTTATTTAATGATTTTGACAGCCAAACGGATTGTGTATAAATTAATATTAAGCAAAAACATTTTATTTAATTTGAAGAATGACCAAAATATGTATATTGAACTAAAGTGTAGTGATTTTGATAGTTCAGTCTTTTAAACTAATATTTTGTTAGTTCGAGAATTGATAATTATTGTTAATTATCAGCTTTGATGTGAGAGTTAGCAAAAATTCAATAAAAATTGAGAGTTCACTTGGAGGCGAAGTTACTAGTTTTTTCTGAAAATTGTTTGCTAGCAGCAATTTACCTGCAGGAAAACAGCTGACCGCAAACAGCTGATTGTATTTTAGACAAACAAGAAAACTGTGCTTGAGAATTTTAAAAGTGAAAATGAAAAAATATGAGTTATTTTTTCGTTTCATTCCATTTTAAATAATTGGATGTGAATAAAAAAAATGCAGTTAGCTGTTCGCAGTACTTGCAATTTCTGCAAATTTTGCGTTCGAGTGCTTTTTTTTTTGATATTTTTCCATTGTACGTAACGTTCTTGCAAGTCGCTGGAAGTCAATTGAACCAGCAACTTCTAAAGTCAAATGATAAATAACTTTGAACCCTTTTAAAGTTGGAACTTTGCATTTTAATGAAAAGATCAATTGTGTTCTGTGAGATAGTTTCGCATTTGATGTTTTGATTTTTAAAACGAGCAAAAACAACTGCATTCAAAATGGCATAGCTTGCCGCGTGTATTTATTTATTAATTTTTAAGAATCTTCACTGAAAATTCACTTCACTCTCCGACATACACCATACAAATCTGTTTTAAACATTGTAGAAAACTAAAAAAAATTCAAAAAGTTTTAATAAAGTTTTTCAACTTTTTTCTAAGAAGTGTTAAAATCTTTTTGAGTATGCAGTTTTTTAGCCCATTCAATTTTAGTCTAACAATGTTAAGGTTTCAAGTGTCTAGGGATTACCGTTGATTTAATAGAATTTGTTTTTTCCATATAAAAATAAAAGTTGCTTATGAGGCATTCCATACTATTTCAATGAAAAATCTATTTTTTTTTATTTAGATTTTCTTTTAAATTGACAGAAAAAGTCATCAAATATGACAGAATGGGAATTAGAAAAAAAAACAATTTTTTCAAAAGTTATGCCACCATTTTAAAAATGTAAGGTGTCGCATCGCGTTGCTTGTTACAACTTAGGGCTTATTAAAAATATGAGCTTAGCGAAACACTTAATTTTATTAGACATTGCTTTACGAAAAAACTTAATACATCAGGCCTTATAAGGAGACACCCTTTAAAAATTGGTCAGTTTATTTTTAGATATATGTACATACGTTCTATCACACAAATTAAAAAAATAAAATTTTAAATTGTGCAAACATGATTTTTCAATAAATTGTTATTTTTTTATTAACAAAGCTATACAAAATTTTACTTAAAAAAAAAAAGTTGTTTATAAATCTCTGACTCTTTGTCTACAAAAAAGTTTTTTAATAGACTCTAATATTTTGCGAGCTATGAACTGATAAACAATGGCTTACATCGAGACACCTTAAATTTTTAAAGTCGCATAACTTTTGAAAAAAAAATTTTTTTGGCTCTATATTGCGTTTACAGATATTTTAGGACCTCCTCTGCTACATATCGAAAATTCCCCCAAATTATTTTTTGACCAATTAAAATAGTGTGGAATGCCTTTTTTTCGTTGTATGGAAGCAAATGTGGGAATCGAATACGGGTTCGATTTCCAGTAAAGTCTGACTCATTTCGGCTATTTCTGACAAGTTAATTTTTTCTCTACCATTCTACGAAAAATTGAAGTAAGTACTTTGAAATTTTGAGCGGCCTTTAAATCTTTTCTGATCTCAAGAAATACTGCGTATATTACCCGGTGTGGAACAATTTTGTCATAAAAATTTACAGCTTTACTCTTTCTCCATACATTATTTGACCACCAAATAGACGACAGTGCTTTCATGTGTCCTAAATATTCCCTTAATTATCGAAATAATAGATTAAACATGCTGTGATGACTTCGTCGATTATCGTGCCAAAGTACTAAATGCGTTAGTTTTCTTTCTTAAATGTGCTAAAAAAAAATTTAGCAGAAAAAGAATAAATTTTCAAAACTTCCAAGTCCTCTGTTGATATTATGAGAAATGAATCGGCTTTTGGGCAAGGTTTAACATGAATATTGAACTTTGGTTTTAGACGTACGAATATATATTCGAACATATTCGAAATTTGTTTTAGGCCAGAAACTTAAAAATCATTTTGGTAAATAATGGACAACCTATGAAGTAAAGAGTCGCTGGTAAAGCGAAGTTGCCACGATCCTAAGCCAAGTTGCGCCACTTCGAGTAGTTCTCGATAATTTGTATTTTATTATACAATGGGACACACTTACACATTTGTAAAGAAATAACAAATTTTTATTACAGCAAACAGGTATACCGAAGCGATTGTTTATTTGTTGCACTACGACAAGGAGTGATCTAAAAAAAAAAGTTTATTGCAAAGCGTACAAAATAGCAGCAAAACGCCAGTGTTGAAATGAAGTTCAAAAATATGTTTATATGTGTGGATGTATGTGCGTATGTGCAACTAATGCATGCGTTTAGCGCGCATAAAACGTGCAACAATGTGGTAAAGTCAAAGACGCGAATATGCACACAAAATGCTGTGACACGCCCAGTTCACCATTTTAGTAGCCAAATAATGCAGTAAAAAGTTTTTTTTTTGTTTTTTGACACACAACCCACCCGAATAAGTAAGTGAAATATTTTTCGAAACTCTGCGTGAAACATTCAAAGCCTTTCAACAACACACTCAGCACACTTTCGTGCCAACACTTTTTCAACTAAAAACTGAAAATGGAAGCATAAAAAACTTTAAAGGAGGGCGTGGAAAAGTTTTGCAAATGTTGCCTTCCGCTTAAGCTGTGAAACGTGTAAAAAAGCTAAAACTATCGCTTAAAGCACACGCACTCACACACACACACACACAACTTCATCTCATGCAGTGCCTCTCGCCATTTTTCGTGCATTTTTCTGTGCAATTCTACTCGGCGTACAAGAATAATAATAATCATTACAAAGTGTGCGTACAACAAACAGCAAAGCAACAAAAGCGTCAAAGAGCAATAAAACGAATTATGCAAAAACCGGAAACACTTTGTAGCAGCGAGGCTCCCTCCGCCACTGCCTCGCTGCTGCCGCCGAGGAGCGTTTTGAGGCGTTTTAGTTTAAAATATAGACGACCCTTTTTAATTCGCAGCTGTACATACAACGAAAAGAAAAGCCTACGAATAAGCGCTGGAGAAAATAATAGCGTAACTTTTGATGCAAACTGACACACATACACATACATATGTACAGTTATATCATATGCATGTACGAGTATATGAATAATTTAAACATTCACAAGCTATGCTTTATGAGGCTGCCTTAGCCCGCCCGCCCAACATTCGAACTGCCATGACAGTCTCGCAATGATTTCTGCTGCAACGTGAAATATGCAAAAATATTAGCATTAAGTGTATGAAATGTGCAATTTCCTGCCTGAATTTAATACACATTGCCATTCTGTAATTGTTTAGGCGCAGTTGTGGGCATCGTTTGATTTTTATTTTTTTTCGCGCGTCATTACGCATACGCCGTGTGGTGCCATTTATTAACGGCACTGCAGCATTTGCATCTGAATTACTTGAATTCCTTCATTAAATTGCAGCAGTGCGCTTATGAGATGCTTGAACTGAGAATATCTTGTAATGAAGAGTGAATTTGGTTGGAATGAATTTCTTTAAAAAGTTTGTGTCAACGAATTTAAAACGTTCATGGTGGGGAACAGACGAGACAGTGAGTCTTTAGTGTTCATTCGCAGTGATATCAAAACCTTATTTTTAATACTAAAATATGCAAAGATATGGTGAGCTTTTCAGGTAGGTAGAGGAACCACGTAGAGAAGGCAGATTTTAATATTAGAAATCTTCTGCGAAGTGCAGGCAGTTAAATTCATTTGTAAGAAAACATAAATTAAAAAATTTCAGGTGTTCACCCGACAGAGATTTAAGTAGTGCAACCAAAGTATTTTCCAAAGCCAGAATACGCAGAGTGCTGAAGGTATTCAGAAGACCTTTCAGAACGTAGTAAACACTCCTTCGCTTTTGTGTGAAACCCACCAAAGAAGTTGTTTCGAGCTTTTAAGGAATCTTCTAAAACTCCTCAAAAGACCTTCGATGTTGTTTGTGCAAAAAATATAGTCAGACGTCGGTAAATCTTTAGTCTCTTTGAACTCTTAAAATCTCCAAAATTCCAATCGCGATTTTTAATAAATGCGATTCTTGCTTTTTCATCGCTAAAAAATTTCCAAGAAAAACTCGAATACTTTTATCCACCGCAAGCGTCGCTGTGGTAATTAAAGTGAAATGTCAGCTTTTGTTTAAATTTATGGCACTCGAGTATTTATCTAAAATTTGCGAAAATAAATATTATCAAGATGAATGGCGTTGCAAATCGACGGATGCATTTTCTATTTAAGAAGATCGGTTAACTGAAAGTTTTCGATTTCCAAAAGAAATGTTCATATTTATTATTTTTTTAAGGAAGTCACAGCCTAAATGCTGCAAAGTAAATCAAATTGTGGTTTGTGGAATATTTTAAGGTCTCTTGCATGTATGAGCTTATATTTTTGGCTCTTTGTCACCCTTTTATTATTGTAGATTTTCATTCTGTCCGATTAAGTAAATTTTTTCTATTTAATCAAGCATTTCAAACAAACTATAATATAAATATTACTTATTATTTGTTGTCTGATCTTTTTAGCAACTTCTCCTCATTCTTTTAGGAAAAATTGAGATTTTTAGTAATGGAAAATACTACAATCGACATTTTAGCTGCATGAGCGATCGAAAAAGTTCATTACTTTTATACAGTTCATTTTGTACATCGCTAAAGTCTGCCAAAAAAATGTGTGGAAATTGGAAAATTTCGAAGATGTTCAGATATGCTTTCTTATGTCAGAATCGCGAATTTAGTTAAAAATTGATAAAATTAATTTAGCATATTTTGGCGGAGAAGTTTTAGCGAAAGCGAAAACTGGAATCCGGTTACTGGATTCATTAAAATGACTGTGGTGACAATTGTCTGTTGCATAGCGGCCTGTAGGCAACTGTGATAATTTTTGGAAAGTGACAGAGACAAAACCGAAATATTTTCCCCAATTGACCTTCTGATAAAACTAAAGAGCTCCGTCGGAAAGTTCTGACAGTCGAATTTCTTAAATTTGTTATATTTGCGAAAACTCATTAATAACATTTATTCTCAGTTGAATATATTTTAAAATACCTATGCGTTTTTTTAGCCGAGTGTCAGTAAGCTAATCTTAATGTTACGTCAGTCCATCGTTTCAAATTCAAAGATTCCTACAAACAAATAGTTATGTACATACATATATACGCAGTATGTTTAGTGTGTGCATTTGCATCAGTTTCAAATATTTTATTAAATTTCATTGCGCAAAACCCCTGAACTCGTCTGCGATGTTCTCGTTTGACTTAATCCTACTTAAGCGAAATATGCAAAATATGCAAATGTTTATTGGAACATTCGGTGTAGCAATGCATGACCCAAGGCAAGGCGGTTGTGTTGATGATTTTCGTTTTGCTGCTGCCTTGTGCTGTGACTTCATTCAGTGCTTGGCTTATTAAATTTTTAATGAAGACATTTGTATTTAGATATTTGGATACACCGAATTAAGGTGTCAGTTTGTACATTTACTTCTTGCTACATACCTGCCGGTAGGTCGCGTGAGCTAAGGACTAATCAGTTCACCGCTTACTGGCAACCATAACTGGTTACTGAAAACATTATTCAATGATGAATTTAACACAAACATCTCATTGGCTGTAAACAATCAAAACTTATCGCTATTTCATTACATTAAAATCGTAGGCAAGCTCATGATAGCGAACGTTCGAGACCAAGCACCAGTGAAGTTTTCACGAGACTTACCAGGTAGCGTGTAATGCTCTTCAACATTCGTCAACTACCTTTCACGAGTGAAATTACCAAGTACAAGGCATTTTACATACATAGTTTTAATACAAAAATATATGAGTGAGATTGCCGCCTATTTAAAAAAAAAAATGTTTAACTAATTATTTATTTACAAAGATACAAAACGAAACAAAAGTCTACACATTTTGATACAATTTCGGTAAGTTTCTAGTAATTTTATACTCAAAGCTTATCTATTTGTTGTTACAGCTTAAAATATTTCCCTTAAATTTTTGGGGAGTGTTGGTGAAATGAAAATTATTTGCGTACGCCTTTTTCTTAAAAAAAATAAATCTTAAAAAATGGTTGTACCACACATAGCAAAATGGGTACTAGGCCTGTCAATCCCGGGATCCCGTGCCTTTCTCAACTCCCGATTATCACGGGATAAGTCTATTCAAATGCCAGAAAACAATAAATTTAATAGCCATTTGGTTTTTAAATATTGTATCATTCATGAAAATTTCCCTTTCCCTTCAGAACTTTCTATAGTCCGCTATTAAAATAACACTGGAACGTATAGATGCACTCTGCAATTTCGTTTATTATTGTATGTAGTATTGAGGCAGTTAATCAGCAATTAACCGCTTATATGGTAATAAATATGAGAGGTCGGTTTCCATTTGACTTTAATTTACATTTTTTCAAATAAAAATAAACCTCAATGATGAAAAACTGAAAGAGCCAATCGAATAACACACAAAAATAACACACTAAACATACCTTTCAGAGTTGTATTGAAATAAGAAAATTTTACATGAGAAACAAAAACAACAAATTTACAACTGTTGTATTACAATAACACAAAACGACAAATAACACGGCTCATTAACTCCCTAAAGGCTTTGTTTTGCCTTTGCCAAAAAATTTAGGTCCAGGTTGGAGAATAACACACTTGCGACTTTAATCTCTTTAAGATTGCATTTTGATCAAAATAGGAAATAAATCTGCCTCGCTCAATATGGAATGGGTGATGTATTTAATTTTTACTTGATGTATTTCTTTTTTTACTAAATGGTAATATATTAATATTTAATATTGGTTTCAAGCAGTGATTAACAATAATTTTAATTTATGTAGGTGTATTTGCTTTTGTACCAAATATGTATATTTGTACTTGAAGTATAAATTATTTGTGTGTGAAATTTTTGGTTTTTTTTTTGTTCCTGAAAAGACCAAATCGTTCTTCTTTATTATATGAATGTTATTTTGTATACTTCTTTAATACAAAGATTACGGACATGTTAAATTTTTTGACAAATTAAATCAAAATCAAATACACAAATCGATTCTGTTGAGATAAAAAATGGAATAACAATCTACTTGTGAATAACAATCTACTTTTACATATCGCCAATTCTATCCTATAAGAACAAACAAGTCAATGAGGGCTCGCTGGTTACAAATGCACTCCGCAAAAATTGTTTAAGTGAAAAAAATATTGCTCTTTTCAATTTTTTCTCTCAACAAAATATCTAAGACAGTAACATTTTTTGTCCTATTGCTTTTCTCGGTAAACAAAAATAGACGAGTAAATAATTTTTTTATATTCCTGCCAATCCCTTCATGAATATTTACGCTCAAATAATTTTTAAATAAATAAAAAAATTCCAAAAAAATATTAAATCATTTTAAATAATAATGTAAATAGTGTTTCAGTTGCCACAGAGCTTGTCTTTAATTGAATTTTCATTTAAAGAGGATACAAATCTAACCTGTTAAGTTCTCACAATAAAAAAGTTAAGTTTTGTGTTAGCATATAATTTGAGAGGTTCACTTTTCAATTAACAGTGTATTGCTTCAATTGGCAATCATTGAGACACAGTTTTTTCGTTCCTTATAATGAATTTAAGCTTTGAGTTGTTCAAATCTATAATAAATATATAAAATCTTCTATGCCATTTCAATTACCATTTTACGAGATAGTTCACCAACTAATTAAAAGGTTTACGCACTGTTTACCACTAGAGCATTCAATCATTTTTTCTTTGTTCGGAATAAGTCTTTGCACTACACTGTGATCACAAGTCATTTGAACATACTTAACTTTAAATATACTCGAAAAAATAAAGCAATTGCAAAACTATTGTAAAGTTACTCTTACATTTCCAATTCGAGTCAATAGCCCATCACTCGACTTTTTAAGAGTTGGTATCAAATTACCTAATTACAACCCAATTATAACCTAATTATAACTAATAAAAACTTTTTGCTTGATTATGTGACTAATTGCTATACGATTACGACGGAAAAGTCATAATTATATTGAGATGTAAAAATGCAGAGAAATTAATTAAAAGCACTGGAGTGTGAGATTTTCGTCTTAAATCAGAACACCACACTCGTTACAAACCACAAACCATCGTCCACTACCAACCAATCGAAATGCCATCGATACGACGGACAATTGCCGCAAACATTCAATTAATTTCGATATTTTTAATGTACGCGCCCAACTTGATTTGCATCCGTAAAATCCTCGCAGACTCACTTAGAATAGAAGCAACCAAGCGCTGAGTTGTACTGCCGGCACTCTTGGCGCGGACAATGCCACACAGCTGTCGTCTGCAGCGAGTTTTTGCCACAATGGCATCTCCATGATGCTTTTGTGCACTTAAAGGGTCAACGCCAACTATTTAACTTGGCCAGCAACGGGCGCAATGAGTTGCAACTGGACGAGAGTAAATAGTACACGCAAGAGTTTGTGTGCTGGTGTTGCAAGTTCATTTCCACTTGTAGAATTTTTATGAGACTCGCAGCAAATAAAGAACTGTCAGCGAAAAAAGTAAAAAAAAAAAAATAATTGAATCGAAGAGGCTCGGTAAAGTTGTGTCAGCAGCGAGATGGCGAATGACATACGAAACCAGTGGCAAGAATAAACATGAAGGTAGCAAAGGTGTTGCAAGTTCCAATTGAAAAGCCGGCATAGACCTCAGCGCTGGTGACACAAGCAATGCGCTGGTTTTAAAATTGACTATCCAAGTCACCACAAAAGTAGTGATGAAGGGAAACCCAAAAGTCTCGCAGCTTGGAATGCGCAAACAATGCAAAAACAATAACTTGCGAAGACGTGATAGAAGAGAAAATTTTACATACTCGCACCAGTGCAGCATACAAAGCAGAGCGTGGGCGGTGGAGCGCAGAAATGCGCGAGTTGGAGTGAAGCGCACACACACATCCACCAAGTTTATGCCGATCTGCCTGTCTGCGCGGCAAAGGAGTGCCCTGCAAACAACTAACCACACGCACGCGCTTAGAGAAAGAATACCAGAACCTTTGGGAACGCTTGAGAGCATCAATACTTTGCCTCGCGCCCTTGCGAAAATGTACGCCTAAGCTGGACAGCCAGTTAGTCACCCGGCGATCGGCCATTAAAGCGTGGGAATCAGCAAATATTCAGAGCCCAGAGTTTGTGGCAGTGTCTAAGGCTGTGCTTTAGCGTTCAAGTTTTTGGTTGAATGACTAAAGTTCCATTACCAAACAAACAAAGCAAATAAACAAAAATCGAAGCAAAGCATACAAATAAAGAACACTCCTCGCAACAGGCAATAAGTGCTGCTTGAAGTGAAGGAAGATGCAAAAAAATCCGTCATAAGTACACAATGAGTGGCGCAAGAATTGCAAAAGAAGCGCACTGTCAAGAGCAGTGAAACGCGAAAATAAGGAAAAAATTGCGAAAGAGAAAAACGAAAATGCGAAAAAGCGAAAAAAAAACAGAAAAAACGAAAGCAACGCAGAAATAAAAGCGGCTAAATGAAATTGAAATGCGAATAATGAAGTTGAGTTGCTTCGCACGGATTCTAATCCGCAGCAGCAGGAGTAGGCACTTCACGCCGCCACGGCTGCACGACGGATGGATGCGACAACACAGCGCCTTTGTTGCATGCCACAGCACGGCCGTTTCACTGGCTGGCCGCCCGACACACTGGCCAGCACAGCACCGCGCTCCAGGTTATGCAGCCAACTTTGCTACCTTCGTGTAAAGTTCGTCAGAGCGCGCTACTTTTGTACTACTTTTGGCTCTATTTTACTCTTTCTTTTGCGCCTTTTTCGGCAAGATGTGCCAGCGTCGTCAATGGCAATGCATGCATTTTTGTTCACATCTTAGACGCTGTGGCATTTTCGTCTTCTCAAACTTGGTATTCCTATTTCAGTTGCATGGCTGTTATGTTCGCCATGAGATGCGTGTGTGTTTGTGTTTCGAAAACTGGTTTAGGTATTTACATTTGTCGGCTGCCCAGACATTCCATAGGGGGCATTTGCACTTGGTACTTGCTAGTTGTTAGCTTGGTCGCTTGGTGGCAAGCAGTTGTGGCAACCACTCTGCTGCTCAGCTTCAAGCCGACTCGTGTGTTTGCCATTGAAATTGCTTGCTTGCTTGCTTGCAGTGAAATTTCTCAGCAATTCAATTAGATTTTATGTTTAATACTGGCAAGCACCTTGTGCTAGTGGCACCACTAACAACAAAATATGGCACTTTGCAGCATTGCCCGGGCGCTTTGCATTTGCAACACACGTCCACACGTCGCGCCCCAGCTTACTCGGCAAGCCTGTCTTAGCCTCGGTGCAGTGTTGAATCGTTGTTGTATGGCGTACGGAGTACTCTGTGCCCAGTTTAAATGCTTGTAGTTGAATGAAAATTCTGTGCCATTAAATTTTACACTGTGCGGAATTCCAGCATTTTGCTATGTGCTGGAGAGGTGTTGTTAGCTTCGTTTTGTATGTGCTTTCATCGATTTCAAGTGCTTTGCGTGTTTAGCAAGAAACTTCACTGATAAAATGAAATACAAACACTGCTAGTGGCCCGTTCATTTTCTCAACAACTCAGTCCATTTCTTTCTGGCCACCCACGCCGCGGCACTCTAAGTCTCCTCGTCGAGTTCAGAGTTTATTAAAATTTATCTCTTTGACAATTCACCTACTTTCTGCCATTGTTTATTTATTTTTTATTTAAGTGGATTGCATATTTTTATTTAGTTAGTAGTAAATTGAAAAATTACACATTTTGTAATTGTAATGTGTTAAATAAAAAGTACATAGTAGTGCTGGTAAGAAGCAAGGAGTTAGCTTAAATGCTGCTAAAATTCTTGTAAAATATTTTTCTGCAAGCATCTTGTATGTGTACATCGGACAAACTATTCTCCATGTACATAAATATATTGCTGCTGGTTCAGTATTTCTGTGCCACATACATATGTTTACCATATAGAGGCAACATGAGCTAAATTGGTCGTTCAGCTTGCGGCCTTTAACCCCAAAGCGTCGAAGAGATTGCAAATCTTACTATTGTGTACCAATATTGTATGTATGTATGTTTAAATATAAAGGTATTTAGTTTATATTATGTTCTATGTTAAATTGAAAATACCACTTTTTTATATGGCAAAGTAGTTTGGTATTCGGTTATTATGATCGGCTTGATCGAAAATACCAGAGGTGAACTTCTCACAGGTACCTGTCCATTGATACGAATGCAACCGATGAAAGGGGTAAAGTGACTATCGAAATCAAAAACCCGGTGCAGAAATAAGTGTGTTACGCTGTAGTCAACACTGAGTGCCCAAGACTTAAGTATAACTTCCGGCTATCTGCCTTAAGCGTTTGCTTTGCAGTCAGGACTGTTTCTGAAGGCGCCGTACTAGTAATTTCAAGGGCGAAACGCAACTGATTTATTGGCAAAGAATCGAGCGTGCTCAAGTCTCGCAATTTGCGGCTTCACGCAGAGAAAATATTCGCCTGCAAACTTACGCTAGACATTGGCAGTGTAGATGGCACGAATACTTTAATCATTGATGGACACATGAGCTGATCCCAAATATTAAAGAATTACAGTCACGATCCCATTGCAAAGTTAATTTCCATTTAACATAACTGATAACAGAACTCGGTTACTTAAGATTATACTTGAAACGTTTCACTTTAAAGTACTCGACCACTGCAAAACTCGTAAAGAAAGTGTTATTGAGGCTGTCGAATATGTTTTCTTCCTCCCTTTTCTGCTCTCGATTCAAAATGCACAGAAATTTTAAATTATCTACTCTGTTGCAACCATTAAAATATTTTGACTCTGTAACTCATTCCTACGCCCGCGCTGCTCGGAATCTCGTCCATTCCAAAAGCACCAACAAATAATAACTCATTTCAGCCACTAAGACTGCAAAGCGAGTACCCAATGACAGGGCTGTTCGGGATTCTCATTCATACCGACTGCTGCAAGCATCTTTGAAGCTCGTGTTTTCAGATCATCTGTCGAATGCGTGACCCAGCGACCAGGCAGCAAGTAATCTCGGACGCTACTAAAGTCAAAGCAAGTCTTACGGACAGCATAAAGAATGTAACGATCGTAGATCTTAACGCTCAAACACCATCTCACGACAAAATTCTCGACTAACTAGGTACAAATTCTTCAAAATCAAGAGAGGAAAGTAGCATAAACGCTGTTGAAAGGAGCAAACTTTTAAATAGGACTTTTCGGAAGTTGCTCATAAGAGTAAAGCTTCTCACACACTGAAGGCCTAATTGAACAATGTCAATTCAAAAATATAAATCATCGCCATCATTTAAAACCGGGTAGACCTTAAAAGTTTTTGCACTAACTATTAACCACTAAATTTATATAAGTAAAACTGCGAAAGTTTGAAAATTCTAAATGGATGTGAATGTGCACAGCAAGAGCGAATACATTTAAATGTTGCCAACAAATTCAAAGTACCGTTAATGAACACACGTCAAAATTCAATAACTTTTATCTTAATGCTAATATTTTTCAAACTTTATTACACCTAGATCAGCACTAAATACAAGTGTACATTCACACCACATTGCTTTTAACAGCTGCATTTGCTCCTCTCTCTCCCTCGTTCGCCTTCGCCGCTCTCTATCGTTCTCGCTTCCTTTCAACACCTGCATTTTTATATTTCCAACTTACATGTTAATTAATTAATTTACACGAAATGATTTCCACTCGTCCGCAAGTTAATTTAAATATTTTTGCATAGATCCCATAGAAACGTCATAACCATAGAATTGGCCATTTCATTGGCAACGCTAATGTACGGACAGTATAATGGCATAACAGCTTGAACAAGTTATGCCACATGCAGATGGAAAAAGCAGCAGCAGCAGCAACAACAACAGCAACAGCAACAATAATGGCAAACCAATTCATTGCATTTCATGTCATGGCTCACAGACTCTTGAAAAGGAAGTAACAAAGTGAAAACGCTGCAAATTAAAGCATAAAATAAAATAAAATAGAATTATCCCCCCAAACGACACACAGTGGGTTACAGTCACATTTATTCTTTAGAAAAATTAAGAGAAGTTGGCGCAGAGCATCCGTCTTGCGATTGTAACCTTGATGTATGTAAATCAAGCGAAAAACTGCCCTGTCACACAAAACCTAACCTCAAAAACGCCTTTGAAATGCCGTTAAAAGCACACCGAGAAATTTTTTATTTCGCATTTTTTATGTATGGGAAGCCTAGCCTCAAAAAAGTTGCCAAATGAGCAAATTTTTTTGGCAGAAATCGAAAGCTAAGTTTCCGGTCTCTCTTTTTTTTCAGCTAGAAGACCGACTAAACAAAGTTTTTGTGCAACAAAAATGTTAAAACTCGACATTTATAAAAGATCATTTTTATTTGTTTATATTTATGAAAGTATTTATTAAAATATGGACAAACAACAAAAGCAAGTTATTAGAAAAACACAAATGTGAGCAACAACGTTGCTCAGTTGAACAAAAATCTCAACCAATTTTAGTTGCATTAAATTTGCGCTGACTTGTCTTACTTTTCTTTAGCACAAAATCGCCAATTTCGTAAAAAGTTAGAATGATTTTTTCTTAATCAAATAATGCAAGAACTGTGTGTTTAAAAAAACTATTATTTTTTCTTCGCTAAAATCCCACTGTGCGCGAGCACGCTGGAGAAATGTTTTTGTCGTTGTTCATATTTTTGTTGTTCTTCTTGCTATCTCGTTGCATTATCTGTTAGAATCCTTCCAACGCTATTACACAACCATCTCGAGTAATCTTCAAAACTGAAATCTGAATTTGTTTTTTTTTTTCTTATGCAACAACACCGAGTGCGGCATTGCAGCTACCAGTTTGGCGATGCTTTGCATGCAGCCGCCGCAGCAGATGCATTTGCCACGCTGACAACCGATACACAGCTTTGGCGTCTCACCACTGCTAACGATGGCGAAGTCATTCTAAACGAATAGTCATTCACTCCCCATCAACTCGAGCTCGCGGACTTCTTCCTCCCCCTCCCGGAACGCAATAATACCAGGTGCAGTACTCCCCTCGAAGTAATGGTGTGGCGTGCGCGCCTGCTTGCCTCCGCCTCTGGTCGGTGCGCGTCTTCGCTTGAGTGGCCGTCGTCGCTAACAGAGTGTGCAGATCGCAGAGACAGAACAGCACAGAATAAGCTACGAAGCGCGCGGATACTCGTTTGTTTGGCTCATAATCATTGGCAATTTGAATTTGCATTTAATTTGCAGTTGAAAGCGATGCGATTTCCATAGAAAATTGGACAAACTCGAACACACACACACAGCACGCCGGTTGTATAGCTCACTTCCTCTGCTTATTGTAATAAAATTTATATTTTAATACAATTTTCAACTTATGAACCATCATTAAATTGCAAACAAATGTGCTGGCCTGATTCCGTTTTGCTCATTCTGATGCTGGCCAGCGGACGGTGGGCACTTGATGGCTAAAAGCTTTCTGCCGTTATTACAATCGCATTCATATATACTCGTATGTTTGTACGTATGTATTAATGTGTAGATGTGTGTGGTCTATTTGTATTATTTATGTATGTAAGTAGTCGTTAATGCAGCCTATTCAATAACATACTCGTACATATGTAGACGCGTTCAGTGCATTGATTTAAAAGCAATTGAATAGTTGATGCGCTCATATCTTTTTTTTTCTTAAATGACTTCATTTTGAAAATGCAGCCGCTAATGAATTTTGAAATCATGATTTGGTTAAATGAGTAACTTTTGGACAACAGAACAGATGCCTAACTAGCTTTTGAAAATTTATTTTTTAATGTATACATACATTTTTTGTAAAGTCTAATGAGTTTTGCAAATTAGGAGTTCGGGGCAGAAGCAAGGATTTTCTTTAGCTTTTGTCATTGAGAGGTTGGTCGTTTTGGTACGAACTCTTAGAGACTCTGAATTTGCACATTATTTTACTAAAACGAAAAGGCCACAGCATACTCAAACGAATTTTTTAAATGTTTTTTTTTTTTTTAACTTCAAAACTTAGATGAAAGTTTGATGAAATTTTCTTACTTTTATAGTAAGTTTGAAACTGTGATTTATAATTGATTTTGGTGAAGATGAAGCTACTTATAGTTTTAATATAACATTATTGAAAAATATTGAATCGTTATTTTTAGAGATATTTATTATTTTTTTTTAATTCTTTATTACGGTCTGCTGATCTAAAATTTTACAAATATACAAGTATAACACACAGACACATATGTATTCAAAAATAAACTTATTACGTACAATATTTACTTTAAAAACTAAAACGTATTATAAGATGGAAGCGTATTTTTATAACCACATATTCATTGAGATAGTACACATTTATTCATTTAAAAATATTTTATTTTATAGCAATATAATTTGTAATTTCGGTCGATTAGTTTATTATTATTGACGATGTCGGAATGGACGAGACTCCCAGCATCATTGTATCTGCCCTATGGCGGCGACAGGTGGTGCACATAATATTTCTGCTGTCGGTATGGATGAGATTCCATGCAACATCGCATCTTCCCCGCTCTATGCTCGACAGGCGGTTTATGCATCAGGCTTTTTTGATTAGCAACACCCTATACAAGCTGTCGGAATGGACGAAATTCCGAGCAGCATTGCATCTTTGTTTTATTTCGCACGTATAATAGGCTTTTTGATGAGTAATATCTTATTTAAGCTGTTGGAATGGATGAGATTCCAAGCAACTTACGTGTTTGAACAGGTCGCTTGGAAAGGACTAGTTTCCAAGCCAACCTTTTATTGGATTTCTTTGGTATAGATGATCTGTATGATTTAGTTCCAGAATTGCTCTCGTGAATATATATTAATTCAAAAAAAATTTAGAGTATGCGGTTTTGTAGCACATTTACTTTAAGTACAAGTTTAAAGTAGCTTCAGATTACCGTTCATTTTAGACAATTTTATTACCTACGGTGTTGCAGTTTTTTTCCATACAAATACTCGTATTAAAGAAATTGTTAAAAATCAAATCGTAATGTGTAACCACTTAAAACCGGCACTTTATTATACGAAATTGAACAGACTAAAAAACTGCATATGTTCTCCGAAAAATTAAAAAAAATCTTAGTTCAAAATTAAGTTGGAAGTTTGAATCATTTTTTTTTTTCATTTTCTGCAGAATTTATAACATAAGTTTTCATAATTTTTGTTTGAGAATACAATATATTTTAATTTAAAAATTATGAAAGTTTTAGGTAATGCAGATATTAAATATGTGTGTGTACTTATTTATATTTTTTTTTGTTTTGATGTACAAATTTGTTCTATACTATAGAAATTCATATTAATCTACAAATAACATTTCCGTTCAATTGAGAATTAAACAGTTTTACAAACGACAGTATTGCAATAAGATTTATATACTCGTATGTAGATATGTACATACATATATTCCTATAATAAATGTGACAGTTTGATAAAAAAAAAGTACATTGATATTAATAATATTTGTGAAACCATTTGCTTTGTTAGAATTAATATTCTGCTGCGTTGCTGAACATACATACATATGTATGTATGTACCATTTATGTATATGTATGTATGTATGTGCATGTGTTTGTGAGATTAGTTTCCTAATGAAAAAAGCTGCTTTCTCACATTCTATAATAATAATATATGGTGTCATTCGCTTTAAACTAATTAATCGTTTCCGCCAAATGTTAACAATCCGGCTTAAAAGAGCCACACAGTAAGCGCCAAAGAGGCAATTCGAATGCATCGCTATGTGTAAGCATGTATGGGTGTTAGGGCATTTAATTCCGATATCATAGAATCCCGAACATATTTCTCTTTCTTTTTATTGCTTTATTGACACAAACAGGGGCGGGTCCTAGAATCCGAGTGAAAGTGAAATTGGAAATGAAAATGAAAAAAATTAAATCAAGTGCACCAAAATTCGGATTCAAATGAGCCTTAGTAATTTCCACTAGGAAGTAAATTTAAAAACCTGTCTGAATAATTGTACTTATTTGAACATTTTGTACAATAATTGTGAAAGATTTAAATAATGTATGTTAAAGTTTAATTTTCACAGTGAAGCACAGTTGTTCTACGTATTTTCTTTTTGGACGAGTTTTTGTGAAAATTGAGTTTCTTCAAATATCAGTTAGGGTTTTCTATATATGTTAGCTATTTCGGAATTTTAAAATATTTCTGTCCAACTTGTTTAATGCTGATTTGAGTGAAATCATTGCTAAGAAATAATATTTATGTAAATATTGATAATTTTCATATATTCATTGTATTTCGAAAAGTCAAATGCAAAACTACTTTAAAGTTTTAAATCCCGAAAAGTTTTTATGAAATGTTACTGTATTGAATGCCCTAGTGTACATACTATGGATTTGTGAATGTGTTTGCTAATATTTATAACAATCATTAAGTGTTTTATTAATTTTATTAATTGAACACAATTAAGCTATTAAATTGAAATTCTTTGGTGACAATTTGTGAGAAAAAATTATTATTTGTAGTATTTTTCTGAGCGCACTTCCGGCGCACCAAACCGCAAGCATCTTCTCATCTCTAAACGCATTCTACAGAACTACATAGTAGGCAGGCAGCGACCGGCTGATTGCTGGTGATGCGGCACTTATTTTTTATTGTGATTTGAAAATGTGGTGTCGCTTTTACATGTCCATTGACTTCTCTTCGCAGGCCTACGGATGACATCATTAAAACACGAGCAACGCGACAAAGTAAAGTTTTGATAAATAACTCATTGAAATGAGTAAATGGCAAAATGTGATTTCCACATCGAATGGAGATAAGAAAGTAAAATATTAATTTTTTTATGACTGAATTAGTAGGAGTTGTTCTGCTAAGTATTTAAATGCTTAGGAGCCTGAAAAAGAAGTTTAAAACAATCTCAGCGCTTACTAGTTTTATTTAAGTCTTAGCCAAATGAAGCTTTTGATGCGCGTTGCTTGACAGATTCGTTTTGATAAAATTTGTGAAAAAGCCTGAATCATGTTACCGTGCTATATTTACAGTCAGTTTTGAGGTGTTGGTTGCATTTCTGTTTCTACATACGTACTTTTATATATTAAGGCGCAAATCTAGCGAGTAAATAATCATAAATAACAATTTTCGCATTGGTAATAACACAATACAATATCACAGTCCCCTTGCAGCCTAAACCATTGAGTGCACATTGCACTTCGTTAAAAATAACATCTAAAAAAATTAAAAAAAAAACGCCGTTAATGCGGAGAAAACATTGATTTTTGCATGTAAAATGTCTACGGACAAGTCATCAGACATTATGCCAATCAATACGTCAGCATTATACAAATGCATCTGTGCATAGTAAATAGAAATGTACCCAATAGGAAATTCGAATGCGCATCTTAGCAATGTCGTCAGAAAAGAACTGAGGTAAACTTGAAAGACTTGGTCGAAAGAAGTGCGTCCGAAGCGGATTGAAAGAAGCGAGACAGACCAAACCAAACGATACGTTATTTTTGCATTATAAAGTTATAAAATTGTCAAGTTTAATTTTAACTCAAACCGGTTTCGAAACAAAAAACGACACTAACGGCTTGTCTTAAGACCAAACTTGACAAAAATAGAAGGCAAAAAGTTTCAAAATTCAATTGATTTTGCGAGTTTAGTAAGACCAAGCACTGGTTAATTAATGAACTCAATCTAAAGGTTTGATCCAAAATATACCAAAACATAATAAATACGAAAGAATCTTTTATAACTATATTGCCCGGAGTTACAAAAATTAATTTAATTTGAGGTAGAAGCTGTCATGTCCGGAAATCCGCAAGAGGAAGTCAGATTTTCCGCTGAGTTGTAACTCTTGAGTTGACTCTAAAAGCTGGAGTTCTTGTGATTTTAATCCGCAATTATAATACATTCCGCCTAGCCAATCAACACTTCCTCATGTATGAGAGCTTCGTCAGTTTCACATTTGAGGACCTCATCTGCAACATATCGAAAAAATTTTAAATCATGTTACTCCTCTGGCGCTAAATACAGCACTTCCCTAATTTAAGAGCGCTTCAAAAGTGCTATTAATGCGCTCCGTTTCCGATAGGGTATGCACACGCATCTATGCTTACATATGTATGTATGTATATGTAATACTCGTATAAGTAGAAGGCGCTGCATATTCACTTAATCCAAACGCCAGTCGTCGAACGTGCAACAGCATTTCTCATGCGAAAATGGCACAGCAGCCGTTGCCTGTCGATCGGTAGTGATCAACAGGCAAATACAACAGATGATCAGCAGTCAAGGCGATGCAGATTGGCGAATTTATAAATAAACAAAACTGGTTGCGATCGATCACAGAGTGCCCGTTTACAGCCAGCTGACGTGAAGATCACCGAACGCAGTGCGGGTGGCGCAAATGAGGGACGAATTGGTGGCGCACCGATCGCAGCGCGCACATTTGTTTAATTAAGTGCGGCAAAACGGCTGGCGTATTTGCGTACATACATACAAACATGCATGCATATACGACTATTTATTATGCTAAGCGTAAGCCGATAAATCCATGATAAGCAAATACGGTTGCATTGGAATAAACGTATGAACGTACACTCATGCACACATAGGAACTATTGTAGATTTATTTGTATACATATTTACATACATATGTATGATGTGCGAGTATGTATCGCTACATCATTTTGGCAGCGTTCGTACATACATACATACATATATCCTGCAATATCTTTTATGCGCCACATATGTAGGAAAAAGTAAGAAAATAAACCGCCATTTCATAGAATTCGCATAAATATTTAGCAAAATAAGTTTTTCGAAACATAAACTAGATGAGCATGAGTCATTCGAGCCGCCAAAGCAAACCGGCATACTTAAGTATGTCCAATTTAACACTCCACATTCATGTTAAAAAAAAATGGTTTGCCATTTCGAATGCCAGCCGTGACCCGCATAAATCACACGAATTTCATTCACAAATTCACACCCACACACACACACATGCAAACATTGGTAATCTGCATATCTCAAATTGGGATCGACATTCTTGTCGTCGTTGAGCCACCAAAGCATTCGCATCGGCACCTAATTTACCTCCATCATCCAATTAGCATGTGGGACACACCGCAGCATAACGGAAATCACCCGCAAACTCCACAGCGGTTTAGACTGCTTTGTATACCTGAAGACTTGAGGCGGCGCGACTAAGAAAAGTTGTATGGATTTGAGGCGTTGAAAATTGCTTGCCATGAAATGCCAAATTTCGAGTTTTGTATACTTTAATGCTTAATTAGTTCCAAAGGATTTTTAGCGCAGTAATTCCTAAGAAACGAGCTGACAATATGAAAACCTTAATCGGCGGTTTGGCTGCGATCGCCAATTAACAATGTGATTGGCAATACTATTTAAAATAAATATATCGCTGATGATGTCATTGAAGGTGGTTTGACATCTTAACACGATTCTAAATAATATTTTTTTTTTATTTACCTTGGCAGCGGACGTACTTAAACATAATTTACAGCCATAATTTCGATTAGGTTAGTTGTGAAATACAAAGTCGTGATTTTTATTTACAAATTTTCGAGAATTAGTTATTACTTTGTTCAATTTTGATTACTTTTCAATTAAAACAGAGATCATTTTGAAACTTTTAACAGTATTCACCAAAAATTTTCAATTGAAAAAACGACCTAACTTTTAAATCAGAGCTTTTAAATATTTATTTTTTTGAGTATACAGTTTCATAGCCCATACAATTCTAGTGTAATAAGATGCATGTTTGAAACAGCTACAAGTTATCGTTGATTTTTGACAATTTTTTTTTTTAATTGGTGGTGTTGCGCGTTATACTCATAGGAAAGAAAATGCGCAACACCGTCGACGAAGAAAAACAAAACTTAATGGTATATCTTAGCCCCATGAAACTTGCACTTAGTAAGACTGAAACTGAATGGCCTATAAAATTGCATACCCGGAAATTTTCTAAAAACTCGACAATTTTTACAAAAAATGTCTTTGGATGAGTCTTTGTTGAATCATTACTGCATTGTTCTGTGATAATGTCTCTGAATGCAGATTTTTCTGATCGTAAAAGGTATTCAGTCTTTATCTATCTTACCTCGATCATATTGACCTGGAGGTCATAATGTTTTGCATCTAAGTAATATAAAAAAATTTAAGATAGTCCTTTAAGGTTTCGTTTCACAGAATGAGATAACTCTCGTTGAGCAGTTAATTTTAATTTTTTATATTGAAAATCGAGAGTTAATTGTGGAAAGAGAGTTAACTTACCGTTATAAAAATGGCGCTTAATACGATGTGTAGGCTAGACCAGAAACATAATTTTACGATTTTGTCGCCAACTGAAATTAAAACAGAATTTAGTACATTGACCACAATAACAAAAATAGGTACTTTTAACTTGTTTATATTGCTTGTTCCAGATGAAATTCTTTGTTGGTAGTTTTATTATGAAAAGAATCTGACATTTTGTGACGTTTAATCACATTCTATTTAATATATTTGTCTTTTTCTTTCCCAAATCAGCGTCATTAGCTTTTTATTTTTAAAGTCACATCGGGTCTTCGTACAAGATGGCGACTTTCCATAATTGTTTACACTTCGAAAATGACTGTAAGCGTTCTTTCAGGAAAGAGCAAAGAAACCACTGAACGACTCAAAGATGTCTGTGAAATCAAAACTGCAAAACCTGCTATGTCACCAAGATCTTTCGTCGTCAGTATGTGTTCCGAATATGAGTTGAATCGGATCGTAAATACAAAAAATTCTCAATGTATCGATTCTTGTGCCGCTTAAAAGATCATTTCATGTATCATATTGCGTGACCATCGAGCTATTAGCTATGCTGAAGCATACCGCTCTTACCCATACGGTCGTTAACTCAAATTTGTATTTATTTTAAGTTTTTTAACTTTCGTCTTCTCATAAGAAATATATAAAAAAAAAATCTATACCACTTATTGATACGAGTGTTATATTTGTAAATAGATTTTTAACAAAAATTATATTTTTTTCTTCCAGGCCATGTCCTTGAGCTAGCGGAGCAGTCAGAGAACAAAACGCTGGCGGTCTTTTCTCAAGTCTACAGACGTATGGTGCCACAGTCGAGCGAATTAATCCATCAGCTCTATTCCGAAATTATGAAGTAAGTTCAATGAACCGATTCGAATTCCGTCACCATCATTTCTCTTTATCGAATCATATCTTACTGTCTTATCCTACTTTTGCACATTTACAGCCATTTGAGGAATGCGAACAGTAATAATATCAACACCGGCAGCAGCAGCAGCAGCACAAGTGGCGGCAACAATCTTAACAATCTGGAAGAGGCCATACAGAAATTCTTTGTGAATCTCTTTCCGGTCGCCTATCATCAGGCGGTGCACTTGAGCAAGCACAATTATGGCGAATTACATGAGGATTATATCAATTGCTTGAAGCACACGTTCGACGATCTACAACCGTTTGGCAGCATTCCCAAGGAGATCAAACGCAATTTGCTGCAAAGCGTACAAACAGCGACAATCTTCTTGAATTCGTTGCAGCAGAGCGCTGAAGTGCTCAGCGAGACAGATGATTTGTATGCGCTGTATCTGAGCGATACCTGTCAGAAGCATTTGCTAAAGATGAGCTACTGCCCCAGCTGCAATGGATTGCAGAAGACGCAGGTGAAAGCGTGCTACAGCTACTGCATGAACGTGCTGCGGTAAGTAGTATATTTAAGTAGATGAGCGGAAGTGCAAAATTATTATGCTTTGCTAAGTGTTTAATCATCTATTTAGACACATTCATTAAATTGTTTTTTTTTTGTTTGTTTATTATCTTCATTTTCACTTAAATACAGCGGCTGCTCGGCTCAATACGCTGGCGTATTGGATAGCCCTTGGTCCAATGTCGTGGATGCCATTCAAAATTTAGTGACGACACACATAAGATCGGACAGTGGTATTGTCACAACGATCAAACAACTCGACATAAAATTATCGGAAACCATTATGCGCGCTATGGAGAATGGACCTAACCTAGAAATGAAGGTAAGTCGTGGAGGTTTATAGAAGTCACTATAAAGCAAACTTTAAATATGATCAAATAAAAGTTGTAAATGTGCTCAGCAGTCTTCGATTGGCGCGTTTATGTTAATTGTTGGTTCTCTTTTGTGTGCAAAAAAAAATGTTTAATTATTTCAGTTGCGAGATCGCTTTCTGTCGCAAAAACACTGCATACCTTTTTTGCTCACTTCCAAATTCGCTCGGCGCCGATCGCTTAGCTCAAGCGCACACTCCACTTGAATAAAATATTCACTGCTACATTTCAATTGCTGCAATTCCTTGTTCCCACGTTGGGCGCCACTCGGTATTTTGTACATGAATCTCAGCTTCTTACTGATTCTCCATATCTGTAGATAGCTGCATACATTTTCACAACGTTTATTTTATGCACGAATACTAACATTAGAGTGGACCTTATTATTATTATCATATTGGTAGTACCCGTAAAAAAAATGCATTACTTAAGAAGTTCAATTATTACAGCGTTGCACACAATAACGTACGTACCTTGAGAACAAAAATTTGCGGTTTAATATTTATAGTCAGTATAATTTAGTTGCAGCTTTCTTGTTATCTTATTGAAAGTTATGTTGTAAGTTGAGGCCATAACTAACTCTAATGCCCGAATTCTGTAATTCGGTATAATCTCGGGTCTCAAACTTTGAGTCTAATGTATGCCAACTGGTCAAAAATTGTGACTTTTGTCTATATAAGAGAATGGTGCCCGAATTCAGTAACTTGGTATAATATCAAGTCTCAAAAAGAGCTAGAGATTATTGCTTTTCCTCACTGGTCTAAAATTGTGACTTTTGTCTCTGTTAGAGACTGAGACTGCTTACTCAATTCGGGCATAAGTCAACTTTACTTTTACTATCTTATTTCCATAAAAAAAGGAGCAGAAGTGATTAGTTTACAAATGAATACTTCGACGCTTGTGCAGTGAACCACCCTTATCCACACACCTACAAAACTCTTTCCGTTGTACGCTTCATCCATGCACCTTCCAAGGCTGTCGACCAGAAAGTATGTTTGTCGAATTGTCCCCGTTTCTTGCCTTAATTAAAACGCCAGGTTTGGCGATGCAGTTGAAAATGAAGGGAATGCTGGAAAAAGGAGCTTGCCCCCAATTTTTTTTTATTGTTTTTTTTTTATTCTTTTTAATTTTTTGCTCCTCTTTTTTCCTTGCCAAAATTGCAGATATCGAGCAAGTGGAGCAAATGTTCCACGCTCTTCGATTGTTGATTTTTCACTACAAAGTATTTTTTTCCATAAAAATCGAAAAGCTCTGCCCCGCAAAGAGGAATAAAAGAAAGGACAAATAAATACTGATTGAATACTTGAATTTTTCATATACACATCGTATATATGTACATATGTTATGTACATACATAAGTAATTGTAAGTGAAAATGAGATCAATTTATTTATTTTGGACTCATGTGAAGGCCGCCATCTTTGTAATTTACTTATGCAACTTCCAACATTTGTGGGAATTCAAAACAGCGAATGTCCGTGGCTAATACAAATGTATGTATGTATGTCCCATAAATACATACAATATATGTACTGGTATGTAACAGGCCATTCAATAAGTCCGTAGGATGACACAGAGATATCGCCACTATGAAAAAAATGTCGTATGTATCTCAAATCAGCCATCTTTCAAATGATACGAGTCAAAATTTGACAGCAATCGGCCCATTGATTGAACGTCACGCAACTTTTGTTATTTTCAAAAAATGAAAAAAAGTGAACTGCGTGTGTTGATAAAGCATTGCATTTTAATGGAAAAATACAGTGCAAATCAAATGTTATCCGGACTCTGCTCCATCGAGACAAATGGTGGAAAAGTGGATTGTCGATTTTCAACGTAGTCGTACGGGCACGAGTGATACAGAACGCAGTGGACGCCTAAAAGAGGCTGTTACACCGGAAAACGTAAAAAAATGTCCACAAAATTGTTTTGGCCAATCCTATGGACTTATTGAATGGCCTGTTATGTACATATATATGTACATATGTATGTAAATTCATACATTCGAATATACGTTTGGGAATTTTTGTTAGTGATAGCTGTAAAATATTGCGTGTTGGTAGTTACGAAATTATTTCTAGGAACATTAATTAGCAAATTAAGAAGCAAAAAAAAGGTATACACTGTAAGAAAATACTATTTTTGACGGTTACAAAAAGAAATTGAGGCTAAATTTCAGCATTTTGGCCACAATTTTCAATTAGTTTTACTTAATATTTTTCGACCAGTGTAAATCTTGATCGTCATAAGCTACATGTAGTCTTGAATACAAATGGTTTGTTCGAGAGCTGACAACATCAATCAAGCTATGCAACATCAAAAAAATCACCGATATCCCGAGTGGTGATTCGTATTAGGTTTACTTAGTAAACAACAGAAAACAAATTCATATTTAGATATCTCGTCCCAAAACATAAATAACCGTAATCTTACTTTATTTACTTTTCGTTATACTTAGTTGAGAGTAGCTATAAAATTATATCTTTGGTGTGTACAAAAATCGATTCGATTATTCATAAATCTACAAATAGCCACGGGCTTGTGTTAATTCTCCTAGCTTACTTTAGTACGTTTGTGGTCAACTCCTAGAACTAAAAAAAAGCCAATTTCACCTTTGTTTGAAAAATGTTATGAAGCTACTGTGTCATCAGTGTCAATGCCGCTACCACATTCTCCAGACAATCTAAGTACCGGAAAAATGTTGTATTTCGTCAAGTTTATCAAGTCCTAGTGAAGAAGAAAATGAAGCAGGCCATTCTAATAGCGAAGAGCCATTCATAGATGAAAAAATACAGAATCACATTTGATTAGACAATCAGAACTAAATGATCTTGTTAGAGATTAAGATTTGACCAAAGAAAAATTTTAAATATTAGGCTCGACATTAAAAACAATGGAATCTATTGCAAACTGGAGTTAATATTACAGCTTATCGAAAACGTCACATTACCTTCTTCTTCTTCTTCTTTCATTGGCTCGATAACCGCCTATGCGATTTTGGCCGAGCTTAGCACAGCACGCCAGTTATTTCTCTCTTTCGCTAACTGGCGCCAGTTGGAAATACCAAGCGTACCCAAGTCCTTTACCGCCTGGTCTTTCCAACGCAGAGGAGGCCTCCCTTTTCCTCTGCTACCACCGGCGGGTACCGCGTCGAATACTTTCAGAGCTGGGGCGCTTTCATCCATTCGAACGACATGACCAAGCCAGCGAAGCCGCTGAATCTTAATTCGCTGCACTATATCTATGTCGTTATAAAGCTCGTACAGCTCATCGTTCCATCTTCTCCGGTATTCGCCATCGCAAAGACGTAAAGGCCCATAAATCTTTCGGAGAATCTTTCTCTCGAACACTCCCAGAGCCTTCTCATCAGATATCTTCATCGTCCATGCTTCTGCGCCATACATCAGGACGGGCATAATGAGAGACTTATAGAGCGTAATTTTTGTCCGTCGAGAGAGGACTTTACTGCTCAGTTGCCTACTCAGTCCGAAGTAGCACTTGTTGGCAAGAGTGATCCTCCTTTGGATTTCGAGGCTGACATTATTATTGATGTTAATGCTGGTTCCTAAGTAAACGAAGTCTTCTACTTTTTCAAAGTTATAACTGTCAACAGTGATGTTTGATCCCAGTCGTGAATGCGCCGACTGTTTATTTGATGACAGGAGATACTTCGTCTTGCCCTCGTTCACCTCCAGACCCATTCGCTTTGCTTCTCTATCCAGTTTGGAGAAGGCAGAACTAACTGCGCGGTTGTTAAGGCCGATGATGTCAATGTCATCGGCGTACGCCAGCAGCTGCACACTCTTATAAAAGATAGTGCCTGACCGATTTAATTCTGCGGCTCGAATTATCTTCTCCAGCATAAGGTTAAAAAAGTCACACGACAAAGAGTCACCCTGTCTGAAACCTCGTTTGGTATCAAACGGCTCGGAGAGGTCCTTCCCAATCCTGACGGAGCTGGTGGTGTTGCTCAACGTCATTTTACATAGCCGTATAAGTTTTGCGGGAATACCAAATTCAGACATTGCGGCATAAAGGCAACTTCTTTTTGTGCTGTCGAAAGCGGCTTTGAAGTCGACAAAAAGGTGGTGCGTGTCGATTCTTCTTTCTTGGGTCTTTTCCAAGATCTGGCGCACTGTGAATATCTGGTCGATAGTAGATTTACCAGGTCTAAAGCCACACTGATAAGGTCCAATCAGTTCATTGACGGTGGGCTTTAGTCTTTCACACAATACACTTGACAGAACCTTATATGCAATGTTAAGAAGGCTGATACCACGATAGTTGGCGCGAATTGCAGTATCACCCTTCTTATGGATTGGGCAAAGTACACTTAGATTCCAATCAGTAGGCATGCATTCGTCCGACCATACTCTACAGATAAGCTGGTGCATGCGCTTTACCAACTCTTCTCCACCGTATTTGAATAACTCAGCTGGCAGCCCGTCAACTCCGGGCGCTTTGTTGTTCTTGAGCCGTGCTATTGCTATACGGATTTCATCGCAGTCGGGTAGCGGAACATGAATTCCGTCGTCATTGATTGGGGTTTCGGGATCATCATCTTCTCCAAGGTGGTCTCTGTCACTACCACTAAGTAGTGTGGAGAAGTGCTCCCTCCATAAACTAAGTATATTCTGAACGTCAGTTACCAGGTCGCCGTTGTCGTTCTTTTATTCAAAAGAAGATGGATTAGTGTTCTGCGACATATAAGCTTTTTCAAAGAGAAGATAATTTTTACCTAATTTTCTCCGCAATTAAGCTTCTCATTTCAATGCAGCGGTGTATATAACCTTGACCTCATTTCTCCTTCAAAATGCTACTATATTTCTTAAAATGCGCCTTGCTACTGCCGAGAAATTAAAGAGAACCAACCAACTTCCCTAAAATGTTTCGTGAGTCGGTTACGTTATTTTGGCTGTTGAGCCTCGATATATCAAAACATGGGTTCAGTAAGTGATGAACACGGAGAAAAAATGCATTAAGAAATTGCAGAGTACGAGAAGCGTTATCAGGTTAGATGGGAGCTAGCCATGCTTGCAGACTATTGTTGGAACCTCCAGAGGGATACTGCCACTATTGACAACAGCAGGAAAGCCCATCGTTCACAAAAAAGAAGTTTTTAATATTTACTTTGTTGCATTGATTATTATCAGAATAGGTGAAATTGACAGCATGAATTGACAGTTCACTTAGAAGGGAATTCGTTAGTTTCTTCTAGAAATTTATTTGCCATCAGCTGACCACAAACAGCTGATTGTAATTTACACAAATATTTTAGAAATTTTTGTTTGCGAATTTTAAAGGTGAAAATTAGAAAATATGAGTTATTAGAATGTTTCAGGAATACGCTAATGCAATGTTTTTCATTTTAAACATATGTATGTATGTATGCGAACAAGAATTCAATCAGCTGTTCGAAAATCTTGGAATTCTTTGTAAATTTTGAAACATAAATTAAAAAGCTCTTCTTAATGGCAGCAGTAACGTTGTTTACAATTTTCAATTGACAGCTGATTTCGACGCACGGCAGCAGCGGCAAATTAAAAAATAAATTTACCATGGCCGATGTCTGGTCTTACCCTAATGTATAAATGTACATAAAAAATTTACATATTAATGTATGCATTAATATTAAGAAATTTAAAGGCATCACCAATTAGAAATATACCTAAATATGTACTATCTGCCATTGTTTGCCTTGAGAATGCAAATGACACTCAAGAAAAGTCATCATTCCTCATGCGAGACACTGGGTGCCACTTTAATACTTGTAAAAGTACATAGTACAACTGAGTCATGTTTATAAACTGAACCAGTAAAAATGCAAACAATTCACTCGCATGAAGTTTGGTGCAATTATTTTCAATTAAATCACAAATCAAAAGGGTAACCAAATCTAGCTTTGCTGTGCGATGCTTCCTTAGCTCTCTCTTTCTCGTTCCCAACTTTTGTATGAACGACAATGATTTTCGACAGCGTCAGAAAGTAAGTACATAGTTACACAATGAGGCATCAGTTTGAGGATTAGTTGAAATTGCTTGAAATTGTATTTCTGTGGTACTCACACTGGCGTCAAGCACGAATGGCGAAAGGTCAAACTAATGTGCACTAATCAATCATTGTCGAAGCACTTTCATAATTTATCAAAGTGGCAATAAATTCGCAACCAACGGGCGCTGCTCAGATGGCTTATGAAAATACCAGTACGACATATGAACACACATAACGTATATTAATCGCAATCCATTGTTCCCCTTAAATTTTGTGAAATTAAGTCTCGTTTCCGCGTTTGTGGCGACAATTAAATCAATTAATATGGATTTTTACCCTTGTGAGTGTAACGCTTTAGGAAAAAGTTATGTAAAAGTGCGATTAAATGCGCATTACCGTCATTTAATTGCTGATTTTTGTGCAGTTAAAGCAAAATTAAAAACATACATACATACATAATTAGCTGTCTACATATGTATGTAATAGGAGCGTTCTTGTATTTTTCCTTTCTAAACTGAGAATTTGCCAGAATTTGCTCTCAGAGAAGGCAAAGTACAAGCGCAAAATAGCAAACATTTAACAAAATAAGGCATACTTACCCCCGAATTCTAATAGAGACAGAAGTCACAACTTTAGACCAGTTGACATTCATTAGTTTCAAACTAATGCCCGAATTCAGTAAGAAGTCTCAGTCTCTAACAGAGACAGAAGTCACAATTTTAGACCAGTTGACATTCATTTGTTTCGAAATAAAGCATCTAGTCTGTCGCTGTGACCTGGTGATGAGCAGGTTACAAAAAATTAAAATAAAACAACAGAAAAAAACGTGAAAGCGAGGAAAAGCAAGCTCATATCGAGACTTGAGATGATCCCAAGTTACTGAATTCGGGCATTAGTTAGCAGAGTACCAAAAAAATGTGATTATGGTAAAACAGAAAAGATAATAGAAGAATTAGGAAGCATCAAAGCTGTTTCACTGAGCTAAACATTGGGGGCGATAACCACCGAATTTCGTCAGACGTCGCTCTGCTTGGGCTCAATTTCATATTCGGCAGTGTCATTTAAATTTGACAGCAAACTTTCGTCCCGCGAAATTCGATTAGCGGTTTGATTCTAAATAAACCTTCAACATTAAACGGTGTTCCCACGACAAGTGAATCACGTGTTTCACTATTTGAACAACGAATGGCGAATCAACCCGTTTACGCGATAAATTCCTGATTAAAATTGGAAACGGTATCGATTTTTTCGTGTTTCGCATGGTGATTTAAAATGAATCAACTACAATTGAGATGATTGAGTTTTGTTTTAAAAAATTCGAAAAAATCACTAGCCCTGAAATTTTTTTTTTTTTTTTTTTTTTACATGTACGTGTATATGTAAATCGGTATAATTTGAGTTCTAGTCCATATAACTGTATTATAAAAGACTTAAGCTTGTGACACGTTGCACAAAAAATACATTCAATTTACTCGCAAGTTGCATGAAAGCAAAGCAACGAGCCAAAGTATTTCCTGTGCTTATAAGCATTCAAGTACTCTTTAGTGTTGAGTAAATTGTGATGTTATTATTATTTTTTTTTTCTGCTTTTTATTGTCTGAATGTCAAGTTTGAATTAAATTTAAATTTTCATTGCATTGCATGTCATCATTTTAATGCCGGAAAGTGTGCTTAATCGCAAACTTGAGTGCTTTTGTGCGGCACATGCACATCCACAAGTGCCAGCGGTATAATGGAGTATTTACATTTACTTGAGAATAAGTACTTAATAAAATAGCTGCGGTAAATATGTTTTGATAAACGTATCTAAGGATCAAAACATTTTCATTTTGAAACCAGATTTATATAAGATAAAAATTTAAAACAAATATTACAGCATTAAGAAAATTGTTGTTTAAAAAGTTCAACACTTTGACGAACTTCGCAACTGTAGAACTTGGCTTTTTGCAAAACTTTCGAACAACGTTTGAAGGAGCAGAAATGTGTATGGTATACATACATACGTATATCGCACAAATGAAAATGTTAGATTATTTGTTCCATATGAAAAATAATCGTGGGCTTGCGTTATATGGAGGACATTGTCAACAAAATTTTATTCAAAAATCAGTAGTAATTTTAAGACAATCGAAATTGAATGAGCTGCAAAACTGCGTACTAAGAAATATTTCAAAAAAAAAATTTTTAAAAACAGTTCGAAATTTTAAAGCAATTTTTTTAAACCATTGTACATTTTGTATAAAGTTAAAAACTCCTTTTTATGGTTTTTTTAGGGAATGCACTATATTTTATTAGAAAAATATTATTTAGTATTATTTTATTTTTTATAAATAAATTTACAATGAATATTTAAATGCACTAGCAGCTATGAATAATTCTAGATTATCTTCCACTTGCATTAGCGGATAGATTATAAGAACTCAATTTTATTCAAAGTAAAATTAGGAGCAAATTTTTTTACAGTCTCGATTTTTGACATTCTTAAGTCCTTAACCCCGCGCTCTTATCAGTTCAGCTAACACAGACACAGTGCTCATAAGCTAAATTTAAAGTACTCTTATATTATCTACGAGTTGTTTTTTTTTTTTTGCTAAATCTGAAGAAATTAATTTCATAAAATGTTGAAAACATTTTCAAAGCATCACTTTTAAAAACGCATCACACTCTGCTTCCATACATAGCCTTTCATTCGCTTTATTGCTCAAACTTCCACATAGTACATCCTTACATACTTATGTTATTCTTTATGGGTTGGTTACACATTCATACGCAAACATGCAAACATAGATATTTTATACTTAAAAGCAGTCATTTGAAAGGAAAGTAAAAGGACAACTTACAAATGTACATACTATGTACGAATGTATTTAAGTGCATACGAGTATGTATGTATCTTCATAACTCCCTACATGTCAATACTAATATGTATGTATGTATGTATGAATGTGTTTGTGTTAAATTTCGAATAAACCGTGTCATTATTATGCACCACACATTTTCATTACCTGGACGTTGTTGACTTTTTTTTTAAATTACACCAAACTACAACAATCACTGCAGTCGGGGGGCCAGTCTTCGCACAAACTCAGCAACCTAAGTTGTCAAATGCTTTCCGTCTAGCAGCGGTGGTGGTGCAGTCCATTATGAAATACGAACATTTAACAATAGACGTATGCTTCACTTACATAAACATACATATGAATGTATGCGTGTTTGTACAATCGAAAACTGTGCGATAACCCATTCGACGAGTCCAGTCCATGATCTGCTGACTGTGTCCGAGAATGTCTCTGCTTGAATTCATATTTATTGGATTTTAATTGTCTGTGTATTGCATACGAAAACTGTGACCTGTACATTTTCATTACAACACAATAAAGCTACATTTCTATATTTAAGGGAAGTAACCTATGAGTACCTAAACATGCATATGTATGTATGTACGTACAAACGAGCATGTAAGCACGTAAATTGCAACCAAAGACTTACGTATTCTTGCATACATACATATGTATTTATCTACTCATGGTCAAAAACTCTAAATTTTTTCTTCAGCTCTTTGCGTTACTAGTTTGATAGTGGCAATTTTCTCGAATTAAAAGTTGTGAAACCGTTATTGGTATGTTCAAACACATGCCAAGTGGTGACATATGAGTTTCATTATTATATGTACATACATATACATACATATAGATACACTGAACAACTCGAATACAGTTAAATAGATAAAATCATTGACTAAGAAATTCCTAAGATTACGAAAAATTTTTTTTTAATTTTTAAATTTTTCTTCACACACAAAGTGTAATTAAAATATAATTCACTTTTCCAATAAGTGGTAACTCTAATCTGTAAAATTTCCAAAGTAAAGCTTGCTTTAAACTCTTTCGTTTGACACAAATATTCGAATCTACATTAACAAAATTTGTGTGCCGTTTATATTAACTAAACTTTTCAAAAAGGTGGCAACCCTATATAAAATAATTGTTAATTATTCAAATCATTTTTCGTTCAACAACTACGAGTATAATTTATTACTGCAATTAACTAATGAATTAAGTTAAATGTAACTTTTAAAACCTGTGGCAACGCTCAACATGTAGTATTGAAATAAGGCCTTTAAAGCTCATTTCGATTGATATCCATATTGCCAAATTCCATTTACCTTATTAAACAAATGGCAGCTCTTTTCAAAAACCTCAAAACTATTCTACAAATTCTGTTCAAACTGAAGGTCTCTTAAAAGAGATATCTGGCACTCATATGTACATACATACATATACATACTATAATACATATTCACATATGTATATAAGTATATCATTTGACTTGTGTATGATTTCTTTAAATTCGTGAGTTTATACTAATAGATGATAGGCAATTTTCTTCCAAATATTTTTAAATTAAAAATTTCCTAAGCCTTATTTGCTCAAAATAAATTTTAATTTTTAAAAAGTCTCCTACATACTCGTACTACTTGGAAGTAAAGTATTTTTAAAGCCACTTCGACTGATACTCGTATTGTAATATGTAATTAGTTTTTCAGAAAAAATTATTTGCATATAATTTTTTGACAAGTAGCAGTCCTTTCCAAAACTTTATTCTGTTTCATATTTATGACGCCACCATAGTTAACTACAGTATTTTTTTCAATTGTAGTGAAGAGATTTTTTTAACGAACTCAACTCTTGTTTAAAACTTTATACATAAATTATTTTAATTCAATTACTTGAAAACTAATAAAAATCGAATAAATGAAATAATGAAATTGTTATATTTGGTGGAGTTTTAAATTTGACATGGGGTATATATGTAAGAATAAGAACATTTAGCCAATAGCCGTAAATTAGAAAATCCAATTGAAAGAAATTCCCCTCTACTTTGTCTCCACTGGCTTATTTTTCCTTTGCTAATTTCAGTGTAGTCACACTGAAGCTTTGTTGACTACAAACGTCTCAGAGTGTGATGGGCTGCTGGTCTGGCTCAACGTCGTTGTACATAGCCGATTTAATTTTACAGATACCAAATTTAGACATTCTGCTGTCGAAACCGGCCCTAAAAATCTTAAGATGGTGTTTGTCTGTTATCCGTCTCCTGTCTTTCCGGATTTTTTGTATCATCGATATTTTCTCGATGTGAACTTACCGGACCAAAGACTCAGTTATAAGCTCGAATCAGTTCATTAGCGGTAGGATTCCGTATTTTTTAAAACACATCCGATAGGACCCTATATGCTACACCGAGAAGACGGTTGATGTTACAGTTTGCGGGAAAGCCCTGCTTATGCATTAGACAGAGTACACTAAAGTTCCAATCAACAAACATGCATTCGTCCAGCGATATTTTGAAAATTAGCTGACGCATGGAGTTTACCTTCTACTTTTGACACTTCATAACTGTCAGTTCGAGGATAACGTGCTCTATGATTGGCAGTTCAAGTGCTTCACCTGCTTTGATGGTGAACGTCACTCTACTGTGCAAGAGTGAGAGTCGAGTGGCAGACTTCTTTGCCAATGGCCCTTTTTATTTTATTGCACAGTGTCGTGTATGGATCTTGACTGACGCAAGAAATTGATCCGAAGCGATGTTAGCTGCTCGGTTGACAAGTTTCTGCAAATTGTGCATTCCTTTTTTTATTTTTTTTTTGTCAGATATTTTTTACTAAATACCAGTGATGTAATAACAATAACTCAAACATAGGGGAGACCTACTCGAACGGAGCTAATGCCAGAAAGGTCTCATTTGGAAGCGTGAAAAGCTCTACATGCACTAACCATTCCATTTTTCTTTCTCATTTGCAGGTGAAGAAAACATGTGGCACCCCAAAGTTGTTGCCTTCACTGTCCACGGACAATGAACTCCGCCCATTGCAGGCGCACAACATCAAATGGGCCACCCCTCCGGATGCGGAAATTCTGCACTTCCAATCCACCATTGACAAGTCCAAGGAATTCTACGCGAACATCGTCAACAAGTGAGTAGTTCCAACAGTTTTTTACAATCACACAAAAGTATGTATGTAAATAAAACACAAAGGATATATTGATGATTTTTTTTACAAACCCATTACTGCAAACTTTTTATTTACTGTTGCGAGCCACGGTTGTCTGAACCTTGGCTAGAAACTCAATTTCGCGCACGTACTATTTTGTAATTTACATTCCGAATCTTGCGTAGAAGATCGCGCAAGATGGTGTAATAAAGGGGCGCTAAAATAGCCGCGCTGAAAAATATAATATTGCAGATCATCTCCTTGTTAGACATGGACATGCAGGGCTGCGGTACGACATAGCAAAGACGCCAAAAAGCGGTCAGCGGCATTGATTGATGAGGCGATTGAGAAGTGAGATGAGATGTATGGGAATAAAACTGCAACAATTTTTGAGTACATACGTACCACTTTCATTGGGGGCGATGGCTTGGGCCGAAACACGGCATGGATTGTATCACGGGTGCCACGAACAAAAGATGTCAACATTTGGGCTTTTGGATTTAGTGTTTCTCACGAAATTTCGACGACACAACAATTAAAAACGATATTCTCTAGAAAACTGTTGAAAAATTAAATAGCATTTAAAAAAAATTTCTGACAACCTACGTTTAGTTTTTTTTTTATTATTTATCTTATGTTCTTTCCTTTATTCTCTATTTTTCTTGCTTGCTATGATGTACAGTGTGTGCGAAGATGACGACATCCAACGAAATGATCATAACTGCTGGACAGGCGATCGCGTTGGCGACTACACGCAACTGGTAATGACCCAAGGTGTCGATACGCAACGGTACAACCCCGAAGTGCCGCTGGTGTCTAACTCGCAGTCAACAAAGCTTAATGAGTTGGTGGACAAGTTGATCAAAGTGCGCAAGAATATTGGAACGGCGGTAAGTTGAAGCCTGAGTTTTTGTAGCACAAAACGAATTGTTCATCTGCGTTATTTGCCACACAGATACCATCCACAACTCGCTCGTACTCAGACATACAGAGCGACATGGCGCGCCACGATGAGGAGGGTTCCGGTCACATGCCCGACGACATGGACGATGAGGAGTATGGCAATCAGAATGGCTCCGGCGATGGTTCTGGCGACGGTATGACACACGCATACTTACATACATACATACATGCACAACTTTTGAATTGCCTACGAATTTATTGCGTTTAATTTCATTATTTGCAGGTGCCACTTCATCGCCATTCGATCCGCTGAATCCAACCGATATTATCAACAATGAGATTGAGCCGCGTCAAGAATCCGCAGCGGCGCCACTCACCGCCGCGTGTCCCAGCCGTCTCAGCTTGCTGATTGCCAGCGCAACGGTACTAGTCACATTCACAGCCCTTTTGCGAAGCAGAAGCTAAACGCAAGCAATGCAGCATAGCGCAGCTCGCCAGCAATAAACGGATGGGGAATGCAAGCAAGCTCAATTTGTTTTTTTTTTTTTCGCTCTAGTAATACGACATACTATGTATAATTAATAATTTATATAAACGAAATTGGAAGATGAGAAATTTAATTTAAGTATACTTGTGCAAACATTAATACATAGACACATATACATACGTACATACATGCATACAATATACTACTTCGGTGTGTACTTGTGTATGGCAACATACTACAAATGTATGTAAATACAAAAATACATTAATGTATGTAAGTACGTGCAAGTACGTTAAAAATTAATGTGGAGTGTAACTCTATTAATTAATATTGTTTACTAATATAGGTACATACATACATGCATACGTATAAATATATTGCGAATTTAGGCCGCGTAGGTTATAACTATACAATAAACTTGCATATACTTAGTTATTTGCATACAAATATGTACATACTATATACATTTATTTACTACAAAACAATTATAATATATGAAAGTATAGCCACAAGAGATACAGCAACAAACAAATAAAGTGCAGAAAATGTGTTAAAAAATTATGTAAATCTTTAGAAGAACTTGTTCGCAATCAGTAAAGCATGAGACGCATAGTTTCAGGCGCATAAGCTCTCACAAACACAACTAAACGCATGTCAAGAGATTTAATATTTGTTTTGGTGTTTTTTTTTTTTTGTTGGATACATAAACTGCTGTACGCCATTGTGTCTAAATGAATGGAAAACGCGGATTTTTGCAAAAAAAAAAACACCAACAATAGAGGCCAAAACGCGGTTTTAGAAAATGTGTAAACTAGTTACTATGAAATTGTGCAGCGTCATAAATTTAGATACTATGTGTATTAGGGTGGTACAAAAATAAATAAAATTTTAATTTTAGTGCTGCCACCCCTAGGATTGTTTTCTATCGAAAAAACAACCTCTTCTATTTTATTTTCAAATCAAAAAAAATGCGCTTAAACTTTCCCATATATTTAATATAGGCAAAAACAAAATAAGATTAATATTTCTCAATCAGTAAACTCTTCATTGTTTTATGAAATTTTAAATAATAATAACAATTTCTTATTTAGAATGGTTTTTATACATTTTTTTAGGCTCCAAAAATTGCAAAAATACCAAATTTTTTTTTAATATTAAAAAATAGTTAAATAAATAATTGCGTATAATTCATTGAGGTTTGGTAAATAAATACAGAGGATTTTATACCACTTCTTAGAAAAAAATGTTTTTTCTACTATTGCATGGGAAATTTTGAACGCCTTGAGCATATCAAAATAAAAAACTATTATATTTTTTTTCGATAAAGAGCAATCCTAAAGGGTGGATGCATTCAAGTTACGACTTCATTTTTGCCTTGCCACATACATTTCATGGTCACCCTAATGTGTATACAATAGTTTGATTGATTGTTTTTTTAACTGATGACGGTGGAAAAATATTTAAAAAAAAAGGGTGCTATCAAGAGCGCACATTAAGGTATAAAAATAAAAATTTGGTTTTAAAGAAATCTAACCTTATCGCACAGGTTTAATATTTTCAGTGCAGGTTTTATAAAGGTGAACTAGGTGAACTTAAAAAGCTAAATCACGCCTTATTAGAACTGCTCGAAACTCAGATAAGGTATAGAGTGTTGCAATGAAAATTAAAAAAAAAAATTTAATGATAATATTAATAAGTCAATCATACAGTAGTTCGGACCCTTAACATTGTAACTGCTATATATATGAATATATAACCATGTTTATCATAAATGCTATGTATGATTTATAGTTTGAAAATTGTATATTAAAATCATGCGTAATACTCAGACTAACCTCTGCCTTCGAATGTCTTACTGCTGGCAATGTTATGACAAAATTCGAGTTTAAAAGTCGTACCAGCAGTCAAATTAAAATCAAGTTTAAATTTAGTTTCAGTTTACAAACATACCTAACGTACATAATATAAATATAAAATTCAAAGTTCCTTTTTTACAATCCCAAATTTCATTCAAAACTGCTATGCCATTTTAAGGGTATTTTTATTTAGAAGCTGTTTGCACGGAACAACTTCTTGTTGCATATGAAAACTGCCTTAAGTAAACTGTTTGCTAATCAATTTTTCATTCATGCAAAGCTGGTTTAAAAGTTGAAAGGATGTGTTAATTATTTTTTTTGCTCACAATCGCTCAAGTTTTACGTTTAATGCATGGAAGTTTTTTTATATAAATATTTCTTTATTTAAACAGTTAATATCAATCATAGTGTGGCCACACTGCAATATCATCTTTAATTTTTTTTTATTAACACATCTACATTCAAGTAACTACGAACTAAGCCAGTTTTATAACCTTATAAGAAAAAAGTACCAACTTGAATGTGCCATAAACTAAAAATGCTGAAAAAAGTTTCCAATAAATATTTAAATGCTTTTTAACACATAGAACCGACCGATGCATATTTAAATTCAACATTGACTACATACAAACATATGTATATATGTAACTACATGTTAAGAACTGGAGGTATTTCAAACATTATGTTCGTTCGATGGCCTTATCACGTATCTCGAAGAGAGTCACACTTTCGTGTGGTATGCAAAATTTTGTGAAATTTATTATAGCATAGCTTTAGGCACAACTTCTAAGGAGATATTCATACTATGTAAAACTGGAATTTTTGATATGTGGCATTAAGTTTTCCATGCAAAATGTGTTGCAACTTCCAGTTAAGTGTTTAGAATGCCACCAGTCGATAAATTAAGCCGTTTTCCACCTTTTACTCATTTCGCTTCAATGAAAGACTGTTTTTCTCATTGAAAGTAATGCCGTTTTTTTTTTGCTAACTATTCGGGAAAATGGGCTTGCTAATGCCTCTGGAATTTAAAAAAAAAAATATATGTATATATATAAAATATCTTCCAAAGAGTAGGAAGTAAAACGGAATAAAATTAAATGAATTTATATCAAAAAAAAATGTATTCCAAAATTTGTATACGAAAAGCACAAATACTTACATATATACTGCTACACTCGATTAGCATGCTTACATACGGTGTTGTGCAACAGAAAAGCAACAAAGTGTTAAATATAATTTCAATTGCCGTTTTCAAATTGAAAAATTTGAACTTTACCAATTAAAAAATGGCATTTTGAAATTTCATAAAAATTTGGTTGCTTTTGCTTTGCACAGCATTGTGTGTGGGGCAAGATCGAAGAAAAATTATTACGCCTTTTTATGTGTCAAATGCATACACACATACATACATACGCACAGCGAAGCTTTTAATGATGCATTCGTAGTTTAAGCGAATTACGAAACAGGCTCACAATCAGTGTTCAAAATATATTGTTCCTTTTGTGTGGTGTACCTATTAGATAAATGTAGACAAACATATGTACATACATACATACAAGCATATATGTGCATAGAAATGTGCTTGTTGTACAAGTGTGTAAATTCGCGCTAAAGAAATACCAATAAAACGAATACAACTCACATAAATAAAGGCTTTCAACGAAGCTTTCGCCCGAAAGAGTTTAAAATTTTTGTAGTTAAAATCGTTGCAAACTTCAGTAAAATAAAAAATAAAATAGAATGCACTTTCTTTTTTATAAAAATCTAAATTAAAAAAAAAAATTAAAAACAAATACAAAAAATGTACGTAGCCGAAATAAGTAAAACTTGTGAACTGTACTGCGAGCATACAAAAAAAATGCTAAATTAATTAAAAAAAAAAAACTCGGTACTAAAACACACATTCTTTTTTTTATATGTACAATTACATGCCTGCATCTCTACTTTGTAGTATTAAATATCCACAATTGACGATTTAAGCGCCAAACTTTTGTAGAACAACAAGCACGAAAGAGCGAAACGGCTCATAAAGTATATGGAAAACAAGCTTTTAAAAGTGTGTAAAACATACATCAATGAATAAAAGATTCGCAAGGCAAATGTATGTATAAACAAATTATTAAAAAAAAAACTCTAAAAATAAAATAAGAATTATAAATAAATGTTTTGCGAATGATGAGCATATTTAGTAATAGTATCTATACGTATGTAGGTGTATAATGAAAACAATTAAAACGCTATACACACACACACACACACACACACACACACACATACACACACACTGTACTAAGGACAACCCTATAATTGTTAGATTAATGACGAAATCACTGTAGCTATATAAAAATGAAGAATTCAAATTAAAAACAAATACATGAAATGTAATTAAAATTATTAATAAATTTACTTGTATAATAATTTAAATGAAAAGTAATAATTTGAATATAAATAAATAGAGATATAAATAAAAAAAAAATATAAAAAAAAAACGATTGTAGCAAAACACACTAATTTAGTTAGTAGCAAATTAACAATTAGCAACTAGTAATTGTAATAAAATTCTAAGAATAAATTTAGCGTTTTTGTTTTCTTTTTACATATTATTTCTTGTTTCTTATATAAATGACTAACTTTGTGTGTGAAATATTTATTTATAAGCATTTTTTCTTTAATATATACTAACGATTAAAAATATTATTTAATGCGAACGCACACACCCTCTATTATTTGGTACATGTCCGTATGTCCGTATATATGTACATGCACATGTGCATACATAAATATATGTTTTTACGAATATGTGCGAATATTTGTTTTGAAAAGAATTGTAAAATAAATTTATCAAATTTCATAATTTTGATTAAATTTTTTATGTATTGACCAAAATATACACATAATGGCCGCAAAGTGCATAAAGAGCTGTAAAGAGTTTATATGGCAAGCGAAATACAACAGTAGCGCTCAGGCAATTAGCAAAAAGCGTTAAAAAGAAGCGTTTTTTTTTTGACATCGTACAACAAATGCTTTGAGTGCCACTGTACCTACCTACAAACAAACAAATGCCAACTATCGCTGAAACTCTTACAAAGTATATTTATTTAACTTTGCATGTGATTAATAATATTTAAGTTGCATATACTACATACATACATACATACATACATACAAGTATAAACACACACACACGCACGTGCACTTACCACGGCGCATGTGTTTAAGCATTTTTTTTTTTTTAAATGCTTAAAACTGATAATTATTTTAATTTATGTATGTAAAATGTTAAATACAAAGAAAAACTTTTATTAGGAAAGCAAAAAAGTTATAATTTAACTTAACAATATATAACCGATTTCAAAGTAAATGCTAAACTCTAAATCAATCGAAAACGAAAAACAAAAAATTAAGAACAATTGCAATTTTTGAAAATCGAAATCTGTAATAAAAACAAACAAACAAAAAAATACAACTAATCGTACAATACCTGCACAGACGCATAGAAAAAACGTTCAGTGTACTCACTCACAAAGGTACACTAGCTTAAATCTATGTATGTTTCAAAAATTTATTGAAATTCTACTGTACAGTGAATGTTTGCGAAAAAAAAAATAGCGTATATATTTTATTTGCTCGATATCACGTTTTCTTATTTCTACGGGACTATACTCGTATGTAATGGTTTTTAAGTTTCCCAAAAATATTTTTTGACTTATTTCCAATGCTATTAGGTTTTTTTTCTGTTTAAGTTTTTTTAAGATGTATGTATGTGAAATTAATACAAATAAATAAAATATTACATTTTAAACCCAAAAAAAAAAAGTTCAATTTATTTTCAAATGTCAAAATGCAATTCCTAAGGTGAGTACGAATATTAGGCTTTTCTTTTAAATTATATCATCAATTGTATCTTTAAAAATAAAGCTTTCTAAGAATTTGATGTTAATCCAATGTCGTTTGAAAATCGAAAGTCTTAGAACCGATTTTTATATTAGTTCTTATTTCTTACTTACTTACTTAATTGGCGCATTAACCGCCTAAGCGATTTTGGCCGAGGTCAACAAAGCACGCCAGCTGTCCCTATCTCGTGCTAACTGGCGCCAATTGGAAATCCCAAGTATAGCCAAGTCTTTTTCCACTTGGTCTTTCCAACGCAGAGGAGGTCTTCCTTTTCCCCTGCTACCACCCGCGGGTACCGCGTCAAAAACCTTCAGGGCTGGAGCTATTTCATCCATTCGGACGACGTGACCTAGCCAGCGGAGCCGCTGATTCTTAATCCGCTGCACTATATCTACGTCATTGTACAGCTCGTACAGCTCATCGTTCCATCGAACGCGGTATTCGCCGTCGCAAAGACGCAAAGGTCTTTTTTCATTAATATTAAAAACATGGAAAACACATTTTTTTTATTTCTTCAAACAATTAAAAACCTATTTTATTGATTTATTGATGTTATCCGAAATAAAAGGCTAGTAGTTAGAGGCAGCTGTGGTCGAGTGGGTAGCAGCGCGTGCTATAACTCGATATGTCGCTGAGTTCGAGGTCCGAATCGCAGACAGGGCAAGTCAAATCTTATTCATAGAAAATGTTTTTTTTTTTTCTAATAGCAATCACCCCTCGGCAGACAATGGCAAAGCGTCTCATGAAATACATCTGCCGTTCGGAATCGGCACAAAACTGTTGATCCCTTCATTTGTGGTACAACATAAGAGGCGCACACCACAAATGGTAGGAGAAGCTCGGCCAAACACTTAGCCAAATAGCGTGAGCGCACTGAACTGATTATGCCAAAAATTAAGTGTAAACTTAAAAAAATTTTCAATTCTACTCCGTTAAAAAGTTCGCTAGCCCTTCGTCGACATTCCGGTAAAAATCGTTTAAAATTTCATGTAATTCAAATGTTAAAATTTTTATTAAACCTCGAAGTTCAAATATTGGCAAATTGAAAATTAAATAAATTTTGGTCAGGTTATTTTTATTGAAAGTGGCGAAAACATGTTATTAAATACATTTTTTCTGATAATCAGTTTTGAACACTTTCTCCAAGTGTTTTAATATCAATTAAAAAATTAAATTTAAAAATATTTGCCGGAAAACTATGTATACGTTATAATAATAACCTTCTCCTATTTATATTGTGTCAAGAATTGCAATTTCGCCAATGTAGTGCCTTTATTGTGAATTTATAAATTTTACTTAGTTACTTTAAAATGCTGGTAAACATTTTTTTGCCGTATTTAAAATACGCCCATTCAAGAGTATTTTTTATAGTATTATTAATTAAAAAAACGCTGTTACTGATATTTCCTACAATGTATAGAAATTAATATGTAGTATTATTTTCGGAGTTGTTTTATGCAACTCTGTAAGGAATAGCAGTACACATTCCAACGCATAGATGTCGCCTGAATGTATTGCTTTGCGTGTGTATGTTGATTTTGGCGCCAAATAAACAAACAGAGTGTTTAAGAAGAGTGTGCCGCAGCTGTTGAAGAGTACATTAGCTTTTACCTAAACTATTATATTTGCTACTTGAACTGCTTAATTTTTTAACAATAGACATCGTGTGTAGATAACAAATATGTCGCGGCGTGATTATGTACAAGATAAAGGTGAGTCGATCGGAATTCGCCTTGAGAAAATATGATAATTATAGAATACAATTTGCAGAATCTATTAAGACTTTTCTGTCCGAGTTCTGCAAGGAGGACGATAGCGACAAGAAACAATTTATTTATGCCAATCAGCTCGTGAAGATTGCCCATCGTGAACAGGTACTCATCACCATCGACCTCGATCACGTATCGGAATTCAATGAAGAACTCTCTGAAGCTATAATATCAAATAGTCGGCGTTATGCCGCAATGTTCGGCGACGCCATCTCTGAGCTGCTGCCCAGCTTCAAGGAGCGTGAGATTCCGGCCAAAGACGCATTGGATGTTTACATCGAACATCGCTTATTGATGGAATCACGCACACGCAACCCAATGGAGCAACGAGATCAACGCAACAATTTTCCGCCTGAACTGATGAAAAGATTGTAAATGAATTGATTGCCGTCGGCTCTTATTCCTTATGTTGATATATAAATTTTTTTGCTTTCATACTTGCAGTGAAGTGGCTTTAAAACCGCACTCCAACGAGAAAGGACAGTCTATACGCGATGTAAAAGCTGAACACATCGGCAAATTGGTAACCGTACGTGGCATTGTAACTCGTTGCACTGAAGTTAAGCCTATGATGATTGTGGCAACTTACACATGTGATCGTTGCGGAGCTGAAACTTACCAGCCAGTAAACTCGCTTACTTTTATTCCTTTGCAAGAGTGCCCATCTGATGATTGCCGTGTAAACAAAGCCGGTGGTCGATTGTATTTGCAGACACGAGGCTCCAAATTTATAAAATTTCAAGAGATTAAAATACAGGAGCATAGCGATCAAGTACCTGTTGGACATATACCGCGTACCATGACCATTATGTGTCGTGGAGAAGTGACCCGCCAGGCACAACCAGGTGACCATGTGCTCATTTCAGGCGTATTTCTGCCATTAATTCGCTCTGGATTCCGGCAAATCATTCAAGGTTTGTTGTCTGAAACATTCCTGCAAGCTTATGTAAGTATATGGTCTATTTGCAAGTGCTTCATCATAATTCGTCTACAATGTTTTTCTAGCGCATTGTGTGCATAAATAAAAACGAGGATGAAAGTGACCAAGAATCTGAACTTAGTGCTGAAGAGTTGCAAGAACTTGCTCAGGACGATTTTTATGAACGCCTTGCTACCAGTTTAGCGCCTGAGATCTACGGGCACCAGGATGTGAAAAAGGCGTTGCTGTTACTTTTGGTTGGCGGTGTTGATAAACGTCCAGATGGTATGCGAATCCGTGGCAACATAAACATCTGTCTGATGGGTGATCCAGGTGTGGCGAAATCACAGCTTCTCAGTTATATAAGCCGCCTTGCTGTGCGTTCGCAATATACCACTGGTCGTGGATCTTCGGGTGTTGGTTTGACAGCTTCCGTTATGAAAGATCCTCTTACTGGCGAAATGATGCTCGAAGGTGGCGCACTTGTACTTGCCGATCAAGGCGTATGCTGCATTGATGAGTTTGACAAAATGGCGGAACACGATCGCACAGCTATACACGAAGTTATGGAACAGCAAACGATTTCAATTGCCAAAGCTGGTATTATGACAACATTGAATGCGCGTGTATCAATATTAGCAGCTGCCAATCCGGCATATGGGCGCTACAATCCACGACGCACAGTTGAGCAAAATATACAATTGCCGGCCGCACTTTTGTCGCGTTTCGATCTACTTTGGCTAATGCAAGATAAGCCAGATCGCGAAAATGATTTGCGTTTGGCTAAGCACATCACTTATGTGCATAGTCACAATAAGCAACCTCCAACACGGGTCAAGGCTCTCGACATGAATCTTATGCGACGTTATATCAATCTTTGCAAGCGCAAAACCCCAAACATACCTGATGAATTGACTGAATACATAGTAGGTGCATATGTGGAGTTGCGACGTGAATCACGAAACCAAAAAGACGTGACATTTACTTCAGCTCGTAATCTCTTGGGCATTCTACGATTATCTACTGCACTGGCGCGTCTACGTTTATCGGATAAGGTTGAGAAGGATGACGTGGCGGAAGCACTGCGACTATTGGAAATGTCAAAGGATTCGTTGAATCAATTGCACGATCATCAAAAAGGACAGTAAGTAAAGTGTATTTCGTATAGAATTGGAGCAAAACTTAAGTGCTTTGGACTGTCGAGCGTAATTCGATATTATATTAATGTTTTCATATTCAACATAAATACATAGTAGTAAAGTAGATATCTAATATTCATAGGATAAACTCGTCTTCAGTTAAAATATGTACATATTTAGCGGCATTTGTGTTAATTTTTTAAATTTATTTATTTTTTTTTTAGTGTTCCTAACACTTCGGACAAGATATTCGCTGTTGTACGTGAATTGGCGGGTTCTAGTAATACTGTTAAAATCGCTGATGTCATAGACCGTTGTACAACCAAGGGATTCAAACCGGATCAAGTAGACAAGTGCATTGAGGACTACGAAGAGCTGAATGTGTGGCAAGTCAACATGGCGCGCACTAAAATCACCTTTATGTAATTATAAGGGCTTAGTTTCATTTGGCCACCATTCGCACCTGAAGTACACACATTGTACAACAAATGTTTTAACATACATATGTATGTACATTCATACAAATCACTTACATCTTGCTTATATGTATGTATAGCCTGCAAACCATAATGAAATCTCAAAGAATTCTCTAATCTTTCGGGTGAAGTTTTTTATGCCAAGTGCATTTATAAAGCAAATTTCTGTAAAAATCTGTAATTTTCGAGAAAAACACTTTCAAAATCAAAGTTAAAAGTTAGTACTGTTCATGTGGGAAAAAATCTCCCTACGTTTTTGAAGAATTCATTAAGATTTCAGACATTTTATATGCGTGACAATTCCATGTTTCATTTGCTTAAATGTACGCGTTGTATTATTAACATGTTGATAGTGTCCCTTTGTAGATTTAAAGCAATAAATGTTATGAAAACACTTTTAATGTACATATTTATTTATTTCCTTTATATATATATTTGAAATAAACGCATAATGTAAGCATTTGCGTTCATAATACACATTCATAATGATACATAATAGTAAAAACAACAATAATACACAATGTGTAATTTTCGAAAAAATTATTTCAAATTTTGATATTCAACTACATACACAACCACAAAATTCAAAGTAAAATTGTAATAAAATGGCAACGTGTTAAGTACCTCCAGAGCTCTAATTACTAATGAAATGTTAATGCTAATTTGGGGAGCAAATTAAATGGAACTATTGAAATGTGTGTGGAGTCTGCTTTCGCCATTTGGTGACACCTACATATCTTGGTATTTATGTATGTATGTATGTATGTGCAAAAGTTGGTTTATAAAAATACATTCCCTCGGTTTTTTTTTTTAATTTATGCGCTAAAAGCGTCACATTAATTCCCTCTCCTCGTAAGTCCACTGTAGGAGCGGGTTTTCAATGTTTCTAATTTTTTGTAGTACAAGTGATAAATTCAAAACATTATTTTTTCGCGTGCAAATCTGACTTCAACATTTCTAAGCAAAACGCAATATATGGTTTTAACTACGACTCTAACCTAAGCACATTTAGTATAACCCCTTTTTTTCATTTACATATGTACAAAAATCCTATTGGTGCAAACGAAACCAGAAAACAAGCTAAATAAAAAAATGTTAATTAAAATTCATGCAATGCTTTTCTGCTGGCATCACAAATGTATTGCACCATTGACGGGCTTCTAATAGAAGAAGAGCAAACGTTCTTGCGCCGAAGTCGAAAGCAACCGCCATGTACGCTTGATGGATACATACTGAATGAGCGCGCGCACACAAATCAAAAAGCCAAAGGCCATGATGAGCCACCACAGCCAGGAGTTCTCATGCGATGCTAACTCGGTAGAATTCTTCACAATGAGCGTCCACTTTGCTAGTGACAAGCCAAAACCGGATAGGGCACCATATCGTGCAGCGATTGTGTGACAGAAGCAGGTGAGCATCAAAAAGCCAATCCAGTTAAAGAGGAATGCCACCATAAAGGCCATTATGAACATTATATCCGTGCCAAGCAGACTGTTGTCGGTGGTGCTGGTCAAATTCTCAGCCTCGGACGCGTCTATGGCGATGAATGTGAGAGCTGGCGTAGTGCCACCATTGTTTGTGCACGCACCTTGCATATTACCGACACCGTCACGTAAATGAGCCAGCAGCGGATTTGGTGGTGGCAACGGTGGTGGTTGCAGCATGTGCACGTTCATGAACGGCGGGGGCAGTTCTCCATTCAGTGATTTCTCCATCTGCACCTCTTCATATGTGGGCAATTTGGCCGCGTGATGTATATTTGGCGTATCGCCAGGCAGCATCACGACGCCGGCTGGTGTAGATGCGTTTATCGGCGGTAGCGACACTTGTAGCACGGGCGGTGGCTGCTGTGGTGTCGAATTTTGATGCGGAGTGCCGTTAGTGGGTAGCTCATAGGGAGGAGGGGCGCTAAAATCGGCTTTTGGCGGGCCAAGCTCCTCACCATGCGACGGCGGCGTATACTGTTGGTTATTATCCGACATCCTATCGACCAGTCGCTTACGGGCGTATGAACGTTGGTAAAATTAAGCTGTAAGGAAATTTCGTAGTGAGTACAAGTACATAAATGTGAAAAACAACAATGGAACAACTTTTGTATTTAACAATTTAAGAATTACCACCAAGAACTTAAGTAAATGTTTATATATTTATTTTTTTTTATAAAATAAAAGACTGTTATGTGTTTTTTTATATTTATTATAATTTAATACTTTTCTGTTGGTTACGTCAGTTGTTTTATTAATAAATAGTAGTTCTTTTACATTAAAAAGGGAATTCTTGCATTTTTTACGGCTTAACGCCAACAATGCCCGTCAATTTTCACGTTATTTTCAAATTTAGTGTTGCAGTTAGCAGTTTCTTTTTTTTTAAATAAGGCAACATTAGTGGAGTAAAACTCGTGCGAACGTTAAGACGAAACATTTTTAACTTAGCATATAAGGTTACTTAATTGCGATCACTGGACGCTCATTTCCTAGAAGACTTACGAAGTCTTTTTTAATTACATGGACGAATTTAGATATTTAGAATACATACTAAAAGGATTGAAAAGTTGAAATGAATTCTGCACATCTAGCTTTTGCTAAATGGATATCGTATAAGTGTACATGTGTATGTACATATGTACATGCATACATACATATATGTATGTGTATGATTATATACATATGTATACAAGTATACCACACGCAAGTTTATCGTATGAGCCTCCTAAGAGATAAGTAGCCGATCGCGAAGTTATAAATTATCTAACAAAACTGGAGTGAATTAAATGGCATTAAAGTGCGTCACAATGTTTAGCATTGTGTTTCTTTGTCTTTTAAGTGCTTGGCGTTATACACGTCTTTATACTATTTAGTAAATCTAGTAGCCGCTAGCGTGGTAATCTGGAAATTATATTTCTCCATTTCATTTAGCTGCCTGTTTTTGCGTTAGCTGCCAATCTTATTTGGGATGTTCTTTCCTATTTATTTTTGGAAATTATCGTTTAAAAGCTGCTGCTAATGGCAGTATTTTATAATGATGTTCCCCGAAGGGTCGACGCTTAGGCAACCGCGTCATTCCATCAACTTCATCGAGTCCTTCATTATCATGAGCCATCTCGGCGCTCTCATTAAGCTTCTGTCGCTGTTTGTCGTAGCGTATATACCACATTAGACACAAAATAATTACTACGAGCAGCGCTAAGGTTGCACCACTCGCAATGCTGGCGGTTTCGAGCATGGCACGCTGTCGTGTTGGCAAATATGAACCATCGATTTCTTTATACTCGCAACGCGGTCCCATAAATCCAGTGGCGCACTCACAGTTGTAGAGTATTTCATTGTGAATTTCAACGGTAAAGCAAGTCGCGTCGTTTAAACAATACCATGCAGCATAGGTGGGCGGACAGCTAAAAATTGGGAATGTTATGTTCGGACGCGGCGTGGTAGGTGCGTCAGTTATTCCTGTCGATGGTAAAGGTGGTGGCGGTGGCTTCTGTATGGCACGACTGGAGCAAGCTGATGCAAAAGGAGCCAGCACGATAAGCGCCAGAAAAATGCCTAGCAATCGTTCCGTGTCCAACGGATGTAAGGATGCTGCCCGTCGGTCGGGCATTATAACATTAAACGCACTTTGGATGCTGCACTTATGGTTTCCGGTTTGTACTTTTTGTATGGATGAAAGTCTTTCATGCAACTCGTGGTGGCAGCATTTCAACCGCAAATTGAGTAATGATCGGCGCGCTGAAAATTAATGCAATGCCATTAATTAACAACATAAGGAAAACTAAAGCAGAATATTAGCAAAAGGCAAACGATCTTTATTATAAAATAAATAATACATTTGAAAAAGAAAGAAGTTTCTAAATTTTGTAGATTATGGTGACTGGTACGAATAAACGTTTTAATGCGAAGCAACTAAAATGTATTTCATAAATAACGTAAACACGAAAAGAACATGGCATGTAAAAATAATAATTAGTTCAGCAAAAATGAATACAATATAAAATATGCTACATAGTAGATGTGATATTTAAGATGTCTATATAAGGCGCGTGAGATCATCGTTTGCCCTTCTGTCCGAGATTAACATTTCAAGTTGCTTGTGATTTGTGGCATTATAGATCTGATCTTTTTTTTTTTTTGTGCAAATTAATGTGGCTTTCCTTAAAGCGTAAAAAGGCGAGCGTGCGAGTGCGTTTTGCTTAGTTACTTAAGCCCGATTTCAGTGCGACAGAGCGTATGCGAGCGTCCTATAGCAAAAGATAAATTACTTATTAGTTAGTTAGGAATAAGTATTTGAACAAAATATATGTATGTATGTATGTATAATCAGAGGCAAACACAAATAACACAAACCAAAAGCTAAGTTCACTGTAAAAATTTAAATGTAATTACCTTTCATAATAATTTTGATACTGTTTACATATTATATTTAAATTCCAAAAAACTTGTTTTGCATTTAACTTTTACACAATTGCTTTTAATTTCACAACTTTTTAATCACTGTTTCACTTTCACCTTTTTCTTTTTCGGATTGACATACGCACGCAATTATCGACTTTAGTAGCATATATGTACATATGTATGTATGTACATATGCCAGAGTTTATCTACTAATTCACGATTATCGCACTCTCGAAACGCGTCCTACTCCTGTGATATGTACTAGATCCGTTGAACAAAAGACAACGAGCGATGAAAAAGAAATGACAACGCCTACAAGACGCACAAATACTAGACTCGTATTTGATTAACTCGTCTAGTTACAAGCACAAGTATATAGTCGCATTATGGAATATTTAAATTTCTCAAGTCAAGATGTGGACATATCCCACACACCTACATACATATGTACATATATGTACACATTTGGTATACATATGTGCATTTATGTGTACATACATACGTACACACGTGTAATTTTGTATGTTTTCAATGTTTGCTGGTTGCTGCAAATGATGATGTAACTTCCTGCTAATTCGCAATTGACTTTAAGTTTAAATAATAGCTTGAACTGCATTTACTAAACAGACATAAAAACTGTATTCTTAAATGTTCTTTTTCTACCAACTGAGCGTTTAAATCATTGTTGTTTTAACTTGAAGTACCATACCCAGCGTCCATTCTAATGTGTATATTACATTATTTAACAATACCGGCAGAAATCAAGGATCTATTATTTGCTAATGATAGGCGATCAATGTTAGAAATGAATACTTCCGAAAGAAAATATAAGTAAGCACCAACAGCAAAATTTAATAAATCACACAGTACACTCAAAATTCAAAAACAAAATAAATGTTTTGTATTTCAACGTTTTACGCTTTTTATATTCGTTATAGCTACTATAAAACGTATTGAGGTATTCCACTCAAGTAGGCAACTTGACTGACAAACTGTAACCAATACTTGTAATCGTCATGTACGAATACTTAAAAACGCCATGTACTCAAATTAAAAAAAAAATCTTTGAAAATGAGGACTTGTAGATACTCGTACTAATTACTTTTTTTAAGAGAACAAATATTGATGCTCCAAGCTCTTTCATACGAAGTTATTATCAACTATATTTTTCCGGAACAACAACAACGAGGCACAAATTTGCAAACATATCAAACCTTGATCAAGAGTACTTGTAAATGTGATAATAGGTGTATATGTACATACGTATGCACCTCTGCATAATTTCAAATAAAGTATAATTTTATTATTATACACTTTCGAAAATCGCGTGCTTGGTCAAGTTTGTGTATGAGGCACTCAGCTAAAAATCAATTACTTCTATATGTACCTACATACCTCGACTAACTATTAAATATACTGCTCAAGTGTATAAAAGCACCTCAAACTCTTACTTAGGCGCTATATCTTTTTCCTTAACTCGTTTACCCGAAACACGCACATAGCACACGTATTCGTGTACTCCAACAAACCAAATATATTCATTTGCTTCCAAGTTTGAAACGAAATTTAAGCTGATAACGCATATCTCGGTTTTTTGGACCAGAAATATACTATACTCTCGGTTTTCGAGAATTGTGAATGGAGCTCCTCCTTCAATTTGTGGTGTGCGTCTTTATGTTGTACGAATTGATTGACCTCCAGTTTTATGCCGACTCCGAACGATCAGTGTATTTTATGAGACATATTTTCATGACAGAAATACCCTCGGATATTTACCATTGCATTTAAGGGGCGGCCGCTGTTAGACAAAACTTGTTTCATGGGTTAGATTTTACTTGCCCTGACTGAGATGCAATCCCCCAATATCCTGATAAACAAATTTGAACCCTGTTTTTAGCGGATTCGAGTTTTCGTATATTAACCACACAGGTAGGTACAAGTATACGTTGTGTACATATGTACACCTTTGGAAGTATTGAAAAGTTTCTTGTTTATTAGCTTAACACAAAATACAACCTTCACGAATTCATTTTTCTTAAGTTTATTTAAATATATACAAATTAATGTTCATTTACACCTATTCATATGTATGTATGTATGTATGTATATTGCATTGAAATCGGCGTTTTGCTAGGTTTCCATATACATCCCTACAAACGTGCATAGGTACGTACCTATGTACATACTTACATACATATGTATAAATAAAGTTATCAGTCGAACATGGAGGCGATAAGAAATGTTTAAAGATTTACTTAAATTCATGTATAGATATGGACATATGAAGTTTGTATGTATGTATGTAGGTATATCTATCTTCATAAATGTACATGCATACATACATATATATGTACATACATATGTATGTACATAAATACAGAGGTATATACATACATACATAATCTTTATGTACATAAATACATACATTCATACATATGTACTTCATATATTTAATTAAATACTTGTCTACTAAATTTCGCAAGCTATTTTCGTGTCAATTTTTATACTAATGCTGAATATTTCACATATTTGTATAATATTTGATCATTGAACTTAAATATAAAGTGGACCCTATTGAAGAAACGGAAATGCACCAATTTCAATGCATGGCCGCAGCAATGAGTCCCTCACAGTAAAAGCCTCAAAATATGGAGTCTAATGATTCATTCACAATATATGTATGTACGCCTTTTGATTACCCCACACAAGGATATTTATTTTTTATCATTGATTTTGTGACTTGTATTGATAAATCAATTAACTTTAATATACTTACATATATCTAAGCAGTGTCACAATTAACTGACCTCACACATGCGTTTGTAAAATATCTACATAAATATCTATATATGTATGTATGTATAAGCACGCATATGTATGAATGCATATTCATTGAACTACACCCGCTTACATACAAATGTATGTATAAAACTCATTTTATAGCATTTTTCGCAAGAAAACAACTTTTTCTTAGAATTCGTATACTTATCGCTTGCAATCACTTTACTTAAAAATATGTAACCTTAAAATAAAGTCAAAGTCTCAAACTTTAGTTCAAGCCCCTTATTATTAGCTTGTCAAATTTTTACTTTTCCTATTGGCTGCGTTGGCCATTTTCCCCATCGATCAATTAGATTTATATACGACTCCAGTAATTTCATTTACCTTTTGACGGAGATTTTTCTCAATTCTTCGCACAATTTTTGTTCACCCACTTTTATTAGCGTTTTTCTGGGCAGTATGCAAATTTTTCTTGACGAAATCAATTGCTTATATTATATTCAAAAGAGGTTTTTATTTTATTAATGAACGAAAACAATTGTCAATCAAATTTTTTTTCGTTCCTCATCCCTGGTCAAATAAAATTATTCAATGATTTTGACATTTCCTTTGTAGACATTCGCGAAATCGAAAGAAAAGCAACCAACTAGGACAGAGAACGTATATTTAGAGAACGTATATTTTTATTAATACACGTTTTCTGGGCTCCACTTGAGGTGGGCACAAGTATGATAAATTTAATATTTTATTTAAATATTAATTTAATAAATAACTTATCATTCTTGAGGTGGACACTAGAAATTTGAATCGAATCAATGTGACGTTATATTTTTTGGTGGATTTCTTTCTTAAGGCTTACACTGGACACAACATTTTCATTAACTCATTCACTTCTCTTTAAATTCAAGAATTGAACAAAAACTCAAGCTACAGAGGTACATGAAATAATTTTTATAAGAGACAATGTAGTTGATAATTTTTATATGGCAGATTTAAAAAGAGTTACCAAAAAATGAATAGAAATTGGCTAAAGCCTTTCGTTTCACAGTTTTTTTTTAAATTAAAGCAAATTATGAAATTAAAGTTAACGAATAGTTTTTTAATAAAGAAAGAATAAAAATATCAGTATTTTTCCTTGGGTTATGACTTCTAAATATTACTTTTAAAAACTTGAGACAATATTACTCGTATACGTGAAAATTTTTGTCAATACATAGTTGTTTCTTACCTCGAGCTTTTTTTTTTAAATAAAGTAGAAAATTTGCCGGCAAAAGGTTTGGCCAAGCAAATGCCTATGTACATACATATCGCACCCTAAATACAAAAGGGTCACAACTCAAAATACTAAGATTTTCAGGAGACGAAAAACGTTTTATGTAAAAAATTTTGTAATATTTAAAGAAAATATTTTTCCATCATGAAAATATACAACATTGAAGAAGGTTCTGCTATATTTTTTTCAATCTTTTATTATGTTTGCGAAAATAAAACAAAATTTTGATTTATGACTGTTTAACTGAAATTTTTCGATTAACTAGTGATATTATCTTAAGTTGTGCCTTTTTAACTGATAAATTTTAATTGAAAATAAATTAATTGAACTCACTTTTCACAACTAAAGAGGCACAATGCAAAATAATATACCACAAAATTTATCACTTTTTACAGTTTTAGAGGCAGAACTCAAAATAAAACTCTTTCTGTAATAAAAGTAATCAGCTGTTCTTGAGCATATTAATGCAACTAAAAAAATTATCTTTAGTTGATCGTGCAAAAGCAACACACTTGACATAAAAATAGACATAACTGTATTTTTCCAGTTAAAGAACGAACTTTTTGCAGTAGTTAGAGATGTGTACTCTGAATTAATTTATGCAAAACTCAGTTTTGGAAAATTTTGAGTTGTGACCCTTTTGTATTTAGGTTGCGATATGTACAATAACCCAGAGTATCAGCAATTTTTTTATATGCAAAAATTATTATGCACATTTTTATATGTATGTACCATTTAACATACAGATACTGCAAATAAACGCCGTGTCGTTTATCCCTAAACTAAAGATGTAAATGTCTGGTTTCATAATTAAGTCTATAATCGGCGTTTGATCATGTTTACGATAATTTGGCAATTAAATTTATTATTGGTTAGGAATAAATGATGCCTTATGTTTGCACTATTGCGCAGAAGATGCTGATGCTTTGACTTTATGCATTTTTAAATACGACAAAAATATGTACGAAAACGATTTACTTTTAATATATCTAATAAGTATTGAAAGCTTCATAATACATACATATGTATGTATGTACATTTCTATTTTATCGAAATAAGCAATTGCCTTACGGGCTGCACTTCTCATAATTTCAATTTTACTTGCAGCCGTAGTCTGAAAAAATATATAATGCCCACAAAACAGCTAGTTAAGTTTGTAACAAATACTTCCAGTTCAATTTGTAGAATAAAACTTCTTTTATTGTGTAAAGGTGAACTCAGTTACATTCTCTTAAATCCGCCATTATATACACAAACATCTCACTTTTAATAAATGTACTCCGCCCATCATCGCACACATTCAGCTCAATATTCTAGTTTACTTGTCCTTGCTGTCACCCTTACCACCACGTATTCTACCAGTACGACGGGCAGCAATAAGACCGACTTTACGACCAGCTGATGTACCACGTTTGACTGTCGAAGCTTTACCAATATGTTGATGGTTACCACCACCATGAGGATGCTCCACAGGGTTCATAGCCACACCACGAACCTTAGGCCAGCTGTTTCGTTTCACCTTGTATTTGTGATATGCGCGACCAGCCTTCAATATAGGCTTGTCGATACGGCCACCGCCGGCGACAATACCAACCATAGCACGATTTGCAGAGGGTACCACTTTCTTGGCACCAGAAGGTAGCTTCACACGGGTTTTCTTTGTGTCGGGATTATGGGCAATCACGGTAGCATAGTTACCGGATGTACGTGCCAAACGGCCCCGATCACCTGTCTTTTCCTCCAAGTTGCAAATAATAGTACCTTCAGGCATGACTGACAAGGGCATCACATTGCCGATTTGCAAGGTAGCTTTGCGGCCGCAATACAGGAACTGACCGGTGTGCATGCCTTCGGGAGCAATAAATAACTCCTTGCGGATCTTATAGCGGTAGGGGTCACGGAAGTGTACAACAGCCAATGGTGCACCACGGCCGGGATCATGGATGATTTCCTGGAAATGAGAAAATTTTGTATTCAAATTTCTGACATGTACGTAAGTAGTTCAAACAAATGTACCTTTACAACACCACGAAGGTAGCCATTGCGCTCAGAGAAATCTAGGGGTCTCAATTTCGCGGCTCCCTTACGCCTCTTGACATGGGCCTTGAAGACGGACCCAGCGCCTTTACGTTGTGCACGAATAACACGACCCATTTTTGGCTCTCGATAACTAGATAATATAAATTTAAAAGCATCATTAAAACGAAATCTTTCGACATATTTCTGTATTTGCCAATGAAGATGTGTGTATAAAACGGAGCCCTCGCCGATCAAAACATTTTGTTTCTTGAACAAAATGTATAAACACTAACACAACGACAAAATATTTTATTCATCGTAGCGAACATGTTTGAAGTGCACTTTTTATTTACAATTACGCGGCGATGGCTCAGTTAAATTAAAATAATTGACGATCAAATCTTTATTAGGAGCACAAATCACCCACCAAGCCTGGAAATTCGGAAAAGAAAGAAATTGACATTTCTTTGACAATGCTACCAACATAAACTTCAAAACTTGCTCTTTCTATTGCGAATAGGGCCTATTTCCGTTCGTTTGGTAATTCACAATCGCATCTTTCCAAAGATATAACAACAGCACTAGGCACAAGTTTTCTGTTATAACAAAGGTAACAACTAAAAATCACAATCCGAGTAAAATGAAAGCGTTCTAACTTGATTTTTTCAGAGCTTGCTAGAATTTACCCGGATAGTGTTACAGCACTCTATTTTTGTACAAATTATATTTACTCTGTTCACAAATCATCGCACAGATTTAGGAACTTTATTATTCTTCTAATTATTTTTTTTGTAAAATGTGGTTTATTCTCTAAGAAAATCCATAAACACTCTTTTTTATACTATTTACAAAATGTATATTGATTTAACAAAAATTCGTTAATATTTCGAACTTTTTATAAAAAGTTTTTAGAATTTTTTTAAATATGCAGTTTTTGGCTCATTCAATTTTTTGTGAAAAGTAAAAATTTAAAATTTCCAAACTTTGACGCAACTACCTATTCATCGACCAAGTGCCTTTACCCAACGGGCGACCGAGTTTCATCAACCCTAAGGTATTTTGCAATGTCCTTTAGAAATTTAGAAAGCGAGTAAGAAATAAAGGACAAATAAATAATTTCACCATAAGTACTTTTTCTGTGGAAGTTTCAATCGCGTTTGAAAGTTTTAAAATATTTTCTTTGAGTTCCACTTTATAAAATTTCAAGATAATTTAAGTTAAGGGGCCGACAACTAAATAAACTTCACTCCAGATACTATTTCACATCTTGGACAGGCGCTCGATATTATTGAAAGTATATTTTTCTTAATTTAATTTCAAAGTTTTTATTAAACTTCTTAAAAATAATCATATAAACTTAAAATATTATTTCTACAAAAAAAAAATAAAACAAATTAAGTGAATCAGGTAGCAAGAATTTGATGAAATGTCATAATTCATGACAGAGGTCAGAAGTTCGCTTAAACAAAACGTTTTTTCATTAAAAAGCTATGCATATTTAATAGGCAGCCTTAGCAGTAGAAAAATAAAAAAAAATATATGTACATATATGTATTTTGTTTTTGCTTTTAAAAGCTAAAGTTTCTAAAATATTTTATTAACTAGCTTGAATGGTACTGAAAGCATTGTTATACAAACTAAATAAAAATGTTTGACAATTCAAATAAAAAAAAAGTTGGCTTACCTGTTTGTGAAAAATTACTCTCGTTTAAATAACCTACGATATACCAGAGAGTTCTACTAGAGATTTCAGGGAAATTTTCTATAAGATTCTTAAGGGAAACAACTGCGGGAATTGCAGTTTCAATGAAGTGTATCATGAAATTAACTATATGGAATTTGCAAATACAGGAGCTTTCGAGATTGTTGATAAACCATGATACAAAATTATTTAAGGTAAAACCGCAGAGAATATTTTTGAAGTTGCCATTATTTTAAAAATGTTTGGAAAATCTCAATCTCACACAAGATTTATATAGAAGAAATTGCGCCGACAGCTAACAAAAATAGTTTACGATCTGCGCATGTATGTACGTCACACCATCAATAACGTATTCTCATTTCGATTAGATAATTGCTTTACAAGTTCGAATAATATAATAAAATCGCGCAGCACTTCACAAAAAACATTAATTAAACCTTTAAAATAATAGAACAAAAAATATTTACTTCACTCGTGTTGCAATTTAAAGAAACTTTGATGATGTGACGTCATCAGACAACCAATATCGTAAAGTAAAAAGTAACGGACTTGCGCAAAGCGCAATCTCTTATTCATCAATTTTGAATCTCACATACATATCGGCCCATAACCGCCCAAATAACGAAAGCCCCATATAAACTTCTTTAAGTAGAAGTTGATTTTTACCTAATTTCCTCCACAATTAAGCTGATCCATTTGAATGTATTTATTAAAATGCATCTTGCTTCTGCCGAGAATATTAAGAGAATCAACTTTCTTTCCTAATATTTTCCATGTGTCGCATTCTCACATTCAGTCAACAATTTTTTTAATATGAAATTGTTTACAATATACTACTACTACTATTACAAATGGAAACTGTAGAATAGCTAACATTCTTTATGAGTTAAGAAATCGATTTCGCATGCGGAAGCGAGCAAGCTGCTTTATTACAGAAACTTTTATTATTGAGTCATTTTTGAAAACCTTCAAAGAACAAATCATGGCCGACGAATTGAGAGAATCGTTTTATCTTATAGTGTTTGTATCATGATACATACAATTAAATCGTTTTAAAGAATTTTTTTACATGAATATAGTACGTAATTTTCAAGAGAATGATCATTGATCTTTTTAGTTTATTAATATTAACAAAAAAAGTTGTAATATTTTGTTACCGACTTGCAAAAGAATTGATAGTGCAGGAAAGTAAAAAAAAAAAAGTGGGGCTATTGTGAATGGAAAGTACTAAGGGAAATTTGTAATAAACGTGAAACTCTTGGGAAACATCTAAATAAGGAAATAAACATAAGTCATCTTTTGTAAGCGACCAGCAAAAGAGCGGCCAACTCGCTTATAATCAACTCTCTTATATTTTGAATACACTTTACAACACTATTCTGTCAAAATTAATGCTCTATCTGGGTTTTTTACTTATTTCCATTGGTACTTTCCAATGATTATTCACAATAGCAACCCTTTCTCACTTTCCAACACTTTCAATGAGCTCGGCTATTTTTTAAGCGAGTTTATTTCAACACAACTCGCTTATTTTTGTTTTTGCTTTCTACGCTATAAGATAAGCTATCTAGTGTTCTTTTGCAAGTCGCTTACAAAAGATGAGGCCTAAAATGAAGCAAACGTAAGTAAAATCGCCGTTCTTAGGCTTATAATTAAATTGCATATATAACATTATTTATTTTTCAGAAACCAAGAAAAAAAGCGAAGAAGATGGACCCGCGAAGAAACGCATGGGTTTTTGAGGTGCTACCTTGCGCGAAAGGAGGAGTTCCAGCATAGAAAAAAAAAGCGGTTGGCGTTCACAAATGTGCTGGAAGACATGTTGTCTTTCGGCATTACGGTGCGCATAATAAGTTAAAAATGCTGAATGAAAATAGTTATTAATGCTTTCAGGATAGGGAGAGAACGCCAATCTGCCTGGAGTCAAAGATGCGCACGCTACTTCAGGCGTACAAAGCGGCCCGCGACAACAACCAAAGTACGAGGGGCAGTCCATGTTGTGCTCCATTTATGGAGCAAATGGACGAAATCTTTGGGGGGAGCCCAGTAATTACAAACAACCACACAATACACGTGAGTTCAAGGACAAAAACAACACTGCTCCCAATGACAGTACCACCACCGACACCATCACCATTATCGCCACTACCGCAATTACCGCTATCACCACTACGAACTTCAGAAAAAGCGGTGCGTAAAAAGCGGTCTGCCCGAGATATTTACTATGAAAATAAACTAGAATTAAAAAAGTGGCAGGCACAGGAAAAAATGAGATTGAAGGCTGAGTCCATCCAGCAGTTTAAAGACTTGTTGATGGCAAAATTTGAAAAAGATGCCAAGATGGAGACGGAAAAATTGAACTTGCTAGAAAAATTAGTTAATAAGTAAACCACTTTTTTAACACTGTTTGAATTTTGTCTTTTTCTGAATTTTATACTTTTTAATTTAATTTTCCTTAACTGTACGCTTTTTTCTATTAACATACATTTTTTTTTTAACAGTTAGGCCTTTTATAACAATATGTGACCCACCACATTGGTCAGGAAAAAAAGTTTATGAATATTTTGCTAAAAATGGTTGCTGAATGTGAAATGTTTGCATTCCAATATTGAGAATCCAGTATTTCGTTGACGCTTTACCATGCCCCAACTTGACCAATCTGTAAATAGTGTTGTAAAGTGTATTTGGTACTTTGGTAACTTTTTATCAAAACGAAAAAATTTAAAACTTTTAAACTTAAAATTGCACAAGAAATAAATAAAATTTTAAATATTTTTTAGTAGTTAAACGACTTTTGGTAATATTTTTCTAGGTTGGGTCTTTTTTTTTAGAGTTTTGGTATTAAATTAAAATATTTGTGGCAACGCTGTCACTAACGTCAGTAACGGTATCACAGAAGGCGCAATCTTCTCTATTTTTCTTGTACTTTTATAACAATAAACAGGGTTAGTAGTAAACAAATTTGAACAAAACGATCATATTAATCATATATTTTTTATTTATTGGGGTGAAGGTGGGAATTTCAATAATTTTAGAAGCTGATGTTTCACAAACTATCGATTCGATTTCCACAATAGTTTTTATTAAAAAAATATGCATTATTTAAATTTTTCTCAAAATATATACATACATACATATGTATGTATATAATTTATATACAAATATGCATATCAACTAAAAGTTCGTTGATTTACCTTTTAAACATACCACTATTGTGGAAATCGGATCAATAGTTTGTGAAATATGAGCTTCTAAAAATATTGAAATTTTCCGCTTTCCCCTTCCTATTAATTTGCACCAAAAAAAAAAACAAAAATACACCATCATAATCAGTGAAAGAAGGCGGACCACGGGTAATTTTTTATTTTTGTCTATCTCCCTTCTCACACATCTGGCATACATATATGTACATATGTATAAACAGTTTAATGTTTTAATTAATATTTATTTTGGACCAAACCCCGATTAAAATAAATTAAAATAATTTGAATAAAGTTTATGAAAAACTTGCCTGCAGTTTTTGCCGCTACATCTAGACGTTATTTGTTTGCTCTATAGTAAGTATATGCTTGGCTTTTAACTTTAGAATTTTGTATAACATTTGTTTTATACAATGTCGGATTTTCACACTTTTTTTTTTGACTCTGTTTCACTTGAAGCCATTTATGTATTAAAAGAAATTACCTATGCATCTCACATCACGCATTTAAAAAAGTTGTAATATTAAAGTATTAAATACATATTAACATTTAAACCAATAATAACAATGTAATTTTAAAACGTCAAACTCTGAATACGAGTATGGTCAATACCGGCATCTATGCAGTAGTGCATGCAAAAGCCACTTAAGTCACTGACTTACATATGTATGTGGTTGAAGCTGGGGTACGTTTGAGTTAGCGTTTGCAGCAAAAAATTATTGGTTTTCGGCTGGGTGAATGATAAGTTTGCAGCAGCTACATAGATATATAAAACAATTTTGCTTATGATAGAAATCCTAAAAATGCAACAACGGTGTTATTACAGTGATTACATATACATACATACATATGTATGTATGTATGTATGTATGTATAAAAATTTGCCAAATAAATCATAAATGCATTATCAAGCAACAATATAACAGAAATTTAGAAACAAATATTATATTTTTCGATTTAACACATTTCCCCTTCGTTTTGTCCAATTGCAGAATACAAACAACGTTAAAAAACAAGCCAGCTATGTGACAGAAAAAATACACATTTTTTTATTTTCGCCATTTTAAGTTTGAGATTATATATATATTTCATATTTATTTCATTTAATATTAAAGATATATGCGCTTTACAGGTTACTGATAAGACAATAAATTGTTCAAATTAATATTGGTTTACCAATTTAAACATACATACAAATAATACATATATCAAGGGGAAATAATAAAGACAGGTCCAATAGGGTAGTAAGGGTGGCTGGGTAGGTAACGGGCATACAGCAGATTTTATCAATACACCAAATAACAAAAATTCAAATATTAATTATAAATTATGCGTTAAACGAACAAATAAACATACATCGATTGAAGTAACACCCAATGTTTCTGAGTACGAGTATTATAATTTTTGAAACATAAGCAAAGAATTTAAAGTGATACAATGCTACAAGCATATTTGTACGTAGAAGTTGACTTGGTCACTTCAATATGAAGATCCAACTTTGTATTTCGATGCGAGGAAACTCTTTATTCTCGTTTGTAGTTATGCAACGTAATAAGAAAATTTATCAATTATTTGAAAAAGAAAAACTAAAAGAAAAATGTATCGGTTGAGCTTACTTTAACATTATTTTCGAATCGAGTTGCAAATTGGATGCGCATGTATGTATGTATGTATGTATGTATGTATGTACATATTTAAGTTAGTGTGTTGAAAACGTTGTGGTCGGCAATGAATTTTGGGGACGTTTAAGAGTGAGGTGAAGTGCGCACACATTTATCTACATATACATAAATTGCTGTTACCACGAACATTGAAAATATAAATCACATTACAAATAAAAAATTACAAAATAAACTTGTTGCAGATGCTTCCTTTCTTATTTGCTTTTGCTTTTGCTTTTGTTATGATTGCATGTGTTAACTCTTATTTTGTTGTTTTGCTTTTTTTACTTAATGCACCACCAACGCATTTATATATGTATGTATGTATTTATTAAATATTTAATTCATTCATTTGTGTGTGTGTATGCATTTATTTTTTATCGCGAGAGCCATGTTCTAGACTCTTTATAAAAAGTTCAGTAAAAAATGCTTAACTAGGCCGTTTAGTATTCTTATGTATGTATATAAACTGCTTTCTTTTTATTTCATATAACTTATTTATTTTCAATGCAAATGCAGCCCCACACTTTCCTCGTTTCCATTTCTTCCTTTTTTTTTTAAATGTGTCTATTGGTGTGTGAGGGTGTGCGAGTGTGCTTTGTCAATCTCTTAATTTTGCTTTCTTTATGCTAAGTTTATAATATTTCTTTAATGAGCGACACCTCACTCCACTCCTTGATGCACTATTTCCTATGCATAGTTCGTATGCCATACATTCTCTTTCCGCACTCTTTTCCATTTTAAATTTTTGCACTCAAATTTATATTAGTTTTTAATATATATACTTTTTCATTTGTATTTATGTACTATCACTTAAATTTTTACAAATGGCGTTCAATTTTTATAGAAATAAAAAAAAAATAAACATGATACAACACATAACTAAGACAACTAAGGTAAGCCCAAGAAATAGTGGTGCTGCGATGGGCGTGTCATTTGCCCAGCAACGACTGGCAACCAAACATAACTGGGCGAACAAAACGTAAACTACATATTTTTTTATGTAAAGATTAAATGTATTTGTGTATATATTTAATAGTATGTAATAAATTTATTACAAAAAAAATTTACTTCATCATGTAAGATAAATAAAAAACAATACGAAAATTTTCGCATAAGTTTATGTTACTTGTGGCTTTTGAATATTGCAAGGACATATTTGCATAGCTTAAAAATACGGTTTTTCAATATTATAATCCAAACTTCTATGCAGTGCAAAATTAGCTTGTTTCAATACAAAAATACGAAAGAACTAATATAAGTGGCATAGTAGCTACGATCAATTTAAACCGCACAAGAAATTTCAAACGTTACAATACAGACATCTAGTGTATCTGCTTGGTCTACAACTAATTCTATATGTTGACATTCCATTATCTAATGTTTAAAAAAATTTAACCGTTAGTTGATTTAAGCAAATTTTAAAAATTTAAGCAATTAAGTCAGATACAACAACGATTTAATAAAATAAAAATAAAAAGTTGGCACTCATCGTAAGTAAAGCTCACATAGTTAAAATCATTAAGACAAATCCATTTGATCGATTAAGCAATTCTCTTAAGTTAGTTTTGGCAAAGAAAAACTAATAGTGAGATTAAATTTAGAAAAAATGCAATTAAACATGTTAAATTGAGCTCAATGAAGTAACAAAATATAAACAGCAGATAATGATCTAATACAGACACGGTTACGCTCACGCTCAAAACTCGAATATAAACTTCGTATTTAAAAATTTCGCGTATAATTTACTTTACTAACTCTTATTTGTTAATTACGCATGCAGAAAAATATATGTATAAGGAATTTAATAATGTCGTTTTTAGCATTTCTATGTAAAATTATCAAAAAATTGCATGCGACTATAAATACTATTCTACTGGATCTCTTCGCTCCACAGCCAGCAAAAAAAACGGGCATTTTGATGACATTACTCGAATATTAAAAAAAAAAGTATTAAAAGCAATGGATAACCTTCAAATTTTTACCATCTATCCAAGAAATAAGTAAACACTTAATTTAAAAGCAGTTGAAGAATAAATGTGAAAATGTTAACACACACGATTTTGTAGAGTCGTGCCGAAGTAGAAACTCAATTAATTTCAGAGAGAAAAATATTAAATTTAAAGCCAAAAATAATCAAGATAAAATTAATCTAATTAAAAATACTAGAAAAAATATATTGACGTAAAAAATGTGCTAAATTTAAACTACCGGTGTCGGAAATTGCGTTGATATTTACTAAACCGTATATGGTGTTTTGTCAAAAACGCTTTTTATGCGATCTTCACTTGAGCAAATATCTGTTTTCCAACTTTCTAACTCGCTTGCTAGCTGCTTCACTGCTGAGTCAATTTTCTATATATTTGGGTAAGTTTTAAGATTTATTTGAAACAAATTGCCTATTCATATCTATTGCCGAGATAATGACTTGATAAAAGTTCATTTGTGGTTCGTTTGACGTAACCATAATCAATTTATATTTGTGTATAAGAATTAAAATTTTTACCGGTTTTAAGAGATGTACTCGGATTCGCCTAGTTTATTATCTATTTATTTAGCATAAAATTAAAAAAATATAATCCAATTCATTAATTGTAATTTCAAATGAATTTTAGGCGAATACAAATATGTTTATTATACTTCTTGGGGTTCAGCCTTATGAAGCAAACTTATTAGGTTTAATAATTGAATGTAGTTTTTTTTTTTAAATTCAAAGTTTATGCCTAAGGCTTTTCTCACTTCGAGTGTGAGCAACTGTATGCATGTGGGAATTTCGCCTGTGTACGATTTCTATGCTTAAAAACAACTGCATTGAAGGGTTTGCATTTTCGTGCATTTATGTTTTTTTTTTTCTTTCTATAAATTTTTATAACACAACTTAATAACATTAATTAAAATACATGTTTTCAGCTTGATTCACTATTGCTCCACTATATGCCGGTGCAAGTTCATGTATACATCATTAATATATCTATAAATGTATATACTTCAGTACCATTAAAGGGTATACTCTCAATTCGCTTTCCGTTTTCCAGTATACTTATTTTAAATTAAATATCTGATATTTCATTTCATTACATTTTCTGTGTGCTGTAAGTCTGCTTATGCTTTTTTAGGTTTTGTCCGCAGTTTCAAGCAGAAACTTAACGCTTTATTTATTTTTTGTTTTTTTTTTCAAATTTTTTATCGTCTCGCTATTGGGTTTATTATATACTTTAATTAAAAATTCACTTATAATTACGAGAAACAAACTGTCGATTGCGTCGTAATCAATCTGCGTTTTATTTTCTACGCTCATTTCATATTTATACGTTTCTACGTTGCGCTTTTATCACTTCGAATCATTTGAATTCACACTGACTGATTACCAATTGGCCATGCCTGGCTTGTTGAGTGTCATGAAATATATTTGACATGATGAAGCACCTTTGGCACTACTAAAAAACACCTTGTCATTGCGCTCGCAGAGGAATTTCAATCGTTGAGCTTTTTTGTGCATAAACACACCATCCAAGTGACCACTCTCCACCGAGCGAATCTACAAAACGAGCGAATCAAATAAACACTCACTATCCATACTTAAATAATTTAAATAACCCCACAATACTCACTTCTATTGCTTTATTGCCCCAGCCCATGATTTGTCCAGTGCCGATGTAGGCCACCGATGTCGGCATTTCACCCCACTGAAAAAGTACATCGAAAAAAAAAAAAATTAAAAATACATTTGTACGAGTTACTGAAATTATTAAAACGTGCACAATGTACCTGCAAGACAATGTTCTTTGAAACTCGTCCAACCGTATTTACATAAACACCTTCATTATCGTAGCAGAGCAAAAGTTGCATGCCATTTGAATTTGGAAGCGCCACTATACAATGCGGAATGATAGCATCGTGAGTCTGTGCGGAAAGAGGTAAGAATTAATGAACAACGTATTGCATAAAAATGCATAAGTTGGTAAAAGCACTAACATGTTTAGGAAGATATATATCGTAAACTTCGGCGGAGTCCAAATCGACAGCATGGAAACCCTCTGCAGAACCATAAATCACCTTAAGACGTGACTGATCCTCTATGGTGAGATCGACTAAGAGTGGACGATGTTCCAAATCGCCGAAATTCTAAGAGCACAAATAACGTATGTATATTAATTTCGGTTTGTATAAAAAATCACACACATCATACCTTAAATGCCATAAATTTGTGATATGGCTTAGGAGCCCATGCATAAATTTCAATTGAGTCTTTTAATGCGATCACTAGGAACTTAATCCTTTCGTATTTCACAATCTTAAAATGTACAGCACCTTGTAAATCACCAACATTTATCCAACCATTGCGACGCTCCACTTGCTGCACAGAAAATAAAGAAACATAACAGAGTTTGCAATTAAAAAAGAACACCATTAATGCTCATTGAGATCTTACATCGGAAAGTCCATCAGTTCGTAGGATTTTTGACTTCAGCCATGACAAGTAGTATACGCGCACACGGTTCTTTTTTCCAGATATGGTAACCAAGATATTTTGACCTTCTAGCACCTCCATTTGTTGGAAACGACGACGCGAAATCAGTTGATAAACCTGAGAAGCACACACACATACAAATTATAGGGAAAAGTCTACTTAGATATTTTTCAGCTACGTACCTTTCCTTGACCAGACCGATCCAGCAACATGAGGCCATTTTCGGTGCCAATCAATAGGTTGACGCCCCACAATGCCGCACATAGAATCTCCGAGTTGAAGCGCTTCTTATATTTACGTATTTCCGGTGTATCGCTGGTCGCCTCGTGCGACGTCGGCGTCACGTTGACATTTATGTGCGACTCACGACGTGTCGGTCCCGAGCCCCCAGCACCAAAGCCGAATGTGAGGAAGCTGCGCTGTTTCTGTTGCAATGCATACGCATGTGGTGGCAAATTGGAAGACGATGGCGGTGATGAAATGTTGGAAGAAGAAGAGGAGGCAGATTTGTGCAATAAATTAGTAATACTGCTGGTAGATCTAGTTTTGCTTATCGAATTTTTCGGACTACTCTGCCGCGACGACGACGACAGTAAAATCGTCGACTGCGGCGAATTGTTCGAACCGATAAAAGACTTTGACGGCGTGGAATGTACTGATGAGTTGATGGCCGCTTGATACTGAAGTGCACGAAAACCCGGGCGGGGATGAATTTGAAGAACACAGTATTTATTTGGTTTTTTAGAGGGAAGAGAATTAAAAAATCATGTTAATATTTTTGTAAAAAAAAAAAAAATAGGCATAATTTACATATATTTACACATACATACATATACGATATTTTTTATTAACGACTAAGTTTTAGTTTTAACTAGTCGTTTGGATGCTTAACATGCCAGATAATAGGGAAACATGTGTTATACTTATTATAGAACTTATCACCAGCGTAAAGAGTTTAATGAAATGTACATACATATATAACTAAAGCAGCGCAGTAACCCTTTTACTTCGGTGGGAATAGAGGAGATGAACAAATGCCAACGAAAAAGTGGACGAAAAAATAAAATGGGATTGTGTTAGTTATACATATAGTATGTATGTATGTATTATGTGTTTGTAGATGAAATTCAGTTTGTATAATAGCTGTTGAGTCTTTAAAATGTAGGGTGCAGAAACTAAGAATCATAGGTACAATGAAATAATGTGTTAAGTCTTTCCCAGACGCCATGGAATTCGTGGTACGAGAGAGAGATAGTAAAAAAAAACCTGTCGAACATATTTGCAAACATTTGGAAGCTATAGACAATTTTATTGTGTGTATATAGTCTGTGTATAGTATGTATGATTTTGGTGCAAAGTGTTGTATTTATCAATTAAAATAATTACAAGAGAAACCAAAAAAAAAAAAAATATTTCGATTACCAATATGTATGTACATAACATACATATGTATGTATGTATGAAGGTACATGTGTACCCGAGTTGATTTTTCAACGCGTTGATATTAGATTCAAGTTTTATTGCTAATGTAAAAAATCAATGCACTGAATTTTCAAATTCAATTAAAAAAAAAAACAATTTAATGCATTAATTGAAAATATAATTAAATAATTAAAGTTATTGCATTAGCATTAAAATTTCAATGGTAATGGATAAATTTGCATTAGAACAATTTTTTGAAAATGTTGCATTGGAATTTTTTAAAGCAAACGATTTTTAACTCTCAAAAAATCAATGCATTATTCCCAATTCTCCGATGTACATACATAGATATACACATTTTGTGAGTTAAACTTTAAATCCAAAAGGAAAACTTATGGGAAAATTCTTAATTGCAATATACGAAAATCTAAATCTAATAAATATTTCCAAATATTATTTATTGCATGTTTTAAAAAAATATTTTCATTTATAAAAAAGAAAAAAAAAAATTTCAACACTTCCTTTGGAGTAAGTTAAAAAAATCTTGTTAGTCACAATTGCGGAGGTCCACACAAAAAAATACATTTCAATGAAATTCAGTGTATTTTTACTATATTGATTCTTAAGTCAAACTTTAATATTTACATTGAATAATTTTTCCTAATACTCGTATTTGTTCATATTTTAAATAAATCGGGATGTTTAGCCATTAGAAGCTAGTAAAAAAAGATGATTAATTTCTGTGCAACTGTTATAAAATAATTAAAATAATAAAATTATATTTTTGATTAAATACCAGATAAATTTGTTTTTTTTTTCAATCATTGGATCAGGAAGAAACAAGTAAATTTAAGCAGGTTTTCGGGTTTGGCAAAGAAGTTACTTGCCTTAAGTAGCCTCACACAAACAAACTTTTTAAAATTTTTGAAATAAAACATTTTGTTGTGGACCTCTGTGTTTGATTTTTGATGGCAATCTGATTCTAACATGTCACACAGACTATAACAAACATATTAAAGTGTACAAATTATAGGAAGATATAAGAAAATCCCACTCGTTTCAAAATATCAAATATATAAGGGGTAAGTTTACACGAATGACATTCAAAATTAACACATTTTTTTTTTAATTTCAAATAAATCAAACATTCGCACTTTCCGATGGAGAGAGACTTGAAGGAATCTACGAATCTGTACACATAAATTTTCATATCCGTCCATCGGAAATTGTTTCGATGCAACTATGCAATTAAACATAATACATATTATACAAAAAAGGTGTGATAAAAAAGGTAAAAGAAAAATAAAAATTATTGTACCAATACGTTAAAACAGCATTTATGTAGTTCAAAATAGAAGGGAAACATTTAGAATCTTGCGAGTGGTTGTTTTACTTATACATAGATTTAAAAGATACTATATATTTGCATACGTAAAAGTATAAACATCATAGTTTTTTTTTTACAGACACTATCCACATGGTTACTCTATTGTTATTTAAATATATTTACGATGGTTGCTAATTTAGACTTGCAATTATTTTGGTTTTGTATGGTTTTAATGGGTTGTTGTTGTTGTAATGAAATACTTACTATTTTGTTTTAAATGCAATTTGGCATATTGATAAATTGTTAAAAATTTCGTAGTGGCCATCAGCTCAAACACAAACGTCGCGGAAAGACAAAGCACAATGAAGAAAAATTTTATTTTGTTATAATCATAATAAAAAAACGTTCATTTGTATTTGTTGGTAAAAGTAAATCTACCAATCATGCCAACAAAAAATATTTCAATCAGTTACTCTATCTACAATTCGATAACTAATCGTCCTAATTATCAACAAAACATTGACTTATCTCATATAAAATAATTGCAAACGTTTGGTTATTACATTCAGATGACTCAAAATTAATCAAAACAAAAATACGAATGTTAAGTTATCAATCAGCTCAAGAGAAATTGAACTGTGTTGGTAAGCAAGTCTATTATCCTTCCTCTAAATGTATTGTTGTTTTAAGTAAATACTTGTTGTGATTGTTGTTTGTAGCTTGTTAATCAATATATAAAAGTAAAGGAGTTTTAGTGGTATGTAATTACGACTATAACATGTCACACACGCCACGCCGCAATGTTTTCCCTTGCCATCAACTCTTAAAAATTAGTCACATATAGAGAAGACTATTAATTCTATTAATTGAATTGTTTACATTGAGTTCCACACCGGCACAAATATGTATTTATTAGTTAGCCAAGAAAAAAAAACAAACAAATGATTTATAATGAATGTCGCTAACTTATTAGCTGCAAAAAAGAGAAAAATACTTTGCAAATGGCAGCTGACAAGATCTCCAGCAATTGAGAATTGTATGCTTATTTTTAGTTTGATTTTTCAAACAGCGGAACTGATAAAATATTGATTGATACAAATCTACATGGAATCCATCGGTTATCAGTACTTGACTTAAAATATTTACAGACAATAGAAAGCAATTATGTACATACTCGTATGCCAATTGAATTGAGCAACCTCAACAGCTTCTTGTTAATCGAACAGTTTTAATAAATTTTGGCTTCTTTTCAAACAATTTTAGATCACACTTTTGTGCTAGATTTGTCAATTCATTGTTCAGTTAAAACTGGATACAATAGGTCGAAGTTAGAACTTCGAAGGAAACTTTGTAGGATATGAATCAATCAAAACTGTGTCTTAAAATAATTGCCATTGATATGGGAATGTATGCAATTATATGGGGGAAAAAAAAACTTGAAAAACTAAATCGACTGCTTTCTTATTCGAACTTAAATACTCTCTAGTTATTTAAATAATTTCTATCCAGACTCTACACTAAGGAAAAATTACAAAACTCTCCTTAAACCACTGGAGACGGACTGGGCATACAAAATACAAAATACGTTGATTGTTTAAGTAGATACATACATTAATAAATATTTTGTTATCGCAATTATTTAGGTAGATAAATGAGGACAACAAAACACGACTACATTAATGTATCTAACTACAATTTTAAATAAATCGACTAAACTTAAAATAAATAAATCGGACGTTAATTCAAATAAAAAAAAATAATAATAATTAAATTAAAATATTTGTGTATTGCACGAATAGAAAATATGACGGAAAACAAAACGCACAAAACTAGTACAGAACAATTTGAGGGTAAAACGTTTGACTCACCTCCTCGCTAGATGATTTATCATGGCGCGGTGGTGTTGCCGGTGAAGCTTGACTAAGCAAATCGGGTAAGACGCTGCTTGTGCGCGTTCCTGGAGTGCCGAGACCGCTATTCTCACTGCTACGATTCTGTATAAGGTAATTGGAGAAGAAATGAAGAGAGCGAAAAAGATGTTGTAGATCATAAGCAAAGGCAATATGTACATATTTATGAATGTCATAGGATGTATGTAAATATGGAAAGTTATAAACGCAGCAATACAACACATTCGAATACGAGTATATGTGAATTCTGAATTCAAATACGAATCTAACACAGTTCTTATATGTATATGAATGCCAATGAGTTACAATTAAAAAATACGCATGTACATACTTATAAACGAAATTTAATGAAACGATAACTTACACAAATTTATTTGCACATCGATTTCCAACAACAACAAGTTAATATGACAGACACATGTACATACATACATATGTATGAAGTATATAATTCATATACGTTTCCTGTTTTTTTTTTTGAACATTTTTAGCACCTACACATATTTTAGCTGATTTTTCAAAATTGTCTTAAAGCGGATAAGTTACTTAAGTTTGTTCAGTTTTGCTTCCGTGTAGACATTTCAACGTAGCTCTTACAGCAGCAGATAAATTTCACATTGCAACACCACATTTTTATCATAATCATTTAATGAACGTACGTATGTACATACATATATAGTATATTTATAATAAGTGTAGTAGTTATTTTTAATAGCCAAGAGGGCTTTATCGTGGTGTCATATAGCCTTAAAACAATTTTGAAAAGCCCAGGACGTAGCACGCAATTGTTATCCACACTCTTCATTATACGATAACAAATCGCTGTAGTGTGATAAGCAAAAACGGTTATTAAGAAATTATACATACACCGTACCCAGTATTAATAAAAATTTAAATGTTTTTTAAATTATTTTTTACCATAACCTCATTAGCATTCAAAGACAATTTAGAACCACAGTTCAAAAAACTGTGCGATATCAGGTGAAAAAATTATCAATAGCTCAACTCTAAACCACAAAAATGTGTATATTTGTGTAAATGTTTTAGTAGATTTAATAGTAAGCGGTTGGTTAAATTTTAGGTAATGCAAAAGGTTGCAATCATTCGTTTAACACTCACGAAATAATGAAATATGAAAATAAATTGTGAAGTCAGTAGCAAAAAACGCTTAAGTCGACTAAGAACAAATTCGAGCTATATACGCTATCGTATTATGCAAGTTCTCGTAAAAAATATTTTATTTTAAAAGTAATAGACGAAAATATCTTGGATTCCAAATTAAAATACAAATTTTAAATAGTTTTTTTTTTTTAATTTAGCGTTTTCGACTAAAGCGGTTATTGCTTTTGATCACCTTATTACGTTTGTGTTAGTGATTTTTTTTTTTAAATTTATTTTTTTATTAACTATTTATTAGTAAATTAGTCGCATGCCGCAAAGTTAAGTTAAGGTTGTCCGAGTAAAAATGTTGATGAGATCCTATGGTACTTCAAATCTGAATGATTGCAAACTTTTTAACTCAAATTATTAGAGGGTTTTTACATTACATTTACATGTGTTATACAAGACTTAGAAAATAAGGTAAGAGGTTAGGGTATTCGAAAAGAAACTTAGTTGAAATACACTTAACTTCTAAGGGTTTATTTTGGGTTAGGATTGCCAAAGCAATAACAAATTTTAATTCATGTTTGACATACATACATACGAGTATATTGTAGTTTTTTATTAAAAATTAAAAAAAATTATTATTTTTACATTAGCTTTGTGATATTTATATGATATTATAACACGTTTGGAAAATCAAAAAGCCCAATCCAAACGCAGAGTAATCGTCAAATACGAAAGGCATATACATATGTACATACATATGTAGCTAGCAAATCAAAGAGTTTCGCTTAATTTCCAATAACTTAAATAAAAATTCTACTAGCAATCATGTCCGTTGCTCAATTTTAACAAGACATGTAAAATAAGTCCCTTTGCGAGATCATAATACATACATAAATACATATTAATCAAAAATGTTTACAAATGGTGGAGGCTCTTTTTGTTTAGGTTCTAAAGATTGGGCATATCCAGCATACGTTGAGCACCTGCTGGAAGAACGTCTTATTTCAAAATAATCAAATTTCGACAACAATGCCTTTTTAGGTTTTTATTTACTATTGCACAAAAATGGATATACTGCTAGTACGAGGGTTTTATTAATAGTTTTCGCGTAAAATCGAACAAAAAAATCACAATTTATGAATAAGAACGCATTAGTGTACGTTTAAATATTCAAGTTTAAGATCCTATACTTTTAGAATTCCAGGAAACCAGTTGATGAAATATGTATATATTCCACTCTGAAGTGGGACATGGCATTTAGTTCAATTGTACAAATTGACATTAATTCGACTTTTTCTCCTTTAAAAGTTAACTATTTCGTGTGCTGCATGAGAGCTGGCATTGCAGTGGCAAAAGAAGATCCAACGTTTTCTGGTATATTTTTAATTTTGTTGATGATTTCGGAAAAAAAAAGATTTTGTATGCTATTCAGCATTGACTGTTCTCCAATTCGCAAGAGCAACGGTAGCGGAAGAAGAAAGCGATCGTCATTTTTCGAGTTTGGCAGTGAGCAAACTACTTTTGCTGAATTTGTGGATTTTTGTTTAAAATGCATAGATCTAAGGTTTAGCACTTTAAACGTACGCCGAAGCAACCAAATAAAAATTCTGAGTGTTGCTTTATTGAACATCTTCCGATAAGCCTTTTATTAAGTTCTGGTCAAATTGTGTGGACTGCAAACTTTTTTTACCATTAATTGTTCACGCAACATCAGTTGTATTTGATTTTTGCCAATAAGCAAGAATACCTACACCTCCCGGTATGCCACATGCCGAACCATCTAAAGCGGCGACATTTAAATTCTGCAAACCCGGCCTTAAACAAAAGCTTTTTTAATGGTGCTTTACTATCGAATGAAACCGTCCAAGATACCTTAGTCCGTATGTATGAAAATTAAGCTCAACAAATTTTATTTGAAATATAACGCTCTTCGTGGAATGTGTCAATAGAAACAAGTTGAAAAAAATTGTATTCGCAATTGTGTTGTTTTTATTGCGCTGTGTACAAGCTAATGCTAGTGTATGTAGGCATATTTGTTGCAAATAAAGCATCCATTGTGGAACTGGCGTAAGACAATTTGTTTCTGCGAAGGGTTTAATTTTAAAAACTTTTAGTATTTTGTGGTATTACAATTATTGTTCATAAATGGAATTACCCCAATTTCAAATCGAAGCTCTGAATGAAAAAAACTGATAAAAGCTTTTTAGCAATTCTTGGAAATACGATTTGAAAATAAAAAATACCCCCGCTGCTTATTGATACATTTATATAGTATACTACATACACATACATACATACATACAAATTGACGAATTAAATATACAAATTTGATATTCAGATACATATGTACATACATAAACGTAAGTGGTACAAAATATTTTCATGATTAAAGTATGTACATACATATATCAAACATACAAACATACATACAGATAAGCGTGCAATTCTCGTATAATTTCTATCAATTGGTGATTTTTGATTTATAAATTTTTAATGAAATTTGCATTCAATGAAAAATGTTAATTACTTTCATATGCTTTCTCTTATTAAATACATAAAATTATTATTGGAATTTATATGGTGGCAGTATAAGGCACTAAGCCTAAAGCAATGTTGTTATTCACTTTCGAAGCAAAGCAAGTATTAAATCATGTTGGTTACCTGGTTGTTAGCGGTTATTTCTGTACAAATACTTCAAAGTCAAGAGATTAGCTGGTTAATTTAGCTGAGCGTACGCAATAAACATAATATTCATATAAACGTTAATTCCGTAAGTGATCTATTTGTTTTACAGACTTTAAACAAAGTTCAATTACACTTTACACAATTTGAATAATTCTCTGCATAAGAGAAGACCCAGTAACTTTTTTAGCTCTTATTTCTCTCTTTAAAAATGTGACACTGTAAGAGAGAAATTTATGCTTCTAGCCATTACCCAAACTAGCAAGTGTTTGTTACGATTTTAGGCAAACATAGACCGGACATTTATAGTTAAAGCTTAAATGCGATGTTAGCGTTCCCACAGTCCTTGATTCAGGCATTAACAAAAGCATATACAAATTATATAAAAAATCATAGTTCAAACCATACCCAAAAAAAGCATTATTTCAATATTTACTAATTAGAATATAATTGAATGTGAACGAGAATGTGAATAAAAAATGAAAACTGATAAGATTTTCTTTATTAACTGTGAACTGAGAATATTAAAAATGCATAGAGAAAAAAATAGCGAGAAAGGGCGGGGCAGGAGAGCATGGGAAATGATTTTTTCTTCAATTCAATTTACGAGACAATCATAAGAGTGGTAGAGAGGTGAAGCATTATAATTTGATGGTTAAATGTGGAATATATATAGAATTAAGATTTAGGCATAACTTCAACTTTTCAAGAATTCGCAATCGTCGTGAATTCAAATTTGTTATTTTCAAAACTGCCACAAGTGGACGATAGACAGATGAAAGACTGATTCTTTGTTAAATCTCTTTGTTTATACTTTTTAACAATTTTGAGAATGTTTGTGATTATGTGAGTGTATGTGTGTTTACCTGCTGCTGTAGTAGTTGTTGTGCCAGGAAGGACTGCTGCCTTGCTGCGGAGTTTTGCAAAACTATTACCGATTCAGTCTTTTCGCGTCTGGGCCGTAGAAAATCTAATTTACTCGGCGTCAAATTACTTGTCCAGCTCGTCTTGGCCTGCGGTTGCTGCGCCTGTGGCTGCGTCTTTATAACCGACTCGTTTGCTTTGTTTATAGCACTTGGAGTGCCAATTGACTTTGGTGTCGCTTGTTGTTGCTGTAGTGTTGGCAGCTGCTGTTGGTGCTGCTGGTCAATGCTGGTCACAGCATTGGAAGCACTAGTTGTTGTTGTTGATGATGATGTTGTTGTTGTTGTGGGAGTGGGAGTGGGAGTGGCAGACGCACCAGTAGTAATATGGCATGTATTATTTTCCTTTGGCTTATTATCGGCGGCCGTCGTCGCATCGGCCTTGTTATTGTAAATGCTGCTGCGAGGTATCATGACGCTAGCACGCTGCGCTTGCACCAGTTGTGGCGAGTTTAAGTTGCTGCTATTGCTCAGTACAGCCGAGTAGCGTTTCATCTGCGGAAAGAAGTCCGAGTTTTCACGCCTAAAGCTACGCATGAAATTCGGCAGCTTCGAATCGGACTCCTGCCGTTTGTGCACTTGTTGCTGGGGTTGTGCCTTTTGTGCGCCGACCGCGTTACTACTACTACTACTACCGCCGCCAGTACGATGGGAGCCGCTTAACTTTTGTCCGCTTGCGCTACTTGTGCTCATGCTGCTACTGCTGCTGCTGCTACCGCTACCGCTGCCTGTGTGTGTAGTAGGCCGGGGTTGTTGTTTATGTGTTGGTTCTTTGGTTCCCTTTAGAGGCTGGAAGCCTTGTGGCACTGGTCGTGGCTGTTGTTGTTGTTGTTGTAATTGCTCTCTCGTCGTTGGCGACTGATGATGAGAATTGCGACGCGACATCTCTGAAACACTGCTGCGGTGCAGTTTTTGTTCAACCTTGAGCGTGCTCGAATTGGAAATGGCAGCAGCGCTACTACCACCACCTTCGCGATTTGGAAAGAATTTCTCGATGTCCCATTCACGCATGAGTACGACATCATCTCTGGACGGACGATTGGCGCAAGTTGTGGAAGCAGACTTTTGGATTTTGTTTTGGTTTTCGAGTTTCTGTGTGAAATTTCAGTTGTGGCACATAAAAACTCATTCTCAACAACTTAAGAAAGACTGATGATGGATGATATATAGCGAATGATAGTGGGGGGAAATGGGATTTGGGAGTGGGGCGTTTTGGTTAAGTTTTGCAAACATTTTCATGAATTTTCGCTTTTTCTATTACTTTGTTGTTTTGCTTTTTTTTTCGCTCGTTGCAAAAATGAAAATGTTTTTGAGCATTCGTTTGGTTATTTGCGATGAATTGATGAAATAGAGTTTTGATGTATGTATGTATGTATGTAAGTACATAATACATACGGATATTTACAGTAGAGTAGTGTGCGCATTCGTTATAGAGAATAAATATGTACGAGTATATGCGTGCATACAATATGCATTAAGGATTATACAAGTGCGTATTAGCACACAATTATGCACCAGCGTTCTTGGTAATTTTAACACACGGATTTCTCAATATTATACATATTTGGTTAACGAAAAATTGTTGTAAATTTTTTATTTGAATTTTACACAGTTTTGATTCGAATATAAATACAAATGCAATAAGTTAACAGAGAATAAGTAGTAATAGGCAGAAATGCAAAGTTAAAATAGAGAAAAAAAGATTATTTTCAAAGTAAAATTCACGAAAAATATTTGCAGTTTGTTGAAAAATGTCAGTTTATGTAAATTAGGCAGACACTGCACAGCTTTCCCATTGCGTACGTAAGAGCAGCAACAGGTAACTTGCATTTGAAAATTAACTTATAATTACAAGTATAAGTAACTAAGTATGTACGAGTATATGATTGGAGGCATTAAAATTAAAAAAAAAAAAAAAAAATATTAAAATTATTACAACTAAGTAATTACAAACTATAATAAATAAAGGAATTTGTTAAACAGAAAATATATATATTTAAGTATTTATGTATAGAGAAGGTGTGAAACGTCTACGGTACGCTTAGGACGTGACGCACACGTTGGTTCAGTTGCTTGCATACAAAAATTTGGATTTATCTTACAATTTTACAGTAAGAACCACAACCACTTGTTTTTTATGCTGTTTTGTTGTGAAACGCAAAATAAATAAATACGAAACTATAGTCAATCATAAAAATGCAGTATTAGGTCTTCGTCAACTTTGTTATTATTATACTGTAGTAAATATTTACTATCACAGTTTACACACCATCAACCCTAAAGCGCTTTACCATGAAATAGTCGGATATTTTACAATAATAATTACAATAATAATAAATCGGTTTTAGTGCAAAGTTCAGCTCAAAATTCGCTGCAGCTTAGGCTCAACAACTCAACACTTTTATAGAACCTAAGGCTTGCTAAATTTTCATCAAGGTTTCAATTCGAAAAATCACCAATTTTCATCTATCGTATAAAGACAATAAAGTATCTCCTGTTTTTTAACTACACATACTTACAAAGTAAGAATAAGAATATCTATATTAAAAAAAAAAAAAAAAAAAATTTAAAGCACAGAGAACTGACTTACCCTCTTCATAATCAATGTACGATCGCCAGCCTGATCATCGTCATCCGGTGTGGGAGGCAATGGACGATTGGGTGGTCCACCACCGCTGCTACTGCCATGGCTGATGGGCGTGGTCGTTGTATCCTCGGAAACGGGTCCAAGCCCAGGCCTATATGAAAATTCAGGACTGTACCATAAAACAAATACATAAACAAACAAAAGAGAGCAGGGAGCGAATCGGTGGCAAATAATACGCGATGATTGTACAAAAAATAACAACAACAAAATTCATAAAATTATTAAGTTAAGAAATTAATATGATTTCAAAAATAACGAAGAGGAAATAGAAGAAAATATAACAAAATGTTTATTAGTTTGCAATTCAATTGCTTTGGTGATATCAAATACATGCGTATGATTGAAAATTAAATCTTTGGAAAAAACAAATGCAGAAATGAATGCTTTTAATGTATGATCATGTATTCTTTAAAATTAAAAAAAAAAAAAAAAAAATATGGTAATCTACACTGTATGAGTACCAATAAAATATCGTCGGTGATATAGCAATATCGTTTCGAATCTTATTCTGCTTTTTTGTGAAAAAAAAAGTTGTTTGCTTGTTTGTAAACAAATCTTACAAAATCCTTCTTCATCAGCTAATTTTGCTACAGTATTAATAGCGGTATTCGGGATCAGTTGTATTCGTAGTAATATTTACTATTTTTACGACGAAAAAAAAAATCTGTCTATCGTGTCATTGTAAAATTTCCCGAACGGCTGATTTACGAGTACACACAAGTATGTACATACATATGTGCCACAAACAAATATACAAAAGTGGGTAATATGCCACGAAAAAATAAAAATATTAGATTTTATTACTGGTAATTGTGAAAATCAAATTGCTGAGGTAAACGATAAACTTTAATACACATAAATAAATATATATTTATTCGACTAACGTATTTGTAGATGAAAACTTACAGTTCATCTTTTTTATTGCGATCAGCTGTGAGAAATGTACAAAAGAAAACCCACATTTACAGCAGGGTCCAACCATTGTATTTGCTTGCACTGTTGAATTTGAAGTGGAACGTATACTTTATTGTTGGATTTTTACTACAATTGCTATATAAACCACAAACACAACGAATACAAAATACAATGGCAAATACAACAGATCCCGAATACCCCTCATGATACATACATATACATATACGTATATACTTTGCGAAAAATAAAATAAGATATTCAACTTTTTCTGTATGCTGTAAAGTTATTTCAGTTTGACATATTACCGATAAAAGTCTTTTGTTTTTCTACGCCGTTGACTATTTCCATTTTTTGGGACACATTTACATTTCTTGGTAATAACAGTTATTTTGGAACATTTTGAATGTGGAGTGGATGGATTAATTTCGATCTCCGATTTCCTCATAGCATTTTTAAATTTTGTGCAGAAGTGTTGTGTTAGTCTCACAGACATCGAAAATAGTCAGAAGTGCTTATACAAGGGCTATTGCCTAAATCTACAGAAAACTTAACTGCATTTAACAGCTAGATATGTTAAGTAACATAAATGTTAAACGTTTACAGCGCTGATATACTTTCGATTCTTAGTTAGATCTAGGTGGGAATAATCTATCGAAGTAATTAGGAATTGAAAGCTAAATCGATAACCTCACAATTGGCTTTTACATACATACGTACATACATATACATTTGCTACTTACAGTGGCTTCGGTGGATCGCTGGCCAACAATGTGCCATCATTGCGTCCACGTTCGTTCGGCTCATCAGGCTCACTGTCCGTATCGCTGCTATCCAATGGATCTAATGGATTTATTGGCTGCGCATGGTGATGGTTGTTCGATACCGGCGGTGCAGCTGGAGCTGATTTCATCTGCGAAGACGAAGGTGGCACCGATTGCCGATTGTTTCGAGGTGGCGCCTCCGGTTGTGCCTGCTGTTGTAATTGTGATTGCGGCTGTCCGAAAGCGGTCTGCGGCTGCGGCTGTTGAGAGACGCCCAATTCATTAAGTTGTGCTGCTATCATGTCCAAATCCTAGTTTTATGTTTATTTTTTTTTTTTTTTCATTTGTATGGTGGTTTTGGGTATACGGTGGTGCAGATTGGTATTTTAGGAGGTGGTGGTTGGTTTGTGATGTGGTAATATATTTTTTTGTAGGATTTTCAGTACGATTACGATTGATGACGTGTACGGGTGGTGTTTTTTTTTTTTGTTTAACGGTGATGATAAGTCAAAATACCAATTTAATTGATAGATTTCATTTTTGGTGAAAAAGTTGTAAAAAATAGTAAAAGTAGAATTAGAGTGGTTATTAAAAATACTTGACTGTTCTCAAAATATCTGTGGATGCAAGCAACAATTAAAAAAATAATTAGGATAAAGCTGGAAAAAGCTATGCACGGATAAAAATATTTTAGTTGTATTATTGGCACATTTGCTGAAATAACGGTATACATGCTAATTTGATGATTTTTAAAGCGACAAAAAATATACCAAAAATATTTTCCTACAATTATGTAATAATTTGAGAGCTACATATGTATATGGTATAACCTTCTGGCACTGAATTTATTGTAGTTTGAATTTCTGTAAACTGAATCGCTGAACACAGTTATCAAAACTATCAAATGAATCAATTATAAAGTTTCTAAGAATTTTTCTACAAGCATATGATCTCGAAGTATTCAACTTTCAATGTAGGAGAACATTTTTAGTTAACAGTGTAAATAATATGGCCGCTAGAACTTCAAAATTTTACGTATTTCCCCTCAAACGGCGTTGAACGAGAGAACAAATTGAAATACTTTCCCCGTCTTATTTTTAATATTTACATTGCAAGTTAAAGTTTTTGTAAATATCTGCGATTTTAGTTGTATTAAATTCTTCTTTTACATACATATGTCTATGCTGAAATCTATTTGACAATAAAATATAAAAAAAGGCGTTTGCAGCACGGTATGCGTGATTAAAATGAAAGTTAAAGTTTTGCTTCAAAAATATTTTAACTGGAATTTAATCTGATTTTTAAAATAATTAGAAAGTGAGTTTATGTTTGCTTTTTGATATGAAGCTGTTCGTTAATCGATCATTTTTACATTAATTTTATCTAAATGTGTTAAATATAACTGGGTAAAAAATGAGGCATAAACATAGTTATAGCTAACCCATAGAAACATAGCTTCGTAATAAGTTTAATTTTCAATATTTTTAAAATCTTTCAAGATGTGAAGTTGTGAAAAGCAATTAGCATAAAATCGGCTTAAGTTATAAAAGGTTATTGGTAAATTTGGCATCTTCTATGATGGCATTGAACCACCAGACTTCAATTATTCTTCATTGTGTCTAAGAGAATGCGTTCAATCAGCGGGAGGTAACCACTCTAATTATCTACTGATACCCAAGCAATTCCATACAAAAAGAAAAAGGATCAGGATCTGTGCCGAGACATACTTACGTATGTATGTTGTTCTAATATTTCAACGCTCTGTTTCCGGTTAAGGAATGGGTCTGACGGGTGTTAGTTCAATTATAACCTCAAAAAACTCCAAAATATGGTATACAAACAGTGGGGTTTCAGAGGTTGGGATTGAACAACAATCGTTTAGGACATTTCTGATACGGGAATCAAATTCAGCGCGTCTCGACTGAACTTCCTGAAAATTTTTCCTTTGTGTGGCTGTGTAATTATCAGGTCCTTTCGTGCAATGTTACAAAAATAAGCGGATTAAAGGGTTAATAAGAACTTTTGTGGCACCTCCAACGGTAATACATTTATGTTATAGAATGAACAATAAATACGTTTTCAAATAACATTATGTAAATTAAGGCTAATACATATAAAAAGTGAGTGACGTTGTTTGAAAGTGTGTGCGCATGTGTGTGTGTAGTTTTTGTTTTGTCTGTATATGAAGTAAACGATAATGGGGGAAACATACCTCAGGTCTCCTTGGTGGCAACTGTTTGTTTGTTTCATGATGAATGACGGTAATGAAATTCGTGTTCGTTGTGTTCATAGTTTTCATGTGAAGTGTATTGTATGAGTTTCCAATGTTGCAGAGATTATAAGTTTGGGCATCGTTGAATGTAGAGGACGGGCAACAAACATTTAATTTTATGTTCCGTATCCAAAGCAAAAAACAAACATGTATGACGGGGGACAACGGAAAACATGGAAATAAAAATTCAAACGTGAATTCAAAAACTCTATAAAAATTTGTACATTTTTTTTGGAAATCACTATTTACAGGACATTGTATTATCGTATGAACAATAAACATAAATTTCTGTAGTAAGCTTTTGGGTTTTCAACATAACAACAACAACTATATAAATAGCATACATACATACATATACAACGAGTATATAGTATTATATCGGTACGGGAACAGTACATAAAAGCGACATGCACTACACACATACGTACCGATGGTTTAAAATTGTTTTGCGAATTGCGCTGCTGTTGCTGTGGCGTTTGTGCAGTGGGCTCCGAGCTTTTCGGAGTCGGTGGCAACGGGCGATTGGCATGTGGTGGATTTGCAAGCGGCGGATCGGGTACCACAATGACACGCTGCGGCAAAGCTGGGCGTGATGGTGGTACTAGCTCTTCGTTCTGTTGCCTTTGTTCGCGCTACAAATTGATTCTCAATTAATTTAAAACTTCAATTCAATAATAACTCACGATTACTCACCGATTGCGGCTTCTGGTTACGATTCGCTTGCGGTTGCTGGGCTTGAGCCTGTGCCTGTGCCTGTGCTTGGGCTTGGGCTTGGGCAGCTGCAGCAGCCGCAGCAATTTGTTGTTGCTGCTGTTGTTCGGCAGCGATGCGTCCTTCCTGAATCTGTTGGAAGTTACGACGCAACGTATCGCCACCCGGTGCCTGTATGATGGAGCTTGGCTCGCCAGCAATTTGCGGTTCGTCGTCATCATTATCCGAACCGGAATAGTGGAAGTCGTCGCGATCCTTCTCTTGCTTCCGCTTCTTGCAACGATCGATGTGATCCTTAAGCTGTATCCGCACCTGGCGATCTGTTGGCTGATCCTTAATGAATGCATGCTTTAATAATTGCTCTGTGTAAGGCCGCTGGTGATAGTCTTTCACTGTATAATTGCAATGATATAACCACATTAATAACATATATGAATTTGTGATATACGTTTTTTTTTTACCAAGAACTGTGTCAATGAATCCGTGGAATTTCTTCGCCCACTTTTTCGATTTTAGACGTGGCGGCGAATTTCGTGGAATCAAGAACAGTGCACGCATCGGATGCAGATCACACAAAGGCGGCTGGGATTCGGCCATTTCCAGTGCCGTTATACCCAACGACCACAAGTCGGAGCGGTTATCGTATGTGGCCTCCGGATTTTCATCACAGGCAATTACCTCCGGAGCCATCCAATATGGAGTGCCTGTTAACAAAAAAACGAAAAAAAAGTTTTCACTTGCAATATAAAATTCATACATACATACATACATACGAGCATATAAACATGAAATTGTAGTACGCACCTATGAATGTGTTTCGTCGACCTATCGTGCGATCCAGCTGTGCTGACACACCAAAATCAACTAACTTGACTTCGGCATTGTCTGTTAGCAGCACATTCTGTCCCTTGATATCACGATGTATAACTTTGTTTGAGTGCAAGTAGCTGAGGCCACGCAAAATTTCGCGGCAAATATATGCAATCCATTCCTCCTTAAGACTCTGACCTTTGGTCGACTTGACGAGATCGGTAACAGAGCCGGCACCACAGTACTCCATGACCAGCCATAATTGATCGTCTTTGCCAGGGGGAGATTTCTTTATAAAAGCGCCATAGTAAGTTGCAATATTACGATGATTTGAGTATTTCTTAAGCACATTGATTTCCAATTTAATTTCCTCCTCCTCGTCTTCGGTGACATCCATCACCTTTATGGCAGCCAATTGACCAGTCTTCGTATGGCGACCCTAAAAAGAGCAAATCAGATTTCAATTAAAATGTATTCAGCTTTAATAAAAATGCACTTAAATCTGATATTCGAGTGATATCAAGGATTATTTATTGTGGATATGCTTTAAATATGTTGTTATAAAAACATTATTGCTTAAAATGTGGCCTATCAAAGTTGCTGGTGTTTTTTTTTTCTTTAAATTAACTCCAAAAAACCATGGATCGTCCACAATACTTTTGATAAACTTATTTTACGCAAGACACTACGCTTCAAATCGCTAATTGAATGTCGAATCGCGCTCGCTAACTGATATTTTTGTCAAACTATGGGTTTTTACATTTTTAGTTGTTTATACTAAAGCAAATCTTCCACAGAAAATTTGGTCTCTTAGATTAAATTTCGCAACTGATTAAAAACCTTATTCCCGATTTGTTATCGACTTGGATACTTCAGCATAATCCATAAATAAGCGGTCTCCATTGACAATATATTTTCTGACATATATTTTAGGATATCAACTTTTTCTTGTGAAGACGTGCGAAATTTCAGAAGAAAAGAAAATGCAACAAAGTAAATGAACGAAAAATTTGTGATCGCATGAAAAAACCGGTGGTAGAAGACAAATCAGCTGATTGTGTTTATGTTTTGCTTGTAAATAAAAGAAAGTGGCAGTGTCCAAAGAAAAATATCAGAAGAAAAGCATTTTAGGAAAACTGAATAAATAACCGAGTAGATACTTAAAAATCAAAACAGTTTACCATATTTACATATTGCGCAATATTATTAATAATTTTGTAGGTAACATTTTTTTCTGCACAAAATCAAAATCTCTCTTGCATCAAACTGTCACTTTGTTCTCTCAATTTTTTAGCGATGTATAAATTTTTGGCGGTAACGAACGCCTACTTGCAAAAATTAGGAATATCTATTACACATTTTTGTGTTATCGAACGCAACGCATTCATATATTTATTTTTTGTACATAGCAAATATGTATTTATGCAAGTAGAAACAAGGTGAAGAAGGCTGAGTGGCGCCCGAACTAAGTTAATTTTATTTTATTTTCATTTTTATTTTAGCCAAAATCGTTGTTAAAATCTTTCTCAATCTTGATGTAAATTAGAAGGTCAATTAGGTTTGTTTTTATGTATGTGTGTGTGTTTATACATATGTATATATGTATATGTATGTGTATGTTTGTATGTACATACATATAAAGTGGCAAATGGTTATTTGGAAATGAATTGATGTTTTTATCAGTCAACCATTCACTTAAGAGCAATCTTCTTTTAGTTAAAGACGATGTTGTTGTTGTTGTCGCATGTTTTCATCATCTAGCAGCCAGAGTCATTGAATCTCGTCTCATTGTCTCGTTTCACAGGCTATTCACGCTAAATCGGCTAGCGCGTGTTTGCGTGCTAGCATCCAAGCGCACATATGCACATACATACATATGTATGTAAGTATATATGTACATATATAGCTACAATCGTACGTATATTTGAATGTGTAGAGCAAGCATGATTATGTGCGTATAGAAGTGTGACAGCTGCTTTGTACTATCTTGAACTTTTACAAGGAGTGCAAGTACGCTGGGTGCCGACACCGTCAGATTTTTTATAACACAAAACATACATACACATATACATACATACATATATGTACATACATATGTGTGAATGTATGTATGTACATATGTATGTATATATTATACATAGTTAGTACTAGTACAAGTCGGTGCAATCGCATTGAGAAGCTTCTTTGAATTCCGTCATGGAGACCATGTAGTAAAGAGTCGACAAGCTCCGAATAAATGACTGAGTGATTAAACAAACAAAGAAAAGTTGAGAAAGAGCAAGACGCAAGCAAGCAACGTGAAACAAAAACAATAGAGTATGTTATTTATAAACAAGAAGCAACAAAAAAACAAAACAAAAAATATTTATAAGCGCTAAATAATCGAACTATATGTGCTCATATGCAGCTGATGTTGATGCTGACGCAAACGTTAAAGCTGACGGCTGAGGCAGCAGAGGTGAACGGGTGTGGCTGGGTGTATGTTAGTGGTGGCAACAAATACTCCGCCGATGCATCGAATGATTTTCCAATTGTCGTGAAGGGTGGTGTAAGTGTGTGCAATCTGATGCACAAACATGCATGCATAAATAGTATGTAGTATGTATGTGTGTAGATATGTATACACAAAGTGGCTGTTATTATGTATGTACATACATATGAGCTCTCAAAGCATTCGAGTGTAAGCGAGTGTGTACGCATGGATGTGTGTCAAACTTGATATGCGCTTACCAGAAATAATATTTACGTTTCAGACAGAATTAAAACGCTGCCGCCGCTCAATTTGGAGCTTTCAAAGTCACTGCACTCACTCGCATGCCGCCGCCAACTATGGACAACGCATGGCCGCTGCTGTGCGTCGTTCGTTGCGTTCGACTGTGACCATGTAGTTGGTATTGTTTCAATATCCGGTTTGATTATTAAATGAAAATTGTCAATAATCGCACCGCCACCATTATCGGCTTTGGCATGTACTATACATATGTATGTATGTAAATAGCATGTACATATGTATGTATGTATGTATGTATGTATGTATTGTACAATCGTACAATGTATGTATGTATGAGCATCGTACGCTTGCAGCGAAATTAACGTTAAGTGTTGAGATTAACGTCAAAATCAGTCAATGTCATCAACACTTTAAAGCAAATTGTGGTTGAAAAAAAAAAACTGCAACCATTTACATATATAACAAACATTTTTTACAGTACCCACATCAGTATAATTATCATATTCTATAATATTGCGTTTCGTCGAAAAATGTTATCTTTCCTATTCCTATTTACAGTAGGCCCAGGGAGAGAAGTCACACTAGTATACCTTTAAACTTTGAATTCTATTTTCAGATGAAGTAGTCAGCGCAGTGGAACACAACAAACAAACACATCCACCATAAAATATTGTCATCACAAAAGGCCATCAAACAATCAAAATAAAAGCATATGAAGTATTGCAATGAGTTTTTAGATGCGTGTACACATTAATCTTATTCTAAGAAAATATGGAAGTCTTACGTTGTTGTAATACACCCAACGCCGGCTTTTTTTTGGAAACTTATTATCTTCCACCAACACTACAACGCATCAGCGCAAAAGTTCGCTATATAAAAATTAGTTCCACTTGCGATCAGTTCAGTTTCAAAAATATTTTCGAACTCAAACATCAGGCACAGATGCCACAGTTGGTGGTCACTCACAAAATTTTCTTGCAAAGCATCATCTCATTGTGCAGTCTATCAAAAAAATTTCAAAAATATTGTACTTAAACCAAGCACTAATGAAGAAATTTGAACAAAAGTAACTACGGTAGGATCGAGAATTCTTTTACGGAGTACAAACGTATTATTCCCCGATTTTTTTTTTCAAATTTAAAAATTCTACTTTAAAGTCTATTTTATCCTTAAAATATTTAAAACTGAAATATTTCCACTGATTTGTTGCTAATTAGTTGCGCAAAAATTAATTTTGTCGCTTTTTTTGTTCTTAATTTTTTGGGGTGCTTTCCTAAGTTGATATGAAGTTAGCTAAGCACCCCCCTAGAACATGAGTAAAACGCGATATAAAAATTTAAAAACTAGTCCCAATTTTGCCGCTAATTTGTTGCTCATTAGGTATGTACGCAAAAATTATTTTTTTTTGATAAAAATTTTTTTTAAAAAATATTTTTGAATTTTAAGGCCGATTGGTTTATTGGAAAATTATTAGGGAAAAACAACAATACTCAAAGCGGTAGAAGTTATAGTACTATTTCGGAAATCACCACATTTCCTCATCAGACTTTTTTCGTCTTGGCTTCTGCGGGAGTCGAACCCGCAACAACATGCGCAATACTTAAGCCGGCAGCTAAACGCATAATTAGCGGCAAAATTACAATAGTATACCGTTTCGATTTGCGATGGGTGCTTAGCTAACTTCACGCTCATGAAAAATTATCTATTGGATAATTTGCCATAAGTTATCCCTAAAAAAGATAAATTTTGCCGCGGTCATATTCCAAGAACTGTCGCATGCACTGCCAACTTCAGGTGGAGTTAGCGTGCCACATTTAAGAAAATTGTGAAAGAGATCAGCTGGGGAATTTTTTCTTGCGCAGTAATTTGCCGTTTTTTTGGCAAATTATTCAATAGATAATTTTCCTTAAGTAAAAGTTAGCTTGCCAACTTCAGAGACCTGTAAATGTTTTAGCGCCCCGAATTTGTTCAGTTTGCTGAGTTCTGCAGTGGTGGGCTACTTATTTTAAATCGATTTTACCAGCCTAATCAATACATTCATCTGATATTAAATATGTGAAGGGTTTATTATTGTTTTAGTTTTAAATTTAATATTTTAATTACTTGGCAACAACTCTAGCGCAAATTACTTTCATATACATACATACACATCCACTTACATATGAATGTACATAGATTTTCTGATGAAGTTGTTATATAGGCAGAGGCATAAAAACGGAATTAATGCTACACAAATTGTTTTCAAATGTATGTGCTTGTACATATGTACATGAAAGCAATTTATTTTGCAAATAATCCTTAATAAATTGACTCAGTGCTGTATTGAATCATACAGTGTTATTATGATTAGTAAACATTAAAATATGTACGGACATACACACATACATACATATGTATGTGCATACAGTATTGTTCAAAATATTAGCAATAAAATAGAAATACAATTTTCCTTTTAATAAACTTAGAAGTATCTATCGAACATTCTAAGAACCATCTTGAGCCACAAAACAGCGAACTCAAAATTTTTTGTTTTTAATAATTACAATTGCAAAAAAATCTGTATTTAAACGGCTTCTTTTATATTAACATTTAAATATATTTTTTTAATGAAGATGCTCAACAATTTCAGTTGTATATTTGTTGCTTATTTTTCGAACAATACTGTATATATGTACATATGAAGTTTGTTGTTAAGCACCCATGCGTATGAGGAGAAAGTGCGTACAGCAAAAACAAACAAGGCAACGATTGCTTAATCACCGCATCTCAATGACAAATGTGACAAAGACATCAGACGAATAATTACATACAAACATATGTACAAACATATGTACATATGTATTTATTTGCAATTATTCAAGCATTTGCCATATAAAGTGACAGAGCAAATGCGGCCTTCAAACGTAGTTTTCAACAATCTGATACCGTTATAAGTGGGAATAAAAGAGAATACGCCCACAAATAAAAGCGCGCGTTTGCTTTTGCAATTAGGAAATTGAAAATTGAGATGTACACGCCTATTGCTGATCAGGATCAAACATTTATCTCCTTTCTAAAATAAAAATAATGTGTTAATATATATATACAGTTTTTTTGCAGTTGTAGTTGCCATTTTTATTACGAATATGACATGAAATGACAACATATGCACAAACACTTTTTAAAAAAAAAAATTGCTTAATGAAAACTGCGAATAAAACATCCATCTAATCAGTTTTGGAAATCGTTAGACTGTCTGGCACATTATGCGACAGGCACTTATGCTTGGTTTTCATTAGGTCAGACATCACTGGCATCAAGAACTGCTTCAACTGGCGCCGATACAGCACTGAGTCGCTATTTTATTGACTGTCAAACCATTATAAAGTTGCCAACACGTTGTCGAAAAGTATTCAATTCAACAGGCAACATTTAGCGTTGAATTTGACGTAATGAAAACCAAGCATTATATAAGTATGTATACGAGGTTGATAATAGATACCAATTCAACTTATTTCGAGTAAAACTAAAATTTTTAAGCTCTTAAAAGCAGGGTCTTCTTGATTGTAAACTCAATTTTATATTTACTATATTTTAAAAGTTTGCACTTTTATTCTTTTATTGGATTTTAAATATTTTTCAATTAAAATATGCAGTTAATTCTCTAATAATATAAGCCTTATTAATATATTTGCCATGACAATCATTTCCGTTATAGCAAAGAAGAGTGCTAAATCGGAAGAGTTATGACGCACAATACTATATCTGAACAAACGATTAATACGTTATAAAAAAGCAAATGTGTTTCGAATTTCAAACATTCGACTCTAAACTAGAGGGACTACTTGGATAGATCTATCTCTTCCCACTGCTGGTACTTACAAACATCGAATCAAAATTAATTGCATTCTCGTCGTTAAAGGTATAAAAAATTCGAATTTTGTTGCAGTTTATTTATTTTTGTAAAAAGTTAGAATCATGGATTAATATGGAGAATGAAGTGGATTTGAATTGAAAACTTTTTAATTGTATATAGAGCAAAATTTTAAAATTTGTCAGGCGACCACCAAAAGGCGCCAGCCAAAAACAAAAAAAAAATAGTATTACGCTACAAAATTTCAGCAATAGTTGATCGAATTAACGACATTCCATAATTCTCGCTACTGAATGAATCACAAATATGTAAGTGTCGAATAATTTAAAGCACCTAAAATACGATGAGAAAAACCGGTTTAAGGTGAAATCAACAAAATAGCTAAAGTGCGAACGACGGCGAAAACATAAATAAATAACAGACACTCAAACAGATGTTTTTACTAAAAGCCTTGTATGGATGTACACAATTCCGCTGACGTTTTTTTAATTTGGCTTCTTAGTGCAGCAGTAGTTGTATGTACGTTGTACGTAGTAAAATTATTTTGCGCTGCGATGGGCCATAGTGAGCGCGCAAAGTCAGCAAACCGGAGTATTGATGGCAGGTGTAAGTGTTTTCCGCCAAAGCCAGCAAAAAAAAACATCATTTTATCAGTGAAATGTTGTGAGTTTAATTTAGCCTGAAACAGTAGTAAATTGTGCAGTGCTTAATTTGTGTTAGCATTTGTTAATTTTAAAATAGCCGCAGTGTGAAAACCCTGTAGTGCCAGCTCAACAACTAATACCAATTTGAAGCAATGGAAATTGGAATGCTCGCTACATGAATGTACAATGTTTGTATGTATGTATGTGCGTATGTGTGTATTTGGATGGCACTTGGATTAGCTGCTTGTATTGTTAGTTTTGTCGTTGGCTTTGCGGTTTTCCAACAACTTGGCCGAGGCTGCTTAATTTCAACGCAAACAATGAAAATGCATAATCAGTCAATTATTATATTTTTATTTTATTTTATATTCATTATTGTTGTTGTGCACATACCACAAACTGAACACAAAATAATGCTGACAATGAGAGAAACAGTCACAAAGTCACAACGCAGCAAAGCAGCTAGCAGCGAGCAGCGCAGCTCGCCTTTTGAAATCAGCGAAAATATTCAAAGTTGCATAAGCCAAGTTGCAGGTGCAACTGGAGAATTGTATACTATGTGCATTGAAAACAAAAATAAATAAATATAAATAAATGAAGCAAGGTAAGGTAAGCAAAACAGCAATCACCTAAGCATCTCAAATATTTCTGTTGAAAAAATAATTAAATACTCGTATGTTTGCATGTCAAATATGCTATCGAATTTCTAAATCCGTTTAGCGCACAATTTTATCCAGCCTCAGTTAATCCAAACCACTAAATCGGTGTAATTCTCAAAAGATGGGTACACCATAGGCAAAAAAAAAATTGGTGCCCTGAGAGCAAAAAAAAAACCCTTCTTCGTGGGATTTGTTGAAAAAAGTTAAAAACAGTTTTCAAATAAGCTTTAAGCAACTTGTTTCTCAATAATTTTAGATACGTACTCGTACATATGTACATATATCTGTTTTGTATAATCAAAAGAAAGTAACTTCCTTTCGCCTACGTGCCACAAGGAGCTATTGGATTACAACGTTCATAAAACCTTTGCTACACTATTGAAACAAGTTCTAGCGACTAAAACGTGTCAGCTTTGTCATAATCTTGTTTAGACTGATTCATTGAAAATGGTGATTAATTGCGATCGTGCAATCATGAAAAGATCAGCGAGAGTGAAAATTATGATTCGTATTCAAAAGTCATGCTATTTATTTTCTGTTTTGCCATCCGACAACACGGAATAGATAAGGAATCGACAAAACTGCCGATTATAAGTGACTTCCCATCGATTTTGAAGAATCACTAGTTTTCTTACAGAAATACAAAAAGTGACATTATTATGACGTCACAACGATAGTACTCGTTCCAACAGAGTGGCCAATCAATGAGAGAGATCGTCCAAATCATTAAATGCTGACCGAATGAAGAATGTATTTACAGCGCTCTACGTCGAAAAAATTATAGAAGTTCAAACCTAAAAAGTTACACTTTCTGATGAGACAAGCGATGACGGAAAATCGTTCCAAAATTTAGTTTGTATTTCAAATTAAAGCAAATGTATATACAATGTCACAATTTTTCTCTATTTTATGTCCATGGGGTATGTACTTTTAAGATATTTGCATCTAATCAAAGACTTATGGGCAAACTACTAAACAAATTTAATTCGTGATACATTTATGTTAAAATCAAAAAATTTGTATTATAATAGCATACAAGTAATTGATTTTGACTGCTGCACGTGGTCACGGAATGCTCCTGCATGCATAATTCTCATGATCAACAATTAAACGAATTAAAAAAATTACTTTAATAATAACTGTTAATGAATTTGAAAAAAAATAAATAAGAAGAAATAATTTATTTGTTTTGGGATTGGTCAAAGTGGTGCAAGTTCGAATGCATCCGCAGCACTTTCCAATGAGAGCAACGTACGCGTTTACAAATACATACATACATACATTTATTATATAACTGTGCGTGCGTTGACATATGCTGCAACAGAAAAAGAAGAAGAAGAAGCAGACTTTAGATGTCACAGCGGGTCAATGGATCATAAAGAATTTGTGGGCAAGCAACACGCATACTTAAATTTTTTGTCGTAAATTTAATTGAAGTATGATGCCCTTTAGCCTCTGCATGGTGTTTGCCTTGCATTTGAGAGTTAACTAGCGACAAAACGGATATTATGTTCATCAAAATCAAACGAAGAACATACAATTGTGTTCAATTAAATAGGAGTGGTTCCTTGTGACAAATTTTTGCAATTTAGTCTTCTTTTATTTACATAAATTTTGTTTTCAATTAAACTGGATTTCATTCACTAACAAAATCATATAAAAAAAAAGCAACTTCCTCTATAGAAATATAATAATTCAAGTAGAATGAAAAGCAATCTGTGCTCACAGTATGTATGTATGTATGCATGTTTGTATGTCTGTACAAAATATTAAAAGATTATCGTCATATACAAATATAACTTAATGTGCCGTTTTTTATTTATTTAATTAAGAATGTTAATTGTATGAAACTAAATGACGTGCGCGCGTTGATACATAAAAAAGCGCACAAAATTCAAATGCACACAACCTAATGAAACCCACTCATAATCTCTTACTTTCACTAATGAAATTGCGAAATCGCACAAAATCCCTATAAATATTTCGACATCACAAAAAAAAAAATTTCATTGACATGGGGAATCGCCTCAAATGCAATTAATCGAAAGCGACAGAGAAAATGCATAATAAACAAACGCCGTATCTAAAAATAAAATAAACAAAAATACTAAATCAAACTGGTTACAAAACCGCGACTCAACAAAAAAAAACTCCTAAACAAAAAATGAGCGCATCGTCGATATGCAAATAAATCTCGCCTCGATACCGGCGCTATGCATATCATTTAGGGCATCCGCTTTACTCACACACTCACCGGTTTCAAATGAACGAAATTATCGTAGGAATTGCAATATTTTTTGTCGCTTATCAAATACTTCGAAAATGTAAATTCATGTCAAACAGATATACTTATATACATATGTATGTATGTATGTATGTACATTTGCATGTTTGTTTAGCTCGCTGGCAAATGCTCAATGGCTAGCCTTCTCACGCCACTGACTGACTTACAATTCACGCTAATCATTGGCCACAAAAATCCCGACTCTCCAACGTATCAATAAATATTTCATGAGCAACGAGGAAAGCGGAGAAGTGGTAGCATATCAAGCGAATTAATTAGGTTTTTTTTTACTCCATGACAAATCGTTGCTGAAAATATGCAAGGTAATAAACTGTGAATATTTTTGGTTACGGTAAGTTAAAGTTTTGCTCTGGATTTAACAACATTGAATAGACGACCAGGTTTTGGTAGCAGTAAACCTAAAAGGTACACTTTTGAACAAGATAAAAAAAGTTTATCAGCCGTGCTCCCAGTTTCACATTTCAATTCCACAATGTAATTTTAAAAATTTCCTGTGAAAGTGAATGTTTTCACAAATTTCTTCGCATATAAGGTCATCCCTGTCACACACATTGGTTATGGCTGTGGCAATTCACAAACAGCTGTTGTTGAAATTTCCCTTTCGGATTCAGCTATGTATGCTTTTTTGAGCAGCCATCAGCATAACACTTAAAAATACGCATATTTCAATGAATAACTAATACAAAAATGTCATAAATGGCTTCTACAAACATCAAAGAATATTTTAAAAATTATTCCAATCAAAAATAATTAAACATTCACACACTTTTTGTCATTTACTTTTCATTTCACATACAACCAAGCATTCGGATTCAATTCACAAAAATGTATGTCAATGTGAAATTGGGAGCACCAAATATGTGATTTCAAACCGAATCCACAGGGAAATTTGTGAATGTGAAACTGGGAGCACTGCTGTATATAAAAGCTATACAAATGAGGTTTGAAAGTGATAATTGAGTATAACAAATATCGATATCAATAACGGTATATGCAGTAGAATCGATTATAGTCGATATAACGATAGATAAACAACAGCCAACGATACCAATAACACATGCCGATAGCAACAATTAATCACAACAAAGGTAAGCAAAAAATTTACTATATCCGTTTAAGACTATGTTTTCACGGCACATGATTCGCTCTCCCATTCGTAATTCGCTCTCTCATTCGTAATTGGCAGCTTAATCACGAACTGAATCCAGTCGATTCCCCATAAACATTTTTGTGAGCGAATCATCTCATTTGTATGTAGTTGATTCAATCTGTCGTGTAAACGCTTTGATTGGCCATTCGTAATTCAAACATGATTCACTTGCCATTTTAACGAAAATCGAATTTTCAACGAAATTCATCGACACAGTTATCGATTTTGCTATTCCCTTAACATTTGTTACCGTTACCAAACGATTATCGCCAACTAAGGGGCAGCAATACTTAAGCAGTAAACTCGACCGAGAAAGTAGTTTTGATATAAACAAAATTGTCGAACTAAAGAGAGGAAAATTAAATTCAATGTTTAACTTGATAGGAGTATATGTTTGCTATCGTAAAAACGAAGTTATAGAATCACATACATAACTCTCGTCGATAAAAATGTTCGCTAACATAACGATTCTCGATTAGTTTTAATTTAGTGAATTCAACTAGTGAAATAACTGACAGATCCATGCAGTTATTATCAACTTCCTTTGAATATGTAAACAATATCTAAATTGATAAGCCTCATGAGCTTCAACAAATACAGTGTAAGAGCACAAAAGTTATGAGTGTGCTTAGAAATGACTTTTATCATTATTTTTTTTTTCGCTGGCAGCTGCCTGTAAAAAGAATACACAAGGGTTTTATTATCTGTGGGCGGCCAGCCGAAATAGGTCAACGTTTTCAACTTTTTTTCCCTTCCAAAATTAATAGCATTATAAACAAAGCTAATATAAACAAGCGCACAAAAACTTACAACATTCAAGCGAAATCTACATATGTATGTACATATACACAAATTAATTTTAGTTTTTAATGTATGTGTGTGTGTGTCTCACTCGTTCGCATTCCAAAGCAATGAAATTCGGTAAAGAACTTTTTTTTTTGAGGATAAACGTTGAAGAAGAAATACTGAAAAATTATCAATTAAAAAAAAAAAACGAAAAAAAAACCTAAAAAATTACGAAAGTGCAACGCTGATGACTCATACCAGCAAGAAATGGTGTTCACCGGTAAAAAACAAAAAAAAAAAATTGCTGGCATTTTGTGAGCAAATTAGAAACATGTTGTTTTTCCACTTATTGCGTTCTGTTTGTATTCAAATGCAAATGATAAATGTATTTCAACGTTATGAATCGATTTAATGCATTTTACTTTTTTATATGCATCTGTGAATATTCTCCTTTGTGAAGATACAAACATGTGTCTCACAATTTATAAAAACAAATACACATTTTTCATTATTGAAATGCATTGCATTGATACGAGTATGTAGGTTTGTATGTTTGTATGTGAAAGAAATCAGACTATAAGTGCGGTTTCAAGGTTAATCAGTAATCAAAGACACATTTGAAGAACTAGCGCTTTATTTGAGATTTATAGTTTTTTTTTACGATTATAGAGTCCGGAGAACTTCTTTGTCTGATCGAATTTTAGTGTAGATCTCGCTTCTAACATAAATTTAAAAAAGTCTTTTTTAAACCAAATGATTAACAAAGTATAAGCAAAATTATGTGACCATGTTGTGGCTCCTCCATGCAACAAAGTATTTTCAAAGCATAAGAATACTTCTAGAAATAGCATAAATCATTGGGCTTATTTTACAAAAAAAAACTCCCTTTAAAATGCAACAATTTAACAAGACTAAGCGCACTATTCTAGAACTCAATTGTTTGCGATAATTCTTGAAAACAACAAAGCACTACACCGATAATATTGTATAGATATTACGAAGTGAACTCCATATGCATACACATGTGGCCATTGAATTAGGTTAGTATTGTCGAAATTAAAATACATACATACATGCATATAGGTAAATAAATTTTTCGACAACAAATTGTTTTATTATTCAAAAAAAATTTCTTTAGCTCGAGTCATTTTCATATTTCTTTTATCTACTTTCAAAAAACAGATAGCCTTTGTTTTAGTCACGATCTCTTCATTCGACCCAAAACTTATTCCTTAGGTTCGGAAAGAAAAAAATTTTGCTGGGGGCTAAATCTTGGCAAAATGCGGTTGTCTTTGCTTCAAGTCAACTTCGATCTGTCGGAATAATATTCGCCAGGGAACGGTTGTGGAAAATTTGTACATATGTATGTAGATTGCACAAGAATTTTAAACTAACTAGATGTTCTTATTCTATTATTATATTTTTCAAATATTGCATGTAACTAAAATTAGTTTGAATAACAGGTTTCCAAAAAGGTTCAGACGTTTTCAAGAAGCTTTTAATACTTGTTGCAGCTTTGAATAGGAAAAAAGGCAAACATTTTCAAGTAAAGAATGTTTCGGAAAATAATAATGAAAAACTGCAATTTGTATACATTTTCACTAAGTGTTCCTATTTCAGTGGTCGCATGTGTGTGAACATGGCTGACCAGTGTATTTTATATGTACATAAACGCCAAGTCTCTAAGCTAGTAGCAGTCAGGTCTTGTTATGCCTTTTGATAAACGCATTGAATTGAAAATATATTAAGGAATGAATGAATGAATGAATAGAGGCGGCGAAAGGGTGTCGGCCTAATGTTTAGTTTGCATTTGCCTATTTACATACATAGTATACTTGTATGTATGTATGTATGCATGTGTGTATGTGTGTATTTGTCAATTTTCACTTTAGCGATGGTGTTGCGCCTTTAAGTTGATAGTCGTGTACATATGTATGTATGTATGTATGTTTGTATGCGCATATGTATGTATAAATTATAAAAGCAAATAAATCAACTTAAAATATGTATTTATGTATGCATGTGTGTGTGTGTGTGTGCTTGCAAGGGGTACACGCATGTCAATGACTCTTTATGAAATGTTTTTGCCATTTATTTTTGTACTTTTGTGTATGATTTGCGTAATAATTGCTATGCGAGAGTATGTCAACGCTAATGCGACTCTGAGAATCCAAGTGAAAATATACATTTGTATGTTTGTACATATGTACATACATATGTATGTTTGTACATGCAAGCGGGCGCAACTGTGCGTTTGATTTTCAAAAGCATGTTTTTCGTGTGATCCAACTAATTTGCTCAGCAGCTGCGGCCAAAATGGTTTTGACATTGGCAATGCTGCACAAAAAACAACAACAGCAAAAAATAAACGGCAAAAACTAAAATTACAACACAACAATAAAACGCCAATAATACACGAGCGAGCGTTAAACCGAACAACTCAATGTCATTAAATCAAAGTCGCTGATTTTAATTTCTGGCAATCACGTAATGAATTTCAATTTACCTTTTACGCGCTCTAACAATTAACAACAACACACACATATGCACAATATAATATACACATCTCGAATTTATAACTTACACCACATATTGAAAATGTATTTCAAATTTTTTTTCATTTAAAATACAGTTTAATCTCAAACAAAAATCTTATAAACTCCAATCTCAAATTTATTGAAAAATAAATTCTTTTTTTAATTTAGAATATTTTTGAATATGCAGTTTTGTCATCTATAAAATTTCAGTATGATAAAGTGCAAGTCTCAAGTGGCTTTAAATTGTTTTTTTGACCATTTTTTTACTGGAGCGCTTTCGCAATTTCTTGCATCTATCTAAGTTTTCTCAAGATATTCCGGTCATTAAAAAATTGCCAAAAATCAACGCTTGCCACTTGCAACTCCAGCTTTATCATGCTGAAATTGTGAGAAGATAAAATTGCATATTAAAAATACTAAACATTTTCTAAGACTAAGATTTTTTTTTTTTTGAGAATATATTCATATTTTTTTTTTATTTGTACTTTTTATGCAAGTTTGTTTAATTTTTTCAAAAGGTCTGAGCAAACTTAGCTCACACTGTTTTATTTAGAGTGTGCACTGTATTTTAAATGAAAAATAATCGAAATTCTAAGAAAAAAAATGTTGTCATATTTGGTGCGATTATAAGTATGAAATGTGGTATGTATACTCGTACCTACAAAAACACATGCGTGTGCGTTTATGTGTGAAAGTGAGTGGCTATAAGAAGGAGTAGCAAAAAGGGTCAAGTTTTCCACAGTTGTAACAATATTCAACACTTCCAACTGTACGGCTACTCGAACTGGCAAATGCGGAAGTGTCAACACAGGGGAAATAATTAATAAACAAACTCACAATTCGAAGCATTTCTGTACATTTTCAACTACACTTACATATTTTTTGATGTCTAAGGATTTTTTTAATATTTTACCGCTTAAATGTGAACTAAAAAGAGTAACCTTGTTTTTAATTTATTTTAAATTATAGTCTATTAAGAACCATTTTTCTTCGAAATGGTCAAAAAAATAAACGGAATATTAAAAATTTGTCGAATCTGGCGCCAGCTAGCGGATTAGTTGATTGCTAATTCTTATAATTTTTTATTCTCTTTTTGGCAATTCTATCAAGTCAAGAAAAGATAAACGTACTATGTATAACTACAACAAAAATCATAATTGTAATTTTGTAATAATCAGCTCTTTCATTATTTAGTAAATGTCATCTTAATGAAGTAATACTCGGAGTGGAATTAAAAAAAAAATACTCGAATTTTTTGAGTAATTGCAACACATATTTTTTTTTTCAATAAATAAAAGGTTGTGTGTGTATTACGTCGAGTTGTCGCTAATTTTTCCTTACTAAGTATATTTCAATGAGGCCCAGTTGACCACTCATATAAAGGGTGTTTTTATTTTTAGAATTGCCTCATTGAAAACTGCACGTCTAAAAAAAAAACACCCGTTATATGTGTATGTATGTATACACGAGCATTAGCACATAATACGAGTACATGTAACAAATACTAATTTACTTCGTGGTCCACACTCACAACCATTATAAACAAGTTCAACTAGCATTTATTGTTGCAGCGAACGTCAAATGGCTGACATACGCAACTTATATATATATTTTTTTTCTTTTTCAATAAGTTACAAAAGTAAACAGTATTCCGAGCAGCTGATTTAATGTTTACATCAAGACAACGATGCCGCTGTGTCACTGCTGAATAATGATTTTCGATATATTTATTTAATTTTTCAATACCAAGAGCCACTCAAACAAACACAAGAAAATACTTACACAAATATACGTAAATAAATAAATAATAAATTCATAATATGTACTTTTCAACTGGTAATGAAACACTACAATCGGCCTAACACCCGCCACCATCTGACAATGCCAGTAGCCACTCAACGGCATTGGCTCAGAGCACCGACGCTTATCTGTTTAGGATGTGTAATGATAAAGTGCTTTTAAATACTACTCAATGATGTCATATGTACATACATATGTATGTATGTAGGTGACTTAAGATCAACCGGTATGAGTATTTTCGATTTCGTATTTATCAATTTTTGTTTGTTCATCAGAAGTTTCGGAAATAAATTTCAGGTAGAAAAGTATTGTGTCGAGAGCGAACCTTCATATTTTTATGAAACTGCACAAATAAGTATTTGTCTGTAGCAAACCAGTATGCATTTATTCTTTGTTATCGGTAAATTTTTGTGTCGACCCGCTGAAGTTGATAAAATACGTACAAACATACACACAAATGCATGTACGTATGTTTATATGTACATTTCGTACGAGAGATTTTAGTTTATCAGTAATAACAAAGAAACCTAAATGTGAAAAAATAAATTGTATGACGAATTCCTGAAATGAATCCGATAAAGTTTTTGGTTTTTATATCTGCTATTCTGCTTAAAGAGAGTGAGCCTTTTTTGTTTTTCAAATCGATAACTAAAGGGAGTGTGTTTTTAGACGTGCGGTTTTCAATGAAGCACAAAGTGGTCGAAAATTGTGCCTCTCGGCTGGAATTTATTCGTATATGTGTGTACATGTGTATGTATGGATGAATTTATGAATGCAGAAATTAAAAATACCATTTTATTAACTTTTTTCATAAATACAATACGATTATACTGACATAATTTAAAAGAGCATTGGTCAATGACATCCATTAGTTCTGGCTTTAAAGTCATCTCTACAGCTTTAACACGTAAATTAACATGCAATCGGGACGCTGTTAAAGTGGCTGTTTATCCATAACACATTTAGAAAATGATGATAACCCAATTAGAAACTAATCAATAACTAATGTTTTGACTTGCCACAGTTTCACAACTAATTAGCGGCTTCCACTCGCGCCACAGGTTTTTATTTGTTTTATTTTTGTAACAAACAGTTATAAAAATGTCATTAGCAAGTCTAAATTGAAAAGGCAAATATGAACAAGTAATCAGAAAGTAATACCGCATTTTCATCCTCCGTCGTCTGGTGTTCACACACACAAACACACACAAACACACACACACACACACATGAACACATATGCATATACAAACCCACACAAATACAAATGCACATACTTACATGTCTCAAGTGAAGTTTGAAAGTGAAGACTTGTTTCAATAGTGCTCCGTGGTAAAGTGAAATTTTAGCCAAAAAACGGCCACAACATATTCTGTAAGTACACAGGTATGCTACTAAGCGTAACGACAACGCTAAGAAGTGCCAGTTTTACAATCACCTGGGCAACTAAAGTGTAAAAACACCAAAAAACAAACCAAAGTTCTTACTTCTCTAAGTGATAAAATACAGAGAATACAAAAGACCAAATAAAAAGTGCGCGAAACCGAGCTGAGAGACCGCGAGCAGCTACTCATCAACAGAGTGATCAGCAAAACAAAAAGACTGTAGATGAGTAACAGCGGTAGCAGCAAAGAGAGACTTGAGTAGGAAAATAAAACGCTTATGTGGACAAACAATCCAAATGTCTAGTGATAAGCCCCCGAGTAGATACGCTGAACAAAGCGAAGAGGCTAATCCGTTTATTAGGAGAGCAAAAATAGCTCGCTCACCGGTAAGAGACATACCACTTACTCTAGAGCACTCGAGAGCATTCGGACCTGAACATCAGTTGAGCCCCCAAGAAAATGCGCGGGAAAAAACGCAGCATGAATGCGAGAAAGGGCAAACTGCAGAGCGAGAATCCAAAGAAGACCCGCTAGAACTATTGGGAGCGAAGATTAAAGAGCTCATTGCTATGATGGAGATACAAAGGCACATAAATATGCCAATGAGAGACCTCGTGAGCGCGATAGATAAGCAGCACCGACTAGTGCTGTCAGAGCGTAAATCGACTCGCGCCAATAAGAGCACGCAAACTGCAGAGGAAAAAGGAAAGAGAACCCGCGCTGCAATTGAAAGAGAAGCAGATGCGCTCAATTCGCCGCAACGAAAAACAAAGCGCAGCCGCCTAACATCGCCATTGGAGCAAAGATCTTCGCGAAAAGGGCAACAACAGGTAAAGGTCCCCGACCAATCAGGAATTGATAGGGAGACCGTAGCAAAAGTACGTGGTGCAGATATAAGCAAAAAGCCTGCTATAGGTGCAAAAATTAGCCAATCGCAAGAAGGGTGGACCAAAGTCACTAACCGCAAGCCCAGAAGCAAGCCAATAAAACCGGATGCGCTGGTCTTGAAAAATATGAGCGATCTCTCGTACGCGGATATATTAAAAGAAATTAAGGCACAGCCTGATCTTAAAGAGCTCGCTTTAAGCGTAACGAGTATAAGAAAAACCGCTAAGGACGAGCTGCTGTTTGAGCTAAAAAAGCAAGGTGACCCAGTCACTCAAAAGCTTAAGACAGCCGTAGAAGCAGTATTGGGTGGAAAAGCCCAGGTCCGCTCCCTAACCCAGGAAACGCTCATTGAAGTTAAGGATATCGACGAGGCCACGTCAAGTGATGAAGTGCTTGAAGCAATAAGAAGCAGCCTTCCTAGCGAAGAGATTATGCCGTCGGCAATTCGCTCGATGCGCGCCGCATATAGGGGCACACAGACCTGCACCGTCAGCTTGCCATCAGCTATCGCCCAAAAGCTTATGATGTGCGCAAAAATCCGCATCGGATGGGTAATCTGTCGCATTAGAGGAAAAGACGCTCCCACAAGATGTTATAAATGCCACGACTTTGGACACATCGCCCGAAAATGTCGGAGTGAAGTAGACCGAACTAAACTATGCTTCAGATGCGGTGGCCAAGACCACCAAGCGAAGAGCTGTAATAAGCCACCATCATGCGCACTGTGCTCCAAACAGGGAGAAAGTAACACCAGCCATGTGGGTGGTAGTCGAATGTGCCCTGCTTTTCAGCGGGCCATAGCTAAAAATGTGGAAAGAAAACGACGGGTATGAAGTTTCTGCAACTTAACCTTAACCACTGTGAAGCGGCACAAGATCTGCTGGCGCAAACAGTCTCCGAATTAGACATCGATATTGCAATATTGAGCGAGCAATATAGGGATAAGCAGGATTCCTCATGGGCAAGAAACGAATCTGGAAAATGCGCCATATGGAGCTGCGGCGCTACCCCGCTCCATCTCGAAAAAGTTGTTTCCTCAAATGGATTTGTCTGCGTAAAAGTGCTCAACATACACGTGTACAGCTGCTATATACCACCCAGTTATGATCTTAATACTTTCATAAGCATTATCACCGCTCTTGTAAACGACGTGAAGCTGAGAAGCGCAGCACTGGTGGCAGGCGACTTTAACGCATGGGCTGTCGAGTGGGGCTGTAAGCGAACAAACCCAAAAGGCAGACAACTCCTAGATGCATTCGCGGCGCTTAACCTGGTGCTACTCAACAGCGGAGACGAAAACACCTTTTGCAGAAATGGGGCTGGCTCCGTCATTGACCTATCGTTTTTAAGCGCAGGGCTGAGTAGGAACACAAGCTGGCATATTGACGAATCCTACACCCACAGCGACCACCGAGCGATTATTATTAATGTGGGTCGCACTGCCTGTTCTACTGCGGATGCAACACCTTCAAAAGTAAACACGGGCTGGAAAATTAAAAGCTTTGACGAAGAGCTCTTTCTCGTAGCTTTTGACGATTTTAAAGTACTGTCCTCGCCAGATGATGCAGCCTTGGAGCTCTCGAAAGCACTAATAAAAGCATGTGATACTAGCATGGAACGTAAAGGCCGTGGCAAAACACGAAAGTCAGCATATTGGTGGAATGAACAGATTGCAGCCCTTCGTGAGCAGTGTAATCGATCCCGCCGATTATGTCAACGCTCACGCAACGCAGCAAATGCTCTGCAGCTCAGGCAAAACTTTAAGAACTGCAGAAAACTTCTCAAGAACGCCATCCGAGACAGCAAGCGTAAAATGTTCAAAGAAATATGCGAGGATGTCAACGACAACCCATTTGGGTTCGCGTATAAGTTGGTGCTTAAAAGACTAAAGAAAACAGCCCAGCCAACATGCCCCATACTTATGACGCGAATTGTAAAAGATCTCTTCCCTGAGCAGCCAAAGTTTCCAAGGATGCTGGAAATAGAGCGCGAAAGTCATATTCCGACCATAACAGAGGAAGAAGTGCTTAAAGCAGGCTCCAAACTATCGGCTAACAAGGCACCAGGCCCCGACGGCATTCCGAACATTGCTCTGAAGACAGCTGTTGTTAACAATCCAGGGATATTTGCGAGGGTATTCAACATATGCTTAAAAAAAGGTGTATTCCCAAGAACATGGAAACTGCAGAAGCTGGTGCTTGTACCAAAAACTGCGAACCCCTCCTCCACTACCGGCTTTCGCCCGTTATGCATGCTGGACACTACAGGGAAACTGTTCGAAGACATAATAAAAAGCAGACTGGAAGATTTTGCAGACAACCGACTTTCCTGCAATCAACACGGCTTTAGAAAGAGGCACTCGACAGTCGATGCCATTGAAATTGTAAAATCAATAGCAGAAAAAGCGATCGATGGTAAACGTTGGCTAGGAGGAAGTAAAGAGTACTGTCTGCTAGTCACACTCGATGTCAAAAATGCATTTAATAGCGCAAGCTGGAAGGAAATACTGAACGCACTTCGCAGCATGGAGGCCCCATTCTACCTGCAGCGAATAATCTCCAGCTACCTCTCTGATAGAGTGCTACGCTACGATTGCGACCACGGGATCGCTGAACATGAAATAACTGCAGGAGTACCACAGGGATCGGTGCTGGGGCCCATACTGTGGAATATCATGTATGATGGAATTTTACGACTTACCGTACCAAAAGGCGCAACATTTGTTGGTTTCGCGGACGATATATGCATTGCAATAACAGGGAAAACGATTGATCAAGTAGTACATGTCGCTGAGAACTCGATTAAAGCAGCAGAAGAGTGGCTAAGAGAGAAATCGCTCACTCTAGCTGCCCACAAGACGGAAGCCGTTCTCATCAGCAGCCGCAAGAAAGTGGAAACGGTCTCAATTAGAGTAGGTGATACTATTGTAGAGTCTAAACCATCGGTGAGGTACCTTGGTGTCCTAGTGGATCACCGCCTGTGTTTTCGTGACCACTTGGAGTATGTCAATAAAAAGGCCGCGACGGCCACAGTAGCCCTCTCCAGACTAATGGCAAACATTGGAGGGCCAAGACAGCAGTCCAGGCAAATCCTAGTAGGAGTTGTCAGGTCGATACTCCTCTACGGATCGACGGTATGGCACAATGCTCTTTCGCGAACATCATATGCCCGGAACATTAACTCAACATATCGCCTCTGCGCTCTTAGAGTATGTTCTGCATACCGAACAGTTTCCCAAGACGCGGCCCTTGTTATTGCAGGACTATGCCCGCTTGACCTCGTAGCTCGTGAGATGTGCGAGATCAGCAAAACAAAACACGATCAATACAACATTGATGACAGCAGCCTCAGAAACGCGGCAAGACAGCGAAGCATATCGCTGTGGCAGTCACGATGGGTAACATCAACAAAGGGCAGATGGACGTACCGACTCATACCCGTCCTAGATAAATGGCTCAACAGGCAACATGGAGACGTGGATTTTTACCTATCACAACTCATCAGCGGCCACGGATGCTTTAAAGCTTATCTCTACCGCTTCGGGTACGAGACGAACCCCTTCTGCGAAAGATGCGGACCCCCGACAATCGAAGACGCGGAACACGTTTTCTTCCAGTGTCCAAGGTTTAGTAATCAAAGGTATGTATTCAATAACCCTCTAAGCGTATGTGCAACACCAGAAAACTTTATATCCCTGTTGTTAATGAGCAAAACGGCATGGAATAAAGCCTGTCATATGGCTGCCGTAGTCATGCAAGAGTTGAGAAAAAGCGAGCAGGCTAGACGCGCGCTCGATCGGCGTATTGCTGCAAACTCAAGCACATGAATACAAGTTGGGGGGAGAATAAGCTTAATGGCGTATATAGATAGAATCATTACTAGTACAGTGGGTGGTAACAAGTAGATGCAATTTTTTGACGGACTGCATCAGACCAGTAACTGACGTAGAGCTTAGCGCTCAAACCGCCTCCCGACGCAATACTTAACGGTGGTACCGGGGGGATTGGTACTTGACGGTAGGAGGTTTAGTGCGGTTAAAGTCCCACACTGACGGGGTATAGGCTTTCGATGCTTCCTCCTCTGAAAAAAAAAAAAAAAAAAAAAAAAAAAAAAAAATACTTACCCACATACGTATATGTATGTACGTACATTCGAGTAAATGAATAGTTAAATACAGACTTGTGACCCCATTATAAAACTGGTCCTTCCCACCAGCCCCCAATAACTGTATGTATGTGTGTGTGTGTGTAAGTAACATGTCGCCAACATTATCAGTAGCCGATGGCAATTATCATGTCAGGCAATATCGTTCGAACCCCCCTGCCCCCCTGCACACTATAGCACCACGCTTCAGTCAATCCAATATTTGCAACAGCACCTGCGCCATTTCATGCGTCAGCAACTGAGCGGCCACAATTGGGACTGTAACTGCGACTGCGTCAGCGACCAACGATAAATGGGCGAAAAATATCAAGTGGAAGAGCAGGTATAACTACTCAATCCTCCAAGCATAGTTGAGTTCACAAAAAACTGTAAGCTTTTAATGAGAAAATTATTTGGAATTCCTGGAAGTTGGCGATGACGCTGATGCAGTTGACAATGACGATGAAGACAACGATGAGGACGTTGCAGTTGACACAGCCAAGCAACGACGTTGAATCACTTGCACAACAAAAGCAATACAACAAATCTTTGGACTTATCGAAACCGGATTTCAGCTTTGCTTAACAATCACTCGACGGTTCGGCTATTCGTCTAATGCACACAGTAGGAATGATAAGGCTAGTAAATTCATTGTCGCAGTAGTAAGTCGCGGAAAGGAAGCGTAAAAAACAATTATTCACATTTGTACTATTTATTTACTGTAGATTTTATGTCCATAAATACATGGACAGAGAAATAGCACTCTTTGAGAATCTAAGAAAAAAAACGTTAATTTTCAAAACAAACAAAAACCAAATTTAATTTTTTCATTACATTCACATAAATGAAGAAAACAATATCTAAGTAATTCACAAAAAATTAAAAAGTTGTTTTCAATACTTTAATATAAAAAAAAATGGACATAGAAATAGCACAGTATACCCAATCTGCGAGTTTTAAGAAAGTTTATAAAAAAGTTATAATTATTAAATCTTTTAAGCACTCTCCTCGACTTCAGTACTTTGTTGTATGTCCACTATTTTTTAAAATTGCTTGACATCGTCGGGGCAAGCTTTCCACTAATATTTGGCACGTACTTTGTGGAATTGCGCGCCATGCTTCCTTGATTCCAGTCCAAAGTTCTTCAGCATTTACAAATTTTTTCTTTCCGATCTGCACCTTGACGTCGTTCCACAAATTTTCAATCGGATTTACGTCGGGACTTTGGGCTGACCAGCTCAAGACGTTAATACCTTTCGCAGTAAACCAATTCTTCACAACTTTTAGCGGCGTGCTTTGGATCGTTGTCTTGCATAAAAATCCAATTAACAGGCATCGATTCGAATCCGTATGGTTCCATCGTATTTTTAAGAATATGGAGATATGCAAATTAATCCATTCTGCCATCAATCCTCACCAATGGTCCAACTCCATACCAGGAAAACGCCACCCAGACCATCACACTACCTCCGCCATGCTTTACAGATTTTGTGGTGTATTTAGCGTTATACGGCTGACACTTGGGGCGATGGTCAAATGGTTTGCCATCGGATCCAATGCGGTTCACCTTTGTTTCGTCGCTCCAAAGTACCCTTGTCCAAAATTGTATTTTCCTTTTCTTTATGAGTCTTAGCAAAGTTCAGCCGTGCTGGAATGTTTTTTTTTTTTGAAAGTAATGGTTTTTTCGGCTAATTCGTCCAAACAGCTGAGCATCATTAAGACGCCTTCGCACAAGTCGGCTGGATACGTTAACCCCAAATTCCTCGTTTACTTCAGCCATAATCACTCTGGAAGATTTGAAAGGATCAGCCTTGCTTTTTCTGATAATGGCTCTATCAACATGGACCGTTGTTTTACGTCCAGGAGCCTTGCGTGTTTTTCTAGTTTTCAGCAAATTATGATCACTTTTTACAAAATTAATGGCGTTATACACCATTATCCTTGAACAGTTTAAGATTTCGGCAATCTGGCTTGGATTTTTGCCTTTATTGTGAAGATCAAAAATTATTCTCCTTTTTTTCGGGAAAACAGTGAGCTTTTCTACCCATTTTCAAAGCATCTGAATTTTATTACACCCCTATAGTGAAAACCGCGTCTTATGACCACGACTGCCAATTAAAAATACATAATAGTAAAAATGTGCTATTTCCTTGTAAAACCTGATTCCGTTACTGCGCGATTGAAAGGAGAACCTACAAGAAAGTAGGTATGATAACGGTACACGCTTACCGCTAAGTTCAGGAAGTCAAGACATACACTAATGGTGAAAATTATTTAAATCCACTTGTTTGATAAACCTAAAATCTGAATTTAATAATTTGTTTCAAAAGTGTGCTATTTCTCTGTTCATGACTTTAAGTATAGACAAACATACACATTTAGTTTCATTCGTTAGACCACTGGCCCTTCGAACGCTTCCGAAGTTAAATATATTGCATACATGCACGAAAAAAATATATTGGATGCAGAAACATGTTTAATTTTTAAGGATTTCTAATAGTGATCGTTAGTGGTATGAAACCGTTTTGGCAATAATTGTATTCGCAAGGTGAACCAAGGTGAGATGTAATGTGAGTTTTTTATAACCATGCGCGTGAAGTTCGGCTTGATTGTTTTCATCTGAAGAAAAGTGCAGCCTAAAGCACTCATTGCTGTCTTAAGATTATGAAGAACATGCCAAGCAACTTTCAACTTATGAGTTGAGTTGAGTGATGGAGAGTCAAAAGCGTTTGGATTGCAACTCAAAGCAGACTTGTTGAAACTTGAAAAATTACTTTGAGGAAGTTTTACGCCTACCCGCCGTATAGCCAAGATATTGCTACACGCCTTCCACATGCTTCAATCAAAGCAGAATGCCTTGTTCGGACTAAGTTTCACTTCTTTGGCAGATATCTGAAATTTCATGGATAAAAATTCGTTGCGCTAAATAATGAACGCTTCTATTTGGACGGTAATCAAATGATCCCTTAAGATGGAAAAGGCTATAACTTTTGAAGGAATGTACTTTCAATAAAATTTACCGTGCCTTTTTTTTTTTTAATATAACCTCAAAACCTGTAAAATCCTGAATAAATATCACTTTTAATTTTAAAAAGCCTAACTTACCCTGCAGTAATTGGAACTCATCAATGGTTTCGACTTTCATTTTCAACATTGACATGTCGTTCAAATAAATGACCGGTCCACACCACAACCGGTTTTTTTTTTAAAGTTGGCAGCCTTATTACTTCAGACGGTCTACCACTAAACCGGTTCTTTAGTTACCGGTCGAAAACCAACATTTTCGATACAAACAAATTTTCAATTATAACGGGTCGCTATTTTACCGGTGAAGTTCTTTTATGAAAAATTGGCCATGTTACGAGTATTACTGCGGAATAGAAATACCACATATGTAGGTGCCCGTTGTTGTACTCGTCTCTTAATTCAATTGAAACCCAACCTTCTCACGTCACACATTTTGAAAATCTCATAACTAATCCCAAACTCATGGAACTCATGGATAAGTGTCACACTGAGCGAGTTAAAACCACACAAAATTAACTAACTGACTCAATCTGAATGGGACTTAAAGGCCTTAACAGGTAAAAGAGCAGCTCATGCCCAGTTCTCAACATCATGCAACGTACCCCGTAGACGTTGGGCTTGAGTCTGTTGTGGGCCCAATAAAATTGGCATGGATTATATGTATGTACTTGTCCAGAGTGATCTTTAACGAGAGACATAACAAAACGCCATTATCTTTTCAGTGCTTTGCCTGGCAATGGTGCTAGCCTGCGGAGATAAGCAGCACACTCTGATTGCTTTGCTAACTGGTTAACTGGTTATTGTTTATTTTACGAATATATGTACTTGCTGTCTTCAATAAACCTTTACATACATACATACTTACATATATACATACATACATACAAATGAATGTAGGAAGAAAGTTCAATACATTGTTGCCAGTTTCTGTTAGCGCTGCTGCAATGCAGATTCTTGAATCATCATTGGCCATGACAGCGGATTGGCAAAAAGCGCCACCACTCAACATCGACATTTGTCCCCACTTCAGCGGCGCTAAAAAAACAAAACATGCACACCGTCAGCGCGTACAACGCGTTTCAAATGCGATGATACGCTTTCGGCGGAGTGTTAAGCGCAGAGGTGTGGTGCTAACGCCACATTGTCAGTCAATTTCCAGTGTAAAAGCATGAATAAGCAAGTTATTAAAGATTACTTTTTGCACCTCGCACACCGACACACTCGCTCTGCCGCAGTTGCTCAACGCGCTTTTCTTCTTCTTCCATTGCTTTTATTCGCTAAATAAAACTTCGTTCGTTATTTGTTATCTTTTATTTTGGTAAGTTTCTTCATTGTCTACTTCATTGTGTTGTGTCGCAGTTGAATATTATTTTATTTTACTATGATAAGAACGAAAACAAGTTTTCCTCTGTTCATAATCACGTTATCCATTACACAGTGGTGGTGCGGCAAAGGGGGCGGCGATCGCTACACCGACCGCGAGCGACCGCAAATGCGCGTGCGCTTTTTGTGGTTTCCGACAAATCCCAATCAAGTGCGCCGCATTTAATACAACCAACTTTGTAAGACACATAAATATATATAGTGTATCTAGTCAGCGAGTCAGCCATTCGGCCACTCAGGCGTTCAGTTCGTTACAATTTGCTCTATCGTAGCACATGCTCGTACAGCCAACAGGCCCATCCAACACCGCCAGCCAGCACACCGCATTTGTCACACCATCGCCATCATCATGGGCTGAATGTGGACACGCTGCCGCCGCAGCAGCAGCTAGCTGAGACAGCTGTGCATTGAAGCAAACTAGTCAGCTGCAGCTGGCTTACTACTTGTACTTGTTAACGGGGTCGTTGGAGCGGGCGAAGGCGTGAGGTACATTTGTTGGCTTACGCCTTATACTTCGGCGGCTGGCTCGTACGCTGCGTACTTGTGTACTTATTCGTCTAAATTACTCATGCTAATTTTTGTGTGTGGGCTTCCACACAACTGTCCCACAGCCAAAGCTAGGCAGCTAGGCATGCCAGCATCAAGAGCTTGCGCGTGTAATGACAACAGAACGGAACGAAACGGTGAACTACATAAGGTGAAACAATACAAGCAAGCAGCATGGTAAAATCGCTACAACGGTTTTTGTGGCGCTGCGGCCATCACTTGCTCGCCTGAATGAGCACTTTCGTCTTGTCGATGGCTTTTCGTAACACAATGAAGTGGTGTACCCAATACACGCAGAGATATTTATGCATAATATTATGATGGTTTTTGGAAGATTTTCATGTTTGCAGCCTAATGACTGGTTCTCATTATGACAAATCTTTGGCGATGTAACACGAAATGCTTGTTTTGGCGACAAATCGAAATCAGACGAAATGTCAGCTGTTTTTATGATAGCGACACAGTGAAAACCATGGGTTTTTTTTTTGGGAAAGTATTCGGACAAAATCGAAAAGTTATTTTAAAATCCACATTTATATTGCAAATGTAGTCTATCGACAGTATTGAGTTTTCCCGTCTCTTATATATGTACATACATACATATATCATTCCTGATATTTAGCCTCGCGGTCGTTTCTGTTGCTATTGTCAGCAAAGTGGTGTAATTCGAACAAAGAAAGCGGCTGCTAATTGCAAAACCACGACATTCCACCATAATAACTCATCGTCAAAATTTCGAACTTAACGCTTACTCGTGGTAGTTGGATTCGTTATTGTTTTCGAATTAAAAATCGCTTTCGACGGAAACCACATTTATTATGAAGCAGGTTTTCATTTTATTTTTATTTTTTAATATGTACAAGTATTTGCATATGTCCATGATAACCTTGGACGACAAAACCTATTTCTTTATTTTCTATAAAAAAAAAGAAGGTAATGGTAGTCGTAAAGGTTTATGAGCATAAAAGTAAATTAAAGTCCGTTTTTTTTTTGTTAAAAACTACTTGTACTATTCTTTAACGCCTTTTAAGGCTTCTTCACTCGTCTGTTCGTACACATGTAAACTCATTCAGATTTATGTATAATACATATTTTAAGCCGATAAAAATGAATGTTATCGCTTTTCGCTCTTAAATAAAGGTGTGAATTAAAAGGCTGCAGACGGCAAAAAGCAAAACAGCGACCACAAATTCTATAAACAACAAATTTCATAAGAAACACAAGAGACCACGCTGAATCATATTTCAGCATGGCGATTGAGTTGCCAAGAGAGAGAGAAAGAGAGAGAAAGAAGCAATGCAAACTCAGCTTATGAGCAGATAGAAATTAAGCCAAACTATGTCGTTTATTTTTTTGATGAAAATTAAAAGACGCTAATCCATTAGCTTTTTATTTATGTCCACAGCTAACGTTTACATAGATACTCGTATGTACCTTTAAATGTACGAGTGTGTACTTACTTGCCTACAAACCCTGCAGGAATCAATAGTGTATCAGCTCTTTACTTCAATTAACTTAAGTTCGTACCCACAAATGTACATACATAATTAGGGTGATCCAAAAATGTGTGGCGAATTAGTAGAGTAGAAACTTTAACGCTCTCAAGTAGATATTGTGCTATTTGAAATAAATTGTCACTTCTTTTAATCAAAAGTCGGTCATAGTTTCCCTCTTATTTTCAGGGAACAAAACTTCTTTCTTAAAAATAGCATAGAAAGCTTGAAAATAAATATTTCACAATCTGCAGACTCTGCTTCTCTTCAACCGACTCCAAAAGATTATACTCTTTCGAAAAAAAGTTTGTTAAAATAAAATTTGAATGGTTTTTAGTCTCCCGAAGAAAAACGGGCTTATACATTGAAATGAAGAAATTTCGGGGTATCGATAACTTTCTTCTTTTTTTGAAGTTGTTAAAAAATCGGGTTATTTTTTATGATATATGTAGTTCAATCCTTAGCGGTGAAAGCATTAAAATGTCGGCTTTATTATTTCTGGAACACCCTAATTTATAGATAAATCAGCTACTACGAGTACATATAAAAAAAAAAGTTTCGAGAGGATTGGATCGTCTTTCTAGATAGTATTCAATGCGCATTTTCTATTAATAATAATAATTTGGCCTATATAGCCCAGTGTTTGGCCGAACTTCTCCTACCATTTGTGTTGTGCGTCTTTATATTATACTACAAATGGAGGGACCTACAGTTACATATGTGCCGACTCCGATGTATTTCATGAGAAGCTTTTTCATTGCAGAAATACCCTCGGAGGTTTGCCATTGCCTGCCGAAGGAGGACAGTTTATAGAAAAAAGGATGTTTATGATTTAGATTTTGCATGCCCTGACAGATATTGGAACCCCGAACTCATAGGCATATCGAGTAAGAACACGCACCGCTACACACTCGACCACATCGGCATTTTCTTTTACCTTCCATTAATAATGATAGTCCAAAACCTCCTAGAAAATCGACAAGCAGAATTAGAATCCAACCGTTTTCTCTGTAGGGAATAACCACGTCGCCAATCGCACATGAGCCAGATACAAAGGCGTACATACACACATTCAAGTATTTAAGTACATACATACGATTTAACTCGCATGCATATCAAGAAGTAATTGAGTTCATAAGGCCAAGGGGCCTAGTGTGATGGCGATGCTGAAACGAGACGAGTTGGGGCAATCGAAACAAGGCAACAACACAGGCCCACAAACGCTAGGTTGAATAGTTCTTAGGTTTTATGGCTAATTTGTTATGGAGCAAATTAAGTGCGTTAAAAAAAATGGCATTTAGCAGCGAGCGCGTTTTTCTTGCGTGTTCGCAATAATCTTTACGCGCGTACCTGTGTCGCCGCGCAAATGCGTATGTGCGTGTGTGAGAAGGCTGTAAGCACTGAAGTTAACCCGAAGTAAGCTAAAATTATCATACGAAAATGTATGTGTATTTGGCTGTAGTTATGCAGAAAGAACACTTGTACAACTCTCGACTCACATACGCACTTAAATATTATAAAACCGCGTTAAGAACCAAATTGTTTAATGACAATAAGTCGCAATAATTAAAATCATTTAATTGGCAAATCAATTATGCGCGCAGTTAGGTAAATAAGTTTATATGAAACTACCAGGAAGCAATTTGAACGAACATTAACTCGGTAAATAAATGCCCAAGGTCAGCAAATAAGAAACACACCTTAATGTAAGAAGTATAGAAAAGCGTTTCAAACCAGGCGAGCAAGAAGAAACTGAGCAGCAAAGTTGTAGTCGAAGCAGATTTGTTTAAAAAAAAAAAAAACTTCAATTTTCCTTATATAATAATATTAACTAATATGTCTTGAAAGTACATATTTGCTGCATTTACAAAAGTTACTAATGTTAATGTTTTTTCGAAGGACCGATTTTCCGTCATCCCTTGTCAAGTGTGGGTTTGGAGACAAACCGGTTTCGGCGCCGTGTCATCTTCAATATCAATTTTCGTTCTGTTCAGTCTAGGTCTGTATTTATTTTTTTCTTCACAAAAATGATATTCACAAAGACCTCGGTAACATTCTAGTTAGGTATCCGGCAGCTACTTCTGTCGTGCTTTCTACTAATCAGATAAATTTGCCAGGAATAACTTAACGAAATTTATTATATGTTTTTATTGGCATTAAATTATATAAAGAAATAATGGTTTATGTATAAATTTAATATATTGGGTGTAACTATTGGAAGTGCACTTGGAAATAAATGGAATATGTTTGCAAAAAAAATTCACAAAACACACAAAGCATAACTTTGACACCGAACTCAAATAAATGCACGGAATACACAAAATTAAAAATTTGTAATTTGCAAACACGTTTTTAATTTAAGGAGACAAAATAACAAAGTAATTTTCACACTTAGACAAGTTTACCGAGTAAACTAATATCGTAAACTATTTTTGTGTTAAAACCTCCATTTCCAAGTTCAATCGTTTATGAGTTTCACAAATGAATTTGCGAAAAAAAATTTACCCGCAATGGATATTACTTTATTATTTTTTTTGTTTGCAACAAAGCTTGTCTCCCGTGAAACTTTTTTTAATTCTAACTTCACACAAACAACTGAAAGGTATGCAAAATTTTCGTTTGTTTTTAAGGGCTTTGATATGTTTTATTATGTAACAACTGTAATAAGGAGCAAAACCTTTCCTTTTTTTGATTCTGCCTCCTACTATTTTTATGAGATGAAGATTATATGTATTAAAAAAAAAATGTATGGTTCATTTCCTAACCTCTAGATATCGATTTGTGCTTTGTTAATTCTTATGAACAACTGTAAATTGCAAAAATTTTACAAGTTTATTGACCGTATGCTCAACATGCGACCTTTCACGATAACTTTGATTAAAATTGCATTCTTTTCTTTTCTTTAAATTTGATTTTTAGATGGATTGATATCAGCTATGACTACTTCTCTCGATTTATCACGTGAATCAAAGAGAAGCCAGTTTTTTGTGTATTAAAAAAAACTGTTTGTATCATTTCCTAACCTCTAAATGTGCCACATGTGATATATATAACCTCTACTTGAAGTTACTTCAGTAGAGAGTTTTATTACTTTTTCTCATTATTTTCATACAATTTATATATATTTACCTTGTAGACTTGCCCGTAGGTGCCATTGCCGACGACCTCGATTAACTCGAAGATACCGGCGGGATCCTGAAATGCGAAAGAAAAAGAGTTTAGTACAAAAAAACCGTTACAACATTGCACATAAAATATGAGGAAATAAGGAAAAATAAATTCTTTATCAACTATGAAAAAGTTGATATATATCCTGACGAAACGCACATGCCAATTACTTTGTTTACAAATCACTTCAAACGCGCTCAGGTCAATGACATGGATTTAAAAAAAAATATATATATATATATTATGTAGCAAGAATGAGGGCGAAGAAACAAATCATCGAGCAGAAAACACTAAGCAGAAATTTACAAGAGGTTTAAGGTATACATACATATGTATGTACATACATATGTATGTATGTCCATATATTTGAAAGTTGTTTACTATAATCTCACTATTTTTGAATGTTCTGAACGTTTACACACACACACACACACACACACACACACACACACACACTCGTGCAACAAATTTCAACAGGTATACTTCGATTACAACAACTTCAAAAAAATAAAGCCCACAACTATTGCGGCAACAGATCGTCCAGATATCAGAAGCAAACGGATAAATATTTCTGCATTTGTTGTTGTAATTGTACAGTAAACACACACACACTTGCGCCGCACCCACACATGCCGTCACATCAATGAAAGAAAGCAAAGGCACAACAACAACAACAAAACAAAGGTAAAAACAATTAGAACGCCCGCACCAGAAGCCAAAGGAAGGATGCAAAACAATGATATGGGATGTAATCCGACAAAAAAGAATGCGAACAATGAGTGTAAAGTAGCACGAAGAGCTTCTAAAAAGCACAAAAAAAAATGTAAAAAAAAAATAAAAATAAAGAAATGAGGAAAGCAAAGAATAGTGTTGAAAAATCCGGCATAAGTACCAATGCAGCGCGGCGTGGCCAAATGCGGGCGGGCAAGGGGTGGTGGAGTGTGGAATGTAGAATGTTGTTACCTCCCACACAAACCACCAGCAATGGTAAGGAATCAACCGATTTGGGAAAGGCAAACTCATGCAGATTTAACGTCGTTTCACTTTTGTGGCACACATAAATATTTTCTATTTTTTTGTTTGTTTGTTCTTTTTTTGACTTTGATTGGTGTGGTTTTCATTTTTGTTTTTTGTTTTTGGTAAGTGCTCTTTTGTCGTTTGCGGGTACTCGTAGAAGCAAACGAAAAAATATGTGTCATATGCACACAAACACTCTTCAATGTACATACGAGTACTACATACACGAGAATTAATAATAAAAAAAAACTTGCACATATTCTAACAACTACAAATACCCTGTAGGAAAAGCGCATTACTGGTGCTTTCATGCATACATAAATACGTTTGTTTGTAGTAGAAGTGTAAACAAGTGTACGAACCACAACATCTAGCAAACTTTTCAGGCATCTGTGATAAAAGATAAGTCGGCCAAATGTTTGCCTAAAAAGTTGACTATTTTAATAATTCATGCAGATTTATATTGCCGAAGTGTCTATCTGGCGCATGTGTGATCGAATTCTGTCTGATTTATTGATTTTGTTGTGATAGGAGTATTAAAATCAGCTAACGCCTATGGTTTTTTGGGTATTTTGTCAAGTTGTACTTCACGAATAGTTTTTAATGGAATAAATGCCAATAATTTAATTAAAAGGCCAACCCATTTAAAACTCCTTTATTGCATCAGAGGAGTAAATATGATATTTTTTTACAATCTAGCATTTTCTCCCACATTAAAAAAGATTTTGTTCGTGAGTTGTTTTAGCTAACCGAAACTTGCATTTTGTTATACTGAAATTTGATGGGCTACAAACATGAATACTCAAAAATTATGTATCTAAAATTCTAATTTTAAAAGTTAGCAATTTTAAACCTTTTTACAAAAACTGTACAAAGTTTGAAATATAATTATGTATCTTTACTTTAATCAAAAATATTGAAATTGAATTAACATGCTAATAAAAATGTCCATAATAAATGAAATTAAATTTATAAATAAAGAAACAGTTTTAGAAAACCGTATAAATTACGTCCTCTAGAAGCCATTCTATGTGTAGCGAAAGTGGAAGACCATCCCTACAAAAATGATACAGAATGGAATGTAAAAAGGAAGCCATCTCAACTCTTAAGAAATCTTTTTGGAATGCCTTCTACCTCCTCCACTGAGCGTGAATACTCTCAGTGCATTGGTTTGAACTTTTTAGAACTCTTTCAGACGTGTTTGGCATCCATTCTTAAAAAAACTAAAAATGTTACCTACCCGCATTGATATAAAATTAGGAAATCAAGTAAAAGCCCAATTAAATATTTCGCATCTATGTACCTTACAAGCGAAATTAATTAAAAATACTTTTTGTACATTCCACCTTTGTTGTAAAATGGATGAAAAATTTAAATAATTTTGCAGGTACACATGTACGTACTTACTTACTTTCGGTTCTTCAAATACCGATTTTTATATACCTTCGCGATGTATTTTTGTATGGGCGGTACCTACCCACAATAATTTTATAAAAACCCCGTTTCTTTGTTTCAAATCGCAGCTAGTATTAAACTTTACTCAATTTCTTCCAATAGATACAGAAAAACGAAGTTTTTAACGATGATAACAGTGAAATTACGGAAAATTTGTTCACCAAATTTTGTGACGATACCTTACACCGTTATTGAGATACAGAAATTTTTTCAAAATTACATAAATACCAAATTTCTTAGTTAAAAATCGCTTTAAATACCGAATTTCACTCAATATGTTTTAATAGATAGCGAAAAAAAAAAGCTTTTTCATTTTCCAAAATTTCCGTTATATGGGAGTTCGGCGTGGTTATGATGCGATTTCAAAAATTTTCTACGATAAGAAGATATAGCAATCTATGTACCAATTTTCATTGAGATATCTAAATTTTTACTGAAATTATTGTAACCACGGACAGACAGTCAGGGCTAAATCGATTTCTCTTTTCATTCTGATCATTTTAGTATATACATATGTACATATATACATACATATATGTACATATGTATGTCTATAGCTATCTCGATTATTTTTTGCAGTTACAAAAACCCGTTATGCGAACAAAGTTATAATACCCTTGTGTACAAGTACGCTCGGGTATAAAAAGGATAAAGACGCATTTTGGAAGTGTAAAAAACCCGTTTGCTAAGTCCAAGAAAAGTTTGCCAAATATTTAAATGTCAGAGTGATTATGAAGCGTTGGCCGTCAATAGATTGAAGTTGGATAAGAAAAACCTTGAAGCAAAATATTCAATTTTTTTAATGTCTTTGTATTTTTTTTCTTGACTTTTTTTTGGTAAAGCGTTGAACCAAAAATTAGTTTTACTAATCCAGCTTTTCCCTGTTGGGTGCTCCAGTAAAACTTCTATCTATTTAGCGCTAAAGCAACAACGCGCATCTAAACACCAACAAACTATGAATACTTCAGCACTCACTCGCCCGGTTGTGCCTCACACAGTTACGGTGGGTTCTGACTGAGCGTGTGTGGGTAGAAACGCTTGGAGCGTACAAAAGAATGTTTATACACACTCATATGCATATACATATGCGCATGTCCATGTGTATGTGTGTGTGCAATTAGATATATTTATGGTGATTACTTCATCATTTACACCGAACTCAGGTGCTAAGATTCTCCAGCACCAGTGTTTGCCGAAGTTCCGCATAAAGTATTAGTTGAGTAGAACTAATCTGCCGCAGCGTAATCTGTATGTATGTACATATGCACACATGTATGTAGGTACATACATATCTTCAGTTCTCCACAACTCCATGACAGCCAAAAAATTAAAGAAAATTTACAAAAACATACATACATACATAAGGAAACACACAAATCCAAACAAGCACAGATTAATATGGTTCATTTAAAAAATTGTATTTAACAATTTTGGGACGCTACACGAATTTTAATGCTGGAGCAACCCTGTAGAGAAACCTAGTAGTTTTCAACTTTCATTCTACCAGTTTGATTTGCAGTTCAAGCAGTTCGTCTTTTTTTCATCATTACCTTACAAATCAAGAATAAGGTTCTTGTTGCGAATCATCCATCGGTAATGAAAAATTTATTTTTCGTAATTTTTTTACACATTTAAATTTAATAGCTAACAAAAGTTACAACATATTTTTAAAATCTTTGCGCCTCATACGTTCCAAGGTGGGTATCTTTTCGACTTTGAAATATCTACATTTTTAATACAAATATCACCGAGTTCCAACTATTGTCGAATTGAAATGTTTACCATCCATTAAATACCAGTTCATGAACTAGACTATTTTTTAAATGCTTACCGCTTTCATTGCAGGGAGTGTGAGCGATAGCATGTACATATGTATGAATGTGTCTATGTGTATTTCCCCTTTTTAACGATAGCGAAACAGCTGGAGACAGTCCGGCAATGTTAATGCTTAAAGTAACAAAAACTATAAAGAATCGAAAACATAAAACAGACGGGCACAAATGTAGAAATTGAAGAATTAAATATTCCGCCAAAGACGTGGAAGCCGTAGATAGTGCAAAACGTACGCAGAACTAAGAGGTGGAGTTTTTTCAAGTTGTCCGAGTCAGACAGTGAAGCCCCAGTGAAGAGAGCATGTCTCATTTTGTTATATGTACATATGTACAAATGTATCTTAATATGTGCATACATAACTCGTAGGTATGTGTGTACATACATATGTACATATATGTGTTTGCAAAGCCATGTTTGAATAAAATGTGTCGTTAATAGTAAAATATGTAAAGTATACCGTTACGCCGCCACAATTTTTGGGTTGACTTTATTCCAAATTGGTAATCGAAAATTTACATGCTTCATAAATCGGTGAATAAATGTATCTAATACTTGAAAGGCCGCCTTTACAATAAAACAACAATTTAAATTAAGTATTCTCATTTGTAATTGTCAATGTTACGACGAGCTCAAAAAATTGGTTTCTTACATTTAATTTTTATATCCAAACTTAAATAAGAAAGACTACGATTATTATTTTAACTTATTTTTTGCTGGTAAAAAATTACTTTTTATAATTTTAATATACTTATGTATGTATGGATGTATGTATGTATGTACTTACATATGTATGTGTGTATATATGTATGTATGTATATATGTACATACATACATATGTACATATATAGATACATTTGACTTGCAAAATATCAAAGATGCTTTTAACCATAAAACTAATAGATATGCACATATTTCGCTGGGAATACTCCTTGAATTTCCTTAATACATACATATATTAATTTAAATTGTTGGTTAATCTGGTTCGGTTCAGCAATCAAAAACTGCCAAATAAATGCATTATTCATAATTACATTTGATTTTTCGCGTAAATATTTTCGTGCGAAAATAGTAATAATTTTGTGAACTGCTATTTTAAATTAAATTGAAACTTTTTTTTTCTGAGATTAAATAATTTTCAAAGAAGTACTGCATTTATTATTTTTGACAACCAAAAACTAAAAAAAAAAATTTTTTTTTTAATTAAAACAGTAGATAAATTTTTATTTTTGATTTTAGATGGAAACAATTTGTACTTTATTTTTATCAAACAATATAAAATGTGATTTCTTTTTATAAACAAAACAAAAAAACTTAGATAATGAATTTATAATTGATCTTAAACTCTTAAATATTAAAATATACATATTTTATCAACTAAATCAAACCGCGATTTTAATAGATTTCGTTAAGGTTTTGGTATTTTAAAACGAAAACTCTTCGGTTCGAAGTCCAAAATAGCGTTGGTTTTTCCTTCATAAACTGACCCGATTTAGAAACATTTTGCAGCCCTGTTTAATATCAAACACAAACAGAATGACCGAAAACTTGAACCGGCGGAGCCTGAACCACCAAGCTAATTTGTTTTCTCAAGTCTAGTCAGACCAGCTTGACGGCCAGAGTTTGTAAGGGAATACATAAATAAACACATATGAATGCATGTTTACACATACATATAAATATGTATATATATATACATATGTATACACATACCTACACATACACTTACATATTGTATGAACCTGCCCAGTGGAAAAATGGAATAGTTGCTGATGCTCTTATAGCAGATTCCAAGATGCATCAGTTTTTGTACAGCGATGTCCTAGGAAAGCAATGTGTCGCTTTCAACAGAGAATGACAACAAACCTACACTTTACAGTTGGAAAGATGAATGGCAAACAAAAAATCGGTTCGTCGGTCGCACCTCGAACTCGCGACTAACGGAGTCTTAATCAAACATGTTGTTGTTATTGTTATAGCAGCATAAAACATGCTGAAGTGACAGTTCTTGGCCGGACATAAATCCGGATCGTTCCTGCATCGGAGACCCAACTGCCGTGGGTACGTCTCAATCAAACAGCTAACCATTCGGTTACCTCCGCTTCGTATATACATAAATATATAAAATTATATGTATGTACATATGTATGTAGATACATATGCACATACATATGTACATACATATGTATGTATGCAAATTTTTATTCTCCAGCTACTCATTACCAATTCGCTTAAATTGGAATGTAAGATTTCATTCAATCGAATCCTTTAATCTTCAATATCGAAATAAGGTAATGTATTACTAATTTTCCGACTAGGTAGGCGCTATGTCGTTGCCTTTAACACAGCCGTCAAACGACTGCTTCATTGTTGCTTTAGATGTCGAGAATTTTTACAATCGCCACTTTTCAAATCTAATGTATGCGAACGTGATGTAGCGAAGCATTTTAGCCGGAGTAGAACTAAAGCGAGAAACTAAAAAAAATGCTAAAAGTAAAATCGCTGTAAATAAATTCGTTGATTTTTATATTTGGCTGAATTGTTCAGTATATAATATAAAAAAAAAATCCAAAATGTAGCACAATGTCTTTTAGATATCGCACTGAACCAAAAATTTTGTCTCTTTTACAATGTAAACAAGAAAGTGTTGAAGTATACATAAGGTTTGTACTCGTACTTCTCCAGTAAGAATTATCCAGTAAAGAAATTTCTTAGAATTTGACAACGTTCGCTCTCAGAGTGAAAAATATACCAAAAAGTACAAGAACGGAAAACCAGTAAAAACTTGCAAGTTTGACGAACAGCTGATTGAATTTTTGTCCGCATCCAAATATACAAAATGAAAAACGTTGCATTAGTGTTTTCCTGAAACATTCCACTAACGAAGTTTAACCAAAGCAACTTGTACTTGCTTCTTGCATGTTTGATACCCACATTTTATAATTTTCGCCTTTAAAACTCTTAAACAAAAATTTCCAAATTATCCAAATTGCAATCAGCTGCTTTTGATCAGCTGTTTTTCCACTTGCAAGTTTTTACTGGCAAAAATTTGTCCAGTAAAAATTATCAACTTCCCCTCAAAACGAAATGTCAATTCGCTCTCTCGATTTCCCCTACTCAGCAAGTTTCTTGCAAGTTTTTGCGTACAAGAACGCCAAAACGTGATAGTTTGTAACAATTGTTACAAACTATTGACTTCGAGAACACTACTATACTTACATATATGTATGTATCTACATACATACATATTCATACATACGTTTTTCAAAAGCAGCCTCGGGAGAAGACGATTTCAAGAAGCATCTGTACAAGATTGAAAACGTGTTGACATACTTTCAAAGTCAAAGTCGAGCATCAACATCGAGTGTGACGTTTTTTCGTATAGAAAAAGAAATTTGGGAGCAAATACCGCAAAAAACTTTTTTATTGAAAAAAAAAACTAAAGAAAATAAATTGCAGAATGTTTTCAAAATAAACCTCTATTCCACCATCACGGGTGGGACACTGGAACAGCAAAATATTAGCATTAAATATTAGCAGTAAAGTGCTTAAATTAAGCCAACAGTGTGTATGTGATATACCTAGTCGTAGTATTTAAAATCTTGTAGCAATTCATAAATTAAGTACCAAAAGTCCACAGATTTTGATAAATGTTTGTAAGTACCTACATACTTTAAATCCGTTACAACTTATACAACTAAGGTTGGTGATAAGCTTCGGTGAGCCGCTTATTTCATTTTTGTGTGTCTCTTTCACTTTCTTTGTGCACCACGACGGCAACGACTTTTGTGCCTGATGACCTCTGTTGGGGCACAACAGCCTTTGCGTATGCCATTTTTAGCACATTGAACGCATGTCAAAAACAGTAAAGTACCTACATACATACATAGATACTATGTGCGTAAAAAGAGTAAAATGGATAGGTATGCTTGCTGGCGAGACAGTGTGCCAAAGAGGTTGTTGCCGCACACACAGTCAATGCTCCCGTCAGTTCTCCCGACTCCACAATAAAGCATTGACAACTGTCAGTCTTTTGTGGCTCATTATTAAAGTTAACTCGATTTTGCTGTTTCGCTTCTACCCAGCACTGGGAGGAAAGCATTTATTATGGCTAGCGCTTTTTGGTTTACACCCCCCTCAACACCACACACAATGCCAAAATGCCTCCCGGACAGCGCAGACACCGCAAATAACAAAAAACTTACGACACCGCCCGGTCTATCACCATGTCACGGACACACAGCCCATACCAAATGACGCTTTTTACAAGAGCTGCGCGCTGACCCGCAATGTCGCACACATAACTGACACGATTGTTAAACGCAACAAACAACTAACAAAGCTAAAATATGCCGGCTCATCTGCCCTTTATCGATGAATTTTTTCAGCCATCAGTTAAAGATAAATTTTTCTATGTTTGTAAGTACGCATGTAAACACACACATTATGTTCTTATGTAAGTTAGCGGAGCAATTTTTTAGGGAACGAAATTAAGGGACCTGAATTTTTACCCCTTGTTTTGATAAATTTAATTTCTTTAATAAGTAAGCCCTATCATGAATTTCATCTAATCAAATATTCCCATAAATTACTTAACAATACAAACCAATTTTTCCTGATTCGTTTTTTTACTAAAAATTTATGGGAACAAATTGGAATTCGCGAGGGGGTTGCCAAATAATAAACGTACAAAATATTAGTAAATTTCAAAATGATATTTTTTGAAAATTAAATTTATTTTTCAATTTTTCCTCTATTAAATATGCTTTGATAAAATTTTTTATTTTTTTTTACATTTACTTGACGTTTTCATGGCCGACTAATTGATAGAAGGGTTTTACCTTTTATTATTGTTTACAAAAATTTTACCTATTTACATATGTATATGTATATAAATATGTATATATACATACATACATACGTATGTACATACATATGTATGTAGTTCTCGAAATATAGAAAACATTTTAGTCTTATAAACCTATTTGTGAGTTGAGTTACAGTTAGGTTGGATGTAAAATTTATATTAATTAGCCAATTATTTTACATACTATATCCGAGAAAATATGCAGTTTTTTTCTTAGCTCAAGTGGTTCGGATTTTGTGGAAACACCCATATGTATGTATGTATGTATGTTAGTCCGTACATATATATATGTATACCTTTACATACATACATATGTACATGCATATGAACAAACATACATACATACATACATACATATATATTTTTACATACCCATGTACAAAGTTTAACTTTAAAAAGGGCACCATTCCACTCAGCCAGCTTTTTTTTAAACATCGATGCGGGTAAACATCTTTCAACCCTAATTGGCAATTGCAGCAGCTTAAATGCAAGTACCCGTAACAAAAGCACCAACAGCCTGTGGGAGGAGGACGGGACAGCAGTTTGTTGCAGCCAGTGTGGCATCGGTACAGATAAATATGAAGCAGTGCATGTGTATGGTCATTCGCGTGCGCGTAATTGAAAGTGAATTTGTCAATTTGATGGATTCGGATCCATTGAAAGGCAACCGAATGAAATGCCGAAGTAGAGAACAAAAGAGTGCATACATGAAGAATGCAACTAAAACACAAATTTATACATACATATGTACATATGTATGTATGTATGTACATATATACATACTTAACTGCCAAGTCGTCAGTGCGATAGTAATTACCTATACACTGCAAAAAGTGCGTAAACTATCAAAAAATAATGATAAAGAACTAATGAAATATGCAAATATGTTTTTAAATTAAATCAAACAAGGAATTGGATATAGTGGAAGCCACAAGCCAAATATGATATTACTAAGGCTGTCATACCAACCTATTCAACACAGCGAAGATGCCAACGGAATGCAGTGTTGGCTAAAACAGCCGGCCACACCTAATTCAGCGCGGAGCAATCAAACGAAAAATTATTGAGCTGCAAGCTAGAAGCGACACAGCGGGCGAGTTAGGTAAGAGCGGTAAATGCAATTGGAGCTGCAACAGTGCCGTCTTATACTGCGAATATAATCTTCTGTATGTCAAGTCACGCTTGATCAGCCACAAAGAATTCTTGTACGTATTTTTCCACATACAAATTTAGTTCGTTCGAAATGTTTACCATTCATTTAGTACATATTTAATAATATAAAAAATACATACATATGTATGTAGGTATCATTTTTTTTTATATAAAAAATAAAATATCAGTTAATACTGTTAACTAACCTTCAATGCATTCAAATCGATATCATCCAATGAGCAGTTCACAGATGGGGCAAGTTGCTGCTGGTGCGCCATTTTGATTTGCTATTTTTTGTTATTTCCCTTCTTTTTGCGTTTGTTTACTGCCCTGCCTTTTAAAATAATAATCCTCTTTTATATTTATCTTCTATTGCTGTTATTCACTTCTAGTATTTCATTAAAACGCTTCTATGTAATTCCCTGTAGTCTCGCACTTTGCACTTTTCGCTTCACTTCATTTACAGTTCTCCTCTTCTCATTTATTTATTATATCCTTCGTTATATTATTCTTTCTTATTATCTTTGTTGTATTTGGCTTGGAATTTTTCTCCAGTTTCTAAATGCAAAAATATGTTGAATTATAGTTGTAATTTAATCGGATATTGACATATTTACTTAAATATATTTGCACATTCACACCATGAAACTTTGATTGTTTTAGAAATCTGCATTTATAAATTCTATTACGAATTTCCACCTTTTTTGGGGTGGGGAGCAGCAGCAACAGCGGCTTCTCTCTTTTTTGCTTTCAAGTACATTCTCCTTTTCATTCGTTGCTTTCACTATTCTCCCGATCTTCTCACGAATTTTTCATTTTCATAACTTTTTCACTAACTTTTTCTTTGTTTTATGCTTGAGTAATTTTTTTTTAAAATATAGCAATTTTCCTCGTCTCAGCCATTTAAGAGGCGTCACTGGTGCTGATGGCGACGATGACGGCAGCACCCAACATCCACACAAATTGAATGGAGTTTACAGCAGATTGGTTGTTGTTGCTCGCGCTGCCGCACAAGTATTTATTGGTAATGTTGTTGTTGCCGCCGTTATTGGTAGCGGCTGCGGCAGGTAGACAACTGAAAACTGCCACAAGAAAAATTTGTAAAATTGTCTACTTCATCCGATACGATGAACTTAGCACACCGTTTTTAAATTAATTTCCGCTGTAGTGCATCACTGTATTCAGTAAGTTTAAAGTTCTCCACCAGCTGCAATTTTTTTCATAAGTTCCGGTTTCTAATTTGTTTCTTTCACTGAAGAAAACCCAATTTAAAAGACTTTTTCTCCACGCCCGATTTACTTATTCACTTATTAAACCTCTCATGAACGAATGAACTCGGGTATGAACGTCGTACAGTTCGACAAGTAAAGTAACAATCAGCTGATTGTCAAACATTTTTACAGAGTTGATTTTAAAAGAACTTTAGCGAGACAGCGTTGCATTGAAATATGATTCATTTACAATAGAAATTGAGTCAAACTTAACGTTACTTCGATTTTATTTCTTGTAAAGTATTCATACCGTATATAATACTACGCAGGCACTTATCGCAAGAAAAAACACTTCAAAAAATAACTGCCTTGTTCTTGGGGACTTGAAACTAATTTTCACTACTCGACATGTAGTTGTTTATTTCATAAAAAACTGTCAAATTTCATTGAAAACCAAGACAATATTTTACGGTGGCCATTGAAATTGTTGGGAACAACGCTAGTTCACAATAATTACATTTGGACAGCATGGCGGTTTTAGTACAATTTTTGCAAAGCGACCGCCAAGATTTTTATTTTTAATTTTGGATTTGGACGTGAACAGACGTGAACGAAATACAATCTTAAAACAGCGCCATACATTGTATTCCAATACTTATAAGCCTTATTTCAATAAATCGTTTTCATTAAATTTATCAAACACAAAAAGGTTAGCTTACAATTTCTACAGAAATGTAATGTCATCGTCATTTTGAAAATGTCGCCAGCTATTTTAAAGTTCTTATGACCCCCAAAACTCGCCACGCAATTTATGATTGCTTGCATATGCAATTTGAAGCAAATTGGCAATGAAGACAGCAAATAGAATGAAGTAGGCAATTAATGTTTGGAAACATTTCACGTTACCCTACGTCACCACAAGCAAATGCCAGACCAAAGTTTTGACAGAAAATTGCGGCAATCTGATTGCAAGGTTTTTATATCATAACAAAACCATTGTAAGGTGGCGTCAGACGGAAAATATATTATACCATTTTTAAGTACAAAAAAGTAAATGATCCAATAGAAAACAATTCATAGGTCGCTTTAAAGTTTTCATGTAAATGAAGATGTAGCTGCTACAACACCATTGAAAGTCGATTGCTGCATTATGTAGCAATTGATAACTTAAAATATATTAAAATATAAATTGCCTATTTCAATTGGCTGTCCCGATTGGCGATTTGTTTATAAATTGCAATTGAACGCAATCATAAATTGCCTGTCGAGTTGTGTGGTTAAACGCGGTAAAACTATAATAATCAATAATGCAAAGTGCCTGTAAAACAATCAAAGTGATAGCTCATTTCAACGCTGAATATTGACAATTCATCTCCACAAGCAAACGCAAGGCAATAATTTTGAAAGATAATTGCGGAAATTTAATTGCAAGCTTTAATGGGACTTTGATATATATTCTTTAAATATTATAGAAAATGTTTTAATTCACTTCTAAGTATATAATAATATAATATTCTATAGAAAATAACTCAATAATTGCTCCAATAATGTTACCGCCAGGAAGGTTACGTGCAAAAGCAAATGTAAATTTCAAACATTGGCAGTGGATTGCCGGCAATATGTTGCTAAGGGTACATGATTCGCTATGTGCCGTGGAAGCATAGTAGTATTGCTTCATTCGATAGTCGAGCAAAATGTTATCATCCGAACTATTAATAGGTTTAGAACTCTACAAAAACACAGAAGTTATCGGTTTCTATTCTCCACAATATATTAACCTTTTCGTGTACCATTAATATACACAATGCCTTTTCGTTTTCGCAGGCACATTTGGTAACTACATCCCAGATTAATTTCTAGAAAATGGCTACGATGAACGGAACAATCGTTAGGAGTTATTGACCCTACTGGTGAAATCAAAAACGAGAAAGGTGACAAAGCCTATCCCAACCATACTCCTTTCCGGGTGCCGCAGCGATTACAACACCAAACAACGCTCTTAATCTCTTATATTTGCTATAGAGATGTACATATGTACATACATATGTATATCACCATTGGTTGTTTGCTTAATCACCCATTTATGAACTTTCAGAAAATCAAAACGGCCAAAATGAAAATGCATATTTGTACGTATACACTTGGTCTGCAAAACGATATTTCAATAAATATGAATATATCAGCTGCAAATGACAATATGGAAAGTAGGCAGTTCCCTTGACAAATGTTGCATTTCATTTATTGGATACATTGGGGATGTTCGAGCGTCAATTACTGCAGCATCACTTCAAATAAGACGCGTTGTTTAATACCAAACAATAGTGAATGATAATGTTTGGTTTGCGTAAATATGAAGATTAAGACCAAATAAGGACATAATTATAAAAACATACTTTTTTAACTTGAGAATAGAAATAAACTTCACCATCTATTTGCAGTTATTCCGCAGTGATTGACGCTCGAACATCGCCATTAGTAGTACATTATATATATAAAGAAAAATGGTTTATAGTATAACAGGTACTTCCTAATTGAAGTTTTAATTTAATTTGAGTTAAGTGTTGGACAAATAATTCTAAGAACATTATGATAATGATTATGATGGAAACATTTCATATTTAATGACAAAGCTTTAAGGAGAATTGCATAAATACATACGAGTGCACAGATCAGAGAATTGCCTTCACAAGCAATTTTAATTTAAATTAATTTTTTATTATCTGATAGAAAATTAAGTTTTTATTTTCTGAAAAATTAAAGTTACTTTTTTGTAGATATGTTCATTTTCCATTTTAAGGCGAAAAAGAAATATGCAATTTCGAAAAAAATCGGAAATTTCGCATGATTTTCTAGCCCACACACATACATATGTACATAGCTTTTTTTAATAGAAGCAATATTTTGTGATACAACCTTAGTAGCAAACAATAGCCAATATAAGTCGGTTTGAATCAAAATATAAAAATATTAAAAAAATTCGTGTTTGGCAATTATGTGGAACAGAAGGTGGTATATACCAATCAGCTGATTGCTTGTTCTATCTACGCCTTATGCGGTGAAAGTGTCAAAATAGTTATTTTGTTTACATTTTAAATTACTATTTACGTTCCTGATGAAAAACTCCATGTGTAAGACAAGCAGCACATAATATTATAAAGAAATTCATTTGAATATTTTTACTATAAAGCCTCAGTGCGTTTGCTATTTTGTCAAATTTGAAATTCCATCCATTCGTTTATTTTTGTTTTTCTAAGTTGCTCTGACATTTTCACCGCAAACTACACATAATATCAGAGAACGTACAATCAGAGAACGTACAATAATGAGAAGGTGCATTTCGTATACGATAAAAATAAATTTGTGAAACGCGCGCGCTAGGGAATCCAGAATGTTATTGCACAGAGATTTAGCAGAAGAATTTCACTAAATTTCTGTAAACTGGCATTTTTCTGCTCAAATTTAATGTGAGAAATGTTGCAGGTACATATGTTGCACAATTATATATACAAAAGTTTGTGGTTTTGCCGACGGCATTACGCATGAGTGTTATGAATAAATATTGACAATTTTTAATTAAAGGCAATTGTTATTTTATATAGTGTTTTAAGAGTTATGAACCTCATTGCTACTTTTAACAAATACGAAATGCACCTTCTCATTATTGTACGTTCTCTGGTATACCACCTTTAATGAATTCGCCTTGTGGAACAGCTGACTATATTTTCGGCATGAACGGAACGTAAATAATCTACGTTCTCTGAATGCGATATAGTGCAGTTAGTAGCTTTTTACACGATTCAATTTTGATTGTACATAGTAGAGGAAAATGAAAAGAAAAATCGTTTCAGATATCTGCATTTCCTTCTAACACCACGAAGCGTGCAACAGGAAACATTAAATAATGAAGAAAAATTCTAGGACTTGGATCAAGCCAAATTCATTCAAAGTCGGGATTATTAAAACTCTCATGTTTGCTTCCAATTTGCTTATCAACGTTTTATATAAAAAGAGTAAAAATATGATTTCAAGTGTTTCAGATGTGTGTTTTTCTTAATTGGAAAGAAAAGAAGGACGCAAAATTTTGTTTTTGTTGAAATGCCACTACCTTGATTGAATTTGCGTTGACTTAGGACCAGTTTTTTAGTGCAAGTTTAAACTAAGTTTAAACTCAGTATGCAGTTATTCAGTCAACTTTAAATGGAGTTTAAACGTCCATGCGCGCACGGTTAAACTTAGTTTAACTTATCAGCTCTTTGCTGATTACTTCGTTTCGGTTGCAACAAATTTAATAATTAAGTGAATTAGTCAAGACTTAACTTAATTTAAGATTTGGCCAACCTGTTAATTGGATAACCGTGCATGCGATTAGTCAACACATAACTTACCGTAAGAAACTTAAGAATCTGTTGATTTTAGATTCTTAAGTTTCGGGCTTACGTAAAGTGAGAGCGGTGATAGCAGTGAGAGAATCGGGCTTTGCAGAGTTTGATTTTTACGATTCTAAAAAGTAAATGTATGCAAAAATTGTATGTATATAAAACGAGTTTATTTGATGTGGTAACATAGGCGGCGAACCGTCAATAGCTGAAAATAAAATTATAGAGAAAAAGAAAATTTAAACATAAAAATGAATGACGAAAAGTTGATCGTATCCTCCACTAAAGAACTGTACGATAAATTCTGCCTGGATGTAAATTGACACAACAAAATGTCTCTATTTATCGGGTGGATTTGTCACCACCTTTTCCTCTGACCAAGTGACTGCTTCTTGCAAATTTTCTACATTTGTAGTAAACTTAAAAACATTCGACACAATTTAATTTTCCTTGACAGTTTTACAAGCAATATGCGATTCAAAAATTATAACACAATTGCTTTTATTTTCTTCTTTGTGTCTACGGAAATATTAAAAGAACAATATGCAACAAAACTTAATCATCAAAAATTAAGTTGACATGTTGAGTAATTGTTGCCAATTCTTAAGTAAATATAAGTTAAGTCTTGACTAACTGAGCCTTGAGCCTTAAGAATCCAAAATCAACAGATTTTTAAGTTTCTTACGATCCGGAGGGCTGTGATTGTATGTGCTCCTCCTTAGGCCATATTTGTCCTAGGCACCTCTCCCTTCTTCGCGCTACGGCCTAACATTCTAGAAGTAGGTGCGTTAGGGTCTCCCTGGCAAGGTCACAAAAGCGAAATTGGTCGCTGGACCAGATTCCCATCTGGTGCAAGTGGCCTTTAAGCCTGCGGTGTCCTGTCAGAAAGCCTGTTAGTATTTAAAGTTTTGCTTTAGAGAGGTTTATCAGTAATTTGTACCTTTTGGAATTATATCCTCCCAGCAGTCTCTTAGCCTGGAGAAGGGCAGGTATGCCCTTCCAGAGTAGTTCCCTTAATTTGCTACACTCTTTTTTTAGCACTTCCCTCACCGTGTGTGAACACACCGCGAGGAATGGCTCCGGGCCTATAGGGACCGAAGCAGCCGCCGTCCTTGCTACTAGATGGTCCGCTTCCTCGTTGAGATGTACATAGAATGTCTAAAAGTTCACTACTGTTCAATATTTTCGAATCTGACTAATATACAAACTTCCATAAAAGTAAATCATGTAAAAAGTTACCTAATAGTAGTATACAATTTTTGGACGGTTTTTGCTAGTATTTTTTCCTTAATCAAATATATTTTTCATCTTCACGTAATATTTCTACAATTTACAATATATTTTAAGCACAGTGATAAAAATCGGTTTAACTCTCTACTACTATAAATAAATAATCACTGAAAAATACCAATGCATAGTTTGAATCTGCAATTAATTTAACGATAACCGCTGATGTTGTTGTCGACCTTTCAGGGTCTTGTTATACCCTACAACAAGTATGTATGTAGTTTAAAATTGCTTGCTAAAATAATGTACATAAGTAGTTTAAACTTAAAAATAGATTGTAATACCGACTACTACTTTCCTACTGCGCCACAAACGAAATCATTCACAATATTTTCCGGATGGCGTTTTTCACGATGTATAGGCAACCCTTAAACCATAAATACAAATAAGTCTGACGTTATTTTTAAATTATTTTTTTTCTCTGTATATGAAATAATTTTTGTCCCCAGCTGCTCCAACTCACAGTGGGGTTATGTGTGGCGCGGTGTAGTGCGAAGATCATCGTTAGCAAAAGTAATGCTCTCCATTAAATTCAGATCGCAGTTTTAGTTCGCAGTTCAGTTTTGAGTTGTTTTCCGTGACGAACGGACGTGAGTTTTGTGGATTACGGACAGCGCGATTACCAGTTCCGGCTTTTTGGAGAAATAGAGATGTATAACTACAAAAGAGAAGATAGTTTAAAATTTTAGCAAACAAAAACAACTCAGAAAATTACTCAAATCGACTCGACAACATAATCAACGTATAAACAAAAATTGCACATATATATGTATATGTATATATGTTTATGAATTAAGCCGAATAAAAACCGATAATATTTAAACATGTAAAACTATAGGCTAATTGGAAAATCGAGAGTAGTGAGAGACTTTTAAGCGAGAGTCTTGAGCTCAAGTGTATTCAAATGGCTAAATTTTAAAGGCAAACACATATACCTCTGTATGTATGTATGTACATACATGTTTTTTATTTGTTTTTCACTAACCTACGCTGTGAGCATTTATGTATATACATACATACATACATACATACATACATACATATGTATTTAAAACTAGTTTTTTAAGCACACGGCATAAAGCGGCAGGTATGAAGCGAAAAATGAATAGTTCAGCTCGATGCTTTGGAATTTGTTGTTAACGCTGTCGCAAGTTTGCCGGCGCGCTCTCCACTGTCTGCCAGCGTAGCTTGCACTGCTGTAGTACAAACATACATACATACATGTTTAATAAATACAAAACCAGGAGTAAAATAATTTCCAAAACGCAAAAGAGAAAACCAAATAGCGCTGCAGTCAGCAAAAAGTAAGGTAACTGCGCAGAAATAGCAGCAGCGAACGATATTGGCTTCAAAAGCGGCGTAGCGCGCGCAATCAGAAAAACAAAAGCGGAAACAGAGACCGAAGCAGAAACGGAGACCGGCAGCAGCGTTGAGGCCACAACAACGCCATAGACAACATTCTCTTCTTTGTCGTCGTGGAGTTAACAACGTATTTGTTACAAGAGCGCAACGTTGAAAAAATTCCAAATTTTTTGCAAAGTGTGCTTTCGAGTTTAGTATAAAATTGTGTTAAAAATAAAGCAGAATTTTCGATGTTAAAACTTCGAGTGCTAATAAATAAGCACGAATCGTTGATTGAATTGCTTCGCGGAGCTTTATATGTATATACTACATAAAATTATATGTACGCACACAAATACAAATGCTTGTGGAGAAGTGAAATTCATAGTTACCGCCATCTTGCATTTCCGCCGTGTTGTGCCATTTACCAGTTGCTCGCTATTTTTGCTGCTGAAGAAATTCAATGACAAAAGTGGATCGCCAAAACGCTTTGTCAACGAAGCGATACGCGAAGGAAAAGTGCATTGAAAAAGACTTCTCCATAATATTCGGTTTATTTATAATTATTCCAGTCTTTAGCAATAACATTCTTTTTGTTCATTAGTGCATTCAATTTGCAAAGGCTTTCAAGTTTTTACTATATATAATACAAATCGTGCTTTATTATACATATGTACATACATTCCTACATACATAAACGTACATATTTGTACATACACGAGATGTGAACTTATGATGTATGAATGTATGTATGTACATATGTACTTGCATTCTGCTTATGGAGAAGCAGCTTACTGATCCTCAAGCTGTCGATTCATTGCCTAGCTAGTTCGCTGATTCGCTATGTTTAGCGGCAAAAATTACAGCGTCGCGTTTATACTATCGTTCGCGTGTTTATGAATCTTACTCCATGTTGTGCCACTTTCGGATGAAAACATTGCAAATTGTTAAAAAAAAAAACTTTCGATTCAATACGTATTGAATTGCGATCATGGTGCAATAAATTGGGGAAAATAACTGAAACTTCTATGCAAAGTAGTATTTTTACTTTGAAAGGAAAGCTGTGCCATAAAAAAATTAAATTAATCGCTATTCTGTGAATTAATGGCTATTGTTGTGTAGAATTACAGGTGAAGTTGTAAATGTGAAAGTTAACTCTACTGATGTATGTAAATATACATATATATTTACTAGAAGAAATACAAATCAACATATATACACATTTACAGGTGTATGATTGAAAACCGAAGTGACTAGGAGAGTCTTTAGCAAAAGTTGTATTGGAGTTTCTTAACAAAAGTCAGCAGCTCAGCGGCAATAACAACATATGTATGTACATATGAACACATGTATGCATGCAAGTAATAACCGCAGCAACAACCACAGACAAGTTGTAGAGCTCGGAAAGCTCCATACCAAAAGTAATAATAAAAATACCAGTGCCAAAGAATAGAGTGAAAACGCATAAGAGAAGGAGGAAAAACGAAACAAAATCGGAGAAGATCGAAATAAGGAACAAGGAACACCAAAGCAACAAAAAAAAAAAAAAAATAGAGATTCCGAACGGCCAAGTGAAAGAAAAGCCGCAAACGAAAATAATAAAGAATCTTGTTTTTCGAGTCGGTCACAAATTCTTTTCATTGATTTAACAACCCGTTCGCTTGTTTGCTCTCCCAAGAGATAATTTCTTGATCAATTGCTATTGCGTTTTCAGCACCACTCGTTCGGTTGGTTAGCACCTTACTTGCCGGTTCTATTTACTTTCGGACAACGTCAGCGAAAAGGGAGAAAACGAAATATACCAAACAACAAAATTATAGAGAAAAATACAATAAACCAAAAACAACCAAAATTCAAAATCTTAATAAAAAATAACAATAATATCTACATCAGCACATTATTTTTGTGTTTCAACATCGATTGCCTGCAGTTAGCTGCTCAGCATCTCAACTTGACCTTTTTGGATATTTTCTCCATTTAAAACGCTACTCTCAGCAGCAACCAGCCGCTGCTAGCAGCTATTAGCACAAGCGAAGCCAGTTAGAAAGTTACCAGTAGCACAATACAGTGCCTGTCTCATCACTAATAAATTTATTGCTCTACACGGATTAAAGCAAAACATTCACGCTGGATTTGGGATACTATGAGGCTGTTAAAGGTAAATAATTACATATTCCTACATTCAATTCAATTCAATTCAATTATGTAAAGTTTAGAATTTATTCATATGTAACATATGAAGGGCCTGATTTCATATTTTTGTGTCTTTAAACGTAATCAAGTATGTAGTGTAAGGCTGTGATATTTGTTTTCAACTTCTTTAAAAAAAAGTACAAGATGAATTCTCTTAGATAGTATAAGGGTTATTACAAATGAGAGTGTAGCAACTTTCAAGAGGGTAGCGAACAAAACTTGTTCAAATAGAAATATTTTGAAAGTATGCGAATACAAAATTTCCAAAAACTTGCAAGTTTTACGAAAAGTTAATGAAGTTTTTTTTCCCCAATTAATTTCTTGAGCAGAACAAATTATTGTTAGTTATCAAGAACTTTCTAGTTTTGATCTTGGCGTAGCCAAAAATACCGCAATGTCGGGGGGATTGAGAGCTCAAATCACTAGTTGATTATTTCTACTGGACAAATTTTTAATAAGTTTGGAAATTTTAAAGAAGAATATTACTCAAACATGCAAGAAAAAGCGAATATACATATCTACGATTTTTTTTTAGTACAATGTCTTTAGAAAAACCTATAAGCAACGTTTTCCATTCTACATTTTCGTATGTGATCAGAAATTCAACAAACTGTTCGTGAAACTTAAATTTTTTATTATTTGACAGATATTGTACAAATCTTGATTCGAAATGTAAATCACCTTCTCTCCACTATCTTTTTTGAAAAATTCTGCTTTTTTTGAAAAAGATGACATCAAATATTTGAACATTTGTCATAATTTGACGTGACTAAAACACACAAGCAACTAGTTAGCAATGCCTTTTAGTTATGTAGATGAGAACATGTGTTTGTTTTGCCAAGGAGCTAGACAGACGTACATACATACATACATACTCGTATGCAAGTACATACATGCAAAGTTATTGTGGACTGTAATATAGGAAGTACCAGACGTGATAACCGTTAATATTCCTCTAAAGATCAACAACATACATTTATTTAGGTTTAAGGTTAATTCGATAAATCCGAACGACATCCAATGTTAAATTTTAGAACACATATTATTTTCTTGTACGTATGTATGTATGTATGTATGTACATACCGAAATAAGTATTTCTGCAAAGCGATTTTGAAAACATTTTATTTTCTTTTGGCCAACCTAGGGATTACTCAAACATTTTTCGCCATATCTTCGGCATTTAAAGCATTTTTTTTTTTGATAAGACCGAACTTTCTATGCTTCTCCCATATTGAGAGCTTTGAAACAGTTTAATTTCCTCTCAAATCCTTATGCCATATACATACATACATACTGTATATATATTTTTATAAGCCTGATTTTAAAATGTGAAACACTTTGAACCTGAAATAGTCTTTAAATAACTTTGTTAAACTTTCTTACTATTAAATGAATAAAGTAAATAATCTTAGCATATCCAAAAGTAGGTCAAAAAATGTAAATACAATAAAAAGCAAAAGAACAAATACATATGTTAAAACTTGTAGTTACACGAAAATCTCTTCAAAAATGCATTTGAAGACTCTTTTAAGAGTCAAAGCTCGTCCTCTGTCCGCCGTCGTCTAAGCTGGGTACTTGTCTACAAACAAGTTTTATCGCTCCAGATTCGTTTTCATTAACTACTCTTATTGAACACAAATAACTACAAATACCTAAACGAGTATATACAACGAAAACTGCGAATAGACACCATTCTAAGTATTAACACTTTCGCGAATATTACATAATTTTATTGCAAGCCACTTCACCTGCGCGCAAGCTTTAGTAATCCGATCGCACTTTATGAGCTCATTTCTGTGATGACCGTTGAGGCTTTCATTCATTCATTCATTTATTTATTTTTGACAATTTGCCGGACCAGATAGGAATCATAATTGCGTGTACCAAAGTAATAAAATACAGCGTCCCATAGCAGAAAGACAATGCCATGCGCCACCAACACCACCATTGCCCCTACCCAGTAACCATTCGAGTCAAGTCAGTGTTAGTGAAATCAAGAGAATCGACAATGGAGCATTTGCGTGGTTGGTTGGCCAGTTGCTGCCCGTCGCACACGGACAATAGACAATTGTGATGGTTTTGTTTTGGATTCAGTAGTGTTGTGTGTTTGTTTATTTGTTTGTTTGTTTAGCTGGCGGTGGCACTGGCATCGCACAAATTGTTGTTCGGTTGGTTGTTGGCTGGCTTGGAATGCGGTGGAAGTGACATTCAGGCAACGACAAGCCGCGCTCAACCCGCTCTGCCGGTTTGAAGCGAATTAACAGTAACAAAAGTATCGTGGAAACCTCATAATTGCACGTCGCGCAACAGCAGGGCACACAAACGCGCGCAGCCAAGACCCCATTTAGCGTGCAGCAGCAGCGGGTTGGAGCAAGGTGTCGAACGTCCAGCCAGTAAGTCAGTCACAGGTGTTGCGCTGCATGTGACCACGTTGGCCGTGCGACTGAGTGATGCTATGCCATACATATATGTTGTATGTATGTAATTACACTGTACGTATGTAAATATTTATAAATATGTATGTACATGCATATGTATGTAAATCTCATAGTTATAATCGCACCAAAAAATAGCAAATAATTTTGGTATGTAAACATATTCTTATTCAACTGAAACCATAAAATCTAAAGTATCAAAATTTTCACACAATTTAAAAAAAATTCACAAACTTTTTCTTGATCTTCTCTTGTCCAACAGCTTGGTACGTTGGAACGAATTTACGTTATTCCTTGTCAAGTTTGGTTTTGGGGACAAGCCGTGTGTCGCAGTGTCAATTTTCAAAAACACTTTTTTAAAAAAGTATCTATGATTTTTTATTTGATCATTATTTGATCATCCAGTATTGTAGTTTAAGTGTAAGTTTAAAGTAGCTACAATTTTAAGTTTATTTTTGTTAATTTTTAAATTGAACCCTTCCGCAATTATTTCTTTGCTCACTGCGCAACAGCGCCTGTTTACATGTTTTTTTTTAAATCAACGGTAATTCGTAACCACTCTAATTCTACAAGAACCAAAATTGAACGTCCCACAAAACTGCAGACCCACAAAAACCTAAAAAATCTAAGAAAAAAGTTTTAAATTTTGTTGAAAGTTTGTTGATTGTTTTTTATTTTAAATTTCCATCAAGTTTTTTATACAGATTGAACTGTATTTTAATTGCAGAGTAATGCAAATTTAATCAAATAAAGAAAATTTGTACAAAATACAAATACATGTTGCGTTATAATTTTGAGACTGGGTGTATACGAGTATACTCTCTATTTAGCGGATGAACTCTTTGCCAGCCGCAGTACGCTTCATGCGCTTCTGTACACTTGATTGACACACACACTCGTATGAACTTACGTACTTGTTTTTGTCATATTATTCACTTATGTTTAAACATACATACAAACATACATACATACATACAAATATATATATTAGCGTAGCAATATTAACTAGGCTAAGTAGGGCCCGATGCGTGGTCCGACAGAACGGACACTAAGTTGAAGATTTGTTTAGCTACGCTGTTATTTCACTTTGGCCAGTAATCGGGGGCTCACTTGTACCCTCTAAGATACGCTTGGTAGCGCAGTCTTTTGCTATGCTTTGCACACCACTTTTATATTTGCCATTTAATCCGCAAAATAGATTGTCTTTATTTTATTTTGCACTAAAAAAACAGTTAAGAACAAACAACACATATTTACACACCAACAGACATATGTACTTGTATGTAAATATTTGTGTGCCTTCATAAAAAGCAGATAAACTCTTATGGCTTACTTCTATTTACGTATCCATATATGTACATATGTATGTATCTATGTATGTATGTATGTATATAAATGTTTATGTATGCCGGCGCATTCTTGTCCAACAGTCAGATGCCTCGAGGTGATATCGAAAGCAAGCACAATATGTAGATACGACCAGTTAGAATGCGATCTTGGGCGATCTGAGCATCGGTTCGCACATCGTAGCCACAATGAATTTCATAGTGAAAGGCGCGGTTGTCGGCCAACTGGCTGACTCGCGTCTAACTCGCTGGTTTAGTTATTAATATTTATGTTAATAGAAGAGCTGGTAGACAACATCTTGTCTGTTGGCTAACTGTATTTTTTAGTGTGATACATTTGCTGTGCTGGAAACTGTGACAACCGCAAGTTTTCATACACTGCTCAGTTTCTACGCTATTTTTGGTTTTAGGGTTTCTCTGCGACAATTTGTTAGCTTAAACAATTTGAATAATGCCCTTAAGTAATGCTATTCACTTCAACGTATTTAAGAGTGTATAGAGGTCATCAACCAGTTTATGGTTTAAACCAACGAAACGTGGAAAATGTATAAAAAAAAAATCTTTCGCTTATTCATACATACATATTTTCCACTGATTACTCATGTATGTATGTATGCTTAGGTGTAAGGGTCTTTAATTTTGCAAAAAATGTGAGTTCCAAAATATTTGAGTGATGATAAAATACAATAATATTTATTAAGTTATCTAGGTACCTATTCAACTAAAAAATCTCTCAATACCATCAAAGCTAAACCCTCTTGATCAGAACTCACTGAGATCAAGAACAAATATGTAATTATTTTATTAATATTGGCTGCAAAAAGTTGGTGGGTAAGATATTGCAAACGTAACTCAAAGGCATGGTCCGAGGCGTTCATGTATTAAATCTTTTTGAAAGTTGAAATTGGACATATCGAGCTAAATCCCAACTGGTCGATAGTCAACAATTTATTTCATCTTGAACACCGTGCGATAAATTGTCTTAACTAAATGTTATTTCGGAATTTTGTATCAACTCAGCTCTTAACTAAAGGTAAATTTAACAACAGCTTTTTGACATAATTTTCTAGTGGTTTTCTGTCAAAAAGCCTGTTCTCGCTTTAGTGTCGAATTTTGGTAATTATTTTGGTGCTAAAATAGCTTATCGTGTTGATAAAATCATTTATGAATGACGACTGTTGTTTTCATGATTTTATCTGCACAATTTAATTCATGCCAAGCCCTTAATACCAATATAACTCTTCCCAAATTCTGGAACTGTACATAAAATAAACTTATTTGAATTCGTGGATAAATTAAATTTGCAAATATATTTACATACATAATCAAATAATACTTAAAAAAAAAATAGGAGAAGCTCGGCTAAAAATTCGGTTATAAAATTGTTACTATTAGTGATGGCTCACGCGTAACCATTTAATAAAACAATTTTGATTGTCACTGTTTTTAATAATTGTCCAAAAATCGAGATGGATCATTTTTATATCTGAGAGTTTTATATCAGAAATAGGGACAGAAATGTAAGAAATAACAAATTATAAAATGAAATTCCATTTGACAGTTTTATGCCGACTCCGAACGCCAGATGTATGTATGTATGTATCATATATATTTTATAAGAAGCCGTTTTATGGCAGAAATTTACTCGGAGGTTTGCCATTTCCTGCCGAGTTTCGACCACTGCTGGAAAAAAATGTTTCAATTATTTTTTGAATTCAAGGAAATTTTTGCTAGTTACCGGAAATAAGAATACAATGTCATTCAAAATATATTTCCCAAAACCTTATAGCATATTTTGTAAGAAATATATACATAGAAGAAGAAATGAGACTAAATTACCTAAATTTAATAAACAAAAATATAAACTAAAACTTGAGTTAATCATTTTAGTTAATAAAATGGCATTTAAAGTGGTATTTTAAAAATACTCAAAATCGAGTTTAGTTGTTATTCCATGTGGCCACAGATATCTATGTACGGACGTATATCCAAAGCATAGAATACGCCGAATCAGGAGGCTCAGGGCACGGAAACAATATTTATTTTTTAATACTTCCCGAATACAATACAACGCAAGGCCATTTAGTGTAAAAAAAAATAAAAACTGCAAGGATTGCGTCCAGACCCGCGAAAAACTGGAAACACCACACTTTGTTTCCAGTGAGTGAAAACAAAATGATACATTGACATTGCGCAGAGACTTACAATGATGGGTTAAATAAAAAAAGAAAACACATAGTTGCAACAGAGGAAAGAAGTGAAAATAAATACACCAGCCGTCCATCCATCCGTCTGCAACATCTGCAACCTCAGCAACTGCTGCAACAGCAACAACAGCAGATATGCAGCTTTTATAAGTAATTGCGCGCACCGATCGACAGAGGCAACAAATAACAACAAACAACAAACAACAAAGTAAAACGAGTACGAGTATACCACCAAACTCGATGCAATACAAGGCGGCGTTGAAGTTATCTGAGTGACTTGACTTCGCAACACTATTTCTACGCTGCACATATGTATGTATGTATGTACGTGTGAGTTTTTGGTATGGATACATATGTATGTAGAAAGTGTTGTTGCTTTTCGCCTTTGTTGGTGGTATTGATGTATGCAACACGTTGATCGCGCGCAAGGAGGTGCCTGTGTGTTGTGCAACAGACGGAACAGTGGCAACAAATCTATGTACACGCAAACCGGCAAACACATACAAATTAAATACACTTTGTTTGTGTACGTTTGTGTATGAATATGTAGTATGAAAGTAAATGCATGTGTTGCACATACCACATGCATACTTGCACGTCTATTTTTGATTTTATGGATTTTATGGTGCAGTACCATCATCATGCAGCTGTGAATTGATGGCTCTGCGTCTGTTGCAACTTGCAATACGAGTCTTGGAGTGAAATTGAAATAAAATGATGGCACAGTTGCACAAAAGTGCGCATGAAGTATGTATGTTTGCTAGGATGTATGTTACATGCATACATAAATACTGTGGATATTTTACGAAACGCACTTAACTCGACTTTGTACTTTTTTTCTATGTAGTTTTAAACTTGTTAAATCTTTGCAATTTTTAAACAGTTCATTATATAAATCTGTCGTTAAAAAAGTCCACTTAATACAAATCGATTTTAAGTATTTAATTTGCATATAAAATATCAGAATTAATGAGTGCAAAGTGAAAACTGCGAAAGTCAAGTAAGTTTTTTTTTGTCAAAAGTCCACAGATATGTGCGTGCTTATGTACAGCATGGCATGTAAGGTCAGTTATGCTTGTGCCTACCTATGTACTTTTCTTAACGAATACGTACACAAATATACATATACATTTATGTATATGCATATATGTTTGTATGTATGTATTTATTTAAAAAATCTGGTCGTCACATAGTAGGACCTAATCAAACTTGAAACGGAATTAAGACCTTGAATTATAAATGTTTTTGTATTTTTCACGCACAGTATTTGCTGTAAGTTACTTACGTACGTACTTTATGGTCACTTGCGTTATATTAAAAGAAAAAATAAAAAAAAAACTGTTCTGTATTTACGCAAGAAACATATTATTAAGAATTTATCTTAAGATGGAGTTCATTGTGATACGGACCCTGTTGAAAATGCATCTAATCGTGTCTGAGTTAAGAAAGATCTGCGTTCAGTTTATTTTTTCAATACCGATATTTATGAAGTAATGAGATAATTCAAATAAAACTCTTACTTAAATATTGAAATTAAAAAATTTGCCAAACTTTCTTTTAACTTAAATTACAGACACTTACATAAATAGTTTTATCTTAATATAGAAAGCAAGTAAATAAATACATATATTCAAAATATCGTTCCGGTATGGGTTTTGGGTTCGGTTTCGGTTTGAAATTAAAAGATATAAAAACAAAAAATATTTATTGAATAAATATGTAGTATTTTCTATTCTTTGTTAAAATTTTTATAACCTTCGATCGTAACAGCATACATTTTAAACTAACGGTTATGTTTTCGATTTCGGTTTAATGAAACGGTTTTAAATCGTTACGGTTTCGGTTTCATTCTATGGCATAAAGGCTTTAACTACTTTTCATTTCGATTTCAGATTTGAACAACTCACAATATATTTAATGCTAAGAAATTGAAAACAATTGTTAAAAATTATGTTTAATAAAAATTGATATTTGTTGAAACGATTTTCCGTCATCCCTTGTCAAGTTTGGTTTTAATAAAAAATGGTGCTTCGACGAAAGTGGCAATTGTAGAAGTTTATTTTTTGTTTAAATATTGCGAGTTTATATTCAATTCCCTCTAATTGGAAACTTTATAAATACAAGTTTCTAATATTCAAAACCATATATGGCTAGGCTCTCGAATCAGCGTTAAACAATGAAAAACTAAAGTTGGTTTTAATGTGTATCGAAATATGAAAAAAAATTCCATATAAATAATTATATAAGAAATGAATACTAACTGGTGCTAGATAAAATAATAAAAAAATATCGGAAATAAAATAAAAAAGTATGAAATAATCGATTAAGTATCGATTTTTACTTTTTTGATTTTTGTGTTTCTCTGTTTATGCTTATTGAATTTTTAATTTTAATTACTTATCATGATTACGGCTTACTAGAATATAAAATATGAAGACAGTTTTCTTAATTTTGTTGTTGTTGCAATTTTATAAGATTCATTTACGCTAAATTTGCATTTTAATAATGTGATGAGGCTACTGAAATAGTAATAAAAGTCGTAAATCATCTTTAAATAGACAATGAAACATTTACAGGCAGAAGAACTATGAATAGGAGTAGCCCATGGAATTATGTTACAACAATATCTCTGCCGAAAAAATCTCAATCCTCTATTAGTAGTTGTTATCTATGGTTAAATTATACTCACGCTAACACCTGCCGAGCTTAACCTACGAAGCGGACTCTGAGGGACAAATATAGGATGCCAAACGTAAGCTGGAAAAGAAGGGTCCATAATGTTTGTGAACAACTACTCCAACTAATTATTATTAGAGAATAAAAAAAAACTTAGTACCAGATCGAAATTAGAATTCTGTTGTACTGCAATGAGCCACTCAAACAGCCCGATGGGTGGGCACTTTGTTTATTATAAACTTGTTTTAATTCTACTTATTACATGAACTGAAAAAATGTCTACAGTTCAGTTGGGAATGCAAAACAAAATTTACAGCTTAGTTGCCCTTCATTTTGCTATGTGGCAGCTGTGCATTTTCTGCCTTTTATGTGCATATGTATGTATGTATGTATTGGTTAATTAAAAAACTCTGTTTTCATTTGCTATTGCGTGCTGATTGAACAACAACAAAACAATAGCAAAAATTGCCTTTCCAACTATAATTCTCCATAGCAGTAATTCCCTTGCATTTTTTCCATAACTGAAGCTTTACTTCAACTGAGCTAATAATAAGTTGAGTTCAACTTTTAATTTCATTACTTCGAAGTAACAGTGTACGAGCTAGATGTGTACATTTTTGTTTTGTTTTTTTAATATTCAATTTGTTCAATTTAACCTTTGGTAGTTGTAACTCTACGCCCACTGAGAAGCTGAATGACGCATTAAGTAGAAGTAAAGCTTTATTTAAATGACGTTGGTCAACAACATTTGTTAATTGCATTATGTGCCCCTTAAATTCACTTTGTTTATATGTATGTACATATATGTACATATATTTACGTATGTATGTACATATGTATATATAATTTTGTATAAGTATGTACGTATGTATGTATGTAAATGCAATTAAAGCCTTAACAATTATAACTACGTTTCAAGTTTTACAAAAATGCCAAAATATCCAAAGCTATGGAAAATCGAACTTGGGTACTAATAAAATTGCATTCAAATTGTTAAGAGAAGCCGATTACAAAATTGAGTTATAATTTTTATACCTGACGCCGCAGACCCGTTTAATGCAAATAAAATCACACGACAATATGTATGTATGTATGTGTGTGGATGTAGATGACTATCTCCAACATTTAACATTTAAAAAAATCGAGACTTTCAGGTGCACAATAATAAAATTGTTTAGCCTTGAAATATTCAAGTTGCACTTCTTACCCCGCTGATACCCTCTACGTTATTAACTGGGTGAATATGTACATACATACATATGTACATATAAGAAATCTCATACACAATGAATACGAGTATTTAATCGTTATTTTTCTACGATTTTTTATTTATTTTTCTCTGCTATTGCTATTGTTATTGACTTTGTTGCATGTTTTGCCATTTGTTTAAATTTTTTCATAAATTCTTAATTTTCGTTATTAATTTTGTAGTCGTGTTTGTTTATTGTTAATGTCAGCAAAAATAAACAATATTAAAACAAAAACAAAAAAAATAAACGCAGTTGAAAAGCGCGCGAATTGATCGTCCGTTGATTTCGAGTTTGCTCGCTGGCTTTGTGGGTAATTTAACTGGTTTCGGCTTACGCGATGTGGCTGGTTGAATACATTTTTTTTAGTCTCTTTAGCTTTGATTGCATATGTAAACAGGCAACATAGTAATTATGCGAAAAGACTTGCACACACCCTGTTGGAAAAATCGAGCCTCCGTTGACTTAAATCTTTGCCGAGATACCAGAACGATTTAGAAATTTCCACTTTGTTTAGCATTCAATTTTAGTGCAACACTTGCAACGGCACTGTCTAAAAATTACAATTTAATCCTTTTTCACGTTTAACTCCCTCTTCGGGTCATGTTCTCTTACTTTTTTATGGAAAAACCTGAAATTACTCCGCACAAATCTTAAACAAATCTTACTATTGAGCAAGTGACGGCCAGTTGATTTCATGAGCACCCAGAAATGGGTGCTAAATTGAAAGTGGTGTGAATAATTGGCGTAAACTGGCGAAGGAGAGAGGGAACTGGCAAAGTTCTTTCGTCTCGGCCCTAACCGACAAACCGCTGTAGTGTCATAAAATAAGAAGAAAAATTTTACTTTAATGCGAGCGTTAAGTCAAATTCTAACTATTCGATCTTCAACCAATGAAATAGTAGGTAACTGACTTTTTTGTTATTTGTTCAGTCGCATGGGCGAATATTTACAAGATCGTTTGTAAATTAAAATAAAAAAATATTCTTTTTTAGTGTCTAGTTAAGCATTTCTCTCCATGGCTCGCACAATGTTTACATACGTACATATCTATATGCACGTACCTACATACATATATATATATTTATTTATATTCAATGTAATCGAAAGTACCTCTGTACATATAAAGATAGATGTGTGTATTTGTATCTGAGTAAGTTTAAAATGAAACCAACGACCTGGTTTGACCAGTGCTTGCTGCAATAACCAATACAGCAGACATACGGAATTCGGCATACAGCATTCCTTTGAAATCGTTTTTGACAGAAACACATTAAGGTGCCTCACTCAACCGCAATATGGCATTGGCACACACTAGTATAGGTTAAGACGTCGCTCCAGTAAAATATTTGCCTCAACTTAGCGCATAAATCATCTACGGGCGAAAGAAATTTATTTAATTTAGTTTCATCCTTCCTTAAATTTGCAGTTTACTATATTTGCATCGAAACTTTAATATTTCTTTATAAAATTTGAGCAAAAATATTTCGACAAGACTTAAAATACTCAAAATTTTATAATTTGCTTCGACCAACATTCTGGTATTTTTATGTAAAAGGCACGAAGTACAAGCTTTAATGCTGAGGTACGCTAAGGTAAAATAAAACCAAAAATATATATAAACATATGTATGCGCATACATATATACACATTAAAAATGCATGGATGTATACAAATTTATATGTAATTCAAGATGGGCAATTGTGCGTTTTCTCATACAACTTATTCACGAACATTTCGAGTAATTGTTTTATTTCATTAATTACTCTCACAATCAACTAGTGAATGTAAGTTTCGCTTGTAATACCAATCAATTAATCAGTTACACTTTTATTTCACTAACAATTACATAAAAAGTTATATTGTATAATTAAACATTTATAACAAAGTGTGATTATTTTTGGAACGAATTTTAGTGATAAATTGTGAAGGTTGATTTAAAAGCAAAGCGATCTTGCACAGACCATCTTCAGTTTAGAAATTCGTTTTTTGAGGAAGTATTTCAAATATATATATGTATAATATATATATTTTATTTTTTTGTATATTATTCTAAAACTTCCTTCATTCATTTACGAGCGAAGGCAATTTATTTAATTTACTTTCATCCTTCCTTGAATTTGCAGTTTAATATGTATATTTGCATCGAAACTTTAATATTTCTTTATACAATTTTGTGTAACGAATTATTCATAAATCCCAACTTTGAGCAAAAATATTTCGACAAGACTTAAAATACTCAAAATTTTATAATTCGCTTCGACCAACATTATTGGTATTTGTTTGTACAAGGCACGAAGTACAAGCTTTAATGCTGAAGTACGCTGAGGTAAAATAAAACCAAAAAAATATATAAACATGTACATGCACATACATATATACACAATACAAATGCATGGATGTATACAAATTTATATGTAATTCAAGATCGGCAATTGTGCGATTTCTCATACAACTGTTAATTGGAGGAAATCGTTTTCTCTTATTACGATTTTCACGAACAATTCGTGCAATTGTTTGACCTCATTAATTACTCTCACAATCAACTAGTGAATGAAAGTTTCGCTTGTAATACCAATCAATTAATCAATTACACTTTTATTTCACTAACCATTACATAAAAAGTTATATTGTATAATTAAACATTTATTACAAATAAAATGATTGTTATTTAGCTAAAGGAATATATGTATATGTAGATATAGTATATACATATACGCATTTAAAAAATTATGTAGATGTGTATGTATGAATGTATGATTTTGTAATCAGTACGAGTGTATGCTGCTTTTTGCCATAAAGAAGCAACTTGCTCCTTAAGAATTTGCATTTCGAAACATTATTCAGCCTGTGACGAAACGGCAAGCTATACAAAATTGCAATCGAAGTATACAGAATCGGTCAGTCACAGAACGTAGCATTTTTTTTATAAAAAAAACATGTTTTGTGGTCTGGCAAATGTGTGTTCGTATCCTTCTCCGTCCTGTCTCCAAATAACCCACAAAAAACAGCTCATTCCCCGATTGCTTGCATTAAGTAAACTTTCCCTCAAAATGGGGAATTCGCCCGCCAGTTGCCATCGCTGATTCTGAACCTTTTGCATTTTTCTTGCAAAAATACCCGCTATTCAAAGGCTATTTATTCGTTCAAGGATTTTGAGATTGGTGATCAGCAATCAGGGGGGCTAAGCTCCTTGATGGTGTCGTCGATACTCGTTTTCAAATATTTACTGATCAGGCTTACTAGGACGGACAGGGTACACACTTATATTTTTTCTCTGTTAACGAAAATCCTAAATTTTTCTAATATCAAAGCCAGTAGGTTTCAGTCTTTAATAGAGACAAAAGTCACAATTTTAGACCAGTTGACATTCATTACTCTCAAAATAATGTCCATCACCAGGTCACAATTTACCCCCGCTCTCTAGCTCATTGTGTCAATTTTTGAGACTTAAAATTATATCAAATTCTTGAATGCGGGCATCACTCTCTAATAGAGATAAAAGTTAAACATTTAGACCAGTTGACATTCATAAGTCACAAAATAAAGCCTCTATGACCGAATTCGGTAACTTTGTATCATCTCAAGTCTCAAAATGAGCTAAAAATTATAGCTTTTCCTCGCTTTCACGTTTTGTTCTTTGGTTTTTTTTCAATTTTTTATGACCTGCTCATCACCACGTCACTATTTAGAGACTTTATTTTGAGACTAGAGGCTTTATTTCGAATCTAATGACTGCCAACTGGTCTAAAATTGTGACTTTTGTCTCTATTAGAGACTGAGACTGCTTACTGAATTCGGGGGCTAGTCTCAAAATAAAGTCTCTAAATTGTGACCAGATGATGAGCAGGTCACAAAAATTAAAACAAACACAAAGTATAAAAATGTAAGGAAAGGCAATAATATCTAGCCATAGCTTCAAACTTTGAGTCTTAAGATTATACCAAATTATTGAATTCCGGTATAAATTGTATTACTTTCGTTTTGCTCTCTGTTATTGGTATTGGTTAGCTGATAACACGATTGCAATTTCAATAAAAAGTATCCAGCTGGGTGTGAAGACCTCCTTTATTAAGTATTTATTCAATACTCTTTAAACACACACGGAGCCAAACACTCACATCGCGTCGTATCCCCATTATTACCAATAATCAACTACATTTGCGACTTGTGCGGAATCCTTATCATGTTCGCAAACAAATGTACAACAATAGCATGAGCTCATGCCGATTTCATTTAAAATTACGAGTATATATTGCAATCTTGGACAGTTATTGACAACACTTTAAGTGACACATACACATTCACAGATAATAAATCATTTATTAGTGAGCCAAGGTCTGCAGCAAAAGAAAAAGTAAAGTGGTGCAGTTTGACAAGAAACTGACAAGTTAGAAAAAAAAAGCTAGTTTTCGATTATTACTTGGTTATCTGTGACATGTAGTAATTAACGCTAACAATGAACGGACAGAAAAGGTAAACGTTTTTTTTTTTTAAATAAATATTGAAAGAAAATACAATATTTTCGAAAAACTGTTGACCACACTTCTACTATATTAGCAAATTTTGTTTAAACTTTAGTTTTGAGAGGTTAAGGCTGGCTTTTAAGTTTTGAATGGAGCGCAACTAACCTCTAACTCTAGATAACTTTGACAAAATAAACTCTTATTAACTTAGCTCACTTTTACTAACAATTGCTAAATATTAAATAAAAAATATTAACTCAATAAAGTCCACGCAGAATGGAACTACACATCCAAAACAATTATATTTCATTTGGTGCAACAGCTGTGCAAATTACAATTCCATTACTTTCAATTAAACCTGAAAAGTGAACTCACTAAAATCGCCACTGAGTCATTTGCCCGATTTTGTCGAAATCAAAACATTCACATAAAAATTATTCGCAAATTGCACAGTCTCCAAAGTGCAATTTTACCGTCTCGCACGTTAATTAAATAAACTCAACTCGGTTCATAATGTTTTATTAATTCACATCTGTGTGTGCTTATTGTCTCAATTTACAATGGGATTTATGGTAAACACAAATTTGTTGCACTTATTACACTTACATATTTATGTATGTTGGAATTTGAAGTTCGTTTATAATAAAGAAATTCAAAATATGTTGGAAAAAATTAATTAAAATTCTGTCGCTGCTATACTGGGAAATTAGTTTTGCTCAAGCGCTATCTGGGTCTGGCTTGTGCCTAGTCAACAGCGCCAAATAATCTGATACCCAATTATTTTTAAAAACACTTCTTCGCATGGCTGATGATGATCAGCCTGCCGTGTGCGCGGCTCCTCTCTAACCCATCGCCGTGAAGCGAACTTAATAATTAAGATTTTTTGTTAAATTTTCGCTCAGGTTTATTTACAAATCAGCGAATAAGAGATCAACGCGTGCGGCGGTGACGGCGGTGATGATGGCGGTAGCAATGGCAGAGAGGACGACTTTGGGGCTTGTCTCTGCGCAGTTGCTGTTGAAATTTGAATTTGCGTAGTAAATTGTAAATATGTAAAACATAATTACACGTATACTCTAGCATAACAATGATTAATCGAACTACTTCGCAGCATGTTCTAAAATTGCGATCAATGATCACTGCGATCACTTGATCAATGAGTATTGTTGTTGTGTGGTGCGCTTAGTTGTTTCAACAAACTCGTACAATGTTAAACGGTGCCACGGCTGTCAGAGGGCATTCAGCTGCCAATCAGTGTTTGACCTTTTAATGGGATGTTTAGTATTTTTTTTTTGAAGAGGGTAGATACTTACTACGCTTGTTAAACGATAATGGCGCTTACTCGTAAGTACATAGTTAGTCATTTATACTTAAGTGTGCCTGAATGCTTGTAGATATACATAGAATGGCTGTTGAGGTAACTTAAAGCAGAAGCAAAATAAATTGAATGAAATCACATTTATGCCAACCGCTATTCCAATTTATTGTTTTGTGCTTCCGTTTCTTGGATTCAATTAAAAAGAATGCACTTCAATTTCACTCCGCGTTGCGATCTCGGAACGCATTACTGCATTGTGAGTAAAACGTATGGTATTCGTTACTGTTATTCTAGTTTATAGTAAAGTACAAAAAAAAATTCACTTCAATGACTTTCCACTTCATGGCTTTCGGTACACTCGTTCATTTATATAGTTTCTTCTTTTGTCCTCTCTTTAACTTATTTTTTTTTTCTGTATGCATGTATGTATGTACATACAATAGTCGTTTAAGGTTCGTAAATTATTTTGCATGCCAATGCCACCCATATTTTGTTGTGCTTCGGCCAAGAAACTAATAAACTCACAAAAGAATGAAATCGATAATCAAAAAGCGTAACGAACCGCGAAAGGCGAATTGTTCAAAGTAGATATGCAGAAGCCGAGTTCGCTGTTGAGTGGAAAATGTTACAGAATCGAGACAGTTTTGTGTTAAAAGAATATTCAATGCACTTATAAAAAATGTGTATGTACAATCCTGTTCCAAGAAGTATTGCCGCATTTAAGAACTGTTTTGTACCCAGGAAGCATTCCGTTCAACTTTGCGGCACGCGATCAAGTTCTAGAAATTTGCTATTAACCAAAGTTGAAGTAGTAGGACGTTGGGGCATCAGGAAGGAGTGCAGTAGAGCCTAGCGGTTTCCCAGAATTATAAAACTGCTTTAGAGCATAACAGAGAAAGGAATGAACATGACGCCCCATATCTAATATTTCTACTTACAGAAGTTTTCATTGAATTTTAATAGAAAAATATTGGAATTTACATAAACGAAAAAAAATTAAAATCTTGTAAATATGTGTCTGACAATTTGGCCCAAAAGCATTTTCTTTCGTCGATATGTCTGAGAGAAATGTATATCGAACATTTTTAACAGTGCGAGTTGGTCAATAATATTGATCGTCTAGGGGCTCCCTTAGAATAATGTCAAATTCCTTTATAACTTTCTTAGTGATTCACATTCGCTTTGCATTTTCCGCCTAGCTTACTTGTAACATGCTGAATATTCGTATGGGCACAGTTGGTACAATTTCTGGCAAACTTGTTTTCATACCTGCGACACGATCAGCGCGGAATTACACTTTCGTGCCGTTGATTTGCAACGTGTTTTGCATATGAAAAATGAAAATGCGCCACAATAAAACAAATAAATGTCAGGTTTGAGTATGTGCAGAATAATTTTCAATGTGCTAAATAACAATTTCTGTAGGAACTCAATCAGCAAATGATCGAGACTCGATTCCAACGTTCCTGAGCATACATATTAATTTATACATTAGTGTATAAGTATATGTATGTACGTATATGTTTGCTGTTTGTTTGTACTCAATTAAAGACATTCCTTTACTTCTCCTTCCCCTTCCTCCGAAAGCAAATGAGGTCTGATGTTAGCGATCTTCAAATATTTACCCAGTTAATGAAGTGAATGCAAATACACAAAAACTCAAAAAAAGAAAAGAAAACATACATAACTGATACACGTATGTACCCACTCTGCCTTATGTTGTTGTTTTTGCTATCATTACCATTGGTTTATGTGCGATTTGATGCTAATTCACAATACATAAGAAGGGAAAAAATTTAAAAACAAATGTCTCCACCAAATGAACAGAATTGTATAAATACATTTAAAGTAAACGCTTTTGCATCTATTGTTATTTTTGTTTGCCATTGGTTGACGCATTCGACATTTATTTCCAATGCAATTGGAGCGAACAAAATTTACTGGAAACGTGTAAAATGCAAATTATCTTATCTTACGACAGACAGCTCCTCCAAGTAAATACTTATGCATGTACATACTTGTATGTAAGTTTGTATGTATGTATGTACTTGCATGTAAATAAAAAAATGGAAGTACGTAGTATGTATGTACCTACATATATAATACAAACATATTCGTAAGTACTATTTAAAAGAAAAAATAAAACGGCAAAGCAAAATATTTTAAATGTTTAATACATACGAGCATTTACTATGTATGTATGTATATATGAACGAATGTGCTTATCCACGTATGTACATATTTCATTTCTTTTGCATGCTAGGGTGTCTCTATTAAAACTTTTATGAAATAGAGGAAACATTTCAAAATTCGAGTTTCGTTATTAACGACTTAAAATCTAAAAAGGGTGCTACTTGAATACGTTCATGCTGCTCATAAGTTGCCGTGTAACCCACTCATTTTTCAAAATGTTGAACATTATTTATTTCTTTCTCAAGAAATGTTTGCATTAAAAATAATAATATTTTCAGAACAAGCCATTCGAGTTTTTGTATTTCTTATACTTCTATAATTTTCGAAGAGCTTCATGAATTCTATTGTAAAGTGTGTATCAAATTTGATAGAATTTTATATATACAAGTAGTACACGCCCATTTGGCAAAATTTTATATTGCTCGTTTTGCTTTGTGTAGTGAATATATTTTTATTTAAAAATAAATACTACGGTCAATTCGTACATACATATGTATGTACATATGTATGTGAACCAAGTTTCGACTCGAGTTTCCCATACGCGAACGGACAAACAGAGCTCATCTATATATTTCTCTCTCCCTATTCTGATTCATATTCATTAGATCACATTTGAGGTAAAGTATTGTCTGTGCGTTGTCATGTGATGTCAACGTTTGACAACATTTGTTTTGGAGTTCTCGGCGCTGCAATATCGCCGTCAGTTGTAACCGTCTTTGATGTCAAGGATTTTGCTTTAAAGGGGTACTCTATTTTAGAGACCGGAAAATTACCATTTTTTAATTTTTGTCAAAACAAGACTATAGAACATTTCTGAACGCGACTTTTTGCAAGTAAAACTAAGAGATATCATTAATAATCTGACGGTTTCACTATGTCAAAAAGTTTATTCAAATCATAATAGTGGCGCTTCAAAGTTGAGCCTTGCAAAAATAGGTAGCTTCGCCGTCGCCACGATTTTTTTTCGTTTAAATCATCTGAAACATAAAATTCAACTTTGTTTGTATTCAGTAGACTTGTGATAAAGTTAAAATTGACAATTTTACACTACGATATACGATTTTTACCATGTTTTCCAGTGTATATTCAAAAAATTCCAAAAAAAAATTTAAACCAATGCGTTTTGTGATCAGTTACAAAAAGGAACACCCTAATGAATACACAATAGTTTGTATTTATTTATATTTTGTTTAATAATTTATTCGCTTAAATCCCAATCGTAATAACAAGTTTTTAATAGAAACTTACTCATAATATATTAGTCACTATCGTTTCAATAATATAATATGTACTTAGAATTGAAAAAAAGTCTGAAGATTTTACGAACAATACAAAAAAATGTCGAACATGCGCTGTTAATAATAATGAAATGAAGCAATTACTTACGTACATACATATGTAAATAATCACCAGTAAAGGTCATTTAATTCAAGGAAGTGATATACACTTAAGGCCGTTTGCACCATCTCCGGTTAAGCGCTTAATCGGAACTAAAATCGCCGGTGAAAACCATTTGTCAGATAAGTAAGCGCTGAATAGTAAGCTGAATTGTAGCTAACCGACCGTAATTTTAACCAGATATGCTGCAAAGGCCCTTAAGTATATTTGCTCGCCGAAAGCTAGTGACATCATTAAATCAAATTCGATTTAAGACAATATATTGCAAAAACTTTGAAACAACTGATGAAGACATAATATGAAGATGACACAATGTAGAGATCGGTTTGTCACCAAGCTAAATTTGACAAGCTATGATGTTTGCGAAATTGTGTTTCATACGAGGTTTTTTATTACAGTAAACAACGATATATGTATGTATGTATGTACATACATTTATATGTGTGTGTTTATAGTTTTATGCATGTGATGTATTCCTAAATGAAAGAATAAATAACTTATGTCAAAAACTAATTACTCTTTAACAGAACCGAAGCGTTTTAAGTACTACGAGTATGTGGCTATTTGATTTCAAATTGAGACTATTTGATTCCGAATTGACGCCAACTTGTGATGATTAAAAACGCATTAAATCATCGAGCCTATTAAGAAGTTTACACAAAATAATTACAAAACATTGTAGATAAAAGTGTACGCACATTTCAAAAAAGTGCGTGCCTTTTGTCCCTCACTTTGTCGGCACGTACTCGCACAAAAAATATACTCGTGCATACATAAATATATATCAAGAAAAGGGCGAAAGGCCATGGCGGCTGCCCGAGCAAGTGGCACTGGCACATGGTCTCAGCATTGGAATCCAATTAAATTTCAATAACAATAACGCATAACGCAATACCCGTTACCATTCTTTTGAGTTCTGTTTTTTTTTTGTTCAGACCGCGCTTTTGAAGGCAAAGGGTTCGATGGCGTATTTTTCATGCATTTCAGTTTATTTGTCCAATGTTTTTGCCGATATCAAAATTTAATTTCACAAAACATGTTTAAGGTGTTTTCCTTTTGTGATAACGTGTATGAGAGATAACAATAAACCAACTTCTAAATTGTAAAAATCATAAATGTGTAAAGGTAGTGTTACTATAGTAAATATGTAGTTTAATGAAGACTAGTACTTATGTGTTTGAAAGAAGATTATTATAAAGGAGACTAAGCACCCGACTACCATCTAAGCAAGTTGACTGGAAGCAGGCAAATGATTATTGGGTACATATTTTTCTTCAATGAACTTTTCTGGTTTGTATTTGATATATCTAACAGGTAGATATCAGTGAGAGTACGTTATATACTATATAAAACAATTTGATGAGTTTAGCTTAAAAAATAGGTTGAAGGAAGCTACGAGTATTTTGGGTTGTCAAAGAAACATACGCACTCAGCATGCTTCCATTTTCGAAATCGCAAAATTATTACGATTCCATTTTTAAATCGCAACTTACGTGCTCTAATTATTCGTAAATCGCAAAGATTTCGCTGTATAAAATCGGATGATTAGAAGGCAGTGGAACCAAAAGTAATTGGCAAAATTGGTAAAACTTTTAGTTGCTCCTACATCCACTGAAATGTGGTAAATATCGATTACATAAAGTCGCGTTTGCAGGAGCATCTCAAACATATTTATAGTTTTTAAGGGCCCGCATAATGGTGTTTTTCGAAATTTTCTTATTCATACGAAATAAGGGCATAAATTTCAACCTTAATTTGAATTTCATCCAAAAATTCTTGCTTGTTATTTACTGAGAATGCTGGAATTATCACCGCTCATACTTTTGTTTGCTTTATACGCAAAAAATTAGCATTCCCAGTAGTAATTGAAATGTCATTACAAATAAGATTACGTGCATCTATCAAATCACTGGTTATTGTTTTAACAATTGTTGTTGTTCTTTTGTTTATTTCTATTTACACTATTGACAAATGAAATCGAAAACATACTTTTATTCAAGCCTTCATAAATATTCCTTTTTTGAACAGTTAAAAGATTTTATTTTTGCAATAGTAATATAAATAAATACAAAGACTTAATTCTGCTTTGGTACTCTTATTGAGGCTAATCCCATTGCAAAATAAATTAACAAAAAAAACATTTACGAGTATATTTGCCAATTTGTTATCGGGGAACATCGTAAGTATTGCTCAAACTCATTGAAATTCAGCTAAGCTATCAATAACTTGGGGAACGGGAAACTCTCATTTAAAAACCCCAAAAAAAATTTGAATTAAAAAGTTTATGTCTTAATGTAAATAATAGATACTCTCAAATGGGGACAAGATGAAACCTCTTAATCTTAATTAAAAACTTATGAAAACAATATAGAATTTTAGTTATTTTTTGTGACAATAACGAGAATAGCTACATTAAAGCATCGGAAATAGTTTGAGTTACCCAAAGCCAATTCTTGCAGATCTTCAGGGGAGATAACCATCACGTTAAGAACAAAAGGGGTATTATAATAGATCTTTTAGATCGCAATGTATACCACCTATCGAAACCAAAGCCAAATAAATTGTAGTAAAGATTGGTTTAATTTGAATATTTGTATGTGCAAGTAGACCTTCTGGAGCTAGAAAAAGCTATAGAATAAGTGCTAGGGGCCAAATTATTAGAGCTGAAAAAAATAAGGGCTAATAAGAAACTTTCTTTTGCCATACGTTCCCTTTTTTTTGTCAATTTTCAAAAGGTGCGAAAATTATTTTTCCCAAATACTCGGACATTAAAACGATAAAATGTTTTTTTTTTCAAGATATGAGTACTTGAAATTTAGGCTGTTAACCGGACATTGTTGTTTTTAAATTTTATTATCTTTGGTTGGTTTAAACGCATGGTAACGATTTTTAAACATTAAAACATTTCCTCTATTAAATTAAAAAAACCATTAATATCATTGAATTTTACTATTATATAATAAAATAAATATAAACGAAAAAAGTACCTATATATAAAATAATATATATAATAATGAATAAAATATTGTAAAACACAAAATTTTTAACCAGGAAGTAATATTATATGGTTCCACAAGTTATACATTTGTTTACGCAAATCCCGAACGCCGGGTCGAACTTTGCAGGGAGCCATTTAAAGCCAGAGAGCTGAATAAAAAGAAATTAAGATTTTTTCGCCAACATTCCCGCAAACTTACCGATAAATTCTTTTCTTTTCTTACCGCATTCTAAGCATGAACTGAAGGCTGATCGCACAAACATTCTTGCTAAAATGTGTTGCCTAGTAACAATAGAAAAACCTACAATTGAGTACAGCTTTTTGTTGGCATCGAAACTGGCACATTTGAAAATAAATATTTTAATTATTATTTTTCGCTTTCGCAAGTGTTCACTAGCGGTTGAAGATAAAAAAAGTGTTAAGTGTTTCCTGTCAAACGCATATTTTTCTATATATACATACATATATACATATGTGTGACTATATGTACATATGTATACTTAGTACATATGTGTGTAAGTACAAAAATAAAATCGAAATAAATAAAAAAACGACCAGTGAAAATGTTGAGTTCAAATACGGACAACTTAAGTAAATATCAAATATTAGTAAGCCTCGTAATCTATTCTAAAAGCTGAGGGTCGTACCGAACTGTAAAAGGAAGTAAGCCATTAAGGCGCCAAAAGCAAATATAACTAAATTATTGGAATTGATATGCATACTAGTTGTTATTTTAAAAGGTGCCGACATTTTTGCGATTTTGTTCAAATTATGAATCACCAGTCATGTACATACCTACATATGTATATTTGTCTATGTGTATGAACGAGTATTAATTCATCATAAAGACACAATGATCATGCTTGTGATTATGACGAAAGCCATAATCAGTTTTTAATTGCTACTAGGGTTTTCAAACTAAAATATGTACATACATACATATGTATACTATATATGTTTGTATATGCTTATTACTAAAATTAAATTGAAATATGCAATTAAAACAAAAAGTAACAGCTTTCGCGTTTAAATATATTTAGACTTTAAATGCAAAAGTAAACAGCAGGAGACAATTATTGGATAAAAGAAAGTAAGCAATACATACATCCATTTAAATGAGTTAACCTCCATAAATGTATGTATGTGTAAGTGTGCGTGTGTTGGTCCCCATACAAAACAAATTTTAATAACTTTTCCATTGTGAAAATTTTAGTGTTTTTCAAATTTACTCTTCTATTACTCTCAAAAAGTAAAGCTAAATTGATGTTAAGAAGATTCAGCACTTCATAAAATATTTTATGTTGCATATTTAAAATTAAAATTGGAGATATTAAAATTTTCGCATTTTTACTTTAGTTTTAGTTTTTGCATCTCTAGGCATTAGATGAAAGTGCACTGTCTAATAAACGATAACATACGAAAGTGAAATCGACAATATGTCACTTGCATGTTTATATGAAACGGATCAGCATACATTTGTATTTACCATACATAACCAGTGAATTAGCCATTCTAATATGTAACTTTCCTTTCCTCTTCTTACTGTCAATAAAGTGTACACTTGAAGTGGGTGTAATAAGTTTCAAGTTCAATTCAATCGTCATCCCTGAGACATGTAATTTCTGACTTTGGACTGCAATTAAAACCGTAGATATACGCACGATAACATATTCTTATACTTAACGATCTACTATGTACATATGTATATACATATGTACATTTACAGTGTGCCACTCTCGCACTCAAGTTGTCAATAGCAAATATAACCATCGCCTAATTTAAATAAAATTCAAAGAATCAAAAATTTTTATACAAATTAAAAAATAATAAATCTGAATTTAGCCGAATTGATGAGTGAGGCTATGAGATCAAATGGGTGTAGAAAATGTTGTTAAATACTATTTAGTTTGTATACAAGTAAAGCAAACCATCACATTGAAATTTCGATTCATTGAAGACTTTTTTGGGCACAAAATAATAAATATAATGCTGAATGCACACGAGGCAAAAGTTGAAGCAACTAGTAGAGCACATCGTTTCTTTGTAGGTACACATATGTATGTACATGTGTAAATATATAAAAAATTATCAATTTTCTTTGTTAAAATTTTACTCTAAAGAAAAATAAAAGGGGTTTATGGAAAGTTCTAAATATCGCTTAATCAATGGCTCGGACACAGGCTATATTTTAATTCGCTAGGGGCGAATGAGTCGATTTATATTGTAAATCTGTATTTATGATCAGATTTTTACGAAATTAGAAACTTGATTGAAAGACTTTTACGAAAAATTAATCCGCTAGAGTTGAGTTATTTAGAAAATCCGTATTAATGGTCCGATTTTGATGATATTGAATAAGTATTTATACTGATCGTGGGATACGATTTAGATATAATTTAAAGCGTAGGCTATGTCCAGATAAAGTTGACTCCAAAGTTGTTAATTGAAAACCTGCTACTATCCTTTGAGTCGACTTTGTCTTAACTGGGTTCCTTCGGTAATATGGATCCGAGTCGGATTTGTTGACTATACACCACAGAATCTCCTCCGTCCTAAAGCATTCTCGTTGATATAATTGAAGTCAGAATAAATTGATAATCACTTATAGCCTTTGACGGTGATTACTTCGCCAATGTTCTGTTTAAAAAAGGTTGATTAAATAATAATGATTTAATATTACATTGATATATCTTCGCCGCTAAATATATGTATGTAGGAGAGTTTTATAGTAATGCTGCAATCGTGTAACATTTCGCAATTCTTAATAATAATTATTGTTTAGACATTCACCGAAAAATCCAACATGCCCCAATTGAAAAAGTCTACACGTAACATAAAGGCAGTACTTGAAACTTTTCATATTTTAAAACGTCTTTGAACGAATAGTTAGAACACAACGTGGCAGTTAAGTACTATTCGTCTCAAAACATATGTACGTTGGCTAGGGCTACTGTACCGTTATCAGAATGTCTCATTCTATTTTAAGCGCCATTTTATACACAGCAACTTGTTGAGCTTTCGCTGTTCATTGCTATGGCCTATGCTAATTTAAATATTAAGCCCACTAATTAACAACGCACACATCATTTTCAAAACCATTTGAAATGTGTGCAAATAGCTTGAGCGAATGATTCATTGTGAATAAAAAATGATATTATTGAAATTAAATAAGGCTTGGGTGCAAAAGGCTGGTGCCGAGATCGTCGCGATATTGTTCGATTATTCTCAAATGAATTGTTCCCAATTGTGAGATCTAAGCGACTGTGCGCGACCATATTAATGCTTTTTTAATTAAGGAGATTTTTTAAATTTTTTATAACATAACGGATTCAAAAAAATTCATTAATAGCAAATAAAGAATTTTTTTCATATCAATTCGAAAAATCTGGTTGTCGGTGGTGAGCTTTTTGCGCAATCGCAATGTTTGTCTTGGTAGCCTTTGGTTGTCACCAATGGCATAGACGCACCATTGAAATCAACGCCGCTTGATAAACTGTTGGTGGGCATACCCCTATGAATAATTGAATAAAAATCACAAAATAAAAAAGTACATACTTATGTACATATGTATGTATGTAGTTGTATTATGCATACCTATGTACATGTTGACTTTCGGTGCGCCAAAAATTAAACTAAATATCTACTAAAAATGTATACTGCAAAATAATGACATCATCATTAAAAAATCTCCACAGCGCTATTATTGTTGTCATTATTGTTGTTATGTGGTGGCTTTTGTTTTTCTTTTTATTGTTTGTGAAGTTTGTTAAACTGTTGCCCAGGTTATTTGCAAAAATTTGTTAAAAACACTCAACTTGATTGAATTTTGTTGTTCAGACGTAACTTGAGATTCACTTTTGGCTGTGCCTCGCAATTTGCGGCTTCTTCGCGTCAACCCAAAGCTGGTGCTTGTGTAAAATAGAGAGGGAATCGCGGGCACAGAAATTCATCAAGCACATAGTGAGGAGCACGATTTCGCGCTGGCTTCAGAGATTTATGACATCATCAACAATGAGTGCGATCATTGGCGTTGATCGCGACTTTCCGGCTCTGAAGTTCTCAATCAGATGAGGAATGTTGGTGGTGTTGGTCGGTGACGGTGATGTTGACGAATGACAGTGACAATGACTGCGCACGCGCACGATATACATACATACATGCCCACCGTTCGTTGCTATTAGTTAACATACAAGCTAAGCTATCGAGTGAGTATTTATAGGGCGCTAAAGCAATATTTTGTAGATGCGCGGAGCTAATTTTTTTAGCTGCGCTCGTGCATGTGTATGTATGTAGGGACATATGTATGTATTGGTGCGATTGCTACTGTTCCATGACCACAAATGATGAGCTTAGATGAATATGTATCTGCGTAACCCCGAAACGCAAATCAAATACCATCCGCGTGTCAAGTGAGAGTTGTTATTGCTTTCGATATGTATTTGACGATTTGAACAGCACTGCGTTATAATTAATTACCCGAAATGTAAAAATACGTATATGAACACACAATATTTACCATCAAAGTTTTCTATATCGCTAAATACAAAAGAAAACTGCATACTTTCGTTGAAATTTTTCTTTTACATATTCAAAACAGACGAATGTTGTACCTTACAATGTATTCCAGTACTTATACTTAATACTTATACTTATGACAACCCGTAATAACTAAAAAATCTAAAAATTGTCATAAAAAACAATGAATTCATAAAAAAAAATATTAAAAATTGCATAAAACATTCGAAGTATTTCTAAAATATGCAGAATAGGGCTATAAAATACGGTTTTAAGTGTCTCATTACCTTACGAACATGGTGTCTCACGACCACCCAATTTCAATATTTTTAGAATGGCCAATGCTTCATGGATACATTGAATTTTTATGCAAATTTCTATTTGGGTGTCAGAAGGCTACTTATCGACGAATGTTTTGCACCTACACACTTTGGTTAAATGATGGAAAACATGTGTAAAAAGGCTGTATAGAGAAACGCTCGATAAAACTTTTGAACACAATATTGAAGTTGTACTCAGTAGAGATAAAAAGAGTCCGCACCAACGCAACAGGAGTCACATAAAAATGGCGATGCGAACTGAACAAGAAGTTTGGAAGTCTACTCTAGCCATACTGATTTACTCGTACATACATATGTACATACATACAATTTCAGATTAAACGAATGTGCTTACTATCTATTCAATTAATGATTTGGCGCCAGCATTTCGCTTTCATATTTGCTAAGTTTAACTGAACTGTTGCTTAAATATTTACAAAACGCACTTAATGTGGGCTTGTAAAAACAATATTCCAAAACATACAAATGCGTGATAGGAAAAATCCACATAAGGGCATTTCCATGGCGGAAGCGCACGTAACTGGCGGCGGACTTTAAGCTCTTTACTATTTTTACAAAAAAAAAAGCACAAACCAAAATTACTCCGAAAAATTATGAACAAGCAATGGTTTGTGAAAAAGTCAAAAATTTTAGTGTCCCTCAAATGCAACTCTAAGTAAAGTAAATAAACCGACAAATCTGCAAACTTTAAATGATTTTTTTTTAATTAAACGATAAAACCGATTTTATATACTTACAAATATATATCTCTATTATTATATTTGATATTGAATATTTTTTAGGTTAAATAAATTCAGTAATTAAATCTGATTACACCAGCTTCTCGTGAACAAAATGATGACTAAATATGGATAAAATTAATTAATGTAACGGTTTTGTCCCATAAATGCCTAATTATTTTTTACACACATTTTAAAATACAAATAATTCAGTGGGTGGAATTTTTGTTTTGTATTAAATTTAGTTTTTCGATAGTATTCCCAATTCTAATTTTAAATGCGTTAGTAACACAAAAATAAAAAATAGCTTGAGCTATGGAATTTTAAATGCTTGAATTCAAGATGTGTAACTCTGGGTTATTATCTTTTTGAATTCGTAACACACAAATTTAACATGAAATTTTAAGTCTCGCCGAAGGAGAAACCTAAATCTAAGCATTTGCATAATTTTGCCAGAAGTTAATTATTGCTCACAGACCGATTGGCGTGGCCAATTTCAGAGTTATTTAGATTCGCTCCAGGTACCTAATTTTTTTCTGCTGCTACGCACTTTTATATAAATTTGTGTGGATACTGTCGTGCTCTGAATTTTAAATTTGTTTGAATACCGGCTAACTTTTATCAATTTAACTTAGCGTACATTCTAAAATACATTTTTAAATATTTGTAGATTTATATGCCATCCTAATTTGCATATTCACACACATTTAACTACGAGTACATATGTATGTATGCATTAATTCTGTCTTTAATATTCTTAGTTCTATTTTTAATTTAGTTGCTTTAAATATTTCTTCTCATCCTCCATTTAATAAAAAAGAATTTCTCTACGTTACCTATATTTGAGTAGCAATTAATAATTCAAATTTTAAAATTTCCAGTTTCTTTACCTTACTAAAGTAGGTAGACTGACATTGACTTGATGGCATTTATAGTAAGCGATGGTTGGCACAAGTAACAAAAACTACAAACCTTTATCTCTTACAGCCAGTTTCATTAAAGCAATTTTAACTAAAAACGGCTTACTTTTATTTATTTTTAAATATTATTATGTAGCTACATATCTAAATTGCCGTATGTTAGTCATCCTACTTGAAACCGATTTCTGAATATTCGGTTAAAAGGTAAATCAAAACTACAAGCGCCGGTTGAAGCCACCAGTCAGCTAAATAAGCGCTGAATAATAAGCTGAATTCTAGCTAATCCTCGGTAATTTAAATCAGACATTGATTAACTGGCTCTTAGTATAACACAATGCGATACATTTAAAATATTTTCTCGAATATAAGGAATTACATAAATGGTAACAAATCTGCGTTTTTAGTTTTTCACCAGCACCCCACCCGGAGCTCTTTTTTTTAGAGGATCTCAAAGTTACAGAATTATAACAATTTAAAATTATAAAAGCATACGTATATTCTTATTCTTCCATTTTTGTGTTTTTGTGTGAGTTCATACTTTCAACTATGTAAAATATTCAAATGACGAACCTCAAAGAAATAAAAATATACAGAAGGCATTCCCATACGAGTTCAATCACTCTACCAAATACTCTTGCGTATTAAAATGAATTACGATTTAGTTCCGATTAAGCGCTTAACCAGAGATGGTGCAAACGGCCCTAAGTATAAGTAAAAAAGAACGGAATATACACTAAATAATTTGTATGTACAAACTTTGCCTTACCGTCAACTTAGTTTTAAGTTTTATTTTTCAAAAATTGCAGTAAAGATAAAAATAATGATGTATTTCAACGTTTTCTTTCATCTTACATCGTGCAACAAAATCTAATACTTTTTTTAAATATACATACATACGAGTACATATATATGTATTTAGCAGCATTTCACTCTAAGCCTGCGCTATTTATGTACATACATATGTGTGAAAATCGCACTGTTCTGTAAGGACAGCCACTGAAATTAAAAAAACATATTGCCTACACATTGTACCAAGAACTGCGCAAGAGCAACGCGTTTGCGTGCTACTTAAATAGGAAAGTAGTATATACGAATGTGTATGCAACGCATTTAATTATTTTTATCCTTATTTTGAAAAGTGCATACATATGTATACATACGTACATATGTCATATACATACGTATGTCATATACATACATTAATACAGACGCTGTTGACTTGCACTTTATTTTTCTGTTGCATTTTATGATTCTTTGTGTGCACATTTGTGCATGCTCCTTTGGACAAAATCTTCGTTTGTTTACTTACGAATGTGAAAATATTTTCCATGTGCTGCCTTTACGGATAAACCTATTGCTTTACCGTACGGTTTGTCTTTATTTAAATGATTTTCTAAAAATACTCGTACAGCAATACATTGCCGTTGAAATGCATCATTCACATCCAAAAAATGGCAATTGTGCTGAAATAAGTATTTATATAAAAACTGATACATACTTGCATACATCTGTTTGGCTATAAATATTTACACTACATTGTATATGAAATTTCATTTAATAGTTAGTCCATATGTATGAAAATATGAAGTGATAAAAGATTGCTCTAAATCGCTACTCATTCATATAGACGAATATATGTATGTATGTATATTCGAAAAATCAGAATATACGCCTAAAAATAGGCAATAGCTGTGATATACTTTGTTTGTTTAAGTATAAATGCGTTGGCATGTATTAAATTTAACACTTTTTGATAACAAGCATACTAAGGCTTGCAGAAATATTTGTATAATTGATAAAGATGAAGTGGCCGATAAAGAAACGTTCATGTACAATTTGTCAATTGTACAATTGTTCGCCACTTATAGAAAGGTTAACTCCGGAGTTAAATACATACATACATACATACATACATACATACATACGTACATACACATGAATATTAAATGTCTGTGTGCCGTTTTGTTGCTTTAGCTACAAATTCGCTTAGATATGGTGGAATTGTAGCAACTATTATAATTTAACTATAATAATAAATAAAAAATTTATTTTAAGAAATTCTTTCAATTATTGTGATAATAGTAATAAAAAAGTATTTACATATACATACATACATATGTATGTGCAACAATACAACTGACATAAAATTTATTGCGGTCATCATAAGTCCAGCTCTATTAGGATATTGGAGTTTCTCTATCCTTCATTTAAATTTCTGATATCTGGGCAGTTTTGGGATTCCGCATTGAGTAAGGAAAGATATTTGCTTTCATGCTAGTTCAGTAAATAGAGAGTACAAAAAAACGGAAAATTTATGCCCGAAATCAACAAATCTGATGTTTGTTGCTCTCATTTTGTTTGCGATGCAAGGAAGGGGACATTTAGAAAGCAAATTGACATTTTATCTTGAAGAGAAGTTGCAGATTCTTGCTGGACAAATTTTACCCAGCAGAAATTTGCAAGCAAGAAAACAGCTGATCAAAGCCAGCTGATTGCAATTTGGATAGAAACGAAATTTTTGTTGAAGAATTTTAAAGATGAAAATTATAAAATATGAGTGTTAAACATGCAATTAAGTAAATTTTTGTTTTGTTAAGGTTCGTTGGTAGTGTGCCTCAAGGAAACACTAGCAATGTTTTTCATTCTGCATATTTAAAGGTGGACAAAAATTCAATCAGCTGTTCGTTAAATCTGAAATTTTTTGCAAATTTTGCAAGCATCTCTATTTGAGAGAGAATACTTCTAAATTCTCAGATATTTCGTTGTTGCATAATACTTTGCTGGACTTTTAGACGAACGGACCTATAATCTGAAAGGGAAATACTAACTTTATATGCATTTACCATATGTATGTGTCTTACAAAATTGGAATATATCTCCATTTTCTGAATCTTCCGAGGTATTTTCCATTTTTATTCTTTAAATTACATTTTTAACCGGAACCAAACTAAGCTATCATAGGTAGAAAGAAAAAACATTTATGATCGAAAAGTTGAGCATATCGGCTCTCTCTACCACCAATTTTTTCTAGTGTGAGGAGGGCCAACCGCGGGATTCTGCGTAGAACATATGTACCTTTTATCAAAAGTAACGAACATGTCCAGTTTAATTTAGCGTTTAAGTACTCACTAATTTGACTATAGAATATTGGTATTCCATTTAAAAAAAAAAATTTTGCGTTTAAGTACTCACTAATTTGACTATAGAATATTGGTATTCCATTTTAAAAAAAAAATTAGCGTTTAAGTACTCACTAATTTGACTATAGAATATTGGTATTCTATTAAAAAAAAAAATTGAAAAAAATGCATTAACTTTTGTGGCTGTAAGATCGAACTACGTAATACCGAAAGGTTCCATCTAAGTGTTTAAGGGTTTAAATATAGTTTAAAAATTTAGCAACAAGTAAAGTTCTGCAGTTGCGAATTTCGTCGAAGCGCTGCATTTTGTTAGACGCAATAGTTTATTTATTGCTGACAAATTTAATTTTTTAATTTTTTAATTTCACATTACATACATACTATGTATATTGTGAGCTGTTTACACCTTTTATTATACATATGTAAATCTGAATTCGAGATCAAAATGTGTTAGGGTCGCGATACATACGTGCATATGTATATTAGAGTGGTCCTTAAAATCAAATCAACATTTTTTTTTGGTCTGAACCCCTCATACGGCAATACCACAACCAACCTGGTGCGACACGCCTTAACCATCTCCAATCGGGACCAAAATGTGAGAGATGTTGAGGTTCAGGTATTCGGATGCAAAAATTGTCTTTCTACATTTAAGGGCCACCCTAATGTATACATAAATATAGGAAAAAAATATGGATTTTCAAGCTGTCTGTGCTGTTACCTGATGTGTTGCATTACTGCTTAATTATGATTGAGCGTTGGGCTTCCTGCATTTAATTATTTATGCGAGTTTGTTGAAACAGCTGGTCTACCTACGAAGCAAACTAAGAGTTATTATAATCGCCGCATGCTTATAAGACAGCGTAACTACGAGCTGAAAAGAAAATAATAAAAATTTGAGCGGCCTTTTGCTGACTACTTTTAAGTGCATATTCACCACCACATTTTTCTAAAATTTTTTATAATTTTTATAAACCATTTCGGTCTAAACTTTTTGGTAAAATAGATTCAAATTTCTGCCTTTTGAAATCGCAATACACATTAGTTTTTTATTTTGCGAAATTCTTTAAATAGGAATTAAACAAATATGTATTTAAATAGCTATTTTTTTTATATGAATAAATACGCATACGGATTTTATGTTCTTGTTCACACACACACACACACGCACGCAAACATAATCCCATAAAGTTATAAAAATGTACCTACAGTGTAATTATTTATCCGCTCTCCCCTACTTTGCTCTCGTCCCTGTTTTACAAACCGATCATACCGCCGATAAGATAACCGTAACTGTTTTCGTTAGTTTTTATTGATAAAGTGTTTCAGTTATCAGTGCTTGGCGAAAAGAGCAGCCGATAACAGCTTTACGAACACATTTCTCGTACGTTTTGCATTTCTATATAAATTCGCTAGCTAATACCGACGTTATTACGAAGATTTGTTCATGTAGTATATAATGCAGATAACAACATTTTTTTTTGTAGCAAAAGCTTTACATTCCATACACTTTTATATTATTGTCGCTAAATGCTTCGGCTGTAAGGAGAACACAGTAAAAATTGGTTGTACCTTTAGCGGTTATTGTTTTACTGATAAGTTGGGGACATTCCGAGGCTTGTGTGCGCGATTCGTTGAGTGGTGGATTGTGTGATTGTATTTGGGTTAGTGCAACCGGGTGGTCGACGGGATCTTACGTGAAATTGCCGTTGAAATTGCCGTCAACAACTCGTCTCCAATTTTAGTGGTTGTACGGCGCGCGCAGCATTAACTACGCTACAACGAACGCAACGACGGGCATTAAACGCGAATAACTACGAAATCGTTTGTGTGAGAGATTTTGTAAAACCTTTTTACATTAAGAAATCTTTCAATTTGTTTAAAAAAAAACGAAAGCACTTATACTCAGAGCGGTGTCGTTTAAGCTAATGCTTGTGTCATAAATTCTGGATAAACACGTTTCGACAGACGACAGAGAGTATGCACTCGAACTTCTCAAGATATCAGTACAAACGATATATATCGTTCGAAGGAGTGTCACTTGGTAGGTTAAAAAAAAAATGTAGCACCTTATAAGAGTTCATGACTGCACGAACGTTCTCAATGCTTGTGACTTCAATTTCTAGATTTCACTTTTGAAATTTGAGAAAAAGTAGTGCGAATAGGCATAACTTAATCATGTGCTTCCACAAAGACTAAAAATAATCGTTTCAACGAGACACCTGTATCGACAAAAGCACTGGCGGCGAATAGCATGACGAATTTGTTTTTTTTCGCCATTCTTATCAATTTCCATTTGGCTTGACGAAAGCGTCGAAAAGTAAGAACACAAGTAGCAAAATAAATATGACATCAGCACATTAATTGTGTGCTCTGTACAAGCAATAATCGAATGGCTGCTTATTGCTGATAAGAAGTGAGCCAAGTTGCTGAATTCTGGCCATAAATGAAATATTTAAAATATTTTTGTAATGCAGGCCCTTCCAGTGGTATCGATATTTATTTAGTATTTACGTTTAACAATTCTACAATCGTTGGTGGAACTTCAACACTAAATTTTCTTTTTTGTTGTTGTTGAAGTTTCCGACAGGTTAGAAACGATAAACGATACTGAAGATGACACAACGCCAAGGGACGACGGAAAATCGTTCCAAAATTCAACACTAAACTTGAGGTATTAATTCCCTGACTCAGCAATTCAAAACTCGTTTTACATTTCGTCCATCACACTTAGCACCGATGGAACCCATTCTGGTTAGTCTGCTAATTCTTATTGTTTGGAATCGATTACAGCGATAAGCTCTGATTACCGCCAATATTTCTAGACTTTAGCTTTAAGTGAATTAATTATAAAAAGTCGGTCTTCACCAATGGTCGCCTGGATATGTGACCCAATAAGGGAGCGAGCGCACCACTCTTGTGCTTTACTAAGTAGCTTAATACTCGTATTATAAACCCTTTTACAAATGTACATTGATGTTTTTTATGATAATACGCGCTTGCTAATTAAATCAAACAATTAACATAAGACACATTAATTTTTAATATGAATATAATTGACGAAATTTTAAAAGAATAAATAAATATTCAACAACAAGTCGTATACTCGTATGTACATATATACAATATCGAAGTATGTAGTCGTATACATACGTACATATACATATATAGTATGTTCTTATAGTATATAACCAAATTCGCTTTCGCCCTTAATGCTTATCAGCTCCTCGAAATTGAATTTTTTTTTCTGTACATACATACATTCATACATCTGTAAATGCGAACATACATACATATGTACATATATTAAGATATGAATGTATATTAAATGCCTTACATTTATTACACAAGTAAATATAATTTGATTGATAAAAGAACCTTTCGTATGTTGTTACTTATTTTTATTTAAATTTTTTCGCTCCCTCCTACATTCACAAACGACAAAAATATTTGTGAATTTGTTTATTAAAAGCTTCAAGGTCATTCTAGAATACGATAATTCAAACTACACTTTACAAATAAAAAGCGTTTTTGTTTTTCAATTAATCATTTGTTTTAAATTGTACTAAAGTACATGTGTTCATAAGTATACAAGTGTGTATAATTTGTGTTAAATAAGCGCCTACAAAGAGCGCGCAGGCAGCTTGTCTGTCTGAGTTAGCGATTAGCAGGCGATTGTCAGGTTATTGTTATTTGCTATTGATTGATTTAGTGGTTTGGGTGAGGTATTTAGCGGCTTCAAATTCCGATGTGCATATGTTTGTACAAACATACTTCCCTACAAGAAAAAACCCGGACAAATTTGTGGCTCAGAGCTCAGAGCTCTGCCTGAGTTTTTTGAATATCTTGCCTAAAGAATTAAAAAAAAAAAGTTACCCCATGAAAATTTTTTGAATGAATATGTCTGGTAAAATTGAATTGAGGCAGTTCAAAAGCAAAATAAAAAGAAAAAAAAAATTTGATCTTCGCTGTTACCTGTTAAATGTGCCTTGCACTTACAGTCCATTCGATTAGATCGCCGAAAAACAGTTTCTGTTTTGTTTCACATTGGCGAGGTATGGCGTCATCAAAAAACAAAATTTAAAAAAATGTAATGAGGAACCGTTTCGGTTTTGGTTTAGTTCTGAACGAAAACATAATGGTATATCAATAACGTTCCCGAACAGTTTGAAGGGAAACCAATTTGGAAGAAAACGTTGGGGAACGGATCCATGAAAAACAAAATGAACGTTCTCCAAAAGAACAAAATGTGAACAAAAGTTTCGGGAACATTTCCAATAAGAACGAGAAATGAGAACGAAAGAATCGCAAACGTTTCCAAAGAGGATCAAATAACAACAAACGCATGGTAAAGATTCTACCTGAGAACTAAACGAGAACCAAAGTTTTGAGAACTTAACTATAAAAATGAAAGGACATCAGGAATAATTTGAAATTATGGTTCGAAATTTCAATTCAAAGTCTTTCGGTGTCTGTGATGTTTGCATTAAAGCTTAACAATGTTGTGAGATGTTCATTGGAAAAACCCGAAACACACTCGATCAAAAAAATTCTAAAAAGTCAGACGTAGTTCATAGCAACTTGAAAGTTACACATTATTATAGTAAAATATAAAAAGTTGTTGAACAGTATACTCAAAAAACACTTATAAGTAAAAATGTTGAAATTTTGATGAAAATTTGTTGAATTTTTTTTTCAAACTTCTTCTAAGCTTAAAACTTGGGTTTATTGACTTTTTGTTTGGAGAATGCACTTTTTTGACAAAAATCTTTAAATATTGGCCGCTTTAGCCGAGTGTGTAGAAGTGTTAACTATAACTCGGTATTCCGCTGAGATCCCTGATTCCTATTCTAAAATCGCAGAAACAATTTTTTTCGGTAGGCAATGAAAAATAAATACGCGAATTTCGGCCTACAAAAAGCATACAATTGTAGGTCCCTCCGTTTGTGGTACAACTTAAATACGCACACCACAAATAATTTGAGAAGCTCGGCTAAATACCGTTACTTTTGTATATAGAGTAATCGCCAAATTATTATTTTTACAATTCTTAAAAATGATTTTGAATTCAGTTGCCATTATATGACCACTAATAATAATAATACATATCCATACATACATACATACATTTATATATAGTATTTGCTTATATGTATAGCGGCCAATCACACAAATGTATTTACATAGTATCTAAAGAAAGTGAAGCGGAAAAAATGTTGCGATTGCGCATGGCGAAGCACATTTTATTGCATAATTCAAATCAACTCTTCAATTATTCGTGCAAATAAAAGCCCTGAGCTTGTGGTAATGAACACATGAACCTACATATGTACACACATACATAGAAATAAACATTTTTACAATAGACTGTGTCAAAAATAAAAAACTCTTTATATTTTTCGGACTGTTGTGAAATTTTCGTTATCGGACACAAAAAAAATTATTGTATAAAGTACTCGTATCTTTGCACTATTTGATATTTCCTGTGTTTGAAGAGGCTACAAATTTCATTTAATTTTTTATAATTGCGGAAAAGTGCCAAATTTTGCCACAATTTGCAAAGAAATTATCGAATAGGACCGAAAAATTTGTATTTTTTACACAATCTTATTGAATACTCTGTTCAAAAATTTAAGCACAGCCACATATTGACAGATTTGAGCACTTTATTTTAATTCTTATTATTTTAAATAACTTTTCAAGTAAAATATGGTTCATTCTCTAAAAAGAAAAACTATAAACACTCTTTTTTAAACTATATGATTTAACGAAATTTCATAAAAATTTAGAACTCTGAAAAGTCCTTTTTTATTTTTAAGTACGAAGATATTTGGCACATTCAATTTTAGTATAAGAAAGTGTAAGTTTCAAGTATCTACTAGTTACAAGTTATCACTGATTTTTGACAATTTACTCCATAAAACGCAAAACCGCGATCATTTTTTATGTGAAAGGAATTCAGTAAAAAAATTATCAAAAATCAGTGGTTATTCGTAGCCCCTAGAAACTTGCACTTTATTGTACTAAAATTTATTGAGCTACAAATCTGCATACCAGAAAAAATTTAAAACTGTTTTTCGAAATTTAGATACATTTTTGGTGAATGTTTTTTACATTTTTTATAAAATTTTAAAAATTGTTTTTAATGTTTGTTTTTGTTAGAGAATTAACGATATATTAATTGAAAAATAATTTTAAATATTTGGAGAATAAATAAATTGTCCGAATGTATCAATATGTGGTTCTGCTATAATTTGTGAACAGAGTGTACATACTTGTAACTGTAAATATGCTTGCCTGTATTTTTGAAAGAAAACATCAAAACAACTCGTATGTATTGATTTCTTGACGTTTCCGCAAAAGCTCAGTTGTTCACTTTTGGTGTGCAACGTTTTGGCGGTTATATGGTTTCCGAAGAGATTTTGAGTGTGCATTGTGCATGTAAGGCTACATACCTATGTATGTATGTTTATATGTATGTATGGATGGCTTTGTTTCTGTGCAAAATACCACAACAATGATTGCTTTTGTTATTGCAAATTTGTATTATTGTTAAGATATATGTATGTATGTATGTCTGACTTAGTTGAATGGCTGTAGAATTTAACTTTTTAATACCATTGTACTTTTATCTTAATTGTTCTTAAGGTATTTTCGAAGGATAAATACAATAAAATTAAAACATTGTCCATTCGGTTATAGTGGCCATAACTAATATATATTATATATCGATTTTTGATGAGCTCAATGCCGCTGCGCCTGGCATTTCCTGGTGATGACTTCAGTCGAAATAATGACTGAAGTCGAAATATTGACTCAACAAATAAATAAAATACTATATTTTCAATTTTTTAATTTTTTCCGGCTTTGAGTTCATCAAAAAAAAAATTTAATAAAATTAAAACAATAAACAATATTTGAAGTTTTCACCCTTTTGAGTACATAAATTTAAAAGCAAATACATAAATTGAAATGCAAGTACACCTGCAACAACAAATAACCCGAATTTTCAAATACAAAAACACTGAATACACAAAAGATTGACAATTAGCTGTTTGTAATTATTCGATATGAAAATCAGAAAATCTCTGATATGAAAGGTTATAAATCTATTTTTTTTTAATTTTCTAAAGGAATCCATGTACAAGTGGTGTTTCTAATATTCTGAATTGAAAGTTGTATACGTTTTGAGCTGCTAATCTACAACAATTTTTGTTTAATAATTAATTGAAAATGCTTAGGGGTTTTCAAATGACAATTTTTCATATCAGATTTATATATGTAATATATATTATATTATTCACATTTCATGTCACCTACATATATACATACATATGTACTCGTAAATATATGTACATATATTCACTTCACTAATGGTTTGTTCTTGTTATGTCATTTCTTATTTTGCAGCATCACAATATGAACCCGGCGCTTACTCGTTGCAGGCACAAAATCGCAAAGATGCCACCGTGAACCAACGCGATGGCATCATCAAATTCGAGAATGAGCGTATCAAAACGCTGCAGGAGGAGCGCCTGCACATACAAAAGAAAACGTTTACAAAATGGATGAATTCCTTTTTGGTAAAAGTAAGTGAATTCATTATCTTTCTATGATATTTTTTTTTTTAATTAAAATAAGAAACTATGCACTTTTTATGCCATTCATGGAAATGCTAAATTAAGTTTGGTCCGATGTTTGTAAGTACCAGATGGATAAGAGTTAGACCCATCAAAAAGTATACCGAAATGATCAGGACGTTGAGCTGAGTCGAGTTAGTCATGTCCGTCTATCTGTCCGTCTGTTTGAACACGAACTAGTCCCTCAGTTGAGCTATTTGAATGAAATGTGTCAGTCAGGTGTCTTTTTATAATTTTTTATATATTTGTTGGAATCGGCCAGATCGGATTGTGCAGATATTATATTTTGCTCCATAACTCCTTCATTTAAGCAGCAAGCGAGAAGTTCCGCTATTATTAATTCTATCAGGGGTTGATCCAGAATCGATTCTTAGGGGGGGCAAATAATTTTATACCTCTAAATAGCACTAAAAAATGCAACTAAAATTACAATTTGCACTTTAGAGGCATTTTAGACAATTTTCCGGTTTCTCATTCAGAACGAAAATTACACTAAAGATGGCAGAACGCCGAAGCCGTAGGAATCTACTGAATTAGGTTGCCTTTAAAGCAAACTTGACACGGGAGGATGGAAGATCGTTCCAAAATGCAATACATTTAGTCCCATTAATTTTCTACAACAAAATTAATGTTTTGAGTTGCTAAAAATAATCGTTGATTTGTTTTAATTTGTATCGAAGTTGTAAGACTTTCCTTCCATATAAAATTAGATCTATTCATGTATTCTAGGTAAGAATATGCCCAATAATCTTGGCAAAAATAAATTTGAAAAAAAAAAATCAACAATAACTTTTAGTCACTTGAAAATTGCACTTAATGGTCTAGAAAATTTTGTGATTTTTGTTTAGTTTTTCTGTGCTATATAAAAAGATTGAAACTTTAATTTAATCATTAGTTGATTGGAACGAGTTTTCGTCATTCCTTGTCAAATTCCATTTGGTGACAATAATCGAATTGTATTTACACAAACAATGCAATTACAAATACTTGTACATAAAATAAAAAAAAAATTTACTTCTTAACTTTCTAATAAAAAACTAACATAATTTTTTTTGTGTTTGTGCATTTGTTTATTGCAGGCAAAAATGGAGGTTGAAGACCTATTCACAGATCTAGCCGATGGCATCAAATTACTTAAGCTGCTAGAAATCATTTCGTCGGAGAAACTGGGAAAGCCGAACAGCGGGCGAATGCGTGTACACAAAATCGAAAATGTCAACAAGAGTCTGGCATTCTTGCACACCAAGGTAAGCAACAAAACAGCTAAACCCAAAATGTGTACAACATCCAAACATAACAACAAAAATAAGAGATTTTTTTGAATAGTTACGTGCGCATACGAAATACTCCTACCTCAGCCCAAAGATATGACCAAAAATATAAAATTTTGCGAACTCAAACAACATCAGTCACTGAATGCTCTAGTTTGTTACTTTTAAAGATTTATTGATTTGTATAAGCAACAAATGACTGGATGCTACTGGTGTTGAAGCAATCCCCAAATGTCACACAGTGAGAACACTTACGTAGGGCAATGGAACATAACTAAAAAATATACGTACATACATATGTACATATGTTGTTCCTTTGTGTTGCTCACACGACACAGTTTCTACCACAGAAAATGAAAATGTTATGTTGCTTTGCTCTCGCGTACATTGTTCGTGCTGTGGCATGTGGCAACTGTTGGCCTACGAGTGTACCGTACATATGTACATATTCCTAAGGTCGATTGAAACACACAGATGCAAGGCATTGGGGAAAAGTAGTCTGCGCACGCGCAGCTGTCGCAATAATGATACGCGTATTGTACGGCTGCGCCACGCACGCGTCCGCGTTTGCATACGCGCTGCACTGCGTGCTTTGTATGCTTAAAAGCGCGCTGAATCGCCTTTCCCCAACAAAATGTTTGTACATACATACGTAAATCTTACATATGTATGTAGATAAACGCGTGAGCAAGCCTAAAAATATATGTATATTTTTTCTCACATATCTGTTTGTATATCATTTTGTACGATAGCAAGTCGGTCACTACGTGTGCGCCACTTACACGCCATTTGCCATTTCTTTTGTTAATTCGTTTTATTTTGTTGTTTTTGTTTAGCTTTGGAGTGTCTCTTGCATTGTTTTAGCTATTTGTTTATTTGCTTATCTTTCGAAAGTTCACATTCACCGGTGGTGGCACCATGACAGGCACTAAACCGCAAGAGCCGAGTTGCTTCATGTTAATATTTGTGTTGCATACTCGCACTCCCAGAAAATATTTAATTACATTGGTATTGTTTGGCAGAATCAAAGTGACTTAATACATACATATGTACATATTGCATTTAAGACCAAAAAAATAGAATTGTTTTTTTTTTTAATTTAAATACTTTTCTTGCACATTTCGCATGAATGTCTCTATTGCGTTTCATTGTGGTTGTAGCAAAAAAAAAAAAACTAGTCAAAATTTACGGCGTAACACCCGGCATTACGATACTTCGAAAATCCGAAACCAAGAGCATTTGAAGGAATTCATTCATGCCTAAGAAGACAGCTGAAGGATACATAAAATTCATATGTATGTATACTTCGAGATCCCTTAGAAATTCACTTGCAGTGTGAAAATATGACAAAAATACATACTTCGACTTAGTACGTTTAATGAAAAATTGTATTGGCAATATTGGAGATAAAATACGCGATATACATAGAGATTTTTTATTCTATTTAATTAATTGATTTAATAATTGATTAGATTTTGATATCGAACTCCTGCATTATACAAAAAAAGTTTCAATTATTGACATCGATTGAAAATATTTAATATTTGAATATACAAACTTTGTTTCGCTTAAATTTCACTGTGTTAATAGCGTTACAATTTGTGTCCGAAATGCAGTTACTACAAGAAGTAATGAAATTTCTTAACATGCAGAATGTAGTCGTTTTTAAAGAGTTACAAAGATCTTGCCCACTTTCTATAATAACTATCAACCGTGGGCGGAATTAAAAGAGTGACATTTTGATCTCCAATGTAAGCACCTTATGTCTTCACTACTTTTTTATATGTATGACTATGCAGCGGTATGGTTTTCGTAAATTTCCCATCGAGCCCAAAATATGTAGCGAAAGCTGATAAGAGTTATTTTTTGCCTGACATCTCCAACAGTATTTCCGAAAAACTCCAATTATTTTTAAGAAAGCTCAAATGTAAAAAAGAGTAAGAGCAAAAAATAGTAAATGCATTATGGTAAACCACAAATGTATTTCAGAGATATTAAAATATATTTTAGAAAAACATAATTGTTTGTACGAGTATATTAGAACCAAATGAAAAATGTTTTTACTTTTCCGAAATACAACTACCACTGCCCGATTACAGTTGGCTTGAAGCGTTGGCGCGTAGCGTGCGACACACTTCTTGCCAAGCCTGTCTTCCCCATTTAAGTTTGTGTACGGACATATTTGCCTCTGTTGCACACAACAAGAGTGTTGCAAATTGTGTGACCCCAATTTATGCTGCTCGTATCTTGCAACGGATTTCTACTTAACTTAATCTAATTAAAACAGTGCTTCGATTGGCGTTTATTGTTGAGTGATGAGACATTTTATCGGCCAGCAGTTTTGAGTCACAATGCACGAAAAAGCTGATAGAAGAGTATTCTAAAAGATCGCAATATGTTATCAAAACTTTGTATGTACTCGTATGTATATCGTACTTGAACAGACATAAGTACATATGTATGCGTGTAAATTGTTGAATATGCATGTTTGTATATAGTAACTTGCGTAAACTTGAGTATATCTACGAGTACGTAGTATCTATTATAACTGCCTCTGTGTAGTAGTGAAAGTTTTTTACTTTACGGTCTATCTACTTCTCACCTGCTTGTTACCTATTTGGCTGTCATCAGCAAGGTGCATCAAGCTGCTGTCACGTCAATTTCACTTTACTACATTTAACGGCCGTATTTGTGTATTCACCAAACGTACGAATTTCTCGTACAGAGTTGTGGCTTACTTGCAAAGTTTGAAGACATTATCGAAATTTTACTTTTTAAAATTATGAATCGATAATGCCAACGACAATTCGAAGTTTTGTTCATTGAATCCATTCAATCTATTATAACGTATTCGGTATTATTTGAATCGCCTGAAGTAGAAAGACCAAAAAAGAACAGCTCCTTTTATCGCTTTGACTGCCTTCGCATCTATGACAATCGAAGCCAACACAGAGGTTTTTAGTCAGTTCATCGGGAGCCAATTTAACGACCCGCGCTCCATTTTTAATAATAAGTACTTACATGCTCTACTTAAATTTCTGATATTCTATGATACCAATTTTGTATTGTTGCTAACGCTTACGGTGATAGTCATTGTGCGTTTGAAATTTCATTTAGACTTGCCGTGATTAGTACCCCTGTGTCTAGCGTTTATTTCAACGAAGGCCGTACACTTTCAGAGATAATAGTAAAACATTTCCTTACCATTTCAAGACTGCAGCTCCAACATTGAGTATAAAGAAAAGCACTAATTTCGCACAATGGTTGTTCTCTCTTTTAATGCTTCGAAGGATTTCCATTTTGAATTTATCAAAGCTCATTTAGTTATTATCAAGGTTTACTAACTGATACGTATTGTTTTGGCCACTTCAATAGTGCTGTATCGACTTTGACTAAGTTTTACAACGCGAGAGCATTCTTAAAACTTGGCGGTATTAGCCGAACAGTTTGCTGAACACATGCCTGTCTCTAAACAAAAAGTACAAATTATAAAGATTATACAGTGATGATATCTATAGGTTTTATCTGATTGCTAACAGCAACCCATAGCAGTCAATCGTAAGGTAGCCTCAGTAAGCATTCCGTGCAAACTTGCAGGCAACGCAATCTCTTTATTTACGATCTTCCAAAAAGAGTTATGTACATACGAGTATATAAAATTAAAAATTCCGATTTTACAGGTTCGTTTGGAATCGATCGGTGCAGAGGACATTGTCGACGGCAATCCCAGATTAATTTTAGGTTTGATCTGGACCATCATTTTGCGGTTTCAAATACAAGAAATTGAAATTGACGTGGTGAGTGTACTATTCATTTTGAATTTTATGTCATTTACGAGTACATATGTATGTATGTGCATATGTTTCACAATTTATCTGTATATTTATTTTTTGTATGGTTAGGATGAAGAGAATGAATCATCTGAAAAACGTTCGGCCAAGGATGCGCTGTTGTTGTGGTGTCAACGAAAAACATATGGCTATCCTGGTGTTAATATACAAGATTTCACATCGTCCTGGCGCTCGGGTTTGGGCTTCAATGCGCTCATACATTCACATCGGCCCGATCTTTTCGAATACAGCACAATTGTTAATTCGAAGAACACGAATATTGACAATCTGAACCATGCCTTCGATCTAGCTGCATCGGATCTGGGTATACCAAGGTTAGATACAACATACTAAACCATTGATAGGTAGAAATGTAAATTAATGTGATTTGTATTCATATCACATTTTACAGTTTATTGGATGCGGAAGACGTTGATTCTGTGCGCCCCGATGAAAAGTCCATCTTGACCTACGTGGCTTCGTACTATCACACATTTGCCCGCATGAAAAATGAACAGAAAAGCGGTAAACGTATTGCCAATGTAAGTACAAAGATCTAACGATTGCAAACGAGTTTTTATAGAGTTCATGAAATATTTTTCGTCCAGCTCGTTTAACACATTTTACCTTTGATCAAATGATTACTACCAATTATTCGTTTTGTATTTTAAGATTGTGGGACAATTAATGGATGCCGATCGCAAGAAAATCTATTACGAGCGACTCACAACCAATTTGTTAAGTTGGATTAGACAAAAAACGATCGAACTACAACAACGAGATTTCCCCAATTCTTTGGAGGGTATACAACGGGAATTGTTAGCATTTAAGGAGTATCGAACAATTGAAAAACCGCCCAAGTAAGTTGAAGAAAACGTTAAATCAGAAATAGTAAAGAAGTATACCATAAACATATCAAATGATGAACTTGTTGTTTTCTTTGATTTTTGTCTCGATTAGGTATAAGGAGCGAAGTGAAATCGAAGCGCTCTATTTCACCATCAATACACTATTAAAAGCACTGAATCAACCCCCGTACAACCCACAAGAAGGCCAATTGGTGAATGATATTGAAAAGGCGTGGCAACTGCTCGAGTATGCCGAGCACAATCGCGAAGTGGCACTCCGCGAGGAACTCTTGCGCCAAGAGAAACTCGAGCAACTCAATTACAAATTTGAAAAGAAGTCTGTACTTCGTGAAGGCTATCTGAAAGAGATGATTCAGGTTCTCTCTGATCCACGCTATTTGCGACAGGTAGATGCTACGCTGAAGAAACACGAAGCCATTTCAGCTGATATATTGGCGCGTGTAGAGCGTTTTAATGACCTGACCGCGATGGCCGATGAATTGGAACGTGAAAACTATCATGGTAAAGAGCGTGTAAAGAGACGCGAAACAGAGGTAATGGATAAATGGCGAAAATTACTGGAACTGCTTGAAAATCAACGTTTAAACTTGTCACAAATGAGCACACTCATGAATTTGTTGCGTGAAATCGCCAGCACGACGGAAGCGATCAAAGAACTACAGACACAGTTTTCATCAGAGGATGTTGGCCCGCATTTGTTGGGTGTAGAAGAGTTGCTGCAGGCCCATTCCTTGCAAGAACTTCAAGTGAATACTTACGGTGAAACTTTGAAGCGTTTTAATAGGCAGGCTCAACCATACAAGACGTCGGAACAAAAAGATTCTGCGATACTTCTTGAGCGCCTTGCCGAGCTCGAAGATGCCTATGCAGTGTGAGTTTAAGAGAATTGATTCTTGTAATAATTGAATAACCGATTTACATTATTCTTTGCAGTTTGCTGAAGTTATGCGCAAAACGGCGAGCATGTCTCGAGGAAGCAAGAAACTTTTACCATTTCATGGAAGACTACGACAACGAAGAAGGCTGGCTAGTTGACAAACAGCGCATCTGTAAGACAGGCATCACAGCAAAGGACTTACGAGCTGTTCTTTCGCTGCAACAGAAGCACAAAGCTCTCGAAGATGAAATAAAGGTGCGTAAACCGAAATCAACACAGATGTCAGACGCTGCTAAGAAGCTGATTGGTGAAAAACATCCTCGTTCGCCAGACATCAAAAGCCGTATTGACTCGTTGGCGGAACATTGGAAGGCTTTGGAAGAGCTGGTGGATCTGCGTCGTCGGCAACTTGACGACGCTGCCGAGGCGTACCAATTCTACACTGACGCCAACGAGGCGGAGTCGTGGTTAAATGAAAAAATGGCTTTAGTAAAGTCAAATGACTATGGCACCGATGAGCCCTCGGCACAGGCGCTTCTACAGCGCCATCGCGATCTGCAAGGCGAGTTGAATGCCTACTCTGGTGATATACTGAATTTGAATCAGCAGGCAGAAAAGTTGATCAAAGCAGGTATATGTACACTTGAGGTATGTAAATGGTTTTTTTTTTTTGGTGAAAGATCAGCCCTGAAATTAATTTTTATTTCGTTTATTTGGTATTAGCTGTCTGCTGCTGAGCCGGAATTGCCCGAAATCGAACAGGAGGAATGGGTTAACGAGACCCGTCTTGTGCCAAAAGAGGTGTGGGAGGATGAATGGGTAGAGAAGCTGGAACACAAGAAAGTGACAGAAACGAAGTTGTTGCCACACGTACGTTCAATGTTCCCCTTTGAGGGTCAGGGCATGAAAATGGATAAGGGCGAGGTGATGTTGCTGAAGTCAAAAACCAACGATGATTGGTGGTGTGTACGGAAAGAGAATGGATTAGAGGGTTTTGTTCCCGCCAATTATGTGCGTGAAATTGAGCCTCGTCCCGTGTCATGCATAGTGCCAAAAGCAGAGAAAGTGAAAACGCTGCAGAAAGTGAAAAAGACTATCTTGGTGCGACAAGTGGTACCAGTGAAACGCATTAAACCAGTTGCGGCGCCACCAAAACCACAAATTAAACGGCGCGTCTCCTCGAACAGTATTAACGAGAATGCCGACAGTGTGGAGAAACGACAGATGCGTATAAACAGCACGTACGATGAATTGCAGGATACTGCACAGAAACGTCATGCGTTACTTGAGGACTCAATACATTTGTTCGGCTTTTACCGCGAGTGCGACGATTTCGAGAAGTGGATGAAGGAAAAGGAGCGCATAATCAATTCGGACGAAGGTGATGGTGTAGAGAATGCAAAACGAAAGTTTGAAAAGTTACTTACTGACCTATCGGCCGCCTCGAAACGTATTGAGGAAATCGATGGCGCTGTTGACAACTTCCGCCGACAAGGACATTCACAGGTGGACAAAATAATTGCACGTCAACGGCAGATACATCAAATTTGGCAACGTTTGAATAACGCAAAAGCGCAACGTGAAAAGAGCTTGGAAGGAGCGTCGAGTGTGGATCTTTTCAATCGCACATGTGATGAGGCGAAGGTTTGGATGAACGAGAAGATGCTACAACTGGACACGGCTGTAATTAGTCCAGATTTGAAAACGGTACAAGCGTTACAGCGACGACATCAGAACTTGGAGCGTGAGTTGGCCCCTGTTGAGGAGAAAGTGAATCGTGTCAACTATTTGGGAAATTCGTAAGTATTTCGTACAAACGAAAATTACGATTTTATAGTAACTTCCCTTTGTCTTCTTTCATATTCAGAGTAAAGAATGCATATCCTGCTGAACGAAATAATGTAACAGCGCGACAACAAGAGGTATTGGATATGTGGAAACAGGTTCACGGTAAAGGCAGTGAACTTCGGGCGCGCATCGAAAACGCAGTTGGTCAGCAAATTTTCAACAACAGGTAATTGCTTTGTTTTTAACTAGCAAAACATTTCCTTCATTAATTTGAGACTGCATTTGAATTAGTTAAAATAAAATTTTTCTTCGAATAAAAGTATTTACAATCTATTTTTTGAATAGTGCCAAAACGTTGCTCGCCTGGATAGACTCCGTAAAAGATCAGTTGAACGCCGATGAATCAGCGCGCGATGTGGAAACGGCCAACAATCTTTTGAAAAAGCATAACGATCTCGGTGACGATATTAAGGCTCATGAAAATGAATTTGTCGAGGTCATTAATTTAGGCAAGCAACTGTCCGATGGGAAGCCAAATATGGAAGAAACCGTCAAAATCATTGATCGTCTGAAGGCCGAACAGGATGCTATACACCGCGGTTGGGTGGAGAAACAGAAATGGCTGCAACAATGCGTTGAACTACAAATATTCAATAGGGAAGCAGATAAAATCGATGCGACCACAAAAAGTCATGAAGCTTTTCTTGAATATAACAATTCGGGTGTAAGTTGGTGGTTCATCGTACGAAAAAATCGAATGATTTAGTTAATTAATTTCATTTCATTCTAGAACTCACTCGACGAAGTTGAAGCTGTACTGAAACGGCACCTTGATTTTGAGAAGAGCCTTACGGCTCAGAATAAAATACTCAAAGGTTTTTCTGACAATGCTGATAAATTAATTGCCAATGACCACTACGATAAAAAATAGTAATATTTTATACTTACATACATCAAAAGTAAATTATTTGTAAAAAAAATATTTTCCATGCATTTTTCAGCATTGACGAAAGACGCAATCAAGTTCTTGGTAAGAGGAAAGCAGTTGAAGATCGTGCCTTTGAACGCAAACGTTCACTCCAAGCCTCGAAGGACTTCCACAAATTCGCAGCGGAGGCTGACGACCTCACTGTATGGTTAAGCGATAAAACTAAAATTGCCGGCGACGAAAGTTATAGGGATCTTACCAATTTACCGCGTAAGCTGCAGAAACACAAAGCTTTCGAGCGCGAATTACGCGCAAATGAGGGACAACTACGGAATATAAACAAGGACGGAAAGGCGTTGATAGCAACAAATAATCGTGTGCCTGCGGTAGAAAGTCGAATGGTCGATTTAAATCAAAAGTGGAAAGACTTATTAGCGCTGTCGGAGGACAAAGGTCGGAAATTAGAACAAGCGGTGTCACAGCGTGAACATAATCGCGCCATTGACGACGCCAAACAGAAAGTGGCCGAATTAGATGCTGCACTAAAGAGCAAAGATGTTGGTAACGATCTGCGAAGTTGTAAAGATTTGATCAACAAACATCAGTTACTCGAGTCTGAGATAACAGTGTGGGAACAAAAGATCATCGAACTAGTTAGTACGGGTGACGAGATGGCGCATGAAGGTCACTTCAATGCAGTTCACATCAAAGATGAAACAAAGGATATACAGAATCAGTTCAAATTATTACGCGTTCCTGTACAGAAACGTCGGGAAGAGCTCGAAGAGAGTTTGAACTACCACAAATTCGTCTTCGAATTGGATACCGAATTCCAATGGATTAACGATCACATGCTAGCAGCTAAGTCTAAGGAGTTGGGACAAAATTTACATCAAGCGCAGACTCTTTCGAAGAAGCATAAAAAACTTGAGGCCGAAATTAAAGGGCATCAACCCATGATTAACAGAGCTTTACAATCTGGACAATCCCTGATTGCACAAAATCATCCCGAAAAAGAGAATGTTGATGCCTTATGTGCGAAATTGGAAGATGCCTGGGCAGACTTGGAGAGTAATTCAAATGATCGCAGCAAGAAGCTGGAGATGTCACTGAAGGCGCAGCAGTACTTGTCCGACGCCGGGGAGATCGAGTCATGGTTGGGTGAAAGAAGCAATGCGCTACGCTCCACTGAGTTTGGACGCGATCGCGATTCCGCTGCTAAATTGCTGACCAAACACAAGACAATCGAACTGGAGCTGGACACGTACTCTGGTATCGTCACTGAAATGGGGCACAATTGTGCCGCCATGGTGGCCGCCGGACATCCGGACAGTAAAATTCTTGCTGCGAAACAACAGCTTATTGAAAAAATGTTGAAATCTCTACATAAGTTAGCCTCACAACGTCAAGTGCGTTTGATGGAAAGCCTTTACATGCACGAGTACTTTTTGGAATCGGATGAGGTGGAACAATGGATCAAGGAGCAAGAGCAAGCAGCATCGTCTGAGGACTATGGGCAAGACTACGAACATCTTCAATTACTACAAAACAAGTTTGATGACCTGAAGCATCGAGTAGAAGTTGGATCAGATCGTGTCAATCAGTGTGAGGTATTAGCCAAGAAACTGGTCGACACTGAGAGTCCATACGCCACAGATGTCGAGAAGCGCCAAGAACAATTGAGGTAAGTACTAACCATAGATAAATTATTAAAATTTTCACTAACCATGTAAATGGGTTTAATTCATTGTAGAGATTCTTGGGAAAATCTGTTGAAATTACTAAATCAACGCGAGCAAAAATTGCACGCTGCAGGGGAAATTCATCGTTTCCATCGTGACGTAGCGGAAGCGCTTTTCCGTATTCAAGACAAAAATGCAGCTCTCTCTTCAGAGCTAGGCAAAGATTTAAATTCAGCACTGGCATTGTTGCGAAAACACGAAGGTTTCGAAAATGACCTTGTCGCTTTGGAAGCACAGCTACAGGTGTTGGTGGAAGATTCTGTGCGTCTTCAAGCGAAATATCCCTCGAACGCCACTGCTATAGCTCAACAACAAGACAAGGTCGTAGCAGCCTGGAATGATTTAAAAGAACGCTCTGGTTCTCGCAGCGATCGTTTGGCGGCCAGTTCGGACCTTCAGTCCTTTCTCACAGATGTACGTGACATTATGTCTTGGTCATCAAATCTACGAGCTGCTCTTCAGGCTGAAGAACATGTCAGCGATGCAGCTGGCGCAACTGCGTTAAAGATTCAACATGATGCTATTTATGGTGAGATTGAGGCACGCGAAGATAAGTTCCGTTACTTGAATGAATTGAGTGATTCGATGGTGCAAACCGGCCATTATGCTGCCACAGAAGTAGAAGAAAAATGTGCTGCTATGTTGGACGAGCGTCAGAAATTGCACGCCGCTTGGAACAAGAAGAAGATCATGCTGGAACAAAAAATTGACTTGTTCTGTTTCTTACGCGACGCCAAACAAATCGACAACCTCTCAAGCTCTCAACAGGCAGCGCTCAGTAGTTCAGATTTCGGCCAAACGGTTGAAGACGTCCAAAACCAGATAAAAAAACACGACGAATTCGAACGTCTAATTCAGACTCAAGAAGAAAAAGTGGCTTTGTTGCAGGAACATGGGCGTAAACTGATTGAGCAGCGTCACTATGATAGTGCAAATATTCAAACAATCCTCCAAGGGGTTTTGACGCGTCGACAAAAAGTTAAAGATCTATGCGCAGTGCGCAGATACAAATTGGAAGATGCTCTTCTGTACGCCCAATTCGTACGTGATTGTGCCGAGGCCGAGTCGTGGATAAACGAAAAGAAGAAGAAACTTCAGGCTGATGCAGCCAGCTACGCTGAGGTGTCCAATTTAGATGAGAAGATAAAGAAACTCCAAAAACACCAGGCTTTCCAAGCCGAAGTTGCTGCCAATCAAGGACGGATACAAGAAATACAAGAAACCGGTTTGATTCTTTTAACAAAACAACACGAATCTTCGCCAGAGATCAAACAAGCAGTTGAACGCGTTGTAGCAGCTTGGAAGAGTCTGCTTGAGGAGTTGGACAATCGGGGGCGTGGTCTCGAAGAAGCTCAAGACATACTGGAGTTCAATAATCAGCTTGACAAAATTTCCGCTTGGATTCGTGATAAAGAAATGATGATTCAGGCTAGCGATACCGGTCGAGATCTGGAACACTGCAATGCACTTGAACGCAAATTGGACGATGTGGATTCAGACATGCGTGTCGATGATCAAAGAGTCAAGCATATCAATAACTTAGCTGACAAACTTATTAGTCAAGCCGAGGTACCAGCTGAGACTAAAAATATCGATAAACGCCGCCGCGACTTCAACAGCAAATGGCGTGACCTTCAAGGTGCACTGAGCGCCTATAGAGCTCTTCTAGGCGAAGCCAATGAAATTCACGTGTTCAACCGTGATGTCGATGACACAGCCGATCGTATTGCCGAAAAGGCATTGGCAATGAGCTCCGATGATACAGGTCGTGATTTGGCAGCTGTTGATACCCTTATTCGCCGCGAAGATGCATTGGAGCGCGACATGTCAGCAGTGAAACAAAAGATTGGCGAGCATGAATTGGTTGCGCAGACTCTACTTAAGCGCTACCCTGATCGTGTAAAAGATATCGAACAAAAAATTGAAGAGCTTCGTACATCCTGGCAAAATCTGGAAGATTTATCGGTTAAACGACGAGCTATTCTCAATGATGCTTATCTCGTACACAAATTTGTCTCCGACGTAAAAGAACTAGAGCTGTGGGTAAACGATATGATAAAAAAAATGAACGCCGCACAAGCTCCAATGACAATAAATGATTGTGAGACGCAATTAGAACTACATCAAGAGCGTAAAGTTGAAATTGACGGACGTGATAAGGCTTTCAAGGATTTGAAGGCGCATGGAGATACCCTCAGACGAATGGAAAAGCCGGCCAACGTCAAGCAGTACTTATCGATACTCGAGGACTTGCACAGTACATTACACGAGGCGTGGAATGAACGAGCTCGAGATTTGACTGAAGCACATCAATTGCATTTGTTCAAGGCTCAGGTCGAGCAAGTGGAAATTTGGTTGGCCAACAAAGAAGCCTTCCTGAACAACGACGATATTGGTGATTCATATCCCACCGTAGAACGTCTAATCAAAAAGCACGACGCATTTGAAAAGCTCTTGGACTCAGACAACGTAACGGAACTGCAAAAGTTTGCCAAAAGCATTCTAGAAGGTGATCCGAAAGATGCTGATGTCATAACGGAAAAACTAAATTATGTTCTGCGACGGAAAGAGAAGCTAAATTTATTGTCCCAAGAACGTAAACAAAAGTTGTTGCAATCATTACAACTGCACGAATTTCTACGCAGTTTATATGAAATCGATCGTTGGTTGGTGCAGAAGATGCAAGTAGCGCTGGATGAGAACTACCGGGAGCCAAACAATTTGCAGAGCAAAATACAAAAACACACCACGTTCGACAGTGAACTCCTGACAAACGCATCCCGCGTAAAGGACGTTATCAATGAAGGCGAACGCCTCATCAAAGACGAACACTTTGCCAAGGAGGAGATCGCCCAACAGCTTAAGATCCTTCAAAATGATTGGAGTAAACTAAAGGCAGCATCTAAGGATAAGAGAGAAAAACTCAATCAAGCTTATGAAGCGCAGTCATTCAACCGCAACCTCGACGAGTTTAATAACTGGATGGATGAAGTTGAGTCCCATTTGTCGAGTGAAGATTATGGTAAAGATTTGGCCACAGTAAACCATCTGATTAAGAAACATGAACGCCTTGAAGCCGATGTAGGTCACCATAACGACTTGGCTGATCAAATCAAACAAATTGACGCAAAATTCTTCCAAGCTGATCACTTTCTTAAAGATGAAATTCACGACCGCGCTTTGACCGCAATCAAACGCTACCATACTCTACACGAACCCATCGCCATACGTCGAGAAAATCTCGAAGATTCTTTAAGTCTTCAGCAATTCCTTCGTGATGCTGAGGATGAATTGCAGTGGCTAACGGAAAAGGATGCAATTGCAAATTCACAAGATTTGGGTAGTAGCTTAATAGCTGTGCAAGTTCTTCAAAAGAAACACCAGGGACTTGAGGCGGAACTGCTTTCTCAGGAACCACTAATCAAATCACTGTTACAGCGTGGCCAACAGATGATACGGGACGATCATTTCGCTAGTGAACAAGTTCAATACAAATGCGATTTGCTGCAAAAGAAGCTGGTGAACCTCAGAGACGTCGCCAGTATACGCAGGTTGAGACTCTTGGACGCAGTGGAGAGTCAGATGTTTTATGTAGAAGCGAACGAAGCCGAAGCGTGGATACGGGAGAAGCGTCCAATCCTTGCTTCCAGCGACTATGGCCGTGATGAGACCTCCGTGCAATCACATCAAAAGAAACTTGAAGTACTGCAGCGTGAACTTGTTGCTTTTAAGAGTTCGATAGAAAAGGTTACTAAACTTGCGACCGGTCTAGTAGAACGTAATCACTTTGACAGCGCCAATATCAATACAAAGAATGATTCAGTGACAAAACAATATGACGAGCTTTTGCGATTGGCTAAGGACCGTGAAGTGCGCTTAAGTGAATGTAAGAAATTGTTCGAGTACTTGCGGGAGGCTGAGGATTTACACGAATGGATAGGCGATCAGATGGCAGTAACCGCATCCGAGGACTATGGAGAAGACGTAGAGCATGTTGAACAATTAATCTTGGTCTTTGAATCGTTCGTATCTAACATGAATGCAAATGAAGGACGAGTACACGCTTGTTTGGATCACGGTGATGAACTTATTAAAGAAAATAATCCCTACCGCGCCTCTATTAAAACCAAACGAGATGAGACTAAACAGCTATGGGAAGAACTGAAGGATCTAGTCAATGCACGTCAGGATGCACTGGCTGGTGCGAAACAAGTGCATGTCTATGATCGCGTGGCCGATGAAACGATTTCTCTCATCAACGAGAAAGAGACCTCACTTATATCTGAAGATTACGGGCAGGATTTGGAGAGCATCCAAGCTTTAAGTCGCAAACACTCTGTGTTCGAAGGCGAACTAGTCGCAATCAAAGAACAAGTTGATGCAGTGCATGTCGAAGCAACAAAATTGGGAGAAATATATCCCGATGCAAAGGAACACATCGAAGTGAAACGAGATGAGACCGTAGAAGCATGGGCCGATCTGATGGAGAAGACAAATGCACGCAAGGAAAAATTGCAACAGGCAGAACATTTGCAGTCTTACTTCGATGAGTATCGTGATTTAATTGCCTGGATCAATGAAATGTTGGCCAAGATCACAGCACCAGATTTGGCGACGACCGTAGCGGCCGCCGAGTCATTGTTGGCGAGCGTTAAGGAACATCATGCAGAAATACATGCGCGAGATGAAACATTTGCTAATTTCAATGCGAATGGACGGAAACTCATCAACGAGAAGCATTTCCTTGCACATGAAATCGAAGAGAAAATCCAAGTACTGCAGCAACGTCATGAACTTTTGAAAAATACATTGCAGCAGCGAAAAGAAATCTACGAACTGAACTTAGATACCCAAATCTTTCTTAAGGATGCAGAGATTCTCGAAAACTGGATAATCAGTCGTGAGCCACTTTTGAAAGATGCCAAATTGGGCGATTCAATACCACAGGTTGAAGATTTATTGCGTCGTCATCAAGACTTCGAAAAGACAGTTGCTGCGCAGGAGGAGAAGTTCCAAGCCATAAAGCGAATTACATTGCTAGAACAGCGATTCCGCAAGCAAGTCGAAAGCGAGAAATTGGCCAAACAGAAAGAGAAAGAACGCTTGGAAAAGGAACGTCTCGAAATGTTGAAGCAGAAAGAATTGCAACGACTCAACGACGAAAGAAGGCGCGCCGAGAAACAGTTGGAGAATCGTCAAAATGCTGCCGCACAAGAAAAGACCCCCATATTCTCTACGCCTATGGTCTCTGTCAACAACAACAACAACACACCACAATCACCAGCTGCCTCTGTCACATCGCCACTGCGTTCGCCCTTTGCCGAAGATCAGTATTCATTGCAGAAGAGCAGCTCCGGTGGTATGTTCGGTGATCGTCTACGTCGCGGCTCAGACACGAACGTAAAACGTGCCGAAAGTATGAAGGTGCAACAAAAGCAACCAAAACGCACACCGTCCTTCACCACACGCCGCCGTGCGCAATCCTTCCGCAAGAATCAAAAAAGCGAAGGATTCGATCTACCACCGGTCGAGATACAAGGAATGTTGGAGCGTAAACATGGACTACAATCGGGTGGCAAGAAGGCACCAGTGCGGTCCTGGAAACAATTCCATACAGTGCTTTGTGGTCAGCTCTTGTGTTTCTTTAAAGATGAAAATGATTTTCTGCAGCAGAAAACTGCGAACGCACCGGTGAACATACTAGGTGCCAAATGCGAACGCGCCGAAGACTATACCAAGAAGAAGTACGTATTTAGGCTTAAGCTGCCCGACGGATCCGAATTCCTCTTCGAAGCGCCCTCTTTAGATATAATGAACGACTGGGTGCGTAAAATATCTTTCCATGCTAGTCTGCCACCAAATCTACAACTCCTCAGTTACGATGAATCAATGAAGGTATTAACAGCCACACATACTTACATACATATTTACATACATATGTATAGATATGAAAAGGGGGCTTAGAGCATTCTTATAAACATTTTCTTTTTTTTTTTCAATTTTAGCAACAGTCGAACAGTTTCCCAGACATTAAAGTAGCCAGTGGTCAGATAGAGTCGCCGATGAGTTCCCGAACATCGTCGCCAGACTCACAACGACGTGCCATCTCACGTAATGACTCGATCAATAGCGGTATGTCGACAAGCTCAGCAACGCCACAAATGAATTTCCTGCAAAAACAAATGCAACAGCAACAGCTTCAACAACAACAACAAAGGGTATGCCAACAATTTCGTATAACATTGTTAACGGTTTAATTTTAACTCTAAACATACTTCAACAGACATCACCATCCTCACCAACGGCGCCACATGGTTTCGAGCAGAAGCCGCCAATCCCACCCAGAGGTGCACCACCACCAGTACCGAATCGTCAAAGTATTGAGAATCCAGTGGTACTGAGAAATCGCAACAATTCCAATAGTGGTAAGATCTTCCTTTAGATTTTAAAATGTTGTGCGCACCAACCTCAACAAACTACATATAATTATACAGACTTGAGTGAAGCAAACTTCGGCGGCAGCACATCGCGTATACAATCGTCCACTTTACCCGCAGGCATTTCCGGCGTTTACAACGGCTCAAATGACGACAATGTAGTGCTTAAGCGCAATAGTGAGGCTAGACAATCAGGTACATATGCTTTTTTTATGCGATTTTAAACAATTTTCAACCCCAACACACAATGCCTCCGTTTTAACGTCAAACTCAATTATCCTTGTCTCAAAATATATAAATATAAACAAACCCGATTATTGTACGAATATTAGCTATCATTAATGTGCCAACCAGTTCATTCATACATACGTTCATTCTTGATCAATCCACCCAAAAACAAAAAAATGTAAACGTAGAAAATCCTCCACCTTTGCCTACGACTATGCCACCTGTGGGAAGCGCCCATTCGCATCATCCGCAAATTCAGCAGCGTATAAATGCTTTAAACGCGGCAGCAATGCAGCATCCGCACCAACAGCAGCAGCAACAGCGGCAGACAATATCCGATCTGCACTCACCACAAGGACACTACATGCGTGCTCAACAACAACAACAACAACACCTAATGTCGCGCACACCCATTGCGAGCGGTCGGATGGACGCCTCACGCAAATTCATTGAGGTAGAATCGAGCGGCATTGGCAGTCCGGCGGGCGTCGCAGCCGCTAAACGCACTGTGCACACAACCATTTCAACCAGTTCGAATTCCAGTGGCGGTAGCAATAGCAACGTCAATAGCAGCAGCAACAACAACAACAACAATGGTAAACATACGATGCATACAAATAACACCGGGTCAACAACTACGACCACAACAACAACGACGGCGACTAGTCGCACTGTGTGGCATTTCACAACAGATAACAACTCCATAAATAATCCGAGTTACATGGGCTTGAACAATAACGATGGAACCGGTTAGCAGTCACTCCACTCACCCATTATTCATACACACACTTGCACTAAACCACCTCTCTTTAGCCGCTTAGACACTTACCGCATCTTGATTAGATAACGAATGGATATTTGGTTACTTCTTCTATTTCACTCTATATAAAAACTTCTTTAATATTTAGGGGATTCACAAGGTGTCGTAAAGTATCGTATTGTCGTTAAGTCATAACATTTTTTAAAATCCAATCTTACATTCTTTATCTGTGAAATGAAATTAAAACCAAAACATAAATTTTGAGCTAACGAACATTTTCATGACTAAAACTTTACGACACCTTGTGAATGCCCTAATTACATATGTGTAAACTCTTATATTGCATTCATACTATTCATTTTAAGAAGTAAGAATGTAGATGGGATCAATGAATTGTACAGCATGAATACTATAATCGAAATTTGATTTTAACGAACGTGTTGTTGTGTAACAGTGGTCGCGGTGGTCGGTTGAGTAACGGTGCGTGCGATAACTCGATTTGCCGCTAAGTTCGGCGATCAAATCTTTTTACTAATAGCGGTCACATCTTTGGCAGGCAATGGCAAACCTCCGAGAGTATTTCTGTCATGAAAAAGCGATTCATAAAACACAGTAGTCGGTACAAAACTTTAGGTCCCACCATTCATTGCATAACATAAAGACGCGCAACACAAATAGTAGGAGAAACTCGGCCAAACTCAGTATTATATAGTGCCAAATTATTATATTATCATTATGATTGTAAATTCACCTAAAATCTGTTAGTAAATTCGAAAGCAAAACTGCCTAAAATTACTAGAAAAAAACCGCTTTCTGGGGTGGTCGTGGTTATTTCTCGTATTAAACTTAAATCAAGTTAATAGTACCTTTTCACCCCGAATACACTTAACATGACTAGTGGCACATGGAAATATTTCTGTAGCGAAAGTCTTCCAAGATCCGACAAAAAGACTCCATCGCCATAGCAACATATCGTTGACGAAATGTAGATTGGTTCTAACTTATGTACATTATTTTCGAAATAGATACTGGTTTTTGCGTTTTTAAATAGCCTAGTCGGCTTTCAAATTGAACTGGAGTTTTTTAAAAAAAATGTCAAAAGAAACCATCGAAATCTTATTGGAAAATTTTTTTTTAAGTAGTAACAGTGGTAAAATTGATTTTATAAATAAGAGTTTTGCGCTAAAATACACTTTGAGATTATACAATACCATTTTTTTTTAATTTTAGTAGACAAGCTTCAAATTATTTTAGTATTTTATTTGTTAACAATTTATTCTAAATAAATAATGAGAGACAATTTTAAGACTATCGATAGTGACTAAAATAGTTTTTTAAATCGCCTCATATTTACTGTATATGTTGGATATTTTTTTTTACTTTTCAATAACTATATACAAGTACATACATATATATTTAAGCATTAAGATTGTATGTCACAATCGAACTCCAAAAGTGTTATTGTTGTGTTAACGCAAGGCAAATGTATAAAAGGTGGTAACAACCATGTACTCGAATATACATACTTATGTAAGTAAAAAATTTTATGTATTTTGTTTTTGCATTTGAATGGTGAAATTTAAGAAAAAGAACAAACAATCAGCTGATGAGACGACTCCACCTTCTATTAATTCGCTACCACCCGGCCTTAATTTACATAACTGAGAATTTCAGTGTTGATGTTAAATCAATTTAATAAAACTTGTAAAAATTAATTTCGCATGTTAAAGAAATTCGTTATCGATTGTCTAAGCATGTTTTCCTTTCTCTTGTTTATTGCATGTCATATACATATGTACATATGTATGTATGTAAGGACCAGCATTAAAGTCGGTTAAACTCAGCCGTTCTTATCTGCGCAACAGTCTTCAGAGTAAATATGGTTTTGGTTAAAATAAACTACCTATTGTTTAAATTGCTTAATAAAACATCAGTCTATCGCTATCCATTGTCTTTTCCTTGCCTATGCATTTTCTCTTGGCTTTCAATGCATGTTATTGCTTATTTAGTAAATTCGTAATTTAGTCATGATTCGTGGTATACGAGTATTACTAAAAAAAAAAAATTTTAATTTAAAAATTACTATTCAATTCACTAATTTAATTCGCTTTATATTTTCTCAGGTTGGGGTACGTCACGTTTCGAGAGTAATCGTCCAGTCTCTCTTCAGCCAGACTCTATAAGTTTCTCTCGCGTATCTGCGGAGAGTTCCAGCGAAAGTGAAGCTCAATCCATCTCTTCAGTATCTGGTGTGAAGGGAAGTAAAAGCAAAGAGGAGCGCCGCAGTGGCATGTTCCGAATATTTGGACGCAAGGGTGGCGATAAAGAAAAAGAGAAGGAAAAACGTCGCTCAAGTCAGGCGCCACAATAGTTGAATGGAAATTCATAAAATGCATACATACGAGTATATGCCATGCTAATTTAACGAGACGAACGAACCTTACCAAAGGCATATGTGTGTATGTACGTTTTGACATACATACAAACGTGCATATGTATGTATGTATCATATGTAACGTACGTAATTGCCTACAAATAGTAAACAAATGTACCAATTTGATGCGAAACTGCAAGCGACGGTGATTTGCAATAGAAACACTTGGAATATGGCTGAGTTAGCCTATTTGCCTGTGAAGAAGAAACAAATTATTTATTTTATAACTTTAACTTTTATGAAAATTATTCACGTTGTTATTTTATATACATACATACATATATATATACATACATATATGTATATATATATACATATTTATATATATACATAGGTATATACTCCATGCCTATTTACATACATACATATTTTCTAATTAATAAAACGTATTAAGTCAGCAAGTTTTCTATTCTCTTATTAAAAGTATGCAAAAAAAGTAAAGAAATAGTTGAAATAAGTACGAGTACATAAATATGTACATATATGGTAAACGTCGTATTGTACACTTGTTTCGTTTGATTTTCAACTAAGAAATAGAGCAAATTCCGAAAAATAAAATTTATATAAAGTGTTAAGTATAAAGTAAATTTATATGTTTTGCTTGTAAACGTTTAATTATTTGATTTAAGCCACTTTAATGTCGATTATTTATGTTTGAAAAATATATATATGAAAACGTACTGTAATTAAAATCAAAAGACGAGTTTTAATTTACGAGTTTTATTTGTTTGAATTGTCACTTAATGGCAAAATTTGGCATATATATACGTTTGTATATGCGACCAGTGGCAAATAGTTTTTTGTTAAGAAGCCAGAAAAAGTGGAAAGAGTATTATTTAGGGCCGTTTGCAACATCTCCGGTCTAAACGCTTAATCGGAACTAAAAGCGCCGGTTAGGAGCATCCGTTTCATTTGCCGTCAAAAAATGACCTGTAGTCGAATGGGTAGCAGTGCATGCTATAACTCGATATGCCGCCAAGGCAAGTAAAATCTTGATCATAGAAAAATTGTTTTCTAATAGCGGTCACCCCTCGGCAGGCAATGGCAAACCTCCGTGGGTATTTCTGCCATGAAAAAGCTTCTCATTAAATACATCTGCCGTTCGGAGTCGGCACAAATCTGAAGGTCCGTCCATTTATGGTTTAATATAAAGACGCGCACCACAAATGGTAAAGGAAGCTCAGCCAAACACTGCGCTATTTAGTGTAAGTGCCGAATTAATATTTGGTAGTTTCCCAAAATTACCAATATAAGAGAGATGAGCGCGAAGGTAGTCGGATGTAGTATATTTTCGAAAACTTAGATGGCAATGAGACAGGTTTTTTTTTAAGTTTAGTTTTTTCTGAAGCTCCAAATGATTGAAGGACTTCAAACTACATACATATTTTCTTTTTCTTGATCCGTTAAGAAATTCTATATCCTGATGGAATTTTGAAACATATTCTCGTCTAAAACTATGTAAAGTATTTTATGTATACACTCGATTTGTACAATAACATAACACTGAACATTTTTGATCGAACTAATAATTTATTTTAAGTAATCACATGACAGATGTAACTAGACCAAAGGTAAGGTAAAGTTTTGGGGATCAAATCACGCGTTCACTCATTACCACTCATTTCTTAGTCGCTTTTCGTGTTTGAATTATGGACTAATATTTTTAATATACAGGACAAATTTTTTTTCCATCTCAAACAGATTGCCATAAGGACCAAGAAGCTCTTTACATACAGATAAGATACAAATTTTAAGCAAAAGAAAATAAAATTCATAAAATTGTAACATCGCCGCCGCGGCAAAACTCCTTAAAAAAAATTAAATTGTTTGTCCAAAGTTCTACGATAAATAAATCAAATAACAACTTTAGAAAACAATTAGTGTTTCTGCAGATAGCGCATTTTATATCGGTAATTTTCAGCGGTTCTATGTACGAAAAAAATATTTGCTCTCCACATTATTTAGAGATATGTATTTTCCACCTTTCCTTCATTATTGCTATTCATCTTAGCGTTTAAAAGCTCTGATTTGTTTTAAAAATTCCTAATATCTTTTTTGGATTTCCATTTGCATAGGTTCTAGGAAACATACATATACATATATTTATATTTATTTGCTGGCTTTACCAGAACTGTTTTGCAAATCGGAAAATTAGCTCTTATGGTGAATATAATTGTATGTAGTTTTTTTGTGTTTTTTGTACGAGAAGGAAGCATCGAAAGTCATCGGTTTGTCTGTGTGGGACTTTACACGAACTATACCTCCTACCATCATTCACCGTTCCCCTCCCGGTAGTACCGTCAAGTATTTCGTCGTATGCTGTAGGTGAAATTATCTGATCTTACTACGGCAAGAAACAATGTAAGTACATAGGTATTTGCTCGCTTCGAAGAGCCGCGAATAAAGAAATCGGCTTATCGAATCAGCTAGGGCTTAACGCAGCCATTAACCTGGACATATCTACATGTACATATGTAGTATGTGTGTAGCAAATATAAATTTTCAATTACATTTTAAGCAAACTATGATTTCCTGTGCGCCACTTCACAACTTTCCTCGCCAAACGCACCAACGTAACCAACAGCTAATAGAAAAATTTGAATTTAATTAGCGACAATGCGACTCAGAGTCAATATTTATATAGTGTTCTTCCGAAACTTGCAATTTAATTGCAACTATGTACATACTAGTATATGCTTTGCATGTACTTTATCCATCTCAGATCGTTTTCCCCACGATAAGAACGGCTTTTGTTAAAACTTGCTAGATGTACGAGTATTTAACGGCAGCCACAATCGAATTTTTTAAAGTATTCTATATTCGGTTGACCAAGTTACATTTTGCACGCGCATAAAATGCAAATGGCCGTCCTTACGTTGTTTTTAGTTAAATTGTTTTTCCTGAGTCTAGTGCTGGGACAAGACGGGAATCTACTGCATTTGAACACCCAAAAAATAGACAACAATTCCACATTTTTGGATGTACATTTGAAGCTCTCCAACGAGTTGCTTCGTCGAGATTCAATCTCAAAGGATGCTGTAGCTAAGTGGCAAACCACAGGCAAACTACAGAAGGCCACGGGCGAATTGGAGGACATTTTGTGGAGCGCTATCGAGGGTAGCGAATGGCCACTTGCACTACATTTTATGACCCAATTCACGAACAACACACATAATTCCACAGTACATTATATTACCTTTAAAGTGTTATGGCGGAAATTGAGAGCAAATAAGCTACAATATGATCCCAAAAATGTCATAGATTTCTATTTGACAATGAAAAGCGTGACGCTGGATGAGCATAGCATACGCTGTCTGGTGCGGTTTCATTCACTTGAGTTGGAAATTCGCACTTATCTTATTGAACGCAGTGCCCAACTACTTGAGGGGGTATTACACCCCGCCAGTTATGACGGCATAAAACGCATCTGTAGCAACGATTTAAGTTATGCTGTGGTGCGAAAAGTTCTCAGCCAACTGGGCCAATTGGATGAAGATATTTTCGAAGAAGTTTTGAACGTGACATTCGACGCTGTCAATTTGTTGGAAAATAGTTACAATGTTTCAGATGCGCTCAACTGCTTGGGTTTGAATTCCAATCAACGTTTAATAGCGCATTTAACTTTTTTGCAAAGGCACCAAGATTTCCATTCCTTACTCTACAGCGATATTCAACAACTGCTAAACGAATGTGATATTAGTAAATTGCTGCCAAAATACTTAAAGCAAATCAGGGATTTCATGCCAGAATCGATGATGGCACTACACAATGCGAGTGCGGTTTGCATTCACAACTCTACTGGAAATTTTGGTTACCTCAGCGAGTGTGCCCAAACGACTTTGATGTGCACATATTCCAGTGGCTATAACTATCGTTCGGCTTTCGACGTGGAACGTCTTCTGGGCAACAAGTATATCTTTCATAGTACATTTTGGAAGCGCTATATAAAGTTGGAAAGCAATTATTCCAATGGGAACAGCTCTGTGCCACCAGCTTTCATAAAAAATGTGTATAGCTCAACGCCGCCAAGCGTGTGGCAAGCTGTATTTGTTGGCAACAACGTCGCTTTGGTGGATACCAGTATGCGACAATACTTGTGCGGCGGTAATGAAACCATGTGGAGCAAATCGGAGCACTATGCGTATACACGTCGTTCGGATGACTTTCAACTTTATCAAAATGAGTGCCTTTGGATGGTAGAAGACTGCAGTTATATAATGTGAAGAGTGATGGAGTAAATTTAATGCGATTAATTGATTTTTGCAAAATATTTTATTTAATGTGTCTTATATTTATGTACAATTGTTACGAAAAAATTCTTCAATCTGAAAAGTTGTTTATATACTTACATATGGGCTTATATGTATATACATATGTATGTATGTACAGATGTCCGTGCGTATCATTTGGACAATTAAGGCAATCTGTTTTCAATTCCTTTACTTTAAATTTTTTCAATGACCACTCAATTCAGTCAATAAAAACGATTTTCAAAATTGTAAACCCATTCCTCAGACGTTTTAAAAAAAATATTCGAGTATTAAGTTTTTTAGCACATTCAATTTTAGAAAAAAATGTGCAAGTTAAAATTGACCGCTGATTTTTAAAATTTTTTGTTTTTGGTTTTGCGTTTATTTTGCTTAGAAAAGTAAATTTGATTCACATGTTCTATAGAAACAAATAAGACGAAATAAATCTAAAAAATCATGGTTAAGTTGTACTTTCTTGTACTTGCATATTATTGTAGTAAAATTGGATGGGCCACAAAACTTTGAGAAAAAGTGTGAAATTTTATTGACATCTCTTTGAATTATTAAAAAAATTTTATAAACTTCCGCACTTCCGTTTATTTGAATTTAATAATACGAAAAAAAATTTAAATAAATTAAATGAAAATTTGTTGTCTAAATTTATCAAAATGGACCTCTGCTATTAAATTAAGCCTGGTGTACATGCATATGTATGTATGTACATCTATGATAAAATATGGGAAAATCTTAATTGATTTTTTTTTAAATATGCTTTTTGCCTTTTTAATAGTGGCTTATACTATACTTATACATACGTATGTACTTATGTATACATGAATGTTTCTGAAAATTATTATAAACAGCTTAACAGTTGTAGTTGTATCTTAAACATAAATAACATGCATTAAAAGATCATTTTGTTTTTTTAATTTATGCTTCAATTAGTAATCATTTAGGTTTTATTAGGTACAAATATCATTTTGTAAATATATGAAAAGTTAAGATTGAGAAAACAATTTTACAAACGTATATACATACATATATTTGTATAAGCGTACTATATAATTATCGACTATCGAATATAAAATGTATTCTGCCTAAATTTTTCTTTATATTTCACAATTTGTACGCTACCTTGGCGTAAAGTCCCAAGGTATACAAACAATACCATCCGTTAATACCGAGTAATAATGCGTAATATGTAAGTTCAATTCGCGAAAACGCAAATCGTTATATTTTAGTAGTTTAGTCATTGTTTCTATCATTTTGTCTGGAGTCACGGAGTCGTCTTTGGTCAAGGTCTGTAATTGTAATTGTTGTAAGCATTGCGCTTTCAATTGCCGCTCTACTGTCTTTTGAGTTTTATATTTGGCTGTGCGTTCCTTGGCTACATCCAAGTTTGTTGTAATGAAATCGATTAACATGAAGCCGGGACAGGTGGCTGGTGCTATTAATTGTCCAGTAGGATTCACCATTAGCGGACCAGCCTCCGATTCAATGACGATCTCATAGTCTTCAAGAGCGGATGGCCACGACTTTGGAAACTTATTAACAGTTAGGTAGTCTCCAAGTGTCGTCGTCACTTTTATCAAATGTGCTGCATATCCTCGGGCCTGCTGTTTAGGCATAAACTTCCTTCTTCCAATTTTTATGTTGCGTAGAACCTGGGAGAGTGTATTCTCATAGAGCGGAATTTTCTTTAAAAATTCGTCGTGTTGTGGAATGTTTTTAATGAAATCAAGCCAACTTGTAAGCACATCCCCCGTAAATAGCATTACGTGCCCCTCCAAGCTGACACCAGTGAATGGCGCAAAAACTAGAATACGATTTTTCAACGCCACCATTTCATCAGCATGCAGATCTGCCATGCGTTCCAGCGATTTCAAGCAACCGCGAAAATGTTCATAATTCCAACCGCAGTCATAACGAATATCTTTCAGATCTAGTCGCTTGATTAAAGCTTGTTGTAGTTTTTTTACCTCCTCTTTCAAGTCATCTAACTCAGCAGTGCGTAGTTTGGCTAATGCTGCATTCTTTTTAAACCAAGAATCCAATGTTTTATTTTGCTCTTCTTTAGTCTGAAATTATAAAGAAGTAAATTTATATGAAATAACTTAGTTTTCATTGCGCTCAATTAAATTTGTTGCAACCAAAACGAAGTAGTGAGCAAACATCTCGATCGGCCGTTTAAACTTGGTTTAAAAGACCAACATACAAAGTTCAACTTGCACTGAAAAACTGGACCTAGATGTACATTTGACAATAAAAACTTTCTATCCAAATGTAAATTTCTTGCATTAGAGATCTTATTGCCAAATAATTTCTGCAATCCTGTTCGAATCGAACAAAAATTCTAATTCTTGCATACTTTTAGGCTTTAGCTTTGTACTCAGAAATTGTAGAAAAACGTTGGAGAATTGTTCAAACATGCGTACACGAACACGAAAGGAGCTAATCGGCAGATAATCGAAACGAAAAAACAGCATGCTAAGCCATAAATGCTTTATGCCCATTTAGCTCTTAATGCATATCTACTGCTAAATGTAGATTTTAAAATATATTAAATTTACCTTATAAAAAGCACCTTCGAATTCAGAGAACTGTGAGCCATAGCTGAAATCGCTTCCTGTCTTAAAAGGACTTGTCGCTTTCGCGAATCCCGCTGCAGCAGCTGTTGCGCTCGTAGCTGCCGTTACGGGCATTGATTTAATGGTTTTGACATAATCCGTCGGTAGATTACATAGTTCCAACAGTCTCTGTACGACTAATTTTGGATCATTTGTACTTCGATCCAATATTACCTTAATAAGTTTGAAAGTATCCCGCGTGCTGGCCTTTCCATCTCGTATGTAAAATTGTAAAGTTTTTGGTTCATATAAAGCCTGATACTTTCGCTCATACAACGATTCCATATGTGCACTCAGAATTTTCAATGAATTTTCATTAACATTGCGCTGAACCGGATGTTGACCAAAGAAGTCAGGATGAACCGCAAAGTAAAATGGCCGCAATGCGTTTGTTAGTTCGGTACTTATGTGTCGCCAAAGGATGTGTGGCCATGTTGAGGGTGGTACCTGATGTTGACTTTTAACTACAACTGAATTCATACGGAACATTTTTGGCAACTACAAAATATTATATAAGTTGATAAGCACTGCACAGGTCAAAGGATATAATATCTCACTAACTTACAGTTAAAACGACACTCAAAACCGGTCACAACAACATTTGACACAAAATTTGTGATTTACTAACTGGATTACAATTTTGACGATAACAGGAAAATAAATTGTATTTTGGTGGAAAAAACTAAATCTAAAAATGTACAGAATCAAAACAGACGAACAGCTGATAAACAAAAATATACACACATGCATACACACTTATGACTGCCAAGTTTCTTCCTACGTTGATTTCCTTTCAATTTCTGTTATGCTAAAACTTTCCTGAGCTCTCACTTGCTCTAAGTTCCCAATTCAAGAGCGAGTTTTTAACTTCGCAAGACCCTTATTATTGCAAACATCGTTTGTTAGTGCTACTATTAAAATTATCATCTTAACCCCTTTTGGTGATATCGTTTTTGTTATTTGCAAAGAATTGCCAATGATATAATAAAAAAACTATGCATTTGAAGTTCCAATCTCCAATACTCTATCCCACCTGCGAGAAAGAAAAGTAATACGCAAGCGATAATATTACGCCGATGAAGAAGAGCAGTAATAAAAAAATTAACTCCCACGAGGGTTAAGCTTTGATTCAAGGCGAATTTATCAAGGTGGTGTTGAGGTGCCAGCTGGTTTCTTCGGATTGTTGTACTGAATGTCAAAGGGCTTTGTTCTGATTGGCGGGCGATATAAATCCCTTACAGAAATTTGACATTCAGTCCAGCAAAGCAAAAACAAAATACATGTACGCGTTTTAGTTATATACGCAAGATGTATCTATTACAGGTGATATCGAAAAAAAAGTGCTTCCTCCTATTCCAGTAGTCAGAAAACCTTATGTCAAACTATCATGTTGTCTTTGTTTATATCTTATTGTTTACAATTTTCGTTTGAGACAGGATTGTGTTTTGTGACTACGCGTTATTTTTGTGAAAATTTTTCTAAAAACTTTAATTTCTATTATGTGCGATATATGCGGAAAGCCTAAGAGGATGGGCGAATAATTTTTCGTCTTCCGCTTGTTGTGCGACGCAGAACTTAATGAAGTAAATCCATCGGCATTGCAAATGCTCCTTCAGTGTTATCACTGTTAGCACATATTGTTGAAGTTCACTAAAAATAGAAATATTGCTTTTAATTAGCAATATGTATGTACATTTTTATAGTTTTTACCATTTATAGTTGTTTCCATCGATTTAATTAGCTGTTTGTATCATGAAAACGTAACCAAAGCAAAGCGGCCGTTTCTGACATAAAGTGAAACAGTCGTCAAACGTGAAATTTTTTTGTTGCCTGATCAACACAACCTTAAATTATGGAGTCATGTATGTATATACGCTCCCTACCACCTTGTTAAATTTGCCTTGCTTTGTTTATTTTATATCGCTGACAAGTTTTTTTTGTTATGCTATTTAGCGTCCATTTTAACCATTAAGTATACATATAAAAAGCTAAATAATATTTATTAAATATCAATGTCGAACCAAATTAGAGGTATGGTACTTAATTACTCCTTTTTATTTTTTTTAAACCAAATTTTCCACAATTTTACATAAAGGGACTTGTGAGTTACTTTGTCCAGAGGCGGAAGCAAAACTGTAAGTGCAACGTTCATGTTTAAGTCAATAAAATTATTGAAATACATAAAAAATTACAGTCGAATAAAGGAAAGACTTTTACATTATTATGAACTGAAGAACGGGGAGAAACATGTACCTGGAGTGCTAGTAAAATCATTCTCTCGTTCGGCGGCTGGAGTAAAAGCACCTAGAGCAAAGGACTTGCGCACAGAACGATCTTTGCAAAAAGCTGTGGAATATTTATTAAAAGAGTAAGTTTCTAAATTATCCACTATTTTCAGATGTGTTTATTTTTTATTTTATAGCATAATCTTAGACAGGCGAAAGTCGTATAATTTTACTTATGATTTCGTATTTGACCGCTTACGTGCAATTCGACAAGAAGTGGTAATGCAAAACTACAATGAAAAGCAGACTTTGAAGTTACTCGAACCGATGGTGATGTTTTTGGCTTACAGTCGTTATAGGTAATAAATTATCGGCATGCACATTACAATTTAATTTGATGTATTTAAGACTTTGTGAGGAGCAAATAGAAAATTTCGATCCAAAAATCTGTAATCAGCATCTGCAAGAGTGTCTGAAACGTGTTCTATGTTGCTACGACGATATCCATGTAAGCGGTATGAACTTAAACGCGCTAAGTAGGCGCATTTTCGTTGAGGCGATTTATCTTACCTTTAATTTAGGAACGATAGAAGCGCTTAACCGCGCTCTTTCTTTACCAAAAGAAATAAGGTAAATATTTTTTTAACAGTTTTAAAGATATAAAATGAATACTAGTTTTGTTTCCAAATAAAAATCTCAGAAATAGTGATACGTACACTTCAGCTTATCAGATAGCTTTGAACTATTATCAAGGAAACTTTTACCGTGTGCTGGTAGGAATCCAGACTCTCCCACATATTTTATGTGCAATAGCAGCTTTGAAGCTACAAACGATAAGGCGGTGAGTGTTTTGTTTCGTAATGCAATTCCTTACTTTATTTTTCGTTTTTGTAGAAAATTATATATGATATTCGCTCATGCCTATACCAGTAAGCAATTGGTTGTTCCCGTCAGTTTCTTAAGCAACATAGTGTTACACGAACGCGTTGATGATTTATTAGCTGACTGTGATTACTATAATTTAAGAGTAAGCGGTGACAAGTTGAGCATACAGTGTCTTAAATCTGATTTTAATTCGAATATTACTGTGCTGAAGGAGAGGCACGAAAGTTTTATTGAGAAAAAGATTGAGAAGATATATCTGCCAGATGTAATGCTTCTAAATCGTCTTTAATACAGACTAAATAAACATACTTGTGTATATATGTAAATTATGCAAATAATTTTTATTTATTTAATAATGTGTTTTATAATGGAGTTTAAATAAAGATGGTGGGAATAAAAATACGAATGAAGGTAAAGTGTATACAACTATGAACTCGTATAACAGAATGTGTCCATATTAGTAATTTTGCATATTCGTATCATTTAAACTTTATAATGCATAACAAGATATATTCAAAGATATAAAATATATAAACCTTAATACAAAAGGCGAATCCAATTATTCCGCTTTGCCTAACAACTGTCAAGTGAACTAATACTTTTATATAGATATTAATGATTTACAAAAATAAAATTATTTGTTGTTTATTTGTAAATTTATTAGTTGTAGGTACGCACGACAGAAATAAGATTAAATTTGGAAATGTTTCCAATCCTATGAAAATTTTTCCTAATTGTTTTGTCTTCATAATAGGGTTTAGTGGCATGCAATCTCTCTATCATTTCAATACTGCACTTACTTTAGTTCTGTTCCCATTTCAAAACAATTATCATTACAATGAATTACAATTATTTTCATACTTTTATGAAAAAAGAACACTACGTCACGCCATAAGATATTGGCAGCAATTGCACCCAGTAATGCAACTGCTTCAGTTATAGGACTTTACTGCTTTGCTGTTCCACAATGCTGGAGATAGGCGTAATGCCAAATAAACTACCCGTAAACGATAAAAGCACCGAATAATTGAAGTACCAGAAAAGACAAAAAAGTATCGCAAATAACACATCTGTTAAAAGTGAAATTGTTATTAATTACTACGATTTTGATACTATCGAATTGGGAAAGTTAACTTACGAATTGTAACACGCTCCCATTTTTCGACCATATATAGCTCAGTGACCATGAGATATCGGAACCACCAATAGTTGCAGAAGTCAATTATGTTTTGAAGCATTTTAATCGCAGTGCGTTTAGGTCCTGAATCACTCAATATTCAAAGAAAAATTAAGAACACCAATAAATAATTATTAAGTGATAACACGAAAGTGCCAAAATTTGCCTGTTCTAGCGGCGATTTCTAAATGATGCTGCCAGCTATATATTTTCGAAATGCCATAATTCCTTTGATCGTGCGAAACTGAACTCTTAAAAAACTTCAGTTGCAAACTAAAAAAATTAAACCAATATAGTTTTTTGTATACTTAATAACAAATTCAATCTACATATGTATGTCTGCACAAATATTAATGTTTTGCTTTTGAAGCAATTTCATATTTTAAAGTTTTAAATCGATTTTCAACACTAGCGCAGCGAATTCGCTGCTGTCAGATGGTTTGGTGAAATTAGTAATCACTCCCAGACGCAAATTTGCCGAAAGTGATTACTGATTGGTGTTTTCCGTGCATCTGTTCCAAAAATTACAGAAACAATGGCCAGTGAACAAGTTAAAGAAGCCAAATTGAGCGAAAAGATTATTGGAGAATTCCAACAGCTCAGAAATGATCAACGAAACCTTGTAAACAATTTAAGTACTCTAGAGATGGATTTGAAAGAACACAAGTATGTATGACTTCATAACCTCACTTAGTTTACGATTGGAATATCCAATCAATTCAGTTTTCTGTAGTAATTATTTAATCTCTTTTAGAACTGTGATAGAAACTCTTAAAACAGTAGATCCTGATCGAAAATGTTTTCGACTGATTGGTGGAGTGTTAGCAGAACGCACTGTTAAGGATGTTCTCCCGCAGTTAATAGAAAACAAAGACTTTATTGAAAAAACGATTACACGCGTGAACGAAGATCTCACATCAAAAGGACAACAGATCAACAAGTTTAAAGAGCAACATAATATTAAGATACGAGGTGAACAGTTATCCAATGAAACACCAAAAAGTGAAGAGGAAGACAAAAAATTGGAGAATAGAAACGTTTTAGTGTCAAATTAATTTAATCTGTGGAAAATGATTGTATGAGGACGATACCTTCACATGCGGCGACTACTGAACTCTCGCCCACGAATAAGCACGGTGTGAGGCTCGCAATTATCAAAAAGCCATCGCAATTCGTTTCGATAATAATAATAAGAATGGCATTCATTAAAAACAAGTTTATAGCAATTTCCATATTTGACAGTTAAACTTGCTTCCTCAAATAATTTAAAATATGTACGGCTGGAAATAAACTTGCATTGATTAAAACTTTATTTATACTTTTTAAAACCAAATGTTTATCATTAATAATAATTAGGTTCATATCAAACAATAATAAATTATTTGTAAAATATTCAAAACAAATAAGGCTATTAAACAGAGAATATACTTATTATAAAAAACCCATGTTCCAAAAAAAAATTACTAAAACTAAAAAAATGTTCAAAGTAAGAGGTGTTAAAATGGACGATTGCCATGATTGTCCTTTATAACAAAACATTTCACTTCATACTGCTAGCAGTACTTAATATATTCAAAAATAGTTCGTATTTAATAATAAAATAAAAATGTGAATCTAAAAAAACTTATTGCCCTAACTGCGTTTAAAACTACGTTTGCCTCCTTGTTTACTCCAAAGTTTAACATTCGTGATTGTTATATCATGTGAGACGGCCTTGCACATATCATAAACTGTCAATGCCGCCAATGTGACAGCAGTCAGTGCTTCCATTTCCACACCAGTCTGCCCTGTGCACCTTACTCGAGCAGATATTTCTACACTATTCATTTCCAGATTTAACTTCGCTTCCACTTTAACTGAATTTAATGTAATGTTGTGACAAAGCGGTATTAATTCTGAGGTTTTTTTGGCGCCCATTATCCCAGCCAGTTGGGCCACATTAAGTACATCACCTTTATTCATGTTGTTCTTGCGTATAAGCTCTGTAATAGTTGGCCCTACTAATACTGTGGCACATGCACTAGCTTCTCGTTGGCTACATTGTTTTTCTGTGACATCTACCATTTGAGCTTTTCCAGCCTTGTCCACATGAGTTAAATTAGTATCGTTATTGCCTTTAGGAGGATGACGGTTTGAGTTCGTTCTACACAGTCCCCGTTTTTGTACGCAATATTTTGTTGCTGATTGTGCGCGAAGTATATTAGTAATAAGAGGTAATGTGCCTTGCAAGGAAATGTACTTATTTCCGTTTTGATATATCCGTTGCTGATTCATTTCATTTTCAAAGACTTGACGATATTTGGGATGAATTCGTTTTGTGCCAATATCAGTATGAATGAAACATTCTACAAAAGAGTAGTGAATGAAAAGTTCAGATGAAAAATAAGCAAAGTCTCGGTGAGTAGAAGATATTCTGAATCGCTAGTTAAATTTATTTTAAGACAAACCTTTCTCGTGTTTTCGTTGGTATGTGAGTTTATATTTTTGTAATGATATAAAACTATCCACCAATAAGTATCATTGGACGATTTTCCATTTGTGACAAATTCAACATGCCTGCAAATATGCAAATAAAATGGATTAATCACCCAATGATTATGTATATATGTAGATACTACTTATGTACAAATGTATGTATATACATATTTACATATAGACGAGCAAAAATCGAAATATTTAAATGAGATCGGACAATTACTTAGTTTATAACATGCAGTAGCTCAAAGTTATAATGGACAATTTTTTTTTATTTTCGTTTTTTAAATCTTTTAATTTGACATGCGTATATAAAATTAAAATATATAATAAATATACTTATGTAAATAAGAGGTTAGTAAAAAACTCGGAATTTAATCCCAAAGTAATAATGGTCGAGTGGGTAGTGGTGCGTGCTATAACTCGATATACCGCTGAGTTCGATGTTCGAATCTTGGTCAGGGTAAGTAAAATCTAAATCATAGAAAAAGGGTTTTTTCTAATAGCGGTCACCGCTCGGCAGGCAATGGCAAAACTCCGAGGGTATTTCTGACATGAAAAAGCTTCTCATAAAATACATCTGCCGTTCGGAGTCGGCACAAAATTGAAGGTCCTTCATTTGTGGTATAAAGAAAAACGCACACCACAAATGGTAGAAGATCGGCCAAACACTGAGCTACATAGTGTTAGCGGCCAAATAATTATTATTATTAGTAATGGAACACTATATGGCAAGTCTTATTTTGAAATGCGAAAATCGCAATTAATTTCCATTTATTTTTATTTAAGTTTATTTTAGCTCTGTTTTATGAATATAATAAGTAAGATGGGACAGCGCGAAACTATAGATTTTCAAAAATGGCAAAATCTTACCGAGATATTAGTGAGATTGTGAATAGAGCTCCAACAACAGTTTTAAATATAGCAAAAAGGTACAAAAAACATCGGACTTGGGTAACAGAACTAGCCCAGTAAAAACAATACTTTTTCCGGTCGAATGATCGATGGCAGGTGGTACAATTTAAGAAAAAACCCCATATTAGCGCCCCAAATTTAGCAGACTTTGCCGAGTACTATTCCGGAAAAAAATCGGATGCAAAATCTTTAAGAAGTATCCTGCACTAAAACAACAACAACGGAAGAGCGACTAGAAAAAAACCTTTCGTAAGCGAGGCCAACATACAAAAGAGAACCAATATTATTTCTTCCTTTTTTAGACATTAAAAGGAATGCAAAGAAAAGTTCTCGAAAATGGATCATTGGACAGGATTTTATATTTTACAAGGATAACGACCCAAAGCATAAGCCTCATGTTGTGCGTAGTTGTCTGATGTACAATCGTTCTCATGTGAATAATCGTCAGATTAGGAAAATACCGTTATTGATACTAGCCATGGAGGAAGAGTTAAAGAATATACCAACTTCATTTTGGCGAAAATTTGAGGAATTCATGCTAAACCGCTTGAAAGCTGCTTTACAACAAAACCAACCAAATATTACATACCAATTCTTATTTTTTTCTTTAAATTACTGGTATCCAAGAACGATAAAATATTTTTTAAATCGTGACTGGTATCCACTAACAAGTGTTCCATGATTACTTTGAGACAGAATTTCTTGTTATTATAGTAATTTTATCCTTAGTAAGGATAAAATATGTATTCATGCATTTGAAGTACACTTTTAAAATTCAATTTCAATATAGTCGTACTTTTCTTTGTACTGTTCCATTACAACTTTAAGACACTGTATGTAAGTTTTTACTTTGATTTACGCACTTCTGTGTCTTGTTATAAAACATTAAAGAGAACACATTTTAAAAAGTGTACCAACTGCAAAAGATGTTCTATTCCCGAAAGTGGTCAATCATTCATATGCACTTACCCGCATGCTGTTTTTTCTTCCGACTGACAGCTGCTCCAATTAAAGCAACCAGATCGTCTTTGGAGATATTGGCGCGTATAGCGTCGCGCAATGAATATTCTTTATTCCCAAACAAACAAACTTTAATGTTTCCGTCGGCAGTGAGTCTTAAACGATTGCAGGAGCCGCAGAAATGTTCCGTCATAGATGTGATAAAGCCTACTTGTCCTTTGAAGCCAGGCACACAGTAAGCTTTTGAGGTGTCATTTGGACCATTTGGTAAAGCGTTAAAATCAGGCCATCGTTTTTGTATTATCTCCAAAGTCTCTCTGTAATAAGAATCCTTAAAATTAAACATGTGTGAATGGCTGTGTACATTCATATGTAAATATTTATGCACATACACCATAGACCGTATCAAAAAAAAAAAAAACAACAACAACCATCCGTCAGATAAGTAAGCAGCTAACCGTCGGTAATTTTAACCGAAGATGCTTAAAACGGCCCTTATTATGATGTTATGATGTTATTTAAAGGCTCGTGGAGAGCAAGTGCCTGTGTGTGGCTTGATGGCAGCCCAGCAAAAATAAGTTGTGCTCCATTATTGGAAGCACGCAAGCCTCATTGTGAAGTTGACACAAGTTCTACCAGCGAGCGACTTGAGAACCAGTCTGCCGACATATAATACAGTTAAAAACGGCCGCCGCACTTAATAGGAGAACTCAAGTTTCATCCAGTGAAGAAACGAGCAAGCTCATCCTGTTTAGGTCGACCAAAACCATTGCATACAAGTATAAGTTGGTACGTTCTAATGTACATATATATCAAGGATGCATTTTAACGTTAAATTTAACCGTTCCGAAATGTTTTCTCTTGTTTCGGTTGAAGCATTTCAAAATATTATCGTTAAAGCAATTATCATAATAAATTTCATTACGTTTTTAACCGAAACGAAATGCTGGCGTTAACGTTAAAACGTTAAGAAAAACGCTGGAGATTCACTCGTCGCAAACAGAAGCGCAAATAGGCGCAAACAGAAGTACTGTATACTTTTAGGCACATTAAAATTAACGAAAACGGATATTTTATAACGTTGCAACATTAACGATTTGATTTCGTTTTGATAACATGGCGCCGAAACGCAACAAACTCATTTCGTTAAGTTAATTTTGCTCGTTAACAAAACAAAATGGTATCGTTTCGTTTGTTAAGCAGCCCTGGTATATATGTACATATGTACTTACATATATATTACGTATTTTGGTATTTTTTACGATTTTTTTATTATATGTACGTACTTATATGAGACTAATCGATCTGTTTGCCATTTATTGCCAGTAAACGGCATATACTCTATGAATCGGACATCTACGGCACGATCTTTGGTGAACTCGACAAAATCACAAATTTCATCCTCGTTGAAATTACGCATAAGTACACAGTTTAATTTTGGCTTATAGCCCAATTGTACTGCCAAGTCAATCCCAGCTATCACTCGTTCCCAACCCTTTCGTCTTGTAATTTCTTCGAAACGACTCGGACGCAAGGTGTCCAAACTAATATTTACCGCATCCAGTCCAGCACGTTGCATTGGCAATAATAGACGAGTTAATACCAGTCCATTAGTCGTTATGCCCACGTGTTCAAGGTTTGGAATGGATTTCATTTTTGCTGAAATTAAATAAATAAAAAAACGTTAAAAGTCGAGATCTCTAACTAGTGGACCTAATTTGTTTGACTTACCAATAATATCCACTATATCTCTTCGCACTGTGGGTTCACCGCCAGTTAAACGAATTTTGCGTATTCCCTGCTCAACGAAAATTCTCGCCAAATAGAGTACTTCTTCGGTTTTTAAAAGATTCGGTTTGGGTTGTAATTGAACACCCTCAGCTGGCATACAGTACTGACCTAAATATACATATGTACATATAGAGTATAGAGAGTTAATGCCCTATAGAACTTGAAGGGTGATCATCCAGCGCGTTAAAGATGTTTACTCGCTTTTCATGATTTTGAAGCAATAAGTGGGATTTTTGACTCCTTTTAGAGCACCTAAGCAAAGGTATAGTTCTGAAATAATTTAGGTTTAGAAGTAATCATAAACCGAATCGTGCTCACAATACTAGAAATACTCTGAAAACAATCAGTTTTTGCTCTCCTGAAATGAATGTTACTTAAAACAGATAATAATAATAATTAGGTGCGTACTTTTACGCGTCTGTAAGTTCGAAGATCGATTCTCAGTTAGGGCAAGCAAAATCTAAAATCAAAGAAAAATTGGTTCCAACAGCGGTAGCCCCTCGGCAGGCAATAGTAAATCTCAGAGGGTTTTTCTGACATGAAAAGGTTCTCATAAAACACATGTACATATGTTATATAACTGCTTTTTGATGGCGTAGCGATGATTTACCATTCAATTACTATGTATTAACCTTTCATCACTCAAAAATTCAACAACCGTGAAAAACGGCTTTAAAATTTTTAAGTTACATATGTACATATGTACATACATAGTATACTCCTATAGTAAAAATTTTGAGTTTGTGATAATATTTGCAAACTATCACGAAATATTTGCAAATTAGGGGAAATCGAAAGAGCGAAATGACATTTCGTTTTGAGAAGTTTCAAATTTGTATTTGTTATTTGTAATCACAGAAGTGCAAGGCACAATCGTATATTCGCAAGGAAGAACATCCAGAACAAACGCGCGATGATCACAGGTTCTATTAGGAAACAATGATGACTTATCAAAAAAAAAAGCATTTCGCATACTTAGCAATATATGTACATATGTATATACATACATATGTATAACTGATGTGCAATTCGCCGATAATATGTTATCTTATCTACATATGTAAGTTCAATTTTAATTGATAATCAGTTGAAAAGACTTAGTTGACATACATACATACATATGTACATATGTATACAAATTTCTTCAATTGTACGAGCGAATGCATACATACATATGTACATATACGCACATACATAAGACGAGAACATACTGTTTTCGGCATGGTTTCAGAACCATTTACATACATACATACTACATACATATGTATGTAATTTTTTTTATTTGTTCTTTCGTACTCACATCGTAAATTGCAACGTTCGGTCAATGAAATCCGGAGATAGGTGTGGTGGCGTCCAAAGGAGTCCGTTAATGGTTGTAGGCTTATCGGCTTAACCATTGACTAAAAGAAATTACACTATTATCAAAGAAAGTACACAGAAGAATTGTATGGGAGCAGTATATTATATTTATTCCATATTAATAATTTTGACTGCTATAATATAGTTAGTCCAGTCATTTGGTTGAAAAAATAGAGGTTACCTGGTGAGTTTTCCGGGAGTTTTGAAAATTGGCAATTTTATAGATTTTGATGTGCTCTATCCGAATTTCCACTTTGCCACCTCGTATCTTTGCTGCCTGAAAGGGGTTTTTTGATAATAACACCTTTCCGACGCATAATTGTAGAGCAAATTTCCTACAATTTATGTCATAACCTTTTTTTTCCTAAAATCAATAGTTTCGACGTACGAGCGCCGTAAACCATTATGCATCGACGCTAAAGCGTAATATTTTATTTAAACTGCTCATATTTGTGAATTGTAATATATAAAAATTATATTACGGTTAAATATTGTACTGTAGATTGAAAACTCGACTTACTATGGTATTTCTCCGCAGGTATAAAGGAATGCTCAATAGAAATATTTAGTCTAAGTCATCAGTACATTTTATCATTTCACAGTGTATTTTGCATTTATAGAGCCATGGCTTCTAACGATGTTAACCGTTTTATTTGTGATGGTATGTATATAGCAAGAAAGTGAAGTTATTAAAGTGAAGGAAAAAGGATTGAAAACTTTCCGTAAGTCAAGTGTTAAACGAAAAGAAAATAAATACAAACTTTTGTTGGGCGAACAAAAACCCGCCTCATTGGAATTTTGAAGTCAAAATTTTAATAATTAATACCGCAATAAGCGTTTCTTCGGCATTTGATTTTGTAGTAATTGTCGGTGAAGATGTAGATCTCCTCGTTCTTCTGACGGCGCTATCAACGCATCCAAACATATACATACATCCTCAAACCAGGAAAAGGAAAAATTTCACGACAAATACAATAATATGGGTATTCATCTAAACGCGCAAATGCCTCGCAACTGCGTAAGTAAGTATAAAAGATAAAACAGTCGCAAATCATATTTTATTTTTGCGTGCCTTTAGTGGTTGTGATAGCACATCAGTATTATTTTATCAAGGAAAAATTAAATTTATTAAAGTACTCCGAAAAAACCCTAATTTAAACGAGGTTATCGAAGTTTTTAAAAATCCAAATGCTGATCCAGAAGTCATTGCTAAAGCTAACGTTTCCTCAACGAATTATACAGTTACAGTGATGTGAAAAGTCGTAAAAGTATATTTTTAAATAATTATAGATATGCATGCTTTACAGCATCAGCATATAAAAGTAAATTTAATATGGCGTCGCTACCACTAACAGAAGCAGTAGCACGACAATCTTCGTTTCGAACTTATCACCAGGTTCAGCAGTGATATGGGAACGAACAAAATGTAGAACAATGGTTATGGAAAAAAGACAAGACCGGGCTTGCTGAAACTTATTTCTTGCAAAAGCAAGAAAGGTTGTCACCACGAACTGTGGTGGTTCTTGTGTTAATTTAGAATTTCCATCACAAGATAGCAGTAAATAAGTAGAAACGGACTATATTCTCGAGCAAATAAACGACGAAATCGAGAACGAAGAGGACCGCGATGAAACTGGTGATCTCATCGCCGATGATGCAGAAGAAACTTCCGTCTTTGATATTTTAATCAGTGCTAAAGACGACGAAAGCACAACAAATGGTCCGTCAACAACAATGAAGCGAAGGAAATTTAACTAAATTTGGAAATAGTGAGTCAGATGTGGATTAGGGCGATAAAAAAACGCGCCGGCTTTTCTACCTCATGGTGGTGGGGAAATGAGTACTTCTGCGTGTGTTGAACTACACTTTACGGTTATGACATAAATTGTAGGAAATTTTTTTCTACAATTATTTTGTATAGATATGTTTTTCCTGTAAAATGCGTCGGAAAGGAGTTATTATCAAAAAACTGCTTTAAGTCCATTTTCCCATATAGCGGCGCGAGCGGCAAAGATACGAGGTGGCAAAGTTAAAATTCGGAAAGAGCACGTCAAAATCTATAAAATAGCCAATTTTCAAAACTCCCGGAAAACTTTCCAAGTAAAAATACCCAATGACTACTAAATAGTCCTAATAATAACTAATATTTGTGTGAAATTTCAAATCTTTAAAGAAATAACTAAACAATCGGTTGTATGGGAGCCATATGTTTTATTTCTCTGATCTTCATGCTTTTCATTGGTAAAATATTTCTCATAATAACTATTATTTGTGCAAAATTTCAAGACTTTAGCTGCTTAAATGGGGGGGTTTTCGCGCTTAATGAAGTAACTAAACTATCGGTTGTATGGGAGATATATATTATATTTCTTTGATCTATATGCTTATATAAAGCTAATAAAAGCAGACCATCTTGCAAAATTTGAAGCTTTTTGTAGCTTAAATGAAGAAGTTATAGTGCAAAATATAATATCTGAACGATTGGCTCCTATAAACGTTACAGTCGTCCGATCTAGCCGATTCCGACAAATGTCTAATAAATTATTAAAAGACACCTGACTGGCAAGTTTCATTTAAATAGCTCAAAAACTGAGAGCCTAGTTTGTGTTCAAACGGACGGACAGAGAGGCGGACATGGCTAAATCGACGCAGCTCTTCATCTTGATCATTTCGGTATTCTTTTTGATGGGTCTAACTATTTTCCATCTTGTTGTGTCCTTGCACGCGTATATTAATTCCTCAGATAATATAAATTAGGTTAATTACATTTATTATTTATTTTACATTAGACTTATTCTTAAAATACAAAATTATTGTGTTGCGGCTGTCCTATTATCAACTTGTTGATTGGTTTTGGATATAATCCAATATCCAACACATCTGGTACTTAGAAATATCGCACCAAACTTAATATACCATTTCCATTAAAGGCATAAAATGTGTATTCACAAAATATTAGTGAGTTTTCCTAAAGAAAAACTACCTACCGCTCTGACCATAGATAACAGAGTTATGTATCATATTATCTATGGATCTGACGTTCGAATGGAAATACCTCGCTTCATTTGAAAACCATGAACCAATTACTACAGATCACGCAATCACGCCCATTGTGTATAACAACAGTTGTCAGTTGCTTTTGACAGGATACCTAAGATGGCGTTTGACAGGGTACCTAAGCTGGCCGCCAATATGTCGACAATTACGAATGGCCCGAAGTTTGAAAAAGCTGATCTGAAAATATTTTTGGGGGGGGTTTCAATTTTTTAGGATATTTTACATATTTTGAGATATTCGATTAATATCCATTAAAAACATAGAAATAATAATATAGGGTAAAATGTTGAATGCATTTTTATAAAGCCATCGATAGGCTATGATATAATTTGAATCAGTAGAATCATAAAACGTCAGGGGTTTAAAGTGCTTCATCGATTCTCCTCTTTTTCTTTGCCAAAATATCTAGGTCACTAGTAACCTCAATATCTCGAGATACGTCTTCAATCTCCGTAAAATAGAAAAAGACCGTTCACTCGGAGCCACGGTGACTGGCAACGTAACACTGATTTGAAAAATTCGGTAAATGTGTTTGTAAAATTGCATATTACGAATGCGGTTTGATAAGTCATAAACTTTTAGAATAAAATATACTTTTCGGCAAAAAATCATTTCTTTGTATTCCAGTTACTGGGTAATAATTTTTAATTTTTTTGTCTAGAGTGAGTTTTTGTGTGTGCTACGAATTTGAAAACACGGTTGAAATTTTCTGAGACTACCGATTTTTTGGGGGGAATCCAGACACCCAGAACCCCTCCCCTGTATCCGTCCCTGCATTCGGGTAAAATATACGAGGAACGCCAGGGTTGCGAATTTACTTTGCAAAAACAGGTGATCTCAGCTGTTCCAAATTTTGACGTTAATCGAAAAGAATCCCACTTGTTATTATACACAATGATCACGCCACCGTGTGGGTATTTGCTATCGATTTTGATAAAAAAATGAGTGACGTAGCGCTTTTGAAATTTTTCGTTTTGTTTACACTTCATTCTTTGTTTTCATAATCGTTAATCGTGGCGATTTGTTTGCAATTGGTCGCGTGCAAAACAGTTTTTTTTTGCGAAAACCAAATTCCATAAACACTTTTTGCTAATTTTCAATAAATTTTTCTCAATAAATTTTGTTATAATTACAATGATTCATTACACTCAATCACAGCATTTTTTCGGTGTTCTTGTTTTGTTATCCTCTGCAACAATGTATTAATTGATTAACATTTGTACAAACAAAAATTTGTTTTTGCTAAATTCTAATTATCTATTTAAATACCTACTTACATATATCTCTTTATACAGATCTACAAACTAATATAAACATATGTATGTATATGTGTGTATTTATGGTACATGTGTTAACTGCATTATTTCTATTTACTAACCCCTTTGGTATCTCGCGACACATCGCTGGGAGTAGGTATAGTGTTGATAGTAGCCAAGTTATCTCTCGCTCCGACTATTGCTGATGTTGCTTTTGACTTTCCGTCGGAGGGTTGACGCTTTGACTCAGTGGCAGCTGTTGCATTGCTCGTATACTTAATGCAAGCACTTGTTCCAGTATAAAATGAAGTGGTTACTGAAGCCACGTTTTTCGCAAAATTTACCGACTTCAATATTGAATTCATGATAGATAACTATGAAAATGTCTATAGTTCTTTCAACGTACTAATTTCAATATCCGCTAAGGTTTGCCATGTGTTATGGTACATAAGTGTTTATTTTTTTGATTTTTGCTTTTTTTCAATTAAATTATAATATACTATGTATTATTGTACATAGCTTTTTACACAATCATCAGAATTTACCTGATTTTTATTTTCAAAAATTAACAACAACGATGATAATAGGTTATTTGGTATTGTTTTTACTGGACAACGTTTCGTTTGTTGGTAAGCAACCACATAGCCGGAGCTCTAAATAAATACTAACAATAGGAAAGTGCCGCGAACGGCTTTTTGCAATTTTTTAATCAACAAAAACGTCAACATAAGTATACTTAATAGCTATCCGATAGCAGATCGCTGCAGTGTAGAGCCAATGAATGCTCTACTTGCTTCTCTTGCACTTAAAAGTCTGTCTCAATTTTATTCCATTTCAGATGACGTAACACCACTTATTTCTCTGCCTTAAATAATAACAATGAGTTTTATTTTTACGAGAGTGATTATGTATACATATGTATATACATACATACATATCCTCGTGTTAATATAGTAGTTCCCAGAGCTTTTCATGTTTTTAGTACCATTTACTATGCCATTTGAGAGACTACAATTTTACGCTAGTGAAAAATACAAATGCGTTAGTATACATTCCCTGTCGGAAATCAAAGTACTTTAAAAGCAATTTAAAAAGTACTCTTGTTCTAACCACAAGTGGTTTAAATTCATTATATTTTCTTGTCATGAACTAACTTTTTTAACATGGCGATGTCCTAGGAGTAAGTCAATTATCCGACTCTGCATTTGATTTCAACCAGTTTTAAATATATGTATTTGAAATAAAGAAATGTATTTATTTCCAGCTACTTTGAAACTGCTGTTTTTACATCTATTTTTAACTCGATATGTTTTTAAACTTCTTTATTTTATACCTACTCTTTTCTAACTTTTTAAAAACGCATTTTAGTTAAGTTTTTTTTTTAAATATATGTATTTACATATGTATTTTTGTTTAAACAAAGCAGAAATTCAGTTCATTTTTAACGTAAGTTTACACGTTTTAAATAAAATTTAATTTAGTTTCTTCTGCATACATACTTCGTAAAAACATTATTTTTTTACCGCCTGAATGGCCTTGCGAGTAACTTCCTCGGTGTTCGATACAAAAGGCATCCATGTATCTTAAAAATGATAAAGAAAAAATTAAAATATTTTAAGAATAACGCATTTTATAGGCCCGCCGACTCTCTTACCTTTCGAAAGCGGCTAGAAATTAGCAAATTAGTAAAAGCTTTTAATCTTTTTTCCCGTGAGTTTAAGGTTGAAATTCATTACAACGTCATTGGACAATAGAGCGAAAACCATCTCTTTAGGTTTTCCTTTCATTAGGCACTTTATTCCATTAAGCTATATGTAGAATATATGGGAAAAAGCTTTAGATAAATATTTAGAATTTTATGAATATATTAGCTTCTCACGTAAATTGTTTTGTTTTCTTCGTAAATATTTTCGACAAGGGCTGTAATTTCCTAATTGGAAATTGTAAGTGAATGACACCTTCTGCTGTCGGATGAGAGTTTTTATGAGTACAGTGTATATACTATACACATATGTTTCTCTTCACTACAAAAGTTTTTAAATTATTTTGTATTACGCTCATATAAATATACGAGTACGAAGAATTAAAGACTCGCACGCTGCATTTGTTTCATAGCAGTTAATTTCCAACTACTTTAAAATTGGTTAATTTTTCAGCCTGTCTGCTTTTTTCCGACAGGGTTTGCATATAGGTATGTATGTATGTATGTATATGTACATACATATGTATATGTTATCATCATTAAAGTGCTCAAAATAAATTATAAAGAGACATTTTTTCAGTGCTCGGTTAAATATGACTGTGGATTAAATTAATGGAAATACTCAAGCCAGCTGGTTTAAACTTATGGGCGATGATCATAGCCAAGTTAAAGTCCGCTTTAAAGTTAGTAGCAGTTTTTTGACATTCATGAGAAATCTATCAAAAAAAAGTTGGTACTAACTTTAGAGCCGACTTTAACTAGATTATAAGAGTGTTCGCGATGCTAATAATCGTTACGAATTTTTACGAAATATCACGATTTTTGTCTAATCGCGTTCGCGGTGTTCAAAAAATTGCAAGGAAGTGGAAAATTAAGCGCAAAATGTCATTTCATTTTGAGGGGAAGTTGGAAATTGTTGCAGGACAAATTTTACCCAGCCTAGAACAGCTGAATAGAATTTAGATAAATACGAAATTTTTGTTAAAGCGTTTTAAAGGTCAAAATTATAAAATATGAGTGATAAACATGCAAGATGGAGATAAATTTTCGTTTAGTTAAGTTTCGTTAATAAAATTTGTCAGGAAATTTAATTAATGCAATGTTTTTTTCATTCTGTTCGTTGAACTTGCACGTTTCTGCAAATTTTGCGTTCGCGTAAAAATTTGCTAGCATCTCTCTTTAATAGAGAATACTCCAAAATTCTGAGAAATTTCGTTGCTGGATAACTCTTGCTGGACTTTTACACGAACAGACCTTATGATTATGGCTCTATCAGAGAACGTTTTTCACGCGAATTTCAGTGTGAGTTGTCAAAATCCAACAAAATGTCTTGTAGAGTCTCACCAGAGAACGTATAAGAAATGAGAAGGAGCAAAATTACTTCTGCTTTTATTGTGAATAAAATTTGCGATTCTCTGGTCTGATCAAACGTTTTTAAAAAAAATTTAAAATTCTGTATAAGCAGTTTTTTAACTTGACTAATCTAATCTCAAAAAAAGTTCTCCTGTTTTTGTAACACTGTCCAATTTTCAAAATTGCTCTGAGGCTGGAAAAAATATTTTTATTTAATTTCTCAAAAACAATCATAATTTTGACATAAAAGTACAAAAAATAATGAATTTACCCAGCGGTTAACTTTAACTTTGAATAACTTTTGAAAGAGTAAGTTTATCGAAAAATTGTAGGAGATGCTTTCTAAATGAAAGGCAAGGTCGACATCTGCGATTTTCTTTAAAATTGGTATAATTGTGTCTAGAATGGTGTGATAAAAAAAATGTATTAAAATTTTTAATATTTACGATTTTATTAGGATTTGCATAACTTTAATATTCACTTTTTACAAGTTAAAAAATCGGCTGAAGTATTAGTTTTAACAAAAAAATTTGTTTAGCATAAATTCTTTGAAAATTATTTTTAATAAAAAATTTGCAAAAATTAAATAATTTTTTAATATATTAATTATTATTTTTAATTAAAAACTATGAAGGAGACCACCGATTTTCTTTTTCAAAAAATACTTATAACCTTTAAAGTGTCCTTAAAACGATAGACACATTTAAAAGACGTGTTATTTCTTGTTTTCGAGTAATAAATTTTTAAATTACGTTTCTTATACAAACCCCTCTACGGTTTATAGTATACTATTTAAATAACAATATCATTAAGAAGCAATGTTTCTCACATTTTTTTATTCATATTTCGTTTTTATTTAATTCATTTTATTGCACAGATTTAATAATATTGCATATCTTACTAGTTACATATGATTGATCTGAATTAAATTTATTACATTACATTATTGTATTCATCATTATCATCAAAAAAAAATTTCTGGCGAATAAATTTCTTTTGGACAAGTTTTTGCATCAGAACAATAATTTTCATCTAACGGACTTTCAACCACACAATCACTGACTTTTTTTGGATAGTACCGCATCTCTTTGTAATGTTCATATTGTAGAAAAGGCACAAATATTCTCCCAATCTCGGAAATTTATGTACATACATACATATATAACAATGGTGGCCGCTGTGGTCACCCCTCGGCAGGCAATGGCAAACCTCCGAGGGTATTTCTGCCAAGAAAAAGCTTCTCATTAAATACATCTGCCGTTCGGAGTCGGCACAAAACTGTAGGTCCCTCCATTTGTGGTATAATATAAAGACGCTCATGACAAATGGTAGGAGAAGCTCGGCCAAACACTGAGCCATGTATATAGTGTAAGCGCCAAAATTATATTATATATACATACATATGTACATATATAACTATCCCGGAGTAGATTTAGCAACAATTTTTGTTATCCAATTGTGATTAGGCAAATTGAACGGATTACAACAAAATTTTTTATTCGCCACATTTTCAAATTGTAAGAGACAAAACAAAAATTATTAATTTTTCACACAGCTGTGAAATCTCAAAGATGCGCGTTTTCTGAAGTAAATCGAAGAGTCACTAAAAGAAGCCAATATATCAAACATTGATAGAAAAATATGAAAAATTATCAAGGGCGGCATTGCTCAATCCCGCTAGAAAGAAATGCAATATTATTAAATGAGAGAAACATTGCTTTTTAATGATATTGTCATTTAAATATGCTGTAAACCGTAGAGGGGTTTGTAAAAGAAACTTAATTTGATTGCAGCACAGAGAGGAACCCGCCACAAAATATTAAAAAATGTATTACTCGAAAACAAAACACTTGAAAGATTATATGTATTTTTTTTAAGAAAATCGGTGGTCTCCTTTATAGAATTAAATTAAAAAATAATTAATATATTAAAAAAATAATTTAATTTTTTCAAAGAATTTATGCTAAATACATTTTTTTGTTAAAACTAATACTTTAGACGATTTTTTAACTTGAAAAAGTGTGTCAAAATTATGCAAATCTTAATAAAATCGCAAAAATTAAAAATTGTAATAAAACTTTTTTATCACATTATTCTAGACACAAGGTATTACAATTATACCAATTTTGAGAAAATCGCAGATGTCGACCTTGCCTTTCATTTGCAATGCCTCAGTAGTCTGTTTTTGTAGAGCGTTTAATTCTGTTCATGAGATTATCATGGCTGCAAGAAAACCAATTCAAGAAAGAAAATAGTGTTTGCAAAAAGTGCCAAATTCCTAAGGTAAAGTTTAATATGAATATTAAGGGCTCATAATGGTCCTATATTTTTTTTCAGACGATAAACTAAAAACTTGGAGAGCGTCGTAAGAGAAATAATCAACTTCGTAAATAACGGACACCCTAATACACATGTATGTATGTACATATGTATGTATATACAAGTACATACATACATAATATTTATATTAGTGTCCGAAAATTTTCAAATGTTTTTCTTTTCTCGCTGCTGTAAGTAAAAGTCTTATTTCTTAAAATTTTAATTATGATAATAAAATCGGTTTGCTCTAAACTAAAAAGTCGCTCATTTAAATATATTTTCATAATAGTGAAATCGCAGCTACAATTCACCACTGTTTATTCTACACAAGTCAATGAAAAGCAATGTTGTTATGGATAAACATATGAACATACATACATATGTACATATGTATGTACATATGTACAGCTCAGGGCAAGAACGTAACATTTCAATAGCAAAACCTTAAGGAATTGTTCGTTCTTATTCTGAGCTAATCATATGTATGTACAAACGTATGTAAGTATGTAACATATGTATGCCCGAGTATATGTATAGCCATTTACTTAGCTATGGATATCATTAAACTTTGCGGACATACGCGAGAATACATAGAATGTATACCAAGCATGATCCAGCATGGCCCACATGTGTAGAGTTGCACACTTTGTTTATCCCAGTTTCTGCGGCCGCATTGCTGTGAGATGTGAGACCCAACAGTTTTGAGAATTCGCTCAAACAATACACTCGCTTCACGCGGATCGAAAAGCCAATACAGCACTTTTATCGTACGCTATTGTTTCCTTTTAATTCTTGTTGGTGAACAAATAAAATATGCAGTTTAAACGTTGGAATATAAAAAAGTTAATTTTTTATGGTTGCCTATCGTTGATTTTCTACACTTTGTTCACGAGCGGATTTTACGAATTTAAAATCGATGGAATGATCGGCAATAGCAAACCGGAAGAAGTGTGGGAATATGTTGCAGATTTTACTAAAATGCGTTCACTCAACCCAACAATGTAAGTAAAATGTATGTATATACAGTTGCGATCACAAAAATAGTAGTGAATTTTAAAGTGCAAGTTTCAGATGGCTATCGTATCGTTGATTTATTCGAATTTTTCGTTTTCTTCTATATATCGTATTTTCAAAATCTATTTTTTATGGAAGAATATGCTCAACACATTACACAAAAAAACAAAAAAATAAATATACATATGTTTCAAGAAATATAAATTTAAAATTAACTACTATTTTTGTGCCCTGAAATCCTAAAACATTAATCAGAAATAAAAAAGGGAAATTCTGCTTTGTAGCCAATTCGAATTTAGTGTAATAAAGTGCAAGATTCAAGTGACTTAAAATTACAATTGAATTAAGATATTTTTGTATCCATATAATGCATTAACCCATTAAAAAATTACATTTTTGTATGAAAGCAAAGCTCAAATCACGATTATTTTAAGCGATTTGGAACAATACTTTATTATGCATATTCAAAATTATTTTGTGAAATTTTTTTTTTTAGAGAAAATACTGTATTTTTATCAAAAAAAAAAAAATTAAATTAAAAAACAAACTGTCAAATCAAATCAAAAAAAAAAAGTTTTTATTTAGTGGCCGTAGCTGTAAGCAAATACATTTTAAATGTATGCATGTAGGTTTTTTTTTACGAGGATCAAGCAGCAATATACATATATGTTTATGTATCTACATACAAAGATATGTATGTATGTGCATATTCGTACATGCATAAATTTATAGTTTGTACACATTTATATGAGTTTTAATTAAAATATGAAATATTATTATGTTTTAACTAAATACCTCTTCTTCTTATTTCTATGTACATATGTATGTACATACTCTCACATACTTAACACAGTTTGGATTTCAAAATTATTGCCGATAGTGGACATACACATGAATGGCGTTACACCGTCGCATACACAGAGCGTTTATCGCATTGGCCCTATTGGTTGAATACAGCGCAAGCGGATTTTGTTGTTACTAAGACGATGCCAGGAGTGGAGCCCGCCATATATGCGATCGAATCGAAACATGAGACTTGCTTTTTAAAAGGCACCTATTGTTGTAAGTTTCAGCGCCAATGCATAACTGTGGGATTTTGACAAAACAATTAAATTTCGTGCTTGATACGTATTTAATCGAGATAAGTTGTTCTGTCATATATATCCTTAGATATTTTTAGTAAACAACAATTTTTTTGTGTTTTACCAACTTGTTTCCTTACCTAATATAGAGAGGTTTTCTCTTATATTTGCATTATTCCTTTAGACGTATTTTGAACAATGTTAATTTTGTGTAATTCCACAGTTGGGAATTTAATCGAAGTGCTAGCTTTTGTGTTTTAATGAGTAATATTTTAGGTTTTGTTTTCTATTGAATTTGTTTAATGTGAGTTGTGGGTTAGGGATTCGATCAAGTTTTTCATACATATTTGTATTTCAGTATACTCGAAAAGCAACTTTAAATGTACCGCCCTCGGCAAGGACACCTACTGTAGCGAACATATTCAATATGAGTGCCCCTCATTGCTGGGCAAAGCTTGTCGTCGCGAATTGGAGTATCAGCGCCAAGCCGTTATGCAAAATTTGACCGCAATTTTTAGTAAAAAGAATAATTCTCAATAACAAATTTCAATTCATTTACGTATTCCATTTATTTCAATCACTTTGAGTCGTTTTAACTAATTTTTTAATTTTACATTTGATTTTAATCTATGTACACTGGAGTGCAAACACATAATGGTACAGCATTAAAACTCAAAACATGTTTGTATAAATATTTTTTTTTTTTTTTAAATTTATGTATGTATCTATTAAAACTTTAAATCAATGTACGAATACGTACCTATTAATATACAAATGTATGTATGTGCTCTATCATATGATAGATATGGTAGGGGACTACATCATTTTGTATATAGATATGTACATACATATATATGTATGTTTGTATATATGTGTATGTACAAACATACATACATAAATAGCCATAATTGGCCATTAATAAAAACTTGTACTCAGCAGTTAGGTATTGTACTGATGATGGGGTATTCCAAAATGTCATACAATGTGTATTCTCAACTTCGAACTAATTGTTGTGTATGTAAGTATGTTTTTAATTATTTCCTAATATGTAATTATAAAAAACTGTATCCATTTTCGATAAAATTAATTAAAGGTACATAAAAAGTGTCTACATCATTATTTTACGCATATTTACATGCAGATTAATGAAATTAATGTGCATACATACATGTATATATGTATGTATATATACACATCAGGTAAGAAATCACATTTTCAATCAGTTTTGAAAGGATAGTTCTAGACAGCGTCTCTTAAGTCGCTTAGCAATCGTACTCCTTGTATGCTTCCTAACGCGCAATTCATTTTGTTCAGCATTCGAGTGAGTGTCGTTTAATGTGGCACCGTTTTTTTGAAACCATTTTGTGAGTTTCGTCGACTGCGTTGATCTATTCTTTGGAGATCTACGGGCTACTGTTCCTGACAGCTGTGTGTTTTGCGTGCGTTTACTTGGCGTACGCTCCTCCAGTGTTGCTTCTGTTGGCGTCAGTTGAGTCGAACCAATAAGATAATTAGTAATTTTGTTGTGTTGCGTTGATTGTTGGTTTCGACTTGTCGTTTGAACGGGAGATATTTCACCATTGGAATTTATTCGCATCATACTGCCAAAGGCATCATTGTTTGTAATTTCAAATATCTCCTCGTCCACCATTGGACCGCTTATAATTTCATTAGCGGTTGCTTTATTTGGATTTAGCTTAGATTTGTCTTTTCGACTTTCTAACTGCTGCAACTGAGTGGCAGCGGAGTTGGTATTTGGTAGTGACGGCATCACTGGCTGACTACCTCTCGTTGTTCTTTTTACCAATTTATCATCTGGTGATTGTGTAGATGGCTGCTGCTTTTTCGTTTGCTTCCTTGGAGTTTTCCCAGCGACATCTGACGAGTGCGGGTCAAACATTTTCTCAAGAATATTCAAGCATGAACGACCACGATTCATAACTTGCTTTGATTGGTTTTGTTTCGAAGTTGAGTTAAGTGCGTTCTGTTGTTGCATCTGTTTGACCTCAGAGCCAAATATTTTAAAGCCTTGAAAGGTCTCCACTGCATCATTTCCATCCTCAGCAGGTTGTTGTGTGCAAGTTATTCCTAGATCTGTGCTTGCACTGAATATATCTGGAGATTTACGGTGCACTCGTTGTTTGGCTAGCAATTCGCCAAATGTGGGCGTAGTGGATAATTCAACTAAGCGTTCACGGTCGGTTGTATGACGTTTCGACTTCTTTTGTTTGAGGATACGTGTTCGTCGGCTCTGTGCAGATTGTTGAGACGTTACAGAGCCGTCATCCGTTGAACTGGATAATATAACAACTTGTTGATTTTTATTAAACGCGTACGGTGGGGGTACGAATACTACTTCCGAGTCAGTTAAGCTACTTGGGGTGGGTAAAAAGCTTTTAGGTTCACTATTGCGTACAATACGGATCGGTGTTGGAGGTCTTAGGAATCCGTTATCTGAATGTGTATCTGCAATAACTTTTTGGCCGCACTGCATATCGTCTGTCGTATCAGAACATGGTAGTATAGCCAAATCTGTTTCGTTTGGTTTTTGGGTGTTCTCAGTAATTCCCTTTTCTAATTCCAAGGTGGTCTTTTTGTTTTTCTTATTGCTTCTTGTATTTTCTTCATCTACCGATTTGTCTATATCCTCTTGTTTTTCCCTGCCACAATTATCCGTTTGACCTCCTTTTCTTTTCTTCGCTTTTCTTCTTGTGTCTAAGTAAAGTGGCGACGTCATATATTTACTTTTTGAGTTATCTGAAGATCGAGTCAATCGCTGCATGCGACGGGTATTTCGGACAGTGGGTGTGTTTAGAATTTCCCCCCGAGGCTTATTTTTCGGCCTGTCTTTTCGTTTACATTTTGCTGTGTCACATATCGTGGAATCATTTGATGATTTTTTAGTTTCGACTCCGACATTTTTGGTAGCAATTTTTGTGGAAGTTGTAGATGGCACAGACCTTGATCGAACTGGTGAAACGGAGGGTGTGTCTTTACTAATATCTTTTTTGTCGCCTCTTAGATGTCTTAATCTCCTGGTAGAAGTTTCACTTATATCTTTCTTGACCTTGTTCACTTTTTGTCTTGTTTCGACATTTTTCTTCTTTTCTGCATTGCTGTTCTCAGTGTGAGTTCTCGCTGCTGTAACAGTTCTCTCTTTAGTATGATTATCATCTTTGTTGGTCAACTTTCTCTTCCCTGTACATTTCTCTTTTGGTGTAGTGTCTTCTCCGTTAACCGATTTCTTCAAATTTTTTGTATCTTTCAAGTTTTTCTCCGTATGCTTTAATCCACGACGTCTTAGAAGTTTTACATTATTTGTGTTAGGTGAAAATCCATCTGTATTGGATTTAGTTTGCGTTTGGCGTTTGTTTGTGATCGAGTTTTTATTATCTACTGTTCTTACATTTGTATTGGCCTTGGAGATGTCATCATTACCTTCCACATCTCCTTCAACTGTCTTTTTTTCTAGAGTATCTAAAAAACCTTCAGGTTTTGTCTTTTCTCGATTGACTTGGCTCACTGCTAAATCGTTTGTATTGTCAATTTTTTGGATTGTCTTTTGGTAATTGCTTTCCTTTTCGTGAGATCGTGGTGTTGAATGACTTTCATTCAATTTATTGTGAATGTATTGCGTTTCGAAGCGCTTAGGACTAAAATTTTCTTCTGGGCTTTGTTCATTTGATAAATCCACAAACTCATAAACATCAGGCTCCGCTTGATTTTGTTTATTTGTTTTTGGTTCGTCATCCGCTAAGTCTACAACTTCCTCTGCTTCATCACTGCTACATGATTCTGAATCTATTAGTAGCGGCGACATAGTGATTGCATCCTCTGATGTTTCATTATTTTCATAAGTCGCGCCCGGACTTAGTCGTGCCTCCATAATACCCGATATCTCCCGATCTAGCGCCAGCGCTTGATTAAAAAGTTCTTCCGTCGCCGTTTCAGAATTTGCGTTTAAGTTATTAGCATTGTCATTTGATTTTTGAGAACTGTTTGAACTACTTATTGTATGCCACAAATCCAAACTGATTTTATATCGTTCCACATCCACAAGAGGTAACTGGTCCTCAAACTGATGTCTGTAGCGGCGTAATCGGAAATCTCTGTATACGATAAACAAACAATGTTAACACGTGTTAGAGGCATATTAAGAGAACTTAACCAAGATAGTATTGTTTTATTAATTTAAAGTTTAAAAACGAAAGAAAAATTGTTCTTACTTGCAATAATCACTTATCATTTCCCGCTTTAGGAAATACTCTTCCAAATCAACTTTCTTGTTAAGTACTTCTTTAGAGTTTGGCAGTTTATATTTTGCTTCAAATGATTTAAACTGTTCATACCGATGTTCCAAGTGTCCTCCCAATCGGAGAGAATTATGCAATAATTTCAAATCGGCCTATGAACAAAAATTATGACCAAAATAAATATTAAATTTAATACATTGCCAAATTACTAATTATATTCACCGTGACGTCAATACTCGATATTAGTAAGTTAATTTTTCGTTCATAGTTACTCAACAGCATGGACATACAGAAACTATTGTTCATCATTTGGCCTCGGTTGTCGATGATAATATAATCAAAATTATATTTGCTACCTTCTACGGTCGAGCGAAGTGTTGCCCATTTAGCAATTATTATATTGGGAAGGGGTTCAAAGCTGCCTGTATAAGAATTGAAATGTATCGTTTTAGTAGAAAAATGTTGTACAAAAAGACATGCATACATCTGTATGTACATATGTACATATTTATGTAGATACACACATAAATAAATAACTGCGCGTAACTGATAACGACTGCATTGATAATGATTTACAATTGTATGCACTATCGGTTCTTTGCATAAAATACGTCACATCTCAAAAATTTAAAAACTTGAAAAAAAAGGGCTATGAAGTTTAAAATTTATTGAATTTTAAAACGATTTTTCGTCATCCCTTGTCAAGTTTGGTTTTAAGACAAACCGGATTCGACGTTGTGCCACTTTTATTGTCGTTGTTCGTTCAGAACGGACGGAAAATTTAGATTCCTGTTTATACATATGCACATATATCCCATAATATGTATGTATATGTATATGTACATATAAATAAGAACATATTTTATTCTAGTGAGTCCCGATAGTCGATAAAGCAATAGTCATTTTTATATATTTAACTCGATTTTGTATTATTTTCGATTATGACTTTATTCATGTAAAGGAGCGATATGTAAGTTTGGTTTATGGTAGTCATGGTGTGAACAGCAAAAAATAAAAGATATTTCGCAGGTGAGTAGGTAAATGTATACCTACTACTATTTACTATGCTAATTATAATATTAATAAAATGGTATTCTTACTTGAATTCGATCCCAAAACCCCAACAGTAAGATTAGTAAGAACTTGAAAATGAAACTGCCAACCTGTAACAAGCTCATCGTCGTTTTGAACGACAATAAGGCAATTCTTACTCTTGGCTATAGCGCCGAGATACACTGCAGTTGTCACACACTTGCCTAAACCACTTTCGTCATTCAATATGCAAAAATCACGGTTAGCCAAATGGCTGTGTAGAAAACGCAGCGTGTCGGTTTGGAATGCCTTTAGGTATTGGCGAATATGACCGGGTATTTGCACTTTTTCCGATAAATCCAACGGTTCAGGTGGACATGTGGCTACAAAATGATACATTGCTATTTTAAAAGTAGCCTCTACGGTTCACTCGTCACCACCCTTCGTCTTAAATGTTTCTATAAGAGTGTATTAATCTCCAATCGTGTTGATATAATGCAGCGAAATGTATAAAGCAACCAATATGTACAGCAATTTGATGTAAAAGAATATTACAAACATGGAGAATGGGCCAAAAAGGAGACTGTTTGGCGTATCGAAGTATTCTTGTGTAACTCTGGCACTTGTAAAATATGGCATGTGTGTAATTTGTTGGATTTCTGTAGCTTCAAAATTTCTTAATCACCCACAATGTTTTTACATGGTGCAGATATTTGCCTTATTGGGTCAGCGTGACGGGGTCACTGAACTTCAATTTAGTCCACGGACAATCCAATTTGGGGTTTTGATTTTTGAATGTGCCACTGTTTTTTTGTCTTATTCAACTTTTTACCAACTTTGTTTTTGTGTACAATGTACAATCTTTAAGCTTAGTTTTGTTTTGAAAATAAAAAATTCACCCAAATCGAAAGAAATCTGATGGATAAAACGAGTTGAAGACAGGGTTGTAAAATCACCACTTTGACAGTTGACAGCTAGAACCGATCCATCAAAAATGCGCGGCAAACCAAAGTGGCCATTGGCCATGAACTTATATTTGACAGAGAAGATTTTCACGCGAACTTCGGTGTGAATTGTCAAAATCCAACAATAGGTCTGTACTCGTACTTTGTAGTAAGAATTATCTAAGGCGGATTCAATAAAGTGGCGTTGAGGCGCCAGCTTGTTTTTTTCGCTTTGGTGAGTATTATGTCAAACTGCTTCGTTCTGATTGGCTGTCAATATAAATGTCTAATGGTATTTGACATAATGTTCACCAAAAAGCAATTAAAGAATTTCTTACGGGCGGTCTTCACCTGCTTCCAGTTGTCGCTTCTTGTCGTCGCAAGCAAAAGAGAGATTTGTTTACTGGGCATTTTGAAAGCATACTTTTTCATTTGCAACATGTCGTAGAGCAAAAAGGTTCGTGTCCTGCGTGCTAGTCAAATTACAAACCCACTCATATTGTCGGTATAAATTAATTAATTTACAAAGATCAGTAACGCGACACTCGATTTTATCAATATATCTTATTAAAAGGCTTTTTTGTGCTCGAAGAGCCTATGATAAACGATGTTGCCACAATGAAAGATGCTACGAAATGCGAAAATGGCTGTCAAACTACAAAAATGACAGTTGAAAGCAAGCGAGCGCTCGCTTACCGATCGATTTGCGAGACGAAGCATACTTTCAACTTTTTGCGGTTTTCACGTGCGACATGTCGCTTGTTTTCATAATATGCGAGTATTGAAAGCAGATGAAGACCGCAAGTTAGAATTTGACAACATTCGCTCTCAGAGCGAAAAATATCCCAAAAAGTACAAGAACGCAAAACCAGGAAAAACTTCCCTAACAGACACGACTAATTGAAACTGCGATTTCCGTAGTTGTTTCGGGTATTTATACCGTGATATCACTGTTAGTACTGCAATGAGTAACCGAGATATGCATATATACCCACAGAATTGCATGAGTTAGAAAGAGATGAAATGTACGAATATCGGGTAGAATTGTCAACTCGGCCTTAAGAATCCCATAGAAACTTTACCTTAATCCTCTGGTAGAGCTCTCTGGTATATCATACTTTATTTAACCGAGAGTGTTCTTGTAGGGTTTGCGAGTTATACGAACAACTGATTTCATTTGTGGCGCGAAAAATATAAAATAAAATTTTCCCATTCATTGTTCTCCTGGGGCATCTCTAAAGGTTCAAACGGGTAAGAAAGTGTTGAATAACAATTAATAAATTATGTGCACAGTGTACAAACACATGTTTGTTTAAAATCGCAGATCTGGACTACCGCCAAAGCATCGTAATTTTATCGTTTCCATTGTAAACTACTTCATTTTATAATTTGATAACGGCATTCGATACATCTCTGGAGTTCCATTACTTGATTACAAAATAATCGTTATTTAAATATCTAGAAACAATGGCCCGTAGTCATAGTCAAGTTAAAGTCGGCTCTAAAGTTAGCATCAGCTTTTTTGACAGCTATCTCATCGAAAAGTATGCCAACTAACTTTAAAGGGCCGTACACATAAGACTTTGGCTTTGCTTTGCTTCAGAGTTCCGCTTTGACAGATAAGTTGAAGACCTGATGTTATACGAGTGCTGCTAAATACAAGGCGAAAAAAGTAAAGCAAAGCAAAACGAAGCAAAATCATGGCGAACTCTCAACTTTTGTACACTTTGACAACCAAATGTTTACATTTACATATTATTTCTGCGTGCATATACACACGATTTAGAAAACTCACTAGTATTTCGTAATTTTTGCATGTATAAATACTTTTAAAAAGAGGAAATAAGTAAAATATGGACAAATAGCAAATGAAACACCTCTTTGTTAACCACCCTCATCGTTTTCCTAAACTCCCCTTGATCGGTTTGTATTTATTTTGTCGAAAGATGCTGCAAGAAGACTTGTTACATCTCAGTCTTAATAAAGTTTATTACACTCGCGAATTTCAAACATACATAAGTAGATGTAAAACACATTTCTTATTCTTTTATTAATGAAAATACTCGGAATAAGCACATATCGCAATTCAAAACAAACAATTATCGCAGAAACTGTCAAAGCGTTCTATGTAGCAAACCTTCTACACCTCATGCTTTGTTGTTAAAGTTCGAATTGTCAAGTAAGGCGAGGAAAGTTGTATGTGTACGGCCCTTTAGAGTCGACTTTAACTTACCGATATATTATGGTATTGTATCGAATCGGAATTGGTGTTCATATTGATGATCCCCAAGAAAGCTTTTGGCTGATTGCCTGATCTGTAGCACAGTATATCATCTGTAGTAATTATTTTATGCAAGAAAGAGTAGTTGAATAGTAAATATCAAAAGGAATGAAAGATTGCAGCAATTTTATTGGGAAAACTTTCCAATAAGAAACCATGATCGTGAGATTTTTTAATACAGATTTTCAATATATATCAAAGTATAAACTGATCTATTAAAATCAACAGAAATAATAAAAATTAAAATAACAAGTTATATATATATATTTTATCGCTGCGAGTTCAAAATGGTCTTCCCTTTGCCATTTAACAAAGCGCCTTAATTGTGGTGTATTTACTTTTGAAACATGGGACCGCACACTTCTGCTCATACTGTCGGCTATTATTATTTGTTTGTTTGCGAAAAGTGGTAAACATTCTTAACACATTTATAAACGCGTTTATTAAAAATTTTTATAAAAATATGTACAAAGTACTATGTACGCACGTATATAATGCAAATATTGAATATCTCACAAAATATATACATAAGTGATATATGTTATTTTGACTGAACATTTGCTGGTGGTAGTGGACAATTTTTAACAACCAATTTTTTAATAGTAATAATAATAAAATTAAAACAGTGATAAATTTATATAAAGAGGGTCTCCGTCGATATCCCTACAAAGTTTCATGACCAAATTCCTTATAATTTTGCTGAAATCGCGAATGGTTCCTTATTGGAAAGCCAATCCATTTTACTACGATCGAAGCCAAGGTCCAATACTCTCGTGGATGATTACACTGTAGAACTCACCGTCTTACCGTGGAACGATGGACCAATTGCAGACAGATGCAATTTTGTCAGCAATTTACACTGAGCGGAAATCGATCGTTAAATTTATGGAAACTATTTTTGGATTTCTTATACGCAAGTATGTATGCACAAAAATTATTCGATTTTGCATTGAAAACTTTTAAACGATAATTTTAGCACTAATTTTCAGTTGATGAAAGATGCCGAGAATTCTCAGCCTCTACAAAGTTTATGGGAATTATTATCGATTTGTGATCAAGTACCGAAATCTTTAACAGATCTTGAAAATGGCGAAGAAGAATGCGCACCACCCGCCGCCGCAGAGATTGAAATCGAGACAGAAACTGGTGACATAGCATCTGAGCTGCAACTGCAAAAATTGATACCTTTGCCAGAAGCTACTTTGGTAGGCAAGCTCAGCATTAAGGAAGATCAGAATGGTTTTGACCAAGCTGGTATCTCTACCAAATCACAGACACAAAACTGCTATGACTATGTTAGAAAGTATCGCACAATCCTACCAAAAAAATTTTCGTTATCGGATAATATACCTGTAAAACTCTCAACAAACCATCACGAGAAGTCGAATACAGTTAACAGACGTGTATATAAATGTAGTGAATGCTCAGATATATTGAATTCTTTTCGCCAGCTTAAAATGCACGAATCTCTTCACATTTCCCAGGCTGACGAACGGATAAGTATTTGTATGTATTGCTGCAGTTTATACGCCAACGCGGAAACTTTAGAAAGACACATCAATGAATGCCATACCAATGGAAGATATTTATGTGTACCGTGTGCAAAAACCTACAAGAGCCGTGGACAACTACTTAAGCACGTACATTCTAGGGCTCACAATGCCAGATCACTATTATACTATTGCAGTCTCTGTCCCCGTGCTGAAAATTCATATGCCGAGTTTTCTTCGCGTTCAACTTTGCAGCAACACTACCAAGAAACGCATTTACTTATGCCAGTTAATCAGAATGAAGACGATGTCGAAATTGAAATGAACGAAGAATTTCTTGACGAATTTCTTTTGAATAATGTAAACGAGAATTCATTTGATTTCTCCGAATGCTGGGGTGCGCTGGATTTGAATTTGCCAGACATGTTACATTTGGTAAATGCAGGTGAAAATTATGAAATTTCTAAAAATAACACGGTTGAAAATAAAGAATTTGCTTTCAAATGCCCAATGTGCTACGACGGTTTTGCGAAACAGAAATTTCTTTTACATCATATTGCTCACAAACATGAATTACCTGTATTAATATGCAATAAATGTGACTGCTGTTTCAAGGACTATACACAATGGATTCAGCATAAGAGGACACATCGCGTTCAATTTGATACAAACCAAAATACTAACGGAAAACTACTTAAATGTGAGATATGCGATAAAATTTTTCGAAGTAATGCCGCCCTCAATTATCACGTAAAGACGCATTTGCGTAATGTTCTACATGCTCCACACGAATGCCCATACTGCCAAAAATATTTTTATTCAGATACTACATTTAAGCAACATATACGTATCGTCCATTCACTAACTAAGCGACACAAATGTGAACTTTGTGACAAACCATTTGCCACGCTCGACCATTTAAAAAAACATGTCTTAAGTCAACATCAAAATGAACGCAAAAATATTTGCCATATATGTGCAAAATCTTTTACTCAACTATGTCATCTTAAACAGCATCTTACCATACACACTGTAGGCAAGTCACATCAATGTATGAAATGCAAGGTAAAATTTTGGCGTAAGCTAGACTTGCAACGACATGTATACAAAATGCACTCTTGAACAAATCACACCCTGCCAGATAAGAATTTTACAAATAACAAACATTATTATTCCCATTTCTTCATTTATTTACATACATACATACATATATACAAATATATTTATGCATCATAGGTTATCAAGGCTTATATTTATTAAAAATAATTATATGAATTTTCCCCATTGATCTAAGCCTTTTGAGTAACACACATCAACGACACACACAGATACAGTTCAAGCGAAAGCAAAAAATGTATGGCTTATGACGACATGCGGAGGGAGGCAATTTTTGAATCGCATATTGCGTGACCTTTGTATAGGTTTTGTATATTACTTTGACTCTTCTCCCAGGAAACGTTTTAATATAGCACAAAAACGGAATGCACCGTCGACTAACTTCTCTTTACTATGAAAAGCAATACTTAAGCGTAGACTATTATTTGCAACTGTGCCCTCATATGCAAAACGGGGTCCGGGTATGAAAGATATTTTTTCTTCTTCCAAACAGCTATGTAAAAATTTAACGGCCTCGACATTTGGCGGTAAAGATATCCAAATAAAATATCCCCCTGATGGTTTCGACCAATCACAACTTTTAGGTAAATTACGTTCAAGCACCTCGCACGTGGCTAGCATGCGCTCTTTATACGAAAATGATACTTTCCGAATATGTTCTTGGGCCAATTTCAGTTCAAAGAGGCTAGCCAATATGCCTGAAGTGTAATTATTAAAACAGCCGCCGCTGTTTAAAATACCACTGAAAAAAGAAATATACATAAGTATATTTTACAAATAAAATTTAAATGCTTGAGAAACTTACGACTTTTCCAGAATCGGTTTCAAGCGTGCAGGTACCTCCAACCATCCTATACGAACTCCTGGTGCAATTATCTTTGAGAATGAACCATTAGAAATTATATTCCCATAACCTTTATCATAGACATATAAACGTTTTGGTGGCCGCGGGGTAGTGTAGTTTAGAGTATTGTACACGTCATCACAAATAATTAAGAAGTCGTATTGTTTTGCCAGATCTGAGAGACTTTGGCAAACCTCTAGATTCCAATTGAAAGAAATTAAAAAATATTCCACATAAAATACATACATATATATGTGCATACATAAATGTTATATAAATATCATTAACTTTTATTTATGGCCTCAATGAAAAAAATGCATACCTTCAGAAAAAACAATGCCAGTAGGATTGTGATAGGCGGGAATTGTATAGTACATCGCCCAGAAAGGTTTAGAATTTGACTGAAAACGTTTTTCCTGTAAGATTTTCTCGAATTCCTTTACATTTACACCGTCTTTATTGAGCCGTACTACAATTTGTAAGAATGGAGTTTAGATGTATATGTATGCAATAATTGTATATTTAAGTTTTTTTTTATACATACATAAGTATGTAGTGTGCAATTAAATAAGTTTTGGGCAATGCAAATGAATCCTGGGTCATTTCTTAAAGGCAATAATCATATCAGGAGTAACGGAAACAATTCTAGTTTGATTACTTAATGTTTTTTTCTATTTTAAGGGATTTACATTTTCATAACCGAAATATGTATCTACTAATTACAGGTGACCGCTGTAGTCGAGTTTACGGCGGTTCGTGTTATAAATCGCTCGAAAGTTATAAATCATAAACATTTTTCTCTAATATCGGTCGCCCATCTGCAGGCAATGGAGTGTAATTCTGTGAGTCGGCAAAAACTGCAGTTTCCTCCATTCCCCGGTACAACACTGTTATATGTATAGTGTACATGACAAATTAATATTATAATAAATGTTTTTAGTCTTAGTCATAACTTAAACATTGTTCTAGGATACATAATAACTTGTTTTCTGCTTTAATTGCACTTACACGAGTACATACATACATATGTATGTACATTATTTTTGCTTACTTGGTATGATCGTGAACGTTGTAAATTGTTTAACAGCGTCAAGTGCAATCATATAAGTTACTTCGTCGACAAAAATTACGCCATTTAAATCAATCAGAGTAGATAAAACAAAATGCAATCCTTGCGATGCACCAGTTGTAATAATAAGATCTTCGCTGTATGATATCACGTATATATGGAATGTAAGTAAGTGCATAATCATGCATTCATATGTACATATACATACATATATACATATATGTATATGTATATAGTTGTTATATTTGATAAACATATTGGTATATACCTTTTCACTGGGTTATCAGCGTACTGGGCGCTGAAATACTCAGCGATAGCATTTCGCAGTTCCACTGGTCCACTAGTAGGCCCGTATTGAAAGAGATAAGATAAATTTGTCATCTTTTCATATTTCTATTTCATAAAATTAGATGTAAACATGTTTATTCCATAAATAAATAATAATTTTAAAATATGTATGTATGTATGTATGTACATATGCAAATACTTACCAGTCGATGCTTTGTAGCCTCTTCAAATATAGCGCAGCAGTTTTCAAGCAAATCCGGACCTGGAGCTCCTACGCCCAAGTTTAAAATATTGTCTTCGTAAACATTCCAATCAGTACCATCAAACAAATGTTTGAGCTTGCGGTCGATGTTCGTTTTCAACATTTTTGCACGTACCTACCAATATCAGCGGAACTACTAACTGAAATTGTTAGCCTTTTAGTAAATAAATTAGCATTTGCAAATGTTGTAGTTGTTGTAGGGTAGGGTAAGTGTGCCAGTGACCGGACACTACTAACGTTTTGCATTTAAAATAAGAAATCCGTTAAGGTTTTATGTCAAACTATAATTCAATAGGAGCAGGCATTAATTTATAACGGCTTAACAGGCGCCATTTCCTAATAATAGCGACTCTGACTCTGTTTAAGAGAATGCACCTACGCGAAGTGCGGAAAAATTATTTTTTTTGTTAGTGACACATAGATATTTAGAGGTAAGAATTATGAGTTATTATGTTGTAAATGTGTTGGATATTATTTAGTTTTGGTGATAAATGGTGTACAAATGATTTGTGACACAAATTTTGTTTAAAAAAATCATATTGTTAATAAATTCAACTGCCCGGAAGAAGAGAGCTGCATTGTTGATTTGTTATTTAACTTTTGGAAATATGGATTTCCCATGAAAAATTACGATTTTCGGAACACAGTATGAACAAGTAAGGAAAGCTAAGTTCAGGTGACACCGAACTTTTTTATACCCTCACGATGTAGTTTTGTAAGGGCGGTGCTGCGCCCATTTTTCAAAATTTCAAAAAAATCTAGTTTCTTTGTTTAAAATGGCTCCAAGTATCATATTTTACTCATACCGACATACATACATACCGACAAACGATGTTTTTGCACTTTTCAAAACTTCCGTTATATTGAAGGTGGGCGTGGTTATTGACCGACCTGGACCATTTCCAATACCAACCTACCCTGGTCAAAGAGAAATATATTGTTTTATTAAGAAATCTTAATTTTTACTGAAGTTATCGTGTTCACGGACAGACCGCATGAAGTTGAAAAAAAATGTAATTGTCCGGTCATTGGCACACTTACCCTACCTACTTTCATCAAGATAGGGGGATATGTATAACGCTGGAGTGAAACACACCTATGTATGTTCATATATGTACATATGTATATGGTATATGTATGTATGTATACCTACGGCTAAGCATACAATTTTATGCATGTAATCAGTTTGTTGATTTTCCGGCTAATTCTTTAATATATGTAAGTTAGTTTTATATCAACGATTTTCAAGTAAGGAATAAGCGAACTTTATTTGTATATTGAAGAAATTCGCAACACCCTAGACAAATAAATTAAAAAAAAAAGTCAACGTTAATTCCTAGCTACTTAAAACTTACACACTGCAATACTAAAATTTAATTGGCCAAAAAACTGCATACACAAAAAAATTCTAATACCATAAAAATGTTTTAAATTTTTTTTAGTTTTCTTCAACGTTTGGAACTAAAATGTATGTACATATGTATGTACATATATTAGGGTGGGTTAAATTTTTGGTCGATGTTTGGTACCCCCTAGTTGTGTTTTATAAATCATTTTAAGCAACTTTTCCAATGGAAGTATGGTTTTATTTTGAATTCCGAGCCCCCCAATTTTTAAAAATGGGTATTTTTTTTTTCAATTTTTTTTGTGCCATTCTCGTCCATCTTAAGCATTTTTTGTTCAAATTGAGTATCAAAACATAATTTTATCGCCGAGCCAATGTCAAATTCGGTTTTTTCGTTCCAAAAAACCCCTTTACACATACATAGCAAAATATTGTAATCCTTTTTTCAATGCTGTGTCCAAGTCGAATCTTGAAAAGGACGAAAAAATACCTATTTTTAAAAATTGGGGGGCTCGGAATTCAAAATAAAATCATACTTCCATTGGAAAAGTTGCTTAAAATGATTAATAAAACACAACTAGGGGGTACCAAACATCGACTTTTTTTAGACCCATACAATTTGACCCACTCTAATGTATATGGTTTATGTTAGAGACTGAACTGCTTTTTAATTGAAAATTCTTAAAAGTAAATAAATGAATATATCTACATACATATGTACATAAGTGGCAAATAATAGGTCTGTACTCGTACTTCTCCAGTAAGAAATTTCTTAGAATTTTGCAACATTCGCTCTCAGAGCGAAAAATATACCAAAAAGCACAAGAACGCAAAACCAGTAAAAATTTGCAAGTTTAACGAACAGCTGATTGAATTCTTGTCCGCATCCAAATATACAAAATGAAAATCGTTGCATTAGTGATTTCCTGAAACATTCCACTAACGAAGCTTAACCAAAGGAACTTTTACTTGCTTCTTGCATGTTTGATACCCACATTTTATAATTTTCGCCTTTAAAACTCTTAGGGCCAGTTTTTCAGTGCTGGTTTAAACTCAATTTAAACTAAGTTTAGTTAAACTCAGTTTAAATTTAAACTTAGTTTCCTTGCGCTCAAATAAATTTGTTGCAACCAAAACGATGTAGTCAGCAAACAGCTGATAAGTTAAACTAAGTTTAACCGAGCACAATCGGCCGTTTAAACTTAGTTTAAACTCCGTTTAAAGTTGACTGAAAAACTGCATACTGAGTTTAATCTTAGTTTAAACGACAAACAGAGTTCATGTTGCACTGAAAAACTGGCCCTTAAACAAAAATTTCCAAATTATCCAAATTGCAATCAGCTGTTTTTCCACTTGCTAGTTTTTAAGAGTGTTCGTTTTAAAAACCCAGTAAAAAGGCAGTACCAATTTGTACCAAATCGTGTTCGTTTCGCCAAAAAACTTGCAAAACTTGCAAGGAGAAAGCGCAATTTTGACATTTCTTTTGGAGGGGAAGTTGCTAATTCGTGCTGGGAAAATTTGTCCCAGCACAAATTAGCAAGCAAGAAAGAACAGCTGATTGTAGCATATGGTTGCATTTGAGTCAACAAAACAATTCAACATTTCAAATTATAAATTTGAAAAATCATAATTATGAGTGATTTATTAACAAAAGAAGTAAGTAAATACATATTACAAATAGTAAATACATTATGAAATTTGGTTTCTTAATTTTAATAACGCAATTAAAAAGTTGGCAGATAAAGGCAAATGTGTTCGTGCAAGCAAACAGCTGTTATTTCAACTTGCTTGCAAGTTTTTACTAAATCCTGTTCGCCAAAAACTCAGTAACTTTCTGCATTTGAGAGAGTAAGGGCCAGTTTTTCAGTGCTGGTTTAAACTCAGTTTAAACTAAGTTTTGTTAAACTCAGTATAAATTTAAACTTAGTTTCCTTGCGCTCAATTAAATTTGTTGCAACCAAAAGGAAGTAAGCAGCAAACAGCTGATAAGTTAAACTAAGTTTAACCGTGAGCGATCGGCCGTTTAAACTTAGTTTAAACTCCGTTTAAAGTTGACTGAAAAACGGCATACTAAGTTTAAACTAAGTTTAAACGACAAACAGAGTTTAACTTGCACTGAAAAACTGGCCCTAAGACGCCTTACTCTCTGAATTATTTTACTGGCTAATTTTTATTGGGTTTTTAAAACGAACACTCTTTTTACTGGCAAAAATTTGTCCAGTCAAAATTATCAACATCCCCTCAAAATGAAATGTCAATTCACTCTCTCGATTTCCCCTACTTTGCAAGTTTCTTGCAAGTTTTTGCGTACAAGAACGCCAAAACGTGATAGTTTGTAACAATTTTTACAAACTATTGACTTCGAGAACACTACTAATGTATGCATTTTTGATTCTGGTCGTTAATGATATGCACAACACTACATTTATGTACATATGTACATATGTATATTTTTAAAATGTGATTTTATAATTTATCATTCTTGATCTGATCAACTTAAAATAAAGTGATAATACAGTTCGGTGTTCTTTAGCTCCCGGTATGACCACGATTTTCGTTAAACCAGCAAGTAAAATTTTAACTTCTTACATAAGGACCTACATATGTATGTATGTACTTATGTATTTTGTAATGTTTTGAAAACTTTGTAACACTGTAATAATATGATAATTACCACACTTTTAAAGTATTCTTACAAAACCTGAGTACGGCTGCTAAATTCACTTAATTTGTTTTGCGTTTGCACGACATGTATTTGAATGGCAAAGGAAAAGAAAGACCAATTACTAAGTGGGCCAGTTAGCCAGAGATAGGGATAGCTGGCGTGCTATACTGACCTCGGCGATAATCGCTTAGGCGGTTCATGCGCCAATTAAGTAAGTAATACATTACCGCAATCTTATGACACCCGACAGAATTAACCAACCAACAGTAAAAGAATTGGAAACCGTTAAATATGAATGATTTACATGAATTCAAGGCGAATTTAACAAGGCGATGGTGAGCGTATATGTATTTTGTTTTTGCTTTGCTGGACTGAATGTCAAATTTCTAAACGTGATTTACATCGCCAGCCAATAGCGAAACCCTTTGACATTCAGTACAGCAAATCTAAAAAACCAGTTGGCTCCTCAACACCACATTGTTAAATTCGCCTTGCATGAATTGTTAACCCGACATCTCCACAGAAAATAGCTGATGTTCTAACATCTGTCATTTTGGCAAGAAAAAATTAAAAATGTTTTGTCAATTTTTATGTGTAGGCAGTTTGATGTCTTGACATAAACATTTCTAAGATGGCGTCAAACAAGTAAGTTCGTTTAATAAAGTGCAAATATGCTGAAAATAATACGAGAAATATGTTTTCTTTCCTCCCAAATACGTAAACATTAATAAATGCGATAGAAAAAAACTCAGGTTTTGCTTCTGAATGAAAATATCTTCGATGTTGAGCCTACGAAGTTTACAGCCAAATGAAAAATTAACTGTCAAAGTAACAAAGAGACAGCTTATTTCATACAATAAATGCCAAGACATAAACGCTGACATAAATGGCTGACATGAAGAAATAATCGGTCTCCATTGACAATATATATTTAGGACATCAGCTATTTTCTGTGGAGATATCGGGTAACGATCGTACCCTCATACCAAGGTGAATTCATTGAAAGAAGGAGTGAATTCAGCCGCGAATTTTTAATTTATTGTATTGCTTTATTGTCGTGATTGTCAAAACCGTCGTCTTTGTTTATGTTTTTTGTCTATTTGTTTTGGAAACAGTCAGCTGATAATGACAATCGTAGCAAAAAACAAAATACACGTATATTTTCTTTTTGCAGGGATGTCATCACCTTGAATAAATTCGAGTTGGCTCATACTACACGCCTTAATTATATATTTTTATAGGAATGATGTGCATCCCCATCTGAACGAATCTATATTTTCGATTTAATGGCTTTGATTAGTGATGGGCGAGTCCGAGATGTTTTAGTCGATTGTCTATATAGTTCAAACATCTCGATGGTTCTCGATGTTTTCTCTCGTAGACGAATTGCCAATCGCAAATAGTGATGCTTTAATTAGCTAACAATCGACTCAAACATCTCGGACTCGCCCATCACTAGCTTTGATAAAAAATAATGAGTATTGAAAGTCTTAGGACCAGTTTTTCAGTACAAGTTGAACTCTAAGTTTAAACTCAAACTTTAAACGTGGTTTAAACCAAGTTTAAACGGCCCATATGGAGAGTTTAACTTAGTTCAACTTGTCAACTGATTGCTGAGCTCTTTGTTTTAGTTGCATTAAATTTAACTGATTGCAAGGGAACTAATACCTGAATTCAGTAACTCAGTCACATCTCAAGGCTCAAAATGAGCTAGATGTTATTGCTTTTCCTCGCTTTCTCGTTTATTTCTTTTGTTTTTATATTAATTTTGAAAACTTTATTTTGAGACTAGAGGCTATATTTCGAATCTAATGAAAGCCAACTGTTCTAAAATTGTGACTTTTGTCTCTATTAGAGACTGAGACTGCTTACTGAATTCGGGAGTAAGTTTAAATATAAACTGAGTTTGACTAAATTTTGTCTAAACCAGCATTGAAAAACTGCGCCTTTAAAAAACTATCGATCGTTAACTTGACACCCCTGTTTGATATCAGATATGCTTTGCTTTGACAAATGATAGCCGTTTTTGCATGGGTTTACATATTCTAATTGTTAGATATCAACGCGTACATTGGTACTTTCATAAATCATTCTAAACAACTGCGAAAACTTTAGTTTCGATGAGTCGCGTCTTGTCGGGTAGGTTTCTACTATCCTGAAATTTTTGATGGATTGGCATCGCTGTCATAATTGGAATCAGCTGTACTTTGTTTACTAATTGACCAAAAGGAAATTTTCTGAAGTATTGCAACACATAATAAATTAAAATCAAAAAACAATAACACCTGTTTGTAAATCAAGTGTTTCATATTTGCGATGGAAAATAAAACAGAACCCGTTGCTGGAGTAACAGTGCACCAATCATCACAGGAACACAACACTTTACTTGATTCACCGATTCGTGGCCCCACACTCTCTACAAGTACATCTAGTTTTGAGGCTTTGGATCCACATGATCCCAATTTAAGCAAATTGGCTACAAAAATGTTCCGCAAAACAGAAGAATATATAAGCAACGAACTCAATGCACCCCTCGAAGACTACAAACTTTTGGAAGAAATGAATAAAGCCACTGTGGCTAAATATTCCGATATGCAGCAAATAGCTGAAAACCTCAATACATCCACAAACGAATTAAGCATCAAGTTTCAACAATTGGTATTCTAAAATGTATTTTAATGTTCAAATGATTAAAATGTAATAAGTTTTTAATTTTTTATAAGGTTCCCCTCATGAAACAAATCGATGAAATATCAGATACGGTGGACAAGTTGGAAGCTGCCGCCTACAAATTGGATGCTTATAGTATAGCGCTTGAAAACCGGGTAAAATCAGTACTTCAGCGGAAATCAACAATGCATTAACACTTTATTATATTCAGTATACAATTTTAGTTGTATAAAAATTAAAGTGAGAAGTTGTTCACTATCCTAGAATCAACTTTATAAGTATCGCAAGCACATTGAGAAATATAAGTGGAACTAGAAAAAAGAAAAACCTAAAAATTAATGTGCCAAACTTGATTATTGTCTAAAACTCACTTTTTGCAACGGTACGAATGGAGCGTATCAGGTTGAGTATCTGAGCTTTCGCCGTTGGTTGTCCGAAATCCTGTATATTGGATGATTGTGAGCCCCAGCCGACTAGTAAGGGATCATAATCAAAAGAACTTGATATACTTAATGTTATACTTACATTTTGCAAGAAAGCGCTCCTCGTGTAATACGCATACTGCATTTAGGCATAGCAAAGATGCCTCGACGAGTGTCCATAAAGTAAACATATTGATAAAATATTTTTTTATTTTTAGAAAACGATGACGATATTTTTTTTTTTTTTTTTTTGGATTAGAGAATGCTACAGCATTCTAGAGATGGCAAGAAAGCGATGACTTTCCTATTATTGCCAGGTTGTACTATTATTTTAGTTTGATTTCTTGGTTTTAACTCATGGTGTGTACGAGGTATTCCTTTTAATCCGCTTCACTCCATTTTTCTTCTTTTTGACCCGCAAGCAGATGGATTACAAAATTAAGAACATGAATAGATACCTATGTATATGGCATTAAATTCTTATAAAGTATTAGAACTTAAATAAAAGAAACTCTTACATTAGTTTTAAAGGAACCAATTAATTGACGATATTTTAGCTATTTCGTGGCTCCCAAATACTCGCTGCCAGACTTCACAAATTTATTATATTGTAGGTGGTCACAGTCAGATAGTCAGTCTGTCCAAAACTATATCCATATATAAAATTAATTTAAATAAGATTTTGTTAATAAACGCCCAACACAGAATAGCGGACTTCCATTACAAAACGATAATTTAAATTTTCAGACTATGCTGATAAATGTGATTGTATAATCTCCATTTTGAAAACACATATTTTGCTTTGGCCCAAATTATTTTTAAAAACATTTCTTACATAAATCCATTTTTTAGAATTTTTTTAAATCGTTATATTTTGATATAAATTCCTATATTATCAAAAATTAGCCGAACATTTTACGAGAAAATATTAATAACTTTCTGAATAGAAATTGATTTGGCACCGCCATTATGTGGAACTCGTTGGAATTCATCAAGAAATATCTGAATAATAGCTTGACTCTTTACACCCGCAGAAACGTAAGCGAAGAATTTGTAAATAATCAACCACCTAGAGAGATAGAAGGTTTCAGTTGTAAAAATGCGATATTGCCATTTAATATTATTGGATATTTTGGTTAACAGAGCACGAAATATACAGCAAATATAGGATATTATCAAAATATATAAACTTCAATTTATTTGTCTGTGAATTAAAAAAACGTAGTAGTAATATTTTTGCTCGGATTTATAAAAATATTGGTTTTCTTTTTTTCATTCCGTATGGCAACGTGGAAAAGCTATGAGATATTACATATAGAGATTTCGGTGTGGTTGTACATAATTTTATGCGGTAGAGAAAATTTTGAGAAAAAGTGTCTGTATTGTAATAATTGAAATAATGTTGCTAATAAAATATTAATTATCAATAAATATTTACAAAAATCGAAAGATAATTATTAATTTGTGCGCGTTAACCTGAGGAAGGATAGTGCAATCAGTGTCTATAGGCAAAACGAAAAATCCACACCCCCTATACCTGCTGCCGTTGGTATAAAAAAAGACCCTGGAAAAAATTGGAATTTCCTTTCAAAGAACTAGAACCGCGGTTAATAACATAATTCCAGTCGTCTCTCTCACACTTCTGTATTTAATAAAAATAACTCAGTGTTTCTTTTTATTTTCGCTTGTGGGGAAGATGATAACGTGCCAATCAAGGGCAGCAATTGTCGCATAGACAATATTAATGGTCGCAAGAATTGTATATGACATAGGTGGTCGCAATGTATCAGCATATTCAATTACGAAAGCTGACAAACTTAAGAAAAAATGCAATTCCTTCAAAAGTTGAAGGTGTAGAAGGACTTAAACAAAAGAATAGGAGAAATTTCTTTAATGAGGGTGGCGAGCAGGCTTTAAAGGAGCTATCTAACGAAATGGGTGAACTTGAGGAAGTGATATTGGTTGAAGATGAACCTGCATTACAATTACCACAAATGAGTAGTGCATGTTGGGGTAATTTCGTGGAAGAGCTCACGAATGCGTATGATTATAGAAATAGCCTGAATCCACCAACATCCCCATCGCTTCTTGTCACGTTGTCGCCTGAAAATAACTCGCACGGTAAAATTTGGCATTCTGATAACGATAAGAGATTAGCGGTCAGTATTATAAGTGACGAAGATGATTTATGTAGACCAGGGATATGTGCTGGTAAGAAAAAAGCGATTATTTTATTTAAAATTAAATTTCATTATTTATTCACATCGATTAACCCCGATTACTTTTGGTTCCACAGCTAACCAACAAGGATTTACATCACCAGAGACAGAATCCTTGCGCATTGAAGAAAACAAACCATCGGCGAATTTAAATTTACAGTACCAAGATGCCAGTGATTTAAAAAAATTTGCCACCGCCGAAAAGAATATCACAGCTGAATCTTCTTTGCCATGTAACACATCAATATCAGTTAGCAATAGGCATGAAGAGGTGCCAGGTAATGTCATAATTTTTTTTTCAATTTGGGACATTTGTAAGCACATAAAAAAATTTTTTTTAGAAACAACCATGAGAATTAAGGAGATGAAAAGCAAATCATATAAATTGGTCTTTTATCAAATTTTACGTATATATGACAAAGAAAATACACTTCTGGTAGATCCAAATGAATTGGATTTTCCTGATACCGACATGAAAGAATTCGTTAGAACAGTAAGAGATTTCCAAGGTACAGAAAATGTGGAATACGTAAGAGATTTATGGACCCAAATCAAAATTTGGTTGAGTGCAATGAAGTCTCCTTATGGTACATCCAATTTCGTAAGTTTGATAAACAATGCTAAAACTGCATTAATAAATAGGCAAGTTAACCGCTCTCTTATTTTCAGACAAAATATCACGAAAAACTTAATTGGTACATAACTGAGTTAATGGCAAATTATATATGTTTTGAAATCGAAAACAGCACAGAAAATGAAATTAATTACAAAAGAAAAATAGAGTCTTTAATTAATGTTGTATCGTCATTGCTGAATGATGACGTGAAGTTAAAGATTTTAACATTATTGCGTGTAGATTTCCCAGAAGGAAGGGGTAATTTTTTTGATGATATGTTCAGGTAGTTTTTTTTAATTTCATTTATACAAAACGTTTTTCTGATCAATTTAAATGTATATCTTACAGAAATTTTTTAACTCATCCGAAAGTTCGATTAGAAAACAATGACTACGCGACTTATCGTTTAAAAATTTTAGCCTTTCAAAAATGGATGCAGCAAAAATATAGAAGAAAGCGCGATATAGTTGAAATCGCTGTAAAAGACGGAGCTGCTTTTCTACCAAAATTAGTGCCGATAAATAGTGGGGACCCATTTTATAAAGTAGATTATAGAGCTCATCTCATTTCTGAGTTCGATAATCAAGGCACAAGGTGATAATCGATGACAAAATATTAAATGTCTCTGTAACTTATTATTATTAAACATTTTAGAAAGCTATTGGAAGAGAATATTACCGCGGATATGCTGAAAATTGCGATAGATGAGTATCTTCAGGTGTTTGAAACCCAATTGAATTATGATATCGGCTTTACATTACTTCCACAGCAAAATTTGGAAAAAGTAAGTTAAAATGCTATGAAGTTAAAAATTATTTTTAAAAAAAATGATATTATTGTGATGAAATTTAATCAAAATCGAACTATTACCTCGTGTAATAACATGTGCTTTGTTGCAGTTGGAAATGTCCAAAATGTATACTTGCTACTGTATGTACAGATTCAATTACTGAAATTCTGTACGACACCTCGACTCTTTTTAATTTAGTAGTGATACTTAATTTTTCCACATTTATCCTATTTCAAGTTATTGAAACTCTATCAACAAGGGAAAAAGTATCAACATAGTTGATTTTCATTATCAAAATTGAAGCTAAAATCACTTCTGTCAAAATCAACAACCCTAATCTTTAAGGATAGTCAAATTATGTATGTATATTTTTAATGTTTTGTTAACAGGATATTTTTTTCTGTATGAATTACGGTGGGATATACATAGATCAAACCTAACACTTGATCAAAAATTATATTTTTTTTTATTATTCACTTCTTCGGTTATTTAATTTGAAAATATATTCGGTCTGATAAGGCTGCAATCTGCAAATGGTCAACTCTTAAAATACTACAATACATTCTTGGAAATCTATAATAAACATTCGAGCTTCATAATACCTATAATGAACACGGCTATTCAAAACCTCTACAATCAATTTTTAACTTTCTGCAATCAACATTAATTTTCAAAAACTCAACAATCAACAATCTTGGCGATGCTTGCGAGAACCTACATTCACTCTTCAGATCTACAATCAACACCCACGCTTCGAACTAAGTGCAAGCAACATTGACTTAAATTATCTGCAATCAACATTTAATTATGAAATATCAACAATCAACAATCCATTTGATGTTTGCGCCAATCAACATTTAATTATGAAATATCAACAATCAACAATCCATTTGATGTTTGCGCCAATCAACATTCAATATAAGACATCAGCAATCAACATAACTCAAGTCGGAGCACCAAATATTGAGGCATACTAAACGAAAACCAAGGAAAAATAAACTTGTCACGGAGACATCAACTATTCAAGCAACCATTTGGAAACCTCAACCCGCAACTAACAATCTAAATGAATAAAAAAAACGAATCTAAATAAAAATATAGTTGCTTTAAAAGCACAACATCCCTTTCTATATTATTAAATATAACGAATTTCTAACCCATTTATAAATTCAAATCATTTCGAAAATATTCTACTGAAATCTTATATTATTCAATTACTGATTAGTTTTGATAATCAGATATACATATACATATACACCAACTGATCCCTGAACTGACAATATCTGAAGTATATTAAAAATATATTGTTATATCGAATCAGAAATACATTTAATGTTTTTTCTTCATTTAGAGCAAATCGCCGTGTGAACACGCTACAAATCCAGCGGATAACATAATGCGCATTCAACAACAAGTTCCAAAGTCGATATCTTTAGGGAATGACATGCTATATTGCCGCCGGCGGAGACATCGATGTCCAAATTCATGCAGTAGAATCAGTAAAGCGACGCATTTATCAGCCGGATGTGATATGCAGAGACATAGGTTAAGTAGTCCCTTAAAATGTAATAGACATAGCCATAAGTTATTAGCACGTAAAATGCAAAGTGATACTAGGTTAATTTGTACAAATAGAAGTAATGATATTATTTCGCTCGATTCAACCGATGATGAAGACGAAAGTAAAAAAAATTTTAACGAAAGTTCAAAATCATATACTGAAAAAATATACCAAAGCTCACGACACAAAAAAATTACCACTAAAGGACAGTCAAAATGTCCGCGTCATATTGTTCGCTCAAGTCCTAATGCAATACCAACTATAACCAATAGCGCCGATTTATTAGAAAAAACATGCGTACTGCCCAGTAAAGTTGATACAATTGTACTAGATTCGTCATCCGAGGGGGAAGAAATCACACCAGTTGTGGTCGTTAAAGAAAGCGATAATCAAGTTGGCAATAAAGTCGTCGAACCAGCAGTACCCACCGCTGAGTTGCAAAGAGCGCAACGTCCACAACTAAATGTCTCCAGACCCTTAAGATGCGCTCTTATAGGCAGTGTGGCGATAAAGCCCATAAGAAAAGAAAAACATTGCATTCCAGGTGAAGTTTCGAGTACAACTTCACACGACATCCATGAATCGGACAGAGATAGTCAAACACCTGTAAATTCTAGTAGTGCATTATTGGAGGTAAACAATGCAAGCGCTTATGAGAATGCCCGTGAAGTTGGTACTGTTGAGATACTAGAGCGTCGCGAACTACGTCAGCCAGTTGTAATGGCAGAAAGATGTTTCCAACCCGGCAAACTACTGCTGGGTATTGATTATAGTGATGATGAAAACGATGATGACGGTGCCGTTGATAGAACTCGTGATCACGTCACTGCTGACAGTGATATTGGCGACGATGATGCCATTACTAATGGTTGCGTTTTACCGAAAGCCGGCTATTCTAAGGTGGTAGAAGAGGCTACTTCATCAACTGAAATTTTTCCAAGAACTCAGCTGCCTAAAAATGTAGCAGTAGTCGAACCCGCCCCTCAGATAGCAACGGCCATGGAGGATGCGCCGACGTGTTCTAAATATGTTTGCACAAATGCGCCGATATCAATGTCGAAGACAGTGGAGACAAAGAAAGTTTCAAAAAGCGTTCACAAAAATAGTGCGGAAATTAGAAAAGAATGTAAAACAAATGAAAATAATAAAAATAATGATTCCAATGAGGGAATTTTGATGCTTTTTGAAGAAAAAATAGTCGCTGTAAGCGATATTAATTTGAAACTCACAAAAACTAATCAAGTGGAAAACAATAAAATCGATGTGTCTGCTGAGAGTTCTGGAATTAGTCAAAATCAAATTGGAAAGGACGATATTGACCAAATTTTGGCAGATATCGATGAAAATTTGCGAAAATCTTACGATATCAATATTAAGCATTTGAAAAAGAAAATCGATACAAATGCGAAGGAGCAGATGTGTGGCTCCATTGAAGCTGGCCTTCGAGAATCAGAAGATCGCCATTTGTTGATGGGAAAAGGCACTGACGTTTGTAAACTAGTCAAAGAACACACAAAATGTTCAGATGCTGAAGCGATTGCCTTCAATACTGAATCGGTAGCCGAAAATGAAGGTTCAGATTTGAATACACTGATCCAAAAGAGTGATATTGAGAATTGTACGGAAGATGTACCGGAAGTAGACATATTTGTTCCCGAAAAAAGTCGAAAAATTAACAAAAACCCATTAAATAAGGTTACGGCGATTAAACAAAACTCGTGCAGCGACAGTGTACAAGAAAGGGCGATAAAAACAAGCGTGGTGTGTGAAAAAGTAGACCAAGTGCAGCTTAATGTTGAAAACAATTATTCACACAAAGTTAATAATAAAGAAATGGACGGTTTAAGGCTTAGTCGACATGAAGTGTGCTTAGGCAAAAATAACCCGCCTCAATCACTCAACAGAGAATGTGAGTCCCAGCTGGAAAATATAGCCCTAAATTCGGAGAATTATATCTCAACAGACAAAGAGAAAGAAGGTAGACAGTCGATGGATGTATCCATGATTTTACAAGATAAAGCACAAAAAAATGCAACCGATTTCACCTTGGAGTCTGAAGGCGATAAACTATGTCTCGAAGGAACCAGTGTTAAGCTGGACCTAGAAGAGAAAGTAATTTCAGCTACCAGTCAAGAAAACAAAATTAATTTTAAAGAATTGGAAGTCTTTACGGAATGTGACGGTGAAGAACAACGACCCAAAGTCGCTGACACTTCAGTCGGTCTTAAAAACAATTCCCATGCGAGTGATGGCCAAAACGAGAAAGTAATTTCAGTCCATAATGAAGAGAGCCAAATTGAGAAAACTAGTCGGCCGACTGTTGGAAAAATTGAAGGCATTAAAGAGTTCCGTACAAAAGAATTGGAGGAATCCCCAGCAGAATCTGAAGATGATAAGCAATGTACCGAAGAATCCAATACGCTATTTGATATTAATGAGCATACTCTTGTAAGCGTTAAATCAGCAGAGAAAGAGGATTCGGTCGCCAGTGAAGTTAGCCAAATCGAGAAAACTAATCGGTCTACCGACTTTAAAATCGATACCAAAAATGATTTGCATTCAAAGGAAGTAAAATCTGAAGATAATAAGCAAAGTTCAGTGGCAGATGACAATGCAACTTGTCCCAAAATGAAATCTCTTGCAAACATCGACTTACTAGCGGAAGTTGATAAATGTAAGTCTCTTGAGTCAAGTGAACAACCTCTTATTGGGGAAATCCATCGGGTCGCAAATACTCAAATCGATGACATAAGTAAGATTTCATCAAAGAAAGCGGAGGAGTTAGCGCCGTCAAAGAAGGACATTTGTAGCGCTACTAATTCGCTGACAGAAGAGATAGAGAAATCCAATCAAATTAACGACAAGCACACTACTGATATTAAAACACCAAAGGACAATGTACATACATCTAGCCACTCAATGCAAAAAGAAGAAATAGTTGGAATCAAAAAGTGTCAAGTTGATGATGTTGAAGAAACCTTGGATCAAGATTTACTAACAAAAAGTAGACCACCAAAGAAAGATTGCGAACTCAACGAAGCAACTGATTGTGGCATCAATAAAGTGACTGCAACAATCGCAACAGAGGATATGGAAACTGATACCGATCTAGATATTGCTTCAAGTCAAACACATCTTTTAAATATCAATGCGAAGGAAATTGCAATTACAAGTTGGCCCACAGAGAAGGAGCAACTACCCACGCGGCTAAGCCAAGGCAAAGAGCCAAGCGAAGAGTGTTTGATCGACAATCAAGCTTTGCCTATAATCGCTGATCCTCTAATCGATACAGTTAAAACAAATCAGGATAAAAATTGTCAATATATTTCCGATAATATTAAAGAATGTGCAAAAGTTCTTGACGATTTGAATGAAAATATTCACATTTCAGAAATAGAAGAAGAAACAGAACCAACAGAAATAAATAATAAAAATAATGATTCACGTTCTGGTGATTTTATTGCTTGCGTCTCTGAAACCCCTAAAATACTAGAAGAATTAAATACCGAGATTGTGAATGAGATTAACTCAAAGTGCAAAATTAGTCGTTTCAAAGAAGACGAAGACTACAAGCCAGCAAAGCCAGCCACACAGCAAGTGGTTGAGCCAAACGACAGTGTAGAATTAGTACAAATCAGCGCACTTAAGGTAGTTGATGCGTCTCCCAATGGTGAACAAGAACAAACATTAACTACTACAGAAGAAAGCAAGCGTGATGAAATGTTAGACGAAACTATCTCAACAGAGACCACCTCTCACACGCAATGCGCTCCAAACGAAACTGAAAACAATCGAACAGCTCAAGAAATTTTTGCAGAAATTACAAACAATTCCTGTGACATGGCAACTGATAAATGCAAACCGGATGTCACAGAACTTTTGAGTGTGGATTCTGTATTAAAGAATTCATCTATTGAACTTGAGCCTACGCAAAGAGAAGTTACTCAAACTAATGTTACAACAAAAATGGTTACTAAAGTTCTATCAGACATAAAAGACAACACGCCAAATAAGGGTGAAAATGATAAAAATTGCATAAAATCTATTGGCAAACAATTGGTTGACGATGAAACGGCTGTAAGTGGCAGCAACGATATTAACTTGTTTGATCAGACTGATACTTGTTCTGCTGTATTTAATACGCCGCCCAGAAGTTTGGATGTAAAACATATTGAAAAGGAAAGTCAAAAAGTTCTCGCACAACGAAGTCTGAAAACAAAAGAACATATGTCAATCCAACCGTGCCACTCGGAGCCAAATACAGTTATTGAGAGTAAATTTCAAACTGAAGTAGCATCGCTTGACATTCACAAAATTAAACGGAAACGGAAAGATATACGAAGTTCACTCAGAAAATCATTAGTGAAGGATGGTGATAAACGTGCATCGAGAAAGATGCACCTGAAACACCGGATTGGCCAATGTCCCAATATTAACAAAGGTGCCAACACACATAATTCAAATCAAAATTTTGATACATCCGAAACCGCAGAAGAGTTAGCGTATAATATTTCTAAGTTGGTTATCAAAGAAAACAAAGATGTAGTAGAAAGTGCAACTGCGCCAAATCAAGAAATTAACAATGTAGAAAAGGTTGATGATAATACGGAATGTCGGGAAACCAGAGTAGTGTTCCAACACAGTGATTCTGAGAAAAGTGTGGAATCGGAACCACTAACGGGGTCGGAAGAATCGCGACTTTCTGAAGATTGTCACACTTTTCAACGTCTACCTTTGGAGTACAACTCAGAGGAGATTTTGGCTGTGACCACACTCATCAATATGCGTAATAAGTACACCGGAGTTTGTTCAGCGTCCAGTTATATCGACGAGGATGCCATGGCGGCCGAAATTCCGCTGAACATGAAACAAAAAGAAGATTTCAATGAAACTGCTTTGAATAAAACTAACCAAACGGAAGATAAACCGACTCTAAAGTCAGCTTTGAGAAAGACTATTGCAAAGGGCGGATTAGTGAAAAAGAAAGTGCATTATGATGAAGAAAACTTAAATGAGTTAATAATGGAGAAAAAGAAAGCGTTTGCGGGTGTATTGAAATTTGAGAAAAGGGCAAAGAAATACCGATCGATTGAAGGAGCATTACTCAAAGGGGGTAATAAAAATATAAAACGGAGATTACTCGAATTAAATGCAACTTTAGATAAAGAAGAAAAAGAAAAGCCGGAAATAAACGAAGTAAGGACAGAGCTTAAGAAGACGCGTGGTCGTAAGAAAATAGAGCCGGTTGATGCTGAGACAATTTTAGATGTTGAAAACGATATTCCTATATATCCTGTACGTCTTACTTCAAGGCAAAAGAATGAGCCGGCGACAGATTTTCATCCTAAAGCTGTTAAATGTAATAATCGGCGAATTAAAGGCGATAATAAAAAAAATGTGGATGTGGAAGATGTCGGATCGAATTTCATCGTGCCCGATGAGACTGTCGTAAAATTAAATGTGTCGTGTATTGATAGTACAAAAATAAATTTGAAAGCTACATCTTCGATGGAGAATGAAAATCCATTAGCAAATGATGAGCAGTATGACAAGTCTACAAGAAAGATTGAAAAATGTATCCGTAAAGAAAAATCATTGTTGCAGTTGGAGTTGCAAATGACAAAACCGTTAATCGTAAAAATAAAACGTATAAAACATCCACTAAATGCGACTTCGAGCAGATTTTCCACTGAGTATCAATCCGAAATGGCCTTTAGCACAGACAACGAATGTAAAGATCTTTCACCATCCTTGGGACCATCTCCAGACGAACCATGCAACCATGGAGTATTATTAGAACCTTCGCCTTCTAGTAAATCGCCATCTCCAAAGGCTGAATGTAGTGACTTCACGCTGGGAGTGACAAAGCAGCCTGCTAACTCCACGGATAACAAAAAGGATTCACAACCGTCAAAAATTAAACGAATAAAACATGACCCAAATGCGATAGTAAAATCAAAGACAAATGTAAGTAGATGTTCAACTCAATATCAACCTAAAGAAGTGGATAACGCAGACACTAGTTGTAAAAATATTTTGCCACACCTAGAAGAACCCTCCGCTGAATCCCCTCCGTCAATAGTAGAACCTTTACCATCTTCAAAGATGGATCGTAGCGTGTCTCCGCCGCCAGCACTGAAACAACCTTCCAACACTACGGATGACACAAATGGTAGAAAAACATCAAAAATGAAACGTACAAAACATACAAAACGTATTCTAAATGATACCTCTATCCCAAAAGCAAGTGTGACTAGTGAATGCAAATCTATATCTGAACTTGAATCGCTAGTAGCAGATGCTTCCGCTTCCGACAATTTGTCACCTTCAAAGGTGGATTCCAGTGAGTCTCCGCTGCCGGCACTGAAACAATCTTCTGATTCGAAGGATGTCGTAAATGGTGGAAAATCATCAAAAGTGAAACGTACAAAACATGCTCTAAATGAGAACTTTATTTCAAAAACAAGCGTGGCTAGTGAATGTAAATCTATATCTGAACTTGAATCGCTAGTAGCAGATGCTTCCGCTTCCGACAATTTGTCACCTTCAAAGGTGGATTCCAGTGAGTCTCCGCTGCCGGCACTGAAACAATCTTCTGATTCGAAGGATGTCGTAAATGGTGGAAAATCATCAAAAGTGAAACGTACAAAACATGCTCTAAATGAGAACTTTATTTCAAAAACAAGCGTGGCTAGTGAATGTAAATCTATATCTGAACTTGAATCGCTAGTAGCAGATGCTTCCGCTTCCGACAATTTGTCACCTTCAAAGGTGGATTCCAGTGAGTCTCCGCTGCCGGCACTGAAACAATCTTCTGATTCGAAGGATGTCGTAAATGGTGGAAAATCATCAAAAGTGAAACGTACAAAACATGCTCTAAATGAGAACTTTATTTCAAAAACAAACGTGGCTAGTGAATGTAAATCTAAATCCGAACTTGAAACCGTAAAGATCGCAGATACTAGGTGCAAAGGCCTAGAAGAGCCCTCAGCTGAATCCACATCGCCAGTAGCACAAGCTTCCACTTCTGAAAATTTATCATCTTTAAAGGAGGATTCTAGTGAATCTCCGCCGCCAGCGCTGATACAACCATCCGATTCGATGAATGACGTAAATGGTAGAAAATCATTAAAAATTAAACGTTTAAAACCACCTATAAGTGAGATCTCTATCTCGAAAACAAGCGAAATCAGTAAAACTTCAAATAATTCTGAACTTTATACGACAGACAGCGGCTGTAAATATGTTTCGTCCATTTTAGAAAAATCGGCAGCTGAATCAATAACGTCATTGGTAGAGTCTTCGGATTCTACAAGTAACTTACCATCAACTAAGGCAAGGCGCTCTGACTCTCCGCCAGCAGTAACGAGACCACTTTCCAACTCGACTGATGCTATTAATGGTGCAAACTTCTCAACGGCGGACGGAGGAAATGAATTTTCTAAGTTTGCGAAAAAAGGTAAACCCTCAACTTTGCCGTCGACCGCACTGTCCTCAAAAATAATTGAAAATTTAAAAACTGTTGAAGACAAAACAAAATCGCTTGATACAAATGCATCTGGTGATGTAACGAAAGTGATATCGTTGATTAAAAAACCATTAGTAATACAAAAAGAAATCATCGCAGATACTGAGATTAAATCAGAACCATTAGATGAAAGTGAAAATACCACTTTTAGCATAGATAACATCGATGTCAAAGAAGAAGTATCTGTGGATGATCTTGATGCTTCTCCAGAATTTCCAAATATTGACTCAAGAAGAAGACACTCACAAGAAATAATTCTAAAGCCTTCCGAAGTCATATTGACTGAAGAAAAGATCAACGAACAAGCGGAAGCTCATCGGAGCTACAAGAAAAAACTTAAAAGTAAAAAACCAGTACGAAAAAGATACAAAGAAGATTCAAGCTTACGTTCCAGTAGATCTATCCCGAAAAATGTGAGCATTTTAAAGTTAGCAAGTGATATTTCAACTAAACTAAAAGCCGGTGCTATTGAAACACCAAGTGTGTACTTCGAACATGAAAGTTCAAATGCGAATAAAGTATGTACGGACGCCTCAAACGGTAAGAAAGATAATTCAGAAGCCGGAGAAAGAGTTAATCGGACGGAAAATAATTCAACAATAGATGATATTCCAACTGAAGATACCGCAATCGAGAATACTGAAAGCATTATTGCTGAGCTTAAACTACTGTCGCCAGCAAACTTTCAAAACAATGAAGACGACGATTCAACGAGTTTAAGTACTATTATTGAAAATAGTAATAAGCCTCAATCAAACGACAGTTGCATTGTAAAAAAGTCTTTTGAAGATCAAAAAACAGCACAGCTCTTAGATACGTCAATTGATATAGTTCTAGGAAATTCTAGTTTTACGAAGAGTGAGTTAAACTCGACAAATGAAGAAAAGAGTTCTTCCGATGCAATTGCGGCCAAGATGGAGACAGAGGGGACTAATAAAAGCAGTAGTAGTGTTAATTTTCCAACCCCAACGAAAAATCGTTTGGATGTTTTAACCGCAGAAAAGATAAATAGTGTTTTGGAAAAAATGTTGGAAGACAAGTATAGTTTGAGCAAAGGACAAAAAAGCAGTACAAGTACGGAAGTAAATTTGTGCCATAACATTAAAAGACAAACAAATATTGACGACGAAGGCCTTCGAAAACAGCCGAGTAGAAGCTCTTTGAGTAGTGTTAAGGAAATTTCAGCCAAAGTCCCAGAGGCTCTATTTGCGGATGATGAAAGTGAAAGTAGCAACGCTGACGATAGTGCAAATGAACAATTTTTTGTGCCCATATTAAGTCTTGATGATTTGATAAAAAATCATGAACCATCTGCGGATGTAACAAAAAGCTATAATCCTCGTCAAAAATCTGTTGAGGAAAAAGAAACTGCACACACCCGTGATGGCTTGGGTTGTCCTAAATATATTGCTGAAACAGAAGTGAAAACCATGGAGGCGTCAGATGGAAATGCAGGAAAAGAACAGAAAAATATTGAAGGTAACACAAAAGCAGGAACCCAATGTGAAGAAACTGTAAAATGTGTTGAGGGAACTGAGCTCAATACTAATTTAGAGGAGACCGATGCAAATTTTTCGTTGCCGGCTATAACCGACATAAGCACAATGGACATTCCAAGTGACCTTAATTTAAGCAACGAATATCCCGATCTCCTGGACGCAATGCTCTACGAGCAGGTTCGTCAATCTATCGATTGTATGATATCCGGAACGAACTCGGCAAAAAAATGGTCACAAGACAGTTTTGCTACTTCGAAATCGCCAGTTCCTTTTAAAAATAATCAAACGGAGGCTGCACCTGGTGTTGAAGAGGAGGGCGACGTTCCACTTCCTCCGGAGAATGCTACAATTATCATGGATGGTAAGCCGGTATCTACAAATGAGGAAGCTCTAGGCATTGGTCAAGAAAGCTTTCTTAGCACAATTAGTCCGCTTGATGAGGTAGAAGTTCCGACGACAGGATTTGATTTAGTCGGAAGTTTTACTATTGACGAATTTCTGTCTGGTGCTGGCAGTGATTTGTTTCCATTCCCAGAGCTGGACAAAACTCAAAGTAGAGCAAATTCGTTCTCGACTGAATCGAATGCGTGTAACACACCACTACAACCTATTCACGTGATCGAGTCCGGTCAAAGCGATAAACCAAATAACGAGACTGCAATACAGCAAAATCAAAATACAAATTCTGTTGCTTGTGATCACAGCTATAACAAGGATATAAAGGAGGCCGAACAGCCGGCGGCCAAAGTTTGTAAAAAGTCAACCTCATCAAGCCCATCGCCACTGCCAGTTATAAAGTGTCCCACAAACAGTTTCACTGATCCGATAAAATCCCCGACAATGTTAAACACATTGTCGAAATCAACTTGTCATCAGAAAGTAAGATCGACAGAAGGAATAACAACTTCAACACCGAAGAAGGAAGAGAAGCAAACACTTAGCAAGCAAAATAGCCAACAAATACTTTATTCTGCGAAAATTAAATCAATAGAGGCACCATGTGCCGATAGGAGCTCTAAGTGCAACGGGAAGGAAATTGCTATTTTTAATATGCCGTTGCTTGAACAAGTTTTTGATGGAACTGTACCAAATGATGAAGTTATTGTATCAGAGCTGAAAAGAGATGACATATCTGAGAGCATAACAGCAACGGAAAAATCCGAACATACCACTTGCCCTAAGTCCAGTGAAATATCGAACTTAAATAAAAAAAAAATAACAAGCGTTCCATCGTCACCTGGGACAAAATGTTATTCTGCTTTTTCGAAAGTAGAAGTCTCTAAAAAAAAAATCGTATCCAGAGTATCAGGAGGAGATACTAATATTACGGATTTGAAAGTCTCAAATTGCTCGCCGACAGCTATAGAAATAACGGAAGTTATAACAATACCGGCGCCCGTTATTGTGCAACCCATTATCAGAATACAAAGCCAAACTAACCGACTGGAGCGTATAGATCCAGAACCAAGTATTTCGTTGCCGGTTATATTGCAAACACCGCATGAACATATCGAGAAACTAGTGGACGCACTCGATACAGGTAGAGTGGAAAACAATAACATTAGCCGTCCACCCAGAGACTCTACACCCACTTTGGACGAACGGGTCCGAGATGAATTTGATCTTATTTCGCCGAATAACTTTATTACTGCTGAGATATCGAAAGCTGAAAAATCACCTATCAAGCCTGATGGTCAACCTGCCAAGCGCTTACGCGTTGAAAATGTGAAGGAATTATTGCCATCGAGTAATTTATACGAAGCATTAAAACCGGAACAGAAGATTCAGAAAAAATGTCCAACATCACCTCAAACTCGAACGATTGAAATGGAATCATCTGGCTCAGTAACAGTTGAGGACGGAAAATCGAAGAAGCAAGAATCTGAATCGAAAGCATTACAAGAATCCGATACTATCCCGTTACACAGAGTTTCGGAAAATTCAACAACAGCTGTCGCCAGCGCTCCTGCGAAGAGTTGCAACAGTGAAAGTAGCGCTATTAAGTCCCAAGTAGCTACCTTCGGAAATAGTCAGCCATACAGAATGCTGCCTACCAAACAGAAATCAGTACAACTCAATATTAAAAAATTACCTGAAATTAAAGTTTCAGATGGTTCAAAGTTATTTGAACAGCAACAATTAACACTTCCTAAATCTACCACAGAAAATTTCTCGAATAAAGATGTGGACTCAAATACAGATCCCAAGCCATCTCAAACACGCAACCAAATTAACAAACCTCTGGAGGTATCTAAAACAAAACAGCTTGAACAAAGCGTAGAAGGAGGTAAGAAACATAAAGAGGCTACTTTAAATTTTGAATCCCCAAAGCAAAAACTTTCGAAAAACAATTTAAATTTTGAATCCCCAAATCATATACTTTCGAAAAACAAACAAAAAGAAGACCTTAATCAAACTCAAAGCAAGCCTGTGCTTTCAAAATCCTACCCTACAAAGCCTAAAGATGAATTGAACCCAAATAAAACTAAAGTTTCTCCTGCTAAGTCAACTTCGGAGGAAGGCTCTATCGCCCGTACCAACATAGCGCAAACTAATAAACAAAAAACTTCTACAATGTTAGAGACACCGAATCAATCAAATTTAATATGCAATACAAATACAAATATCAACAAAATAAAAGATGACAAAAGTAGCCTTGCAACAGCGTTGGAAAAAGAAAAGAAAAACTCTCCGCAGCTAGTGGCTGTGAAATCTGACATTGAAAACAAAACTAAAGATCGTCAAGCAAGAGAAACCCAAGATAAGGCCGATATAAAGAATATTCCCCCATATCAAACTTCGACTCTAACTCCGCACACAAAAATTTCGCCAAAAATTTCAACTAGCAGCAATCGTTTTCATCCATATGAAAAACCTCAAACAACGCCTACTACTTCTAGCGCCCACAAACCTAAGTCTGTCCATCCAAGACAGCAAAGTCCAACTTCAGCTGAAAGTGATGCACGAAAGAAAGATTTTACAAAATCTAATAAAACAAGCCTGCAACGTTCTACATCAACTACAACTACACTACCGCCAATGCAATCTCGATATATTCCATATCATCAATCTTCAAGTGCTGCGACGTTGACGTCGACCGATCTATCAACAAAAAAGCTAACGCCTAAAGACGAAGCAGAATTAACTGAAAGACTACGATTGTATCGTGTCGCGTTACCAGCAGCTAGTACCTATAGAGAACACAAAGAGAATCAACGGCTAATAAAATTGCAAGAAGCAAATTTGCGTTTGGAATTGTTAGAGAGGGCAAGCCGCGAAAGAACGCAAAAATTACGCGCAGAAGCGCATCGCCTCAAACGCAAATCCAATCAAGACTCGTATGAGCCGCATTACAAGAGATTCGCAATGCATGCAAGCAAATCTGGTGGCGTGGTTAGTAAAATTGGTAGCCATCAGAGCAGTTCTAAGCAGCACCCACACCAAAATGCACCGCGGCAAAGACCACACCACGAATATATAAATAAATTTGGAGAAATCGAGAAACTAGTTAAAAAAGGAACTACAGATTCTGAATTGAAACGTTCTGTTCCATTGACTACGTCCACAGCTTGGGAACCGAAAATGCCAACTGGTGACGAATTAATTGAACTTTTGAGTAAAACTAAAAAATCATAGAACGTTTATCAATTATAAATCAATTTAAATGACGCTTACGTTGATGAAATCGCCGTACAGCATGCTTTCGTACATATGTATGTATGTACATACATATATTCGTATCACTGATATCTCATTTACAATTTCTTAAACCAAAAATATTTGTATTTATTACTTTTCTTAATTTTTGGTAAACAAGAAAAGACAAGAAAGTATGCTGAATAAGCTGAATAAGCTGAGAACATACATACATTTGCTGAGCAATTTTCAACAATTTTAAATGTACGCATTTTAAAAAAATACTAATTATTAAGGATTTATTCAAATATATGTATGTATATGCTTGTACATACTGTTTACTATATACTATATTTCCTCTATCACTATAGCTCCGTTTATTTTTAACCCAAATGCCGCCACAGCCCTAAGTTTTAAAGATATATTTTATAAGTCAGCATATTCATAAGAATTAATACGTTTATTTGTGTTGATATTCAAATCGCATTTATAGATAAATTATTTGTAACATTAAAAACGTAGGAGATTGTAAATGCGTGCAAATAGAAAAAAATAATTGACACCGATTAATTAAGTATTTTATTTTTGTACGTAAGTAAATTTTGTCGTGAATTAAGAATACAGTTCTCATATAAGCAATTACAAAGTAAATGCAAGCTATAATACAGGCATACTTTCATATGTATGAACGTATGTATACATATGTATAGTTTAGAACGACAACGTAAGATTTTAAGATTGTTTAAACTAAGAATTTTACATATGTACATAAATTCATGTATGTGTACATTTGAAATAAAACCTAAACATATATACGAAAAAGTATACTTAAAAAGTCATCGGAATCTATTTTTGATTTATCAATACCAAAAAGAACGTTCCATCTAAAGGCACTGGCTGATCGGAGAGAAAGGAGCCCCTATCGGCCATATTTTCAAACATTTCTTCAACGTATAGCTTTCGTTGCTCATCGGAAGTTGCATCAACGCTACGAATTTTATGATCGGGCGGCTAATGAATGAAGAAACAACAAATATGTATACTTATGTAGAGCTATAAAAATAAGCATGGTTTAAAAATTCCAAATGTCATTGATGTTAGCCGACGTCTTTTATGTTTTATGTTAAGGAATACTTGAAAAATGAATTGTATTCAAAATCTAGTGTGGGCACAAATGAGACAAGTTGGTTTTTTCAAAGTACGAGTAACTTTCCAAATAAACAAGTAATTAACTTGTCATAACCGGTAATTTAATTTTCTTTCATCAAGTATGAACGTCGCATTGTACCTGCTGTATATTTAGCAATTTCAAATAGTTTTTTCGAAGAGCGTACATTTACCCGCAATGCTTTTTGTTATTGTAGACCATTTGACGCATGCAAGTAGCATGGTCGGCAATGCAGTCTCCATGCGATTCGCACAAATTTTGTTCGATTCGGCATTAGGATCATTAACTCAAATTGTGTTTAAAATTTAGTTGCATTTAGATAAATAATTTTGTATGGGAATCAAAAAGTTAAGTTCTATAGTTGTGAATTTCGTCGAAATGCAGATATTTATTGAGCTGTTTGACAGAGTTTGTATAAATTTGTTTTCGAATTTAAAACGTGAAAATGTTTGTAAGTATGTATAGTACGTACCAGCAAATATCGTAGCTTTTGTAACGGAATATTTGGCTGGGGTACTCTGTTGAACGGCTCCGACCTAAAAATACCACACTTCCAGCAGTGGACGAAGTATTCAATAAAATCCAAACGCAATTTCAATTCGTCTACGGATTTATTTGCCTTCTTTAGCTTTTTTATCCATTCGGTAACAATGGATTTTTCACGAAAATTCAAATAATTATGAGCACATTCCAATTCCTTCAGTAAGCAATCGAATTCTATATTAAGCTCTTCGGCCTCGGACATTTTCAAAATATACAAACAGAGATTTGCTTGGCATGCAATTTATGAAGGTGTGCTAATATGTTTGTATACACATACATATGTATGTACATAAGTATGAAGACTAAAAAATCTCGAACTGATTTTTATTTATATGTATGTATATGTAGATATTTTGTGTTTATTTTTTTTAACTATGGCGGTATGTCAACTGAATTTGATTTACATAGAAACGTATGTACGTATGTTTGTATCATGATTTGTATAGATTTGATTTTCTAAAAATAGGAATTCACCACGGAGGAGTGATAGGCTTTACAGTTTTCAGCACCCTAAAAATTTAATGATTTTTGTGCGTTTGTGTAAGATCTTGAAGAAGTTGCCGGTTAAAGGTGACGGCACAGCGTTTAGACGCAAATAGCTTGTCACCAACTTAAATGCCAGTGAGAATAAAAACCCCACAAAAATGTCAATATTTGTTTTCGATTTTTAATACCATTCGCCACATTACCTTCCTCGATGATATTCATTTTAAATAAGGGAAAACTAACTTATTCTCGTTTTAATAAGAAACGAATTATTCGAAATCGGTACCTAATTAGTTTTTAGATAAGAGTTTAAGGCCTCTTTAAACATTGGCCATTTCGTATATGTAGCACCATTGTTTTTTTTGCTTATCTAGATACGATAACAAATTAAATTTTTTTACAATTCGACCCCTTTGCTTAATAAATTTCTCTAAAACAACGCTGTAAACAAAATTTAATAAAATAATACTTCCGTGTTACTATAGTCACTTTCGACATGGGAAAAATCCATTTTTTTAAATTAAAAATTAAGTAAAAAGGCCTTGCGATCAATTGAATTTGTTGAAACCAAAACGGAGTAGTCAGCAAACTCCGAGATATCGGCTGTTTAGACTTAGTTAAAACAACATTTAAAGTTGACTGAATACCTGCGTACTGAGCTTTAAAGACAGAGTTAAACTTGGACTGCAAAATTGGACTTTATTATCATATTGGTGTTCACAATCGTGTGCAATCGCGTAAGGAAGTATTATTTTTACGTCCTTGTCTTTCAATTACAATTACAATATTGCGAACAATTTTTTTTTAATTCGAAAATTATTTAAGCACAATTGTTTACTAAGCTGTGGTTATTACAAAGAAAGAGAATGAAGAAATCAAACTTTAACTATTCATGCAAATTATTTGTTAAACTAAGATAATTGTGAAGAGAGTGTACAAATCAAGCGACATTTGTATCACCTTTAGAATAATATGCGGCACTACTTGGCAATTTTATTAGTTTCCCATGTATTATTTAATTTTTAAACTTTACAAGAGCAAAAGATCGTTGATTCCTTTTAATTTTCTGTCATTCTTCAAGCTGGGCTATGTTACATAGTTACGTAGTTGCGCTAACGTTTTTTTTTGGATATCAGTGCAACCACGCAGCGCCTAGCTGCCTACCAACTCTAACCTAGATATGTCAATCGATTTTCAATAATCGATTAATTGAGTGTAAACATTGCCAACTCCATGAAAAAACAAAATAAATGTGTACATTCAAAACTGGAATTTTGTTTATGTTTTTGATTTAATAGTAGTGCCTGGTCTGGATTCGTAACAACTCATCAAACAAAATAATAACCATGGCGTCCATTAAACAACTATTAATCTTTCTAATATCATTGGTCGCTTTCGTGTATACATTTTATGTTGTGGGTTTGCTAATGTTTTTCCTGTCGCGACCGCGAAATGCATCAAAAATATATGTGTGGGTCTTCAATTTGCTGGATAATAAATCCCGGTTGCAGACTAGTTACGGGCCAATGGTGTTTGATACCCTTTACATTATCGGATTTATATTACAACACAGTTGCATGAAGTCTGCGATTGTAAAGGGCATTCTGGAAAAGGTGGGACTGACGTCAGCAGAGCGTTCTATATATTGTCTTACGTCATCGTTAAGTTTACATGTGCGTATAAATTGTGATTGTTTATTTTGTTGTTGATGTTGCCAATAACAAAACAAATTTTGTTCTCAGTATCTTGTGCGTAATTGGTTGCCCGCTCAGTCTATAGTCCTCTGGCAGATAGATGTGACTTCTAGTAATGTGTTGTGGTGGACATTCGCTTTGGTGCATACATTTGCTTGGATCATAATTTATGGAGGGAGCGTTATAATGGATCTGCCAGAAATACTAGGAGTTAAGCAGGTACTTTTTATAATCATATCAGTAAATAACAGATTGACCAATTTAACACCTTTTTCTGCTATGTAGGCTTATTATGACTTGAAGGATTATGCGCATCCAATTGCTTACAAATCGTTTAGGCTGCGTCATCTCTATAGTCATGTCCGTCATCCGTCTTTTGTTGGTTTAAGTGTAATCTTATGGGCTACAAATCTTATGACTATAGACAGGTTTCTGCTGGCACTATTACTGACGACCTATATGTACTTTGCTTGGTCAACAGATCGTAGTGATGTTACATATCAACGCAGCCAACTTCAGCGCAAAGTACAGGAACTCAAAAACCAATAATAAATTAGAAACGTAATATACATACATATGTATGTAGTACACATACTCGAACCAATTCATTTTTAATATTTAAGTAATTTATAACATCATTTTGGTTAAAATTCTTATATTACTAACATACCTAATAAAGAGAAGAAAATGCTAATGAAATAAAAAAAACCGCCCGTGTACACAAACAATATAAACACGGAAAGGCATTTAATTTCACAGAACTTACGCGATGGCCATATCATTTTTAACAAAATTGTAACCAATATTGCATTCTACTTATACATACATATATTTTAAAAAGTTTCAATTAAATTCAGTTTATTATCTAACAAATATCATACAAACCAGTTACCAACTTTACAGAAAGTTAAATAAAATCAACCAAGTTTAATTGAAAATTATTCAACTAAGTAAATTAAAATAAATGGCAAACAATATCGTTTTGAGTTTTCAATTCAAATTATATCGCCACCAGTGTGCATATCCCGAAAAGTTTTTTTTGTTTTACGATTTACGGTATTAAGGCACCATTTTGTAGTGTTTTATCGGCATAAAAATACTGTGAAGCGTAAGAGCATTTTCTAAAGGGCCGTACACATACAACTTTACTGGCTTCACTTGACAATTCGAAATTTAACAACAAAGCATGAGGTGTAGAAGGTTTGCTACATAGAACGCTTTGACAGATTCTGCGCTAGTTGTTTTGAATTGCGATTTGTGTTGATTCCGAGTATTTTATTTAATAAGAGGATAAGAAATGAGCTTTACTGATATAATTAAGGAAGTAGTAGTTATGCTACTAATGTTTCAAATTCGCGAGTATTATAAACTTTAATACCGCGATGTAAAAGGTCTTGCAGCATCTTGCATAATTAACAAAGATACATATGTATCATTTGCTATTTGGACTTGTTTAGGAAGGATTGACGAAAGATTCGAATGGACCACCGATAGTAGCAAAATGCTGATTGTTTATCACGCTTGCAAAAGGCAAAAAGTAGATATTGCAATCGTAATTTTAAACTTTTATACATATGCTTTAAACAGCAGATATAAGCGCTTGATTGTAATCAACACATCTCCTTTCAAATAGGCGTGTTTTATTAAACAGGACACTGTGACGGTTCATCGCTTCAATTAATATTTCCTCAATATTATTCTGTCTATGTAAAGTACCTAACAATAGAATATGCAATATTAATAACAATCATAATTCATATTTATCTTTTTTCGTTTTTAAAAGTAAATATACCCGCAAAAGTTATGAAATACTAGTGAATCGTATGCATATGCACGCAGAATTAAACGGGAAATGTAAACATTTGGTTGTCAAAGTGTACAAAAGTTGAGAGTTCGCCATGATTTTGCTTCGTTTTGCTTTGCTTTACTTTTCTCGCCTTGTATTTAGCAGCACTCATATAACATCTGTACTTTAACTTATCTGTCAAAGCGAAACTCTGAAGCAAAGCAAAGCGAAAGTCTTATGTGTACGGCCCTTAAGAATATTAGCTGAATTTGACAATGGACGGATCAAACGGTTGTCCTCTGAAGGGTGATCCTTCTGCGTCCCATGCCGTTCGTATTCGCTCATAAGTGCTCTGACCGCTTTCAGTGCTCACATGCTCTGTATTTAAACCATCCTGCTGCATTTGCTGAAACCGCAGTTTTTGTATTGCAGTTTGCGCTTCATCTGGCAACTCATCAATGTACCTCTCACAATCAATTTTTTTAACATCTATTGAATTTTCTGTACAGAATAATCTTTCCCACCACATTTCCTTACTTTTATCTGAAATAAAAATATGCAATTATCACAGTTTATTTATATTTTACAGAAAGATTATGTTGGTGTTTACCAAGGCTCACTGAGAGTTTTCCTTCCGCTATTGTCCAAACTGCATCGTTGTATTTGAATCGATTACTGATCTTTCCGTTTATAAGAACTTCGTCGGGATTTGTTCGACTCCGTACTGAGATCTGATCAGATTTGATATCAACGCAAATAGATTTCGCACCGGTTAATTTGTCTGGTAACTTAACGTGTAGTTCTACTTCGCTCAATGTTTGCGACCAACAGTATTTTTCAAAACACGAACCGTTTTTATAATCTGCGGCTACAAATTCGATGTTACAAGCTCTGTTTTGCTCTGCAACAGTTTTCACCTCGTTATTTTGTTGTTTCGAATTAAAATTATCCTGTAGGTCTATCTGGATATTTTCTGACTCCACTTCTACTTCTTCTATAGCTGGTGGCGCATACACACCGTCAAATTCCGTATTATCTGCTATTAGGTTATTCAGCCGGCATTCCGGATCGTACCGTTGCATCGCACCAAATAGAATCTGCTCTCGCAAACCTTTATCAAAGCCAATCTTTTCATTTGGATCGTTTTTAATGTGGTAAAAGTCGGTACTATCAGGAGGAAAAAGAGTCAATAAGTACTGTATAGAAATTATGAACATTAAAGGATTCACAAATACAAAGCCAAACACACTTTCTTCGAAGGAAACCAAACACAGCGTCCAGAAAACCTGTAATTGTTTTACGCTCTTGCAAAATTTCCATAAAAATTGCATCCGTACGCAAATACTCCATTATAATTGCCTCGTTAGTTGTTTTGGAGTAATTAGTTTGGGTTTTGGGTACTATAAACAAAGCGAACTCGACTTGACTAGAAATGTACTTTTTTTTAGGAAGGGACGATATACATCGATGTTTCCCAAATGATGGATGTATTGAGGCTAGAGCCTGAGCAGATAACTTATAAGAATAATCGATGTATTTTGCGGGACTCTATGCAGCGATTTTTCTTAGTTCTTAATGCAGCCCCAAATGTACATTTATCCATATAAAATTCTCTACCTAAATGCTACAAATTGTTAGCATTAAAGCTCTTAAGGTCGAAGCAGCCCTACATCATGCGACGTGCATGGCCAACGATAAATGCGCATTTAGCGCATACAACTTTCGCGTTTGCGTCGATTTAACGGAAAAGCGCCTGTTTGGTACAATGAATAACCTTAGTCAATTTTTAGCATATACAATTTTAAATTATATGTATTACTAGTTACATTTTAAATCAAAAGTTGCCGAAATTTCTGCTTTGATTTCGCGTTGGCGTTACACAATTTTTGTTATGTAGTCAGCTTTTAAAGCGTAGTGAACGCCAATGAAAAATCAAAGCTATATGTATACATATGTACGTTAAATAAAACTTTTAAGGCCGTGACATATAAAAAGCTTTCGCTTTTCGTAACATTTGAAACTTTTTAGAATAAGCGAAAACGCAAAAGAGATGTCAGAGTAACTACTTTGACAACATTCACTTCAATTTAGTTATTGTTGTAAATATATTGAAATTTCGCTTATTGTTTGCGTTGTCATCAACAAATTTAACTAATATACAATATCCGAATATGAGAATATAGAGAATAAAAATCAGCAGATAGTCAATGCACGCGAAAAGATGGGAGATGTCCTACTTTTTGCTTCGCTTTGGTGTCATTGTTGCTTATGTCGGAAATTTCGCCTAATTGCATGTATTTACCTTAGTTGTCAAAGCGCAATTGCCTATTAAAGCAAAGCAAGCTTTTTATCTGCCATGACCTTTAAATACTCGTTTATTTACCCAATAGCGATAGATAACGCCTTCCCGCTGGATTTGAGATATAACCAGAAAAGTAAACGTTGGAGCAAACTCAACGTATTCTATCTGGCAGGCCTTTTAATTGTTTTATTAAATTTTAGCTTGGTTACTTTTCTTGAGAATTGTCAAACTTGATAAAACTAAAGTTTAACTACCCCGGAATCAACGCGAATTTAACAAGGTGGTAGTGAGCGTATGTAAGTAAAAAGCGTCCATGTATTTTGTCATAATTCAATAATTGATACATCTTGGTATTTTGTGTTTGTTTTGCTGCATTGAATGTCAAATTTCTCTAGGCGATTTAATGATGCAGCGAACCAGAGATGGCGCTTTCCGGGGTACCACTACTTTTGTTAAGCCGCTTATGACAGTTGTGGCAGTTTGTAAATAAACTAAAAATCGATACTACGGCTAACACAACACATTTATCTCTAGTGTTTTCGTAATTTATGAATTAAATCGCTGTATACAATGTATATTTTAACAATTATTCGAAATCAGTACACGTTTATTACTTAAAATCAGCTTCTCTTCGTTTTCTTCTCCTCTTATTCTTTGTTTACTTAAATCTATTATTCTTGAGATATTTTACATCGCCAGCTAATCAGAACGAAGACATTTGGCATTCAGTCCAGCAAAGCGAAATAACCAGCTGAGGTAATTTGGTCTCAATTTTATCGAAGTTGAGATTCAAATGCAAATCTTGCTTTTATTTTTTCTATAATTAAATTGTCGAAATTTCAACAAAAATAGATAAAAAATTTAGAAAATACCCAATCTCGTTCAAACGCAGTATACTACATAGTAGATTCAAACGCAATTTTCTAAAATTTTATATGCATCATCATATATCTTCTTTTAGTTTTTTATTTACCGTAATTTGTACATTAGCATTAAATATATTCCGTATTCGAATTATTTGATAAAAATATTATGATTTAGGGCTAACGCTTGGCGAAAGCAACCTCGTTGGAAATATGAAGATTTTTTATATGATTTGAAACTTATTCATTGCCTTTTTGTACAATTATACTAATTCATTTACACACTACATACATATACTCGTATATAAAATGGCAACAAATTTGCTTAATAAATAAGAAAGACATCCGTACGATTTATTTGTTAAAAGCAATAACAGGAATCAGTATTTATCATTTCCGTCAAGCACTCTCTATTACAATTTCAAAGGCTTATACGAGAGAACGTTAAGTTCTCTGCTTATTAAAATTTCTTAGTTTGCCTAAATGCTATATGGGTTTATTTAACAATATGAAAAAATATGTAAGTGTATGTATGTATGTATTTTCATTTGCTTTATAATACTACTTGTCTTTGCAATAAATTACATATATTGTTGGAAAACTAACTTAAAATATCACGGATTCATTTAGAATGTTTGTGTAATATCGTTAGTACAACACCGGCGTTCACTTGAAGAAAGTGGCGATGATCTCCGAGAGAGAGGTGGAAGTGCCAATTACTAGGCCGAGTATGCCGACAATTATAAGCACAAAATTGCTGACAAGGAGCCATACTTTGCTAACACCTTCCCTATGATACCAATGGGTACAGATCTGAATCAGTGCTGGGAATGCCAATCCGAGCGCCGAAAGGCAGAGCGCACCAAAGAGAGAAATGAAAAGTTCCAAATTGGGTATGGCAACAGCTAAGAGAACTGCGGAGGAAAATATAAAGAAATAATGAAATAATTTTATTAATGGAAAAAACTTAATAAAATTAATATATGTACGTATGTTATGTAAGCTAAAAATAAAAAATTTAGAAAAATTTCAAGTCTATCCCAAAGATAAAGGTGTGCCCGGACTTTAAGTAAGTGCATTAGTCATTAAGTTATTTTCTTAAACATTTTGAAATTTCAACGTCTTGGCTTTAAAAATGTCCAACAAGAAATACGAAAACTGTGGATTCTATTCATAAGTATGTAGTCACTCTAAGAGTCCAGTTTTTACGTTTTTCGTTATATCTTCAACATACATACACCATACATATGTATTCGACTTGGGTACTTTATTTCTTTTGAGCAAACCGTTCAGTTTTAGTTTATTCACCTTAGTGAACTAGTTCTTCAGTTCATTTAGTTCACTACTACATTTGGATCGCGATTCAAAATTAGAAATAATACCATTTAATTTAATGAAAAGACGAAAAGTCGAACTAGTTCTTTAGTTAATTAATTTCAGGAACTGCTATGTATGCGTGGTTCGATCTTAAAGCGGAGACATATGTACTTTGCGTCGAAAGATCATTGACCTCAAGTACTTCATTAAGGGACTATTACGAAAAGAAAATACAATTTTTGCAACCTTAAGGTTCGCATTCTGAAACTTTTCGTTCTTTCTTCGATATCTATAGCCGGATCTTCAAATATGATACATCGATGTTTTTCTATTGTGTGACTTTGTGTATTTGTTTTTTGAAATTGCGCCATAGTTTAAGTTCAGTGACTTTGACAACAGTTAAGCGATGATTTAAAGCTTTTTCAATTTTAATTTTGCGAGTACTTACATGTCACAAGTACTATAAGTGTTCGCACCATGTACTCCCAGAAAAGTTTCTTTCGCTGGGGTCCCAACTTCTCAGCGATGTAATCATTCCACGTGATGTCAATGGCCACATAGCAGGCCAAGCCATGTGTGATGTATATCGCAAACGCCAGCATACCCTTCACACATTGGGCTAAACTGTTAATGGGATGTACATACATACATATGTATATATGTATATTAAACAAAATTTTAAATTATTTAAATCTTCTTACATATCTTTCGATGGTAGATTCAGTGTAATGGACCCCTCAACATCCGCACCATAATTCAAATAGCCAAAGAGACCCATTCCCGAATACAGAAAAACAATTAGCACCATTGATACATTTAACACACCGCAGCTGCCACCGAACTTTTTCGGCGATTTCATCTCGTTCTCCAGTGGTAGAATGATGCCTATGGCCTCGAGCGCAAACAACACAGTGCCGAAGAAGAGTGGAAAGCCGGCAAACGGCGCCACAGCGACTTTGTCTTCGGTGGTGAAGGGCTCCCGGAATATGTAATAGCAGATGATGCCGAATGACACCATCGTGATGCCGTTGGCGATTGTAGAAAACGGAGCCAGGTATTTCAGGTTACGAACCTGCCGAATCGTAATAACATTTTTGAATAAGTAAATGTTTGAAAATTTATTTGAACAAAAGTGCGCTTTGAACACTTACCCAATTGATTAGGATCAATGGTAAAAGAATAATCACCATGCATAGTCTCACATCAACTGGCTCTTCCAAATAGAAATCGGCAATGGACTTAATATTTGAGGCTACGAACACGACATAAACACAGCAGCAGCCCAATTGATAGATCAGCAAGAATGTGTTAACAATGTGACCAATATAAGGTGCAAATTTCCGAAGGAAGGGAGGTCCCTCCAACAACGCATTTTCTGCAACGCTGGGATAATTCATACTTGGCACCTAAACATATGGAACATAAAATTCAATTAACCGCAATTCTTTGTATATTATCCAAGCTGCATCAAACCTTTTTCCGCCGGCAAAGTTCATATTCGGCTTTGACAAGTTGGTGTATGCAATATGTACAGATGAAGCCAATAATAACGGTACCTATAGTAGCGGTTATATAACCAGCATTGCGAAACGCATTTGGCATAGCTAGAATGCCAGTGCCCAATGAACCTTTAAGCAGATGAAAGAGTGTCTCCGAGTTACTGCAAATGAAATAAACAAATTACCATAAAATTATATTTTGACGACCACGAAGAATGTGCATTAATTTTAGGACCGTTTGCACCATCTCTCGTTAAAAGTACCGGCGGTTAGCTACAATTCAGCGCTTGCTTATCAGACGGATGGTCGTAACCGGCGCTTTTAGTTTCGATTAAGCGTTTAACCGGAGATGGTGCAAACGGCTCTTAGTTATAGGTATTTGTATATAACTTGGGCACAATTACATTTTTTTTTAACAACCATTCAAGTTTTGTACAACATTCAGCCTTGTGCATGTTAAAATATCAAATGGCTGTGCTATAATTGTTGAACCCAGTGTACCTACTAAAATTTGTAATTGCTTGACAGAGCCGTATAATTATTTTGTTCTCAGGATCAATCTAAACATAAAAAGTTAGATTGTTTGTTTGGAAAATTTCGATTAATAACATTAATGAAATATGTATTACATATTGCTTATCAAACAATGAGGCCTAAGAAAGCTTACTGTGGAAAATATTTTTAAAGAGGTTTGCTCTAAAAATTTAATTATATTATACTGGTCAGATAAATAATAAAATGAGTACTAAAAGAAATTCAAGTTATGAGTAATTTTTAAGAGGGTTTCCGCTTGTTTGAAAAAGGAAATGAATTACATTGACAAGGCAAAAGTAATGTTGCAATATGAATGTCAAAGTAAGGTGGTTTGTTATTTTGGAAAATAATTTCAATTAATAAGATAAATGAAATAATAATTGACATTTTTATTGAGCACGTGGCCAATTTTTGGAAGATTTTTATTAGAAAAACAACAGCAATCTGCTCATCAGGCTTCTTAATTTATTCTTTATCACCGTCTCCCAGATATTAACCCAGTCACCTCGGACTGCTGAGCCAACAAACTACAAATGTATATACTGTGCTGCGCTTGCTGAGTGAACTGCTGTATTTTTTCATATTTTTGGAAAAAAAAAACCAAGCACAATCAATAGCAGCTGTTCTGTCACAATATAAACTTTGCGTGTCTAATTGTTGTTGTGTTTTCAGCAATTCTATAATATGCATTTAGGCGTACTCATCCTTTCATGTAAGGTTTATTTTTAATCAATAGATTTTGAATGACTGTGCAAGGATTAATCACTGACATATAATTGAGCTCGACGCCAGTTTATTGAAATTTATATTATTTAAAAAGTGTACACTACTTACGTTGTTGGGTGTTCCACCTGACGATTTTTATAGGGATCATATTCATAGGCAGCAGCATCCTTCGCCACTTCACTGACCGTCTTGCCACCCTTCTCAGCTAACTCCAGTGAGTATTTGTTGGTCGTTTTGTCGCTGACAATATTGTCACCAATGAATGTCGGGTTGCTGTGTCCATTTTTGCTCATCATAAAATCCCCGGTTCAACGTTCGAGTACAGTTTTTTTTCGACAGATCAGATTAGTTTTTAGTAGCTAAAAATAGTATGTAGATTGAAAAAAGAAAAAGAAAACAATTAAATATGTACTACTATAGCGAACTAGTGAGTAGCAAATAAATATACGTATGTACATATATATTTTTCTTTTAACCCTGGAGAACTAATTTTATTTGCCATACCCACATATGCGCTTTTCGCGTATTTTAATTAAACCAAACTTTTAGCATTTGCCTTCCGAGCGCGTCTTCGCTTTTCCGCTTTTACATAATTGCCGAAAGTTAAAAATATTGCAAACAAATATTTCCCGTTCATACATAAATTCATACATATAAGTATGTCTGTAGTGGTTTTATATTTAAGTAGACAAAAATCTACACATAATCGCCGCGTTGAAGAGCGACAAAATATAAGGAGTTCTAACCCCGTTTATATTTTGCGCGATAAACATCCTTATTCCAACGCCTATGACACAATTCAATTCATTACTATTGTCATATTCACAGTATATCTATACTGTATCATTAAATAATGGTATAAATTTAGGCTCAGTAGTTATGACAATAGACATGTAATGAGTTGTGTCTTTGGTAATTGGCGTAAATAAGGTTATTATGACTGCATATATAATGAGTCAAATTAAAATCTAAAATTTACCACTCAATTCTCCCGCCAATGACTAAATGCATCACTTGACATTTGCGCCTAAAGACATAACGCTGAATATAGACTTTGTTTCATCGCTGTCAATTACTCAGTAGGTCATTACGTCATTGCTGACAATTGCCATATAGATAACGCTTTTTCGGAATATTTTTAAGCAAGGAAGTAAATTCAAAAGTTTTGTAATGAGTTCCGTCCTTGTCGTAGGAATAGAGCTGTTATACATGGAAGGTTGCTAAAAGGCTCCAATGTTCCAGAAAATTATTCATCGAGAAACTTCATTCGGAGTTTTCTGACATAAAATTCTTATGCAATGATCGTAGACAATTATAACGATATAATAAGTAGTAGTTGCCTAAAATTAAATAATATTTTATTAAGCGTTGCTACAATTCTTTTCTAGTAGAAGGAAGCAATTACATCTTCATCATCTTTTGCAAAATTTCCATAGAATAGGTTCTACTTTTTTTTAAATAAAAGAGCATTGTGAATTTTTTACGATTCACATATGTAAATTTATGCATTATCAAAATAAGCGATTGGTTTCAACAAGCTAGAAAAGTAGAAAGTTAGCTCGGAACAAATGTCTATAAAGATTTACGTAGTTGACGTTATTTTTCTGTTTCTTAACATGGTTTTTACATTTTTCCGCCTTTAAAATTTCTCTGCTAATCAAAATGTTAAGTTCCTCTGTCTAATTGCACCTTCTCATTGTTATACATACATACGTTCTCTGGCTCCACCTAGTCGTTCTTTGGGTTTCTTTTTGAGTTGGGTTTTAATGCAGTGGCAAAAACATATTTCAAGGAAAGTGTTTAGTTGCTAGGTTAAAATCCATTTAAGCGAAGTTTAAACCTTAAGACCTGTTTTCAGTGAGAGTTAAAGGCTACTTTAAAAACTTGGCGGTTTTGTTGGGCAAATTTTCTGCACAGCTGATTATATTAACTCAGTTTAGTTTTCTAAGGATGGACAGTTAAACTTAGTTTAAATTTGACTGAAAAACTATGCATCGAATTTGAAATTAGTTTGAACCACCTTAAGGAAAAGCTTCGCAGAAGAACTTATCTATTTCTCTTTTTAGTTCACAAAATAATACAACTCATATGTTCCGACCGACAACGAAAATCCTCTGCAGGCTCGTTTTATGAATTGCAAGCTCAATGTGTGGAGCGAACATATTGTTGACGTTTCTAAAAGCCTTTGTGAACATTTCTTTTCCAATATGTCGCTGAGTCACAGTCGCCGTCGGAGAGTTACGGTACTAGTTTATGAACTCAAATATTTTCTTGCTAGTTGGGTATCTCATTGCAGGGACGCCACTGATCTAAATACATATCTACATACATATGTATGTACACAAACATAAAATATACTTACTTACATATGTATGTTATGTACTAAATCAGATGTCATCAAAAGCAGGACAGCAGCATAGCAGTCGAGATTGCTCAATTCTTGGCGCTCAAATACAATTGCCCAGTCATTTGCATGTATGTATGTATGTAGTCGTACTATGTATGTACATATCGTCGCATAGAAACATCAACAATTAGTAGCTAAAATCAAAATCTGCTAGACAAATTGTTTGTTTGTTTTATTTACACACATACATACATATATTATATTTATTTAAATAATGACGTTGATGTTTAGTCGCAGACCGGAAACACTTATCTAAAATTGTGCAGATCTATGGCATTATCTACATAGATGAGTGTTATATGTATGTATGCAGAAATTTATATGCACGCGAGTGTATTTGATACATACATACATACATATATACACAATAACTTTAGTGTAAAAATAAGTTATTCGCGTAGCGTGTTAGCCTATATTTTTACCAAAGGCCGCCAATGTCAAGTTCAATAAATTGCCTCAAATAACTATTTATGTGAAATTCTTTGGCGGCCTACATGCATACATACAATATATGCTTAAAAATATGTACATTAGGGTGGACCAAAACAAACAAATTTTCCTGCAACCCGCAAAATTTTAAAATTGGAAATAAAATAGAGCCGTGTTTTTTATTTTGAAGTTGATAAATATTTTCCTTGTAGAATTGTTATAAAATTATTAAAAATAAACATTTTTTTGACCGCATAAATAAAATTGTGAGACATGGTTATTTTTAAAATTAAATTAACTAGTTATTTATTTATATTCATTTTAATACTCAAAGTTGGCGAAAATAAGTTTTTTGAGGCTCGAGTTATAGCGAATGTAGTCGATATTTAAAATTTTTAATAATTAGAACATGTAAATCTACTAATGTTAAATAGCTTTAACATTCTCTGCACCTAAAATTAGTGTTGTCCTGTGTTATTTGTTAAAAACATTTATATTTTTAATAGTGTGCATAAACGTATTTGTCTATAATATCTTGAAAACAATAAAAAAAATGTCTGGGAAAAAATACAACTAAATTACTCAAAATGATATAAATCTAATTTTTCCATTTGTGGGATAATTTATGAGTTATGGGAAAAATAATTTAAAAATTAAATATTCATTAGAATTTCATTTATTGAAGATTTCTGAAGGAAAATATTAAAAAATACCTACTTTTAATGATTTTGTGAAATTTTCTAACTATGGCTGCACCGTTAAATATTTACGAATTAAAAAAAAATCACGTATATTTTCTTCTATTCTTTAGACATATGAAAATTTCACAAAGTTGAATTTTTTTTTCAGCCTTTGTGAACCACACTAATACTACGATGTACATATGTATGTATATGAAAATGCTTTCTTTTCAAGGTGTGTACAGCTGAAGTGCATATGTAATTTTTCAAATGTGTATATGTCGATAAGCACATAAATAGAAGGAGTTCCAAAACATGTTTTAAAGCCAGAAATTCTTTGGCAACAATGAATTTAAGTACAAGCCTGAGTAAATATGTATTTGAGTGTTTATGTACGGGCCAATATTTATTGCACTTTTAATGAATTGCAATGAGTGCAAAAATTGTGAAGCGTGTTTGTATTACCAAAGTGATATATCATCGTCAATCGAGAAAATAAAAATTTCGTGACTTTGGTGTTCACATTTAAGGCAAAAAAAATGTTGATCATTAGTTTGGAATGCAACAGGCGAGTTGCCGTCATTTCGCTTGGCACTCGATCCGATGTCGATTTCTCAAAAATTTCCATTGCTTTCAATGGCATTCAAGAATTTTGTCTTTGTAGATTATTCACTGAAATTGTTATCCTTTCGATATGCAATTGCGGTCGTTCAAGTGTATCTTTGGCTTAAAATTACATTAAAAAAAAAAATCAATTCAAAGCAGTGCCATCTGCGATTTTCTCCATTTTAAATATTCTCAAAATTGTTTCTGAAATAAAAATTGCTGTTTCTTATTACATCTGATAACATCATGTCGGACTTGTTTATTACATTTAAATCTCTTCCGGAGCTTTGTGTATAAATTCCAAGATGGCACATTACATATACATACATACAAACAAATTTGTGAGTTCAGCATGTAGAAAAATTTGTCCAAATTTGAAATGTGTAAAATTAAAGCCGCTTTTCTCAAACATTTGAATTGATGAAATACGAGTAGTTATGCCACACTTTCAGCAAACGCGCTTGTCTATACGCCTTGTGACACACTTCAACGTAAATTAAAAAAAAAACACTTGGCATTGTAAATTAAATTTGTATTATTAACTACCCATTAAATATACATTGTATTTTATTGGTATTCGACTTGTGAGTTAATCGTTTTATATTTTTAGCATCAAGGCTTTGGACTTCTTTATGCTTTAGATGAAGCCATAATTTTGATTTTAAATACTGCATTTTTGCAGTGAGCATATATGTACATATGTACATACATATAGTTGTATAAAAAATATTTACGCCAAGCCCACACTCGGTTAAGAGTTCAGTATTCTTGGATAACCTTCGTTTACGTCTAATCAATTCGAATCAATTGAAAACGATCAAAACATACATACAACTACAAAGGCCACAAATCGGCACACTGAAATAATAATAAATCATTATTTGTGAATGAAAAGGCAACATGGGTTATTGATTATTTCAAAGTGTTGGCCCGCAAAGCCACAAACATCCCAGCAGGACGAAATGTGCATCGAATTTAGTTTGCAAGCGTCGAAAGCAAGGTGCGATTTGCAATTTGTGTATTCGGAGTAAATGTTTTGGAAAGTTCATTGAATTTGTCCTCAAATGCGTTGATGGCTATTACTTCCGGATGCGTTATCCAAATATATTTCCACTGTCTCTACAAAGTTCTCGTTTATTATGCACTTAATGGATAATAGTTTTAAATACGAACCGTCTGTGTGTTCGGAATTAAATTGTCTACAAAAGTCATACGTTTAGCATCCTACTTAGTTATTTTTTACGGCAGACAATCATGTTAGTCCCGCAGTTAACATATTTACACAACACAAGTCTACCATTCTCATTAAATAATATCGATTTTTTCAATGTTATTCTTTTTTGCATGAATCGAACTCTTAATCGCAAATAAATCGATCCTAAAAGTTTCGATTAGCTGATGTTTGCTTTGATAGATTTAAGTAAGAACATTGTCTGAGCCATCAACGGCTTCTCAGTATTGAGCGAAAATTATGGCCCGATTATCGATAACAAACGAACTTGAGTTGTACTGCAAGTTGCCGAAATGATGCTATTAGATGACAAATGGCTCAACTCTCAACTATGAAACTGCAGTTGCTACAAAGTGTCTATAAAGGCAACTACATTGTTGTGATTGCTTTGAAAATTATGGGAGCATATTTACGTGTTGCTGGGTTTTCAAATATCAATTATCGTTCTTTTGTACATAACTGATGATATTACGTAGCAAGCTGTCAACCGGACCGCGATTGCGTTGCAATGCACAATCGGTCTATTAGTTTATGACAAATTATTTGGTAAAATTAGCAGTTTACTTATTTTTTTAATCAGCTTGCATTGAATTTACCAACATTCGTGTCTTGCAGGGGTACTTTTCAATAAAATTTTGGTGCAAACAATTTTTTCGTTGCGTTATTATTTTAATTGCGCTATGCCATGGTCTATGTACAAGCTAGTTTACCTACATACATATGTAGAAAAAAAATTTAACATTTGACGGTGCAAAGATGGAAAGCGATAAATAAAAAGAATAAAGCAAACATGCAAACCGGTTACATTTTTGCATAAATCAGTTGAAATTAATCTTGTCAATGTTGTCTAGCGGTTTGTTTATGAAAGGCAAAATCATTGCCAAAATGTTCATTAGGTTGATAACGTTAATGTACATACATACATACATATATGTAGTATTGGTACTTTTTTCGAAGTGAAATTGCTTAAGCGTCGCTTGAATATTAAAATGTCTTATTAGCTTTTGCAAATAGTTTGTTATAATTTTTTTTTTCATAACAAATTGACATGTACGAGTATCGTAATGGTTTAAATAAACATATAAGTGTGTATGTATGTATGTATATTTTACGTTGACTGTGCCATTCATTCATTTGTTGTTGCATTAATGAAGTTCAAATGAAATGTATAAATGTGTGCTGAACGAAGTTACTAGCAACATTATTATTTAGTATTATTCATAAATTATACATTCGTACACATATGGTACATATGTATGTATACTCGTATGCACAACAAATTGATATAAATTCGACGTCATTGATGATCAAATAAAGAGTCAGTATTTAGGTTTACTCTTCTCATACGCTTTATACGTTGTATGTATGTATATGTAAATGTGTGTGTTTTAGTAAAAATGTTTTTAATTTAAGCTTTTCGAGTGGACAGGTGTTTTTCCATTATTGACTTTTGACGCGCTGCTTAAAAAGCAGTTGTTTGGATTTTAAGCGAAATAAACAAAAGTCTCAAAAAATTTTTCAGTTACACTCTGCTCACAAATTATAGCACAACGACACATTGACACATTTGGACAATGAAAATATCACTCATTCTTTAACAAAAACTATATAAACACTTCTTTCAAATTTTATGCTTAATGTATGTACATGCTTTAGAAAAATATGATTAAAATATCGAACTAATAAAAAAAAAAACTTTAGAATTTTTTTGAGTGTGCAGTTTTGTTGCTCATTAATTTTAAGTGCAATAATATGCAAATTTTAAGTGCCAATAAATTATCACTGATTTTTGACATTTCTGTTTGACTGGCGATTTCCTCTATACAACGCAAACTCGGTGAAAGAAATTTTGAAGGAGCGTCCGTGAAAAAATTGTCAAAAATCAGTGGCAATTTCTAGGTACATGAAACTGGTATTTTATTGCACTTAAAATGAATGAGCTACAAAACTGCATGCTCAAAAATATTCTAATTTTTTTTAAAGTTAGTAATTTCTTAAAATTAGAAAATAACAAAAACAAACAGAAATGCAAAAATCACGAATAACAACCACACAAGCAAGTTTAAATAGCGGCAGATCAGTTGCTCTTATTTGTAGTTGGTTTGCTTAAGGAAGATGGAATAAACGCAACAGTCCACTAGCGTGTTAGCTCGGCAACCCCGAGGTCCTTGGTTTAAAGCCGGGGAGCGGTGTTGAAGAATAAATAAAATAAATTAAATTTAAAAGTAGTCTGAGGAGATGTGATAATCTCCGAAATAGTTGCTACCATTAAAACTGTTGTTAGTTTTTCCAAAAAAAAATGTCACAAACCTTGGCCTCGAGCTCAATAAAATTGTCAATTAAAACACAAATTTTTTTAAATCATTTTAATTTTTTTTAAATAATTTTAAATTTTTTTATAAGTTTAAAAAAATAGTTTTTATTGTTTTTGTAAGAGAATGAACGATATTTTATTTGTTAATGTTTGGCCATATAACTTTTTATTTTAAATATTTTTTAGGTTTAAGGCCGATTGTTTTATTTCGAAAATTATTAGGAAAAAACAACAATACTCAAAGCGGTAGAAGTTATAGTACTTTTTCGGAAATCACCAAATAATTGAAATACTTAGTTAGAAGAAAAATAATTTCTGCGAATATTTCAATATATGTGGATGTGCTATAATTTGTCAACAGAGCGTACTTATGCCCTACTCGTACATACTACAATGCATGTATGGTAGCTCTATAAAATGTAAAATATATTAAAATGCTCATCAAAGAGTCGAGGCTATTTAATAGTAACTGTGGTTGTAGCGATTATACATATGTACATATATAATTAATGAACTCATGTATGTATGTATGTATGCTGAACAATAAATTGCATAGAAGTGATAATTATATGGAGATTATATAATTCAATTCTAAAACAAGAAAGTATAAGTCACAAATTACCATATGTTCGTATGTACACGTGTACATATGTATGCATATAAATAAATCAGTACAAGCACGTGTCTCATACGCGGAAGTGAATGCATCAACTGGAAATCCAATTGAAACAATTTTAATAAACCTGCTCATATCAAAGAATAATTAATTATGAATTAATGAATTGGGTCAAAGGAGAATACAAATTTAAAAATATTATTAGAACGGCATTGAATCACGCTTGTAGATAAAACGAAAGATCGCTTCACAATTTTTTGCTTTTTTTTTACTAATTTTGTGGTCTACAGTGGCGCTTCGTTAACTGGAACTGGAAAGTAATTAAGAATTAAATTAAATTTGATGGGAACGAATGCAATACATATTTCTTGGCATACATTTTTATAATTTTTCAGTTAAACTAAAAAACATACTCCAGTTTCAAACTTTGGGAAAAAAAAGCAAAAAATCCACAAATTAAAAAAAAAAGTATTTTATTTATTTGCATATGCAGTTTTGCAGCACATTCAATTTTCTAAATAGTAAATTTTCGTACTAAAATTAAATAGGCTTCAAACGTGCATATCTACTCAAAATAATTATATTTTTTTTTAAAGGTCAAAGTTTTAAAAAAATTTGTGTATAAAGTTTAAAACTAGGAATAAGATAAATATTGCTGATTTTTCGAAGTTTTTTGCTACATTTGATTGAAAAAAATTTAAAAAAATCAGCGGTAATTTGTTGTGATTTGAAACTTGTTATTCTAAAATGCTACACACGGATATACATACGTCTGCATGTCTGCTTGAAAAGTTTCTTAAACTTCTGAGAAATAAGTGAAATGAAAATTTGTAAAAATATTCTAAAATTTGCACAAAGTTTGAAACTTGGCATTCGGTTTTTTTTGTAGATAATTCTATTTTAAATTTAAAACATTTTAAGCAAACAAATTGAAAATTATTGAAGGATTTCTGATATAATTCTTATATATTTTTCCAACTGTATATTGAACTTTTAAGTGAAAGAGTTCAGGCGGTTAACTTATATTATCTTGAAAATTATAAAATTGCTTAAAAATAAATCAGCATATCGTCCTTCAGGATAAACATGATTTCCAAATATGTAAAAATTCAAATGCTGACAATTTCTGCTCTGCATTGTTTTTTTTATAAAACTCTGCTATTCGCCACTTAAATTTCTTGTGGCAAATTACGCCAAACGATGCAAATAAAATAGTTTTAATTCAGCAACTATAAGAACTCATCGGATTTATTACTTTTTAATTTAATTCATGTTTTGTTTAAAGAGGCGCTAAAATATAACTTCGATTAAAAATTTGGGATTTGACAAATCGCTCTATCATAAATGACACGCTTCATCAGATTGCCAATAAGACGCCTATAATTCGTGCGATATCTGTCTGCGAAAACGTGAATTAAACCCAAACAACCCTTCTTCGTGCTGATTATATCAAAGCGTTTCACTAAGCGCTTTAAAATGACACGAGCAAATGACTGACCGGCCACCCACACACACACACACACGCACACACACACACACCCATATACATACAAGCAATCTACTAAATATAGTACACAATTTTGCTGGCTGTGCTTTGTAAAAGCTTGAATGGGGGGCTCAACGTAGCTCAGCTCAAATTGCTGGCAATTTAATGGCGTCACTAATGTGCGCACTGATAAAAATCGCGGAATAGAGCGTGAAATCGTCTAATATGATCGGTTACATGACGCTGTTTTGATTGTTGTTGTTGTTGGTGCTGTTGTCGTACACTTGTGATTTACGCGCCATTTCCGTTTCCGTTAATTTTTCCTAGTCTGTGCATGAATACAACAAATTTCGCTTGAGCGCAAGTGCAACAAATGAAATTATAAATATTTTTTTTTTATATATTTTGTGTACTTCACTTATATTTTCGCTAGCTGTCAATTTTCGCAGCTAAGCAAAAGAAAAGTATAAGGTGTGAAAGGAGACGGAGGAGCGGGGCGACGACAAGCGATTGCCACTGACTGCGCTGGATGTTGCGTATACGCACCGGTGCGTCAACTGTTTCTCAATTTTTGCGTAGATCCTTCTTCTTCTTCTTCTTCTTCTTCTTCTTCTTCTTCTTATTGTTTTCTTCTTATATTTAAATGCATATATTTTCATTATAAAAATGTATGTTTGAGTTCACTTCCAGCTGTGCGAACACAGAGATTGGCTGTAATTTGCTCCAGTTCTAACTGGTGTCAGACTTCCTTACCCACCCACATTCGTACATACAAAAATAATATGTATACACTATTTTTTTGCATGTGCATTGACTTAAAATATAGCACACAATACGCATGCTTTGGCCTATATTTTGCCACTCAATTATTTACAATCGTGCATACAACTATAGTAGGTGGCTATATACATAGCTATGTATGTATCAATATATACTTATTCCAGAGTAGTGTCTACGCTCATATTTGACATTTATTTTAATTTAAATTTTTTTGCACCAGCGGTGCTTTTTTAGTGCGACTCATGTATGTAAGTATGTAAGCAAACAAAACGTGTTGCAGCAAATAAAAATGATCAAGCGTTGGAAAAAATAAAAATGTTAGCCTCAAAACAAATAAAGAAATTCCACAGATTCTTTCTTTAAATCGTTTCAAAACATGCCAGTGCTGCGATAAACCTTTGAAGGCCTGCTCTATTGCGCTGTTGCTGCGGTATGCATTTACATACGAGTATGTACAGCAACAACAATGCTGAGTTGTAAGCAGCTGCGGTGCGCATTGGCGCGGAATTAATGCACTGAAATGCCAAAATTAATTACAGCTAATAATTAGTCTGAAGTTTTACGATTTTCATTGTAGTTTTGTGTTGTTTTTTTTTGCTACAGGAATTCGCTTTTCTACTCTTTTCTCGCATTCCCAATTTAAACTCTAATTCTGCTCGGCAATTACATTGCTCATAGTTTTTAAATTTAAACATTAATTTCTATTTACCTTGCGTACTTTTTTTATTTTAGGTTTTTGTTTTCTGTTGCAAATTTTCTTACTTTTATGGTTCACTTGTGTTTTTTTTTTGTGGTGCTTATTTGCACCTCACTTTTTATGTTCTCACTTTTCCGCAATTACTTTGTATAATTTAACAAATTTCAGTTGTTGTTGTTGTTGTTGCCCCTGCGTTCTAGTTAATATCACACACTGATGTCAAGTCTTTTTTTATTTTATTTTTTTTGACTTACTATGCACAATAGTAAAAAAAAGACACTAACTAACACATTTGGTTTGTATGTATGTAAGTATGTATGTATGTTTGCATGTACATTCGGTGTAGTTATTGCTTTGAGTTAACCAAAACAGATTTTCCGAATTTGATCTGATCTTGTTGGCCGCTCGTTAACGACTAAATCCAATTCACATTGAGCCACCGAGTTTTAAGTGACGAGTTGAAAAAGCTGCCACAAAGAACCAGCGCAAGCGCTTCGCTTCGCATTGCTTTGCTCTTACTTTGGTTTGGTGGGTAGTTACGTATGTAGGTAGTCGTTTGTTTGTATGTCATGTGTGTACGCGTATGTATGTATGTATGATTGCATGTCGACTTATGTATATACCGCAGCTCATAGTTATAATCACACAAAATATGTAAGCTTACATTTTACTAATTAAAACAGTTTTTGTTTTCAAGTAAAATGCTAAAGGCCTAAGAATCCAACAACCAACCTTTGTAACATTCAAAAAAAAGTACATATTTTTCCAAGCACAGTTTTTTGCATACCCAAAAACTTTTTTAATATTCTAAACAAGGCTTTAATTTTTGAAGAAATTTTGGTGATTTTTTCCTAAAAATATTTGTTTGATATGGATTTTGTTAGAGCTTGAACAATTGAACAATTTTTAAAAAACTATTTAATCTTCTACAAAGTTTGAATTATACATACATAGATTCCAATGGATTTTTTGAATGTATTTTAAGTGAACAATTTTGAAATTGAATAAAAGAAAAATAAAAATGTCAAATACTCGTATCAACAGTAATTTGAAGCCACTTAAAGCTAGCAATTTTTGAACTTAAATTGAATAGGCAACACAATTTCATACTCAAACATTTTTCTTAAATATTCTAAAAAAATGTGTGAAATTTTTCAAAAATTCTCATTAATTATTTTGTTTAATTTTCTATAAAGATTGTTGCTTGGATTGATATGGATTTGGTTAGAGCTTGAACTGCTTTTTAATTGAACAATTTTTTAATATATTCCAAAAAAATTCAATTTTCTACAAACTTTGAAACGTGGATTCCGAACGATTTTTTTATGTATTTTAAGTGAAAAATTTAAAAATTAAATAAAAGAAAAATAAAAATGTCATTACTATCACCAGTAATTTGTAGCCACTTAAAGCTAGCAATTTTTTAACTTAAATCGAAAAAAATTTTTACATTCAAACATTTTCTAAATATTCTAAAAAACATGTTGAAATATTTAAGAAATTCTGATTAGTTATTATTTTAAATTTTCTATAAAAATTATTGCTTGGATTAATATGGATTTGGTTAGAGATTGAATTGCTTTTTAATTGAAATTTCTTTTAATATATTCAAAAATTATTCTATTTTCTACAAAGTTTTTAACTCGGATTAATATGGATTTTTCTAATGCATTTAAAAGAAAAAATTTTGATAAAAAAAAAATTGTCGATATATGTTGCGATTATAATTTTGACATGTGCTGTATGTGTGAGTGCATGTTATTAGTTTGCGTGCAATTCATGTTATTCCTAGGTACATTTTGAAGGTGTAATTTTCGTGAATTTACATTGGTGTCTGTGTCTGATGTCGATTGTTTTAATAATAAACCACATGCACTATTTGTATGTGTACTTTGCGTGGTTATCGAATCTCAGCCGATCGCACATAGGGTGTAATGAAAATTGTACCCTACGAATGACATTTTTTTTTTGTATACATACAGGGTGGGCCAAAAGAAACCAAGGGGTTTGACTTAAAAGTGCCATTGTGTCTCGGGCAGTATGGGCAGTGGCTCCGTCCTGCTGAAACCACATACCAGGTCTGTAGGACGTAAAAAATTTTCTATCATAAACCGATACCGCTCTCCATTTACGGTTACAGCACTTCCATCTTCATTCTTGAAGAAGTAAGGCCCTATGACATTTTCAGATGTGATCCCACAAAATACTGTACACCTGATGGGGTGCAATTGGCGTTGATGAATGGCTCTTGGATTTTGAGAACCCCAGAACCTACAGTTCTGCTTATTAACAAAGCCATTCAAATTCGACGATATGCTCTTTGCGTTGAAATAATTGATCTCTGGTTTAAATAATAAAATTCTATTGTTCTGGTTCTCTGTTCAGTTGTGAACCTCTCCATTATTAATTCTCCAAGTGTTGTCTATATAATCTGAAAGAAAAAATAAAAAAAAATTAATAAACGAAAAAGTTATTAAACTTTTACACCCTTTGGATTCTTTTGGCCCACCCTGTACATACAAACATATATGTATGTACATATACATACGCGCATGTGTACCATATTTTGCTTGCTTATTTTTGTTATTATCTGCATTGTACAAATTAGTAATCCGACATGATATAAACCTTTCAATAGTTGACGATTTTAGTTTGCTGATATTTCATTAAGTGTATAATTAACAAATCTATAAGCAGGAAGCGCTTAATTTACACAAATAAATGCAAATTTTAATTTAGAAAATTAGCATTGCAACTATTCGCGTATCAATCAATCAAATTCGAGAAAATTTTTTTGAAACTATCCAAATACTTTTTAGAATATACGACGGCTATTTAATTTTCATAATCTGACCTCTTTCTCAAAGTCTGTATTGCCTTCAAACATTTTTTATGTGCTACCCGTTCGAGTTTGCAAACTCTAAATGACTTTGTTGGAAACAAAAACTTTGCTCGTAGAAGAAATAAGTCCTACTTCTGAATTGAATGAATAACTAAGAGACCCGGAGTAATGTTAACTTGTTGGGGAAGCTTTGAAAAAGTCATCCAAATGTTCGAAAGAATTATAAAAGTCTTTCGATCATAATAACATGTGAGAAAATAAGTTTAAGAAATCGATTACAATTCCTTTGGAATCTCCGTTATTCCATAATAACTATCACGAGATAAGTATTCTTAGACTTTTATTTTGAGACTTATAATATAAAAGTCTTTTTTTCACTTGCACAGTATTATTTTGAAACATTTTCGATCCCGAATTATGCCAAAATAGTACCAAAATGCCGCTGAAGTACCCCCGAAATATTCCCGAACTCGGCTCGAAATTGTTCCGACACAATCCCGAAAATTTCTGAATTAATATCAAAATGGTTCTGAACAAGTCACGCCTATTAGGGCTTATACATTAAGATTGAGAAAGTTTTTACGGAAAATTGCTTTAATTGACCATCTTTTAATAACAAATACCCTAACTTACTCAAGCGAAAGCAAATTCAAAAAGAGTTAAAGTTTTTGTTTCAGAGTTGCTAGTATGTTTCAAACACGATACATAACAAATCAAAATATAGAATGCAAAACTTCTAAATGGTTCATAACATCCTCAAGACGTTAAATAAAAATTCAATACACTACTAAAATGCATTCCATCCTACCAATGCAAGAAGTAAAAGAATTTCAACAGTTTTTGTAAAAAATTTCCAAAATGAGCAAATTTACTACGATACAAATGTCGTAAAAGCTTTGATGATATTTCAAAAGAAAAATTTTCCACTGCTTGGCGATAAAAGAGCGCCTAGATTTAATGGTGGGCAGCATTTAAATACTCGTTTGTTTGAAAAGAGCTGAATCTCACTGTCGCATTCAGTGTACGAGTATAACTATAATTAAGTATTTGCATTTACAAACACAAAAAAAAACATATGTATGTACATAAAGATCAGCTTAAATTAAGTGGCGAAATATTTCTCTTCACGAATAAAAGCTTAACGTATGTACCTATGTATATATATGTATGTAAATATGCTTAGTTTCCCAGTCAAAAATACTTTTGCCTTAGGAAAAAAAGTGTAATCGAAAGAAAATTGGTAAACACTTCCTTCTTAACTTTTAGAAAGCATTCCTTTAACACAAATAATTTATTGGCGGTAATCGCGTGCAGGCGTTTTCGCGTTCCTTTAATGGGTTAGAGGAGTGAAAACCAATTTAATTATTCTAAGGTAATTCCTTTTAGAATAGCTTTAGACTTGCACGATATTATATTCAAATAATTTGCCGATAAAATTGCGTAACAAAAAAAAAAAAAATAATAATAATTAAGAAATTGTCATTACAAATCTTTTCGATTTCACATATGCTTCTTTGGTGAGTACATTACTAGAATAAGCCATTCTAATTGTTTTATCTGCTGGGTTAGTTATGAAAGTTAAAAGAAAATTGTACATTTAAAAATCAGATCTCTTTTAAATGGGCAATAAAGGCAGATGAAATGACATACAATTTTGGTTAATCTTATGTGTACATATCTATGTACATATATATGTAAGCGAATGCAAAAGTTCAAAGGAACATATACAAAATTAGGTGAATGTACCCTCTGTTCACAAATAATTATAAGACCACACGTTAACACATTTGGAGAATTTATTTTTCTTCTTATTATTTAAAATTATTTTATAATTCAAATATAATGCATTTACACAAAAGCCTTAACACCCAATCATTTAAACTTAATACAAAACGAGTAATAATTTAAAACAATTTTATAAAAATTTCTAACTTTATAAAAAAATTAAAAAATTTGTTTGAGTATGCAGTTTTTTAGCTTATTCAATTTAAGTGCAATAAAGTGCAAGTTTCTAATGCTTGCAGATTTTAACTAATTTTTGACAATTTTTTTACTGGCAATTTCCGCAATGTAACGCAAGCTCGACATTTTTTTTTATATTAAAGGAATTCCGAAGGAGCGTCAGTTAAAACATGTCAAAAATCTGTAGTAAACTTTAGGCAATTGAAACTTGTATTTTCTTGTACCAAAATTAAATGAGCAACAAAATTGCACACCCAAAAAAATATAAAAATTATTTTTTAAATAGTTCTAAAATTTGATAAAATAAAGCACTTTTTTTGTTAGAAAAAAAAATTTCAAATATTTGGAAGAAAAATTATTAGTCCAAATGTGTCGATACATTGTTTATGTTATAATTAGTGAAAGAGTGTAGTTGGTTAAAAAGGTCGGTGGGGTGTGTGGCTTTGACGCTGTAATGAGTTCAACACGACTTAGCACAGAACAAAACTTCCTAACTAATGTGACAATAAGACTACTATTACTAGTTTGGAAAATTATACAAATAATTAATATATGGTAAACACATTTTCTACGCCTTATTACAAACAAGCTCACTTACTCGAAAATAAGATGCTTCAATAATTTTTTTTTTTCAGTGTACTAAGGCTAACTAACTGTATGAGCAACAACATTTACTGTTACTGAATTTTAATTGAAATTACTAAATTCACTTGCTTTTTAACATGGTTTTAATCATTTTTTTCTGGCCTCTGAACCAAGTCAAAATTTTTTGGTGCGGCGTTCCTTTTTTGGAAATCGCATCTTCGTTTTCGTTTTCGTCATCGCCTTCTGCTTCTTTGGCGATTTTGGTTTCTTCTTTTTCTGCATGTAAAGTCTCTATTGCTAGCAGAGGCGCACAAACTGAGGTGCAGAAACCTGTAATTTTGCGCCGTACTTGCCAATAAGTTCACAGCGAACCTCATGAAACTTAAAAAAAAAAAAAAACGAATAACTTGAATGAATACCTGGACCACTTGGCATCATTTTGGTGGCGTCGCAAACACAAGCTGCTTCGCTGCTGTACACTAGCTTTATTGTTTTGTCTTTTTTTGCCTTTTTTGTATAATACAACAACTTTTTTTCTCTTTTTTTTAATTTAATTTGCACCGCCATGTGACGCTCTTGGCGTATCATTCATGAGAAGAATTTATGGTCTTCATCAAATTGCGGATACGAAATACTCACAAGTAGTAGTCATATTGTTGCGGACAAGTGCTGGGAAATGTGCAATGAAATGCCAGCGAGCCACAGGTTAATGTTGGCCAACACGAAATGGAGGAGCGAGTTTCTTACATCTGCATCAATAATAATTGGTTACAATGGAATAATTCGGGCTTGATTATTGCTGGGTCGAAGTTTGAACCAATTTTTGTATACGAGTATATTTATTTTTATTTTTTTTATTTTACATGCACATATATACGTATACTCAATTATACATCAAAACTCTTAAAATGCATTGAAAATGTTTAAACTAAAGTTAAGTGTTGAAAGTTAATTGAAAACACAAATCAACGTTGAAAAATAATTTGAAGCTTAAATTTACTTAAAATAACTTCAGCTGAAAAACTAATCATTGGTACCTTGCCTGATCTTCTGACAGCGTAAAAGATGAAACAATTTTGAACTAGTTTTGATGTTATTAGTACTTTCAAATGCGTCACATCACAACAAAATATATGGAGAATATAGAATAGATGTGAAAAACAAAGCAAGAAATTTGAAATAAATTGACGTTACATACGCATGAGTAATCTTCCCTCTTCCTCTCAGCCACTCTCTTTCGTATGAAAGTAAAACTTGACGCGTCTGAAAGTGGTCTAATGAATTCATTGACTTACAGCTGTCTGCAGAACGATTAGGAGATCGGGCGCAACGCTGCTACAAGGAAGCAGTAAAAAACGAAACGTATTTTTTGTGACAAAGCAAAGAGAGTGTGTAAGTGAGAAGAGCTTAAGATGCTCGCCGACAATTAATAGAATGTTTAAAAATCGGGCCAAAAAACCTAATGACCGACACACATAGAACACTTAAATTCACTTAAAACACTCTGCTCGGTGCTACGGTTGACGAATAATAATAGGAGCCCTGGAACTGAGTTATCGCTCATTCGTGGCGTGCTTGCGTGCTCTTTGAGGATACTCTTCTTGGTCCATCAATTTGGATTATATGGAGTGTTGTTTTTGAGCAAAATTTTGAAGATTGCCGTCAATGAACTGATTGGACCTTATCGCTCCAGCTTTAAACTATCTTTTTGTCGATTTTAGAGTCACTTGTAAGAGTACAAGGAAGAATTCAATGAATTTTAACGACACTACCAGTTGCGTCGGAATCGGGAGAGATATTTTTGAGTCATTGAGCCGAGGTTTCAGACAGCGTGATTCTTTTTAATCCGATTTTTTAATCTGCTGGTAGAGAAGAGAGTTTGCCCAACAAAACTGAATCGGTCAGGAACAACCATACATGCAACGAAGAAGATATTGTCCGCGCTGATGGTTCGTCCTTTCAAAACCTATAAGAAAAATGAAAGTTGTACTTGGTTTACTTAAAGCATTATCAGAAACTGCGACGAACCAAAATAAAATCAAATTTTTTCGAATATCTATTGCCCTTTACGTCCTTGTACCCCCGAAGACAATGAAATGATGAGCTGTGTGAGCTTAAAATCAATGTATGGACATACCATAAACACAGTAGCGGTTCACTAAGTCTTTCAAAACCATTGCATGGTTTATGGATAGCACGGATTGTATGCTGAAAAGGCGTACAACCTGCAAGGGTTTTGCAATAGTACTTAGTAAATTCCCCTAGTGTAAAAATTAAAAATTCAGCGGCCCAGCTGCCTGGGCAAAGTCAAGAACGCTGGTGTATGCGTTGAAGGTACGGATGAGGTCATTAAGCTCCTATAAAGTTTAAATATAAAATTTACTGAACGTTCTAGGAATCATGATATTGAAAGAAAAGTCACAGGAATAAGAGGCAAAAGCTCGGCCTGTCCCAATTTACATTGTATGCGTCATACTCATACGAGTATAATTATTATGAGAGATTGTTATTGTTATTGCGGAAAGGAAATGAAGCATTGAGACTACACGGTAATTGAAATTGTTTTCGGTTCGATTACATCATGCAAACCATTTTATTTATTCGTACATACTACATGAAGTAAAAAGCTATGCTTACGTTACTAATTAATCTGTTCGTGTAAATTACTCACATTAAAAAAAAATCAACGTTTGACTAACAATTAAACGCCCTGCCGCCGTCATACATAGACGCTCTGGCATCGGGGTCGGATACAGGGGGGGTTTTGGGGGTACGGACGCCCCCGAAATATCAGAACCTTTCATGCAGAAAAATTCAAATGCATGTAACTGTTTATCTAGAATGATTTGTCTACAAACATATTGCTTTGGACCCCCTCCAAATTATTTTCTGTATCCGCCCCTGTCTGGAATACATATGATAAATATCAGTTCAATCGGAATAATAGCGAATATCATGCTGTTAACATTTTAATGAGATTCCATGAAATGTGTTGCTAGTAAAATGCGATTTTGTACTTTTACTATTTGAATAGTAACGAAATAGAATTAACACATCGGAATACTTTTGTTCACTGTGTAGCGCTCTAACCGTTTGCATCAATAAATGCGATTTAACAACATAAATATATATTTTTGTTTTGTGTTGATTTATCATTTCACTCTGACGTGCATTGTGATGTTAAGATATTTGGTTGTAAGTTTGTGGATTTCAGTTAATCATCGCACTTAATTCATTCAAAAAAGCACCGTATTAAAGCTAACCAGCTAACCAAATCTGCAAATATTTATGTTTAAATACAGATTGTTTACTTAATATGACCAATAGATCACAAATTGCCAAATTATCAAAAATGATCATCTTGAGGCAGCCGCTGGAGTAGGAAAAAATGTTTTTCTTACAATTAATTTACATACGCTTTTCACACAGTTTAAAAACAATTTTGTTTGTGAACATTATTGATTTTATTAGATATGATTTTGTGAGATAAATGATGAATATACATACAAACAAGATTTTTGGCAAGTTGCCGTCGCGTTTGACGCGTAATCTGAAGATCCATATTCTCGGGGACGTTTTCAATCCGCATCTCGGCATGATTTTACTTTCAAACACATTAGTTGTACTATGTCTAAAGCCTAATATCACATACATTTTTTTGCTTCGTTCTGGCAGAGATTTCAGGCATCCGTACACTTTTTAAATTTTTCCCTAGCAAAGCTTTGAAGTTTTTTTTAGCAAAGAAGTTAAATTTAAGAATCGAAATGTGATCTGTTTTTGAACTAAATGATTCCAGACGGCTTTTGTTGAAACAATTTGGGCCATCCACCGAAACCCAGAAATGATATGTAACAGATTAAGCGCTGAGCTGGACTGCTTCCATCTCCTAAGGAGCATGGTAGCCATAAAAGGTTTTGATTAAAGAGAAATATGGTTCTGGTATTTTTATTATAATCTTTCGAAGTTGAGTATTTTCAGACGTTTAATAATACTACGAAAAAATCATTAATGTATCGTTGTCGTCCCCATTTGTATGCGATATCATTAATGTATTCTTTCCTTCTTTCTTAGACAGTAATGACTTATACAGGGAAAATTACATACAAACTTGCAAATTTTTTCAGAAAGTACATTATCCACACGACTATATGGGACAAACAGGACGTAAAATAAGAACAAGGTTTCGTGAACACATAAGGGACAACAACAAAAGGATACGAAAGCACACGGCAAAAAGCCTGAATCTAATTTTGCGAGCCACTTGGTTAACGAAAAACAGAAAACGGTTAATATACTGCACGTACAACAAAAAGGACGGCACCTGAATGCTCTTGAAAACATGGGAATATATAAACAAACAAATTTGATGGAAGGATAAAAAACGAACAAATCAACAGCAACTCTGATCCGATATTTGCACCATTAGGGCTGGTTTGCAAAAATAAAACTTAGCAAAGACATAGGAAAAATGAGACCTACAACACCCAAACGGACTAAAACTACGGACTATCAACCTGTTCTTACCGTTAAGGCAGTCGCGTCGTATAATATACCCTTTTTGAATCTATCCGCGCAGGACTACAGGTACCTATACCGGTTTAGCCCAAAAACTAAATAAATACGGAACAACAGACCTACACTGAACAGAACGAAAATTCACACTGAAGATGGCACAACGCCGAAACCGATTTGTTTCCACACCAAACTTAACAAGGGATGACGGAAAACCGTTCCAACAAATATATCATTAATAGTTTAATCGATTTGAGAAAAAATTCGCCAACTTCACGCTATCAGTACCCATTCAAATTTTGATTATTAAAATTTCTTATCATAATTATTATTCCATACCAAGTGTTCTAACAATTTTCTGACATCGCATGTTAATATGTCTTATTTGAGACTATCCGTATTCGAAATCTTTGTTGCTTTGAACTGATTGTGCCCTTCAGATATCTCATTGAGGTACATTTTTCGAAATAACAGGGATTTTTAAATTTTCAGTTTATTTGCACAAGCCAAAAAGTACATAGAAGAAAAATCAGAGAAAATTATATGTAGGCGTTAGATACTTAAACATGTCTTCAGTTAATGTTTCGCTCAATCTTGGAAATCATGATTCTATAGAACTTGTCGTTGACGATAATGTTCTCATCGATTTAACTTATTGACAATTCAACTCCTTACTTCATAAAATAACTCGCTCGAATGAACCATTATGTGTACAATAAAATACATTTAATTCATGGCGAAATGGCAAAACAAACTGAAGACAATAATGGCGTTACCGGATCTAATCAATCTGTGATCGATAAAACGCTAATTAATATACATACATGTAAAAACAAATAAGACTTTTACGCGTCCTTCAGCCAATTAATTGTATGATTTCTAACAAATTGGTTAAATCATTTTCATGCCGTATCATAAACCTTTCTTCACTCTGGTCGTGCTTTAGCGAAACGATTGAAAGGAAGAAGAAGTAATTAAGTGCGTATTTTCATATGTAATGATTATTTAAACAATGACACACAAATTTATTAGGTAAAAGGGCCAGCATTTCAAAAATGGTTTAAAACTTTCGCACTTTCAGTCGAAGACAAAAATAAATTTATATATTTAAATATTTTTTTTTTTTTTTTTAAGATTTAAAGCACTTCATTTTCGCAAAATGTTGTAAAGTTATAAACATGTTTCTTTTGTTTTTTAATGCATTGCTCCAGGAAAGCATTTAAAATAACACAACTTTGAATGTTTTAAATTTTGGAAATTTCCAAATATACAAAACTTTACGACTTCTTGTTATTGCCCTAACAGCCTAACCTAATATAAACGCACTCCGCCAATTTTCTGTTAAAAGTTTTTCATGCTCATGCAACTTGTATGCGAACAACCGAAATTGAACGGCCTGCACCAAAAGCTAACTCAACTTCCAATTTTTATTTTGCGTGACATTTCGATTTGACGTTTATCCCACCGTTGAGGGTGAATGAAAACTTTTGATAAATTTGTACATTGTTTGAAACTTGGAATTATGATTTTTATGATAATTATTGCTTCTATAATATAAAAGAGGAAAAAATTAAATGCCAAACTTATTAATATGTTCCTGTGTTGAAGCTCTGCTTATAAATCAAGATTATATTTAATGTTTAAATAAAAATTAATATGTAACATAAAGTTAAGCAAATCTTTAAACCAAATATATAAATTGAACCAACGCTTTTAAACGAATTTGACAGCCATGCAACTCTGTAATGTAAACGCAGGCAAATCAATTTTGGGTGGACGTGATTAAAAAACTTGCCTGCTTGCGTCCAAAAACGCAAGCTGTGAATATTAAGTTAGACTGTTAGTGTGTGTTTCATGTAAATCCTAATAATTAAGCGTTAAAAATTAGCTTAAAATAAATTTAAAAAAAATGTTTAACTCTGAAGATTGCTTACATTGAAATTAAAAAAAAACACAATATTAAATAAAATGAATTTCCAGTTCATTCCAATGATAACACACTGTATGGTTACCTTTAATAAATATGTTTACTTGCATTTAATAAAAGTTGAATGCCTAGATTTTTCAACGATAGATATATGTATATATTTTATAATTTAATGTAGCGTGTGAAAACTGCTAATCATTTAAATTGGCATTCTAAAAATTTTCAGTTTGAATTAGTTGCGGAAATGGCAAATACACAACAGTAAAATGTTACAAGTATCAAATGAGCACAGCGTGGTTGGCAAAAAGTTATGATATGTAATCTGTGTAATTAATTAATTTACCTACTCTATGAGTATGTAAATGATAGTTTGCTCGAGCACGTACATACCTAGAAATGCTTTCCACAATTAAAAAAAAATAAAAATAAATTTGACGCATGGAATTCGCAAAAAAAGAAACAAGAAATGAAAATACAATTTACGAACAAGCAAACGATAATGAACGTGACAATCAACTGTTGTGAGACCTCCAGAGTTAAGAATTTGTTATTTAAAAATGTATTTAAAGCATCGAAAACACTTTTTATTAAGTAAACAGCCAGATGTGTGTGTGGCTTGCAGTGTAAAATATTGAAAGCAACAAATACCAGCACTAACGCATGTATGTACGTTTATATATGCATGTGTGTGTGTGTGTGTGTGTGTGAGTGTGTGTGTTAATACTCATACGTCCCGTAGCACCAGGTCGGTCATGAGAAAATGCCTTGGATTGAAGGTGGGTGGGTGGTCAGCGCGACATGTGCTCACTAAGTGCACAGTTCATGAACAAATCACCAGTTACTTATATACACACACACACAAACACACACACATATATACATATATGTATACTCGTACTAGGGGATGCTAAACTAGTAAATAGAATAGCCAAAATTAAGTTCAACTTATGCGAACTCACGCCACCTAAAAATGCCAACAGTCAATGAGTGACGATGGGAGAGAGGTGGTGAGGTAGTCGCAGTTAGAGTGTAGGGGATGCGAGTTGACGGTCGCATTATGAAAATATTCACGCTGGTTTAATTGAAAGATTGCTTAGATTTATGCTAATTTGGGAAACAAAATAGATAAACAAAATAAAATAGTTAGCGTTTGTGTTCTCCTTGTGAATCAGTGTCAACTACGTAGATTAGGCGTTTGATGCGACAGTGCGCTTAAGTATTTTACTGAGAATAAAAAAAATATTTCAGCAACTAGCCAAAATGGTTTATTAATAAAGTGAATTAAAAATTTATATTATAATTATTAATTTTTTTAGAAAAGAGAATAAAATAATATAAAATTAGATTTTTTTTTGTTATTCTTAATGAGCTTAAGGCAAGTTTTTGTGAGGAAATGTCTTTAAGAGGAAGGAAAAAAACATACACGCTAAAATAAAAATTATGTTTGCTCGAAAGATAAACAGATAGTTTTAACTTTTTCAAGGGCAAAAACTTTAATTTCAATTTTTATTCAAGATACCGATTGTTAATACATCGAAAATTAATAATTAAAATTTAGTTAAACAATATACTCGTAAGAAAAATAATTTATATATAAAAAACGTCTTTTTAAAAGAAACTTGTATATAAAACTATAGTATCTCTTTCAGTGTCTGGTATACATTTTGCCTTACTGGTTTGCAAATTATTTCCAAACCACATTCATTTACTGTTTTATTAAGCCTTCTTCTGGTCGCAGAAATTGTTCGAACAGTGGTTTCCAGCGAGGATCACTTTCTCACCGACTTCTTATGTATCGAAAAGCTGGCAAAGCTTCGTTATATCCAATTTAAGGTTGTGTGTGATTTTTATAAAATCCATCTCAACTTATGTTAAATGATGGAATGCTGTTTTCGTTTCTTATGTGCCATTAAAATCGAAAACGTACAAAGGTTACCTATCATTTTTATACCTTTATACCATGTCCGTCTGTCTGACCGTCTGTCCGTCTGTTTGAACGCAAACTAGTTTCTCAGTTTTTGAGCTATTTAAATGAAACTTGTTGTTAGTCAGGAGCCTCTTTATAACTTATTAGACATTTGTTGGAAGCGGCCAGATCGGACGACTATAACGTATATAGAAGCCGATTGTTCAGATATTATATTTTGCTTCATAACTCCTTCACTTAAGCAGCCACAGGCTTGAAATTTTGCAAGAAGATCCGCTAGTCTAAGCTCTATAGCAGCAGTGAAAATCATATAGATCAAATATATATAATATATAACTCCGATTGAACAGCAGATTGTTCAGAGATTTCATTTTGCACGAAAAGTCCTCAATTTAAGCAGCTAAAGTCTTAAAGTTTTGCACAATTGAAAGCTATTATGAGAACTATTTTAGCAGTGAAAATCATTAAAATCGGATAAATAGAAAATATAGCTGCCATACAACCGATAGTTCCAATATTGCATTTTGGGCCAAAACTCCGTCATTAAATCAGCTAAAGACTTGAAATTTTCCACAATTATTAATCATAATTGGGACTTTTATAGCAGTCAAAGTCAATAATATTAAATTAATATTACATTTGGCTCTCATACAATGCTTTCATTCACTTGTTTTCTTTTCCTTTTTTCTTCAATAACCAATAGACATAAAACTGTCAAAATAACTAAACTAAAAGGTGATGAAGAAACACCGTTGTTATTAGATTTATGCAAAAACGAGATAGAAGGAATCCGCTTTGTTAATTTATTGTTTGAAATTGTTAACGGGAAATTGAATTTTTTAAGAATTTATTTCTCAATTAGGAACAATTTAAGAATTTATTACGCAATGTACGAGGATAAATCGAAAGTTTTTTTAGCTTTTATAGAGAAAATCGTCAATTTATTCAGTTCCACAGTTCTCATATGAATAATATGCACTATTCATTTACTTAATAATGCTACTTTCGCACGGATTTGACAAGATATGCAAACTAAAATATTTACAAAATGATTTCCTTTGTCCCGATTTTGATTCCATTTTGCACAATTCCGATATTACCTCTGGTCTTAATGCCAAGATACACACGCATTTGTATATTTGTACGTACATGCACACAAGCATTTGTACATATAATGTATGTAAATATGTAAATACAACTACGCAAGTGCGTTATTGCTTGCTCTTCATATTTAATCTAATTTATTACAATTGCAAATTTTAAATTTTAGTTTAGTAAACTGGCACAAATTTAACATAATGCGGTGGTATTAGTTTGTATGCGTATAATTTAGGATGTATATAACTATATAGCTACATACATGCGTACATACTCGTATGTATGTATATGTATAAATTGAGTTTCCAATTTTCTGGTGCGTAGTATTATTTTGGTGTTATTACTTGATTTCAAGGGTCCCATTTCCGTTGTTATATTAATAAATTTGTTGGTGAATGTTAAACTTTTATTAACTAATTATATATGTATGTTTGTATGTATGTATGTACATATGTACTTACATAAATTTTCTGATTTAAATTTGTATTTTGATGCAAATAATATTTTTTCAAGTTCAAATTATTCGGTCGAAAGAGAGTTGCAGTTGCTAATAGTTTAAAGGTCACATTCGAGATGATACGCGGCGTATTTGTTTTTATAAAATTTGATAAAATATATGTATATACAATTTTCTATAAAATTAGTTCTTTGAAGGATTTAAGTATTGATGTGAGATCAATAGGCAAGAGAAAAATCAATTTTCTCTAACTTTGTAAAACGCTGTATAATATATTTACTAGTATACAGTGTATATAGCGAATAAAAATTTTGCATTAAACAGAGATTGAGAACGCGGTTCAGTTTGTTGGATTCAATAAGAAAAGAAATTATAAATTTAATATTTATAATCAGCTGATGAACTATAGTTCTGTAGCTAAAAAATATTAAATCTCGGCTCCTAAGAAACTTTTCATGACTCAGCACTGCAAAAATACACTTAAGACCGCTCTTAAGTAGAACAAAATGGGAACGATTCCAAGAATAAACAAATCTGAACAAAAGTCTGACTATCGCTCTGTCAGAGAACAAAAACGAGCGGTTTAAAATGAGATGAAAGCGGCAAAGTTTTTTACGTCTCTTCTGCCACTATTTAAAATCTATTGGACAGTCTCTGTTAAACCGGAGAGTGATGTTTTTAAAAAAGGTCTCGGGTAAAATTCTTCGCAATTTGAAAATGTTTTCGAGAGTTTTTGTTCCCACTTTCGTGCATCAAAAAATACTCTCGGAAGTTTAGTTCTCATTTGGGTTTAGGCTATGCACATTCTTGGCAACTTAACTACAATAATAAAGTTTAGTTTCGATTATACCTTTTTGTTATTGATTCTTTGTATTAAATATTTAAAATTTTACATAACTATATTTGTAAGGACATTTCAGCACGACTTGAACATGAAATAGAGAGAGAAAGCTTTAAGCTATAAAATCACAAACTATGTACTCGGCAGTAATTCGACCTCCGCCTGGGTTAGTCCTCTCATACTTGCTATTGTTGTCAGCACAAGTCCCATCATCCCCCTGCCAAGAGTCTCAATGGCCTCTTTTAACATTGACCTGTCATTGGAAAATGACAACCGACTTTTCTTTTCCACCGGTCCACTCAATAAGACAAAGCCAGAATTTTCGATGAAAAAAAATTTTCAATTCTGACCGGTCGTCTTTGAACCACTTAAATAATGCTTCTTTTCGGAAAATTGGCAATGTCATTACTGCAGGGTAGTATTAAATTTCTCGCAATACATAGTCGTATTTGCTATTCTCACATTTTGATTAGATATTTCCAACGTAATACTGCAAGCAATGATGTGTAAGGAAGTGGCTGGGTGTCCGATAATGGTAATTATATGTTATTATGTACATTGTTGCTATCTTATGCTGCTTTATGACAAATCTCAACATTCTTTCGACATTACAACAATCTCTAACTTTAACATCTACTAAATCTTATCAATTTGGGCACTGAATGGTACTCGTGTATGGATGTTAATATGTCAAGTGGCACTTTGCTGCCTATTAAAGAAATTAAGGCCCTTGGGTTTATTTTTGATTCCAAACTTCCCTTAAATAGTCAAGTTAATTATATAATTTCCAAATCATATGCCATGCTGGGCTTCGTAAGAAGAAATAGTTCAGAGTTTACAAATCCCTATACTTTAAAACTGCTCTACATCTTGTTTGTATGGCGTCCGAATTATCAGTTCAAGATTGATAGAATTAAACGTGTTTTCGAAAAGTTTCCTAAAATATCCGCTACGTTCTTTATGTTTCACAGATCCGATCCCTTCCTATACTGCTCGCTCACTTCTGATAGGTCTTAATCCATTTGAAAAGAGAAGATCGGTTCTTTCCCTAACTTTTGCAGCGGGTATTATTCAAGGAACCGTATACTGCCCTTACCTCTTAGAGCGTCTATATTTTAATATTTCGCAAAAATCCCTTCGATTTTCACATACATTCTATAGCAACAATTCGAAAACGAATTATGCACGCACTGCCCCCCTTGTTCGTGTTTTAAATGAGTTCAATTTAATCTCTAATTCTATCGTATTACTCGTTAATTAATTTAATTATTTTAGCAAATTGAATTACTTTCCCATTGTCTGTAAGAATTTATTGTTCATAGACTAATTAAAATAAAAAAAAAAAATATTATGACATGATCTTATCATGAGTTAACACTTTTGTAAATATATTTGCATGCATGATGGGTCGGGTCTCAGCGGGATAACGCTTTTGAGCAGCGCCCTTTTTTTCGGCATTTGATATTTCATATAAAATATTTTCGTACTGAAGGACCTGCTAGCTCCTTCTGTACTCTTCAAAATGTGCAAAAGTTTGAGATTTCCGATTTTTAAATGCTGCATTTGCAAACATGCTGAGTATTTTTCGGGTTGCCACAATTTAAGGTATTTTAAAGTGATAATGTTTTTGTAAATAAGTTAAATTGAATGGCGAGTTTAAAGTAAACACTGGCAAGTTTACTTTGCTAAAAACTATAGAATTGCGAATTTTATTAAGAGCCATATACAAATAAGCTTAAACACAATCTGGACGCTCAACAAAGTTCGTTGTCGAAATTTTTTTTGTAGAATACTAGAGCCACCTGAACGTTAATGAAGGATTTAATAAAAATGCTAAACATATTCAAAAGAAAAGCGAAAGTGCATAATGAGTGGCAGCGCTGATTTAATAATTACAATTTTTTTCACAGGGCGGATACTTGGGCGAATTTTGTCGAGCGTCTTCATTCTATTTAAGCTTTATACTAAATCAATAAACATTACAGGCAAAGCTAATTCTTAAAAAACTACAATGATGGCGAAAGGCGATTCAAAATGTCGGGACAAAAGAAAAAAAAGCACTTAAATTCGTGACTCTCAGGAAAAGAAAAAATGGAACAAAATGAAAACTAAACTCTTCACCATTTATATTTGCTGGCATTTTCAAACCCAAAGACGAATAGTAGAAGAAGCAATCAGTAGTTTTATAAACTTTAACTTGTATTACGGGACATAGAAATAGTGCAGCGAATTAAAATTACACGACATACGAGTACTTAAGTAAATACATAAAAAAATAAATGTGAAGAAAAACTTGGCTCCATTCGGAGTTTTTAATAGCACGAGATAGAAAGATATAAAAAATTTTAAAATAAAACGAAATAAATATAATTTTTTTTTAATTGTTCGTTGAATTAATAAATTTCTGGTGCTTCGGCGATATCTACACAAGGCGAGATATTTTTTTTTGGTTAATAAATTCGAAAGTCAATTTTTTGAAATCGTGTCTAACCGTTAGAAAAAAAAATGTTAACTAGTGTAATTAATTAAATGAGCGGAAAAAAATTATGTGAAAATTAACTCCGAAACGCTAAAGCTTATTTGTCACAATTCTCGACGTTGGTCGCGGCGGTGCCTTTGACTTAGCATGAGTGAAGTCGCTGCAGGTGTGGAGCGCCGCTCTTTGAGGCACATAATCGCTCGTTCTTGGCTGAGCAAATGAGTGACTTTGGTAATGCTTTGTTTTTGGCTTTCGCTTTTTAACTAACTGCTTTATTTTGCACGCGTTGGAGCAATATTTGTTTGTTTTTGTTTTTGTATTGTACTTGTTTTGATTACGTTTATTGCATGTTTGAGTGGAACGGGCGATGCGACGGCGTGCTTGTAAAAGTTGCTAGAATTTAAATTTATTCTACATTTGAAGTGCAAACAATAAACACCACAAAGTAATATTCACTTACTTACTTAGCAAAAGGTTTAAGCCACACATGAGGCACCAAAAAAAAAATAAACCGTTTTATTAAATTATAAAAATATTAAAAGTGGCGTGCAGGCTCATACCTCAAAAGTTAATGCAATTTGTTTATGCATTTTTGTGTTTTGTGTTAAATCGTCACCGTTTTGTTGTGTGAGAAAAAATTTGCGCGCGTGTTAAACATTGTTTTTTTGTTTATTTATATTTTTTTTGTGGTTCAAGATGACCGTGGTCGCGACAAAAGCGCACAGCAACGGCACCACAAATGGCAGTGCACGGACAACAGAGAATGTAAGTAAAACATTTTAAATTGAAGACATTCGCTATTTGGGCAAACAAATGTACGATTTTTGGAATCCCCTTTTCATTTGCGCGCGTTGCAGTTGTACGCTTGTATCAATAACAATTGAGTCTGGCAGTTGTCAAACGCTTGCTCTAGGAGTTGTGAGAATTGTTTTGACAAGCGATCGATACCTGAATAACTGCATACGCATGAGCCAATGAGGCAAAGCGCATATGTTATTCCGATTAAAAACTGTTTTTTTTTGCCAATAAACATATACATACATACAAACATACATATGTACAATTATGTAGAGGGTGTTTTTTTTAGGCGTGTGTTTTATAAGAAAAAATAAAACGCATATAGTTTAATGCTATGACCAAGTAATTTATCTTTATTATAAAGATAATGGTTTGCCATTATGTTTTAAAAATGATTTCGGGCAAATGACCGCCGCGGCTGGCTCGAATAAATTCCAGCAGAGTAGCCCAATTTTCTACCACTTTTTGTAGCAATAACGCGCTGAATATTCTCGTTTAAGGCGTCTTGAAATGGCAAACTAAACTGAGTATAAATCAAGTAACAGCTGTCAAAAAGATCAACTTCGATAAAAGTATTTCCTCATTGAAAACCACACGTCTTAAAAAAAACACCCTTTATATATACGATTTTCATTAGAAGCCTTGTGTATTGATGCTTCATATTCTGAAAACTCCGTCGAGCAGCAGGAGAAATGCATTTTGCGATTGTAATTAGTTTTGTTTATCTTTGGTGGTATTTAGAAAAAAATGGTAATTTAACCTTGAAAATGAAGTTTTTGCTTTGATTTTATACCTCTCAAATTTCTCATTGTTAATTTATTGTTAAACATTTTTTTAAGTCTAGCTAATTGCATTAAAAACTGCATACACATGAATCAAAATTCAAATTTTTGAAGAAATCATGATACCAAAAAGAAAAAATTGTGACGCTTAATACAATTTTTTTAAGTTTTATAAAGTGATAGAATTATCATCGGCCTTGCCACGGTGGTAATATTATAGCAATATATTGGAGAACTTATATAAATTTTTTTAATAATTGCGTAATTCGCACAAAAAGAGGTTGTAAAAGTGACTTCTGACTTTCTTATTTTTGTAAATAATTTTGGCTACTCTAAGTTTAAAATTCTTATTCCATAGAATGTTCTTCCTAAATAAAATATTTTTAGTTACTACATTTTTTTGTTACAAATTTGGCTCTAAATTCATATAAGATCAAATAAGGTTTTGTGGATTAAATTTTATTTTAATTTTTAATACCTTCTTCGTGCATATAAAACCTTATTGCGCAAATCCCATTTTCAAGAAAGAAATAACCTCGTTAAAAAAAAATAAAATTTATGTTTGACATTTTCATTAAACTTCCAATACATACATACGCCTTATAGCCTAAACAATTTTAGTAGAAATTCTAGTGATTTTTCATAATTTTTTATTGTGCATTTCATTCGGTAAAAAACAAGTATGCTCAAAATGTCTTTTAAAAATAAATTCTTATGGAATTTAAAACATTTAATAAACAAAAGAAGTATAGCCAACACTTGCCGAAATTTCTATGGTATGCAATTTATTTCTGCGCATTTGCATTATATGTATGTATACTTTTTACAACCAGAGCTCGTAAATATTTTACGTCATAAAAACATCGATTTTGTAAAATATATAGTGATTACATATATTTGAGCGCATGTCGAACTTGTTTGAGTTATAAAACAATTGCATATGCAAATATCACAAAATTAAAATTTTTGCTAATGCACCTTTAGATTTCCTGATCATCTATTTTTAAACGTAGCTAAATTATTCCGTGTGGACATATTCTATTAGTATGAGAACGTCTACATTTATCTGCTTATCAGAGATAAGCGTTCACAGGTCTGTCATATAGTTTCTGTCAATACGATTAGCGAGTTTTATAAATGCAAAGGCACTTAAGTGGCAAAATCGAGTTTTTTGACATGTGCTATCAGATTTTTAAAAGCGCACAAAGTCAATATTATGGTGAGCACTTAGGTAGCATTGCTTCTGTAACTCAGTAATTACTGTTCTCCTTTGGTGTATGAGTATTAAATACTACATTAGCTTTGTATAAAAATGTAGCAATTTCTTCAACAAATATCAAGTAGAATTCCATAAAAATTTGAAATTTTTTAAACTTCAACAGTAAGTTTTAGCCAATTTTAACTTTCCCTTTTTGTTACCAAAATTGAAGAATTCCGAATAAAAGTAAGAAGTTTTGATGAAAATTTATATAAAGTTTGAAAATCAGGTTAATATGTATAATCAATATAAAAAAAAATAACAATAAAATATTGGAGGTAACTTTAGTTTTTTCATGAACGCAATCAGACTAATATGGAACCTTCATTGAGTAACCACATTTCAGATAAATAATTTTAGAACTCGGTTTACGGGTTCCAAAGATATGCAACATACATACATACATACTCGTACATAAAAAAAAAAAAAAATAATTAAAATAAAATTGCGACGAATTGATAACCTTTAGCTTTTTTAAGTCAGTTAAGAAAAAAAGAATGCATTGCGAACAGAACATGTTCTTTGTGTGCTTTTATTCAAAGCGCTAAGTTTTACGAATCGACCAAACATGCCACTAACTAGTTAAACTTTTTATCTGTAAATTGATAAAAAACATTTGTATTTTGTTTTAACTCAACTGCATTTATATTTTAGTTGGTTACTTCTCTTAAACATGGCTGACCTTTAAATCATTTTTCATGTTCATTTAGAGCTTAATACGTTTTTAAGGAAATTTAGATTTGGTAAAACAGGTTTATTGCTTTTTAAGCGATTATACAATAGCCGCAAATTAGTGAAAAAATGTTTGAAAATACAACAATTGCATGTGGTATCAAGTACCCTGCAGGAAATTGATGGCGTAAATTTATTTCCACAGCATTCGCATGCATAGCAAGTTCCAAAATTTGTGCTTTTGTTCCAAAATTATAGCAAATCTTCAAAGAGCCCCTAATTTTAAAAACACTTGTCAATTCGTTTTTGTGTTACCAGTAAATTGATGGCAATGAACTGTTCACATGAAATTTGTGATAAGGCTAATTATTTCATATAGCAAATTTAAATAAAAATCAGAGGAGTTAAGGGGTTGTCAGATAAGCTCTGTTCTTCTAATTTGCGGTAAATTGTATTAAGCTGTTAATATGCTTGTTAGAGCTTTGTAAAATCCTGCGTAGAAATTTTTCTACAAACTCTCAAAAATAATGTACAAACCTCTATAAAAGGATCATTAGAATTTGTCCTAAAAAAATTTGGTGGAAAGTGCAATCAGAGATTTATATTCACTCAATAAATATGTATGTATCTGAATATGTATGTATGTATAATAATTTCGTGACTATTTTCGAAGAGATATGGACTAAATTGCGCTTTTCTATTAACAAGACACACTTAAAGTATTTTGCGGCAATTGACATCACTATCTACAAACTATTGAGCTGTCAAAAAATGTTCGGCTGGTTATAAATATTTTTGGGAAATATAGAGGTACTCAAACCACAGATCTTTATTTAAATGCCAATTATTATTTGATTTAACTTAGTTTATTACTCAGACATCTGATTAGCTATCTTTGTGACTGGATGTTTTAAAACTATAAGTCAATTAAATTTTAAGTGATCACATGCAAGGACAGGTATATATACGTAGATAATTCGTTTATTGTTCGCGTTGATTTTTAAAAAATAATACAATGCAAATTTTAAAAGTAAACAGGGAAGAACATAAATATACAAACCTACATATAGTATTTATGTATACGAGTAAATAAAACCGTAAATTGGCTAAATATAATTTTGATTCGGCCTACATATGTATGTATGTATATAGGTAGTACTTATGAGTGCAAATGTGTGTATAAATACGTACATAACATATTTGTTCCGAAAGGTACTAAATTACCCTTTGATTTATTTCATATCAGCATAGATATTTTGTGACGCGAAAAAACTAAATTTGCTTTTCAGCAGAAAAAAAACCTTAAGTTAAGTCGTAACTAGAGCATAATTAGAAGCATGAGCCAGTATTTAAGAATCATCGAATAGCCCATAAATGTGCCGCGAATATATTACAAGTACTCAAGTAGTAAACATTTACCTTCGAGAACTGATTAGATGAAGTATTCAATATTTACTGATCATAAAAAATAAATCAGCTGATAAGTTACGAAAGAATGCGTACGTACCTAATTCATTAATTGAATTATATACATTAATATGTATATGTACTAGGGTGTTAGATTATTTGACTTTTTTGTAAAACCGGGCACTTTGAAAAGAACCGGTTTCTAATCAAATTAAATCAAGAAAAAAGCAAATAAAGCGGTTCTTGTTCTAAGTAAGAAATTGCAGAAATGCAATTATTTCTATGAAAAAAAATAAAATTTAGTTTAATGTACGAATTCAGTAAGCGAATAGTATCAGTCTCTAATAGACAAGACACACAACCTTAGACAAGATGGCAATAATTGGTCTCAAGTCCCCTACTCTCAAAACAAAGTCTCTCAATTGCCATCAGACGAGAAGCAGGTCACAAAAATGAAGACAAACACAAAAAATAAAAAAAGGAAAAGCGAGAAATGGCAAAAGTCTTCAACTCAAATTTTAAAACTTAAGATGAATTACTTTAATCCACATTGAGAAAATTGAGCGAGCTAGAAGGACTTACTGTCAGTAAAGCGTTATACAATATTCAAGCTTTCGCCGTCCTCTTACGATATTTGTTTAAAGATATAAAGTCTTCTAAAACACATTTGCTGCATTTACCTGCAAATTATTTGGATTTTGAATACATATATATGTATGTATATATGGTCTTATCTAATTGATACGAACTTCATCGTATCCGTTTCAATGGAAATATAATGGATATAATTGGAGATTTAAAAAACCGATTTATTCGATATTCGAAAAATCAATCCAAAAAACCCTACAAAAATGTATGAAACAACAGCAGGAAACCGGTTTGAAAAAACCGAGTCAATCACTCTAATATGTACGTTACGAATATGTAAACACCAGAATGATTCGAGATATAAATGATTCTAGGTTCGAGATTTTTAATTCCATATAGTATTTGCTTTAGTTTGGAACTGAATGAATGCGCATTCAAGCCTTTATACTCGTACATAGGGTGAATGCATCAGTTTCGGAAAATTTAAGCGCGTCGAAATGTCTGACGCGCGTTACTTTTACCAATAACTCTGATTTGATAGTAAGTTTACTATTTTTATTATTATTCTACGAATATGTTCGGAACACTCGGTTTCGTCAGTGTCGGAACGTATGATTTAGTGTCGGCAGGGACGCGCGTCAGTGCCGGAATGTTGACTGAATAATCTTGCATTATAATACCAAGATATGAATATACATAGATGTATTTATTATCACTTTAGGCAATAAATATTTATTGTGTTCTTGAAAACTGTTTTGAATGTTAAGAGAGATGAATTTTTATTAATACTAATATTAAAATGCATATCAATATTAATTAATTATGTTCTATTGTGTAGATATATTAATATATGTATTACTGATTGTTGTATAAGGATGTATTATTATTTTTAAATTAGTGCGGCAAGTAATAAACAATAATCGAATGGATTGCAAAAAACAAATATCACTTCTAGTGATGGTTGAAACGAGTTCCGACACTGATGAATTGCTTTATAACTCGACCAATGGTGGAATTCATATTATCAATTGGATTTATTGGTTATGTATGTATGTATCGGTTCTTTTCTTGATACATATTTGGTCAATAAAAACCAAAAACACTGATAACAAGTCGCTTATTAGTAACAAAATTACATTGCGAACGTAATCCGAACACTTCACGATGTTAATATTTATTTCGCACTTATAACCACAACAAGGGAAACAGCTGTTAGGCTCAATGCCACTTACGATCGACTCGCTTACTACCAATGGCAGGAAAGCTGCGAATTTTTGAATTGCGTAACTTTTTTATTCAAAAAAGGTTTGTTCGATTCCGGCACTGTCGTCGATTCCGGGACTGATGTATTTACCCTATGTATGTATGTACATTTACCTCATATATATGTATGTACGTGCACATGTACGATTAGTAATTATTTTCAAGTCGTCATTTTAGTACTTTCAAGTATTGGATTCTTGCTAATTAGGCACTCTAACGCTAATTAAATGTAGAAGTGTGCCTATTACATATTTGCTATTCACTGTGAATTGAAAATAATAAAAAATCCAATTGGTTGTTACAAAAAAAAGTATACAATATTGTAAGTGTTATGATAGTAGAAGTAAGACAGACTAAATTGATATATTTTAAAATAATTAATTTCTTATGGTTGGTTGTAGTAGAATTGCCTTATCTCAACACATCCTAGGACCCAATCAGCGCTGGAATCTCAATTTTGTTACGCTATTTTCATGGAACCTCTGGTATGTCTTACGGCCCTTAAACTTTACACCACTTTGATTTGTGAATGAATCTGCTTATGTTGTTTATTTTGCATCTAGAGATCTCCTTAAAGGCTCTTGGAAGAAACCCTAGTACTTCTTTTCTAAGGCGTGCCTGAGCTGGGCACTCACAGTGATAATGAAGAATGGTTTCTCTACTGTCTTAGTGCCCAATGTCGGTTGAAAAATGGCGGCTCTTGTCTGCCTCTGAACGCAAAACTTTGTCCCTGAATTTTAATTCTCCAGCCTCTTGTAGTGAACTGAAATGAAAAATTTCATTTGTTTCTTGAAATTGATGAAATTCTCTATGCCTTACGCTAAATAAGAATGAGTTTTTACAAAAAAATTAACTGAAATGTGGACGTCCAAAAAAATTTTTTTTTATTCTTTTACTTTTTTTTGTGATTTGACCTACAGCAACAACAAAAATTTGAAAGAACCTCCCCGTAAAACAAAACTGATGGTAATTGGCAAAGACCACAAAAATGGAAATGTGAGTTATAATATCCGGAGTTGATAGTTTTCTATTTTTTCATTAACAACCAGGTGGCAATAATGTATCCAAAATTTTAGTTGACAATCTCCATTGTAATGATGAAATCCCGACTAGAAAGTTGAACTAGATGACAGAAACACATTGATTTGCTTATCGAATTATAAAACGTGGGTATTTTGAATAATAGAAAATTACATAGAAACTTCGCCAATAAAAGTGCATTACAGGATAAAATTTACCTTCTGAAAATAACAGATAAAAGCACTAAAAATCAATTTTTGATACTGAATTATATTACAAACACTGTCAAGCTAATAAAATACATGCATACAATTATATTTGAAGTCGAGCTGTTGTGTCAAGAACATTTTGGTGAATACTTTTTAGTGAAATAATTTCTAATATTAATAGATATGTTCGTTGTCGCCCCGCCCGAGCTCCGTGTTAATTGCATTTAAAGTTTGTATATTGTTCAGGGGATAAAATTCGATTTAATCTTGTCTTATACTACGTGCCAATATTTAATAACTACTAAAAATTATTCAAATCGGTTCAAAAATAAAAATGTTATGACTAATAAGCTTCCACCTTTTTGAAGTCTGTTAAAAATCACGTAGAAGGTAAAGCTATTTTCATATTAATTTGTATTCAAAATTATAAATCGGTAAAAAACGGTTGAAACAATTCACTGAACTTAGGCAGAATCGTGTTAAAAATACTACTAACCTCATTAGAAAATAAATAAATAAGTGAGCAGTTCATGACTAACAGAATGACAAATAATCGCAGTAAATTAAATACATACAAACTAATGTTTCTTTCTCTCTTTTTTATTGTTTCTACATTACGAGCATGAGTTTATGCAGGTACATACTTTACATAAACTTGGTGTCAATTATATTACTTATTAGTCTCAAATTAATTATGTGACTCATTGTAGCAAAGTTATTATGTCAAAATGCCAAGAAACCAATTCTTTTTTAAATGAGTTCATTATTTAAGTAATCAAAATACAAAGTTATGCTTGCATTCCAACTGCATCAGGTATTTGTGGCAGGCAGAATGTTTGTACTCGTACACCCAGTTGTAAAACAATAAGACAAAATACAGACTGTCTGCAATTACGCTGCTAAAATACATAAACGTCAGCTGATATAAAGCGAAACAGTGGTCAAAGCTGTGAAAAGCACACATGAAATTACATTTTTCTTAGAAATGCAGCTATATATGTATAAATATCAAGCTGTTCTTCCCTTTATTGTGATTTTATTCAATGCTTAAATTAATATATAAAAAGAAAGAAAGTTTTAAAAGTAGAGCAATGGCAGATTTGCGATTCCGTACACCGATTTTTAGCAAAAAAAATATTTTTTTAAGTTTGTAGTATATCGAATTTTTTAGATTTATGGAAAATACCACTACATGGAATTGCCAAAAAATTCCAAGAAGATAAAGAGATTCTCTTAAAAAACTTGGGCTACACTTAAACATATTGACGATGATTTTTATTTGCCTTACAAAAATACCAATTGTCGACTTCAAAGCCACTTTCGACAGCACAAGAAGAAGTTACCTATATGCCGCAATGTCTGAATTTGGTATCCCCGCAAAACTAATACGGCCATGTAAAATGACTCTGAGCAACACCACCAGCTCTGTCAGATTTGGGAAGGACCTCTGCGAGCCGATGGCGTACGCCGACGACATTGACATTATCTGCCTTAACAATAGCGCGGTTAGTTCTGCCTTCTCCAAACTGTATAGAGAAACAAAACGAATGGGTCTGGAGGTGAACGAGGGCAAGACAAAGTTTCTCCTGTCATCAAATAGACAATCAGCTTATTCACGACAGGGCACTCACATCACTGTTGACAGTAACAAATTTGAAAAAGTAGAGATCTCGGTGTACCTAGGAATCAGCATTAACACCAATAATAACGTCAGCCTTGAAATCCAACGAAGGATTTCTCTTGCCAACAAGTGCTACTTCGGACTCAATAGGCAATGGCACAGTAAAGTCCTCTCCCGACGGAGAAACCCACACTCTATAAGTCTTCCATCATGCCCGTCCTATTGTATGGCGCACAAGCATGGACGATGCCAACATTAGATGAGAGGACTCTTGGAGTGTTCGAGAGAAAGATTTTCCTAAATACCGCATACGATGGAACGATAAATTGTGTGAGCTCTACAAGAACGCAGATATGGGGCAGCGGATTAGGCTAGGCCATGTCGTTCGAATAAATGAAATAGCTCCAGGAAAAGTAAGAACTTCTCTGCGTTGAAAAGACCAAGTGAAAAAAGATTTGGCTATACTTGTGATTTTCAATTCGCGCCAGTTAGCCAAAGATAGGGAGAGCTGCCGTGTACCATTGTTGCTAAGTAAAATTTGAGCTGTGTTTCCCGACTAATCGAGACGCATTCTTAAAAACGAGGGATATCGTTCAAAGTATAAGACGGAACTAGAGAAAAGGTATAACATTTCTTAAATTCGTATAGAGTTGCTTATCATTTGTAATTACGCTGAGAATCAGTTAACATGACCTATCACCTCCGAAATGAGTCTGGGACGATTTGTATGGCATACAATTTATCGATATCGATATCGAGGTTCCGGAATTTGATTTTTCTTTGACCAGATTCGGTTTTAGAAAAACTTAAATTTACAAAAATCGACAAAATAATAATCAGGCCATTATACGTATCAATAAATGAATAATTTTCGAGATATAGCCGAATTTCGCTTTTTGAAATCTGAAAAAAGGTCCTTTTATTCAGGTGCATATATCTCTTACTTACTTATTTAGTTATATGATTTATCTTAAATTTTTCTTCAAATTACTAAACCTAATTTAATTCAAATATGGTAAAAATATTTTAAAACTAGATTTCATTAACTTGAGATGACGAAGAGTTATACTCCAAAATCGTTTTATCTGAACAATCGGTTTTATGGGAGCTATATATATTATTGTATTCCGATATTGATGAATTTCACTGGCAACATTTTATTTGTGATAAGTGTATGAAATAAAAAATTTCATGTTTTTAGCTGCATAAATGGAAGAGTTGTTTCTCACTGCCGATAAATCAATTTTATTTAAATCAAATTCCGGAATCTCCAAATTCATTTTAGACCCATGTCGTAGAATAATTTTTTATTCAAAATAATAAGAGAAGAATATTATTTCGACGGTGCGTTATGCGTTACAAAATCGCCCCGGCCTAATGTACATATCCAATGACACAAAGCTTGCTTACAATCAAGAACATTGTTAAGCTTTCATGTATGTATGTATGTATGTCTGTATGCGTTTGTATAGATCGAAGAACAGAACATAGATTATATACTATTTATTTGAATTTCGACAATTTTTAATTAAATTAATCTATTAGCGAATGTATGAAAGTTATGATTTCACCCTTAAGAGTTCAGCAGCGCGACGGCTAAAGGTCAGCGATCGTTTATAAGTCTGTGATTATGATGCGATAATCTCAAAAAAATTCTTTGTTTCAATGCGTATTTTCCCACAAAATTAATTAAAATAAGCACAAAACAACTGCCTATTCGGACATTTCGTAATTGAAATAACCCTGTAGTGAATAATTAGGATTGGGTTAACTTATCTGATTGTCCATAGATAACATTTTCAAATGTAAGCAAATATCACATTTCATTGACGAATTTCATACAAATCTCTGCGCGTAATTTAAATAAATTGGCTCGTCCGTGAACACAGAAAAATTAGTGCGATCACTAAAAGTGTTCTTGTCGAGTCGTGCACCACCGGTGAAATCAGTCGCGTCTATCAAGTTGCCGTCGATGGTACCTGAAAAGTGTTGGTATTTCGGAAAAAATTTCAGAATTTCTAAATTTCCGGTGAAGTGTGCAAATTTCTACAGTCTGCTGCTCGGCAAAAAAAAAACAAAATAAGTTAATTTACTAAGTATCTAGTACTTTTTATAAAAGCGGCTTATTAAATGGATCAAGAAGAGGCGGTGAGTAACTTGCGATTGTTTGCAGTTGTAAAGTTAGTTTGCGAGCATGAAAATTAATTAAAAAGAGACAAAAATTAGCTGGTATTTACAAATTAAAGTTAATGACATCTGAAAATGTGACCAAGCGCGCTTAAAACAAAATGCAAAATCTAAAGAAATGCGTGGTCATTGTTGACTTCTTAATGTCAATTGTGTGGAACATCTCCTGTAATTATTTATATGCGAAATTCATTATTTTCTCATTATTATGTAAACAACATTGTTAAAGGCCAATCAACTGGCTGTTGACTTGCCTCAATATACTTGTATGATTGGTTTTCACAGAGATGGATTTTTATGAGTATTGTAAACTGTTAAGAGCCATTCCGATGATATTAAGTACATATATGCACTACAGAAAATGCCGCAAAAAATACAGCAAAAGCTGTTTCCTTTTCTTTTTCTCTAGACAAGAAAGCACGAAGTTTTTGATAGTCATATGCAATTTTCTTGAAGTGTTCTCTTAATTTTCTGAACATCAAGATTTCAAAAATATTTTTAAGGTTCTAAAAGAAATCTTGGCTATCAAACTGAATTTAGGCCTAAAATTTTTAGAATTTTTAAACACTTTTCTTTAGTTAGAAAATTAAGCCACTGTCTGAAATAAAGTAGTTGAAGGCATCTTTTTCAATGCTTCCTCTTGGATCTTCAAATTTAAAGACAGCAAGATGCAAGGAGAAAAATTAATGAAACCTAACGCAGTATTCACAGAGCTCTTAAGATTTGTAAGCAGAAATATTTCTACGTATTTTACTTCACTAGAAAAGCATAAATATAAGCCACTAATATTGATACCTTAAACTTGTCTCCTCCAAATAAACAATTGCAAGTTCTGTTGCGGTGTACGATGCTTTTGATATAAACAATTGAATATATACAAATACGATTTGTGCTGATTTACTTTGATATAAAATACTTTAAAGGTTAGAGACTCGCGTTCATACATTTTTTGCATTTCTTTCCTACTATTTATATATTTGCATTTTGCCATTTTATTAACCGGATTTTCTGGCATTTATTCAACATTGTTTGATTGTCTCGTCTGGTTGTGAGTCACAATACACTGACTTTCATGAATAAATGTTTAAATTCTAGCTAGCGTGTGAGAAGTAAATAAAACGCATTAGAAAACATTGTTACGAACATAAACACAAAATAAACGAAGCGGCAAGATTTTGGAGAAATTTTTGCTACCAGCTGATGTCATTAACAACAAATCAATTTGCAGGAAAAATATTACAAGTTGTTTTTTTTATTTATAAACAATGAGAAATTCATAAGCGATTGTAGAAATTAATTAAATACATATTTGTACATTGTTTTGATACATTTTGAATTTACAATGTCCTCAACGTTTTAATAGTGAGAAAAAAAATATCCAAGAAGACAAACTATTAAAACTAGCATAATTAAATATATAGAAACAAATAATTCAATGAAGATATCCCGAATAATTTTACCGATACCCAAGTAGAATATTTGGGATGAAAAAACTAGAAATATATTTCCACTTACATACTTCAATACTTTTAACATTCGCGCATTTGTCTAGATAAGATAAAAATAAACTTAGAAGTAAAAATGTATCGTTCAAATTTATCGAGCTTAAACCACAAATAGGGCAATAATGATTCCCTGCATAATATATGAAAAATTTTAATACATTTTTTATTTTCATAAAAACTACTATTTCTAAATTTCAAATTAATTAGCCTCATACTCGTAGTGTTTCAGACTTTCCTGTGTTTTGCTAATTAGCGCCAAGTGCAAACACCAAATCGTCTATCGTAAAGAAGTCCTTCGAATGCTTGCGTTTGCATTCATAAAGCTCATAAGTATCATCGTTTCATTGCCTGCTGTATTCACCTTTGAAAATATGTAAAGTTCCCTCGAACACTCACCTGTTAGAACCATCATCCATGCTTCAGTTTCATCCAAGAGGACGGGATTAATGAGAGAGTTGTAGAGTGTGAATTTTGTTCACCGTAAGAGTCCGAAGTAGCAGTAGTACGTAAGAGCGATTTAGATTTATTCAAGTTCTCTCTGAGTAGTTCTCGAACTTCCATTTTGTAAAGAGCTAAAGTGAGTTGGGGAACCTGGTTTAGTCGCGTCTGTCTTTGATCGATTGCTAGCCGGCACGTAAACAAATAATTACCGATGAAAAGCGGCAACATCTCAGGCTAAGGACCCCTTTTAAACCTCACCGACGTCCACGAAATGTGTTGGACGGAGGAGGTAAGATATATTTACTAATGCGCCAAATACTGTCGTCTATCCCGGTGTACAAACTGCTCGACAAAAGTAGCGTTAAACTGAGATATAAACACACAAAAAATTAAATGTTGCTAACTTTTGAAAAAATGTAATAAATAAGGGAACCACAATTTACATTTACGCATGTACCAACAATATTTTTTATATATAAAAGTATGTGTGTATGTATCTATAAAACTAATTACCTAAACACCGAAAGCAAGTATTTATTAAAAATTTAATTTATTTTGAACTAAAGTCGTCGGGACTTTTTAGCTACGAGGTTCGATATTATATTATCTGTTTCAATATCAAATCGACGATGCATACTAATTAATGCTAACCCATTAATTCGTTTCTCTCCGACTCGAATTTCGCCAAAAATATTTTCATATTTTCAGTCATGTACATGTAAGTAGTGACCGGCATTGTCACATTATTTTTAACAAAGAAAAAATTGATCTAAAATTTTAATCGCAGATGTTGGTTGTTTATCTACAAGTTTCTTCTCGGCTACAGTTTTTCTTCACAAAGCGAACTCGGGAGCAAGTGTTGCCGCGTCAATAATACCTTTGTAAGTTTGAAATTATTTTGCATCTAATACAGGAAAATCAATTTCTTTTAAAGACAACATCGAAGAAATAAAGAAACTAAATTTTTAAATAATTGATTTGTGTTAAATAAATTTGTTTCGCAATTGTATAGAAATATCATCGAGAAAAGGTGTTGCCCTGAAAGAGATTTTTGGATATCTTCTTATAATGCCAGTTCTTTCTTTTTGGATATAGGCGATACGTGTACGTGAAAAGTTTGCATACTTCTTGGAATATTTCGCTGAACTTTTCATTTATGTTACAGAGAATATCGTAAAAACTCGTAACACGTTTTCGATACGCGCTCAAATGCTTTTGGTAAATTCAAGGAAGAGGAATGCAAAACTTTTAATAAGGACAAAAGCAAACGAGAACACTATCATTGCCATAAATAGTTTGTAGGTGTTTAGTTGTTTTAGAAACCTTTTACATAATCACTATTCATTTATTAATTGCTCTTTCACGTAGTGGCCACGCGCAGTTTGCGTGAGAATTTACTGGTAAACAAAGTGAATGCACTTGAGTATCGACTACGTCACAGTTCTGTTTGGGAATTACCGCATCATAATAAAAACTTCAAATCAGAACGTGCAAAGTGTTTTCAATCATTCGCACTTTAAGCAATCGCTTTTAATGCGCAAACATATTTACTTACATACATACTTACCGTCCGAAAGTTTGTGCGCCCAATCTCAAAAGAGACTAGTTCCAAATTAACCTCCTTGATATATCGTTAGGCAATAAATAGTTGACAATGAACCCCTCATACGTATAATCACAATTTTTTTTAAATTCACAAACTTATTATTTTAGAGCTTAGTTGAATAAAGATTTCTTATGATACCAGAGTTCAAAAGAGGCATTACTTGCTCGCTGTTTCTTACTGGATATGTACTCTCTAGCAATGTAAATTTTTGGTATTTTATTGATCCCGAGATTTTCGTTATCTGAAAACGAAATCCCGGTACAATCCCGGTATCCTGAATTTCACGAAGTTTTTATACATAATTTTTACTTTGTCAAAAAATGTAACACGTCTGTAATCGTTGTATTATAGAAGTGTACAAAACAACACTAATATAACAAAAAAGAAGATTTGTTGTAATTCATGTATGTATTTATTGGTATTTTCAAGAATAAAATGGAAATAAACGTAAAATTTGACACACATTCAAAATAATTTATACTTCAAGTACAAATATACATTGGTACATATTTGGTACAGAAGCAAATGCACCAACATGAAGTAAAATTATTTTTAACCAGTATTTCAGACCAATGTTAAAAATTTACATATAACCATTTAGTAAAAAAAAATGGTAAAAATTAAAAATAATGGTAAAATTAAAAAAAATCACCCACTCCATTTTGAGCGAAGCAGAATTATTCCTTATATTGATCAAAATGCAATCTTAAAGCAATTCAAACCTTAAGTGTGTTATCATCCAACCTTTGTTTGTTCCATTTAAAATCTGCAGTGAAAAAGCACTGCTGCGCCTCAACACTGGTTGGTTGGATTGTCGACAAAAAGTTAAATGCTCTCTGTAAGACAAAGCCTTTATCGCCTCATAAAAAAAACTATCAATCTTTTTTACGAGTACCAAGTCTTCTGATAAATTTTATGCATTTCGATTATTGTACACTGCTCGAGCTGCTCGTTATAATTTGAATGCAACTCATCTTTGAGACTTTCTGCCTTATCCACTTCAAGCACCTCGTCGTTAGTTCTATTAATATTGCTTTCATAGCAAGGCTCGTTTTCTACTCGAATAGGATATTGTCCAGCTCAATTATAATGGCAAAAGCAAAACAAAGCTTTTAAGGAGTTTACAAGCCGATTGAGAACTCTCCAAAGACTTTTTTGTTTATGAATAATACAAAATCAAAAAAAATAAATGGCTGTTTTCTGCAATTTCGGGCTTTGAATAGACTGATCCTGACTGATCTTAATTTATTGCATTAACACCTAATAAACGAAAATGGAGTTTGGCTCAGAGCTAGTGGTTGCTTTTCAGAGCTAGAAAATCGTTTTTTTTAAAACCAACTGCACTGACTGCTTGGTTAAGTTGATATACAAATATACAGGCAGCTCTTACTTATTTGCATAAAAACAAGCACACACGTCACCTGAGCTAAGCTTTCTCAGTATTTGTTTCCGATCAATCATTAAATTATTCGCTAATTTCTCAAAGCGCATGCGCCAAGGCTGCGTTTACAAATGCGGATATTAGGTTTGGGGTTTTTCAAGTGAAATGCTAAATATTTATCATACGTGTATAAGTATTTGTGTTGTTGCTCGAAAAAAAAGTATTAATCAAAGCAAGTACGAGTATAAATTAATGAGAGTTTGTCGGCTTCGAAAACATTTCTAAGTATTTGAGTTCGTATTTCACAAAACGCACTCGTATGTATTTGCATATAAGAAAAATAAAAATTATTGAAGCGTTCATCTAAATTCAGCGCACATCCCGCCCAAAATCGTGTTAATCCCCGCCTACTTGTCTGGCTGATGTCTTACTCATTTTTATGCAGGTTTTGTTTGTTTTTTTTGTATTTAAAAGTGCACATGCATACATATTAATTAATTTCCTACATACTCGTACATTTATTTATGTAAAATTGTGTAATTTATTGTGTTGCCTAATTGTTTTGAGTGGGAGTTTCAAGTGCAACTAGCTGCGACAGCAGCTACACCCTGCTTTCGTCGACCTCGTCCATACGCAGTTGTGCTTTGGTTATTTTTTCATTCAAAACATTTCATTTCAATCAATTGCACTAAGTAGCACAAGCTATCGCTCGTGCATATACTCGGTATCACAATTTGTTGCAACTAAAAAATCTGTAAATGCGACGCTTAAATGTAGCATTTTGTGCTAATTTAGGTATCAAGTGCAATTTGAATGCCTTTGTTGGATTTATGTGGGCGTTTGACGATTTCATTGTTATTACAAAAGCTTTCAAGGTCTAAAGAAATGTGGAAATTTTCTAAATGCCGCAGAGAAGACCGCTATTTGCAAATTTCTCTTAACTGATATGCAAGGTCGAAATGTTGTCGCGTTCGCGTGATTTCTTTGATATGCTACATAACCGATGTAATCTTACCAATTTACTTATAAAGATTTTGTCTATGTATAACTATAGGAATTTCAAGTGTAATAAGAAATAATTAGTTTGAATATTTTACCGGAAAAGATTAAATTAATCTCGTAAAAAATTACATAGTGGATGATTATAAAAATATGCTGCGGCCTATCTAAATGAACTAAGGAATTTTTTTAATAATATTTTAAAAGCGGTCTTGTAATAAACGCAGGCTTACGTTATACTAAGCAATTGCCTGGACAATGTTTTCAATAATCAGTGATAATTTGTAAGCGGTTGAAGCTTACAATTTAATATACTTCAATTAATAATAATATCAGTGCTTGGCCGAGCTTCTCCTACCATTTGTGATGTGCGTCTTTATATTCTACCACAAATGAAGGGACCTTCAATTCTGTGCCGACTCCGAACGGCAGATGTATTTTATGAGAAGCCTTTTCATAGCAGAAATACCCTCGGAGGTTTGCCATTGCCTGCCGAGGTGTGACTGCTATTGACTGAGATTTGAACCTCGAACTCAGCGGCATATGGTGTTATAACACGCACCGCTACACACTCGACTACAGCGGCCACACAATGAGCTAAAAAATTGCATACTGAAACATTTAAAAAAAAGTGTTTAAGTTCGGAATTTGTGGAATCATTGTACATTGTGTATAAATTAAAAAAAACGATTTATTTTCTTGGTTTTTGTTAGATAAAATAATTAGATTAAAATAAGTGTATTCAATTATAAGAAAAATAAATTGTTCAAATGTGTACGGATAGTGCTATAATTTGCGAACAGAGGGTGCATATGTATGTACATATGTCTGTCCGTTTATAGAATGCACTGCACTTTAATATAAACATATTTGAGCCGCATTAATGCTTTGACAAATATCATAATTTTTTAAAATTAAATTTTAATTATTTTTCATTTTAAAGACAGTTCATATTGTTACAAAAATCAAATAAACCCAAATTTAAAAGTTTATATAAAATTTATAGTAATTAAATAAAATGTCATCAAAATTTAGTCGATTTTAAAATTAGTTTTAAGAATATTTTTGTGTATGGAGTTTTGTAGACTTTTCAATTTTAGCAGCAAATGGAAAACATTACCGTTAATTTTTTAAATTATTTTTTACAAACAGTAAACAAAAATTTCAAAAACCATAGATAATTTTTTGCCAGTGTATTGGCGGCCAAATTTATAGCAAAGTAATATTGTGACTGGTTTCTACTTTTTATATTTCTTTTACTTAATTTATAGTGTTTTTCTAAAATGTTAAATTAGTCCACAAAATTCATTGAAATTTCGTTCTTAAAAGAAATTTAGAATTGTTTTGAGTATGCAGATATTTTCTTAGTGAGGGAGTTGACTACATTTTACATACATACATATAAAAATAAATTTCAAATTTTTTACGCTTCGAAACTCGAATTAATTTTTGTTGAATTGTAAAATTTGAGAATGAACTGAATTTTTAAGAAAATATTAGAAATATTATATGAAAGAAAAATGAATATTCAAAATGTTTAAAATGTCAGAGTCCTATTATATTTGCCGCTGGTGTTTTTATTTGGCTGCAGTCGCTATCAATCGCAAAAAAAAATAGGCATATTTTTTTAATTGCGATCAGCTTTTTTCCTCTTTTTTCGCGTGTAAACAAATATATTTTTATGAATGAAAACGGTAAGTCAAATGAATGGGTATATGTACATACATAATCAATGTTGACGCAACTCATACATACATACATATATGTATGTATGTACGCAGGTATATATGTAGGTTTTACATATTTCACATTTACATTAGGGTAGGTCAATTTTGTGCTCTAAAAATATAATCGAATTTTTTTTTCGGTGACTGACGTATTCTACTGGCTGTTTTAGAGAAAATTTCAGGGAAACATTGCCCTAAAATAGCTTTCGGCACTCCTTATTTTTAACGTTTGCTAGTTATTCCGAGCAAATTTTTTTTATGTTTAGTACAATTCTTTTATGTCCTGTTCTGCATCTCGATTTTGACAAATTTGGCCGGCATCGCAATGAATAGCATTAATACACATCGAAAGCAAGCATTTATTTTTGTTTTAGAGCATTGTCTCTAGTTACCCGAAAAGAAAATAATAATTTATAATCCCCAAAGAACTGAAGAAATTAACAACAGAGAAATATTTTTATATACGTTTCGATTGCGATCAAATTTGTCAAAATCGAAATGTACATAGGTCTTCATATTTATTTATATGGCTTTGTGGTATGAGAAGCTAAGATACGATAATTATTTTGTTAAAAATCCGCAATTACATATTATATCAAAAGTTTACTCGATTTGACAGTTACTTATAGAAAAATATCAAAATATATGTATATGAAAACATGCTTTCAGGTCACTTATACAATGTTACAAGCCCCTGCTTTGATGTACTGAAAAAATAAGAATTAAGAGCAATTAGCGAAAAGTCTAGAAAGAATGTTTCAATATGTATAAGTTAAAGAAATCGCACTGGTAAAAGTGCAGAGGCGATTAATAAGAAGAAAAGCGCGATAATACTAATTTTTATTATTTTCTAAATATTAAATATTAAAATAACCAAATTATGTAAATATTTTTATGTTATAATCTTTAGCAAAGGGTTTTGAACCGATAAAAATTTACAATTAATTTCTTGTACACGAAAGTACGAAAAAAATAAGTCATATGAACATGAAATTTTTGTTAAAGATTAATAAGTAAAAATAAAAAGGGTGGCTCGAAATCCATTAAAGAGCTATGTACGCTTCCATCGAATTGTTTGGGTATAAATTGGCAGTAGGATACGTCAGTGGTCAAATCCGTGCACATAAATAATATGATCCGCCCTAATGTATGTACATATGTACCTAAGTTCATACATACAAAACCAACTTGTATTGGCTAAACAAACTGCTGACAATGTCGAATAACTCGATTGTAGCATGCTTTTAGGCATAAAATTAATCTGTGAGTTGAATTTCAGGCAAACGATTGCCAACCATCACAACGGAAACGGCAGCGGTTGCGAGCGGAAACGGTTGAACAAAAAATTCTGTGTGAATGAATATCATTTTATGATTTTACGTTTGTGTGCATAAGTGAAAGGGGTAAACTTGAGTATTTGGATGCGTACATACACACATACATATGTACATACATACATGCGCATGTGTTGAGTGCTGAGGCCTTTAGTAAATTTGAGCTCGCTCCCGGTTCCTTGACACTCTTCATCTAGACTTCAAATTCCAATCGTATCTCGTTATCAACGTAAGATACAAATATGTACATACATATTTAATATGTTTTTTTTTTCTTTATTTGATTTTTTATTATTTTTGTTCTTTTAAAATCTTTCTTAATAAAAACTGCGCGCAAGAAATGTACACAGAATTCGATCTAAAACGCACTTGCACTCAGGGTGAAACTAAAATTTTCTAGTTTTAATCAAGACAATGTTGAAATAAAATAAATCATGCAAATTCTAAGTGTTTTTAATGCACACGTGCGCACATACAAACAAACGCGTGTACAAACGAATGAAATCAATAAAGAAGATCGCAGTCGCGGTGAATAACATATTTATCATGCGAAATTTATATTTAATTTTCTTCTTCTGAAATGCTATGCCATTGACATTGAACCTGTTTGTATATATGTATGTACATACATATGTATGTATGTATGTATTTGCTCTCGGCAATTATGAATTGTAAACGAAATTTACTTGATATATGTAGATGAAATGACGTCACAGTTGTTGCTGTTGCAGATAGTCTATGTAAAAAGTGATAACAAAAATCATTATTTGAGAAGGAATTTACTTGCGAAAGTTAGGGTAATTTTTATGATTTACGCAACTTTTTTGGCAAAAATTTATTTAAAATTTGGAAAGGCTTCAATTAGTAGTCATATTCGAACATCCATTCAAACAGATGTGTGAATAACTTTTATCTAGATAGACTGACAATTGCGATTGAAAATTTCTTCGTACATTTATTGACTGATCTCGGGAAATTTATTGACTGATCTCGAGCAATATGGTTAATTTTCATATATGTATGTTTGTATGTACATAACAAAATGTGGATAAAAAATTCATATTTTTCGAAAACATTAGCACAATTGCAATTAAACTACGATTTCAGAGAATTAAAATTTTCATAACGACGCCATTGCAAAAGTAAAGGGAATAACAAAAAACATGGCAACCCTCAACGCCTGCCGCAAAAAACTGAAACTTCGAAGTATTTTTCCAGTTCATATTACGGCGCATATTAATTTAAAATTAAAAATATGCACACAAAAACACACACACACACACGAAAAAAATTTGCAAACGATGCATAAATTGGTTTCCACTTATGTCAGCAACAACAATAACAGCAACAACTATGAAGTAGCGCAGCATTTATTTTGCGCATCAAACAATTGTCAGTTGGGGCATTAAATAGTGCCAAATGATCGAATTCTTCTTTTTCCTCACACGCATTCCGGGGAGTTCAACGTTTCTGTTTTTGTTTTTTGTTTATTTGTTTGATTTACATTTCGATGATGATCAATTTATAGTAATCAAGCAATAAATTTAGAACATTTAAAAAACGTCAACGAACGGCTCGTCATCAACGCAAAAATCAAATAGTCAAAGTGTCGCTGTGTCGCAGTAACGAAGCGGCGGAGCGGCGGCGGCATAATGACTGCGCAAATTAAGAGAAATGCGAAGTGTCAGTGTTTGACATGTGCAATTCAGCGCTAATGAAATTTTTTATTTCAAAAAATAAAATAAAATATTACGGGCTAAAATTTCGTGCTTGCATATACTTACATACATATGTATGCATGTATGTTTGTATGTATATTTTTTATTTTTTTTTGATTGCCATCCATCAATTAAGCTGAATTATCACGTGCTGGAATGTGGCATGAAGGTGTTGGCATCTGCATACATACATACATACAAACATACACGTGTACAAATGTATGAGAACTTTGTATCAAAATTTCACGTACTAAGTAGTTCGCAAATATCGGAATTCGTAAAGTTAAGTAAATGTGTTGTTCTAGCTTTAATAATACACTTTCTTTAATAAGAGTTATGATCGACTTTGTGTTTTTTAATTAGTATTCATATATATGTACATACATATGTACGTCATTTCTCTTCTTAGTTGGCGGCACTCAGACGATTGTTATTTACGTTGCATTTAATTAGGTCTTTTTTGTGAGTAAGAAATATACACTCCTACTCAGCTATCTGCTCATTTTTAAGTATGGTTTTGGTTACTTCCCGACAAGAACAGTGCCAGTCAATTGACCGTACATCTGACGGTCAGAGCTCTTTTTGTCAGCAATTGGAATGAAGTTTATAGTAGTTCTTTAGGGTCACTATGGAAAAATGTATGTCAACAAATGTGTACGTGTGGTATTGCATTTCACTCTAACACATCAACATTTACGAATAGACAAGCATAGAGCTCTACTGCTCTCTCTCTCTCGTTCTTCTTACTGCCTATAATACCATCAGTACAGTAAATATTCAGTTTTGACTTATAGACCTGCAACAAATGATATTTCCTTTTCTTGTTTGATTTGATAAACAATTTTTCTTTTATATTTTCAATTAATTTTTATTAATAAAGTATAAGCTTTTAACCAAAATCATAATAAATAAATGTTACATATTTTTGGTGAAGTAATTTTTGTTCTTCGGCCGCCATGCAAACTCCGGCTACGCCATCAATAGTACTTATTTTTGCGCAGAACTTCTCTCATGTTTTAAATTGGATTCGATAATCCTTCTTTCTTTTAAATCAGCATTTAGAAGATCTATTTTTTTCATTTTAATTTTATCTCTCAAATGGTTCTTAAACTTCACACTTCAGAATTTTCACAAATAATGCGCGGTATTTGCAAAACTCTTATGAATTTCTTGTTTGTTTCTTTCTCGCATATGCGAAATTAGCCTGGATGGTAGTTGTCTATTTTCTGCAACTATAAATGACAACCATTTTACCGTTCATCTGACGGTCAGTAATGGTAAACATAAATTATCTTATTCTTGCAAGTTTAGGGAGTCGCAAGTGTCTCTCTTTGGCAAATAGTAAACTGACTGTCAGTGCTGATATTCTTTAAGGATTGCTGCTGCTCTAGTAAATTTATAATTTTGCTTAATTGAAGTATCTTTTTCATATGATTTCTTAATACACAGAATATTCCTTATTTAAATTTCTTTATTGATTTTATAGAAAATAATGTAAATGAATTTTAAGAGTCCGAACCAACAGCAAATATACATTCATACGTCTGCTAGTCTTCTTTTTTATTATCATTCTCATTTTATTAGGTTCATTAACTGCGACGCGTTTCTTGTTATCACCTCAAAAACAAATGAGACTGAGATGAGCTACAGAAACTCACTACGCTCTTTAAATTGAGGTAAATATGTGGCAATTAGTTACAGGATACTACTACAAAATGCCAACTTAGAAACTCAACATTCTATATGTACATATATTTACATACTCGCATATTCTCGAATTTCTGTTAATTGAAAGTTATCTATACAAGAAACGTCGTAGAATAAAATAAACCACTAATACCTCATTTCATGGCGAATCGATAAAGAAGGCTTAAAATTTTATTCAAACGTTAGTTCTGACATATTTCTAAAGCATTACAGAAACACAGTGACTCTGAAGATGTCATAATTTTCATATGGAAATTCGTTTAAGTGTTTTTAAAGGCGCTTAGACCATGCTGAATTTATTTCTCTTCTATACTCACTGTTTACAAATTACAGCAATTCGAAATTTAAAAAAATATGTTATCATTTTTCTGAGTATACAGTTTCCTTTCATACAAAATATTATCACAGGGTAGCGTTATATGGAGAAAATTGCTATTAAAGCATGTGGCATTAATGTTTTTTTTTTCTCGAGAAGGCGAAAACATTTATCTAGTAAACATTATAATCGGATTGTAAATGCCGAAAATAATCGTATGATTAGAAATATATAAATCTGGTAAAAAATCTTTTTTTTATTGCCGAAAGTAGATAGCTGTAATTTTTTTCAGTTTCTGTCGTAGCTTGGTATTCTCGAAGCTAAATAATAGTTGTACTTAGCAATCCGCCTATAAATAACGTTGTAACGAAAAATAGAAAATTTTAATAATATTTGTTTAAGGAAGATGGAATAAACACAATAGTCCACTCGGCTAGCGTAGCACAATATGTAGCGTGTTGGCTCTGCAACTCCGAGTCCTGGGTTCAAAGCCTGGCAGAAGTGGTTATGAGGAATAAATTTAATTAATTTAATAAAAAGTAGTCTGATGAGGAAATGTGGTGATTTCCGAAATAGTACTATAACTTTTACCACTAAAAAGCTGTTGTTGTTTTTTCACACAAAAATCTTTCGTAAACTGGTCTCGAGCTCAATAAAATTGTGAATGATTATTGAAAAATATATGTATCTAAGATTGAAAGATTGAAAGAATGAACGATTAACTTATTTTGTTTTGCCCATGGGTTGACTCGGTCTAATGTACGAGTACACATATGTCACGTATGTATGTATGTATGTATGTATGTATGTATATCGAGGGTGGTTTTCAGAAAATTTAGCTTTTAGACTTGTGTTTTCGATTTGTTAGACAAATTATCTTGTTTAAAAAGGCCCTTTATTTTACATATTTTATATCACAAAACATAGAATTATTTATACTAAATGTATGTATGTATGTTGAAACATATTTTGCAATGAAAAATTAAAATTAAACAAACAAATTGTTACCTTTAAGAGAAATACTCGTGTGTTTTGAATGTCGGTACTTTTTGAACTAAAAATATAGTTTATGGCAGCACTGCTTTTAAAATTATGATATAAAAGATTATAAAGTATTAAGAAATAGATTTAAAAAATATGACAGATATTCCAAAAAAGCATTGTTTCGCCGACTGCTCTCCTGTGGCAACTCTAGCTTTTAGATCTCAGTCCAAACCGGCAAGTGTGGTGCTTTGTATGGCTATCGATATTTTTTTTATAATTAAACAGAATGATGTCGACAAATTCATAGCGTATTTGAGACATTTTCACAATATATTAATTTTAAATTCCACAATACCAAATTCTTTCTTCAAATAATTAAATTGATTTTTTTTTTTATTTGAAAATCATCGCGTCATCCTTCAAATCATTTCACCCACTTGCCACCCTCAAAATTAATGTGCGTATCAGTGGTGCACACTGTATATGTACTTGTACAACAATGACGCAGTTTGATGATCTGCCAATGTTAACAAAATATGGAAAATTTTATGAGCGATTTCGCACAATTAACGTACTTGTATGAGTAAATAAAAAATTCAAAAATTTGTTATGCGCATAAACAATGTAGAAAAATGATTTGCTTGCATGAGTTTGTGAATTTGACACACCAAACTTTTTAAAGATTTTATTTATATTTTGTTCAACCAAATATCTAAATATTGAATTGAAATTGAAATTAAAATTGTGATAAATTAAAGCTAACTGAATGATTTATTGACTATGCGATTACTTTCTACTTAACTTTTTTCTTACAGGATTGATTTTTTTTAAACTTATTACTCATTGAAATATTTAGTATATACTTATTTAATTTTCAGTGCAATCAGCCAAATGTAAAAAGTTACGTGTACGCTCGAAATAATACATATTAGTAGCTGTGCATACCTAGAAAATTACTAATTAAGTTTAATTCCACTCAATGAATGTGCCAAATATTGGCTAGTCAGTTACCGATTGATGTTTGTTTGGCTTGTTTGTTTATAAATATGTAAGCATATTTCAACTATGTACGTCTTGCTATTCATAATTAATATCTATTGTACATACATACAAACATGTGAGTATTTAAATTAAGTTGGATTAATTTAAATGATAAGATATTGTCTATGTCATTAAGGTACGAGTATGAGTGGCATTCGGTTGGCCAGACAACAACTGATGATTAATGAAGAATATTTACACGGACTTAATCTATTTACTTGCATTGATGACATTTCTTAATTTCAATTGTAAAATATATGATTGTCGTCTCCATTTCATAAGCGTTTATTGCTGCATTTGATAAATTTACCTGTGCATATTTTTTTTAATTGCAATTTGTTTTACAGTTATTACCAAAAACACTCGGTGTTTTTTTTGTTTAAATTATTTAAGAGTTGTTAACGGTTGTTTTAGTTTAAAGTCTTGCCCCTGTGTCTTTTATAATCTGGATATAAATGAAATACACAAAATATTTTACAGCTTTTAAGTAATTTCCAATAATTTTCTCTCCAACTCTTTTTTTATTTTCTCCCAAGTTTTATACGTTATACACGACCGAAAAAAATTCAACAAAATCTGAACTTTTTTAGATTTTTTTGGGCATAGAGTTTCATTGTACATTAAACTTTAAAATATTAAAGCATTAAGCTTCAATAAGCTAAAGATTGCCGTTGATTTTGAGTTTTTCCCCATCATTTTATTCAAAAAATTCTTTGAAATTAATTTTAAATTTGTTTTTAAGGGCTTGTTGCCTTTTTTTTTCATTTTTTACATTGTTTTGAAGCGTAGATTTATATAGTTTTAGTTAGGAAATGGACTCTGCTTTAAAGGAAAAAAAAGAAAATTTGTGATTGTACAATACATTTCCCTGGACGTACTTAAATAATCAATGTAGTGAATGACTTTAAAAGAAAAAACTCAGAAAAAAAAATATTATCAGCCTGTTAGATACATAATAAAATAAGAAATTGAGAGACTTTTGCCAAAAATGTTGCAAATATAGAAAATATAATAAAACCAACAAAAAAAAAAAAAAAAAAATACCAACCAAATCCAATTCAATACCAAAAACCAACTTTCAGATACGTTTTTAAAACTATTTTTATATACGATCTCGAGTCGAAAGTGGAGTTTCTGCTGATAACTAAACATACACGAACGCCTAACCAACGGTCATTTTTTTTGAGCATTCGCAACTTACCCGAGGAAAGCATTCTGGCTGGGTTCGGTCGTAAATTGGAAGAATTTTGCCTTGAACTAAAAAAAATAAAGGCATCCAAAAATGCTTAAGCGATCCTGTAACTTTATAAGCTTTATGCAACTTTAAAAGCTTTATCAAAGAAGTATTTTAAAATTATAACGTGAAGCCAGTGCTCGTATTAAAACACAAACAAAAAAAAAATCAATTGAAGAAAATTTCATAATCAATGATGGATCGTGATTTAAGACGAAAAATATTAGAGATGAAACGGATATCCGGTAACTATCCGGTATCCGGCCCCCATAATACTATCCGGCCGAATACCGGATAGCTACCAATCGGCCGGATAGACATCCGGGCGATAAAAAAAAAAAGCTGGATAAAAGAAACATATTTTTGAGTAATTATTTGCTTTATTTAGTAAGAATCACATTACTTAAATATAATTAGATTTAGTATTAAATTTTTAATTACACAATATTAAGTTAATGTAATTCAAGGAAAATGAATGAATTAGTACATTTAGTACTCATACTGCACTAAGGGCAAATTATGGTGAATAAACACTAATTTTTCTGCATTGAGAGGTAGCAGGCGGTTGCGTTTCTCTTCATAAATAAGTCCAGCTTCAGAAAAAAGTCTTTCGCTATACACACTGGTGCAAGGAGCAGAAAGGTAGATTTTAACAAACTTTGTTAAATTTGGGTATTGTTTGCCATTAGCTGCCCACCAAAAATAAGGGTCAAAGTATTCCCGTAAAGGCGATCTTTTCTTCACCGATGCCATTTCTCGTTGCTAAATATTTTAGACTTATGTGTATATGTTGTATGTACTTCAAATAATAAGAGCACAAATAAAATTATGCGTTATAGCGTTATAATTTATAACCTAAAAACAATCACGCACGTGTCTGCACTGCATGCAATCGACACAATAATAAAATGAATGATACAATTGTTAACTTCACTCATCAACGAAAAGACCCGAATCCTACCGAGTCTACCCGATCGTTCGCGCGACGCCTACGCAAACGGCTAAGTTTCGCCGGATATTCGGCTATCCGGCCACTTGGTCGGCCGAATATCCGGTATCCGGTATCCGGCCAAACTGCTATCCGTTTCATCTCTAAAAAATATAAATCCGGCTACCGAAAAAGGATGGTACGGTGTTATGAACATTCATTTAGAAGTTTTTAGTCTAAATGTCATTAAGAAAGCTGTCCGATATATACAGACTTGAAATTAGTTACTGTACATTCATACATACATAAGTTCTTAAGTATCTGGCAAAATATGTAGTTACTAACGATGGGATTACTGATTGATGTCCCTTTCAAGGTTCAACCTTTTGTAAATTTTGTTTGAAAACATTCAACGACTACTCAGTGCCGCGACGCTCCACTTATGCCGACAGCTTCAATTAAAGTGCCACCCATACCAACTTTGTTATTATAAATGGGAATCTTATTTGCAAATAGTCTGGAGTTGCAAGTGTATAGTTGATTTTACTACTTCACACTACCAAAATGTTTGAGTGTAAATAATGTTTTAATTTCTGGAAAGATAATATAAATAAAGAAGAAATTTTAAATTTTATTTAGTCACGGCTACTAAAACCGTTCTTCGTATTATGTATAGCTATAGATCTTAGTATACATACAGAAAAGCTTGTATACGCTTTTACTTTTTTGACCGAAAATCGTTCCAACAAATATCCACATTCCACCCTGTCGAACAAGAAAAAGAAGAAAACAAATAGTGAAAAAAGATAAAGATCGTTTTAAAAGGGATGCATTTACATACTTTTAATAGCCGAAAGCCAGTAGCGTGTTGCCGTGCGTAATGGAAATTTTATTATAGTTGCCTAGCGGCTACCAGTCTCCTGCTAGTATCCATACATAATAGGGGTATTAGTTAAAGTAGATTAACTTAAATTTCAAAAAAAAATTGTGTTCTTTTTGCGCTTAAGTGTTCGATTTCACAATAGCTTTTGTTTTAAATTAAACGCGCAAAACGATTTAACGCTGCATTTTCAAAATGAAGTTTTCCATTCACACACCTAACCAATTGCGTCCTCGCGATTTGTATGAAATTGAAAAAAGATAAACAAAATAATGTTAAAAAATTATAAAAAAAAATTATTTGAAATAGAAAAATTAAACTCGTTACTAGTAAACACAAGTACATTATTTAGTTAAACCTCTCAAAAGTCTTATCATTGGTTTATAAAAGTAAGTATGTAAATAATAGAAAAGATTAAGTCATAAAACTATCGAGTTAGAGGCTTTGCCAGCTAGTACTCATCGTATTTTTTTATATTACACATTAAATAAAAATACTAGAAGTGTGTAGATAAATTTTTTTAATAAAGATAGTTGTAATATATTTTTTAATATTAGCATTTGTTGCTAGCCATTGTCGCAATACTGTAAAGCTAATCAATTTAAAACGTGTTGAATTATTAAATTACCTGCTTTTCGCTAAACAGATCATACTTCAATAGCAATTACAATTTGACGCATACACTATGTACATACATATATACCATATATGTATGTATGTATGTATGTCTTTGGCCTAGGCGCTCCCACTATTTATTTGCGTTGTGTGTGCGTTTAAATTCAACCACAAACGAAGAAACATTTCCATTGCAGAAATACCCTCGAAGTCCTGCTGATCGTCAACCGTTCTTAGAAAAAAAATGTTTTTTTTAATGATTTAGGGCCAGTTTTTCAGTGCAAGTTGAACTCTGTTTGTCGTTTAAACTAAGTTTAAACTCAGTATGCAGTTTTTCAGTCAACTTTAAACGGAGTTTAAACTGAGTTTAAACGGCCGATTGCGCACAGTTAAACTTAGTTTAACTTATCAGCTGCGTGCTAACTATTTCGTTTTGGTTGCAACAAATTTAATTGAGCGCAAGAAAACTAAGTTTAAATTTAAACTGAGTTTAACTAAACTTAGTTTAAACTGAGTTTAAACCAGCACTGAAAAACTGGCCCTTAGATTTTACTTGCCCTGGCTGGTATTCAATAACCGAACTCACCGAAATAGCGAGTTATGGCGTGCACCGTTACACTCTTAACTACAGCGGCCGCAGGACACTTCAATAATAAAATTTTATTTCCCATTTTTCATGGGAAATCTAGTGGATTAAAAATATTACCTGCTAACAGTTTTCGTATTATAAGTATTGAAGAATTTCCTACAATTTAAAATGTTGAAGGCAATAGCTTCCGCCTGAAAGTGAATAAACCTTAAATGAAAAATGTAGTTAGATAAAAGTAAGAGTGTTCGCTATGCAGATAATTGTTTCGAATTGTTACGAAATATCACAATTTCTGTCAAAACGCGTTCGCGGTCTGGAAAGAACTTGCAAAAAAGGGGAAATTGAGAGCGCAAAATGACATTTCATTTTGAGGGGAAGTTGCAAATTTTTGCCGTACAAATTTTACTGCCGATTTCTGAGAATTTTGTTTTTCGCGCAAAAAGAACTGCGAAGTACCTTGTCTTAAAACGTAATTTTTTTCAAATTTGCACTCCTGTACTAGAGTTGAAATTGCTGGAAAATTGCATACTTAAAATTCGAAAATCCCAAATTTAAAAGTAAGTACTACTTTTTTATTATTTTGCAGTTTTTTTGTTAAGATTTTACCGTTTAAAACATGGACTTGTAAAATAAGGCAATCAAGGGAATAACTAATTCTCAACATTTTAAAACAAAACAGTATTATTTTTACCGCAGTTACATATGTAAGCATGTACATGAACATGTCTGTACACAGAATGTAGAGCAACCAATAATACGAGTACACTCAATTGATATACATACATACATACATAGCATGTATAAGTATTTTAAAATGTAGGAATTTAGTTTTTTTTTACAGTTGCAAAGATTATTAAGAAATAGAAGGACATTTGCATTAATTGGAAATTGATTTATTAAAAAAAATCGACATACATAAACATTTTTGGAGTTGCAACCCTTTTGTAGTGTTTTTATTAGAAAGTAAATCAATATGTATGTATGTATGTATGTATGTATTTACATAAGTATAAAGCGCTAAATATTAAAAATATTCGTGCTTTCGTTCATACTTATGTACATACATACATACATAAGCATGCACGTAAACGTAAGGTAAATATTTCAGTTACACAACTAAGAGTATGTACTAAATACTATTATTATAGTTGTAATTTGCAAAAAAAAAACAAAAAAAACTTTTACGATGCACGAAAAACCCTCATTTCTGAACTCTCTCTCTTCACTCGCAGTGAAATAGTTCTCAAATACATATTTTTCTATACATACATACATATTCGTTTGTACGTACATATGTATGTATGTATGTAAGCATGCACTTATAATAACAACAAAAACAGCTGCATTCATACCACTGCATTAACAACTCCTCATCAACACACTGATGTATCGAAAAGTGCAACAACTACAAACGTACGAGTTACTACTACACACACACATACACACACACACACACACACAAAGATACACTCATACTCGTGTAAGAAAATGAAAGCATCAAACTCTATTCGGCAGGACGAAATCACAAACAGCCTTGTCTGTTTGACTAACTGACAGTGCAGTCATCCCGACCGACTAACAACAAGCGAAAGCAGACTGACTGACAGACAGACAGACAGACTAACTAGCGATGAGACAGACACGCCAATTGCTTGTCGGCGAAACGACAAACAAACATTGGTGGTGTAAAGTCGAGGCAGAAGAAGAAGCGATAAACCTGTGTAATATACAATGAATGTGTAGATAGAGATACATACATACATACATACATATATAGTACATAGGCAAACAGTCGAAAAAAGATTGCTTGCCTAAGTGTGGGACAGACGCGAGGGGTATTGCGGCGGCGCACAAACCGTCGAACTGTTGAATTGACTAACAAACCCACCAAACGGAACTCTAGCGGCGGTACTGGTGCTTGTCTGTGTTGGTTAACTGGCTATGTTTGACGGTGGTGGCGCTCCAGTCTCGGTTCTGGCTCTGGACTCTGATTGCTGCTGCTGCTACTACTGGCTGCCTGGCTGGCTGACGGGCTGCGCTCGTTCGTTCATCGAAATGGCAATGTTGGCATTCTTGCTTTGAATGTCAAACAGTGCGGTTGTCTCTTTTCGGTACTCGTAGTAGATTTACACGAGCAAAGCAACAGTTTTATAACAATTACTTGAAACAGTTAGTTATCTACAACAACAAGACTTGGTCAATTCAAAATCTAAACATTAAATTCTAGTACTTAAAACAAATCGAACAATTTTAAATTATTTATATTTTTAAAAGCAATTTTGTATTTTAATTTTAAAACGAACACAAAAAGACTGTTCGAATTTTAGTATAACGCTTGCATTGGTAGTAACCTCGGAAGCGCATAGCTGAGTTTGGAAATTTCTAGAACAGTTTGAGTAGCATTTGAAAACGTAAACTTGACGCGTTTTAATTTTTTTCAAAACTCAATACTTACGTACTTAACTAAAAACACGCTAGTGATATACGAGTATACAAAATAAATTAAACGGAAAATAATTTACGATATTGCCATACGTACATATTTGAACGACAACAAAAATAAAAGAAAAGCAACAGCCGAATCAGACGCTAGCAGACGAATACCTAATATCGGATATTTCAAAACCTAAAACCGCCTTAATTTCGGATATTTCGTTTGTGCAATCGGAGAGGTGTCGCCGTCGAGATCATGAGTTTTCACAAGAGTGACTCACGTACGCCTTTGGCGCCAGCCGCTTACACTGTGAGTACCAAGCATATCGATAATACATATAGAATGTAAGAGTTCAATATCAGTAACTGCATAGAATTTAGCTTGTAAATATAGGTACCCGGTTTGAAGCGATTTAGTGCGCTTTCTGCGGCGTATCAATTGTCGTTAGTCGTAGAAAGTGTATGTGTGTATGTTTGTAAGTAAATGATGGAACGAAGCGATTGTGGGCCTTGGTGCCGCTGCATTAAATTCAATTAATTCTACAGTTTAGAAACTTGTTGACGCGTGTTACATAAGAAAATGTGTGTGAACAAAAGTTGATAGAATTTAAATGATTGAATTGTAAAAGTACTGGGAACGTAGAAGAAAAGCCGGCTAGGTACATTCATATACATACATACATACATACATATTTATAACTAAAATGCTATCTATCGCACTAAATGCACGCCTACTTGTCGAAATATATACTTAGCTTAAGTATTGAGTAATTTTATCGCCCATTGGGCTCCCGGCACTTAACAATTCTAATTTTTCGATTTTTTTTTTGCATTGCCTTGATTGCGTACGCCACCTTATCGCTAAAATCGACGCTTCCGTGCGCATATCAAGTCTGGTGATCTATAATATCTAGATATATCTAGATATAGTACAAATGTGTGCAAATGTGTTTGCGTTCATAATTAGCCAGACCAATAATTGGCAAGGTTTGATTGCATGCAGTTTGTAATAAAAATAACCAAAGCATATTTGCGTTGCCGGCGCTGCCATAGTGATATTTGCGTAATTAATAACCGAATGAGATACAAACGCCCATATAGTACACAGATATTTCCATACATATATATATATATGAATGTATGTACATATGTATGTAAATGCTATAAATGAATGAAAAGCCACCCTAAGTGCGCCGCAGCCATTTCGACTACTAACAACTCCCGCAGTTGTACATTAGCAAAATGTGTTCGGTATTTAAGCTTCCAACCCAGTCAACCAACCAACAACTCTGTTGGCCTACCACCCACTTACAGTGCTCTAGCATTCTTTCAATTGCATGTTAACATGTTCACAAATATGTACTCGCTTATGTGTATGTATGCATGTGTGCACATATTTGTGGATCTATAAATGAACAGTGTGCAGCAGAAGACTACCCACCCGGCAAATTTATCTACTACAAACGCCTTTCCGGAAAGCAGATGTCAGTCAACTTTGCTACAAAGCAGCAGGCAATACCAAGTGGCGGCGCCAGTGACAAAAATTGCCTCGAATGCTCGAAGCTTATTGCGCCGCTGTGTGTTTCGCCGCTTTGCTGTGGTAAAAGGAAGTAGTTTTGAATTATTCAGATGTTTTGTAGTAAGTTTGATGGTTTATGCATATACTCCACTAGGTATGCGTGCCCTATGCCTGTTAAGTAGTCAAACTCATAGCAATTGCTCTGTATGAACAACTTGAGAGTATTCTGTTAATATACTTCCTACATTAATATTGTCAACAGCTGAAGTCTTAAGTATCCCGTAAACGATCAATGATATTGCACATTGATCAATATATTGTATGTCTCATAAATATTATATCCTATTAAATGTGTTTCACGCTCTCTCAAACAATCAATACAACCTTGCAATACATTTTGAGTTATGCATATTGAGCAGTTTTATTGATCATCGAGGGGCTACTTTACGCTTTACGAAACTCAGTGCACGAACAGCCGCTTAAAAGGTTTGTAAATGCAGCATTTTGTTCTAATGAACTTCGTGTAACTCTAAAATCTAATTGAACTATTCACGAAACTACTGTATTTGTTCTAACGGTCGACGTGTAAAGCGAATCTTAGTCGGGGCATGTAAAATCTGAATTTCATAGAAGCAGTATATCTTTTAAATAGTGATCGCTCTTCGACAGTTAATGCAAAACGATATATGTAGTCTATGAAAAAGCTCCACAAAAATTAGACCTGGTATAGCATAAAAACACACAACAAATTGAAATGGTAGGAGAAGCACAGTCAAACACTGAGCTATGTATTATAGATGTCAAATTATTAGTCGTAGTAGTAAATATAGTTAAAATTATATAGAATATAAACCTACTTTTTTACAATGAAGACGCCTTCGGAAAAAACACTCCACAGCAATTTATTTTTTTCTATGGTTTTGCAAATTTGGTTTTCTTTTATTATATTTCTGAATTATCTACACTACATATAGCGCACCGTACTATTCAATTATTTTTTTTTTATAACTTTATTTAATTTGACACGCAAAAAAATTTAATAATGTTTGACAAATTATACATACGAGTACATAGTACGTACCCAGCCAGCAAAAAGTATCGCAAAAAGGAAAGAAAGTGAACTTGCAAAAATGAAATTTTCATATGTCTGGAAACGCATAAGTTTTCGGACTAGTATTCAAGCACTTTCCAATAGGTTTTCGCATGCATTTTCCATGATCTTTTTGAAGATTTTGTGAGTAACCTTTTTTCAATCTGCTTTTCTGCTGAACTTCGCAAGTGCTATTTAATAATTATAAATCATAAATCAGAAAAAAACTATTTTTTAATATTTACTGAAATAATTGCAATATTAGAAATGTTTTATTTTGCTGTCCCATGCTGTAAATATTTGGAGCCAACAAATTCCTAAATTTTAGATGATCTAAAAACGTCCAATGCAATGAAAGGAAATCGAAAACATTTTCGGTACAAATTCTGATGGAAGAAATGAACGAACAACGCAGTTCCGCTGGCCGGGGAGCTTCCATAAATCAATTGTGTACATACAAAAAATGTGAATTTTTTTTTATTATAAACCTACGTAAATATTTGAAAAATATAAACGAACAAACTTCTTTTAGAATTTCTACCATAATTGCGTGAATTAGCTGATTTGAAGTGGTTAGGAGTTATTTATAACTTTGTACATATGTATGTATGTATGTACACATTTTTATGTGTCGGGCTTAATATTTCACAATTTTCTAGAAATCTTAAAATCGCCCATAGTGGCTACGCAAGTAACCCAACAATAAAAAAAGCTCGCTTCAACTCAAAAAAAAAAAATAATAATAATAATATAAACAAATTTAGTGCTTAGAACTTTTAAAACAATCACAAAGAAGCAAAAAAGAAAAATGTTTCATAAAATTTTTCCATTATTATTTTATTTATTTTTATTTTCTCTACTCGTATTTCTCTCTATCAACTTATTGTTTTTCTTAATCTTTCGTTACGAATTTTTTGCTTTAGTCTTTTTTTTTTAAAACGTTTCATTTTTATTATTTAAGCATTTTTTCGCCGTGGTCTCACGTTACAGGCATCATCATCATTATCGGTATACCGCACGTTTTATCCGCTCACACTACCAGCCAAAGCGCACGGTGTGCATTAGTGTGCATTCTAGTGTGAGTGTGTATATGTATGTATGTATATGTATACATACATGTGTTATTCTATTGTGTACGCGGTGCTACAGAAGTACATACACATACATACATATTTCTTGTTGCTTCAAAAACCAGTGGAATTTTCCACTGTGCGCACTCTGCATTCAGTCAGTCGGTACGTCGCATCATACCAGTTTCGTTTGCGGCTACTCGTCGACGAGTAGTCGTCAAGTCAGTCATTACTTCTTTGTCTTTTGTCTTTATTTGCATTTGCAGCAAAGCTGTTAGAAAGAGACGCACAACCAAAAAAAAAAAAAACATATGTACATAAGTAGCACGCATAGCATGAAGCATGAGGCATGCTACATTCGTCATCGGATGACTATATACATGAGTTTCTACATATTGTACATATACACATACATATATACGTCCATTTGTGCATATGCCTTTCTTTCGAGTGAGTAAAAACATTCTTCAATACGATATCTCGTAACACTATATGCCGACTATAAACCAAAAACTCGAATCGTTTGCCAGAGTCAGCCGTCTGTACATTCAGTAAACAGTCGTTTTGAACCACTGTGATGACTATTGTTATTGTTGTCGTTGTATTTTTAGCTCTTTCTATGCCACCACACACAGAACCGCTCAAACAAATGTATGCAAGTATGTACTACGAATCTGTAGGTATACACTGTAGATTTGATTGTTCGCCTACCTACCTCGCACACTGTCAGCAATTTCAAGCTGCCAAAGTGCAGCGTCGAGCGAAACCAGCGGCAAAGTGCTTGCTTGGTTTGGTTGGTTGCTTGCATGGTCGGTGAAATGTCACTAGGTCGGTCGGTTGGTCGGCTAGTCGATCGATCGGTTGGTTGGTCGGTTGGTTGGTCGGTTAGTTGGTCGGTTAGTAGGTTGGTCGGCTGGTCAGTCGCACAACTTTCTGTAGGTTGTGTGCTTGCGCTGTTGGCCGACTCTAGTGTGCACATTATGGTGCCGCACAGTTGGTTTGTTTGTTCATTTACTCACTTCAATATTTATTTATAATTTTTTTTTTGTTTTAATTTCGTTTGAACTTACATTTATGCACGTGTGTGTATGAGCAGTTTTTCTCATTTTACGCTTTCTTTTCGTTCGGTATTCTACTCGTAAAGAATAGCACGATTACGATCGACTCGAAATTTGTTCGCTTTTTTCTAAAGGCCCCTTCGATTTTTTGTTCGTCGACAATAAAATCGTTAGCAATTTTTTTTTCCTGTTTGATCGTATAACTTTTAAAGCATCTACTCGAAATGAGAGTTTCGTTTGCTTTTGAACGTATGTAAATTTTAAAATTGCGCCATAAAAATCGCAATGATTTCACCACTTCCTTAACTAACACATTTTTTTTTTGTAATTCTGTATAACTCTATTTATCTTTGTGTATGTATGCAGACTGTATATACCGATGTACTGGTTTTTGCAGTAGACCAGTTACTATTTACTGCTGGACCAATACTAGAGACAAAATGCTTACATCTGCAGATGCACATACATACATATTTCCATAAATACCAGCATGTATTGTATGTATGTACATACATAAATATGTTCTCAATTGCGATTCTTGCGATTGTGCTTCTGTCAAACTTTGTAAGACTTTATTTTTAACTAAACCGCTTTTGACAGCCCGTGTTCTCGAGCAACGGTACTCTTTATACCATACACTGATATACATAAATCTATACAGATCTACGTTCCTTTATTTAAATCAGAAATTTGAGCGCGGCTTATGCTCATCTCAGGGCCAGTTTTTCAGTGCAAGTTGAACTCTGTTTGTCGTTTAAACTAAGTTTAAACTCTGTATGCAGTTTTTCAGTCAACTTTAAACGGAGTTTAAACTAAGTTTAAACGGCCGATCGCGCACGGTTAAACTTAGTTTAACTTATCAGCTGTTTGCTCACTACTTCGTTTTGGTTGCAAAAAATTTAAATGAGTGCAAGGAAACTAAGTTTAAATTTAAGCAAAGTTTAACTAAACTTAGTTTAAACTGAGTTTAAACCAGCACTGAAAAACTGGCCCTTAGAGTATTTCTAATGGGCTTTAAAGCTTAGAAAAAGCTCTAACAACTCCAATACAGTTAGATACTTGATCAACACCAAAAAAAAAAATAGATCATTGTCAATTTACATGTTCAAAAAGTTGTATTTTCGAATGTCATATAACGGTTTGTCGACTATAAAAAAGAAAGCTCACAACACAACTTAATTACATCTAAACAACTTTTAAAGCAAATTTTGGAGTGTTTTGTGCTTTTATGAAATGCTTTCTCGTATTAGTTGCCACAATAGTGGAGCCGGTAGTTTTCCAGAAAGCTCTTTTGAATTCGGAATTTTTATAAAATATTTTTTAAATTTTGAATTCATAGTAAATAAGCGAATTTGGACATTTTGAAGCAACCTTTTGCGTCCCTCAAGCAGCGTATTTTCCTGAAAAAGCAAAGCTCCGACTTTACTTCAGTGCAAATACTCGAAGCTCAACATATGTAGCTCCACAGTGCCACTAGTAGTGTCAACTCGGAGCGCCTTAATATAATTCAGTTTTAAAATTATGCAATTCAACTTTAGGTTTTCAAATCATTAAAAAACGATATTTACAGACTACTAAATTGCGTGTGTATTTGTCAATGTTTGCTTGTGTGAACATAGTTTTGCTAAATATAAACGAAAACTCAGAAAGCTATTAAATTGAGGTTTATGAGGCATGACAAATTCTGTTAACGATAATTCCCTTAGAGCCATTTTCACAGTGGAGAGTTTACTTGCATTTGGAAAGTAAAATATTTAAAGACTTTATATGCACAAACTTATCCACATACATACATACATATATAGGGCCAAGTATAAAAACAATTTATGAAGAACTCTTTAAAAAACAATAAAATGTGCTGGTTTACATAAATAGTCTTGAATATACATATGTATGTATATTGGTGTAAATTTAAATAGCATACTTTAAAAAAAGTGCTGAAGTTAAAGCAGATCAAATACAGCAAAAATTATCAAAGAATGTATATGATAAATTTCTATCCAATATATTGAACAAATTAAGCCAAAAAAGTTTTTCAGAAAAGTCATTTATAATATTGTTAAAATAAACACCCCTCCTCAACAAGCTGCGCGTTACGCCAGTGTACTCTTCTATATAGAAACATGAACATATACTTACATAAAAGTATCTACATACATAAGTAGGAAATTTGTTATACTTAGATAAATGAACAGTTTTTTTTTTACCGCCAACTTGCGATATGCAAATTTGCACAAAGGTTAATGTGAACACTGTGCATGCGAGTATAAGCTGAGTTTGCAATGAAAAAAGAAAAAATGCGCCCCTCGGCTACCCCTATTCGTAGAGCAATCAGTGTTTATCGAATGAGGTATGCCAAGCAAACAAGTAACTTTGAATGCAAATGAAAGAAACAATGGAGTTAAACCTAAAAATGTACAAACAGTTCCAAGTAGAAGTAGGGTGTTTTTTGTTTAACATATGAGCAAGTATTTAGCTTTAGTATATAGATACTGGTTTGCCATTATGTTTTAAAAATGTTTTTGGGCAATTGACTGCCGCGGCTGATTTGAATAAATTCCAGCCGAGAGACCCAATTTTTGACCACTTTTTGCAGCAATTGGGGCTGTGTATGTAAGCAATAACACGCCGAATATTCTCTTCCAAGGCGTCTAGAAATGGCAAACTAAATTGAGTATAAATCAAGTAACAGCTGTCAAAAAGACCAAGTCCGTAAAAAGTATTACCTCATTGAAAATCACACGTCTAAAAAAAAACTCCCTTTATGTAGCTAGGTAGAAGGTACAATAAGTATGTATGTATGTATATACGTTTGTATGAAAGTTTAAAAAACGCATAAAAAACGATGATATTTAGAATTAAAAAATCGTACAGGGTCTGTTAGCTATTCATATACATATAAGGTATAAAATAATAAAAATACCCGTGCGTCTAGTAGATTGCTCTCGTGGTCTCGCGAGGATGATTTTTATTATTATTATTTATTAATATCAAAACAAAAAAAAATAGATAACTGGTAATTTTTTATCAAGAACACAATTTTGTAATTAGAAATGCAAGCTCTTTCCAATAAAAAAAAATGTATGTATATAAAATATTTTGAATCATAGCTCCAATTTATTTATTTATGTTATGTACTTACTTACATAAATACATATGTAAATATGTTTGTATCTACAATTATAAATGCATGCAAATCCGACATACTTATGCTCAAATATATGTTTTTTCACCGTCAGCACGTGCAAGTGTTCAATTTTCAACACTGACACATTACTTTCGACTAAAAATCCTTGAACTGATAAATAATTTACGGTATTTAAATTGTGAACGCATTCGTACGTATTTACATATATATGTACGTGTACATGTACATACATACATACATATGTATGTATATACAGTGGCGGCCAAAACAAAAGCAAAAATATATATTTACAAATTTTGACGGATATTCACTAACTTAAACTTAAAAAAATTAAGCCGAGTTTCAAACTTCGTATACTCTTCAAAAAAAAAACCAAAAAAAATTATCATTATTTTATTTTTAAATGAGCTAAAGGCCAATTTTTGTTGGAAAAATTAGAGAAAAAAAATTATCAAAATTTTAAAAAATTGTCTTAAAATTTTTTATTCGGAATTAAAAAAAAAATATTTTAGTAAGTATTTTTGTACTACAGTTAATTCGAGTCTAACAAAGTGTAAGTTTAAGGTGGAAAATATATACTATTGATTTTTGAGAATTATTTTCGTCGAGTTTCAAAAAAACTTCCTATCAGTTCTCGTAAAAAATTAAAATTTTTTTTTTTCATTTAGTGTTTTTTGTTAGTTTTCTAGTAGTAGTGGCAGCACTGTTATCAATTTTTGTATTTTGTCTAGAAAAGAATGCCTTCAGTAAACTGCAAGGTAGCTAATTATATATTTTAGAAGCCTTAGTTAACTGTTCTACTATGTGCCTTGGTACTCTACTCGTACAAAGTTTAAAAGTTGTCTTTACTTAATTTTTATTTATTTCAACTAAATATAACATAATCAGCAAATAATAACATTTTGAATTTGTACAATTGCTTTTTTGTACAATTTTCCTAAGCAAAGTCCTTTTCGTTAGTTTTTTATAACATTTTTTACAGCAAAAAAGTTGAAGATGAAGGTATTTTAACGAATTTACTAGAGATACATACACCTTTTTTTTAAAGAAATTTGAAATGCTTAAAATTTTTATATTTTTTTGTAATTTAAGAGTTTTCCACCACAGTAAATTTTCTAAAGAAATCTGATTAACAAAATTTAAATTGTGATAAAAGTTTGTTGAATTTTTTTATATTTACTATATATTAAGTTTTGATTTTTTAGGTATTAGTTTTGTTAATAAAAATTACATTTAAAAAACAATCGCTGTACGCAAATTTTTGGTTCTGACTGTACTGGCAATCGTATTTAAGGTATCCATTCATAAATGCACTAATGGCTTTGTGAATATTTATAAAAGCAACTTGCTAATGGAGTTTGCCGGTAACAGGCGGGAAATTCTACAAAAATAGACTACTCAATTGATTTGGCACTATTCCAAAATATAACACTCGCTTAGGGAGTATAAACACAACAACCTCCCCACCTAAATATGTACCTGTCATGGAAACATTGCGCATTGAATTTGTTTATTTGTTCGCATGAGTGCTCGTAGAGGTTTGTCTTTATAACAGCGCCCGCATAATCGTTTATCCATAAATGTAATATGTACTCGTACTCGTACGTCAGCAAATGCACGCAAAGTTATACATATACGATTAACTATATACCCAGTAGCAGAAAATAAATGCGTAAGTGGGTGTAGTTGGTGCTACTGAATTATTCACAGAACTTCAACAGTTGCGGAATCTCAAAACTAAACAATTCGTGCATCAAAAGTTATGCGTCGATCAGTCGCGCGGATTACGATTTCACTTTGATTAAACTGTTATATTTTTTGGAAGATGGCACGAACCGCGCCACCGAACACAAACTCTTGCTTACTTTTTATCAGTAGTTAATTATTTTGCTTGTGGGTTTGCATGCACTTATTCACGCACACTTTCATCTATGTATGTGTGTATATGTCTGCATATATCAATATTTTTCTGCTTGCCTTGCTTGCTTACACATTGATAAGTGTGCCGGCAATCACTTTTAATGTTTGCTATTCTTGCATTTTGCCTCACTGTTCGACTTTTGCACCGCCATGGGCTCGCTTGTCGATTTAGTGGCGTTATCATCCGGCGTCAGATCGGACAGTTGCAATCAGTGCAATATCGCAATGTAACCTACATCGACACATGCACACCTACACACCTACATATACAAAAAAAGAAAAAAAACACCCACACGTGTTGGGCATTTGTGTATATGTTTGCACAAATGTAGATATGTATGTGCGAATGTGCGCCTTTTAAGTGTCGGTTCATAATAAAAAGGCGTCAAGAAATTGTATTGGCGTAGATTTTTGCTTCCGTTTGCTGGTGGTACGCGCTGCATGCCTATCAATTGGTGCGAATAGCTGATATTCTGATTGCTCTTGATGGAGAGTGTGTCATAATGGTTGTAAGTGTGATTGCACAATCGGCATGTTGCTCATATAATTTACTTAGTTTTTTTGTTTTTTTTATTAAATTATATAAAGCATGTGTGTAGGAACTTTCAGCATTATGAGTTAATTTTTATATAACTTCAATGTTGATACGTAGTTTGATGATCGCATTACCGCTAAAAAGGGTTCCATTTTATTTTTTAAAGAATTTAGCTCAAGTTTTTCTAATGCTTAGGAAAAATATTGAAATTGAGACGTAATTCTAATACTTGTCCTTGAAGGTATGCATACACACACATGCAAATGTACTACATATACGGGTGCATACATGTGTTGATACTAGAGATTGACTCACGCGTATTCTGTCCAGTAAATCCCGAAGTTATTTATTAGCCAAAAATCTCGGTACTTTTGTAATTCCTTAAGTCTTCTAAATATTTAGCGTGCAATTATTTTGTGAAATTTTCTATTGAGAGTCGACATCTACTGCGTGTCAAAGCTTGGCATTTGCAGCTGCGGCACCGGTTGCCTCATTTTGGCTGCATGTTCTACAAGTGGTCGGTCAGTGATCGCCTGTGATCGTCGCCACAAGTTTGCAAATATCCACTCTTCATTTGTTTCGAAGATCTTCTGTCTTGATTTATTTGTACTTGGCTCACATTTATTTAGCGATTTAGCAGTTCTGTAACTTGTTCCACCTTCTTTTTGCTCTTTTTTTTTAATCGAAATGCAAGTATTATTTCCGCTTATTTCGTTAAGAGCCGCTCCGGTAAAAACTCACCGACGTGTATGTGTGCCGTTTCTTTTTGACGTGAGATACACACTGTTTTCATTTACAGAGCACTCTCACAAGATTGATTGTGTCAGCTGACGCGTAACGTATGGTTACATCGGTGACTGCTTGCACTATAAGACATTACGTCAGTCCGCTCGTTTTTAATGCATTTGCATTCCTCGCTCGGTGGTACTTTGTAACTTACAGATCTTTCGCTTGAAAAATGCTTGCAAAGTTGAGTAGTCGAAACGAGTGTGAGACATCCAGCACTTGGGCGAATACTTCCATTAGTAAGAATGGAATTATAGAACCGAAAATTTGTAAGAAAAAATGAATGCGTTTTGCTTAGGTAATAATAAAATATTTTTTACCTTAAATAACGAAAATATCTTGAATACACATTTATTTATGGTTATTATATAATAGGATGCATATTTTTCTTTGCAAAACAATTAGCATGTATTTCTCGGCACATATCCCGCGATCCCGCCAATGTTATAAAGAAATCCCGAAAAATTCGGGATTGTATAAATCGAAAAATTGGAATTTCTAGAACATGTAGGCTTAACATGTGCTTTCTACGTTCTAGCATTTATTCTGAACAATGTACTTCGCAATTTACAACTTCCGACTAAACGCCTGAATCATGACAGCCAATATTAATTTTTGTTTATGGCATTCACCTGATTTTCCCGTATATTATTGACTGCACATGAAATCGTTATTGTTCCACAGTTAGTTAGCGGAAACACGGCTGTGTCGCAGATAAGTAGCAATATTAGTATGAGAGTAGTTAGTTTTTATTCATATGACTTAAATATTTATATGTATTAAATGCACAAACTATATTTAGCTCTAATTTGTTTGGATAATTATTTACTGCATACACCATACATATACATATATCTATAAAAATCACTTAGGCAAAAACAGCTTAACTTGTTTTAAGGGCAATAGAAAATAACATTTACAGTTGAATTGGTATGTATGTATGTATTTAAAGGGCAGAAGTTGTGAAATGTACTACATAGTATGTGCCCTTGAAGTAATTTTTTCATTTAGTTTAGCTAAATGTATCGCATGTGTATATGTATGTATGATTGCATGTTTTAGAACTACTTACGTGGAACACGTGTATATTTAATTTAAGTGTAAATTTCAAACAAAATTTGAGTTTATTAATTTTTGTCGACTGTTGATAAATGTGAAAATGACTCTCAAATCGAAGTTCGTTAGTTGAAAAGGCTTCGAAGTTGAAAAGGCTTAACAATTTCGCTGTACAAATGCATTTTGTTGAAAGTAAGTTATTGCACAGTGTCAATTAAAAACCAAAGTACTCAGCCAGTGACTCAAATAAATGGTGATTTTTTTTTTGTAATATTCACAAGAATTTGACAAAATTTCTCGCTTGACTATTGTCAACACGAATGGGCTTAAAACAATGGTGGGCATTCTAAAATTTGAATTACAATCTTCAAAAGAAATTTTGATATGCAATTTTATAGACTCTTTAATGTCAGTATATTAAAGTGCAAGTTTGAAGTGGCTACATTTTTTGTTTTATATGAGTCCCTTAAAATGGTGTTTTTTAGATGTGTGGTTTTCAATGAGGCAATACTTTTTTCAGTTTGGTTTGCCATTTCAAGACGCCTTAGAAGAGAATATTTGGCGCGCTAATGCTGACATACGGCCCCAATTGCTGCAAAAAGTGGTCGAAAATTGGGCTTCTCGGCGTACCCTTATCTTAATAATAAACAAAAATTCTTGGCCATATCATTAAACTGTAAGCGTTTAATTTCTTCATAAAAACCATATGTCTAAAAAAAACACCCTTCATATACATTTAAGTGATTAGCAAAGAAAATTTTGAAATGTTCATTAAAAATTCGTTTAAAAGTTTCTTTTGAACAACTTTTTTATTTTGCTTGTGTTCTCTATTTATATTAAACAAAAGTCAAAAAATTTGTTGAAAGTTCCTAAATATTTATTCGTAATGAAAAATACGATCTTGTGATCAATTGTGTGAGTTATTGTATGCAATTGAATTTTGTCACGACCATTCGGAGGGCCTTAGCTTTTCGTATTGCAACTTATTCCTAGAAAAAAATTAGATAATTTTTCGTGCTTCATTTCGACATATACATATATATATGTATATATATATATATATATATTTACATAAGTTAGCGCTTACACTATATAGCTCAGTGTTTGGGAGAGCTTCTCCTACCATTTGTAGTGTGCGTCTTTATTTACTACCATAAATGGAGGGACCTACAGTTTTGTGCCGACTCCGAACGGCAGATGTATTTTAAGAGCAGCTTTTTCATGGCAGAAATACCTTCGTAGGTTTGCCATTGCCTGCCACGGGGTGACCGCAATTAAAAAAAACTTTTTCTATGATTTGAATTATTTGACATGTAGATATAGAACTTATGAATATCTGTCCTTAAGTCGCCGATGCAAAATTATGAAATATGCAAAATCTTCTCAAAAATACAAGTAAATAAAACTTACTGCATTTAAACACAATTTTGAATTTAATTTCCAAGTTCCCGCTTATCGCTTAGCGCAGATGCGTGGAGTGTTTAAGTAAAGTTAAAGTTAAAAAAAAAAAAACGATTATACTTAATCGCACTTACTTGGAATCGGGTGAAAAAGTTTTTAATTAAAATTGCTCCATTCAAAGTTTGTTAGCTGCATTAATTAGCTCGTTTCGCTCTCTCTACATCTTCCTTCCGGCTTGCTTTCTTCTCAAAAATTAACTCGTGACAATAAAGTCATATCATTTTCTTTAAGTCAACACTGACACAATTCAATTGTAAACTCATATTCTTTTTGTAAGAGAAAGAGTGTATACAAGCACAAACATACATACATACATATTTACCTACATAAACTCGTATGCATAGTTTTAAGCATTGTGCGAGTCATTTGTTTATTTAGCTGAAATATGCAGCTCATTAGTTTTGTTTTTGTTGCTCTAAAGTATTGCAGTTTTAATGCCAAACTCTTTTGCGTTTTATACTATGTAAAACGAGTAGCTGGTGATCATTTTTAGCTGCGACGTAAGTAGTTTCAGTATAATATCGGTCGGATTTCTAAGGTACTAATAAACTAGTAGAACGGTTGTGTATACAGGTGATTGTTTTTTTTTTTTTTGGATCAGTCAGTGATGGTGATTTCAATGTTATATTTTAAATTTTTAAATGAAAAAGATGAGCTAATACTTTTAGAATGCTCATTTGTCAACGTCTATGAATTCGTTTACTAGATATTCTTGCATAAATGTTCAATTTTTTCACACAAACATGGATACAAGTGAATACTTTCAAGAAAAGTGGTTAGAGTTGCCAATATGGAAGGAGGTAGGCCGTAATTTTTAATTGTATTATAGGTTTCTAAAAGCTTTTGATTTGAATAAATAAATGAAAAATACTTCTCAGTTAAAATGTATGTACATAATTCAGTCACTAACAACAACTATACAAAGAGAACTTTCGAACTATTTGATTCAAATTTCAGGCTTTTTTCTCCGATGTGTTGCTCTTTAAATTTTTGTGCAATAATATGCAAGTCCCATTAAAATTACCGTTTAATTTTCAGAATATTTTAAGTCGTGGGTGTTGAAGTTTTATTCAGTAAACAAATGCATTATATCAATAATTTATATGGAGGTAAATGTGGACGCAATAAAAATTCACAAAAACCAACATTAAAATTTTGATGTTTAAAAATTGCACATTATTGTATGAAAATTTTATGAGATATTAAACTGCTTTAACAAACAATTCAAAAGAAATGAAATATGTACATATTTTTGTTCAAAATTATACATAAACATTTTTTAGTTTTGTTTTTATGGTTGGCCAGCTTTTTTTTTGCCATTTACGACAATTTTGAAAAAAAAGCTTATATGCTGAAAAAGTTAGATTTTAACATTGAAAAAAAGGAGAACAAAACAGAAGAAATCTTAAAGAAAGAAACCAATCGGTCGGTGAAAATGAAAATCATAAAACAAAATTATTGTTATCATACCAGAATACTTTGCAGAGCATGCATTCAGCTGCTTTTAACACACTCCAATCGTCGATTTTAATTCCCTCCCAAACAGACAATTTTATTACCACTCTTCCACCACAAGGTCATTATTATTTCGGTGCTAATACAGAGCTTGTTTAAACCCATTCAGCACCTAGCCGAAAAAGTACATTAAAAATATTGAAATTATACCTGAAATGTACCGAAAATGTACCGAAAAAGTACTGTAAATGTAGTAAATGTACCGATATATGCTGAAAATTTACCTAAAAAGTAACGAAAAGGTACCTAAAATATACTGAAAAGATACAAAAAAATTTTCAAAAAAAGGTACCGAACTAATATCGTAATGAACAAGTCCCAAGCATTGGGACTAATAAACTTTTTCTCTAAAAGATTTATTTCGAACCGATTTTTATTGTGCCTACCAAAATTTGAAAGATTTTTTAAAGTACCGAATGTAGTAAAAAGTACCGAAAAGGTACCTAAAATGTACCGAAAAGATACGAAAAATTTTGAAAAAATTATACCGAACTAATATCGTAATGAACAAGTCCCAAGCATTGGGACTAATAAACTTTTCTCCAAAAGATTTATTTCGAAAAGATTTGGAGAAAATTTAAAAGAATTTTTTAAAGCTCCAACATCAATTCATTATTTTTTGCGCCTCCGGTTAAATACTTTTAGGCAATGTAACCTGTAATGGGTTAATTTAAAGCCGGTTTTGAACTAAAAAAAAAATTCTAGTTAGGATTTTGTTGGTAAACAAAATCTGGTTGAAGATTTTCCAGCTGGGAAGCTTAATGATCAGCCGACTTTGATCCCATTACATATGTATGTACATCAGCGCGAGCGCATGAATGTAGGTATTTTTATATATTGTATGTATGTATGTATGTACATATGTGTGCCTGCCTGCATGTGAATGCCATGGTCATGGTTGCTCATACGCCTCGTTGAGCGCGCTTGCCGCCAGCTTCGTTTATTTTGATCGTAACATTCGTAAATTTTTCAACGAAACATATAAATGATAGAATTTTACATACACATGCATACGTACATACATACATATGTATGTACATATACGCACGTATGTGTGTGTCTATTGAACGCGACAACATTTTTTTAGCAGCAGCAGAATGGTTTAACAAGCAATTGAAAAATATTTATAGTACTCAAGCGGTCATTCGCTTGTTTGCACAACTATTTCACATTCAATACATAAGTTCAATTTATGTAAGTATGTACGTATGAAATACATGAGAAAGAAATGAAGCGGAAAATCAAAATTTTAGGCTTTTATACTCGAATTCAGTAAACAGTCTCAGACTCTAATAGAGACAAAAGTCACAATTTTAGACCATTCGTCATTCATAAGTTTCAAAATAAAGCCTCAAGTATCAAAATAAAATCTCTAAATACTGACCTGGTGATGAGCAGGTCACAAAAAAACGTAAAAGCAAGTTATAGAATTCGGGCATTAATTTAATTTAAATTGCAATCCTGCGTCTAGCACGTTGTAACTGCTACGCTAATACTTTGTATATAAAATCATACCATTCACACTTTCAATCTATGTATGTACATACAAGCACATTAGAGGTTGTTTAATTTAAGGAAATACCAGCGATCACAATTTCATTTTAATGTACAATTATTTTGCCAAAACTTATTAAACATGGCGAATGCTCCTATTTGTTTGACGCTTTTCTCTACACACACATTCACACAATCATACAACAAGCTCTGACGCATTTCATTGCCTTTGCTTGCCGCTGAGTGCACAGCATTAACGTCACATGACGACGAGTGATCGCCGTGATTTCCATTGCAATGTCAAGTGGCAACCTGCTGGGGCGACACTTGTACCTACGCCACAATTGGAGCAACCCATAAACGATACCAAATTTTTCTATTTGCTCTTAAATTGAACGTGGAAAAGGCTTTAAATTCTGTTAAGTACTTTATACGAAATTTGAAATTGCAAAGCATTGTTGGCAGCCGATCGCGGTTGCATCGCACCACATTCCCACGCCCAGTGCACGATTTGTTGGTATGAACAATGTTGTTGCGCATTCAGTGATCACTCGCTCATTTGCATATTTATTATCTGCAGCTATTGTATGTCTAGCATTTGATTTGATTTCGCTAGAGAATTCTTCAATTTATGCTCATTCTTAGTTAATCTGTTGAGTTTGGTTGACAAGTTTTCATACAATAAAAGGTGACTGCGCACTTTGTCAAGGCGGCTAACTTGTAGTTGGTGTAGTTGGTACAATTGGCGTGTTTTATGTATTTTTTTTATAACATTTTTATTGACATATTTGTTATACTCGGTATGCTTTGCTGCATGCTGAGGAGAAATTTTCGCTAGTAAATAATTCAAGTTTTTTATTGGCTACAAACTGGACAATGCAATGGTAGATAATAATTGTAGTTGAAATACTTGATGAAAACAAAACACTTCAACCTCTGCATTTGAGCTTCTCCCGGCGCTTCCCTTTTGCCTTCTACTCCTTGACGAATTTTCTTTATTGCGCTAATCTCAAAATCTACGAATTTTCCAAACCGTTGAGCTTTACCCACACCTTTCGTTCCAATGCCAGCATTGTGCTTACTTTGTTGTCTTCCCATGAAAAAAATTGAATAATGATAATTATCATTTTGGTGCACACTCGCTTGCGAGCTGATTTTAGAATTTGTCTACAAGCATTTAGTATCCGAATAGAATGGCATGCAAAGTGGGCTGCACATTGTTGTGTGTTAGTGTTTTTATATGGTTGCGATCGCCGAACTCATTTCGAAAACGCCCGCGCGCGTTTGACGATCCACCAGCGCAAATTGTCAGCGCGACAATTTGGCTGTCAGTCGAACTGCCAGTTGGCGGATGGATGCACATTCAAATGTGCAAACATTTGTCGACAAAATCACTGCTCGGCGCTCACTCATCTGCGCCATTCCACTGGCGTTGAAACAGTCGAGGTCAGATTTTCCGGAAAGACGGTACTTGCATTGGCGGGCGCTGTTCAGCACAAAAACAAAACTAAATTTTAACAAAGCAAAGCGTTTTCGCGCTATGTACAAACATAATTGAATTAATGCATAAATGTAATTTGTAAAAATTTTTTTGTGTCGAACGAAAGATTGCACTTGAATTTGTCAGAATTTGGGTGACATTTTCGCACGGTCGCGAGTATTTGCTCCGTACGTAGTATGCAACAATAGCGCGCCGCTTGACACTGACAGTCACTTGCCAACACTGGACGCACGTTCTGTGGTGCTAAATAAGTTCGTTACATTTCTTTTTTCGCATAAATTTCGCGTTCGAGCGCGTTTATGTCGCACAGCTTTTCGCGCTTACTAATAGCTACGGTGCCCAGCGCAAGCGTTCAAACTGAGCTCGTCAAAGCCACCGATTGCGCAGCGCGCGGAGCACGAACTGCAGACGTTTACGACTGCGGATGGCAGTTACGGCCGCGACCACAACGGCGACACCATCGCGGCGAAGGACGTACAAAGGCATAGCATAACGCGCGGTTTGTTTGGCGGCGGTGGCTTGCGTGACGGCGGCACGGCGAAAGCTAGGATACATGAGACGCGTCTATCGCCAGCGGCGCTCAGTAGACGTGAACTGAAGATGGCGATGCGCAATGGTGGTGGCGAAGTTGGTGCGGTTGGGCCACCACCAGCGCCGTCCACGGGCATGGGAACGGCCGGCCTGTTGCGTGTGAGTGCAACAAGGGGAAGTGTGCGTGCGCGTGAGTGTGCGGAAAGTGTTTGAACTGCTGTGTGGTTTTTGTGTGAAGTAGCTTTCTTTCATGTTGATCAATGATTACAAATCAATGATTTCTGCCCATGACATTGTTAATCTTTATATACTGTGAAGTTTTGCCTACATTAGGGCGTGTAGACAACTCTAAAAATAAATCACAAGAAATAATTTTCATTTTTCGATTTGCTTGAGAGCTGTGTATGTACTAAGCTTTAACTATTAAAATACGAAAATTTTTGTGAAACGCTCTTCAAAGTTCAAAAGGCGCAGAAGAATTGCTTAAGGGCTTTAAGGGAAGAAAAGAAGAAATAGAAAGTTACATATTCCCCACCATTTTTTCTAAGAATTTAATTTAAGTAAAGCAATTTTATTATACAATGACAAAAAATTTACATTTTAAATAAATTTTTTATCCTTTCATTAAGCTTGTGATATGCATGAATAAATTTCATAAAAAATTAAATTTGCGAGCCATAAATAAATATTTATTTATCTATGCTAATCTAGTTAATGGTCTTATCTTTCTTTAGTAAATTTGTTTAAAAAGTCCAGTTGATTTAGCGAATGAATTACATACAAATTTATATCATTGACTTTATAATTATGTTCGACATAATTTATTAGCGAAACAGTTTTACTTGGTAAATATTTTTTTTCCAATTTGTATAGATTTCCTTATACTAATACATACATACGTACAGCTACCAACTCAAGTACATATGCATACATTGTGTATAAATCACCATTGTGTGTATGTGTGTGTATGTATTTAACCACTGAGCATCTAATATGATGGAATCGCTATCCACTGAAGCGTGTTTCTTTTGAGTCTCGTGAAATAAATTGATTTAATTTTACTATTTTTTTTTTTCAATTTCCGCGATACACTCGTGAATTCTATTTTCATTCTTCGCATTTCACATTTAGAATTTATTTGGTTTTATTTTGTAGTTCTTTGTTGGCGCTGCCAAATCGTGCAGGCTACTAAACTATACACATACATACATATGTATGTATGTTTATGCAAATTGATTTGTATGTACAATATTTTGAATGACAATTACATTTCATAAGCATCCGAAATACCAAGCTGGACTTTTTGAAATGAGATCACAAAAGAACTGAAAAAAAAAAAACAAAAACATTACTTAGAAATAATGCGCGTAGAAGTCATGAAATTAGTTTGAAAATAAAGTAGATTTATTAAAAAAAATTTGCCCAATAGCCCTTACACGATCACTATTTTTGATCAGTACGAATTTATTTTACAACTCATTTGACAAATTTTAAGTGAAATGTTTTCGAAATTTTTGAAGCTCGCTGAAATAATCCAAACAACTAAATGCATATTGCTCAATATTATTGATCGTTTAGGGGCTGCTTAAGACTACGATTCAGTAGGCGCTGATTAAAATTGGTCTTTGAAATAAGAAACAAAAATTATAAAAGAAAAAACTAAATTTTTTAAAATGAAAAAAAAAAAAATTGTGTGGCTAACAGTTTGGATTTTTGTCATCGAAGTCCAATTAGCTACTTAAATAGTGCATACAAGGAATATGTAAATATACACACATCTATATACATACTCATACATACCAATTGTGTAGTGAATGAACTTGGTTTCAAAAAAAAAAAAAAAAAAAGAAAGAAATAAATAAATTATATTTAGATAATAAACACGAGAGTCTGCCAATTTTTTTGTTTTATATTTTTTGTGTTTTGGTTTTTCAAAAATACTCATCGCCTAATTTCTGAAACCGCATTAAATTTTAATGAATTGCCTCAGCTGTTCAGTTTTTATTTATCTTAATATATACACAAGAATATTTTAATTATGTTGTACGAACATTTGTGTTAAATTATTATTCGCACAGTGAATTTTTCCATTAAATTCACAGATTATATGTTTTAAAACTTTTCCATTAATTTTACTAGATAATGTTCCATTTATACACATTTACAAATTTACATTTTTTAAAAAATATTTTTTTGAAAATTGTGAAGAAACCTTAATTCATTGTACCCTTCTTTCTGCTTTCATTGGCTCGATAACCGCCTATGCGATTTTGGCCGACTACCCACATTCGTTAAACAAAGGCAAAGCCAAAAAGTCACTCAAAAAAATTATGAGTTATTAGTAAAAATTTTAATTATAAGCCGATATGTAATTATAGTTTGATATACTATTGTACGAGTATAATGGTAACCCGAAGAGAATTCAATAATAATTCGCTTCCAGCGCCACCTGGAGTTGATTTATAACTAAAATTCCTATTTTTTTTTAAAGGCTAAAATTCGAAATAATGTGAAAAAAATATTATCGTTAACAAATTACCGGCCAGATGGCGGCAGGGCCTAATTAATGTTGAAAATCATGTCATGCTTCGATTTGGTCAATATTTTAATAAAAAAGCGAATTCGTAGCAAATTAAAAAAAAATTTATAAATAAAAGAGCTTTTCAACTGCAAATACGAAAATTGTCTAAAAATCAATAAAATATTGACGAAAATATTTTTAATACTTCAAAGTTTTGTTTAAAGTCAAAAACATAAACTTCAACGCCTTCCTAAAAATTTCTTAGTTTTTGTAACTCGAAATTTACATTTTCAGAGCAATGAGAAGTTTTGAATTTAATCATTTATGAGGATTATAAATTTTATATAAAACAGAAAAAAATTTCAGTAAAAATGGTGAATAATGAAGAAAAAAAATTTTCTCTGTACGTACACCTGCTGCACTCACTGTACGTTTAACCGCAAAAAATTGACAACGCTCCTCTTGGGCTCAGGTTCACGTAATGTTTTTTTTTATATTATTGGGCAAGTGTTGAATTTTACGAGCAACAACAAAAAATATATTTTTCTTTTGTTTTTCAAATTAATTATTCGTAAATATCTTCAAGATACTAACATATAAACCTTTTTTGCTGTGCTATGACGTCCCAAGTATGTGCTAATTATACCATTATTTACTATTTTCCAAGTGGTCAGCTGTTTATACGCAACAGTCCAAAGCTTAATTTACGAATAGAAAAAAATGTATATGCACTTTTTTTAATTGTTTATTTTTGTCCAGATTTTCTGGTTTGTTTTTTTTTTTTTTTAATTTCTAATTCATCTACAACTCATGTGGGCGGGCGACTGGCGAACTTACATACATACATTTGCGTCTGGTGTGTGTGCGTGTGCGCGTTTGACCGCCGAAAAATTTCCATCTGTGCACATTTATTAAAATTTGCGCTAAGAGATTTTCTTCGGCACACATTTTTCGTAAACAATAACAGCATTTTAAAATAGAAACATACATATGAAATATGTTTTGTTTGTTTTCAGTATGCTTTTTGCGCACATATCCACATACAACATTTATTTATATGTATGTGTGTAGTACATTCACATTTGTTTTCAAAGAAGTCAGGGTCTTCACGACACGTATACGCAGTGTCGACCGGCTGGCACGTTCGCAGATAGTGCGAGAGAATTGACAAAAGAGTGAGTTTCCTACGCTGAGCGTACCTCGAAATGTTTGAGTGAAAAGTGTAAAAAGGAGGGTATTAGAATTTAAGGTTTAATAGTTTGCAAATTCTTAACTTTTTACCTGATTTAAGAATATAGTAAAATTGAAAGAAAGTTGTACGAATAAAATGTTTTTAGAAAATTTTCTGCAGCCTTTCCGTTTTAAATTTAGTGAAATTAAAATATTGGAAGAGCAAAAGTGCTTCAATTTATTAAAAATGTTGCGCCACAGTTCAATGTTTATTTTCAAAATGTATATTTTAATTCATAAATTTTAAAAGTAAACGCTTGTATCGAAAGTAGAAATTGCCGCCGCTCTTAGCTGGCGAAAAAATTTTAATTCGGTAATAAGTGTAAAATGTCATTGACTTGTGCACTTCTTGCTTCCAGCTGCGTGTATTTATTATAACTTTTTTTGACATTGTAACGCTGTCGAGGAGAACTATAAATCGAATAATATTTTCTATTTAAATTGAAATTATTGGTTTACTGCGATTATTTGCCACTTGCAGTAGTTTAACCAACACATATGAGTACAAACTTACATCTATTTCAAGTGCAGAATTTTGTACTTTTTTCTAGCCGAAGAAGCGTGAGAAAAATGTGGCCCATCAATAATTCTCTGCGAAATAAATGCTTAAATACATACTTACTTACAAAGTATACACAATTCATAAATGAACCTACATATGTACATACATACAGTGTAATGCTTGTCGCAATTATAAGACAAGTTTGTTTTATTTCTTTTTCTTTTTTTTTCTAATAATTTTCAATTAACATATAAAATCCCTTTAGGCTCGGGTTTCAAAAATTTTCAAAACAAAAATTTTAGAATTTTTTTAAGTATGCAGTTTTGTAGCCCATTCAATTGCAAAGTGCAAGTTTCAAGTGAATAACTATAACCGCTGATTTTTGATAATTTCTTTTGCCGAGAGTGTTGAGCTCTTCTTTTTCATAAATTAAATTTTATTCACGCGTTTATCGAAGAAAGTGCGCCATAAAAAAATCAGAATTAACATCTTAAATACTGGGATTAAATGGGCATGCTCAAAAAAACACAATTTTTTTTTAAATTTAATTAAAATTTTTTTTAATTGTGGGTTTATAAAGTTTTTGTTAAAAACTGAGTTGTATTTTAATTAAACATTAAAAATATTATATGAGAAAATAGCAAAAACTTGTCAGTATGTGGGTGTGGTATAATTATGCTCCTCGCTATATATTCGCTCATATAATTCCTATAACTACAAAGGGAGAAGCACGAAAGCGAAACGCTTGACTCACAAAACGAACGAAAAACGACGAACGAAATTCAATTTCGAAGATTATATGAAATGAAAGAATGAAAGATATGTAACCATTAGCATGAGTATGTATGCGCGTAATTAAAAAAAAAAAAAAAAAAAATGTCCATTTGGTTTGAATTAACGATTTCTCTACTCTGTTCAAATTTCTTTGCAGAAAATCCCGACAGTATCGGCGAGCTATGACAACGAGACGCACACCGGTTCGAGGAGTAGCGCGATCAACTCGAGTCAGCCAAAGTATGTTCTAAATTGTGCCATCTCGCATACGCACATTTATTTTATGCTAAAAATTTAATTTACGTATATTGACACTTTGAACTTAAGACATTCGTCAAGCGTAGAAAAGAAGAAAAAGAAATTGAAATTATTTAAAGCGTAGTTCTAGTTTTGGTGGTGGTTATTTATTTATTTATTTGACTTTGTAGTATTTTCGTGCAGTGCATAAATAAGAAAAAAAAAATTGTAATTAAAATTCAATTAAATTTAGTTATATAAAAATGTATAAAAACATTGAAAATAACTCATCAACAACAATGTTTGAAATGTACACTTCTTCGGACAGATTCTTACGTTCGGATATTGATGTGGCAGCTCAGCAGGCCGCCGGATCCACGTTGCCGTTGGTGTTGGCGCGTAAAAAAGGCGACGAAGAAGATGTCAATTATAATCCGTTCGAGCACCGGAAAGTGGACCATCCAACCTCGTAAGTATTGCAAAAAATTCGAATAAGCATACCAATTCAATTTACTTTGAACAAAGGAGGTCCATTGTGTTGAATTAATGGGGACTTTTTCATTTGAAATTAAAAAGCGTCTTATTTTTTTTAACGAATCCTTTGCTATTTGGGCCAAAGTAATTTTAAATAAAAATCATTAAAAATAGTTTTAAAAAGCATTTTAGGAGGGAAAGATCAAGAAACTTAGAGTAGAAAATATTTTCAACAGTGAAGAAGGCTTTGAAAGCACTTTGCCGCTTCGAGTCTGGGACTAAATTAAAATTTTTTAATTTAAAAAGAACAAATCAACGTAAAATCTGGCAATTGCATGTCATTTATCAGATTGACTTGAAAAAACATTTCTCAAACAAATTTCTATTGCGACTCTTTTGAGAATAATTTTGATGATTGTTGCCTCAAAATAAAAACAAAACTCGAAAAAAAAATGGCCACGGTTTGCGAACAACAAAGTAATTAATAATATATTGGTTTATTTGTTATTTTCTCGCACGAAATGATATTTAATGATTTTCAAATTCTTAGATAATTTTTTTGTTGTTAACTAAAAAAGTAAAAGTCCTTTGACTGCGAATCGAAAAGCTGAATTAAACTGGAACGATTTTTCAAATTTAGCTCTCCTTATTTCGAAAAGGAACAAATGAATTCAAGAATGTCACAAAGTCGAAACCGGTTTATTATAAGAGTCCCGGTTATTTTGTGATTAGGAAAAAAAAAACCTTTCCTGTGATTGAAATGTTTGTGTTGTAGGGAAACGAAAGGTTCACCCGTTTTCGAAATGCAATTTAAAATAAAAAATAATATCGTAATTGAAAAAAATCCATATAAATTAATGCTTAGCGAGAGTTCCCTGACCGCTCATAAGTAATCGCATCATTTGTAAAATATTCAATGAAAGCGCAAATAAGTGTCAAGGCCATGACTCCCTCCAATGTTTATAAGTACATACTCGTACATACATACATACAGACAATCTTATTTAGTATATAAAATATAAAAAAAACACACACACACACAAACATTTGTAAGTATGTTCGTTCCATATTGGCTATTACTCATACACACTGTATTTAGATGATTTCTTGCTTTAATTTCGCTGGATATGGCGGTGAATTGAAAACAAATGTTTCCGGTAAATATTATCTGATTTAGGTAGCTAGTTTCATTGATGCTGATTTATTTGACAGCTTGAAGAAAGAACTTTACATTTTCTTGCAGCGGATATTTATTATTTGATTTGCGCCAAAGCATTTGCTGATGATTGAATGGCTTTTCATAACATAAAAAAAGTTTAATTATTTCCTTTTTTGTGTTAAATGATAAGTGTTAAATTCTAAACAAAGGTCTATTTGAGGTTTTTGTTGTGCTTTATTTAGAATGAAATGATGAATAGCATTGTACTCGCATTTGTACTATTTGTACGATTTCAGCCCCCCTAACAATCTGAAAAAAAACAATAAAGATTATTAATCTACAATAATGTCGCAATGTCTGGAACTACAGAAAAATTTGTAAACAAATCCTCACGAAATGGCGACTGCCTGAAAAAAATCCATTTTTACCACTTTTTTGACCTTTTCGAATTAAAAAAAAATAGCAAAAATTTTAATTTGGGATGGGGATAGTGCCAGATGAAGAATAGTTTATAAAAAAGACTCTCTAAAAATTACAGGTAAATCTGTACATTAGAACCTGGGAAATCGTCGGTATCACTTAGCAAAATACCTACATATATGTATATAACTCCGAAAATAATTTGAGTTTTGATAAATTTTCTTGTAGACATTTCTTAAATACAAACTTTCAAAATAAAAAAAAAATCGATTTTTTTTTATTTCTAGCGAGTCGAGTAAAATTTAAAAAGTAATAAATAAATGTTTGAATAAATAAAAAAAAACCGGAAAATTATTGCAACTGGAAAGTGTTTATATGGAAAATATTTTTTTTAATTTAAACTAATTTTGTGATTGATTGGCAGGTTCCGTAAAAGTTTTAACACAAACATTAAAATATCTAAATTAATATATAGTTTTCGCTCACAAAAGCTTTGAATTTCTCTATAAAGAAATGTATGTATAAGTTGGTCAAAAAATTAAAAGTTTTTATTGAAAAATAAATGAAATAACTAAAATTTCAATTTCGTATATTTGAAATGTGTTGATGAATCTTCATTTTTATGTAATAAGCTAGATTTTTATAAATATTATTAAGCAAAAGAAAAATAGCCAAAACTAGTGAGCATGTCGCTTTTTAAATTTTGCCATTTTCATTAAATTAATAATCAAAAATCAGCTGAGAAATCAGCAAGTTATACGAAAAGTTTCTCTAGTTGCCAAATTTCCTTTTCAATGCTCCTTCACGATCTTGAACTTCAAGCGGCCATTGTCGTCGGCCTCGCCAACGCGATGTATTCAAATTTTTAGCAATTTAAAATGTTTTTAAAATTTTCTCAATACCCGTTTAACCGCACGCAAAAGTAAAGACAAATCCAATTTTCTTTTGCGCCGATAATTTTCCACTCGATCAACCATTTATTTAAATCTTAAACGAACAAGTTACATACGCTTACGTGTTTTTGTATGGATGTGTGTATCCGAGCAAAATTTGGTATGTTGTAGATCGCGACACAACGTCAGCGGAAATTTTCTCATGGCGTCGCTAAAAATTGGCACCAATTTTAGTGTGTGTCCTTGGTAATGAGACAAAAAAAAAAACAAAAAAAAAACGAAGAAGAAACGAGCGAGTAGATGTCGCTAAAAATAAATAAACTCAATGAGAATTGCACGGAGCGCGAAGAAACGAAAGAAATTCAAAACTGCATATCTTCATTACTATACATGCGAATGAATAAGTTTAGTAGTTTCCCTACAAAGTTATAACAGTTTAAACCCCGAATTCAGTAAGCAGTCTCAGTTTCTAATATGTACATAGAGACAAAGATCACAATTTTAGATCAGTTGGCATTCATTACTTTCAAAATACTCGTAAAGCCTTCTAGTCTCAAAATAAAGTCTCTAAATATTGACCTGGTGATGAGCAGGTCACAACAAATTAAAACGCAAACAAAAGAAAGAAACATGAAAGCGAGAAAAAGCAATAATCTCTAGCTAATTTTGAGACTTGAGATGATACGAAGTTACTGAATTCGGACATTAGACGCTAATTACATGATATGTCTGTATGAATTTCTGTGCCTTTGTAATGGCAGAAGTGTGAGTTGGCGCCAATCTCAGCTAAACGTGGCGATCACTTAGCCAACACTCACACACTCTCACTGGCCGACGTTCAACTTTGGCGCGACATTTTGCACTTTGTAATGTTCGCGGTCACCCTTTGGCAATTAGTGTCAATTTATTTATTAAAAAGCATTTAAAATATACAATTAAATCGGTTTACGATTTGCCGCCAATTAGGGATCACTGCAATGGGCTGAGGAAGATCACGAGCTATGAGTTGATTTAAACTAAGTAATTCTTGCCTGCGCTTATTCATTTAGCTGGGATTTAATTTATCACTTCTTGCATGTATGTATGTATGTGCGTGTGATATTTTTAAAACCATATAAGTCTAAATTTAAATATACTTTATTTATTTGAGGAAAATGTTGACGTAAAGCGATATTTTGCACCACAAAAACAGTTTCATACATATTTTCTTAAAATGCTTTGTTTTTGTTGGCGCCTTTGAAATTTTTCTTGGCAAAAAGCCCTCCTGAAAAAAATTCACATACATACATACATATGTATGTAGATGTGCGCAATGGATTCAATTCTCAAGCTTCTTTATTCTTTATGTGGAATAATATAAACAGTGGTGTATTTGAATTTAGGACATATTCTATAAACACATTAACATTCATATATATATTTAAATGTTTGCAATTGCTACCTTCAAAATTTATTAGCTTCAACGCTTCGCTTGGAATTTTTCTTAACACATTTCGGTATAAATAAAGTACTTTTTTGGTGCTATTCGAAACTATTTCAAAAATAAACTCTAGTTTTTTTTAATTAGGGGTTTGTTTAGAACCGTTTCGGTACAAGTTTAGGACCTTTTCGGTACTTCGGGATAATTCGGGGGCAAGTTCGCGACCCTTACAAAAATAATTTATAATTAATGAAAGATGAGATTATGTTCAGGACCCTTTTGGCACTAATATAAGACTTTTGCTGAACCAGTTTGACGATCCCTTACTAATACAAGTACCCAAATGGTTTTGAAATAGTCTTAAAAAAATTGTTCCACTCATTCCTAATTTGTACGAAAATACTTTTATTATTCTTACAAAGATATGGATGCATCTTTTAAAACTCCACTATCAAGTCATTACTATTCTGGATCTTTGCACGATTTTTACTTTAAATTTCTCTCTCATTGCACTGTCGAAAGCGTTAGAGCACATAAAGAGAAAATTATTGGAATTTTGGATTATAAGTTGTGTAGAATATTTTGCTCCCTGTTTCAACTAAAATTTCTTTCTTAGTGTGAATCTCAATGCCTAAAACAACTTACTCCACAATATTCGAAAAACTTTTCGAATTGAAAACCCAACCTTACTAGTATACTTTTGGTTTGTTTTCTATCCAAGCATTTTTTTTAAGTTTTTCAAAATCTGTTAAAATTAGTAATGCTTATGATTATTGAAAATGAAAAATCCATTTAGGTTACTGGAACCAATTTGCTTTTTTAGAAAACTATACCGCAATATTTTATATTTACGATTTTAACATGAATCCTCTTGCTGTGTCTTTCTCTCTCTTTTACAGCGACATCGAGACCTTTGTGCATCTGCTGAAGGGCTCGCTGGGTTCGGGAATTCTTGCCATGCCGATGGCTTTCGTGAATGCCGGTTTGTGGTTCGGTTTGATAGCCACCTTTGCCGTTGGCGCTCTCTGCACCTACTGCGTACACATACTCGTCAAATGCGCGCACATCCTTTGCCGGCGACGTAAGATACCCATGATGGGTTTCGCCGATGTCGCCGAACAAGCCTTTCTCGACGGTCCACCCAGTTTGAATCGCTGGTCTCGTTTCATCCGTTTCATGGTGAATGTTTTCCTGGTGATCGATTTGATTGGCTGCTGCTGCATTTATCTGGTATTTGTCGGAACAAATGTGAAGGCAGTTTTAGATGAATATATGGCGGAAGCATTGAGTGTACGCATGTGGATTGTCATCGTCACTTGCCCACTGTTGGTCATGTGCCTGATTCGCAATTTGAAATTCCTGACGCCATTCTCGATGATTGCCAATGTTTTGATGTTTGTCGGCATTGTGATTACGCTTTACTATGTATTTCAAGATTTGCCGCCACCACAGGAACGTGAGGGCATTGCGGATTTTGTGCAATGGCCACTCTTCTTCGGCACCGTGATCTTTGCGTTAGAAGGTATTGGTGTAGTAATGTCGCTGGAGAACGACATGAAGAATCCAACACATTTCATTGGCTGCCCGTCGGTGTTGAACTTCGGCATGGGTGTTGTCATTTCACTCTACACATTGGTTGGATTCTTCGGCTTCTGGAAATATGGCTTAGAGACGGAGGGCAGCATCACGCTGAACTTGCCGAAGGAGGAAAAGTGAGTTAAAATAGAACAAGCGCCGACTACATAGCATATAACCAACTGATTCTTTCTATTTTTTGTTTTTTTTTACAGACTAGCGCAATCTGTGAAGCTGATGATCGCCATCGCGATCTTCTTCACCTTCACGCTGCAGTTCTACGTGCCAGTTAGTATCATTTGGAAGGGCATTTCCCACAAAATCTCTGAGGAGCGCAAGAATATAAGCGAATATGCGTTGCGCATTGCTTTGGTTGTAAGTACAAGTAGTGGAAGGCTTGCGTCGGCAATCTTAAAAAATACAATATTCACTTCTCTCATCATTTTAGATACTTTGTTGCGCCATTGCCGTGGCATTGCCCAATTTGGGACCTTTCATTTCGTTGATCGGCGCCGTGTGCCTGAGTACGCTCGGCATGATCATACCGGCGACCATTGAGTTGGCTGTGTATCGCGAGGAGCCCGGCTATGGCCGCTTCCAGTGGCGCTTGTGGAAAGACATCGGCCTGATCATGTTCGGCATAATCGGCTTCGTAACAGGCTTGTATGTGAGCATACTCGAGTTCCATGCTGAATTCAGTCATGCCTCATAGATGGCGAAGCGTGACCTGCAGTAACACAAATCATCAAGTTAAATAATGAGCGATAATAATTATAATATTATACATACATACATACATATATATATATATACATACATACATACATACATACATACATACATATGCATATAGTTTTAGTGTAGTAGCTTAGTTTAAAGAAAATAATGAAACAAAATGCAGCTTTAGTATGTCAATGCGGAGACTTTGCATATCGGAAAGATTTTAACAAAAATCAAAACAAACGTAAAATGAAAGAAAGTTAACACATTTAAAAAAGAAATTTAAAAATAATAATAATCTAAAATCGTATAATTAACTGTAAGCGAGCAAAATAACATTTATGATTTAACTAAGAAACAAAACAAACAAATCTTACACAATAACCAAAATCAGAAGAGCGAAAAAAATTATTGAACAAATTACCGTTGAAGTTTGTAGCGAGAATTTGCGAATGTGCTATGAAACAGAGTTGATTTATTGTAGTAGTACTGTAAGACTTTTATTTAGTTTGTAACGAAAAAAAAAAAAAGATGTTTGTATGTAGAGTTTTAATTTCAGTTGCCGCCCTGTTGCGGCAACAACAAAGTAGCAACAAAATAGTAGTAACTAACTAATACGAGTAATGTAGTATATATTTTGTTCCTTCGCCGGCTGCGTCCGACTGCGCCCGGCTGGCGAACTCCAATTGGTCTGTGAAGTATTTTTTTGCAAAGAAACAAAGATTTTATTATTATTATTATCATTATTTTTTTTTTTTTTCAATTATGTAATACTAATTTACCAAACGTTTAATCGAAGTATTCACTTTGTGTGGTTTACGTGGCTGTTAACGCGGATTATCGACAAGATAATTGGCGGCAATTTTAAAGGTTAATACATAGAAATGGCGAAATGCTTTAATTTTGTAAAGTACTCGGATACGTGTAGCCGAATTGTGACTGTGCAGTGATTTTATTAGTGTTTATTTCGTAATTATTGGAAGGCTATTTTGAGTTGATAGTTCAACATACACACACACACACACACACACACACACACACACACACACACACACACACGTATACATAGACGTACACATACACTGTTTTAATTTTTTGCATAAATATCGTTTGTCAATTGTAAACAATGAAAGTGGGTAGGAATTAATGTAGCAGTAGTTTTTTCTTTGCCCTCGCTTCGTCTGACGCTGAGCAAATAAGCGGGGCCACAAGACAAATTTACTAACTTATTTTAAAATATCAACTAAATAACGATTGTTGTGAATGTTCCTAACACTAACACAAGTGTGTTGTTGTTATTTAAATTAAGTCAATCAGCATTATTTATGTCAAGTACCCATGGAGAGATACACGCACACACTCACCACTTAACACCTATGAACACATACATACATACATACATAGTTGCAAAAACAAAAAAAACGAAGAAGAAAATTTTGTAGAAACTCAATTTCATACACAAAATTAAAAAGAACAAATTTTTTAAATTAATTTGGCAAGATTTTGCACTTGAATTTGTATTGGCAAAAAAAGAAATTGTGCTCACTATTATTATATTTGTATGTATTATATACCTACATACATAAGTACATATATATGTAAATTAGCATGTATACAAACATATAAGCATTGTATTATACACGGACAGAAATACACACACACACACACACATACATACATAAGTAGGACGGCGAACAGTTTTTAGTGAAAGATTTTAGAAAAACGCATTGTCTGTGATACGTTTTATTTAGTATCAGCGACATTTTATGAAACTTTGCTATATTTTTATTCAAAAGTCTACACACACTTTATTTTTTAAAATGAAGTTATCAATTTACTGTCACTAAAATTACTACCAAATGATTTTATTCAATTAAATGAAATATCGAGAGTTTTGTTTTGTTTCTTGCCTTGTAATTTTTATCAGCCGATATATGTATATGTATATGTACTTCATACAAACTACCTACCTATATATACAATTATTGTAAAAACTATTTCGCTAACATTTTATTTTGATATAATTTTGTATTATGATTTTATTTCCTTTCTGCAACAAATACAATTTTAAATAAAAAAAATAGTTATAAGTTAACTAAGGCGTTGTTTTTTTTATGACATCAGTCAAATTTGACTATAAAGGCTAACCGACAAATTTTTATAATTAAATGGTGGGTTATCTACAAAAGGTAATTTTTGAAGAATATTTTATTTAAAAAAGAAAAATTATTTAATGAAATAAGCTAAATCAGACAGACAGGCGTACTTATGCAGATAAACGGGCACATAAATCTGCATAATATTTTATGCCTGACAGACAACACTTATCTGCATTTCGATATCAGCTGATTTGACGAACGAAATCGAGATTAAAATGAAAAGTAAGAAAAATATAATTGACAGCTAATTAGATGGCAAACCATCATTAAGATAATAATTTTAAGGTTTTTTTAATGCTTAAAGTTGCTTAATAATATAAAATTAACCAATACATTGGCACATACATACATACATACGTAATTCTTAGCAGGATGTCAATACCTTGTTTAGTTACACTTACCGACATTAGAGGAAGGCAGTTGTGCAAATTTGTGAGTATATTTTATTTGCTGTGAACGATGTAAATAATTTATACACATACATATGTATATACTATGCCATGATTGATCGCTATAGCTACATACTTTTGGGAACGTGACGAGCCTTCAAGACAAATTTGACATTGAAAAGGTGGACATCAATATGAGACAATGCATTCCACTTCAAAAAAGAGTGGCTTTCATTGAATAATATTTAGAATAGGATGTAGTACTGTTGGTGGAATTGTTGTGGATTTTTGCCAAGCAGGTTGCGAAAATCGTTCGGATTGCGTAAATTCCTATCCCCCAAACCCAAAACAAATCTAAATAATCGCTTTTTAATTTATAATTTGGTTTAATTTGCTAGTTAGTTTTCTAATAACGAAACACTTTTTGACGGCAGCTGTAGACATATCGCTCGCAATAGTAATTTTCTGTTAAAAGTGGCAGCATTGCCATATTGAAATCACAACTTTCAGTACTTATGTATGCACATATCGTACATACTTACATATGCATTTATGAGAAGCTTATGCGCATTTGGAAGAGGATAATGCAGTTCAAGGCTGCTTATCTAGATAACATATGCTCGTCTATCAGCGCGACATTGTGATTTAATCCGCTAAAAGATGGGTTGCAATAAAAAAAGGAGCTTTCATCTACACACATATGCTGTAATTCCGATATTTGTAGCCTCTTATATAACATTAAAAAAAACTCTAAGAAACTTTGGTAAATGAAGATTTTCTGATTCGATCTTACCCTTATCCTTGTGACGCGTCCGTTACCAAAAAACTACACAAGTTGTTCCTATAAGCAAACATTTCCCCCAACCAAAAAAAAATTTTTTAATTAACATTTTTGTTTATAGATGGAAACAACCATAAAGAAAAAAAGTACAGAAAAAATTAAGAAGTGGCGGGAAAAGATGAAGGAAAACGAAGATAAGTGACAGCAATATAAGCGTAAAGAAGCAGAAAGGAAGCGGAAGTTTCGAGAAAAACAAAAGGAAAAACTACAAATCGATCGAAATCTGCTTGATGAAAAGCGAAAGAAGGATCGCTTGCGACAGCAAATATTCCGGCAAAAAAAGAAAGCTGGTGATGTTGAGAATGTGCAGGATCTAAGCTATGGGAAAATGTTCCAAGTATTAACGGGATTCAAAGTTATCATTACTTTTCTTTAATCGATAGTAGCTATATTGAAGTTGGTCGAACTGCTTATTCTTTGAAAAAGAAAAATATTAAAGTGCAGTAAATCACATGCATGCAATCTAGTTGTAAATTACTTTTAAGTCTCTTTATTACATTGTTGCACTTGAAATGTAATTTTTGTTTATTCTTATGAGAATTTCATTAAAAAACTAAAACAGACCTATTTACTGTATATTACTCATTGAGTTGGTCCCCATGTTATACTATATGTAGAGTGCTGGTTCAAGTCACGGGAGAAAAACCTCAAAATTACTAAGAAAACTTTTCTAAAGGGAATCGCTACTCGGCCAAACTCTTTTTAGTGCATTTTTGAAAGCTGATAAACAAAAATTCATTAGGCTTATCGGATGCCGTTTGCAGTCGGCATGAAGCTTATATGTATGTAGGTTCGCCATTTAAAAAAGTATCAGACTGCAAATTTGAGAAAAAACTCGGCATACATCTCCTCGGAAATGATATACTTTATACAATTTATTATGTATTATAATTATTATTATTCATTGTTAAAAATTTGTCGTGGCCGCAATGTCGCGTCCGCAACCATACTTTATCTCGTACCCAACTTTTTAGAAAGATATTTTAACTTTCGTAAATCTACAAACGGGGGCGTTATTTGACCTTATATCACTCATTTAAAAAACATATATTATCCTCTAGTTTTCGCTAAGTTTTACATACTTTCGCAAGCATTAAACAAATTCTTCCGTTTCACGTCGCGTCCGAACCACATTATATATTGATATATATAAGGACTTAAATCCTTAAGGTACCCAAAAAAATATATGGAGCGAAGCACCCCAGCAGTGCTTTGCAATTATTATAATATGCACTGAGTTCGCTTCTTTTTCCTGCCTTTTAGTAAGAATTAAACACGTGCGAATGTCGCGTCCGTAACCCAGGACTTACCCATATGTAGATAATCAAAAAAGAGATGATAAAGAGGTTGGGTGTAAAAATAATCTCTGATTTGATATTAATCACATTTATTCAATGATGTCGCAGAGATAATATCCTGGTGGTAGCATAAAAAATCATTAACAAGATTATCGGGATTAGATGATTGAAGTCACCTCATTACCATTGAGAAAAGTTTACTTCAAAAGAAATTATATGTACATACATACATATATACTGTTCACAAATTATAGCACAAACACAGATTGACACATGCCGGCAATATATTTATTCTCCAATTATTTAAAATAAAATTTTATAAAAATGGATTTATAAAAATTTCGAAATTAAAAAAAAAAAAGAAATTCCTGGGGTATGCAGATGGGTAGCTCATTAAAGTTTAGTATAACAAAGTTTGACAATTTGTTTACTGACGCTCTTTCCAAATTCCATCCACATAAAAAATTATCGCTTTTTTGCGTTGCATCAAGGAAACTGCCAGTAAAAAAATTGTGAAAAATCATTGATAACTTTTGATAAAGTATTTGACTCGGTGAATCATCTGATTTTATGTGATAAGCCTAAGCTCTACTATGGGTTTGATGAAAATTCTGTGAAACTTTTAAAGAGCTACCTAACGGACAGGCATCAACGCGTTAGGGTAGGTGTGAATACTTCTAAATTAGGAAAGCTTACCTCTGGTATTTCTCAGGGTTCAATTCTTGGTTCCCTTTTATTTACCAAGAAGAAACTGAACATACAAGTTTTACCTAAGTGCGCCCTTGGTAATAAGTCTTTGGAATATGAAAATAAAATTACAAACCTAGGGTTTACTATAAACTCCAGCCTTTCTTGCACTGATCACAAAAATGCTGTTGTTTCTACAGTTTATGTAGGCACTAGGCGTCAACTGGCAATTCAACTGATAGTGCCTATTATTACTTACTCTCAGTTGGCTTATAATACGCTGGACTCCATTTCGGATCATAAGATTATAGTACTATTTAACCACGTAACTCGATATGTGTATGGGCTAAATAAGTTTGACCACATATCGCAGTGGAGGACAAGTGTTTTAGGATGTGAAATACAGGACTATTTAAAGGCGAGAACTTGTAGTTTTCTTTTTCGGCTTATCTCCACTTATACCCTTAATTATCTTTATGAGAAGTTAATATTCCCAAAATCTGAGCGCTCAAAAGAACTTATTGTAATAATATTTAATTTTATAACATCAACTAGACTGTTTTTGTTAGTGCTATTAGAACATGGAATTCTATTCCACCCATTATACGAGGCAAGTTAAACAAAAGCAACTTTAATAATATCTTAAACTCTTATTTCTCAAATAAACTAGACTGACCGTCAACATTAGTTTAAGTTTTAGTGATAAATTACTTTTAAAATTATACCTGTATGATTTCATTTCATTTTTATGTATTTTTGACTACATATTTGAATTAATGTATTTATAATTAATTTTAATGTTATTCTAATTTTGTTGTGCTAAAAAAGAAGAAGATTCTTGTTGTACTAATGATTCTTGCTTAATAAATAATAATAATAATAATAATAATAACTTGTAGACACTTGAAACTTGCACTTTCTCAGGCTAAAATTTAATGATAAAAAAAACTGCATACCCAACAAAATTCTAGAAATTTTTTTTTCATTTTCGAATTTTTGCTAAATCATTGTAAATTTTTAAACAGTTTAAATGAGTGTTTATAGTTTTTGTTACGAGAATAAACCATATTTTATTTGAAAAATAAATTTAATTAATTAGAAGAAGAATAAAGTGTATTATTTACTTCTTTCTGTTGTCCTACAGGGTGGAATGTTGATATTTGTTGGAACGATTTTCGTTCCTATTTCGTGCAAGGTTTCGTTAACATTTTGGCAGACACTTAGTTGATTCGTTTCGCAGGCAGTTTTAAGCGGTCGACATACATACATATTTTAATATCCCTTTTGACATTGTGGAAATGTTACATTTCACTTGCCATCCGATTTTTTGTTTTATCGACTTCAAAAGTGCATTAAGTTTTATTTTCTAATTTTTATATTTGGTCGCAGAAGAGAAAATGTAGATATGTTCTTTACTATGCTTTTGCACAAATGGGATTTTATTTTTGACGGGATATTTATATAGGTTTGTTACTAAAGCCTAAAAGTATGCAACGAATTGACTTATCACATCGCAGCGAAGATCATGGCAAAAGCAATTAGCAAAGCCAACCGGAAAATCATTTCTACCAGGTGGAAGTAGAAGTGGGAATGAGAAATAAATGGAAATTCACATGTTTTTTATACTCACATACAAAACGCTCATTTAGTACTAACCCAGTAAGAACCTTTTCTGTGAAATAATGCCTTACATAAATAAGGGTGTGTTTTTTTAGACATTTGTTTTTTAAGAAGAAATAAAACGCATATAAATTAATGCTATGGCCAAGAAGCTTTATTATAAAGATAAGGGTTTGCCATTATGTTTTAAAAATGAAAAAAAAATTAAAGCCGAGAGGCCCAATTCTCGACCACTTTTTGCAGCAATTGGGGCCGTATGTCAATCGTCTTCTGGATTATCTGCGTAGAACAAGCGACTTCACATAACCCCACAAAAAATAGTTCAGCGGTGTTGAATCGCACGATCTTGGAGGCCACGGCACAGACCCACGACCTCAGATAATGCGCTCGCAAAAAAATTTTTTATTAACGTACCCATTTAACCAAAAGTGAGCTTCATTGCTGAACGACATTTTCTTGGTAAAATCGGGATCGATGGCAATCTCGTTTTGGGACCATTTACCAAACGGGCGACGTGCTTGATGGTCGTTAGGCTTCGATTCTTGCACGAGCTGGATTTTGTAAGCTCGCAAACTAAGATTCTTTCGCAAAATATTCCATAAAGTGGATGGGCATAGCTCCAATTGTTGCAAACCAAACTTAACATAATTCAAGTATAAATCAACTAACAGCTGCCTCATAGAAAACCACACGTCTACAGAACACCCTTTATAACGCAAATAATGACATATATAATATCATATGTAATAGATGTTCTCATTGGAGGACATCTATTCCCGTTTATATATATTAAAATTGTTATACAATTAGCTTATTGTCCAAAGGACAGATTGCAAATAAAAAATAAAGAGGAAAAAAAAAATATTAATATCGTTAATATGCAATGGTGTTTCTTTTTTGTAATTGTATTGAATAATTCGTTAGGTTGGTCTTCCTGGTAAAAGAGTGTCGTAGTCTACAAAATACAAAAATCGAGTTGAGTATGCAGAAGGACGTTTTCATTTTCTTATATTTTGTGTAAAAATTTAATTGCAGAACCGATTACCAAAAGCTCACTTGAACAAAATACATATGTAAACATAATTACTAAAGGAGAATAAGTTAATGGGTGAGTACGTATCCATACATATCTTGCCGGTAAAGTTAATTCAATTAGTATATTTTTGTTATTCTACAAAAAAATTTTGATGTTGGAAATATGTACATAATAAATTATTAATGTGGAATCTTTTTTATCTGATTATGTTAATATTCAATTAATATTTGCAGTAATTTTAAACAAACAAAAAAGTGATTAAAATTGTATCTGACACGTTCTGATTGTTCAGCTCTCATTAGTTAATGCGCGCAAAAGTTCTGCATTAAGACCCACAGAGCTAGTTAGAAATCAACGGGCTGAAAGAAAAATCCTTACTTCGTTATCCGTTTAATGAATGTGCAGCAGTGACCAAGCCCTACACTTGCGATTTGCTCATATGGCAAGATCGCAAAGCAGGTTTGGCCAAACTGCAAAAAAAAATTTTTAAAACAAATGACCTTTGAATCAAATGAAGAACTGATATTTCCATGTAATCTGCCATAGAAACCATTTCCCTGGATAACATGATACTTAAATGGACAAGACTACTCGTTGCAGCAGCAAACTCGGGAATGAAAAGAAAATTTGTTTTTTTTACCTTTGAGTGTTCAGCTTTAATACAAAAAGGCATCAAATAGTAGAGTGTTTTTCGGTAGGAAGCATCACGCAAAAAAAAAACACAGTTTGATATTTTTTGGAATACAAAAATATAAAATTATAAATCTTGATGATCATATAAATAGTCAGTCATCGTGCATACATATGTGGGAGCTATCCATGGCAACTAGAATTCAAATCGAACTCACTTATATGGCTAAATTCCTTTGCTTATGCTAATAGATGCAGACACGTGCGCGAAAATCACCTTCTACGATTTGTCCAAAATTCTATGCAAACAGAAAATTTCAAATGCTTTCGGTAGCTAACGAAACAATGCCATCGCCGTTGTATGAAATTCAACGCCTGCGCATGAAGTTCAGGCGTTCGATGTTAGTGTGCGCTGGCCGCAAAATGTGCGACTACAAATTGACCAACACCCAAAAAGGAAGTGAATGACCAGACACCGGAGACAACGGAGACATTCAAAGGACGCATGGATATACAAATAACTTTGGCAGCAGCGCTCATTGCAGACAATTGCTAGGAAACTGCAATTTAATTGATTCCGAATTTATGCGGTTTTATTGCGCCGACGCACATGGCGAGTGCATATGAATAGATGTTGCTTATATGGGGCGCTTCATAAATAAATATCGCCAGCTGCCGCATGCCGCTGTAGAGTGGCAACACCCACACCAGTGTCGCGCAGCGGACACTTTGCGACAGCGCGGACTGTTGCGGCATAAATCATGCGCGCCACCAAGCAATGCGAAATGCTCGTAATTTGTTTTAAGCGACAAAGAAGCTGGTTGAACAGCAGCAATATCGTGCACATCCACATACAAATATGCCACAATGTAGCGCGAATTATAAGTCGCAAAAGCTTAATGGCACAGCGTCGCACAAATCGCTTGCAACTCAATCTCAGCTGGACGAGTCCGTTGCGGCTTAGCGAGCGATTCAAGCACGTTAAATGAACACATCACAGCCGTTCGCTGTGGCCATTGAGATTAACTCATATTTGCTGCGATGCAACTTGCAATGATTTACTGCGCGCCGACTGTGCAACATTTCACATTCACAAATCGATGCAGTGCGCCATCATTTCGCCGCATCCAGTCCACCTTCGCAGTTTTCTGTGCGCGAGCGACAAGTACACTAACGTGAATGAGAACGAAAACAAGGTGGCCACTTGAAGACAGTGGGAAGTGAGCGCAGAAGGGAGAGAGGAAGACAGGGGGGGGGCGGAGCGAAGATCTGCAGACAATGCCAAGGAAATTGTAGCAAATAATGGCAACATTTGCAATGTGCATACTGATGGAGCTGATGGTGGCGGCGATGCCAATGCGCATGTGTTGGTGTGGCAGCCGTTGTTACCGATCGTCATCGTGGTCGTCGTAGTCGTCGTGATGATGGTGTTGGTTGAGGTGTACAAATTGCATCTTATGGCAAACGTCTGTGTGCAACAATAACAAGTTTGCTACTGCGCCGCCGCTGCTGGCGACAACATGTGGGTACCTTGTGGCAGTTGCTAGCATTTCAGTAGGAGTTTAGCCCGGCAGGATGCAATTGTCCGCCTAAAAGCCACTCATTGTGCGCTGTAAGGCTAGAAAATATGCGGCAAGGCAATTGGTTGTGCTGCTGCTGAGCGACTTCTACCATTGATTTATAGGCGCAAGCAGACACCGCATAAGAAGCTTCTGCACTTGCGTGGCACTGCGCTTTGGTACTTTGCTTGGAAATAATCATTTTACGATACTAATTTCAACTACATCCGGATAAGAGTATTGCCTATTGGTTTTAAGTTGGATTTTTAATGAATTTTCAATGAACTTTCCTTAAGTCTAAGCCATATAAGCCAATGTAGGAAGTTAATTCGCGCAAAGAAACAAAGATTTGATTCAGACCAAGCTGGCAGTGTTTGACATTGAACCAAATTTATTTTTAAATAAGTGCAAACCGAAAATTCTACTACCGAACTGAAAGATCAATGAGCCACTTTTGGTTATTATTCACCAAGATTTGTCTTGAAGTTTCTGACCAACATAAAGCGCTTGATTTGTTGGTAACATTTCAAAGAAATGAGTCTTGAGCTTGGAGTTAAGGGGGTCCTCTACTCTCAAGCCCTAAAATCGATCGTTTTTTTTTTGGAAGTAAATTGCGAAGAATCTACTGAATGTTTTGGAGATTTTTTGCTTTTTTTTAATGGTACATGTTTTGACTTAAAAATTTTTGTATTGAATACAAAAAAAAAACATTTTCATTGACTAAATTGATGTTGAAACTGCATGGGTCCCGCTTAAGTAAAATTCTGGTCTGTAGGGTAATCTGTAATCAGAAATTAAAAATTCTTTACAATCACAGTTACGTTGGCTATGTTTTCCCGATACAGAATTTTTTTATTTTGCAAATTGTAAAATTTATGCAACGATTTGTGAAAATTTTCAATTTTCACGTAATTTTTTGACATATTAGAGACTCTAAACATAGAACAAAATAAAATTTTGCAAATCGTAGTCGGGAAAACAGAGCGGTGTGTTCACTGAATAATTCATTAAAAAATTTTTTTAAATCGGACCAACACTTTTATGAAAAGTCTGACTCGGCAGCAAAAAAAACACTACTTTCGGGAAAACGCGTTTAAAGAAAAATTACAGAACCAAGAAGCATGCAAAGGAATGTGATTTCTACGAAATCCTCTCTGTGTCGTATTCTTGGATACACATATGCAGATTAAAATGAAATGAAAAAAAAAAATCGATTTTTTTGAAACTGCGAGAGTAGAGGACCCCCTTAAGATAGGCGAATCATCTAGCGCCTTTTGTAATAACTCAATTTAGTTTATTGGCAATCCATTTTCGTCAGTCTTCAGTTGAGATTAGTTCAGCTAATTATAAATTACTAATTGACTACTAGTTCTGCTTTATAGTTCTCGATGTCGACATGGCATTGGTTTAAAAATATGAAGCTAATGATAATTCATCGAAAAACTTGTATCAGTTATAATCGATTTCTCAGCCTTAAAAGCTGGTTGACCTTCATATAGACGCGCCTGTTCATAAAATTATTATTTTCTCCTAAAGTTATATAGTACAATATTCTCTTGAGAATGAAAACATTTCCTCTGAACCTTCAGATTGATATTCCAATCATTTGGAATGCCGATATCTTTCCTATAATTAGTTGCAAATTTCTCTGCAAGGCTTTTTGTCATCTTGTTCGTGCACGTGAAGAATAATAATAATTTTGGCGCGTACACTATATAGCTCAGTGTTTGGCAGAGCTTTTTCTATTATTAATATTTTGCTTGCCCTGACTGAGATTCGAACCTCCAACTCACCGGCATATCAAGTTATAGCACGCACCGCTACCAACTCGACCACAACGGCCCTCGAAGAATACAGCTCTTCAAATTGGCTTTTAACATTGGCTTTAGGCATTTTTCAGTGGTGGCCGTCGCAAGAGACGTACATAGACCGTTTGAGTGATGTATATTGAGGGCTTTCCGAAGTTGATATACTTTAGGCAAAAGTAGAAATACCGCGACAGTGCTTAGGGCAACTAGGCCGTGAGAAGCTTTTGAGCTCACAACTGTAAGCGACAAAGAAGTAATTTGTTGGCAGTGCAATCGCTCGTTCCCTTTGATCTATTGCAGAGTTTCGTGACTACTTAATTAAGATTCTAGAGATTTTGTTTAAAGAGAATTTTTGAAAATTTAATTTCGAAATAAGCGGAGAGCACTCTGCAAACGCTACTTTGAAGACGTCTTGAAATTATGGCACCACGGCTGTAGGTTCATAAATGTAGACCAATCGTAGACCAATCGTAAAGGAAAATATATTGCAGTTTGAATTCTTTAGATTTCTGTAAACCTGAGCTAAAATGTGGTGAAAAAAAAAATTCAACACCGAAATTTCAAGAAATCATCAAAAATCAACGTTAAGTGTGAGTGACTTGAAAATTAACTTTATTGTAATAGAATTTATTCGGTTATTAAACTGCGTACCCAAAACTTTTCTGAACACTCTTATTAAAATCTTCAATAGTTGGTAGAATTTTTGGAAAATTTCCATAAATTTTGTATAAACTTTAAAACTTCAATTTACGAGTACATGACATTTTTTAAACAACAAAATACATTTTTATAAAAATTTTCCGACAAAATTTTATCATAAAAAACATTGCTAATATCTCAAAAAAGCAAACATTTACACGATTTTGATCGCCAGTGTAAGTCGATGGTCTGACTCACTTAAGTCTCTTCGAGATCAAGGTCGACGGGGTAGCTGAATGACATTGACGATAAAATAAGAGAGAAAAATAAAACAAATTATTTTCCTTTAAAGTTCGTACCCGAGCTACAGCATAATTAAAGGTGAGCGAGCACTCGCCTTACAACTCACCACAAGTTTCAGTTTAATATTTCTGCAGCACTGGTTTAGCGCAATTATTCCGCTCGTGGGCTCCTCGTAGCTAACATTATTCCCACTGGGGAGAGGCGAGCTTCTTAAGGCTTTTTACATCTCAAGTTAAAAAACCTAGAATTCTTGGATGAATGCGACATCGAAAAGCTTTTGTTTTGAGATTAACTTTTATATACTACTAGCAACTATTGAGTAGCATAAAATTTAGTACAAAAGTACAACTGGTTTACTTACGGCTCGCACGAGTATCTTTGTATACAATAAGTATGTATGCATGTTTGTGTATGTACACCTGAAAGAGCAGCAAATATATAACCGATAGCATAATAAGACATGCCGATTTCCCATTGAGACCCTGCCGATCCTCTATCAAAAAGTCACAAATAAATTAAGTAGTTACAAATTCAATGGCAAATCCCCAAATGAACCAAATGAAGCAACAACAAAAAAAGATCTAATACCCCAAGAAGTGCTTTGTTCTACAAATTGCCACCGTCCAAGCGCTCACTCTCAGCCAAAGAATGCGCCTGCACAGCCATGCAATGGACCGACCAACAGCCGGATGCGATCAAGCGCCAGAGCTACCCACGAAACGGCGCAGCGCGACAGAGGGCGGCACTCCAGCAGCGCCTTTCTTTGGCAAATTGGTAATAATTTTTCAGCTTAATCCATAAACATTGCACGCTACTAGAGCTATACAATGTCGGCTGACGTTAAGATTCTAATAAGTAAACTGAAGTGCATTTATCTATCAGCTCAGCGGCGAGTGGTAATAAAGTTGAGATGTAATCGCGGCATCTGCAACTGCATTGCCGCTGCGACTGCGACTGCGACTGATGCGACTGATGCAACAGATGCTGCTGATGCGCGAACTGATGTTTTTGTGCACTTGATTGCAGGCAATGTTGTTGCTTTTGTGCGTTTTATTTGCGGTTTGGCGCATTGAATGCGATGTGCTCAGGCGACGGCGGCGTCCGCGGCGAGGCAACGCTTCAAATGAACTCGATTGGGTATTAGGCTCGTTACCAATTGCTTGTGAGTCACATACATACAATCCATGCAATTGCACACATGCATACACACATACATTTGTTGCAGCGACGTCGCATAATTTGTGAGCTACAAATTGCTGCTAAGTAACTGAAATCAATAATCGAACAATCAGTATCCTCGAGAGAAACGAGATTTATTCGCTTGCGATCTGCACTTGACTACCGGTGTACATCTGCGTATGTGTATGTGTTTATGCATTTATGTATGTATGTATGTATGTGTGTTAGTTTTGCACAAATAAAATACATAAAAAGCGCTTGAGCGCATTAAAAGGCTTTTTTTTTCGCTTTTCTCCAATTTATAAAGTATTCTTTGCATAATTTTATATATGCTCACATACGTACATACATATGTACATATCAACATTTGTACGCTTCAGCAAATGGAAGTGTTGAGAGAATCATCGTACAATTTTAATTCTGATCGTTTTCAAACTCCTTTGCTGAAATTGAGAAATGAGTAAGCAGTTGATGCAGTCAAAGGTTAATCAAACAGGTCAAAGTGGTTACACAAGCACACACACACACGCGAACACGCATAAATAAAATCGTCTTTACACGGCAAAAAATTTACTTACATACTTTATAGCGATGCAGTTTTATTCTATAGAAATTTTCAGGAAATCACATAAATCTTCCTTTTATTCAAGATGTCATATGGTAAAAAATTAAACCACTTCAATATTTTAATAAAGAATATTAAATTAATTTAACTTCTTTATACTAAACCACCACGTTAATAGCTTCTATACCTGCACACAAAAAGAGTTGCTTAAAACGACGGGAAAAGTAAATATTGGAATTTTTTAAACCATTGAAAGTGTTTCCTCAATTAAGTATATGGAATTTTTTTTTAATTTGGAAAATCTTTATTTGTTTTTAGGAAAATAGCCTTAAGAGAAGTTTTCTATATATTTCTTATGGAAGTTTGTTAAACAAAACTGTGCTTTAGCTCGCCCTGTGTCTGTGTCTGTGTCTTCTCACCACACATGAAGTGGTGAGTTCGAGAGCTGGCAAATTCGTATTTTTTATTTTACTTTCCATTGAAGTTTTATTTACACAATTTAAAATAATACATTTATTTTATTTGAGAAAGCTAATGCCAAAGAGTGGACCAGAGCACCTTCAAAATCGCGAACTTAACCACGACACCACTTTTCATTGAGAAATTCGTGAAAAGTTTTCTAGTGTATTCAAAGTTTTCTAAAATAATGTGAAAAATGAATGTCAAATTGATAGCAAATCTTATATAAAATTGGTAAATTTGTAGTCAATCGAGAGAAATACTCTTCGTTTGAAGAAAATAGTTTTTCTGAGTGTATTATCAAATTTCTATTATTATTTATGCAAAATTAGCAGAAATTAAAATATGGTAAGATTTGTTTTGGCCAATATTTTTGTATAAATTTTCGTTGTATTTGAGCTCAAGGCCATATTATAAATAAAATGTAAATTGCAAATTTGTTTTTTATATTTTATTTATTATTGTCGATATTTCGAAATTGTTTACATCTTCATGTTTATGTTTCCATAGTTACGAGTATATTTAATTCTTCTCACTTATTTTGTTAATAAAAATTTTAACATATGATTAGTCGACCGGACAAATCCATTAGTGTAAGTCGCTTTTTTGATGTATGTTTCGAATCTATGTACATAATGCAATGATGTATGTTTTTCAGTCCTGAAGATGCCCTCAGATTGAGAGCGAAATATCGACAATAATAAATAAAATATAAAAAACAAATTTGCAATTTACATTTTATTTATAATATGGCCTTGAGCTCAAATACAACGAAAATTTATACAGAAATTAAAATAATTATTATATTTTGGTTTATGTTTTTTTTCTGATCAGAAGTAAGAAAAATTTTAGTTTTCTTTATACGTAATTTTTTTTTGGTTTAAAGATATATTTTATTTAGCTTTTCATACAAGTGGGTTCAGTTTTGTGAAAATTTGAATTGACGCATCATAAAATGAACTTAAATTTTAAAATTAATAAATTTAATTTAAATAACAAGAGTTTACTTAGGCTCGTATATTTGCTTATTATTATTATTATTTTTTTATTAAATTTGAAATAAAATATTATTTTGAAAATTGATTTATTATTTTTTTTAAAAACATTTCATATTCTTAAAATATTTTTTCAATATAATTATTACAAGCACCACAAACAAAAAAATATGATTCCTATAAAAACTATTATCTCCAATTTTCGCTCCAAATATTTTTGTGATATTAATAGAAATGCGAAATATCTTTTAAAGTCTTTTTAAGACTAATAATCGCTAGAAAAATTACAAAATTAAAATTTGAAAACTAAAGAATCATTTATTTTATTATATAGCAAACAAATTTATTGAGCGCTTTCACATTACTCGATGCGACAGAAGATCGAAAAGGCTTTACGTCATCAATTTGTTTTAAAATATTCCAATGAATACTTACAATTTACACTTTTACATTTAAATTACCAATAATTTTTTTTCAGTGATTTATTTTGTATCCAAAGTAAATAAGCCATCAGAAATTTACCTGATAAATAAATGCGAAATAATCGAAAGTAATATTATTCATGAAATTTTATTACCCAATTGGCTGACTGAGTGGCTGATAATTTCGTTTGCCTCATTTGGCATCAGTAAATGCATACATACATACATACATATGTTACATATGTTACATACTCGTATGTATTGCTGTATGAAAACTTTATTATAAATATACATATATGGACATACATATGTGTGTATGTACGCACGCATACAACTTTTATACTTAGTTAAACATCTGCATTTGCCATGAATGTTTTATTCTTCTGTTGTTTTTTTTTTAAACAGATTTGTGTATACGCAAAGTGTGTATGAATTCTTTTTTAGGATTATTCGTAAGCGCACCTATCGGTGTATGTACAATAGGGATGTAAAACCCGTGATGCCATTGTTTGAATTACCGAACAAAAATTTTAAATATTCAATTGAAAGAAGAAGAAGAAAATTTGATTACAATTATATCCAAGAAATTTGTTTTAAATTACGTAATATACACGTAAAATATGACGTGAATTAATATAAATTCAAAATTAATTTTTCTTCTTATTTAATTTCTATTGCATTTTAAATAAAATAACTGAACTAAAAATAAAAGAAATGTTCTTCTAACGAAACCTATTTTAACGTAAACATCAAAATTTGTAGAAAATTTATAAAAATCAATAAAATATTAACAAAGTCTTTAATTTGAAAAAATTAAAATTTAAAATAGGATTGCGGTTGATTTTAGTAAAATAACTTGCATTTTTCAAGAGGCCACAAATGATAGGTGATTTTTGACAATTTTTTCTATTCGCAATTTTCTCCATATAAGGCACGCTCGAAATTTGGAAGAGATCGTCTTTAAACAAAATAACAAAAAAGATCAACGGTAAAAAATTACATAGTGGAGACAATATGCAATTAAATGCATCCTTTAATAAATCTAACTTTATTTGAAACAGATTGAGAATTTAATGCATTTTTTTTTGCATTATTTTCAGTTTTGTATTATATCTAATACTTGGGTTAATATTTTTACAATTAGTTCAAAAGCTCTTATAAAACGGCTTGAGCTTTTAAGGCTAATATTTCTTAAAAAGAAAAAAAAATATATTTTTCCCAAATAACCCCATAGCGTATGCCATGCATTAGTTACTTAAGTTATTCTATGGCCTCAAAAATTTTGCGCTACTTTTTTGTTGAAGTTTTTCATAACTTCTTTAAAGAAATAGTATTTTGGTCACTGACATCTGCATGCAATTTGCCAGCAATGCCATCATCAGCTTTAAGTTATTTACGTTACATAACTAGAGCGACAATGACACTAAATCCTCATTAGTGACGATGTCAGCGCTCACCATTTTCACTACTGGGAAATTTTAAATGAATTCATTTCATAATTTCGGTTATTGAATTTTTACTCCAAGATAAATTTCGGGATTAATTTGCAAATAACTCCAAATCCCGCAATCAATTATCAATGCTTATTCGCATTTGCATTTATTCGTATTTGCCACGCAGTCGTCAATGAAAAATTATTCACACGCTGTGCTGAGCCACCATCAGGCACCGCCAAATAGCGCGCAAACGAAACGCTACTTCAAGCAGCAGCGACGGTGCTGATCTCCTGGCAGTGGCTTACTCATTTGCTCGTTCGTAGAGCTGGTATGCTGGTGCGCAAGTCATTTCTCAAATCGACTGCGCGCCTATGAAGTCATTCGTTTGCAAGATTCGTTATTACGTCACACGTTATGATTATGGCAATTTTTCGCTGCTGTCGCTCCCGCTATCACGCTACTTCACTAGCACTTCCACGGTTCGCGGTGGTTAATGCTATGACAAACTCCACTTCGCCCTACAATTTGCCGGCATTCTGCCATTCGAATGCCTTAACATTCCTTTACATTTCATTCCACTTCACAAACCGAAATTCTCTTATCTCAGCTGTTCATTCAAATCCGCGCTTAGCTGTCCATTCCGCGATCCGCCTGCGCGTTGCTTTGATTGCTTTTGACATTATTATCATCGTTCGTTTTGGCGTGCTTGTGTTTACTCACTTCCATACCAATGAGCGTAGAATGGAACTTCCTTCCACGAACAATCGCACGAACACGCACTGAGCACCGCACTCTAATGCAATAACACGAGCTTGAGTGAGCGATCGTGTGCGCACATGTGCGCGCTTCATTTGCCGTGGGTGTAATTTTCCCACGGTTCGCTACGTCCAACCGATTGAGAAATCTCTTTTCGCAAGTGTCTTTTATCCGCCACCACTTGAGTGGGCGATTATGCGGCTTGCAATTTGGCGGCTTGCAATTTGGCGGCTTGCAACACCTGAGTAAATATATAAATGAAATAATCAACGACGTACTGGCCCTTCCGTGCCTCCAACGCCAACAAACTTCTACGTATGTATGTATGTTGTCTTCGTCTTGTTGATAACTTGCGTTATGCGCACATGTGTTTGTATGTAAGTAAAATATTTGCTTTGAGCCCTTTTGCAGGCGTGCAATGGAATCGTGAGAACTTAAATTTTTGTCCAGCAATTTTTCACTGCCATTTATGTCAATAATAATCATTTTATAGATTTCCGATATTCGTATTTATCAATCAAAGGTGGCAACAATCACATAGCCTGGGCAATAAATATCACAACCCAAAAAAGAATGTGGGCCAGTGGCACTGTCATATCAAGCGGCAGCACAATGGAATGCCTGTATTGGAAACTGTTTTGCTGCTTTTGCGGGCACAAAGCAAATATTTGCATCAAAATACTTGTACACATGTGTTTGTAAGTATGTATGTATAATGTAAGTAGGTGTATTTGGTGTGAATATTAGTAATCAGTGTAAATATTTTGCTGTTCCTCTGATAAGCGACTCGCAAACGTTCAACACTCACGCACTAATCCTTTTGGCTACTTTTTTCACACGCCAACAAACTATTTGTTTGATAACAACAACAAATGACCGCATCTACTGCACTGAGGACGTATAGAAAATATTAAAAATGTAAAATTATGATAAACATTTATGAAATTTTTTTTAGAACAAACGAATCAGCTGGACACTTCCATTTTGACAAAAATACTTATGTAAACCATTTCACAATTATGTATAATCGCGAAAAATAAATCAATTTACATTTCATTAATTAAATTTTTTTTATTTTAATAATTTACAAATTTTTTTTGAGCTCAAGGCCATTTTTTTGTGAAAAAAATCTTCGATAAAACTGGCCTTGAGCTCAATAAAAATTGTAAATTATTAAAATTTACTAGGCCAACAGAAAAATTAACAAACATTTATTTTTATAATTTATTTTTATAATTTTTCAATTATAATATGGCGCATTTTCAAAGACAAGAAATAAAAACAAAGCTACATAGTTTTTACAAAATTTCAAAGAAATCAACAAACTTTCATTAAAATAACAAATAAAAAAAAATATGAAATTCAAGTATCTAAATTTAACCGTACTTAGTTTATGGAGGGAGCACTTCTTCACGCTACTTAGTGGTGGTAGCAGAGACCACTTTGGAGAAGATGATGAACCCGAAACCTCAACTAATGACGACGGAATTGATGTTCGGGTACCCGACTATGACGGAATTCGTATAGCAAAAGAAGGAAAGGCTGGAGAACAACAAAGGCCCCTGATTGAAATCTATCCAAAAGAAGTGTGATCCTGCAATTCGCGGCAGCATTCGCGGTATCAGCCTTATGAAAATCGCAAATCAGGTTCTGTCGAGCGTATTGTGTGAGAGACTAAAGCCCACCGTCAATATACTGTTTGGACCCTATCAGTGTGGCTTAATAGCTGGTAAATCTACCATCGACCAGATATTCGCAGCGACAGAATAAGAATCTTCACGCAGCATATTTTTGTCGACTTTAAAGCCACTTTCGACAACACGAAAAAAGTTGCACTTTGATACCAAAGGAGGTTTCAGACAAGGTGACTCTGAAGTCGCACGACAACTTCTTTAATCTGATGCTGGAGAAGATAATTCGAGCCGCAGAAATAAATCGGCCGGGTACCATATTTTATAAGAGCGTGCAACTGCTCGCGTACGCCGACGACCTTGACATTACCGGACTTAACAACCGCGCATTTAGTTCTGCCTTATCCAAACTGGCTGGAGAAGCAAAGAGAATGAGTTTGGTGGTGACCGAGAGCAAGACGTTGTATCTCCTGTCATAAAATAGACAGTCGGCACATTTACGGCTGGGATCCAACATCACTGTTGACAGCTATAACTATGAAAAAGTAGAGGACTTTGGAACCAGCATTTACATCAATAATAATGTAATTTCTTTCACATACTCCATTTTATATTTTTTATACAAAAAACTACGCAACTATATCTGCAAAATTGCGAAAAAATATCTGACTGCGCCAGCTTGACCGAAGTCCGAGTGGAAAAATAATCCGTCACATACCATTCGAGCTTCAAAAATTAATTAAAAATTTTACTCTTATATGCATTTTTTTGTTGTTTGTAGTTTTTGTGGTTTGTTTAAGGAAGATGGAGAAACGCAGCAGTCCATTCGGCTAGCGTAGCACAGCATTTAGCGTGTTGGCTTTGCAACTCCAAACTCCTTGGTTCATAGCCTGGCAGAAGTGTTTATGAAGAATACATTTAATTAATTTAATAAAAAGTAGTCTGATGAGAAAATGTGGTGATTTCCGAAATAGAACTATAACTTCTACCATTTAAAAAAACTGTTGTTGTTTTTCCAAATAAAAAATCTTCTGCAAACTGGCCGCGAGCTCAATAAAACTGTCAATTATTAAAATTGTCAATTATCATTTTTCTCATATTCAATGCCTAGAAATGATGGTTTAAAATTTTATAGAATAAATCCTAGTGCACTGCAAAAGCGAATTTTGTCCAACGAAATTTGCAACAATCGTTCGATAATTTTGAAGCAGTCGTGTAAATGAAAATTTAAAAAAAAAAGAAAAACCCAAGCAAGTGGTTTCATTGGTGTTTTCCAATTGGTAAAAGTTATCATAGAAGAGCTGCCTAGAACGCGGCTTAAATACCTTGAACGGCCGAAGCGACAATTAAAGATGGAAAAGAGAAAGTATTAATTTTTCAGTCCCTTATTGGTAGACAGTGAAGTGAAATCAACTTGGTATCTAATTCTAGGCTGGCCAGCTTTCGCGAGGCTAAGCTGCGAGCAACTTGGTGCCTTGAGAATTTTTACGACATCAACATCGACCGCTTGCGATTGGTCTTGATTTCAGTTGGCTCGACAAAATTTGTCGTTATCATTTCGGACATTAGCATATTTCTAATAAAACTGCGTTGTAGTGAGAGGTACAAACCTTCTTTGTAAATTGAAATAATTTTCCTTTATTTTTTATGTCGGCACACTTTTATTTACTTCTTCTTTAAGTTCCTCTCACATTCCATCCGAAAGAAGCAACAACGCAAAGATCAACAAATCACTGCACACTCGCATCAACGCTTTTGCGATCTTTTATGTTAATTAAACTCGGTGGGCATTGTGCTGCTGAATCTAAAATTTATTTCAGATACAAATCGACAAGTGTTGCTTTGATGTTCGTACATTGCACATACTCGTACTATTCTGAAAATTGAAATATTTATTTAGTAAATTTTTTCTACTCCTTTCTTAGCTTTTCATTATCATACATTTATATTCGTGCAACGCCGCAGCGTACAAATTGTTGCAAAGATATCTGTCACCTGCTTAGAAAGTGCGCCACATGTGGCGCTATTGTTGCACCATCGTTGTTATTGTTGTTGGTGTTGCCGTTTGTTGCATTTCACCACTCAATGTTCGCTGTCATTGCCGGGCGATACGACACGAAAGTTGCAGAGCGTTTTCGTTGCAAAAGAAAAAAAAAAAACACAAAGCAACGCTGACAAATCGCCGGATAAGTGATCACCTGCAAAATTGCAAATTATGGAAAAATGACAAATGCGCATTGCCGTAAATCTTTCAATTTAATTTGATTCAAATGCTGCGTTAGTGTAATTTTATGCTGGTGGTGGCGCTGTGCTGCGCGCGCTGCGCTGCGCTGCATTGGCAGCAGGTGCACAGGTCAACGCGTAGCGCCGACAACAGCGCACGTTATGGTTGCATTTCTGTCGACAAGCAGCAAACAGCAGCGATTTTAAGCATTTGACACACGTCTGCTGAAAGCGCAGCGCAGCGCACGCAGAGCCGAAGTGAACGCCTCGATCGTTGGCTTCTTAAATGCACCACCACCACCACCACCACCACTTGATCGGACGCTCGTACGTTCGCCATTTGAAATTCTTGTCACACTCGTGTAATTGCTGCTGTACATTTCTATATTGACACAGATAACTCCACCAGCGGCGGTGGCCGCAGCGGTACAGGCGCAGGTCTGCCAGCAAATGGCAGTCGCTGCGCGAAGATGCGATCTTTGGTTGGTTGTGCGACGCTGGTGGCGACAGCGGCATTCACAATATTATTGATTTTAATTAATGTTAATGAAATTTGTCGGCACGATACTGCAACGCCATATAAGCCAAAGCGTGGCGCCCAAGTGATGCTCGCAAGCGGTTGGTTGTATGAAGGTAACCCGCATAGACAAGTGTGGACAGTTACTGCTACTTGTAAGCTTGGCAAACATTTGACTAGCCAACCACCGCCTAACCGCTATGAGCCCAGGCAATCAAGCCAATGAGCCAATCAGTCAGTCAACTATGTAGTCAGTCGTGCGATCATCGGCATTAATGTTGGGAGGCACAGCCTTAGAAGGTAAACGACATGATATTGGTGTCGCTTGACTTGGTAATTTGTAGGTGACCAAGTCGTAGTTGCGGAGCAGTGCTGACATGCAGAAACTCGACGACTATGAATGTCAAATGCACAGAATATTGCATACGTAGATCTTGCAAAAGACGAGTTCTGCCAATATTAGCGTCAATTGTAAATTATGAGTTTTATATATTTGTTAAAGAAATTTCTTGATTCTTCCAAAAATCTTCAATTCAGTTTAAAGCATTAATTTTTTTTTCTAAATCGCACACAAGTTATTTGTATAGTATATTTGAAATTGTCTTGAACTAAATAAGTTGACTTCAGGAGCCCGTATTTTTCTTCCATGCAGTGTACTCCTTAAATTGGGTGTTGTCCACTACTTGGGACTATGAAGATTTAACTGATCTCAGATAGTCGAATGGCCAAATTGTTCTGGCCATCTGGTCCGTGTTTTTGTAATGTTGATATGAGCAATTTTTTTGTAAACTCAAAGGTTGGACTGTCATTGTATTCGATTTGTGGTTGACACGAACACTCAAAACTTTTAGTTCTCTTAGTAATTTTTCCACAGTGTTGTTGAATTATTCATCGAAAGCAACCACTTTTATGAGTCGTTGATAACTAAAGCGACCATTTGCAGTTCTCTTTAACTGTGTCCTATTATCAGCTCTGTCAAAGCTCGCTTCCCTTTTTTTCCTGTATGATTGCTTGGATGTTTTGTCGAAGTTAATATTGCGCCAATAGCTTCCATGAGTCGGTCATACTTGGTCCGATAACTGGCTCTGGTCCTATTGGCCCACCAAATCATTAGCCCGCTCAAAAGCTAAAGAAAGAATTGACCTTGCACTTTCTAAAGGTTTAAGATTTAAAAGCAGTAAACGTGCGTTATAAGATGGAAGGGGAGATCAATGAATCGTAAAGACCTTAAAGCATATTTAAGGAATACCTCTTTAATACGCTCAACTCTGTTGATTGAAATTTGTTGAAAAAGCCGCCAAATAATAGTAACAAAATCAAGGTGAGATCGCACAAAAAAATTGTATAGCAATTATAGTGTGTGCGAATCGGAAAATTCCGAACTATTCCTTCAACCAAGCATTGCATAAGAAGAAATGTAATCAATGTTGAATGTAAATTTATCATGAAAAATAACACCAAAAGCTTTGATTTCATTAACTGTCCGCAAGGTATGGTGAACAATACTATAAGAGCTTCTAAAAATAAAGCGCGATTTTGAATTTGCTATTTGTATAACTAAGAAATGTCGGTTCGAACATTTAGCTGTCGCCCAAGCCTGAATATATATCGAATGTCATGAAACATTGACAGTGTGAAGCGTCAACCTTAATTGTCATACCACCAAAGTTCCATGCTAATCGATCGTAATTATCGTCTTACTCTCAGCACAGTCAACTTGTCGAGTTTCGTGCTCATAAAGCACATAAAGGACCGCAAATATTTCGTAAAATTTTCATATCGAAAACTTTCAAATTCTACTCAACTCATATCAACATTGTCTATGTTTTTGCGCCATAACAAAGAGGGCGGGCGTGTTGAGGGATTTGTAGAGCGAGATTCGTGTTCATCGAGAAACGGCTATCTTTTCAATTGCCTACCGAAGCAGCAGTAACACCAGTTGGCCAGTGTTATTCTTCGCTTTATCTACGCTGACATTATTGATGAATTTTATGCTGGATACTTATTACATAAAGTCCTTCACATCTTCAAAGTTGTAATTGCCAACAATAATGTGAGTCCGACTTTTAGTTTTGTTGCCTCATTCACTGTTAGGCTAATATCTTTCGTTTAGTCCTTCGATGACTATATCATCGGCCAATGTGAGCAGCATCGTGCTATCGTTATTATATCATATATCGAGTCACTGAGATACATATTGACAGCTCACATTACGCTTTCCAGCAACAGAATAAAGAAGTTGCACAAAAATTAGCCATCTTGTCGAAAAACAACGTTTGGTCTGGAACGGCTGAACGGGCAATATTAATTTGATCCACTTCGCAATACTGCTCCGTTAATCTCCTCTTCTGAGAACAGCATCTCTGAGGTGTGTATTTAATCTCTTGTTCGCATACCTGAAGCCAAACTATGTCTTTGAAATTATTGACTTTAAACTTGTTTCCCATTTGCTTGGGATAAAAACAGTCATAAAATGTTGATCCATTAATTTAAGATATACATAATTTGTATGCCACTCTCGTTTTCTCTAAATTATTTTGGGTCTTTTAATTAGTACGTATAGTTTTTTATGTCAATTTTTTTCTAGAATCACAAAATCATCGCCAAATCTGTCGTCCCTTTCACGAAAGCTGTAGCAATTAAATACAACTTTCACTAAATACCATTAAGGTTAATTGAAAAATGTAAAATGTGTTGTGAATTTAATATTGCGCTCCATACTTTTCGCTACGATTTCTCTCATTCTCTTCGTTGCCATGTGAACTTTTTCATATCCTTTACAAGGTCATCTTATCGAATTTTACACCTGACAATTTGCTCAGCTCTAAAAGCTAACACACCACAACAACATGCCAGCGACGTATCTGGGATCTGGTTTTGTTGACGACAGGCGACACAATGAAATTTGAGCAGCTCGACATTGCAGCTAAGTGCAGGCGTACTACAATCGCGCTCCGTCTCGTCGTGGGCGCAGGCGCAGACTGAAAGGTAAGCAGCAAGTGCGGACGCAACTCAACACCGGCACTTGGCGATTTCTTATCTAAAGTGAAAATTTATTCATTGTCATCAGTGTGGCACTGCAGAATGCCAAAGCTAACCTTGTTGCTATTTTAGGTGTTGTTGCTGCTGCTGCTGCTGCATGTAGCTGTCGTCACTATATGAGTATTTGTTGCATCGTGCTGTTAGTTGGCAAGTGGCTTGTGGCACTTTGTTATGTCTGCAACATTAGTGTCAAGGCGTGCAACCGACAACAGCAAATACGAAGGGCAAGAGCAGCAACTAGAAGAACAAAAAGTGGTGGAGGAGCTAGACACAAGAAGACACAATGGTGCAAAACCAAAAAAAAAAAAAAAACGAAAAAAGCTTGAATGGCGCGCGAAGGAGTCGCTGCTGCACCTGAAACAACTTCCCTCGTCGCTTTGGTGCGCCACCACGAGCTCGAGTGTGCGTCCTATTACTTGCGCCTAATTAAGATCTGCAAACATAATGTCGTAAATTAAGTGGCGGGTGAAAGGTTAGACCAGCCTGAAACACAGCAAGCAGCAGCGGTTGGAGCAACAAAAAACAAAACCAACATTCGCAACAAATAAGGCAGGCGTACGTACATACAAGTGTGGCAAGGCATATGTTGCAAGTGCATAGCGAATATTGCGTCGACAGTGGCATAATCGCGCTTGCCGCATTCCCAGCAGTGGCTGGCGAGTGTCGAAAAACAATTGTTGGCAGCGCAAAGTGCTATACACTAGCAACATTGGCTACATTTTGCTGCAATTTGTGTGTGCAGCGCATTTTTGTTGCCTAGTATGGCCGTGACAGTAGGTGTTTGGGGGGGGCGTGCAGAGGCAGGCAGGTGAGGTGTGCCGCGAAATTTTTAGCGTGCGAAGTAGGTGCGAAGTTCACGTTGTTTCATCGTTGTGCCATGTAAGTGACAGATATTTGTTCGTTCGGCCGTTGCTATTGCATTTCGACGTTCAATACGGGACGGCTGCTCTCGCGGTGCAATGCATGCTCTGCTGCGGCAAGTGTCACACTCGGCAACATGTTACAGAATTTACCGCATCGTGTCCCATTAGCAGCGGTAATTCCCTCATTAGATGGACCAACCAGCCAGCCGATCAACCGAGGCAGCTACAACGAAGTGGCCTAGAATGGGAGGTGCTGCCCGCACTGTTTACGCAACGCATCCAACTCCATATTGATGGTGTTCACCGCGCACTTCCCCACTTAAAGATGCCCTGGAATTTATGCTGATATGGGCTATGGTAATGGACGTGCGAATGGATGGCTGAACGGTTAAGTGGCCGAACGAATGGGCAGTGGTCTAACAGTTTGCTGATGGGCTGTCGGTGGGTCGCCGCAAATGGGCTAGTTACCTAGCTGATACGTTCTCAACTTCAACTCCCACCTCCTATCGGCCGACGTCCCTTCGTTCGCCACTACACCTGCCGGCCGCTTGTCTACCAGCGATGCACGTGAGCTTGCCTCTACCACGACCAATCTCGCACTCTCACACTTTCGACTTGTAGTTAATTCACGCCTGTGCGTCAGCAATGTGGCTGCCTCATTATATTGTCGGCTATACATATGTGTATGCGTGTCTGCGATGTGCGGCTGTCGAAGGCCAGAGGCCTTTCGGGTCGTTGGGCTGTTTGCCATTGATGGACTGCAGATGGACAGTTCGGATTGCGTAATTTATTGTTTGCCTACGCTTGATGAAGTGGTGTCGGTGTGCGCTATTGACATGGTCATTGGAGCCTTCAGCAGTGGGACAATCGGCACAGCAAATTAAGCGTACCAGTGGCAGCAGTAATTTGAGCAACGCCTTCCCGGAATCACTTACACTAAAACAAAAAGGTAGCAACAAAATACGCACCCCCTAAGGCGGTGGCAAATAAATTGAAATGTGGATTTAAAGCAGCAGCCAGCGCGAGGCTCGAACGCACATAGTGGGTGGCGGTAGAGCAACTCTGTATCCAACATAACCGCACGTCGCACTCACTAAGGCGCACCAGATCAACATGCCGGTATTTGCAACTAAAATAAATTTGGCCTAGCATTACTTGCACACACACACACACACACACACAAACATAAATATGTTGGTTAACTCGCTGAGTGTGGTGTGTTTTGCTGGCTCCGCTGCATGTCAATCCTCTTTTGGGAAGTTTAGAGATTGATGGTTGGAGTTTTTGCTTACATAAATCGCAGCAAATGCCACAAGTGCCACTGCTTGGGTGCAACATTGCATTTGCGGCGCATCATTGTAAATTTACTTACACATATACGAGTACATATGTAAGTATGTGGCTCGCTTGCTGTGGGCGCTATGCGCTGTTGTGGGAATTGTTATACGCTTCTGCATGCCCGACAGTCGACAGTCGACAGCTGCTTGCCACACCATACTCGTAAATGTTGCAAGCGAGTATTCCGGCTTTAAATGGTAAATTATCGTTTAATTAGCTACGCAATCTACATATACAAGGTGATGTGGGAATGAGATGAGCGAAGTAAAAGTGTGGTCGGTAGGAAAGATTGAATGAGAGTGTAAGAGCTAGTCGATGTTTGAGGAAAGACTTTGTGGGCAGTTATTCAGCCGGATACTCGATGTCCACCTCGAATTTAGGCTCCCAGATTACTGAAGATTTTTCCAGGCAGAAGTGAATGATTTCAGGGAAGCAATTCTTCGACTGCTTGTTTACGCAATGTTGATATTCCTCCTTCATCGTATAAAATATGCCATGCGATACGCAAGAATTTGGTAACACATCTGTAGAGCTAGCGACTTGTTGCTGAGTTCTGGAGTTCACTCTCACTACGGGTGCGTTATTTTCCCAAAAAATCCATACATCGCCTTAGCGGTATTGTAGGAAGCTGTGGGGTGGATCAGTTGGAAGATGAAAAGTGGACTACCCCTCGATAATTGGCCTTCATGCTAACTCAGCAAAGTTGTAAGAAAGTCGGACATGTGCAAGTTCCCTACTGGGCGGGAATGGAGCTTGGTCGGCCGAGAGAGTTTGTCTGGTTCACAAAGCCACAACTTTAGAATTGGTGGGGTATTATATGGATCAACCTGAAGTGACAGTACGACATTGTATTCCATCTGGTCACAACCATTATAATTGTTTTAAGAATGAGATGGTTAATTGAAATCAACTCATCTCGATATCCTGAGCGCTTTTGACTCTGTAGAATCAGCGTCGAACATTTTGACCCATTGCCTAAAAACCTTGGAGGTGCTTTTGAAGAGTGCGATTGATAGATTCAAAATATTTAATTTGGATATGGAAAGGGCATTTTTTGATGTTTTCCGAGGCGATACGACACTTCCTTTTTACACAACTTTTATTTGTCTAAACATTTCGTTTGCAGCCTTTGGTGACTATCGTAACGCGCTTTAGCAGACTCTTTTCGAATTTCCTAGCAGCCATTTGTTAACACTCCGATCCAATTAAGCACCTCTGAGCATTTTCGCCAATATGTATTCAGTTAAGTGTTTGTGTCGGCTGCTTGTTGCACTTGCGACAAAACATTTGTAATTTATTGCGTAAAACACGACAATAACAAGAAGGCAAAGAATGGGCAGGAAGAATAAAAACAACAGCTAAGACACGAGATTTCTACAATGCCTCGACAAACGATGACGCTGAAGATTTCTGCGAATTGAACTCGCTTTGACTCTCTAATAGGCATTGAGCCAAAGCCATATCATGAGCTGATGTACGCATTAGCAGTGAGTTGTACGCACTAAGCGGTTTGTGGCTGCGGTTGGTTGCGGTAGCCCCACTGCCAAGCGACTGACAAATGCGCGTGCTCCCCGCGCGTGCCATCCGCGGCAATGCCAACTTCAACATTCACACCAATATCAATGGCAATTCCAACAATTCCACATACTGGGTTGTGTTGTTGGGCCAGGTGTCACAGCCAACGAGATGCACCGTGCCGCGCCGCAATAGCTCATTGTCGCTGCGGGTTCAAGAGGTTAAACGCTTGGGCACAAGTTCGCCAACGCTGCCGGCAAGCGGAAAATGGCGCTGTAGTGACTTGCCCATCGATCGCTGACTCAATCGTCGCTCGTCGATCGCTAAGCAATGAAAACAAATCAACCGGCAATGGGCAGCGGGCAGTAGGCTGCTAGAAGACGGCAACGGTTAGCATTCTGACGCCTAGCAAACGATGTACTGCTGCCACTTCTACTGCTGTTCTGCTGTTCATTACAGTGGTGATTGCCGTTGTTGCTACACCGTTGTTTTGTGGCATGTATCAATTGTGGGCTGCTGCGCGATTTGACATCCTGCTGCGCCAAAGCAATGAGTTTTCAGTTTTCTGCACTGCAACTTTTATTTATTTAGTTTTCGTATTTTTTTCTTTTGAGTCTCGAGTCATGCAAAATGTTGCATATGCCACAGCTCGTTTGGTGGCTGACAATGACTTTGGCAAGTAGGAATAGTAGCTTGCGTCGTCTGCGAGTTGTATTCCACCTTATGAGGCGTTGGTGGTCATTCAAGCCAGTTGGACATTCTGGCTAACACAATTGTGGTTTGGAATGATTGATGGAGCTTTCAGATTCGCCGTGACGAGCAATTGAACAATTATTTACGTTTATTAGAATGCGTAGCGACTGCATTGAATTGAAAGTGTGCGTCGAAACGACTCACCGTGCTCAGGGTGCAGGGGGGGAGAGAGTGCGAGAAGGTGGAGGCATTTTCATTGGAAAATATGCAACGTGGGAGCTACGATTCCAAGAACGCTCTACGAGTTACTAAGTATGTTTGTATGTTTATATTTAATATAGTTGCAGTTATTGTGAGAAACCGAATGTTGAGCAATAAATATACAAACAGTGAAAAAATGTTGTAGCAAAAAGTGATCGCTCAAATATGGCCAGTTTCTTGGAAGTTTTTATGCGTGCAAAATCTTGAAGTGAAGGGAAAGGTTTCTATTTGAAATTCTGCAAAGACCCACAGCGAGTCAGAACTACACAAAGAGAAGACACAACTGATTGAAACGAAAAAAAGGGCAAACAAAATATTTCCTCTACAAGCAAAACTCGAAGTTTAGTGATTTAAAAAATACTGCTTATTTAGACATAAAAAAAAATCTGTACTAAATTTGGGCAAAATCGATAAAGGATTTCCAGAGATATATGTATGTGTGTATGTACATATGAACTCTAAAGTGGGCGGTACAATGTAGCTTTTCCAAAATGTTCGTTTAAATCGATCTGTTTACTTAGTTCCAATAGTTACTGAAGTATCAAATTTTCATAGTTTTGGAAAATTACCGTAATATGGGAGATGGGCGAAATTTTTGTACGATTTCAAGTATTTTCATAATCTCACCTAACTAGGTACAATCTAACATGTGTGCCAAGTTTAGACGAAATCGATTAAGTAGTTCCAGACATATACATATGTTCTTAAAAGTGGGCGGTGGCACGCCCCTATTCCAAAATTTTCATATAGTCGGAATTCTGGCTGCAAAACAACAACACATACTAAACTCAAGATATTTCCCTTCAACATTTATTGAAATGTCCGATATTTAGTGTTTTCGAAAATTACCGTTATATGGCAGGTGGGCGTGGTTATTGTCCGATTCTGCCAATCAAATTTGGAATGGCGTAAATAGCCTTAGGTTGCAGTACCGTAACAGGTTGGTGGTTAAAAAATACTCAGCTTCCACATTCTCAGGCACTGCTGTAAACTTATTTTAAAGTAAGTGGGCCACCTATTCTACACGCTGCCTGACGGTCTTAGGTAAATTAAAAAACTTGTCCCCGATAATTTCGGCATTGATTGCAGTGCTTTACCCAGAAATAAGTTTGGATGCTTCTGCAAATATTTTGGAATGTGTAAGGCCTGGCTCGGTGTTAGCATTAAGGCAACGCTCACCCACAATAAATTCCTTATTTCACAATCTCTTTACTACATTTTATGGTTGTATTTAAGGGGCCTGTTACGTCTATATCTCTGCATTCATCAGTTCCCTCCTCTTTCTCTACTTCGAGTTACACGATTTCCCTCTGATTGGCTAGGCAAATCATTAATAGCTACTCCAATCGCTGTATAATATCGTCATTCCGCTCTAAAGTTCGACAAACAGTTGTCATAAGCTGTTGTTATTGCGTCTACCTTAACAACATAACCGACTCCGCGTTTTAAAAGAGAAGAGTTTATTTATATTATATTCTAGGCAATAGGTACTACTTATCGTCAAGGCCCTTTAAAAATTTCGCACCGTTTTTAAGCCTTTGGGGGTCTTAAGTTCGACGCGGATTTTTCATAGAAATTAGCTATCTCAAATTACTACTAAATACCTTCTTAAATTTAACGTGAAAACAAAGTGATATTGGTCATTTTAGAGAACAGTACAACCTAGTTTTGGTTAGGTTAGCGAGTGGATTGAGGCTTTCGTTTCAACAGGGAACTCAAGTTGGCGGCTATGATGTGAATATATGTAGGCAATTGAGCTTAATTCCAACTGACACGGTCAGCTACTGTTTCAATAATATTCTAATTGAACTATATCTGAGACGAGGGAGTGGGAGTGTTGCATTTATAGCCGCCAACCGATGCAAGCAAACTGGCATGAAAATGAGCGGCTCTCGTCAGTCCCCAGTTAAACTGAGTGAAATTGCAATGCGAAGATATGCTGGATTCTGTATTTGTAATTATGGTGATATCTCTAGATTACTATCGAATTCATTAGATATGAAATTCCGCTTCCCATTCGATGGAAGCTCTACACATACAAATGAACGTACTCCTATAATGAATATGTATTCGCAATTTGTAAGTAAATTAATGTGCATTCCTATACCTTTTGTGCAGCAAGGCAGACTGTTGCAATCTACACGTTTATTCAGCACACAGCCGGAAGAGGAGGTGGAAGCGATTATTTCTCTGCACTTTATGCTATATTTTTTTGTCGCTTCAATTTTCTTTCTACAACTCCTTCCATTGCGGCGCAGTAAATCAAATGTGAAGAGCAACCGTGCAACATCTCCCGCACAGCAGCAAATTGTAAATTCAAGCACACACACACACAGGAATCATGCAATATAATTGCAGCATGGCAAGCAGTTGGGCCAAATCTGGCCAATCGGCCGGTAGTGATGGCAGTGGCGGTAGGAGGCACTGCCGCTGTTATAGCCTGGCCGGCAGCGATGAGTTAATGCAGTCGTCGGCGCATCCGCGTTCACATGAGGGTGGCAGTGGCGGTAGCCGTGTGGAGGCCGTTGCGCCGCTGCTGCTGACGTTGCAAAAAAGTGGGAGGATGTAGTGAAGTTTTCGATTTTTTCTGCTCTGTTGCGCGCACGTACGCTTTGTACGCTCTGCTTTTGGCCCCAAGGCATTCGGGGCCACTTTAAGGGCGCGCACACAAAAGACCGCAATGCAGGACCGAATCGATGCAAATGCAAGCGGAGGGGGGGTGGAGAGACGTGCAGCTACTTTATTGCAGCTGGACAGGATCAGTGTTGCAAAAAGTTTAAAAATTGAGTAAAAGAAAAGAAAAAAACAAAATGTTCGGTAAGTGGGCGGGCTTGAAGCGAAGAAGAGAAAAACATAAACAGGGAAGGAAGCAAAAAAATTATGTTCAAGAAATGCGGCGTAAGTGCAGCCGCCGTAGGCTAAATTGGCCCCGATTAAGGCCGGCCGGACGAAAATTGTGGCGGACGACGAGAGTGGCGTTGAGGTGCTGAGCTGCTTTTGTGCACGTACTCTCTTGTATTCCTCAATGAATTGCTGATCGCAGACGTAAAAGTTGAAGTTTCTTGTTTTTTTTTTTTTGGTTTTTGCCTTTGTTTGAATGCATTGTTTTATTTTTATATTATTTTGTTAAGTGGCTGCTGCTGTATAGGAAATAATTTACTCCTGAGCAGGAGCGACCTGCTGGGCTGCCTGGCGCTGCTTGAGCGCAACATATGCTGGTATCCTTTTGGCGGACAGCTTCTGCCACAGCAGCTAATTGCATTTGGCGGGCGTTTGCGGTGGTGGTGGCGGCGATATTTTACCATCTCAGATGCAATCACCGCGATATCGCTGCAGTAATGAAGTTAATAATCAGTTCCACACAAAACATCGACTCTTACGAAGATTTGGTAATAACAATCATTGAAGTTGTCGATGCGGTTGTTGTTCACGGTGCAATACCTGTCCGCCTGGGACGCGTAAGCGTACTCATCTCGAGGCGTGCACTAATTTTCTATTTCCGTTTGGGTTGCGCATTGCAAAAGAATGCAAAAAGTTTGTTTGGCCGCCGTAATATTTGCGCTCTGTCGCCGTACGTTTGGTAATTATTCACCAAATATAATAATGTGGTAGTCAATCTGTGCGAGAATGATGCTTTCGCAACGCTGTACCCATTATTAGCAAACAATTTACAAATCAAGCGCGGCCATTCGAGTGTACATAGAAGTCGAAACGCAACCGCAACTTAATCACTTTAACCCGCTGGCTAAGCGCTTTTATGCAAATAGCTATGCGAACACAAATACAAATAAACACCAACAACTAACTAATACGCACATCCCGACAGACTCGGTAAGACCCGGTAATGAAGAGTGCCCATTGCCCAGTGGCAATTTAAATTCTGAAAATCTCTTAAATTGATATTTAGCCGCAAAACTTTCCTGGAAATTAAAACAAGCATCAACACAAACTGCGTACCCTTTCTGCGACTGCCTCATAACAACATTTTAATAACACCAGCCAGTCCGTTCGCTGGCCGCTCAACTGTCCGCAAAGATTGTGTGGGCGTTTAAGCTTTGAAATTATCTCGGACGACGGCACAAGCCTGTCTGCCTTCCCGCGCTGCCTGATTTGCGGTCGATAGTCTGCTTGGAGTGCCCTTCAGCTAGAAAGCCGAGTCGACCGTTGCGTTTCGTTACCCCGCATCGGACGGTGAGCTAAACGAGTGTGTAGTCTTTGTGCGATTCCTTGACTGCTACACTGACACGTCGTAGCCTACACCTACCCATTCTTCAAACGCACTTAACTCTTCTTCATTATTGCATGGGTATAAATGTGCATTAGGGTGTGTCGCATTTGTTTGCACATGGAAAATCTTATTATGAATAATTTTATGTGGAAAACCTTAAAAAAATTATTTGTGGAAAAAAGTTTCGAGTATTGACTTCAAAAAAATTTTAGAAATAAATAAATGTCATTCAGTAAAAAATTTATTTTTCTCTTAAAAAATCACAGACTCGTAACTCTTTTCTGACTTTTGTTTTATTCAAGATTGCTGTTGAAAATCAGAATCGAAATTATTTATTTTTCTTGAATTTATTTTAAATTTTTTTTAAATTTATAAATCTAAAACAAAAAACTGATGTTAATGTTAGGTTTTAAACTTTGTATACTCGTATAACTGAAAAACTCAACAAGTTTTCAATTATAATATCGCAAGAGCTTTATAATTCTCGGATATTTCACGATATATTCATATTAATCAAGTGTGGGAGTTAAGTGTTTAAGGTTTAATTGATTTTCCCTGAAAAATTTCAAGACTTTATTGCATGCAAGGAATTTTAAGGGGAATGTATGTATGTGAAAAATTTAAGCTCCTACGGTATTCTGAATATCAGTTTTCAACCAAGTCAAAAGTCGCGAATCCATTAATTTTTATTTAAAATTTGTTGACTGCCGCAATAAAATTAAAATTGAAAGGTTGACTAGTTGGTACATCGCCTGGATGTTGATTGATTTTTATCAATTATCAGTTGCAAATTAACTTCGCCATACTACGTGACATCGAATAGTGCGTTTATATAACTTTGATTTTAAAAGACATACAAAAATGGACTACCATGAATTTGAATAAAAATATCTCTGTGTTATTTATGGTTTTTTCAAGGAAAAATCATTAACCAAACTTCAAACCTTTTAGAATTTTTTTAGGGATTCAGTTTTATATCACATCGCATTAAATTTTAGTAAAATGTAATTTTCAAGAAGCTAAAGACTATCGCATTCGCTTTAAACTCAAATTAAATTTTTTATTGACTGACTAGTCAACTTCCAAAAAAAAAATGTAACTTAAGGTGTACTAGTTTGTAGAAGAAAGTAAAAAAAGAATAGGAGTCACCCTAATCCCCGCATCTTCGTATATAAATATGCGCCTGTACTGTGCTTAGAGGCTATTCAGGTATTTAATACAACGGCATTCTTTTGTTTTGCTCTGATTTCGCTTAGCTCAACTTCAGCTTCAGTTTTGATTTTAACTTAAATTATTCATTTTTGCCGCTGGGCTTTGGGGGCGCATTCGCCAGACATTGATCTACAGTGTGCGCGGATTTTGCTCTTGTTCTTTGCCATTTCGGTCTATCGTTGCTATCTTAAGGAAAAAGTCACGTTGGTGGGTGACAAAAAAAAAACAAAAAAACGGAAAGCAGAAAGAAACTTAAGCAGTTAATGAAAACTATTTAATAAAATAAATAATATCAAACCAAGCTTAAAACAATATGAATTTTTGAGTAATACTTTAGAAAAAAAACAATTGGTAAAAACAAAGTTGTTTGACGAAATCGAAGCATATGGATTTCGATCCTTAGTATCGTTAGCTAGGTGGGAGAATATAAAAGGAAAGTTCAAAGAGATGTAGTCGTTCATTATGACTGACTTTTGATCGTGATTTTAACCTTGCCGATTTGAATTAGATTAAGTTGCAGATTGGTTAAACAATCGACTTTGCAAGCGACGCTACAATAAAGAAAGAAATGAATATATTAGGAGAGTTGGTAATATCTCTAATCGTCAGTGGCAACGCTTATACTTGGATTATTCGACAAATATCTAACTGAGTTGAAAACGCTAAAATATTTTCATCATATCAAAGTCTCAAAACATTTCGAAGACAAGTTTCGTTAAATATCGTATCTGGGCGATTTGGGTCTAAAGTATGTGGTATTCGCCATATTGTTTCATAATACTTTTAGGCCACTCAAAAGCAACAACCAACTAAGTCGAAATAACTGAAAACAAGAAAAACCGCTTTTAAACAATTGGATTGTGGATTTAGCCTTATTTTCGAATTATTTTTTTTTAAATAAAGTATTAAATAAGATAGAGAATACGGATGTTAACAATAGTAATTGCAGAATACGAGAGCGAATGCAAATCCATTTCATCCAAAGTCGGCTCAAGCGGTTATTGTTTTCGACTACAACTATCATCGTATCTGCTAAGAGAAAGAATTGACTCTGAGCTAGAATGATGGACCTCAATGGTCAAGTCTTAAATATAATTTTTTGTACATCCAAAAAAAGCTCAACACCTTCGACAAAAAAAATTGCAAAAATCAGCGCAATCCTTAGCAATGTCAAACTTGCACTTTTTTCTACTAGAATTAATTAGGCTAGAAAACTACATACCTTGAGTTTTTTCAAAAGCACAAAAAAACTAATTTTTATAATTTAAAATTTTTATGGCGAATTATTGAAATTTGAAACTTTAATTAATACGGTTTTACATATTGCAAATTGAACTTTGGTTTATCAAAAATTAACGTAAGAATTTTAGCAAAAAAAAACGTAAATATTGTAAAAAAATTCGCTATATATTTGTTTCTCTGCGAAACCCTATATGCCTTTCTTTTGGTTCCGTGGCGGTTAGTTTAAAAGTTTTAAACGTTTTAAAGGAACTAAATAAAAATAAGAAAAAATGATTGTAAAACCCCAGCTGCCCCACTCATTCATTGTCGACATTTAACCTCTTATTTATCTAAGTTTTTAAATAACTTAACGAAAGCGAACAGAGAATAGAATCGCGAAGAACATTTCAAGGCATTTCTGTTATAAGTCATTTGCAATAAATAATTTTCCGCTTGTCAAGCAAAAAGTTAACAACTTTCAATACGAAACGCAATTTCTCGAACAACTCCCTCTCAATTGCATTTACATATGTACGTACATGTGTATGTATGTATGTATGTATGTATGTGTGTGTACAAGTAAGTGCAAGGATACGCATGGCGGCATACTGCGGTTTAATGTATTTATGTAAATTTTACTCAAGTCAAAGTATTTATTTGCATTTGTGTTTATGTTCGCATGTGACCGATTTCACCTCATTTTGTGCGACAACTTGTGTATGTAAATATGTACATACTATGTTTGTATGTGCGACTGTGACAATTGTGCCTGCGACTGCAGTAAAAGTGCCTGCAACATGGATTTGATAGAACAAGCACAACAACAGCACTAAAAAATAGCAGCTTAACAACTACTTTTTGTAGGTGTATCAACAACAAACAAAGCGCTTAGACTCGCTTCAAACACACAAACACACACACATTCGCAGCGATATTTTGAAAAATTTCATTTTATTTCTCCGCACTTTGCTTCATTTCGATTGAATTCAATTTGCTGCGGTGCGAAGAATATTTTATGCAAATGCCGCATTACAAAAATCGAATGCAGCAAAATGTTGACATCAAAGGTGACAGAACAACTGTATGTATATGTAGGTACGCGTTGTTGGCGTATAGACAGTGCGAGCGTTACCCTGAGTGTACACCCGCGCCACCCGCGCTCTCTCTCTCTTTCAGGCGCACCCTCACTGGTCAGACCCATGCGCTGCCAACGTGTGCCAATGACTTGCTCATCGTAGCGGGCGATTGGCAGCCAAAGGTCCCTATGAATAGGCGATTGAAAAAATCCATTGGCGGCCTCTCCGGGGCACTTGCCCTCGCGCATAGTTCTATAACCTTAAATGCATAATCATTGCGGTGGCGGAAAGGTTGCTTGTGTAATAATGTTTGTATAGAAAATAGTTAATTTACATAAACTTTGATTTTTACTTCTTTGCTTACTCTTATTTATTTTATTAGGTTCACCTTACCTTAAATACGGCTTTGCTAAATATCTATCGGATTTTGTAGAGCGACATCTAGCGGTGATATTTCTCTGTCGAGGGCACGTCTTTATGAAATGAGCTCTTAAAGTTTTTTTGAAATCGGTACAAATAGAAGAATAATTCATAAATGCGATACGATTTCTTTGAAATTAGAAATCTATACAACATTTATGAAAAAAATACTAGGAGAGGAAATGGATCCGCTATGTGGTGATGAAATCTGTACATTCAAACATCCGTATAAATGACCCGATTCATTTAAAGCTAGACATTTGAACTTCATAGATAAAAGATATATATTTATATAAAAAGTTAATATGAATCTGTAAATATATTTTTAGTATTTGTTGATCTATTAATTTCAAAAAAAAAAATATATTTATGTCACTCAATACGTAGAATTTAGAGGATGACTAGTGCTAATATCAAGGCTGAAAGGTGTCTAAGTCGTGAAGGTTGACATTCTAATGTAGAAGTCTCCCAAATTAACATTACTGCAAGTTTAACAAGGAGCAACTGAACTGAGTAACGAAAGGAATTGGTTAGGCGTATCAAAAATCTATAAGAAAAGTTTTAATCTAGTACAGGGACGAGCCACTAATTGAGGAAGATATCAGTGTCGGTATATTTTGGCCGGGGTGAAATGCATGCTTGGAACACATCGGTGTTCAGATGTTTTTCTTCAAGACAGTAATATGTGCCATAGACCATAGATGTGCGAGGCTCAATATCGCCTCGACAAGCAGACCAATCGGGTCTGGATTCTTTGGGCTACGGGGATCTTAATATTATATGAAACGAAGGAACATCAATATATTTTATAGACCGCGATAGGCAAAAGGGCTTGATAAGTAAGCTTTCAGAAATCCTAATTACTTTTAAGAAATCGTGTAAATTTTTACAGGACTCTGAAACTGGGAATATACTCGAAGGAATACTTTAGAAATAATAGCTGAGTAACTATTAGATAATCGAGGGCTGAATGATTAACAGGAACTAAAAATTCAACCGTCCGCATAGTCTATATCTATATCTCTTTTTCGCACATTGATGTGGATGGCAAGTGAGGCAAGGCGCTCCATCGGTGTGTCGTTGACCATTACAGCGCAGTTATCCACCGACGTAGAAACGGCCGAACGTGCCAGCTGACACGATCAAACTTTTGAGAGCGCCATGTAAATAAAAACTAAACATTGCAGAATTTTCATGCTGACGTAAAATTTACGTTGGAAACACGTGTGTGTTTGATATGTGCCGCTATAGACGTTTACGTTACGCGTGCGTACACGTCGGCGGGTAATTGCGCTTTTTGGCTCGATTTTCTCTCAAAAAGTTCTCACAAATAAATCCATACATAAATTAGCTTTAATCCGTTTTATTTTAACCTTATTCGCTCATTCTAAAACCAGCAAGGTTCGTTCATACAACTCCCTTAAATAATTCAAGCTTTCAGTGACGGCTTTGCGTTTACCAGATATTTCGCGCAGGGTATTTGCGAGCGTATTCTATTTTGTAAATACATACATACATACATTTACAAATATGCACATATATATGTAGGTATATACGAGTACAAGTATTTACGTATTTCGATGCGTTGCAAAATCGTGGTGTAAACTTTGTTGCGTGCATTTGCTATGCGGGAGGTCATCATGACAACATTGTCATTTCATTTACAAACACAATACAGTCGGCATACTTTCGTAGTCATTGCTTGACATTGTTGGGCGAATCGCTTGCTTTTATTGTGTATGCAATTGTAATAGGAAATTAGCATAGAAATGTGTAACAGTTAAATTTGCATTTTGCAAAGGAAACTTCCGGTAAATGGCGACTTTTGTGGAACAGCGCAAAGCCGCAAATGAACAAACCGAAGGAGTTGCAGACGAAAAGCAGCTACGAATATTAATACAATCAGTGCTGGTTGTTGTAGCGCGCATTAAGTACACAGCAAATGGGGTCACAAACAGCGCGTTTTTGTGTCGAGCGCAAGCGAATTCCAACAAGCAAACGCTAAGATATGCGCGCGCGCGCTGACTTTAATTGCCAAGCGGAATTGTAGCCAGCCGCATGCAACATGCAACACATGCGCTTCGACATTTCGGTATTCGCGGCACATGTCAACGCGATGCGGCTGCAATCATCATCAAAAGCTAACAGTAAGCGGCTGATCAACGCCATCAAAAAATCAGCATCGCCATCACTTTGGTTAGTAGTCGGCAGCAGCAGCAGCAGCTAGATGCGGTTGGCGCGACACCAAACATTAGTGAAAATATCGGTATGCTGAGCATGTCACTTGGCGCATATTGTGCGCGAGTTGTTGCAAGCGAGTGCGCTGTGGTTACGGTGCAAGTAATTTACGTAGCAACTGCGACTGCGCGCGCGGCGTTTGAACGAATGTGTGGCGAATAGTCGCGTTTAATTATGCGACATGTTGCCCCGTTGCGACAGCAGCCATAGACACAACAAAAACACCAACATCAACATCAACAGCAGCAAAATCAATAGTCACATTCTCCTGGTTGTTGTTGTTGTTATTGGTTTTTTTTTAATCGGTTGCAATTGCTGCTTTTAGAAATATTGTAAACAATTGTCGGCCACAAATGGCAATCATCGAAATCGATTTTCGGTTTGACACGACAATTGACATATGATTTCGATTTGTAGACATTCGCGAGCAACAGCAACAGCAACAGCAACTCACCAACGAACGAGTGTGTAAATAACGAGTATGTACGAACGCAGACATTTACGAACTTCAACATGGTTAACATAGAATTTACAATGGCAACAACAAAGCACCGACGACTACATTCATAGTTGCATAAAAACGTTTGTTCGTCCAACATCTGATAGCAGTAATGACAACAGCCATATTGATGACAACAACAACTAGGAGTAGTGACAACTATTGCTATAGCTATTAGATCGTTGTTGGTGCTTTTGTTGTCGGTAATATGTTTTAAAGAAGAAACAAAAAAAAAATGTGCATTGATGACTGATTGAACACAACTAGATTGGTAGCGAGTAGGCAAGTATGTATGCAGCAGATTGCTGCGCTACGAAGGACTACATACGAGCAATACGATTTGGGTCAGTCAGTCAGTGAGCCGTTTAACGAACACAAAATATATCGAGTGGAGTTTTTTTTTTTGTACAAACGCGTTTGTATAAACTTTCATGCCCACTCACCTTTTTCAGATAATTTTAATTTCAGAGTTCAAGAGTTTAAAAGGGATGACACATTAAAAGATGCGACCGTTAAGATCTTTGTTCCATCATGATCTCAATGCTTTAAATAACGAGTTTTCCACCTCTCCAGGGTGTGATATTCGTTAGTTCGGCAGAAGGTTGCTGTACAAATTCCTTTCTATCCTCTCGGTAAAAGCTGCTTCATATCGGTTTTATGGCACCCTTTCGTTGCCGAATATTTACTCACTACTGTGAGTGTTGTAAACCTAACAGAGAAGTCGAAATACCATAACTACATTTTACTTTGGAGTAGCCTGAGATTTGTTGCTTTAATACATCAAATTTTGATCTGGTATTTAAAAATACAATTTGAGGTTATAATGTCGCTATTCATAGTCGTCTAGAGATGCTTCGGCTATAGCCATTTCTTCAGCCCGCCCATTTGCAGATAAATTCCCATTGCTTCGAACAAAAATGATCGCATGAACGATTGCCCGGCTTAATGATAACTTGTCATTCTTGATCATCAGCTGGTGCTCAGTAGTCTACAGACTTTCCCGAATTTTAGAACTTCCGCTTGTTCTACACGCAGTGTTTCTAGGAACACCGCCAATTCAAAACCGCCGACCGTTTTCGATCCGTCGGTGTAGAGTGCTTTGTAATCCTCTTCGTTTACTAAATCACTTTTCTACTCAATTATAGATGAAAACTTCCTCTCAAGGTCTTTCTTAAAGTCCAGTGAAGCAGAGTTACAAACTGGTTTTCATGTACCGAGAGCTCGTCCAGGATGTCCGAAGTTGTCCGAAACGAAGCCTTAATATTTTGCTTCGGATGCAAGGCTAGATTGCTGAAATTTCCTTATATTTATAAACAGCGTCAGTGCCGCTTTGGTAAAGTCAACACCAAGCCCACTTTTCGTGGTCCAGGAGTGTAGTCTTGACAAGAGACTTCCGCAAGAAAATCGTTTGTTGACACCTCCAAGTGGTGATAAGATCACTCCCTTCGGAGTGCCTCTGTTTGCATAACGGCTTAGTGTAATTGATTTACTGGTTGTGTGTATTCCTAAATATTGCCTCAATCCTATTCCATATCAGATTGCTGACTCTTATCTTAATGATGGATTTGGTAATCCTTCCATTTAAGTTTCGAATAAGCAAAACAAAAAAATTTTTAAAAATTTTATGCCACCTTGTTAAAGAAATATGATTTCGCTCCAAAATCTATTACTGACACTTCAAATCAATATTTGTTTATTTTGTGAGCTTGTGTTTCGCCAGACTATGATTAACGCTAAGTAATTTCAAAAGTTTTCGTTAGCAAAATAATTAATCGATCTTCCCCACAGCTCTAAGAATGCCTACGATCCTTATCAGCACCGTGTCGTTGAGAATCCTTTGAGGTTTGGCTAAAATATTAAATCTTTCACATTTTTTACTATTCGATCGAGTTTTTTGCAGTAATTTGGAAGTTTTCATTAGCTTGCTGAAAGCCTCCATCGGCATTGGATGCTTGGCGATGCCCAAAGCGTTTCAAGCCGCCGGCTGGCTCAACGGTCTAATCAGCACCGCAGTTATTGGCGCCATTATCATATTTGCTTTGCATGTTTTGGTAGCGTCGTACACATGTGAAAAAATTTTCATTAAAAACGCAACTAAGATCTCTCCGTTCCTCTAGTTGAATGGCATGTACGAGCTGTGCAAAAGAAAGCGTGTGCCGCAATTGAACTACCCCGACTCGATGGCACTCGCTTTGGAGGCGGGACCGAAATGCATGCGTTTTTTCAGCAAAAGTGCGCGGTTTGTATATGTAACTTTTAGCAGAGCCACAAAATATATGAATGATAAGCGTCAACTGTGTTCAGGCCAACCATAGATTTCATACTGGCTTTCTATCATTTTGGAGTTTGTGCCGCTTATGTGGTCTTCATTGCGGACAATCTGAAGGAGCTGTTCGACTTCTATGGCTACACAATCGATAATCGCTTGTATATATTCGCGCTGGTAATGCCGCTGGTATCGATTTATTTAATACGCGATCTGAAGAATATGGTGCCGCTGAATGCGCTGGCGGATGCGTTGATTTGTTTTAGTATTTAGTAGATTTGCAGTTAAGAGAAATGATTGAGTTGATTGAAACTATTGTGGCTTGCAGGTTTCGCCATTGTGTTCTACTACATCTGCACGGATCTGCCGCCGTTGGCCGAACGCCGTACCTTTGGCGACATCAAAGCCTATCCTTTATTCTTTGGCACTGTGCTCTTTGCCATCGAATCTGTGGGTGTGGTGTGTTGCAAATATTTGTTTTCTATTCATAAGATTTTCATGCCAAGTAAACTTCTTTTTTCCGCAGATAATTTCTGTGGAAGCTAAAATGCGATTGCCGCAGAACTTTTTGGGTTTGTGTGGCATGTTGAATATGGGCTTAGGCACATCGTTAATACTGTACATCTTGGTTGCTTTCTTCGGCTACTGGCGCTATGGCGATAGGGTGAAGGACAGCATTACGTCGAATCTGCCAATGGACGAGCTGTAAGTTGTGTGGTGATATGTAACTGCTGGAGTGTGTACGAAAATAAGTTTTTTTTTATTTTTTAGCTTACCTCGTCTCGCAAAACTTATGTTCGCAGTGGCAATATTTTTGTCATTCGCCTTGCAAGGCTACATAACGATCGAGATTTGTTGGCGTCGTTACTCTGAATATCTGCATTTGAAGGAGTACCATCCGCTGGAGTATGTGCTGCGCATCGCCATTGTGCTGGGAGCAGGTAAGCGCTTCGACTTTTTGGCAAATGTTTAACTAATTGTAGGCAATCTACAAATATTTCAGTGCTCGGTGCTGTTATGAGCTCGCAACTAGTGCTGATACTTTCGCTGGTTGGCTCCTTCTCACTCTCCTATCTGGGTTTGATTTTTCCCGGCGTTTTGGACTTTTGCTTGCGCTACAATGAGGGATATGGTCCGCATAAGATCTATTTGTGGCAGGATCTCTTCTTGGTGTTTTTCGGCGTGGTAGGTGGCGCTGTGGGCACTTGGTTCTCGATCACCGATCTCTTTGCCAATTATCACTTTGAATTGTGACTAAGCCAAAAGCGTCAATCGCTTTAAAGATTTGTATAAACCAATGTGTATTTGTAAGCATTTGGAAGTTATTTGGTTACGATTTTTTTCATCAATAAAGCGAAAAAATAAATAACCACACGCGAACAGAACACCTTCGCTGGCATCTCCGCCATTTGAGTGTAAGAAAAATTCATTAACTGCATTTTGTACTTGTGTCTTCGCACCAATCGCTGCTGATGAAGTTTCCCACTTCCACCGACCCGACTTTACCCACTTCCCCAGCCGCTCCTTGACTTCGGTATTTGTGCAATGTCTATGCCTTTGCGCTGTTTGGCAGCGATCAAATGCAACAGATACTGAACGTACTGCAGTGCAAAGTGTGAGCGAGTATCGTTCGGTGTATCGCATAGATACTCGTACTACATGCACGCACTTGTTTGCTGCCGAGATTAAAATGTTTTGCTAACGGATAAGGCGAGATTCTGCGACTAATTAGGCGATAGCTCAATTAAGCTAACAAGGCATTAAATGAACTGAATTTACGTGAACACATATTGCTCTAGAATGGACGGCGATGGCAGTGCAGAGCTCGCGCCCATAAGTAACCAATCGTCGGCTGGTGTATGTCGATATGTCGGTCGCTGCCCTCAATATGTCGATTGCAAAAGTACGGGTATGAACGCGTGCGCAGGCGCGCTTCTCCTCTGCACCCAATGCTGTAGTAACTTGCGGCCGTCCCCCCTACTTGCCACATGCAACTCGCATTGATTGTACAACTCACTAGCTCCTGTAACGTCGCCAAGTTGGCTTGCTGGCCTTTTAAGGCAGTCACTCCATGGACGCACTTAGCTTGGCTGCAATCACAAGTCTGGTCCGGTGTTTGCTGCCCCTTCGCTAATACTCGTACTCGTTTTGGCGGCGGATGCGCGTTGCTTCCAATTTTCAATTTCCGTTCGCTTGCCCTCGCTCCAGGAGCGTGCACGGTCAGTTTAAGTGAATTAAAAATTTTTATCTTGATCGATGTGTGTGTAAATTTGCTGGGAAACAACCATCATTGAAACGACATGACGCGAAATGTGTGTGTGTGTGTGTGTGTGTGTGCTTGAGTGTTTGAGTGCGCAGTGGGCATTCAGGAGTTGATTTTATCAGTTTCGATTGCTGCGTTTTGAATTGGAATGTCTGTGGTTTAATTTTATGTATGAACGTACATAAGTTTCTTAAAATGTGTTTATACATAAATATGTAAGTATGTACATACTTGTACGCGTTATGATTTGAGTTTTCTTGTTTGCACTACCGATCAAATAAATTTTGTGTGATAAAAATGTATGTAACATTGCTATTTACACAATCTAACGTTCAATTCTGTCCACATTAGATTAAAGAGATATTGCGTTCGGCAGGTATTAATAAAAACGAATAATAAATTAGTGAATGGTTTGTATGGAAAAGTGTGGCGTACAGTAAAAATATAAAGTCAGCTAGGCACTGCTGAATTAAAAAAAAAAACTTAGTTTTTGACTCTAATCGTTTAAACTGGATTGCGTTAAATAACATTTTGTAGCCCCTCTAAAACAGAACTCCGCCGGTAAAGTCTTGGGATTACATAGAGAAGTAGTTATTCTAAAAAGTTGTAATAGATGACGTCCAGTTTAAACCGGAATGACAATGAAAACTTGCTATTTTTATAAGCTGAGAATTTCTTTAATCACTTTAGGTTCTCATCTGGCAGAAATATTTCACTAATCTCGAAGTCAGCATTTTAGTAGAAAGCTCACTGATCTGCCTCGTGTTCCAACTACCAAAAAGCGGATCTAGGCTAGGTTAGGATGTGTTTCTCGGACGAAGGGTGCAACGTAAAATGCACTGTGATAATGTTTGTATACAAAAAAGTTTATAGATTCATAGACGATGCACACTAAAAACTTAAACTCTATCGAGCTACGAACAAAATTTTGCAAGCTGCTAATATCTATCCGCGAGAGCTCTTCAGAAGTGTGAAAGACGAAACGAAATACTTAAAACGCCTAGTTTTGTAAAAGAGCCGCTTAAATGTGCAGAGCGGCTATGGAAAAGAGATTTGGATGGTTACATTTTATCCCACACAGTGGTAGTGATTTGAAGCGATCATATTTTGATTTGTAATCTGCGGCATACAAATAATCTGCGTTTTAGTAACACAATAACTCAGATATTTTCCAACTGCTTCTTATTGCTCTGTAAGAGAGATTAGAGTCTTCATTGCTGTTTTATACTTAGAGTGAGTCACGAAAAGTAATTTACTACACTATTTTAAAAATAAATTTACAAAATTTTTGTTATTTTTCTGTTGGCCTAGTAAGTGTTAATAATTTACAATTTTTTTTATTTTGCTCAAGGCCAGTTTTAAGAAGGATTTTTGTGAAAAATCAACAACAGTTTTAAATGGTAGAAGTTATAGTACTATTTCGGAAATCATTACATTTCCTCATCAGACTTCTTTTTATTAAATTAATTAAATTTATTTTTCATAACCACTTCTCCCAGGCTTTGAACCCGGGAGCTCGGAGTTGCAGAGCCAATACGCTACAGGCTGTGCTACGCTAGCCGAGTTGGCTGTTGTGTTTATTTCTTAAAACTGGCCTTGAGCTTAATAAAACAAATTGTAAATTATTAAATTTACAAAATATAAATTTTATTTTAGAGAGTGTTATTTAGATTTTAAAACACATTAAGAGTGTTCGCGATGCAGATAATTGTTACGAATTGTTACGAAATATCACATTTTTGGTCAAAACGTGTTGCAAGGAAGGGGAAACTGAGAGAGCAAAATGACATTTCGTTTTGAGGGGAAGTTGCAAATTTTTGCTGGACAAATTTTACACAGCACAAAATTGCCTGCAAGAAAACAGCTGATCAAAAGCAGCTGATTGCAATTTAGATAAGTACGATTTTTTTTGTTTTAAGAATTTTATAGGCGAAAATTATAAAATATGGGTGTTAAACATGCAAGATGCAGGTATATTTTCGTTTGGTTAAGTTTCGGTGGTGGAATGTTTCAGGAAAACACCATTGCAATCCTTTTTTATTTTGCATAGTTGGATGCGGACAAAGATTCAGTCTGCTGTTTGTTAAACTTGCAAGTTTCTGCAAATGTTTTTTTGAGAGAGTCAAATTTACTTTACAATTATCAAATGTTCATTAACAGGCATCATTTCGATTTGAGGAAGAGTGAAATGAACTTTAGAATTAATCATGTTTGCGTTAGAAAGCAGGGAAGGAAAACTTCTTAGTGGTGTCACAATGGACTATAAACTGAAGTCTAAGTGAGCCCCTTTGGGCTGCCACCTTACCTAACCTAACCTAGAAAGCAGCAAATGTATTTAAGAAAACATAAAATTAGTTTTTCTTAAGTGCATTTGGCCAATATAAAGTGTCTGTTAGCGATTCTAAAAGTCGAAATGATGCCTTTGGTTATTTTCAAAGAATATTTGACTAATCTAAAACTTATAATATATTTTTGAATTGACACTTTTTAAAAGCAAATTGATATTTTCAAAAGTACTACTGGTAGAGCTTTAATATAAAAAAAAAATTTACATCTTTGATAGTTGCTTTTTGAAAAATATTTCGATAAGCTTTATTGATCCTGGTGCTTTCATTCATCAGGAAATGTTAAAGACTAAGCAGTGTCTTGGATTTACGAATCTGAAATTAATTCGCCACATTTGACAAACAAGTAGATAACTCAGTTTCTATCCTGTACAATTAGTGTAATTAAGGTAATCAACTCAGAAATACTTCACACTAGGTGTGGAATGTCCTTTTCATCTGTCTTTGGATGCGGCTGAAAGTAACCAAGGTAAGATATTAAATGAGACAATTATCAAAATAACCTCATTTATTTCATAAAGATCATCAAAAGGATAGTCTAATGGTAATATAATAAAACTAGCTTGTATTGCGTGGCAAAGGTCCACGAAGTAGTTGGAAATAAAAAAAAAATATTCCAAAAATTTATTAAACAGATTAAGCAAAGGTGTACATAGTGATAGAGTCAAGGATTCATTTGAAAGCAACACATGGCGAGGATGAATAAGGCCAGGTAACACTCTGTTAAAATTTTAAATATAAAAAAATTAATATTGGAAAAATATGGAAGAAGTCTTTGAAATCCCTTAGCGTAGAAATGAATACATTGAGAAAGCAAAATAAAATTGATTTTCTATTTAAACTCATTTTGTTAGAATTGAATTTGAAATTCTTCGCCAAGTTTTTTTTTAGCGATCGACCACTCAATCCGTTCGAACAAGCATTTTACAATTTGAACCGAATTGCAGTTAAGTTCTTACTCGATTGCAGGCTCTCTCATTTTTGCAGCGAAAATAAAGTGTCAAAGGCTCAATTTAAACTCACCAAGGTCATATTTACTCCATTTAACCCATCAATTTAGATATAAATAAGTGTGCGCAATTAACATCCCGATTCCAATATATATGTACATATTTCGATTGATTTGTGTTTTGCCTTGATCTTTTCCCACATTTTAAATACGTGTTCTAATTTGTAAGTGTGTGTGTGTGTGTGTGTATGCGCGCGCACGTTTGCGGTCGGTAAACCATGAAAGCACATCAATGAATTCCTACTATCAGCCAATATCTAAAATTCTTCAACGTAGGGCGACAGTTGCAGCGTTCGACGATCGTATTGAAACGACAGTGGCAGGCGGCAGACGGCAGACGGCGGTGGTCAACAACAGTAGCAACAAAGCAATGGCTGCAATTATAAAAACCGCCGCCAAACTGTTAACATGACCACACTCTTGACGACGATGAAGCGGACGACGAAGAGGCCGAACGCGAGCACATCGCAACAAACTTCCAGATGCAATGACAAAAATTGCGAAATGATGCGCGGGAATGCATGCGCCCACTGGCCGCGCCAACATTGGCAGCGGCATCGAATGGCAGCAGCGCGCTTTGAAGTTCGCCGCCCGCGCGGCCAACTCAAAGGAACAAAGGCGGCGGTGGAGCGATTTAGCAAACCGCCAACAATGCGCCGCAATGTGAATAACATCAACAAACTGTGGCAAGCAACTACTTAAATGACAATGATGCGAACGAGACATTTACGAAAGCGAACGGGGGCGCAGCAACAGCAGCTACTGCGACATGGTGCACGTCACACGGCCTGGGCGGTGGATGAGCAAAACGATCAACAACCAAGTAACAACAACAACAGCGTAGCAGTCCCAAACAGTAGCGAATGGCGATGTGTTTGTTGTTTTTTTTTTTTGTGCTTGCAAGCTGCCACAACTAAGCATTTACAACTACAATTGAATTGTGCGGGTTGTGCAACGGTGGCAAGTGCATACCACAAATACACTTTGTGGAGCAACAATGACAACTGGCAGCGAACGCAGGTGAAGCGGTGCGGCTGCAAAGAGTCATCGCTGCTATGTTGACAATGTTCGGCAATCAAAATATTTCTAGGCGGCAACATTGGAAGGCGGTTCAGCTGTAAGTAAGTGTAGCTTTTGTTTCAAATTGCCCGGCAGTGCGATTGAGTTGAGATCGCGCTTTTGAAGTTGTTGGCGGCGTAGGTAGCAGAAAGCAGAAAGCTGAGAACAGAGAAAACAGAAATTGAAATATGTCATATTGACAGCTCTTTTGAGTGAGCCAAGGCGATAAGGGATGCGGCTTGGGATGGCGATTGCCAACTACGTTCAGCAATGTTTCGAGTTAGTAAGTACTACAAGGATACTAAATTGCGGCCGAGTGGCTATTAAGTGTGATTCTAGTGGATAATTGCAGGCGACCAATTCAGTAGGAGTGGCAGCTTTGAATTGCAATTTGTGGAATTTATGCTGATTGAGAATGTTGCGCCGACAATAAATTCTGTTATAAATTGGTAAATTTTAAATTTTGAAGGTAGCGATGGAGTATAAAAAAATATTCAACTTCTGCTGCAACTTTGGAAGTTAATGCTGGATCATTGTCCATTTTTGCCTTTGAAGAGGTCTTCAGAAGTTTCGTAAATCCGTACATCGAATGTTTCGGATAGAAAGTCATCTAACAAGAATTCAGGCAATGCAATTCTTGATTTAGACTCGCTGCGTCGTACTTTTTTTTTACAGGATGATGAGTTGCTGTAATTTTACAACTATTTTTTCAGCTGTCACGAAGCTTAAGTTTTGAACATCTCGGCTCGAACTTTGCTTCCTCGGCTATGTGCGGAGCTCAATAGGGAGCGCTCAGCGTTGTTGCAAACCCTCAGTGGATAACTGTTGTTTAGTGATACCCCAATGGACTCTGATAATTAGTCAAAGTGAACACCTTATAGGGTTGCCACCTTACCTAAACAATCCGTTCTGTTTTTCCAAAGAAAGTAACTGCTTGGTTGCTTATTATCTAGCGAGTTCATTTGTCATTCATCTACGTTGTTGTGGTACCTGTGACACCAGAGAAGATAGCTAAATCTCAACTTGAAAAACAATGCAGTGTTTGCAGTGGAATTTTTGCCAAAAAACAATTTTTTTTTTCTTTTAATAAGTTTTAGGCTATCTTTATAAGTATTGTAATTTTGCAATTACGTGGAGAGTTCTGAAGATTCTTGTCTACAGTTACCTCTTCAAACTGAACAATTCTATTTAATGCAACTACTGTAGAAGAGAGTGCACGAGCATTTGTCTCATTTAAACGAATACCAGTCAGTGCTATCATCTGTTGTTCTATCTAAAGTAGTCCATCTGAAATTGAGATTAGATCATTTATTGACGTAATTCGGATGGCCTAAATAGTGACTGACTGAATAAAGTTATGGCTGACGATAAAATATACCTCCAAAATACCATCAGTGAGCCTCAGCTCAAATGTTTTTAGAGAGAAGAATGAAAGCCTTAAGAGACTAATACCATGATATATGAATGAGTTTGTGACTTCAACCTTTGTGGAATGAAAGAAAAAAAAAACAAGTTTGATAGTTGCTTAAGTTAAAAAAGCATACAATTAGGTCTTACACCATAAACTTAGATTGGTACGAGTATTTGGCCGAGCTTTTTCAATCAGTTGTGGTCTGCGTTTTTATATTATAACACAAATTAAGGTTACTAGACTTCTTTGCCGACATATAATAATAATAATAATCCCAACGGTTGTATCCCTCCATACCCGCCCGGCCGACGCGAGGTGCGCATCCGCATGACGCACGGATATATAAAAATTTTTTTTTGTTTTTTTTTTTCATATATATTGCGCCGAGTCATGAAAGGCAGAGGTTTGTTAAGTGTCAAGATCTAAAACTGTTCAGCTACAGAATAAATGCTCATCAACTGATCGAATAGTAATATATACATATGTGTGTATGTATTAATTATTGAGGGCATTGAGTATAGTTTTCTTTATGTAAAAAAGTGAGTCTGAAATATCAAAAGAACCGTAGTGAGTGTTAAAATTCTGAAACAAACTACGGAGTGACTCATTTAACTCAAAATTACTTTTACATGGCTTAAGAAGGAGAGGCCGGAAATGTCTTGAAATTCTGGAGGGAACATTTAGTTTTATTTCGCTAAGAAGAGACGGGCTAGAGATCAAGCCTGTTAGTAACTTGACCAAAAATACAATGCCTAGCATTTCGCTGCGACTAGCAAGTGTAGGAAGATTAATGAGTTTTAAACGACTTATATATGGCGGCAGGTTGTACTGAGAATCCCAACGAAAATTCCTTAAAGCAAAAAGCAGAAATTGTTTTTGAATTGACTCTATTCTGCCGGAATGAACTTGATAGCTCGGGTTCCAAACAACAGATCGATATTCCAGTATGGGCCTCACTAACGTTGTGAATAGAGCCTTCGTGATGTAAGGGTCATTGAATTCTATTGACCACCGTTTTACAAATGCAAAAACACCCTTGGCTTTGTTAATCAGCATACAATAAAATTTTTGAATAATTTATTACAGAAGGTAAGTCATTTAAAAAAAAAATAAAAACAGAATCGGACCAAGGTGACTTCCTTGCGGGACCCCTGAAGAAACATAAATAATGTTTGAGGAACTATTTTAAAAAAGAACTCGTTGTGTTCTGTCAATAAGGTAAGAATACATCCAACGAAGGAGATTAGGTTGATAACCAAGGAGATCGAGTTTATGGATCCGTAAAGAGTGACTTACTCTGTCGAATGCTTTACTAAAATCATGCTTTACTTCGAACGTTTTATGAGAAGTTTTCTGATGACAGAAATACACTCGGACTTTTGTCAATGCTCGCTTAAATAACTCCTGAATAAAGTCAGACCTACTATGACAAAAAAAGTGAAAAAACCCTCCCCTCGGCTCTCAAGACAACTTTTTACGAGTTCTCACTTCTCATTTCGGCTGCATTGTCCTTTTCGGTTCTTTCTGTTTTCTGCAGTTAATCACAATATGATTATGATGTCACAAAGTATTAATGCAGTCAAATTCTATTTTTCGTGTATGTGTGTACCATCTAAAGAATTAAAGTCTTGATTTCTCAAGTCAGTTACATCGAGATTATTTTTGCTAAACAAGTTTGCTCAGCTGGCATTCACCTTAAAAAAGTGTGATCATTAACAAATTGTGCGTGACCTTACTCAATATGCAGCAGCTTGATGCAAATTTTATTATCTGCCTTTCCTGAGGAAATACAAGTTCACTTCGCAACAAATCGCCCGTATCCAAATCCCATTTGCAACCAATCCACTGAAGATTTGAATAAATTTCACACACAAATAACTCTGCAGTCCAGTCGACCACAAGCCGCATCAAGTGGCAATAAAGTTTTATGAAACTTGCACTGTTGCCACCAACCCGCTGGTACGCTCTTCCTCAGCTAATATGTGCATGTTGTCGCTGCTCTTGGCTGCCGCTGCTGCTGCTGCTTACGTCTAACAAAAGTTTTGTTTAATGGCCAACAACGAGGCACTTTGCTGCTTTTCCACAGAAATCACAGCTCATAAGTTAAAAAGTCTGTTGAAAAGTCACTTCACTGCCATAAATAACGCGAAGGAGCGAACGAGCGTATTGGTTGGTGCGGCGGAGTGCGGCGTGCGATGGCGAGCGACCGCAAATTCCCAAACGCATGCGCATGCCACGCCGCGCCGTGCAGCCAGCACTGCAACGCAGCAGCAGCAGACAACAAGGCAACTACTACTTAAAAGCTTCGCGTTGTTGTGGCATGGCAATGGTGGTCGCCCGGCTGCCTCGCAATGCAACAAGTGTTTGCTGCTGCTGCCTTCCTTTGTGCTCATTTCATTTAATTTTCGAATGTGCGGACGGACGCGCAACGAACAAAAGCATGGCAGTACACCCGCACCTTCGTAAAAGGTGAATGCAAAAAATGAAGTTCGTAACAAATTTTAGAGGGACTCACACACATACAGACATATGCACATATGTATGTATGGGGATGTGTACATTGAGTTTGCGTGTTCGCTTATTTGTTTGCTGGTTATGTGAAAAGTGGCCAAAACTCGTAAAACTGTTAAATTTATTATGGGAATGTGAACAGGTTTGCAGCGCAGCGAATGGAAGCGCGTCCCAGCAGCAGGCCACGAAACTCAAATGAAACCAATGTGCGGCGAAGTGGTGTGCGAGGATGCGGTGTCGAAAAGCTAACGAAAAAAAAACCTCACTCCACAAAACCAAAAAAAAAAAAAAAAAAAAACACCGCAAACCGCAACGCTAAGAACCCACATGCGAATCGCAAAATACAAATGTGTCGAATTCTTTGACTTTTACTTTGTTCGACGCAATCCAACTTACTTACATACTTACATACTTCTGTACTTATGTACTTACGTGCTTACGAGCTCTTAAGTGGGGGCACACAAGCAGTTAAAACGGACATAACACTAACACATACATACATGCATGGGTGTTTGTGTGTGTGTTTTAAAACTTTCGGCGAATTGTTTGCAAAGTGTTCGTTCAATTTGCTATTTTCCCGCTGAGTGAGTTGAGTGAGTGCGAACGAGGTGCTTTCGATTTGCAATGAAGAACTGTAAAAAGAAGCGGCGTTGTTTTTTATGGTTGTGTGTGTGTGCTTGAAAGTTGTAAAAGTTTGCGGTGGAACTCAATCAGGTGTTGCAAAATTTTGTTTTTTTTTCTCGCCTATATACTCTTCGAATATCAATCAAAGCTGATAGTTTGGTAGTAAGTTTAAAATCGATTGAAATCTTTTTTCCATGCTGCTGATAATAAAAAGTACAAAAAAGTTGAGAACACGAAGAAGGAGATCATCTTTTGTTAAAGTCGTTTTTGAGATTTTTTTTCGAAAATTTATTGCATCAAACAGTAGCAATTCTTGTAACTTTTGCTTGTCATGAAATTTCGACTGCCATTGCTTTTTATTTGTAATCGAAAAGATCCAATTTTTTTAAAACAGACAGATTTTTCATTAATTACAATATTATAAATATGAATACCAAGTTTTTAATATTTTATAAAAAAATTAGTAATAAATAAGAAATAATAAAAAACATTTTCAAAGTGCTTAGGTCATTAGCGTTCTGATTATAACAGTTTGAACAAAACAATAATGGCCTATTTCAAATTATAATATTATTGACTTTGCTTGAAAATAAAAATAAAAACACGCTGGAGGGGATGAAGTGGGAGGCTAAATGTCACAACCAAGTTTTATAAATATATTTTGCTAAACTTTTCAACATTTTTTCCATATTTGTTATTAGCTGCATTGGTTTAAAAATTTAAGGGTTATGTATCACTTTACATACATTTTAAACCCACCTTATATGTACATATTTACTTCCCTAGTGATTTCAGTTTTAAATCTGTGTTTTTAGAAGGTTAGGCAAAGCGCCTAGTGAAGCGGCGAGCATAGCTTCGAAAGAGCATCGATTTGATCAAAGCATTGTCGAGCATCGAGCTTAGCTTCAAACTAAACACAATTCATTCAAAAATTCGCGAAGTTAGGTTTTTATTTAAAAATGGACTTGCTTTTATTAAAAAATTTCTTGTTAAGAATTTTATATTTAATGAAAATAAATTGACATTGATGAAAACAAAAAACCAAAATTGTTTAATTGCACGCTGGCAAAAAGCGATAAAAAAAGATACACTGTTACGCGCTTTAATAAGAAAAGGTCATTACTAAAGCTTGAGTGCAAGTATTTTTGCATTTAAAAGTGATTCGTAAAATGGCAAACTGTTCAGCCCTTCAAATGTAAGGAGACCATTCAAACTGCCTCCAGTGCAGAAAGTTGTATGAACAACAACCACATAAGTTTGGAACAGCGTCAGGCAACAAATTCCTCTTTCTTCATAAATTTTGTATATCGGAAGGGCAAAAATGATCCGCACACATCCTGTCCTTCAACCTAAGTTCTATACTACACGCTTTGGCCTACTGCACCCTCTTTTCCTCCTCTTTCGGCACTTGAAAAAAGGGACCTTTTCCCCCTTCCAATCTTTTTGCAAATAACACATATTTGACCATCCTTTCTGAATCATTTTTATTTTTTTCACTTAGGAAAATCGCACAACCCGCACAACAATATACATTTTATTATTTTCCCAGCTTACAATACACAATTAATTTGTAGGAAAATTGTAAACAAATATAAAAATGTCATCAATACATTGTTTTGACAACAGTTTACGAAACAAATTCAGCCAATCTGAAAACAGATCAATTTGGCATTTACATACTTATGTACCGCGACGAAAAAGAGAACGAATTAGCTTTTCTAAAAATGTCACCTGTATAATTCCGCCATGCTTTTCACTATGCACGTTCGCATTGATAGGTACATGTTTGTTTTCCACGCTTTGCTCGTCGCTATGCTCGCCGCTCCACTATGCGCTTTGCCTTAGAGGTAAGCCCACGTCTTGAGTTTAAAAAGAGTACTTCTCTCCCTTTTTGTGCCAGCTCATCGACAACCATAAATGACAGAAATGTCGTTGCATGCCGGGCCTCTTACTATACTTAAGAAGCATTTCTTAGCACAATTTTTAGAATTCATCCTTTATATTTAAGAAATTTTATTATTTTAGTAGCTTGGCTTTCAAAATAAATAGTGATAGCGTCTTCCTGGCAGGGCAGAAGTAGGGAAGCATCGAGCTGCGTTAAAAACACGCACAAGTTCACTGGAATGCATCTCACTGCCTACTATTTCATTTAGCTTTGAACGATTTGTATATATAACCATCGAGCCTGAGCCTTGGACAATTTTATATTTTTTTATTCGTTCCTCTCGGTGATGATTATGGAAAATTTGTTAACATATTAAAGGTGAAATGTAAGTTTTCGTAGCCAGAGTTTACAGTACCTTTACAGTACCTTTACATGCCCGTACGGGGGGTTTCTTCTCCGCTGGATTTCATTGAGCCGGGCCGCACCACAGCAGCAATTAATTCGCCATAGAGATCCACCAGTGAAAGATTTAACATTACCCCCAGAGATTTGGTTGGTGTGGAAGGCAATGCTCCCTTGAAAAGCTATCGCTTCCACCCGCTCCAAATAAGCTCTGCACAGGGTCCTTCCTAACGGCGGCCAATTGACCATAGAAGCGAATGGACTATTTAAATTTCAATAAAAGAACACTTTAACTAAGAACTTTAAATTGAAATTTAGTAATCATCGAAAGTTATCACCAACAATAGTAAGAGGTTTAAACGAGTAAGTAGCCTCAATCAAATAGCTGCAACTTCTCTCCAGAAACACCGTTCACTTGGCGATGTGCACCCGTATGTTGGCGTACAGCTTGTGGGTCGAGCGACAACCACAGAACAGCATGTAGCAATTTGTTTTGGCGTTGTTGCAGTTGCAAACACGTCAACATCAAGAGATCAACAACACCAACAACGCATTGAATTCCCAGTCAATGGTATTCAATGGGTAAATACGACCGCGCAATAAAGACCGCGCACTGCCCGCACAAATCGGCGCTCGTGGCATGTTGGCAACATGCCGCTGCTGCCTGCCGCATGTAAATTGTCAGAGATTTTTTTCTAAAAAAACCAACAGCAGCAGCTGACACATAGCAGCGCGCCGACGAGCTGCAGCGAGCCATGTGACACTGCGCCATGAATGCGTTGGTGGTCGCGTCGTCTCAAGCATCCAACCGACCTTGAGACGAGCTATCAGCGGCGGTAGTGGGCATCTACTTTATTGCGCACGCGGCAGGCAAGGCAACGGCGCAATACGATGCAACACTTGCGGTCGCGGGCGTCCGCACCATGCCACCGGCATTTAAGGTTGCGACTTGTACGTCGTTGACGTGCAACATGGTTTTGTGGGCGCGCAACATGATCGCCATGTGCCGAGCGATTTCGTGGAGACAAGAGCATTGCAGGCCGCGGCAGACGAGGCTCAGGTAGATTTCATTGATGCCGCGGCACAACTAGTAGGCGACAATTTTGCTGCGGCTGCGGTGCGTGAAGAGGGTGCGCGGGCAATTCCATGGCATGGCAATTCGAGTATCTATATATTTACTTGCATCTAATTTATATTTATTTATTTATAATGTTGCTAATCGCCCTGTTGCAATTGTCTCTTGTCCGCGATCAACGCTTTATCACACATCAATGTCAATATGCAAATACGCGCGTACACACACACACGCATGTACGCTATTCGCTTTTTTGCGCTGATGGAAACATGAGCATTTGCGCATGCGCATGCGCAGCTCGCTGCTGTTGTCACTTTGTGGTTAAGCGCGCGCGCATCGCTACAGTTTACAACACAAATAAATTACTTGCCCTTCCGCGCAACTCTCTACTCGGCGGCGCGTCGCGCCCATCGTGGCATTTCGCAAAGCAGTGCACTGGCAGGCCAGAAAGAAACAAGCGGCGAAATGCGATATTTCACACGATTTATGGTTACAACATTGTAAACAACGCGTACAGCAATAGCAACAACCAACACTTGTGCGACTGCTGTCCAAGTACCGAAGTATAGCCGAATAGGTAACGATGACAATGGCAAGAACAAAACAACGACTGCTTGTACGAGTACTTAAATGCGCGTGTTGTTGCTTTTGCCTTTGTTCGGGCTACTCTGTCAGCAGCTGTTCTAGCTGGCGGTTGTTTGCTGTTGTTGTTGCCAAAGCGCAGGGTGTTGACTGTCATCAACGCTTTCCGACAACATTTCAGATTGACGGGCCCCGCATTGCTATGCCGCCGCTGAGCGCAATACTTAGTAGCAAAGCAACGTCGCGACGTCAGCAGCTCCCACAGGTGTCAGGCGACGATGTTTCTGCAGCCGAAATATTGCAACCACCTTCATCTTATTTATTTACAACGGTCAGCCGGTTGGCGAAGCGAGGCAGCTGTCGTACTCGGGATTTGTCGGCGTTTCATTATAGTCACTTCGGATGTGTTAAGGCGATTATTTGGTGTCTCTGTGGACGATTGCAGATAATAGTGCTTTTAAAATGTATTTTTTTTTGTACTTTTTACTTGCGACTCATTTGCGAAGATCGCGGTTGGTGAGGTCAATAGGAATTTTTGCGCATTTGGCGCGTTCAATGTGGTACCAAAAAAAAATGCTTAAAATAATTGTAATCTGAATGCGAATAGTAAGATGGAGAAGGACCCAAGTCAATAAATATAATAATTATCAATAAATATGCCGATGGACAAAAATATCGCAATCGATTAAGTTATATCAACAATTACAACTAATCTAACGATATTATTTACGAATGCGGTAATTAAGAATAATTTCGCTATAGTAAAAGTAATCGATAATTTCAATTACGTCGATCAATTGCTTGAATCGTTCGTATAAAAATGGTAAAGAAAAGTCAAGCGGGTTTATGCAAACAAAAAAAGATGTTTTCAATAGAGAAGATTTGGAAAGCGATGATGGTAATTATTTCGACAAATACATCAATATTAACTGCGAAAACAATAACGATAACTGTATCGATCATATTAAGTTATCGATTACTATTTCAACAATGATGCTATAGATTGCTACTTCGGTAAAGAGTAACATTTCGATAACAGTAACGTAAAAGATAATTGTGTAAGTGCACATAAATATATCGATATTGTCTATACTTATTAATGATTGCCAGAGTTTATTGCAAACCACTCGATATCGATAACAATGCCGTTACGTTATCGATTTTAATAATTGCCTTCAACTAGAAAAAGAAAGAAGATACGATTCGTGCACTATGTTGAATTTCTTTTATGTCGCTTAAACTTTCTCTCATCAATAAAATTAGAAAGTGTATTAATAATTAAAATTCTTTCGCTTAACATATTTATAGTTTGGAATTCATATCACAATATTGCATTTTAATTCTTTATATATAAAATTCACTTAAAATTGTGTACTAATAATTATGTGAGAACTATTTTCAAAACCGCCTTTGCATTTAAATTTTTAAAAATATTCTTCTTTAGTTACCCATACGTTTGTAGTGTCGATTTATTTTAATAAAAAAAAATTATTCCACTTAATTATTAGCAATTTCATTCAGATCGAGGCCAGATTTCTTTTTCTCTTAACTGGGGAAAATTATCTTTGTTCGAAAAATAACGTTGTTCAAAGGGGTTAAAGCTACAACAAACAATTTGTCGATATTTTCAATATAATTTCCGAAAAAAACAAAAAAATATTAAATATTTTTTCTTACATATTGCGAAAACAAATCACACTTCTTTTTTCAAAAAATAATAAATTCATTTACAAAATTTTGAGGGTAGGTGACAACCCTGCCGATAATTTCAATATAATTTCTGAAAAAAAAAAAAATAATTAAATATTTTTTTTTTACATATTGCGAAATACAAATCACACTTCTGTTTTTTTTTTCAAAAATAATAAGTTAATTTTAAAAATTTTAAGGGTAGGTGACAACCCTGCCGATATTTTCAATATAATAAAATAAAATAAAAATAATTAAATATTTTTTTTTTACATATTGCGAAATACAAATCACACTTCTTTGTTTTCAAAAAATAATAAATTCATTTTAAAAATTTTAAAGGTAGGTGACAACCCTGCCGATATTTTCAATATAATTTCCGAAATTTAAAAAAAAAATTAATTAAATATTTTTTTTTACATATTGCGAAATACAAATCACACTTCTTTTTTTTTCAAAACATAATAAATTCATTTTTAAAATTTTAAGGGTAGGTGACAACCCTGCCTGAGAATATTTTTATCATTAAAATTGCTTAAAATACATTTCAGTTGGTTAATACTATACTGTGAAATTTCGTTTCATTTGTAAATTTTTGTTTAAATAGGTTGGCAACACTGTACGAACCTTTCCAGCGACAACGCCTAGGCAGATAAGGTTAAAGTGTGAGACATTGCGCACTCTTAGGTTCATACAAAATTTTATCACAGAACAAAGTTCTTAGAGATTTTTATCGAAAGCGCAAAAATATGATTAACTCAATACTTGTTTGATATTTTATTTATGCTATTTCTAGCAACATTTCCTGGTGGCTTTATGCGTTCTTTGACATCATTAGTATGTAAGCATACATGCGACTGCAAGTGTATGGGTTTTGTGGTTTTGTGTAGGTGCATTTGACGGCGTGTTGGCGTTGTTGGCGATGAACGGTGATGGAACTCACACGCAAATACAAATGTGTGACCTGCCTTAATGCATCACCCTGTATGTGTGCGTGCGCGCGTTGATGTTCCGCCATGTGTGTGGCTTGGAGCTAATTCCCCAGTGATAACTAATGAGACCACACACATTGCCTTTGTTTAGCCACTGGCTATTACCGCTACTGTTGCTGTTGCTGCTGCTGTTGCTGTTGTTATTGCTATTGTTGTTGTTGCTATTTGTTTTTTGTCGCCGCAACATTAACTTTTTGTATGCGCAGTTGTTAGTGTTGCAACAACATGGCTTTACTATTGTTTTTATTGTTCTGCCTGCCGCATTGGTTGCCATTCGCAGTTGGCAGTGTGGCGATTGCAATTGCCGCTGTTGCTGTGGCTGTAGCCTTTCATGTTGACATTGTAGCCATCACATTTGTGTCTTCGTACTTAAGTAGTAGAAGTATGTGATTTTAAAAGCCAACATACACACACACACACACAAACACACGCATACTTTCGAATATGCTTATCTATTTATCTTTGCATTTGTTTGCGCATTTGTGCAGTTAAAGAAAAAAGTGGACACCTATTTGGGCTGTGACTTTGCGCAAGTTAGTTGGCGACCTCCTCCAGCGCACTGGTGCTGCTGTGATGCCTCAAATCCCGCTTCCCGCCTCCCCCCGTCCCCGAGCGAATCCAGCGTTCGCCAACATATGGCGATCGCGCTGCGTCTATTTACCTTTTGTGCCACAACTCACACAGCGTTCTGCTCCTATTTGCAGTGCGCGAGCGCGTCGTTGATGTTTATAACTAGCAGGCTATTGGTGAGTACATTGTTGTTGTTGTTGTTGTTGTTGCTGCCTTCACCGCCATCGCCGCCACCATGTTTGATTACGTGTAATTTTTGCATAATTGTACAGCGCGATTTTATGCTACGCTTTTCGCTGTTGTTGTTCTCGTTGCCACTGCTGCACCACTGCAATTGCGGCAATTGCTGCAATATTGTTGCTATGTGTTTTTTATTACTGCTACACTTTCTTAAGCTGCGCTACTAAGCAACCGAATTTGAAGCGCGGCTAGTCTTTTGCCGCCCGTTTAATGGCGACCAACAGCGAAATGGCTTTAAGTGACCAACCAGTGCGCCAATTGTCAATTTAGTAATTTCAAACGAAGTCGCGTATTTGAGCCGCACGTGCCGCACTTGCAATGGCAGCAACAGACGGACGGACATTCGTACATTCGTACATACTTAAGCGAGTGACAATAATCGCCAACAACAACAACAGCAGCAGCACTAATAGCATTTATCGGTTATTTACTGTTCACTTGGCTGGCTGCTTGAGTTGAGATTGTGGAATTTGCTGTACCTTTTTTTCTTCTTTCTCTTTATTTCTTTGTGTTTGTGTGTGTCTGTGTGTGTGTGTGTGTGTGTGCTAGCTACTAACTACTTGACTATTTAGCCGTTTTAATGTTTTTCTTTCGTTGTGCTTTTGTGACAAGTTAATGAAACGAAATAAATGAATTGTTGTGGCCAGCTGTTGTTCTGCGGCGTCGAGAAGCGCTCGATGCAGACGCGTGCGCCTGTGTTGGTGCCTTCTAAATACGGCCTGGTTGGAGCCTCATTAGCGAGTGTAACATACTTTCCTGGAGAGATGTCACAGCATTCCAGTGTTGTGTTGGCATCGCATTTATATGGTCGGATTTTATTGTTTAGCTGCACAGTTTTACTTTTGCAGTTACAGATTCAAGCGATCCTTTTGTGGCCTCGTTGATTAGTTAGTAAATTGATTTGATGTTTGTGTTGTTTTTTTGTTTTTTTGTTTGTCTAGAAAGAGGCTAAAGGTAGCGTAACCCCTTTACATGAACAAACCACTTGAATGAATTTCAAAATAATTTCAAAAAAAATGTTGACCTATAAGACATTTGAATGTGATTAAATGAAAGTTAGAGAGCATTTTTTGGAAATTATTACGATTTTTATTTTGTTTACAGATTAGTATTGTCGATAGTTCAATTAAAAAATGCATTTTCTACAGCGCTTGCTTTGGCGGTTATGAGAAGAGTATTCAATTCGGATTTCGAAATTTGAGTTTTAATGATTTGGTTAATTTTGGTGATAATAATAATATTCCCAAGGGTTTTTGCCTCCATACACGCCCGACCGAGCGATTTTGTGTCATTTTTAAAATCTTATAATTATCAACATTGAGTTTGAGAATGTTTTCAAAAGTATTTCTGTTCTCGTTATCAAAATACACTGCGTTTAACACTTAAAGCACAATCAAGTATTGACACGTTTGCACAATTGCGATAAATTTAAAATATTTTTCAGTTCAATTACAGTTCATTGTCTAACAAAAACTATGAACAACAATTTTTTTATTTTTATCTAAATATTACGTAATAAATATGAAAAATTTCATAAAAATTTCAAGCTTAAAAAAAAAAAATTTTTTTTTCAAATACTTAGTTTTGTAGTATGTTAAATTTAACTATCAAAAAGTGGCCTTTTACTTTTTATCCCTATAACGCGAATACGCGAATTATTTTTATGAGAAAAATTGCAAGGAGCGTTAATAAAAAATTGCCAAATATCAACGATAATTTTTTGGAATTCGAAATCTGCATTTTATTGCACTAAAATTTCATGAAATATTTTTTTTTTCAAAAGTTCGAATTTAAAAACGTACGAAAAATTAAAATTTGCTTGTGATCTAATTAAAAATATAACGGTGTTTACCGAAATTGCAAAATATGTGAAACATTCGTAACTTTGGAAGTAAATTAAATTAAAACATTCATTTAGAAAAATGTGTGTGGCACCACCCAATAATGCATTATATGTATGCGAGGTATATCTACAAAACCATCGACGTGTCGGAGATTTTGGAAAAAAAAATAAAAATTAAAAAGATACACAAGATAATAATGAAATATATGAAAAAAACTCACATTCCTCCAAATTTAGGCTTTCCCTCATTTTTTATATAAACATATTAAAATGTGCAAATAAAAATGAGAAGAAAAACAATTTATCAATGTTTTTCTAATCGAAATAAGTAATTTCAAAGGTTTTTTTAAGCAAAAACTTAGATTATTTACAATTCGATTATTTTAATCGAAAAAATAAACTTAAATTATAATTATTACTTTTTGAAATTTTTATTTTTAATTTTGCAAAGAATCTAAATTCAAAAATAATTTTACTGCTAATTAAAAGAAAAAAAAGAATATTAAATTTATGTTTTGAACAGTTTTTATAATTTAATAATAGTTATGGTTTCTGTTAAGCCAACGTTTTCGCTAAGTCATAGTTAGTTTATTGATAAGCTAGTTAAAATCAAGTAAAATGTTTAGTAAAATTTATTCGACGCCACTCTCAGACATGAAATTTAAACAAAAAAAAGCGATTTTTAATTAATAATTCCCATTCACGCTGTTGACGAAACGTGAGCGACTTCTTCAGTTACTGCAAAATTGCAAAAAAAAAAATCCACTTTACACACACACACATTAATGTTTCTCCCAAATTTGTTCGTCTGCGCTAATTTCTCTATCTCCTTTTGAAAATCTAAAAAAGTTTTTACGACGCATTAACTTCCAAATTTTATTGCTCATAATTTCGCCAATTACACTCCACTGTACTTTGGCAAGGAATTGAGCTACAAAAACCCCACTATGCGCCAGCGTGTTTGGCACTAAGCGTTGCATAGTTGCTAGTTGATAATCAAGAAGGAAATAGCAATAAACTCTGGCTCCATCAACATCACGTGTCATTTAGTGACGCCTAATTAAGCGATTGTGTTTCAATTTGATTTTAATATCGATGAACTCTCATGTAGCGGTCCATCGGTAGCCGCAACTAGCTCGAAACGTAAACGAGGTGCTTGCGATGACCAAAAGCAGCAAAATTATGATCACATCATCTTCCTGGCTACTGCACTTAAATAATTAATAATAAAAAAAAAAAGCACAAACATATGTGCACACCTTCACACAACCAAAAGAGGCGACACCTCTTCACTGTTTGCCTTTCATACATTTTGCTTCATTAGCTTGCGTTATCTTTTACTCATCCTGTTTCGCGCCGACGACTAATTAAAAGCGTGACAACCTTAGTAAATATTGCCAAGTGTTCTTGGCAGCAACAGCAGTAGCAACAGCAGCAACAATGGCAGTGGCATTGGCGGGGCTAATAATAATAATAATCAGCATTATGTGTGCGATATGAGCAATGAAGTCATTAAAAACTTACCACGCTGATATTTAGTTACAGTTGTTCGGCCTTTCGAGCAAACGAAAGACTTAAATGGCGAACCTGCACTTCATGACGCGGCAGAACTGTTATACTGTGCTACTGCGCTGCAGCATCCAATTTGAATCGATTCCAATTGGCATTTTATTGTGCGGCCACAATGATTTCCAATTGCCAATTGCCAATTGAATGCTGGCCGAAGACGGCGGCACGTCCACTTCCTATTGACATTTCAATGCGCCACTCAGCATCCATCTGACAAGCAGCATTGCCACATTTCATACGCACGTGTATGTGTGTGCGCGTGTGTATTTAGCAAACAAGTGAGTGAGTTAGCGCGCTTTTCACTGTCGACAGACGCTTTGCTGTGTCACTGATCGCATTAGAAAATTTCAATTTCACACTTTTGCCACAGCTAACGAAAATCACTGGATGCACTCCCAACAACAACAATACGAACAACGTAGCAAGAGCAGAGGAACATGCGAGTGGCATAAAGACCACGAAGGCAAGAAATCTCAGCGCTTGGCACGTTCCATGCTGACACGCTGATGGACATTTGAATAGCTGCTGGTTGCCTAGCGGCTGCTGCCAGCATCACTTAATTTCACTTCAAGGTGCTCTTGTGTATGGGAAAATTGTGTGAGTGGCAATTCAAAGTGTTTGCGGTTGTTGCGGAAATGCGTTGCATATTCCAAGTCAGGTTTTTGCATATTATAAGATTTTTACATACACACTCACAATCACGCCCATTACACGTCGTAAATCGTTCAATTTATCGCACCTTCATTCATAAGTTAGCTGCCTGAATTTATATAATTCACTTATGTTAAATGTTGATTGTGAGTGTGCGTGAAATTTTTATGTGCGACAGAAAACATTTGTCGATGCTTGATTATGTCAGTGGAAAGTGTTGCCGATGACAATACAAATGTAGCTGATTTTTTAAGTGACATCTGTGATTTGGTTACAGCGGCAATATTTACATCAAAATGTCGGAAGCAAAATAAGAAAAAGTCTTGAATTGAAAGACAAGAAGGGAACCTGGAAAGAAAAACAGTGAAAAAGAATATTGAGATGAACCCATAATCGACATTTTTATAATTGTTTGCGTGAAGTATAAAAAGCAGGAAATTAACAACTTTATTTAGTGGCATTGCATTTTGTTTGTTTTACTTTTATGGTGACTTGGACATGGACCGAGTTTTCAAATAGAAACTTCTCTTGATCTATTTCTTAATCATTCCATAATCCTGAGCCATAATTCATGTTCACGATCAACTGAATATAACATCATATGAAAGAATATAACACGCCATAACGCTGTATATCGAAATTTAAAACCGATGAAATAACAATCAAAAAAATTAAATTAATTTATTATTTGCTTGTTGAAGTAAATGAAGAAGAGATATAGTGTGAATTGAGATCAGATGAAATGTGTTAAGGTGAGGTAAGGTGAAGTGAGTTGAGTTGAGTGGTCTTTAGATTTTGGCGGTTAGTAAAAATGTAGGGTGCTTGAGTGTGGTGAATTCAGGTGTCGTGAGTTTCGATATGATAAGTTAATATGTAGTGACTTAGGACTTGCGAGTGTTTATATCTGTTAAGTTTAGGTGTGGTGAGTTGAGTTATGATGGGTTTAAGTATGGTGAGTTTAGATATGGTGCCTTAAGACATGGTGGGCTTAAGTATTACTGGTTCAGGTTTGGCTAAATAAGTTAGGGGAGTTCAAGTGTGCTGAATATAGGTGTGGTATGAATTAAAATAACTTAACATAACATAAAATTACATATTGTTCAAAATATAAGTGCAGGCGTGGTGTGCTTAGGTGTGGCGAAATTCACCATGGTGAGCTAGTTTTGATAAGTTTAAGTGTGATTAGTTTCGCTATGGTGAGCAGCAGACGCTCATATTGAAGCCTTCGTTCGGCACGATTTCCGGCATATTCACCCCCTTGTTGTTAAAACCAACAAAAACTATATTTTCAACATATTTTCAACATATACAATTCTTTGCTTATCGCCTCTTTTAAAGGATTTTACGGGCATTTGGCTTTAAGTTATTTAATTTAGGAGTAACATATATTTAAACAAAAAACAAATAATCATTTCTCGGAAAAAGTTTATTTCATAATTTATTTTTAAATCTTAATTTTCAATTTAGTTCAGTTTAAAATATAAACCACTTAATTATTACTTTAAAAGCTTTTACAAACTTCGCAAACTTATGCAAACTTCAAAAAATAGTCATTAGAATTTGAAATTTTTTATACACAATTTTAAAAAAAATTCCGAGTTTGAATTTTTGTAGCCTATAAATTTAATTTTAATATGATAATGGTCGATAATTTTTAGCTTAGAGAATTATTTTTATTAATACTTTGAATTTATGCCAAAGTTTAAATGAAAGATTTAATTATATGTTCTTTAATTATGTCTAAAGAGAAAAGCAACTTAAGGAATGTGAAATTAAGCGCTGAAATCATTGGTGAAAGACATATTTTTTTCTAAATTAACGTTAATAAAAAAGGTAATGTTTAAGAGGTTGTCTCGTATTGCACGCTTTTTCTTATCAAATCATCACATAATCTGCTTATATCATCTGGTTTCCGTATCTTTATGCTGCTATAATTACCGTACATACTTACATATATTGCATTGGAATTTTTCTTATTTAGATATCACGTCATTTGTGTCACATTTTTTTGTAAAAAAGCTTCTGAGAGAAACGAAAGCGATATTAAAAAAAGTATAAAAACATAAACACGTAAAATATTCAAGTATGTACATTGTATTTAATAATTATAGCACAAATACCTACAACGTTTGAACAATTAATTTTTAAAATTTTTGTTAGTTGAAAATTTTGACGAATTTTTGTTAAATTATTAGTTATTTAGATACGTAACGAACTGCATTTAAAGATAAAATCAATTTAATGTATCTAATTCAAAATAAAAACGTATTACTTTCAAATATTTTCGATTCTTTGTGAGTATGCAGTTTTGTAGCTCGTACAATTTACCTTTAAAAATCATATAACGCAAGCTCGAGATTTTTTAAATAGCGTCAAAATATTTTTTTCAAAAATCGAAGCCAAATTTTAGGCGCTTGAAATCTACATTTTAATATACTAGAATTAAATAAGCTACAAAACTGAATACCAAAAACAATTAAACATTTTTTTAATTTTCAAGTTTTTATGAAATTTCGTTAAATTAATTAAAAAAATAGGTTCTTTTTGGTTTTTGTTAAAAAGTAAACTGTAATTTAATTAAAAAATAATTTAAATTATTTAGAAAATAAATGTTTTGTTCAAATGTGTTAAAATGTGGTTGTGCTATACTTGTTGAACGTAGTTATATTACTCTAAGAAATAAAAGGAAAGAATATTGAATTGCATTTTTTAAGTTGTATTGCCGTGTTTGGTGTGCTGTCTTACCAGCTCAAATATTTACGTGCTAGAATTTTTGTTACTCGTTATTAAGTAGCTCCTTATTTCTGTGCATTCAATTAATAAGGTTAGCAATCAAAAGTCTACAATTAATTTTAATTTCTACTCATGTTTGCTCAACGATATATAAAAATCTTATATTTTGGCTTTCGGCAAAAACCCAGCGCGTCCAAATAATTTGCATAAAAGTAATCAAAATAATTAGGTAGCCCGCCGCGAAGCCCTTCTCCAACGAAACTACCACACAGCGTATGTTTAACTTATAGTAAAAAGCGCATATCCTGGTGAGCTGTTCATTTTGCATGAAAAAGTCTCGGATACACAAATAAATAGATTGAAAAAAAAAATGAATTGCTTATGAGTAAATATTGCTAAAGTTTCCACTTAACTATCGGTTGCTACTGTGCATTTAAATATTAATTTCCATATGAATGCGCAATAATTTTTTGTCTTAGCTTCCGCAGCTGAAGAAAAGACGACCCCGGCCAAGGCATTCGTATCGGCGTTGGCATCATCGCCAGCAAGCCAAAGCGAAGCAAAGTAAAGCGCAACGAAAGCCGGATGTGAACACTTTTTTGCCGCCGCCATTTCCACATGAAAGGGTTGTCAAGCCAAAGGTGTTAAATAACATAATTACGGCTAGTGCGAAAAAGGTAAGCGATACAAGCGACGCTCCTTTGCTGCATGTGTGTGCAGTCGTGTGCACAAAATGCTAGAGCAGTGCCAAAAAGATGGCATGAAAAAATGCGCATGAAATCAGATACGAAAATTTGATTGAATATTATAGGCGCGCACCCCCACAACAGCGGTAAAAAAAATTAAAATTACAAAAAAGTAGATTGTAAGAGTCTTTTAGATCTTTCTCTTTTAATATTTTATTTTTTTGTTTGCTCTTCATGGCCTGCCTGCTGCGCTGGTAATTGCTTGAAAAAGGCGCCAACTTCATAGGATTCCCTCAGCCGCTGCAATCGGCAATGACACGTGCTACCATGCATTTGCGCTTGCGCCGCCGCCGCCGCTCCTGCTAAATGCAGCGCAGGCACAGAAATTTAAGGCGCATGAGCGCATCACCTGAAGCAAAAGTCCTCTTTGTGATTGTGGACGAAAGTGATTTGCTTAAGCTGGCAGTGCAGTTTCTTCGTTCGCTGCATCAGCTGTTTTTTCATCGCTTGTTTTGTCCTCAAAGCAATCGGGCCTCGTCGTCGCCCTTCAGCTCCTTCCCCTAAGATAACTGCAATGTGCGTTTCCACTGTGATTTTGGTTTTTTCTAAATTTTTTTCTCATCCGCCTATGGCTTTTATGTTGGTGTTGTTGGGAATTGCGCGCGCGCTCGTTCCATTGCATTATTATCGGCCCGGTGCGTTCAACGAATTTTTGTTTGTTACTTTTCTTAATGCATGCCCGGTTGTCTTCCTTTGCCTCTTAAACGGCCTTTTTTGTTGTTGTGATTTTTGCTACTGTAGTCGAAAGCAACTGCTGTGTATTTTTTGGTTTATACAATATTTTTCTAGTTGTTTGTATAGCTGTGGAACAATGTGAGTAGAGGTGTTTCCTGCAAGAATTGTTTAACTAGCTGCGTGTGTGTGTTTGACTTGGTAGCGCCACGGATGCACAAATTTAATGATTCGGTGCAATGTCCTCGCTCCTCTGTTTGTGACACCCACACTTTTGCATTTATTTTCATATGTATGTAAACCATACTGTCAATTCTCATTCGCTTCGCCATGTTAACATGACTCCGTAATTAATTTAAGCGGTTATGTGCCACAGTGAATTTGGTCTGGTCTACGTTAAGACAGATGCAGCATTATATTGAGAATCTAGCATTACAATTTATTAGCCGGCAGTTTTTGTTGGCATTCCTTTTGTTAAAAAAAGCAAGAAATTTTAAATCTTCGAAGAGATACCCCACTTCTTTAACTACATCTTCATGAATCTCAAAATTCTTAAAAATACTCTGTATCCTCTCTATGTATGTATGTATTTACTATCAATACATGCCATTGCCCCAAACAAATATTTTTTCAAGAATATATAAACGGAAAGTTCACAGCGATCATTCGAAAAATAATTGGCGAATATATTTTCGAACGATTAATACACTTTTATTCTGCAAGACCGTTCGACTACTTATTTATCAAATTTCTAGCATAATTAGAAAAAAATAAACATCAACAAAGAGATGAGTTAACTTTTTTTCTTATAGACAATTTATTATTATTTTTATTTTCTAGGATGATCACTGAATATTCATTTTGACGATCGTCTACAAGACTTTTGAAAAGCACTTTATAAAGTATACACATTTTTGCAAATGATTTCTCTTCCGTGTTTAGAAAAAAATTCTGTGTGCTATTAAACAATATCATAGGTAGAAGTAAAAGAAGATTCTTCCGCGATCAAAAATGTCTGCTGGATTAGTATAAATAAGCAAACAAATCCAAAACCAGCGAGCTCGAATAAAAGTGAAATAAAACTAGCAAAAACATAACTCTATTCGACTCAACTAAAAACATGTTTCATGTCACCGTACGTTTGTCCACTTCTGGTACTTCTTTTCTCCGTTCCTGCTTATATACCCACGCTGTCACTCCGAAAATCTAGACTCATCGCACCTTCTAAGTGCCCAAATTTTTTATTATATTTATCTTTGTCTTGATCCTGCAATGCCAAAATATTTGAACAGTGATTTCTCTTCCTATGCCAAGAGCCGGATTTTGTATGGTGAAAGTCGTATATTTCTTTTATAAAAAATTGTATACCTCTTTTATTATTTTCAAGTATAAATTCAGTAAATTTTATTTTAGGAATAAATATTCCGTCTCTAAAAATATGCACTTTTAAATTGGTAGTTTTCTATAAAATACTTTTTGTTCGAAATGAAAAACAATGATAAAATGGCCGCCTTGGTATGGCTTATTTCTTTATAATTTCTTCATAGCTCCAAAGGATCCCGGCATCTGACGTCATTCATTTGTAGAGATAGTAAAAAAAGAGCAATTCATAATTTCTTTCCATATAAAAACCCAGCATTGATGACATTCAGAATACTTTAAAATAAAATAAGTAATATATATTAAATTTTCTTTAACCACTTATGTATATGTAAGTATGTTTGCTATAGGACAAAAATACAAAACTTGTTCAGGCTTTATTTTGTTGACAGCCGGGGGTCGGTTGCACGCCGAGCTAAGACTTCACTGTGAGAGCTATTATTGGGTTCCATTTTTTTAGCCACCTTAATTATAATTAATCCCAACGCATGACGAACAGCTTTTTTTTTTTAATGTCGAGTCCCGAAAGGCATCAGTTTATTGAAATGAAAAGGTCAAAAATATTTTTATACACGAAATGGATTGTTAAAATTAACTTCGGCCAAAAGTAGCGGCAGACTAGAAATCGACCCCGTCAGTAATTTAACCATTAATATTACCACTTACATTTCTCTACACACAACTGGCAAGTGTAAGCAGATTTGTATGCTTTAAACTAATAGTATAAGGAGTAAGATTTTATTGAAAATCTCAGCTGAAATTCCGTAACGTAATAGTTCGGCTTCCAAATGCTACATAGATCTGTATTCCAAAATTGGTTGGACTAATGATGTGAAGAAGATTTTAGTAATATATTGGTCGATTGTTTGCTTAGACCGACGCTGTAGAGCTTTGGCTTTATTCACTGTAGCATTAACATTAAGATTAAAATTGAGTTTCGGTTTGATGGTGAGTCCCAGATCGAAGAAAATTATGGAAACACCTGCTTCAGATTGAAGTGATTAATTCATTAAGAAGCAGATTGAACCAAACTTCCCTGCCATTGAAAGCCCTCAAAGTCTTCTCAGTCTTGATCAAAATCGTACATTTTTCTATGCCATAAAAAAGAACGAGACTTTTGTTGGTGCGAAGCTTATATTTAATAATACTAATAAAAAGATTTCTGGTTCAAAGAACTTCAACGAGGCTCATAGACCCATTACAAAGAAAAAAATGTCGTACTAAACATTGAAAGTAATACAACGTTCTCTAACAATTTTACGCGTTGTTTGAAAAAACTAAAAAGTGGTTTATAATTTCCCTCTGAATATCTAGTAAAATAATAATAATAATAAATTGGCGCTTACACTCAGTGTTTCGCCGAGCTTCTCCTTCCATTTGTAGTGTGCGTCTTTTATATTCTACCACAAATGGAGGGACCTACTGCTTTGTGCCGACTCCGAACGGCAGATGTATTTAATGAGAAGCTTTTTTATGGCAGAAATACCCCCGGAGGTTTGCCATTGCCTGCCGAGGTGTGACCGCTATTAGAAACATTTTTTTCTATGACTAAGATTTTACTTGGCGAGCCTGAGATTAGAACGTCGAACCCAACGGCATATCGAGTAATAGCACGCACCGCTACCAACTCGACCACAGCGACCACAATCTCTATGTAGTAAAACCATGCCTTTAAATAACAAGATTTTAATATTGAAAAAAAAAATCCTTAAACTTCTTCCACTCACCACCAATTTACAGCACGGAAACTAAAAGTGTTGAAATGTTGAAAGTTTTAATAATTTCATGTGCTGTTAGAATTACTTGTTTGATAGTTATTCACGGGACTTTGAGATGAACACAGTTAATTATTATTTTCCATTTTTTTTTAAGTTATTTGTGAAGCTGTGAACTAACAATTTTGGTACGACGGCTGTGCAATGAAGAGGATTTTCCCTCCAAATGACGCAATCTTATTCAAAAAAATAATAATTTTTTTTTTTAAATAATATAATCTTTTTATAGTGCAAAGCTTTGAAAACTAGTATTAAAGCGTTCCTTTTTAGATTTATCGTCATTGTTCAATTGTGTATTCCCTCAACCAAGCCAAGACAACAAAGTATTTGGGATCTCCACTTTTGTTACCCTTCTTCACAATTAATCAAAACCTTTGCGTATATCCTGCGCAATTGCGGGACGACGCACTTTTTATTTTTTAAATAATAAATGTTTCTTTTTTATGTCCGACATAAATACTTAAGATATCCGATCAACCCAACCACCCATTCCCATCCCATTCAGAGCATGCGTAGAGCCTTTTGTATGCCAATTTCAAAAGGATCAACAACCAGTTTTGCTTGACACGCCACGCATGCGCATTTGTTACGCTTCAGAAATAATTCTCAAAAGAATATAAATTCTTGCTACTCAAATACTCGTAGAACTTAACGAAAAGAGTATACCTTAAATCACTACTTGAAGGAGGGTTGTTGCGAGAGGGCGAGACGTTGGTTACCCCAACACAAACACCAGTTTTGATTGCTACGCGTACCACCCCAGCTGTTGAGCAAAGAAGCAAATCAAATTTCGAGATGGGACAGTGCTTGGAAACGTCGTTATTTTGGTGAAAAAAAAACTTTTTGGTTACCTGGTCACTGGAATGGGGTGGCTGGCAAACGAAATGGGCGCCTGCGTACTCTACGATCGCCCTCACAGCTGTTACTTGTGCATACACATTGAGCGAGAATGTTAATTTTGTCTAGTTGAGAAGCCTTGAGAATCCCTTTTTGTACAAAAGAAGTTGAAATCTGCGTAATGTAAGGAACAACGCACAGCTGCGCGCTTCAATGTCTCGTAGTGGGCATTGAAAATTCGGGCCGTAAATTCGCTTTGTGTTTAATTATTTGAAGCTCGAGGTAAGCCATTTTGCAGTTATCAAGCGAGTTACTTAAAAGGCCCACCATTGGTGATTGCATTGTGTATGCACACATGTACAAGTATGCATACGCAGCCACAAATGTTATACAAAGAGATTGTGGCAGACATAAAATAAACACGACATTTTGATGTGTGTATCTGGCATAAATATTTTCAAAATTCGCTTTTAATTGAAACACACCCCGCGGTAATAAGAAAATTGCGCACCAGCGCAGGCTTACGTTCACATTTACTTGGGCGTTTTTTTTTTGTTTTTGTCGTTTCGTATTCTTCAAAATAACTATCATCAGCGTTGTACGGCAGCGCAAAATGAAAGATTGAGGAATATATGTCCGATTGCCTTTGTTCCGTTTTAATCCATTTGCCACGTTTGAACATTCCGTTTTATCGTGTTGCTTCACAAATCACAGAGACATAAATTTTTTGTGTGTGCGCACACATTCTTCAAACATACATGCAGACATTAAATTAAAGTAGAAAAACAAAAAAAAACATACTCGTGCAATGGAATTTATAGCGACGGCGCGGTCAGTTCACCCGCAACAGGCGTGGTATTCGCAGCATTGGACTCGCTAGAAGACACCGTACAAAATGAAATTGAATTTGTTGCAAAAAATATTCGCAAAGGCATGACTTTGTGAAATCAGTCGAAATGAAAAAAAATAAGCTGCTACCCCGAACGCGTGTGTTCTGGAAGTCCGTGACAATCCTGCTACATTCTTATCTTCTCAAGTTAGAGTATCAAATTTATACTTTGCGTATTTTCGGGGAGTTTTACGAGAGTATTTTTTTAAAGAGGCCGTCGATTGATTTTTCATCTCTCTTGCAATATCGCTGATAGAGTTCATGATTTACACTTGGTCACCCTTTAATGGTTAGAAACTCAGTGTTTAAAGATTCATACTTCCTATATTTCAAATGTTCTATATGTTCACATTCATTCTTATTATTTCAAACATAGCGTAGCAACCATTCTAAACATACTTCGTGGTGAATTTAAAAGAAGCCTGTTAACCTAAAGTAGGCAATACAATGTCAGATAGGAATTAATCAATTGGGAGCCTGAGGTCCGAGATATGTATTTAGTAAAATGGATATGTTGATTCGTTTGTCTGATTTTCCGGATACAAATATAACTGTAAAAAAAATCACTTCACAAAAATACGCTTGAGTCACAGTTGCTCATGAAACGTGAAAACATCTAAGCCAGACTCAGCAAAGAATAAGACTATTCCTTTACCTACATATGCACATAAAAAGTTAGTTCGAAATTAAGCATTAATTTGGATTTATTTTATTAATTTTAGGGGAAAAATTTAACGATGTTTCCAAAACCTTTTTTGGAAGAGTTCAGAATTATTTTAAGTCTATTTGAGACTAGGAACATGCAAAAATAAAATTGTTCTGAAGCTATTCTGAAAAGCTCGCGAGCTAGTCATGAAATGGTACTAAAAAATGCAGCTCTCAGTTATTTCATAAATTCTTTGTGTGCAAAATCAGTTCTGTTGGGTTAACACAGAAATGAGCCACATCTCGTCGACCACACAGTACGGATTTGCACAAAACACAATTTATACTAGGCGAATAAGATCAGTAAAATTAAGAACATTCCAGTGGGTTGGCCACAAAAGTGTGAACTATTAGTTTTGACTAGAATTAACACGAAAATCAAACATAACACTGAGCGGCAGTTGGTGCGCCATCTATATGTGAACACTGAGAGAACACCAGCGAGAACATGAGCCTGGCCTGTTTTGCCTATAACTTATGAATATTAATAGAAATACACACACATGACACAAGGTTCTTAGAAGGCAACTAAGACTCGGCTAAGACTTTTTGTAATACATAGTCTATCTGCACAAAATAGGGCGACAATTATAAAGGCAATTAATTTAATTTTTGTTGAACGAAAATTGAAAACTTATTTATTTTTTTATAACTGAATTTAATGCATTTTTTATTTAAAATTAATGGCAATGAAATTTTTAAAATATTTATTATTTCTCGCGCTCCATAACGAATACGATAAAGCATGAAGTAAAATATCCGTTGCATTCTTCTTCTTCTTTTTAATAGCACTACTACCGTTTGTCGGTTTGGACCGAGACCAAAAACATTCGCCAGTTCCCTCTCTCCATCGCTAGGTTACGCCAATTGTTCACACCAAGTGAAGACAGACCCTTCTCTGCTGGATCAATCCAGTGTGTTTGTGAGCGTCCTTGCCTTCGTTGCCCACCCATTGGTGCCGAGTTAAAAGGATTCTTTCACCGGAGCATCATCATCCATACGAACGACATGGCCGAGCCATCGCAGTCGTTCAATTTGTATTCGCTTGACTATGTCCAACAGTTCAACAATCCATCTTTTTCAGTACCCGTGGTTCACGCCAGCCATAAATATTGCGCAGAACATTTCTCACGAAAGCCCCCAAAGCCTTCTCAGCGCTGATCAACATTGTCCATGTTTCTGCGCTATATAAGAGGACGGGCATGATGAGCGATTTGTAGAGCGAGATTTTTGTTCTTCGTGATAGGACTCTCATTTTCAATTGCCTACCGAGCCCAAAGTAGCACCTGTAGACAAGTGTCATTCTTCGCCTGATTTCGAGGCTGATTTATATGTTTGCATTATTCTCATAAAAACATAATTTTTCGAGGGTGAGATCTTTTTTTATGGTGTAGTATGTTAAATGATTTCTAACGGGAGACATACGCGAAGCTTGCTCCCAAATTAAAAAGTCGAGACGAAAGACTGGTAGCCCACTACAAGGTAGCTTTGAAATCGATTTTTTTTCCTTAAAAACTTTTATGTAAAAGTAAATTAGTGTAGAGCTGTCACATCGCTCTATTTCCCCCAAAATTCTTCGCTGTGCATGCGGACCCGTCGCCTGTCGCCTTCGCGTTACACTTGGCTTTGCTATCAAGTATGCAGCGGTACTCGTCTCTGCCGGTCGTTTGTGCAACACGCGTCCGCCGCCAAGCATTTTAGACTTACTTAGTTTGTACGCGCGCATGGCATTGCAACATTGCGGCAACACCGTGTGGTTATGTCATTAAATTTAAGCATTTTCGTTTAGGCTATTGTCTGATCAGCGATCGCTGGTGTGAGTGCGTATGTGTGTATGTGGCAACCCTATCATTAGGCGATCTGCTTCAAGTGAATAGTGTGCGTGCTGGACGCCCGAATGTGCCACAGTACGCCTGTAGTTGTTGCTTCTGCAGCGGCTACTAATAGTTGCGCATAAATATTTATTGCCAAACATTTAAAATTATAAGGATTTATTTTATTGTGGCATTGCGTTGTTTGCATGCTGCTGCTGCTGCTGCTGCTGTGTATGTGTGCGAGTGTTTGATGTGATTGCTGCGTCTACCGCTTGTGGCATCATTCGTTGTCTTTGCCTTGCTTAATTCGGCTTTTTTCGTAATTTTTTTTTTTTTTTTGTGGCTTTCATGTATATATTTTAGTATTTCTTTTCGCATTGCGTTTTTGCCGGCCGCTCGCAGTGATAAATGTTTCCTACGCATTTTTTTGCGTCGTCCGCTGTCTGTCGTTCGTCGTTGCACGTTCGGCTATTCGGCCGCATGCCCCTGCGGCCGCGCTTATATAAATGCAAATTTAATTGCATTTGCCCCATTCGCATTGATGATAATGAATACTTGCGCTCGTGCGCCCGTCGTCTTGCTGCGACGCGCGAGCGGCACGCAATTTAAGTGGGCGTGTCTGGCGGGGGCATTGGGCCAAGCGCAGGCGCAACAACCGGCCATTAGTTATTCTATTTTTTCCTCCCAAATGGCGTCCTTCTGCAGCAAAAAAAAAAAATAAACAAAATGATATTTGATGTGTGTCATTATGTTTGCGTGGCAGCGATAGGGCAATGCGTTGGCAGTGGTGTTGGTGTTGGCGGAGATGCGCATACAGTTACACTTATTTTTATTTGTTTGCGCCAACTTTTTGTGGAACTTTTAAGCGACTGCGAAGCTATTTAACGGTGCTTTGAAATGATAAACAAATTCATTTGGCGCAAAGGTGCTCTTTTTTAATCTCATACGAATTGTTTTGAAAAAAAAATGCACTGTTATATTTGGTAAGCAATATACGTCGCTCACGAATTTCTACAAATGCTTTAACGGTTTAGTTTTTCTACCTTTTACCAACGCAGCACGCAAATTAGCAGCCAATTTCTGGTTGTAGCTAAGTTCACATAAAATTTCATTGAAACCTGTAATTTTCAATATTTTTACCTAAACAATTTTTTGTTTTGTAAATTATGCGGCTTGCCACTGATGCGTTGCGTCGCGTCGCGTCGGTCGATCTGTGCTATCGCCAATGTGCGCCACTTGTTACAATAAACCGAATTTTCTTCCACTTTTCTCACTCTAATTGCCACAGCGGAAAATGCAATTAGATTGCAATTACCACGCGACGCAGCAGTATGTGGCGGCCGGCCAGATGCTGCAACACGACGCCTGCATGTTGCACTACTTTTCACCGCGTGGCGGCGGCCTTCAGCCTTCAGCATTCATCAACCGGACGCGCATTTGTGCAACTGTTGTAGTTAATTCTCAGCGTGTTGTAATTGCTAGCCACATTATTGCATTGAGAGTGCACACACGCACGCTCGACCTACCGGTGTGTCAGCTCGCGCAGCCGCCGCCTCAGCAGCCAAAATCCGAAATTGTTTAGGCTCTCACACCTTTTGTGTTGAAATAACTATTGGAGAGGTCCTTTACCTTAGTTCTTTCTAAGTAGCGGCAGCAGTGCACCGCAGGGCGCGTGTTGCACGACAGCGCCACCGCAAAGTCATCTTGTCACTTTGACAATCTGGCAAACTGTCAGTCCAGCAGTCAGTCAACGCAGACGTATTGTCATTCACTGTCAGCTGCGCCGTCCATTCTTAAGTTTCTTATTGATTGTTGTCTGCTCCTCGCTTGCCTAATGTCATTGCATTTTTCTCCTATTCCATCTTTTGCCTTTCTTTCTTCGTCTTCTGCAGCAAATGCAGTTTCATTTCAGGCTCCTTGCCATTCCTTGCTTCCGCCTGCAGGCAACATTTGGCAACTGGGTCCTCCCCGCCGGTGTTTCTGTTGTTGCTCCAACGACGTGAATGATATTTCTGTCGTTCTTTTGTCCTCAATTGTCATTAGAGAATCTTTTGTACGGAAGCGCAACTGTAATTGAAGTGTTGGGAAAGAAAAAAAAAATAAATTGAAATTGTTATGAAATGGTGAGGGTGCTTGCTCAGGGTATTCCGTTGTAAGCGCGTTAATGTTTGTTATCGTGTTTAGATTGTCTAACAGCTGCTGTTCGATATTGCAACATACATTTGCACATACATACATATATTTATTCGGATGACTAGAAAAGTAGATTTTATCTGATGCATTTTGATTTTGCGAATTTTGCATAATTACTAAGTGAACAAAGCAATCCCGAAGAGTTTTTATAATATCGTAAGAGGGAATTTAGAAACAGATAGTTTTCAATGAACTCCACTTATATTCCGTAGAATTTATTACTGGATGACTTTGGTAACTAAAATAAAATAAAATCAATCATTGTAAAAGTTTTGTTTAATTATTCTTGATTTAAAACGACTCTCTGCGCACCCTGGTATTGTAAAGCATATTCTGCAAAGCTATGGAGAGCTTGTGTTTGATGATTTCAGTAGTAGTTTCAGATAAGTTCGCGAATAATTCATAGGTTTTTAGGAACATTTTGTGACCAGTTCGGCAAATAAAAGTTCTTTTTACATTCACCTCAACATAGCTTGCCTGAACCCATCTCACTTGATCGTATAACCGCTGTAAGACAAAAACGGTGGAAGGCGAATTCACCACAGAAAAAATTTTCGCAGGCAAAATTTAAGAATTTAAGTTCATAAAATAATAAGAAATTGCCCATAGCCGAAGTTAAAGTTCGACCAGCGTTGTTTAACGGCGAACGATTTAGTTCTGTCGCAATTTTTTTGTTTTATTTTGTTAGTCAGTGACTTTTCGAATAATATAAATTATTTTCGGTAAAAAGCGTTCTATTTCTTACCAAAAACTTCTTTTATCACTACATACTAAGTCCAGCGTTTTTTCCAATTATTTTATTTCTTCCAAATAATAGAATTTCTTTAGACCCTCAAAATAGGCGTTTGCTTCTGTAATGACATCTTCATTTGACCCAAAACCCTTTGATCTTCAGCCATTGTTTTAGATTTGGAAATAAGAAATAGTCGCGAATGGCTTAATGTGGAGAATATTCTGGAAGAGGTAGCAGTTCGTAGCCCAATTCATGGAACTTTGCCAGGGTGACAACACACGTGTGCACCCGCGCTTATGGGCGAGTGTGAGCAGTCATCAAAATCAAATGTGATTTACCTGCTCAGTTGAGATGCCTGCAGCCTCAGCCCTACCTCACGCAATTTCATACTCCGCTTATGTAATATTATTCCTTTGATTTTATCGACCATTTCTGGTGTAAATTGTGCTGATACGACCACAATCGAACTCAATAAACTACTTCTTAACCATTGCAATTGCTGGATAGGTTTCGCTGATGGTTTTTTCACCCAAAAAATAATGCTTAATCAGTTCACGAAATTCAATTTTTTCCATTTTTGTTAAAAGTCAAGAGGTTATCTGCTTTCAATGGCTGTCAAGCATAAACTAAATGATAAGCTTGCTCTAAATTTGACAGTAGTCTATTAATAGAAGACAGTTGAGGGCAGCAGTGGTGAATTTAAAGTTTCTGCGCAAGTAATTAAAAAAATTTACTGAGTTATCAAACCATCCTCGTAAAATAACAAATTTTAAAAAATATAGTATGATGAAATAATCTAAAAGTATTTTTCTTCTTTTTGCCATTTAAGCAGTTGACAAATAAGTGAATTTTATGATGCACAAATTTTTCTCTTGTTCTTCATAAGATCTTTAATGATTTCGGAGTAGTTGCTGCAACGACTTTCACATAATTTTACCGAATTGTTTATTAAATATATATTTCCTGTCGGAAAAAAGCAGACAGTCTGAAAAATTAACCAATTTTAAAGTAGTTGGAAATCAACTGCTTTGAAACAAATGCAGCGTGCGAGTCTTTAATTCTTCGTACTCGTATATTTATATAAGCGTAATACAAAATAATTTAAAAATATTTGTAGTGAAGAGAAACTAGGTAGTTTTTTAATTGAATCCATATAGTATACATATGTGTATAGTATATACATACACTGTACTCATAAAAACGTTCATCCGATAGCAGAAGGCTGTTGTGTCATTCACTTACAATTTTCAATAAAAACAGATGACAATTTACGTGAAAAGCTAATATAATCATAAAATTCTAAATATATATCCAAAACTTTTTCCCATATATTCCATAGCTTGATGGAATGAAGTCCCTAATCAAGGGAAAACCTAACAAGATGCTTTTGGCTCTTTTGTCCAAGGACGTTGTAATGAATTTCAAGCTCGATGGAACTCACGGAAAAAAATATTAAAAACTTTTGCTAATTTCTATCTGCTTTCGAAAGGTAAGAGAGTCGGCGAGCCTATAAAATGCGGGATTCTTACAATATTTAAATTTTTTCTTTATCATTATTAACATATATGCCTTTTGTATCGAAAAACGTGACCCCGAGGAAGTCAATCGCAAGGCCATTCAGGCGGTAAAAAAACAATGTTTTTACGAAGTATGTATGCAGAAGAAACTAAATTTTATTTTTTTATTTAAAACGTGTAAATGAACTGAATTCCTTACTTAGTTTAAACAAAAATACATATGTAAATATATTTTATAAAAACTAAACTAAAATGCGCTTTTAAAAAGTTAGAAAAGAGTAGGTATACAATAAAGAAGTTTAAAAACAAATCGAGTTAAAAATAGTTGTAAAAAAAGCAGTTTTAAAGTAGCTGGAAATAAATACATACATTTTATTGCAGTTGCATAAAAAGTAATTTTAATGTTCTTTCTTTCAAATATATTTGAAAGTGGTTGAAATCAAATGCAGAGTCGGATAATTGACTTGCTCCTAGGACATCGCCATGTTAAAAAAGTTAGTTGATGACAAGAAAATATAATTAATTTAAGCCACTTGTGGTTAGAAAAAAAGAAATTTTTAAATTGCCTTTAAAGTACTTTGATTTCCGACAGGGTTCATATTCGCCGTCATAGCTGTACCGATACAAACCCCATTGGAACAAAGCACCAGGGTTACATTATTGGCGTTGTATAAATTCAGTATTGTTATCGCAACAATGCAAAGCAACATACAAACTTGGAAATCAGCCATAACTTTCCGAGCCGTTCACATATGTTTCGACATAAAATTGGGTGAGTATGTGATACTAACGCCCTTTTTAATGAACTATTTTATTTTGGATCAATATTGAGTTATTTATAAGCTCGAAAAATTGAGGTTTAAATGGATAATTTTTTTTATTATGGACTGGTGGTCTTACAAACTTACTTAACTTTTTTATTTTAATATTTGCACTCATAACTAGTTATAATTGTGATCTGCAGTGCAATATACCAGCTAGGTAAAAAAAATGTTAAATATTAAAACAGCACTTTTTTCGAGCTTCAATTTTATTAGATTAATATACATTTTTTTCGAACTCCGAAAATGTTTCAGTTACCGAAACAAGTAATACTTTTGACTTGCCCTTTTTTGCATGAAACAAATGCAATTTCACACTTTATTGAAGCCGCACTATTTATCTAAGCAAACTCTTACGTACATTTACACATATTTATGTATGTATTTGTAATAACTGCACCTGAATAAAAGATATAAATCGCCTAATAATTGAATCAAATGCAACCGCAAGATGTTTTACCTGAGTAATGTGCAGCTCAACTTGTAAATAATTGCAATTACCAGCATAAAATACAATGACGAACTCCTCTGGTTGTTGGTTGTGCCAACACTTTTTGTTGTTGTGTAAACGTCGTTGGACTTTCTTCCCTCAACGTGCTTCTCTAACTGACTCATTGCCTCACCTCTCGCCCTGCGACACAATTTTTCTATAATCTTCCGCTGCTTTTCCATTTGTTTTTTTTTTCGGTTTTTGTGTTTTTTTTTGCTCAGCTGTCTTGCGCAGCTGTTCAACGCAACTTACGAGCATTACTTCATCGTTGTACAAAGAATTGCAACAAAGTCACATAAACACACACACTCCCTAAGATATACATAAATACAGGGTGCGGCACTTAAATCCGGAAAAATGCACTTTGTTTTAAAATATAAAAATCCGGGCTATTCGGAGCCCAAAGTTTTTTCGACCAGAACATCTCCGCATTGTCTGATAGCAAGTTTTGGACTAAATGGCTTGTGTGAGCCGCTATTCTTCTCCGCTAGACTTCTCCGAAGCATTGTATTTCGCTACAACATCATAAACAGTCGATCTCGGGTACCCGAAGAATCGAATGATCTCGGTCGCAGAACGCCCAGCATTTCGGCTATTTTAAGATTATGACGGTTTACTAGACGTCCGTGGCGTTCAAGTACCTCGATCGCGATCTCTGACGGAACTACGATATGGCGGGGTAAATAAATTTGGAATTTGTCCGGATTTAACTGCCGCACCCTGTATATACTTATGTACTTACATTGTAGCGCATGAAATCTTTCGTAGATTGTTGGCACTTCTTTGTTTTTGAATTTATGACTTTTGCTACTAATGTTTCTTGTTGTTGCTCGTACATACGAGTATGTATGTACGTTGAAGTGCTACCTTTGCGGCTTTGTATTTATTTGTATACTATAATTTGCATAGTTTGATTCTACCTAAATGCTTGCTTGCCCATACAAATATAAATATGTATGTATGCGTGTGTGTTTGTGCAACTTCGTAAATTCGCTCTCGAACGTTTGTGCCTGCAATTTTTGGCCACTGCTAGCGAGCAACAGGTGTTTGCTGCTGCTTTGACTAAATAAATCTCAAATAAATTAAAAGCTAAGATGTGTAAAATAAGTAAATAAATAAATTGTGTGAACGAATTAAAAGCCTACCAGAAGTTTGTGTGTGTGTGTGTGTAGATGCAACAGGATAATCATCGAGCGCTTGAGTTAAGAACTAATGACGTGAGTATAAATATTTAAAGAAGCAAAATAAATAAATAATCATTCTCGGAGTTGATGGACATACGAATGTGTTTGTTGAAAAGGAAGATAGTATAAGAAAACTGTGCTTCATTTTGTAAAGGAAATTGTTCACTGAAATTTTTAGATTTTTACTTCAAGTTTTAAGTTAAGCGCTGTTACTCTTACAAATTGAATATATGCAAGCATAATTTTGTTTTTTCTAATTGTTTTATGAGAGGTACACTTTAAATTATTTAGCTTTCTTGTAATAAAAATAAATAAAATTTGCCATATTATGATGATTTCCCAATTAATATATTAAGGAGTGTGGCAGTATCTCACGACAAATACCTTTTTCAACACATTCAGTTGAATTCACTAGACTTCACTGGCTTAACGCATTTAAATTAAGTTTTTTTCTAATTTAGTTTATGATTTATTCTCATAAAATTCCATGTGATTAATACATTTTGTAAAATTTCATTTGAATTTACTCTTCCTCACAGACAAAAATCACACGCATTGAATTTGTTTGTTTAAATAATATTTATGGGAATGATTTGTTCCCATCCATTTCCATGTGATACATTTTAGACAAAAGGTAAGTTCTTTCTTTTCTTACAATTTCTGTTTTGTGCATTAAAAATAAAAATATTATAAAATAAAAAAAAAACGTAAAATTTTTGTCGTATTTCAAAAAAATTTTAAACACATATTTTTGCAATCTGAAATTTAGACCCCGAGTTTGTTGATGAGTATCGCAAATTGCTTACAGAGCTAATTTCTTGAATATTTTACATGGATACCAAGGCATATTAAACAGGTAACAGAAGCAGGGTTGATATTTTGGTTTTTTTCATCTGCAGAAATTTGATGTGACATATGTCAAAGTTGCTAACATTTTTATTTTTATTTACATTGTACAAAAATATTATATTAAAAATAAATATATGTATATAATTACGGGAAAAATTTGCATTTCATTTAAAGTATCCGAAATGGGAAAGTATTTTCTCTGCAAAAAGAGAAGAGAAAAAGGCGGGCATTTATTTTTAATTCCACAGATTTGGTGGAGAAGATCCAATTGGAATAGGATTGTGGTATGGATCTTCCTGTAAATTCCTGTAAGTGGCTGGTTGTGTTCCGATCACTTTTCGGACTCGGATGACAAACTTATTGCTTAATTCTGTTCCCTCGCCTTTTATACTTTGTGTTGTTTGAATAGTGTTGTATAATTTTTTGTCCATAGTGGCTCTTTAATAATTGCTGAGCCTTGCGTTAAACCAATATGGTTTAATTCCCCTTTTAGGGACTTTAAAAAATAAACAAAAAGATCGAATTTCCCTTAAATGCAAGAACATGCAAATGGCTCTGGTGCTTGGCTGTTTCCGTGTTCGTGGACGTAATTCGAACAAAAAAAAAACACTTCATCATCAGCTCTGTGAAATACTAGTCGTCGATTTTTTTGAAAGGTACGTGCTAATTTGGTCTTTCTGTATTGCTAATTAATTATTTAAATGTATTGGCAAATGCTTAAAACTATATTTAAACCATTTTTGATACAATTTGTGCTTTAAATTTATTTTGAATTTCTCTACTTTCTGTTGTCATACTCTCCACGTTTGGGAATTCTTGTTTGACGTATCTTAGACCACACAAAGTACATGTTAGGGTTGTATTCCCTATAATGCTTTAACTATTGAAAAGTTCTTGATATATAAAGTTTGAATAAGAATCTTGTTTTTATTTCAAATTATTATATTATTATATTATACAACACTAGAAATAGGTTTGAAAAATATGGTTGAAGATATGAAGAGCTTCATCAATACTACTTTCAATTATATTCCTATTTTAAATATTTATTTTGTTCCTATTGAATTAAATTTAAAACAAAAACATTACAAGTGTAAGCATATAAAAAGATTTAGTAAGAAATATATAGAAGAAGAAAAAAGACTGTGCTATTATGTTTATTGGAAAATAAATTTTTTCAAAATGTTTCGCCTAAAAATGTATGACAATTTAAAGTTAAGCGTATACGTTATAATATTTATTTCGCTCTTAAGATTGTTTTAGGTCTAAAATACAAAGGAGATTGAAGCTGTGGCTCTTATTTTTGGAACTTGTTGTTCGACTCTTTTGTTTCTCACACAAAAAATATGACCTTCTGCGATCCACCTGCCAAAAATTACATCTAGTATGTTAAATAGTTATATAAAAATATTTGACAAGTAATTCGATATTTTTCACTAATCAATTCTAACTAATTAGTTATGCATAAATACTGAAATTTCAACTAACTGAAAGACTGTAAGTATATTTGAAAGCAATGAAAACAATCAGAAGCCAGGAATTTAAAGAAAAGAAGTTTCTATTTATTTATTATAAGCAGAGTTCATTTCCCTCGAATTGATTGACGAAACGAAAATCAAAAGGTAATTTTATTGTTATTTTAATGTGAAGCGATTGACTAACTGGGGACAAACAGCTTTTGATCATTATTAATAAATACATATGTATGTACATATGTATGTATGGCATTGCCCATCACCAATAAACTACGCCCGCATATCAAATTTCACTTTTACCAGCTTCTACACAAAAATGTCTACACTCACCAGTATGTAGAATATAACGCGCATGCGCAACGGTACCGTGCCAACGCACATCTGCCATTTGCATACATAGCTGGAGTCGAATCAAAAATTAATTTGACTCTGGCAACAATCAAATTTATGCTGAACGAACAAATTACAAAAGTGATCATTGAGAGACAAAAAAAAAAATAAAATAAAACAAAAAAATCAGTGAATAGCAGAGCTTAAGAGTTCAAAGCTGCGAGGGAGGTGTGCGTGCGCGCGGGCGAGGTCGAATATAAAAATTAAACTATTAAAATATTTAAGAAAACATTTGACTTCAGCGAGCATGAACGGCCATAAGCGATTACCATATCATTTCTAGTCGTCACGTTATAGCCGCACGCTTACATTGTAGGCCAAGATGGTAGTTAGCTCAGCCAGCAATAAACATACATACGAACGACTGTGCATGCAGCGCTTTGAATTCACCTGCGTAAAAGTGTGGGAAAGAAAAGTTGAAGTGATATTTGATGTGGAATAAATGTTGAAGTTGTTGTGTTGTTGGGTTGTTGTGTTGTTGGGTTGTGAACACAATTGGTGGAAATTCAAATGAGCCAGACAATTGTTAATAAAAGTTATTTCATAGCCAATCGTTGCTATAAAATCAGCTAATGCCGAAGTGCTACGCATGTGGAGCATTTTACACGCAGCGCCGTTTGGCCCAAAAATGAGCGAAGTGATTGCTGGATGCTAAGGGCGTTGCTGAAGGCGGCTTAAGAAGCGGTTTGTAGGTGCCTGCGAAACAGTTAGCTGTGGTTCGACACTGACTTTGTTGTTGTTGTTGCTGTTTGTGTTACTTTCCTATATGGTTGTGTGTATGCATCACTCCCTCAGTGGCAGTTTGGCAGTTATTTGTAGATAGAATACCTGAATAAAGCACCCCGGCAGCATAACGAATGAAAGTCTAAAAACAAAAAAAAACAAAAAAAATTTCAAAAAGAGATCAAAAAAACTAAATAGTAAAATAAAATTCCCAAGCTGCTGTTAATCGTTGCATGCGTATTGAATGAAAAACTTTAACTACTCTATGCCGCAGGTTGAACGCTACCCGCCAGCCTAGTCAGCCCAGTCAACCAGCCAGCCAACATGCCTGCCAGGTAAATGCGCCAACCATCGCCTAGGCAGCAGTCAGCATCTCGGCTTTCACAGCACTGTGCCACATTTGTAGTTAACTTTTTGATTTCATGGCTCATTCGCTGACTCCCAGCAACCACCTAGCTCCCGGTCCGCCGCGTGCTTCTGCTGCACATAGTTGCGCGTTGCGCTGCATCCGCTTGCTGGCTGCATGCCTTGCCCGCTTGTCAGTCGTCGGCGCAGTTGATGGAAATCAATTTCCGAAATTTGTACTTGCGCTGCTCTGAACTGTTTCACTGTTTATTGCTCGACTTTTTATTGCCGCTGCAGCAGCGCAGCCGATGGCGTTTTTTATTTCCATCTTTTTTTACTATTGTTTTTTTTTTTGTTTATATCCACTCTCTATGCACTTTAGAGCAGCACCAGCAGCATTTCATTGATGAATTCCAGACAAGTAACTTTGTTGCCCGTCGACTTGAGCAACAGGTGTCACGGTGCGGGTGATGGTGTTGCCGCAGGCTGTAATAGAATTGCTACTAGCACTGCGATTACGATAGCTGTTGGTGCCGCTTTTGTCTTCCGACGTTTCTGGTTGCAGCGTTGTTTGTTGGCGATGACTGTGGTAAGTGACTGTATCGTAAATCTTTGCTCACCTCGCCGCAGTTGCGCCACTCTTGTAATAGAGTGAGCTGGTTTCATTGATTGTGCCACTAGATTGCGGCAATCAGCGGCAAGAATTCTTCGGTTTTTATGTTTTTCGCTAGTGGGTCGGAAGGGTAATAGCCTGCGGAGCGCGCTGAGCAACCAGCGCCCGCAGCAAAGACCACCGACCACATTGACCGGAAATAACTATTTTATGTCGTCTAACCAATGAGATTTCACTGAGAAAAATTTAAAGCGCAATTGTTACTCACTTTCTAAATGACGATTTGGATTATTTGGTAGTTTAGTTCGAGTGTGTAGGGTATTATTATGATCAACATGTACTGCGATGTTAGTCCTTATTTAGTTCGAATCAGGAAACAGATTTTTTTTTAAATATGATAGCGAAAAAGCTGAACTGGCCACAAAAAATCGTAAAAAGGTAAAAAGAGACGATGAATAGACAAAAAAACATTTGTTTTAAATTAAATAATTTTTAATTTTATTGTGCTCGAGGCCATTTTATGGAATAATTTATTTGAAAAAAAACAACAAAAGTTATAGTGGTAGAAGTTATAGTCGCTATTTCGGATATCACCACAACTCCTCATCAGACTTAGTTTAAATTTTATTTTATTTATTCTTCATCACCGCTTCTCAGGCTTGAACCTCGTAATTAAGCATTTAAGGTCATTTACAATTAAAAAGCGTTTGATAACATAATTTATTTCATTTAATTTTATATACTTTAATTAACTATGAATATGTATTTTATATTTAATATCATTATTTTGTAATGTTTTTTTTTTATTTTACATGTAAGGCGCTCATGTCACGTCTGAATAGTGACAAAAGTTAGATCCTGTCGAAGCAATATGTTTCCTGGGCCTCTTATTAGTTGAGCTTGAAGAGAACGACTAAAGAAAACGCTGATTAGCCGAGCCTATACAGCGATACAACAGTAATAACAATGACTGGAAAATCATTATATTAAATATATTCAAACATATGTAAGTGATGCGTTGAGTTCAATCTAAAATAAATACGATTTAAGCGCAGACCAGGAAAGAGCACTTAAATCGGGAAAGGTGTGAAAAATATTTAAAAAAAATTAATTGTACAACTTTTCACTATCAAAGTTCGAGTTTTATTGCTAAATTTTTTAGCAAGAATGGAAAAAATTAAATTTAAGTTAAAAGTGGTCAAGCAATATTTGCTGAGCAGTAATATTAAAAAAAAAAATTAAAATATAAAAATTAATTTGAACAAATTCATTTTCGGATATGGTAAGTAAGTCCAGTAAGTCCATATGTAAACTGGTGAACTATGGCAAGATTTATATATTAAATAATTTTAATTTAATTCATTCCGAAGCCTATTGTAACAATTACTTTCTGCTTTTGTATATTTTTCTTGTTTCAGACGAGGGCTTCGTTTAGTTTCTCAAAAGTTTTGTATAATCTTTTTGATATTTCTCTCGGCTTTACAAAAAAAAAAAAAAATTAAATATTCAATAAACTGGCCTCGAGCTCAATAAAATTGTCAATTATTAAACATTTATAAGGCCGATAGAAATAACAAAAATTTATATATGCAAGGAAGAGCACGCCTTAAATGCATTCTAAAAATTAGTAAATAACTAAAATAACAGAATTGCTAATACACAAACAACAACCACACAAACAAGTTTAAATAGCGCCAGATGTGTTGCTCTTATTTGTAGTTGGTTTGTTTAAGGAAGACGGAATAGACACAACAGTCCACTCGGCTAGCGTAGCACAGCATGTAGCGTGTTGGCTCTGCAACTTCGAGCTCCTTGGTTCAAAGCCTGGGAGAAGAATAAATATAATTAATGAAGAATAAATATAATTAAGTTAATAAAAACAAGTCTGATGAGGAAATGTGGAGATTTCCGAAATAGTATTATAACTTCTACCATTTAAAAAAAAGAACCGTTATTATTTTTTCCAAATGAAATCGTCAATAAACTGGCCTCGAGCTTAATAAAATTTTCAGTTATTCTTTTGTGTAACCTTTATATGATTAAAATGTGCTATATTTAGCGGACATGGCGTGGCAAATGACTACAATAAGACGGGCAAGTTTCTTGCAGCTTTCTAAAAGAAAAATGTGATTTAGAATAGTTAATTACATACGAATGTATATATTGAATTATCCCTAGGAGGAGATTTGTCGTCAATTGGTGGTCCAGTAGCCCTTTCGCGTCCCGTTTACAATCTGTGGTTCATTTGGGAGTTAGTTAAAGATTACATTTGTGCTTTCATCTTGATTAATACGATAACCGGCACTTTAATTTATTCGCACTATTTCTGCGCAGAGTAGTAGTTTACTCGGTAATCGTTAACAAGCGGTGTAAAGCAAATATTGGTTTCAAAGAAATTTTCATTCCGTGTGTCTTAGTTAGAAATCGGTGAAGTAAAGAAAGAACACAATTTTCCAGAAGCTGAACTTAGGCATATTTGACAACTGGCGTAATCGATAAACAGCTATCGTGTGTCAGATGTTTCGCAGATAGTTAATGGAGGGGTTCGGAAATGTTCGCAGATATGTTGAAAACGGAAGTGTGGTACGAACTAAAATACTAGGCCAGAAGTAAAAACAAATATATACGAACTTAAGGGGAAAATGTTTATATTTGAAAAAAAAGTTCAGCCAAGTATGTAGGTACAAGTTTTCTGACAGCCAAATACATACTTCATGCCATGATTCAATTATACAAGGTTGGATAATTAGGCAGTTGTCTCACTCTTGCACGCTGCCTTAAGGTAGCCTGTGTTGCTCTCTTTTAATTTAAGAAAAAAAAAATGTTTTCAAACACGTGGAAATTAGTACTTTTCTTGTGAAATAGTCTGGCAGGCAACACTGGTGCCTTATTATAATTTTCAAATTATTTCAGCATGCCCTAGATTAAATAATCGAATTGACGGCATTCTCGTACGTTTTCCAGTAGCTTTACCTATCTAGCAGCGAACGGTAATTGAAACCTTTTTGTTTTTGTATGAAATTGATTGGTCGTTGGTTCGATTCCCGGCCAGGTCAGATCATTTTGTTTGATATTTTTTTTTTCCAAAAAAGCATTTTATGTTTTCAAATTTTTTACTGAATATATTTTATATGAAATAACATAAAATTAAAAAAAAAAATTTATATAAATAATAACAACCATAAAATTATACAGTTAAAATATCGAATAGAAGAACGTTTGTAAGTATTTTGACCAGTTTTGACTAACGTCTTTTCTTGATTTCTAACAGATGTATATCAATAAAAATTCCGTTAATTTTTTTACGAAGGTATTGTGTGGTGTTTCCATATAAAACAAAAATTTTTTCGAACAACTAATATTACATTTTTAGTGACTTGAATCTTACAATTTTATGATCTACAAAAATGGTAATTACATATATTTTTAAAAAAGTTTGAAATCGTAATGAAATATGTATACAATCCTAGTTACTGGGCTTTTAATATATACCTCTTATTTTGGTTGCTAAAATTGATATTGAATTAAAGAAAAATGTCTTATCAAAATTTTTCCAAACGTGATTTTTCTATTTTCTGCATGTAAAAACTTAAAAAAGGTCGAAATGGCATTGTTTTTGTTAACAAAATGTGTAAAGGAAATTTGCTTCTAAATCACACTTGCGTTTTTTTTTATTTGTTGTTGTATTAAGGTGATATCTATATACATACATGTGTGGTTGAATATTCGGTTATATTATATTACATAAATTGAAACTTCAAATTTCTGCAAATATGTTTCGTTCTATGTACAAACCGCATTTCGCTACTAGTTACCTAATTTTCTACTACCTTTGCGCGAAAAGGGGTAAAATATTTTCCCCTTTATCAGACCTTCCTAAATGCAACCTTACAAGGCAGTCGGAAAACTTAAACGTCAATAAGTATCCAACCTTTTATAATTGAATCATGCTTCATGCACACTCATATTAAGAAATACAGTTACAGCTTCTAAGATTTTATGTTCAAAGAAAAGGTGCAAATTCTTTTCTCCAAAAAAATAAATTCGACTTTCCTGCACTGTCAAACGCGAACTGAAAATATTTTTCAACTATTTGTCTATCGACTTTCTTTTCGCTGTGTACCTATAAACTTGCATACATATATACACATACATATACTCGTATACACTTAGTAGAAGATTTGCTTTTGATTTGTAATCCATTGCCGGTATATTATTGTGATATTAACCCATTTCAAGAGCCGCAAAGAGCCACTCATTCTCTGCGATAAATGAAGGCATTTAGATGGCTACAAATGGACTGGGGGCAGCGGGCAGTTGGGCGGGTCCACTAAACGAGCAACATAGCAAATCAAGCGAATCATTGACACACACACACACACACGCACAACTATGGATATATACATATGTACATACATGTTTTGCAGTACAAACATACATTGGCACTTATACGAAGCGAATAGTGTGTGTGTGTGTGTGGACCTTAATGAAGTGTGTGGCTGCCGAAAGGGAGTTCATAATTAATTTTATACGTGGGAAATTGCAAACAACCCACTGACAACACTGACAGTTGTAACAGTAAATCTCGTTGAGAGGAACGAAAGCCAGTCAGAGGGTTACGGTGTCAGCGGTGGAGCTGATGAGGTAAGAGTGCGCGCGTCCAATGATTGCTGTTGGTGTCGGTGGCGATGGTGTGCCAGTGGGCCAGTGCGCCAGCGTGCGGCTATTGCGAACGGAGTGAAGAGACGCACCAACAAACATGTGTGTGTGCAAAGAAAGCGTGGAAAGCGTGGAAAGCGAAAAGGCAGAGCTACGGCTAAACAAACAGGTAATGCTGAGTTGGCAACTACTGCAACACTAACAATCATCCAAAGTAGCAGTAACACCAACAACTAAGCAAAATGATAACAAATTTTATGCGGAAATTATTTATTATACGCTTTTATGCTATTGCACGCTTTGCGGAAGCTGCCAAGTGGCCGCCCGCTCACCTTGCTCACCACGATCGTCACGATCGCCTCGATCGCGTTGACCATTGTCTGCTTATTTCTGTTTTTGTTTTTGTAGCATGCCAATCAAAGGCGGACGGACACACTGCTTCAGCGGACAGAGTCAGTCAATCGAGCGAGGCGACGACGGATGTCCCTCTAAATTTGTCGGGTGCAACCCACGATTGTTATGTGTGTGTGTGTGTGTGTGTATTGACCATTGTCATAGTAATTGCTAACAATCAGGCTTAACATAAGTAGCAGCAGCAACAACAACAAAAAGCAACAATTGAGCGAGAAATTTAGTTAATTTAATCGTTGTCTTTGCTCTTTAGTTGCTGCTTGTTGTGTTGCTCGCGTCGGTGTCATAATCATGCGGTGTTGTTGTTGTTGTTGTTGCACATATATATACATATTTTGTCCGCCGTCGTTGACTTGTCGCTTTCCGTCGTTTTCCGTTGCTTTGTGTGGTCATTATCACATTAACCGATTGTAACAATTTTGCAGCTCGGTCGCAAGTTTAAGAACAACAAAAAAATGTCTTCTCTCATTCATTCATTCGCTTCATTATTATTTCATTCATTAATTTCACTCGATGAGGTTCTAAAATCCATAAACGCCAAAAGTGTGCAAGATTTTAATTAAGATTTTTAATTCCTCGCTGATTGATTTGGTTGCTATTCGTTTTTGCGCTTGTCGCTGCTTCTGCTCGTCTAACGCTCTGAGTGCTGAATTAAATTCGCACACTTTCTTTCTTTCCTCTACTTTCCTCTGCCTTTTCTCTTGACATTTACTACTTTTTTTTTTGTTAGCGAATCTCTTGAAGAGTCTGCTCAAGATTCGTTGTCCGATAGCTGGTAAGTTAATCGTTAATATTACGTAAACAACACTCTAACATACACAAGTAAATACATCTGCATGAGGAAAACATAGCAAGTAAGAGGTAACAGAAATTATGTATTTTTGACTAACTAGCCTTGAGGAGAAGAAGGAAGGGGATAGTAGATAAATCACCTCTGATTATTAACTTTCTTCACTACTGTTCAGTTCATTAGTAACTTTTAACGACAAAAATTCCAAGTAATTATATAGACTGGCGTTTTTGCGATAAAGTTGAGAAATTTTTTTTGTATTCCTTTGCTGACAGTTGCAAAGAACTTATCACATGCGAAAGGTACATAGATATTCGGAACGCTTTTTCTTCGGAAGACCCTTTAAGTAACATGCAGTCAGCGACCACGATTATGAATTTTCACAAATTTGTATATACTATTTTTTTTATTTAATTGATTTTTATTGCTTACAAATTTTTTTAAAATCTCTTTTGTTTTTATTTTTTGCATTTATTTATTTATTTATACAATCTACAGAACATACTAATTAGGACTAGTTAAAATAGTTAAGCAGAGACAGAAACAAATTCATTTTAAACTTATTTATATTCAAAGCAAAATCAATATTTTTTGAATAGGAGTTACAAAGCCTTACACATCTAGCAATTGATTCATTATCACCATAATTAGAAAATTTTTTAACATGCTCTATTCTTCATATGAATTTCATAGTAGGGCCTACATATCAGAGAGCAATATTTGAGGCGATTCCTGACTAGTGAAATATAAAGGGTTTTCAAAGTAAATGGATCTTTAAACTCTCTTGTGATTCTTCTAATTACCCCAAACATTATAAAAGCTTTAGATACGATATATTTAGTCGATTTGTTTCGAAAATGTAAACTTTGAGTCAAAGATAACACCCAAATCTTTCATTTCGTGACATTTAGATAATGTTCAGCTGTTTAATTCGTAATCAAGCAGAATGTTATTTATAGTCTATCTAGAAAATGTAACAACGTAGCACTTACTTATACTCAGATGTAAACATTTTACACGTTCGTCGAGATCATTTTGTACTTCGCAACAGTCTGAATTGCTTCATACAACAGATAAAAGCTTCACATCATCAGCGAACGGTAGGCAGTTTGTAAACTTAAAACAAACCGACAATTCGTTAATGAAAAACAAAAACAGGAGTGGTCCACGGTGGCTTGGGTCTCATAGACTTTCTGGAAAAAATGAGCAAATAAGTCACAAGAGTCCAACGTATTTTCGGAGGTGACGCCGTCATACTGCAAGCTAGTGGGGAAACCATTTGTTTTCCTTCTGGAGTCAATAAAGTGCCAAAAACTCGATGGATTAGATTTAAGGAAACGTTCGACATTATAAACATAATGTCTAAATAAAAAGTTATGGGGACAATTGAAGGTCTTTCTTAAACGAGAGAAATTTAAACGATCAGTCTTAGAATTACGAGTCACGGGTCTTTTCAATGCAACATAGTGAGATGAGGCCAATTTCTGACCAAAAAATAAAACTCAGAAGGTATTTTTATATTTGTATAAACAAAATAAAATGAATCTAAGGGTAGCTCGTTCATCAAAGATTTTACCGCTTTAGCGTTCGACATGGCTCTTTCAGTATGAAATTTGTCTTGAATTATGGAAAAACAGTCCGTAAGTGTATACACTTTTTTGCTTTGGAGTTTGTTAATTGACGATTCGGTTAAATTGTTGTTCTGTGAGCCACACTTTTTGACTTATTTCGTTAGTTTGTTTAAGCTTTATAATTTCTAACAATTTTTTTATGTAAAAGTACATTTTTAAAACAGCAGTTTCATCTGTTTGTTGTTTTGCCGACTACCCTGGCAATAATTGAATTTGAATTGTAAAATTCAGTAAATCACCTGTAATTATGCGCTTCATTACAAATTAATTTTTAATATTTTTAATGTGTGCTTCCGGGTGATTATTATTTTTTTTTTCATTGGTGACCGCGCAAAACTAGCCGTCTCTTTGCTTGTAATCGAAAATCTTCAACTTGTGTTCATATTGAAGTAAAATTTGAAGTACATGAATAAAAAGACAAAAGGAAATAATAAATAATGAAATAGGGGTTTAAGTAAATCTTAGATATTGAGTAACTGAGAAAACAAAATAAGATAAAATATTTCGTGAAGTATTTAATATCTTGTTACATTGTCAGATTTTTTTTTTACAAAAATTTAGAACAAATCAAGATAACACAGAAGAAAATCATGTAAAAGATAACACAGCTCAAAATCGACTTTTCCACTAAAAATCGATTTATTTACAAAATTAAAAGAACACATTTTTGTTAGCAATTTATCAACTCAATTTTATTTCGAAAGCTTTTCGCCCATTTAAAACTTTAATTCATCTCAGTCTGCTGACAATTGCTTGGTATAGACACAACTATTTGGCAAATTTAAAATGTTTAAAAAAAAATCGTATTTCAACTCCTTCAAATGCGATTTAATCCTGACAAACTCAAACACGTATTACCTACATAAGAACAAGAAAAAAAATTGATTTCTATATTGCAATATTTCCAAGTGTAAAACTTCCCAAAAAAGAGCTAAATGCATTATTAATTAATAAAAGCGTCGCACGGTAGTTTCTCAAAGTGACAGCAGCTGTCAAATTCATTGACATTTGTCACTAATTTAATGCAGCAATGCCAAAATCGTTGACAACCGCCAACACCAACAACATTCACAAACCGAATGCGTCGAATGGGCGGGGGTTTCTTTAAAGGTCAACGCAACATTTTTTTGTTTTAAACAAATGTTATAGAACGGAACAATAAATTAACAACTAAATGCAAATCGAGAACATCGGCATACATACATATTTTTGTACATATATCGCACGATTAGAAAAGGCGAGAATAAAAAAGCGCCTTTATTCAATGAAACCCACAAGCAACGAACAATAACAAAAACAACCCATAAACACGACATATGTACGTAAGTACGAGTAAATAAATAAAAATCCCACAATTCCATTTCATGCATTGATTTGCATCTTTAATTGAAATAACAGCGAATGGCGTATGTACGAGTATCTAATAATAAGAGAGCAACAATGGCGCATTGTCGGCGGCGGTGGTTGGAATTAGATGCAGCTGCGCCACGCTGCTACACCAACAATTAAAACAATGCTAAAACTACATTGGCAGTTTGGCAAAAAAATATTAGCAAAATCGATTGGCGATAATCGCAAAAGGTTGTCTGTAGCTGCGGCAAAGGCCGTCCAAAAACAAAAGCCACAGCGCATAGCAAATGCCAAATTGGACGCACAAACACTACGAAACTTTACACGTACACACACAGGCATTTGCATGTTGTTATGCAAAAAAAAAAAAATTTATACGAAATAAGACACGCAATAATAGAAAATCGACAATTGTTCCCACTCATTGCAACCATTTGCCATACACTGAATACTGCAAATGTACGCTGTAGCTCTGGGGGCAGGCGTAAAAGTGCAAACGGGCTTGTGTTGGTGGTGCAGAAGTTTTCATCAATTTAAGTCCTACATTAGTACATACATTTATACATTTATATATATATTTTAATCTTTATTTTTATTGACGTTTTCACGCAAATATTTGCGTTTGCATACAGATGCCATAAAAACTATTAAAAGCAACGCCTCGCAGGCGCCTCGGCAATTCGCAGCGCGGCAACATCAATTACATTTGTTGGAAATATCACCTTTGAGGTAATGTTGTTGATAAATGTTGGAGATATGAAATTATTCTTGGCAATGGCAACCATCTTGTATAAACTCCTACAATACATTTATAGTATGAACAGAATTTATCAAATGAACAGAATTCATCATAAAAATTAAAATGTGGAAGAGTCCTTAAATCAGTGAATTACAACGCAGCCTATATTTCTTGGTTCACAAAATATATAAATGCTGGCTATAATAATGTCTCTCAAGCATTGGAAGAAGAGAACCGTTCCATGTCGAAGTTTTGGGGCAGACCATGTTTTAGAAACCTCTCAAGAACGCTTTAAAGTTCAAGTTTTCTGTCTGCAAACTGATTTTTTTACTGACCGAAGTGAATACGAAGCACTCAGAAAAAAACCAAAAATACCCAAATTATAAAGCCGATTCTTGAGCCACGGTCTAGTGTGAGTGATCTTTCCTTGGTTTTTTCTAAATAGTAATATCCAGAAAGAAAGAAAAAATTAAAATTGTTTACTATATTTAGACTTCTAACTCACTAAAGTTAAAAAGAAAAAATAGTTGGGTCAAATAACAAATGATCGATGGGCTACCTTCGACCGCGAAACTTCTTCTTATATGGTAAACAGCGGCAAAGGCTACACCTCTTCTTCTAAAGAAGTTCCTTTTCTAATTTTTGAATTTCTTCAAATTTACTTTTAAAGTTATCAAACAAAAGTGTTTATGAAGGGAAATTTCTTTAGAGACGGTAGTTATGTATTTAAAAAAATCCACATGGTGAAGGCAACTGAAATGATGCGAAAAAAATCGTGCCGAACGGAATGGTGCAAACGGAAATGGTTGGGAACGGCAAACAGTTACCTGATCTCAGCACAACTAAATTCGCTATACCAAAATTCACCACAATTAAACTCACCAAATCTGAACTCCCCGTGCGCCAACTAACCTCAGCGTCTCTAAACTCACCCCACCTAATCTCACCACACCTAATCTCATCACAGCCAAACTCATCACGTCCAAACTGGCGCTATGTTACATTTTGTTAAGTTCAGCTATGCAACCATAAGTTATGATATGTTATGTTAGGTTAAATTAGTGGAAGTAAACATATTATATTGCCAAAAGTTAATACACCTAAGCTACCACACTTAAATACGACGGACCTTTACTTAACGCATCTAAACTCACCATACCCAAACTTACCTCATTTAAGTACTGCATATTTAATCTCGCAAGACCTAAATTGATTGCACCTGACATAACTTCATCCAACCTCTCACCACATCGTACCTTACCCCAAGTCATCTCATCTTACATCTCGCCTTACCTCACTTCAACAATAAATTATGTATCGCGATAATAAAACGATAAAGATATGAATCAATATACATACATTAGTGTCCTTTCCTAAGAGTAGTACAAATTCGGTTTTTTTATTACAGAACATAAAATGATATATTATTATCTTCTGGCATAAATGAAGCATTCCCGTATCACAAATATATCTTTAAAACTCACTAAATTTGTTGAACTAAAATAAATATTGAATGAATATTGTTTGGCTTAAGTACATCGATAGCCAGATCTTTGTTGGACTGTTAGCATTTCTTCATACTTGGCAGAAAAAAGCAGATGCAAGCTTGAATTCTTCCCACGATCGCACGACACTCTTGGATTTGTGTAAAGGCAATCGTAAGCGAAATTTCTTTAGAATAATACCTTCATAATTGCAAACAACCCAGCCGCACAAAAACCGAACAGCTTTTCTTTCACTACAATGGAACCATTACGCAGCGGGTGGAAGGGCTTGAAAACCAATGCATAACTGCAAGGACTATGCGCCTATTTTGTTATAAAATAAAATATTTCAGTTAGGCGCTGGCAGTCGACAACAATCATCGAAATTAAGAAATACACAATTGGACTTGAACTGTGCAACTGCCAGAAATGAAATCGTATAGCAGCCATGGCAGCGGGAAGGTAAATGCCCTCGTCAAAAAAAAAAAAAAAAAACAATTGCTTCAAGCAAATCATAAAGAAAAGTCACAAAGAAAGACGCAAAGACGCATAAACAACTGAGCATTGAGAGACGCATCCCCCGACGCGATGGGTTGCGGAAGTGCAGCGACGCTGCCGGCGGACTGCAGACGAACCAGCAAACCAGGATGCAAGCCAAAGCCAGTGCGAAAGGTAGAAAGTTAATGAGTTTCGGCGCGTCTGATATCGCCACCGCTAGCATACAGTAGCGGATAAGAAAGCGCAAAACGCCACTTGAACTACATTCACGCGACGAAGTTACGCGCGACAGGGTAAACGCGAATTGTGCCGGCGGCGTCGGAAGGGCTGCAGATTCCAGTAGTCAGCCGTGTCAGCAGCGATTTATTGCATTCACGTAGCATGCATTGTTGTTGTTATATTTAGCCATATGAAGTAACACGTCCATTGCGACGTGCAGCCAATAAACGCATTCTGTTGCCGTAACAGTAGCGGCCCACTACTGCGTTAGCGCCTCGGGCTGTATACTGCGCAGGCGCATTGCGTCCAGACGCTTCATGTTCAATGCATACCTTCTTATTTATTTACTTATGTATGTATGCCTGTGTTCCCTTTGTTGTGCGCCCTGTTGGACGCTTTTGTTGTTGCCACTCACTCGTACGCAGTCGCTTCTTGACATTGCTGATTGTTGCTTGTTGACGCTGAGAAAGTTTTCTTGCGCACTTCAAAAGTAACGGTATTAAGTGCGCACCACCCCTAAAAGCGTTGTACTGCGCAGAAGTGCCAAATGCGCACCACACCATTGAGCGCCGCCTCTTCCCTGCCGCTGCCGTGGCTGTCCTGTGCACAGTTCGCGGCACGTTTTTGCGCTGTTGTTTGCACAGCCGCGATGGCAACAATAAGCTGCAGACTGTCAGTGTGACGTCTCGTCTTGTTGTTGAATTTATGCGCGTTTCCCGCCAAAAGTTAGGGGGTTGTATGCGGCACTGCGCCGCCGTCGAGTGTTGCTCGCCTTGGTGGTGGCTGGGGTGGGTTGCTTACCTTGATGCCTTCGCACGCATGCGTACCTACTGGCCATGTGTGTACCTCTATTTGTTTGCCAGGCGGAGGGTGATTTGTTATTTGTGATTTGTGTGCAGTGATTTGCGTTTTACCTCAATGCCATTCACTCATTCGAGCCCTCGCTGGATGGAATTGTTGAGCAGAAATTATTCGCGTTTTTCGACCGTGGGAAGATTTTTCATGACGCGGCGTTGTGTTGTCCTGAGGGGCGGTGTGTGCAGGCAGGCGGCAATGGCTTCTGTATACATCGGAATTTCTGCGCAGAGAGGTGTTGGCATTCGCTTAATTTCCAGTTTACGGACATCTGCGCATTTTGCGTTTCCGAAACTTGAGCAGGGTGTTGGCGGCTGGGCGAGTTGCGTTGCTGTTTTTGTGTATTATCCCACCCAACTGCATTTCTACGATTGATTATAATTTGCATTTATGTCTGTACGAGGTTATGTGTTGGCATGTATTTTACGCACTAAGCTAAATTGTTGAAAAGCTCGCAGTGAATGGAGAGTTGTGGACAGCAACTGAGAATGTGACTTCTGGATCCTTTCCTCCTTGTTCTTTGCGAAAATAGTAAAAGATAAAACGTTAAATACAAACCGTAGTAAATGAGAATCGAGCGGAACGGCTTCCTACTTACTAGGTTCGCTCGTACCACAGGATTCAAAGGTGTAAATCTTGAAAGTATGGGATTTAGTATCACTGATGATGTCAATTTGCATTGAAATACTACTTGGCGATTCCCACTGATTCGAGTGAGAAGTAACGAGTTTTTTGTGACATTTTGCTGTGTAAAATCGCTTACAAAGCTAATCAAGAACCAAATCTAAGTAAGTGATACTTTAAGGACATAATTTAATTGAAGTTTAAATTTCGAGCTTTTTGTTATGAAAATGCTAGACTTGCGTTCTTACCTATACTTAAATAAATACTTTTACTAAAAACAAAACTTTTTTTCTGAAAATACCTATACATACATATATGTATGTACCTACATCACCTAAAATCTAACAACCGCTACAAACCTGTTTTCTTTTACAAAATAACCTAAACACTTTTTCAAATAAAAAATATGTTATAATGGAAACCATATTGAATTTCATTGTAGACATATCAAACAAAAAGTAAAATTTAGATTTTTTGTTAGTTACGAAAATTTTGCAATTTAAATGACGAAATATGTATATACATACATATGTATTTAAAAAAAATTAATCCCAAATAATTTGTAATATTAAATTACATTATTCTTATTAAATATTATAGGAAAGCTAAAATTTGAAACATAAAATTGCTCAAAGCTTTAACAAAACTAACGTTATTTACTAAAAAAAAAGCATAAAGTAGCTCTGCTATTTTAAATTTAATAACAATAGATCATTTGAAACAAATGAATCGGCCTTTTTGCTTATTTCTTGCACAAAAAACTTCATCTTGAACAAAATATTTTCATATTATAGATGTGAAATATTTTAATGTGACAACAAGAAATTAGTTAGCTTTTCGATGTGTTGCTGACGTCTTCAAAATGTTCAAGAAGCTATGTCGTGAAGTGCAGTCGTCAGTAGTTCACTTACTCACACCCAGTTTCCCACAACTCTGTAAATAAAAACATATTCTTTTAATTTTTTTATAAATTCCTTCGATACATTTTCATTTAAGCACGTTACTCTTTTGGAAGTATTTTTCAGTGGGTATTTTAAGGAAAATCAAGCGCTCCTTGTTCAACAGGCAATTATATTTTGTTCGGTGTTGTTTGACATTTCGTCATTAAAACTTAGTAATTTGTTATAATATCAAGTCTAAAAACTTGAGACTACAAGCAAGAGATGATTGCCTTTTCTCGATTTCGTCGCTTTCACGTTATTCTCTTTTATTTTTGTTTACATTTTTTTGTGACCTGCTCATCACTAGGTCACAATTTAGAGACTTTATTTTGAGACTCGAGAATGTATTTTGAGTCTAATGAATGCCAACTGGTCTAAAGTTTTGACTTTTGTCTCGATTAGAAACTGAGACTGCTTACTGAATTCGGTGGTAAGCCTCAGCTTTTTGGTGTCACCACACAGTCTGCTGCTCAATTTGCGATTTGCAATAATAATACCGTTCTTTATCAGTTTCTGGTATAATTTTAAAGAGGGAAGACAAATAGAGTATTTAGTTTTCAAAGAGCAAAAATGTGATATCTTAGAAGAGCTAGAAATCAGCAGCGAATTTGCGGTACTTTCGGGTTCGCTGGTTTTCGTCTGCAAATTGTGTGAGTATATTTAAATAGGTAGTTAATTGAGCTGAAAACGAAGCTTTCTCAATTAAGTTCATAATAAAGCTTAATTTACTTTAAAAAATATCTTCTCATAAATGCTTAGGTAAATGTAAATTGTGTCGAATTATCAATGCAACCGTGTAAAGCTATGTTTTGGAAACTATGCCACAAAGAAATCGCAGCGAGCTTCTTTTGTGAATTTCATTTTGTGTGTTCGTCAACGGAATATCATTTTTGATTTTGTTCATTTTTATTTTGTCGCAATTTGCCTACTAATTAAGCCGAAATTACCCGATATTTGTGACACTTCATAAAATTTAAAGTTTTCGTCAATTTAAATCGGGTCTCGTGATACAGTAAAAATCTAAGTGAAAATTATTTTTATACAATTTACGGGGATATTAAAGTTTATCATTCAGTAAATTTTGTAACCATTTCGTATTCTACACTCATTGTAACCAGGTAAATTTTGTAACCTGTGAAAGAGGTGGTAATTAAAAAATGCAGCTGTTTAGTTTTGGTTTGTTAATTTATTAGAAAACCGAAAACGAAAATGTTCCTTCAAGTTGAAATGTTTGCGAGAAATTAATTATTTAAATTGGAAGACATAATGTCTATTCACATTTTTTGAAAAACTTTTTTGCATTCATTGATTTATTTATGTTTATTTACGTTTCTTATGTCAAATTTGATACCTCGCATTATCGAAATGTGAGATGTTGCCACTGTTTCGAAAATCTTTGTAACCATTGCTCTAGAATACCAATTTCAATTTCGAGTGTAATAAATACGTAACACAATTTACTTCACCAGTAACAATGGCAATAGGCCTATAAATATCCGAAAGCGTTGCCATTGTCAATTCATGTAAGCCACAGCTTTCACCATTTTCCTAATATTTTGTATGTTTCTGCTATAAACATTGAGTTTAATTGTAAAATTCAATCCCCAATTATTTATTTATTTTATAGTTGCAACGTTTTACAAAGATCTGATTCGCCCACACGTTTAACGGTACAGCATCAACTAATAGTTTGTTCATTTGAATCTCGGAACATTTTTGAGCCAACTCCCTTCGAATGTTGCATTTCATTTGGTGTTGTTGTTGTTAATTTTTTTTGTGTAGGAGCTTCGCTGTACGTATTGGTTGCCACCTCCACACGCGAATCGGTGCTGCGTTCGCCCGCAAATCGGCATTGCTGCGCCGAAACGATTTCAAGCTGCGAATGACAGCAAAAAGCGTCGGCAAAGGCCACGAAGAGCACAGCTAAATTTTAACAAATCAAAGCAATAGAAAATCGGTTGATGGGGAGTGCAATTGGCAACAACAACAACAACAACAAGTATGAAAAGTATAAAACCAACGGCAGTTAGCGATGCGAAACAGCCAGCGCAGAAATTAATACGCTTCTGGTTTAAACTCCGGCGGCTCCAACGGCTGTTGGTTGGCGATTGGCGTCAATCAACCTCCCCACCACTCTACACAACAGCATTCTCATACTTCGCTTTGCTTCGAGCTTTTTCACACAGATTTTCGCTTAATGTATTTTTTCGTGTTTTTGATCTTCTTCATCTTTTTTCTCGGCTAGTGTTGTTTCACTTCGTTTTTTTTTTTGTATTTTTTTTTGTTTTGCTCTCTACTCGCTTCACTGTTATTGCTTTCTTTCTTGCGCTCATTCGTTTGGTTTATTCGTTGGCGGATTTATTGTTGGTGTCCAACATGTGGTTGTTGCTGCGCTCGCTTGTGTGTTGGTGTAGCAACAACCACATTGTCAGCAAGAACAACAACAGCGCTTGGAAATTTTGTACGAATCGCGTATTCGCGTTTTTTCGTTTCGTTAATTTTTCCCTGCCCACTATTCACCAATACAAGCACAGCATACAAAAAAATAAAACAACAAAGCAAATCACACTAACATACATACATACACACACACACACTTCCGAACAGTTGTTGATGTGGTGAGGGCGCATAGTGTGCTGAGCGGAAGCATCAGCGCGAGTGAGAGCCAGTAAACAAAAAGCAGCAGCAGCAACACCACTTTGTTTGAGTACATTTGCAAGAGTACGAAGGAGGCAAGTGTGTGCGTGTGTGCCTGTTTGTGAGTGTTGCATGCAAGATTGCTGCACAGACAGAGCGTTGCGCGGCGTGGCATTCTGCCGGGCTTCATTCAACTTTATGCAGTTGCTGGCAGGAATCGCACGTGCTTTTGTAAACATTCCGACACAGCTGCATCCAAATTGACGTTCGCTCACACAAACACTGACACCCATGGAGAGCGAGAGTGCGTTCTCAGAGTAGCTCTAAAATTCTTGGTCAGTTTTCGATGTGTGCGCTGCGAGTTCGATTGTGTGAGTGCTCGATTGGACAGATAATTTCTGAATTTTATCCGCACAATTTATCTGACGAACGGATAAAATGTTATAAGAATTTCAAGAGCTTTCTTATTAAATTCCGCTGGATGTAGAATGGTCTCATAAAGGGCCAATTGACCCAAATCCGAAAGCAAATAAAGGGCTTGACGATTTTGAAAACATATGTATGTATGTACATACATATGTACTTATGTAACGGAAGTGCGACAGCGAAACCACAGACCACTTTAGCTGAACAAAGTTATAGTCCAACACAAAATCATTTAAAAAATATTGTCCAAAATACATGGTTGTTTGTAATCATTTCAAGGTTGCATTTCTTTGTTTTAAATAAAAAAAAAAATTTAAATATAAATTTTCTGTGGCATTTTTTCAAAATAATTTTTCATATCCTAGGCCAAGATGGATTCAATAAGTTGGCGGTAACCGCATAGAACTAAAAAACCAACATGTATTTTGTTCTTGCTTTTTAGTGAGGTCATTAGACCATTAGACATTTACAAATATTGGCAGCCAGTCAGAACGAAGCAGTTTGACATAACGCTCACCAAGGCGAAAAAACCAGCTGGTGCCTCAAGGCAACCATAATCAATCCGCCTTGTCCTAGGCGGTTTTTTGATTGACAATAAGTTAAATTTTTTAAAAAGAAAATTCAGTTTTAATTTTTGCCGCGGTGGCAAGCATTTTTTTCCTATATGGAGTTTGTTGGAAATCGTATACATATTTGCCTGGATCCATCATCTAAAAAAATTTCGAAAATTAACGAAATTTTAAAGAATAAAAAAAAACACTGAAGCAGCTATAAAACTGCGTTCTCCAAAATATTCAAAAAATTTTTTATAAAAATTTGAACATGTTTTAATTTTATGTTTTTGTTAGAATACATATTTTATATAAGGAAAAAAAAATATTGTTCAAAAGTTGAGTCGTTATCATATTCCTAATACAATTAAATTATCCAGCAAACTAAAAGAAGGTAATCTGCTGAGAATATAAAATTTTTATCAAATCAGTTTGCTCGCTAAACTTCGTTCAAATGAGGCAACCATTTCCTAAAAATTATTTTCTTTTTTGAAGCAACTTTCACTTTTATAAGAACTCATTTCTAGTGTGAAAAAGCTGTAGTTAAGCTGTAGTATCAGTGACTTTCAGAAAAAAAAACTAGAAAATATCCGTTTGCAGAATTTTAATAAATATGCAAGTCTGGTTTGTTGCAGATATTCATGTTCGTCCCAAATTTCCTTGAAGAAAGGTCTGTTTCAATAAACAGTAAAAACAAAAAATAAACTCTCGAAATGCTTTAGACATTTTTTTGTGTCAAGCTATTCTGAAACTTTGTTTATTGAGGTACGCAGTAAGTGGAAACCTGACCCATGACTGCAAATGATCGGTGCTTTCTTTAGTTTCCTCTGAGCGTTCAGTGTTATTTAGAAAGTTAAAATTGCGTATTTTCAGTGATAAGTTCTTAAAAAGAGTGACCACTGTGGTCGAGTGGGTAGCGGTGCGTGCTACAACTCGGTATGCCGCTGAGATCAAGGTTCGAATATCAGCCGGGGAAAGTAATGTCTAAATCATAGAAAATATTTGTTTTTAATAGCCGTCCCTCTCGGCAGGCAATGGCAAACCTCCGAGGGTATTTCTGCTATGAAAAGGCTTCTCATAAATACATCTGCCGTTCGGAGTCAGCACAAAACTGTAGGCTCTTCATTTGTAGTAGAACATAAAGACGCACACCACAAATGGTAGGATAAGCTCGGCCAAACATTGAACTAACATATACATTCATACATACTCGTATATGTAGCGCCAAATTATTATTACTATTATACTTCTTAGAAAAGTATGGAAATCAGTATTACAGTACTTCCTTCCAATTCCTTAAATTAAATATATTAATTTCACTAAATTATAGCAAGTTTTGCTCTCCATTCGATTTGAATTTCAGGTAAAAGACAAATGCTTCGTGTCTATAATCCTTAACCCTTTCGGATATTTTATAATATGAGTACATATATGGCATAATCTGCCTGTTTTAGATCAAAAAACTTATGAATACACTTATTTTATATTTTTCTTTGAAGTTTTTTGTATAAATTTATAGAAAAAATATTTTAATTAGTGTACCCAGTAAATTGTAAGTGTTCAGAAAGCGAGCGTCCCTCTCGAGTTACAAATTTTATATTAAAAATCACTGCATACATTTGTTTTATAACAATAATTAGGATATTTGCTAACTGTGTGTAAATAATATGGCGATATTTCTTTTGAGTTTCATTTTTTGCCATATGGAATGATGCCCTAAAACTACGTTTGGAAAAGAAACACAATTTTTTTTTTTGGATTTATCATAACGTTGAGCTTAAGGAAATAAAATGTGATAAAATGGGGGTTTAAGTTAAAAATAAATAGGAAGTTCCGAAAGGGTTAACTAACTTACGAGTAAATCAGATTTGATTCAAAATCAGCCAAAATTTTCTTTGTAAATAATTTATCAAATAACTAAAATGCTACTTCAAAATTTTAAAATTAAAAATAGAGATAAATAGTCATTAATATGTTCAAATACATACAAGTTCCAAATAAAATGTCAGCATAATTGTAATATGTAATATGTAATTATGTGTCTGCTATTTATCAAGTATATACATACACACATACATATGTACATATGTACTTGGTATGTACATTCATTAACAAAAGTATTTGCATACTTAGAATAAATTGGATAATTTGCATTAGTTAATTAATTAGTTCAGTGCAAAAAACGCCATCCGAATATCTACCAACGGCGGCGAGCGAAGAATGCAGAAAAGCGTAATATCGAAAGCGCTACAGCAACTGGAAGTGGGAGGTGCATAATGTATAGACGATGAAGCAACAACAAGAGCAAACACGATATAATGCAAGCAAATAAAATACGCGGCGCTCAAGTCTCGTTCTCATTGGCATATCTTTTGCAATTAGAAGAGGCCCACGCAGTTGCAACAACAACAACAACGCCATCCCAAGCAATCCAGCAAAGCAAATCGACCAACAAAAAGTTGAGTTAGCAGCGTGCAGTGTTGAATGCAACCTCGAAAGCAACAACAACAACAATAACGAAAATCGCAAAAAAAGCAAAAGCTAAATAAAAAGTGCACTAAAGCAAAATGGAGTGGGAATAGCAACAAATAAAATCGTGAGTGGACAGCGCGTGAAGGCGACCACATCGACAGGGCAGCAACAATGCGGCGAGTAGGAGGTAGTAGCTACTCTGCAGAAGTGACAAATCCGTTGCAGTTGCCCGGCTTGCACGTGTTTTTGCAGGCAACAGCAACAGCAAACACAACCAGCAATACAAAACAGCAAGCAACAACAATTTTTTTTTATCCGCGTGTGTGCTTGCATCTGTGTGTGGTGTGGACACCACTACTGCCAGCGCAACAAGCAAGTCATAGAGAGAGAGAGAGAGAGAGAGAGAGAGAGAGAGAAAGAGAGAGAGCGCGCGCTGTCACTGCCAGTTGAATAAAGAGCGGTAACGCGCTCACAGCGGCACGCCGCGCCGCGCTGCGCCATCAATGATTGTGTGCGCGCAAGAGCAAGACAAGCGTTGTGTGAGTGTTTCCGTTTTCCTGTGTGAAGGAATGCAAGCACGAACATGCGCGGGTGAATGGCAAATAGTGTGAGTGTTTAACACACATACACGCAAGCAGGGGCGCGCTCAGCAGCAAGAGGACGCTCCGCATTGAACGATTGCGAGCGAACGAGTCTGTGGATGTGTGTGTGCGTGTGTGTGTGGTGGCGCATTCTATTTAGAAAGGCTGCTAGCGGCCGCATGGGAGCAGCGCAGTATCGCACCGCTGAGATACAACGGCCTGGTTGGTAGCGGCAGTATCGGTTGAACGTTAAAACCATACGCGCGTCTTATTTCGTAAGTGTTTATTTTGAGCGTGGTGTCGTGTTTGCGCCGCAAAGCACAACAACAAAGCTACTCGTACGTCACGTCACAAACGGTGGCCAATGCGCCACAAATTCACGCAAATATCGATCGAACGTGTTTTATATTTATCAAAATTGAAAATTTTCGCGAAAATAATAATTATAATAGAGGCGTGCAGAAAAATAAAACAGCAGCTGAAATTGCAAGGTGCAAAAAGAAAAAATCGAGAACTCAAACAATTCAACAGCCTGCAACACCAACGGTAAATTGAAGCAAATAAGAACAGCTAACACAGCGTTTTCGGGCGCTCAACTGTAGAAGCACCTCCAATCAGTTAAAAATTGATTGTTCGTCGGTCGCTGGATGAATTAGCGACGGTTTCAAGTTGCATTTGCTAAATGCGCTGCTGCTTTAGTTATTATTGCTGTTGTTGTTGGAATGCCAAGAGTGTTCTAAGCGCACCACAGCTGTGCGTGTTGTTGTCGTTGCTGTAGCCGAGCTGATGCTGCTGATGGATGCTGGTGGCACTGTCGAACCTTCGGCAAGCGCACGTCAGCCCATCTGCAACAGCAGCAGCAACTGCCACAACAACAACAGCAACGCCGGTCACTTTGTTTTCTTTTGTGTTCACTTTTTGACTAAACATTGTCGGCACTCTGTTGCAGCTGTGTGGCATGCCACAACATCAACACTCTGCTGCCTGTTATTTGTCATTCACAAGTTGGCGATGTTAGACGCTCGCTAGCTCGCTCGATCAACGGTAAACGGTTGCGCGTAGCAAAAATAACAGCAACACAAAAAAAAACAACGAAACTGTAATTTGCATATAAAATTGTAAAAAAAATAGTGCAGGCCGCAACATGCAACAAAAACACCGACTAGTGTGTGTCTGCGTGCAGCAACAACGTGCAAAGTAACATTACAGCAACGAGACATGAAAATGCGATCGTTAATGAAATCGTGTCACGATCAAATTATTAGCGCAATAAATTTTTTTAAAGTGAATGACAGTAACAACAACACCAGCAGCAATAATAACAATTGACAACAACAACAAAAACAAAAAAGAAATAAATAGCAAAAGCAGTGAATAGCAAAATTGCTCTAAATAATTGACAAAAAAAAAATTGTCAAATCAAAAACTATTATCAATAATTTCTTTGTGTTTTCCAACAGCAACAATTATTTTATTTTCCACCGATCCAAATGCCAGCTGAAAAGAGACTTTTGAGGCGTTAAATTTTGTTAAGAATATTTTTGCTAGTGAAAATCTGCAAAAAAAAAGTGCACGACGTGACTTACTATATTAAATTCGTTTACGTGCAGAAGGTGCGAAACCCAATTGGATGTTTGTGAATTCGGTGCTTAAGATGAAAACACAATCAAAATTCGCCAAATTATACTCAACACTCTGAGGAAATTTTTCTTAGAAACAAGAACTGTACGCTACGAACAAGCTTAAAAGCTGCAAAATATTAAAAAAAAAACAACAACAAAACTGCAACGCTTTTGGTGCTAACAGCCAAGCAAGTAAATATTTAAAATATACAAAAGTTTTACAAAATTTTTAAAGCAGCAAAAAAAAAAATAAATGCAACTAAGGTTGCTCTAAGACTTTTTACTATGAATTTTATGTTTCGGAAAAGTTAAAAAAAAAAAAACACTGAAGTATAAACTCAAATCCACAACTTTATTGCTTTAGCTCGAAAAATTTATAAAAAACTCACACGCTTCAAACTACAAAATTTCAACTACAACATTTCGAATACAACTACAACTTGCGCTTGCTTAACAACAACAAACAATTTTACCAATAATCCTAAATTTTAACTAATAAGCAAACAAAAAAGTACCTTTTTAACGCATTTTGCACACATAAGTAGCTATAAACATATGTAAGTGGATAACAACAACAACAACAACAACAGCGGTCACTAAATCAACAAAACTAGCATAACAAATGCAACAAAAGAGGCACGAATTTGGGGTAAAATCTTTGAGAAATGACAGTTAACTGAGCTGCTCGCCCACTTCGGTGTTGAAACTACAAAAAAAGATCTTAAACTGGGCCGCAAAATAATTGAAAACATCAAATAAAACTATCTTTTTTATCTACTACACTCTTTTCACTACGCTTCACAAGTAAAAAAGCAGCAGCTAAATGCGGGAAAAGTAGTCTAGCAAAGCGCAATTTTCATAACTCGCATTAAACATAAAAATAATTAATCTTGCCAAGCCACATTTTCGATGTACAGTGTGAAGTAAGTAAGCCTAAGAATTAACTATAGTAGGCCATACTCATTTTGTTTTTTTTTTTAAATGAAATATAAAAATTAAAGCTGAAATAAAAATGTTTAGCTAATTAAAACAACAAACAAAAAACAAAAAAAAAAGCAGAACAAAGTGCATGAAAAGCAATTAAAGTGTCTTAAAAATAATTAAACTAAAAACGAAATTAAATAAAACTTAGTAAAGAGTCGCGCCGCAGTGTCAATTTTCATATTAAAACAACAGCAAAAAAAAAAAAAAAAAACGACAATAACACACGCTACTTATTCAGCTCAGTTAAGTCAACTAAAAGCTTGCCAGTTTTTATTATAATTATCAAATACAATAAAATCTAAATAAAACTTGAAATTTTTAATAAAATGCTTGCGAAAATCGCTCCGACCAAGCATTATAATTAAATTAAAAGAATTATACACACACATACATACATATTCGTATGTACCAAACGTAGATAAGTAGCGCAGTGAGCAACGAATACATTTTGTGATATTTTTTAAGAATCCATTTGCGAAGTAGAATAAAGTGAAAAGTGCTAAATCACATTAAGAACTTAGTGAAGCAGCACATTTAAGTCAACAAAACAAAAAAGTAAATTAATAAATTTAGTCAAGCGTAATACAAACAAAAGAAAATAGACTTGGATTCAAAAAAAAGTTGTGAAATCGTGCACAAAATCGATTGCCAGTAGTGCTTAATTAAAATTAACACACAAAAAAAAAACAACGAAGAAGTCAATTACAGACGCGCGTCTGCTTGCCGCTGAAGCAGCGTTTTAACGTTATTGCCGTTGACGGATTAACGCACAAAGTGTGCCGCATCAGAGTAAAACATAAGGTAGGCCACTAACTTACTTACATACATATATTTACGTTCATCTAGTCGTATATTTGCGAAACGAAACCTTTTCGCAAAAGCGTAAAATCTCCAATTTCCTCGCTAAGCCGCCCGGCACATTTGCCGACGGTTAAACACCGCCAGGCGCGAAGTGGAAATTTCGCCGAGTAACCCAATAAATTTCGCCGCACATAGAGTGAAATGCAATGCATTGGAATTTGTGCTAACATTTGCAAGGGTTGTTGTTGTATTTTTAATATTGCTTGCTAATAGAATTCAATTAGTTCTACGGCCCTTTTTTAATTTTTTGTGAAACTATTTTCGATTCAATTGAATAAATGAATGAAAACCGATCTCTCAGCCGTAAGAAGTTCCTACAATCAAACGTAATTTGCTTCGCTAGGCAGGCTAAATTTAACTATGCAAATAAAAAAAAAATCTGTTGAAATTTCAATGTGCTCTCTAAATTTAGATCGTTCTCTACATTTTCAAATAAAATCTAAATAATAATTCAGTTATACTGCACTGTTAACTTTTCATTCAACTTTTTTATTTTAATTTTAAATATATTATCTTTAAGAAAATGTCTATATGAAAGAAACCTCCAATGCTGAAAAAGTCTTTGATATATAAAAAGCATAACAATTTCTTAGGAAATTTTATTACAATTTAAGGCAATTTCAGTATTCAAAAAAATAAATAAATCAGGGCTTGTTTCATCAGACAATCGTATACAATTCGAAATTATGTATTTATAAGTATTCTTGTTAGCACGAAAGGTTTTAGCGAAGAAAAATAGAAAATATAACTTTTCATAGAGTTCTCTTCAAAAACGCTTTCATTTGAACTTAACACATTTTTGCACTTGTTTATTCGGTGCGAGAGAATTTCTAAAACTTTTCGTATTTTTAATTGATTTGCGAAAATTCGCTGAACTAAAAATTCGCTATGTTCGCTGATTTCGCAGTCACAGCCTTATTTTTACTGCGATTTGAATATTTTTGGTTTGTATATTTTTGAGTAATTCGCAGCATTTATTTACTCAATTTCATCGATTGAATTTTGTTTAAAAAAAAAGTGTTCCTTTCAAACAATATTTTTCAATACTCTAATATCCCCTCTTAAAATAAGAATGGTCTCAAAAGTGGCATATATGATATATCTGTTTATTATCGACTATTCGATACTTCAATTGTATTTTCATGCTGGAGCCTCGTATTCCGTCGTTAAATGATCATTACAAAAGTCATAAGTTAAAATAAAGAGTTGAAAAGCGTTAATTTTTTCTCTCTAAGCTATAATTGGCTTAATGAATTTGTGCTGAAAACGAATTTTATATATTTGGGGTTTGCTATTAATTTTGGGAATTTTTGTGTGTTTTATTTAAATTTTTTTACCAGCTTAGACTAAAAATATTAAGGTTCTTTATTCAGTTTTAATTAGTTAAACACTAATTCGAACCCTTCTTTTAGCATTATGATGACTCAGTATGTTTTTATAAAATTGTAACTACGAAAATTTGAAAATCGGAATTATGTGTTGCGTTACGAAAAGAAGTTTCTCTTAAATACCGGCGAATAACTTGCACTCTTTGAACAGTCGCTTTAGTGACTGGTCAATAAGTTTTTAAGGACATTTCTTGTCGACCCAGAAGGGTACTCTGTAATGAACTTACCTTTGAAAATGTGATGGAAAAATGCCAACGGGACATCTTTTACAACTCTAACAAATCCGAATTGTTACAGCCACTAACTGACTTTGCTGCATAGGCAATAAAACTCTTCATCTATTTGAAAGCAGCGGAATGTTAATTAGTGACGGGCGGCTTCTTTCTTTATTTTAAATTCGACTGGCTATTCTCATTGCTTTCGAAAACACTGCTTGTGCAAACATATATGTATGTATGTATGTATATACATATGTATATGTAAACTTGTGCATAATTACTTATGTTTGTTTATATTTGAATGCATTTACTTAGTTAGCGATAGAATCTTCAATATTTCGCGCTTTCAGTTTGCTTCATTTGTATTTTGAAGGAAACGAGCAATATGTTTTTTTTTTTTTTGTTTGTTTGATTTGCTGGCAGCGCAAATTGTTTGTTTACGGTGAATTTTCTAACTTAATTTTAGGTCAATAGTTCGGTTGGAAGTTTGGGAACTCATTTTGGTTGTTTTTCAAGCAACTGACTTTCGGATAAACAAACATTTGCAGTCGGTTCATTGCAACTTTTCTTTGTGATGTTATTTTCCGTTTGTTATTATTTTTGTTTTTTTTTCATACTACTTTCTTCATTGGAGCGTTGAAATAGGGCGTTTGCTTTGAAAGTCGCTTGCGGTGAGGCAACCTTTCGGATTTACACTTCAAAGGCAAATGCTTTGCAATGCATTTTATGTTGGACCAATTCAATACGAAGCATCTGAATATGCTTATCGGTTGCGGCGTTGTTCGGATAGCATGCGATTATCTTAATATTCGCAACACCTGCAGCGGTGATAAGCGCTTTTCATGCCTTGGCTTTGCATTCGCACGAAACACTCAGAGCTGGGCGATAAGGTTTCGCAAAAAAATTATAACAAAAATTTGTGTCTACCCTTTTTAAGCACCAAAGCCGCTAATGGAAGCAATCCACCGCCCGCAAAGTGCTGTTAGACCTGTTCCGTTGTTTTCTTAAAAAATAAACGACATTTCGAGCAAAATTTCGCGCCACTTGCCTTCTTCGCGCGCAATCTACATTCATACATACATGCAGATGTACATATGTATGTATGTACACAATGGACTGCTTGATTGCCCAAACGTTGTGAGTAATGTGCTATGCTAATTAAAAAGTTAAACGTTGTTGAAATTTGATGCCAAAATGACAGCGCGCACAGCGACGGGGGCTGCAGAAATTTGAATATTATATTTTGATGAAGTTGCTGTTGATATCGTTGTTATGCAAAAAGCGCAATAAAACAAAATACGACAAATGTCTGGTTACACTTCTATTTTGATTAAGCTTCGGCCGATTGAATTGTGCTTAGTTCGCATGCCAAGCGCACTGGCAGCTTAAGATTGCGCAACTCATTAATATACATATGTACATACAAACATACATAATGTCCATGCATACCTTTATTCGAACATAATATTTGCCGAAATTACGAAAAAATTAGGTTGTTTGTGGTTTATCAAATTCAAATAGTGGGAGGGGTAATAAGTTCTTAAACTATTTTTGTGATAGCGTGTGGCGGTGACTGCTACATATACATAAAAGCGATAATGAATATTTAAACAAATTTATAATAAATACTTTATGTGTTAGTCGACATGCTTATTTTTAATGTCGATAACGTTTGTAAAACGTTTTTCTACTTCAATTCACACTTGTCGAAGCTTTAAAGCTGATACGAAAGCTTAGCAAAGCTAAAACTTTGATTTTACGTCGAAATATAAAGTCTTGGTAAAAGCTCTAACGGAGCTTTTTAAAGCACTGTCATTTAAGGGCCAGTTTTTCAGTGCTGGTTTAAACTCAGTTTAAACTAAGTTTAGTTAAACTCAGTTTAAATTTAAACTTAGTTTTCTTGCGCTCAATTAAATTTGTTGCAACCAAAACGAAATAGTCAGCACGCAGCTGATAAGTTAAACTAAGTTTAACTGTGCGCAATCGGCCGTTTAAACTCAGTTTAAACTCCGTTTAAAGTTGACTGAAAAACTGCATACTGAGTTTAAACTTAGTTTAAACGACAAACAGAGTTCAACTTGCACTGAAAAACTGGCCCTAAATGGCAAAGAATGCCATTTCTTGACACTTTTTTTAAGATATAGTATGAAAGCTTAACGTGGAAGTTTGGCTGAAAGCTGAATTTTAGGAAAGCCTTGTGTGTTGGCTGTGAATTCCGGCCAACTTATACTTAAAGAAGGAGAAGCTTAGCCACAAGTAATATTGCGAATTTTTTTTTGGCGAAATATGTATTAAATGCAACCACTTTCGGGCCTATAATCCTAAAAAATATAGATTTTATATTGAATATAGTTTAGTGAATGGCACGTGCGTCTATAAGATTAGGATCAAACATAGAGAAACTATTGAACATCTGGTAAATCAATGTGCCATGAAAGCTTAAGAAATGTCAGTTACAAAGTTTTATGGTTGCATTAAAGTTTCGCACCCTCGCAAACTCAACAAATTGAATGTAAATCAGAAAGGCTTAGCCCTAAACGAAACTCAAATTAGGATTTAAAGTTCGTGTGAAAGCTCTACAAAAGCTACATTCCACATTGAATATTCCTTATTTAGCAATTAATTAAACAAAAATAAACTATATAATTTATATTTTTATGTGTAAAATATTATGCGAAAAATCTTTAGTTTATCCAAAATGTAGGTCATTGATAAATTTGTCTAGAGATGATAATGACAATTGACATACTTACGGAAGCTTTTAAGAGGTTGAAGTTTTGTTGGTAAAAAAAAGAAAATAACTAAAAAAGTGAAAGCTTTTTATAATGTGCGTTTTATGTAAGTTAAAAAATTATTCAGCCTAAAGTAAAAGCTTGCCTTAAAGCTACTTAAAAATGTCGACATGAAAATGCATCTTTTTATTTTATTAATTTAATGAAGAGCTTTCGATAGACACACTAAATTTTCATAAAAAAAAAATTTCCAAAACCATTTCTTTACATTGGGAACCTGATCTCTTAAAAAAATGTGAAATTGTCGCCGTTGCAATAAGGTTTTTACATGCAAGAATTAATTTCCTTACCCTATACTCTGAAAACATATAGTCAGTTCTAACTCTTATCAAAAATATAATTAATTTAAATTGCTTACCAATTCAAAAATTTGTTTCGCTGCCAGACCACAGTGCGCAGCCAGGAACAGCGCTGTCGCCGTAAAATTAATATCCAATTGCCAAAAACGTGTTTGTGTTATTTTGATTTGATGGGCTTTGCACAGGCTGTAGTGGTGGAGGAGGAGGTGTGGCAAATCGGAGTTGCCAACCTTTTTAGCTGAATTGCTCCAATTCACTCATCTCTTTTGCCAATGACAGCGCTAGAACTTTTGTTTAAGGTTTACTCCACAAATTTTTGCTATTTGCTAAGGAATTAAAATTTTATTTTCTGTAAGCAACAAAATAAAGAAGACAACAAAAGCTTCCTGAGAAGCCATCAGCCACAACGACATTAAAAGCAATTGAACGCAGATGTTGGCAATAACAATAATAAGCCGCTAACTAGCAAACAATAACAAGCAGACGACAGTTGCGAAAACATTTTGCGCGCCCTTGACGCTTGTCGCGTTGGTGGTTTAAGCAGCGCTCGAGCGATAGGGAAGCGTTGCCAAAATGAGATGATTTTGGTGCTAGCTCGATAAAGACTTTTCATTTTCCAGACGCTAGCGTTCTATATATAGACAGCAAAAGCGCTGCACATAAATCAATAATCATCATTGAGAAATTAACAGCAATTTATTTCAATTGATTTCGCGCCTTTATACATATTTACGTTTACATGCCATATATATGGATGAGAATGTATGTAAGTATTTGAATAGAAGTATTTCCTAGCATGGCGCGGCGAAAGAAAAAATTCAGCGTTCTTTCGTTTTTTTTCCTTTTTGGGCCGTCTACAGCTCGTCCATACACGCTTACTTCACTCACATAGTCCTACGCGCTCATATTCCGCACTTTGTGAAATCAACAAACAACAATAAATGGAAGGCAAACACACATTTTTGCACTAACTCTTGTCGCTATTTCCATCGTTTGCTTGCTTATGCTATCGCTATCAAAACACATTGGAATTCAAAGAGCCGATCGCTGACGCGCCAACATTATCGCTACCGCTGCCACTCCCGCTGCCGTTCCTGCTTACGTTGCGTTTGCCACTGAGGCGCTCCCCTACGAACCGACCTGCCCATTCTAGCCGTTGTCCATAGGTCCAGCTGTTCTTATGGTTGGTTGGGGTGTTTTGCCGGCGGCGTTGCTGGGCCGAGCGGTGAGGAGGTGACGCGGTTATCGCATCAGCGTTGGCGTTGTTGGTCAGCACAAATTTAAGTAAGCGCGCGCGCGCGCGAGTGTGTATGTATGTGTGTGTGTGTGTGCGGCTGATTTGCGGGCGATCGCGTGTTGTTTCCGAGTTGATTGCCAAGTTTGACGTCAATCACCGCAATGACACCGCGCGTCGCGTCCTCAAATTGACGCACAATAAATTAAGAACTCACCAACCAATCGAGCGCGTCGCTCAGCTACAAACAGACATATTTATGTAGCAGCAGCGCAGTGGGCGCAATTGGAGGAGTAAACACATCTGTGAGTATGCACTTTTGCTTTTATCGCTGCAGCGGCAGGAAAATGGCAATTCGCATAAGCGACAGTTTGATTGGTGTTGCAGCTGCGCGTAATGGGTTATGTTTCTAATACAGTGTGAAGGAATACAAAATTAATATCATTTTTGCTCAAAGTGTTGAAGTCAGACTTGCAAAATATAAAAAACAAAAAAAAATGTTTTTAAAATTTTTATTATATATGAAATTTATGAACCCAATTGCAACATCGTAAAAAGCTTTCGTTTTAATCCATCATCAATTTAGTTGGTCTGAAGATGACATCACCAAAGATATTGATAATTTCGGCGATTCAATTAAAGTTTGACTTTTATTTAATTCGTAAAACCTTATAACTAAATAATTTAATGCAATGCAATGTCACACTTATAAATACACACACACAATCACACTTTAATATTTTCGAAAACGATTGTCTAAAATAATTTAAAATTACTGACTAAGAATTCTTGAAACGGATCACTTTTTCGCCAAATAAGTCAAATGGGAAATATAAGTAAATTTTATTAGAGCAAAACCATTTCCTTTAAATATTTATATCAAATAAAAAAACAAAAAAAATTGTGAAATTTATTTAAGAACTACTTTTTTTAAATGGTTCTAAGACGTAAACTAAGCTCTTAAGGTCGATGATAACAAAATTTTTAGCAGCTATATCGGTCACCAACACATCTCCTCATCAGACTTCTTTATTTTCTTTCAATGGCGATTCTCAGATTTTTAGTTAAATAAAAAATTTGTAATTAAAAATAAGAGTTTAAATAATTTTTAAACTGTTTTATACCAAACTATTTTACTCCATGCATACGACAATATTTTTTTAAAATAATAATAATCTAAAAAGAAGGATCCTAAAACACAAATTTTCTGAGTTGGAGTGGATAACTTTTTTTTTCAAATTACTATGATTAGTTCCCATTTTAACGAGCTATAATTACATTTTGAAAATTCATTGAAGTCTATCCGACGTAAGTATTTAATCTTTTCATTGAAGTACGTACAAAAATATTGCGATTATGAACACTTCATCTTCTATGTATATACAAATCCGAATCATCCTTTTTAGACTCGTATTCGAATAAAAGAAGTATGACCGATTTCACCAATCAATTTCAAAGTAATCAGAATTTTAAAGTTAAAAAAATAAAAAATTACATTTTAAAACAAATTGACGAAACCGTGCAGGAGCCTCAAACATATACCGAGTTTGTCAAACAATCAATTGTTTTGAAAATTTACAGCTCAACCTAAAAAGGGTTCGTCATATTTTACCATTGAACTTTAAACCTTATACGTACGTATATACTCAATTTCTGTGTGGTTGAAAGCGACAGATTGTTGCCTTTCAATGAATTTTGAAAACTTATCGCATAATAGGAAAGGGTTTCATAAGCGAGTAGTTATCTAAACCAATCAAAAATAGTTCTTTGGGTCAAACGTCTAGATTGAACTTTAAATTAAATGCCATACCAAAACTACAATTTAAGCTCGAGTTATAACTCGTGAAATGAGTATTTCCCTTTTCGCGTGGCTTTGATTTTTGTGTTGAATTATTTTGCTTTTGCTGTTTTTTTGTTTAAATATTTAAAATTTTTTTTTTTGTTAATTTCATTCCGCTAATTTTCGTTTTGTTCAACACTTAAAAATTCTTACCGCTTCTTTCTCTTTCATCGGCAAACGCAGAAGTCAAATGCTTAGAATGAACTCTTGCACAGAAACATTTCGCTGCGAATGCCAAACATTGCTCACAAAGTGCCATTGTTTAAAAATAAATTAGACATATGTACATACAAATACATATATGCACATACGAGTACAACGATTTAAATTTAGTAAACGTAACATTTAATTAATTACTTCGCAATATAAATATCTACTATGTATATGCACATACAATAGCAACAATCAAAAAAATATTGTGCGCTAGAATTATTATAATAATACAAATATTAAAAATATTAGCTTGGTACAGCTAGAATTAGCGTTTTACTGCGTGCGTAGTTTATCTGCTAGCGCAAAATGTTATTTGCCGAAAAAACAAGAGCACAAGTTCGGCTAAAAAATCAACTAGCAATATAATTGGCGGTATTTGAATTGTTTTTTTTTCCGATTTACTCAGTCTGAGTTTTTAGTCGTCTTTCGGTTTATTTCTCAATTCAATTCTGTTTATTCATAGTTATTTTGTTAAGAAATCTGCAACAAATATTCCATATCACTAAACTATTTACATACACACGTATGTAACTATATATGAATATTTCCTTTATAAAGTTCTCACACTGTTCGTTATTTATCGCTTTACCGCAAACCTTCGGGGTGACCGTACAAATACATATTTATTTTGAAGTTGAAGATGTGGTTGTGCGTTGGAAAGCACACAGCCTTTGATAGCGATTAAGTTCTTTCGAATTTTTATAATTGTTAAAAAAAAATGAAATATGAATTGATAATTTCAAATTAACAAATAGATTTGGAAATAGTATAAACAACTTCGGAATCTTCTATAAGGATTTAATCTTAAGTCATAAAAAATAAATTGGATTTGAAATGCTTTAAAAATAGAAATTTTGTATGTAAATGCCATTTATTGAAGTATTTGAGTTCTATTTAATTTTTATGAATTAAAGGGCAGCTATTTAATGGCATGATATTACAAAAATTTTTAGCAAAATGTCCTTGAATCGCTCAAAGTCTGTGGGAAGAACAAAAAATGACAGCGACTTTAAGCATTAAAAAAAGAAAAATTGCAGTAAGAATTTAATTCAATATGGCTTTGATATAATTTAAATTTGAAGGCAAAGATTTGCATGACTGCCATAGTCGACCTTCGATAGGTAATCTTTTCTTAATTTTCTGTAATCCTTAAATAAATTTCTATAAGAGACAAACCGGTTGCGGATATATGTCGGAACTTTTCATACAGTTGGTGTATTTTTCATAGAAAATTGAGTCTTTCTAAATAAAATAATGTTCAATATAAGTATAGCTGCTTTAGTAGATCGTTCCGCGAAATCTTGCTTATTCATATAAGTAGTTGTAGATTAATATCATTATCATAAAATGTTCATAGTTTTTGTCAAATTTTGTAATAGATTTGTGACAAAAAGGTTTAAAAAAGTGTATACTGTTTTTTCTGCCAATCTAATGTGGTTTTATATTATCTAACTTTTTCAGTTAAAAACAAGAAAGCTCTTTTATAGAACGTGAAAGCTCTGGGCGCTTACGACTACGAAAGCTGAGTGAAAGATTATGAAAGCTTTTTTTATCGAGCGTGAAAGCTCTAAGCATTAAAAGTCAATTAAACTGTCTTTGTTTTCTCAAAGCAAACTCATCCACCAACACTAACCAATCGAGTGGACATACTTTTAGATTAAATTTGCGCATGCGCAAACACCATACACCTCTCGAAGCGTCTGTGGTAGCCGTCGCCTTGCATTTTGTGCATTCTTATCTAAGTCTGCTATTATTTAAGGAGTGCACTTTTCCAATAACAATTAGACTATTTTACAAGCATCGCCATATAAATTGTCACCTCAACTATTCTACAAATCGGTTGATTGCCTTTAACTGCTATTAGAATGAAAATGCGAGTCTAATTAAATATTCATCACAATAGCTGATGAGCGAGCGCTTTTATGGCAAGACAATTGACATGCTGGCCTTTTCCGGCAAATCACTTCCACTTAATTATTCCACTTTCATAAGCTTAAGTAGGAAAAAATAGCTGTCGCCAATAAAAGTTGCTGTAGATTTAATTTGGCCCTTTTAATTGCGCTACCTGCAGCATTCCTAGTGAAATTGACGCAACAGATGCGCTGTCAAAGTGGAAGTTGTGTGCTTGCTTGTCTGCTTGGCTGCTAGTTTGGCTGTCTGCTGCGTGGTGAGTGCTGAGTGCTGCGTTGCGTTGCGATGCCGTCGTGGCCATTTGCGCCGAGTTGTCAGCGACCGGACAATGTAAGCTCTATGAGAAAAATCCTCCTCCAACGCTCCGCTCTGCCACCAATTTAAGTACCATTTGAGTGTGGTAGAAATGGAAACGCGTGGTGGCAGCTTTGGTTTTTCAATTAATTTCTCTCTGTCCGCATTAATACCAATGAGACTGACAAATTTGTATGCACGCACTTCAAATATGCGAGCGCGCATGCTGACAACAAACAACAACAAACACATGGCGGCTGCAGGGATGATCGAGTGCTGTAGACAGACACAAGTCGACAACTGTTGCAAGTGCATCAACAGTTGCTGCATGCAGAGTGTGTGTGTATTTGTGTGTAGTTTTGTTGTATGACATGATATGCTTGCCACACTCTTGTAAGCGGCAGGGTTGGGCGGCTGTCTACGGGGCTTGGTGCAAGAACGCGTGCAACATGGGCAAACACGCGCTGGACACTGCCGTTCTATGCATGTGGCAGGCAAGTTGCAAGCGTTTGCCGTTTTGAGTGTCAGCATTTGAGTTGTGTAGCTGTTGTCGTTGTGCCTGTTTTTGTTGCTTTGTTGCTTTTGTTGTTGGTGTAGCTGTTACTGGCAATTAAATTGTACGTCATTTATTAGTAATTTATACCTTTTTAAGCTGCAGCAACGCATTGACATGCAGCGCGCTCCTCATTTGTCAGTGACAATGGCAGTGGAAATGGCGGCGGTGGTGGTGGCGCTGTTGCATGTCGGTTAGCGCATTTACAATGCGGCCACATGTGCCAACATTGCGGTTGTAGCTGCCAACGTTCGCCGACTTATATTAAATATGCATTCTGCTGCGACAAACAGGTGAAAAATATCTTGTTGCTGTTAGGAGTGTGCGTGCGCATGCGCGGCAATTAATTAATTACCACAAATACCAGAAATATCGCGTCCGCTTACTGCGTGCACAAAACGTTCGAGGGAGCAAGCGACTAACATAATGAGTAACTGTAAATATTAGGACGGGAAAGGGTCACCCGCATGTGGCGCACATAACTTTTGGTTCAAACGATTACAACGACAAACCAGTACAATGTTGGCTACTGCTGTCTCAACAGGCGAGCTATCGAACCGCCAGCGGTTGGATGTTGTGGATGCACCGCTACCGCGCCCGCGCCCGCGCACATGTACGCGTACGCGTCTGGGGCCTTGCGCCGCGTCTAGCGTCTAGACTGTGTAGACAACGGAAAATTATAGACTCACCGCGCACATGATGACCAGACGGCGAATGGCAGCAAAATTGCTACATTACAATTCATCGACGCGATCGATGATCGGCTGCCGCAGTTGTTGTGGAACGGGCGTCGTAGCGACTTTTTCTAACAACAACTGCCGCGTAAATGGCTGAGTCTCTTGCCACTGCGCTATGCCATAATTTTAATACACTCTTGCTGTTAGCTGTGTTGTTATTGTTGTTTTAGTGATATGTTTGTGTCTGGTGCTGCTGTTATGTTCTGTTTTATTGCGCGTCGCGGCGCAACGCGACGCATCTGATAAATGCAACTTGCCATAAAAATACACCAAATATGGTCATTAAACTGTTGCACATTTCTCAATATGTCGCGCGCGTACAAGTGCTTTTTTTGCGTTTGTCGTTTCCTTGCTTGCCGCACAGCAGCGCTACTTGCTGTTTTTTTTGTTTGTTTTTTTGTTTGCTTATTATTGTGGTTTGTTGTTTTATTGTATCGGCTGACTGTGGCAACAGTTGTTGCTGTTCTGGCATTGACTTATACGCACTGCACCTAAAACGACTGCCAACCTGAGTAGTGACAGACAGTCAGATTGAATTGACCAGGCCGGTGGCGTTGGCGGCGGCTGGACGTGCGCGCGCGGCAAGAACGTCAACGGCGGGTGGAGAACAAGTAGACTGCGCAAATAACGTTAGAATCTGAAGTGCACAGTGTATGTAGACGATTGTTGCTACTACAAAACTCTTGATGTCGTTCAAGTAAATTGAACAAATCGAATTTGTACCTTTGGAAAATGCAAACGTCGCGGCGCGCGAATGTTTGCTGGTGAGCGCAAATAGCAAAACCACTATTAAAGGGGTTCCAAGCGTGCGGTAATTATCGAACTTCGGCTGTAACGCTTCAGGTAACCTTGTGTTGTATATCGCCTAGAGGTAGATTTTTTGATTGTTTCATAAATGTTGATTTTAGTGTTTAGTGTATGCAATAAAATTAGCGACGCTGGCTTTAAGTTAAAGACACATATTTTTTTGTTATAAAATATATTTTTTTAAATACAACTTTTAGGCCAATATTAGTGTAATTTCACTCACTAAGCAAATTAACTTTTAAAATGTAGCGTTCTTGGCGCGCGCAGTGAAACAACAAGCTCCGCAGGGACGTGTGTTTTTTGAGAAATGGAAATCTTTCCGAAAATGTACCTGTCGCGCTTCCCAACAAAGTCTCGGCGCTTCTTTCTGTTTGCACTGCATGCTTTTCTGTTTGTTGGTGGCATTGTTGCAGCATACTTTTTTACCTTCGATTTGTGGCGATGTACGCTTTATTTTTTTTCTACTCAACTTGTCTAAATGCATACATACGAGTATATGCCACACGCAAGCGTTGCCACTCACAATGGCCGCGCGGCAGCTGTTCCTTGCGCAACAATTCATTGCGTTTGCTGCATTTACTGCGTTCGCCTGGCCCCGTCCGTCGATTAAACTGTCGCTCTTCCAGACGTTGTTGCGGTTAGTGTTCGCAAATTTTTCGCCCCAAAGCAACAGCAACAACACCAGCAGTAGCTGTGGCATGCAATGTGGCATTAAATGAAATTGACATATGGCAGTCGATCGCCACCACCAAGCCAAATGCAAGACCTATAATCAGTGCACTACAGCACTGTTTTTGACAAGTGCCTACAGCAGCCTTGTGTCCGCGTTGACATTTCCATTGCCTTTGGCTGCGGCAGTCGGTCAGCTGGCGTTTGTAGCACACGAATTTGTGGCGTTGCATGAAAGTGGCGTGAAACTCTTTTTTTGGGGTGGCCAGTTTCCTGCACTAAAGTAAAGCGGCTCAGTTGCAAGTCAAGTGTAAAGTGGAAAGTGGAAAGCGCCTTTGATGGCGTACGCACATAAATTCAATGCCACGCACAATTTAACCACTCGCTGAACGCGTGCAACATGGCGCGGCGACTGTAGACATACGTACGTACAAACCTACCTACATATTTGCATTTAAATATCTATAAACAGCAGCACAGCCAAGTGTGTCGACGCTTTTTGTTGGCGTAATTGCGAAGGACACTGCCTTCACTGTCACTTTGCCTTGTCCACTTGCACGGCCATGCAACTTGGCATAATTAACGTTTATTAAATTGCAACATACCGCATATGTTATGCATATCTTCATAACTGCTCATACCTACACACGCATACACACATACACATGCACGCATATGCGCGCAATTGGCATGTGGCAAGTGTAACGGCAGCTTAAACATTGCTTGCATCGTTCGAAATTGCCGCCTTCTATAGCCAACACACCCACCTGCGGCGCTTACATACATACATACACAGGTATGTATGTGTGTGTGCATCGGACACTGTCGCTCGATTTGTCCTTCTGGCTTTATATTTCCTTCACTTGCACACTCACATATTTATCGTGTTTGTTTGTGTGTGTGTGTGTGTGCAACTCTGTAATTGAGCGTTTTCATTTGCAAGTGTTGACCATTGAAATGTTTAAAATGGGTTAAATGTAGCTGCAACTACACTGCTCTCTCTCTCTCTCTCTCTCTGTGCCGTCGCATCCCGCTCTCCCATGCAGAGTAGTACTTAATTTATGGTTATGTGTGGCGACAATACGCGGCAGTTGCAACTACATACGTTTTTCATGCCGCTGCTTTTGCCGACGATATGCACGCAGTGTACGATGGTAATAACGAATGTGTATGTGGGTTAAGAATAAAATTACAAAGCCTGTCGTATTTGCAAATAAGAATAAAATACTCGAAGCATTGACTACTTCAACTTAACTCGTGGTGAACTGTGGACCTTTTGGCGTAAAATCGACAGTCAAATTTAAAGACATTAAATTCTTGCCGCTTACATTCAAGTCCTTGTCGAAGTGTTGAATGCAAAAAAATATCAAAATAAAATTTTTTTATAAATCTCAATTTGAGATGCATTTGAAATCAGTTCTTTCTCAAATCACAAACACTCGTTCTCAACTGTTATTTACATTGCACCGCTGTTAACATTTTCAAACTAAAAGGCACTTTTTAATATGAATTTTACTTGAATTCTCAACTTGTTTTCAAACGTGTGCGAAGCGAAACAAAGCGGATTCAAATATTTGCTTTTTATGTTAAAGAAAAAAACACACTTTTTAAGATGACGTTTTCGGAGCGAAAGGGAGTGCTGAAAAACTGTTTATCAAGTGTTTCTCAACTCGTTCTCAAGTTGAAAATGAATGTGTGAAACAAATATCTGAAAATTTTAAGTTTTATGTGATAAAATCAAATTTAACAATAATATATTCTTAAACTTTCTTTAAGTAGCTTCCGGCTCTTCTGGATTAATCTAGTTTTAAGTTTTTTTGAAAAAAAAAAAATAGAGCATTAAATTTAGGGTTACGGCATTAATTTAGCCCTAAGTGAGCCCTTAATTTTGATATACGTTAGGCTTTGGTGGCCAAATGTGGTTACGCTATCTAAACAAACCTCTGCCCACCATTGAAGAAGTTAGTCAGTAACAGCGAGCACGAAAATTGCGATGATAAGAATTGGTGCACCATCTTTTTTTCTATAGAATTTTCTATTACTACCGAAACTTTTCAACCACCCACATACCAGCATTCTTTAATTATCTAAATCGTACTCATTTCCGGTAATGTATCTTTTATATAAACAGGCAATAAAAAAAAATTTGCAGTGCAACCTTCATTTTGAAATTTTCATTACTATATTTATACAAGCGTTAACATTAGGAAATGTGCATAGAAATTTAATATGATTATGAAGGTAATAAAACTAATCAACTTCCCACGAATTCACACTTGATACGATAAGCTAATCAATTTATTGCATAGCAAATTTTTAAAATCATAAAAGCACTCGCTACACCCAATGATTTTTTAATGAAATTAAAAATGTTCGCACCTATGCTGAATACCTCCAAACGATTTCAAAAGTAATAAAATGTGTTAATTTGTGAAGATTCATAAAAATAATGCCACTTCACTTCATTAGCAAAAATTTGTTTCAAATAATTATTAGATTAACAGAAAAGCTATTTAGAGCACAGCTAGTGCCGTTTTTTGTTAATGATGTCATCTCAAGTCAGTTTTTGTGACAAAAGGCGCAACATTATCTCTTCTCTTAGTGCATTGCATCCAATAGATAATTTCTTTAAACACTCGGGACGAGCTAAAGACACCTCTTAGTTTCAACTTACTTGACTTCGCTGGCCGGTGTAGTAAATGCACGAGTTCAAAGTCGATTCGCGTGCGCCGCTACCTGTGTTCTTTCTCGATAATTGTATAGATCAGCAAAAACTAATCAATTTACAAAGTTTGGTTATCGTTAAAAGTACACCGCGCGCCAGTTGATGCAGTTAAGGCGCCGAAACAACAACAACAAAAAATAAAATCCTTCAATAAAAAACAAAAGTGTTTATTAAAAACTAATGAAAATAAATAAATAATAGAAGTAATCATCACGTTAGTGATAAAAATCACTACGAAAGTGTTAATTTCATTGATAAATAATGGCAAAGACGAAAGGCAAAAACAAAAGCAAGTTTATAAAAAAAAAAAAGAACTGACGTTGAAACAAAGGCTGGCGGTGTAGTCTTGAGTGCTATTGAATTAGAAGTGTGAAAGAAAAACAATGCCGATGCTTAAGAGTGCTGGCGACTTTTGAGAGGAGAAAAAAATACTCGATGGTTGAAGCGCATGCGCAATCAGATTTTAAATTTCTGCAGTTAACTTATGTGTCACACCCTTTCCATTAGCAACTTAGGTTGAGTTGAATTCAATTAAAACTATAGCGCAACAGCTAGCAAATCCAATAAATGTGTATGTGATATAAAAAGACTAACTAAAAGATTAAACTGATTCCGCAGTATATTTTGAGCAATGAGTTAGAAATATACGATATTACCATTTTGACAAGTTTTGACTATTAACTATTAATTTTCCTTTGTTTAATTTCTAACTCAATCAATTAAATACAGATCAGTCATAAACTGTCAACTATATAGACAAGATTTATACAAATTTGGAATAAATAAATACGCTTGTTACCTTAAGAAAAAATATTTTATTTAAAAAAATTGTTTAATTTAAATAAAAAAATTAGTTTTTTATGCAGTTTTTTAGCCAACTTCATTTTAGTTTAACATAGTGCAACTGTAAGCTACCTACAAGTTACCGTTGGTTAAAATTTTGTTTGGTTTGTTGCAACTTTTTCTGTATAAAAACATTATAATAATACCAAATTCGAAACAAATTCTCAAAATTTAACGGTCTTAAGTCTTAAAAAACTTGAAACTTGCACTTTATTGTACTACAAATAAATATACCACACAATTTCATACTCAAGAAATGTAAAAAATTTTAAAATAATGAATCAAATTTGTCACTTTTTTAAAAATATGTTAGATTGTGCATTATTAATTTTAAAAAAAATTTTGAACTTAAATATGTTTACGTTGTTTTTGTTAGACAAAAAAAAAGCAATTAATGAATGAAAATAAAAAAAAAAACATTTCAAGTTCTGCTTCGCGCTTCTGACAAAAGTTAGCACTTAAATATTGTCACTTATAAAAAAAAATAAATAAATAAATGCACCTAGTATTTAAAAATATTTTTAAGTATATTTTTGAATTTTTCTTCAATGCTTAAACCATTTTTTGCGGTGAGGTTTTGAACTAATTCATTAAATTTGGAAATAAAAGTAAATTTTAATATTCGTACGGTTTCCATACATTTCATAAAATAATTTTTAAATTCTCTAACCACAAACACTGCTTGGGAAGTAAAATTTTTAATTTTGTCATATCAAGTCGCCTCATGTCGACGCTTAAGCGGCTATTATCAGTGAGCGTGTGAGATAAGAAGCGCGTCTAGCCACAGCAGTGCATGGAAAACAGCCCGAGGGTAACAGAAAATAAAAAAAATTATATGCAACTACATATGTAAATGGTTTTTAAAAATAATCGCTTTTTGGTGTCTGGCAATATGGAAGTGTGGTCTGAGGAGCTCAAAAGGAAGACCGCAATGCTCTATTAGTAGATATGTTGTTTTTTTTTCTACTTTTTAAGTGATATAAATATGAGATTGTGAAGTGAAATGTTTTCTTAAAAATTTTAATTAATTTTTCTGTGATGTTGTTGTATTTATTTATTTTATCGACTACTTAAGATTTTATTACTTTTATCGATAAATTTAATTGATGTTAAATTTTTTATCCACAACAGCCACTGAATTGCTTATGCATTGCTGATTATTTTTCAAAATGGGATTTAAACGAAATAATTTTTTGGGAAATAAACGATTTAATTTTTCCCAAGATTGAGAGTTTTCCAATTTGTGCAAAGCTACAAATTCTCTTAGAACAAGAAGCAACAAAAAAAAAATATCCAAAAATCGGGCGGCTCAAAGTGATAGCTCAATTTGTATATTTCCAGAGGACTGGGCACTTTTGGAGTAGTGAAACTATCAAGTCAAATTTTATTGGAGTATACAAATTAAATTTTTTTTTACTATCTCTTATATAGAATCAGCAATTCTTGCCTACTTGGTTATCAGCGTTCTTCTTCCAAAAACTTCACTTCTCGCTGTTAGTTTTAGGTGCGGGCGCTCTTATCAAAACATTTCAATAATAGTAAATCTAAACGTACTTAGCCTAATATACGAGTACATACTTGTACGTAGTATGTACGAAGAAATGTGTTTCCGAAATGGTGTCGATCGATTGAATCGCCTGTCGATCATTTTTATGACACAAACAAAGTATGTAGCTTGGCGCAACGCACCAACGCAGATAAGCCACCCACCACAGCAAGTTTCTTAGTTGTAGTTTTTGTTTATTTCAAACATTTTATTAGTTCGTCTCTCGTCTATGTATACTCTAGTCTTTGGCGGTTGCGTTTACGTCTTATCAGTTATGATTATGTAGGAAATCAAAAAAACGAATAATAAACACAATCTTTTTTTATAATTAAAAAAAAAATCGACCAGAAACCTTCTTTATGTCTTTCTGTTCATTATTCCAATAATTTTTATTGTTGGCCGATTAAAGCGCCTTCATTTACGTCACAACATGAAGGCAATTAAGCGCGATTAAGCATACGAAAACTTGCTTGACGCTCGCGCCCGTAAATGTGGAACACTTAATCACAAATGAAATAAGAATATGCGGCGATAAAAATAAAAAACAATTTTATTTAGTATTTAATAGGGCATCTGCAATGCATGTGTGTTTATTTGTGTGTATGTAAATATATTTGTAGCAATGAATTGTCTTCGTATCAGCAAATACAGAGTAGCGGAAAGAAAAACTAAAAATTGAAACGTTCATATTTGTTTAGGTAGAAAACGGTAGTGCTCACTGAAAGGAAGCATTTGGAGACAGACAAGTGCTTGAATGAGTTTGTTATGAATTTTTGAGCAGCAAAGATTGCACTGGTTTCTTTACTGATTCTCCATAAAGATACTTTTCTTTTTCTTTCCTTGAACGGAACTTCAAAAAGCGAAAACATTTCATCTCATATTAAATTTTAAGTTTAAAGATAATCGATAATGCTCATTCAAGTAAAAGTATATGTTTTGAAAATGTTTCCAATTCTCGACTTTTTATTAAATAAATAATTTCAAGCCATATTAGGCGCAAAACTTCACGTAGTGCTGCAGCCGACTTTGGATTTATTAGTAACAATTTTACAAAATACAAAAAAAATTTTCATCACTTTTGACAAATTATTTTTTATTCATTTAATTTATAATGTTTTTCTATTAAAATTCATTTCATTCTCTAACGCAAATTTTAAACTTTATACAAATTTTATTATAATTCAAATAAATTAAAACGAAAAACGAAACTGAAGATGACACAGAACCGAAACTGGTTTGTTCCAAAACAAAACTTGGCAAGAGAAAATCATTCAAAAATACACCAAACATTTTTTTTTATTAAAAATAAGAATTCTTTGAGTTTGCAATTTTTTCAAGGGTATTTACGTTACTTTTCGTATAAAATAAATTCGATTCAAAGAATTGAATTACCGAAAAATTGCATGTCATTAATTTGTCTACCAAATTTTCATTAAAAAACTTGAAAATTTCAATAAAAAAATAAAACGAAATTTAATGAAAATGATATATCTTGAAAAACATTGTGGACTCAGCTTCATGTAGCTCAAGCTCCTGAGCGCATGGGTAGCAACTTTCAACTTTTCACGCACAAAGTAAAAAATGCGTAAAACTCACGAAGTTCGCTCACTCGCTGACACATTTTTGAGTGCAATTTGCTTACAGACAAATTTTAGCACTGTAAGGCTTGCTGCTACTTGTTGCTGCACTTCTAGTGCATCGTTGAAAGGTGCCTACTGCCATAATTCGACTTCTGATAAAAACGTCTAATTGAGAACGTTTGTTTACGACCACTACAGCTTGCTGATCTACGCGCATGCGTATTGGCGCACAGTGGCGCATTTGTCAGAACGGCAACGCGGTGGCGGCAAAGAGCAGCAATCATCACTGCAAACATACAAACATTTCTATATTTTTGTATGCAAATACATACGCGTCTTGACTCTGTTGTTGGAGCTATTTATTTGGCTTGAATGAGGCTGCCGTGTGGCATGGCGGCGCGCCGAACACATCTGATTAGCATTTGATTTAGGCAAATTTGAACGCGTTCACAGTTGCAGCTCATTGGCAGCGGCAATTTGTTGCACGCGTTGCATGCGCCGATACAAGCTGATACGCGGCAATGCGAGAAACAAATGTGAAAATTTTGCACAAATTCACATACACAAATACACACACATACATACATACATACATATATGTATATATATTGTAGCACATATGTTTGGTAGTGTAGCGGTTGCATGCGCTGACTCTCTGATTTTCACACTTTGCTGTGATCGAGTGTTGTTGTTGTTCAGCCTGTTTTTGTGCTTTGCTGCTCGTGCACGTCACTTCACTTTGCATCGTAAATGCAATTAATTATTTTATTTGCAATTTCAAATTGAGCTTCAATATTGAGTCTGCACCACTCGCATATGTACGTTTGTATGTATGGTAGAGCTAACGGCGCATTGAGAGTTTTGTTTACTTTGCGAGTGCGAAAGATTTATTGGTTGGATTTGCATTGCGTAGAGCAAATTCATATTTTCTGTAAAAGTAAGCCAACATGCACCATTTTTTTTGTTGTGTTTGACGTGTCAACATCTTAGCTCCTGCTATGGTTTAAACTTGTGTTAACCCAGCAGACAATTTTGAACTATTTTTTTGTGTTTTTTATTTTGAACTTTGTTTTTAAACTTTGTAAAACCTTAAAAGAAGGAATGGGAACAATTTTACCTAGCTCATTTTCTCGCTCGTAACATTCAGTGGTGACATGTAGATGGCGCTCCAGCGTTCACCCTGTTTGGTTGTTGTATGCGCTAGTTCTAAACAAAAGCAACCCTGGGTATTTTTGTCCCCAACCATTTGTTACAGTTATTTACTGATTTTGCTCACTTACTGTAAATTATGTTTTGTGTAGTGAGAACAAATAGATTAGGCTTGTTTGCATAGGTTGCGTTAACCCAGCGTATGTGTGTTTACGGATGCGAAATTATGGAATAGTTTGAAGCTATTTTAGAACCATTTTAGAACTAGTTCAAGAATAGTTAAGGGTATCTTCGGGACTAGTTTGGGAACATAGTTAAAATAACTGATCTATACTCTCTTAATTACAGCTAACGATCCAATTTTCTTACTTTGCATTTCTCTAACTTTGTATCTTCGGGACTAGTTTGGGAACATAGTTAAAATAACTGTTCTATACTCTCTTAATTACAGCTAACGATCCAATTTTCTTACTTTGCATTTCTCTAACTTTGTATTCGGCTGATGAATTCTTATTCTGTAGTTGAGCAGCTTGGGATCTCGACGCTTAATAAACTTTCTTCTGTCACGAAAGAATTGTATGAATAAAAAACATCCGTACGTTATGCGGATTGAGCGCCTCGGACATAAAAGTGGGTTTCCGTTGGGTTATAATAATAATAATAACATTGCCGCAGCTCTTCAGGACTATTTCTGAATCGTATAGAGACTATTTCAGAATCTTCTAAATTTTTTGTTCGGAAATTTTTCGGGACCGGCTCGGGACCACTTCGGGACCAGTTCGGGTTTTATTTATTACTATTTCATGACAATGTCGAGATAATTTTTGAAGCATGACATGAACATTTCACGACTAGCTAAGAACTAATTCATCTTTAGTTCATTTTGTGATTAGTTCATTTTGTGATCAGTTCATTTTTTGATTAATTCATTAGTTACTTTCAGGACTAGTTTCAGGGATTAGGTAAAGAATATTTCAGTCAAATTTTGCTTCTGATCATTTATTGACCCTTTCGGGACTTATTCAGCTATGTTTCAAGATAGTTTCAACACTAGATTGTGGTAATCCTGGGACAAATGAAGGACAATTTCGCGGCCGTTTCAAATCATTCGCTGACAGTAACACAACTTTTGCGAAACCCCTTCAAGACTGCTTTTGGGATTAAAACTGAACTATTCCCAAAGTAATTATGAGAAAGTCGTGGATTCGTGCCAGCAAAATAAATAAAATAAAATAATATTCATTTCTAATTCCTAATCTGTTTATATATATAACTGAATCGGCCAATGCTATGCTGGGCTTTACATACTCACACATTTTTTTAAATTCTTTTGTGTTCAAATTAAATTTTAATTTTTTACTCAACTCCATCCAAACTTACTATGGTATATTTCATTTATCATTTCATTGAAAAAAATATTGTTAAATCAAAAGAATGTTGCTTGGGAACTCCAATGAATAACAACAAAAATATCAAAGCAGATAAATAGGCCTCCAATAAACTTCCGGTTACTGCATTCCAAGTTCGTTTGTTTTTTTCCCAAAGTAGGCAAACATTTTGTTGCGTCATCAAACCGAACATACGAACCATCTAATCGAAACAGTTGCGTCATGAATCGGAGCATACTCGATAGTGCAACAGTGGCAAGTGAATAATTAATAACAATTATGGGAATTATAACAGCGAAAGCAACAGCAACAAAAAAATGATTTTCATGAAAGTAAACAATGGCTAATAATGCTTTTAAAAAATAATTGATATATGTATGCATTTACATACAAATGCCCAAGATTGTGCCACCAATTGTGGCAGCTTAGAGTCTTACATTTTCAACTTGCTACCTTTCCTTTGCGCGCAGCACTCTCAGTTTTGGGTATCGAATCTATTTGCAATGTATTTCTTATTGATTTCGAATGAATCATGTTTTTGTATTTCAAACTTGTTGCATGCGTCGCATTAGTTTTACCTGCGTCAATTGCAGCGACAACAACAAACACGCAGCATGTAAAGATGCGAAATCAAAGTAGTAATACACTCACTCAGCAACAAAGTGTTGTTTTTGGTTGTTTATGTGGTTTTTTTTCTTCATATAAGTAGTCGTCGTTGTTGTGTTGTCGCTGCAGCATCTTACCAGTCGTGGCCGCATTGAACTCGCTTGTCATTGCGCCTGTAAGAAGTGGCATACGACGCATGCATAGTGTCTGCCACACACTTTCAACCGCAACAACTAACTTGCACACTGCGTCTGCTCGCCTTCGTCTCTTCCTTCACGTACACCGCACACTCCACCGTTGCACCCTTTGGCGAGCGACGCCATTCCTATCCACCCGCTGCATGATCAACTTGTTTCTTAGTCGTCTTGTGCTCTTTTTTCCTGCTTGTTGTTGTGTTCTTAGTGAATGTTTTTCATTGTTTGCTTCTTCGTTTTTCATTGATTTCTTAGTTATGCTCTGTCAGATCTTTGCCTGATGCGCGTCGCTGTCCGTCGCTGTCACAGTACCAATCGCTGCCGCTGCTGTCGTCGTTCTCGTTGTCGTTGGTGGCGTCGTCGGCGGCGTTAAAGATGCTGGTTGTTTGCTGATGCGTTGTTTTTGTTATCGAAACGTTTGTTGCGGTTGAGCTGTTGTTGTTATTCTGCTTTTCAGTCTTATTGTTGCATGGCAAGTGTCTTGATAGGATTGCGTTTGGCTGCGCGGCATGAAGCGCTTTGCAGGCGCGCCGGCAGACAGTCAGCCAGACAGCCAGACAGTCAAGCAGCGAGATAAAGAACAGTCGAAGCAAATGCCTGACAAACGAACACATGAACGCACAGTCGGTGACTTTGGCTGCGTCTTCTCGCACTCTTCACTTGATGGCGCGGGTGTGTGCGCGTTTGACCGGCCGGTTTGACAGGTGTTTCTGCGCCTTGCACAGGCTTCGTCGTGCTAGCGCCCCGCTTAATGTTGCGCCCCTTCGATCTGAGGTAGTACAAATACTGTTTGTCTACCTTCTTCGATCTCGAACTCGTCTTCGACTAAGGCAGCGTATTTCAATGCTCTGTGTTGTGCTAATACACAACCTGTCCATTGCACACGCTTTCTGGCAAAGCGCGGATTTGTTGCTTCTTCCAAGTTATGGTTGCTGTTTCTTCTCTGCCTTCGTCTCTTCTAAAGTTTATTCAAATTTCCCTCATATCAGGACGGACGATTGTTTTGTGTGTTTGTGTTTTGTTTTTTCATTCTATAAAATATGTGTTTTTGTTTTAATGTGCATTTGTAAGCTGCCGACTGCGGCCCATTAGCTGTCATCCATCGACTGCGGCTTGCATGTGATTCGCTGGCATACAGGTTTTCAATTCTTGGCTTTGGACTTAATTTAATTTCTTCTTTGGTCTTCATTTGTTTTGGGTCCCTTTTGTTTTGTTAACTTTTATCTACTTTAGTTTTTGAATTATGACTTTGCGGCGACGTTTGACGCTACTCAAATATCGTCTCGGCTACAAATTTTGACAATTTCGTATTTCACTTGCTTGGGAACTGGATTAATGAGCGTATAAGCGCCGTTGAAATGGAGCTGCCAGCGACAAGTGAGCAGCGCGTCTGTGCCACCCGCCACAGCTGACAATATCCGACAGACAAACAAGAAAATAAATGAAAAAAGAACACCACAACTATAATTATATGTTTGTATGTATAGCGTGGCTGCTGGGTAACTCAGTTGCCTTGTTATGGCGAAATTGATCACCACTTTCGTAGCGCGCAATCGCTCGTACACGCTTGAAATGTGATCGCCTGGCGGATGGGTTGATTTGAATATTCGAAGATAAGCGCAACATGGCAGCATAAGGAGATAGCATTAAATGAAGTGCGTTCTTTTTTTGTTTGTTTTAAAACGCAAGCACATAACGGCTTTAAGTTGGGAGATCGCGTGATCTTTGGCCTCTGAACGTAGGCGTTGATCCCACGACTTGTGGGCGTAAAGAAATTCTCGTAAATTCCTCACAATTTTTGTGTTTTTTTTTTTGGTTTTAATTCGTAATCCGAGCATTGATTACACGATGTCCAATGCGTGTTGTTGTTGTTGTTGTTGTGCGCTGCGCTGATTATATTCCACATGTAGCATATCTCGTGTACGAGTATGTGGCGATCACTTGATCCTTTGCGCGCCACAAACCGCAGCATGTCATCCGTCTTCGTTCGATTACTAAAACACCATCGCCAACTTGCTGTGCTGCTTGTGGCAAGCACAAATCCTTGTGCGTACACATTCAAAGACGTAGACGTAGCTTTTTTTTATTTTTTTTTTTGCATTTTCAAAAGTTACTTTTGCTTTCCAGCGTTTGCGCTTGTTGTGTTCGAATTCTGAATATGTTCGGTGTCACTGTTACAGACCGGACATGCGAACTTAGCGGCCAGGCCGCCAGCCAGGCAGTCAAGTTGTTTCGCTGCTGCTGGCGTTGTTGTTGTTGGCGGTCAGCGCGGCGCAGTGCAAGCAACGCCAAAATGAAACGTGGGAACTGTGTGCAGCTTTCAAAGTATCAATTTACTCCAACAACGCGCGCGCGCACAAACACACATACACACGTCTGCCATTACATATGTACACACACTTGTAGACAGAACATGTTTGTATTGTCTGTCTGTCTGTCCGTCTGTCTGTCGGCTTGCAGCGAAGCTCCCGGCTTACTTTTATTCGCAAATGTGTTAGATTTATTTTTGCAAGCCTTGTCAATTCCTTAATACGATCAGTGCGGGCCCTTCTTGCCCACGAAGCGATTTCAATTTTCAGCTGTCTGTCAGTGTGGGCAATGGAGAAGGCGTTCGCGCCGCCAAAAAAGCCAATACTCAAAAACATACAAGCTTATTTGTGAAGGAGTAATGTTGTGCATGGGACGCTTTAAAATGCCATTTGCGCCAAAGGCACGAAAAACAAAAAAAAGAAGCGAAATAAATGCAAAAAAAAAAAAGAAAAAATAAAGGCTGCAAGACATTGCACTCCGCAGCGGTGGTTAAGAGGGAAAGATTGCTTGGAATGTACGGCAATATCGTCCAAATGGAGACGCTTGTTGTCAGACATTTCACAGCAACGCTGCCTTCTTCGCTCTGTGTGTGTGTGTGTGAGCCGGAGTCTTTAGTTGTAGTCTTCCCTTTTGGGTGATTTTATAAACTGACATCGGAAATAAGTTTCGGCCACTCAACAGGCTTCCCTTTTCCTGTTGTCATTCGATGTCAATGCGCCAATGCCTTTGCTGCTTGATGTTTGCTTTTGTTGTTGCTCTTCTTCTTGTTCGCCAACGTGCCACAAGTTTTGCGACGTCAGGTATGCGACGACGCGCATTGTTTGGCTCCACTGGGACACATTGTAGAGACTTCGTGATTTTGGCACTTCTGTTGTTGCTTTGATTGTTTTTTGTTTTTTTTTAATGCTTTTGCTTTCGTCCATTCCTTCATGCCAGTCTTTGCATTGCGAGCTCCTTTGGCGTTTTTTTTTTCTCCCGCCGCAGCTTAAAGTAAAGCTGTTCTTTCTGGTCGCACTGATTGTGGAGTTTTTCGTTGCAATTTGTTTTTGTTGATGCATACACATTCGTTGCATTGTTTTAAAACCATTTGCTCTGGATGGTCGATTGGTTTTTTTTTTTTTTAGCTCAAGTTTGGTACTTGAGTGGTTCGCATTGCCGACAAGTGCCTGGGCGTTAGTCCTGCGAACCATTTCTAATGAATCATACATTGTAGGAAGTCTTACCTTTGTAAGTAATGTCTTTTCTAAAAACAAATTCATATAAACAGCTTAGCTGGCAAATTGAAAAGATTTTTTAAATAAACATTTTCAGGTCTGGCTTTCTTTTGAAAGCGGCGTTAGAAGATCTTCGAAGCCAAATGAAAAGGTGTTGTTAACATAGCATAACTGCTGTCAATTTATATCATTTTAACATTGATTGTTAAAATTTGGTAAAAATCTAGAAGAACTTCAATATAATTTTTGTTATTCCACGAGCACCGCGCAAAGAAAATGAAGAATAGGGAAGGCTCGATCATGAAAGTTTTATCGCTTTCAAAGTTTTTAAGGAGGTTACCGAGGAGGTTATTTTACAATTTATTTGCTCGAGGCAGTATTGCATTCATATTTTAATTTCGAAATACGAAAATCTGAAACTTTGCTTCGGATTTGTCATTCAAAAAATGAATTAGAGAAAGGCATTAGTCTTGGTCATATCAAGGCAACGGTTATATGTAGAAGTGATTAGTTTAAGAAACGCTCCACTAATTAATGTCAAGTTATTTGTATCGAACAATTTTCGTTTTAAGTTTTTTAACTTCAATCGATAATAATTTATCATTTAAACCATCTCGCGAAACATCACATGCAAAATAGGCATCGTTACGGAAGCACAATGTGGAAAATATATGTGCCACATTTCTTGTGAAAAATTCAGCCTTATTTAAGAACAGTTGAAACAAATTTTCTTTCTTTTGGTTATAATAATTGTAATATAAAATATAATAAAATTCATAAAATTTTTTAGTTGATCGAAATTTTTATTATTTGAGTATCCATTTTAACTACTTTTATCTAGTTATCGATTTTTAAATTTTTATCGTAATCGATAACAGTATAGTTATCGATACAATTTTGTAACCTAATAACTAATAGATGCCATTGTTATCTGTAGTTAACGATTAGCATAATTTGATAATTATCGATGTCGTTCGTTTTATCGATAACTATCGATATATTTTTCTCTTCATATTTCATTATAGAACGTCGACACACTAAATATAAATTGTAAGTTCCCTCTTTTATGAAGTTTGCTAGGTCTTCGACCTTGATATTGGTTCCATTCCTTGCTTAACTGTTTTAATGGAATCCGAACAATTTAAGAAAATAATCGCCATTTTTGGTTCGCGATATTGTATCAGTTTTTTGAAATTTTTCAAATAAAATCAATACCATTGAATGGAATGCCGCTTGGCCGTAATCAAGGCATTCCAAAATTTCTAGTCAATATTATCAACAAAAGACCTAAAACCTCGAGACAATAGAATTGAAAATTTTCCCAATCACAGGCGAAATACATATGTAGATTCGTTCATTTTTATAGCAATAACAGCAAAATCACGGTGAAATACCAAACTAATGCCGATTTGGATGCGTCCAGCCGCCAGCCGCCAGCCGCCAACAAATGTGAACGCAGTAGGAACGTGGAAGAGGAAGAGCGAGACGATCACAAACACATTAAACAAGCGCTAAACTCACTTAATTTATGCAATTTCGTATTTGTTTTCATTTGAACAAAAAAAAAATAAAAAATTGTCAAACAAACAAATAAAGTACCGTAAATACATACATACAACAACAAAAACAACAGCTGAACCGATCAACATCATAAACAACTAATACCAAAAGTCAGAGACAAAAAGCAGCAAGACAAACAAAAAAACACGTAAATAAATAAAAGCAAATGAACAAATACTCAAAATGCTTCAAATAAAAATAATAGCAACAACAACAACAACTACCACCGTATAAGCATGTGTATTTTAAAAAATCGATGCATAAATATTTTCTTGTTAACAAATCCATTAGAGGAGCAAAGCCGCCCGACTGCCAGCACACAATCGTGTGTGTTTGTATGTTTGTATGTATGTATGTATGTATGTATGTCTACAAGTATATTTACATCGGTGTGTTATGGACTTTTAGTTGGCCATGCGCATGCGCAAACTCGCTAAGCTTTCCAGCGCCCACAAGCGCGGCGGCTCGCAGATGCTTGAAGTGATTTAAGCGTGCGCAGTTGGTGCGACGAACGGTGCGGGTGGTTGCCAACTGGCGGCTGAGTTGTGTGACTAACAAAAACAAATGCAACACAAGTGCGCCGCGGACAGACAGACGGACGTTGTACGAGTATTAACTTAAAAATTAACCGAAATTTTATTGGTATTTATTGAGTAAAGACGAAATTAAATATTTGAAATGCGAGTCAATACAAAGCAACAGCGACAACAACAACAACAACAATAAAGACACCGGCAGTAACAAGCCGACAGATGGACGGACAGCCACACAAAATAAGAAAAAAGTAACGAAAAGATAAATAAAAACGGTAAAATTAAAAAAGAAAAAAATATTAATAATAATGAAGAGCCTGTTGAACGGTTTTGCATCAGCGATTGATGCTGATTGAGCGTGAATTGAAGCCGACGATTGCGGCATGGCAGCTGCCATCGACCAGCTGTGGTGGGTGTGGCAACTAACACCTGCGCCAGTCGGCTTTCAGGAAGGCACAAAGCACCATCAACTAATTGAAGCATATTTATATTGATGTCAAACCCCTTTCGAGGCAAGTGTTAAATAAATGCTTTCACTTAAGCTTTTAATGGATTGACGAATTGATGGGAATGCGTTTGCTTTCTTTTACTGAATTCTGTCCACATCGGCTTGCAAAGAATCGATCATCAAGCCAAAGCAAACTATGAATTGCCTGCGAGTTAAAGCGGTGATGGACCAAAAGCTGTTCGCGCTATGTCAACACAAATACGGCGCAGTGTTGCACTTTTTAAGCTGATTTAGCCAACAACGCCGTCGAAATTCAAAAGGGCAGCACAGTTCGTTGGTAACTTTCATTGCCGCCCGCTGCGTTGTGCGCTCCGTCGACGTGTGGAAAGCGAAAAAGTAAAGTAAATACTAAGTGCAATGATGCTTGACAATTAGAGTTGACACTTCTCATCTTCACTGGGTGCAGGCGGCCAGAATCTGCTCATGGTGGCCAACTAGGACAGTAATAAAGAGTCAAATTGACAGCAGTGCCTATGCAGATGTAGGCAGATGCTTTGATAAAGCTGTTGATGACCGGGTGAAGGTGTTTGTTGGTGGAGCCGTTTTTTTTTTTCAGTCCGCCTGCTGTCATTGAACTTCGAACTTATTTATTTAAGCCTTGAAAGATTGACACTTATGTGTCAGAGAGAAAGAGAGAGGGAGAGAGAGAGCGGGCGAGTGAAAAATATACAAACAACAAACAAAAGCACGAACATCAAAACACTTGTTGCGGGCGAGCGGAATGGAGAGTGCAAATGCAACTAATACCCGCTTTCGGCGACTCATCGAAGTAAACTAAGCAGCCATGAAGAGTCTTTTTAGGTGATGCGAGATTGTGCGCTTTAAGTCTCGCATGTATGTAATGTTTGTATGAGTGTGCAAGCGTAGATTAGCGTGGGTCATGGAAAAACGTTCTAACATTTCAATGTGAATTTTATGTAAAGCTCGCTATGTGTACCATTATTTTAACGCTGCCAGCAAAGTATTTTGTCTCTCGTTTGTATTATTTGCGAGCGACTTTGTGTGGTAAGGATTTTCTTTCGAGAAAGGAATGTAATTGAAAACATTTTTCTAATAAATTTCCTTAGAATTTGCAGAATTATAATTTGCAACAATTCTTACGAACAAATAATTCATAATTAAAATTAAAAATAACAAAGAAAAAAAAACGTATAGGTAACGATGGTAAGCCTTCTTTGAATTGCCTTTTAATATATAAACATTTGTTTTGAATCGCCCTGGTTCAAAGTTTTGAAAATATGTCAAACTTTTTCAAAATATGAAAAAGAAAATGTGCAACGCATATTCGAAATATTCCCTCTCGATAAAATGTTACTTTGATTAAGATTTTTCTTCGAAAAAATTTTTTGAGTAAAATTTGTTAATGAATAATTTTTAAAATGTATTACGCTTACTTTATATAAGACTGAAGGTACATTGCTTTTAAAATTTTTGTTTTAAACCTTAAATTCTCAAAGAAAAATTGTATGCAAATAATTTCATAAACAATTTTTTTTTATAAATTTTCAGAATGTTACAAAATTCTTTTTAATTTTCATTAAAATATGTACTAACATTTTCCTAAACAAATTTTACAAAAATTTGCGTATCCATACAAAAAATAGTTTTCATATAAAATTTCATAAAATATTTTATTAACATTTTCTTAAAAAATATTATAAAAGTTTTCATAAAAACTTAAAAAATTAAAAAAAAAATCCTTGAAAATGCCATACAAATTTGCTCATATTAAATTAATTTTCACTTAATACCTAAAACTAGCAGTAACCGAATTTTATGAAAAATTATATACCTTTGTACAGTTTTGCGTTATAAATGCTTTTATAAAATTGTTTTTTCATTAATAAAATTAATAATAAAGAAAATTTTCATTAAACAATTGTCAAATTTTTTTTTCTAAAGACGCACTTTCATGACATTTTCAATACAATTCAGTAATCGTAGAGATTTTCAAAAATACCATATTTTTGATTTTTAGGGAAAAATTAGAGAACATTATTTTTGTTATTAAGCGCGAGCCACCCTTATACACCTGCTTATGGTGATATACATTTAGTAGCATGCATGTGTGTATGTATGTGTTTGCATCTGTAGACATTGTCTTGCTTACACTTATCGACGTGGTACTCTCATTATGTTGTTATTTATTTTCAATATTGACAAACTTAAGCAACAAAATTAAAGATGAAAACTAATAAAAAAAAAACAACTGAAAATGCGCTCAAAGCCCTGCAACAAGGTAAACAATATCGAATGATCTTTGCGAACGAAGAAAAAGTGGCCCTCAGCGCTGAGCTGCGCTTAGCTGCAAAACAAAGCAATGAAAAGTGTGTAATAAGAAGCAATAAAAAAAGAAAAACAAATTGCACTACATACATCCGCAAGCTAAGCGCTTCTATGAAAAAGGTTGAAGGCAAATGCAAAGAGATACCAAAGCGTATGCGTTTCCAACACAACAAACAATATTGAATGGCTGTAAAATGGATAGATGAATTAAGCTGCTTAGCCGCAAACAAACGCTCATTATTATAACGAGCATAACAATTAAATCGTACGACAATAATAATCTCCTCAGCATAAGCGGCAATACCTACATATAACACGCGCGCATTCGCGGCCCAAAGACATGCCACACCGCTGCAGTGCGGCGGCGTTGCAAGCGTTCCACGCTGACGACAACAAATTTGATTAACAACAATGGCTCTGCGCTCTATACAAAAATATTTTTGGAATGTTGCTTGTGTGTCATTTGGAATTTTTTTTTTCCCTCCCCCTTGGGCGCAGCTAATTTTTTCCTCTCATACACGCCAGCGCTCTAATTGACGCTCTCTTTACAACTCAGCAACGCTTTTGATATTTTCATTCGTAAATTAACATATGTTTTGGCTTAAATCTGTGGAATTTTAATAGGCTAACTAATTTACAGATATAGTAATTTATGAGCTCAAAATCCAGCCACTTTTGGTCGCTTCGTGCCCGTCAGCTAGTCGTTGAAACAAGAGTTTCGTTGAAATGTTGAATTTATATGCAAATTGAGCAATGCTCAGATAAACACACACTCACGCACAAAAAGTCCATTGTGTATAAGAAATGCCGCTGGACTTGTTGTTGCTGTGTCAAGCGGTATTATGCCGCTGGTGATGGCAACAAACGAACAGGTGCGTGCTACACAGCGGCACAGCAGCCACAATAGCAGCAGACGATAGCAGCAGAAGAACTACTGTCGTCTCGGTGGTTTCAAAAAGCTTTTGAGAAAAAATCGTTTGTGTATTTTTCATTATTTTTGTCTTTTTTTAGTGTTTTTTTTGATTGTTTTGAATTGTATTTGCCTTATGCGCTGCTGCCGAAAATGGAGTCATAAACGGTTTTTGACTATTTTTGGTCATTGAATTTACGCAGTCAGCCTCTGACTAACTACTGCCTTCGTTGTCTGCAATGTGTTGTTGGTGTTCATTTTATTGTCTGAGGGGATATCGACAAAGCCAAAAGCTGTTAATCGTAATTTTCTTCTTGTAGTATACTTACTACTTGGAATTGGAATTGATTGATGATAATGTATATAAATAAAGAAATTGCTGGAATTTGAATGATGAGCTGTTTAGTAAAAAATGAAAAATAAAAATAAAAAAATCGACAAATCGACAAATCGTTGAAAAGCGTTTACCTGTGCGTGTTCAAAACTTGATCGATTTCAGTTGCTGAGCTAGAAAAAGTTTCTGAGTTTTGGTGATAATTAAAAAATATTTGCGAATACATTTTCTTAAATCGGTTTTTGACGAAACCAATTTGTTACCAAACTAAAATTTATTATAAGAAATGCTAATTCACTTTTTGAACTTATCTTTCTACTTTGACTTAAAATTCGCAAAAGCAGTGTATTTTTTATATCTGTTAGTAAATATGTTTAAGAAAGCAAACTAAATGTCATTCACATTTCTTACTTATTTATAGTCGCTTTAGCCACAGCGAATCATGTTCATCGACCCAAGCGACATTGGAAGTTTGAGTTTTGTACAAAGAAATATATTTTCAAATAACCCAAACACACATTATCAATTTGAAAACTGATCGGACAATAAATATCACGGTACCAGCGCCCTCTGTCGGGTACAATTTTAATCTCTTGTTAATATAAATATTTGTTAACGCTTATTTTCAAAATTGCGCAACCGATTTAAATGGAATTTCCATGGCGTTATTATTAGTTTCAATTAGATACTATCTTTGCAGCCAACAGATGGCGCTGGAATCAGAACTTTGCAAAATTCACAATTACGTGCTTGGTGGCGTTGAAGTCGGGATTTCTCAAATATCCGAACAAAATAGTATATTCCGATTCAGTTGAAATTAGAAATGCAAAACTGCATCGATATATTTTTAACGAGAAAAGCTTTTATGAAAAATATAGCCACTCGATGGCGCAGAAGTCGGAGTATTTCGAACATCTTTGTTTGTAGATCTATTTTCTTGACATTTAATTTAAATATAAAGCATTTACGAAAGTGAAGTTCGTTATATTGTAGCTACAATCTCAATGTATATACATATATTCTTTACTAATCTAGACACATCATATATTTCAAAATAACGAAATTATTTGAATTATGTTTTTAACTCTTTTCTTTAAATTTGATCAGAGATATTGCTGTTTAAACGAGTAGCCTTTGGTTTTAGAATTTTTTGAAGTAAATACATAGATCGAAAATTAAATTCAAGCGAAAACCCAACAAAATTAAGTGGAGCGATTTTTTTTTGCTATGAAATAATAATAAATACGGATTTTTAAAACACTTTTTTTTCGGATTGTAAACATCAACTTTAATAAAAAAGAAAACTTATTTGGCGTTCAGTGATCATAAATTCATTGAACTGACAATTTAAGTTCTTTCCTGTACTCTCTTAACCACTCAATCGGAGAATCGTGTCGGCTTGTTTTAAAGCTTTTATAAAATTCTTGTCGCACAAAAATTGAATTAGAAAAATTTATTTGTCTGTTTGGTTTGTCAACGGCAAGCTTATTAATATAACTTTGAATACCTGAAAACCATTCTAGTTTAAATACTAAACTGCAAAAGATAAAATTAAATACTCTAAACTACTTTACTTTTTCGAATAAAATTTATTCGTTCAAAGTTCTATTCCCCTTGACCCCGTCAGCACTTTCCGTTTCATAGACTGCAGAACACTTTTGATTTAATTGCTTCACTATTATCATATTTTCTGTGGAATTTTCGGGTTGTAAATTCTGAAAACAAACAAAAAGTAATAATAATTAAAGGAACAACAAAAAATGCTGCAGCAATTCCAAATTAACAGTCGACAGTAACAAGTTTAGCAGCAACAAAGAAAATCAAAGCACTAAAAATATAAATATAACAACCGGGCGGACCTCGAAAATGAGGCTGCAATAACAAAAAGTGCAAATACTTATTTCATAATCGGCAGCAATTAAATTTGTTAGTTGGCAGCAGCAGAGGTGACTAGTTAGTAAAAAGTGGCAAAAAACGACGATTACGGTGTTGGTGGTGGTGGCGATGGTGGCTGCGGCGGCGGCAAAATTGGTGCAAATTATTTAAATTATCGCAACATTTTAATCCTTGACCCGAGCAAAGGCGAAACGTACAAACAGCGTTGGAAAGAAAAGCGTTTAAAAAAAAATAGTTTTTTTTATATGTAGATATGTGAGAATTATTGCACAAGTGTGCGTGTGTGTATGAGTGTGAGCTGCTAAGAAAAACTTATCAGCAATTATTTATATGAAGTTGAACGCGAAATTTGTACAAAGCAACTTGTAACGCGATAAACAAACATAAATCATTGGCTAAATAATTTCGGCCACGTTAGCGCACTAAATGTGCCAACTCTTGTTGCAGCTAATTCTTTTTCGCGCTGCACTAGCAATAGTAATTGCAATTGTAACGTACACATTTTTTTCCAAAGCAAGCAAAAGTCCGTCGGCGGTCAATCGGTAAGGGTGGTCGTGACAATAATTGCCACAGGCGCAGAAGAAAAAAACAAAATTAAACTAACAAAGAAAACATAAAATATGTTCGCAATAACTTGCCACATAGCAACGCGGCACCTTGCCGCATACATACATACGTACAAAACATGCTGGCCGCTTAGGGGGCGGCAAATGCCAGCGACATATTTTTCGCGGTCAGACTGCGCCGTCTTCACTGCGGCTGTGGCTTCGGCTCATTAACAAACAATTAAACACATGCACCGCATAGCATGCCACAGTTAGGAAAATTGCCACCAATCAACGAGAAATATTTTATAATTATTATTCTCCAAACAACTTTTTATTATAAAAAGAAAAAAATTTGCAATTAATCTCATGCAAATTTCTCAGATTGCCTACTTCCCTAAATAGTAAAATGCATTTATTTATTCACATATTTAATCATTTCTTTAATTTTCTTTAATTGCAGGTAAGTGCATGGCCATGACGCGCGATCTCTCCTCTCCACTTCTGCCTCAATATTCCACGGGGACTTGAAAGGAACAATTGAATAACGCTGCTGCTCTTTGTTTCCGCATCTAAAAATGTGTGTGTATATCTGCGTGTAAATTTCATATATGTAAGCTTGTTGGTAAGTCGTATTCACCTTCTATGCTTTTCGATATACTCAAAACTCCTTTGCCGCTTGTGCTGTAATCGCTGAGTATATCTACAAATAATTTTACACTCTACACGTCTTTGGCGCAATCAATGTTCAGCTGGCTAATCGCCTGCAAAATAATCCTGAATATCAACATTTTCCAGGCGGCGAGCGCTTGTTGCAAGTGCATATTTATTTTATATACTTAGCGAGTGTGGCATGATGTTTGCTGAAGTATGCGCCTCCCGCACTGGCGTGTCGAAATATGCCACTGCGCTTGCTGCACGATTGCGTCATTGCAACGAGCGAATAATGGACGTGCGAAGTGCCCGGTAGGGAGTTAGGAGCGTATTTCTAAAAAAAAAAATTGTTTGGTTTGCCGAAAATTTTTTAGAAAAAGTTTGAACGGCCTAGACTTTGTTACAAAAGTGTAAAAGTTTATTTTGGCCAACCACTTCTAAGTTACTTAACCATAGTTCGATTTCAAATACTCTTGAAATAAGGAACTGAAAACAAATTTTTAAAAATTAGCTGGTACCTACGACTACGTCTGTGTCTGATTTTATGAATCTATAAAATTTTCTTTCAAAATCGGATCATTTATAAGGATTTTTTATACAAATCGATTCTTCGTCAAAGTATTTCTAATTGCAACTACAGCGTATATTTCGAATTTTAACGAAATTGAATAACAAAACCTGATTTTCCGAATATTTAGTCTCATGCGCCACCTAGCGGATAAAAAAGGAAATTGTGTTTTAGTTGGTTTTAATACGTTCATTAGGTTTTAGGACAATTTTGAATTGGCATTTATTTATTATTGAAAAATACTTTTTTTCAAATAAAAAAAGTAAGAATATTAATATTTTCAGCTTTGGCGAGTACAGGGTGCCTCTAAACAGTGCTCTTTGCGTTTGAGTTGGAGAACAAAGAGATTGTTGAGGGCAACTCTCAAAGCCTTTTTACCTTGGGTGATTTTTTTTTATTTTAAAAATTGTGACCGGATGCTTTTGGTCTCCAAAATTCATTCTCCTTCTTACCGCAAAAATGCTCAGAACTCCTTCATCCTGTATTCGAAAATTTTTTTATTTTTTATTTTTTTTTGAATAACTCGAATATTGCAGAAAATATACTAATTGATAATAATTTTTTATTTTGTTTGTGTTTTTCCTTTATATTATGACATGTTAGGGATTTCTAAATATTAATTTGTTTTGCATAAAAATTCTTGCAATTTCAAAAAATGTTTAAAAATTTGCACTTTAAAAATTTCCATTTCCTTTGAATTTGATTTTAAAATATATTGACATTTGCCGCCGTAAAAGAAAAAAACGCTTCTTTGGTGAAAATAAAACCATCTTGCCTTCCCCATTATGAGCTATTTTATTTTTTTTTAAATTTCAAGACACTTATTTTTATGATAATTGTATTATATTTTGTTTCAGTCATTTTCGGTGAAAATTAAAATCGAAATTCCTTATTTAAGCTGTCGAGGTGGTTCGCTTTCTTAGATATACATAAATACTCGTAAATAGCTTTTCTTAAACTTATATTTGATCTTGAAATTTTATTTAGGCTTTTTAAAATTGTTTGCGAATTTCGCCGATTTACTTTCCAAGCGCCGTCATTCACCGCCACGCACGCAACCATTCAACACCCATTTCTCACCTCACGATGAAAAACATTGAAACGCCTCTCCACCCAACCTTCCGTGCAATCTTCTGCCGTTCTGCCGCTTCGGTGTTGGCTGTTCTTTTTCAATTTCACTGCAGTGCGTGCAAAAAGTCTTCAAACACGCAGAGCACGCCATACAAACAAACAAACAAACAAACAAACTGGCATGTTCGGCTGTTGCTGCAGTTGTTTTTATTGTCGTTTTGCAAACGTCTTGCGGCGAAATGTTTTCATGCCATTAAACACGATTTAAGGAATATATTGCGCACGCCATATTGCCACAGACACACACAATCGCCACTTGCAACACATACTCGTACATATGTACGTGTAGTGCATGACTGCACACCAGCGAAGAGCGTGGAATATAGAAGGGGTGGGGGTGTTGGTGTTTTGCTGTGGCAAACTTTATGCCAATTCAGTAAAAGAAAAATCGGAAATTACGGGTGTCGTTGGCGGCTTATAAAAGCGCTCTTAACTAGCTGCGGTGGAGTTGGCAGCGGCGGCGGTGCGACAGTGTGGGCTGTGGTAGCTGGTAAGGGAAGAAGGAGCGCGCTGCTGCAAGTTGTGCGGATAGTTGACTGCGTCGTTGTGCGAAAAGTTGTAAGCGTGCATGAGTTGTTGCATGAATTGAGTTGTTGTTGCGCTTGTCGTTTGTCGCTGGATGGGGGGTTTGGTGGCAGGAAGTGCGGCAGCAATGCATTAAATGCAAATGCAAATGCGTGTGCAGTCGCAGCCAAAGTTAGAGTCATAGCCGAAATGAATGTGAGGGTGTTGCGTGACAGTTGGCGCGACGCTTCGATAAAGTGCGAAGAAGGGGAGCGGGGTGTATACCTGCTTCTGATTATGCAAATGTGTATGTATGTATATTATGCACAGTTTAGAGGTCTCGAGGACGCGCTTGTACGATTTGTGCGATTGCAAGCGATTAAAATGATTAAAGCTAAAGTCAAATATTTAAGGGAAATTATTAAAGGGACTACACAAACGTATTTGCATTTGAATAATTATAGTTAAGAAGTTAATGCAGACAGGGATTATGTAACAAAACATTTGTAAGTTCAACGTTAGAGTCGAGGGGCTATTAAAAGCTTAAAAATTACTTATCCAACTTCAAAGCGAAATACGCAAAGTGTTTTAAAATTTATGCATTTTTATGAAACTCCTCTCAATAGAGTTAAGTATATTAATTTTAGAACGACCAGCTATGAAATTCGTATTTGTTTATCATTAAGTTTTAGGTATTTTTTTATTTTAATATAAAATATTTTTTTTTATTTATCGAAAATCTGTTTAAAAGGTGAAAATTTAAAAACAAAAATTTTAATTTGTATTTGGTATGAAAAACTTTGCAAGTTATGAGTATCTTTGTACCCAAATTTTTGCGTTTATATGTAAATTATGTTTGCATTTTCGAATTTCTATTTAACGTTTAACTTATTGATCGTACTGGCATGGAATACATTTTTTTAAAACAAAGATATAGATATTTTTTTTTGTGGTAGAACGAAATACTTATGAGAGAACGAAAAACTTTTGATAGAACGAAATACTTTTAGGAATTTTATTTATTTATTTTTTTAAAAGAGAACTAATTATAAATAACTAATCTACTTGTAAGAAATCAGCATTAGCTGCCAGGGCCTTCGGCTCTTAATACTAAGATTATGGTAAAAAGAAAATATTTAGTAAGGATATTTAGTTGTACGTGTTGTTATATGTCTTTGATGTTACACAATTTAAGAAATTTATTAATATCACTGATGTTATTTTAGGAATACTTTTTCAAAAAGAAAGTACCCAGCAAACGAATTAAAAAGATATAGGCCGGATAGGAAAGTAAAACCACTTTTAATGCAAAAGTTGTACCGTTTTTTTTATTTAAGCAACGCAGAGAGTTTACTCCCAGTGTTCATATTTCCTGAAGCGAAAGCTAAAGTAGCACGTAAAAGCCTCCTGATTATTGAAAAATCAAATTTAGCGATGATATGGTTTGTCATTATTCCTAACTAATTTTTAGACAAATGAACAAAATTGTTTAATGCACTCTTTAGGAGAAGCTCCGACAGCCACTGAGCGAAATTATTGTTATTATACTTTAAATAAATTTACACTTATTTTTTAACAATTTGAAGACATCAAGACAAGTTATTGCATTATGGATACACACAGAAGTATAATCTGGCCATTTTTCGTCATCGACATTAGTCCTTTTGGAAAACAAAAAAAAAAACAAAAATAAGCTTCAAAATCGATAAAAAAAATCGATTGCAATAATCGATAACAAAAAATCGATTAGAAATCGGAATTTACTTACCAATGCATATTTAATTTAAAGAAATTACAAATAAGATTCGATATTGGCTGTAGCTTAAAAGTCGATAGCAATAATTGAATTGAATAAATTTAAATTTATTTGAAGTAAAAATCGTTAATAAATCTATAACACATATTGATTGCGGAATAGATACATAAAATTAAATGTTTTATGGTAAAAATAAATTGCAAATGGGTCAGATTCTTCGTATTAAAATTCTAAAAACTCGTAAGATGATTGAGCAAGCGAGCTTTAAATATATACTTATACTAGAAATGTGTACAGTTGGTCTAGAGACACCTGAAGAAGAGACCACTTTTAAAAACCCAATAATAAAACAATGTTACTGCCGATTACACAACAAAAGCAAAGACGGGTTTTCACTATAAAATTCGGCAAACTATGTCGTAAATTCACTTTGAAGAAGAGCGTCTAAGCGAAATTGAAATTGTTACAAAATCACCTTTTGAAGGATCGAAAATAATTATATATTTATTTGCTTCGAAAAGGCTCTTTAAAAGACGATTTTTAAGCACAGTAATAGTACAATTCTCCATTAGAAAATTACAAAAAACCAATGAAAAAGTACAAGATTAAAACACAAAAAATTACATTTATAGACAAATACATTGATTTATTTCGTTTTACTTTTTTGGCGAATCACTGAGCTGGTATTCACTTCAAATTTCAACACAAATGCTACACTTTTATAATATTTAAATACAGCAACGCACAGCCACAACCATTTCGCCAAGCAGTTACTCTCAGTTTATAAAATTTGAACTACTCAATTACCGTCTGCTGTCGGCACAACTTACTAACTAGGCTTCGCTTGTGCCACGATTTTTGCACCTCTGACTTAGTGAATATAATTTAATTAATTTTACAACCATTGCAGCTGTTCTAACTACATTTCTTCAGATGCTCGCTTCGTTTACGCGCTGTTGCTTGCTTGTGCCAACAGCTGGACTACTAATACGGCCTGCTGCTGCTGCACTACCCTTTGTGGCACCACCGAAATTAACACTTTAGCACTAATTAAACTTAACCAGATTCTGTTGTGAGTATTTATGTGTGTTTACATACCGGTTGCAAGGCGAAGAAGCATCAGCAACATGAAAAGCAGGCGCGGCATAACTGATGACCAGCGATGACACCCATTGTTGGTTTGACGCCTGAAAGGAAAAAAACAAAGTTGGAAGAAAGAATTGCCAGCAAAAGCTGTGAAGTTTGAACGAGTTCTTTCGGCGCTCAAATGCAACAAAATGTTAACTACTCATTTCTTATTTGGCTCAGCAGTAGCCGGAAACTCCTAACGCAGCAGCGTGAAAAGGTAGCAACTGCGGCGCAGCGCACACTGCGTGGCTTTAATTACCGCGCAGTGCTGCAATGAAGCGGAGTTTCAGTTTCATTGCCATTCCCGCTGTTGTCGTAGAGCAGACAGTATCGTGGCGGGCGCATCCGTTCTTCAATACACTTTAGCAATGTCTGTGGTTTAAGTCCACCAGTCCCAAGTCGCAGACCTTTAGCTAATTAGTGTTAAGCAGCGTTATTATAATAAAAAGCAACAACGTTGAAGTTTGTTTGCGTTGGCGATAATCAACGCCAACATCTGCATGCGCACACAAATATTTCAGCGCACACTTGCTATTAAGTTGCGTTGCAAGTTCGTGGCTGCAGTCTTTTGTTTTTGTGCGGCGAAGCGTTCTTGTGCTAAAATGTGAAGAAATATGATTGGAAAAGAACGCAAAACGATCGAAAAACATTAAATCGCACTGTTATATAAACAATGCGCATAAAGTGGGCAAAATGATGGCGCTGCTGCCACTGTTGCGCTCCTTCTGGTTGTGGGTTGCTGCAGCTGCACCTGCCACTGCCACTGCCAATACACATTCGAGGCGTTTGCTTTTCCACAAGCAATTGCCAATAATTATTAATGTTCCGTCTGCCTATTTTGCTTGTTCCCTTTGCTGCTTGCTGTTTGCCATTTCTTGGTCTGCTGCTGCTGCTGCCGCACTCTTTGCCGCTGAGTTATCATTATGGCTGCGAGCGGTTTGTGGCTACTGTCCATTGGTGGCAAAGGCAATGCTCTCCAGTTCCTCTTTGTTATCTTGTGCTGTCTTATTTTGGTACTCTGCTAGACTGGCTAGTTCTATTAAGTTGCAGTGTTTTTTTTTATTTTTATTCTGTTTACAAGCGAAGTAGGGTTGAGCACCTACGGCGGCGTACAACGTTGTCATCATTTGTCTGGCCAGTACGAAGGGGATAATGTTGCAAGTGTGCGAAGAGGTATCATTATTGCTGGTGCATATGTTGTTGCCATTGACTTATTACACAACCCATTTGGTGCTTACACCGTGGGAAGAGATTATAGAAAGTACTTACATATATTAAATTTTAAATAAAAAAATGTATATAAATAATTCGTGCTGTGCTTGCAGAAAATTTAAAGAGAACTCAAGCAAAGAGTTTATATCCGATCTTAAAACTTCTTTTCAGTTTAGCAACAAAAACGTTTAAATTAAAAAGCGTTTATTTATTACAAACTTGATTTTACATAGAAAAAAGTACATCTCCCGCAAAGGTTGTCAAAAATCATCAAAAAGTTTTAGTCAATTTAAACTTTCATTCATTACACGAGCTGTGAATTGACTATAAAACAGAGTAGTCAGCAAAGTAATTATAATTTTTTTAACAATTTTATGTTTGGCGATGGGCTGTCACATCCGCAGCATTATTCAAAATTGTATAGGAGATGTTTTAGGTTGTACAACAAAAACAATAACATCAACAAAAGCAAAAAAAAAATCACAACAGCCTCCCTTTAGGGCCTTGTAAAGTCATCTTCTAAGAGTTTGAATTAAAAATATTATTCAAAAATCAATTTCTATAAAACTAACAGCAATGTCAGCGTGAGTTTCCTTCGTCCCACAAACAAACTTTTTTAATTTAGTTTATAAATTTTTCAAATTTTTCTTTAAAAAACACATTCAAAAATATTCCTTAACGCAAATCTACAATTTCAGCTGCAAGAGAGCTTGAAAATCCGCTACATTTTTTTATATTTTTTTTATTAGTTTTTTTCAAACTTGTTTATATTTACTCTTTTGTATATAAGTTTTATTCTTCTTATAAAAAATCACGTAACACGCGCTCAGACACTGCCCTCCAAGGCAGCAAACTCCACTTCGGCAATCGGAATTCAGATTCGTGCCTATCGTACTAAGTTCACTTAGGAAAAATAAGAAGAAATAAAAAAAAAAAAAAATAAGAAGATTTAGGCGAATTAGTTTCGATTACTTTACTTTGTCAATATCAGCTGAGAAGCTTTTCAGCATTCTATAGAAATTTTGTGAGCTCTTTTTCACCGTTTCCATTTTTTTTGCAACTGTTTAATAATTGAATTTGATTGACTTGGCTTTTGAGAAGTCGCTCTTAACACTAAATTCGAATTTCAAAACACCTCAAATTCATTTTCGTTTGCAATCGAAAATACTTAAGTACCTTACCGCTGCGCCTCCGCTTTCAAGCAAACGCTTCCATGCAACATTTATTCAAACTGCCAGCGATTAAGGCAGCGCAGCGCGCCATCAGTGGGTGGGTGGTTGCGTTTACGCCCCAAAGTGTTTTCAACGACTAGAAACATATCGGGCCAGTGTACAACATTAGTCGTTCAGAAAACTGGTCAACGAAAACTGGGCGAAGCAGCAAGGAAGGCGGGCAGTTGGACAGTTGTCGCGTAGAAATGTCTGCTTGCCAACCGGTCAGCCAGGCAAATGTGGTAGCGACGTCAGTGTCCACTTGTCTAAATGTCTTGATGAAAAAGTGCTTGCTGTTGGCAGACATGTTGCTGGCTCGCTTACATACATACATACATACATACACCGATTATAACAAAGCAACCTAGGCTCTTGCGTTTACCGCTGTCTGCCTACAACCGCAGACATGCGCAAAGTGTGGCAAGACAAGTGTGCAGCATATGGTTGCAATGTTGCCGTTGAGCACCGTAACTATTAGCGTGCTTTTTCTTCGTTCTTTCATCGCTTTTATACAGCCGTTGCATGTTTGGTGCTGCATCGTTTGTTCACGTTGATGACGCGCAGTTTATTGTCTCGCTTTCCAGCTGCTTTTTTATGTTGATGATTTTGGCAAAAATGTTGCTTTGATTTTGTTGTTTTTTCGTAGCTATTGCTTCTACATATTAGTGGTTAACTTTGTTGGCCAGTTGTGGGCGCTACGCAACTGACATTGGACGAGACGCACGCATTTTTGCAACCTAATGAAATGCGGTCTAAGGCAATAATTAAACCAGTTTTTATCAAACGCCCTCCGCGTGCCAACCCTCCCAGCCAGCCACTTCCTCGGCGTGGTATTTTAATGCAATATCCTGTTTGCGTTTTTATGCGTCTCATTGCTGCCTGCCGACGCGCTGTGCAACATGTGCCAACGCAACGCAACGCAGAGCAATACTCAGCCACAAATTGCATTGCAAATGACGCGCAATGATAAGCATCGCTGTAGCTGGCTACTGCAGTGGCAATGTGAGGCGCGCTGGCCGACTCGCCGACTCGCAGGCTTGGCTTACTGATCGCTATCAGCGGCGTTGATCTCACGTCGAAGCGCGGTGTTGAATTTCAAATTTGATTTCAAGGTGTTTCCGAGGTGTTAATGAGCAAAATCATTTGCGCGAGCGCAATAAATGTTTGCAGCGCAATAAAAGAAAATGCGATAAATGCAAAGAAACTGTTATAATTTATATTTGCAAATATGCGTGTTTTGTTGAATTCTATTGCTGTGAAAACCAAACGCTGTTGAGCGCTCAAAAACTGCATGGCGCATAAAGGCAAACAAAAGTGGGTTAAAGGCGGAATAGCAAGAGCATCAGAAGCAGTGCGACGCAGCGGCTGATATCAAATGCGCCATAGACATGCAACACAAATTTGTTATATTAATTAAGTGGTGGCGAGATGAGCTGCCGCATTGCAATTAAAAACTTTGCGCCGCCACCTAAATTGAAAACGCGCATGTCGTGCCAATGTATGTGTGTGCGTGCTTGCGCTTATTAATTATCACATGAACGTGCACGCGCGCGCACATGCGCACTCTCAGCGGTCGTCTAGCAGATGCTGCTAAATTTGAAGAATGAATGCTCGGCGCTAGGCGGCGTATAAGTCAATGAGTTAGTGTGTGTTTGCAAGCCGTTTCAATTAATTCTCCGTTTTGTATTGCAAAATTTATTTACTGCGCGTTTTGCTTTCATTCATTTTATTTTTTTTTTATTTTTACATTTTGCATGCAACGAGGCGCGCACAAATTGCTTGCAACAAATGAGGTGTTGAAAAGATGATTATTTCTTTGCGGCATTGCAGTGAGATTCGCTTCTTGCGCTGAGAGTGTGGCGTGAGAAATTAGAGAGCGCAGAGAGTGGAGGCGAGTAGCGGTGGCGGTGGCGCCGATTGGAAACGCTACACCGCAGTCAGACATTATTCAACTCGTATGCAACTATAAAAATGTTCTCATGTAAATGCTAATGAGTGGCAATAGAAGCTGTAATCAATGAGTTAGTGAGCATTTTTATGGCTGTCAAATTTTACGCGCATATTTCGGAGTTGCTTGACAACTACCCAATACACTTTTCCCAACCAACATTCCTCTTAATACATTACCCCAGCGTCTAGTGGTATACCTATGTCTGCGCTAATGATGGTAATCAATTGTCATCGAATGTATATAGAAGCCGCTGCGCTGGCTGCATCAGTCGTGCGTGCCACACATTCGATGATACGACAAAAAAGTTGAATAAACATTTGCTGGCGCCAGCATTTGGAAGCACTGAAATGCAAACATCATCATCAGGTGTATAAACCAAAAATGAAAATAAACTGGAAGATGCCTACGGTGCGCCGCTATGTGTGTGGCATGAAAATAGAACGGAAATGAAAAAAAAAAAAAATTAATTATGTATTTCATTTTTGTATTGATTTTTTTCTCCTTATTTACCTGTGTAGGAGACCGCTTTGAGTGTAATGAAGAATGTGACAGGTTAGCGATATTCAAATGAAATGTTGCTGAGCATTTGGTTTATACAACAACGCTTTACTGGCAGCAGAGGGAGCGTCACTTAAATTCCGAACTCTACACGTACATCGTTGATCTGTCGTTTATTTGCGCGTCTTTTCTATTGAGTAAAGTGCCGTTAAGTTGAGTGGCCAGCATTTTTTGCTTAGCATATTTGTTTAATGGGAGCACTTAAATGCTCATTTCAGTGGTGGTGGTGGAGAGGTGGTAGGGTGGTGGGTGGTTGGTTTTACTTTTTCCAATGGACAGTAAGTATGACTTGGTTTTTTGTAGTTGCATTTTGTTGTTGGTGTCCCAATGTCCCAATGTCCCAAAGAAAGCATTGAAAAATGTTTAAAAGTGCAAGAGAAAATAAATAAACCAGACAATTGTGGCGCAAGTTTTACAGATGTGAAACCCATTCAAAGGAGTTTTAAAAGAGTCCATTCGTAGGTTAAGAAGATTTTATATGATTAACTGATAGAAGATTTCTTATTCCTTTTATGACGAGTATCGAAAACACAGCCAGACATGCTCACAAAATCAGGACACTCACCATTATTTTGTTCAATAGCTGTATTTGTATTTCTGTGAAGAGGCCATAATCGCTTTTGACAGCCTTTTTACGTTACGTGTTTTTTGTTAAGTGTTAACCAAAAGTGGTAACCAAAATATTAAAGAACCTATTCACCGACTGTAAAGAAATAATATTCGAGTCATTTTACAGCTTATAGAAAATCTAAGAAATTTATAGTTATCATGCTGATGACATAAATATTTTTTAATACTTTTTAGCAACTTCAGTGGCAATTTTACAAAATTACATTACCAATATCAAAAACAACATAATTAATGTGTGTACAAACATATGCACACATAAAAAAAATTGCAATACATCGAGTAGAAGGGGGTTATGTCGTGCATTCTTTGCTTGTATAGCCATATTTTTCAACTGAACAATTAGTAAGCGTCCATTCTATTTACATTTACGTAAAACAACATTTTCGTAGCAAGAAAAGAAAAGTGTTCGACATTAGCCCATCGAATTTTGTGGGAACATGTCGTGCATAGTGAAGGTGCCAGAATGTGAAAAAAATGATAACTAGTGTTTTGATTTAAGAAATTAAACAATTATTATGTATTTATTTATTATATTACAAATAATTTTAAGTAGAAAGTTATTTATATAAGTTTACACGTTAAACACAGTTGAAAATAAAAAAAAAATTGAAAAGAAGAAAATTAGGCTATTTGCAAGATGAATGCAAAACAAATGGTTTTCATGGAAAAAAATCGTTGATAAAAATGATCTCAAAAAAAAAAAATCTTAATCTATTTAAAAAACAATTATTTGAATACTGAAACATAAAATTCGAAAAAAACTAAATATAACAGCTCTTTGCATTCAAAAAATATACCTAAACTTCAGCATTTTCAATTTACTTCACTCTTTATACACTCTGTTCACAAATTATAGCACAAACACATATTGGCAGATTTGGGCACTCTATTTTTCTTCTAATTACTTAAAATTATTTTTCAGGTAAAATATGGTTCATTCTCTAAGAAACCCCCGAAATATAATTTTTTTATTTATTTACAAAGTGTACAATGATTTAACAAAGTTTTATTAAAATTTCGAACTTTTAAAAAAAAGTGTTTAGAATTTTTTTACTGGCAATTTCCTCCATACAAAGCAAATCGGCGATTAATGTTTACATATATGGAAGAAAATGCGAAGTAGCGTCAGTAAAAAAATTGTCAAAAATCAGTGATAACTTGTAGACACTTGAAACTTACACTTTCTTAGACTAAAATTAAATGAGCCAAGCAACTGCATACTCAAAAAAATTCTAAACACTTTTTTTAAAAAGTTCGAAATTTTAATAAAACTTTGTTAAATCATTGTACACTTTGTAAATAAATAAAAAAAATTATATTTTGGGGGTTTCTTAGAGAATGAACCATATTTTACCTGAAAAATAATTTTAAGTAATTAGAAGAAAAATAGAGTGCCCAAATCTGCCAATATGTGTTTGTGCTATAATTTGTGAACAGAGTATAGTACACGACATTACACCACATCAAATGCACCACATTTCCCCAACGGTCATTTTTCAGGTTAACTTCAATAACTCAGTAAAAACACAATTCTTTCAAAAACAAAGCATTATTTGTCATTCGCAGGAAATTTCACATCGGAAAACACTTACCTGGTGTATTTTTCGGTGAGACAAATTCTTTTTTTCCCACGATAAAAAAAAATCAAACGTGAATTTTACAAATGTCGCCACACCTTTGGTCACGAATACATGACGATTGCTAATATTGTACCTCACCGACGGCTAGTTAATCATTTCATTCCCCCTGTGAGACTTTACCAACTACTCTACATATAAAAACATTACAAACTAACTCACATTATTGTCAAATTAATATTATTGTATTATATTATATTTTGGTTACTGCCATATCCATGCCATCCTTAATGGTAGCTTTGTCAATACTAATATTAAAAAAAAAAAAAAAAAAATTAGAAGCATGAAATGTATATTTTTTTTTCAGTTGATATCCCACCTTAGATATCCTGTTGAAGTCAAGTTGAGGACAAAGAACGTTTATTACAAAAAAAGTTGGAACTACCGTTCCGTTCCGCAAACAATAAAATGAATTTCGGCTAATTTCAACATAACCGCACGAATTTGAGTAACAAATAATTTCATTACTTTTCTACCAGCTCCGATGATGATGACAAACAAGTTCCGAGTGGAACCTGAACTATCTACAGATCCCGCCAATTTTTGCAGGCTATTTATTTGCTACCACTTAGGTGAACGACATTGAACTCCATAACGTAACGATGTGAAGACTTCAGCCTGAAAATATACCGGAGCGTTCCGAAAGTCTGTCAGTTTCTCACACTGCGTTTTACTTGGTGAAAACTGCGGATTATCGATCGATATTGATATGAAGTAATCTCTCCGTAGCCCGAAAAAAATCAGAAATTGTTGTAGCAAAAGAAGGCAACACGCTAAAATCACTTTCTCTCAAACTAAGGGATCATGAAAATTCGTGCAAAATTTCATGAGAAACTAGTTCCTTTTAGCAACTGTGACCAAAGTCGAGCTGCGTGATTTGCAGTCTTAGACTGAGATTATTTAAAGAACAGAGTTTACTATTAAATTTCAACCAAAAATGTTCTTTAGTGTCTTGCCTGACACCACCGCCACCAGCTCCTTTCGCTTGCATGTTTACTCCCCTTGTGAAGGTGTGTGTGTGTGTCCTTTAGTGCGCATTATGCTGTTAAACCGTGTGGCAGAGTAATTAAAAACACCTTCACACCTTTTACAGGCTCATAAAGTCATACACCTTCTTCAAGTGTTTACTTTCAACTTACTCGCTTTTATTTATTTTTTTTTTATTATTTTTTTTTCTGTGTGCGCGCACCGTCTTGACGTCTTGGCGCTTGCTTCGTGGACGGATAGTCTCTTACATGCACCTTACTGCATGTGGCTGTGTGTTTGTCTTATTTACGTACAACAACAAAAATAGGGGTCACATTGTGGGGTCTCCACGAGGTCTCCCGAAATGTCAGGAATTTTCAATTTGTTTCCTTTTAGTAGTTTGCACCACACAACGTCCCTCCCGCCTGCCACGCCCCGCCTGAACTCAACGAGAATGACTGAATATTTATACTAAATATCTGTCTGCTGCTCGGGCTGACGTTCACGGAGTTGGATGTGCTGAGTACTGAGTACTGATTTTATTTCTACCACTTCTTTTGCATTGCTCTGCGCCATTGTAATTCTTGTATTTGGCATTTTTGTAATGTCGTTTAATTGCTAGCGCTACACATGTTGTTGTTGTTGTTATTTATGAGCATATAAGAATCGATTTGCTATGAAATTTAATTGAAATTTTTTTCGTCATTCTCACCTCTCCGCTGAGCTGGCGATGAGGCAGCGGCGGTGGCGGCCTGTCGAATAGTAGGAGCAGCATATGGCAGCAATGTCAGCAGAAGTGCCACCTCAACGCGGACAACGCCAGCAAACACCAACGCCGGCACAGAGCCACAGTGCAACAGTTGCAGCAGCGCAGTTGGAAGGAAATCATTTAAACTTTCGTTATGGCTTTTATGCGTTAAACAGCGAAATGACTTCGTATGGCAGCTCGAGCGTACCCAAGTACAGCTGCTGCACCACAACAATAACAACAACAAAAACACAGATATAAAAAAACAACAACAACATTGTACAATTTGCAACTGCAGCGGCATACGAATGAACAATTCTTGTGTGTGTTGATGTCATAAAATGGCCACAACAGCAACTACAATAACAATAACACCAACGAAAACAATAAAAAAAAAACCAAATACCAACAAAGTTTAAAGAAATAATAGCAAAAATAAATGCGTTGCTGCCACATTAACAGTAAAGTAATGGAGAAATAGTAAAAAAGAGCTAAACGATTTTTGTGGCTTGCAACTAATTTGTGGCAAATGCATGGGCATAGACAGCCAGGCAGCAATAAGAGACGCGAAATGAAATTTTATTATATGCCGCGATGTTTCTCTTTCAGCGCGATTATATTTGGGGTTTGCATTTGTGGCGTCGCCAATGCAAATGTGCAGCAGACAGTTGGATAGACAGACAGGGCGCGATGCTGCCACAGCGCGTCGCGATGAGCGCCAAATATTGCAGTGCAACATGCGAACGTGGTGCGCTCAAACGGAAAATTCAATTTTCACTTGCCACAGCAGATGGTGCATATGTTTATGTCTGCAGCATGCAATCGCCATTTGCGGCGGGCGACTTGAGTGGTTTCGGATGTGGCGACGTTGGCACTGCAATCTTTCACCGGCACCCACGGCTGATTAAAATTCAGGCGATTAGAAGTTAAATACGCTTCTAAAAGGCGACGTTCGGCGAGCGAGCATCGTGGATTGCAGAGCGGAGGAGCCTGTGGCGCGACTTAATGCCGTTTTTGCATGTGGCAAGCAGAAGCAAGCGGTGCTTACAGTTACCCAAATGCCTGTTAGCAATTTGCAGTCGTCACTCCGCCAACTAATAACGCTTGCCACAGACAGGTGGCGTTGGCGTCGGCGGCGCGACGGCTCTGCTACTTTGGCTGCCACTGCCACAGCCACTGCCACTGCTGATGATGATGATGACATGCGCGTTAAATTCAAATGGGCAGACAAGCCATCAGACAGATGCGCGTCTGGTTGCTGGTGGCTTGCTGTTGGTCAGCAGTGGCGAACAAGCGACGGCGACACAACATGGCCGTGCAACAGGTGGGAGACTTGCTAATGCAACGCAACACAAATGCCACAAAACATTCACTTCCATCAAAGGTGTGTGTGTGTACAAGTTTGTATGCCGCGTCTTGCAGAGTACTTTGCAGCAGCAACCCACAACTCGCTAGCTGCCCGGCTGCTCGCCTACTCGCCGGCTTGCCGACTACTTGCCACGCATCCTTTCACTGCCCATAATTCAATTGTATTGCTTTGTGCGCGCACTGTGCGTTTGCTGATTGTCTTTGTTGTTGATTTATATTGCATTTGGTATTGCTGTCGTTGTTGTTGTTGTTGTCGCCGCACATATTGCAACTTAACGCATCGCAAAACTGACTGATGCGATTATGTGCGCTCAAGATACGCTTTACGCGAAAAAGCGCTTATCTACGGTGATCCATCATTCGGTGTCTTCTTCGCTGCGGCAGCAAACACTGACGCTGCGGTAGAGGCTGAACGTTTGGGCAAACCAACGTTGACCAGCGCAGACCATTGAGTTCATCGTCTGCACGAGTAAGCACATACATAAATACAAACATATGCACATGTGTATGTACAAAAGTGCGTTTGTTGCTAAAAACAAAAAAAAAACAACGTTTCTCGTTTACCTCATTGGTAGGTAGTGCGCGCGACGTTAATGCGTTTATCTCGCTGATCCTGCGTTTCCAAGGGAGGCTAAGAGCTCGTGCGTGTGTGTATGTGATTTTTTTGCAAGGCACTGTGAGAAACTTTTAAGGTATTTTGAAAGTTTTCAATGAGCTCTTGCAAAAACAAAACCGATCCGCAATTGTGAAGTTGTCCGAACTGTAGGTTTTTAAGTTTGTAAAAGCATTTCGAGACAGTTTATTGAAACTTTCATCGCTTGGATTATTTTTTTTGGCATCCAATTAACTATTGCGATATTCTTTTCGGTTGGAAAAATAGTTCACAATTTTATTGAGCCTCGAGCTCAGTTTGTGGAAGATTTTATTTGGAAACAGAACAACAGTTTTCAATCGTAGAAAAATGTAGCCACTATTTCGGATATCACCACATCGCCCCATCAAAGTTCTTTTTATTAATTTATATTTATTCTGCATCATCCCAGGTTGAAAAAATAGTTTTTTTTTTTAAACTTCGTATAAAATTTCACCAATAATGTACAGCCTTTTTTACCAAACAAGTAATAAATAAAAATACTTTTTAAATTTTGTTTTATCAAAACTTTAGCTTATTAGTTTTTATGAACACTTTTTTTACGAATAAACTATATAATTTCTAATTAAAAATTACACATTTTTCATAAAGTAGCCAGTTGTGTAGACCATTCAATGTGCAAGTTTAAAGTGTCTTAAGGTAGCCACTTATACTATGCTAGTGATTTATTGGCCACAGTCTTTCACAATTTCAGATATTAAAAATTTTAAGAAATTCAAATTATTTTACCGCCACTTCCACTTGCATTTTATTATACTAAAACTGTTCCATGAAGTTACTGCATACTTGAAAAAATTTCAAAAATTTATTAAATAAAAAAGTACTACCTTTTACCTTACTACCTTTTTGAAAATTTGCTATTAAATATTATTTAAAAAATACGAAAAAAACACAACGCTTCTTGTGTCTGGAACTATGAGGCGTGACAAAATTTATTTTTTTAAAGATGCCATATATATTTTATTTTTTTCCGTATGTGGCAACCCTATTCAAAAATATATGGTGGTTTAAATCTCAATAACATTTCTACTGATAACCATTTTGCAAGGTATTTATTATATACATATGTATGTAGGTGGCAACCCTTTTTAAAGTGTTATACTCTGAGTTTAAACATTCGCGATTATCGTCTGCTTGATTACTGTCTTTAACTTATAAAATGTATTAAATACATACAATTTTTCTTTTTAATACGTGGCAACACCTTTAAAAAAGATTCTTTGTTGTTTGAGCTAATAAATATTATTAAAATATGATAACTTAACTTACGCATTTCTTAAAACTTTCAATAGTTGGCAATACTGTTTTAAAATTTATCGAGTAGAGTAGAGGAGAATATTTGGCTTCGCCTGTTAATACTTACATATATTTAAATGTACATACTCCTATACGCTCCCACAGACGAGAGATTTCCTGAAAGGTCTGGGCACAAAAAATGAAAAAAAGTAAAACGAAAATAAAATCAAAATTAATGGATTCACCCTAAAGAAGGCACAACTGCTGGAGTTTTCTTCGTGCGTAAAAGACAAATTTAACAGCTCAGTGTACGAGTATCTCTGGTGCAACTATATTTCCACACCACTTGCCCACCAACAAACAACAACGATTGTCTTTCGTGTGGCTTTGTGCGGGAGTGCGCATGCGTAACTTTGATTTAATTTTTTCTTTCATTCGCTGCCCTGCACGCGCATTCCAACTGCAGCTAATTTAAACTTGTTGCCGCATATCAAGCGTTACATACACACGCACATACACACATACATTCGACGTACGCTCCCAACTCCAGGCATTTCTGGGCCTTTGTGGCTTAATAAATTCGAACATTTCAGTGCGTTGCATCAGTTTGATTACAAATTCGATGCATCAAAAGTTCGTTTCTTTTTCTTAATGTTTCGCCATTCCCCGGCCACTGTGGAGCGCGCTCCCTGCACTGTTTCTACTTTGCTCTCTTCCTTTGTGGCATGTGAAATATGCAACGTCCTGTGTCAAGTTGTCTGCCCTCTTTTTGTCGGCGTTGCGCAAGTTAAGCGTGTCAGTGTCGCTTCCTTGCTGCATGCGTGTGTGTGTTATTGACCGCATAATGGCAGTAACAACAACAACAAAAACAACAATGACAAGTCAAAATCAGCCAGTGTAATGATATATAAAGGAAAACGACATAAAATGACATTCAACATGGAACTACAGCATGAATGCGAAAGTACATTAAAAAAAAAAAAAAAAACAACTCGCAACAACAACTGCGTGCATGTAATAAGAATGCGCTTTGCAGCGGCAGGAAGTGCAGAAAAAGCCGCAAGCGCTGGCAAAAAACGCAAACAATGCAGCGACGCGGAGATGCGGAGACGACGGAAGGTAACCTCGAAAGTGTTCGACGTCAAAAGAGCAACGAAAAAAAAACAATGTGGAGAATGTCGCCAAAAGCGATAACAACAACAACAACAACAACAGCTGCAACAGCTACAACAAGAGCAAGAACCACAAACGCGGCTGACAGCCAACACTAATTTTCGCCGCACCGAAGGTTCGTTGGCGCAACGATTTTGCTCCCACGGTTGGCGAACGCACACAACAGTAGCAGCAACAAGAACAACAACAACAGCATTGGTTAGCGCTGGCCCGGTGACCACAACAAAAGCAACAATAAAGTTTATAGGACTTGCAATAAAAGCGACCGCAGCATTTGACGCTTCGATTGCAAGCCACTGAGTAGGGGCGCGTGTGTGTGTGTGTGTATGTCTATGTTGGTGCAACATTTGCGGAAATAAAGCTACTACTTAGGCGGGTGTGGGACGCGTGTGGCAGTAGCACAACGGAAGGCAAAAAATAATAAAAATTGCAGAGGAAGCGCACGATGATTGCCATTAGATGAAGGCGCATCAGGTGAAGAAGCGCATGCGAAGAGTATGTGATGACTGTTTAATCCACGCAACAGCAATATTGCAACATTTGAAGTGGGTGCCCAGCAAGCAGCAATCGTATAATAATTTATATAAACATATCGAAGTGCAGCGGCAACGCCCTCAAATCTATTGCCACTTCGGCGCTACTCGGCGCGGGCAGCACTCACTGGCTTAGTGCACAGAGCGGGGCGAAGGGCTCGAAACCGATTGTCTTCTTCTTTCTTTCATAGTTTTATTTTGTTGCTGCCCTTTTTTTGCGCAACTTTTCGATGTTGCAGCTACACGTGTTTGTTGCACGATTGGCTATTGCGGTTTTTAGTTTTAACAGTCGATGGCGACTGTGTCATAAATAATTTGTTTGACATTGATCGAAAGTTACAAGTTGTGTGGCGGTGGCGACAACAACAACAACAGCAAGAGAAGAAGCACAAAACAAAACAACAATAAGACAAACTAAAAGTGTATGTGGAAAAATTTTAATTTCAGCAAACGCTAAGTAACAAGGTGTAAGTGTGTGTGTGTGTATGTGTGCGTTTAAAGTAACAGCCACAACTACAACAACAAAAATTAAAACTTTCAGCACTGAAAACCACATCCGTCCTTGATTATTTTGTCGGTTTTGATTTATTTTTTAATCTTTGTTGTTGTTATTTTTGCTAGCTTGGTCGTCATTGTATTCTTTTTTTAAAACTAAAAGTAAAAAAAAACAAAGCAATATTTTGTGATTCCACCTATACGTGCTGAACGCAATAATACTAGCCGTACAATTTTCGATTCGTTTTTCGAAAAATTCCCTTTGGTATGGTTGTTTTTTTTGTGGTGGCGATATTTTAACATTCCAAAAATATTCGACAATAATTTAAAAACTTATCAGGTCGCGTAAATTTTTCTTGACAATTGTCATTACATACTTAATTACAAAATGACACTCTAGCTCTTCTATTTCTAGCTAACTGGCGCCAAATGGAAACACCAAGTTTAGCCAAGTCCTTTATCGCTTGGTCTTGTCACAACGAGCGGGTATTCGTGTCATTACTAGTGCGCCTAAAACTATGCCAAAGAAAACTGATTATTTTTTAAAGTATCGTTTTTTTCAAGAAAAAGTGTTGGCTTAGTGTTGCATTTGTTAAACGCTTATTGTTTTAGGCGCTGTATAATTAATAATGTAAGATTATTACGGCTATTTGTGAAAACGGCTCTTAGCGCCTAAAATTATGCTATAGTGTAGTATAGTATGTATGATTTTAAAAAATTCAAGAATAAATCAATCGATAAATTATTGATTTATTCGAAACAGCAAATGTTTAAATTTTTCAAGACAGAGGACTGCATTTATGTGGCTGCCTCGCCTCTTTTTGGAGTAGCGCTTCTTCCTTGCACAGTTTTCCAAGAGGGTGGTATGTTCTTCTGGCTCTACCGCATGAAGAACTTGTTTGATTTTTTCTTTAAGGGTATTAATCGCATAGCAACGCACTGCATTTTATTTAACAATTTGCTTCTAAATATATAATCTTTCTATCTAACATACATACATATATGGTAAAAACTCCTAAGTTATACCCCCAAAGGTGTTTTTTTAATAATTTTCACAAAGGCCACTAGGTGGCGCTGTTGGCTGTCAGTTGTCAGTTGACGATTGGCGAATGATCCTTGCGCATTTTCACAGCAACAGTTGCTTAAAGTAAAAAATTGAATGAAATCAGATTAATTTCACAACAATTTATCAATTTGAATGCAAATAAAGCGTGAAGTGATGACCAATGACTTTGCGCCAGCATATTGTGAGAATAGACTGCAACAACAACACAAAAGTGGAAAACAACGTTTGCGTTAGAATCACCGGAAGAGAAAATTCAACTTTAGCCCTTTAACAGCTTTAACTCAAGAGAACAACGTCATCCAACTGACGACCTGTCGGCGCATCAACGGACTCACACAAAAATAAAAATTGCAACAAACTGGAAATTCCAGGGCCGTTGATCGCACATTTGTACATATCAATGAACACTATCAACCATAAAATTGTCTGAATATGTTTACCGTTGTTCGTTACGGTCAAACCATCAATGAACAATGACTTGGCTTGACGCTGCTGCTGTTGGAGAGCTGGCGACTATAACTTGCCGGTTGCAGTTGATTATTGTCTTCATAATTTTCTTGCCTTTTTTCTGATATCAACTCGATCCAACTCAATTCATTCATCAATTTATTCATTCATTCATTGTTGCTGCCAACGGCCAACCGGATGTCATTTGAATTAATATTTCGATATTAAAAATTATGCAATAATGAAGAATATTAATTGCAAAATGGTTAAGTGTGAAATTTGGCATGCAGAAAGGAAGCGCATTGGCCAGGCATGGATAGGCGAGAAATTTTATGATTTTCAGTTTGGAGTTGTTTTTATTTTTTTCTTTTGTTTTAGAAGGCAAATGAATGAGTTTTGGCATGAATGAAGTGAAAATTGGTTGGCAGAAGATCGCAAGACATATTATTACAATATTAAAATTTTAGTGCAAAAAATTAATTATCTAACTAACAGCCCTGCAAATTTATGGTTTTTATATCATCGCTGAGTGTAATATCAAAGTTTGTGGCATTTGCCTTGAAGATGGCCTATTCAGCGGTTATAGGAATTGGTATTTTCAAATATTTTGTATTAAGATGTGATAAAAAAAAAATAGTTGTGTTTTGTTACTTCCATTTGAGAAATAGCTTACTCAATCGCTTTGTAGTGAGGTGTAAAGGTCCGACGTTAAATTAAAATTTTTGCGAAATACAACATTTTTATTATTTGATCCGTCCAAGGTTGCAACATAGAAACTGCTCTATTTGTCTTACATTGAAAATTAAAATATTTTAAAGATCCAGCCAATATTTTCTCGAACAAGCATGAAACAAAATTTTATTTAGAGTAATGCAATTTCCTTTGACTTTATATGTGTCTATAGCTATAATATATTTGTGTTAATAAAAATATATATTGGCGCAAAAACTGATAAAACAATTTTAACCAAACTTGTATGGTAGATAAATAATATTCCCTGCAATTACTTTTTTAGCAGATATATTCAGAAACGTTGAATTATCATCCGAATACTCAGAAATTTGAAAGTTTTTGCTACCTTATTTTCTTATATTTAATTTACAATATTTTTATATTAAAATATAGTTTATTTACTAACAAAAAACTTATAAACGCAAATTTTAAAATTGATAAGAATTAAAGCAAATTTTAAATTTTCGAACTTAAAAATAATTTTTTTTTTATAATTTTTTGTGGAGTATACAGTTTAGTAGCTAACTCAATTTTAGTAAAGAAATTTTAAAGTTTAATTTCTCTAAATAGTGCCGTTAATTTTTGACGCCTTTCCGCAGATTTTTCAATATTTCGCTTCCTCGAGATTTTTTTAATGAAGAAATTGCGGATGAGCACCAAGAAAAAATTTAATGAACAGTTGTTTAAAAACATTTGAAGGTTTTACCTTGTTATACTAAAAGAAATGCGTTGCCATACTGCAAAACATTAAAAAAAAAAACAAAGAAAAATGCTTAATTATTTTAAAAATTTGTTAAACTATTTAATAGATAAGAAATTAAAAAATCGCAAAAATAGCCAATATTCGGACGCGTATAATTTTAGTCGTAAATGTTAAAAATATTGGCCTGCTAACATTACCTAAAAAAAATAATAAAAGAAATATAAAATAAAAAATTATAAAAACCACACCTGCTTTATCAACCATCCTTCATAACTCATCGAAAGTAATGTTTACTCCACACTAACGACATTAAGATAGAAAATCTGCAGCTTTGATTTAATGTTAACAACTCAGTTTATTTGTTATTTGATATGAAATATGAAAGTGATTACGAAGTTTAAAGCAAGCAGAAGAGTTTATTTCTTACTTATACTAACGTCAGCTTCATTCATTACTCATATTGAAATTTTGGTTCAATATCAAAGCGCAAAAGAGAATTTACTAACAAACGTTAAATGTATCAAATGTCTATCTAAGAAAAAATCGAATTTATTTAAATGCATTCATATAAATCATACGAAGAATTTGTCCGCCTACGCCGGCGCAGCTGCGGAAGACGCTGAGCATCGCATGGCGAACAATAAAGTATATCAATAGCAATGAAACGCTATGAGACAGACAATAAAAGTGGCTTTACAGTGGAAAGATACAAATTAACGAAAATAAAAATGTAGAAAAAAAACAGAAAATCTGTGTGGAATGTGAACGTAAAGCATAAAATGAAATGCCGCCTTCGCAAGAGGCGGAGTAGTGCGCGTTTAAATGATTGCCATTAATTTACAAAAAAAAAAACAGCAGAGAATGTGTATTTCTCGTAAACTGATACTTATTTGACCGCCGCTGTAATAAAAAATAAACTTAAAGCTCGAAACTAATAAAAAAACAAACACTCGAGCACTCAAAGTGCTTGCCAACTAAACGCTTTTTTGTTTTGCAACATATGACTTCTGTTCGCAAATAGCTTTGCAACAAAAAAAAAAACAAAAAAACATTGGTTCTCAAGCAAAGTGGAATTCATTGAGAAATTCCAAAAATCAACAAAATGCCACACAACTTGCCACACAAAGTTTTACGCGATACTGCAGCCAAATCATAAGGAATTTTCCAACCATAAACTGTTGATTTATTGCTCTGCACAGGTAAAACGCCAGCCAAATGACGCTGCCAGACCGCACACGAAACCACAGCGTCGACCGCGCAACTAGTAATAATGCAACGAAGCTATGCCACAAAGTGTGGAAAATTAGCAAGAAAACTCCAGTTGGCCGCTAACCATAAGCAAAGGGCGCACTCGCCAAGCACCAAAGACGGAGGTGCGGAAGTAGTCGTGTAATAACTTTGCTGACAGCCTTCGCCTGTTGCTGCCACCGCCGCCACCCTGCCACTGCTGCCTACCACTCAAGTGACGGCCACTCGCTTGCATGCATTCCATGCCAGCCCAGATGATGTACATCAAGCCACAATGGCAAGCATAACTAGCAGCTGCAAGCGTTCTTTATGCGCGCACTGCCATTTTCTGCGCAAACACCACAATTACGAGGGTGGACGGCTTAAATTACCACTTTACTGCCGTGCTGCTACCAAGTGGCGCATTGGTGCTGTAGCTAGCTATATACACCACCACCTATGCGCCTATCTGCGCGCAAAGTGTAATGTTGCTGTGCTAAAGGCGCGTCGTTGCTGGTTACCGGTTTGTTGGTTGGTTGAAGGCTGAAGGCTGCCAAGTCTCTGGTTGCAATTGCCGCATAGACTGGCGTTGAAGCGGAAACAGGCGAGCGCGTTGGGCAGTCAGGTCGCGCGGCAGGTTGTCTTACTGTCGGTCGAACAGGTAGCCATATCATTAGGCTTATTACCGCGCCGCTTTACTACAATAGCTGGACTTGCAAAAAAAAAAAAACCGCCCCCAACCAGCAAAGCTACAATTGCGCCAAAGCCAAACTGTAAGTGCAGCAAATTTTTAGTTTTTATCAACTGAAAATAATCTCTCTCTCGCAACGTCATACTTCGCCCTCGTTGCGCTCAAATAATCATGGCTGCGCGCGCGCATTTTGTAAACTAGTAACTGTGCGCGCGCGCTCGCCACAAATTACTTGCAACATTCTATTGTTTTTGTTGCTATAACTGCTGTCAGAAACACTTGCTACAGTTTGAAGTTGCGAAGCCAAGCTTTAAGAACAAGCGCCTGAAACTTTGGCATGTGCGCGGCGTGGATCGCGCACGCGTCACCGCTTGCGCCAGCAGCTTAAATGCGCGCGTTAGCATTGCAATTGAAATCTAATGCCGAGCGCAACCGAACATCAACTTGCAGTTAGTGTTCATATTTGTTAAGACGCGCCTTGTAAACGCGCTAGAAAAAGCGATAAATGAGTGCTTCTAACAGCCAGTGGTGGTGGTGGTGTTGGTGGTGGCAAAACACACAAAACAAGCAGAGCTCTACATTGAAAGCGAAAATGGATAGGCGAAACAAAGGCCAACACAACCAAAACGATAACATAGAAGCGCTGTTGTGTTTGTCGTTGGCGTTGCGGGAAGTTGTTGGCAGCTATTGTTTGCATGTAGTTAGCAGGCAGTAGTTATTGGTGTTGTTGGCGTTAGTGTTGCCTGTTGGCTGGTAACCCTAGTAATTGCAATCATTACATGGTCTGCCGCTTTCTGCCATTGCCTCCTACGATTCGCCTGCCTCGGTGCGGCATACGCTCTTGCTAGACTGCATGTACATAAGCTTGTAAGCAAACAACTTAAGTGCACTTTTGTTGTTTTTATCGTTTCATGCGCTTAATGCGCGCGATTTGGGAATTCGTTATGGAGCAAAAGCAATACGCCAAGCAATGGATGGATGGCGGCGGCAGAGGAGTGATTTTCCTTACCGAAACTAAACTAAGGTAGTTTTTGCACTTTTGCTGCTTTTGCTGTTGCGGCAATTTCGCGCTATTTCGAAGAATGGTTTTTCACATCAACTTCTTCATTTATTTGTTGTGCTGCAGTAGGCGTCTAATTAAAGTTAAATTGCGCGGTTACAATTTGCTGTAGTGGAATAAACGGAACGGCTAGGATGTATAAAAAGTTTATGGCGTACTATTAAAAGGATTTTTAAATAAGCTGTAACCCAAAAATTCTAGTTTTTTTAAAGTTGTATACTGAAATAACTCAAGCGAAGGAGCTATACATATTGGAAATTTATTGTAGTAGTTTCCTTATTCTGTAATTACAGCGCAATCAAAGCATTAAACATCAATGTTTAAAAAACTAGCAGATTTTTTTCCAAAAAAAAAAAACCAATATTTTGTGAATGGCGAATGGGCTTAGAAATACACACAGACACAACAAAAATTGGTAATAATGAAAAGAAATTCCCTTCAAAATGAATTTATTGTGAAGTGATTTCTCCGCCACCGCTACCGAATTCCTCCAGGGAAGTCAGAGACGTAACACACCTCAAAACCACTTCCAAAGCCAAGGTGAGTTTGTCAAGAAGAAAAATAGAACAGAGAAGGAGGACTAAATACAAATTGAAAAATCAATGTGGCGATTAACGCGGAATCCGTGCCGAATGGATTGAAGAAAAAGGAAATGTTTGGGGATGGCAATGAGTAATTACTTTGATCATCATATCTAAACTTAACACAACTAAACTCACCATAACTAAACTCACCATAATTGAACTCACCACAGCTAAACTCACCACCCCTAAGCTCACCAAATGTTTGGTTTTGCTTTACCTTATATGAGGTACCTAAACTCCTCACGTCTAAATTCACCATACTTTAACTCACCACACCTAAAATATTTTTAAAGAAATGGCGATCTCTGTAAAAACTGCCACCATTCATAACTTGGTCACATACAAATTTATATTGCATTGTGATCTGGTTCAACAGGCTGCAATGCTCGAAATGATTCTTAAGGTCCAACACGTTGAAGAAGACTTTTGTAATGGTGTGAGTTCCTTTTATATAAGGAGATAAGAACGGGTCCGTCGGAAAAGGTCCTGACTACAGTCTTTTGAATCGAATTATTACAACGCAGATTGGAAGCAAATCTCAGGGATTGAAACGATGGGTGGGCTGTTACGAGGATCTTCAGCTGCAATCTTTTTTGAAGAGCATTTCGAATATATGTATCAACTCGTTAGATGGCTGATAGCTAAAAGAGAACTATGAATTCTCAAAATTCAAGCGTGATTTTTTCTAATCAATTTGCATATGTGAACGCTTTCTATCAATTTGTTTATTTAAATAGATAATTTTCTAATTTGTAGTGACTTGAAATTACTAATAACTTAAAAAATTTCCGTGAATATAGTAAATAAAAGCCAATGTTCAGAGAAAGAGAAAAAAACAGTTTTCATCTAATTTTATGCAGCACTCATCAATAACATAATTAATAAACAGCAAGAGGATGTGTGTTTAAAAAGTCCACCGACGATTGTGGGAAGCAGTTTGAAAGCCACAAAATTCACCGTTTTCTGTTGCTGCCCCTTTCAAAGGTCTGCCATAAATTTTTCAGCGCCACACAACGGAAAATCACTGCAAGTTTACTTAATTTACCAACAAACAAAAAAGCAACTAACGTAATATATGGGAAAATAAAAAATACACACGAAGACGAAAGGAAAAAAATCACTCCAAAAACAAGCTAATCACGCACGGCTAGCCAACGTTTTTGTTGAGCAACCGCAACCAGCTAGTCCACACACCGCACAAAATGAGTAGGCGTTTTCCAAGCAACACATAAGTACGCATCAAGCGAGCAGCGGGAAGGCGGCGCGCACGCCTCATTAGAATAATCAAAAGTAGCAGCTATTAAAATAACAGCTATGGCCAAGTAAACAAAAAAGAAACAAAAAATACCGTGACTGACCGAGTCCCAGGCTGAGACTGACCAATACGAGCAATAAATGTGGAAGAAACTACAAGTATTAAAATATTTCTCACACATGCTTTACGTCTGTGCTCGCTAAGTGTTGATAAGCACAGCAAACCGCAGCGCGTTTAGAAAGGCGCACGAGCACTGAGATGAGGCGAGATAAGCGCGCGGAGTGATTTGTGTTTGGAGTGCTGTTTGCATATAGTGGGTGCGCGACACGCAATAGCGCGCTACTGATAAGCAGCGCGCACAGCAAACGCATATATTTTGTTATTATAAAAAAAAAAACATAAATATTCGTCGAAGTGCGTCGAGGTCAGCGTTTATCAAGCGCGTTTCTTTATTTACGTAGTTAGTTGGCGAACGCGCAAGTCAGAGGTTATCACAAACGCTACGCGCCTTAACCAGTTGTGGCATGCAACTTCCACGCGCTTAGTATGCGAAGACAAAATGTTGTACGCAGATGTAGAATTTTCAATTCTATGCTAAAGCAAAAAAAGAACAAATTCAATGCATCGAATTTGAAACGGCTTTTAATGTCACGCCAGCTGCTAGCGCGATCACCTTCACTTATTACTCCAGCATGCCACATATCGACGAATGTATGTTGGCATTTTGTAAATCATGCAAGAATATATTTGCTTGTCCCAAATCAATTGACAATTGCACTTTGGCTTGAATTATCGAAACGGCCGACGCAATCATTGCTGACCGTGGCGCACACACGCTCACTCGACTCATAGTTGTGCGCGTATCGTATGCGCTTTTGTTGCACATGTGTCGCGGCTGGCAGCAACATTTCAAAGCACAAAAAACAACAACAAAAATGACAATAATAACAACTGGTTCGCCGGCCGGTGCTGCACAATTATTTAGCCAAAGTCATCGATCTTTTGCCTTTGCGCGCAAGAATGTTTGTTAGTTCACCACCCCTGCTGCCGGTGTTGCAACGCGCCAGTCAGCCAGCGAGCCTACGACTCCCTCATTCGCTGCACTAATTTGCACACATGCGCATGCGCATTTTTCTTAAGGTCGTTTAGCTAGTCGCTCAGCCATAACTATGGCAGTCGGTAGTTGGCTCCGCCGCTGGGCTTTGTTGCGGCTTGGGAAAATCGTTGCAGCACTTTGCACCCGCAAGTATGTTGTACGTGCTGCCGCCACCTGCGCATAGACGGAGGGACTTTTTGCCGTTGTGGTCGCCATATAACCGCCTGACTCGTTGTTGCCCACGTTTTGCTGCTGACTATGCGACTGGTGGTTGCTGTGAGTTGCTTAGTTGTTGGTGTTGTTGTTTGATTGGCATGCGCGTTGCACATTAAATTTATTAAATTGTTTCTTAAGGCCACCACAAAGTCTAGACTCTATGGACTCTTAGCTACGCTTCTTGCCCGCGCGCTGCATTTAGTAGGCTGCACTCGTTCGCCGCGCAATCTGTTTGGCCGCAACTGTTGGGTGGCATGTTCTACACACGTTCATACGTACACACGTTTGTCGGGCATGTGACTTATAAGTCAAAAAATTTATCACAACAATTTTGTCTGATTGCATGATTTTTGCTCTTACTGCTTTTCTGTTTTTCTCGGTTCGCCGCCCGGCGCGCCACACTACTCCAGCAACAGCTTTAGCAAGCGGCGACTACTGCGGTCTGTATATTTTTTCACAAAAAACAGGCATTCTTTGTTTTGTTCTATGCTGCAGTGCGGTTGCAACAGCATACCAAATTACTCCGACCCATGGCTGCGGTGGCGGCTGGGCTGGCCGGTGATTGGCACTGCAGCTGATAAATAGCTAAGGTTAACAATTTTTGCGTGCGCTTGCTGTTGTTATTGATTTTTATTGATTTTGTTTTACGAGTTGCTCGTCGAAGTTGAGTGGTGGTGGTGGTGGTTGTGGCGGCTAATATCGGCGCTTAAAACGTCAACGAGTTGGCAAATTAATTCGCACTTTGCTCCCTGTGCAGCAAACGGCGAAACGAATTGAAATTAAAAATATAAAGATTGGGCTTTTAAAATCAATTTGTGGCTTTGTTGCGCTAAACTTCAAAATCTTAGTTCAATTTGAAGCTTTACAGGCATTGGAATAGGTCAACAGCTGTGCAGCTGGTTTAGGTTTAACTAAGACTTTTGCTCAAACTTTGTGCCCGCCGAGGTGGCTCATAAAGATGCCACTACATTTGCCGCAGCAACTACCGATTTGCCTGCAGCACACAACTAAACCAACAACAACAACAACTACTACTACCATAAACAGCGCAGTTTTCAGCAACATCGCCTCGCCCTCGCCACGTTGAATCTACCACAGCTTAGTAGCGCACTAAACAATTTGAAAGTGTTTGCGAGTGTTTCCTCTTCCTGCCACAAACGCACGCTTCGCAAACGGACTGTCTGCATGATGGCCACAAAATGTTAGTTCGCACATGTAAGTTCATGCAGCCGCAAATATGCAACACAGCTCAGGAGTTTGTCGACGAGTTTGTTTAGTTTTTCTTTGCTTTTGCTTTTGTGGCAAATGTGTAATGCACAAATAATTGGCAACAGGTGGCATTGCCACAAGTGCATTGCAATGCAAAGTAATGCGTTGTTGTTGTTGTTGTTGTTGTTGCGGCGGTTAAATTGTATGTAGCACAGTCACAGCTACAGCCATTGCTAAGCGATCGAGCGAGCGAGTGGCGTGCCAAGCTTGTTGGAGGAGGCTCAACTGCTCAGTTGCTCAGCAGCTTGCAAGTGCTTGTGGCACGCAGTGTGGTCGCCCATAATACAGTTAGCTATTACGTGCATATGTGTATGCCATGTCAAGCATAGTCCGTTACACACACTCGTACATGCACCGTTAGCTGCTTGTGGGCCACTTCGACAGACAGCCGCCCGCACTGGCTGCTAAAATGCGAACGAGAGAGTACATAAAAGCGGAAAAGGCTAATAAAGCAAGTTGCATGGCAGACGTTTAGCCAATTGGTCAGTTAGTTAGTTTGTCGGTCGTTTGTGTTGTTGCTTTGTTGTGTTTGTAAGTTGTGCAGCAAGTGTGGCATGCAAACGTCGGCATGCAAGTGTAACTTATGTTGTGGCATGTACTTTTGGCACTGAGTGTTTTTGGTGTCGCATGTTGTTGTTGTTGTTTTTCGTTTTGTTTTCTTTTTGTTGCCACAATGTCGCCGGCCGTTGTCAGAGATAATGCGGCACAAGTGCTTGCAATGCAGTTATTTTAACTCTGAAACACACTTTTTTGCAAATAATAGCTTTTAAGATTTGTCTTAGCGTTGTTAGTTGTTACTATAGTTGTTATTGTTGTTGTTGTTGTTGTTGTTGTTGTTGTGTTTAACTTTATTGTACACATGTTCGTTTTTAGTGTGTGACATGTTTGCATGTTCGCCACATTCCCCAGCCAAAGCGTTCAAATCAATGTTCGACATTATAATTACCGCAGCAAAGCAAGATGAACGGATTGGCGGGCGACAAGCGATTTGTCGGGAGTGCAAAATGTGATTAAAAATTGTGAGGAGAACGAAAAAAACAATAAATACTTACTATAAAAGAAAATGTTGCCTTCTAAGCGTTGAGTTTGGCTAGTTGCGTTGTTTTGAACTAATTTTTTTTATTTACTTAAGACTATGAACAATGTATTCTTACAGAATGAATTATTTAACCACTTAAATTAGGGTATAGAATTTGACCGCGACAAAATCGAGATCAATAAAATGATAGATTAAGTTGAATTCGTTGAAAGCTCGCGTAGGCGGAGCATTGCGGGCATAATTTGTATATGAAACCCGCAGTGTGCTATGAGAAATATTAAAATGTATTTGCTACAAAATAAGGGGAAAATCAACAGTTCCTTGAATAAGGCCAAAAGCAAAAGTTAAGTGAAGAACTGACCTTCTCTTTTCTAAAGAATGGAAATAAATTATTAAAGAGCGAGCATTATAGGAAAGAATCGGGTCAGAGAAACATAAATATAAACGCAGAGCATATTTCAGGAAAACCTTTTAATTCACGTATTACTAAATTGATGGAACGGATTGCAAATTGGCAACGCACTAAGGAAGCATACACAGCAGTTTTAAGGTATAAGAATCAGAAAGGTCAGCACTGCAGAAAGCCAAGCATTGCATATGTTTTAGATATTATAAATAAAATGTGACTGTTTGGTGTCAAAAAAAAAAACACCAAGATGCTTAATTTCATTAGTAACTTGGAGGATGAACCTCGGAGTACAATACGGCGAAGCGACAGTATTGGTGGACTTAGTAAAAGTCAAATGAAAACATTTGCTAACATTTAGGGAGTGACGTAACTTTAGGCCAGTGGTCGGCAAAAGTTAAATTGTGACTATGTTGGTGAGCACAAGCGAACTGCTCCGCATGAGCAACCGAGTCGGAAATTACGTGAATTAAAACGAAAGTTGACACTTATTGCGTTTAAATGAGAACATATAAAAAGGTTTTGCATATACAATGTACATACGTGCATAGATAGTACAAACCCAAGTTAAACATTCAAAAATTCATTTGGATTCGTGTTTGTTATGTAACATTCATAGTTCCATACATATTTTAAAAATATAAAAAAAATTGAACAATTCATTTGCATTTAGCTGCTTCAAATTCCGAAAATATATGTACACGTATGATATTTCTGTGATGAAATCATCAATAATACAAATTTTATGGCAGTTTTTTTTATTAAAAGAACGTCTTCTAAATGTGTTGAGGTCAGTTTGTTGCGTTGCTTTAATAAACCAACATAAAGTATTCCTCGCAAGTCACCTTTGCATTAAAGAAACAAAGCGCAACAGCCAAGCACGATGTTGATTCATTGCTGTCTCGCCAACAACTAAACGATAGAGCGAAAGAATACGAGTATGTGTGAAGTGAGAGTGCAGAATTGTGCTATGAAATGCCGATCCCTGCTTTAGCCACACATAGTGCTGTAGATCGAGTTCCATTTGAGTTTGCTCCACGTCAGCTAATTTCGTTATCTTCCAGACAATTTTTTAATCATCGGCGTACAACAAAAAAAATATGAAAATGAAAGTCCCTAGTTTTCCCAGTGACATTTTGCAACTATCTGCCGCAAGGCGAATTGATAGAAGGTGGTATATTCCCATCAGCTGATTGCTTGTTCTATCTAAGCCTTAAGCGGTGAAAGTCACAAAATGGTTTTTTTTTGTTTACATTTTAAACTTTTATTTACATTTGTGATGGAAAATTCCAAGTGTAAGACGAGCAAAACATGAAATTATAAAGAAATTTATTTGTTTATTTTTTTGTATAAATCCCCACTACGTTTGCTTTTTGTGTCCATCTTGGGTTTTCACCCATTCGTTAATTTTTTTTCTTTCTAATTTTCTCTGACATTTTCACTGCAAACTTCACACAATTTTTTACTTATGGTATATGTAGAGTAGTGCCAGCTTCGACAAGGTTAAGTTAAATTTCGTTACACTCAGATTAGGTTTGATCTAGATAAATTTCCTTGATATTTTGATATTTCTTCGAAAACGAAAACTGACACTGAAGATGGCACAACGCAGAAACCGGTTTGCCGCCAAACCAAACTTGTTAAGGGATGACGGAAAATCGTTCCAACAAATATCTACAATTCATACTGTCGGACAAGAAAAAGAAGAAAACAATTAAATTTCCTTCTTTTCGTAAATGGAACTATGTTGGAATTTGTAGTTAATTATCGATTTATATGTTTTAAACGGTTTGATGATAATAATCGCAACACTCCTGCTCCATTTTGTTCACAAGCTAAGCGATATTGTTTTCTTTACAGTTATTTATCGGGTTCTTTGATTATAACGTTTTTTTTTTATTGGTAACACACTGTTATCGATTTAAATTTTTTATTTTTTATTAAATACGAAACTTTAAACTACAAGACTCAGAAGATGATTAACGTAAAATTATGAAGAACAATCTCGATTTTTTTTAAGCATTAGCTTAGAGGAGCAATCTTTTTACAACGTTCCATTTAACACTCACAAAGCTTTAGTATAAAATTCGCTGCTTATTTAGTATATAAAATATGCATGGAAATGTATTATTAATATTATCGAGAGCGATATATATCGATACATTTTATCGTTTACAATTACATATCGATATTTTTAGCGACTTAAAGTGCTCTTCCAATTTTTTGTGTGCTGGTTGAATAATTTTTTTTTTTAACCATAACTTGTGCCGCATTTAAATTGTGTAATTTGTAGTATTTCCAACATGCTATTTCAAGCAGTACTAAGGACTTGCTAAACCCCTTGTCTAATTTGTACACAAATTTAAAGTGAAATTAATATTTATAACTAAAAATTTTGCTTAGATATGCCACACAAGAGACTTAAGTGAGTTCAAATTTGGTGGAAGAGTAAAAAAAAAATACTTTTGAAATAATAAAATCTTACGCCTACACTGAATACCTGCCCTACACACTTAGAGTCATAGTAGCGGCCAATGCGGTTATCCAATTTTATTTTCTTATGACAACTGCAGTCTTAAATTTTCATTAATAACCTTTCACACAGCACTAAAACTTTTTCATACTTAAGCGGACCGCCAAATGTTGCTCATACGCTCCAGCGTCCCTTAGACACAAATTGCCAACACACAACAGCTGCTGCATTCCATTCTGCTACCGCATATCGCCAAAGCAATAAACATAATGTCAAGCTTATCAACAAAGCAAAAAAAAAAAAATAAAATAACTCCTTAAAAAGCGACAATGAATGCAACAACAAAACGAACAAGTAACCAATGAAGTAATGTAAGCAAATTTAAACAAACAGTAGCAATGAAATACACAAGTAAGTATTTAACAAATGTCAATTGTTAATTGTTTGTTTGCATTAATTTGCCTTTTGTCAACAACTAATGATGCGCTGACTACCTACAAATACGAGATTTCGCCTAAATGCAATATTTTGCATAAATAAATTCCAAATGCAGAAAATTAGATACAATACTCATGAAATGAATGAAAAAATTGCGCGCACAAAAAATAAAAAAAAAAATTTTTTTTATAAAAAAGTGCTCGTCGTTGCCTGTTTGACCAAAAATGGCAGTGGCACGAACAAAGCGATGAGCAACGAGCACTGCGGCCTGTCACATTCGCACAATAAACAAATGACAATTCCGCCATTTAGTGGCGGCTGTCAGTGGGGCGACATCAGTGCTTGACACTGTCAACGCTTTGCCATTAAAAAGTCGAAAGTCAACGCTGATGAGTATTAACAATGATGAAGCGTTTTAACGTTGCTTATGTTACAAATGCTGGTGTTTGTTGCTGGTTGCTGGTTGCAGTGCTGCTGGTGGTGAGGTGTTGTGTAGGCGAGCGAGCGGGGCACAAACGAAGAGGAAGAATGCACTGCTGCTCACTTTTTCGAGTGGCTGCAATTAAAATGCTTCAACGCTTGAACGCGCTCCAACTGGCAGCGGCTACTGTATTTGCCAGCAAGCAATTTCGCGCACAGCTGGGTGTGTGAATTTTTTGCCACAAAAATTTGTTTGTTTGCTAGTTTATACGAGTATTTGGTTATTTGTTTGGTTGACTGCACAGCGCACTTGCGTTAACGTTGATTTATAACTAATGAAATGCAAACTGTGCCATTTAGAATCATTAAAATGAATTTATTAGCCACAGTGCAAATTAAGCGCAGACATATTTGTGTGTGTGTGTGTGTGTGTGTGTGTGGTAAATGCCTTAGATGAGATAATTTATTGCACTTTGCGCTCATTAGAATTGATACAAACACAAACAAAAAAAAAATGTGTGATGTGTACGCTGATGTAAATAAAATACACAAAAATTAAATGAGTCTAGGCGACTCAACATTTCTATTCATTTTCAGGTACTTAACAGTATTTTGTTGTATGTTAATCTCGTTGGTGCTTAGTTGCATGAAAAGGTTTGAAGTGTCACTTAAATGTCACTCTATAACTTGTTAAAATGTATGCTACGCTTAGTATTTTTGGTCGACCATTTTTGTTGACACTGCGGGCGCGTTACTTACAAATACGGCCAGTGATATCATTTTTTCACACCTCAACTAAACACTTTTTCTAAAGTTAAGAAATATGCGCAGCCTTGTCAAGCACACACACACAAACACATATAAAGCAAAATGTATATATTTAATTGCTTGTGTAAGTTTTTGACGCCAAACTACCAAAAATGGGTTTTCATTGCAACAAATTTATGTCACTCAATATGTTTTATTTAGTGTTGAAATTGTTCTCATTTTCCACGCGAGTTGTTTGAAGAAAAAGTGACTTATAAAATAAAAAACTTTTATAAAATAAAAAACTTTTATTTTACTTAATGTGAAAAAAAACACACCCCAAATTATAAAGTAAAGGTGGCTAAGAGTGTTTTTAATGTGAAAAAAAACACACACACAAAACCTGAGCCTAAACAAATTATAAAGTAAAGGTGGCTAAGAGTGTTTTTTTTTTGAAAGGCGCTTACTTTTCTAATTGTCATTGTCATGTTTCACATTTTAATGACCTTTTTATTTCAATTGCACTTTGCTGAACGCTGCCTAGCAAAAAAAATTAATCTGACAAAAAAAAAACGAAAAAGTGAAAACGGAAGCTTAAAACAATTTTTTTTATAGCACATAAAATGTGTATACAAAATACTAAAAATAATGTTTTAATTAATTCACTTTTTGCTGTAAGTTTTTTAAGTAGCAGCACAAAAACAATTGAACAATTCTCTGGTGACAAATTAGGCGAAGTCAAACAAGTTGAGTTGCAAAGACAACAAGACAAAGAAAAAAACAAGAATACAGCGACTTTTTCGTGTCACTTTGGCCTGACGAAAATGTCATTTTTTCTAAAAAAAAAAAATCGTTTACATCATGCTTTTAGCATTTTATTTGATTATTTCCTAAAAACTAAGTAAATACTTTAGCACTCTCGCTGGTTTTTTGACTGACGTGCTTTTAAATAAAAATAAAGGTAAGCGCTTCCTCATAAAAAGTAAACGACATGAAAACAGTCTGAATGGAAAGTAGTAATAATAAGAAAATAATAAAAAATTTACAATGGTGGCTGTTTCTAATTCAAATTTCATTCCTCATCCATTAGAACGTACGCAATGGTCCCCTTGAGATTTTAAAACCAGCTCCAAGTCAAATAATTAGTGTAAGAATGATACGTGTTCGTGTCAATTAAATTGAAAATCCATTTCTTAGACTCAAAATAACACTCTTTACAATACATCGAAGAACATCGGAAATCCACGGTTTTGTTTTTTTTTTACGTGCCATCGAAGTATCTTACGGCCGCTGCAACCTGATATTTTCCGCCTTCTACGCGATAGTCATTGCGGTTGATTCGTCTCACTTGGAATGTGTCTTGATCTTAACTTAAATCATTGACAGATAAATTAGCACGTTAATTCCTAACAAGTTGCCCCATGTTGAGCTTATAAATTCCTTTATAGGTCGCGGTCTTATCACAGACAACTTCTTCTATCCTGGGGCACACTGCATTTGTGGTTATAATAGACTAGACTCCAGGGCAGGCCTGATCTCTTCGTTTACTCGCTACGAATCCGTGAAACTTTGTTAAGTTCAACGAACGACTTCCTTTCAGAAAACCGATTTCCGCTACGCCCATTTCCAGAGTTTTATGTTAGCTAAGCGGTGTAAAAGGACAACTTCACTTCGGCTTCGCTTCTTGCAATGCTCAAAAGTTTCTTCAGTTTAACACGATATGTTTTAATTTCTGAGTACATATTTTTTGAAGTTGTGCAGAAAATTACGACTCAAGTTTAACTTAAAGTAACAAGGTCGTCAATAGTGTTCTATGCAGTTATCACTCTCTTCTAGATTAAAGCACTCGCAGTAACACACATGGCTTCTCTTTAGATGTAAGTTAACTGCACTTCGAATCTAGCTCTTGTATATTTTGCTATGGACCCTTAGAATCTACACTCATTGAACTTTTTCACATTTTCCCGAGCGCTGCCAATTGTCCCTAAATCATTGTCTTGCTCCCTTGCTTCTTTGCTTCCCTTGCCAGAGCCAGTACATCGATGGGTGTCATGCGTGTGATAATCGTTGTTGCCCCATCTATAGCTGCTTTACACTCTCGTCTACATATGATAGCTAAGGGTTCTCTGTAGATCTACAGCTGCTTCTTCTAAGTCAGCTGCTGCTTCGTAGTATTCATGGAGCACTAACCGTTAGTCCACGACATATTTTTCGTCAATTATTTCGGAGTAGCTCAAAATTTAGGCTAACTTCAGTTATCACTCCAATATGCTTTTTATGCTTTCAAATTTCTGCTTAGAAATTTTCTAACGCATGCTCACCCTAATGTTGTTTAATTGCACTCTTTCACTTCGACATTCCACTTTAATTGCGGTCATTCAATCAACTCAAATACACACGCACATTGTGTCTACATACATACATTCGTTCAAAACAAAACACAATTCGATAATAGCAATCTTAAGCCATGCAATTATCCTTTAGGCGCGCTGCGGGCAAAAATCCCCACATGGACTACCCACACATTTTTGTTGTAGGCTCACATGAGAGCGCACCAACAAACCGATTAACCGCTTCTGGTATGCATCCAAATTATGTGGCACATAATTCCACCCATTCTAGTTGCACTTACCTGGCCAATGGTCAAGGAAATCGAACGCAGGCAGAGATCCATTCAGCGTCGTAAGCCAGGCAATGTACTCACATGCGTATATATGGAAATGGCTTGAGTTGTTGCTATGTTGGCTAACGTTATTGTAATCGTTGGTCGCCGGTCCATATCATTAATCATAATTTGTGCCTGTTTACAATAAACTGAAATATATAAAAAAAAAAACCATTTACACAAAATTGTGTAGATTAGAAGCGCAAAACATGTTGGCGAGTAGTTAAATATTTAGTTATGGCGTGGAGGAGAAAAAAAAAAACTTGGAAAATATGAAACTTAAAAATATTTGACGAGTGGAGAAAAAGTCTTCAAAAAAAAAAACCAGTTTGAAACTTTAGTTAAAACCTTCTAAAATGCCAGCAGCCAAAAGCCAAGAACACCACCGCCGCCGCCTTCAACTGCGCGAAAAGCCATTACAATGCACAAGCAACAACAACAACAGCAACAGCATTAAACAAGTAAGAAACACGGCATTAAGTAGTTGTGTTAGACACTCAATTTCAAGGCTGCGTTCGAATTTTGTACGCATGCGCAATGTGTACGTTTAGAATGGAACGTTTGAGCAGGCAAGATGTTTGCGTTTTGTTGTTGTTGTTGTTTGCATTTTAATTTTTTGCGCTTGTTGAAAAATATTTAATTTCATGTTCCTGCGCCTACCCGACAGCTACGACGCATGGCTGCTTACAGGCAGCTTCGACGGCATACACAATTTGCCGGTGGCGGGTGGAGTGCAATGCAACGACGAACGTGTTAACAACAAACGCTCACTGGCGTCACGCTTCAGCCTGCAGTGCACACACACACACACACATACAAAGGCTAAAGGCTTGTGCTTGTGTGTTTTTTTTTGTTTTTTTCTAGCTGCGAGCTGTTTGCGCACCTTTGAATTTGTGTGCGCATGCAGCTTAAGCAGCAGAAGTGCTGGTGGTGGTGGTGGTGGTTTTGATGGTTTTGATGTTGGCTAATGCTACTTAGCTGCTTAGCAAGTCTGCGTTCGCGGTGAAGGCTGCTGGCTGCTGGCTGCTGGATGCTAACTGCTGGCTGTGCATCAGCAGCTGAGGCGACGACGCGCGAGACAGCGTGTCTTTTAGCGAATTAGCTGTTTGATGGCTGGTAGAAGCGAATGTTTGTTTGTGTTTTTTATGTTTTGTTTTTTTTTTTTTTGCTTGCATTTTTATTTAGTTTCAAACACGATTACTTAGGCAATCTGCGAAAACCACATGCCAAACGGCCATCGCGGCTCGTCTGGTTGTTGTGTTGCCTTCACTCGCCAGAGCCACCACCCTGCAATGCGGTTGCACGAATCACCTTCAACGCGCGACAACAACAACAACAGCAGCGGTAGCAGCAGTAGCAGCAGCAGCTTTAGCTATGGTGGCTTTAATCGTTAATCGTCAACGGCTTGGTATTCAAAAAAAAAAAAAAAAAATGTTGAAAAAAATTAAAAAAAGTGGAAAGTTGCCTCAAACATTGCTGGCATAGGATTCTTATTATTATTTTTTGCGGTTGTTGTTATTTTTGTAATACGATTTTCAAACATGCGGTGGACAGTGATTGATTAAGTGTTAGCGACGTTAGAAAACATGATTACCGCACATACACACGCACGCCCGCATTTCTGCTTGCGTGCTACTTCAGCAGGTTTGTGTCTTAAGTCTTTCGTTTAGTTGTAGCATTTTGAACTTTAAGTTGAAAATAAGCGCGCGTAGCATTCAATGCGGCCACCCTCAAGTTACACACACACACACACACACACACTACAGCGCACTCACGCACACACGCATTTACATCTTTTTCTAAGAAATACATTTAATATTCATTAATATTTCTAATTTGTAATTAGCGGCCCGTGGATCTGTGGGTTCGTTGGTTGGTTGATGATTCGGTCAACAGGCAGCGTGTTTTTTTGTGTTTTTTTTTCTTTTTTTTTGTGGGCGTGTTTACGTGTACGGCAGTGTATTGTTGTAATTTTTTAGTTACGTTTCGGCAGCTAGCATGCAACAATTTGTTCATAAACACTAAAGTACAAATGTGCGTATACCACAATTCAAAGTTATAGACGCACCACTTATTGAAAAGTTGTGCATTCATTGATTATTTTCATTTAAAATAGTGTTTACTTTCTAGCAAATACCATATAAATACAAGTTAAATTGTTTTCAAAATTTATTTTTTATAAGCCAGCTTAACTTTAAAAAAAAAATTTAACTAAAAACAAACTTTGCAAATTTTTCGAGTATGCTGTTTTGTAGCTCATTGAATTTTGCTGCCGCAAAGTGCGAGTTTTAAGTGATTACAAATAGGCGTTGATTTTTGACAATTTTTTTTTTTTGAAATTACGGTATTGCGCAGTTTTCTTTAAGCACGAAATTGCAAAAGAGCTACAGTAAAAAATTATTAAAAATCAACAGAACATTATAATCGTTTCAAATATGTACTTTATTAAAACCAATGAAATGCACAATAAATCTGAGTACTCGAAAATATAAAAAAAAAATGGTTTTAATAATTTTGCTATTTATGAATTTCTGTTGAAGTTTGTTTAAGTTGTTGACAAAGTCTAATACAGAGCGAGTGCTTTGTATTCCGATTGAAAAATATTTAAAAATTAATAAAATAAAAATTGATTGTCTGCATCGGTGTAGGGTTATAATTTTGAGATGTGGTGCTTATTAAAATTTTCGTAAATATCAGCCACTCACAGTGTATTTTTTTTGTTTTTTTTTGTTTTTTTTTGCTTTTAGAAAGGCGTTGGAGGCGTGAGTTCGCTCGGTACTTTTGCCGCGGTAATACACACCCGCGCTAACGCCCGCTGCTTTACAATTTTTCTTACACCACAGCGGCAGTACACATGTTCCGTGCGAAAGCATTACACAGCCTCCCTTTTTCCAAATCATTTTGTTGTTTTTTTTTTTCGTTGCGGTCTAATCTTCTATTTTTTGATTTATTCTACGCCTCCTCTGACTTCGATTCTTCAGCTGTGTTGTGTTGTTGTATGAATATGAGCGCTCTACAAAGCCATTTGTTTTAGCTTGTTCGTTCGTTTGCTAGCTAATTAAGAAAATTAAAGCGTTTAGCGCTAATGATTAATGACTTTGTGGAGCAGAGCCCACACGAGTAGACAGCGTTTCTTTTGCGTTTATTTTCACTTTTTCGTTGTTTGCTGAAATTCCATATTTTTCTAGCTATTTTAAATGCGTCTATGTGGTTTTTTGCTTTACTTTATTTCTACTTGTTTTGTGTTGTTTTAATAGCGCTAATACATTTTGATTTAAACACGATTTTAGCTAGTTATTGGCTTTCGAAGAATATTTTATATTTATCTTCTTAACTCATATGGGTGGTCATTAGTGATTGAATGCACACAATTAGGAATTCATTCCGTTCGCTACTGCTATTTGTTGCAAATTTGAGAAAGGAAAGAGAAATGCCAGTTTTTTGAATTTCATGCAGCACAAATTCACCTTTCCTGAACTTTTTGGTTCTAATATTCTTAATTTTTAATGACTTAATTATTAAAATACAGTTGAACATTGCTGATCGAAGCGCGGTTGCCAGTAGAAAAACCAATCCTCGTTAGACGTTTGTTTCCTCTACTCCGCTTTAAGTGAAAGCACGCGTTGGCACACATCATGATACACAGACTTTCTCTAAACAATAACATATCTCTGCTCTTGCTATCATTTCGAAAGCTTACTAATTTTGTTTTTGAATTTTTTCCTTTCAGGCATCAAAACGCGCCCTTGCCAGAGCCAAGAAGAATGCAGTAGCCAAAAGGAGCAGAAGTTAAAGCAACAGCTAAATATTGTGGTAAGTTTCCTAAAAGTATTAATTGAAATAATTGCTTTGCATTGAACATTTGTAAACAACAGCAAAGTATAGCAAACAAAGCCTAGCTCAAAATGGCAGCAATGGCGTAAACCTTTCATGATGCACTCAAAACCTTTATGGCATCCGCATTCTTAGCGCGCCACATCGCAAAGCAGCAACACTTGCCAAAAGCAGTGGCTGCATGTCACATGCCCTTGTGTGCAGCTGAAAGTGTAGCAAACACGAGCCTAATGAGCACGCCAGCAAAACCACGGCTTTGTCATTAAAATATTTTGTGCTCGCGCTTATTAAAGTTTCACGCGGTTCGTTTAGTTTTTTGTCATACGCGACTCACCTATTTTTGGCGCGTCGCCCTCGCTCGTTCATACTTTAGGAGAGAGGTGCAGCAGCTGCTTATACAATTTGAGCGCACCAACCCGAGCACAACAAATGCGAGAGCGTGCGCGTTCACGCACGTCACCACTACTACCACTAACGCCGTGATTTGTTTGACCACCTTGTTGTTGGAGGCAGAAACTACAGGCTGGTGGCTGGCGGCTGGCAGCAATGTCATGACCATAAATGCGCCAAGCTTCATAAATCTTTCCTCCACTTTGCGTTGACAACCAAACAGCTCGGCGGCGGCGGCAACATATGTTTTCGGCGAATAAGTGCAGTCGGTGGTTGTCAGCGCGAACAGCTCGTAACATTTAGAGCTTCCTTGCTCCTACCGCTGTCTCAACGCGGTTGAGGCCAACACGTTAAAGGAAAAATAAAGATTAGAAAAAAAATGAACAGCACTGAAATCAACAGCATCAGTAAGCTCATCATACGCGCACAAGCGAGGCAATCAAGCGCATCAGCGTTAACGTGTGCGTCGTCGCTTCCATGCAACAATCAAAACGCAACGCACGCGAAATGGCGAAAAATTCCACAGCCCTCGCCAAATACAGCAGAACAACATAAGTTTTCAGCGCGCAACCTCGCGCTCAGTTAGACAGCGCGTTTGGTTTTGCTGTCCGCCCGCCGCAATTCACTTGCCGCGGTGCGCCTTTTCCATTTGGCTAGGCGATTCTAATCGCTGTGCCGTTGTCATTCGCAGCAATGCACCATAATTACGCTCGCGCGCGTGTGTGTGTGTGTGTGCTCATGCGCTTGGCGCTGCAGCAAATGTGGCATGTCGATTTTTACTTATTTGTAACTTATGACATTCCAAACGTGGCGATTGTTTGTTTTTTTTTTTTGCTTACGCCAGTATTGATGCTATGCGCAGATTGGAGGCATCAAATTTTTACTGCTTAATTTTCAACTAATTGCAAATATTTGCAAGCTATAAAAAGCGAGTAAATGAATTAATGGCAAGTGCCGTGTGGTTTCTAAGTGCATTCGTAAAAACGCCACTCTCGCTGGCAGCGCCAAACTTAATCAATCGCAGGTACGCTTGACAACAAATTGTCGCGCTAAATGTAGCTATCGAAAAATCGTAAAGTAAAAAATATGGAATTGTGACAAGGAGCTGTCATCATCCCTCTGCATAACGGCCTTATCTGCTACCATTCTCCTACAAGCGCAATAACATTTGCTGGAATTTAACTGAGCGACCTTCTAGTTGCGCGCAAACAAAGCACAATATAGCTAGTGAAATAAAAATTAGAAAAAGCGCCGTAGTCAACAAAATACGAATGAACAAAAAAGGCGCTGCGTTGTGGTGACTTGCCATTGAAAATTGCTGCAGTTACGTTTTGGACAGATTGCCAGTTTTGACATTCAACTGTTAGCCAGCCTATCATTGTAGCTGCCAAGTAGTCAAGTTGCCAAGCTACGACTGGAGCGTGTGTGCGTTTGTAGTTTAATATTACTTTTTTGTTGTTGCTTTTGTTGTCTGTCTGCTCTCATCATATAGCCAAAGCAGTTGACATTTTGTTGTGATGATTTTGACGATTTCAGACAAACGCACACAAGATTGATTGCTTGCGACAGTTTGTAATTTTCAATTCAACACAGCTCCCGCTCCATCGCTACTGCTTGCATATCTCTGTCTCTTTCACTCACTTTTCCGCTTCGCATAGAAGTAGGCGCGCTAGCTTGGCCTGATATGGCGACGACGTGTCGTTTGTATTAGGCTGTCGATTGTTGGCAACTGTTTTCGAGTGTTTCTGTTTGCTTGAAAAAGGAAAAATTGCTGAAACTATTTTGCTGATTTTTTTTGTGTTTCTTAAAGTTTTATATTCGCAGTGTTTAGTTTGAAGATCAACTACAACTCAACTGTTTCTGTTTGCATTCTCCGCTTTTTATTTAAATTAAATATCGTACTCGATGTTGTTGTTCTTAGAACATTTAATTCTGATTGTTTACAAAATGTCGCTTAAAACTAGACGATTAAGAAAGTGTTGAATATTTATTACGACTTTAGAAACTTATTTGAGTATTTAGAATTTTAGAATTATTTGACTATTTAGAATCAAGCTCATCCTTTAAAAAAAACTATATAAATTCAAACTTTGGTAAATTAAAAAAATCCTCAAACTTTAATCGAAATTTCAAATAAATGATCTCACAGCTTTTCAGTATTCAATTGTTAATCCACACTAATTCAGTACAATAAAATGTAATTCTAAAAGGGCTTCAAGTTTGTTATGACAATTTTTTTTGAAGCTTCTCCACAATTTCTTTCATATAAAAATTTAAAGAGGATATTCAGAATCAGAAGTATTATCAGATGTACATGGGGATATAATTTGATAATTTATGATATCTTAAATTTTAATCCTGTTGATATAAATGATCGAATTTTAAGTTCTCATATAAAATACTAATATCTACTAAGAAGGCTTCAATTCTTTTATACTTTTCCATCAGGAATACCGCCTTGTGACTTTTAATTTTTGGAGTCACATTGCTAATGAATAAATTATATATTTTTTAATTTTTTCAGTCTCTTGTCAATAAGAAAATCCTTAATAATTTTTTTTTGTTTAATTCTTTGTAAAATTTGAATAAAATCAGTAAGAAATCCTACAAAAGTATCACCACAAAATACTTAAAAAAAATTCTTTAAAGAAAACTAACTAAAAGCTGAAATCAAGAGCATTACAAAAAATGAATACATAATTTAATATTAAATTGAAGACATTTTTGTCTTAGTCAGGACTAACAAAAGTTATTGCAATCGCATAGGACTTCATTCAAATGTAAATTTTTTCAAAATTGCCTGCATTCCTTAACGCCTCTGTTTTGATATATCCAAACAACTTTTTTTTTAATATATGTGGTATATTATTTTATACACGGGTTCGGTGAATGGTATGCTTGATCAGAAAGCTATTAAGATTTAGTATAAAAGTTTTACAAACATTATGCAATGATAGTCACTTTGTAACGTTCAATGGTAGCTGGGATCAAGAGATTCTCTGATCTCTCATTCTCTCGGCGAGTTGTTCCTTACTTTTATATACTTCTTTTCAACGTCTCTAATGTGGTTTTGAAACGAGAGCACTTAGCTTATTCAGTTTTGGGGAAAGCTTTATATAAAGGGTGTTTTTTTTTACTTGTGGTTTTCAATGAGGGAATACTTTTTTGGGAGTTGGTCTTTAAGCAGCTGTTTCTTGATTTATACTTAGTTTAGTTTGCCATTTCGAGACGCCTTGGAAGAGAATATTCGGCGCCTAATTGCTACAAAAAGTGGTCGAAAATTGGGCCTCTTGGCTGGAAAGATATTCGAGCCAGCCGCGTCGGTCACTTGCCCGAAATTATTTTTAAAACATAATGGCAAACCCTTATCTTTATAATAAAGCTAAATTCTTGGCCAAAGCATTAAATTATGTGCGCTTTATTTCGTCTTAAAAACCACATGTCTAAAAGATGCCAAAAAAAACTTGCTTGAAAATTATAGTATGATTTGTATCATCTCGAAACTTGTATGAATGCTTGCATTTAGAATAAGGGTGGCACTTTCTCCCTAGAGTTCTTCTATTCGAAAAAAAACCCCAATTTCTCTATTCCGAAAAAAAAATTTTAATTCGCTTAAAACTCCCCACTTATTTTGCATGAGGAAGAAAAGAGTATATTTCGTAGAACATACATATGTATGTATGTATGTATATACGGCTGTCACCACCTTTTTAACTTAATGATTTGATATAAATGATATGGCTTTCTTCAAAAATAATATTTTAAACCGCAAGCCTTGTTTCTTATCAGCCACTTCAAAGAATATCACCCAATTCTTGCAAATTGTGCTAAAATTTTTCAAACTAAATATTTTTTAACTCTTCTTTTTGAATTTTTTGGTCTTTTGGATTTTCTATTTTATTTTTTGAAGTGCCTTAATGAGAAACAAAGTTTACTGTGACAAAAATGTTGATTGTCACGAATGCTATAACATTTGAACAAAATTTGTTTTTCCCATGTAAAATAGATTGATAATATAACTGCAAAAAAGAGGGGTTAAAACATTCCACTTTTCCTTTTTGTGTACCAACCTAATGCAACTTATGTTCCATGCGCACACATACACATTTAGCTCATAGAAAAATACGACAAATGTTGCCTGACTTATATTTCACCAATTTTGGTGTTAAAGTGCGTTTAGGTGATTTTTTGGCTCCGTTTGTGTTTCAAGCAAAGCTTCCCCTCAACAAAAGAAAGGAAATAAAAACACGAAATAAAAAAAACACACTCGTAATAAAAATGTTTAGTGTCTACAATGTAGCAGCGAGCAGCGAGCAGTGAGCAGCGAGCAACGTTTGAGGTCAAATGTGTGTAATTTGACTGGCAACAACAAAGCAGCGCGAACATACATATCAAAAATGCGCAACAACATTTAACAACGTAAGCAAAAAAAAAGCAACACTTAAAACAACAACAATAGAACTTTGACACTCTTTTTATTGCAAGGCATTACTTCAAAATTTTTTACAAGGCGCGGGTTGTTAATTTTTTTTTAATATCTAAAAGTGTGCACATTAGTTTGTGTTTTTGTGTTGTGTGTGTGTGTGTGTGTGGTGCGCGCTTGTTAGCTTTTTAATTTTATTAATGCAACATTTCTTAGTAACACAGCGCCGCGACGCGTAATTCAATTTTAATATCTATTTCCTCAGCCACTCTCCTTCTCCGCCTTCTTGGCGTTGCAACTCCGCGCCAGCTTTCGCACTTCATTTAAATTGAAGAACAAAAAAAGAAATTGAAAAAATTAAAGATTTTTTATTTAAATGTTTTTATTAGCTTTTTTTCGGCGTTTAACAGCAGCAACACCGAATGCGCTGACATCTGACAGTTGGACGCTGTGACTATAGTAACAACAATAAGAACATGCGTACAACAGTATTTACATATACCATACATACTTACATACTTTTGTAAGAGCGAGATACAGCAGCAGCAACAACAACGACAACAACAACTGTTTTCATTCACACATAAATTAAATTGTAACTACATCGGTTAATTGCTGTTTTTGTCACACATTTCTGCAAACAATATACAAAATGTATATATATTTTCGTTGGGTCGACAGCAGCTACAACAACAACAACCACAAACAATTGCCCTCATTCAGTGGATTTATGCTGATTTGGCATTTTGCAGTCGGCGCCGCCGCCGTTGTTCGTTTTGCGCGATTTGCTTAGCTTTATTCATGATTTCTTTTGCATTGATGGATGGTTATACATATATATATGTATATATCAGCAACAACAATGCGCGGATTTTTATTCATACATTTTTTTTTTTACTAATTTTACTAAAAGGATCATATTGCATGCCGTTACACAATTTGTTTTTGGATGTTGTGCAAGTGTTTGGAATTTTTTTTGCAAATTTTGTTTGTCTTTTATAAGTAGAAATAGCGTTGAATATATGAAAGTACCCAATCGAAAAAAGAGCGCATGAATTACGCTTTTAAAATACTGAGCACATATTTAACTCTCCTTGCCAAGAGCGCTGTACTTACTTTGGCTTTTGATTTTGCTTATATGCTTCATACTCGCTTCCTTCAACGCGCTTTGGCTGCGCCACCTTTGATTGTGAATCTCACAAGTAAACCTTAACTGTACTTTTACTTAATGGACGGGCAGGAAAAAGCAACGAATGGAGAGTTTTTTTTTATAAGCTCAACAGCTAAACGTGTTTCCTTCCGATAACACTATTTTTGGGAAATGTGCTCAGTTTTGTTAACTGCAGCATAATCATTTATAGTATTCTCTTATTTGTATACTAGTAAGACTCAAACATTGATCGCCTTAAGTCACTTTTTAGTTTTTGATAACCGTTTCAAGCAAGTTTCCTTAAATGATGTACAGAAAGTTCTTGCTTTGCAATATCGCTTTTAGAATTTCATTTTCCTCTCTGTTGAGTTTTTTTCTTTGTAAAAGCTTTTAAGCTTAAATAATAGAAATGAGGCAATTATAAAATTTAATGTAAGAACAAATTGAGACTCCAAATCAGGGTAAGGCTGTGTTGGCTTTCGGGTTATTAAGTACTTTGTAGCAGCGAATTGCTTCTGCGAAACGGATAGAGTTTTTAAAACTGGAGTGTGAGGAGTAAGAATTGTAGATTGCCACCGGTAGGCAAATGATTTTGGAAAAATGAAATCGGTTTTTTTATGAGTCTTTCTCGTCAATTCTCTCAATCACTTTAAAAGCATAACCGGTGGAGTCTTAAAACACCGACAAGCTAAAGCAAGCTATTAGACTTAGACTCATCTGTCAAGGTAAGCGACTGTTGTCTTAGTTTGAAATGTGAATAATAAAAAATATACTCTGCAAAGTGCAAAGCTTTCAAGCTGATTTAAATTTTTAGTGATTTTTCATTCGCTTTGGAGAACAACACACTATAATAATAATAATAATGCCGCCCGATCGACGCGAGAGGCGCATCCACATTTTTATTTTTTTTTTCTCTGTTGGCGTACAACTTTAGATTATCTCAATTTTCAACGTTAGCCTGGATATCCTCTATACAATTATTGTTTAACCTTAATAATATAATTTTACTAAACGTTTTGCTGCGAGTTGACTAACGAGACAAAATTTCCTCTCACACTTCCACTTCCACTTCAACTGAAACAAAAACTTCTCTGGCTTTGCGGCCTCTTCGCCTCTTTAGGTAAGTTTTGTACAAAATAATTGTAAATTATTTTGCTGAAATGTCAATTATCGTGTTAGTATTGCAAATCTGTACAAGTAAAAAAAAACGTTTCCACTGCCCTCTCACCACCACCCCTAAGCTTTGACTTAAAAGCAAATTCTTCGACGGCATGCAAAACCAACAAATTATGCACTTCTTTCGTTTTTGGGTCTTTGCCGTCTCATTGCAACTGTCTATAATATACATATTAATTATTGTGTTTAATGGCACGCTTATTGTACATTATCGGCGCGCGGTCATCAGCGGCCAGTGGCCAGCGGCAGCGCAACATGCAACAACACGCTATACGCGCTGTAAATGGGCAGTGAAAAGAAAAAAAATACAACAACAACTAGTGGCTGACAATGCGCAAAGCGACATATACAGAAATGCAGACAGATTCAATAGTTTTGGCGGACAGGTCGCTAAATTGGCGAGCGCTGTTTGGTGGCTGCCTTGCTGCTTAGCTGGACTGGCGCGCGCTGACCGGTTGAGCGGCTAACTGTCGGGGTAAGCAAATTCAGCAAATTCGCCAAATTTGCGGCAGCAGCTAACGTGCGATTATCGCAATTATGTTGTATTTGATATGCTAATTAATTTTCCACAAAGTCTCGTGACTGCAGTGTTGCTGTTGCGGTTTTTTTTATAATTTTTATTTTTTTACTTTTTGCGCAATCGTGTGGAGATGGCGCTGTTGAGAAGCTGTGAAGACAAACGCGTGCAGGCGCAGCATTTCGATGCTGATTGCATGCAGTAACCACTTTGCCACATTTGGCGTTTTGCTCTTTATGGATAATGGCACTTTTCGGCAGCAGCATGAAGCCAAATAGCAAACATTTGGCTTGGCTACATTATTTAGTTGTTGTGATAGCATTTTGGCTATTTAGGCGAATTAACATTTTAATTTATGCAATTCTGAAATGTGATTTAGCGTTTTCCGTTCTGCCATTCGGTTTCTATGTGTCTCTTATATTTCAATTTTGCTTCTTTATCATTCGTTAGCACGCATTTACTGGTTTTGTTTAAATTTCTCACACATTTGCAGTGTGCTCCGTTGTGATTTGCATAACCATATTTGCTTATCTGCAAAACATTTTGTTCGATCTTATTTTATCATTAGGACACTTCGATGTATTTTGCGCTTTTCGGCCTTTAGAAGGTGTGCTTACTTATACATGTGTAGGTGTGTGTGTGTGCGTGCGTGCGTGTGACTGTGAAATTGCTTTGGAAGGCGTTCGTTACAAGTGCTAATTAACTTGTAATTTAACACCACCGATTTGGCGGCAACATCAGCTTGCAAATGTAGCAAAGTGTGATTTAAATAAAAAAAAAAACTTTTTTATTATAAAAATAAGATATAATCAATTTAAGTTGAAAACTAAAATTGTTTTTATGCAAATATTTTCGTTTGTGGGAACTTGGTGAAGAAATTATAACTTCATTTGTGCTATTAATGTTTATTTTCTTGCCATAAATTATAGCCTTCGTCATAGCATTCTTACACAACCTATTTCTGATTTTTGCTAAGGAAAATATACAGAACTAAAATGTATTGAAAAAATACTAAACTTTGTTTCTAATATTAATTTATAACATTTCCCACATTTTTTAAAAACTCAAGGTTCACAAAATTTTTTCTTTAACTAGTTTTCAACAGTGCACATTTTCGGGGCGTACATACATATTTAGTTTTTCAATGCCTTAAATAAAATTGTTACACAATAAAAACGGTTTATAATTTCTTCAATATACTTACTCTCACAAAGAAATCTCTTTACGATTAGCAGTTTCTAAGTAAGCAAATCAACAATGAAGCATTTTTTTTTTCAAATTACATTTTAATGCTTTCTTTCCGCTAATAAACATTTGCGACTTCATTTAAATTTCAAATAGATATTTGCGGTCGACAACCGAGTAGCGAACTTTTTCATACTAATATGCAATAAATACAAAAATGCGTACCCTGCAGGGAAATTTAGAACATAAAGTTGGAAAAAAAGATATGTATGTAATAATTTTTGTGTAACACAAAGTTTTTAAATGATTTCAAGCCTTCTTTAGGATTCTTAGCAGTTCCAGTTTTAAATAAAACGGACTAGGCTTTTTTTCCCATTTCAATCTAGATCACAATGCAGAACAGTACAAGGAAGAATATCGACAACGGCAATTCAGTTGCCTACTTAAAAGTGCTGAGCAATGAACTAGTGACTGACTAACTCAGCGCGCGTTTGTTTGAACGAAGGGCTCGTATGGAGAACTTAAATGCAAATGCGAGTATAATTACTGAAGTCAAATAAAACTTTGCACCTTAACAAATCAAATTTGCGGTCAAATACTTTGTTGTAAACATTTCAGATACTATGTACATATGTTGGAATGTGTGTACTCGAGTGCACACAAATAGAGGAGAAAAAATTCGAATAATAACAGAATATGGAAAAAGCACGTGTATACAAAAAAGAAAAACAAAAAAACAAATAAAGACACAAGTACACACGAGAATATATTTGTAACAATTTTAAGTAAAAACTGAACATGAATTTTGCTGTTGTACTCATCACTGCAGCTGCTGAAGCGACAGCGTGTCACAAACAAATTTGAGCTAAGCTGCGCTTAATAATCTATTTAAAGACAATGTTGCGGTTCAAATCTTGATTTCAGTCAGAAACTATTGATTTTATTGCCATTTGAATGGGGCGACAGCAACCGCACCAGCAGTAAGAGTAGCAGCAGCATCGGTGACAGGTAACCTTGTTGCATGCCACATACCACATACAAGACCGTTGCTGATTGCTATCTACGGTATCTGCCAACGGTTGGTGGTGCTGCCGCTGTGTGGCCACGTCATTGGGGCGCACAATGTTGCAGTGAAACTGTGTGCAATGCCTGCTAGCTTGTGGCTTTGTTTTAATGCGGGTGTTGCAGTTGAGTTGACACTATTTGCCTTACGATACGCTTGCAGCTGCCTCAACACTTTACGACAGCGCGCTGGACCATTGCTGGTGTTTAGTTTGCGTGTAACCAACCACTGTTCCAGCCACACCTCCTACCCCTCCTCCGCGACCACCATTGCGCCGACCAACCCGATAATTAATGCGGGAGCCGTGCGTTGCTCTTGCAGCTGTCTGGGATTTTGAAATTATGGCCAACATAAGATTTCGCTTAGCAAATAAAATTCCATTTTATTGCTTTGCGGTTTTGCATTTGAAACGCTGTTGCATGGTAGTAGGCAACAACAACAACTATGGTTAACAAAATGCGCCAACAGCCACCGCATAATGGCCAGCGCAACTGACTGACTGGCGGTCGGCGGGCAAACGGAGTACACTTGTTTTTCGGTATGCGCGAGTGTGGGAAAATGCAGCGCGACCGCAAGGTGCGTCTGTCAAGTGATTTAATATGCCACAGCGGTCGAAAGCAGGACACACGCACACAAGCGCACACTGGCAAACGCTCGAAGGGCAGAAGTCGCGCGCGGCTGGGCGACGCGTATGTGCGCTTTAGCGAAATTCGCTAAATAAACAGGAAAACCACAAATACAAAATAGTTGGACTGTGGCGCGCACTTGTGCAGTCATAAATTCATTTAAATAACAGCAACAGGAGGCGCTCAGCAGTGTGACGGGTACTTATTTGCACATATTTATATATTTGAGATTGTTGCATGCATTCGCAGGAGGAGTGTTCAAGGAGTACCAGTGAGCGCAACCAAAGGCAGATCCTTATCAGCGAAGGCGCACAGACAGTGGCTGCGCTCTGTTGCCGCCGCCGCTAGATGGGCAATGGCCGGCGCGGAAGTGTTGCCGCGCGCAATGTGGCGGTGACAAACAGAGTGCAACAACATCTTGATTAGCAACGCGATGGCGGCGTACGGCGAACGGCTGCTTGCGAGCCCAACAAGATTTCCTCAGTGTTCATTTGCCAAAAGTAGCTTTCAGAAAAGTGCGATGTGTGTATGAATGTGTGTGCGGGTAAATGCGCGCACCTACGCTATGTTGGCATTCAGAAAGAATTTTTATTTGTATCATTTATTAGTATGCAATTTTAAAGCAGCTGCGTGAATGACAGCGATATATTGTAGTAGAACAAAAATGCTAAATAAAAATATAATAAAATAAAATATAATAATAAAATTAAAAAAAATACGAAAATATCTTTTCTACTTATTACGCACGGAAGCCAAAAATTAATTAAACTCTCTTTTAATGCTTAGTGAAAATATTATTTTTCAACGATTTGAAGACAGAAAACTTGAACCATAGCTTGCTACGATGATAAAAGACTCTAAGCTTGAACTCAGATTGATGCCCAGATGCAGTGGTGTAGTATATCGCTGTGATATTTACAAAATGCGAGATTTGCAAAAACTAACAAGAAACAAAAGTTGATTTCAAAGTCGCATTCGACATTAACACTGATTTCATCTGTCTTATCAACCGCGCTGTTAGTTCCATTGCTTCGAAATTGGATAAAAAATCGAAACAAATGGGTTTGGGAACAAGACAAAGTAACTCCTGACTTCGAAGATTCCGTCAGTGCATTCGAGAACCATTTAAAACTATTTTGACAGTGTTGCAAAGTATAGAACTTCTTGTGGCCAATTGAGCAGTGAAGTCCTCTTACATTCCATATATTTCCCTTAAGCTCGTGCTTTTATGATGTGCATGCACAGTAAAAACGATCTATAAGAGTGTTTGAGCGATATATTCTTGCGATGGCGAATGTCGCAGGTGATAGAACGACGAAATTTACCAGCTTTAAAATTATGGTACATAAACATAGGTGGCCGCTGTGGACGAGTTGGTAGCGGTGGGTGCTATAATTCGACATGCCGGTGAGTTCGAGGTTCGAATCTCAGTCAGGACAAGCAAAATCTAAAATCATAGAAAAAGTTTTTTCTAATAGCGGTCACCCCTCGGCAGGCAATAGCAAACCTCCGAGGATATTTCTGCCATGAAAAAGCTTCTCATTAAATACATCTGCCGTTCGGAGTCGGTACAAAACTGTAGGTTCCTCCATTTGTGGTAGAATATAAAGACGCACACCACAAAGGGTAGTAGGAGCTCGGCCAAACACTGAGCTATATAGGTAAGCGCCAAAATTATTATTAAAAACATAGTGCAACCTATTAAGGACGCAGGCTAGTTCCTGTCGTTCGTATGGATGAAGGCTAGAGCGACTTAATTCTATTTGACGCCGCAACCGCTGGTGATGGCAAATGAAGAGACCGTACTCTCGTTTGAGTTTGAAAGATTAAACGTTAAAAGACTCTGGTACAATTGATGTTTCCAACAGGAAGCGCGAAAAACAAGAATTTCTTGCACACTTTGTTCGAGAGATTTATTGCTGCCGTAGAGAACATGACTCGGCAAATCAATTTTAAGCTCTCCTTCTTTTTGATGATTTACAGTGAACTTCGGCGCTTTCTTTCTTTCTCCTCTTATTTTTCATCCAAGTAAGGCTTCAATGTGTTAAGATAGCGATTCGGTCAGATATTTTGGAGAATATACCTTGTCTGGAAATTATCTTCCAAATTTGGGTCCATACTAATTATATGAGTTTATGTGTATGGCAAATCATCTTGAATATCTTCAAGGGAGATTATCCTCGCCTTAAGAACAAAAGCGGAATCATATTAGATCTTTTAGGTCGCAATGTATACCACCCTTCGAAATTTATATTAATCTTAATCTTTTGATACGAAATATGTTTGCATTCTTAAAGTTTCTAACAATTACTAGAATAAAATTTAATTTGTGTGAAAATTGTTTCACTTATGATACAAATGTTGTGCTTTAAAATACTTAAATGTTTTTTGAACAATTTTCTTGGCAATTATACATTTTATTTGAGATGTGAGAGAAATTGTTTTTGGAACGTGTTGTTTGCTCTACAAATCTTCCGCCTACTTAAATACAATTGAGAGTCCTGCCAAGGGGTTCAGAAATAATTTTACTGCACTTCCATTACTTTTCTCATAAATAATATAAAATCCTTGTTAGTAATGTTTGCTTTTGCATAAACTTTAACTCTCTCACACATATGTATGTACATACCGGTGCATATGTAGGTATTGACTTTAATTGTGCCCGCTGAGACGCACTGATTTCAGCCTACTTTTCTTGCAACGGCAACAAATGAGCTTTGTAACGCCAGCAATTTGTAGACAATAACAAATGCAACAGCAAGAGCAAAACTCGAACAACATGAAACGGCGACGCGGCACCACATGCTGATAAGGATCACCCTTCGGCGCATTCCACATGCCAAGCTGCCAAGTTGTGGCGCGATGCAAGTGTTGCCAACTACACACACACACACACACACACACAATGGCAAGGAGAAAAGAGATTGCATGCTTGCGATTTTTTTTTCATGTTCGTTGTTTGCTAAAGGTGTTGTGCTCTTGTTTTTGTTCGTTGCAGTTGTTGGCGGCGTTGGCGGTGTTGGCGGTGTTGGTGTTGGCATGTCGCTTGTCGTTTGCCATATTCATATTATTTAAGCCGCTTGGCATGTTTTTTTTCTTCTTCTTCTTAATATGAATTTCATGTGAAAACATTTTGTTGCCGCTTTCACTCAGGAAATTTTGATATTTTTAATTTGCTTTGTGGCCTTTAGCATACTCTCATTTGGGAACTGAAGAATTTTAAAATTTTTTGTTTTATTTTTTTTGTTGTTTTGGGCCCTTGCCCATTGCCAAAAAGTAAGCAGCACACAACTGCAAAACTTATCGAAATTTTTTAATCTAAATTGCAATTTTCGTTGTAGCAAAATGTGAACATTGAAGCGCGCATTTCACCTGCTTTTTACAGCGCAAATATAAACGAATTTTAAGTATTTCGTTTACAATAATTGGGCGGAAGAAGACGATGGAGAAGGTGAAAACATCAAAAGAGTCAAATGCGAGCAAGCGGGCGGCGTTGCGGCGGTGCGGCGGTGCGGCCGGCGACGCAGTGAAATGCATGAGATATGAATTATTAGTGCGTGCACATACCAACATACATATGTACATGTGCATGTGTGTGCGTTTGTGTAGGTGTGCATACACTTTACCGCTGGCGACTAAAGAAAGTTCTTTTTCCCATAGCAGCGTGTTGCAGCAACCAAGGCGGCCGCGGCTGATTTATGCCGTTTGATAAGGCAGCACAGTTTTTGTGTTGTTGTTTTTGCTATAACTTCGACTGCTTTCTGGTCTGCGCTACTTTGTGCTCTGTAGGCGCAGGCGTTGGGGGCGTTTGAGTAATTTACGCAAATGGGCAGCGGCATAATTTAAGTGAAAGAAATTCTCTACGACTCATTAAATGCCCGACAAGCGATCGTTCGCTTCGCAGCAGCGCGTTTTGGATAAGGAACTTGAAAGTCATTTGGAAGGAAGACGCACAGCAGCTAATTTGGCAACGACTGAGCAGGGCCTCGCGCACTTGGTGACTACATACATAAATACATGCATACACACATATTCGTTTGTAACAATCAATATTAATTATAAAAATGAAAATAGTGAATGGCGAAGATTGCATAAGAACGAAGACAAGTTCGAATGTTTGTGAATTGACAAACTAAATATGCGCACATTCAATGAAAAGGCAACAAAAAAAAACCAAAAAAAAAAAACTGAAAGACTGAAGACCCCCAGGCGTTGTTAAGACAAAATCAACATTTAAGTAAATAGTTAGTCCGAAAGTTAAAGTAGGAGTTGAATTAATATTTAAACAAATCGAAAGAAAAAAAAAATACATTTATGTTAGAAAGTTTAGTGAATAATAATAGCAACAAAAACACACAAGTCTACATACGCTTATTGTTGTTGCTAGTCTCTAGCGCGTTTTAGCTTAATGATGATTGCTGTTCCCCCAAAGGTCAAAACTTTTAAACAATTCACCCCAAAAAGCAGCACGAAAGTCAAATTGAAAAATACAAAAAAAAAAAAATAGCAACAACTAAAAGTAATAAATGAATGGACGCACTTTCGTAAGGCCTTGCAATCGTCGTCGTCGTCGGTCGTGGAAGGCGGACAGCTTGGTTGGTAGGCGGCGAGCGTCACCGCTCGACGATCGCCAAACGCTTAGTGAACGGCGGCGGTCGTCCGAGCGACTCACGGGCTGGCCAGACATACATTCACACATATAATTAGCATAAAATGAGGAGTTCAACTAAGTTTCAAGCCTTGAATGATCACTAAATGTGGCATTGCTCAATCGAAAAGCAGAAAAGTACAGCGCATTTGGTGGCTCACTCCACTAAAACGGGAAGGGGCAAACAAAAAACTAATCGAAAAAAAAGTCTAAAAAAAATATCAATTTTAACTAAAAATATATTTACACGTATGCGTTATAGGCAAATTAAGTTGTGCCAGCAAATGTGAATGTTTTTTACTTTAGCTTTTTCTCGTTTGTATTTTGTATTTTGTTTTTCGGTTGTTTTGTGTAGTTTATTCATTGCTTTTGGTCTTTAGCACATTTTTTTGTTTGCGTTGGCTAAATGTGGCAATTAGGGGCACAAATTGCCGTCAACTGTAATCGCTGTAGCAATTAATAAAGATTTTTAATTAATGTAATGTTGCAAGGTGATTATGCCAAAAAGTTGCTGGCGAATTAGGGGATTTTTTTGTTTTACTTATATGAACAAACACACTCTTACCTTTGGACATACATATATGTATATTATGTTTTTGATTATATACATACGACTGCATAAGTAATAATTTACAAGCCGAGATGGAAGTTGCGTATTTTCATTGATCAATTTGAGATGTTTTGAAACTTTAAATTTTGCTTAATTCGAGGCTTCGACTGAATATAGTTAATGTGTGTAGATTATTACTCAATACCAATATCAATATAATTGTTTTGCGTACAAAATTATGAAATTAAATATTTTTAAAAACTTTCTCTAAAGTAAACGGATACATTTTATACAAATGAAGTTCGATTTTTGATATTTCAAATAACGAAAATAAATGTTTAATTGATTATTTTATACAAATAGCTATGTAAAATCACGAAAATAAGTAACATATGTAAGTCATTAGACGCTTTTTTCCAAATTCACAAAAATGGAAATCGTTTTGAGAAACTGTATAAGTAGAAGAATGGCAAGATCAATTTATAAAATTTTTTGAATTTATTATATTTTTTTATAAATTTTAGGGTTAGATTACAGAAAAAGAAAAAAAATCGTTTAATATCACACACTTTAAATAATCAGGCAGCATTTGCGCTTGTCTAAAGAAAAAAATTTTCTTTAATTTAATTCTACGAAATTTTGACAATTTCGTCTCAAGTAATTGGCTCCAATTCTCTATATGAGCTATCCGCATTTATCTTGTCGTTCTTGCTAAGTCAAAGTTCAGCTAGATTTGGTTTCGTTTCATAAGCCTACAAAATTAAAATGGTTATTAAAATGGTAAAAAAAGGCAGCCAAAGTAAAATTTAGACAAAGAGAGGTAAAAAATTGTTAGAATAAAAACACACAATATTTACCACGTATGTTCCGAAAAATGCGTCTAATGTATAAACAGATAATAGATGCTTACTTAGATACTTTTAGAAGTTTATAATTTATAAATAATGCTGGTACGCTGGTTCCCATGCACACGAACAATCTATTTTTCTTAAAATTAAACTAAGCTATTTTCAAATGATTTTCTCTACATAAACCATTGTTTGACGGATGTATTTTTTTTTTTCAAATAAATGGTTAGAGGTTATTATCCGATCTATGGCGCCCATGTGGAATTACTTCATAATGGAAATAAAAAAGGGCTTCAACTTAAACCAAAAAATTTAAAGTAAGTTAAGTAACAAAAAAGTGTTTAAAATAATCCCAAAACTGCAGAAAAAACTAGGGCTGGGGTCTTTGGGCCAAGAACCAAATACTGGGAATCAATAGGTTCTTTCCCCGGTATCTGTCAAGCGGAAAAATATCGCTATACTATCCGATAGTCAAGCTGCGATTAAAAGCTTAGTCTCACCCGTAGTGAAGTCGTAAGCTAGTTTGGGACTGCGTAGAGAAATTAAACACTCTGGGTGGTGTAATAAACAATCCCTATTGTGGGTACCGGACCATACGTTAATAGAAGGGAACGAGATGACGGACTGTATTGCTAGAAGAGCGGCTGCCTCTACTTTCAATGGTCCTAAGCCCATCTGTGGGCTTTTTCTAGAAAACTGTACAATGGCTAAAAGAAGACAAATATAGAAATCTCTTCCAGTCTTAAGACAGTCGAAGGCCTTTCTGAAAGGTTTTAATCCCGGAAGAGCTAAGGCACTAAGAATTCTCAGAAACTCGAATGCACTTTGTCGCGGAGTACGGAATGCCAATGCATGTTAGATTCAGATGTTTTGGAAAATACACCCTATCTGAAAATTCTCTTCCAAAATTAAGTTCATCCAAAATATATGAGTTTCTATGTATGGCAAATCATCTTGAAGATCTACAAGGAAGATTACCCTCGCTTTAAGAACAGAAGGGGTATCATAATATATATTTTAGATCGCAATGTATATCACCCTCCAAAGTTAAGCTTAACGTTATTACTCGATCTGTTTGGATGATTAAAAATACTAGAACCCTACTTTGTTATCACAAAAAAATTATATATTTTGTTTCTTCAAAAACTCAATTTAAATAATATTGCTTTACAACTTAAAAAAAAAAAATTCTAAATGAAGAGAGTCATATTGAAATATGATTACCAAATCGCCAACTGCAATTGAGCGATCATTTTGACAAACTAATTGAACAACAAAATTTTATCGTGTAAAGTTCACCAAATCGCTTTAGTACAAGCTTTTTTTGAAGCCACAGTGCACTTCCACAGCTTTCAAGTAAATGCATTTATGGTCTATGAATCCCTCATCGTTCGCTGGTTCGTGTAGAGCACATTTGCATGAAAAATTGCTGTACTTTTTTGCTCCAATCATGTTGGATTAAACGATTGAACGACATTTTCAAACGTGTGCTGTGTGTGATTAAATTTAAAAAATGTTATAGAAAATTCTTTCAAAAAAAACAAAAAAAAAAACTGTACATTCGTGTTGTAAAATATTTTTTTTTTTTAATATACTCCGAAAAATAATTTTTTTGGGTTAACCATATTTTATTCGTATTTTTCAAATGAAAAACTTAAAGCCTCTTCGGACTGCTCACTATCTCCACCCTAAAGATGTAGTCAAGTAGCAAGTTTTGAATAAAAAACTGTGCACACAAATTTTTCTAGACGAAAAACGTGACTTTAAAGCAAAATTTATTATTATTTCAGGAATTTCCTCTTACTTTTTCTTCTTCCGCGTTTCGCTTAAATATTTTCGCTTCTTACTTTATAGTGATTTATTTTATTTCCGCACAATTAAACTCACAAAAAAATTCTTTGCGCCAAAGTGAGATTTTCATGATCTAAGTTCAAACTGAAAGAAAAAAAAATATTTTCTTTGAAATCGTTAACTGAACCCGATGGGGTTTATTTGTTTTTCTTTTCTCATTTAACAACTGCTTTATTCGACATCCGCTCAAAAAAGTTTCCAATTAATCAGTACGCATTCGCTGGAATAATTTTTTTTAGATTCTTTTAAGTTTTCGTGGAACCGATAAACGCTTCCGCAATCACATTTGCCCCCAACTATGCAATTTCCCTCAACAGACAGCGGAAAGCGGAAAGCGGGTAGCTAATAGTTATTGTTGTGCGCTAAAAGCTCAATAAGTTTCCAGCCAATTATTGCTTATTATCTTTAAATATTAACATATTTATTTTGCATGCACAACACTTTAATATAGTTTTCCACTTAAATCGCGTAAATGCTAGACAAAAACAAACAAAAAAAAATGTTTCTACCTCTGCGTTTCTTATGCGAAATGTAGCGAATTGCCACAGTAGCTCGCGTCGCTATCAAATGGCAATAAACACCCGATTTTTATGCTTGACCAACTTGTTGCCGATAAACTTGCAAGCATTGATACTTTAGTATTGTCTAATGGAAATGAATGCGCTGAGTGGTGGTGGAGAATGCGCGCCGGCAGAATGTGGCGATGTAGAAAAATGGCAGTTGCCATGAAATTAACGCGCTGGCGCCGCACTAATCCTAAGCGTTACGCTTTAATCACCATTAGCTGGCATGGCAGCAGCGATTGCCGCCACGCTTAGCGTACGCAAACAGCCGCAGCAGCAGGCAGTTAAGACACTGGCGCGCTCTCCTCGCCATGTCTTCCTCGCCAGTTACGCAATCTGCGTCTCGACCTAGATGCACGCAATCAACTTGCTAACATCAAATGACAACTGCCACGATTTAGTAGTGTATAACAATAACTACCAACATACATACATATATACATTATTGTTCATTGCTTGCGGCCAGCTGCTGCGCTTGATCCTTCTCGACTTATTTAATTTGTTTGGTCTGTGTTGAGGCACCGTCGTTGCGACGCGGTTGCAACGTTCAGTGCGCACAGGCCACAGGTTGTAGGTTGCACTTTGTACGCTTGCTGTCGCTGGTTGCCCGTTGGTGTGTTTGTGGCACGTACATTTGCGGCGCCTTCAACATGCTAATCTGGCCGCCGCTTGTTCGTAATAATAACATTGCAATGGTTTAATTTAGCAGAAAACTATCGCTGCCAAGACAGCGGCTACTGGATAGCGCGCGGCGGCAAAAGCAGCAAATTGCTGCAAAGCAATAACACCACCACGATGCAAACAGCAGCAGCAGCAATAACAATACAAACAACAGCAACAGCAGCAAGAAAATTGGCATGAAAATAGCGCAGTGGCAAAGTGCTCCAATTGAATGAGTACAGTTGGTCAGCTGGCTGGTCGCTTGGCTGGTCAGTTGGCTGGTCGATTAGTTGGCGTGATCGCGTTGGCGCAGCAAGTGCTGGAGTGGCAGTGTGGCTGCAGCAAGAACAACAACAACACCAACGACTGTAACAACAATGCCAGCAACAGATGACGACAGGATCATTTTTAAAGTCGCCTGCGTACGCATGTTGGCGCTGTTGTATGCCACAACCGTAAGCCAGTCAGCCAGCCAGCCAGCCAGCCAGCTCAGCTAGCGAATGCAACAGCCGCAACAGTAATGGCTGGCGAGTTAAATTTTCGCTTGCTAAATTGACTTTGATCACGCGATGCTTTTTGCTACCGGCAGCTAATGTGGCTGTGGCAGCCAAATGGTGGCGGTGTTGGCGGCGACGGTGGCACGTCTCCGAATGCCACACAGTTGACCAACTGCAGTGGCGAGGCAACAACGCGCACAGCCACAGTCACAGCCACAATTGCAATGTCCGTGCCACTGGCGCAATGAGCAGCCGCAGTAGCAGTTAAAGTGTGTATTGTTGTTGTTGTGGTTGTTGCCTGTTAACTGTTGCCTGTTGCCTGTTGTTGCGTCCTAGCGCAATTTGCGAACGGAAGTTGGCTTTGAGTTTTGCTGCCCATTTTGGTCGTTTTTTTGGCCTGTTTGGTTTTTAATTTTGCATCTTGCTTCATTCTTGCTTTTGTTATTATTGTTGTTTTTGTTGTTGTTAATTTTATTGTTATTTTTGTGTGGCTGCAGTAGCCTGACCAAGTGATTGCCGCCACATTGCAGCTAGCTGGCTATGCTGGCTATATTGCGAAAATAATTACAATCGACTGACACAAAAAGAGCATTGAAATGGAAACAGCAGCAGCGGCAATAACAATAATAGCAAAAACAGCAGCAACAGCAAGTAAATAAGCTCTTGAAAAGTAAAATGCAAATGGAAAAAAAAATGAAAAAGAAATACGTTAAGAAACAGTATGTAAAATGTAGTGGCAAAAAAGAATTGCGCTTAAGAAAAATGTGTAACATGATTGCTGTTAATAGCAACAACAACAACAACAACAACCACAACTTGCAACGCATGCTGATGTTGATCCGCCTCGATGGCAGCAGATAAACTGCATTTACAATTGAATTTGGGTGTAATTTCTGCACAAGTTGTGGCAAGCAGCGAGTAAAAAAAATCGAAAAAAAAAATAAACCAACAACAAATATAACAATACAAACAGTAAAAACAAAAAAATGCATCTGCAACAGTAGCCACAATGGCCGGCCGATGTGGCAATCAAGTTACTTGCAACATGAAAAAGAAGAAGGCGGTGTCGGCGGTCGCCTTGCATTTTTGTGGCTGTGGCAACTGCACTTGCCACACAAAAAAAAAAAAAAAAAAAAAAAAAATAAATACACCAAAACAACAGCAGCGGCGGTGTCAGCAGGAAATTGATATTATATGAAATTATCCACTTGCAATCCGTCGTTGTTGTTGCTTAGTGATACTAAATAAACGTATAGTGTGTCTTGTTGTTGTTGTTGTTGTTGTTGTGGCGTAGAATGGAGTGCATACATGTGCAAATGCTGATTGGCAGCCAGGGAAGAGGAAGAGTAAAAGAAAAATGCAAGTGTGGCATGTTAAGCATCAATTTGAAATATTCAAGTAAGAAATGCTAAAGAAAAAAAGAAAATTTTTATTGAAAAAAATCAGAGAAACTTTGCATTAAACACTTTTTAACAGGCATTTCATTTACTGTTTTGCTTTGTTTTTTTGGGTTTCTAAGAGATAAATATTTTGCTTTGTTTGTTTAAATGCGTTCGAAAGACAATGCCATGAAAAAAGGCCGAGTCTTGTAAACAGCGACATTTGTCTCTTTTTTGTAAAAATATTAAAGAAGAATTTAAGTATGTCTTGACCAAATTTTTTTTTGATAAGAGAACAATTGTTGCCCTGTCGAAAAATTTTGGCAATAACGTCGTTCGACAGCCTATTTACAGCGCTTTTAAAATATAAAGAAATAAAGAATTGTTCGAAGGGGCGATGAAACCCTAAAAATACAAAGATCAGCGTTTCTGTGTCGTTTGATATTGCGTTTTGGTGATAATCAATGACTGGCAATATCATCACATTTAACAATCACAAATTTCTTTCATTCCAGTTTTTTAGATCATCGGCATAAAGGAATAATCGAAAGAGACTATAGCAGTCCTCAAGCAATGCAAAACTTAATATTTTTACTATGCAATTGATTAAGCTTTCAAGAAATATTTTTCATTGTTTCTGTTGCTTGAAAATATACTTTGCCATTGCTATATATTTTCGAAAAGAACTAAATACAGGATAATTTTTTTTCTTGAGAGCCTTAGGAAAATTTAAGAAATTTTTATAGAAAAACCGCCGCTGTGGTCGAGTTAGTGGCGGTGCGTGCTATTACTCGATATGCCGCTGCGTTCGAGGTTCGAATCTTAGCCCGAGCAAGTAAAATCTAAATCGTAGAAAAGTTTATTTCCAATAGCGGTCATTTCTCGGAATGCAATGGCAAAACCTCTGAGGGCATTTCTGCCATGAAAAAGCTTCTCACAAAATACATCTGCCGTTCGGAGTGGGCACAAAACTGTTGGACCCCACATAAAAAGACGCAAACTACAAATGGTAGGAGAAGCTCGGCCAAACACTGAGCTATATAGTTAAAGCGCCAAATGATTATTGCTGTTATTATAGTTGAACATTTATTTATTATTTTTTGAGAGTGCGTTTATACAAATTTATCGAATTTTTTGATGGCTTACTAAGCTTTAAAGGGTACAAGTTTGACTGTTTTAAGTAAAGAAAATTTTCGAAAATTAAAACCGAACAACTTAATAGCAATTTGTTAATTTTTTTGGTATTACCAGTATTTTTTTTAAGAAAGAAATTAATTTCATCTCTTCTCCTGATTTGAATTAACATTTTATCTCAGTGCTGAAGTGATCAACGCCCACAGAGCTCATTTTAGTTACTGCTTAGTTTCTCTTAGCTATATGGAAGTTTAGTGGTAAAATCGATCATTTGATTACCCTCTGCTACTTAGGAAAATAAACTTATTTATTCACGCCCCAAATATCCGACTCGTCCCCTTGCTTTTACATCGAACTTCCTAACTTCAACATATGTATAAGATTTATTCCAATGTCCATAACCTTATCTGAAATCATTAACTTTTGCAACTGAAACTTATTAATCTTCCTACTCTTTCGAGTCGCAGAGAAATTTTAGGTATAATATTTCTGGTAAAATAAGTCAATGGATGGATCTCAAGTCCATTTCTTCTAGAGCAAATTAATTTTAATGTACCCTCCCGTGCAACGAGAAACTTTAAACCACTTTTCTTGAAACTTGCAGAACTAACTTTGAGTTGAATGAACCGTTTCGGGGTTTATGTCGAGACTTTAACAATCATTCCAGCACCTTTGATGTATCGGACTCACTTTTTATAATTAAAAGAACTGTTCTATCCTCTCTTAATAACAGCTAACGATCCAATTTTCTTACTTTGCATTTCTCTAACTTTGTATTTGGCTGATGAATTCTTATTCTGTAGCTGAGCAGCTTGGGATTTCGACGCTTAACAAACTTTCTTCTGTCACGACTCGGCACCAAAGATTTGTATATATAAAAAACATCCGTACGTTATGCGGATCGAGCCCCTCGTGTCGGTTGGGCGGGAAAGTGGGTTTCCGTTGGGTTATAAATAAATAAATAAATAAATAAATAAATAGACTCAAATCTGTATTCTAGAGGATGTCGTAGTCTACTCTATAATTATTTTAACTAAAAATATTTTTTCCTCAGTTTAAGAGTTATGTTGAAAATGCATAAATTATCCCATTCCATTTAAGTAAATTATAATTATACAAAGTTGTTTTTTGTTCCAATATATCGCATGAACAAATATTATTTTTATATGGAAAAGAAACAAATCACCCTAAGCGAAATATTAAAAAAAAATAATTAACTTTGGTATATTAAAATGGAATGGGCTTTAAAACAGCTTAAAACTTTTGTTTTTAATTATAAGAAAACAAACTCCGAAATTTTTAAGAAAATTTTCGGAACGAATTTTTTCATATTTTATAAAGTTTGAAGCTTGATTTAAATATGGGTTATCTATGAAAATTAACTGTATTGTAATTGAAAAATAATGAAAATTTAATAAAATTAACTGTATTGCGATTAAAAAATTATGGAAATAATGGAAATTTAATAAATGAAAAGTAAGTTGTGCCAATTTCTCAATAAGTAGCGGCACTTTAGTTGTAGAACGTAGCTTTTTACGAATGCATCACAAAGCACTTTTTAAATTCATCATTAATACTAACTATTAATATTTCGAGTTCACAGAATCATTGAATCGCCCATAATTATCAGCTAAATTTTTTTATTCGTACCTCTTTAATTCTCCTTAATGCCGTCACTCACTCGGTGGAGGTTTATAAAATGAAAAATCTATAAATGAATTAAAATTGGTAGCAACTCAATAAAACACGAATTCATAAAACACATCGAATAATAAAAAAAAAAAAAAATTTTCAAACAGCAAAATAAATCCATTAGCCAACTTTTGTTGTTATTAACCATGTTAACATTAATTACTACCCCGATAGACTCGCAAGTGTACTTATATTGATTTGATGTTTGTTTACTAACTAGAGCAACTACGAGTTTATAAAGAGGAAAACATTCCAGCTATAATAACTCCGCCTTGCGACCACTTGCAACATACGAGTTTAAATTATATAAAAATGCAACAAAGTCACCAATCGCCAGCAAATGACAATTATTGGTTGTACAAGCAGCAGCGATTAATGAGCGGAGTCACTGTCTCTTAATTTGTACAGCGGTTGTGGCGTGGCGGTGCGGTGCGGCTGGGCGCGTTGCTCGCGTGTTCAACGAACGCTGCTAGTGGAAATGAATGAAAAAGGCAATGAACGCTCGATCGATCGATTGAACGCATATTTTGTGGTTCATTGACGGACAAAAGGGTCAAAGGATCAATGTGTGGCGACGCGACGTCAACAAAGCAAAGAACTCTGGAGTGAATGTTGTGGAATTCGTCGCTACCGCTGATAGTTAAACGTGCCGCCGCGCGCATATGTACACACCTAAGTACATTTGTGTGCATAGTTAAAAATCAATTCAAGTAAATTAAATTGCGGCATTCGATATTTAATTACAGCGCGCTTGTCTGAGCAGCAAATAACTAACGATCGGTTGTAAGTTAGTCGACAACAACAACCGCCAGCGCCAAGCAAACACTAGTACGCTGCCACTGCCACTGCCATAAACGCCATTTAAGCGAACAAATAAAAAGGTATTTGTGCATGGGCGCGCGTGTGTGTGCCGCGAGTAGTAAAGCTTTTATTCCTCGAAAAAGCTTTACGCTCTTCGCGCACGGCACATTAATTGTTGTTGTTTTGTTAATTTGTCGCCATGCCACTGTATTGGTAAGCAATTTAATTTTATTATTACACATGAGCGCACCAACGCCGTCGACTCTCTCGCAAATGAGTACACATCGACAAGCGAAAATAAGCAGCGTCTTGTGTACTCTGTGTGGGGGCGTGTCAACAAAACGCGCATACAAAGGCGCGCGCACTCACACAAGCAAGGCGGCAATCAACATACGCTCGTGCACGATTAGCGCGGTAGCTCATTGTGGTTGCCAATTGCCTAGAATGAATGTGGTGCTTTGTTTATTCGATTGCTTGGCTTGGCAAGCGGTTGAGTTGGTGTTGTTGGCGCGACAGTAGCGCGGCGCGCAAGCTCATTGGTTGCTTGAGTCGCCAACGCGCGCGCGGCTCAGCTTTTGAATTGGCAATGAGCGTAGGAGTACGTGCAGTTGTTGTTGCCGATTGTTGTTGACTTTGTAGTTATAGCTGCATTTACTCTAAGCACTAAAGTTCCTCGCTGGATTTTATTTCACGGCGCGCGCTATTTTATTAGCCATATTTTGTGCTATGCTCCGCTGCTTTTTCACATTTTTTCTCTAGTTGGTCGTCTTCATTCAGCTGATTATGCTTGGCGTGCGTTGTACTATATGTCTTGTTTTGTCTTTTGTGCCATACCTACACACACATTCACATACATACTCATACAGACAAGCTTGTATGAAACTTGCCACCATTGTTTGCTTTGCATTTATTTCGTTGCTCGCTTCGCTGGATTGTTGATTTTATTTGACGCTATCAGCGCAACATCAGCACTGTATTGAAAGGCGAAAACAAGCGCGGTGAGTTGTGTCTCGCCTGCAGCCATGAATATATGTACCTACAAACAAACATAACTATTTACACTCCTCCATGCCTGCAAACATATACTTTTTAATATTTGTGCAGCGCTTGTCTGCTCTGTTTGCTGTGGCTCTCGTCAAACCGATTGGCATTTTGAAGTGCTTCGATGGCGTCTCGTCGGATTTGCGAGGGATCACCATTTTAATGGCCCATCAAGTGGGCAAGCGCTGGGGATCTTTTGTGCAGTGGACTTGCAAGTGTTCCCTGTACTTGGTACATAAATTTACATTATTGCGAATGGTTGAGAGGGCGGGCGTTGGGAGAGTAAAATCAAGTGTAGAAATATAATAGAAAATATTAATTTGAAACTGTCTTTATAACTTTTACGCTGAAACCCAGTCCACAAGCCGATTTAGTTTCGTCTGAGCACAAGTCTACTTATTCCAGGAATTTATTATTTTATAGTCTTTCAGGAGATTCACTCTCATTTCCACTTAGCATCCACTAAGCGCTCTCTTGTAGAAATTTGAGAATTATGGAGTACGACACGGTTTTTTGTGTGAAATTATTTGCCTCACGCCTGGAAAATTTACTATTGTAGTAAGCTTCAGCAGATGAAATCTCTTTAATTTAATTTTTAAAATGTCTGTTTAGAAAAACACCAGATAAGTAACTTCAAATTGTTATTCAAAAAAGGTTTGTGCTTTTGGAAGCTTTCACTTAGCTATAGGAAAAACTTTTATAGCAAAGGATCTGACATTTAGGAAGATCGGTTTGTCCGACTTGGATATAAGCTTTATAGATCTGAAGCGTATCAGAAATAATTGAACTATGTCGACTAGATTTAATTTAAAGGATTTTTAGAAAAATATATACATATGTAGCGAAGAACTTTTATTTATGAAAAGTTTTCTCTGCAAAAATGTTCCGGAAACTTGTTCAATGTGAAGAAAAATTTTATAGAAACAGACATTTCGAGTAGAGAAAACTCGCTCCAATCTTTACTGGATGACGCCAAGCCGATAATTTTTAAATATAAATTTTCACCATTAAAATCTAACAATGCTAATTTGAGTTTATCGAGAATGTCACACAAAAAAGTTGAATTTTACATTCGCTCGATCATTTAAACAAAAATTTGATAGTTTTGAGACATCCCGTAAATTGCGAGTAATTGAAAGAATATACAAAAAGCTCCAAAAAAAATGTGTTCATATAAAACTGAAAAAATCAAGTCGACCAAGTGTGAAAGTAGAAGGGTTCAAATTACATTTTGCTTGTTTTGAATTACACCCAACTTCGAATATTCTAAGTACTACGACAAACTATAAACTTCATAGGCGTGCTTTTTAAAGTTTTGGTAAAAAATGAATTGCGCCGGCTGCATGAGTTTTTAATTTGATTTTTTTGTTATGTCTAACTGCAATAGTAGTGAGATAATCGTAAATCGATATGCTAAATTTAGAGCAATTTATAGCTGAATGAAAAGTTTTGATTCAAATCTAATAAAAGCTGATTAAGTCCACACCAAAGCCATGCGCCATTGCAAGCAAATCACAAAATAGATTTAAAGCGCAGATACTTGCATCAATTGCAATACAACAATGGTAAAAGATTGCAACAAAGACGTGTGTAAGCTTTTATAAAATACCATAACTGTGTATTTATTAAATAATATGCGGCAAAAAAGAAAAGGAATTGGTCATACAAATAAGGAAAAAAAATAACTAAAAATGGTATGAAATATTGAAAGTCGCACGTACGAGTATTTGTCTATTAAGTGATTTTTTTATATATAAATACATTTTTTTTGTCTTCTGTTTGTGTGCTACATGCAAATTTGGGGCGCAACATTAGCTTTTTGTGCGCACCGCGGCCATTGTGGCGTAGAGTTTGTTAATGCGGCGGGCAGTCGGGGCAGGTGTGGCGCTTTGACATTTAATGCAACGCAGCAGAAACTGCGACAAAATAGCGTCATTCATCATATTTCGCGAAAGATACAAAAATACGACAAAGTGTAGTGGCACAAGAAGCCATTGCTGAACGCGCGCAAGAAGCGGCTGTTCCGGCGCCATAATAAAAATAAAAAAAAAACTTAGAAAAAAATATATTAATGCAAAAGCGGCGCTTTGAGTTATGAAACATTTCCAAAAGTTGCATTCACACGAAATTTTGTTGTTTGACATTCGAATTGCAGCGCTGCAAAATATTTATTTTTTTACAAAATGTTTTTTTTTTTTTTTTTTTGTTGTGCCTTATACTGCTTCTATGTTATGTTCCTAAGTATGTAACATATAACACAAAATATTTTTACAAACTCAGCTTGCTATTGGCTTCTTAGCACGCTGCCACTTGCTCAACAAAAATCCAAAAGAAGGCAAAAGAGTAATGCAATACCCGAGCTCATTGTCATTTGTTTGCATGGATGCATGTAGTTGTTGTTGGTGGTATGCAACATTGTGTTGCGTTTTTTTTTTTTTTTTTTTTTATTTAATAAGAATTTTTATTTTTTGCAATGTTCTTGACAAGAGTTACTTGGTAACACTGCAACGTGACATGCTGAACAAATGCAAGAATGACAACTGTAACAAATAAAACAACAATAACAATGTGTTAACACAGTTAACAAATGTGGAAAAAATGTTGGAAAAATAACATTATGCAGCAACAACAATAATAATCACACTTGCCAAACAAGAGGTAGATAATTCACAACAACAACAACTAGTAATGATTTTTTTTGAAGCGCTTTGGTGCCAATAACAAGTGAAGAAATGCACACCTAGGCGGTAATTAAAAATGAAAATATCAACAACAACAACAACAATATGGCAACACTAACTAAGTGCTATTTGAAGTCAGAGTTATACCAGTCGTGTTTGAAATTTTTCCTTGTAATAAACAATAAGAATAATGCAAAAAAAGTATTTTCACAATTTATTTTTCATTTACTTAATATCAAATACATTTTGCAACTAAAATACATTTAATGCTCAAACAAATTAAAAAATTTCAACAAAATTTCGCGCATAAAAAAGAATTAGAATTTTTTGATAATTGATTTTATTTTAGCATAAACATTTACAAAAAGGACATGTCTCAAGTGGTTAAGAATTTTCAGTGATTTTTAACAATTTTTTCAATAAAAAAATTCATTTTCTTTATATTGTATATGGAAAAATTGCGGCGAAAGATATTCTCAACTACGAAAAATAATTTAATATTTTAAGTTCAAAGTTATGATACAATTTTTTTGAATCATTAAAAACCCTCGATAAACGGGTGTGTTTGACTAAACGATTTTACGTTATTTTTAAGGACAATTATAATATATTTTTTGGTGATTTCCGAAATAGTACTATAACTTCAACCATTTAAAACTGTTGTTGTTTTTTCACAAAAAAAATCTTCCATAAACTGGCCTTGAGCTCAATTAAATTGTAAAATATTTTTTTTTAAATATAAAAGAAAAATATAAAAAATGGTATATCATTTTTACGCAAATAACTCAGGAACTAGTTGAATAATTTCAATTTGATAATTTTGTGCAAATGTACACATCCAAACCTTTCATTTAATATATATTTCGCCTCTAAAGCTTTCGTAGTTTAGTCAAGCTAAGTATCGTTTTTAAGAACAAATATATAGATTGTCTCCGAAGTTTAATTCTTCTTACAGGACGAACTGTATTTGACAAATTTCAACCACTCTGTGTTTAACTAAAATTTTTAATTTTCCAACGAAAATATGTTTCCATAGAAAAACATAAAAAAACATTTCCCTTAAAACACATGAAATAAAAATTTTTGAAAAATACAGTTTTACGGTAGCTAAAAATGTCTGTTAATTTTTGTTAATATTTTATACAAATTTAGTTTCGTTTTTCTCAATGCACCTAATTACCTGTGGATCCACCGTGAAGGGTATACGACTGCGAGGAGAATTATCAGCGGCAACAAGGCAACTGCCTTCAACGTTCGTTCAGATGTAATTTCACTTGTTGCGGCTGTCGATTTCTTGTAATTTTTCTGAATTATGCGCAGTGACGACTGTGTTTTTTTTTATTATTCCTTTGATTTTTGCACTGTGGCACCCAACACGGCAACTACAATGCAGTTGTTGGCGATAAGAATGCGCCCACGAACAACAACAGAAGCAAGCATGCAAGCAGGCAGAAGCAGTACCAGCAGCAATCGACAGCAATCGACAGCGGTCGACGGTACTCGGCACTCTACACTCGATGCTCGATGAACGGCCACAAAAGGAGAGAGATTGCGCAAGTAAAAATGACCCAAAAGCAAATATGCTTAGCAATTATATGCAGTGGACAAACATACACACACACACACACATATGCATATGTGTGTGTAAATATATGTGAAGATATGTGTGCATATTTGTGCGCCAAGTGTCAATCTGCCATCGAGCGGCTGCGACAATTTCGTTTAAAGTTGCATCCACAAATAGTCCCGCCATTCGGCATAAGCAGCGAATAAAAATGTCAACAATTTTGCCTGTGTTGTTGTTGCTGGTAAATATTATGCATTTCGGCAGCATTTGTCGCTGACCATTCCACCATCTCTGTGGCTCGATCGCCCACACGGCTTGCCACCAACGCCTGGCAACCAATCAACCAGCCAATGCAAGAACTGTTGCTGTTGTGTTTTTATTGTTTTTGTTTATTTTTTCAACATTGGTGTGTTCGCTATTTGCCATCGTATCAGTGTAGTACGGTTTGTTGTTGCTTTTTGTCGCTCATTATTCGCACTCGTTGTTGTTTGCTAAATTTTTTTAGCTCCTTTTGCATTTTATATTTGCATTATGGGTTGTTTGTATGTACTCGCATGTGTGCATTATTCTGATTTTGTATGTTTGTATGTACATTTGTATTTATTTAAAAGCGTTACAGTTTGTAATCAAGTGCAAATGTCTGCTGTCAACTTTAGATGTTTTACTCATCTCTGAGCCAACCATCGGCTAAATGCAAGTGTGAGTGAGTTGTTGTTTTATTGTTGCCGCAGTCATTGCTTGAGTAAATAGCAAGCTGTATACATTCCACCGTTACGCCGCTTGTAATCGGCAACTTTTGGGCGTTGAATTCAAGGGCGCTGGCCAGGAGTTGCTTTAAGAATGTTACGCGAATTTTTTTATTTTTTTTTAATTTAACACATTTTTCGTGGTTGCGAATTTGAATTTATTTTTAAATATTTGCTGCTGAAAATAAATTGTATTTCTTCTGAAGTTGTGGTAATATGTAGAATGCTTCTCGCATATGTGAAAGTGCTATTATTTCCATCGACATGTGCAATTTGTTTCTGTAAATATGTACATATACGTATGTTTGTATGTATATTCAGGTACGATATTTTTTTGAAGTTCAATAACTTAAGCTCCAGCATTAAATGCTTGTGTGAAATTTCAAGTGCTTGACAAGCAAACAAACTGACATCTTACGTTGTGAATTGATAAACTGTAAGAATATTGGAAGCAAAAATATGCAGAACTATTTAAAATTTAAATAATATAAGACTCGTTTGTTTTTAGTAAAATATTTCTAGCTTAAATGGATAAGAAAATTATTAAGGGACATAAGAAAACATTATTTCCTTCAGTCGTATTGTCAGTTTTAGAGAGGGGGGGGGGGGGGGGGGGGGGGAGAGAGAGAGAGAGAGACCAATAAGAGAGATAGAACAAGTGAAGCGTCAAACTAAGATTTTGCAAATTTGAAGTGGTTAAAAAAATTACGAATAACTTATTACAAAACTATAGGCAATTTCATACAATATTAAAAAAAAAATGTCGGCACTTAATTTTTAATATAAATACTTCAGTTTGCATATTATTTAAAGAGTCAAAATAACATATTGCTATATGAATGTCAAGAAACTTACGTCAAAGGTTATATGTAAGTGTTTTAAATACTTTATTTTTATAATTTAATGAATATCGAAAATAATCTAACATGTGTATTTAATATTAGAAGGTAGGTATCAAATTGAGTAAAACTCGATCTTCAAAGTACGTTAGATACATATATATATACGATATATATGCACTCGAACGTATAAATCTCGGAAGGTAATTGGCGTGGCATAATTATTGAGCGTCCTCCACATTTGTTGGTAAACGGATTAAGTATTTAAAAAAAAAAATAGTTCGCAAAACCTGCCTAGAAGTCCATAAGTGTTAATTTTTTTTTTAAATTTAATATTACTAGGGCAGGTTAAATTTTTTTTTAACTTTATTTATTTGGCTACAACTACTTGAAAATAAACCCAGGAACATCTGATACCAACCACAACAATATAAAATCTTACTTAATTATAAGCGCTCGAAAACACCAGCTGTCAGCGCAGCGAAAGTCTTCCAAAATACCTAGCAATTTGCACAAAAATGGTGTAAAAATAAAAAAAAAAAAAACAACAAAAAAAGAATTATTAAGTAGATTTAAGCGTAAACGCTTTATGACACATTACACATTATCCACTTAACGCGGCAAAGCGGGAACTTCAAGTGCTGCTTGTTTGTGTGTGTGTGTGTGTGTGTGTGCAAGCTGGCAAAGTAGACAGACGCCAGTAGTCAACTCCAACTGGATTCTCGGTTAATAAAGTAGCTGAAACAAATAAAACAAAATACGAACGAAAATGCGCGCGATAAAAAAAAAATGCCACAGAATAAATGGCGCTCAGTTGGGGATACGAAAAGAAGAGCGAAGCAAAAAAGCAACGGACACAAATTCGAGGAAGCTAAGCCAACATACACATCCGCACACGTATACAAACGTATACACACGTATAAAAATCGCTTTAAAAAAAAAATATAAAACAAAAAAAATAAAAAAATCTCGCCTTGCGCTGATATCCGCTGCAGTTAAAGATTTTCTCCTTTTTTTGATTATTTATTTTTCTTTTGCGCCGCCAAAGTCCTTCCAAACTCGCAGCATAATTATGAAAAATTATGTGTTCGAAACAAAAAATGTTAAAAAAAAAAAATATTGCAAATGGAAAAAATCAAAAGCAAACTGAATGTGCAAAAAACGAATGCAAAACAAATGAAGGAGTCATGTAATTTATCGTAAGCAGCTACAACAACAACGCGCCCAACGACTGGAGTCGCCCAAGGAACGGAAGCGCTGACTGGTCGCAAAAACAATGAAAATGGCAGCGCTTGAAGGCGGACAAGTGGCATTGCAGAGTCGTCACAACAACAAGCACAACAACACAAAAACAACAACGGAATGATGGCAATGCGCAAATAAATGAAAGAGAAAATACTTTATTACAATTACTGCGCTTATTACTTTAGCTCGCAGATTTTTTAAAACATTTTTTTTTCTTTTCTTATTATGCCAAATGCTTGTTGCAAGTTTTTATTCTCCAATTTTTATTTTCGCACAGCCACACGAAGTGTGAAATTTATTATATCACAAAAGTTGTTCTCTTGCGCCTTCGTGCATTTCAATAAATGTACTTTGTTGGTGATTCTTTATGCAAATATGCAAGTGTGTGTGTGTGTGTGTATGTTTTTGGTAAAAGCGGGCGGTTGCAACGAAAAAGTTTTTGGCATGATTGTCAGCACGTTGTTTTATAATTACCCTAATTATGATTATTAATTGCACCGTTGTTTGTTTGGCCGCCGTTATTATTATTATTGTTATTATTGCAATTTGTGTGTAAAAGTCAAGCGTTCATAGTAGTTTGAGTTTAACTAAAAAATAAAAAAGATAAAGTGGCGAAAATTGTAAGTTGCATAAAAAATTATTAATTTCCACTGTGGCACTGAGGGCTGACTTTTGAAGTTCAGTGTCGCCTTTTAGGCGCTGTGAAAATAGCAACGTTTTTTCTTCTTCTCATAATGCTGCGTTCACACTCAACCGCGAATGTAAACCTTAAATATAGATTTAATATAAGCTAACTAACTGCAATTTCAATGCAGGACTTTGAATTTGAATGAGAAAAGCAGCTCTGCGGTCTTCCAAATATTATTCGATTCGTTAAAAATGTATGTTTGTAGTATACTTTTAGGTTCTTTTAAGGTATGCTTTGTACCCGCGTATTGTTGCAAGTCAAGTCTAGTAACGGAGCTACTCGGCGGATAGATAATAATAATAATCAGGATTGGAAAGTTATATTAATATTATTGACAACGTATGCGAGGGTTTAGCACTCCATAGTAAAGGTCCTGCCAAGCGATGTCAAATATCTCTTTTTATCCTGAACCTGTGTTTCTACGAAAACATTTGAACAAAATGTATAATTGAAAATTCATTTTATTTTATCAAAATTATGGCTTAAACTATTCTGCGTTCTCTTCATAATTCGTATACGTAAAAAGTTTGAATGCAAACGGTTCTTGAACACAATTTGAGGTGAATATGAAATACTTAGCGTCAATTAGTGGTTCTGCTTTCCATATATTAGCTAAAAAAAAACATTTCGAATATCAATGCAATCTGACAGCAAATATGCGTTTTACAAACAAAAACGACTACAGCGCCACCTGTTGGGTACATTATCTTTTAATACATATAACTCTTATATCTTTACAAGGGTTGCTCTTTATTTATGAATAAAACATAAATAATAAAAAACTGTGTATAAATATAGGAACATAGACACACTTCACTGATACATTTAAATACATTAAAAGACAAAAAGTTAAACGCATATATTAAATGCTCAAAATAGATTTTTGTGGTATAGTTTTAGGCGCATTACTAAATATTTTCAATGACTGGTGAAGCAAAGAGTTTTGGCCAAGAACTGGATTTAAGGCTTTAAATAATTTAATAAAAAATATTCTCCCTCTATGTACATACTTATATACAAATATATGTGTATTACTCGTATTGTGTACCAATTTCAAAAATTATCTAAACAGCCGTCGAAAAGCGGTTCAAAAACAAAAACAAAATGTTTTACCTTCGAACCCAAAACAAATTGTAAATACATTTCATTTAGTTGCCATTGCCAACGCAGTCACACCTTCTGCTCTGAATTGCGAGTCTATTTCAGACACTTGCAAAAATATTAGTTTTGTCTCATTCGCAGAAAGTTTAATTTGAAAAGTTTAAAATTTACCGCAAATAGCTATTTTGGAACATCAATTTGTTGCGCCAAGCTCGTACCGTTAGCACTAATGTTTGCAGGAAAGAAAAACAAAAAATTGCATAATAAATTTGTGCGAAATTAAAATGCAAAATTTCATTTCGAACAAATTATTGCCTCTTGGTCACACAATTGTGCCACAAATGAGAATTTTCGCTACTTTTTTTTTATTCGTTTAAATGCTTCATTGCTTGCCACACTAACGGTTGGTTAGCCAGTCGAGTGCAAAACCGAAAATATATTTTGCGGCACATACAACAGTTTGTTAGTCGAAGATCGTAAATTTGGTCAATTGTGGCTGCGCCAGTGGGCTAGTGGGATGTGGCTGTGGCTGTGGCAGTGGCTGTGGTGGCGGCTAGGTCAATGGTGCTCTCATCCCAATTCACATTTGGAGGTGTGAAGCGTTGCTGAAAGGCGGCAACTGGGCCGAAATTGCTTGAAATTGATTAGGCCTTTATTTGTTGTACCTAAGAAGTACAACAATAGATTGCTATAATTTTCATAAATCTTGCACATTCAATAGCAATGCAAAATTACAAAGCCACCACCTTTACCACCATCCCCGCTTGCAACTTGAGCTTAAGTTTTTTGGGGTTCTAATGAAACAATGTGAGCTCTTAAAGCATTTAATTGCAGCGCTAAATTGAGTGAATGGTTGCTATAACCACGCAGTATTTCTGATATCCTGATAACTCTACTTATTGTATATCAACGAAATTCGAATGAAATTCAAAAAGAGTTTAGAAAAAAATATCGCAAAGATGAAAAAGTCAAAATGTGGTGTTTCATGAGTTGCCGTCTACGGCTGCATCTGGCAATCAGCGCGAACTCAGCTGAGGTGCACTTCGTCGAGTCCATTAAACCTCATCAACACGGCTGCACAAAAGCAACACATGCGACTGTGGATATGGCATACAATTTGCCATATCAACACATCACCCTCAACGCCCACACACTCCGCACCCTTCCCTTTTTGATTTTCTCCAAACCTCGAGCGCTTTGGTCGATATGCGAGCTTTGTCCATTTTTTGCTGCTATTGTTGTTATCTTTGCTCACATCGCACTTGTTGTTGTACTATCATTCAGTTTTGTTGTTTCCACTCGTATTGTTTTTGCCTTCAACACTTTTGTTAAGCAGAAAAGGAGTTTTTCATTTTCTCACCACCTCCACAAGCTCAGACGGCAAGCCGACATTTAGTCCTGCAGCCATTTATCCATTTGGCCTTGCACCTTCAGCCAACAGCAAGGCAAGTAGTCAAGCAATTGTTTACAGTTAGCACAACCTCTGTACGTGCAGTGTTTATTTTTCCACCGGTAAGTGTGTGGCGACTGTCACAATTTGAAAGAGTCGCACAAGCGAAGGAGCGCAACGCAAGTGGCAAGCAGGTGGCGGAAGGACTAACGGGTCGACCGAGTGAGCGACTGGTTCATCGTATCGCAAACAAGCACTCTCACATTTACACACTCTCACAAACATCGCCACACGTGTGCATGTGCAGAGTGAATTGCGGGTGTTGTTGCCACAAATGCTATTTTCTTTCCACACTTTTCGCCTCAAGTTTGTGCGACGCTCGAGTGCGGACAAGTGTACACAATATCCATATTTTACAAGGATAAGCGCATTGCAGCAAACGTCGTCATGGTTAACACCAACACCTGCACTTGCGTCACAGTGAATTCCAGCTACTCACTCCCACTCTCAGGCGCCTTCTTATTCGTGTTTGCCACATCATGGTGAATGCAACAACCACTGAACCCAACATTCTTTTGCGTTACTTCTTGTTGGTTTGTTTATCTTCACTCTAACGCCAGTTACCTTAAATTCAAGGTGTTTACACTTTTACCTTTTCGTCGATCGGTGAGTGTGTAGATGGTCTGGGTCAGGCCTCAACGATTGTACTGCTGTAGCAGATGTTAGGTGCGTATGTACTATGTGTTACTAATATCAGTAGTTGCTATCATCGGCAAGCACCGATAAATTGTCGCATCGAGTCAATGCGTTGGCCGCTGCTCTTCATAAAAATGCCCAAGTCCGTAAGTCCATTGATTTCGGCACACATCGCCGAATGTTAGTTCGCTTGGGTGGAGGATTGTGCCAGCATTGGCGCTGCGCCCAAACTATTGTCGCACAGTAAGTGCCAAGTAGCAGCCCAGCCACCCAGCCACCCAGCCATCCTGCTTATGCTCCTCATAGGCAACGGCTTGGCAGCCTTCGATGTTCGCTCTTTCTCGGTGTTGTCACCACCGATTTTCTGTGCCACCTCCATTCGATGTGGTGGTGCTGGCTGGTCAGGCAAGTGTAATAAATTTGCGCACCATAAAATCTTTGCGGAAAAATAAAGTATCCCGCCAGTCAGTCGACCAGGCAGCCCGGCGGCCAGCAAGCAATTCGATGTCCACTGACGCTCCGTGCGACCCTCGCATCCTCTGTGTCTTGTGTGGCAACAACGAAGATTTTGTCGCCGAGTCAACGCAGCGTAAACTGAAGCAAAAGTTACTGATGCTCGTGCAGAATTTATTGTGCGCACGCTGATTCGCTTTGACTAACGCAAACTTCGTCTCTGTGTGCCTGTACGCATTTGAGTGTGTGGTTGTTGTGCGCGTGTATGTGGCTTTAGGGTCAGTAGGGCTATTTGGGGGCATGCCAACGTCAACGCGCAGCAAATTGTTTCGAAATGGACAAGGGAGGGAGATAAAATTCAAAAAAAAAAAATGAGATTTTCTGCTGACAGCAAACTTTAACATTTTGACTTTTTGATGCATCACTGATTTCTGTGTTATTGCAATATACGGCATTGCCATATGCCACAGTAGTGCCTGCATTTATTTTTACATTTACAACTTTAACCCCTTTAACCCCTTTAACTCAACTTCTACTCTGAACATTTAACTAACTTGCATTTTTTTCTTCTGTTACAGATCTCTAGCACAACAAATGCAACGTTGCACCGCCACTCGCTTGCCATTCGTAGTTGAGCAGAGACCGTCCGCATAGCCGGCCAAAGCCAGAGACTTCTCGTTTTTAGTTTGACGCAGAGCGAGCATTTTAATTATCGCAAGTTCCCCGAAAACGCGGCAACCTGATGACTATGGCAGAAGGCACCGACCCCATGGGGCATCAGGCGGGTTCCCATCATCACCACCACCACCATCACACCCATCAGCACCACCATCCGCACCATCAGCATCCACACCAGCAGCTGCATCAGCGCCAGCCGCCGCATTCTCATTATGCGCCCTACGCTGCTGCTGCCGCCGCCGCTGCCCACTTGCAGTATCCGCTGTCCCAACATTTACCGCTGGCGCTCAGTTTACAGCAGCAGGCTGCGGCTGCAGCGGCCGCAGCTGCCATCGCGGCCGAACAGGTGAACAACAACCAGCCATTCGTGGCCAACAATAATGTGCCGTGGAAGCAACGCAAACGAAAGCGTCTCTCAGCAGTGTTGGACAAACTGCATAATCACAACAATAACAACAACAACAACAACAACAACAACAACAACAGCAGCAGTTTAAATAACAATGGCAGCAGCACCAATAACAATAACAATGTGAGCGGCCACAGCAATCACAATCACAGCCATGATGAACCAATGGACGGCGATGAAGATGTCGAGAATGAGGCTAATTATAGGAACAACACAAACAACAGCGATGACAGCTGTACTCGTAATAAGTTGAGCTCAAAGCGTCGTAATTGTGATGACAACAGTGGGAAGACGCCAACGAGCAATAAACGTTCCTTCAGTGAAGTAAGCGGCGATGAAGCCGAACCTGAGGCTGAGGGTGACGCTGTCTCCGAAGATCTATCGCACGACAATGATAGTCCACGCATCAGCATGAGTCCGCTGCAGTTGGTGTCCGCCAGCGAAAGTCCAACAGCTGCGATTCATCCTATGACAGCTGCAGTGGCTTCGACACCCAGCGATAATCCGCTGCATGTCGACATCAAGACTGAGCACATGCAAAATCCTTATGATCGTTATTTTCCTATACCGTCGCCGCTCTTTGGCTATTACTTGCACACCAAGTACTTGAATGAAGTATTCCGACGCCGCCAGGATCTGTATACGTCGCCAATGCAGCACACACCTTCCTCGATCGCTTCGTCCGTAGCGGATGAGATCTCGCCAACAAGTTTGACAAATTCCGGCGCTCATCTAGACCATCCGCCTCCATTTCCACCAACATCGACAGCGACCGCACAAGTTTCCGGCTTTGCTTCTGGCCATTCGCCACCACCTGCTGTCACCGTTGCTCTACCATCGCCTCCACGTAGCGATTCGTCGGCTACCGCAATGACAATGGCCAACAAACGCTGCAGTCCGTCACCTGCTACACAAGCCAATAGCTCGGATCCAGTCATCATGCCACCGCCACAAGAGCGGCCATTGGATCTGTCAGTGCGTAGCGGTGGCACCACACCCACCTCAGAGCTGGGTGGTGGCAAAAAGTACAAATCTCCGTCTCCATTACCGGCGACCACGCTGATGTTGCCACCAGCGCAACAGCCCGTCTCTGCTACTATGAGTGCCGCCTCCTCCGTGTCACCAAGTAACTCGGCACAAAAGTCTAATTTAGGCAGCAGCAACAATCACGCCAGATCTCCCGCACCTGTTTCTCCATATGCTGCCGCTGCTGCTGCTGCACACGCCGCCGCCGCGGCTGCCGCTGCGATGATCAAACTCGAAATGCCGATGCATCAAATGCATTCACATGCACCCACCACCACTGTGGGCGTGCCCGTGATCAAGGGTGACGTAGCTTCGCCCACCACCAAGGAGTCGGTCGCCTGGCGCTACAACCTCGACGTCTCGCCCGTGGTGGAGGAAATGCCACCCGGTTCGGATGTCGCCTATGTTTGCCCCGTTTGCGGGCAGATGTTCTCGCTGCACGATCGCCTCGCCAAACACATGGCATCGCGGCATAAGTCGCGCAATCCCGCCAACGACATTACCAAAGCCTACTCATGCGAGGTATGTGCACGTTCCTTTGCCCGCTCCGATATGCTTACACGTCACATGCGACTGCACACCGGCGTCAAGCCATACACCTGCAAAGTGTGCGGCCAAGTTTTTTCACGTTCCGATCACTTGTCCACACATCAGCGCACGCACACCGGCGAGAAGCCATACAAGTGCCCGCAATGTCCGTATGCCGCGTGTCGACGGGACATGATCACACGGCACATGCGCACGCACTCACGCTACGAGTCACAGCAGCGCGGCGCTGCTTGTAACAACGGTGGCGCTATGGGTGATGGTCGCGGACGCTCCAAGTCACCGCTACCACTGCTGGGCGATATGAAGATGAATCTACCGATGCTGTTGAAGAGCGAGGAGCTAGCTGGCAAATCACCAATGCACAGCGGCATCGGTGGCGCGCTACCGATCGTGGTGAAAACCGAGAGCGCCTAGTGGCGGCAATATGCCTACAGGGGATGCAAAGCTTAGGTGCTGAATGCTCTCCTATGGAGAGCTGCAGAAAAGAGATAAGCCTGCCTAAGGTCACAAGTAAGAGATATGAAGTCATATCGATGAGAATTGGCGTGGAAAGTAGTCTACCAAATACATAATATACGAGTAAGCGCACAGAGTAGCTAAGTGTAGCATGAGAAAGTAAATGGAAGTAAGGGAGTGAAATGAACACTTTATTTTTCGGAAATCTCTTTGTGAAGACTGAGACTAATTTAAGGGTAACAATGAATTTAAGATTTTTTTATTTAAAACGCATATAGAAATTGCGTGGCAGAGTTAGCCCATATACATATTTAGTTAACTAAGTTAAGAGTAAAAAAAAGGTTTACGCGTGCGTTGTGAATGAACCTTAAAAGTTAGCGAATGAAAGAGACAGCAGCGCATGAGTTGAGCTTTCACGAAATGTTACAGTGAAAGCTCTGTTGCTGTTCGTCCCTCTTGGATGTACGTAACATGCTCACTCGCGCGCTCGCTCGCACCACAGCGTTTTCGGTATTGTTGCCAAATTTGATATTTTAATTCCATAACAGTACACACTAGCTGAGCATAGTTGTAAGACAAATGGTTGTGAACGGCAATTCGGCATTGTTAAGTTTGTTTTTCTGGACATAAGCATTACCCCTCGCTTTTATCATCTCATTCCCACTCTCTCTTTCTCTCTCTCTCTCTTTCTCTCTTGATCAAATTTTGCTACGAATACAAAACAAACAAGCTAGACAACTAAGAGATTATTGACATACATTTTAGTTTTAAGTTAAATAATCATTTAACATTTAGTTAGAAACGGATAATTGGATTTCATTAGTTTTGCTATTTGAGTTTAATTAATTCGTAGATTGTACGAGTATTCGAAAGATATTGAAAAGCCCACAAATTAATTTTAAGACATAATTTTGATTGAAAAAATCCCAACTGCATTGTAATAATTTATTATAAGTTTTTAAGCTACTTAACTCTAGGTTACAAAATATATATTTAAATATTATTTATTGCTAATGGTAAATGTGTGTACTTAGGCACACGACAGCCAAACATAGTACACACGCAGAAACGCTAAAAAAAATTAGTATAATAAAAAAGCGAAAAAAGCGAAAAAAAGCTAATGAAGCGACAAAAGACAAAGAATTCTCTCTCACACCCCGCGCACGCTCTCACAAACGCTCAAGACGTTGAAGTAGTGCTTTTTGTTAAAAGTCCAACAAAAAATTCCAACTACCCACTCAAAAGACGACGTGTAAAATACGAACAAAATAGAAAACAACAAAAATTCCTAAACTTAATTTAATTAATGTGTTTGACTCTCTTAATTTATGTATGTATATTCGAAAGCTAATTTAATTATTTTTTGATTCATTAAATGAAATTAAAAAAAAATCTTGATTTTCCTCTTTCTACGCGCATTCATGCGTGCGTGCGTTTCGTTGGTTTTGTTCTTTTGTTTTTGTTAAACACCAACAAATTGTAAGAAATGTAATTGCTAAGCGGCAAAAAGACATACAAACCCCAGTCTAATCTATTACTATTGTGCTTTTTATTGTTATCTATTTTATGTTTTTTTTTTTTTTTTAAATGTAAACACGTAGAATATTTTGCTATCGAAATAATTGAAAGTGTTTTGTTAATTTGTTTCTTTCTAAATAAGAAAAAGTTTTTATCAATATTTATTTGTTGCCCAAAAAAAAACAAAGAAAAAACTTTATTGTATTTCTAATTATTGCTGTTTTCTATTAGTACCTTTTATCATTGTTTTCTAAAAAATCTGTTAAAAATGAATTGCACTGATTTTTTACGAGTACAACTTAAAGTTTTGCGTTTTTCTGTTAGTTGTTTTTTGTTTTTTTTTGATTAAACCAAACCCGCATACATACATACATAAAAATATGAATTTATGATTTTGTATGTCATTGCTTACCTACCTGTTAGTTTATGTTAAATTGAATTAATTAATTTTAGTTTGTTTAAGCTGTTATTTATTAAACTTGAATTTAAATGTAATATTTAGTTTTACTTTTAATAATTTATATGAAAATAAAACTTGGTTATGATTATTTTGTAATATGATTTTGTTTTTAAATAAATAAAATGAAAAACCAACTTTTGCATTGAAGAAAAAAAAAACAAAAAAAAATTTTGGTTTTTATTGAAATTTTTATTTTTTTCAGAATGTTTTGGTATACATATTTTTTTCATATCTAGTTGATATTGAGTTCATGGAAAATGGCCACGACTTGATTAATTTAATTAAAACATTTATGTATCTACATAGATTTATAAAAATTGTCTGAAACGTTAGCTGTTTTTCGCGTATTTCTAATTACTTGGAGTGGAAAAGTTGAAGCATGTTACGGAAGTGATCACCTCAAATAAGTTGCAGCAAGCGAATGATTTCAAAACAGAACTTATATCGATACAGTTCGAGGAATTTACCAAATTTCTTCTTTTCACATTCATTCCACATACAAATTTTTGCTATATTTAAACCCAAAATTCACCTAAGTTTCTATAAATTCATTTAAGCGGTATTCCAATAAATTTGAAATAAGTCCATTTATTTTAAGTTCTCAAAATTTAAGTTATTCTTCAAAATTTTTTATTGTCTTTTAATTGAACACTGTGGGTTCAAACACAAATTCTGTTTGCAGAAAAAAATACTTTTCAAGCAAATTGCATGGAATTGCCGTTTAAGTTAGTTAAAAATTTAAGTTTTTAGCGATTTTGGTGATTAGTAAGCAGCAATAACAGTTTTAACTCAAATCTACACAAGTTAAATTTTTTTTTGTTAAGGCCTATGCAATACCTTTCGACTTGTATGTCAATTGTATGATTTTTCTCACCAAATGTTGGGGATTAATTGTGTTTTAAATACCTGAATAGTCGTTTTCTTTTAAAAATAATCTCGAAAATGTTTCTTTGTAAAAATAAATTGAAATTGCTTTCGTGTTCAGCGACCAAAAATTTGATGAAAAAACACTTTTTAATGAAAACAGTTTTTGGTGTGAACTAGTGTAAGCGTTTATTAAATTGTACTTATAGTTTTTTCGTCGTCATCGGTGTACTACGCCCATGCTAAGGACAGATTATGGGATTCGCCATTTGGAAAAGTAAGACTAAAATCATTGTTGGAAAAGTAAGATTAAAATCATCAAAAAGCTCCGCAGGCTTACCCAAGAAAAGCAAGCAGATTAAAATGATCAAATTTTCAAAATATTTTCAATTTTAAAATGTATTAAAAAAAACTTATTTCATTTGTGAAAAACCAAAGAGTTGAGATACTGGGATTCGAAAAGATTATACATGTTCTAAATTCAAAAAATTCTTCACTAAATCTCTCAATTCGATTGGAGTTCGTATCAATTTGTAATATTTCACAAGTAAATCCAAAAAAATCGCGTTAAAAGAAGCCATGGGATCGAACCCAATTTAGACAACAATTACAAATGTCCATCATAAATTCCTGCGGCAAACAAATGACCGCAAGCGCAAACAAAAGCGCAAGCACAATTTCAAAAAAAAAAACAACAACAAACACGTTTTCTAAAAAATGACTTTTATTCCGAAAAGTGGAAAAGTGATAAAGTTCGCAAGCGATGCGGCGTCGCTTAGATTTATGTCAAATTGTCAGCGTGGCAACAATGAACCGCTGAAAGGACCGCGGGCGGCGACTTTAGTGGCTGTTGTATCGGTGCTTTATGTTCGTCTGCCACTTGGGAGCCGCTGGGCGCTTGTTATTGCAGTCGCGGCATTGATGGGACACTCCGACACTCAGAATGATGCATGTGCCGCCGTGTTGCAGCAGTTGCAACATTGAATGAAGATAGCCCACAACAAATCCAACTAAGTGCAAGTGTTGCTGCTGTGTGGTAACGGCAACGTCGGCTTAGTTGCGCTGGTCACTTTCAGACACCCAACAATGTGCAACTGCATTTGCCCAAAAGCAAAACAATGGCCGTTGTAGATTTAGACAATGTAACGGCACAATGTAGTGTTGTGTGTGTGCTGCATATGCGGGCACACTGATTTTATGTGACACTTTGGGTGTTGCTGTTGTCAGGGCATTCAATCATTCATTGCGCCACAAAATTGACTAATATCGCGCTTTAGCAGCGGAGCGGATAGACTGAGTGCCCTAAACGAGTGTCGCATCAGGTTGGTTGGTCAGTTTGGTCACTCGGTTAGGCGGCTAAGCGTCGGGCAGTTGAGGCACATTAATTACTAGCACACGGGGCTCTAGGTAAAGTACTTACGCAGTTCAGCTGGAATGGTGTGGAGAGACATACAAATGTAGACATGTTGGTGGTCACCTTGGCTGTATGCGGATTTTTGTGAGAGGCGGCAGATAAAATTTGAATGCAATCAGTGCGACTGAAAATAAAATTGCAAATGGGCGGCTTTGTGCGTCCACCATTGGTTTTAGATATGAAAAAACTTTGAAAATTTTCATATCAAAACTTTTTACACCGAATCTAGTGTGTTACAATAAAATCCTTACAAGCGCTTGTTGTGTATAAAAATGTTTAGCTTTAGTAAACTAAATTTACATATATATGTTCCCTAATCGTACGTTTGTGCACTGCGCTTGTGAAAACTTTACTGCAGCCAAGAAGTAAAAAACAAAAAACACGACTCACTCCTTCTTTCTGACTCGCCCACTGCCTTCCAAAAATAATAATTTGCATTGTACACTACGCTCACACCCTCACTCACTCACTCACATTTTCACTCGCCCACTGAGTGATTTGAGCCTGTGAAAAGGGTCACAAATTCACCGCAAATCTCTGCAATGCAGCTTTTTGCGCGCTTGAACTCCTTCACCCGCCACACGCCCTCCAATGCCAGCACTTATGTATGTAATTATAAACACAAACAGAGTCGTCACCGCCATCAACTCGGGCGATTGTAGCCGCGCGCATGCCGTGTCACAGCGTAATTAAGAATGCACCCTCTATTTTGCCTCGCATATGCACCAACGCGGCAGCCTTCAAGTTGCAGGCAACGCCACCTACCGATCACCCACCCGAACCATAATACTGCAGGCGTAATCCCTTCGGCTCAGGCGTGGGAATTTACTTTCACTTTTCGCCGTTTGCCGCAGTCACTTGTCGTTGCTTAACGGTTTCCTGTCTCAATGCGCTGCTCTTCATTACGAGGATTAGCCCACCGCCGCCTTCCCCGAGAATTTTGTTGAGTCTTTGGAACCGTTTGTCAGCGGCACGGTGGCAAGTTGCAAGGCAGTTGCAGCTATAACTTTAAACGAATAAACTGAGAGGGATGATTGTTCGTGTTTGTTGTTCGACTTTGGATTATTTCAAAGTTGGCATAAATCTCTGAGTTGTTTGCATTTATTTGCTTTCTTTGTAAGAAACATGCACTGCCGTCTGTTATTTACATATACTTCAATGTAAAGGGGTGTAGTTTTCAAAAGCTCACAAGTGTATCGAAAATTTTTTGGAAAGTATATTCCCTTTTAAATATATACATATGTATAAGTATTTATATACATACAAACTTAGCATACGTGCCTTGACAAGGAGTTAGGAGTTTGACTTTAATCATTTTACTCTCCTTTGAAAAATTGATGTATGCCTTTGACGTTTGCACGAGTTCCAAAGTTCTCAAAAACACAAACAGATATTACAGGGATTTACTTACAACCAGGGAGCGAATTTTTGACCCACAAACCTATAAAAAAGACAAAATGAAGTAACATGAAATTCAGAAAAATTCCCTTCAAAAGTTAAAAGAAAAAAGAAGCGATGAATAGACAAAGAAACATATTATTTTAATAAAATCTCACACAGCGTAAGCTTAGCTCAGCCTGTTGAGATGCTGTGAAGGAAAATGCGTGGTGATCTCCTGTGCTAAAGCTTCTACCGCTTTGGGTGTTGTTTTTGTTTTTTTTCTCTAATTTTACTAACAAAAATTGGCCATAAGTTCATTTAAAAATAAATAATGAAATAAAACAGTTCAAAAACAAGAAATGTAAAATTATTTATGTGACGAGTTGAGTGAACGTGTGAAACGAACAATTTTTTAACGAGTATAAATTTCGCACTTTGATTGAGACTCTGATTAGAGTCAAGTTTTAAAATAAAAAATCTTACTATCTAAGATTGCATATTTCATTGAATGCGTCGTGATGGAAGTACTGCACAGGAATATGGAGCTTTCGAAGCTTTCAAAATATCGGGAATATAGACATTATTCTCGCCTTTAATTTTGTGATCAACATTTCTTTTTCCATCTAAATATTCAGTTGGTTGCAATACTGCTTTGATAGTGCTATTAACATTAATGTCAACAATTAATATTTTTAAAATTATATCAATAATTTTTATTTTTATTTATTTTAATTATACAAGTTTTTAAAATTTTTAAAAAGGGGAAAAACTTTTAATTAAGTAAAATAATTTAAACAGTCGAAATAACATGTGAATACCTAGAATCGGGTTAAGCAAAAGTGTATTGATTGTCTATCTACGAGTAAACCACTCCATCGTTTGTAAGGAAAAAAGCAATTTCCATTAGATTCATTCCCTGCTTATAACTTTGCATCTTAAAGGGGTCCTATATTCTCGCGGTTTCAAAAAATTGATTTTTTTTAAATTAAATTTTACTCCATATGTATCCAAGAATACGCCACAGAGAGGATTTTTTAGAAATAACATTCCTTTGCATTTTTCTGGGCTCCGTAATGTACCCGTTTCCATTAATCTTTAACCGCGTTTTCCCAAAAGTAGTGTTTTTTGTTTAGCTGCCGAGTAAAACTTTTCGTAAAAGTATTGGTCGAATTTCAAAATTTTTTTATTGTTTTTCCGAGTACGCTTTGTCTCTAATAAATCAAAAAATTCCGTGACAATTAAAATTTGTTCTCAAATCGTTGCATAAATTTTAAAGTTTGCAAAATAAAAAAATGCTGTCTCCGGAAAATATAGCCAACGTAATTTCTGATTACAGATTAACCAACTGGCCAGAATTTTACTTAAGCGGGACCCATGCAGTTTCAACATCAATTTAGTCAATGACGTTTCATGGCCGACAATGTTTTGTTTTAGTATTCAATACAAAAATTTCTAAGTTAAAACAGGTACCTTTAAAATAAAAAAAAATGTCTAAAATCCCTTTAATACTTCCATCGCAATTTATTTCCAAAAACCGCTCGATTTCAGGCCTTTGGAGTAGAGGGCCCCCTTAAAGTTTTATTCTTCTGTTTGTTTTTTGCGATATTTAACAACAAAGCGTTTAAAAAAACGACAAACCGCTGGTAGCAATGCAAAGATTGGCGCATTTATTTCAACTGGTTAGTTGTTTGCATGAAATAGTTGTGATAACAAATTTGAGTACGCTTTTCCTCATAATCACACATTTTCAAGCTGTGGCAGCACTAACATATCATTTAAGTATTTTTAATATCTGTTTCCACAGTTTTCCAGCCGAGCAACTACCCAGTTGGAAAACGAGTAATGCATTCCCATTGTCTAATAAGAAAATACTAATGAAAATTGTGGCATGAAACAATGAATCCAATTTTTAGGCATAAAACCAAATTCGATTCAGTAACACTCATTTATTAGTGTTGCCATTCATTGTTTGTTCAATATGCGGTCGAATTTTATAGACGTTTTGAAGTAGCAAAAATATCCATTACGTGGTAGGAGAACTTGAGTATTTACTACGAAGTATGAATATCGGATCATCACAATCAGCTACTTTTTTGCGCTACTTTTCGTTTTCATTTCTGGTCTTAACTTCTGGTAGTTTTTTGTCCAAACGAGCACTTATTAAATGACACAGAAGAAAATTATTCCTGACTGTCTGTTGGCGAAGACACCAAATAAAATTCACACAAAACGCTCACTGTCATTTAGAAATATTGCAGGGTTAATTGAGTTCAATTAGTTATTTGAGAAAAGCTTGACTAAAAAACGGCTTGCTTTTTCAAGTATTTTACTTTATTTTCACTTAGAATTGCTACCAATGTTTGAAAGTTATTGGAGGATGCCTTGGAACAAGTATTGCAAGAGGTCTAGTTTGTTAACCGCCTATTCCAAAGTCGCACACAACACTAAAGAAATTTATCTCTTCATGAATTTCCATCGTTAAACAAATTAGACATCTGATCAAAATGAAAATACTTGTGCTGGCCATAAACAATTATCTGGTGTTAAAATGAAGAGTGCACTAAATGCGCTCATCAATCAAATTTTATTAGGGGCACCTTGCACACATCGCCCCTTCTAACAAACCGAAAAACGGTTCGTGGTTTATGAGCTGAGAAGCAAGGCACCGCTCGCGCTTAGAGAAGATGAAATGAGATGAAATGAAATTCCACGACACATCCGCTTCCTGACAAACATAAACACGGATGTCCGCTCAATAAAACATACCCGTACATGGCGACATACATACAAACCCGAACATGCGGCAAGCTGTGCAGTTGCAGACGAATGCACACCCGCAGGAGCGTGAAGGGAGCGTAGTAAAAACGCAATTTGTACGCGGCGTGTCATCGCCGTGTCCTCGTAAAACTTGACAATTTTTATTTTTTATTTTTTGGCCTTAAAAAGCTCGTGTATGTGTGTAGAGAGTTATGTGTTTAGATCTCCAAATCCACTCAAGTTGGCAATTTCAATGGACAGCAAATTGGACAAGGCATAAAACTTGCTCTGTCTGCAAAAGTTAAGGATTGCTGCGGCTACAACCTTCCTTGTTGTTACGAAAGGACCAAGCGACAACAACAAAAGTCACAACGCAAGTTTGGTGTGGTCAAAAGCAGTGGTGGCATGCAATGCATACGGCCAAGTTGTTATTGCCACACGGTGTGGCACGTTGGCACAATCATCTAATCTTCCTCGTCTGTCGGCAGGTGTCATCCGCTTTTTTGTTTTGTGTCAGTGTTGGTTTGAGTGTGTGCGTACGTAAATCGCTTGCTGCTTTAAGACACTACAAAACCGTACAACCGAACATTTCCTCGACGAAATGTTCACTCAGGGTCATTTGGGGCGTATGAGTGTTGTAGATTTTTATCATCCGACGGCGAAAGTGTCATCTGGCCGGGTTGTTAGCTCTGATGAAGTTTATCGTTCATGATGTTGTTGGCGGCGGTTATTGCTGTGCTTCTTCTTGTTGTTGCAATGAATGTGAATTTGGCGCTTTATTAAATTTTCATGCTTTTCGTTTCGAACAATTGTGTCTATGACGCGGGGATTTGAAAAATGTTGAAGTGAGAAGAATTCGACTTAAATATATTTTGATTTCAATTTAGATTCTTTGAAGAGTTTCGCACTCACATGAATTTCATTTCGTTATTTAAAGTTTTCATTCAGTTTTTGTCTCGAAGCACTATTTAAGTTGAAAACATTGTCGACGCACTGAACTATTTTTTTTACTATTTCTCTGGTAACATATCAACAAATCATTTAAAACAGACTTTTAGATTTTTTACAACTTTTTGCTCTTGATTCAGCAAGATCAACAAAAAATGTAAAGCAGAGCCAATGGAATTTCGTCCTTTCGGCCTTTGATTTCTTAATTTAGACGCAATTTCATATTAAAGGCTAATAAAAATATCTTTGCTAGTCTTCACATACACAGAATGGCGAAAGAGATTTCAAAATTTCTTTAAACTGCTTTTTAAAAACTGCTTAAAATAGCTAAGAGAATAATTCTTAAAAATGAAAAAATTTAATCAGTAAAATGAGAAGAAAGAAAAATACCTTGAGCATGGGAACTATTTATGCGTGTGGAATATTTTACAAAGGACTTTTTAAATTGAGTAAAAAAGAAGTTAAAAATTTATTGAAAATACATATAAACATTAGGGTGATCAAAAAAAATTGTAATGTAATTTAAATACTCCGATTTCCAATCCAAATTCAATTTTTTGTAGAAATAGTCAAAAAAAAACTTTGTAAATCGTTATTTTTCAATCTGCAAACTGTGCTTCTCTTCAGAATACTTTACTAAATAACCTTCAATCATTTATTCAATGGGTTTTGTTTAATTTTTTTAAACACCAAAAAATAAAAATAATACAACATTTTACTTAATTTTATATCAAAAAAGTAAGCAAGGATAAATTAAAAACAATTTTTTTTTTACGAAAAATTACTCAAAGAAATAGACAGCTTTTTTTCTAAAAGACCGTGGGTAGGTAGGCGTGGTTATTGTCCGATGTCGCCAATTTTAAATAGCAATCTATGTACCAAGCTTCAATAAAATAACTCTGTTTAGTATATACATATGTATATGTACGTCTTTGCCTTTGTCCTGCCTCACTGTCTGGGCATAAAAATGATTAAATATTCAAATGGAAATAATTTTTTGAAATGCCATGAAAAGAATGAGAGCTTGCCGTTTGAAAGGTATTGATTTTGAAATATACTATACAAATTCTACATAGAATATATTTTCCATTAGAATAAGTAGTTGGAAAACTTTAAGCGTTTGGAGCGACCCAGCATTTTTTTTTTAAATATTTATTTGATAACAAATTATTGGAGATCACCCAAAAGAATATATAACAATAAAATAAATAAATAAAGTTAGCAATTTTTAGGTAAAAATTTAATAGGCGTTTAATTATTTTCTCATCAACTTAGCTGCTTTATTGTTAGACTGCTGCGTAAACTCAAATAAGTGGCTGATGGTAAATAACAAAAATGTTATGAAATCAAAAATATGGTTGCATATTGATAGAGACATGTTTGATAGAAAAGTTAAAGCCGTTGAAATTTCCGTCACACGGAAGTGCCTTAAATTAATTTTTAAGTATAGAACAAAAAACAAATATTAAATAAGTAAAAGTCAATTTTTAACTTGGCCATTGAATATTTCTGCTACATTTTTTCATAACGCAAAAGCAATATTAATTGTAAATACACAAAAAAAAAAACAAGAAAATATTACAAATAAAAAACTTTTTTACTCAAATTATTAGTAACTTTTTCAAGTTCAAGCTTTTAAGCAATAATGAACGCACATAAGCGAGCATTTAATGCAGAGAAAATTGAAATGAAATTTAATATTTAACCTAAAGCTACGAGTGATGTAAATATATGTACATGAAGATGCCACGAATTAATGCAATTGCGTTAACTTTTTACAATCTCAAACTACACGCAAAATATCGCTTCCAGAAAATAAATATTTTTATAACGCTTTTCTACAACTCACAAAATTAATATTGAAATATTGCAAATGTTAACTAAAAACAAACTTAAAGTTATTTCGTAAGGATATGCCACTAATACGAAAGTGATTGTCTTACTAATAAATATGTAAATGAAAACTATGTAAATAGATTTATGTAAAATATGAAATATTAATACTTAACACTGACTTATGCCTTTTAGACTTATCAAAGCGTATAAAAATAATAAAACAGATAATTACAGAAAACTACAAGCAATAAATTTATATAATTAAAACTAAAAATTTATGTAATAAAATGAATTGCTATAGAAGGCACTTAAACTTTGAAAAGTAGTTAGTTGCTAATAAGAATTTGAAATGTGATACTAATTATTGAGCAAATAATAACTTTTTTTATTTTTATATAAATTTAAATTAAATACATTACACAATGATTTGCACGACATTGCTGCATGTTATATTAGTTAAGAATTATTTTTCTTAGTAAAATATATTTTTAAAAATTAGTTATTAAAGATCCTTGCTACGTATGGCGGCAAGGATTGAAACTAAAATGCGTGACAAAATTTAAAAAGTGATATATTTTTTTTTCGTTCACTTAAACTCGATCTAAAGACCAACAATAAAATATATAAATATTTATTGATAATTTATTTCTTTGAGGTATAAATGATATATATATTTTGTATTGATTGTAAGGTGCAACCTCACGTGATTGCACTTTTTTTTGGTAAGGTTTCATTTAATATATTAATGTACTTATAGAACAAATATATAGATTTAGCATTATTTTAGAAAAAATATATTTATATTTCTGCCTTTTTTATTATTTGATAGAAAATCATTTTGAATTGTGTTTAGTTTCTAAAAGCGTTTGAACTACACTTGTGCCCATCAATGCTATTAACAAAAACTTCAGAGTGATAAACCTATTCCGTAAATTATTTTTAGAACTATTTCTTTTTCTTTTTTAATTTTCTCTCAGCCGTAGTTAGCGCTGGCAAATCTTCATAATTTCGCTTTTCAAGTAACATAACAAATGAGAATTACTAGTAAACTCCTGTAAAAAAAAAGAAATTTCACAACTAAAGGAGTTTCTTTCCAATCAAAAGCTAAGCAATATTGTAACTAAATCAAATAGAAACAAATTTAACTCCTAAAGAATCGAAATATTTAAAATTCTCGTAAAAATCTTAAATATACCAGTACACCAGTTTATTATACATATGTGCGTACGTATATTATACAGTTATTAATATCTAAACTAATTTAAATGATACCGTTCTTCCTTATACATACACACATACATACATACATTTTCCAGGTTATTAACTAACGTTAATGCAAGAAAAAAAAGAAAACGAAGTAAAAATAAATAGTAAATATGAATGATTATAAATCGCTATGAAACATAAAAGGGCTAAATAAAATTAATAATATAATGAATAAATATAATAAGGAATTTGTTTTACTTAGAACATAAATCACGGCAAGGTTAAGTGACCACGGCGATAGATTGTCATCCTTTGTCAATTTTGATAAGGAGTTTAAATCATCTTTTACCACCTACATGTCTGATAAACAAAATTGTTCCAAATTTTTATTAATTTTCTATATTATTCTTATTAATTTTTGACATGAAAAAATCCTCCCAACTTGACGAATGCGACGATTAACCTCGAATATTGAACGATAAGAGAGAAACGGAAAAGTAGACTGGCGAGAATCACAACTACTGGAGCCAGCGTTCTCGAATTAGTTTTACAACCAAATTGGTCGAGGCGTCTGTAATAAATAGCCTTGAAGGAAAAGAGGTCCGGGTTACAAATATATACATATTAATTAATATATATAGTTGAGTGCCACGAAATTAAAAAGAAAATCTACGTCGTATTTCAACCCCTTGTCTTAACCGCTTCAGTTAATACCAAAAGATATTCAAAATTTAAATTCAACGATCACATTGTTATGCGAAACTTTATTTTCCATTGTCCCCTTGTGTTTTCTTAGCTTTTTTTTTATTTTATTTATTTATTGAAAAGAGTAACAATTATAAATAATAATTCCACTTATGTAATAATAAAAAGCACTGGTTGCAGTGGCCTTCGGCTAATGATTTAGTTAACAGAGCCAAAAATAGGATATTCCATGTTCGTAACGTAATAGAAATAATAGTTTAATAATATAATTAGGTGTATAAGTTTTAATAGTGGTTAGTTTCATTTAAAAGAAGAGAAATTACATATATAAATTGAATCCTCAGCAGAAGGTACAATGGAAATTGTGTACATTTAGGTGTATTTATGTATATTATATAGTTAAAAGGTGAGCCACAAGGTTAGATCTTTAATTTACAGCGAGTTACAAATTGGTTTATAACACTTATATTATCGTCCGTTGTCTGTTTGAGGAGTTCTGACGGCTTATTGCATTAAAACACCGAGGATCTAATATTTTGCAGTCCTAAGCAGCTATCCATGATGTTAGAGACTGTGAAATCATTAAGGCCACAAAAGTGGCACTGGGGTTTCGGCAAACCATTCAACAAATATGAGTGTGTTGAAAGTGTATGGCCGATTCTAAGACGAACAACTGTCTTAATATTACGGCAAAGTGTTGTTGACGGGTATTTGTTTTTGACCCTCAATGGATTGAAGAGTGTATAGGGGTGTTGGTACTGATTCCGTTTGTGTAGGGACCTTTCATAATTAGTACGCCTAACCAGTTTTTTTTATATCTTCCGGAAAAACATAGTCAAAAAGGTGTAAAGGTTCTCTACTTGCCTCCTTAGCTCTACTATCAGCCTGTTCGTTTCCTTTGATGCCGCTGTGACCCGGAATCCACATAATCTTGATGGAACCTTTACGTTGTACGAGAATGTTACGGATTTTTGTGATCAGTGGAGAGTTATTGCCTGGATTCAGAATAGCCTCGATTGTAGATTTGCTGTCACTGCAAATTATGTAATTACGGCTCTCTTGGAAGGCGAAGTATGCTGCTTCAAGTATCGCAGCCGCTTCGTCTGTGAAAATTCAGCAGTAATTTGGTAAAATTCCAACGGTTATAGTGGTACCTATTTCGTTTGTCACCGCAAATGATGTATGGGTACAGGTTTTGATCCGTCCGTAAATAATATTTCCCAGTATGGTTTCAAAGGAGGGACCGTTTCCAGATATATTTGCTTGTATTCCTCAGAGCTAGTAGTATTTTTTCCGCGGTTTTGAAGGTTATCGATGTTTAAATAGTTTGGTAAGATCCACTCTGGAAGAATTGAGTTTTCTATGCAAACAGGCGACATAAGTATGTTAAGTTCATCGGCTTGATTTAAAATAAGTGAAATCGTCGATTTTCGACCTCTTTTCCTTCTTATATGCTGCAAACATATTCCAACAAAAGCTCGTTTCTGCAGTAAAATAACCTCGGGATACACATTAATGTGTTGTTTGCAACCCTTTCTAGGAGATTTGTTAAACCGACTTCCGCTAAGATTGCATTTATGGGAGAAGTGGGAAAGGCTCTTATACTTCTTCTAACTGCTGCGTGATAAGGTGCTTCTAGGCGCTTTAAGTGGGTGTAGGCGCAGTGTCCGTAAATTGCCAGTCCAAAGTCAATCATAGATAATATTAAAGCTCTTGTAATATTTACTAGCGTATTTATATGAACTAAACAACGTGTTGAAGATTAGCTTTTTTGATTAGTGATAGTCTGAAACTTCCTATTGCTTCAATACGACATACTAATACTAGAATTCGACGCATTTGATGTAGTACAAGTTTTACGCAAAATGGATGGCAGTACTTGTTGGTAAGGTTAATTCTAGAGATAAAGCGATAAATAACTCCTGGCAACAGCATTAGTACAAATTTGAAGAGCAGAGCCCTTTCTCTACAAACAAATATCTTTCGGTACAAACTCTTATCATAACGGAGACCATCACTGCTGGGATATAGGCCATTAGGTTTCCCGACATTCAAAGTTGCTGGGTCCTTTTGGCCAGTTGTTGTCCGAGCACGGTCTGGGGTGTTGCTTTGAGAACATCGTCTCAGACCCAATGGCGGGTGTTGGTTGGAATATGATGAGGTGGAATCATCCGAGTACTACGTTCTTAGCTACTCTGCCGAGAGGCTTTCTGGTGTGGACATTGACCGTTGGCGGAACTTCATAATGAGCCTTCGTTGCTTCTCGTTACTTAGATGCCTACCAGGAAGAAAAAACAATTTGATGCTGGCAGCAAAATATACTATCCATATAAGTCTAAGTCCTTTAAGGCTCCCTTACTCGATACCCATGGATGCACAACGAAAGCATGGTCGCCTCCGCACGAAGTAAAATGACCAAATGCTGTATGATCTGTAAATATACAAAGAAAAAAATTGCTGCTGGCGAAGTTAATTGGTAAGGTTTTCTAAGAATAATAGAAAACTATTTCAAAAATTGTCGAAAATAGAGGAACCCCTTTTTTTTTAGGCTGACAGCAAAACCGAATGAGTGAACATTGTGTCCGAACAACTGAATCATTAGTCAATAAATTAATCAATGAGATGTCCTAGCAGTTCATCGCTATATAGCACATGCACACCATAGCCTCACACATTGTCGGATTTGCGAGAAGCCTCATCAAGATCATATGGAATTACTTACTTGAAATGAGTGTGAGAGAGCTCCAAGCATTCAAGGCAATTATTTGTTACTAAGCACATTAAACATGAAGTGAAGCCGTAAGTGAATGTGTATAACAAAAACGTATAAAGTTGGTAAATCCAGCTCTCAAAGACATTGAATTTAACCCAAACATTAAACCCACCCTAAGATGCGTAGCATTTTGAAGACCTTCCAACAAAACGAATGCAAAACTTGCCGCAGGCGAAATCCGCCAAAGTTGAATTCCACGATGCCATGCTGGTAATTTTAGTTTTTGTATTTTTTTTTTTACTTTACCAAATTGCTGTTAATATTGCAGCAGTGATTGCATCCTTGCTGAATCTTGTTGCTACTGATTCACTTACAGCCACAAACAACACAACAACAACGCTCCGACGAACATTGGGGCAAGCAATAAATATGAAGTGAAAAACTGACTGCAGATGAGCGCGGGCGTGCACTGATTGCTGGCTGTTGTTACAGATAATAAAATTGGTGTTGTAGTTGGTTTGATTTTGTTTTCATATATTGCATGGCTCCCTGCCATTGCTGACATTCGATCAAGAGCAGCATCTGTGCACCCTCTTCGTTTGAGTTCTTCAGCGCTTTCGATGTATTCGTTGTTGCGAGTTGCAGCGATAATGATGATTGCACTAAAATTACGAGGCAGCAGAAAAACTACCGGCTACCTGCTACCTGCTGCCAATCGACCTGTGGCAGTCCATTTGCCATTCACCAGCCGGTTGCCACCAACAAAAAAAAAACACACACTTCGCCGCGTCGTTTTCAAGGAGAAAGTGTGCGTGCTGGCAAAAGGGCCGCCACCAGAGCCGCCACTGTTACAGACATTGCAACCGTTGTCGGCAACAACAAATACAACAACAACAACAATCACCACATTTGCCAGCATCTCCGGTGCATTCCACATCTGATCATTATAATTGCAAAAGCTCCAGATCTGACGATCCACAGATGCGCCACAATGTGCGCAGATGCGCCACCCGCTGCCAACGTCTATACAACAACAAAAACAGACAAGAAAAACAAAAAAAAACGACTGCAATCACTTGGACAACAACGACAGTGGCAAATTCAAATTGTATAGCAGCAGTAGCAGTAGCAGCAGTAACAACAACAACAACAACAACAGCACTAAGCCTTTGGTTTGTAGTCAACCTATTGGCAACTTGCAACACTGTGTCCGAAGGCTCATCAGTGGCACGTTACCCTCAGCGAGGAGGCCGCTCAGTGGCGGCCGTTAACAACGCACACCACAAAAAATAGGAGCAAAATGCGGCGGCGCGGGCGCTTCCAAATGAACGGCCTCCAAACATGCAATCTGCAATTTGTGATCCGCGTCGGCAGCACGCTCGTAAAGCGCTTGCCGATCAGCAGCAATTCACTTTTTTTTTTGTTTTTTTTTTTGCCGCTGCGCTGCCTGCTGTTTTTGCTCGGCGCTGAATAGCAGTTATCTGTTTTATGAATGGAGCCTTGCATTGGCAATGCCGAAGCGGCGACTTCTCGTTTTGGGTCGATTGCTGTTTGCTTTTTTGCCATTTACTATTTTGCTGTTAGCTATTTATCGTCAGCTGCAGGCGTTGGCGGTTGCTGCGGAGGTCACTCAAGGTTATTCGATGAGTGCTATGGGTCATAAAAGCAAGTACAGTATTCACCACTTATTGGCATGTAAATTGTGTTGCTGTCGGCGGAGTTGAAAGCGGCGACAATTAGAAAACTATAAAATAGGTAAATTACTACAATGCGAAGACTGGTGGCACAGTTTGCATTTTGTGGGAAATAGTTACGGTTTGCGAAAGCCATGAGGGCTGAAACTAAATATATTCTTTGTGAATTTGGTATGCAACATTTTTAGTTTACGACCATAACTCGAAGTCTATCAGCCTTCCAATTCTCCGAAGCCTATGTTTTGTGTATATAACTTTTCGAATTTTATAAGAGCTGAATATTTTGCAGACTGTGAGAAAGAAACAAAAATATTCTCTTTTAAAATACGAATTACTTATTGATGAGGGGAATAATTGACTTATATTTTGCATGAGTACAGGATTTAAATAAAATACTAGTTTTAATTTATTTTATAACTATTGAAAGAGTTTTGCAATTAAGGGTTTATTCTCACTCTAATAATTTGCTACCTTGTTAGAAATCAGAAGATACATTTTAGATGCTTCATCGAGTTTTTTACATTCTTTTCAAGAAAAAAGTTTAAAGTTATTTTTAAGTGAAATAAGAAAGAAATGTTTTTCCAGTTACAAGTAATTAATGCAGTCAAAAGTGGTAAAATTGTCACAGCTTTTTCTAAAAAATACAATATAGCTAAGAAAGAAAAAAAAAACAATACTCACAAGAACAATTAATTAATTATATATATAAAAACTTAAAAAATTAAAGAAAATAAAAGTCAAACATTTGACAACTAGAAATATTCGCTAACTCGAACGAGTCTGGTTTTCATCAGTTCGAGTTTTCGCGAGTGCTCTTTAATTTAAACAAATTTTAAGAGTATACTTTTTTCACAAAAAATGTTAAGAAAATTTTTGAGTATACAGTCTTATAAATTTTAGTAGAAAAAAATGCATAAATGATTAAGATAAATTTTTGAAATTTTTAAAATTAAAATTTTGGCAAACTTTCACATTTTGCTGACTAAGTAATTGTTCTAAATATTTCTTTTAGATTTTTAGATATAAGCCTTGTTCACATATTATAGCACAAACACGTATTGACACATTTTGGACATTTAATTTATCCTCCAATTACTTCAAATTATTGTTTGAATAAGAAATCAATAATTCTCTAACAAATTAAAAAAAAATTTTAATTTTATAAAAAAAATTAAAAAACATTTAACAAAATTTCATAAAAATTTCGAACATAAATAAAAATTGTTGAATTTTTTGGAGTAAGTAGCCCATTCAATTTTAGTAAGTACAAGTTTCTAGAGGCTACGAATTACCACGGAATTTTTTTACTGACGATCTTTCGCAATTCATTCGGTTTAAAAAAATAATCGCGGTTTTGCGTTGTATGGAGGAAACTGCTAGCAAACAAATTTTTTAAAAATCAGTGATAACTTGAAGACACTTAAAACTTGCACTTTCTCTAGCTTAAATTTAATGAGCCAAAAAACTGCATACTCAAAATATTTTTAAAAACTTTTTTTCGATGAAATTTTGTTACAGTATTGTACATTTTGTAAAGAGTTAAGATAATGGGTGTATATGGGGTTTCTTAGAGAATGAATCATAATTTGTTCAAAAATAATTTTAATTAATTAGAAGAAAAATAAGGTGCCCAAATCTGTCAATATGTGGCTGTGGTATAATTTGGGAACATATTCAGTATGATGACAATGAGCCTCGACCATAAAGTTTTTTTTTGAAAAACTTTTGCTTAGGCTTTTGCAAGCATACAACGAAGCTTGTTTATGAATCACCTGACTTCGGAAATGATATGGCACCAATCACCAACACCACTAACACTAACACCACTAAAATTTAAAATATATCTCGCCCAAAGAGCTGATACTTAAAAAGCAATTCATGCGCCTTTTACTGTGACCCTAAGGTTAGTGGTTGCATAAATTGGAAACCCCCTTCAATCAAGCAAAACATTTGCTGAGACTGCTGGTTAACAAACAAACAAAAAATGAGTATTTGAAAAAGTAGAAACAATCAATTTCCTCACACCCACGCTTTTCAGTCGCGACTCGTCACAACCGCCGTTTGGCGTAATTATAAAATCTTAAAAAAAAAAATCACAATACCCAGCAAAGTGTCGACGATAAACAAAGAAATTGCTTTTTTTTAATTTTTGCTCGTAACAAGGCAATTTTCGCAAGCATGCTGTGATTTATCAGATAAACAGCAGCGATAATGCTCACAGAAACATGAACGTGAGTTGACGCCCCCGAAAACACAAACGCAAATCAAACAACAACAAATGCGGTGGCGCACAAGCAACAGCAGGTTGTTGGCGAAGTCTCCTTGTTATGGTGGCTCAGGTGGAGGACGGACGAGGGACTTGCGGGAAAGCTACTCTGGCAGTCAATGCCTCGAACGCGCAGCTAGCGTTGAAAAGTCGTGCAAAAACAATTCACACAGCCGACAAATATGTAAACGTAGAAATGTTGGTGGCGCTCGACTTGCTGCAGCTAACTTTTAAATGCCTACACCTGCAAAGAAGCAACAAAAATGTATGCAAAAGTGAGAGAATTGCCCATTTGCGAATTCACAAATTTCGACTTCTATGCCAATTTCGCGATTCCCTTTTTCATTTTGCTCTACGTAAACGTTTTTATTTATTGTACTTGAAAATGTTTTGTGCAGCTTAGCTGCAAGTGATGCCGTGCGGCGGCGCATGCGCAACACGTGGCCTTAAACGTGGTGGCGCGTAGTCCGAGTTCGTTTCTTAAGTCTTTTGTTAGCGCAGGTTGCCCTCTTGCTTTGGTGCGATTGCATGGCAGTCGAGGCGCACAAATGACCAGAAAACATACCCGTACACTCAACACGGTTGAGACATAGAAATATTAGCAGCGCGAGTGATAAAAATGCTGCATTTTGGTGAAGTATAAAAATAGACGCGGCTGTTGGAGTGTCGAGCACGAAGAAGTTGCAACAACAACTGAGATGACCGCCAGAAAAAATAAAAGAATTCGAGAATGGTTTAATGACAGCTAAACGTTTTTGGGGTCCGCGTGATGTTTTCATTTATTGGACTGTGTGGAAAAAACCAATAGACGCAAAAAGTCTACGGAGAGAAGGCGCACTAAAAAAACAAATACGCAGCGTGTGCGCCCAGTAAAAATAATATAAATGAAAACGATTTTTAGAAAGGTTCGGACGTCGACTGAGTGGCAAATCGCGTTGCCGAGTAGCCGCACAGTAGCACCGAAAATGTCTAACAAAAGCAAACAGAAGTTTGTTGTCGACTTGCCATTTATTTGTTTTTCACGAAGCGGCGGCTGTGTCCTGCGTCAAAGTGTGCAGTGGCGGTGCAGCCGCGCCACCATCACCATCACCACCATCACTATCGTCTTCACCACCATCGCTAGCATCGCAACGATCGGCATATTAGCAGCAGCAGCAGCAACAGCGTTTGCGCCAGCGTTGTCACACTTGTTTTGTTTGCTGCGCACCTGAAATTGAAAATTGAATTGAATGTACGAATGTTGGAGAACGATTTGCTGACTGGAACGAGCTTGCCAACTGGCTAATGGCAAATGGCATGCAATAAAAGCAACACTAATAGCAACAACAGAGGCGATGGTAATTCAAAAATATATAGCAAACGAGGAGTAGCGCGGCACCACAAATCGTGCCGCTTAAATATAAACCAAAATTATCACGACTTTTGCAACGATTTGTGTGCGCATTTGGCTTTTTTGCGCTGCAACACTTCACTCGTTCTACGGCGGCCACGTGAAAAGTAGCGAAATTGTGGTCTTACTGAAAATAAATAGTCAGATAAATGTAGTCCGAATAAAATCTGAAAAATTCAAAAATCTTTCTAAAAGCTTTTATAATTTGTAGTAATGGACTAAGCGCGATTATGCATCCAAAGGATATTTCGTTTAAGTATAGCTCGCAAAGGCATTGAAACTGAAGTTGTTGTGGTCAGTGCTTTAGTTGCATTTTATACGTAGGCGTTTAGGAATGCAGTCAAAGGCTCGAAGAAGCAAGGACGTCCTAAACAGTCATAAGAAGCACCTATACTTTCTGTCTGAACACTATTACTTTTTTTTGAGAAGAAGTATATTAAGTACATATATCGAGGGTCTAAGCTAAACAAATTCAAATCCAGGAGCTCCATGCGCTAAATTGTCCTATAACTGCCTACGTTTTTATAGAAAATAGCCCCAAGGAATACCTTCTTCATCAAATTAAGTATAGTTTTCATGTCTGTAATGAGTTTAATTTATGTTTAGGCCGAGCATTATATAAAGTTTTCAAAATCAGTCGACCCATAATATCCAAAACTGACAAAATACTACAAAAAAATATGGTTTGATTACTGAAAGAGGATAATTTATTAATGAAAGCACTTGCTTAGTCTTAATTTATGAACTATCGCTAACCAAGTAACTGGAAAATATAAAAAAAATTTACCAAGCAAGAAAAATTCAAACCGCATTATAAATAATAGAACTCGGTTGTAAGGACTCTTTCCCATTCAAAACCACTGTTTATGTAAGGAACGTACTCTATAAAAATAAAGCAGTGACTACTTTGAAGACCGTATCGACGAACAATTGACTTGACCTGACCGCTTCGGAAATAATTGAAAAATCACAGAAAAAAATCTTGCAGAAAAAACTGTGTATTCTGCACAACTGTTTTTAAAATTATTCACGATGAAGGTACAAAATACGTTAAGTGTGTATTTTGAATAAAGACATACAATATTTTTTTTCTGAATTTATGATTACATAACACATTCGAGAATCGAATCTAAGCCGGTGAAATTAAAATCTGAAGCATAGAACAAGTTTTTTCTAAAAGCACTCGTCTTTATGTTGTACATTGTTATTGTTGTAAATTGAGGTACCAAGAATGTCTTTTAATGTTCCATGTCATAACTTGCGAAGTGTTCAATTATTTTATGTAAAATTTGCTAATTCTAAATATGCTAAAAATGATCTGTTATCTAGAACTCAATCAGAATTAAGCCGGATTCTCGTAATCCGTGCGTTACTTTATTATCACTCTCTTAACTAGATTTAAGCCATTTTCTTCTTTATAGTCAGTAAGAATTGTATTTATTAGAATAAATTAAATAAATAAATACAAAAAATATTTTACTTGCTCTGGCTGAGATTCGATCCGTGACCACTCAACCACAGCGGCCGCAAATATAAATGATAAAACAGGGAATTTTTAAAATAATCTAACCGGATTTTTACGTTCAGTAAGTTTGTCTTAAACCAATTGTGTTTTAATTTTTAAATCTTGAAACTAATAATAAATACAGTCACCTATGGCATTAATTTCCGTTGCAGGGCAATGGCGATATATATAAATCATTCGCCGCAAAACGACGACGAGAGCGAACTTTTGCTTTCACTTAGGGAAGTGTACCATCTTTACATATTTACTACAATAATACAATTATTTTTATACGAAAAAAGCTTTATAACTTAGTTAGATATTAAACGTCAAATATAATTTAAAAATAATGTTATTAATTATGAAACAAGGCTAAGAGAAACTAATAAGATAATATATGAGATTTAGATTAATTGTTTTAAGCCTGTTTTTTCTAAAAATGTTGATATTTTGGTGACGTTTTCTGCCGAACTAGTCTTCAGGAGCATCGACGGACGTTGGTTTTTGAAGATATTTCTCCTACACGCTGTAAAGTGTGGACAGTCGTCGAGTAGATGGTATGCTGTTAGGACAACTATAGGACAATGGTGGCACAAGGGTTCGTTGTTAACGAAGTGGTTTAATAGTAACGAGTGGGTAGCGATTGTGTGACCAAGGCGTAGACGGACAAATGCTTTAACGTCGTTGCAGCGGGGCACTTATATGATGGATAGCTAGTTAGGATTGTGTCTAATGAATTGGTGCTGAACTGAAACCCATGCCTCTACTATTTGTGCTTGGCGCTGGCGTTGAGATATAAAAGTGTATAAGTCTATTTTGGCGATGTGGTCGAAGGTAATTAATGGTTCTTTAGCAGCGAGTTTAGCTCTCTCGTCTCTAAAGATGAAATAATTATCAAATGAAAGTTCTTAATGTGTACATTTGCACAAAATTATCAAATATAAAATCGGTTTGTTAGTTGTTTTTTTTTAAGAAATAATATAATTGTTCTTAAGAAATACGTTAAATCGTTGAGTCAATCATACCCGATTATCTGGGGTTGTGTAATTGTTTTATATAACTTTGTGGGTTTTAATTTTAATAAGAGAAATTTCACTGTGGTGTGTCGAAGGGAAATTTGAACTTAAAATTCGCGTCGTATAACTTCAGCACGGCTCTCAAACTGATAATGCTCTCAAGCTACCATATAAATATTAAAAAGTTGGTGGAAACTACGATTTATATAATTCAGTCTGTAACTTTTGTAAAACTAAGTTTTTCATCAATTCCATACGTCTTTGGAACTCTCTACCAATTCAACTAAGAAAACTATCAAATGCACTACTTTTCAATAAACAGTTAACCAGTTATCTTAACGTAGAATATAATTAAGATCCTTGTTTTTTCGTGTGTACTTAAAATTATTACCTATAAGTATAAGTTTATGTTTATATATATATAATTTTGGCGCGTACACTATATAGCTCAGTGTTTGGCCGAGCTTCTCTTACTATTTGTGGTGTGCGTCTTTATTGTATACCACAAATGGAGGGACCTACAGTTTTGTGCCGACTCCGAACGGCAGATGTATTTAATGAGAAGCTTTTTCTTGGCAGAAATACCCTCGGAGGTTTGCCATTGCCTGCCGAGGGGTAACCGCTATTAGAAAAAACTTTTTCTATGATTAAAATTTTGTTTGCCCTGACTGAGATTCGAACCTCGAACTCACCGGCATATCAAGTTATAGCACGCACCACTACCAACTCGACCACAGTTTATGTTTACATTTGTATTAAATACGTTATATTTTTAAATATTTACGTTCAAATAAATTTCAGTTACCACTTTTGTTTCAAATATATTTATGTACTTCTTACCAATTCGTATAACTAAAGGTCGAATCGTATATCTGTATTTGATACTTTTTTTACGAGGTGTTTGCTGTGCGATAGTCAATTAAGTTAAAATTTATTGCCTCACAGGCAAGCGTCTTGCATTGTTACAACTGCCGATTTATTTTTATTTATTTTTCCGATTCACTTGCTGTCAGTTGAAGAAAAATGCAAAATTCATAATTGAAATGTTGCCGCGCTATTTCTTGATTCGCTGTTCCGTCGCTTTGAGTTGAGCAACAATTGGCCATTTTTACTTTGATTTGTTGTTGCAGTCATTGTGTGTCAGTAGCAACAAAGTTTACCAAGCCGCAGGTGTACAAAGCAATTGCATTACGAACGGTTGACAATTACGTATGTTTAAGTTGCTGGCGAGCGTCGGTGGCTGCAAAGGCAATGTTAATGTCTTTTAAATAAAATACTTAATCAATTAGATAAAATCTTTACTTGTTGTAAGCAGTTATTTTATTTTAATTTTAATTTAGATAAAAACGTGAATTTTTAATTTTATATTAATTGCTGATTTGAAGTTAAGTTTTGTAAAAATATTTTTTTTTTAGTTCAGCTTAAATTTTCCTCTAAACCAAACTCCCAGGCAACTGCAAATCATTCATGCATTTTACTGCTAAGCCATGCTAATGCACACCTTATATTAGTCACAGATTTAAGAGTGGCTTACTGATACTCAGACAACCAAACCGCATGTGGCAAGCACTGAAAGCGCGCTGGCAGTTATTTAGTTGCCTTGTCGCCTTAATTCCATCACGCGCACAGCTGCTAATAATCTTGGCAAACACATCTACATCTACTGGGTGTTCTACGAGCGCCTTCAACTACTCAACTCAACGCCGTGTTACCGCAACAGCCAACTTCGAGGCACGTTTTGGGAGACCACACCGTGGCAAGGTGAGGCAAGGCGATGCAAGGTAATGAGCTAAGGCACAATTGCAATGCAAACGGTGAGCGGAATGCAGCAATCATACGAGTATGTACATGAATGTTTATAAATACGAGTAAATATATCTAAAATTATATTGACGCTCGAGTGTAGTTTATCTGAAGCGTACTTGATCAAATGTACAAATATTCGAATGCTAACCGGCGTTCATTTGTATTTGCTTTATGTGTTTGCATCTCACTGCGCTGCCATCGCCACCCCCATTAACCCATCTACATATGTATGTACTACGTCCAACTCCATGCTTAGCTATCCATAACACATTGCGTTTGTCGTTCCGCACCTGGCAATTAGCACTTGTTGGCTACTTTTATTGCACACCCGCTAACTTTTATTTATTTACATAAATATTTACTTTATCTCTATTACGCCCGCATATTGCTCTGAAGTCTACAATAGATTTGCTTTAATCGTGACTTCCGTATTACAGTGCTCAATATAACTATAAGGCACATACAAATATTAATTTTATTAATATTTAATTTCCCTAATGTATTTTATAAAAATAAAGTTCATGCTAAAACAAAATTTCTATAAACACAATTGGTTCGAAAACAAGTTGTAAAAAATGCGCAAAAATTTGAAAAAATTTCATAAACTTTTCAACAATTTTTCACAAAATTTTTGGATGTTAGAATTGGCTTCATAGATTTCAAATTGCTTTTGATTTGTGAGAAATTTTTCTTATGGCGAAAAATTTAAAAAGATAAACTTTTAATGAAAGATTGCTGAATTTATTTTAATTTTCCACATTGATGAAAAGTTGTACAAAACTGAACAAAAATTAAAAAAAAAAATTTTACATTTTTAAAATTTTTTTAATTTTTTTCTCGAGTTTGTAGTAGCATATTCACTTTTAGTCAAATATCTTACAAGTTCATAGAAGCCTCAAATTGCTATCGATTTTTGAAATTTTTTTTTTGATGCAGTTTTTAATATGGAATTTTTATGTACTTATATGTACAAACATTACACCGGTCAACAAAAAATTTTTTTTTCGGGTTTCTGTACTCAGCCATAAATTCTAATTCTAGAAATGTATTGAACTTCTTTTGAATTTTGCTTTCTAGTTCCTAAGTTTTGTTTTAGTTTCTGTAAAAGCAAACTTTGTTCAAAAAAAAATTTGTTTCCCTTATATTTGGCGAAGGAGAAACTAAAATTTAATATTTAGAAGTCAAACCCAAAAATCTTGTCGACCATGGTTAATTTTAGTTAAAATGCAGCAAACTTATTCTCTAAGGAAAAATTTGTAATGCCAAGTCATGAGGATTGTGGGTAATATAAAAAAAAATCAGAAAACTTTCATCAAAAGCATAAATTAAAAAAAAAAAAAGAATTGTATTTATTCGAGTTTACACTCAATTTTAATACAAAAAAGTGCTAATTTGAAAAACATAGTTACAAATTTTCGTTTATTTTCGATAACACGACTGTACAAAAAAAAAATGTTCGTTCTTCGCCCTAAAGTTTATTTTATGATTTTCTGGTTAATTATGAACAAAAACGAAAAGAAATTACCGTTTTTCCGTATAAAGTTTGCTGCTAGATGGCAAGGAGAACGTTTTCATCAGGACATTTTGAGCTTCAAACAACGTTATCAAGGCCAATACAATGAAAACATGATAAATACAAAAGCAAATGTTTTCATGCTATATATTTTTTTTTCGTCTAATTACGAACTAAAGAATCGAAATTTAATACTTTTGAGTGTCGGTAAAATTTCGTGTTGACCCGTGTAATTTTTACTGCAATACTTCCACAATTTCTTCCATATAACGCATTCTGCGCAAAGCTTTCGACAAAAAAAAATGAGAAAATCCAATGGTAAATTTTAACCACTGCTGCACTTAAAATGTAAAAAATTTTTTTTTTAAATGAAAGTTTGTTGAATTTCTTTTAATTTGCTAAAAAAAATTGTAACTTGAGTTTACATACATAAATAATTTTTGTTATAGAATAAATTGTAGATAATTGAATAGTCGAAACTGCTCAATATTGGGGCGTCATATAGTTATGATAAGTAAAATTCTTGCAGTTGCTGCTGGTGAAATGGCGCTTAAATAAATTTAGCTGCAAACTGAAGGCCTTCAACACATTCTTATTGTTATTTCTTGTGCTGAACATGAAAATCGTTTGGTTATCGTAATAAACTGTGCAAAGTGCTCCCAAGCGAATGAATGCAAACGGTCGATTCGATTCTTGTATGCTATATAAAATATGTTAAATTCACTTAATTTTTAGTATTGCAGGGAATTTATTTCTGACGCGACAAGGCATGATAAGTGATTTCTATTTAGTATAAAAAGAGGTGAAAAATCAAAATGAAAACTGCGGACTATATATTTACATGTGATAGCAGATTGATTTTTAGAAAATATGCTATTCAATTTTTCTGATTTAATCTACAAATAATGTGTTGTTTGATGCGATATTGCCGCTTAGATAAAATCCATGAAATGTCATTGTAACTAAAATTAACTGAATGGTTTTCTCATACATTTAAGTGCGATTTTGCGGAGAACTCTAATCTCTGGCGTGTGATAGAATAACTAATCTGAACAAACCGTTTATTTAACCAGACGATGCATTTGAAAATGGTGGAAAAATGATTAAAACAAGCCAAAAGTAATGGAAAATTTATATCAATGCATCCCTAACTCACTAAGGCTTAGAAAATGCAGGATTGATTGAACTTGTATTTCATTGTATTCAACCCTGTTAATTGATTTTTTGAGAGTCTTAAGATACGCTATTATTTGGAAGGAATACACAAATTGGAAAAATTGAAGTTAAAAGGGGAATACGTTAAGAACTAGTAAGCTTTTTTCGAAAAAAAATATCTTTTAATTCAAAAAGTCACTAAATTATCAAACCGCCCTGTTATATCTCCAAATATTTGCATATTTTCCAAAGTATTTTTATCAGTTTCTTATTTTGTGCGAATGTTTCTTTGCGTAAAACTGGGAATTTAATGATTGAATCTGTTCAATTCCAAATTTAATTTAATATACACATTTGAACAATTTATTTTCCTTCTAAACAATTTGAATTATTCTTTAATTAAAACATTTTTAAATTTTATGTAAAATGCACAATAATTCAACTAAATTAACACAAAATATCGAAACCAAAAAACAATAAATATTTAGAATTGTTTTGTGTAAATATGTTTGCAGCTCTCTGACTGACGGCTTTTCGCAATTTCTTTCATATAAAAAATAGCGACTTTGCTTTCAAAAGTAAGATTGTGAAGCCACTTCAAAGCTAAAGTGTAGCTTACAGTAAAATTTAAAAAAATGTATGGCTAGATTTTGGTGATGAAAGTTTTTTAAATTTGTTAAGATTTTTTTACAAAGTTTAAAAAATGGGGTTTTATCAAATTTGTCAATATGTGGTTATGTTATAACTACACCTTTTCCAACAGTATTTCAGAAAAACGCAAATGTATTTCAGAAAAGCACAAATGTATTTCAGAAAAACGCAAATGTATTTCAGAAAAACACAAATGTATTAATTTCTTCTCTTCTGAATTACCTTTGGCCTCTTCTGAAATACATTTTTTTTTTCTGAAATACATTTGCGTTTTTCTGAAATACATTTGTGTTTTTCTCAAATACATTTATGTTTTTCTGAAATACATTTGCGTTTTTCTGAAATACAATTGATCTTTTCTGAAATACATTTGTTCTTTTCTGAAATACATTCGCCGTTTTCTGAAATACATTTGTGTTTTTCTGAAATACTGTTGGAAAAGGTGTAGTGCTTTGAGTTTTGAAATAAATCTTCGCTGACGAGCTTATAAAGCATCCACAAAGCGACATTGTAATTACATCGTGGCATTTGGCTTTTGCAAATATTCTGTCTGCTTTAATTATTGAAAAGGCTATGCCAATTGCTTAATACCTTTCATGATTGGAAGAATTGTATGGAATCTGTGTGTTATGTTTCTTTGATCTTTCTGATGTTCACCGCTACTTTATTGCAAACAATAACTGACATCTGTTCAAAATGTCAAGCCTTTAACTAATTAAATGGAGGAGTTATGGTGTAAAGTTCAATATCAGAACAATCGGTTGTATAGAAGCTACATGTTATATATCTCCGATATTAATGATTTTCACTGATAAAATAGTTCTAATAATAACTAATAGTTCAAGTTTTAAGCTCTTTAAGTGGAGAAGTTATTTAATAAAATATAATATCTGAACAATCGGCTCCCATACTCGTATATGGACAAACGGACAGACAGACGGACATGGCTAAATCGATTCAGCTCATCATCGTGATCATTTCGGTATGCTCTTATCGTTCTGGAACTTAGAAACATCGGACCAAACTTAAAAAAACCAAACCAAAATTTTTAACATTTGCACTTTATGCAATTTATGAATCTTTTATTAGATTTTCTCATTTCCTTTTGCTCTTCAAAATGGGAACCTCTTCGGGGGGGATGAAGGCCAATTGAACAAAATATACTTGTATATCTTTTTATAATTAGGTACCTTAAAATAGTAAAAAATGTGCGTCGATTTTGAACTTTTGATGCCAAATGAATGTTAGTAAATTAACGTACATACATACATTTTTTTAAAGTATTTGTAAAAGTGCATGTGCTGACACTTTAATTCGTTTAATAAATTAACTAAGAGTTTGTTCGTTTTCCTTATGAATTTTAGGGACGTTTTTACATTTAATGTGAAAGTTTCATAGCGAAATCGATTAGTAAAGTTTCTCGGTGATCTTAACTTTGCCGAATTTGCCGTGGAGGGCGTGGCGTGCGAAGGCAAGAATGTTACTATGATGCGCATCACCAGGATAGAGTTTGTGCACCACAGCGGCATGGGTGTGATGGTGGTGGTGAGCAGGCACATGATGCACCAAAGCGGCATGCTGATGATGATGATGATGATGATCGACAAGGTGTGCATGATGGTCCAAGTGCTCGTGGTGGTGCAGGAGGGGGCCATGATATGACTCGGCATGATGCAGATCGTGAGCGTGCAAATGCTCATCATGATGGTTGTCCTGGTGAATGACGTGATGATCAATCACTGGTCTGACGTAGTGCAGGAAATGGTGAGGCTCATGATGCACAACCTTGGTCACGTGATGCACCGGCTCCACATGGTGAATGGACTCGTGGTGGACAATTTTTGCAGCTGCTGCGCTATGATGGACATCATGATGAACATCGTGATGAAGATCATGATGAATGCCATGATGTACATCATGCACTACAGGATGCACATCGACATGAGCGCTATGCTCATCATGATGATAGACCGGATGCGAGTCGATGTGTTGCGTATCGCCGCTGGCATCGATCACAATGGCGGATGAGTGGCCGAGATGGATGCCGCTGCCGTGAGGAATGTCCACATGATGGGCGCCTTCGACAATGTGCGCGTCATGGCCATGGTGGGGCAATAGGCCAGCGTTGGCTGTGGCGAGAGCTAGCGCTAGAATGCAGATCACAGGCTGTTAATGGAAAGGAAGGGGGGGATAGAGTATGAGTAACTTGGTAAAACTGCTGCCCCGTGGAATTCGCTGAGAATGACACTTTATATATATTTTTATTCCTGCAGTAAGCACGATTTTTCAAAATAAAATACACACCTTCATTACTAAGATTTCACGCTTAAATTGAAACAAAATTTTTAAGAAACGAACGCGAACTCCGACTTTGCTGACTTTGCTGTATGAACTCAACTGATGTCCAGTTCGTCGCTCCCACGCACTTTTATAGACACTTTGCATTAGCGCTTTACAAATTCAGTGTTATGCTCGCGCGCGCTTTGTTGTTGTTTCGAAATCAATTCAATTGTTTTGCGAAATATAATGGGTTTCATAGCTTTCTTACTACTTCGACGCTGCACAATTTACAGTTTACAAAGCTCAAAGCTTAGAGCCCTGTTGCCAAAAAGAGCTCAAACCTTTTGCTATCCATTTGCATTTTAGTCTAAAAAGGGCGCCGTAGCCGACTCTCAGCGATGGCACCATGCGCGACACGCACGAAAGAAGTCAATGCCTGGAGCTTGAGGCGCCGTGTCTTGCGCGGTCCGTACGCGCACAACGAAAGTGACATTAAAGTAATGAAACGTTGCGCATGCGCAGCATTTTAATTGCGCACAAATACAAAATTATCAAAGAATTCTACGCAACGTGGTTGGAGTGGCGCGTACGCCGTTACATTGTTGTTGTACGCGCCAAAGTTGCCAAATAAAATGTCACGCCGTTGAAATGCAGTCGAGCAGGTTGTGGAGGAGCTCCATTCGCCTAACTGGCCGTTAATTACATAATACGGTAGTAAAATTTGTTGGCGCATCAGCGGCCTTCGTAGCGTAATTACCTAATTTTGTTCATAACAATAAAATCGGTCAATTCAATAGAAATACCGTTACGCATTCGGAAGTGACATAAATACAAATTGCATTGCGCGCACACGCCCAAAAGCCTCTCACAGCGCGTTGCTTAGTCGCTGTTGCTTCAGCAAACTGCTGTTGACTTGCAAACTAACAGCAGGCTTGCCGCTGCATTCGCTGTTTAGCCAAAAATTCCAAAGCTACAATCCGCTGGTTAATAAAAAAAATTAAGCGCGCCACCACCACCGCCCGCCCACTCGAATCAATAAAATTGCTGTCAAAATAATCAAATTGTTGCCGCTCTTTTGCTTTTGTTTTCAAATTCGGCTTGGCGCTTCTAATCGTCTGTTGTGCAAATTTTTGTTCGCCACATAGTGAAAGCTTTTATTACTTTGCAATCACATCGTAGTCTCGAATATCGAGCCAAGCGACAGACATGTTTATAAATCACGCATAATCGCACACACATTTGCTTCATACGTACATATGTATGTACAGCGTGTTTGCAGAGCTTAGGCGCATATTTTTGGCCCCCTTTTGCGCATTTGTTTCTACATAAATATAAACATACATATGTGTGTATGAATGTTTGTATGTATTCGTATCGTTATCGCTGACCGACTTAAAATTTATTACAAAGCAAAGCTATCAAATGCTAAATCTAAATATTCATCACTGCTCGCCCGCGTACGTGTTTTGGCGTAGACTCCCTTTATTAACAAACAAACATACGTGAAAACATGGTTAAAAAACCCTGCAAGCCAGCTACCAGCTAGAAATCTGGTTAACGGGTGGGTTTCGTTCACTTGTAGATAGTTAATGAAAGTAGCTAACTTTGTTCTAGCTGTGTGAAAATGTTAACAACATTTTCATATATGGTACGTGTGAAGCGGCGTCTCCTTTGCACTTATAGAATTGTTTGATTTTACTGAACTACGGATGGACTACTCTTATTTCCCCTTTATGCGGCTAATATTATGGTAAACATGTAGCTAATGTTACCACCTGGACAAGTTAGGTTAGGTTAGGTTAGGTGATAGCCCCAAGAATGGGGCTCACTTAGACTAGATTTAAAGTCCATTGTGGTACCACTGGTATAATTATACCCTATTTTATTTTAACCTGAACAGAGACGATGCCCACCGTAAGATGCTATATATATTAAAAGAAGCGCCGGGAGCTCGCAATGAAGGTGCGCAACCTACTTATGTTTACCCCACAGAGCCTCTTTGGAGCATCGAAGAAGTACGATCCCAGGTGCTTACATCTGAGCCTTGGGAAGGCAGGGCAGCTGAGAAGGTAGTGTTGAGAAGATTCCACCTCATCATCCTCCATGCAACGATATCCTCTGTTGTACCCTGTCGGGCCAGCTCATCAGCGCGGCGGTATCCGGCTATGTCACTGTGTCCTGGGACCCAGATTAGCCGGATGTGGAAATCCTCTGACGCGGCCGAAAGGGAGGTCAAGCATTCGCCGACCAATTTTGACCTCACCGTCAGCGATCCCAGGGCTCTAATAGCGGCCTGGCTGTCAGAGTAGATGTTCACCGCCTTCTGTGGTATGGTTCTACCACCCAGGCGGTCCACCGCTTCTTTGATTGCAGCTACTTCTGCTTGAAAAACACTGCAAAAATTTGGTAACCTGAACTTACTACTGAGCGATAGTTCCTCGCAGAAAACACCCCCTCCAACTCTACCCTCCAGTTTCGATCCATCCGAGAACAGGTTCACTGCGCCTTTACACCAGAGGTCATCTCCCCTCCACTCCTCCCTTGATGGGATGTGTGTGGTGAAGGACCCTCTAGGGGCAATCTTCGGCGCGCACAGGTCTACCTCCTCCGGGATGAACTCGAATTGTCTTAGGACCGCTGAGTGCCCATTCACCTGGACAAGTTAATAACCCCAAATTTTGTTTAATAAACTGTACAATAAGAATTTTTTTTCGTTAGTTTATTTTTTGAAAAAATATTTAAAAAAACACTTAAATATGACCATAAAAAAATATTATAAATATTATAAAAAATATCAATTTACGCAATTACAGATATAATACATTTGTTGAAATTAATTTCTTAAATTATTAACTCAATAAAAACATTTTAAACAAACAAGAATCGCTGCACCACAAAAGATAAAGGCAGCGCAGCAAACATCTGTAAAGGGAAAATACATAAATAATTAATACTTATAGTGAAACCAATCCCGGCTGGGAAGATATAATCGAGAATTTGGAGGAAAGTTTTTCAACAGCGGCCCTTGGATGCTTGGGGCACAGCGAAGTCAAAACAAAATATATGTACATCAATACACATCAAAATAAAAAATGTTTAAATTTGTGATAAACTTATTTGTGTTTGCATATACATATTATTCATTTTATTTATTTTAATTATTTTATTCATTTTTTGACATTGTTTATTTTAATTTTTGACAATTTTATTGGAATTTGTCAAACACCCCCAAAATCTCGACTTAACCTTAAAAACCGATTTTTCGTGCTTTTGCGCACTTCTTAGCCCATATCTTAGCTAATTAACAACCGATTTTCATTCTAAGAACGCTGAAAATCGGTTGTTAAAATATTGAACTTAAATGTATAAATTTTATAAAATGGGGCTTTATAAATTTCTTAGAGAATGAGCGGAATTTCAATTTAAAAAAACATTAAAATAATTAGAAGAAAAAAAAATTGCTAAATAATGTCAATATGTAGTTGTGCTTCAATTTGTGAACAGAGGGTACAATTAAAAACTGATCAGCACATTTTCATAAACAGTATAAAACTACATACAAAATTTCTATGTTCAAGCTTAGTATACAGCTTTCAAGAAAATCGAAAATTTCCTACAAAAAGACATTCAGGAAATGAAAAAGAAGCTTTCTTCATTAAAGATTTCTAAAATCACTTTAAAGCTCTCAAGAAAAAAATGCTTTCAAGAAAATTTTAAGCAACACCTAAATACCCAAACAACAGAAATAATGAAAATTAAGTTAAAGAATCAATTGTATGTAGTTAAATAGGAAAATAATAAAGTTTAAAGAAAAAATTGTAAATGGCAATATTTGGAACGATTATAATTTTATGATGGAGTAACAATTAAAACCCACTTTCTTTTAGTGAGCTCATCCTTATTTTTTTTATTTTTTTGTTTTTTAAATACGATGAATGATATAGCCATTGCAATTAATAAAAGGCCGGATGCCACCTGTCATCATAATAACGAGTTAATAGTTTGATTCTATTAATGAAATGTGCCAAATGTAAATAAAGGTACCATTTGTTTTTCAGGGAATTAAGTTTTTAATGTTCCACTATTCTTAAAAAAGAAAAACATATCAGTTTTCACTAATTTATTTTAAAAGAAATTTACTAAATTTTTTATTCACTTGGGTTTTATTTGTCGCTTCAACATACTCGTTTAAAATTAATCAATTGGCGATGACTATGTTGCAAAAAATTTTTTTTCATTTCATTTTAGGAAATCACTTCTAAAGCAATAATTACGCATAACAACTAGTTGCACGGCTTTGCTTTACATACTCGTATAAAACGAAAGTCCCATTCTTGTGAGTCCTTCATCTGGAGCATAAAATACAAGTAAGCGAGCTGTCCAAAGTGTAGATAAATATATAAATCGGTCAAGGTGTGCATTTTCTAATAATAATTCATTCCCGAAATACGCAGACGACACTTACATGACAACCACCATCGCATACAACAACAACAAAAAAAAAACACTGCCACAGCGCACACCCTCACTTCTTTGCCTCCTCCATCGAGATGTGGGCATTCAAAAGCGTATTCTACGTCCGCATTTTGTGGCATTCGATGCAGCTGGCATTCGCCCAATCATTTTATGTACTCGACTACACCGGTGCACATTCGTTTGTTCGTTCGTTCGTTCGTTTATCCAATTAACGGTGCATTGTGGCAAGTGCGGTAATTAGACAAAACATAACTTATGCTAATATTGCAAATTGTTAGAGAGCAAAAAAAAATATAATAAAAATTACATGAAATAAAATAGAAAGAAATGTGTACAAAGGTCTAAGCGAAATTAAAGTGCAAGCATCGAAAAGTTAGAAGGAAATGTGTGTGAGCGAGATATTTCGCATTTGTTGTTTTTGCAAATAGTCGAATTAGGTGTGTAGTGCGGATGAAAGGCAGCCAATGAAGCAAATAGTGAAGCGCAAACATTTGCATAATTTTTCTTTTTTACATTAAATGATGATATAAGCTACACACACACACACACACACACACGTGCGCACATCTACAAATGCAAATTTATATAAATATAGGCAAAATGAATGTGGTGAAATGGTTAGCAGCTAATTTAATGACGCCGCCAACAACGCCACCACCGCCACCACCGCCGACGCTTGCAACAAATCAACAAAAAAAAGCCAAGCGCTGCTACAACAACACACATGGCAAGTGCTGCACAAAAGAGCTGCCGTCGAGCGCTATAACTCAACGGCTGACGTTGTGATTTGTGATAAATTTAAAATTTTCGCCACAAATCATAAACAATGTTTGCAAGTGTTGCCGCAGCTTTTATTATTCTTTTGTCTATTTTTAGTTAGTTAGCGATTTGAGCAATTTTTGAATTTTGTGAATTTTGTGAATTTGAAAAAAAGCGCTGCAGTTTGTTTAAATGAACTATGCGCCATTTGCTGTATTGTTTTATAATTTTGACGTAGCTATTTTCGCGTTGAGATATTATTTCGTCAGAGAAATAAATTTTGGTAGAATTGTTTTTTATTTTTTTTTCTTTGTTTTGAGGTCAATAAAGAGTAAAAGTGCATTTAAAAGCGGCAGTGCGCTAATCACCGCCAAAAACAGACGAAGACTTTGTTTATGAAAAAAGCATGAAAGAACAAAGAAATTTTGAAATTTGAACTTTTCTACTCAGTGTGAATGTGTGTCAAAACTAAGAATAAAAATAATAATCTAACTCAATTGTTTCGTATTTCAATTATTTCCTGCAAGAAATGCGGCTTATGAACAGACGAATATTTCTTTTGAATATCTTATTTGCTTAAATTTGGATCGGATTTGTTTTAAGTCAGTTTAAAAAATATCAAAATTCTAAAAATAATGCATATTCAATCTGGAGGACTTCAAGTTTATTTTAGCGTTTTTTATATAAGTTAACACGTACCAGTCGCATTAGCTGCGACGTTTCCACGGCCGCCCGTTACACGCGCTGCAGTGTCAGCATATTTGAATTTCACCATATACTGCAACGGGAGACATTTCCGCTTGCATACGGTAATGCACCCGTGGGAAGTCAAGGCCATGGCCGGTCTCAGACAACAGGTTGTAAACTGGTTATACAACCATTGCGCCGCTGCCGGAGAACGAAGGTGTGGAGTAGGCGACTGCCACATCGATCAGGCAGTCGAGTTCGGGACGGGTTGCAGTTTAGTTGTAGTGTTCTAATTCTAATTAGAGTTAAGAAGTTGTGTAAATAAAGTTAAGTGAACTAGAAGTAACTTGTGTTTCCTTTAGGGCAGCTGGCCCTTCTATTTTTTTAATACAAAGGACTCTTAGTCCTTTAACTTATATACTCTACAAATTTTAAAAATGCAACTTGGTACATACATAGATTGCTCCTCGACTAGGGTAGTTTGGTATTGAAAATGGTTGTGGTCCGGGAATAACCACGCCCACCTCTCATATAACGGAAGTTTTTCAAAATGCATAAACTTCCTTTTTTCCGTCATTTCATATTTGAAGCGATTTTTAACAAAGAAATTCGATTTTTATGAAATTTTGAAAAAAAGGCGTGGCCACGCCCACTTTTGATAAAATGTCTGTATCTGAATATCATTGCGATGTATCGTCACTAAATTTTGTACACATATTGTATATGACATCAAATCCGTAAACTGATGTATTTCGGTAACTTCTGCACCCAAAGTAACAAAATTGATCCATAGAGTAAACTTATGGCAAGATGCATTTAGCAAAATTTTATAAAATTTGACAAAAGCGTTATGTCAGTGACTTTAATACTAATTTTGGTTCAAATTCGGTATTTATACAAATTTGCAAATGGACGTGGCCGCGCCCATACAAAAATACAGCACGAGGGTATTTAATATTCGGCTAAGTTCAAATTCAGCTTTTCTTACATGTTTTAATTTAAATATAGTTCCTTTAAAATATTGTTAATATTCAATTTTCAAGCTTTATTCAGATTTTTTTAAAATAATTTCGGGTATACTATTTTGTGAGCGAATGAAATTTCAGTGCACAAGAAAGTGCAAGCTTCAAGTGGCTTCAGATTAACCTTGGGTTTTGCCAATTTTTTTTTATTGACGGTGTTGCGCTGTGTTTATTTGCAAAAAAGGAAATTTCGAGCAGGTGGTTTTTCGAAAGAAAATGTAAAAGAGCGCTAGTAAGAAATATTTCAAAACTCAACCGAACTTTTTAGCCATTTGAATATTGTTTACACTCTTTTGCCAAAATTAGATGGACTATAAAAGTACATAAACAAAAAAAAAAATTAGAATTTGCGAAAATTTCGTTATTTTATTATACATTTTATATAAAAGAGCAAGAGATGTTTGTTGTATCTGAATTCAATTAAGATATATTAAAGCTGACTCGAATATGAATTTCTTTTTCAAAAATTTAAATTAATAAAGAAATAACTAACAAAGCATATCGTTTAAAAATTTTTGATTTCCAAACTATGCCAGTGTAAAAAAAAAGCTTAAAATTTCACACGAATATTACTTAAAAAACATAGAAGATGCTTGTATCATAGTTTTCATACAAATTATTCAGTCTTTCTTTCCAGATTAAAAAAAAAAAAAAAAAAAATTAAAAAAATTTTAGATTTCCAAACTATGGCATTTTATTATTTTTAACATAGACAAAATCAATTTTTAAAATTTTTTCTCTGGTAATTTAAGCGATACCCGAAAAATTATTAAGATATTGAACTGAGTCAATAGTTTTGCCTCTGCTGTCTTGCAATATTTTCAGTGCAATTTTTTGTTCTAATGAGTTTCTAAGTTTTATGCCAGCTCTCGAAAAAAGTCATTCTTAACTTTAGACAAGAGCTCAACAGTATCGATAACACAAAACGACCTCAACTAAACTATGACGTTATTGTGAGAATATCTATTAAACACAAAATCATTTCTAGTTGTAGTATAAATATCATTTTGATTTTTGATTTTGTAACAATCATCATTGACAGATATGATGAGAATCGCCGTCGCAATCGATGATATATTCATTATCGATATTTGTATCCATTTTTATTGCTAATTATAATCACTTTGATTAATTTATAAAAAGTTCAGCAAATTAACTTCAAACGCAAGCAGCTAAATAATGAAAATATCATTTGTCGCCAGCGGTTTGTCATGCGCCACACAGCTGTCAGTCAGGCTGTCCTATTTGGATTACAACACTCTCCGTCGGTCAATCAATTACGCAGCACTCCAGCGATATTCACACATTGTCGCCGCTTAGTATTTATCATTTATTACTCGTATCATTTAGCAAATTAAATTTTAAATCAGCAGAGCAAATAAACACCTCAATAAAATTTGTGCACCGCTGACAAATTGCCAACTGCTGCACGCACGCACATTTTCGCATACACTTACTCACGCACGTACGCACACGCACGCACACATTCGCACGCAGTTACAGGTGATTGCAGCCAAAATAAAGTATATATCTCCCGCAGTTGGATATGTATGTAATGCTTATGAGCGAGGGGTTTCCCTGCTTAACGGAACGTGGGCTAACGACACGCATCAACGAATTCGCCAGCCGCTCAAGCCGTCCGTTCTTCTCCTCGCATGCATGCAAAGCGAGCAAATAAAATTACGAGTACGCGCCTGAAATCGTCGATTGTCATCGGCAGTTTGCTTTAAAAATCGACAGACAACCACCCACCCTCCCTTCCAGCACCATCGTTTTCGTGCTCATTAAAAAGCTGGTCACTGGGCCGTTGCTGCACTTCGGTAGGCGCTCACGCTCGCCTAAACGGTGTTGTCATACGTAATCGACTCATTAACCGAGTCGCAGTTTAATTGTCCAAATTATTCGAATTATGTAATTAGCTGTCGTCGTCGTCGTCGTCGTCGTTGGCCGGTTGCCGTTTGTGGTTCGTGCGACCATTCTGCGTGCCGCCACTGAGCGGATATGAAGTCTTTGTAAGACTATTTGGACATACTAAAGCGAAATGATCGAATGTGTGTGTTTAAGTTTAAAATATATTTGTGAAGTAAATTAAAGGCTAAATTTTAAATTATTTCTAAGCAAATTCAGTCAGAAATATTTGGGTACCTTTGATAAATGCTTATTTTTATGCTTAAACTTTAGTATAATCCTTAATTGGAGGAAAACTTATTTCTGAAACCTTATTTTTCAGCTTTTAATGATCTTTAAGGAGATTTAAAAAATTCTTTACAACTTCAAAACTCAACGTAAAACTATTTTCAGAGTTTTATGTTCAAGATAAAAATGGGCGCTGCTTATATGCGATCATGCTTTGAAAAAAAAAACCTTTGGTTTCTCTCAAAATTTTTTTTAAAATAGCCGTTTTTGAGATACATGACATAAAGCAGCTCAGAGTTATGACCTAATTTTCCATAATTACTATGAAAAGGGTGGTAAAAATAGTTAAAACTTCAATACGTTCACCCCTAGGATTATTATATAATTTTTTGAGGTCAAAAAATATTTAGAATGCGTCAGCAGACCACTATAATTATTTATTCTGTCATTTTTAATATTAACTTTATTTTAGTGGCTACTCAAAAACCCAAAAAACAAAACACAGAATTTAATTTTAAAACAAGGTTTGCTAAACAAGTTGAAGTTTCGTAAAGAAAATCATAATTGTTCGATTTAAAAATATAAGCTTTTAAGAATGCTTTAACATTTCTCTATAAAAAATTCTTTGGAAGAATTGAAAGCTTTGAGTAGCCTCTATATATATGGTAAATTTGTTTTCCATATAGAACAATCCTGCGGAGTGGCGGCATGGCATTCATGTTTGCATACATAAAGATAGTGTAAAGGCGGCTTAATGCATGAAAAGACTATCGACAAAGAGTGGACTAGCGGTTCTCGAATGTCGCAACCTTTGTTTCACTCGAAAGTGCTTGTAACCCAAAAACATAAACGTTTTTTGTCAAACTTTGTTATGTTGATGACTGAAAAAATTAAAAATATATAATATTTTTCATAAAAGTACGACTATCGAAAAAAAAACATTTTTTTGGACAGTTACATATTTTTATAAACTTCAAAAATCTTTCGACGCATTTAATTCAAGCAATTGCCAACCAATAAATGCCCATCAGACTTTTCTTCACTAACTATGGTTTCTAGAAAACGCACAAATGTTCGCCCCATTTTCATGAATAGTGGTGTAAACTTCATCAATTCACCGACAAATTTACAGACGATCCTCACGTTACGCCGTCCTATTCCTATCTGGTGTAATTATCGATAGTTTGTAGACTTCAACATAGTAAACGATAAGTAATATTTTTAGCAGCGTTTTATATTCATCGACGTAATTATTTCCATTTCTTATAGTATCGATTTTTGGTGTTAAATATAATTAATTATTATTGGCTTTTATATTGATATCGATATCACATAGGGCGTGGTTGTCGATTGTTCTAATTAGAAGCAAGATTGTCGATAATGTTATCGTTCAAACAACAAACGTCTGTTTATCACTACCAATGTATGTATATATTTAGCTTATCGATATTCATGTAATAAATTTGTTGAAATCTTTATCACATTTCACGTACAATGCCACTACTGCCTTTGTAGGCGTAATGACAGAGCAAAGTTTCATCGACTAACGATATTATTAAATCCTTCTAAAAATCGGTTAAAAATTCCTATCTCATAATTATTTCTTCTTAATTTTTTTCAAAGAAAAACTCAAACATTATTATAACAAATGTGAAATGAAAACTTAATAGATCTTTCACTGGTTGGGTCAATTTGCGTGGCGATTTGACAAATTCGCCGCATTACTCAGCGAATCGGTTCAGGCCACTTTGTCAAACGCGCAATTCCGCATGCCACCAAATGCAAGCAACAATCATATAACAGCGAGCAAATAACAATGCAACCAACGAAAACAAGCCAATAAACCAATAGCATTCATTGGCAATAACAACGCGGCAGGAAATGCAATCGAATTGTGCACTAACAAAGCAGCTCGCAGACGTTCGATTAATTTAGCGGCGGTCAAATTGTGGTGGCGCATTACAACATCAAAGTCGCCGAGCAGACGAGCCGCCATTGATACAGTGGCGAATAGTCGTTGCTTGCCACAATTACGCGGCTCAGCGTTGAATGGTCGGGCGCAGCGCGACGCATCATTTTCCAATTGAAATTGCAATTTGTTTAAACTATTTGCCACGCATTTCACAAATCGAACGCGGCAGCAACTGTTGATGTTGCCGCCTACCGTCTGTCCCAGTTGCTGCCACTGACATTGTTGTGTGCCTGCAATGTTGTCGTTGGTGGCAATGCCAATGATGATGATGTTAGTGTTGCACAATCGGCGCACCTAATGATGACGAGCTGTGCTTCTGGTGAATGAGCTGATGGTGATGGCGGTGGCGGTGGCGGTGCAGGTGGCAATGCGGATAACAAATAAGCGACATCGATGCGCAGGCATTAGTGCGCTTGTGCAAGCAAGCTGCGCAATGAATGGATGGGTAGTGATTGCAAATCGATTGACGCTCTTCCATCAAAGTGTGCGTGCTTCCATGCTGGCCGGTTGTGGCGGTAACGGCGGTAACGGCGGTAACGGCGGTCGTAGTAATAGCTCTGAGTGAAGTGGCATCTACGGCATTGGCATTGGCCTCTGCGGCATTGACAGCAGCAGTTGGCAATTGCCATTGCGCCCCTCGCGCGAACAGACGCCTCATTGCCACTGTGCGCTGCATCCTTTTGTCCAAGCGTTGGTACAATTCGACATTTATCTGACTCACAGCAATAGCGATGAGCGCCGCCACCGTCGCCGTCTTCAGCATATGCAATCAATTTAATAGCGATGGTGGATGGTCGATTGTGGCCAACGGCATTGAACGCATCGAATGACGAATGCTGATGACGGTAATGAGACGCGCATGCGCGCACAAATATTTCCACAACGCCGCAATGTCATGCAGCCAGCTGACGAGTTGACGAGCTGCTACCGCTCAAAGCGATTCACCGCTACGTGGTATTGACATCAATTGCTTTGTGTTGGATGAATGGTTGAATGGTTGAAATTAGCACCTGAGCAGATTAAATTCTTGTAAATCATTATTAATGCCAGCGCTGCTGGTTTTATTATTAGCACAGCTCAACTCCACACCTTCGCCTTCGCTTTGCCTTCGCCTTCGCCTTCAGCACATTGTTGCAATTATTGCTTTTGCCGTTTTTTTTTTTTCTTTTCAGCCGCCGCTCTGATTGCTTTACGTTATTGTTCTCCTTTCGCAGATTATCCATCCACTCATCCATTGGCAGTTAATCTCGCATTGAGCCGTGTCGGCGACGTGCCTTTGCCACCGTTAATAGAGCAATATCGCCGCATAACTCAATAACTTTGATAGCTTTGCAGCTGCACGCAGGCGGATGGAGGCGCACAGCCAACAACAAGTGCAAACAAGCGCAACGTTCGGTCTGCTCGTCCTAGAATTGGATCAACCGTGGGTAATCAGCGGCAATTGATCATCCGTTCGCCGTGGGCCACTGCTGGGCTGAATGTTAACACACACCTTTGTGTTGTTTTGTGTGTGTAATGCGTTATATTGTTGTTTGTGTGCTTGCATGTTCAGCTTTGGAGGCAATCTGTGGCGCATTAACGCTCTCATCAATATGATTGCATGCCACAGATGTGAAGATGCGTTGCAGTGGCACTCATTGTTGCTTGTAATAATATTATTTGTAGCTTACTTACTTTATTGTTAATGGATTGCTTTGCAAAATTAAGCTGTAACTGCTTACCTCAATTAGATATCATTTGATGCCGCCAGACTTTAAAGGATTGTAGTTCGAATTGATTGAATGTAAAATGTAGAGCGTTTTTTCAACAAAAAAAAACAATGGGAGCACTAAATCCATATAATTTAGAAAGTAGGTTGCTCCTAATTTTTATAAATAATCTCTATGAATTTCTAGAACACAGCGGCATTGATCCTGAAAGGAGTTCGGTGATGAGTAGGCTAGGATAGGCTCATTGTCCTTATGGCACCACTATAGTTTTGGATATATATTTTTTTTGATATCCGAATGTCAGGAATTACATTAATCATCTGCTAAGAATTAAACTTAGCTAGTTTACTGGTTATCTGATTGTGCCTAGCAATCTGTACTTCGAAATTCATCACATTAGCTTATCTCTCCTAATATGGAATGTATTAAGTCAAAGTTTTTTTTCTAATAGCGGTCACTCCTCGGCAATGCCATACTTCCGAGGGTATTTCTGTTCTGAAAAAGCTTCTCACAAAATACATCTGCTGTTCGGAGTCGGCACAAAACTGTAGGTCCCTCCATTTGTGATATAATATAAAGACGCACACCACAAATGGTAGGAGAAGCTCGGCCAAGTACTGAGCTATATAGCGTAAGCGACATATTAATATTTTTATATCCATCAAATCATTAAAAGTTCTTATTAGAGAGCTTGTTAGTGTTGTGGGCCGATGGATATAAACTAATTAAGATCTGCCGACTAACTTCAACCAATTTCGTCATTATAATTCATATTTTATGTCTGCGTCCCTGTGGATAAAGCAATTTTGCTGAGAAATTTTTTTTTAAATAACTTAAATGAGACGACATTCTCTAAGAGCGGTTGGTGAGGTTTGAACTGGAAGATTGTTTTAAGAGCGTTGGTACCACTTCAGCCAATCCCTAGTAAACTTGTTCATAGAAAATTTAGAATTACACGTATCGGATGGAATCATCCTTCAACAGTATCGAATCCGATGACAATTTCAACCTTAAATTACTTTGAAGCGTTACTTCTTGATATACATAATTGGCGATTGAATAACATAGTTCTATCTCAACATAGAATACTAACGATTTTTAGGCTCTCATTATTCTCGTTCAGCTGCTAGCGCTTTATGACAACCGGACGGGGAAGCGAAAATTTGTAAGAAGATTTTCGTGCGAAAGTTTCTGTAAAGCTTTTTTGAGCTTTTCTCTTTTCTTTATAATTTAGTCTCACAGTCGGCAGGTCTCGGTCGTTAAGCAGTAGCGTGAATCGCATGAAAGGTCGCACTCAAGATTGCATTACTTTTGTAATTTGTGCTTGAAATTATTTTTTCCCAAGCTTAACATTGTTGGTTTACTGAGCATTTTAATACTATTTTCCACGCATTCTTTTCTACAGTTTTCGTTTTTTGCAAATCCGCGCTTATTTGCTGCTATTATCTACTAGGATGCGGTGCCGTCAATTCGCTATCTGCCCGCCAGACAGCCAGCCAACCAATTGCGCTGCAACTCAACAGCCAATCACACGCCAAGTGAACGCTTTTGTTCATCCAAAGGCGCATAAGTCACACCACATTATACGGTGGCGGCGGCGGCGACGGCGGTAATATTTTTAGTTTTTTGCCTTGATTACTTGAGGCTTGATGCTTGATGGCGGCGACGCTGGTTGGCGGTGGTGGCGGCAGTGGCACTTTGCATACGCCATCGACGGCCAGACAGTGGCGCGCAGGTGTTACTACATTAAGGTTCGACACCTTTGGTGTCATGGACAGATTTCGCGCGGCACAGTGGCCACTTGCTGCCAACCACTCGCCTCACATGTATGTAGAACACAAACTCGAACTCAATTTTCGACTACAGCTGACGCATGTGCAGACACACACGTTGCAACAGCTGAGGCGCAAAAAGCGGGCGCGCTGTCATTTGCTTCGAGGATGTGTGTTGGCCACTGAGTTTGTGTAGTTTATGGTTTGATGACTTGGCTGCAACATGGCGATGCATAAACTGGAGTGTATACTACATAAATAGAAACATAAGACAATGATGAATGCAAAACTACGCACTGCGCATGCGTGACTTTATTGCGCTGCCTCACAATGGTACCGGCTGGAATTATATACAATACGAATCTATGTGTTGGCCTTTGTTCGGCCAGCTAATGAAAGGCCATAAAATTCTTATTATAAACGAAAAGCAAAAATTCGTTGCCGCTGACTTGTAAATTGCTCCACATGCGCTACTGCGAACTTCGAAACTAAATCAACCAATCGGCTCAGGTGGCGAACTGTTGGAATTATGAGCCGTGTTGAACTTTTGCAGCGCAATTTTGCACGCTGCAACACGTGTAGTATGCGCCACAGCAGGCGAGTGGGTTGCTTGCAACAATGTTGCAACCAGCAGCATTAGTTAATAGAATCAGTTGTGTTGCAAGCTCATTGAAAAGGAAACATACAGCCGCTTACACACTTAAATAGCAGAAGCGCAGCGGCAAAAGCAATAATCATAAAAATGACAACAACAAAAAAAAAATAATAAAAAAATGAGCGCAGCGCCAACAACAGCAGACGTGACTATGCGTCGCCGATGTCGAGTTCAACTCAAAAGTTAATCGGAAATTCAAAAGCGCACTCTTTTTTCTGCTCTGAAATACTCGTATGCAACAGCGTTGTTGTTGTATGGTTTCCATCAAAATGTAACTGTTGCTGATTACCAGCGGTAGACTTCTGCTGCTGCTGGTGTCGCCACCACAGTGGCAGTGTTGTTATAGTTGGCCGCCGATTGTGCAACACTCGGTGCGCTGCTGTTTGACTGCAAGTGGCGAATTATTGCGGAACGGAAGCACACAGCCGGTCGCCACCAGCAAAACAGTCAGCAACCGGGCGGCAATTGTTGTTCGTGTGCAGTTGGTGTGCAGTTGGTGTGCTATCGCTGGCAATCGACAATGTAGAGCTCGCACATTAACGTTTTAAATTGGATTAATATGCAATGTGAGCCACAGTTTAGTATATCACCTGCATCTGCGACGCTTCGGCCACTGGCCATTGTTGGTTAATCTCAAAAGCACACACAAATGTGGCACTTGGAGAATGCCCGGCGTCCAAGTGCGCATGTGTGCATGTGTGAAAGTAACGCTGATTATATGCAGCTCGTTGGCTAATAGCGTAACTGGAAGTTAAAGTGAGATTGAGATGTGGCAGATATTGCACGTGCAGGCCGAATGGTTATTTAAATTGGGGATAGGAAAAATGCCTGCATATGTGCAACAGTTGACGTTGCTAATACAAAGTTGGAAATCATATTTCCTCTAGTTGCTATCTTTAAACATCAATGAGGTATTGAATGTCTTAGCTTGCAAGTATTTAGTAAAATAAAAAACCGCCTAGGAAGAATCATTCATTATAGATTTGATTAAATTCTAAATGCAGTCTAGTTTTATATAGCTTCGTATATGGAAAATGATTTCGAAACTATGTATGTATAGCTACCAACAAGTTTTCTAGTTTAAGTCATCCTGAATTACCAATTTTCGACGAATTTTGTGAGACATGGTGCGACAGGTTTTGTGTATACAACTATATTTTTATGCATTATTTTCTTAGTAACTTCATTAAATCAAACTTGTCGAGAACTATGACTTAGTCCATAAAGTCAATTCTAAAGTCTGAAGCAGCTTTTTTGACTTATATTCCATATAAAATTATATTAAAAAGCTTTTTCTAACCTCAGAGTCGGTTTTATATCTACCACAACTGCGCGCCCAAGTGTGCGAGCTCATCCAATTTCTCACTCACTCACATGCGGGCAAAAGAGGTATACAGATAAGGGTTATCCTAAAATGTGTGGAAAAAGGTAGAGTTGCGTTTCACCGCCGAAAAAAAATTATATTTAAAATAAAAAAAAATATTTGGAGTTTACTGAAAGCGCTCAAAGTTTCTTAAGTCATTTATAAAGGGAAAGCCAATTTTAAATTCAGCTTCTATTGAATATTTATAATCTAAAATTGTTTAATCAAAAACTTTGGTTTTCTTTCAGCAAAGATTAATTTAACAATTTTTTTAATATTAAACAACATTTTTTGGGCGTTTTGCGGATCCAGAAATTGTTTTTATAAAAAACTTACTGTAAAATCTCCTGAAGAGATTTTTGGGTTTCAGTGATTTTATAACATTTTTTTTGAAAACATGATTTTACTACGCACAAGACTTTGGAAAGTATCATATGGAATTTTGATTAGTAAAAAGTTCTTTGAAAGGCATCAAATGTACTTTAGAATTATGAAACGTATCGTTTTGCTTTTAGAAAGCATTAATTTCACTTAAAACAAAAAACGAATGCTACATTTTTTTGCTTTCTAAATTATATTTGACTTTTGAAAAGTACATTTGATGTTTTCTAAAATCGAATTGATATTTCAAAAAGTACATTAACCCATTAACGACGAGACCCTAAATTTCGAAGTAGAGATCTGCAATTTTGAGGGTAAGCAATAATAGGGCATAGAAACACAACTGTAATTTTTCTCTTCTCAACTCTAGAATACCGGCCCACTTTGCCAATTGGATTATTTCCAAAAACGGTGGAAGCAAGAGTCACTACCGAATTATCGACCCATTTAGTAATATAAATATCAGCACATTCAATTTTTTTAGTCACGACAAATCCTCGCTCTTTCTTTTTCAAAGCTTGTTTGTTAGGTAAAGGACATGATTTTGGCAACATATTTTCTCTTAAAGTTCCGGTACCATAGTAACCACGTTGCTTCTATCCTAACAACATTCCCATTGACGTGAATAAGTTGTCAAAGTAAAACGAAAATGGAAGTTGCTTTGTATTATCATCGAAATCATCAATAATCGAAAATAATGGCGAAGCATTTTGGTGGATCGTAAATTTCAGCAATCAGTGTAATCAGGATCTGAAAATGCTAGTCGCGCACCTGTTTTCTCTTCAGCATCAAGCCACACCATATCATTTATTTTATTTTTTTTTGTTCGCTCGAGGAAGGCTTGGTTTGGATATAGATGCTCTTTTCGAACCTCGTACTTCCAGCTTTCGTGGTGTTAGGTCAATAAATACCACCTCAGGTTTTTTTTTTTCGCTACCTCTTCCGATTAAAATGGCATTGCTTGCAGTGAAGAAGGGGCACGTGGAATGCTTACTTCCTCTAGTGACGTTGTTTTTATCCAACCGTGAAAGGAAGTTTGTGGAATGCTATGAGTTGAAGATGAGACTGGTGATTCCAAAAGACTAGTATTTATGTTTTTGTAGGAATTATTTACAACATCTTTTATGAACGCATTGATGTCCTCTTCTGAATCGCTGCCAGAGAGCATACTGTTGTCTCTAGACCGACAAACTAATTCGCATGGAGCCATTAATTGTTTTCGTGGTAAATTTTGCAAATCACCAGATCCATCTTCATCAGCTGAATCTTCCCCCGAAAATCCCTCCTCCTCTGGTGGTTCACAAAAAAGTTTAACAATATTTCCATCATCTGAAGCTTATGTTTCAAGAATTTGCATCGCATCTTCTACAGACATCATATCTCTAGAAAATTGGAATATAAACAAACACAACGTAATACAAACGATAATACACAAATATTCGGTATTAAGACTGTTGTTACATATATGTAACGCCGTCAATTTATGCTCGGCTATAAAAATTGGAAACATGAAAATGAAAACTTTTTGGCAGGAAATATTGTCAACATTTAACAAAACACCGCTGCATAAAAACTTAACAATTGTAACTACACAAGTTCAAAATAAGATAATACTTATCTCCTTCTGTTCGCCATTTGCTATTTTTTTGAGCTTCACTGAACACACGAAACTTAAGGTGACCGTTTTATTCTACTAACTTACATAAACTGAACTACAAACTGCACAGAACGATTAAAGCATACCTTTTAAAGACATTTGCATTTGTATAAACATCAATGTAATTCAAATTTCTATTTTTTTGGGCTAAATTCAAACAGAATGCTTGCGTTACATGTATGTAACATACGTCGTTAATGGGTTAAAGGCGTGTTTTATTTGACCAGCAATTTAAGCTATTAGCTTATTTTGTATGAGAGACTTAGCCAACATAATTTTATTGGCTTGTATATTGAGCTAGATGGCAATGCTTCTTCAATGTTTTTTGTCATTTACAATAGTTGGGTTATTGCAAAAAAAAAGAATAGTTGGCAATGCCAATAAACTCTTTTTTGACAGATGAATTGTAAACAAACCAAAAAGACAAACAAATGCTTCTAAATTTATGAAATGGAAAATTTAATAAAGGAAGCGGAAATTATGGATTTTGAGTTAAAATTTAAACAAAATTGAACCTTTTTGTGTTTTAGTTTTATTGTTCTGCGTTCACAACATTAAATAACGAAGAAGATGACGAAATTATGAATTTAAAAATTCAAACTTACATTTTTTTTTTTTTTTTTGATAATTTGTTGAAACAAATTGAATTTAAACTGACAGTCATTGCCAGCGTTGCCAACACGCATGTCTGAGAGTGAAGTTATAATTTCCCTATTGGGTTAACGCAAATTTTACCCATTCGTGGAGCTAAGATGTTAGCACATAAAAAACAATGAAGGTCATTAAAATTCCAAATTTTTATTTTTATGAACCACCCTAAAATGTAAGCAAACTGAGCGTCAGTTTGTAAAAAAAAAAATCAGGCCCACGGAAGTTAAATACTTATTTTTGACTGTTTCTCTTAAGTATTCTCCTTCGAATATAATTCACGATGCTCTCTGCAAAGCAACACTTTCCCACGCATCGTTCAAGCAAACGGAACTGACCTACACACTCAGCTCACTTGACACGAAATGGAAAAGGACTTAACAGATAAGACTCAATGGGACGAATGTACAAGCGTTGAGTCCCATTTTTTTTGTACATGTACAAGTTGCTTTCGATATTGTTTGCCTGTGTACGCCTTGAACTGTCAACGGCTTCGACTACCGAAATAAATTACAGCGCACGACTATCTGTCGCAATGCAATCAAAAAAATAAATCAACTTTTGTGCGTGGGCAGGCATGCTCTTGGAAAACTACCTGAAATTAATTGAGTGTATTCCACTCCTCAACTAGAAATTGATAGATATATTTACTAGAAATGTAAGTGAAAACGCAGATTATATTTTAATACTTAAAAATAGTTTTTTATTTACAAAGCTTGTAGTTTTCTTTTTGTGACACTTTATATCTTTAAAAAAAACTACTCATGCTAATATATTACTTAAACTAATTTGTATTTCGCCAACAAGTTACACGTTTTTTACCTGCACTACTCTCTATTTATGTTTCAGCAATGTTTCGTTAGTTATGTAGATAAATTTAAGGAACCTGTTCGAAGGCCCAGATCTCTTTGGAAACCCACACTCATTCTCCGGACTTTCCAGAGATATTTTCATCAATAAAGGTAGCTTAGTATAGCTATTGCCATCGTTACATCATTTAGAAAATTGAAGAGCTTTCATTGAATTTTTTTCTGTGTGTAATCTAAACAAGCAATTCAAAGTGAGCGATCATGACGACGAGCCTGCAGAAGTCTTACTCGTCATATGCTCGTCTCGTTATGACGAGATGGACGCATTACTATGAGGAGACGGCAATGGCGTAATGGTTCTACTATCGCCTTATCTATCATAGATTGTTGCTATCAGCCGGTGTGATCGAATGGGTAGCGGTGCGTGTTATAACTAAATATGCCGCTTAATTCGAGGTTCGAATCTCAGCCAGAGAAAGTAAAATCTTAATCATAGAAAAAGTTTTTTCCTAATACCGGTCACCCTTCGGCAGGCAATGCCAAACCTTCGAGGGTATTTCTGCAATGAAATAGCTGCTCACAAAATACGTCTGCCATTCGGAGTCGACACCAAATTGTAGATCTCACCATTTGTGGTACAACATAACACTGAGGTAAATAGTGTGAGCGCCATATTAATAAAAAATTAATAAAATAACTTATTAGCCTAGCAAAAAAAAATAAGTCGCGTCTTGTGATAACTCATTGACGTCACAAACGTAAAGCCTGAAAGTATGCAAGCGGTGCGGATAGTAGAAAAGTTATAGTTCGGTTTTTGCAGGATTGATTTTAATATTTAGATTTAGTTGCAGTTAGGTGAACATTTTTGCATGGGGAATTGTGCATTTAGATTTGCATTGAGATCTAAATGCGCTAAATACGCTTGAACGCCCTGTTAGTTCGTAATATTCCCAAAAAGTTGTGTGTTCCCATTCGCGGTGAAAGCTGTGCTGCAGTTTCTATAAAAACTATGAACAAGTATATTTTCAAAATCGCATAAATAATACAAAATTAACTGAGTTCTGTGTATATAAGCTCTTTCAGGTATATTTGATATTTAAATTTTTTTTATTTGTTTTCGGCCGCTAAACTAAAGCGCTCCAATTTTCCTCAAAAAAAAAACCCAAAATACAATTTGGGTCAATTTGAAAAACATGTTTAAAAGTAGCAGAATTATAGCTGTCAATTAATTTCTGGTCAACTCCATCACCAACAACAAACAAAACACATTACAACCAATTTAAATGCTTACAAAGATTAACAGTTGCTCAACGCTAAGCTAAGCTCTAACCAACAAAACAAAATCGAAGAGATTCACGGGCCAAGCCAAACGCTACGTCTTCGTAATTCGTTTGTTATTTCATTATTTAGTTCAAAAGGCTAGTCACCGAGCTCTATGTATAGTCATTGTCTATCTGCATATCGCCAAGTAAATCACCTTTATCGACGGTCGCATATAAAAGGTGTTAAAAATATCACAAAACCGAATTGACATTTTTAAGAAATAATTTGATATTAAAAAGCAGCCGACAAAGCCGCTTTAAAGCACAAAACTCGCCGCTTAAGGTGCACAGGTGAAGACAAAGATATAAAAAATCGTTTTTTTTTTTGAATTTTTACTCCAATTAATGCAAATGTCGTCGTTGTAATGTGTGTTGACATCTAATTGCTGGCAGAAGCGGTGGGGGAGGAGTAAAGGGTGGAGTGAACAATATAAATTAAATAATAAAATAAAATACATATTGGTGCAGTGTCATTTGGATAATTGTAACTGCTTCAAAGCCCGTTGCACAACATTCTTATTGCTTTTGGAATTGCTTGTTTGTGTGTTTGTTTGTGTAGTGAGTGAGTGTAGGGGAGCAATCACTCGAGCGACGAGTGTTAATATAATAAATGAGGCTATCAAAAGAAAACCAACGAAATGCATTTTCCAACAAACAAACAAAGAAACGTCGACTCACAGCATTGCCAATGCGATTGCGGCAATAAAAGGTGTATCGAACAGTTTGTGATAAATACACACACACACACGCATACAGACAAGTGGCAAGTGGCAGGTAGTAGAATCTCAACAAGCGCTCGGATGAGTGCGGCATTCAACTCGCAGGAAACGTGTGCGATGTTATCGACAACTCGAGCTGGCAGTTGGCAGCTACCAACTCAACTATACATACACGCCTTCATAAATATGCATGTAAGAGTGTGTGTGTGTGTGTGTGTGCGTGATTTTTATATTCTCACACGCCCACTTCCATCAACATTTTATGCTAATATCGTTTTAATTACATTCTGATGAATATTACGAGTGAGCGGCGTGCGTTGGTAATACATAGAAGTGGCAGGCAGCAGCGGCAGCTTGCAAACTAAAATACTTTTTTCTACGATAGTCCATTGTGCAGTTTACAGCGCTGACTTTTGCACTACAAACAGATGCAACTTTCGTGCGTTGAATACTCGCTATTCTGTACGCTCTGAAAGCTATTGCCCCGGCAGCTTAGACGCTTTTGTTGGCTGCGCCACATTGTTGCTGGGCGTTGCGGTTGCAAAATGTGCTTGTAATTGGCATGATGGTGTGTTGATTGGCAGCGAATGTTGCTGTTTGGCATGTAAAGTGTGTGAATTTGCCTCAACTAAGTGTATATACATTGGTTAGATGTATAAATACTTTGGTACACTTTGTATGATACAATTTGTTAGTTTAACTCTTCAACAATGAAAATAAGTAGTTATTTTTATCAAGCAGTGAACCAAAATAGGATATGGGGTCATTGATAAATGTGAAAAGTGCGGATCTTCGCGCAAGAAAATTTTCCTTATCAACTTGCAATGATGCAAAAGTAAACATTTTGTTTTATGAAAATTAAAACGAATGCGATTGAATATGGAACCACTTTTCTTACTGTGTACGTATGGAATTGAACTAAGTAAATTAGGGCGAAAATTTTGAAATAAAGTGCTGGTGATATTGCCAGATGCACACAATACAATTAATAATAATAATTTGGCGTTTACACTATATAGCTCAGTGTTTGGCCGAGCTTCTCCTGCCATTTGTAGTGTGCGTTTTTATATTTTACCAGAAATGGAGGGACCTGCAATTTTGTGCCGACACCGAACGGCAGATGTATTTTATGACAATCTATTTCTTGGCAGAAATACCCTCGGAGGTTGGCATTGCCTGCCGAACAGTGAGCGATATTGGAAAAAAAAAAGTTTTCTTTGATAAAAGTTTTGCTTGCCCTGATTGATATTCGAACCTCGAACTCAGCGGCATATCGCGTTATAGCACGCACCGCTACCCAACTCGACCACAGCGGCGGACAGAACACTAATACTTTATGTATTTGTTTAAGTAAAATAAAATGGACTAAAATGCTCCTATTACGAACTTAAGAACTCTGTTTTATGTGAGCATTCCATTATTTTATTTTACTACTAACAGTCCACGCCCAGTTTCACAATGGTATATCCTAATGTAGATCTTAGACCGCTCAAGTGGATAAAGTGTTAAAATGTATAAAGTTAACTAACGAATTTTCGCAATCGATTGATTCCCTATTCCTGTATATAGATATATCTTTATTGAAAGCGGTTTGATGATTTTGACATATTTTCCAAAATTCTTTCCAAACTTAACTTAGCATTTTATTCTAGATTAGATATTTATATAAAACAATTACTTTCGACTGTAGCGCCACCTGATGGTTAAATTTTTCATAAATACGGTATACATTACTATTTCGAATACAAATTGTCTGAAAACTCCGATTATAGCCACACCTGGCAGGACAGCCTTTTAAAATATTATTTATCTTTATATATGCAATTTATTTTTCCAATTTCCACAAAATCGGACCATAAATACGCATTTTCTGGAATTCCAGATTACAAGGCAACCTATAGGATTTATTTGTCTTACAGCTATTTCTCTTTAGAAATGTATGAAATGCTCATTTGCAAATTCAACTGCATTAGATCATAATAGCGTTCGCGTACGCCTAAAACTAACATAGTAGGGGAATTTGAGAGAGCAAAGTGACATTTCATTTTGAGGAGAAGCTGTTGGTTTCTGCTGGAAATATTTTTGCCAGCAGAAATTTGCCAACAATAAAACAGCTGATTAAAAACAGATGACTGCAATTTAGATAAATTAAAATTTTGTTTAAGAATTTTTAAAGTGAAAATTATAAATTATGAGTGTTAAAAATACAAGAAGCAAGCAATTGTTAATTTGGATAAGTTTCCTTTGTAGAACTTAAAAAAAAACACTAATGCTATATTTTTTATTTTGCATATTTGCATGCGAACAATATTTTTCTCTTGTGAAAGAACAGATGACACTTCTCCGGAATTTTGCTTTTGGATATTTTCCGTTGGATATTGTAAACGAACGTAACTAATATCAAAGCGACACATAAATACGGAACACACCGACTTCAGCGCCTCCTAGCGGTTTGTAACACAGCCGACGTTCTTTCTAAGGGTCTTGATTTATATATGTTTTTTTTTGCTTTTGAGTTAGGGCTGTTCAATCATAATTTGGTGTCGCATTTAATATATATACATATGTATATATATGTAGATGATTCCGATTTTTTTAAATTTAATTTTTAACATAATTAAGTTTTGAAAAGGCCATTAAATAATAGAAAATCATAACGAACATGTAAGTGAGAGTAAAAATATACAGACTTTGTATAGATCTTGTCTTCTATCTGATATGATTTTGGTCGCGCTTTCTTTAAACTCTGAACTCTGAACAACTATGTAGAACGTTGACAGGAAATCTTGCAATTACGAGCAGGTTTTTACGAATTTCATGGTAAGAAATTTTATAAGTTGATGACAAATTCTTTCATGTTATATAGAAAATTGTCCCTTATTAAAGAAAGCTTCCCTAAATTTCGTGATTTTTAAGAAAATTCTTTTAGGTTCCAAACTTCATCGAAGTTCTGTCGAACAACACACGAATGGTTTCGTGTATTTCGGTTATTACCGCACACAAAATTTAATAAGCAACCGATATCCATCTTAAAAAATCGAAATCCCAAGAAATTGATCTTTCGAACATATGAAAAAAGCAAAATCATTTGAAGGTGCGCATCATTCTGATGAGGTTCTTGCGTTCTTTTGTATTCTATTCGGTTTCAATGTAAAGACTTTGATTTGAAAACCAATAAAATTTCGTCAGAATAGACATCACCATCGCCAGTTGCGAATTCATAACTAAAGCATTTCCAAGCAAATGTCTGTAGAGTAGAAAATATTAAAACTCGCTGAACAATGGAGAAAGAGGCTTTTTGTACTCCGACATGTTTTTATTTGTTCTTATTTATTTGTTTGTTGTAATAAAAATCTTTGCAATGAGCTGCACCGTTTGCAGGTGAACACCTTGCCGCACAAACAAAAAATTACAATACAAGAACATTGACAGCATTGCAGCCCTGCTGTCGACTTGTTCACCTCACCCCTTAATCACTCCGCCGACTCACTGCTTTTACGCTCCGCTCCATTGCGCGTCGATCCAACGCCCAGTAACGCGGCTGCATTGAATCCATATTATTGGAATTTTCGTTCGCTTTACAATCGCGCTACTCCTTCCTTTTTTTTATTGCTGCTTTATATTGTTGCTGGGCTGGCAATGCAAGCTGCGCAACAAAAGCTGACAACAGTAGCCTAGAGCGGCGTGTAACAGTAGCGCGCGAGCGTTTTTCCGCCTTTGCGCATTGTGATGATTTCAATTCTTTGGCCTCGATACTTGTTGCAGCGCCAATCCATTTTTTTTTTGCATGCTTTAAGAAGTTCCGATTCACTGATCACAATGCAACAGTGGCCGACATAGAATGTTGTAGGATTATTGTTAAGGAAATCATCGAAGCAATCTGCAACAAATATATGTTGCAGCGCATAAAGAATAAATGGGAGTAAGTTCGGCGGCGGCAAATAAGAAAAAGGAAATAAAAAAACCGCCAATGCATCGGCATTGGTGGGGTGTGCGGGTGCTGGACGATGGGCGTGCATGCAACACGATGGCGCGGCATTAGCAACACATAAAAAGTGCCGCATTCGCCACCACCTTTTGTTGCACCTGAAGGAATGCCTGCCTAGCCGAGATGATGCTTTTGCACTCAAACATGCGCCGCTCTCGCCCTTTCTACGTGGAAGCGCCATAATGTTGCAATGTGATTACTATTTGGGTTTTGAATTTGTAGGAAGACACAAAAATTAATTAGTGCAGATTGTTCCAGCAAGCAAATTGCCACAAAAGAAAGAACTAGCCGATGACTGCCAAAGTACACTGATCAAGAAGAACAAGAAGAAGCAGAGTCAGAAGAGAGAAAAAAAAAACAAATACCACAAAAACAAATCAGCAGTAATGAATACAACAACAACTCGCCAACTTTTGAATGGCGCACAATGAAAGGCGGAGTAGCCGAGTGGCGATGCGCCTGCGCTATTAAAACCTTTGTGGTTTCTTAGCGGCGACTTAGGCTATAAAACACAACGCCAGAGGCCTAGAAAAAAAAAAGAAACCAGCGACTAGCAACTTTTTATGTTCGTTGACAAATTGTCGAAAACAATGTTTCAGAGAAAAGCGCCTAACAACAACGCACAAGTACATAAACGCTGCGGCCGGTTGCGGCTACCTGTTTAAGCTCATAAAAAAAAAACTTACTAAAAAACACTACTTCAGCATAATCTTGCTCGTATGGTGCACAAAACGTATAATCTTAAAAAAGTAAAATCTAAAAAATTTACGACCATTTTTCTACAGAAATTTACCGCACACAGCGAAAAGGGAAACCAAATGTAACAAGTAAGAACTGAAAGACAAGAAAAAAACAAAAAAAAAAACAACGAAATTTTGAATTATAAGCCCAATTGTAAAGAAGAGTTACCTCAACCAAATAGTTGAAAGCGTTAGCACAACATTTTTAATACTAAATTTAGAGCAAAAAAACAAAAAAAAAATGTCAAGCCCAAATTTTGAAGAAGAGTTACCTCAACTACTTTCGACTGGGTAGGCAATTGAGCAGTAAAGTCCACTCTCTATAAGTCTCTCATTATGCCAATCTTATTGTACGGCTCAGAAGCATGGATGATGACAACATCAGATGAGAGAGCTCTTGGAGTGTTCGAGAAAAAGATGCTTCGAAAGATTTATGGGCCTCAAAGCCTTTGCGTTGGCGAATACCGCAGAAGATGGAACGATGAGCTGTACGAACTTTATAACGACATAGATATAGTGCAGCGAATTAAGATCCAACGGCTTCGCTGCGCCAGCCCTGAAAGTAATCGTCGAAAAGGAAGGGCCCCTCTGCGTTTTAAAGACAAAGGAAAGGACTTGTGTACCCTTGGAATTTCCAATTGGCGCCAGTTAGCGAAAGAAAGAAATTACTGGCGCGCTATGTTGAGCTCGGCCAAAATCGCTTAGGTGGTTATCGAGCCAATAAAGTAAGTAAGTAAGACAATTTTTAAATTTTTTAAATGAAAATATATGTTAAAAAACGATATATATATATAGGAAAACGAGGAATTCGATAAAAGGCGATAATCAGTGGTAAATACCTTAAGTTAGTCAAAATAACTCATTTCAAATATAGCATTTTTTTTTTTTAATTAGTATGTTAGAGTTTTTTCTCTAAATGCAATACCATCGGTAGAACTTTTTGATAATAGTTTAAGTTTTTTTTTCTTTTTTAGAAATACTTGTTTTTTTTAGACAAAAATGGTTTCAGGGCCTTTGAGGAAAGAAAGAGGCTGCGTCCTGCGCACGGTCCTGCCTAGCAGAGAAAGGAAATTAGCAAAATCTTACACATATTTCGTGATTATACATAAGTAATATGTTAAAGGAATAAAATGAATACAAGTACTTTCTGTTTGCTATAAACGGCTTTTGCTCTAATTTCTAGTCTAGTTTTTTAAGAATTTGCCAATGAATGCTACTCACAGCTACTGCTAGTTTTCAGGAAATAATCAAATCCTTATGGGAGTATGACATCGGTAACACCTTCAAAAACTATAACAAATACGAAAATACGAATAAAAATCATTACCAAAGTACATATCGCACCCTAAACCAAAAACAGTCACTACTCAAAAAATCTCAAATGTTCAGAAGAGCCAAAACAAGCAGTCTCTACAATAATGATGATAATTTTATAATCATACTTTTCCACTAAAAGAAGATAGTAACTACGAAAAAATGTCTGGAACAGTTGGGAAAGTATTCCGTGAATTAGTTTATGTGGAAAAAGGATTTACAAGTTTTTTTTTTTAATATCCAAGAGAAGTAAAAAATGTTATATAAAAATGGTTGTAATATTTATTTTAAACGTACTTTTCCAGTAAATGAGATAGTTACGATGAAAAAATTTTCGTAGCGTTTTGGGAAGTATTCTGGGAATAGGTTTATGAGATAAAAGCGATTTAAAAAAATGTTGAGCTGTGACGATTTTTGGTTTAGGGTGCGATATGATTTTTTTTTCTTATGAATATATAAATATACATACATATATAATTATTAAAATATAAAAATGTTTTACAACACCTAAAGTCTTCAAAAGGCGCTCGATTGTCCAGTATTTGTTTACCAATATCTCATTTATGAAGTTAATTAATCCAGTTAATAGGCAACATCACTAAATTCTGTCACTGATTTACTCAACACCTTTTTTCACCATTAATAAATCGAATAATAATATTAAACAAACAAATGACATTCAACTGTACGTCTGGATTTTTTTAAATGTTAGCTTGAGAAATAGTAGCATTTATTGACAAAAACAAGCCTGCATTGAAAAACTCAACTTGATTTTTGCTAAAAGACACCAAATCAAGCGACTGTAAAACACTGGTTTAATGAATTCAGCCGCGGCCCTCTACTTCTTAGAGATAATTACCGTGAAAAGCGCCCTTATGATTTCGTGAACAGTTGAAAGGAAAGCGGCACCATTGAACTCGAATATACCAAGGCTTTTACTCATCAGAAAGACAGTCCTCTTTGTAACTATTTACCCAAAACTAAAGAATACAAACTACAATATAAGAAAAAGGATATAATTGGTTAACGTGTAACCTGGAAGACCAGTTAATGTTGTTCAAAAATGTTTCCAGTTTTCATGATATGCTTTTATATTTTATTATTATTTTTTAATAAAAAGAGAATACGTAGAAATTGAAAATTGCGGACTGCTATACCGTTGTCGTTTGCTTTTAAATAAAATTTGGCTATAAAACCCAAAAAAAGATTGTCGAGATTTACGTATAGTAAAATATCATTTTATAACCATTCCTCAATCAGTTTTCTGGCAACACTGGCGATCACAAAAGAGCCTTCGTTACTACTACATTCAGCATCCAACAATAGGTAAACACAGTCAATTAATTCTACAATCCGCAAACAACAGGTAAAATGAGCATCCCTTTCAACAAGCTGATTACTTGTTGCGGTGAATGTGTGCACGGTTCGCTCATGCGGCAGTTCAATTTTATCGACGTTCAGTTCAAAATCCACCCACATCACATGCGAACAACCACACCTACAAAAGTAAATTCGATACTTCGATAAACTCGTATGTACATTCGTGTATAGATATCTACTATGTATGTAGATGTGCCCGCGCGGCAGTTAATACGCGTACACTCGACGCTTGTCAATTTCGAACCCCTGTCGGCACAGACGACGAGCTCATAAAATTACGAGTAAATGTCGCCATAATATGCTCATAAAAAAAACAATAATCGTTGCGGAGACCGGGCAAACGGACCGACTCGCCGACAGGTACGAACATCGATAACTACTAAGTATGTAGAGTGCCGAAAAAGGGTTCCACGCTTGGCCAGAGGGAGCTACGGCCTGAATGCGACAGCATACAAACTCGTATCAGTAGCGTTGATCACGCTCAGTACTGCTGCTGTCATGGTGCGGGTTGTCAATGTCGCTTTAGTGACTTTTGTCACCGTTATTGTTGTTGTTGTCGCTCTCCATTCACTTTGATTTCCTTTACAATTCGCCGCCGCCACCAAATTGTACCGAAGTGCTGAACTGTGCGCGGGCGCATTAGCTACAAACAAAAAAAAAAATAATAAATATGTATGCACATTGAGCAGCGCTGCGCCCATTAACCATTTAGCTGGCTGGACTTGGGCCAAACGCTTGAGTTAACTCAGCGCGAGCACAGCATAAGTGGCAGCAGTCACTGGTTAAGTTTGCGCTTTGGCTTTTGGCTACGGCGCTGGATCTAGATCGCCTCCTTTTGGCCCATAGTGAGTCAATGCAATTTGATAATAATCTGACAAACTGTCGCCGCATTTGACATCGTTTAGTTTCAGCAAATTCGACCAATTCGAGAAAGCGCGGTGTGTTTATTATTATATGGACCCTGTTGCACAAGCGGCACATTGCGACCGCCTGCTTCTAATGATGACAATTCAGCAATTTTCGTTCACGACAACACTGCGAATTTTGAATGATTTGTTTGAATTGTACGCGGCCGCCGCGCAGCTGTCGCACGTAAATTGGCAGGCGGCGCTCACGTTGGCGCTAGCGCCGGCGCACAACGATCCAACACGCCTCACTGTCTCCTCTATCTTCCGTTGCTTATTCAGTTCGACTTCCTCGTCAACTTCAACTGACATCGCAGATTCGAGTCGGGCACACCAACACACGATTCTCGTGTCCAATAACGCCAGCCTTCGCCATCGCCGCTGCCGCCGCCGCCGCCACCGCTCTAACTAACCTTCATTGCCGTTCCGATCACGCGCTTCACTCACCACTCCACTACGCGTCGCTTTAAAGCTTGCGCTTGCTGATGCAATTGCGATGCAGTGAAATGGTTTGAAATGAGATGAAATGAAATGTCGCTGTGTCGTTACGTGTGTCAATTATGGCCAAAGCGTCAACTCTAATGAACTCGTGTTCGAGCCTTCAGCAGCTTTCAGCTCTCCAGTGCTTGGCATTTGTCGTTGAGCGTTTTGAGTTAAGTTGGCTGGCGTGTCAGATATTTAAGTCAATATTGATGAATTCAATTAAATTGTGGGATATTCTGTGTGGACATTTTATTGATATGTGAATGATCGGTGGATTAACAAAATTGAAGCAAAAACTAAGAATGATAAAAACTTTTCGAGTAGGTGGAAAAAAACGTGCACATAATTACTTGTTTAGTTGTATAATTAAAGTGTCAAGAATGTTCAGGATGAGCCTTACCTTTTGACACATTGGTTCTTTTGTTACTAAAACTGTTTTAGCTCCAAATTAGGGAATATTGAGTACCCTCAATACAAATTTTTTTTCGGAAGCGAAACCCCAATTTTGGTTTGCTTAGATGGAAAAGAATTAAAATTAGAAAATCGCAACCAAAAATACTCATTGAAATACACACCCAAAAAAAATTTATTTTTTATTGTACTTTTTTTTTATACTTGGTTACTTAAAGCCGCAAAACATGAATCTCAGAATGTTTCTAATTAATTTTTGATTCAAAATGCTATTACTGAATCAAAGGGATTTTAAAGGATATAATAATTAATTTGCTGTAGAAAATGTCTATGTATTCTTACTTAAAATTTTCTTAATGTCATATTTTTATAGTCATTAAGTTAAAAAACAATAAACCCAATCGATTTCTGACTAAGTCCAAGTAAAGGTTGTCTCAAACGCTGATATCGTTCAAAAAAAGGTAAAAAAGATGATCCAGTCGGGTCAACGATATCGGAAGGACCCGCATTAATGTCCTCCCAAGGACTGCCACTTCAGCAGAAATAAATGGGAGAATTAGCAGTTATGGTAAGTAAACATTAGAAAGTTCCCCGCAAAAGAAGTCGGCCAAATTTGATACACACTTATTGGGCGAGATATCACAAACAAGCATTGGAAATTCATTAATAAAGAGCTTTACCACTGAAAAATAAAAGCTTTTGCAAATGAAAGCAGAGAGTTTTAGTTGTAAAGTCAACTATAACTATGAGTTTTCTTGAGAGGTTTTTCCTTAGACAGATTTATCATAAAGCTGCTTTCTATTTTAAAGTTGATTTTATATTGACCATAAAAATACACAAATTTCACTAGATTCGGAACTAGACCAACTCAGTGCAGCATTCCGATTTTTAAATCATTGAGTAGCACTCACGATAAATCAAAAAGTGATTAAATTTTCTTAATTTAAAGACTGAACTTTCAATTAGATTCGTTAACCAAATTATCACTGCACCACGACTTTTAAGTTATTTATAGCCATTTAATAAACAGCAAAAACTGACTTCGACAAAATTATAAAATTATTAGGCCTGAGAATTTTAGTTCAGCATAATTGTCTAGTAGTCACTGGTAATAATTTTTGCACTCGAGAAAAAAAAATTAAAAAATATTTTTATAAACAGTTATCCGAAAGATAGAAAAGAGCTTTCAAGTTAGTTGATGGAAATTACATCTTACCCTCACATTTGCAAGACTGCAGAGAAACATTGAGTCATACCGCATGGAGAATTGCCCTATAAAAATTCCAATAGTACCGAGAGCTTTAAGAACATCCTCGTACGCTGCCATTCAACTTATGGTCAGAAGAACATAGTAGACTTGTATTCCAAGATTATTGTCCAGGGATTGGCGAACTGACATTTGTCCAACCTCCACAGTTAGCTATAGCAATACCACTAAATCACGGCTATCCCCAACCAGGACCGAGCTCCAATAACTAATGAGCCTAGAGGCTTAATAGAAATTAACATACAATTTTATATCGATGTGGAATTTCTGTAAGAAAACAACTCCGCTAATCCTGCCATCCAACCAGAGTGCGAAGAGCGCTCAAAATTCGCTCTTTCTCTTTCGAATAATCACTCAATAAAACAGAAGCTATGTGTAATCTTTTCAGAATAAATCATTCAACGATTCGCTCTCGCATAAACTTCTCAAACTTTTTTATGACTTTGAGAATATCAGCACTGTTTTCATCACCCGAGTTGTGCAAATGGAATTCATTGGCCAAATGCTGCTCGACACACACTCCGCTTTGTGCTCTTTTAAGGTAATGAGTGCAGAGAAAGCTTCTATCTTTGCTTTTGATCGATTCGTGTTATAAATTAAATCTTTAATTCATAGTTTTACAATTGATAAGAATTTGAATGTACTTTGAGTCAGTTCACAAACAAATTTTAAAACCTTTGAAAGCGAAAAAATCTTAACACACGGCGAAATGATTCATCAAAGAACCTTACATTGTGGCTCTTTTGAACAAATATACACGTTTGTACTTAAAAAAATAATGCAATCACTCCATCATGTCTAATAGAAGGGCGAACAATGGCAGCAATGGCAGCAAACTTCCAGTCATACCAAGCCCACAAATGGTCAAACATATTACAAATTTACTTAAACATAAACTTTCATTATCACGCTTACGGTCATCAAATATCCGCGTGGGGATATTGAAACAGAAAAAAAGTCTAAAATTTCCATAAATATTTTCTATGACAAAAAACTGCTAAAGCTTTATATTGCGAATGGAGCGAGTGGAATGCATGTGGATAGCTAGTACTCGTACAAACTACATAGCAAAGTGGTGCAAGGACTAGACGAACACACAGCTTCGCTCTGTCATAGCTGAACTCGCCCTTGCAATACTTACACCTGTCCATTAAGGCTTTGTTGTTAGTCTTATGTCCCAACATATGTCCAATTGGCTACACTCGCTCATTCATAAGCCTCAAATGTTATGACTTTAATACATCAGTGCATTTGTTAATTTTTTGTTTGTTTTGTTTTTGTACATTTGTACACACATATGTACATACATTCATTGGTAAGTACAACAGCAATAACAACATCGTCAAATGCCAACGAGGCCATTGCAATCAAATCCAATTTTCAATTGAATACAAACATTATTTTATTTATCAGCGCACAACGATCAGATCAATTGCAATTACAACTGCAATCACACACACACACACACACACGCACGCAACACACAAACACCAAAGGAAGCGAAGCCAACAAACAATGCTTGTCGGACCGCTGATGATCACTCACTGTGGCGCACTGGCACAACGGCAATCAGCTCCAGCTCCATCTCCAGCGCCAGCGCCATTGCCATTGCATGGCTTCCACGGCAGCTGGCAGGAGTTATGTATGCATGTTACATTTGTTGTTGTTGTTGTTATTATTATGGTCAATATTGTTGAGCAGTTAATTGTTGTTGTCGCTGTTTCTGTTTCTGTTTATCTTATTGTTACTGTTACTCTTCCTGTTCTTATTATTGTTGTTATGATTGCTACTATTGCCGGCGGATAAATGCTTGCCCAGCTTGGTCAGGTGTATGACAAGTAGACCGCCGACAGACGGACAAGGACGGACAAGGACGGGCGCGTCGCAATCACCCGGACATGTGGATGAATGGCGGTGGACGAATGAATTCATGTGTGTGTGTGTGTGTGGATATATGGATGATTGGCTGAGTAGTTGGCCGGCCGTAGGAATGGTTCGCACACAGCGTCACTGCGCTTCAATCCTCGCTACCAACTCACCGAGCCGCTTCTTGACTCATTGTCCGACTAAGCAAACGATTAAATAGTGCGGAATATGTTTTATTGCTTGTTTGTACTTATGTTTGTACATTTGTATGAACAAACGTACATGATATCTGGGCGGCAAGCGTTGCCGCCATTGCTTCGCTAATGTGAAAAATTCACACAATCCATTATTCGTGTTGGCATTAACAAGTCGCCCCAAATCATTGCGAGCAATTGCTAGAGCAGAGTGGTGGACAATTGGGGCGGTGGCAGGAAAGTCGATGCGATTGCAGTTAATATGGTTGACGGACGATACGACGCGGGCGCGCGATATAATTGCTTAACGAGCGTTCAAATCCAATGCCACCGTCAAAATCAGAGAAATCAGTAAGAGAAACCAGCGACAAGGCGCACAGGATGATGCGATGATGTCACCGCTGTTGGTTGCTGTGAGTAGCTGTGGCTGTGGCGCGATTGTGAAAAGATGTCCCGATTGACGGTGATGCGGTTGATGTTGTGAATGTTGATTTGGCATTGTTGCTACATATTTGCTTTTGTTAGCGTTGATGGCGCTATGGCAACGCGTAAGTGATTGTTTAATAGGCAGTCAAGCAGTCAAGCAGTCAAGCAGTCAAGCAGTCAAGCATGAGAGTCGCGAATGGCAGGCTGGCAGTCACTCAAGCAGGTGACATACATACATACATATGTATGTGTGTATGTGCGAATATCTATTGCTGTTACCTTAATGCGCTGCAATTTACGTCACTTTATATGGCAAATATGGACGAATGCCAGCGCGATCAAATTGACACTCAAAGCGGCGAAATGTCAAAATAAAAGTTAACTAGACACTTTAAATGACATTTGGAAGTGGTGAATCCGCAGTGGTGCTAAGTAGCAATGCAATGAATTTTGTAACAATGCCATAGAAAACAACAACAACAAAGCGCTATTATACCCTTAATCAGTTGCCTCGCATCTCTTCGACACTTTGTTGTTTACATTAGTTGTTGCTTACATCAGTAGCGCGTAATCATTCGACAAGTTATTAACGAGTGACCTTTAATCGCCCGCAAAGCAAAAAAAAATGCAATAAAAAGTAAAATTTCGATGTGTTTTTGAAGGTAGAAAGCTGCCAAAAAAACTAACATTCCGCAAATCAATAATGTTTTGTAAACTTACTTCCTTCCTAAAACAACATAAAAATATATTAACTTTTATGTATAATTTTACATATGTATATTTTGTTTTATTTGTGTTGCTGGCAGAGAGAGAATTGGTAATACTGAGTTTTAAGATCCAGCACAAAAGTTTTCTACACAAAAATACTGTGGTCGGCACAACCGGAGTCCGGGGGAAAATGGCAAAAGTGTAAGAAAACAACGGTATATTCGGGGAATTTAAAATTTGGCATATTCAAATATGTATCTAGTTGTCAACTTACCCTAACACATCATGCGCCGATGTATGTTTTGTGTTATTTACCAAATGAAGGGTAAGGTAGATACAATTTTGCATGTTGTTAATTGCGTATTTTTTTAAGAAAAATATAGTTTTTATTAAAAACAAATAGCCATAAATAAAATTTTTTTCTCTTTCTTATAAAGTATATGCAAATATGTCTATTAGGTAAAATGTCTCTTAACTACCATTTCAATCATACCAATTTTTTCAACATCGGTTCAATATTTATGAAATAAAAGGTTTTGAAAATATTGAAAAATTTAATGTTTTTAATATAAAACCTTTACGCGATTATCTCTGGATTTCTTGGTCATATTTAAGCCGACTTGCGATATCGAAAGTGTTTTAACTGATAGACATCAAATTTTCCTTTACATGCGGATGAATAAATCTGCAAACAGAAGAAATGTTTAATTTTTTCTAATAGTGCTTAATATGTATATTATTTATTTTTTGTTGTTTTTTTACTCCGACAAGGTTGAAAGTTGATGTATTTTGGAACGATTTTCCGTCGATTCTTGTCAAATTTGTTTTAACATAAACCGGTTTCGGCGTTGTGCCATCTTCAGTGTTATTTTACGAAAAATAACACTGAAGATGGCACAACGCCGAAACCGGTTTGTTTCAAAACCAAATTTGACAAGAATCGACGGAAAATCGTTCCAAAATACATCATATTATTTATATTATTTGACGGAAATTCGTTGCACAAAACTCCACTCTACCACGTTTCAACAAAAAAAAAAAATGATACCAAACGGCTAGAAAAGATTTTTACTTGTTTTTTTTTTTTTTGAATTTTTAGAATTTTTTCGAGTCTGCAGTTTTGTAATATTGAAGAAATTGTTTTCCTTTGCAAATTTTCAATAATACCAGTTTTTTGCATAATAAAAAATTCTTACCAGAATTTAAGCTTTAATTTTTATGGATTTTATTAGGGAATAAACTGTGCTGAAATTTCAAATCAATAACAGATAAATAAGTTGTCATAATGTCAGTACCGTTATAATTTTGAGATGGGTTTATAGCAATGAAATATTTAGTTAATTGTAAAAATATAAATAATATTTTCTGGAATAAAACATTAGTCTCCTAAGCAAAGATTTTATATATGTATATACACATTTATTTACTGATATTTACACATAAAATCAATGGCAATGATCTGACAGAAAATAAAATCCATATAGAATTAATTTCAACAACTTTGTATGTAGCATTTGTTATTCAATCATATTGGCATTGCAAGTAAGTGTAACTTACAGTTCGCATAAGGCTACTGTAAACTGAAAAGATTTCTTCATCAGACATAAAAGGGAAATGCTTCTAAATAATAACATCAGCGATGCTTTATCACTAAATTCAAAGTTACAAAACATTTCCGCAGAATTGAAAATTCTACAATTTTTATAAAAACTTCTGTTTCAAAATATATTTGCTGAACTCTGCCTTAAATGTTTGACCCAACTTCCTTTTTCTCAACTCGTTCCCACAACACAAATACGCCGAAACACTTAGGTATTGCTACAAAAAAAAAAAAAAAAATCAACAAGTACTCCACCAACATGAAAATATCTACACAAGAGAAAAAAAAAAAATACATTAAAGCATTAACATTTGAGCAACAAATGGGGTTCGTAGTTGGCGGTGACTTCATCAACATGACATTGAGGGCGATGATGGCGCGTTTGGAGGCGAGCAGAGGTAAATCCACGAAATGGCCAACGTGGTGGTGATATGGTGGCGGTGGCGTTGTTATTTGGAATTCACACACCACTTTAACATTCATTGTTTTGTAGACAGTGACGCGAAAAGTAGTGTAAAAGGAAGAGGTAACAATAAAATTTAACAAAAAACATAATCAGGTAAAACAAAAGGTTAGGGCACAGGCTTAGCGGCCTATGTTGATTCATTAGCCTGTAGGAAAATAGTGAATAAAATTTTGTTTCAAAAAGTTGAAAGGAATGCTTTCGTTGTTGTGTATAAATTTCTAAATTAATTACTTTATTTTATTTTCGCATCCGAGACAGGCAAATATTTTCTTGAAGGTTTTGTTAGCTCAGATATAGTTTAATTCGCAGGATTCTTCTGTGTTCATTCACTAAACGTCTTCAAAGTAGCTGTGCTAAATGAAAGTAAAACTTGTACTCGCATGCTTTTGTTTCAATGGACTTTCCTACAGGGTACGCTTACACAAATTTCTACATGTGTAAGTTAAGAACCAACTGTGACATTAGTGGTCACTGCAACTGAGATGCGTTTGCATTAAGCAGAAGTCCAAAAATATGAGGCAAAGGCGCAGGCTATCGGCACTTGTGCTCGACTCGTGACCGCTCGCACAGACTGACTGCCGGCCAGACATTCGGCAGACGTTAAGTGTTTAGACTGATAAAGTAAAGTGTGTAAAAATCCGAAGAACACCAACAACACAAACATAATATCAGTGGCAAATGAACCATACAAAAAAAAAACAAAAAAAAGTAATAATAATTGGGAAGAAATATGAAAAGCAATAAAAGGAAGCTGTTGAAATGGGAAGAGCTGAAACAAAAGACTTAAGCGACGAACATTACGAAGAGCAAACGACAACCGACTGACCTAAAAGTCATTATAAATTCAAGTTTATGGCGGCGCGCTGTTCATCTGCTTAAGCCGTTGTAAGTGCGTATGTCTGTCGAAACTCAAGTGATTTACTCGAACGTTGAGGTGGTTGTGTGCGCGCGCAACTACCTACCGCGCTCATACTTGCCACACGCTTCTACGAAATCACAGCAGCGAGAGTGTAATCGTTTGGGCAGCCCGATGTTGATGTTTTCTCGCCACCACACTTACTCTACTCCCTCTATCACAATTTTTTTAATTTTATTTTATTTCATTTTTTTTTAATCTGTTACTCGTGTGTTCTTTTTAGTTGTTTTATTATTCCGGCATAAAGATGAATCTTATTCGCGGAAATCGAGAAAAAAAACAACAACTGGCAGTTCGAGAGTTTCGAGTTCGATGTTCCCAGGCTCGCGCAGCCACCAACGCAAGCCAGCAAAGCGTATTTATGTCATAGAGAACATCAGCAACAACAAGAAAAGGAAATGATATTATGTTGAAGAGTTGTACTATATTTTGAATTTACTCGTGTTAGTGCCACCAACACCGCCGCCAACTACAAATACACACATCGCCAACATAAGCGTAGAGTTTGTAAGTCGGCATGCGTAGTAACTCTGCAGTGAAGAGGCTACGCGCGTAAGTAAAAATAACAGTTCTTGAACTGGTATTTATTGGGCAATGCATACCAGTTCGCCAATGACTATAATTATACCAGTTCGCTATTACTTTTTTTATCTTAAATGTCAAACCGGGAACAATTGGAATTAATTTTTTTCTTTAGCTATAAATTTGTCAGAAAATGTTGAAAAAATAAAATTTTGAAAACGATTAATAAGTATTTTTTGTTGCACAACATTTAGTTCAAAATAAATTAATCAAGGCGAATTTATCAAGGTGGTGGTAAGCGTATATAAGTAAAAGGCGTCCATGTTTTTTGTTTTCGCTTTGCTGGACTGAATGTCAAATTTCTGTAGGTGATTTAAAAACCAGCTGACTCCTTAGCACCACCTTGTTAAATTCGCCTTGAAAAGTTCAGTTGTAATTTTTACAATTTTTTTTTTCATTTACCAGAGAAAATCGACACAGTGTATCGTCAAACGAAGAAGAGCCGAAATCGAGAGAACGCTTGCTGTTCTTAAAGCAAAGCTTCACCTCCGCTCTGAGGCATATGAATTTATAAAATTTAATTGAATGTATGTATGTATGTTAATAAATAAAATTAAATGAGGAAAAACAAAAAAAATATATAAATGTATGGCTTTTTTTTGGTTCTGCATCAAAATTGAACCCACGATCTTACGAGCTCTAACCTATGTCGTCGTTAGCAGTACGGCGAGCTAAAACATAATTTGGTTTGAACTACCAATGAAAAGGCAAATTTTGTATATCAATGAACTGGTATTTTAACTGGTATGAGCTGCTACCAGTTGCTTACAAGGGAAAAAATGGAAGCCGAACTAGTTCGCCCGAAATGCGAGGAGGTAGCATTCGAGTTCACAGCAAACCGCTTTCCCTGCAGGGAAAAGACACAAACGCTGGTAACTTTGGATATGTCTCTGAGACTTTACAAATGTACATACATATGTGTAGGTAAATACAAATATAATTAATTCACATTAAAAGTGCTTATGTGCAATCAATTCCTAGATTTATGTCTTCGAATTTAAGTGTACAAGTCAAGCCACGATTAAATGCTGAACAGTGCGCAGACTTTGATGCGGGTGCACACAAAACTATTACCACAGCTTGGTATACAAATTACATCTTATATGATCTCTCAGCTGTTGAATTGAGTTTTAGTTGGCGAGAGAAGGGGGGGAGACCTAAAGGTGGTTGGTTTGACGAGCAATGCTTATTTTCCATTAACTTATAATGCGGGATTAAAAACTACGCTAGAGCGACTGGTCCAGCCTCGTTCTTCCAGCCGCTCATTTGCTATTTAAAGGATCAAAAATTACATGAATGATAACGTACACAAATGCGATGGTTTTAGAGCTTATGAAATGCAAGATTTATTGAACCAACTATACAATGGGTTTCGAAGAACAGACGATACTAAACCTAGCCGCAAACTTCAATTACTTCATTAGTTAAGACTTGTTCGATCCGATAGCTCGACGAGACATCCATGAGTTGTAAATACGTTCAGATTTAAGTAAGAATTAACAATTAAGGCATCAGAGTCGCTGTGTGTAGCAGCGGAGAAAACTCTAAACTGGAAGTTGCCTTAGAAGAGACACGTCGAGCTGAAGGTTATTCAAGCGAGGAAATGTTTCGGTCATTGTAGGAGAGTCTGAGGTCATTATAGTTTTTTTTTGTATATAGGAGACTTTACTCAGACCTATCACCACGTACTCCTAAGCGGTCGCCCCTCGGCACCAAATAGTAAAATTCAGACGTTATTTCTGTGAAGAAAAAGCTGCTCTTAATATACATCTGCCGTTTGCAGTAGAAGCTCATCCAAACACTGAGCTTTATTGTGTAAGCGTGAAATTATTATTAATGAGATTAAACAGGATGATCAGAACTTCGAGCACAGACAACGGTTCGAAAAGTTATCAGAGCAATATCAATTGTTTTTGGCTCGAATGACGCACTCTTGAGGGCGGCACTAGTAGTGGCTGAGATCTTGATAAAAAGAGGCTGCAGAAACTCCATCGAACATGGATGAACGTGGCAGAGGCGGTGGAGTACTGCAGGTAAGGGACGTTGGACGCATAGACTTATTTCTGCCTTAGAGAAATGATTAGACGACACGGTGAAGTGGATTACCCAAATATTGACAGTATATGGTTGCTTTAAGTCCTATTTGCACAAATCGCAATCGCGCATGCCAATGAGTTCTTAAACGGAAAGAATCTGCTTGGTTCTTACCTTCATTGTGATTGTGGTCTGGAACCCAAATGAGGTTAGATGTGTTCTCCGTAGCCTTTAATTGCCACTTGACTATCATTAAAGACACAAATTAACTGCTCTTTAAAAGGGGTTATAGCATATTCATAGCCTCTTTAATATATGGATAATGATAATAATAACTGGAACCTCAACTTCAATAACACTACAGTGATATGGTAACCAAAAGGAATAGTTTAGAAATAGTTACCGTGAGAAGACCCCGTAACCCACTCTGCAATTTAGTTTCGAACCATCGATAATGACTGTGGAGTATAGAAATTTATTGACCACTCCTCCTTAGTTACATAAATATTCAGTATGCAGAAGTGTTCACGAAATACTTTTAAGGCATCGTTTGGTGTTGTGCGTAACGCTCCGCTTATAAAGATCGTGCTAGCCCTCTACAACATACTCAGTAGATTTAGATTAGTAGGCAAGCCACCATACGATAACTCCATAGAGTAGAATCGGTCTCTTTACCGCCGTTTAAATCCAACGGCATACTCTTGGGTTGAGATCCCATTTCTTTCCAATGGCTCTCTTACAAGAATTTAGGGCCACAGAAGCCTTCTCATATCACTGGATAATGTTATTCCTCCTTCCTAGTTTTATGTATAGTGTGACGCTAAAGAACTTGGCTTTATTCTTAAGATTCAAACAGATATTACTTAGTGTACACTTGAAAAGTTGTGTATATACTTTTTATTGAGCTTAGCAGTCTGTTAACTCGATTTTTATTAAATACGTAAATGTAATGCAAAGCGTTACGTCGAACAATCGATGTTTGCTATATTCATTTAGTAACAACCATTTTATTTTCAATCTATTAATTTGTAGTAACAATGTAATTGCCATTACGCTTTCTCAATTTTTTTAGCTTTTATTAATTTTACGCTCTTTTAAAAGCCTAAACAATACAATCCAAATTGCATGTACTCGCATGTACGTACACATATATACACATACATACATCCGAGTATGTAAGTATGTATATGTGAGTATGGGCGTACAAACATCTATCGCAAGCAATGGGCAGTTGAATGTCGTTCATAGCGATGGACTCCTGTAGATATGAATAAAGCGGCTATAAACAAATCCTGCTGCTTTAATTGCTGACCCACTTTTATGATTATCCAAATTTAATGAAAGCAAATCGAATTATGATAATACATAAGAACACGCACATACATCTGTACATACCATATGGATCGAAGAAAACACACGCACACACGAGCATTACTCAAAGATAATCACTGGCAGCAATAAAAAAAAAAGTCAGATTTATGTAGTATTATACTAGTGGAAATTCAGCAGCAACAAAAAATGTGTGTAGTATCGCGAATACGATGTGATAATGCCCGATTTAATAACTGCGCATTAAAAAAGTTTTGTGATGCATAAAAGCGCCTGATGATGGCCATCGTAAAAATGGTGCACGCAGCGATCGACGCGACTACGCAAACACCTTGGAACAGTCACTTCTCTACGCCCTCCCTGAGCTGAGCAGAGAGGGTGGCGAGAGGCGAACTAATCGTTAATGAATATAGTTATTAGAAACGAGTCGATCGATGGTCATGTGAGTTTTGATTAGAATTTTTGTGATTAATTTAGTTTTGTTTTTTTTTTTTACCTTTTTCTTTACTTTTTTGACTCTAAGTCAATAAAACATGGCACAATTTTTGACGTTATACAGCTGCTTTTATGACTTAATTTACAGCTTTAATTGTTAGCAGAAAGACGAGCAGGTTTTCTTTTGTCTTTGGCCGATTGCTGAAGCAGTAACTTTTGTTGGCGAATTGAATTTTAAATTTCGTTGAATTTTTGTTATTAGAAATGATACGAGAGTTGTATATACATACTTATTGGTTTAAAACATTATTCTGTTTATGTCGTCTTAAAAGAAAAAAATATCTTTTCACAGAGGACAGCCACCTGTTAAGCGTATTCAAAGGCATTGAAAAGATACCCGAAGATAGATGGATTTTATACAATAATCCGTGTTTGCAGTTTTAGCGAATACAAAATACATCTGACACTTAGTTCTTGTAAAATTAATATTTACATTTAGTATTCGACAATTCTCATAATAAAAATAATAATAAATTGGCGCTCATACTATTTTGCTCAGTGTTTGGCCGAGCTTCTCCTACCATTTCTTGTGGGCGTCTTAACATTATAACACAAATGGAGTTTTATGCCGACTCCAAACGGCAAATGTATTTTATTAGAAGCTTTTTCATGGCCGAAATACCCTCGAAGGTTTACCATTGACTGACGACGGTTGACCGCTATTAGAAAATACATTTTTTTATGATTTAGATTTTACATGCCTTGGCTGGGATTCGAACCTTGAAATCAGCAACATATCGATTTTTAGCACGCACCGCTACCCACTCGACCATAGCGGCTACTTTCTGTATTTCGACCTCTAAACCTTTCTTAATTTCTCTAAACCTTTCTTAATTTAAAAGAAATCTTGCATATTTATTATTTTAAAAAATAATATCAGTTTTAATAAAACTTCTAACAAAGTCATGTCAAGAAATCCGCTTAAAAGCCGATAAAAAGTAGAATACAATATTAAACCTGGATATCAAGATCACGATCCTTACATTTAGATCACACAAAGCGATTGATCTCGTTTCGTTCAACTCTGCATACTGAAGAATTTGTAAGCTCAATCGAGTAAATCCCTCAACTTAGAACGCAAAATGCATATAGATTTGGACTTAACATATTAGCGCTGCGTTTAAAGTAATTACAAGAAACCTACAAGCCATTAGCTTCATTTATGTACTTTTTTATAACTATTTTGATTTAATTCATTCATCAAGTACAAACAAAGTACAACTCAAATAGATTACTAACAAGTTAAAAAATAATAATGAACAATAAAAATATTTAAATATAGACCTACAATAAAATATTTAGATTAGACGAATAACAAATTAAAAAATAGAGTCTGTGATTTAGTTTGGATATAAAACCCTTACGAGAATTCGAGCATACATCTAAATTTTAACAAACTCATTAAGCATGGCAATTGATATGACTAGAGACTATGTCCTTAATAACCAAATTAATTTTTCTACGCATTTTTAATGTCGGCAATGCCAGCAGAAGACGCCGGGTTTACAAAGCAGAGAGTGAATGGCATATCTAGTAAAGCGTTTCTGGACCTTTACAATCCTAAGGGATGGACCAGGGAAAGATGCTGCAAATCTCAAGATTCGACTTTACAAATTAAATATAGAACTAACTCTTGAATTCTCTTGAAGCTGTTAGCCTTTAGCTTTCAGAAATATATGTATGGCTCTGTTAAGATTTCCAATTGAGAAAATAAAAAATATAATAACACGTTGAATGTGTATCAAATCTCTGCCTTTTGCTCTTGTGGGCGCCTTACTCTCAACTTTGTAGTTAAATGTACTTTTTTATACGAAAAAAGCTTCACAAATTAGAAACGCCGCGTGCATCATTTACGTCATTACTCCAGCAGTTACCTACTATCCAAAGAAGTGATAAAAACAAGATAGTGCTTAAGAGCAGGAAGTAACGGGAATAGGTCCCACTATTAGTAATAAAAGACCAGAAAATAATATTTACGAGTCTATTGCCGACTGTACGAGTATTAACCTCAGCAGCTACTGCGCTCTCCAATTTTTTTGTATTAAATACTTTTCTTCTAATGCGAGATCATGCGAATCCATCGTTGTTGGCTGGCGTCTCTCTGCAGCCCCACGCCGCACTAACACCTTGCGTTCCACTTTCACTCGTAAATTTGAAAGTTGTGAATTTGTTTACGAGTGCATTTCCGGCGATTGCGCGTACCCGCGAATGCAGCCAACTTGCAATGTACAATTCAACTTTCTGCTACTACGAAGTAATTTAAACATTTGCGAGCCAAAGTGGTTATATTGCTCGTTGCTGTGGTTGTTGTTGTTGTTGTTGTTCTTTGCAACAATTGACGTGGCGGGGCGGTTGTATGTAAACACACCAACGCTGCCGCTTAATGCCACTGGCAATTTTATTGCGCTGCCATTGCCTCAAATGTACTCGTAGTTGCTGTGTTGATGTGGCAAAGGCGATTGCAACACGCCACAAAGTGCTGCCAATCTGCCGTTTGTATTCCAGCTGCAATTCTGTTTATTTCCAATCATGTTTTTGTTATTTTGTTTTCTGTTTGTCTGTTCTGTTGCTGCACTCGGTTGGGGCAATCATTGATTGCAATTGGCAAACATGCAAAGTTTGCTGTAAAACGATACTCCAGATTTTGCATTCACATCGTGAGACAATAGCACTTGTTGATGTGCGCATATTGATGCAACTAAATGTGGGTGTTGCAAATGCGCAATGGCATATGTCTGTTTGTACGTGGCTATAGTGGCCAAGAAATAGAAGCTGCACAGTGGACCCACGCACGCTTTGTGCCTCGGACAGTGAACTGGATGTTCTAGCGATGCACTGTAATGTTGATTACACAGTAAGAAATTTTCGTGTAATTTTTTTCATTGTTTTTACATGACATTTTTGTATTAGGAATTCGTTAATTTAATATATTAGTTTCGTATTTCATGAAATCAAAGAGTATTTTTCCATAGGTTTTGTTAGAGCTAATTTTTTTTTAAATTTAACAAATTTTTTGTAATAAAATTTAACAAAATGTCTATTATTAAAAGCGTTAACAAAAGGACCTATAAATTTGTGTCGAATCCGAACGGCAAATGAATTTTATGAGAAGCAAATATACCCTCGGTGGTTTGCCATGGCCTGACGAGGGATGACTGTTATTAGAGAAAAGCTTTACTATGATTTAGATTTAACTTGCCCTGGCTGAGATTCTAACCTCGACCTCAACGGCATATCGTGTTATAGAAAGCACCGCTACCCACTAGACCACAGCGGCCACCAGTTCAAAAATTATATAAAACTAGAAGTCCCGGCGAACTTCGTACCGTTCAAAATTTAGAACAAGTAAATGAAACACTTTTTGAACTCTGTTGCATAGGTCTTTTATGCGGAAAATGAAAGCCTCTTCGTAGTTTCCTACTCTTTTTTTATATTAATGGCAGATTTTTCAAGTTAAAAATGCAGCTTTGATGAATATGAATGGAATATTTCGTCGTCCCAGTGAAGATTAATAATTTTTCGTAAATCAAGTTCTCATCATGTAAGTAAAATACAACTCGACTTCAGCGCCGCCTGTCTGATTAACTTTTCGAAGAGATATTTTTTTCGCCTTACCAATACATAAATAGAATATGACTGTAATCCGACTATGAATACTTTTATTTTGTTATAACTTGACTACGGCGCCACCTATCCGTAACATTTTTTCTTGGGCATTGGCAAACACAACTAAAAAGGAGTCTACTTAAATCGAACAATCCATTCTCGAGTTACGGGCGTTCATACGTACACAACTTACTTTTATATATCATAAATTATCTTACGATCAATAAAACTTAAAAAACAGAAATAATAATTTTTTTTCTTTGAAAGTAAATTTGGAAATAAAAGTATAAACCAAAATAAAGTTTAGTAAAATATTACTTTTTCTGTAAACTTTCATCAGCATTTCCAAAAATATTTCAAGTTTTGTGCACTGAAAGATAAAAGTAATATCATAGAAGTACTGAGGCACGTTTGAGGCAGACGTTTTTTGAAGAAGGATTTCAGGAAAGACTGTCAATGGGTCAATTTCTTATCCAGAAGGAAAGTTTTTTTTTTAATGATAGTGCAAAGGAGGTAAAACGGAATCAAACATTGGTAATAATTGTGAAATAATTTAGAAGCAACTGAGATACCGAAAAGAAGTGACACTGTGGTTGGTATTGGGACATTACGGGTCTGAAGACAATGGAAGTCTGAAAAAACCTGGAGTCCACACTTACAAGATACGTAGCTTTCTGCGGAACATACAAAGAATAAATAATAAAATATATACTTGCCAGTTGAGATATTCTTAGATTGACGCCTAGCAGTGAAAGCAAAAAACGCAACCAAACAGATTTATAACATCTTATAGAAGGAAGACCCAAAGATTAGTTGTGCCCCTTTAAAATAGTCGCCACCACAGTTTCCTTCATGAATTTTAGCAAACATTTTTCAACCGTGTATCTGATTTCGCATATCAACGGCGAATGTATCGCAAATACTAGTATTGGCATTTTGTAAAACATGATTGTGATAATGTTGCAAGTACCATTTCAATTGAGTCCACCAAAGCGTAGCAAAGACCAAAGTTGTCATGTCACCATTTGAGTGGTACAAGCGCAGTTTTGTACAAATGCATTGAGTGGGCAGAAGATTTAGTCAAGGAAGCGAATAGAACAAACAGCACGAAGAGCAACAAGCAAAATGAACGTCAGCCTTGCAGTTTCAGTTAAATAAGAGCAACAAGGATTAGTCGTAGGGTAACACAAATTTGGGCGATACTTTAACGATTTCACAATGAAATAAAATACAATCAAATTGTTTAAATTTAGGCATTTAATAAAGCTGACGAATGTGAATTGCCATACTAGTGTGCTTGATATTTCGATTTAGCAAAATTCTACAACATCCCTTCGCTCTGAGATGTGTGACAGCATGTCGGCAATGCCGTTTACCTCGCACGTTTTCAATCAATGATCGCGCCGTCAGTGGTCAATTATTAGTTCATAAATTTATTCAAAATAAACCAGCACGCATTTTAATGAACTCGAACAATAACAAAAAGAACTATAAACGAAAACGGCAGCCAATCAGCGAAAACAGCGGCAAAAGCGACATTGCCATCATCAGAGCGCGCTCGAATGTCGCTTCAGCAAATTTTTCAAACCGCATATATACATATGTACATATGTATCCACATACTAGGCATGTCAATCCCGGGATCCAGAAATCTTTCGGCTACGCCATAAACAGTATTTTGTATTGAATACCTTTCCTCGAAGAGAGAAATACAAATAAAACAAAATTTTTCATAACAATTAAATTTTCATAAACAAAATTAGACATCAAATTAAACGTAATTTTATGGGCTTTTTGACAGACTTATTTTTACACATAGTTAATAACGTATTTTTTAAAGAAAATTAAAGTGTTTATTTAAAAAATGTGTATTATTGTTGTTTTTTTCTTAATAATTTTCCAAGAAACCAAACGGCCTTAAAGCTCAAAAATATTTAAAAAAAAAAGTATATTATTTTATTTTTTTTTATTTTTCTTAAAATATATATAAAATGTATTAACCAATATGCATATGAGATAAAATTACCTTTCTAACCATGCCAATATTGTTGAAATCGGATCGATAGTTTGGGAAATATCTGTTTATAGAAATATTTAAATTTCCCACTTTACCACTTCCTAACAAACTGTATTAATTTGCACAAAAAAAAGTATACCATTAAAACCACTTTTGTTTTTAGCTCAACGGGCGGTAGATATTTAACTTTAAACATTTTGTCGACAATCCGACCAACAAGTGCTGAGTCGTATGCTTTTCCACTGCAAATTTTAAATGCAACAAATTCAGGTCCACGTTGGAGGATACACACTTAAGCTTTTATTTCTTTAATATTGCATTTTGATTAAAATAAGGCATACTTTTGCCTCGCTTAAAATGTAATGGGTGATGTATTTAATTTTTACTTGATGTATTTCTTTTTTTACTGAATGGTAATACATTAATATTTAATATTGGTCTCAAACAGTAATTAAAATTAACTTTACTTCTTCTGTACCAAATATTTATACTTGTACTTGAAGTATAAATTATTTTGTGTGTGTAAAATTTTACGTTTATTTCTTTTTTATACTTGAAAGTACCAATAAATACATACATGAATTACAACAAATCCATCTTTGTTCTATTAATGTTATTTTGCATATTTCTATAAAATAACGTGTTACACTTTTTGAAAAATTAGAATCAAAACTTCGTGAAATTCGGGATCCCGGGATTGTCCCGGGATTTTGTTTTGAGTTCTCAAAAATCCCGGGATCAATAAAATGCCCAAAATTAACATCCCTAGTACATATCTATTGTCCATTGATTCGCCATACAAATTAGTTTATCAGAAATATTTGTTCATTTGGTTTGGTTGTGCGAATCGCGCAGTCGATTTGTTTGAGCCATCAAAATCCACTTGCAACCTCGGCACACTACTGACAGACAGATAGACAGACAGACAGATAGACATACATCGAACTAACAACAGTAACAGCAATAAAAATTAAGTCAACAAATACTTTTAACGAGCATATGCTCACATAAATGCTTATGTATTTCTATATAAATACTCTTAAATATTTATTGGCAGGATTATATGTACTTGCCGTTCTGTGTCGGCGCGCTCATTTCCATTGGGAGTGGCCCGTTTAAACGCTTTCAGGCCACCAACAAAGTGGATTTTTAGTGACCATTCAAGCCATTCAAACCACTTGCGATTGGGCACAAAATCAAATTAAATAAAAAACTAAACCACCATCAACTTCAATGAATAAATAAGCGATTGAGTGTGTTAATTGTAGATGAATGGAAAGGTACGCTCGTAAAATGAGTGTATGAAACGGAGCAAAACTTTCATTGAGTTTATAGCAAATTAGTCGCACACCACTCACACACCACTCACACAACATCATCAACACCTATGGCAATAACAAAATGCGATAGCAATGAACAATAAATGCTGCTACCCTGCAATAACCGTTCTTTGCTGTTCACTTGCCACCTTTTGTTTTGATTAAAATTTCACTCATAATCGAAATTATCATCATTTGGAAAACGCTTTGACGCCTTTCAATGCGCTCGCCGCCAAATGTTCGTACGTGTGGGTTCTTACACACAAACATATCTGCCACTTTAATGATTTTTTTTTATGTTTTACACAATAAATGCCTATATTTGAAACTGTTTTATGCCCACATACGAGACCTGTGAAGTTATCGTTGGACATTTGATACGCACAGATCAGGCCATCGATCGCCATTAGTTTGTTAAGCTGCTGGGGGTAAATGGACCGATCAACTGGCCACAATTAAATAAAAACCATTAATCTCTTGTCCTAGTTTAATGTTTCGTGTCTTTGCTCTTGTTAAGTTGATTGTAGATTGTAAAATTTCTATTTTTTAATGTCTTCATATTTAAATGTTAGGCATTTTTAAAGATTTTGATTAGTCCATAGATCAAATTGTTCATGTAGAGAAGCTGATTTTGTGAGTGTGTGTGTGTCATATCTGAAACGTGCTACTTTTTTTTACCAAATATCGTTTGTCCGTTCACAGTTGATTACCAACCTACCAGTGCATTTCTGTTTTTAGAAAAGTTCACAAAAAACTTTCTTATAAATAAGGCACGCAAAGCTGAATAACGCCTTAGATGAGCACCTGATTCGAAATTCGAATAGTTTGCTCCCTTTGTAATTATAAACTGACTTTCATTTTTTTGAATACTCGAAACATTTTTTTTCATTTTGCTCTCAGTATTGACAGAACGAGTTCGATTCCCCGAATCTAATAAACTACTCTAACACCATTGTTTATATAGTTCGGAACTTTTTCGTAATTGTTTTGTAGATTAGTTTTTAACTAGTCCAGGAACATTTTAGGGGCGATTTCGGTACCAAAATAATAACTCTAACATTGTATGGGATTAAGTAAAGATGAATACTAACAAACTGAATACTTTATAGAAATTGCGATTATATTCAAGTTCTTGTAGATTGGTACATATGTAAGGAATATTATACCCTCACATCAATTTGGATTCCGGGCACAACACGGGACTATAGGACAGGTAAATCATCTAACATCCAATATCAGGAGGGCATTTGAACGAGGAGAGTACTGCTCAGCACATCTTCTAGATATCGCTAAAGCATTTGACCGCGTTTGGTTGGACGGTCTTATATACAAAATACAGACGTTACTTCCTGCTAACACACACAAAGTTATTGAAAGTAATGTTAGCAACCGAGTCTTTGCCGTACGACAGCAGACATTCCAACATATCCTCGTCACACTTTATCAATGTTTGCGGATGACACAGGGATCCCAGGTCGATCTCGATGTCTAAAAACGGCATCCATATTACTAGGCCAATATCTACTACTTATGGAAGAGTGTGTGGCCAACTGGCGCATAAAGGTCAACGTAAGAAGAGTAAATACGTCACCTTTACACTAAATAGAAATTCCTGTACTCCGCTATCCTTAAATAGCATAACGATCCCGCAAGTCAATGAAGTAGTTTATCTTGGTGTGAATCTCGACAACGCGCCTCTCTTGGCGCAAACACATTGAATCTTAGAAAATTCAAATGACGTTGAAAGCTAACATACTTCATGGGCTTATTAACTTACGTTCCCCACTAAAACTGGAGCACAAAGCATTTCTGTATAATATTATAATAAAACTATGCTGGAAATACGACTCACAGTTGTGGGATAATGCATGCGCCACTAATGTAGACAATATTAGACATGGTACATTCGGAATGAGAACATCAATGACGACGTCAACATCCCATCTGTAAAAAATGATATAGCGAATATTAAGCAAAAGTATTTTGTCAAATTAAACGTGCACCCAAATGAACTAGCACTATCACAAAACAACAAACCACTGAATTATTTTCTCTAATTACCACATTATTTTCGGTACATCAAAAGTTTAAAATTTTAAAATCTCTTGTATTTTTTTCTAATGCCTTTAAAAACCTTCCAGAACCAAAAAAACAATTCACAATGCATAAGTATGTAACCGTCGATTCAACGATTTTGCGTTTTCCTTAAGAACAAATATCTTATCAATTATTATTCTATGCAAATACCTAAGGAACTAAGAAACCGATTTTCAATTTGATAATTTTTTGCAAATGTACAAGACCTTTCATTTCATATATGTAGATTTCATCTCTGAAGCTTTTGTAGTTGGTAGGAAGATGGGTCCGTGTGCAGAAGTCCACGAAAGTGGGGAAAATTTCTGACTGCCATTCACTTGGAAATGGTCAGGGCGATTATTTTGCATGCGGATCAAGCAGCTCACCACTTCAGGTTGATTTCATTCAAGTGTTCTCTGGGTAACGCTCGAACATCCGTTTGGGATTGAGCTAAAATGAGAAGGCGAACCTGACGAGGCTACTCCAACACCTGTAATTGCGGCTGCGAATTAGAGTGTTAAATCCAAAACACAAATTGTCAGAGCTCAAGCATTTTTTTTCCTAAATTGTTAATATGTTTATAAGATTTCCGATTTCAACTCGATCTAGCTCAGCTCAATTAAAAATCAACAAATTTTAATGTTTAATAAAATTTAGTGTTTTTTTTAATTAGGTAATATCGATTTTTTATGTATTCTAAAACAATAAAAAAATTAGCACGCCAGAGACAACATGTGCAATAATAAAAAAAATGTTTATAAAAACAAAACAATTTATGCTAATTCTCATTCTAATTCTGTTGCTATTATTGTTGTTATTGTCGCTCATTTTTGCGCTTACCAACACCCTCAATTAATTAAAATTTTAAATTTTATGGCCACGTGTTGCTGGTGTTTATTTACATGAATTTCTGAATTGATGAAATAAAATTGAATAAAATGGCAGCAGTAGTTAATGAATATTAAAGATATAACTGAATTAATGCGAGTGCTAAAGCAACTGGTAGTCAAATAAACCATAAAGTGGTTATAGCTTTGCTGTTTTGTCTCAGGCAAAAATGGTCGCTTTTGTTGACTTTGCATTATTTGCTATTCTTTTAGAAGACGCAAAAAGGTTTAGAACTTATTCAATAATCAAAAGCAGCGCTAAAAATAAATTGATTAACAAGTGGAGGAAAGATTTAAAGTAAAAACTTTCCTACACGCCACATTGTGAACGCTTTTTTGCACTTTAATGCTAAATTTATAAGCAAAAATTTTGCATGAATACTTTGACTGCGCAGTTATTTCGTTTTCAAATTATTGCTTATAAAATAAATTCAAATTTGACAAAACTGAATAAACATACATACATATAAGTAGATATGTATAAATATTTAATTAAATATGTCCAAAGCTCTATTATCTTAATTAATTTTTTTGTGTAAACCAGCAACACTTACTTTCAAGCTTCATACAAACAACTTGTGAATCCCCTCGAATACATAACGGATTTAGCACCAAAATTCAAAAGTATATACATAATTTGCTATTTAAAAAATATGTACCCATACATAAATATGTATTTTTAAAACTTGTCATTTATAATATGTGTGTACATATAATTCAATCTCTTACAGAAACACTTCACAAAATTTAATCAAACTTCAAAAATTGTCAGAAAAATTTTGAACTTGCAGAGTTTCTAGAAAATTGTCGGTTGCGCAGGTTTGTGGAACATTCAATTTTTATAATCAAGTCGAAGTTTTAGGTTAAAATGTTTTTTATGTCGAACAAAGTGCGTAAGACTCTCAGTAAAAACAAAAATTATTTCAAAAATCAACAAAAAAAGTTCAGTGGCTAGAAATTTGCACTTCATTATACTAAAATTAATTGGGAAATAATACTGATACAAAAGCGGAGATTTTAGTGGCAATTATTTGGATTTCTTTGATTTTCTACACCGTTTATATTTTTTTAATAGAAAGAACTGTGTTTTAATTGATAAATAATGTAAATTGAATAAAAGAAAAATAATTTGTCAAAATTTGGCAACATTTTGAATTTCAAATGTTTAAGTACTTATAAGAAGCCCAGTTTCCACTCATTGAGTTGCATTACAAAGTGGTTTTCAAGAGCAGGCATTTTTTGTTTCTAGTCGTGGAAGAGTCGCCTGTCTCAAGATACTTGTTATCCTTGCCACAAGTTTTCCAAAAGTGTCCTTAAGAAAAAATTAAAAAGATATATACTCGTATGTATAAACCACTTTACATCATTAAAAACATCGTCTAACGCTCTTCTGGAAGAATAGCGGAATAATCTCTTTGGAGAAAGGTTTCTCAATGAACTCAATAGCCATGATGTCGGCAATTCTAAGCCTCTATTTTTATGGAAGCTTGAATTAAATTATTAATAATTTTTTGTATACACATAAGTAAATGCTGTCTTCAAGTAACTTTGGGTATTTAGTAAGAAGGATTTATGGCTATAGACTAAGTAAATAATGAAATGAATATTATATTTGAATAGTTGCAAGGCATAGGCTCTGATATGACATGAATTTTGCTAAAGCTTTGGTACAACTATATTAAACACTTTTTTATTCAATCATGAAAATGACATTGTTGTCATTGTTTGTTTTGCTATTCGAACATTTCTAGGCATTATCTACATATGTATGTATAACAATAATAAGTCCATTTGGTTTGTATAAATTAAATTTTAACATATTTTTTCATCTCCACATTTAAAATTCAATTTCTTATTCTTCTTTGCTTTGGGCTATATGTATTTGTATAAGCATAGAGCGCTTTTGAAGCGCGTCTTCGGCAGTTAGCTATTCAAGTCACTGATTTATCGTCGCCAATTAAGTGCTTCTAAGCTTATTATTTATTGAATTTATTTGTATTGTTGGCGATCGGATTACTAGAAAATCTCTTATTTTGTATTGGTCGTAGAATTTTGACGCAGATGAGCGCAAATGTTGACAGCATTGATTTGATAATACAAATTACTTGAATCAAAATTTTAATAATCTTGTAAGTAAGTCAATGATAAGTTAATGATAATAAATATGTCTGAATATACGAGTAAGTGTATGCATAATTTTAAGAGAGAAAAAATTTCAGTATAAAATGAACTTAATAAAAATTGTTATATAGAAAGTATTATTTACAATTGTGTTAGTTTCAAAACTCTTGTTTTGCAAAAAGTGTAGGTACTTCTATGAACTTAAATTGATTACAGTGTTAAATCTGGAGCGTATAGTTTACTGTTAAGTAACATAGTTTTTTGTTGCAAATATTCAAAAATTTAATTTAAGGTCGCTATATTATGACTTATTTTAACGATATTCGCATACAAAGTGCAAATATATCGAGTAAAACTGTTTCACGGCTTCATGAAGTTGAAGGTATATTTAATTAAAAAACATGGAGAACAATCGGGTCAATATTATCTAAACGAATTAGACAACGGTGGCTTGAAACAAATTTAAAAATGCTTATAACGTTCAAAATATCGATAACAATAGCAATGGATCCATTTATGATGATGTAGGTAAATCTAATAATATCGAGAGATAAAATAATTATAACTTACTTATATATCGGTTCAGATAATGTTTATGCTCGCGGCACTGTGATTGACTACTCGTATAATAATGATAAGGAAAGGAGAAATATAACGGAAACGACTCAGATGCCAAGATTGATGTAAATAGATATCGAGTGCGAAATGAAATTCGAATACAAATGTCAATATACACAATAATAAAAGCAATATATTTTGCAGTTGAATACAAAATTGTTTTATTTGTTACTTATGTTTTTTATTTACTTTCTGTATATTGTAAATTGTATAGAAAATGTAGTAAACATTAAACAAAAAATACATCTAAGGTTCGAACTTTTTAAAATTTTTTTTGGGGTATACAGATATGCAGCTCATTTAATTTTAGTAGAACGAAGTGCAAGTTTCTAGTGGTTTCTTGACAATTTTTACTGACGCTCTTTCGAAATTCCTATATATAAAAAATAATAGGGATTTTGCGTTGTATGGAGAAAACTACTAGTAAAGAAATTGTCAAAAATCAGTAGTAACTTGGAGACACATGAAACTTGCACTTGCTCAGGCTTAAATTTGATGAGCCAAAAAAACTGCATACTCAAAAAAAATAAAAATAAAAATAAAAAGTTCGAAATATTTATGAAATTTTGTTATGGTTTTTCTTAGAGAATGGACTATATTTTACTAAAAAAATAAGTTAAATTAATTAGAAGGAAAATGAAGTACTCAAATCTGTCAATATGTGAGTGTGCTGTAATTTGCGAACTGAACTGGAAAGAATAACAGATTTTCATAAATTTGAAATTTTTTTTCTCAGAAATTCTGGAAGTTTTTTTTTAATATGTAGTCTCATAGTCCATTCGATATTAGCAAAAAATATTTGTTACTTGCAAGTGGCCGAAAATAATAGTTTATTTTTGATATTTTTTTTTACCTCCGCAACACCCTTGACGAAAGAAATTCTTAAAAAACAACGGGAAATTTTTAGCCACTTGAATACACAAATATCTATAACAATTCAAATTTTTTTTGAAATTTATATAATAATTGATGAATTTTATTTTTTTAATTTGTATGTATGTAACCTAAGTTAATACGATTTTTGTTAGACGGTGCGGTTTTAATTAAAAATTCTTTGAAAAAAAATACAAAAATAAAATAGTGGAAAATTTTCTATTAAAAATGAGCGGTTTTTTTTTTTTAAATTTAAGCTGCTGAAAATCCAAAAAACTGCAAACACTTCTGAGAAAAAAAGTTTAAAATTTGAATGAAAACTTTTTGTTTTTTTTTCACTTTCTACATGGTTTCAGAACTGCACTTTCCTAATCAATGACAATGGATTATGGAATTCGTGAGCAACTATTGAGGTAAGAATATAATGTAGAAATCTATAAAGCAAAAATAATTCACAAAAAAATTTGTATGTACGATATATGTACATATACTTTTTTATTTATATGTAAGTGTATAAGCGAATAAAAATATGCTTCGAACTAAACGAAGGTGGAATCGGAGCGAGGAATCGCAGAGATCAGTGTCGCGGCCAACGCAATTTACACAACAACATACAAATACACCAGAAAAGGTGCAACAAGACAAACAAAGTACTACAACGAATGCACATACATGCGACACACACTTCCTTACACACACACAAACAATGAGTGTCAGCCTTTTAGCTATTTTTAAAAATATATTTCCGATTGTTGCTACTAATCCATAAGAACGTCAACAACAACTACGAATATATCGTACAAGTGTTTTGCACATACAACATACAATTCCAATGTCCAAGCGCATGGTATTCACTCATTTACGGCGAACGAACGCCCAATGCTGCCGCCACCCAACCACTGATCCACGCAAACGTCTTATTTGTGCATCGACATTTGCGACAATCGAATATATGTACATATGTATGTATTCACTTGACGATTGATGAGCTAATACGAACACACACACACACACTCACTTTTCGTTCTATTTACGATTTGATATTCATTGTTGCTTTATATTTATATATACACGCATGTGTCTCTATTTCACACACCACACTCCAGTTGCAGGATCGTCGCAACTAAACAAAATTACATCGCACAAACCGACAACGCAACGCAGTGCGTTTATTCGCGCCTTTTATGGTTGGTCCATTCGCCTCTTTGTCCGTTCACTTGTCGTTTGTCGTTTGTGGTTTGTCGCTGGCTCGCGAGTCCGCCTCTCGTCGTACCGTGCGTGATCACAATCGAAACTTGAGTAGGCATATTATTTTAATTAAAAAACACCCCGCGTTAAAAGAGTTGTTGGCCGACGCGCATATCTCACTAGCAGCATCGCTAGTCAAAAGCCACAAGCGGCAGCCAACCAACAACAACAGCAAATAGTCATTCTGAACAGTTCACCTCACCACTCCTGCCTCCAGCACTTTGGCCATTACATTGGAGCCGAGCGATCGATGCGATGATCTGCTAGTCCATCCAACTCTAATCGCTCCAACGCGCCATCGATCGCTTCGGCTGCTCGTCGCTCGCCAACATTCTTAGCTTTTAAGTATGTATGTTCATATGTTTGTTTTTTCCATCGCTCCACAGTTGGCGCTGCACGCGTCTCATTTGCATCTTTGATAGTTTCAACCATTCGCTGATGTCTGCTGCGTCCTTCCTTTCGGGCTGCTGTTTGCGTCAATTGACATGTCTGTCCGTCTGCTCGTCTGTCTGATTGTTTGTCTGCGTGCGACGCCTGCTTTTGAGTTTGTTTCTTGTGATATTTATGTGTGCATTTATTGCACGTTTAGCGTAAATGCGATTCTTATCGTTTGTCAAATTGAGTGACGAATCGCCGTACATGATGAGCAACAACGAGACAACGACACAGACACAGACACCGACGCCGACACTGACACCAACATCGATACTGACAACAAACATTGTCGGCACTGATTTGGTCCTGCGCGCCATGGACGACAGCACAACTTGTTGCATGTGACAGAGATAGCGCAATGCGTCAATGATAGTCGACAAGTGGATGAAAAAATTTGAGGGGGAGCCACAGCGATGATCTTAACTGTCTTACTTACTTATGTGTGTGTCGCATTTGAAAAAAAGAACGAGTTTTTTGGTTTCAACATAAAAATGTCTTCTTTAGTCCTCTAATATTAATTCGTTTTGCAGTGAAAAATAAATAAGAAAGTTTAATTTTGATTTGATTTAATTTTGCTCCATTACTGGATTGAAACCCCGCGTTCAGCTGCCAATAAAAAGCTTAAGAACAATTTTCTATTTTTTCATAACTGAGAAGAATTTGCGTTCATATTTTAAAGTCCGTTTCCTAATTCACGAGTTTCTACCAATGTTCACCACAAATATTTTATTCAAAAAAGTTTCTTATTTAACAATTATTTCTCCTTTCATAAGGGCAACCTTGGAAAAGGGTCCATATTAAAGAATTAAAATTTTTCATCTAAAGTGCAAGTCAAACCCTCTTGTATAAAATAGACTGAAATTTCGAAGGATTTTTTCCAATCTAATGAATGGTATGAGAAAAATGGAATTTGCGTGGGTAAGGTGACCGTTTAGATGAAAAAATATGCTTAAATTTTGGTACTGTGATGGTGTAAAAATATAAAAAAAAAATATAGATTAAGACTCAAAATAGAAGTGACTACCATCTCCAACCAAACCTGAACTGCTTCTTGTAAGTTATTTATTATTAGAACCATTTATTTGCTCGCAAAAAAATAGCGTATTTGGGCATTTACAGGTAAAATTAGGATTTGCGATAAAAAGCTGAAATTTTCCACATCTTAAATACTTACTGGTGTAAATTGAAAATATTAAAGGCACCCAATTTCTTTGCCGCTTGGTCTTGCCAAAGCAGAGGAAGCCTACCATTTCTTGATCCATCACCAGCGCGTACTACTTTGGTTCCACCGTTTGCGGTATTCGTCATCGCAAGGGCGTAAAGGTTAATATTTCGAAGAATTGTTCTCTCGCACACTTCAAGTGCCCTCTCATTAGATGTCGTGCTATGCTTCTGCCCCTTACAATAGTACAGGCATAATGAGAGACTTATAGAGGGTAGTTTTTGTCCGCCAAGAGAGAACTTAACTGCTCAATTGCCTACTCAGTCAATAGTATTACTTGTTGGTAAGAGATATTCTTCGCTAGATTATTGATATTAATGCTGGCGTCTAAGTAAAAGAAGTACTCTACTTTTTTAAAGTTATTTCTATAAGCATTGATGTTAGTGCTGAGCGGGCAATGTGCTGACTGCAGGAGATACTTCGTCTTTCCCTCGGGTTTTAATTTGTATACCCTTCATAAAAATGGTATATTATATTTGATCCGATATTTGTAAGTGCCAGATGGATAAAAGTTAGAGCCAATTAAAAGTAAACCGAAATGATCAGGACGATGAGCTGAGTCGATTTAGCTATGTCCGTCTGTTTGAACGCAAACCAGTCACTTAGTTTTTTAACTATTTGAATGAAATTTGGCAGTCAGGTGACTTTTTGTAATTTATTAGACATTTGTCGGAATCTGCCAGATCGTAAATAGGAGCCGATTTTTCAGTTATTATATTTTTCTCCATAACTCCTTAATATAAGCAGCAAGAAGCATGCAATTTTGCAAGAAGATCCGCTATTGTTAGCTCTGCATAAGGATTGAAAATCATATAGATCAAAGAAATATAACATACAAACGATTGTTCAGATATTCAATTTGGCACGAAAATCCATTAATTTAAGCAGCTAAAGTCTTGAAATTTTGCACAAATAATAGTGAAATTTTTAAGATCGGATACAGACAATATATAGCTACCAAACAATTCATAATTTCATGAAAGATATTAACCTTTTTTTTTACTTGTTTTTTTTTTAATTTTAGGAATTGTATGTTATTTATAAATGAAGTTGCCAAGAGTTGCTTTAATGCGCCTACAATTTTGTGAATAAGTCTTTTTTTTTAATTTCGTTCAGTCAAATTTTGTAATCACTGAAAAAGTCAGCATCTTAAAAATGATTTACCATCACATAAAATTAATTAACAGTTATTTAAACTGTTTTGATACATTGCTTGTCATATATTTTTCTTCAATTTCTTCCACATGAAAAATCCCGAGCAAAAAGTGTCATTCAATTAAACTTTTCATATACTCAAATTTAATGAGTGACTAAACTGTTTATCTATAAAGTTATAATAAATTTAAAGTTTACTTATGGAAAGTTTTCCGAATTCTCATAAATTTTTAATTAAGTGATCGATATGATGGTGTCTTATGTGCTCGTATATATTTATTTTTTTATTTTTACGACTTTTTAGGCCAAAAACTTACAACTATACAATCATTTAATTTATTTCTTTTAACTTTGTACACCATAAAACAACAAACTGTACACAAAATCTAATCTAAGTAATTACAGTTTAAAAAACAAAATCCATTATAAGTAGTTACAATTTCAAAGTAAAATATTTAAAAATATTATTACTGCTCTTTGGGCGGCTAATTTTGGGGTATTCTAAGACTGACGATGTCTCAGCACAAACAAAATGGCCATCAGCAAACATGGCGTTACCCTTAGTTGCGCTCATTACAGTGTACAGTGGTAGTCTCACCTCAATATTATTTTAATATCAAAGCGCTATGAATGCCAACTATTATTTTATTTTGTATTTTCGGTCAACATAGGAGACAGCGCCAACCAAGGCAATCCCGCTTAGTATTTATGTTATATAAAAGCAAATCCCGCCTCTACCATATTCACTTCATTCAATCCGATAATTGATCCGTTTAGGTATAGCGTAAAAAAATAAGAAGGAAAAATTGCATCTTGGAGGAAGGGTTCGGGTGTATTCAAATATACCCTTATTTTAAATTATTGAAATCGCTACTGTTCTTTATTATGAAGTTCATTGTAACTTTTTAAACCTTAATAAAATATATTTTGCTTGACTATTTCTGTTTTAAAAAGAGGCAATCTAACATTATTATTCTCCCTCAATCCATTGGAGTGAGTTTAATTAAAATAATAATTTTTTTTACTCAGATACTCTGGTAGGTTGCCAATCTTAATATTAAAACCCAATTTCATACTATGATAAAAAACTAGCTCTTTAACGCTCAACCAATTTAACTTTTTGATCATATTTTTTACTAGGGTGTCATGCCGCATGTTTAAAATAAATCTCAAGACCTTATTTGCATAACCTGTAGCTTATCTACTTGTGTTCCATTTGCAACAAAATATATCGTTGGACAATATAAAAAGTGCGGCTCTATAAAAGATCTATACACCATAGTTTTATATTTTCTACTTATATGTTTGCATGATCTTTTCATAAATCCAAAAATACTAAACATACTAACACAAATGAGTTTTTCCCAAAAATTGGCGGTAATTTCTGCATAGATTTTTAAAACTTTAACAATACATTTTTGGAGATGTGAAAAGTTTTCCAGTCGACGTGCATCCCACATATGCCATCGCGCCAAGAACATTTAGTAGTAGTCGCAATACTCTCGTCACAAGATCTACGACACACAGACTTGCCTACATACATACATACATATGTACATATAAACATACATTCCTACGCATATATTTATCTATTCTAAAATACGCCGATCACAACCGATCGTCTGCGCCTGTTGCTGCAAATCGCGCGAAACGTTGACACATTGCAGTGCTGAGTGCATTCAGAATCACATTTACATACATACAAATGTATATCTGTATGTGTGTGGCTTCAGAAAGTGCGTTCGTTGTAGGAGTCGTTGCACATTGGCTTTTCCTCGCATCACGCATCACGCATCACGCAGCAACAGCACAATTGCAGACGCTTGCAACACATCACTCCCACCAAAGAGACTCGCTGGCTGTGAGAGACTTTTCCGCGACACAGCGAATATCGTCAACAAGCATCGGCATCGTCCAACAAAGCAGCAACTGCAACGAAAAAAAAAAAACCGCGAACGTCATCCGCATGATCGTCAGCACCAAATGTAGCAGTGTCATTGACAACAACAACCACCAGCAGCAACAGCAACAGCAGCAGCAGCAATGGTTTCAAAAACAAAACACAGCAGTCTCATCCATCGGTGGCTGCAACACGCTTGCAGCATCTGCTGCATCATCGACAGCTCTGGCGGTTGTGGCGGCTGTGGCGGCTGTGGCGGTGGCCGTGGTTTGCTGCAATGTGGCACAAGATTTATCACATTGTTTCACAGTTCGCCTGTCTGTCTGGCTGTCTGTGATTTTGTTGTTTCCTTTGCAACTTTTTACACATTTCTTTGCAACATTTTTTGCATTACTTCACAACTGCCCGCGCCAGTGCCAACGTGCCAGCACCGCCTCCACTTCACTTTGTGGCAAGTCTGCGGCGCATATGTGTGTTGCTGTTGTTATTGCTATTGCTGGTGCGGCTCTGTCACATCGTCAGGAGTGTAGTGAACTTTTGCCGTTGTCGCATAAATAAAATCGAAACTATTTTGCGTCATGTTTTAGATTCATTGCACTTGAAGGCGGCGCAATGTGCAGCGGAATTAAATGCATTGCCTGCTGCGGTGGTGGAGGCCACATGTGGCTGCAATGCGAAAAAAAGCACAAACAAAAAAAACAAACACCACACCAAACAGAATATATCGAATGATAGTGCAAAAAGAAGAAGAATTTTAATGAGTAGCGCATCATAGAAGGAAATACGAAAATCGCTTGCCATCTCAGCAGTGGTCCGCAGTGAAATGCTCGTACATAACGCAAATGTTGCATGTGGGGGAGTTTGTTGTATAGCAACAACAACAGCCACTACTTTACCATACATGCACGCTTGTGTGCTTGTAGGTATAAGTAAAGTCCGTGTAACTGTTGCCTTATATGAAATTAATTATATTTCCAAAAAAAGGAACAGGCATTCTAATTGTGGAAGTGACAGAAGTGATCAAAATGAAAAGTAGAAATAAATAATTGCAACACAACTTGCTAAACTATAGCTGAGCTGAATATTAAAATATAAAATAGTATAGCAAGAAACGCATCTATCCAGCACCTTCTTCTTAACCGGGTACGCTAAATATAAACGTTGAAGAATGTGGTATTATAAGGACCGCATTCAGGTTAACAAAGGAAACAGGTAAATATATCAAATATTGCTCATTAGCTCTATTGAATTGTTAGCAGCAAAATCTTTTGATGGCGGAAGAATCTTCGCATGCACCTAATAAGTTCTCAATTGCATTAGCTTCTCTAACTAACGACGCGCTTTCCAACGCTATTGTAGTTGATTGCCAAACCTAATCTTCCACGCCACTCCAAAAAAAAAACGTATTAATATAAAATTGTTTGAAAATCTTTCAGAAGAGTAGTGAATTCATCGCTCTGAGGGAGACAACGTCAAATATTTTTCTGGAAATATGCACCTCTGCTATTTCTCATCCAATTGTTGGCTGGGTAATTTCAAAAACCATTACAAATACTCTTAATTTTATGTGCGCCTTAATAAATGTTTCTCATGCCCATTGTTATCCGTGAGTTATCATTGCACCGACATACGAACTGTGCTTGAATTGTCGAAATTAGGTATTACAAGTATTTGTTGGGCATGCGGAACTCTTCGTCTACAGCACCAAGGTGTCCTTCATTCTCCTCTGCTAGCACTCGCAGTTATTGCAGATATTTTCTGTAATACTTCAAGACTCGTCTCATCGGATTTGTCAAAGTCCATGCTGGCACGCCATAAAATAAAACAGGGTTGACACACGCGAGAGAATGATTTGTATTTGCCGCAAGAGGACACTACTAATCAATTGAAGCGAGCAGAGTTGATGCCTTCCGAGCGGAACGTTACTACATATTTTTCGGATTTGACAGTTGACTGATAGCACAGAAGCTTATAAACAATTCATTTTTACACTCCGTTCACAATTTTCAGATACTTTGCATTTTGTGTTTTCTTTTACACTATTTTACTCTTATTTAAATACAATACTTAATTGAAGAATTATAGATGAAATATCAAACCAATTAACTTGAAACAATGTCAGCTGGCCTTAATTCCTTGTTGCGCCATTCTTTCTTCATCGCTTCGCCTGCTCTGTTTATAACCTTTTAAGACGTTGTGAAAGTAGGAGGGCGTAATCTTGTTCTCTGTCATCCTTGTCCCGCTCCATCGAAGGATTTTGTGGCAAGATAATATCTACGTTGGAAGTGGCAGTAAAGGCCCAAGTTGTTCACGATCTTTTTTGATTGTTTCCAGAATGAAAGGGCTCAATTCAATTCATTGAAATCCTTTTTCATTGGAGCCTTGAACGTGCTCCAGGATTTATTACCAAAAGCTCTTTTCTTACAAAACACAATTGGAGGCAGCCATTTTGGATTGTGGGCACGTAAGTTAATTCAACATCCGCACAATATTTGCAAGCTTAAGAGACTAGATTCGGGGAAAGAACTAGTCCTTGGAAGCCTTTGCGGCTGGGTTAACGTTCGATTTGATTTTATTAAACAATATAATCTAAAGCAATCTTTTCATCGGCCAGACTTTGCAGGCGGTATAAAACATCAAACATACTGTAAACACAAATGTACGGGAGAATATTTTTTTCAGTTAGCCAAACAGCTATTTAGACACTTTCTCTTATACATCAATCTGTCATATCAGTTAGTAAGTGGCTGTTGGAGAAAGTTGGGCGAGAATTCTGATCATTTCGATGATTTCATTAGGGAAATGAAACGCTGGATGAACTAGCTGTGCTTCACAACGAATGGTGCTTCGCTTAGGGCATTCAAGAACAGATTTGCCACATGGAAGACAGGCATAACTGTTATCACACAGTCGCGTTCCACAGTTAAGATTGTCCTATGACTGACTTTTGGAAATAGGTAAAAAAAAACAGCTATCTGCTTAGGACACAGACCTTTAAAGTAGAGACTAATAATTTGCAGACTTCCTTTGCGAGTGTCCAGCCTTCACAAGGATGAGGTTCAAGGCGCTTGCAATACCATACCTGCAGTATACAATACATTTCAGAGTACATCCGCCTCTCTAACACATTTATACAATTTATTATATGCGCCGCACTTCATTCGTTGCTTTCACACATAAAATTTCCCAATGCCCAAATCGCGGCATAATCAGACATAATAATCCAGCGATTAACGATTAACACACTTAACACACCGGGTGGGATTGGTTGCCTAAAATGGCGCGGCGTCAAAAAGTCTGGGAACATTGGAGCAGCAATCAATACACATACAAATGTAGTATGTGTGTATATGTGTTTGTCTACATGGGTTTGTGTGTGTGTTTGTGTGCACTTGAACGGCAGCAGCAAACTAATTCAATGCCACCGCCACCATTACGATATACTCGAACTTATGGATTTGTTGCTGTAGTTGTAGTTGGTGTTGTTGCTTCTTTATACACACATTTATTTAGATATATACATACATACATACATATGTGAGTGTATGTACAAGATTTCCTTTACTATACCAAAAGCAATAAACAAATGAACAACTTTTTAAGGCAAATCTTCGACGCGAACCACTTTACGCCTGGTAGCGTAGCGAATCGAAAAATGTGCGTCCGTTAAATGTTTCAACAGTTTCGTTAAATATGTGAAATAATATTTAAAATGCAGCAGCAACAACAACAACAATAACAACAAATGCGCCCTGGTAGCGTTTCTAAATGTTGAAGTTATTGTTGTGTTTTCATTTTCTCGATCAGCCACCATTCCTCACCGCACCGCAGCGCCACCAAAGCAACCGTCGCAGAGTGCTCCAACCACCGCTCGAAATGAACCGACGCACATTGGTTTTGGGCTGTTGGGCGTGAATTTACATTCGAATACGAGTATGTGTTGTGAATATGGCCAATTAAAAAAAGCGTGAAATTGGATTACAATAATGGTAATGTGAGTGCCTCAAAAGTGGGAGAAGGTACAGTTTAAAGTTTACGGTACAATTACACTTAGCATGACTTGGGTGGAAACATATGTTTTCGAAATACAATGAATGCATTCGAGTTAACTTAGATATGAAAATTTGAGGCTGTGCCGAAAAGTCCGTGATTTTTGAATATCTCAAGCAGAAACTTTAAATTCCACACTACAGCGCTTAACTGCCATCAATTAAAAGACAACTGTCAAATTTTGAAAGCTGATAACCTCCTAATGGCTTGATGAGTACTATAAGTATAGTGCACCATGAATTTCAATCGATAAGATGTGATTTACTGAGTTCCATTGTGGTCGTATCAGCACAATTGATGCTCTGGTCGGCCAAAAGAGGTTTTCAATCGTCAATAACATCGATAAAATGATATTGGATGACCGGAGAATAAAAGTGCGTGAGGTGGCTGAGACTGTAGGCATCTCACTGACTGAGTGCGTACATCACATTTTACACGAATATTTTGATATAAAAAAAACTATGGGTGCCGCGATTGCTCACATTCGACTATAAACGAAACCGTGTGACCACTTCAAAACCACGGTAAATTTCCATGAATTGAGCTACAAACTACTATCTATCCCATACACCAAATTCTCAAGATTTTGTCCAATGCGACTATTTCCTATTTTTAAACCTGCATAAATGGCTGGTTGGACTAAAAAGCAATAAAGCAGTATATTTTTTTCAATAAGTCATTGACTTTTCAAATCGCCCTCGCATATACTACATAAATACGTTCATATAATATTTGCTATGACAAAAAAATTGTTGTACATAGACAGAATGAGTGAACAGTTTTAGTGTGACTTTAGATATCAGAAATTGGAGAAAGATGTGGTTAGGGATTGGAGAGAAAGAGAAAATTTTAGGTGACTCCTGAAGAGCTATTTTATTCAAGAGCTCGTCGCCGCTACAATCTAATCTTGCAACAAGCAATATAAAATTGAGTTTAAGTGCATATTTCCCTTAAATATATTTAGGATACCAATGATTTTATCCAACACAACGGATTCCCTTTGAAAATGTTAAACTCTCATAAATAAAATCTTAGTAAATTGAAAATATACCTAAGTTCGCATCTGAACTCAAAATTCGCTTTTAAGTTTTTTTTTTAAAGTCAGTGTAGGTTGTTAGAAATGTTTGTTTTAAACTTAACCTGCTTTTGCATCACGCTCCCATCAATATTTTCGGCTGATAAACATAATATTTGATTTGTAAAGAACAGCATAATTTATATATTTTTTTGCTTGCTATAATATAACTCGTATAAAAAGTAAGCTACGATTACGCTTATGTACCCAAAAAATCAAGCAAATCTGGAAAACGGGACTAACACTGAAATATTCAAACAGCCAAACATAAAAAGCGCAGATGAAATTAAAAAAAAATAAAAATAAATTATATATCGAACAATTACTTATCTCTTTGTGCGCTAGTTTCAAACCTCAGTTAACTTGGTTTTGTTCAATTACGAATTAAATATAGGTATGTTTATATTTTTATAAAATAAATTAAAGAATTGCTATCATTGACAGCCTAAGGGTGCCTAGTTAAAGGACATTTGCAACGGAACAGCCATTGCAGTCGGTAAATTTATATAATTTGACTATGTCCATATCATTTTACAGCTCATATAATTTTCCATTCCATTCACTTCGGTATGTTGATATTGCCCATGTTTTTGTATATCGAGAAATTGATCTCTTTTCAATTGCTTTCCGAACCCGAAGTAGCACCTGTTAGCAAGTGTTATTCCTCGCTTCACTTCAAGGCTGATATTATTGGTAGGTATTCAAACTCCCTAACTTCTTCTAAGTTTTTGCTGTCAAAATAGACGTGGGTCCCAATACGCGATAATATTTTTTGTTTGTCGCCGCGAGGTACTCTGTTTTATCCTCGTGGACAACTCTCTTAGTTCTTTCTCCAAAGTGGAAAATGCTCCACTGGCGGCCCTATTGCTAAGGTAATCGATGTCAATATAATCAATATAAGTGAAGTGCCAATTATCTTCAGTTTGCCAGCTCGTTTTACGCATTCCCGCATTAGATTGAAGAAGCTCCACGAAAATTAGCCACTTTTTCTTAAATCTCGTTCGGTCTCAAAACGCTCATGTAAATTGTTCTCAACGCTACTCAACATAGAAGCGAAGGCTCCACATTTAGACAAGCTGTCTTATAGGCAGCTTCTATTCGTGTTATCTAGCATTTATTTCATGTTTATCACATGCGTAGAATATCTGGTCGAAGGTTTATTTTCTTGCTCTGAAGCCACGTCGATAAGGTACGGTCCGATTTTTTCACGTGGCACATCTGTTTTTCTCGATAGGAGGTAACGAGCGATATTAAGAAGACTTTTCTTGCACCAACAGCGTGATCCGCCATCTTATAAATTGAGCAAAGTACAGTGAGACAGATTTAGATCACCATTTGCTTGCTGTCCTATTTTCATATAGAATTTTCGGGACATATTCCTGCCCGCCTGCAGCTCAACTCTTTCGCACTTAAGTCCTTATTACGCTTTCTTTCTCTTGAAAAGACATCTAGTTTCAGACCTATAATAGTTTGTATGAATAATATCATCCTAAGCATAACGTAAAGATCCTTGGATACCTACGGTGTAGCAAATATTTGCGACATTCAAATAATTCCAACAAGAAAATACGTATCACTTTTTTTATAATTATACTTCGCGACCATCATCACTTTATTTTTAGCTTATTATCAATAAACCGAATTTGCAAACATTTAAAACATCTTTGTCATGCCAGCCATCAAATGGCAAACGCAAGTTTTTGTTGTCTCTCACACACTTTTTTCTTCACTCCGTACGAGTAGTCGCTTAAATTGTATTAAAATTTAAAAAGAAATCATCGTACGATTTGTATGCTAATTCCCATTTGAAAGCTTGGCACCAGCAGAGTTGTTCAAATAAATTGTTCGCCTCCCGCGCTGCGACTCGATTAACTTGTTTTACAAACATCTCTCAACTTCATCGTATTCTTTTTTCTCAGCTCGGTTTCTGCGTTACCGCTACAAAGCAAACAAAGAAAAAGAAAACAAAAAATTATAAATAATAATAAAAATGTAGATAGCAATGTATTAGGAGTCTTGCACATAAAAATCATAGTTTATATTTTACGAGACATGTCGGCGTTGGACTAACAAACAAATACAAAGCATCTGGTGAGCAGAAGAAGAGGAAGCATGTCGATATTCTGGGCAAGTGAAACACACACCAGCAACTGGCATAGAAACAAGTGGACACAAAAAAATTAAATGTAACCGAAAATCAAAAACAAAAAAATGCGATGCCAGACAAATCAAACCACTACCAATAAGACCACTACAAATATACAAACTATAAATATGTATGTGAATATATAAATATACATAAAACCGTACAGAGAGTTGCCTAAGTATACGAACGAGTATTCAAATAAGTTTAAGTTGCAGATGCTTGCGAAGACGAGCCGCGTGTTGATGGCCAAGACAGATAGCGCGCGAAGAGCACCAGACGAATTGGCAACAGATCGCAGTCGTCTGTGTTTAGTCGCATCATTGGCCATAGCGACGCGACACCCCGACCCACGCACCAATGAAAAATGCTGCGGGCGAGCATTTTAAATTATCTTAAATTTAAAGGCAGTCGTCTAAAGTAAAAATATGTTGGCACAGTAAGCCTCGTTATTAAAAAACCAATTAGGTTTTCTATGAGCATTTAAAAATGTTGTGAATATCTTAATATAACATACACCACAATACTTGAGCTGATGATGTGGGTAGGACCGTTTGAAATAAACTTGGGGATTAATTTTTCTGGAAGCTTACCAAGCAATCAATGAAGTAAGTGCGAAAATAGCAGAATTTTTATGTGGAGTTGAAAATATAGACTTCATCGCCATTTTTTCCCAGATGCTCTGCAAAAATATTTAAGCGATTTATGATGCATTAGAAGCAAATATGTCATGGTTTTCACAACCGACGCATGTGAACTTAAAACTTAGAGCAGTTTAGATCTTTATGTCTTTCTGTAAACGCGCCTCAGGTTCCGTCTGTTGCATATGAGAGTTTTATCGTAACTCAAAAACTTAGTTTCAAAAATTATATCTTAAACAAAAATGTTTGCCCGTTTTATATACCACTAGACGAGAAGGTCAACTGCTGTTGCCAATCACACGCAAATTTTGCGGACCGTGAAAAGTAAGCTGCCAGCAATCATACCAGATAACTGCGGTCTTGCTTTCTCAGTAAGATGAGATATCTTTTAAAACTGAAATGGTGAGATGTATCAATCCGAGTTTCAATATGCTGTTCTGATAATCGAGAGTAGCATGAAAACTGCTTTTGTAGCAGTGGATGTGGATTCTGTTTCCAGTTTTACCAGCGTTTATTGATTTTTATTCTTTGTTTCCTGATAAGAATCAAGAATTTTATCAAGCTAAAGCTACTTTTGTATTTTGTTAAAATATTGACAAAATTCAAATAGCTGTGAATACAACTTGAGGTGAATTATTTATCAGTTTGTGCAGTATAAAAGGAAAACTGAAGCAATTAAAATAATTAATAATAAACATTAATTCTTTAACCTAATAATAAAAAGTATTTTATTTGCATCAACAAGTAATAGATCAGACAAGCCTAAAAAATCATCAATACAAATTCGAACTGGTCGCAACTAAATTATTCTAATATTTTTCATTTGAAATTCAACTTTTTTAATTTTTTGATTGCGTAAGGTAAGTCCTTCTGGCTATATGAAATCAAAAAATCTTTTGTTCGTTTGGTGACGTATATTTAAAGCAATTTAAATGATCGTTTTAGCAAGATTGATCGAGGCATACGCCGTCCTTTTGCAAAAACAGAAGATTTTTGTATAAAAATTCATAACTCTGAAAAAACAAATTTCGGCTACTTGGCAGTTGGCCAGATAAAAGTTTCAACTGCCTATTTTCTTTGCAAAATTTTTGAAAAAAATTAAAAAAATGCATTTTGAAAAATTAAATCTTGAAAATATTTTGCATTGTTTGTTTATTATTAAATAAAATAATTATTAAAATTTTCATGTATTTTCTTATTTAAAAGAGTAGATAATTACAAACATTAAAAAAAAATTGCTTAAATCGGCTTTGCGTGTTTTCAAAAAGAAGTGAACGAACGAGAAAAATCGATTTTCGAAAAAATCACAAAAAAAATTGTTTGGGCAAAAAGCAAAATTACGTGTCTCCTTAAATTGATCCAAAAACCACATATTGAAGTTTCGTTAAAATCTAAAATCAAGACCCAAAACGACCGGACGTTTCATAATATATACAATTTTAAATTTTTTAGCCATCGACTTTCTAATTTTATTTACTAAGACTTTAGCTGCATAACATACAATACATTCTTAATTCATTGCATAAATATTAAAATGCACTTTTTCAAAAACTAGTTTAGATAACTTTGCAAAACAGATGTTTTTGATAAGAAGATGTAGTAAGCAATCTCCGAAGTAGCAGCTATAATTTTTATGGCTTTGGGTATTGTTGTTATTTCCTTATAATTTTTATCAAACACCAATCGGCCTAGAAGCTTTTAAATAATTAAATAAAATGTTTGATTTGTCAAGAGCATATGATATCATGGCAATTTATCAAGAAAAATAACTTTTGAGATATGACACATAATACCAAACACTTCATAAATATTCAATACTAGCAAATACCCAGCGTGCTTCGCTGCGAATTTAAAGTATTTTTGTGTTTTTTCCCCCTCTTACATATATATTCTGTTTGAACAACAGGTAGAATACAATAACTACCTTCTTAGTCGGAAAAACCTAAAAATATGGATTTTTCGCTCCAAAGCGCATCCTAAGTGGCCGTTGTTAGTGAAAAGAAAATGCAGATACAGTTGTCTCGAACCCGAAAACCCCCCAGAATATGAAACAAAACAAATAACAGATTGTCGCATGTCAATTTGACCCACTTTGTGTGAAAGATACACATTAAAATTTCTTTAAAATCGTTGGGCGTTGTTCCACTTTTTTATCATACAAACCTATTAATTTTTCATCTTTTACCACAACAAAAAAAAAAATCAACCAAATCGGTTCAGCCGTTCTCAAGTGTTGCGGTAACATACATGGGGTATTTCATTTATATATGTATATATAGATTTTGAATTTCAATCAAATCGGTATGTATGTAAATACGGATTTTAGAAATATCTCGACTCCAGCGCCATCTATCGACATCATTTTTACACAAAGTAATATTGTTTAGGAGCCTAATAAATTTTGTGAATTTCAATCAAACATGCGACATATGTATGTACTCGTAAGAATGACACCAAGTGTTTATTATTTTATTCAGTGCTTCCTGCAATAGTTGAAGAAATAAATAATCCTACTAACTTCTCCTTTAATGCTTTGGCACTTGTTTTCGAGATCCTTTCAAATCCATTTTGCACGTTGAAGAGCTGTTACTAATCGCCATTTGAAGCAGTCGAAAATTGTTGGCAGCTACAATGTAATTAATGAACAAATAAACTAAACAACTGCGACGAATCTGTGCTCAAATATTCAATGTGGTTGTATAAAATGTAACAACGAATGTGTGAGCGGATTGAATAACTGAATGAAAATTTTTCAAAACTAATCGCAGACATGATTGAAGCAAACTTTCTAATAGTAAACACGAAAAGATGAGTTATAAGTAGTTAATTATTTTCATTTTAACTCAAATTTCAAAGGCACTCAAGCGCCCACTGCCGCCAACAACTTCTTAGCAATTACAACAACAAAACTAATAATACGACAATATATGGTGGAAGGGCCAAAAAAAAAACCAATAAATATATGGTAAACGCAGTTGAAAAGCCAGAAATCAGCGGGGCAAATTAAATTTAAAAAAATTGTAAAGAATGTAACTGCGCACGTAATCATGTTATCGAACATTCAATCATTTATAGTCGATGTACGAGTATGTGTGTGTGTGTGTATATGTAGGCATAAATTAAATTCGTACACCCTCAAAAACACCACACACTCCATCAGCTGAGAGGTAAATTAGGTACCGCGGGATATCGTCGTCAGCTGGCGATGTCGCGCAACACGAGATCACCTACCGCTGTGGCTGGCTGCCACAAAACGGTGCCGCAACTCCGCAAGCCTCAAACCCTTCCTGTCACCGTTCTGTACACGCCGCCACCTACTCCACCAGTGCTGTAAGTGTTGTTGCGAATGGATGACGACGCACGCGAGTTCATCGGCTATTAGCGCTATTAAAAATGTGTGGCTGCCACAAAATATTCGTACACTCTTTACTCGCTCGGGTATTTTTTTTGTTATTGTACGAGTAGTTATTTAGTTGTGGAAGTTGTGGCCTACACATCATTTGTCAAAATTTTAATGATATTCAGAGAAACATGAAATTAAAACATGTACAATCCAAAGTAAGTTGATACGAAGGTGCGTGAATTGACCGCCTCCTCGTCTCAATAGGGCCAACTCTATTACACACACACACACACACACACACAGATAGCAGTATGCACAAAAAAGGTTAAAGTTGAAGAACATTGCACACAGATGATGACTGCTGCTGCTGCTGCTGCTTGCATCATGCAACACCAACTCCACTGCCTTTTTCTTTGTTGTGATTTGTTAAACGTTTTGTTAGCCGATATCGGAGGCGATGCGCGCGCTGGTGGAAGCGAATGATTTATGACTCGCAGCCGCGACTACAAAAATCTCGATTATTTCTTACTCAATGCGGCGTGCCGTCGATGTGGGGATTGGAGGAGGGGAGCGCAGCTTTGAACGTGGTTTTATGAATGCTTAATAGAAGTGGAATTCAACAAATGGATGATTGTTTATGTGCAGGTGCATGTGTGAATTAGGGTGGTTCAGGAAAAAAATTAAGTCAAGTTTTTAATGCGGCCACACGAAATGATATGAAAAGTATTTCCTTAATAATTATCAGCGATATACGAAATTATATTTTTCAGTCTTAAAAGTCTTTTATTTTCAGACATATGTATGTATCTAATATATAAAATATTTGTCTCACAGTTTTAGTTACCATACTCCTCCGAAACGGCTCGACCGATTTAGATGAAATTTTATTTGGTATGTATAATTGGTAGGTCTGCGAATAGGTTTTTATTTTATTAATTTTTGATACTCTTAAGTGATAAGCGTGGTCCACCCCAAACAATTTAAATTTTCACCCTTCTACCATCGAACCCCATTTTTTAATAGCGGAATTAATAATTCAATCATTTTCAACCCCGGTCGATAACTGATCACGCAAAATAAAGTTCGTGACGTTCTCAGTGTATTGCGAGGCATATCTACAAAAAAGTGTTAATGCGAAATGGAAAGTTGACCCAATAATACCAAGATGTTGGCTTTAAAAAAGCGATTCCTGTGCTAAATTTAATATGGAGTTTATAATTTGTTTGCGGATATACATAGCTCGATTGCTTCGAGAATGACTATTCGACTTCAAACGTATACACAGTATAAGTGCAATCTTTAGAAGTATGTGGAATTAATATGGAATTCCAATACTTCTTATATAGGCAATTTTATGTATGTGGCACGTAGTTTACCACAAAGCTTTGAATTTATCTAAAACGTTATTTTCTCAAGCCATTTACAGTCTGTACAAATAAAAGATAATAAAAACATTACACAACAAAGTTAAAAAAGTGTTTCATTTGTTTCTAATCAATTTGAGTCGGGATAAAGTTCGCTGGGTCTGTTAGGTATTATAAATATTTTTTAATTTTAATTATGATAGAAAAAACTTTTAAAATTATACTCGTACATGTATGTTTTCGGGATCATTTCGGGACTAGTTTGTAAATATTTTGGAACTAATTCAGAGTCGGTTCGGTACTAGCTTTGAACTTTTAGAACCTCATAGTTACGAAGTAAAGGTGCGAACTAGTCCCGAAATAATCCTGGAAAGCAAAAAAGTTCGGTAACTACCTAACTACCGAAAAGTACCAAAAATTTACCTAAAATGTAGTCAAAAACTACCGAATTAACTTCGAAAATGTTTCGGAAATATAGTAAAAAAGTTCCAAGAATGTCCTGGGAATGTATCGAAAAAGTACCGAAAATGTACGGAAAAAGTACCAAAAAGGTACCGAAAAGTACCGAAATTATACTGAAAAAGTTCCGAAAATCTACTGAACTTATACCAAAATGTACGTGAACATTAAAAATTGTAAATTATAAACTCTGTCGTCATTATTAAGGAACATATTTTATAACCCAAATCTCGAGTAAAAGTTTTTTAAAGATACTTAAAAAATGTCTCACATTCAAAATTATTATCAAAAGTCTCTTTAATTCTTAAAAAAATTTCGATGACTTGTTTAAAAGTTTTAAATTAAAACTCAAACCATCAAATTGATTTTGTTCTGGTTGTACATAATAAACATTAATCGCTACGAGCAACCTCTACACATTTTTCCTTTAAAAACGCAGATACATTTTTTTTTTCGATGTACAACAGAGTGAGAGCATACAAATTCGGACTTCACTGCTTTTCTTTTGATCACCCTAATGTTCATACATTTCTTTACACTCTTTTCTATCACCTTCACGATCAGCTCAAGCAAATCAGGTTGCCTCAGTCTACGAATGCATTGCATTGTTTCTCGCCGACACAGCGGCTCAGAGTATTGGAAATCAATTGAAGCGCAATTCAAAGCGTAGCATTTCAATTCTGCAGCCGACAATGTGTGGAAGGGAGCAATCGGCGCAGGGCAGCCACCAACAGCTCTACATCAACAGTGGCCTCCGCACAACAACAACAATACCTGTTGCCCCTTTCGCGGCGGCGCATAAAATGAATAATGTTCGGCCGTCAATACGTTGTCAGCTGCAAACAATGCGCAAACGCCGGAGCTGGTGTACGCTCGGAACAGCTCACTCGGCCACAACGCTACGGACACCAGTGGTGGGTGCTGCTGCTGCCACTGTTGCTGCTGTTGCTGCCATGCTGCACACTTTATCGCCAAATGTTGGCGATCGACGTAGGTTTTGTGCCTCTTCGGCGGCAGCTTCCGCGTCACCGCATGTGGGAAGGCGTTGAATGGTGGCGGCGGCGGTGGAGCTTGTTGCTCGGCGCTGCTCATCACCACATCTCGTTGCTGCTGCGGGTGCCCCAAGCAACATCCTTCACAGCGGCCGCGTCTAATAGCAGCTGCCCCAGCAGCGACTACAGCAATTGTTGTCGTTCATTCGATTCGCTTAGAAAATCCATTTTTTATTATTTGCTGCCGCTTGTGCTGCTGCCGTTGCTGCTTCTGTGGCTGTTGCTGCTGTTTGATTGATGTTCGATTGTTTCACAAAAGCGCTGCGGTTGTTGTTGTTTCTGCGTTGGTTCTACACTTTTTTTTTCTTATTTTAATTTTAATTCCTTGAGGTTGTTTTGTGTTTGTTTGTAATTTTTTATGCCTCATTCACAGCACGATGTGATTTCTTTTTGCTTCCCGTAATAGTTGTGACGAGTGACTGCGTTTTATTGTTTTTCTTTATTGCTGCTAATAACTACACCCTTACCACCACCGCACACAGCAAGAAATAATGAATAGAAACTTTTAAGTTATAATTAATTATGAAGGATTTTTTTTTATAAGATTTAGTTTAGAACACTTACGACTGGCCTCAGCTCCTTTGTGGTTTACTGCTGTGACTAACCCGTTACTCCTGTAACCAAAAATTTAAGGAACTAAAGTTAAGTGTAGCCCATTGAGATGAAGGAAATAAGAGCTAATCTTTTGCAACCTAAACAAATATAAATCTACCGTGCGACTAACGACCGCTTAGCTACGAGTCAGCGCTTACTTATCTGACGGGTAGTATTAACCGGCGCGCTTAACCGGAGATGGTGAAAACGGCCTTTAGTCTCTTGTTTAGCTGCTGACGGGCAATAACTGAGAAGGTGTCGCTTTATCTGTTTCCCTTATCCTTCCACATGTCGGCAAGCACACAAGGTTTTTACTCGTAGGTAATTAATTTGTATTTCTGACTGCCTCGTGGCTGACGAAGTTTTTTAGCATACGTGACTTTCAACCGCATTTGCAAATAAAATAAACGAAAGACAATGAAGCATGAGTTCTGGCAGGCAGAAATGCGGCTAAAAAAATTCTGACTGAAAAAAAATATCAACTACTTCTCAACGGCTTTGATTGTCAATTCTCCAGTATAGCGTCTGACCTGTTGAAAGCCTATAAGATCCTGTAGGACCCAGGTATCTGCGTGTGATTATATTGCATGATGTCAAACCTTGTAAAATATTTTATTTCATGGAAGGATTTCTAAGAGCAGTTCGGGACCAAACGCGGCTTTCGACTAGGTGTACTCACTTTTGTGCAACTTCTTCAATCTTGGTGAACTATAGTTTTTTGTGTTTTATATTTCTCGCCTAGCACGCCAGTTATTTATATTTTTCGTTAACTGGCGCCAATTTGGAATACCAACGTTAGCCAAGTCCTTGACTGATTGGTCTAGAGAAGGCCTACCTTTTCAGTTCCTACCACCAGCGGGTAGCACGTCGAATACTTTCAGGGCTGAAGCTAAACTATTTCTATGTCGTTATAAAGCTCGTACAGCCCATCATTCGATCTTCAGCGATATTTACCATCGCAAAGGCATAAAGGCCCATAACTATTTCGGAGAATCTTTCTCTTGAACACTCCAAGAGTCCTCTATAAATAGTACTATAGTAAGCAACAAAAATTGGGCTACTCTACGTAGACGACGAATAATGAACTATATTTAGAGACATAGACATAGTCCAACGTATAAGAATTCAAAGAGTGCTCAGGTTTCGATCGACTTACTCGAAATGGATGTGCAACGAAATTAGACGTGCCTACAAACACATTGCTAGGTTCAAGTGTGAAAAGATCTTTCGAAGCTTTTGGTCTCACCTCAAAACATTTAGCGGCTGTAAGGCCACGGAAGAAGAAGTATTTTAGCGAAAAATATAATTAGAAACACAATCAATCATATTTTAAAAGAAATGTATTAATGATGCCCACGAAGGCGATTGCAAGGCCATTCAACTGCCGGTCCCCAGGCATTTTTGCAAACTATAACTTTCCGAAGCAGCTTAGTAAATATACCCAACGAGTTGAGTGATTATGAACTGCATTGAAACTCCTCCTTCGTTTTCTCTGTTAAACTTTTCTCTCAGTGTAAATGAGTACGTATAATATTCTTAATTTGATCTAGGGAAGTGTTGTTCTTCTTGACTGACTAAGTATTACGTTTTATTTGTTAATAACTCGTCTTCGTCGCCTTCTTCTTATACATTTTCGGACGGCCAAAGAGTAATTGCTGCCAACGCCAAACATGACGTTTATGCCAAGCGAAACATGATAGTTTCGCGTCTAATTAATGTTGCCTGGCATGTGAAACATATACCAACTACAGCTACAATAATAAAACTTTAAATGTATACCACATACAAGTACATACAAACAGACGTATCTGCAAGAAGTCAGCCGTAGCAAAATTAATTCAATAAAATGAATTAAAAAATTCATTTGTATCAAAAAAAAAAGCATAGCGAACGCGTTGGTAAAGCGGCAAAAGAAATTAACATTTTGCGAAATTTACGATGTGACAAAGTGACTTGCGTTATCTGTTGATTTGTGTGACATTTTTTTGTCTTTTCCACGCGCAGCCAAACAGCGAATACATTTACGAGCATGTGAATGAAACAGTAAGTGCACGCCAACAATAACAGCAACAAGTGGCGCAACTACCGTTCATGCGTTTTTATTACGCGTAACTGCCACTGTCATTGCGCATGCGCAACCAGCAACCAGCAACCAGCAGCCAGCAAACGGCAACCAACAACCGCGCGCAACCAACTCAGCTGCGACGAGTGACCAGTGGCCGCCGTTTGGTGCAGTGACATGTAAAAATGTAAAAATATTTTACCGGCAGCAGTAAATGCAGTCACCGCTGCTGTTTTCGCCCTGTCAACTTGAAGTCACATATTTGTCTCATATTACGCCGTTCGCCCATAGTTACTTAGTTGCCCACTTCGCTGCGGATGCAAAGCGAAGAAGTAGGCAAAAAAAAGAAGCATTAAAAAAGAATGAAATTGTTGGTCAATCATCGCTGCATGTTTGCTGTTTTGCAGCTGTCGACTACTGTTGCTCCGCCGCCTTGTGAAATTGGCTCATTTACCAGTGTATGCGGTCCGGTGGCCTCTATGTTATGTTATGCCAGCATTTTTAATGTGATCCGCTCCAATATCCTTATGCGCCCGGTAGTTGGTTATTATTGCTGTTGTTCTTGTTGTTGTTATTGTTATTGTTATTATTGTTGTTAGTGCCATTGCTGTTGCCGTTGACGTGGCCGAAACGTGTTGCTGACATTGACCAGCTGGCATGTTCGCCGTCATGTTGGCTGCCGTTGCACGTGTACTCGTATGCTTACTTTATTTTATTGCAAGCTCTCGCAGAATTAACATTATTCTTAGTAGAATTTGTGCACTTGTTGCAAATTTTGTTAGCTAATATTTTCTAGGCTCAATGGTTCTGCGACATTGCAATGTTGTGTAGTTTTGTTGCTTGCTTCTGAGTTTGATTTAGATTTTTCAGATTTTAATTAAAGTTATCGAGAATAGTGGAAAGTGTGGTGAAATGCTGAGATCGGTGTTTCTCCAGAAATTCTTCCAAAAACAAATTGCTAATGAAACTTGAGAATGAAAAAAAAAAATTAAAATAAAAGTGTGTGCGAGATCTCTTCACGTAGGGTAGACACATTTTTTCCCGTAAATTCAATACATTCGGCCTTTTTAGCGCTCCAAAGTAAGTACATTTCAGTAAACTGTTATTAAACACAAAAACTCTACAACTCAATGTTAGTTTTATTAAACATACATTCAAACACAAATCACATAAATTTTTTACAAATTTAGGTACAAATGTCTACATAAACAAAGATCAGTAAATTAAATTAACATACGAGTATATTCACATATGACTTTGTTTAATGCTTAGAATCGATTCGTGCATGAAATATATACAATTTACAACATACATACATACATTTATAATAAAAATCACACTATTTTATTCATATAATTATAAGCATATGTTTTTCTTTTCTAACACTTGTTTCATTTTTTTGCCACTTTGCCACTAAATGTTGGCTGTCATTATTATTTAAAAATTCAAGAAATTTTTCGCAATCCTTTTTAAAATTTACTTTTATTTTACTTTTCAGTTCATTTAATTAAAGGCGGTTTCTATCTTTACACCACGCTGCAAACAATAAACTAAAAATTCTCAAAACGGCTGCGTTGGAATGTGGGACTGAGCAAATAACGTTAAAATTTTTTTTAAACTAGGGAAAAGAGTTACTATTAAAAAATTTTACCCATTTATTTTCAAAATTTGAACTATTATTTTTGTTTGTTAATAAAAATTTAAGGCTACATATTCATCATATAGCATTTCTGATATAAAAATCATTAATAGTTTCCGTAAATTGTGAAAAATTCATTTCATTCATTAAACAAAATATTCAAAATTTTTCAAATTTTACTAATGATGGCCAACAACTTTACTGTTTAAAAATTCAATAAATTCCTCGCAATTCATTCTCGTATGTGAACAAAGTGGAAAACAAAATAGGGCGACTCTGAGCGCATGAAAATTAACAAATTATTTAATTATGTTAAATAACTACAGAATTGTTATCCTCAAAAGAGTCGTGATTAAAAACTCAATACGAATCTGTACAAATCAGCACAAATATTCCGAAAAATATGAACTTTTGCGTACTGATTGGGATTTGAAAATTTTCAATAGAGCGAGTGAAAATTCAGTACTGTACTTCCGAAATCAGTACATCTGCCAAATGTACTTTCAAGGTCTTAAAAAATATTTGAACTATTGCAGGATTATTATAATTTTTTTTCAGCAATTTTAATTTGTTATATTCAGCGGTAAAGATACAACTTATCTGAATAATATTATATTTATTTGAACTGCAGCAACTCACCTCTCTGTACAGGACACAGTTAGCCGGCATAGCCGCGCTGCCAACGGAAATTCTACAGAATACAAACACAATTTTTTCTAAAGAAGAATTCGTAATAAACGTCTTTCTGGACAATAAATGTACGCCACAAGTTGTGAAATATAAAATAAAGATAAAACGGTCAAGAAAAAATTCTATATATTTCTTAATAATATATATACTTTTCTTTAACGATTTCTCTACTAAAGACTCTTCATTCATTTTTTTTTATCGTGTCGTTATTATTTTATGTATTAATTTATAGCTATCGATTAAAGAATATGAAGATGTGTAAATTTACTTTTACTTAACAACTAAAAAAGAAAATAATTATCGTTTTTAATATGAATGTGTTACTACTAATCATACAAATAGTTATTCCCGATATAATTATCTTTTCTATATCGATTTATTTTCGATATTGCTACATTGATTCATATTGCTGTCCACCTTTTTAATGCGGTCAGCATTTTCATAAATTCACATTAACAATAAAATAAACTCACAAATTTCCACACCTACCTTTCTTTAATGTCGGCGAGTATAACTGTACAAGGCTGCTTAGGAATCTTGCTAAGAATTATGCTCGCCACTGCATTGATTATTTTGATATTATTTCGCAACTTTAAGATCATTATTTCATTAATCTATATGAACACCACAGAGCTTTTTGCTAAAATGCTGCGCAGATGCGGCAACTCCCTCACATTTCTGTTACTTGACGTATTTCGGGAGTCTGTTGCAATATCCGTTTATGTTTTGACAAAATGAAAACAAAAAATAAAATTTATTGCGATAAAAAAATTAGAATATTTCAAACAAAATAAAAAATAAAAAATAGAAAAGAAATGTTTCTTTATAATGATCGCAAAAGTCTAGCAATAATAAAAACTATTAAATTTGGTGGAGTGACGTGTTAAAATTCTAAAATATATTTTATCGGCAGCAGAAAAAATAATTTGATATAATACTTATCACTTTAAGTAGACATTTATTTATTTCCTATATTAAAATATTTAGTTATTAATTTTTATAGACATAAATTTTAAACTTAAACTAGTGATCTTAAGAACATTTAACACGATAATTTAGAAATCGATATATAAATATGCATACGTACATATGTATAAGAAATTATATAACAAAATAGAATTCCAAATGTGGATAAATTAAGTTTTCGAGGCTGAAAAGACAGAATTTGAGATCTTGTTTATTTCATTGACAACGCGGACTACAGGAGCATTGTGTGCATAATCAGTTTTAAGATTTCCTTTGTTGAAAGGCAAAACAAAGCGTTAAGAACGCTGAGGGACATTGAAATTAATTCGTTCGCAAAGAGATGGACAATCCACTTAACCACTGACAACTCCGAAAATAAAAGTCAGTGAGAGCAGAGCAGAGCACGGCTACTTTCTAAAGACTATAAGTTTATTAAAAGTAATCGCGATTTATGTGAAGGCATACTTTTTCTACTCGTTCAATTCTATTTATGGCGGAACTATGGTGCGGCCTCCAAATTATAGCGCCGTATTCCAAGTTCGAACGAACAAAGGTTGTATACAAATATTTGACAAATCCCAAAACCGAATATGCTTTGCTAATAATATCACTAATATGACTATTAAAATTAAAATTCGAACTAAAATAATGCCGAGATTTTTAATTTAATCTACTGATTCTAATACAGAAATAGAGAACAAGTAACGTGTTGGTATGTAGTTTAGAATATTAAAGCACTTTTTTATATTCAATGAAAGGCGTAATTTCATGCACCAGCGATGCAAGTTATCTATCGCATCAGAAGGGCCTTTTATAATTGAAAAAAAGTTCAGGTCATCGGCATAAAGCAAATATTTAGCAAAAGAAACGCAATTATTAATATCGTCAATGAATAATACAAAAATACAAAATTGGCCTAAAATACTTCATTGGGGAACTCCAGAATAAGCAGTAAATGGTCTAGAGTAGACCGACCCCGTCAATAGAAAATTCACAACGCATTAAGAACTGAAATTCATAAAACATTTACTTTAATAATTTTTTTAATATTGTTTAAGTAGACCATCGCCTTTAGTTTAGTTAAATTCAATTTAAGGAAGTTTAATGCCTGAATGTACTTGTCACTTGACAAAATTTATGCCAGACTATGTCACTTTGTAAGCAAAAATAAGTCAAAATCAAATTTTCATTAACAACTTCCTGTCCGCAAATAACACAAAATTAATACACACACACACACATTCAAACATACACAAGCAAAATCTCAGCATCGCATAAAACGCTTTGGTGAGTCGAATGACATGTAAAATAAATAAATGTCGATGGCGTCGTAGTGACAGCGCGACGATGCTGAATTTATGGCACTACGCATAGTTTGGGCTGCGCATGCACGAGGCGTCAACGAAAGCAGAGCAACAACAGCAACAACAAACACCCAACAAACGCAAATGCATCCAATTGAAAAAGGAAAACATCGCAAAGGACACCGCGTGACATCGCGCGACACACACACACACATTCGCACCCATTCTAACTACTTGGTAGCACACAAGCAGCCGCATGAAGTGACAACACCGCCTCGCACATACCACATCAATGAATGAGCTAGCGAGCGTCCATGGCCGGGGCAGCAGCGGCGTGCAACTTAGCGTACAAATGCGAGGAATGAACATTCGATTTGGTGAAAGAAACAAATTAATTAAAGGAACCAACAGATACGCTAACTTAATCTATTCATTCAATAAATCAACTTACATTTGCAACAGCGGCACAACTAAAACAACAACAACATTAAACAGCAATACTCAAGCCATTGAAAGCACAGCAGTACTTAGTTGTGCAGGAGTTGCCGCTGCGAAGACAAACGTTGGCAGCTACGAGTATGAGAGAAGGAGAGACGGGCGCGAGGCAAGGCAACTCAGTGGCAAGGCGGCGATGAATGGACGCAGTGAAATGCGCTGCAGCGAAGCGTGGCAAGGCAACGGTTGATGGTGGCGGCAGCGTGGCGTGCACAGTCGCGGCGACATTGAAAAGGATACAGCTGTGACTGAGTGGCGCAGCGCTGTGGCGTGCAGTTGGCAAGTGAGCTCGCGAGCCGAGGACGACGACATGTCTTGCTATAAGCGAAATGCAGTCGCACCATTGTAGGCTCTACCTTCGCGTTGCGATTGTTTTTTTTTTTTGTTAATGTGTTCGTTGTTTGTATACTGCATTGCTTTTGTCATTCCTTGCATGCAAAATACTCGCACTTATAACTGCGAGTTTGCGTCTTGAGTCTTTTGTTTCTTTTTTATTTTTTTAAATTTTATTTGCTTGCACAAAATAAAGTTGGCTGTGTGTTTGGTTTTTTCGTCAAACCTGAATTGAGAAATCTTTTATCTGATTTCACTAAATAGTTTTTGTTTCGTTAAGCTGTTCTTCTCATTTTATAAGAAAGGGTAGAGCTTTTTAATGGCGGTGCTTCGTACTTGAGAGAAAATTTATATTAATTTAACATACCCGTATTTTTAGAAAAAATTCCACATTTTTTTCAAAGTTCTGGAAGTTTTCAAGTATGCCGTTTCATATCTAATCAAATTTTAGTACAAAAATGCGCAATTGAAATTTGATTAGATATGAAAATACCGAAAATTTTAAAATTTTTTTTTCTTGAACGGTTGTTTTTTTATAAATATGTATGCATATTTGAAAATTCGGGATAAAATACTCAGAAATCAGTGACATAGAACCCTCACGCACTGTGGTACTAAAATTAAAACTCCTACAAAACTACAATTTCATATATAATTTTTATAAATACCCCTACCATGGTTTACAACATCGTTCAGTGTTGTGTTGTACTTTCAAATTTCGTACTTTCGAAAACAACACAACACGTTATGCGATCAGCTGTTGTTGTGTATGTACTTCATGCTGTACTATAGATCACAAAACTATTTTTGTTGTGTTGTTAAAATGACAAAACAAGACAACAGCTACTCATGTGTTGTTTTATCGGTTTTCGTTGGGGCAAAATGGATAAAACTTTGTAAGTATGAATAAAATGTGCAAAAAAAATAATTGGATGCATCGCGTAAGCTTTTTCTTATGCGTGCAACATTAATACATGTCTCCTCCTCTTCCAAAAATAAAGCCGTAATACCGAAATCCATTAAATTTCACAAGAATCAAAATTTTTTTGTTTTAATTTTTGGTTTTCATTTTTTTGTTGAAAAACAACTGTCACAGTCTTTCAAATTTGAATGTTGACAATACTCATTACTAGACAACATGAAACTGCTGTAGACTATAGTACCAAATAAAATTGATGTTGTGTTGTTTTCAATACTACACAACATGCATGTGTTGTAAACCGTGATAGGGGTAAAAGCTTCTGAGAAAAATGTTTTCAAATTTCGATGAAAATTTGTGAAATGATTTTGTGTAAACTTTGGAACTTGGGCTTCTACGATTTTTATTAGGGAATGCACTTTATTTAAAATAAAAAAAAATTTAGAAGTTAATTGAAAAAAAAAATTTGGCAAAAAAAAAACACCCAAACTTAATTGAAAAATTGCGTATCATAGGAAAAAATCATTATATATATGTAGAAAGGTGTAAGATATAGTAAAATGCGATTTTATTTATTTTCTGTGACGTTAGCATATTTAAAAAAAAAAATATGTTTAACTCTCCGTTTGGACCCCTCATTAAGATTTTGTTAAAAATCAATAAAAAAAACATAAATAGCGGAATATCAAGAAAATGCATATATAGTATAGTATACTTCTACTTAAAATCTTCGTCAAACATTGTTTTTTTGAACATTTTTCCAATGAATATCTGCACGCAAATTGATAGAAAAATCCAAAAAAAAAATGTGTATGTTTTCAGACTGGGGCTTTAATGTAAAGAATACAATTTAAAATTCTTCTGCTTGTCTCCTTGTCATCTTTCATTTGATACCCCTATGTTCATGTCCAATACCTTAAAAATTTGTTTATGACGGTTCATAGCAGAAGCTTTGAGGTGCTTTAAAAAAAGGTTTTAGTGAAAAACTAAAAATGCAAATTTACTACTTTGAGTAATAAACATACATAATTTTCCAAAATTAATTATTGTATACTGATGAATTTTTAGATTAGAAATATTTATTTATAAATCCTTTTTGTGCTTCGGATTGTATAATTCTATAATTTTTTTTCTTTAATTGGTTACTCATACCATTATTCCATAATGACTTTAATATTATAAATATTGTTTTTTTTTTTTTATTAATTTCCTCGAAATTTCATAGTTCTTAAACAAATTATTAAAATTTGTTCCCTAGTTTTACAATTATATCGATTAATTTGTGCGTATAACTTACAATTCCGCTGTGTAATATTAGAACATATTAAATATCTAAACACACCATCGATACGTCGCTTAACTTCTCTTATCTGCGCTTGTTGACTTTGGCATGCTTCCGCTATTACTGTCAATCGATGAACGCCTAGCATATCCCGGATGTGCCCACGACTTACAAACACATCCAAACAAGTGCTGCCACATAGTCAACTGTTTCATATAATGTTGCAAAAGAAGTTTTCACGGTTTCATATTCCCATTCCATTTGATAGCAATGTCGCAAGCTAAAGCTCAAACTGAAAGATACACTGAAATAATTTAGGATTTTTTTATGGAAAAAAAGTATTAACATTGTCTATTGGAACATATTCCAAATATTAAAATATAAAAACTTGAGGAATAATATAATAATGTCGCTGTAGAAGTTCAGTTGGAGCTGTTGACTGGCTTTGTGGAAGCAATTTGAATTTTGGAATCTGCAAGGGACTTAAGGGGGTCTCCTGATGTGATGCTAAAAAAACAGGTGATTTTTCGGATTTTTTTTTTGATGACAAGGAAACTATATAAATCGTATATTCGAAAGATATATTTGAAACAACTTTTAAGCAATATTCCCAAAAAAAAACTCGAAAAATTTAAAAAATGGCGGAGTAATCAAAAGTACACTGGAGCGTGTCGCTGATGAATTGGTTCAATTGTGTACAAGATAGCGTTCGTAATTCTCAACTGATACAGAAATAATTTTCATCTCGTTATTTTTTTTTACTATTTCACTTTATAAATTTTAACTCGACATATTTTTAAATCTTTTTTGTTTACATTATGAAAAACAATTAAAGTTGCATTAAGCTGTGTTTCATATGGCAATATCTCTTAAAAAAAAAAGTGCAATTCAGGGCTGTAATTTTAAGAGGATGTTAACAGATGGCCTTGGAACTGATTAAGCTGTAGAAACAAAATTTTTTTTTTTTTTCGATTTACATGAGGAGACTTCTTTAAAAAGGTCTCTTAATTAGAGTATTAAAAGGCTCCCTCGCCTTGCTGAGGGGAAACTTTATCGCCAAACTAAAACTGTACCAAACTACAAAAGAGTACAGCTGACTCTGGTATTTTTCCCAGAAACCCAAATAAGAAACTATTTCAGCGTGAGAAGGGGTCTGAAGGAGTGTAATTTGCCTACTGCAATACTCATAACCATCGTAAATTAGACTTTTTTTAAACGAATAAGAGAAACGATGGACAAGACTACGACCATGATGTATGTATATGTGGTGAGTTTCGAATGCAAAACTTGCTTTCGAGTATGAAACATCTGGCGACAGGTACAAGTCAACATTTAATGCATCGCAGGTGCTCCTAACGAAAACCTTTTGCCAAATTATTAAAACCACTGTAACAAAAAAAAATTGATTTTCTGAACGGATAACTGTTTCTTTTTGGTTTTTTAAGGGCTACCTAGGCAACAACCAAAGAACCAATTAGCGCTTGGGTCTAAAAATTACTAACCTTTTTTTGTGGAACATCTGGGATGTCTTCCGCTTTCCAATTCCCAAACCACTTGCTTTTGTGGATGAATCCGCTAATGTTTTTATAGTTACTTCTTTTAGGTCGGTTACCAAGAACCCTTAAAGGGTAGTACTGAAAGATGTTATTGATTGAGGCACCTTCATTCCATGTTTTCATATCGGATAGTCTTCTTTACGATCGCCAAAACTTTTAGGGATAAAAAAATTATTGACATAAACAGCTTCTCGATAAAATTAATAAAAAATTTTGAAGGAAAAGGTAACAAAAGTTGGGTGTTTTGTAAACAATATTTTCAGAATTAAAAATTATAATTCATTTAAATTATACATTTCAATTTATTCGATTAAAATATGTATATAAAAAAATATATTTTCTGTTTACTTTCATTTAAGAAAGTAAAATATTAAATATTGGGCTTTATCTTTTTAAAATCATTAAGTCTGGATTTTTGTCCAAATGTTATTCGATAACACAATTAAAATTCAAAAAAATTAGAAACTTCACAATGTGGTTCGGATGGATGGTAAATTTGTTTGAATTCAAATGATTCGTTCTATGAAAGGATTTGGCTTTTGAATGTAACTACTTTAAGATTCTCTTTACATTTTTTTCATTTGCAGTGCACTTATCCATTGACGCACGTAAACACACACACTAAGATGAACTCTCTGCTGCAAGTGCTCAATGTTCAACTCACCAGGGAAATTTGCAACATGCAGACCGCTGAAAATTCACTGCCGGCCAGTGGCGAAATCGTGCAGCAGCTTCCTACCGCGCATCATGCCACTAATACGATGCACCGCTTGCTTCTAACCGTCGCTAAAATATGTTTGCTTACTAGCAAATTGTAGTGGCGCGGGTGTGCGCGCGCCCACTGGCTAACTGAGTGACCGACCGACCGACCGACCGACCGGTAGATCAGCAAACAAATATTGCCACAAAAAGTTAACGCAGCTTGAACTCGTTAACGGCCATTGCCACTGCGACTGCGGCGATTGTCACTGTTGGTACCTAAATCGTCTGCTTAACGTCGCGTTGCATACCGCACTACCACAACGCGCACAACGCCAACCCTTTCGCCTGTATGTGAGAAAGCGTCTGGAAAAAAAGTCAGCATTGCAACATACTAGTTAGCCATTCATAGCAGCATCAAAGCGGCAGTGACTACAAGCAAACACAACAACAAAAATGCACATAAAGCGACTATTACTGCTGTTGCAAGCACCTCGGCGACGGTGTTGTTGCGAAATGATGGCAATTTGTTTTGTGTCGCGCGGTTTTTCGCATCCTGTGGGTAATTAAAAATGCATTCCGTCTGTGTGAACTTGCACCAATAAAACGACACGGCACGATTACACGACGACTATGCCGCGCGAGCAGCATAAAAGACAACACATACAACAAAAAAAAAACAAAAAAAAAACAAAGCAAATAAGAAACAAAAATTAAGGTGATCAGCAAACTTGCCACAGACGGGATGGAAGAAGTAGTGGGCAGCAGTGGCATTGGGCGGTGGCAGCTACCGCACGCACCAATAAAGTGGCGCTTTTAGTGTGCGTGCGTGTGGGCCCGAATGTCGGTGTGTGCGAAAACTGGTCACCGAAGTGGCAATTTGTGGTAATTACATGCGACTAATTTTCATTTAGATTGAAGTCTATTTATCACAGTTAAAATAAAATTCAAAAAAAAAAAACCACAAATGCTCTGGCAATGAAAATAGGAACTATTCAAGCGCCTGAACGAGCAGAAGCTGTTGTCGCCTTTATCAGTTGTTAGTGAGGGAGAAAAAATGTGATACATTTTGAATTTAAAGTTCTTAGACATCGTCGTGGAGCAAATTCGCATTTCAACCAGCGACACTCCATTCGATTTTTGTCGAAGTTTTGTATTATAGCGGTTTGTTTATTTTCTCAAAGCTCTAAATGACTCATTTGTTAAATGCGAAGTGCAGCTAACACCACAGACGTAAAATTTCGGTACAAGAACAAAACCGGGAAATTTTTGCGTTTATGTGTTCTTAACATGTGCTCGACAAAGTGATAAGATCGCTAGAAGGAAAGAACTTTAGAAAATACATTTTTTCTATTAGCCGAAACGTTTGTGGACCGCCTGAATTATATTTTGGGTGGGTTCAGACTATTATTCCTTTGGATTAAGTTGTGGCTGATGATAGCCTAACCGGTAGAAGGAAACTCCCTTGATAGAGGTGCAGTCTGTCCACTAAGCCGCTTTTTTCTGTCATTATCAGTAGGCCACTAGTATGAGGACTCCGGGAACCAATACTCTTTTCTTGTTTATCAAAACAAAATGTTTAAATTATAAAATTTTATGAGCCTGATAATTCTTAGAAATCATTACTCCCGGACCGAGTCTGCACGATGGAGGTCTTTCCGGTTGTCATGGCTGGAAGTGGGCCGTCCACAATCTCCTCCAACAAAGTGTTAGAAGAGCCAAATATAAACGATGCAGCAGCGGACAAAGAGTCTCCACTTACCTTACGAGATACCGGTGCTGACGGTTTTGACTTCGAGGTGGACCCCGACTCCATCAGCGTTTGCTGTGAAACCAGCAATGACTCAGGGAGCCAATCTGAACTCAAGAGCTTGAACTAGTTACCTTTAGTGGGTGGTGTATAGCGTCGAGTTTGATTAATATTTGTATTTAGTACAAACGAGTACTCGTACATATATTACCTATTTTACACTATTTATGCAATTACTCTATTCGCTGGTTTTTATATATATTGAAGGAAAGCGTATATTCAGAAATAGACACTGCAACATTTATTTAACCTTGTTTAGCCAGTAGTGTGAGTTGCAACGTTGAGAAGCGCAGAGATGGATGTTACATTGCCCGGCGACTAAAAAAGGAAACAACTATATTTGTGTGTGCTTGAATTCACGGAGCTTCCTGAATTTCGTACTCAAATTTTTTTAATATTTTGCCTACCAGTTACCAAATTTCGTCTAACGTTTTAAAATCTCTTTGTCAGATAAAATACCAAGATATAGTTTTAATGAAAGCTGTTCCTTCAATGGCGTACTCTATGTTGGGGTTTGTGAGACGAAACGAATCAAAATTCTCAGATCTATATGCACTTAAAATTTAAAATACCTCTTTTGTTCGATCGGATCTGGAGTAGGCGATTTTCATATGGAGGTCATATAGTCAACTTACCATAAATAAAGTAAAACGTGTTCTGAAATTTGCCCTTCGTTTTCTGATATTTACGATTTCTATACCGTCATACTCTGCTCGTCTCGTGCTCTTGAGCCTAAGCCGCTTCAAAATCGGTGATCGGTACAGTGTCTATCCTTCATGTACAACATCATCAACTGTTTTATTGTTTGTACTTATTTGTTAGTCAAAATAAATTTAATTATCCCTAGGTTTTTCGTGTCATTCGAGAATTGAACGACATCAATAATGCTCTGTTATCGACTATTCAGTCTCGAGTAGAGCTTTTTAAATCTTTTGAAGTCTTTTTTTAGCTATTCTCAAAATATTATTATTGACAGCTTTAAGTTTAATTTATACAAGTTTAGCCTGTGATGTTTTTGTAAAAGAATAAATAGTGAAATTTTGGAATATTCTCTATTTTGCCTTACCACAGCTGAGAGCTTTCAATGGTGCCTCTTTTTACGAGAAAATTTTCCTCCAAGGCTGATCTAAGGACAATCATATTTTGCATGTTTATTTGATGATAAAGACTGGAAAATAACAAAGTGCGGCCGTCATGTAGTTTAATATATTATTTTAGTTAAGAGTAAAAAAAAAAAAAGATTTCCGCGCTTTCACTACAATTCGTTTGTTTCCGCGCCTGGTCCAGAGTAATAAGTGAGCAGATTTACTCTTCTGTTGTTCTTTTTTATCAATTTTGAAGGCGTAAAAAGTCATTTATATCCATTTCATCACTCCTTCTTGGAATTTCAATCCTGTTTCCTCAAACTCTGCATACTCTGAAATTAATTTTATTTAATAAGAATTTAATTGATGGTCCACTGTGGTCAAATAATATAGTCATGACCAATATGCCGCGAATAGGTAATTTATTGGTGAAAAAATACCTGAGATTGAACGAATGAAAATTTAAAAAATTTTCGTTTTTTCCCCTCAATTATTTGTTATCAACTATAAATTTGTGTCCTTTAAATGCATCCGAAACAGGAGCTTCATTTGCCATTGCCCCGCTCCGAAATTTATTCTAACTCTACTCTCTGATACGCGACAAAACCCCGTGTTATATATTTTTTTTTTTTTGAATATTCATAACTCCCAATACAATAAAGAATTAAATAGTAAGCAATAGAAGAAACTAATTTAATATTCGAATGACAAGCAATTGACGCGCCCTCGGTGGTCAACGGCAATTTTCGACAACTCTCAATTTATTGCTATTATTTCGCATTTTCAAATTGTAAACAATTATTCAGAACAGCACACAACTTCTGTCTGTGCAGTCAGCAGTTTTATTTAAATTGCCAAAAAAATTGTTATCGCCTGTAAACAAATCAACAACCCGGCGCCAACACCTTTTTCGGTACGGCCACTTGAGTGGCTTGTGTTGCATGCAGCATGCTACATTTCGTTGCTGCATTTTTTTTAAAATAATTGAATGTCTTTATAAGCATCAAATAAAATAAATAACTAAACAGAGATACGTACAAACATATGTAGCTGTACGTATACCCTTCAAGCCACCTCTAACCAGTTTCCCCTGAAATAAGAAAACCACATACACATTCTCACATTTTAAGTTATTTCACATTTACACATTTTCTTGAAGTGTCGAAAAAATGTCTTAAAGTTAAAGCATTGATGACTTTTTCCAAAAACATTTTCATGTGTTAGAAGTAGCAAGAAAGATGACAAACAGTTGTTCATCGAAGTAGGCGATGAACAAAAACAGCATTTGAATTTAAGCAGGCTGTGACAAAAAAAAAATAATATGGAAAAAAACGAAAATTAAATTTAAACAACCACCCAAGGATCGCTGCTGAAAAAAATTGCTGGTAAGTTTCCTCACAACTGCTCGACTTTATCTTCCCAGTCAGTGCAATCGAACCCTTTCTATTAGTGCAAGGGAGACGGCGCGTCACACGTACCATATACATATGAAAAAGTTGTAAATATTTTGACACAGCTAGAACAAAATAAGCTACTTTTTTATTACCTGTCTACAAGTGAACGATACCCACCTGTTAACCAGATTTCTAGCCAGTAGCTGCCTTGCAGGGTATATATTTACACACTTGCTCGTGTGCACTATTGACTGTACATATCTAATAAGTACATATGTACACATTCAATGCACTTTTCTAAGTATGTATGTACATATGTATGTAGTTGCACATATTAAAGAACATTAATAAAAATCTCCAAATAATTGAGTGAGTGGGGAAAAATTGGTCGCTAGTAAAGCGTGTAGAGTACCCACTAACGAGGTGTTATTATAAATTGACATGAAAATTAGCTTACACTTGAAGTTTGCATTTTGATTTATTGTCGACTGTCAAAAGACACTACCAACTGCCAATCTGCCCTGTCTGCCGTGTCTGCTTTGGCTATCTGCCTCAGCTACGTATACAGCGCCAGCCTCCACGCTACTATGATTATTTACTTTGCTCGCTGCTGCTTATTGCTTGCCGCCCATACGCGTCTGACAGCCTCAGACCGCAAGTCTACCCACTTTGTTCGCCCTCCGCCGCTTTCCCCTTTCCGCTGGCCGCTTGCCACTTGCCTCTCACCGCTTAACAGCTTGTTAGGTGCTACAGATAATTTATTTTACTTCAACGAGCAGACAAATAAATTAATATGTAATAACAAATAAGCCGTGTGGCAAATGCATTTTATGCTTGGACGCCTCCGCAAATTCGCTAGCGCATTTTGTCGTCTTTATTTTTATTTATTTATTACTTTTTTGTATAGCACTCACAGCTGTTATTGTTGTTGTGCTGCTTAAATTTGGCTCAGCTTCTTCTTTTTTCAGCACTTCTCTCTTCTACTTAAATGACAAACACATACATACACATTTATATATCGAGGTAGAGCGGGCGCAACTCTGCCACCAGCCAACACAGCCAACACAGCTAATAGCAACAGCGCCATTTATTGCATACTGCTAGCGCCTATTTAATTTTCGCTTACTGTGCACATACTATACAAACTCACAATTTGGTATGTTGCATTTACGCGCGCCACGCATACGACTATGATATGTGGCTGTCATGCCACGCATTGCCAACCACGCCACAACGATATGCCACGCCATGGCTAAATGTGCCGTCGTGCAAGCAACTTGAGTAGTACGCAAGTACTAATAGATTGCGCCAACAACTGATATTAATTAAATTTTTTTTTAATATGTGGCGTTGTTTTTTTTGTTTTTTTGTGACCGATAAAGTATATATTTTTAAGGTTTCATGCAGCGCCGCAAAGGAGTGATAAGCTGCATGCCACGCCACAACCAAATTGCTGCACTGATAACAAATGTCACGGCAAAAATTCGCTTTTGACACAGTTTCTGGGTAAGTGTAATAAAGCGTGCCAGATTTATGCGAAAATATTCAGAGCAAGGACGTATGAGTATAAATGAAGATATATAACTTGAATTTACTTAAGTAGCGCTTATAGTTAGCTAAGCATATGGATATCATGCGAATACCACCATTTGAAGTGTCTGTCATATCGAGTCTTAATCGTCAATCAATTAATGTAAGCGACATATGAAAAATTTCTAGAGAAAAGCTTTAATGGAATGGACTTTCATTTTGTTAAAGCAATAAATTCAAGTTTTTATACAAAACTTTATTTTGGTTCAGAGAAAATTTTGAAAAAAATTGCATTAATGCTCCACTTTTTCGAAGAAGTGTGTTTAAATTTGTAAGCTAAAAAGTATCAAACTTTTAAGACTATTCTAAATGGGATCTGAAGCAATAAGTAAGAGTTTGAACCATAATCTGTAGCCTAATCAATATTTTATTTTAGTGAATAAAATTATTGAGCGAAATACAATGGAGTAATCTTTCTTATAAATGAGGAGAATGTATGGACGACAATAGCTGTCGATGTTTCTATTAGGACGAGCTTTTTCTAAATATATAGTTTTTGACGTGGTTTTTTCATTATACCAAAATGGAGACTCCACCCAAGTACCTGTTTTTATTTTGCTAAATATTTGCCTTATGCTGACGATCTGAAAGCCTTTTCTCTTATAAAAAGCCCCGAGGATGCTTATCGGCTTCAAGCTGACATAGATAACCTATATATTTGGTGCAATAAAAATCTTCTTGCTCTGAATATTAAAAAGTGTTTCAAAGTTATAAAATACCTAATTTCGTTTTAGAGTCAGTAATAAAATAAATAATAAACAAAGTCTAGTTAGACGTTTAGAATTTAAACAAAAATTGTAAAAATTATTAATTAAAAAGAAAAGTTAATTATATTAAATCGCTGAGGTCAATTGGGTAGCGATGCGTACTATAACTCGGTATGCCGCTGAGTTTGAGCTTCGATTCTTAGTCAGGGCAAGTAAAATCTGAATCTTAGAAAAAATATTTTTTCTAATAACTAGCGGTCACTTCTCGGCAGGCAATGGCAAACTTCCGAGCGTATTTCTGCCATGAAAAAGCTTCTCTATAATTTGTATTAATGATATCAGTTCATGTTTTCAGTTCTCTAAAATTCTCCAATACGCGGATGACCTTAAAATTTACTCCGGCGTTTTGAACAGGGTTTATTCTTGGTGCGAAAAAAATCATTTATATATATCTAAACACCTGCAAATGCTTCCATGTAGTTTATAACAGAATAGCTAATTCCATATAATATACTTATAACATTTCGAGGTCTAAACTAAAAACATTAGATCGCATTACATACGTAGGGGTATATTTTGACTCTGAATTTACTTTTAGTAACCACATTGATAACATAATTCCGAAGGCGTATGCTATGTTAGCTTTCGTATGGCATAATAGTACCCATTTTTGGACCCTTATACGCTAAAAAAAAGATGTATATTGAATTTGTTAGAGCCCTTTTAGAATATGCGGCGTTTATTTGGTGCCCCTTTCAAGACACTCAAATTAATAGAATTGAAAATATTCAAAACATTTTTATAAAATTTGCATTGCAAACTCTGAGCTTTTCAGAACCTTTGCCATCCTGTGACTCTGGATGTCAGCTTGTAGATATAAATTCACTTTATGATCGAAGAACACTTTTGTCGTGCTGCTTTATCTTAAACGTGCTAACAACGGATATTGATTGCATTGAGATTCGGGGAAGATTAGCTCTTAATATACCTGTCAGGAGATTGCGCCAGTTTGATATGTTTCATATACATTTCAATAAATGTACCAGTTGCGCGTAGCTTGAGAGAACTCAATAAAATCAAAGATATCGATATTTCACTTCCTGGAGAGGTTTTAAAAAAGTTAGTTCTTAGTAATCTCCGAACTCATATAACTACATTATAAATGCTTAGATAGTAAGTATAATTTTATTCCGTAGTTAAATAAATAAATAAATAAACTACATCTGCATTTCGGAGTCGACACAAAACTGTAGGTCCCCTCATTTGTGGTAGAATATAAAGACGCTCGCCAGAATTTTAGGAGAAGCTCGGCCAAACGATGAACTAAATAGTGTGTGCGCCGAATTAATAAAAAAAAATTTGTTGTAACTAACTCTTTGACGGCAAAGATAAATATGTTGTTTGTGATTTTTTTTTGTATTACATTGCAACATTAATTCCGCGTTATTAAATATTTGAAGAGTGTTTGTGGCAAGAGTGAGTGTTGGGTATCGAACCATCTGATTCCAATCTTGGTAAATGCTGTCACGTTTGGCTTCAGAAACTTTGTTGATATTTGTCATGGTATATAACATTCTTAACAATCACGCTCCTATATTTTCGATATTTATACCTCGAAAAAATGGTTATGTTTTTTTTTTTAATATTTTTAAATGTTCTACCTACAAACTACCTAAATATAGATGAACCACCTGTCGCGCTCTATCCACACTGGACTACTAACAACAGAATCGCTTCGCTAAAATTTCTTTACGATATTTGTGTCGCGCAACAATTTTAAAAGAAAAATTACGCCCAATTTACTTTACAACAATAATAACACCAACTATGCGGTAATGGGCAAATTTGCAATTACTTTAACAATAGTTTAACAAAGCGCCGCTTGCGAACGTCGAACGTCAGCAAATTTTATACAGTAAACGCGCTACCTGCAGCGTCAATACGAAAGCGCCGCCAATACTGAATTGCAGAACGCTTTGTATCCTTGGTAAAAGGTGAAGCCGCCGCCATCGCCACCATCGCCGCCATCGCTACCAACGCTACCGGTGCTGCTGCTGAGCGTAGTAGCCTGCTGCAGCTTAATAAGAATAAGCATCGGTGTAATAATCATTATTTGCTAATAATCGATGTGCGTCCGTGGCATGTTTCCATTATCCATAAACAAAATTAAGTGACCATTAAAATGCCATAAAGTCAGCGCTACGGTAGCAACAGCGAGAGCAACGCCACAATGCCATTGAAAGCTACTGAATTGCTAGGCAAGGATTATCACAGCGCAGCAAACGACACAAAACTGCTGCAAATTGTTGGCAGTGGCTACTCCAAAGCTTGGCATTGCAGCTCCAGCGACAATTTGCAATGCTGCGTTTCTAGTTATTGGCGCTCGCTTCGTTGACTGACCACAGCGGCAAAGGCCCATTGAATGAATGAATGAATGAACACACATTCGCCTCGCCGTCGTCGTCGTCGTCGAAGGCGTTTGCTCTTCGATGCAATGCGCTGTTGTAAAGTTATCGGCTCGTTTTAAGCGCTCGCCATGTCGCTATTTTTTTTTTTAATATTGTTAGTGAAAATCGAAAATCGATATGTTTGGCGAAATTTAAATGGAATGCCGCTGCTGTGTTAAGCGCATAATTTCGCGACTGCCATTGCTGCTGGCGCTGTTGCTGTTGTTGTACGTTGCAAACGCATCCTGATGGCCATTACGAATAATGGCAACAGACACTTGCATATGTTTGCTTGCTCCAGTGTCGCACCGAAGTGCTGCACAAACATACATACATAACATATGTACATATTCGGCTGTGTCAATAAGCAATGCGATCTTGTCAGGCATATCGTTGGATGCCAGTTGTGAAAAAATTAAAGACTTTAATTTGCTGGCAGAATATTAAATGCCACAAAAGTCGATTGTTGTGGTATTCCGCAAGCTGTAGAAAACTTTCCAGCAAAGGTTTTTGGGTATGCAGCAAAGTTCACTTCACTACATCAACCGTCTTTTTTATCTCCCATATTGCATCATTTCCTAAGCGTCATTTTTGATATCAATAAAAGCGCGAACAGAGTTTCATGCTCCACAACAATAAGATGTTTAAAACATGGGAAACCTTCACCCAACTAAAACTCCAACATAGCATTTAGCGCGCTGCGCCTACAATATCCAAATTAAATCTGCCTCATTGCGTGGCATGCAGCACAAAGCGCCGCTACAAGCACTCTTCCTGCAGCACAAAGCGCGCTTCGTGCTTATCCTGCCACCGCTCGGCGTGACGGTGTGACGCGTTGGTAAATCCCCTTTGGCGCAACCCAATAAAATGCAAACAAATTGCTTTCGAATTGCCACCACCTGCCGACGTTCAACCAGCACCAGCACTGCACTCAAATGTGGCACGCGCTCGTGCGCTCCACCGCCGCCATATTTGGCGTCCGTCGCGCGCTAAATATGACATGACCTCAGGTAAAGCGTGTAATGGAATGCAATTACAATCATATTCATACCGCAATAACATCACATTTCACAGCCCACACTCATACATTCACAGACACACGCACGCACACATACGCGCAGCACAAATTGAGTGCTCGACTCGGCAGTGTGGCACGCAGCCAGCGGCCAAAAAACCCAATTTATACCGCGTTGCAGCACATCCAAATCGATATGTAACTGATTTGCTGCGCCACACAAAAGACATTTCTACTTTTTTCATATTCCGGGGCTTTTGGCTTAAGCCACACAAGGAAGTGGCCACATGCGCCTCGTCATGCGAACTCGCCAATATTGGAGCTGCCAAAAAATGTTGCACAAACCAAAAAGTCAATGGCCATTTCATCGCGCTGCAGAAGGGGTAAAGGATTTGTTAAAACAGTTGTCGTTTGTGTGTTTTGTAAGAATAAAAAGTTTTCAAACAAATTCGCAAGTCGGCCGGAAAATATTGGAAAAATGTGGCAGCAAACGTGGGTGTTGTGGGGCTGTGTTTGTGCCAGCTGCGACTACGAAGTGTTCCAACGCAGCTGGTAATTGGCCAGTCTGGGTGGCTTTGGTGCTTTTAATGGAGTTCTGTGCTGTCATGGCGGTAAAGGCGCGCGCAACCAAAAGCGATTGGCATTCTCTGAGGCGACAAAACTGTCACTTAATGAAGTGCAATAAATATTTAAATATTGTTTGGTTAGCTACAAAGCTATCGACGTATGTACGAGTACATATAAAGCTGGTTATTGGAAAAGGAGAATTTTATGAAGGAATGTAAATGACTTTGTACAAATGTGGTTTTAGATGCATTTTCCATTTGGGTGGTATGAAAAATTATTATTATTTGTAGTTGGTTTGTTTAAGCAAGATGAAATAAACACAACAGCCAACTCGGCTAGCGTATCACAATATGTAGCGTATTGGCTCTGCAACTCCGAGCTCCCGGGTTCAAAGCCTGGGAGAAGTGGTTATGAAAAATAAATTTATTTATTTAATAAAAAGAAGTCTGATGAGGAAATGTGGTGATTTCCGAAATAGTAGATACTATAAATTCTACCATTAAAAAACTTTTGTTGTATTTTCACAAAAATCTTCCATAAACTGGCCTTGAGCTCAATAAAAATTGTAAAATTAAAATTTACCTTAGAAATATATTTTAAACACCATGGAAGTTTTATTTGCTGATAAATTCTACTGTTTGCCTAAATTAAAACACCGACTATCTGAAGTAAAGAGCTCATTGAGATGTTAGCAAGAAACCAGGTTTTCATGGTTCTGATGAGAAATTAGTTTTTGAATGTATTGATGGCTTGTGCAATATGGAAGATTCAAATCTAGAATGTGAGAATAAAAAGTTGTATATTCGAGAGAGCCAAAAAAATCTGCGCATCGTTAAAAAATTAAATAAGAAATTTACAAAACGTTTAACAATTTTCAAAAATATATTTTTAATGATTTTGTTTATAAACGAAGTGTGTTTTTTTTTGTTTGAAGTACTCCAGCTCTAGCGGCGGTGCCGATGGAAATGGTGTTTATGAAAATTGTTGGGGACAAGCAAAAGTGCTTCCTCTGAACACCTACTTAACTCAACCCTTAGTTTACCACACTTGAATACCCCACGGCATAACTCACCACATTTGAATTCACCACACCTGAACTCACCACACCTGAACTCACCACAACTTAATTTAGCTCATCTTAACGCCCTACAAGTAAATTTCCCAACACATACATAAGTTTACCATTTTCGAGCTCACCACACCCAAACTTATGACTACACTCACTACAAGACAACTTCTTTCACCTCATCGCACCTTATCCTCCATTCACCTTATCTGAACTCCCCTCACCACAATTGACGTTATCATAGCTTACCTCACAGCGAAATGAGGTAAATTATAAATTATATAAATTGATCAATTTAAATTAACGTAATCCAAAGTTATGTTACCTTAATTTTTTTCATTTTAACTAAAGTGAATAGTCTAGAATTTCATACATATTAATTATTTTAATGAAATGTATTAAGAAGAGTTTCACTTCCACGGTGCCCATACGCGCTGCGCCTTTTTAACATAAATACCACAAACATCTGAAGGCTTAAGCGGCCAACATTGTTTTCAATTCGTAAATACCTTATTGATTTTAAAGCTAGTTACATTTTGTAAGTGTTAATATCTCATAAGCTCAATTTCATTCGATTTTTTCTAAATAAGTTAACGAGCGTGTATAATCGTTTAAAATTAATTTCCACACCTTTGCTGTATAAATGTAATCGGATTTAAATTGTATTTTAATTGGCCGCAAGAGACTAAAGAGTCTCCAAACTTTTGTGACATATGGATCTGTTTCATTATAAATATAACTAAACAACCAAAGAAGCAAATGAGTGTCGTATAAATATTCGGCCTATTAACTGCAATGACAGCCTCGACAATGAAACAACAATACGAAAACAATAACAGATTGTGCGTGCAATAGCGCTAACAATATCAGCTCGCTCATAAACATAAATAACCGATTGCAACTACTTACATGCAATCGTTGGTATTTTAATGAGCCGAAACATATTTGAATTATCAATTAAAGCAGCAACACCTTGCACGCCCACTTGTTGCGGCGACAACACTTGCGCCGAGAACTGCATAAAAGCAAAAACAACGCGAGGGCAAAAGCGACAAAAGTGGCAGGTACACAGTGGTAGTAGTGGTGAGCATGTCGGCGGCCAACAACAAAGCGTATCGAACGCAAATGACTGCAAGAGTCAGTTATTCATGCAAGCAGCCGCCGTCACCCAAACACACTGACAGACGGGCAATTGCGACCGCCTGACGGCGAGTGGGACTCTAAGTGAGACGTTGAGACGGTAAGACCGTGCATTTAATCTGAGTCATGGCAAGTAATCGCTGCAGTACAGACAGCAGCGGTGGACAATGGCGACAGCAGTGACGGTGACAACGACGACTGTCAAACTGATTAAAATATAAAAAATTTTAAGAAACGAATGCGAAAGTGAAGCAAGTGGATTGGCTGTACATGTGTACATATGTATGTATGTATGAATGTAGGAATAGGAATGAATGAGAAATGTCGCAGAATCCGATCGACAGCGACATACCTCAGTCAAATTAGCATTTGCCTCCCTTTGCCGCTGGCGGCTGCAACAATGCAGCGTGTATCATTAAACGCTGCTGAAAGAAAAAAAAAAATCATACAAAAAAAAAATGCGCACGCATTGAATGCGCTCCGTTCTAGAAAAACCGCTGCTTCGAAAGTTAACAAGGCAACAACACCACAGCTATACTCGCCAACGATGGCTGTGCATCGCTCGACGAGTGAGTTAATGTCCAGGCAAATGCAGAAATCAAATTCACAAAAGGCACAAAGACGCGACAACGCGACAACGGCAGCAACAAGTCGATATTGCCTGTCAGCGGCTATACGCATGCGCGCCGCTCACCGCTCTCCACCTCGAACGACAATGGACAGGTAACATACACCCACCGGACAGGTGCGTTGCAAGTGCCGCATATGGACGAGTACACAACGAGCAGACGACGCACAATCGCCGCAAGCAAACAAAGTCGTTCCGCATGGAGATTTGCCACCGACGCGTCGCCACCAAGACAAACAGGCGATTGCTTTTTGTTGTGGCGTTGCTGTTGCCGGTTTTGTTATCTGAATTTGGAGCATTTGTCTGGCCGTTGGCCGGTGTGGTGTGGTTGCAAACATGCGAGGACATTCGTAATGTCATTTAAATTACATTAAATTATTTGAAGGCAAAAAAATGGCGACACAAATAAATTCGTTAAAAATGAGAGCAACGCAGTGGCGGGAAGATGTGTGTGTGTGTGAGTGTATGTTTGAGAAAGCAATAAATTGCTATCGTCGGAGGCGAAGTTAGCAAGCGAACACTGAAAACAAAAATTCTAACAAAACACAATTTGACTGGTTGAGGCGAAAACCAATTTTTTTCGAATTACCGCCAATCGGATTTTCTTCTCGGACTTAGTGTCGCTGTACAGAAAAATGCAATTCAGGCCCCAAGCTTAGGATACGTTTCTACTAAAAAGCTCTAAAAGAAGTCATAAAAAAAACACTGAGCCGGATCTCTCTTATTTTACAGGATTGATTATATTAAGCAGTCTATTTGAGGCCACTTTGTATGTGTGAACGAAATGCTCAGTCTAACTTCGGCATTGTAGCCAGTTGGCTGCCTTTCCAAGCACCCATGACCTCTCTCAAGTCTACTTTAGGTAATCCATACAATGACCTGACCGCGTGACCTACAATCCAGCCCAATAAGACTGTGTGTAAGGCTCTAAGAGCATTGAAGATATTGAAACACTTATCCGCCAGCTCGAAATATCTTAACTTATCTCTTAACATAGCCTGTAGCAATTTTAAAACACGTCCGTTCACAAATTGATATTGTATGAAACTCGACTTTAAAGACGAAGGAATAGATTTACATAGTGGTTAATTTTTTTGAAATTCAAGTAAGTCCAAGTCAAGTACGTATACTATCTGAAACTTCCCAGTCGTAAAACTTTGATCCATCTATAAAGAAGACATGCGTAATGCAATTGATAAGTTTATAAATTATTCGTTCTTCAAGCAAAACGAATAGCAACGGATGCCTCGAAGTCCCTTGTGATCGAAAGTCTTGGTACTTTTATAATTCTTAGAACAGTTTTGTAAACAACTGCGCAGAGTACACCATCAGCAAAGGCTTCAATTGATTTTTTAAGGAGACACAAACTGTTCGTTGCTGTTTGCACTTCTTGGCGTTTTACCAAAACGCCGAAAGCAAGCAACGAAGGCACACAATTCAGAGCCGATTCGGTTTTCAATACTCATTGATGAAGCGCCGAAGAGCTCATCTGTTATGCAAAAGTAAAAAACTGAAGAGATCTTCAGTTCAAGAGCATGCAAAGTATTTATTCTCTCTAAAAGGAATAATTTGTATTAAATTCATTCAATCAAACATTTTCCTCAGTGTAATTTCCATCAGCATGTTGAATGAAAAAGCCGCTGACTTGCTGACACGAAAGCGGGCGGACAGGCGAACAAGTGAACAGACAGAACGAATGGCATCCCGACGAACGGGCGACAGGTAGTTGATACTCGTACGAAACTCGTTGCTGCCACAGCGTAAATGTGTGAGTATTGTTGGCGTTTTGTTGTTGCAATTTAGTGGTTTCGTTGGGTTGCTTCAACATATTGCTATTACATACTATGTGGTTTTGTTTTTGTGCTTGCCACTTACTTTTTCAATATGGTTTTGTCCAAATTATGCAGCACATGCAACAATTGAATGAAACGATTGATTTGTTGTCCGTTTGCCGTTTGCCGTTTGCCGTGGCGAAAACATATGCATGCTTGTATGTTCATATGAGGCAGCTACTGTTTGTGGCAGCAACAAATTTTATGAATGAAACACAACACGGCACAGCAAACAGGAAATGCAACGGAGGTGGATGTGATTGTTGTTGTTGATACCATTTCATTAAATTTATAACAGTACAACATGCAACATTCCACGCAGCAGCAGTGGTTTCAGCACTCACTTGTACATACTTACAATACAAATGTACATTCACGGAGATGGCTGTGCTGCAAAAAAAACAAAAAAAAAATCTCGCCTCACAGCATTGCTTACCGTCGCTTGTGGGAGAAAAGAGCGAGGCGGATGCTTTAAATTCATAGCAATTGCGGCAAATGTTCATATTTCCTAGGCGCTGCTAAGCGACCACTTGCAGCCGGTCCAGTGGCAATACAGCGTTTGCTGCCACATTTCATGAATTATGTATGCTGGTCCAGTGGAGAGCTGCCACATCGCTTGTAGTTGTAGCCGGTTAACATGCTTGTGCATATATACAGGTGTGTTGTTGTTGTTGTTGTTGTTGTTGTTGTTGTTATGACTGTGTGTGTGTGCGTGTGCCTCCGCATACAGTTCGGTTAGTTGCAAATTAGGCTGAAATACTTACAAAAAATCGTATCGAATTGCCACTGTTGACATCGCAATGAGGTGGCGGCAGGCGGACAGCGTTCTCTAAGCGATCCAAATCGCAAACGGTGGGAAAGGAAATTGCATTTTTTTTTTAATATAAAACTTATTTTTCCTGCTTGCAACTTTCGGGCAGTGCGGGTGCATTTGTTGTTGCACCCTTAAAAGCCAATTAAACGGAGTTGGCGTGCATTGAAGTGGTCTGTGATTAATTTCTGTGTTCATAATAATTCAACTTGGTATTGGATTTCCGTGCGTCCTTGTCGTTGATTTCCTATTCAAATAATGACTATTTATTTGCATCGCTCCATAAGCTCCACACACACTACCCCTCCTCCGCCATCGTCATCCATAAATATTCATAAAATCTAAAGGAATGCAATTTACACGAGTTTTTATTGCCACATTTCATTTACTTTTATTCATCTCAATTCATTGTGACTCGATAATTTGTAATGTCCGTCGTTTAATGGTTTTATTGGTCAGTCGTTGGCGAAAAATGCAAATGAAAAATATTGTAAACAAAAATGTAATGCAAAATTTATGTTTGCACCATAAATTTATGCAAAATGTAAGTTTATAATTAACAATCCGAATCGTAAATCATGTGAATTGATGAAGCTACCCACACGTCAGGTAAACGAGACAAATTTTGCAAACAAAAAAAACAAAAACAAATCAAAAATGAGCAAAATATATTAACAAGCCGGTCTGTCTCTGGGTGCGCAGCGAATGCAAATGAACTTAAGTGTGCGTGAAAAGCAACAACTCAACCTTGCAATTAAATCAAATCTGACAAATTTGTACACGCGACAAATTTCAATAAATCATTGAGCAAACTATATTTCAAGTTATCCAATGAATGCAACCTTTTTCACACAAAAAATTGAGCCGAGATTTATTTCAAGTCAAGTTGTTGACATTGCATACTTGAATATTATCAAGTAAAATGTGCGATCGAAAATAATAAAACTGCTTTAGAATATTGAAAAATATTCTTCGAAGATATCCGGCCGAGAACTAAATGAGTCTGCGTGAATTAGACGACAATAACACTTTCTTAATGTCGACATGAGTGCGAAAAAAATCGCCTGTTTCTGCACTTCTTTTTTATGCGAACGCACATTTTGTATTGATTCGAGAATCTAATTTAAATTCAAATTAACTTATTTGATGTATTGCAAATATTCACCATAAAAGAAAATAATTTAAAATAGAGCTTCATTACTTTAAGTGCTAAATTTTAAAAAATTATTATTAAATAATAATTCAAATTTGGATAAAATTCAAACTTTCAAATGCAATGTCAAGTGAACTCGATCTAAACCTCAGTCTTCGCTAACGGGATCACTGTAGTGTTTTTCAGGCCAAAACAAATGCAAAAACGGAGAGAGGCCTCATAAATCGCACCTCTTTATAACGAGAAATTACTATTTACTCTGACAGCCAGGCTGCTATTAAATCTTTAAATTCATACGGTACAATTTCCAAGATAGCCAGTGCTCCGCAATTGCCTGGCTGACGAAATAGCAAGGAAAGGGACGGAACTAACTGTTGTTAACTCTGACCAAGAGGTGGGTATATATCTAGCACCCTATTAACACAGATTAAGATTTGAGCTTAGGGAGATGGTAAATTGAAGGTCTGCGCTCTAAAGCCCTGACTAGGATTGGCCGCTCCTCTCTCAGATTAGTAATTGGGGTTATAACCGGGCACTGCCTTATGGGCACGCATAGGGAAAGATTAGATTACCTAACAAATGAATTTTGCCGCAGCTGGCGTAACAAGGAGAAGGTGGAGAGTATTGACCACAATATCTGCCACTGCCTGGGTTTGGCCAAGATGCGCAGCAAATTTTTCAAAAGTTATTTCTTGGACTGCTTAGCCGACTTGAACTCGGCAAGCATTCCTCATTTTCTACTCTACATAAAACGAGCCAGTACGTTTCAATTTTTAAGGGATGATGGGAGGGAGTGCATGGCTTACGCCAGTGGTGTCACAATGGGCTTATTTCAGCCGTGCTCCTGCGCAGCCACCTTAACCTAAACTAAATCTTAAAATGTAGGACTTATTTTGAGCCGTTATGAGGATAGTTCAGAATAAGTTTCTAACTAATTCGGAACCGTTTTATAATAAGGTTACAAAATTGTATTAATTTATTTAGAAACCCTTCGGAACCATTTCGGCGCCATATTAAATTTTTTTTTTCGGGATTCTTTCGGGATTCTCTCAGAACATTTTCGGGACTACTTCGAGAATAAGGTTTAAGCTCAGAACTTTTCGGTAATACAGCTCAAGTAGTTCTCGAAATGATTCCGAAATATTTCTGAGACAGCTCCGAACTAATCCCGAAAAAGTTCTTGCGGAGCGCCAAAATGGAAAAATTGCCGTTTTTAAGAATAAAAAAATGTTTCACTCATAATACTTATAGAAAATTTTAAAACTTTTTTACCACTATCAATAAATTATTAAATTGGATCTCTGATATAAATTACTTTTAAAACACAAGTAAGCGGCCAAATTGATAATCTCCCCCTTTATGACAGCTGCCGAAAAAATCAAAATCCCATTTATTCATATGCAATCAAATTTCACAGCGTGACGGCAGCGATAGCGGTGCCGGTGGTTACAGTTCTCGCCGTATTTCAACAACTACGCGAAGTGTGAACAACGAACACCTCAAAAGCAAACTCCAAGGCAACACAATTCGCCAATATAGCGCCAATGCCGACACTTCGACGAAAAGCGAAAATCGACTACAGCGACAACTGCCATTGGCCCACGCATCCGAAACGCGGCTTGCAGTTCACATTCAGCGTCCCTCTTGCCTTGCCCCATGCTCGCGAGTACCTTGAGAACCACAAATCATGTGCTCTTGTCGATATGTAGGTCTCGCTGTCTATTCCGACACTCTATTTGCCGTTTGTCCGTCCAACTGTGTGTTCTGGTGGAGGCCGCGTGTACGAGTGTTAATGTGCGTCCGTCCAACCAATTGCCGAAATACGAATCCATTTGGTGTCGCTCCTACCAACCCGCCTGCTTGCCTGCCTTCGCGTCGCAAGTTGTGTTTGGTGGTCGCCCGCAGCAGTGTGAGACAATGTGACGGGGTGACACTTTTATTGGATTTCAAAATGTTTTATGAGCTCAAAATGACACGTTTTCACTTGACTCGTCTAGGGGCAGCTGGTGTGGCGGTACAGATGTCGGTGAGGTAAAACGCTGCTTGGAGGGAACGTGTCGAGCAAATGAGTTGATGATGTTGGAGCACACGCGACAATTCGAAAATGTGTAAATGTGCAGATGTGTGTATACGAGTATAAGTGATTACTAAATGGATCACGTAGACGATTTCAGACGAGATGGTCCATTTTTGATTGCTGCTAAAAATTTTTGTATCTCAAGATTGAGTATTAAGTATTACTTTGGTAAATTAAAGATGACGATTTTGAAGCCACTTTTTTGATTTCTGATTTTGATGGATCACGTAGACGATTTCAGACGAGATGGTCCATTTTTGATTGCTGCTAAAAATTTTTGTATCTCAAGATTGAGTATTAAGTATTACTTTGGTAAATTAAAGATGACGATTTTGAAGCCACTTTTTTGATTTCTTGTGTAAATCGTATAAATATGTTAGCACTGTCATTCTAAGCAAAACATTTAGCTTTCAATCAAACAATGTAGAAGTTGTGTCTTGAAAGAAAACGAGAGCTTTCAGAGAGATTAATGTTTTACTGTTAATTTAAATGGATTTTTTATTAGAAAATGTATGACACTGTCAGTAAACTAAGGTCTTTGTCTCGCTGAAAGAGCGACTGGGTTCCTAAGAAACTCCGAAGCATATTGGGACAGGAACAGACATAGCAATTTCAAGTTTTAACCGCAGGCTGCAGTGGCATTCGCTAGATCTATTCAAATATTTTAAATAATCTTTCTAACCAAACTTAAAAGTAAAATGTTATCACACAAATACATTCTTTCGGATTGGAAAAATAGTAAAGTTTGACAACTGGCTTCGTTTAAAATCTCAAAGTAGGTTTTTGTTCTTAATATTTTTCAAGGAAATTATAGTCTCTGCGAGAAATTCACAATTATTATTTTACAGGTCGGAGGGGCATTTGATTGTGACGAATGTTCTTTGGTGCATCATTAAAATTCAAACGACAAATACGGCTGATATGAGTATTAGTTCTAAAGAACTCATCCGGACTATTTGGTAAATACATAAAACATTCATAGATGGTTTTACTTTGTCGCTTTCAAAATACCTCCATTATGATTCAATTATAAAAGGTTGTATACTTATTGACGTTTAAGTTTTCCGACTGCCTTGGAAGGTTGCATTTAGGAAGGTCTGATAAAGAGGAAAATATGTTATCCCTTTTCGCGAAAAGGTAGTAGAAAAGTAGGTAACTAGTAGCGAAATGCGGTTTGTACATGGAATGAAACATATTTGCAGAAATTTGATATTTCAATTTATAATATAATATAACCGAATATTCAACCACACATGCAACAAACTATATAAACAAAAAACGCAGGTGACATTTAGAAGCAAATATTTTTTACACATTTCGTTAACAAAAACAATTTGATTTCAACCTTTTTTAAGTTTTCACATGCAGAAAATAGAACTATCACATTTGGAAAAATTTTGATACTAAATTTTTCTTTAATTCAATATCAATTTTAGCAACCAAAAAGCCCAGTAACCAGGATTGTATACATATTTCAATACAATTTCAAACTTTTTTAAAAATGTATGTAATTACCATTTTTGTAGATCATAAAATTGTAAGATTCAAGTCACTAAAAATGTAACATTAGTTGTTCGAAAAAATTTTTGTTTTATATGGAAGACACCATACAATACCTTCGTCAAAAAATTAACGGAATTTTTATTGATTGTACATCTGTTAGAAATCAAGTAAACACGTTAGTTAGAACTGGTCAAAATACTAATAAAGGTTCTTCTATTCGATATTTTAACTGTAAAATTTTTTGGTTGTTAATATTTAAATAAATTCTTTTTTTTTTAATTTTATGTTATTTTATATAAAATATATACACTAAAAAACTTAAAAACATAAAATGCTTTCTTTGAAAAAAAAAAATCAAGCAAAATGTTCTAACATGGCTGGGAATCGAACCAACGACCAATCAATTTCATACATGCAAAGAAAAAGAATTTCAATTCCTGTTCGCTGCTAGATAAGCAAAGCCACTGGGAAACATACGAGAATGCCGTCAATTCGATTATTTAATGTAGGGCATGCTGAAATAATTTAAAAACTACAAAAAGGCAACAGTGTTGCCTGCCAGGCCATTTCACAAGAAAAGTACTAATTTCCACGTGTTTGATAACATTTTTTTTTTCTTAAATTAAAAGAGAGCAACACAGGCTACCTTAAGGCAGCGTGCAAGAGTGAGACATCTGCCTAATTATCCAACCTTGCATGATTGAATCATGTAGCTCCATTATCTATTTTAATAGAGACGAAGTTGAAGACTGCAATGATAGTCAGTTTTAAAGACACTCAGTAAGAATACCGGTGACATTGATCTCAAATGTCTCACTAACAGCAAATTTGGAAAGTTCTCAACACCCTTACTGGTTGCCTCACTAATGTCACTCTAACGTTTTACAATAGACAAGTACTCTATAAAACTGTTTGTAGTTAACAATGGATTTATTGAGCTAAAATAGCCTTCTCGGACGGACAGCAATACCATAACATTCGAAAGTTATGTCCCTTTGGTCGATGTATTCATCAACAAAGTGGATATTTCACATTGTCCTGCATTATGAACAAATAGCCGCCACCATGGTATCGCTGTCGACTTTTGGAAGTTTGTTGTGACGGTCGCAAATTATCAAGGCGGAGCACGAATTACAACTTACCGACGTTCCCTGCTCCAATGGGGAGGGAGCGTAGAACCTCCGTCTGTCTATGCCCGATTACTCTACGTAGTATCTATTTTCAATTTGCTAAAATTTATTTAAACAAAAATTTACTTCCTACCTCTAACTCAAGCACCTTTTTATTGTTTGAACATCAATTAGGTACACTATTTTAAGTGACTTAATCCGACTATTTAAGATTCTCGCATATACTTGTTTACCAACTAAAGCATTTTATTTCTAATTCCAAAAATCGTTGGGCTCTTCCTTTCTCGCCACTATCAACTCACGCCATCACACTCTGGATTATATTTTAGTCACTTTTCTATTGCAATTGAATTAAATTCCTTTTGTAGCATTGAACATTTTACGGCATTCACAGCATCGCCGTCTAAGCGGCAGCCAACAATGGCTAAGGCAATGTGACCAGTGTTGCACACGCATTAAGTGGCAGCAATTTGGAATTTGGAATTTGTTGGAAATCAGCCCAAAATACCAAAAGCTGCCAACTCAGACACCAGCGCCTCAGCACGGCTGGCAGTCAGTTCGTCAGCCAGCCAACGATGCGAGTCATCAGCTAGACATCTCTAAGCGCTCACACTTGGCCACTCGCACGATGCCTCTCACCACCGCCGCCTCCAATGTGGACACGCCTTGTTGTCGACCGCTATGCCGCGATTGCAACGCCATTTGACACTTACTAGATTTATTGCCACAAAACGCAGTGCACTTCTAATGTTGTTGCAAAATATAATGGGGCACAAAGCATAGCTGCTATGCGTCAAATGCGTATGCGCGCTAAGCGAGAAAACCTTGAGGCGACAATAGCAGAACATTGTGGGTAAGTGATTGGTGCGGTTGATGGAACTCGGGCGCTGGTGGTGGTGGTTGCGTTGCACTTGCTATGTTTGCCGCGTTGCGCGTGTGGCGCGTCCCAAAGCGTTGATGCGCAGTGATTTTGCTTTGATTTCGCTAGTTCGCTCCACGCCCTTTCCACACGCGCGCGTTGTTTCCCGGAGCCAAGCAAAGTCATCGACTAATGGAATCTTAATTTAGTCGCCGCTGCCTCGCACTCCCCGCACACGCGCACCGCTGCAGTTCTTGTGGCAATGTGGCGTTGTGCCACAACACTTTGCCGCTACTGTTTAGAATTGCGCAAAAACAAAAACAATAGTCAGTTGTAGTTCTATGTATGCAGCAGCGGCGTTGGATGGCGGAACATCTCCTATGGCAGTCGAGCAGTCGGGCAGTCGCCGTGGCAGCAGCAGCAGCGCGCGTTTGGCTCCATTTTTGTGCATCGCAATCGAAAGAATACTGCAACGCATACCCGCACTCGCTATTTAGTTGGCTTGTCAATGTGTTGGTGCAATGTTGCTGCATTCACGCTGTCAGGCATTGTCTCGATTCGACATTTCACTTAAGTTGTAAATTGAATTAAAGTGATTTCGGTGCTGGCAGCGGCGCAAATGCCTTTTTAAGTCGCTTTTTTCGACTCACCACATTCGCAACTGCGATTCCTTGCAACTAACGCTTCTTTCTTTTTTTTGCTTGCAATTTCATTGTTTCTGTTTTTGTTTGGTAGTACTCTTGTTGGTTCGTTCGTTTGTTTTTTATTTTCTTCTTGTGAGACGTTGGTTGGCGCGTTCAATTGTTGCTACTTAATTTACGCGCCTTAAAAAGTGTGGCTGCCACACGAGGCAATGTGATACTATCCGCTAGCGCTGTCATGTGGCAAGTGCAGCGCAATGCCTGACAATGCAACATTTCTATTATTTTTAGTTATCCGCATACATAAAATAAAGAAGGCAAACCAAAAACAAAAACAAGAAAGACGCAAGGTACAATTGGTGAATAGCCGTCGGCGAGGTAGAACTGCGAAAATTAATTAGAAACTGTTGAGTGCGAAAATTGCTTTGCCTTCTTTGGATCGAACGCGGTGAGCTAGCGAACAATAGGTCGGCAGACGAGTCGCACTTGCCGCAAATGAATTGCCAGTTGCCTCCTTGTGTGTGTGTGTGTGGTGTGTGTGTGTGTGTGTGAAAGTGCGTGCATTTGTGTTTGTCCAAAACATCAGCGATCACTGATCGACAATCGAAATAACAGAAGTTGCGCTCCTGCGGCATTTGCTAACGGTAAACGACTATTTGGAGTTGGTCGAAATGCGAAAATGCACTTTTATTGCTTGCAACGCATTCATTTAGCCGCAAGTGCACAATCACTTTTGACACTCACATTTGCCTCAATTTGCGTTTATGTATGTTCGTATGTATGTGTGTGTGTGTGTGTAGTACTCAAAGCATCCACCCTCAAGCATCAATTTCACACTTTACCGCGTGGTGTTTACAGTTATGTTGCTTATTTGTGGTTTTCACTGCAATGCCATTTTTCATACATACGAGTACATTTGTAATTAATATGTGGGAAATGAGTTGTGGCAGGTGGCAAGCACTTGTGGCATTGTCGCTGTAGGCAGTCATAATTATGTGCATAAATATCGACTCTTGTCCATTTCAAACATCATCAATTGAGTTGGTTGGAAATAAAGCAAATTATGTGCTACCGAACCGCAAAAGCCTTCAAAAGCCTAAGCTATTTTCGTTAATTCTTTCAAATGACTTCCGATTATGCGCGGTTGCGATACCAGAATTCAAACGTAGTAAATTTGCATTTTTACTTTTTCATTAGCCGCTCAACAACTTTCTTAAGGACCCGCAGTCTCAACCAGAATTTAAAAAAAATTAAGAATTTACTTATTTTTTAATAGTTGTTGCCATGATTCAATTATAAAAGGTTAGGTAAATAATGACATTCCAATTTTGACACTCCCTTATAAAGGGTTGTTTTACGAAGTAGGGAAAACGGGTAAGATTTTGTTACCCTTTCTTAAAAAGTAAACAATAAGTAGTAAAATATTAGTGATTTTTTTAATTAAAAATTTCGACGACATTTCATTTAAATTAAAAAATACGCTTACAAAATTTAAATAGTTATGCACTTGGTAGATATTTTTTATTTTTTTTTTTTCCTAGCAAATAAATTTTCAATCTATTTGTCCCATGAAATAAACAATTTTATGGTATAAGGAACGTATAAGTTATTTATTCGGTTTATTTGTTTTTTCTATTTAACATCGGTATTAGGGTTATTCTTTATATTGTAATAAACCCCTGAACGTTGAAAAGACCAAAAATTTTATTCCGATAAATAGTAAGTGACTTTATGGAGTTAATGGAGTTGTAAGAAAATCACAATAATTTGAAATTTTAGAAAGATAATCTTTATATATTAAAAGAAAAATAAATCAAACTTCATAACTCAAGAATTGAGTTCTTACAAATTCTTGTTTTTGGCATTTAGATGATTATTCTGTCACATTTCTTTAAACCTAGTCCTTCTAGATATTACAAAACTTTCCACTCTGTCACATTGAATTTATATGCGCGTGAAAGCGTTCAATGAAAAAACATGTATTTATACACACTTGCATGATATATTTACGAGACGGGGTCAAACTTGTAATCAGAAAAAATGCTGTCATTAAAATCCGTCTTAAACTTACCGTTTACGCGCACAAAAGAAACAAAAAGTGTTGCCTGTTAGTTTTTGGTATTAAAAAGTTTTGAGGTTACTACTTTTATTATTTTTAAGAAGCAACACGGTTTTGATGCTAAGGGAGCCGTTTGACAGAAAGTGAGGGAGCTAGCTGCTTAGTTACCAAACCTTTTATAATTGAATCATGAGTTGTAGCCATGTTACAATAAACAGGTAGTATAATGTCAGCAGCTGATTGGAGCCTTTTCTTATATGTGGTCCGTAAGAAGTCAAAATTTGTTTACAAAACAATTTTCTTTCTTTCAGAAACAAAAAAAAACTTTGTTTACAAAACAATCTTTGTTTATATTTTGTATAATTATAATTTATAATTAATGTATGTACATACATACTCGGAAATGGGACATTGTGTTATAAAAAACGGGGAAAGTTTGGATCTTGTTTTTAATATCCAGAACATAGCTTCGGCGTTCCGCTTTCTGCAAACAGTTGTGTGCGTTCCTACCATTTTTTGAATTTTTGAAGGCATACCAGTGAGTATTTCCAAAATTTTGTGATCATGAGCTATGCTTCCTGAGGGTCCATTGTAGTAAGATGCATCTTGCACTGTTTGCTCTGAAAACAAATGACTTTTTCATGCAAAATGTAGAAACGCGTACATTTTGTTTACATTTAGAATTATCAAACTCGTAAAATTTCATACATATAAGTAATTTGAAGGGTGATGGACCACAACAAATCAAAAAATATACCCCAGGGTTGCATTTTCTTTAATGCTGCTACCTGTTTAATGTGCCTTGGTTGTAACATACAAATATTTTGTTAATAAAACTTAAATTTTCCATATAAATTTAAAAAAATTGCAATTTTTGACAGTACTATTTATGAAAAACGTTTATTTCCCAATTAGCCCGACATACCTCTTTCGTTTGATGTGCATTGGTCTCAGAAACATACATTTATAGATTTATGGTAATTTTTTAATCAACGGTTCTTTTTTTTTTTCATTTCATTTCATTTATTTAAGTCAATGGTAACAAACCTTACTGACTAGATAACAAAAATTTCTTATTATTTAATTAACACCTAGGATAAAATGAAGGTTAAATGTCTACATAGTAGGACTCAATGCGTGATCTAAATAGTGACCTTGGCATTGCAAAATCAAGATCAAGGACTCTTGAAAGCTGGTTAAACTGTTCAAGCCCTCTTGTGAGGGGGGCGAGGCGATAGTAATTCGATCTAAGAATATCAATGTGAAATAAATTATGAAAACGGAGTGTTCTTTTTGGAATATTAAAACTTAACAGCCGAAGAAGATCTGAACAGTCAATGGTTCCGGAGATAATATCATAAATAAACATTAAACTTTGAGTGGATCGTCTGACTTCAAGCGAAATAATATTGATCAGCATGCACCTTGCCCTATACGGTGGCAGGGGAATTTCAAAATGAAGTGGTTGAAGAGCGAAACGCAGAAACTTACGTTGAACTCTTTCAATTCTAAAAGAATGTGAGAAGTATATCGGATTCAAGATGACTGAAGCATACTCCAGTTTCGATCGCACTAAAGAATTATATAAGATTTTTCTAGTATAGGGGTCTTTGAAATCATAAGCATAGCGCCGCAAAAAAGCTAGGTTTGCATACGCCTTAGGAATAATATAATTAATATGGTTAGCGAACGTAAAAGACGAGTCAAAAATTACGCCAAGATCACGAAATTCTTTAACAGAGGCAAGTGCTATGTTTGATATTGAATAACTTGAAGAGTGCGCAATCATGGACCTGGAAAAACTCACGTGACAACATTTACTAATATTAAGATGTAGTTCTAACTTTAAGTGTGGGTACCTTTTTAAAAAAAAAAACTCTACCATTCAACTTAAGTACGGCGCATATATCGACTTTCTTGCGTGTAAGCAAAGAAGTAGCATTTTTTGAACTGTGTAAAATTTGGTATGTATTTGCAATAAAAAATCTTAAAACCCGTCCTAAATTTTCACGAGAAGTTTGCCGTTAAAAAGACTCTCCTCTTCCAACACATTGTCATATAATGGTGGACAGGCAAATACAAAATGTTGTGTTTGCCATGTGGGTATTCACAATCTATTATAATTTTTTTGTATACTCGTAAAATACTAAACTTTCAAAAAATTCATTGTTGTGTCATTTTTATTATTCTTTATCTGCAATATCATAAAATAAAAATAAATTTAAGGCTACTGAAAAAATGTATGTTTTTTTATTACTTTACGACACTTGAAGGCACGTTCTGTATCCCCTTTAAATAAAAAGCCAAGCTTCAGGCTTTGTAGAAAGATAAAAAAAAAGCAATACAGTCCATTTCATTTATGTGCACTAGTGCAAAAGTTTCAAGGGAGCAGAAAATTACAGCTGACTTGTGAAAATTATCGAACTTTTCTCCATATAACGCTTGAACAAAATTTATTTTAGTATTCAAGAACGCCGCAATATCCTCGCCTAAAAATAAGTCTCAAATATCAGCGGTAATTTCAAGCCTTTTAAAACTTGCACGTGCAAAAGCTTTGCCAGATTTTGAAAATATCTTTGTACGTCCGATGTTTATTCATTTACGCTTCAACTTTAAGAACTACTAGAGAACTACTAAGAAGAAAAACGTGAAATGGGGACTTTGAAGACGTGGAGGAATTAGCGGCACGACAGATTAAAATATATTTTATGTACATATGTTATATATTAACTATGACCTATATAAACACGTTACCAGAAATTTTCAAATATGGTCAAATATTTTTATTTTAAGGTGAATTTAAGCCATATGGCATTATTTCCTTTTTCTTTATAACACTGCATCGCTTAAATAAAGTAAACATTCCGAGTATAATGAAGGCTAAATAACGAGAGGAACAAACTACTTCGTCTCCTCAACAATATTAAATTTTATATCTGCGCGGTGTTGCTTATAAAAATAGTTGTGATTTATGTTTAAAAATTTTGACTAATGATTATTTCTTTATTCAATTTTGCATATTTTTTAACGCTAATAATACTCTAACAAAAATCATATAAAGCCTATTTGCAAACTTCGTACATTTTTCAGAAAAAATTTTTAAATTTAAAAAAATTATTTGGGTGTCGTTTTTTAAAAATTGGCCTTTAGCTCATTTAAACAGATAATGAAATAAAAATATAGGTCAAATATAACAAAATCTTAAAAAAAAAATCATACAAATTTCTAACTTTTAATAAGAATTTCAAGAAAATGTTTGAGTATGCATGTCGGCAACTCTGAAATAAGCAATCCGAGTGGCAGCACCGAAAATCCTCAAACGTCAGATTCGCGGCCAATACAAATTTGTACTTTCAACCATTACAGATTTTGATTTCGTCGACAGCGGAGAATACACAAGTTTTAGTTTTAGTTTTTATTTTTTATTTTGCTTATCTAGCGATTTTTTCGTATTTATATTTGTCATAGTATTTTCATATACTTTCATATCCACTGAAAGGGCTTCAAAGTTACATTTACAGGCCAAATTTCAGCCTTGAACAATTTCTCATACGAAGGCTCTGGAACTCCCAGCTTAAAGTTCACTGTATTATATTAACCTAAAGTAATATTAATTAAATTTCAAATATGTACATCAAACCGCATTGTTTCATTTGTTAAACAATCATTTTTTGCTGCAAGACGCCGTCGTCCACAATGCAGTTTTATAGTATATTTAATTTTAGTAACATAACGGTCAAGTTTTCTACTAACTTTCTTCGGCAATTTCTTCCATACAAGCAATGCACGAAAAACATCGGCGAAAAAAAATTATCACAGAATCAACGGTTAATTTTAGTCTGGTAAAATTTACACTTTTTCATACTAAAACTTTATGACCAATAAAGCTAAATACTCTAAAGTTTTGTAAACTTACAGATTAAAAGTGAGAAAAATGTGGCAGCAACATTTCTTGAATAAAATTTTTTTGTGAAAACTGCACTTTATACAATTTTTTAGAGCATTATTTGTATTTTGCAGAAAAAGTACTCAAAATAATAAAAAAGGATTAATAAATATAAATTATTTGAAATATATTTAAATGAAAGCTACCACTGACATAAGCGCAATATATTTGCAATAAAAGCAAAATTTCCGCTAAACGACAATAACCGCACAATTTATAAGCACATTTCTCACAACGACAAATCCGCCCACCGGACAATAAAATTCAACTTAATAACGCATAAATATTGCCTGTAATGTACATAAATGTCGCCTGTGATTCAGAGAGCAGAGTTGCGGCGGCGTTGCAACAGCGTCACAATGCGCCGGCGATGACAAATTGCATTCTCACTTCCTAAGCGAAACGAGCAAACGCATCCACAACAAATGCAACAAACGGCAACAAATGCAACTTCAATAGGCGATGACTTTATTTGTGTATATACACACACACACACATACATATGTAAATACATGCATGCATGTCGAAAGTACAAATATTGCATGCAAAATGCGCAGTGCGGAGGAGCTAAAAGCAACATGCAACATGCCACAACACCGGCAAATGCGCGACAACCACGAAATTACTGAAATAACCGAAAAACGAGCAAACGACAAAAAAAAAAAATAGCAACAACCCAAAAAAAAAGTGTCAGTGTGCAAAAAAATATGTCTAAATTGAGTTTATTACTGCAGCAAGAGCAACAGCAAAAACAGCGCGCGAGCAACTGCCACCCACAACCGTAGCCGCCGCAGCCGCGGGCGGACAGCTAGCAACACGTTGCAACATCGCCAACATACTTACATACAGGCGATTGTGGCAAGCTATCATGGCTATGACTGCATATTGCAACAAACGTTGTTGTTATTGTTGTTATTTGTGTTTATATTTATGTTATGTCAGCATGCGTCAACGCGGAATTTGCATAATTTGTGCCACAGCCAAAGTCAAAGTCATTCATTCGGTACATATGCTCCATCTCCTGCCCTCGCCTCTCCCCCTCAGCAACGAGTATGCCACAATTTCCACAATAACAATTTGTGCAACATGCATGCGGGCGACAGACAGCGCAGGTACGTGCAGTGGAATGCCCGTTGCAGACAGCAGCTGTTGGCTGGGTGTTGGTGTTAAGTGATGGCTGATTTTGCAGTTATTATGTTGAGTTGTTGCACTTTTTGTTGTTATACTCTGTAGCTAGCTTGCTGTTGGTTCTTGTTTATTTTTGTTTACTTTTTGCTTGTTTTACTTCTTGCTTGCTGGCTGTGTCGGGTGGCGTTGGTGGCGTAAAATACACACAAATTACCTTCCTCAAGTGTCGCATTAAAATTCTCTGCTCTGTCGTACATCTATTTGCTTGCTCTTCTTCTACTTTGCTTTAGTTTTTTTTTTTTTAATATTTTTTTGGTAGTTCGACGCTGTCTGGCTGGCAGCTTGTGGGAGGATACACAGTTTTACCTTGCGGCAAGACATGAAGTTTCTACGGACGACGCACGCCAAGGTATTACTAAGCGAGTTGTTTGCCATTTAATTTCATAGTTCATACAGAAGTTTTGTGCTACAGTTTGTCATAGAATATGCATGGAAAGGTTTGTTGAAAAAAGCGTGGCGCGCGTAACTCAAATTTTGCGTTGCTCTGATGATTCATTGCAGAGCATTTAACTTATACGAAAATGCTTATTTTTATGCTGAAGTGTAGGTGGGCTCAGTTGGAAAGTATAAAGAATATGCTTTAATTCCTGTTTTTTTGGAGGTAGATATGCACTCTGATGACTATTAGCATCCAGTCAAGCTTGTACGACACATCGCCTTTAATGTCCTCGAAGGTTGATTTGTGTTCGGGTTCGCGTAGGCTTAGAGAGCATGTAAACCAAATTCCTCCACTAGATACGAAAATGAAGGCATTGTTGCCCTTTTTAGCATCTGCATTAGAAATCAAGCTGGAAATTTCGGTACTAATCGAAAATAAGAGGGACAATTTATGTCAGGGGCGAACGCAGAAAAATTCCAGGGGTGGTTTTTTTAACGAAATATATCCATAAGTTTATAATAGCATTTCAACCACTTGTGTGTTTAACCGTCAAAGCCCTTTTATTTTAGTCCTTGGTATTTCTAAATTAAGCAAAATCATCTTCATCCAAACACAATATAAAATTTGTTTATAATCTGGTTTGTTTTCAACGATGCACTCAGGATTCCAAATACTTACTTTGCGAGCAGGTTGATTAAATGCATTTTGATCCTTAGCGTTAGCAAATCTTGGATTTTTAGCTGTTTGAGACTAATCCGATAGGCTTTCACGAACCGCAATGGTGTGTGCAGCTGCAGCAAACCGGAAAAACTGCATTTTTCGGTTTGAAAAAGTTCGTAATTTGCACAGAATGCAAGGCGCTAGTAAGATTATACGCATCGATTATATTTCCAAATTACGTACGCACGATTCAGAGACTAAAAATACGTAAAGGAGAAATTTCACCAAGAAATATTCACCGACTCTATTTTCACCAATTCTCGCGCACGCGCTATCTACTGGCTGGCGGTAAATATCGCTACAGGCACCTTATCTAACGTAAAAGAGACAGCTTATAAGCTTTAAAACACTTAACGAGTTATAGTTTCCAACAATTGTATCTTAGTGTAGAAATAAATAATTATTAAAACAATACACACGGAGAAGAAGATATCTAAAAATTATCTAAAAACGAGGTAAATTACTATAATCTCGGTGAAAGTGAGATAAATAGCAAACACGAAAAAAATTATTGCAATTATGGTACAAACTACCGCGTTTGATTGTTTATTTCCAACATGGTTCCACCAAACAATATAAATCATATAATTTTTCTTGAAGCCGTGATGTAAATCTATGATCGACTGTGGAAATGTTCACCATAAATCAAATAAATTTTTTGGTGTTTGGTAGTTATCAAGCCTTTACCAAGATAGAGAAAATTATTCTGGTTTTTTTTTAATGATTTTTTATACTTTTTTCTCCGTGCAGAATATACAAACTCTAATAGCGCATAACCTGTAAAAACACAGAAATTTTACTCAAATGTAATAAATATGGTTTCTGTGAGTAAAGGATTAAATAATATGCATATATATTGATATATAATATATATATATATATATTGATAAGTTGTTTTGTACAGTGTACAGCTCACATTGAGCGGTAATATTCTGAATTCTAAGGCCAGCAACGTGATTACAATCTTTTAGATGCATAATAAATCAGTCTAAGCATTAGAAGATAGCTACTTTTCATGTGATGTGAAAGCTACTCTATTATTGTATTATATATTTGTATTGTTCGTCGAGTGAAAGTCAGTAAACAACAAAACATCTAACGCAATTGAGTTATGGAAAACTTTATTTAATATTGGATATACAACTTTCTATATGTCATTTCAAAAAATGTTTCGCAAAAATTTCGGGTGGGGTTTGGACCCCCAAGATTTCTTGCTACGTTCGCCGCTGATTTATGTACTTAAGCAGTCAAACGATTTTATAAAAATACGAAAATATATTCCTTTAAACACATCTCGTACATTATAGAAGGATCTTTCAGCATATGTTAATCGTCTGGACGACACAGCCCCGCCCACTGCACTGAGGAATTATTTATACGCACCAATGACTCTCAACTATGTAGAACAGTCTTCACCCGCTAGATCGCAGGATATCTGCTCAATAATTTTATTTACTTGAATGCATTTCTTATCTTTTTTAATTGCCAAGCAACTATTGAAGCGAGTGTGTCTACTCAGTATCGAAAATTGTCATGGAATAAATAAGTTGGGTAGAAGTTCCGTCACTCATGTTTTATTTGTGTCGGGCCATAGATGCATTCTGGGCAACTGCGTTGTAGAGGAACTTTCCAGGAAAGAAACCGAACGAAATTTGACACTGAAGATGGCACAACGCCGAAACCGGTTTGTCTCCAAACCAAACTTGACAAGGGATGACGGAAAATCGTTCCAACAAATATCAAACCTTATTGTCTCCAATTCATACAGAATGCAATGCGGCAGTTGCTTAACTTGAGGCTAAATTTCCGATGGATTCAAATACCAGATAATATATAAGCTTAGCATAAATATTTTATTTTGGTTTCAGAACACAATGGTGTTTTGTGAACCGAGCTGGCGGATATCTTAGGTAACGCAGCGATTGCATTACTTCCAAAGCCCTTCAAAGAAGATCTTAGGTAGTAAAGAAAAAAACTAAATCAAAACTAGATGAACCAAATAATATAACAAAAGGCTTGGAAGCTTTAAAGAGGGAGTAAAGAAAAGTTTCGGAAAATTTGGATTATTCTATTAGGTTAGGTTAACCATATTAGAACCATCAAGACCTAAAACCATATATATAGACCTAGAACCTTCTAGAATCTAGATTTTAGGTCTAAACCAGTGGCAACTATACAATCTTCCTTTTTGGTATTCTTATAGATAATTTTTTCTCTAAACAAGGTGAAGTAGTAGTGTATGCTAGTTTTCTTACATTTTTAGGCATAATTATAAGGTCCTTAACGTTGTCGAATCAAAGTTATCTGCATGGCTGGATCGTATCGAAAATGACCGTTTTACAGCCTGCCAAAAATTGGCCATTGCGATCCAACGGCGTCAGACTAAGAAGTCACCTACACAATAGTAAGGCTAAGCGCTTACCTCAATTCCACCAATATTAATAAATGAAGATTTAGAGCGTGCATTATACGGGTATATGACTTCATGAAGCTCACAGTTCACATCTCATCTCAAACATTCATCAGAATGGTGAGCTTTTAGAACTCGAAGGATTTCCATCAATTATGAACGAGTTATAAATCAGCTGCATGAAATGAGCCTCGAAGCAAAAATCATCTCATTAAACTGCTCACTTTTTGCGGACTTGTACAGAAATACGATAAATGTCTTTTGTACGCTGGGTGCAACGCTGAAACAATGCAGCACTTTTAAATAACTGCAACACCAGCGCCACACAAAAGATTAAGCAAAAAAAAAACAAAAAACAAACGTCGCTGCACTAAAATGCACTGCATTTGCAACCAACCACAACACGTATCACCTGATAATCTCTGTGCATCACTTTACTAGCAGCACTTTTGCAGGAGCTCGCACACTCGTGCTGGTGGCATGTGCCACGGCAGCCAATATCTATACCACAAACACGAGCACTCTGCCATGTGCCACAACACCATGGCACTGAACTGATTGTGTGCTGATTTTCTCGCAGGCGCACATCCACCGACACCGACAGCGCCCTCAGCTGTGTGAGTGATACGAACAAAATTTGTTGACTAAAACTTCTTTCGCTGCTTATGGTGGCGGTAGCAAGCTTGTGGCTAAATGCCGGCAGCAACAGCAGCAGCAGCAGCAGTTACCGTTGAATGATGTTGGACACGGGCCGTAAGTAAACGGCATCAGAGCTTCTACATCAGTTATGGTTTCAGTTAACAAACAAATTGTTGAAAATGTTGCAACAGGTGCACTTGGCTACCATAAAAATTTAAAACGAAATAAATTTTTCGAAGATACGAGTATTGCAAATGAGTGTATGTATGTGATGAGTTCAAGTCGTTCATTCGTATTTAAGCGTGGGTTTATAAGAAATGTTAAGTCTTAGATTTGCAAATGTATTTCAGTGGCATTAAAATTGTTAAGCAAATGACTAACGATTTTATACGATGCTTCAAGTTTTTTTTAAATTATCATAGTATAACTTTTATAGGGTCACACACTTAATTGCGGTTATCGATTTTGATAAGTAGAGCAGACGACGTCAGTAGTCTCAAAGATGTTTACCTCTTACAGCTCGATTCTATAAATGCTGACAATGCTGTTTTGTCAGTGCTGTCATGTCAGCAACGTTTGTCAGTTGAAAGCTTCTATGCTATTCTAGTTCGAATATTGACAAGCTGAAAGCTCCCCTAACTCACCACACAATCAAATAGCAAACAGTTATGTGGTGAGTTAAAATAAACATGTGGCAACTGAAAAGATAAAAGTTCGTTTCTAATTTGTTTTATTGAAAAGTAATTACAAAAATTGTCATATTTTTCTATCGGCCTTATAAATGTTAAATAATTGACAATTTTATTGAGCTCGAGAGCAGTTTATGGAAGATTTTTATTTGAAAAAAAGCACAACAGTTTTAGTGGTAGATTGTTATAGCAGCTATTTCGGCAAGCGTAGCACAGCATGTAACGTGTTGGCTCTGCAACCCCCGATGGCCTTCGTTTAAAGCCGGGGAGCGTGCTGGAATACCAAGATGGGCGCTCGCTGTATATCAATTGTGTTAATCAAAACACATTTGAAATTACATTCTAAGGTAAATAAATTGACCAGAATTTCAAATTTTCACACAATTTGGTGAAACCAAAATGTAAATAAATTGTGGTTACGTTGTCAGTAATGCCAAAGCAAATTTTTGAGCACAACAGTACCATTTTATTTATTTTGTATGGAAAAGTAATGGAATATTGACTTACTGCTCGAATCTGTGTTCTTAATAAATTATCAAACGTTTACAAATATTAAAAATTTAAAATTTATCAAGTTTTATGTATTCCAATCAAAAACAAGTAAGAAAAGCTAAATTCGCGCGCAACCATTTTTTATATACCCTCGCGATGTATTTATATGTATGGGCGGTGCCCATAATTTCATAAAAACCCCGTTTCTTTGTTGGAAATCGCTGCTAGTATTAAACTTTACTCAATTTCTTCTTTTTTGCATTTTTCAAAATTTCCAGTATATGCGTTACAGACGTTGTTTTATAAGTGGGCATGGTAAAGCCCATTTTTCAAAATTTCATAAAAATCAATTTTCTTAATTAACTATCTCTCTAAATATCAAATTTTAATTAATATGTTCCAATAGATAAAGAAAAAACGAAATTGTTTTCAAAATTTCCGTTTTATGGGAGGTGGGCGATATTTAGGAAAATTTGTTCACCAAATTTTGTGACGATACCTTACACCGTTATTGAGAAACAGACATTTCTTCCTAAGTGGGCGTGGCAACGCCCATTTTTCAAAATTACATAAATAACTAATTTCTTAGTTCAAAATCGCTCCAAATACCAAATTTCACTCAATTTGCTTTAATGGATACCGAAAAAACGGAGTTTATGCATTTTTCAAAAACTTCCGTTATATGGGAGGTGGGCGTGGTTATTGACCGATATTGACCATTTTCAATACCAACCTACCCTGTCCAAAGAGCAATCTACGTACCAAATTTCATTGAATTTTTTACTCAAGTTATCGTCTGCACGGACGGACGGACGGACCGACGAACAGACAGACATCGACTTCTCTTTTCATTCTGAGCATCGTGGTATACATATATGTCTATATCTATCTTGATTCCGTTATGCTGCTACAAGCAACCGTTATGCGAACAAAGTTATAATAACCTTGTGTACAAGTATGCTCGGGTATAATAAAAAGCATTTTTCTTAACTTCATTATAAATATGACAAAATGTTATTGACAAATTATAAACTTTTGAATATTTGTAAATGTTTGATAATTTATCCAGAACACAGAATCAGGCAGTTAGTGTACATTACTGAAATTAACCCAGCGAGAATTGCCAAGATTTACAATTATGTCATTTATTGACTTCACCTGTATTTTATTTCTCCATGGGGTAAACTACATAAATGCTTCAAAACGTACGGCAGTGAAATGTAAAGAAATAATACATCTCTTACATTTTGTTTATGTATCCATCAATTCAATTGTCTCTTGTTGACAGACTTTGGGAAATTGGAAAAATCAATTGCGCACACGGGCGTAGCACATTATAATGGAACCAACGACTTGCTGGTGTAGGAACCCGCACTAGCAGAAGTCTAAGGACTTCGAAGATCTAACGACATTGGGTGCGTTGTAAACATCGGCAGTTAATGGTTTGAAAGGAATAAGGGTTGCAGTCCCAAGTAGCAAACACTTATCTAGTGCTGGCTTTGGAATTATTTGCATACTTTTGGTATGAGCTTTGGTCAAAGAAGTTTAGAGCAGCTTAAATTCTGAAAACAAATGGCAAAGATGTGTCTTCCATGTCATATGGCTCAATCTCTTCCATTCGGTGTCTGCATACAAATTTTATCAGCCTGCAATTTTTTGAATTCCACCTCTGACAGAGCAAAAGGTACACTTGCATCCCTTAGATATCCTTAAACACAAAATAAACAGATGTCAGCAACTTTTTTTTGTGAACTGTTAAGGCTGTCAAAATAATGAGCTTTTAACAGTGCGCTAGAATAGTAGAAAATTACAAGCGGTCACGACTGAGTGACTGAGGTCAAATTGCATCGAGCTGTAAATCTACTTTATGGTGTGATAAAAAGTTGCCCTCTTTATGAAAATAAATAAAATCTGACACTGTTGAAATTCCTCAATCAATCGCGTATATTTTCAAATTGGCCATTACATATTGCTCCCTCACACAATCTGCACATATCTCTGCTTTTCCTTGTCCATAGATTGCTTCCCTACATGAAACTGATTGGACACAATCGTTGGCATTGTAAATGAATTCCTGACGACGATATGCACGCTCGCTTGTTATGCTTCAATAATTTGTTTGAGGTGTTGGTGTACCTCAAAGTATGTAGTTCAAATTTTCTCTCCCTCAGCGCTTAAAGCAAAGTCAATCGCATTCACCGCACTCTTCGTGCAGCGGCCAACAACAACTGATTTGAAATTTGACAAGCTGCATAACTTGCGGAAGGTGTTCAACATATTTTCCTGGTGCGATTTAAATTTTCTGATTAATTAAGATTTAGGAGCTCGCCAGCGCCGCAATCGCCGCAACAAAATAATGCTAGCTGCTTCACCTTATTATCGTCAACATTCCCCAGAGTAAATTAGGCGGCGTGGCGTGGAGGTACTCGTACGTATGTATGTTGCAACATTGCGGCCATAGCGTTGCTCCAATTTGGTGTTGCAGATTTTTCGCTGATTGCTGTGGCGGCAGTTAAGTTTATTGCGGTATCAGCTTGCACCGAACAACACACACACAAATGTGGCAGTCATTTTTATTGCAACATTCTTTCAGCACTCTGGCACTTCCCACATTTCTTTCGAAACACACCCGCCATTGGGAATTCATGTTGTAAGTGGCGGTCACAGAAGACCCATTGCGAACATACAAACAAGCAGAAACTGCTTATATGGCAAAAGAAATAGAATTCGCAACTGAAATGTATAATAATCACCACGACAAATTCTCTCTGGCTGCTAGCGACAGCAGCGAAACAGCAGCGCCATCATCACCATCATCACAATCATCGCCAGCATCAGCATTTGTAACAGCAACAACACATCAGCGTTAGCAACATCAACTGTATCGTCATTGCCATCGACAGCGCTACGTCTGTGGCGGCGCCCCTCAACAGCACCAACACACATTTTTGCATTGCCAGCAGCGTTGTTGGTACCAAACGGAAATCACAGTAAGAGTGCCGCGTTTTTTTTTTACCGCATCCTGTGTTGCATAAACTGTAAAGTGAAGAAAAGCCGCATACCAACCAGCCACAATGTGGCACTAAAGACGTGCAACATTAACACAAAACCATCAGCCTACCGATCGACGGTTAGTGAAATAAGTCAACAGACACCCGAATCAAATTGTATATTGAAATAGAAAGGTCCACGTTGAAGCCGAATAGAGCTGCACAATTGGAAATTATGGATTGCTGTTTTGGTTAGTTTACTGACAGACTTGACGTCTAGCCCACCTCTTGTGAAATGGAACGTTCCCTCCCGGCGAATTAAACGAGCCTCCGTAGTTTATGCCAAGATTGTAACTTCCACTCCGGTTCTTTTGATATTTTAAATAAAAAAGGCTATAATTTGTACTCTCAATAAACGATTAATTACATACAACTTTTACAATCCAAAATTGTTTTAGTTTTGAATCAGCTGATGAACTTTTTTTTCTGTAGCTGAACAGTTTTAGATCTCGACACCCAACAAAGTCCTGTCCGGATGCGTCCCTCTCGTCGGTTGGGCGGAAAAGGATGGTAAAACCCGGTGGGTTTATTATTACCATATGTGAAAAGTTCTAAAACCAGTAATCCATACTGAACCCTCAACGCATTTTTGTTTTGACCAATCTTTTAACTATTAAAATATTCTGCGGAAAGCTTGAAACATCTGACGATTCTAGCTGATCAATAGAATTGATATATTTTTTTTTGTGCATTTAATATTCCTACATTTCAGAAAGGGCTTCACTTCCATACCATAAAACAATTCTAATTTATTTTTAAATTGAATAAATTTACAAATAATGCCATCATCCTACTTTATATTAAAATAAAAACATAAAACCATTCAATTGCTTTTATTCAAAAAAATTAAAAAAAAAGAGTACAAACCTAAATGGTGGTCTAATAAAAAGATAATAATTTTCTTTAAATGTTTAACATTTAAATCTCGTTCCACAAAAATATTCCAACTTACACTGAGTTTTCGTAAATTTTTCAAGAATTTTATAATTGTCTATGATATCATTGACTGATATTGATATGTAGATAAGTAAAATGTTGAACTACTTTTTAACTGATTTCAAAAAAATAGAATTTTTTTTTACTGTCTGTATTTTACCTCAAAACTTTGGAGTAAGTTAAACGATTTTGGCTTTATCGGAAAGGTGGAACCTCAAGGGTGGTCTCATAAAGTTTCGGTTGCAATTATTGTGTCATGAGAAAATTAACGCCAATCATAGATGGTTATGATTTTATAAACTTTGAAATGCGTGTGTTTTTGTTTTTTGATAGAAAACTGCTATATTAATTTGCAATTAAGTTAAATCGAAAATCAACTTATTGTCAGTATTTGAGCATGAATTTTAAAGTTTATTTAATTTCATTTTCTATACTTTTCTATAATTTATGCAGATACTAAAATTTGTCTTCGCAGCAATCTGAACACAAAAAGCTTCATTAACGTCGATTTGGAATATTTTCAACGGTTAATACATAATAATTAGGTTTTTTTTTAAATTTATTTTCATGTTTGGCATTCCGTATTTGTTATTAATTGAATAGTAATCCACTAATTCTAGTTTGTGTGCTTGTTTCTCCTACTATTTGGAATTAATTAGAAAAACACTTTCGAATCGATTCCAAATATGAAAAGTCATGAATTTCACGATAACTCTTCTGTATTTGGATCAACGCCAAGTAAAGTTCATACCTCACTTACGTACACCAAAATCAATAAAGAAATCTCAAAATAATATTACACTCTTAGTAAATTTATGATTACAAACTAATCGAAGCACGAAACTCCCGCATTAAAATGCCGACACTGCAACTAAGTACGAACGCTTTCATTGCCACTCAATTCCTTCAATTAGCGCCACAAATTCGTGACAAATTAACGCCAAACCAAAGCGAATCCATTGAATGAACGGCAATGCAGCTTCCCGCGAAGAATTTGTGTTGTCAATGTATTTCCAACGACTCGAATTATTCCACCCTCATTCATAGCGACGCACTCAATTTATCGTATTTACAATAACTATGCTGCAAACAATTCGTATATACATATGTACATACAACAACAACACTGCGCAACAACCACACCACCTTCTGCATCGATGCGCGACCAGATTGTTTTCAATGCAGCAGCAACTGTGGGAAAAGGGTTAGTCTGTCGGTTGCTTAATGTAGTTGAAAAATACTTCATTATTACTTGGCGAACAAATGATGACAACGACAACACAAACACTTAACTATAACTACAATAACGACAATAACAACACAAGTGACGATGCAAGCACAAACAAACTGCGACAAATGTGACATCAATTAAGACTTTTACAGCGTCGAAGTGGAAGGTGGTGAGGAGGAAGAAGGGGCAGCAAGGAGGGCCAGCAAGGAGGGCCAGCGATGGCTTGTGAGAGGCGCAATGAAAAATTGTGCAGCCAGCAACTTTGAGTTCCGCAGACAACACAACGTGCCACAATGCCACAATAGTACAGTACACCCAGTGACTCCGCGCGGCTGAAGTTGGGTACGTGAAGCAGGGCAGCCACAGCACATTGGCACATTATGGGTGTTGTTGCACTCACTCCATTCGCTTTGTGTGGGTAGTGCAGCAGCGGCGCGAATGCCACGGCAAGTCGATTGTGTTGCGGGTTAAATGGTTCTTCAGATTTTATCGCGCAAACGATTGAAATTGAAACTGTCGCTGCGCTTGTGGCTGCCGCTCGAATGCGGGTGGAGTTCTGTGTTGTGATTTAAATTGTCGTCGCTTGTCTTGGACGACTGCCGGCCGGCGCTGGTGTGGCAGTCGTTGGTAGTTTGTCGATTGTGCGCTTGTTGTTGGCGCTTGATTGCTTATTTGATTGGTTCTCGCTCGAAAATGTGCCTTTGATTGGGTTAACTGTTCGATTGAATGGTGGAATGTTTGTGCGCTTGATTGCGTGACACGTGTTTGTGTGTGTTGTTGTTGTGGTTTTTGTTGTTATTCGGCATGTTGGGGTGGCGCAGCTCGACGGCATTTAATTGAAATTTCAAGAATCGCTTAATTGATATCGCATCGCAGCTGATTGCTAGTAATTTGTGGCAATAAAGTGATTTATTTGAGTTTCGCATTTAATTGACATCAACAAACGACACTTTGATTTCATATCCATTCAAATTTCAATGCCGAATTATTTTTGGTTATCTGCCGTTAAAATTTGTAAATCAAACTTGATATTGATAAATTGTGTTTCTACTCACATATGTATGTAAATACATATGTATGTATGTGTATGTATGCATTTTGTATAAGCTTATTAATGTTGCATTTGCATCGATTATATCTAAAGACGTAAAAAACAAGGGTTAAGTAACGAAAATGTTATGAGAATTCAAAACTTATGAAGTAGCATGCAGCATAGGGTTTTTTGGAGTAGCTTTCGTGATAACACAAAATATAAATTTTTTCTATTCTCTGCATGGAAGCTTTCAAAGAAAAAGTGTTTTTCGTTATTCTTTAAATAAGTTCATCATTCAATCTTCTTCGGCACCCATCGCTAACGCGAAGAAGACCGTACACCTTTCGAAGAACATTTCTCTCGAAAGGTCCCAAAGCCTTCTCATCGCTGATCAACGTCGTCCATTTTGAGGGATTTATAGAGCGAGATTTTCTAGGTTTTAGACAAGACGACTAACGTTCTTGCAATTTCTTCAATCTGATGCTAGAAACCGTAATAAGAGGTTGGTCTTGCAGTGAACGAGGACAAAACGAAGTACATTGTGACAAGAAGCAAAAAATCCTTGCGTATTGGGACCCACGTCACTGTTGACAACTACAACTTTGAAGTAGTCAACGAGTTTGTATAGTATGGATCCAGCATTAACACACCAATAATGTCAGCCTGGAAATCAAGCGAAGAATAATAGTTGCCAATAGGTGATACTTTTGTATCGAAATCCAGAAACCTCTTTAGTTTACCAATTTTTTTTTGCAAAGTCACGTCAGTTATTTATCAAAGACGTAAACAAAATTTTATATGTTCTTCTTTTGCGTTGATGGCTTCGTTGCTTCGTTGCACAACCAACGCTGCAGACCCGAATAGTCTATCATCTGCATCATTTTATTATCGAACTCGTACGAGAAAAAATTACATATTCTTGGGTGCTCATCGATCAAGCGAACGGTGTAATATTTATTCTATTATATAAACCGATGTTTCGCCGAGCTTCTTTAATCATTTGGGGTGCAGGTCTTTATGTTGCACCACAAATGTAGGGACCTACAGTTGAATGTCTACTACAATCGGCAGTAAAAAAAACTTCTTATAAGATTTTATTTAAATTGTCATGGCTGAGATTTGACGCAAGTTCCTGTGGCGTATAAAAGATGGCGACACATTTTATTCGTTGAGATGAGCTAGACTTATACATTGCTAACCGCGCTTTAATTGATCTCCTTGAAAACTGAATACCATGACTTTTTGTTAATATCTTTATTTAATTTTTTTTTTTTGCTTATCTTTTTTTTGTTCTCCTTCTCCAAGCTGAGAAATGTTACGCTGGCGATCTTAGTTCGAGGGACAAAAGTGGCAATCTATAAAAAAAATACAATGTCTTCATTCAATTTGCTGATTTTGTCAAATGTGGAGAAAACGAAGTTGGTTTCAATGTTATTTGCATACGTCAGCAAGGAATTAAAAAAAATTAAATCAAGGCAACTCCAATACAAATACCTAACTACGCATTTTTTACGGTATGTATTTTACACATGTAAAGCTACCACTTCTCGTCCATATGAAAAGTTACCACCTTTGAAAGGTATTTTCATTTCATTTCATTTATTTATTTAAGTCAATGGTTACAAAAGCTTACAGACTAGATACAGAAAAGTACTTATGAATAGTTCTTACATACTATATAAACATTTATTTTTTGTAGTGAGATTCAATTCTTGAGCGGAAAATGCATCTGGGCATAGCAAAATCAAGATCACGTAATCTATATATGAAATTTAGTTCAGTGAGTGCTCGTTTAATGGGAGCAAAGTTAAGGTAATTCAATTTTCCTGCATTGACATTAAACGGATAATTAAAGCGTAGAGTTCTTTGAGGCTCATTGAAGCTTATCTGTCCTAGAATATTCGGGCAGTCAATAGAGCCACAAATAAGATCATAAACAAACATCAAAGAGTAAATGGTACGCCTATTTGCTAAGGACTTCAAAGGATCAGCAAAGTTAAGAGGTTGCAAGGCGAAACGAATGAAATTGTGTTGTACTCTTTCAAATCTTTTAGAGTGAGATGCATAAAAAAGGGTTCCAAATTAGAGAGGCATATTCGAGCTTGGAGCGGACTAAGGAGTTATACACAGTTTTCTTAGTGTATATAGTCGCAGAAAAGCTAAGTTAGCATAAGCCTTAGGAATAATAAAGCTAATGTGATTGACAAAGTTAAATCCAGTGTCAAATACTACCTCGAGGTCAGAAAACTCTCCAACAGTGGAAAGAGTGGCATTCGCTAAAGTGTATGACGATGGAATACGATTTGGAGATTTAGAATAAGTGGCATGGAAGCATTTATTTAAATTAAGAGATAATTTATTACTGACGCACCAAGCGGATATGTTGTTTAGATCTTGTTGTATTAGAAATATATCCCAAGAAGAAGTTATTTTACTAAACAGCTTTAAATCATCTGCATATAATAAAAACTTGGAATGGTAAAAACAATCTCCAATGTCATTAATGAAAAGCGAAAATAAAATAGCATCAAGAATGCTGCCCTATGGAACACCTGAAGCGGCTACAAACAAGAAAGTACCTTTAAACTACAAAGAAAAGCAGGTACGTGTGTGTTAATTCTCTAATACATATTCAAGGATGTAAATGGTTCGTGAAAGGCAAAAAATATAAAAAGCGAAAATTGTTTTGAATTTAAACGAATATAAAAGTTAATACAAATATACAAACACGTAAGCAAAATGATGGTTTCTGACATCAAGGCATGGAAAAAAATCATTTCGATAACGATAAGGATAATGATACCGATCAAATGCCTGAGGTTGAAGCCAATACAAAAAAAAAAATGAATGTGTCGATAATCATAATAATAACAATTCTTATTACAAAAATAATTACGAAAATCTTTATTGATATTTATGAATGACAATAACGACTAAACTTTAAGATAACTATAGTAACGCTGGCAAAATACTAATAATATCGAATACTACTACGACAGCAATAAACATATAAAAAGGACCTCACTAGAAATGCCAAAAACTTTATAGAAAACGATCACAATTGAGGCACGAATATTTTATTATTTTTTTTTTAGTTATTTATGAGTATTTATCCATGACTGTAAATAAGCTCTTAGGCAGTTTTGAATAGTGAACAATTTTTATTTGGAAACTAACTAACACACTCGGGCAGGTGTTTAATGCAAAATTGATGAACATATATTTTTGTTTATAAAACCTCTGAAAAAGCTACGCTATTTTTTTTATGCAAACATGTCTTAAATACCTCGCAAAAATAATGTTCCAAATCCAAAGCTTCATTTAGATCATTTTGCATAGTTAACCACTTGTATTAAATTATTAAAAAAAAAAAATAGTTATACGGTTATGGTTATGGTTGTAATGATTTAATATTTGTGCAACACATCGCGGTTAGTAGCCGCTATCGATATCAATATGTAACACTTTTCTTTGGAAAAATATAATATACATATATATATTCGGTAGATATGAATGACTTCTTTCATTTCCGCCGCATTATTTTTTCGCCACATTCAATGCGTTGCACCATCAATGCAGCGACGTAGTGCGCGCATGTGCCGACTGCCATCCGCGCAGCATTCATTCATCTTTGCCGCATACAACAAATGCATACACCATCGTGGCCGCCACCTTCCACTCCCACTACCTCACGACAGCGGCCGCTAGTAGAACATTGAAAATTAACTAAAGATCTGTTAGTGGCAGGCAGGGCGTAGCTCGTTTGGCGGGTGCACAACAAACTAGAACAAAGCGATTTTCTGGCGGCTGCTGCCAATATCATTGCCAGTGTTGCCGTCGACAGGCTCATGAAAAATTTATTACGAATTGTTCGCGAATGCTTTGAGAGATTTATTGTAAAGGCATATGGAAAATGTAAGAAAGAAAACAAGAAATTGAATGTCAATGAGAATGAGAATGCACATATTTAATATAGAGAATTCGTTGCTTGCGGTTTCGAGGATGGCAGGAAGAGCGTTGCGTTGGTTTTTAAATTTTTGAAATGGCATTTAGGAGTTGCAACAAGACGATCGCCTTCAAAATCTGACGATACATATAGCTCAATACAGTTTTTTAACAAATTTTGGAGAAGAATATCGTCTTTTAAAAATTTTTCTATTCATATTTTCTAACGAAAATGAGCATCAGAATTTTAAAAAATCGAGACTGAATATCAGCTAACGTTTTGATTTCTTCATAAAATTATTCATCATCCTTGTACTCTAATAAATTATAATAAATATTGGAAATTAACTACTCCACCCTCTATTTTTTCACATATTTTTGGAGTTTGCCTCATTCTTTTTTAACTGTGGAAATACTACTTCGTTGGTGGGTAATTGCTCAGGAATGAGCACTTATTAAATTTATTATCAGCATATCCCAAACCAATCGGCTTTGAACGCAAACCAGCCGCCTACTGCCAATAAAATGCCTCAGCGAGCATTGCCGCAAAGTGTTAATGCTAAAATAGAATCTGCGGAAAAAAAGCAAACAAAATGAGCATAGAATACTTAATAAGAATTTGGAAAGCAAAACACAATCGAATGGGCAAGGCTATCGGTAGCCGAGTGCACTTTGCCGCCGCCTCAGGTGCAACTATTGCGCTGCTGTGTGCAACACCCGCCTCGATCAGTGGGTGCGATTAGCATAGACGAGCCTGCCTCCGCCGCACGCCATCGCCACAAGCGCCCTCCAGCGCTTCAAAGCTTGCGCCAACAACTGCTCGTTGCGTTAAGGTAATTGTTTGTCAATTATTCGCATCCCGCTCCCCACCGCCGACGTCGCGAACAAATGAAAGGCTCGACAGCTACACTGCCAATCGCATGCCGCTCGCCAACAAGGTGCAGGCAAACCTCGTGTGGCATGCCGCCGCCTGCATGTGCAAACAATGGATTCGAAGGCTCTCAACTTGCCACGCCGTTGCCCAATTACGCTGTCCAATAGTCCATTCGATCGCCGCTCGGCGGGCGCGCCTCGGCAGCACAACGCGCGGATTGAGAGCTCGTTAGCGAGCAATCGCGCGCAGATAATCGCTTTGCATTGCGCTCACCGCTAAAGTGTAAAATTATTTAATTCGCGCTTATCGTATCGCGCCAGCCTCAACCCATGCGGCAGCCTTAGCGCAGCCACCACCACCGCCAACGCCGACAACATAGTAGCTGTCAGGAGTAGCAGCGGCACATGCCGCTTTGTTCTTGCGGCATTGCCGCATCTCACATGCCAAATTCTTTGCCAATTCCTTGCCGATTTGTAGGTGTCTTCTTTGTGGCATTGCACATGCACAGCTTCAACAGCCAGCCAGAGATTTCAATTTGGCATGCGGCAAATGCAACAACGCGTCGAGACATACATACAGACAGACCGACATATTCATGTGCAAGTATGCAATGCGCAGATGCAATCACAGATATCGGTTGCATTAATCGAAATGTAAGCCTCGGAACGCAGTCAAGACGTGAGGAGAGGAAAATGACATTGGTCGGCGCGTTGCAAGTGCACGCGCGCACACACCAATTCGCCAATGCTACACTTTGTGCCAGTGCGCAGGCGTTGAGACTGCGGACGGTGTCGAATGTTGGTCATCGAACGTCGAACAGCGCGTTGCAATGATAAATCGCTTAATCGAGCGCTTTCAGAGCACTGTCGATGGGTTGAGAAGTAGGTAGATGGGAAAGGCGGAGTGTACGACAACATGTTTGGCGCTGTCACACCGCCAGTGATTGGCGCTGATTTATTGCGCCGACTCGCCACTGGCCCGCAAACTTAAATGCATTTAAATGTACGAACGGGAAATAGCGGCCGGCAAAGTGCGTGCGGCACAAACAAGCCAAATGACATTTTATTAGGTGATAACTTAAAATTGTCAGCGACATGTACATAATTCATTTCTTTTGAATACGTCCGCGTTGCAGCTGCCCTCCCCACAACCGGGCGCTCTACGCGCGGTGATGGCAGCCAACACCCACCGCCAAAGCGCATTTCGAAAATATTGCATTCAACTGTGACTGCGCGCCGCTGCGCTTTTGACCACTGAAAAGCGTAAATCTATAACGTTTGCCTTCAACTGCCCCCAAAAGCTGCGCGTGCTCAAACCAGCGCTGCGGCAATGAACACGCGCTTTGAGTCATAAACCATAAAAAAGCGAATTTATTGTGTTTTGTGTGGATTTTGCGCGACGCAATTGCTCGCGTTGCACTAAACTCGCTGCCAAACTGGTGTTTCGCTGGTGGCCGCCGTTTATGCGAGTTTGTTTGTGATCGTTCTCCTCTCGGTTGGCGCAATTAAATTTGATTTACGTACTCGTATTAAAGTACTTAAGATGCCTGGTAATCCTATACGGCCATAATAATTGCCTCTCCGTTGTTGCTCTCCGCTGGCAGTGCGCTGCTTGTCTAACCGTCCGACCGACCGACCGACCGAACATATCTGTTAGCAGTAATTTTTCGCTATTGTTAATATTTATTGTTTCTTTTTTATGCTGGCGGGGCAAACAAACTGCCCAAATCAGTAAACATGCGTTTTGCACTAAAATCCATTATGTTATAAATTTTGTGCGGTGACAGCTACCGAAATTAATAGATAACGCCTGTGGATATGTGTGTATGGTAAAAATTTCACTGGCATACATGAATTGTTATAAAGTTGTTAAATCTTAATCTGATAAAAATCGAATATGAACGCGAGCTATTAGTTTGATGTGTATGGAATAAGTTGAAATGGATAGATAGGCAAACGTGCAAAGTGTATAGCTCTGGGCGAAGCGAGTGAAGACCTTAACCCGATTCTGTCAAAGTTATTAATTTGAGCGCTTACATGTTTATATACATTAGCAGTTACAAATGATGCAAATTCAGCCACAACAGTTTGAACGCCCTGCGGCTAAACGAATTCTCCTTTAGGAGGAATTTGACGTCGTGTGAGTAGCGCATCATTCAATTCGGATAGGTTAAGTGGATTTTTCAAATTAAACATTTATTATGCGATATTTTAACTAAACTATTTTTGAATAATTAGCAATTCCAAAAAAAAGTTTTAAATTTTAATTATATTAGTCGTCAACTTTTGTAAGCGACTAGCAAAAGAACGTCAAACTCGCTTATAATCAACTTTCTTATATTTTGAATACACTTTACAACACTATTCTGTCAAAATTAATGGTCGTTTGTAAAATTTGCTAGCAAAACAAAACAAAATGAGTAGTTCTTATAAAAGGCGATTTTATTTACGTCTGCCCTATCTTGGTTTTGGACTTATTTTGGTGTTTAGCGAATATTTTCCAATTTTTCTTGGTACTTTCCAATGATTATTCTCTCTTTCCAACACTTTAAATGAGGTCGGCTATTTTTTAAGCGAGTTTAATTTAACCCGCTTATTTCAACAAAACTCGCTTATTTTTGTTTTTGCTTTCCTCACCATACGATAAGCTTCTTCTTCTTCTTTCATTGGCTCGATAACCGCCTATGCGATTTTGGCCGAGCTTAGCACAGCACGCCAGTTATTTCTCTCTTTCGCTAACTGGCGCCAGTTGGAAATACCAAGCGTACCCAAGTCCCTTACCGCCTGCTCTTTGCAACGCAGAAGAGGCCTCCCTTATCCTTTGCAACCACCAGCGGGTACCGCGTCGAATACTTTCAGAGCTGGAGCGCTTTCATCCATTCGAACGACATGACCAAGCCAGCGAAGCCGCTGAATCTTAATTCGCTGCACTATATCTATGTCGTTATAAAGCTCGTACAGCTCATCGTTCCGTCTTCTACGGTATTCGCCGTCGCAAAGGCGTAAAGGACCATAAATATTTCGGAGAATCTTTCTCTCGAATACTCCCAGAGCCTTCTCATCAGATATCTTCATCGTCCATGCTTCTGCGCCATACATTGGGACGGGCATAATGAGAGACTTATAGAGCGTGATTTTTGTCCGTCGAGAGAGGACTTTACTGCTCAGGTGCCTACTCAGTCCGAAGTAGCACTTGTTGGCAAGAATGATCCTCCTTCGGATTTTGAGGCTGACATTATTATTGATGTTAATGCTGGTTCCTAAGTAAATGAAGTGCTCTACTTTTTCAAAGTTATAACTGTTAACAGTGATGTTTGATCCCAGTCGTGAATGTGCCGACTGTTTATTTGATGACAGGAGATACTTCGCCTTGCCCTCGTTTACCTCCAGAACCATTCGCTTTGCTTCTCTATCCAGTTTGGAGAAGGCAGAACTAACTGCGCGGTTGTTAAGGCCGCATTAGTCACACTTTAAAGTAGATTTATTACTTATTAACGAGGTAAATTGTAAACCTAGCTATTTTTAAGTATTTTAATTTAATATATCAGAATTTCTGTAACATTTTGGTATTGAGGAATTTATGTATGCCGTTTACTTTTAATTACGAGTATCTTTGATAAATAAAAGCAAATATTTAGTTCCATTAAAATTTTTTGCTTAATTGTTTCATTAGCATCTTTCTGTCACTTTTTTTGTCACAGTCACAATTTATAATCACCGTGACTGGAAAGTCACAGTCACGAGTAACACTGTTCCAGAAAAGTGACGATAACGCACATCACTATTCTAATTCGATACAATTTCCGCACATTTTAGGCACTTAGATAGAGTTCGATACTTTTTCGTAAATTTTGAATAAATTTTCGTTACAATTTCGTTACCTTTTCGTTACATTTTCTGTACAATTTCGGTACATTTTGGATATATTTGAGGTACTTTTTCGGCACACTTTCGTTAATTTTTCGGTACACCATCTGAAAAAATTCGATAAATTTTCGCAACATCTTTTGTGCATTGCGGTTTTTTTAGATACTTTTTCGGTACAAGTTCGTTGCAATTTCGGTGTAGTTTCGATAAGTTTTGACATTTATAAGACAACTTTTCGGTATACTTTAATTACATTATCGTTACACATGTCTTACATTTTCGGTACATTTTCGTTACATTTTCGTTACGTTTTCAGCTCGGTACTGAATAAACCCAAGCAAGCACCGAACTCGCTCTGAAGTCGTCCGAAAATATAGGCGATTTCATCTCAAATTTATCCCGATATTGTCCCGAAAGAAGTGAAATAGTCCCGAACCTGTCCCGAACTAGTCCCGAAATGGTCCCGAAAAATTCCTAAACTAGTTTCTTTGAATTTAATGGTAATTAAATGAGAAGTGAATATAAACTGAATTGCTTTATAATTAAATTTTTTGTTTACTAACTTAATCACAAAGCGCCAAAGGCGATTTTAAAATAAAAATATTTTACTTATATGTAGTACCGTAACTTTCTAAATATTCAAACTTCCATAATAGATTTTATTTGGCGATGCATTTCATATGAATATCCTAAAAAAATTAACAAAAATTACTCTCTAATATTTAGTAGACATAGTTCTCTTTCTTTTAAGATTCGATTCATTATGAAAATTTTACAAAGAAAATTTATTTTAAGTATTTTTGCAAATGTTTACTAATATTCGCGCTAAAAAATCCTTTATCTTAAAGTTTTGTTAAAGTGGAATTCAGTCATCGAAATATATATATCCATATATAGAGTTTTTTACTATTTCTTGGTGATAGGCTTTCCAGAGATCGAATGATGCTTACGTGTTTCTTTGCTTTTAAAATGTTTGAATTTATGGAGAAACGAAAAAATATCCTCATCTTCCAACTTGTATATTTTGTATCAACTGATTGTGATACAACTAATTCGTTGGGTTTTTCGAGAAATAAATATTTTAAATTTAGACACTGCACGTCCAGGAAGGCTATATTTATTATATACATTTTATAGTTTATCTAAACCTGCCGCTGCAGCTGCTACCACTCCAATATTTGAACGCTCTACTCATGATAGGGGGAAAAAGAAGAAAGCTAAAACCGCTCGAGTATTGCAAAAAAAGAAATTTTACAAGCAGATATTATTCACGAGCAGCAGACACGCGCACAAGTGACAAGCAGACACCTAACCGACGCACACTTGTCTCGCCACAAGTCAGTGTACATTGGAAGCCAGAGATGTAGCGGGCGCAGAGAGTCAGTTAAGTGGACGGACACTAAAGTGGCAACTAACAAGCGTTGGCGATGCGTTTGCGAACGCAGATTAATGCGTCCAATTATTGTGACAAAATCGCAAAATGTCTGCCGGTGGCGGTGGTGGTGGCACCAATGATGCACAAATGTTACAGCGGTAGGAGCGGGTGTTGCGCTGCACTCACTCACTCACAAACAACCAACAGGTTGCGCCACTCTATTCGTACGAATGCTGCCGGTGTTTGCTTGTTTGTTGTGTTGCTGATGTTGGTGGCGGCGTGAGTGGTGTATTTAATGTAGCAAAAATGTTTTAGTTGTTGATGCTGATGGCGCTGCAGCTTGTAGCAACTAATTAGCATCGCGAAAAAGTGCCTCAACACAACTAATTTGAAGAAATTTCACTACAACCTGCAGCCGTCAGCGCGCTATGTTTTTTTCAATTTTTTTTTTTAACCTGCAAAACATTTTGTTGTTATTGTTTGTGCTAGTTTTTATACAAGTGCAACGGCAGTGCGTGACAGGATTTTACACGAGCAAATAGCGTGAAAAAATCGGGTCGGTTTTGCTTATGTTTCTGTTGCGTTGCAACAAAAAGAAAATAAAGGCGCTGAAAAAAAGAACTAAATGCGGCAAGTACATGCACTGCCGCGCCTTATTATGATTGTTGTGTTTTGTTTTTGTTGCATATTTTTTGTTGGTTTATGTTTTTTGGCATTTACATTTTTTTTTAGCGCTCTGCATCTATTGTTCTGCAGCCAAACTGTGGCACCAACATGTGGCAAGAGCAAAATTTTTTGCTCGATATCAACTGAGAACATGTGCCTGTTACAAAATTAGTTACTTCGTTGGAGAGGCGGAAGAAAGGTCGAGAACAGCTGCAACTAAAGCCATCTAACGCGTGCGCTGGCAATTTTTTCATTTTTTTTTTTACTACATACTTTTGTATTTTTATATCACATTTCTATACACATTTTTCATATTTTGTATACCGTTTAGAGCACAGAATTAACAAGCCTGTTCTGGATTATGATTCCGACGACAATTAATCGAAATCGTTATTAATATTGAATTTATAATCCCTGCCGACATATTCGAGTACCGAAATATATATAAAACTCTTTCAGGACACATTGAAATATAATAAAATGTTTAGCCTTTAACAGGCGACCTGAAAGTTTTTAGTGAGAAATCTTTTATGAAAGGTACAAAGCAGCATACTTCCCCAGCCGGTTTCAGGCCAAAAAGAATAAAATACCGCGATGAAATTGTATTTCATACAAACTGATTTGTTTCCGGCCAAAAGGATACTTGCCCCAAGTCGGATTAAGGGGGAGTAGGGTTAGTCCGTGTAAAACAAGGCCCATTTTTGTGATTTGTTTTTGATGAAACAGTTAAAATCTATTTTTAAAAACCAATGGCACATTAGATGTAGTATGACATTTGGAGAATATTCTGTTAAATTTTCATGGCGAAATATTAAAAAATACGGCAATGACAGCAATTACTCTGGAGCATCTCAGTTTAAACTAATTTAGTTAAACTCAGCTTAAATTTAATTTAAATTTGTTGCAATCAAAACGAAGTAGTCAGCAAACAGCCGATAAGATAAACTAAGTTTAACCGTGCGCGATCGGCTGTTTATACTTAGTTTAAACTCCGTTTAAAGTTGACTGAAAAACTGCATACTGAGTTTAAACTTGGTTTAAATGACAAACAGAGTTCAACTTGTACTAAAAAACTGGCCCTAAGTAGTTAACAGTAGAGCGCTCGAATTAGATAGAAAAATCCGACAGGTACATATAAAGATAGCCATAACTTCGTAAATTTTGTCAGGATCAAATGAAATTTAGAGACAACATTATTGAGATATTATGCATTTATTTAAGACAAACAAAAAATAATTCGAAAAAAAAATTGTAATACCCTACTCCCCCCTTAAATGATCTAAAGCTTCCAAATCCGCAAATTTATATGTAAATATTATTCTGCTTAAGAAAACACCCAGACTAAGCAATTACGATGAAACTACGAAAGCTGTTTGATAAGCCAGTGACACATTGATTTTCCAGGGCAGAAATTTTAAATTGATCACTGCTGCCCTTAACTGTCATCTATTATTAGAGCACTGTCAAATTTTGAGCAAGCTGAGTCACTTAGTTTATGCTTGACAGCCATTGAAAGCAGATAACCTCGGGACTTTTAACAAAAATGGAAACAAGTAAACTTCGTGTGCTGATTAAATATTTATTTTTATGTAAAAAAAACCAGCATCGAAACCAATGATAAATACGCTGCAACATAAATTTCAATGGTTAAGAAGTGGTTTACTGAGTTCCATCAAGGTCGTTCATGTCGCCCAAAAGAGGTCGTTACACCAGAAATCGTTAAAAAAAAATCGATGGAATGATATTGGATGACCGGAGTGTTAAAGGGCGTAAGGGCGCCTGAGGCTGTCGGCATCTCAACTCAATTTGGATAAATGTCTGCGTGTCAAGAGGTTTGAGTCAAATGAGGAGGGCGTCGAAGAAATAAACGCCGTTTTAAGAGTCTAGAGCTATTATTTGAAAGGAATAAAATAATTGGAAAAACCCTGGAAGGAGTGTATAGAGTTAAAAGGAGATTATGTTAGGAAATAAGACGAATTTTGCGACAAAGAAATATATTTTATACATATCATCACTGACTTATCAAACTACCCTCGTATAAACCGATTGTTTTGTTTAAAAACAAAAAATTTATAAGTCAAATGCATCAAATTATTATACTGAAATCCAAAAAAAATTAGTCGAATTGTGTTACTAAGTGGACTCCTCTTTCTGACATGCTCTCTTACAAGACATGCAAAAAACTAATTTGTAAGCTGTGGAAAAAATTTTATATTTTTATAATTTAATGATAGTATGTGAATCTTAAGTATATTCGCAATAACTTTTAAGAGAATTGATAACTGTACATTTGTACGTTAAACCAACTTCAACAACATTTGAAAGTTGATAATTACTCCAAATTTCCCAGTACCAGATAATTTTTTCCATTTTCGATGATTTTCCACAGAAATGAAAATTGAAGAAATTAGATACAAAATTAATGACTAAAATCTCTTTGTGATTTTTAGCGTAACGCGGAAATATTTTTTCCTAATTTTTTATAAAAATAACGAATGCCATTTACATAAAACAAGAGTCCGAAAAATTTACCAAATTTTCATATAAGTTTCGAAGTTTTAATTAAAACTTGAAGCAAATTTTCGGGTATGCAGTTTTGTTAACAAATCAATTCTAGTATAAAAATGATATGAAAATGATTTTTCAACAAATCGAAAATTCGATTTTACTTCAATTTCATTAAACGCAGAAGCTGTTTAAAACTTAAAAACATTATCCTTTAGTAAACCTACCCTCGACTATTTTAATATTACAAGAAATTAAATGTTTGTTTATTTGTTTAATTTTACAATTTTATTGAACTTAAGGCCAGTTTATGGAAGATTTTTGTGAAAAACCAACAACAGTTTTTAATGGTAGAAGTTTTAGTACTATTTCCGAAATATAACTATAACTTCTACCATTAAAAACTGTTGTGGTTTTTCACAAAAATTTTCCATAAACTGGCCTTGAGCTCAATAAAATTGTTAAGTTATTACAAAAAATTGTTATAAAGGGCATTGAATTTAGTCCAACTAAGCTTCAAACGCTTTTTCTCCAACTGCTTGTTCATTCTGCGACAAAAGTTGTAGCGCTTGGCTTTTCTTGTTAATTTTGCTTGAAGGCTTGAGCCTTCATGTTGCCACATAGCATAACATATTCGTATATATTAAACTATTGCCCCTGTTTTGTAAACATTTGCGCCACCTGCAGTCCTCCCTGTGCGCTAATCATTTGTTGTTGCTACTTTGGTGTAACTGCAATAAAAAAACATTTTACATTTTTAATTAAAACTTTTAAATTTTCTACGTCATAAAAACTAAATACCATCATCAGCAGTGCTAGCGACAACATCAGCCATGCCGAAAGTCAAAGATTAACTCGACACGTGCCCCACAACACGTGGCAGACCTTAACCCTTGCGCGCGAATTCCGAAAAACGTTTTCACAATTATTTTTTCTTATTTGCCACACTTCCCTACGCGGCCATGCCAATTTGAGAGGCTTAAATGGGAGGCAACTGGAATTGTGTTGCACTGCAGCACACAGCAGCTTTGTTGTTCGTACGTAGCTTGGCTGGGATGGCAGCGGTGCAACAGCGGCTACGCAATGCCAACAAATCCGCGACTCATCACCCAGAAGCCGTAAAAATTGCGAACGCAATTTCCTAATTTGTCATGCAGACAGCGAAGCAAACAAGCTGAAAGGTGAGAGGCGAATGTGTGAGTCGTGTGCGGTGTGTGGTGTGCAGGGGGCAAGAAGGCGTGCAAGGAGGGAGGTGTCATGAAAACAAACTAAAACTTGGTGCACAGTAAAATCTGGGTGGCGCGTTGGCCTGATTTTGCATGGAAGTGAGATGGTGTCGGTATTGCTGCGTGTCTAGCGATTTGACTGTTGGTTTGTTTTTTATTGTTTCTATTTGTTTTAAAGTGCTGCTCATAGTTTGCAATCGTTGAAGAAGAACAGGAAGATTGCGCCTGTCATTGGTAGACGAGCGTTGTCCATCAACGCGCATGCGCACCACAAACATGCCCATTTGAGAGCACTTCTACCGCCGCCATCGCCACTAAAGCGCATGCGCACAGCGAGCACGCACGCGCGCTGATCGATTTCAGTCAAAGTCAGAGTTGGTGTTTTGGTCATTGCAGCAGCGTGGCAATTGCAATTGAACTGGTTACGCAGACGCGTGCTGGCGCGTCATTTGCCATTTGCCATTTGCTGCCTACAGCCTGTGCCTCACTGCTCACTGCCCGCCATTTGCCACTTAGCATTGCCATTGCGGGCCAAACGCCGCTGCTGCAAGTTGAAATTTCCATTTTCTTGCGTTATTTGTTTTGCTCGCCTTTTGAGGCGGAAAATTTATTGCTCGGTCTTTAGCCACCTGCGCATTTTTCTTCCAGCTCGGGCCGTAACATTTTGCTTCCATTTGATTGCTCTGCCTGAAATTGGTTCGCTTGCAGCTGAGGAAGAATTTAAATTGACTTTGAGGTATGCGGTATGCGGTTGCTAGTCGCTGCTGGCAGGCAGTGGCGATAAAAGTGTGGGACAACACGCCAATTAATAATAAATATTTGCTTATTTAAATACTGTAAAAACTGCGAAATAGTATGGCTTTTCCGCCCACAGTGGTGGGGATGGTAAATTGATGGATCACTGATTACTTCTACACTATAATATTCATTGGAGATTTTTAGAGGACCACAATTTCCAAGCGTTGAAGCTCTTTCGAAATAACTAGTAGGAGTATGGGACCTTTCCTCTGTAGTCTCCGGCAGTTTTTATATCGCTGGCGGTAAGTTCTCCTAAAAAATAAAGATATTCTCATATAAAGAAAAAAAAGTGCCATAAATAATCTTGAAAACTTCATCACATAATTTTGCATTTAAGCAAACATAGCTTAACAGGCTTATAGGCTAGACCGACGGCAGCATTTATGCGCATTAACAGGTTGATTAGGAAATGATTTGGTTATCAACTGGCTATAAACCGAATCTTGATTGCAGTAAGTTCTCAAAATTTTAGGGAATCAAGAAGATTTTTATGTGGCCGCTGTGGTCGAATGGGGAGCGCAGCGGGCTATAATTTCTAGGTTCGAATCTCAGCCAGGCAAGTTAAATCTAAATGATAGAACACGTTTTTTTTCTAATGGCGTTCACCCCTCGGCAGGCAATGGTAAAACTCCGAGGGTATTTCTACCATGAAAAAGCTTCTCATTAAATACATCTGCCATTCGGAGTCGACACTAAACTGTAGGTCGCTCTATTTGTGTTACAACATAAGTACCACAAATGGTAGGAGGAGCTCGGCCAAACACTGCAAAATTGATAATAAAAAATTTGAAAAAACTGAAATAAAAATGGTAAATACAAAAATTTGGTTTTCTTTTTAAAAAGTAGATCTTATTAACGTAACGAAATAAATTGTGGCGGTTCTTTGACCACAGAAGGTGGCACCTAAAATCCCAAACTGCACGTAAGATTCATTTCGAAAAAAGTTTTTTTAGTAACAAAAATGTGTGGGTAATATAAATTTATGGTTTTGTACTTTCTCTTATTTTAATCATATTTCTTCTTCTTTTTCTTTTAATCTACAACCTGCTCGCCATAATTTTGGGTTTCCAACAATCCGACTCTTCTTCTCACACGTTTTACGCGGTCTGTCAGCGGTTCAAATTTTTGTAATACTACCGTCTTCTTTACGCAAACTTCGAATTATGCACTTTCATTTCAGTCTCTGAGTCCAGAATTTAAGGGGCACATTATATTTGAAAATTGTTATCTTTAAGCTGGAAATCAACGAGTTGTGGCATTATAATTTGCAAGGCAGCATACAATACATGAAGAATAACCTAAAACTGGCGAAACAATTCAATATACAACCTAACCTACCATGCTGTCCATTGTGACATAAACTTAAAAGCTTTTTCCGCTTTGCGCCAAAACCTTTTTCTTTATTGAGAGTAAGGTTTCGTCTTCGATTTTTTCTGGAGTGAACTTTTCCGGATTGATGTTATTAGAAATTATTAAGAAAAAAAAATTTAATAATAAAAAATTACATTTAAGGAATCAAAGTAATTGAATACGCTTTCAATAGGTGTAAACTTAATTTAAGTGCATTTGCTTTTGCTTTGACGGCATAAAGCTTAGTATACTGCTCTCAAGAAAATCGAAAAATTCACTCAAGAAATAAAAAAGAAATTTTCTTCTATAAACGTGTCTAAAATCAATATGCAGCTCCCAAGAAAAAAAATAAGCGTTTATTTATTTCTTCAAAAAAAAAAATTACAGTACTTTTCAAGCAAGAGAAATAATTTAAAATATGAAAACTACATATATTTGTTAATATTTTTTTTAGAGCTACATATATTCTAACCTTTAACTGTTAAAATTTCCAAATACTTTGTTTTTGGCATTCGAATAAAGCGAAAATAAAATAAATTGACATTCGCCATTGACTTCGCCTTACTGATTTTGTCTTGCCTTTAGTCTTACTTACTTACAAATATGCCAGAAAAGTACTTTTTATTAGTTTGTTTTCATTATGAACAATTTAATTAAAAGGAGTTTAAGGTTGTCATAGCGACGAATGTTAAAGTAGTCTATATTTCCAGTAACATTATTTAAAAAATGACAACTAGCTTTTTGAACGCTTCGAAAACAGTCGCAATGATCAAGAAAATTCCGTGAAAATTATACTAAATATTTCTTACGCGTTGTCATAGTAAAAGGTATATTTGACACAAAATTTTGAATAGACACTTTTGCGACAACTTCCAATTCCGATCAAGCAAGTTTCTTGATATCTTCCTCCTCCTCCTATGTATGTACAGTATTTAGTCTGTTAATATTGCTTCGCAATTTATTTTTGCAAACCAATAATATTTTCAAATCAGTTACTTTATAACACTCATAAAATCATTAGGCAGCACTTAGCCAAGTTAATGGCTTGATATTGTGCTCGAATTTCATTACTGATTGATATATCGTTTTCAGATGTAAACAAAATATGAACACACACTCGTTTATACACTCGCACTTACATACATATGTATGTAAGTATATGCAAGTATCTGAATGCTAGTATCAATCGTCATTACCCATTTATTAACGTTTTGCAATAATTTAACGGAAATGGGTATTTTATTAATTCTACAAGACAGTTGCAAGCAAACTTACATGCAACACACGCAAAAACGCACTCATATTTCTTAACGAGTGCCACCAATGTTGCACTACCATTGCTGCTGTCATTCGCTTGCGCACACGCACACACACACCCCACCTTAGCCGCCGCACTCTCGAGCTACCGGCTAGTCGATTCATAAGTGACTGTTCAATAAAAATTGCGATGCTAAGCTATTCCAATTTATTAAACATAAATTCAATGGCAGCGAACATTGTTTGTGGCACAAAATGAATTCGTTGCGAACGCGTCGCTACGGCTTGTCCGTGGTAGTCGCGAGGGGGTGGAGATCTATGCGCCCGCAGCGAATGGTTAGTTGGCATAGAAAGAACAACGGCATTATTCAGGTACGCGTCAATGGACAGCAAAACAGCAGTGGCGCGCACGCATTACAACGCGCCACACAACATGCCACATTTATGCGCACCCCCTGCCACCAGCCCCCTTCCACCCCAATATCGGAGTGGTGGAGTTGTTGGCTGGCGTAGAGCCAACCTGGCTCACAGGCTCATTGACTCACTGACTGACCGGCTAACTGACAGTGGTAATCGTCGACACATCGGCCATCGGCCATCGGTGGCTGCAACAAACATGAATTGATCGCACGCAGAAATGGAGCACCTGTCATATGACAATGGTCCAGCCGACTAACTGACGATCGCCCCACCGCGCCTCTGAGTCCGCGCGTACGCTGGTGCGTCTGCCCGCAATTGTTGTGTGATGCAGCGATGTCGAAACCTGTTTTCCAATTGCTGGCTTCGGACGATTCGTGGAATTAAAAATTTTTGTGCATTTCAAGCTACGCCGTTGGCGTCGGTGTAGGCCTCAACGCAGTGCTACGCCTACGGAATGCGTCCACGCCACTCCACCCGGCTGCAATGTGTTGCGGCAGGAAGCTTGCAGCAGCAAGAGGAATTTTCTTTATTATTACCTTTTCAGCTCCCAATGGCAATTGGCTAGCCACAGACGGATGTTGGCCAACAGTAGCTTCAGTTATGGACCTCGTCGTTGTTGGTTGCGAGGCGGCGCATGATCTCCCCACGCATGCGCGTAGTCAAGGAAGTTTCTTTTTACAGCCACTTTTCGCTCCCTTCGCCGTTGCGTGGCTTGTTGCGTGGCCGTGAATACGATTTTATGAGGCTACGGGCATATAGCGGGCCTGTGATGGTGGCAACACCAGCCATGCTATCGGTAAATTGCGGAATTTTCAATTCGCTATAATTGCACTTGTTGCTCCAAAAACAAGCTCAGCGAACGCTGAAGCAACAAAAAATAATCCACAATGCGCCATGGTTACTTGACACTAGCGGCGGCAATGGTGCCGGCTGTCGTGGTGTAGCGCTACACAGCGACGAACAACAAACAAGGCGCATGCGCAACACAATCAGCCACGCATTGGCACGCATGCGCGCTGCCTACCCGCCACCCAACCTCGCCATCGCTGAGGCGTTGCAAAAACAGCCGTTGCGTCGTGTTCAGACGGCCATGCTGCAGGTGCAACCGTTTGCTTTGCGCACAGCGATATCGATGTCCGTCCAACGTTGTAGCAGAGGATTGGCCACTGCTGCGTGTTCTCCTTTTTCTCCCACTGCCTCTGCCGCGACGTGCAACACAGCAGATAAATTATGTCGCTAATGCAAAGTGCTCTTCTTTCAGGCACAGCTGTAACGATGCGCCAGATCACCGCCAGTCTTGGAGACAGCACTTGTTTTCTTATTTTTTTTTTTTGCTCTGTTTTTACTTATTCTTTGGCTTTTGCATTGCGTTGACCGGCAGTTGGATGCGCTGTTTTTTCCAAGCGGTCGGCTGGTGGGCGCGCTGGCGCGTCATTAGGCGCAGAGTAGGCGTGCATATTAGCGGTACAAGTTGCTCTGGGGACGACATAGACACTTTGTCACAAACATTTTAATGCCGCCAATGCGTTGTTGCGTTGTTGCGTCCCCTCGCCAAATGTTTCCATCTTCATCGCCAGCGACACCAGCTCGAATGCCATTTGGGGTGAAGGAAGACGATGTATGTATACGCAAGAAATGCAGGTGGAAGCCCAACGTTGTTGGGGCAATGGGACAGCACCGCGATGCGCGGGGTTCGCACGCAATTTGAGTTTTGTTTGCCGCATTCTTGTACGCGGGCCTGATAAAGTGGCGTCGTTAAAAACGCTGTGACTTGTTACTAATTACTTGCCATGTACCCTTACAAAGTGGATTTTCGTTGCGATGAGTTTATAAATTTAAGCTCTTTTCTCTTCATTTGTTTCTGTTTTTTTTTGTAATCATCTTTTAGTCGCTCTCATGGCAGAAAGACGCATACATTCTTTCGAGTGATCAACAGGATTAGTGCCGTAATCGCATTAGTAGCGTGGGAATGACGCCGGCTTAGCGCAACCGTTGGTGATTTAGAAGAGGAAACTAATTTTAATAAAAATGCGTTTCGATTGAAAGACATTCACTTAAACAGTTGCTAGCTATTAGAAAACTACTGATTGCTAACAGCATTTATTTAATGAATAACTGAAATTCTCATTAGCTTGAACTATCGATATGCAATCGATAGTTATACGTCGATATCGGCTTTTGTTATGTTAGCCGACAAGTTAAGTTCCTATTTGGTCAAATGTGGTGACATTCTAAAAGTGTAATCGGCAATTGGACTGAAATATGATTGATTGGCAATAATTTGTCAGAGAAGTCTATATTCGCTCACTGATATTAGAGATGCACACATTAGGAGTATCGACTTTTGTTTCTGATATCGACTGTAACTTCTACATCACAACTTTTTTGACAGCAAAAACTATCAGCGATTAAAACTCTGGTGCGTTACAAATTTAAAACGAATCTATAAAATTATATATTTTGTATATACGTCTGTGTACTTTTTAGATGAACACGTGTGTAAAGAGCAAGATTCATATTACCGCCTAAACAGTAGTAAGTGGCAGGTTGAGTTAATGTAATATAGTTTTAATATAATGTATAATGTCGTTGTGAATAGGTGTTAGAACAAGAAGAAGACTGACAAGGGCTTGCGACTATGTGAGCAAGCCATTGTTGGTCGAAAAATAAAAATTGTCCTCCTTCTGATACGAGTCCTGAAGAAATAAACACGTGAAATTTTTATCTAAACAATACCATGTGATAATTGGATACTTTACAACATCAAAATTTCTTTCAGATTGCTCCAGACGCATCATTAAATTTTTTTGCTACACGATTGCTTTCTTTTCCAAATTTTTAATAAAGATTTCTAATAATATGTAAAAGGTAAAATATCTAATATTGAATATATTTTATTTCTTATTTCATAAAAATTGTTATACTTTCTATAAACATAGGTATACATATGTATACAGTGGGAAGCTTCTTCTTTACAAGTTTTGACTCTACATATTACTTTTCTTATAATTTTAAAATAAATAAATAAAGCTCATTCTATAACTATAATCATAAAAATCAAAATTTCAAACTCAGTTCAGCAATAACAAATATCTTTAAAATTTTGAAAAAAAAGAGGCCACCAAAGCTTCAAATTTTTTAATCATTGTATCTAGTTGTAATCCATACAATTTTTGTATAAGAATGTGTTAGTGTCAAAGGAATAAAATAAACAAGTAATTTCTAAGCATTTTTTTGCTCCCACGAATTATTTATGTAAAATAATAAACTATTTGAGTTTTAAAAATATGTTTGAAAGCCAAATTATCACTAGAATTTCCCAATGCGTCGCCAAGTATAAATTGAAAGTCTTAGTCCAAATAAGATCGGATAAATGTATTTGTGAGACATTTTAATTCATATAAAGGCGAGCTTATATATGAATATTATATTTTAATACATTCATCTACGTATAAAAAAAATATGTTTAGTCTTTAATCAGTTTACCTTTCATTTCTTAGTTGAAGGTATGTACGTCTCAGTTCGATTAAGCGCAATTAGTTGAAAGGATCGCGTTCGCGCTATAGCGTGGTAGATAGCTTTTTTTCCGATCTTGATATGTTCGGGGGCGACTATGGAACTTATTGGAAAAGTTAATTTCCTTGTATTGGAATATTTTTTACATATATTTTCTAAAAAATAAAATAATTCAAATTCGAAAATTCTTTTTTCGAATCGAGTTACATAGTTATTCGTCCCTATGATTTTTAAACGGCATATTGCTTGGAAATGTTATACTTAGTTGTGAATTCACTTGTTCTATTTTTGGGGGAGTAAACAATTAGGTAAATTCGAGTACTCTCTTTTTATGGTTGAATTTTTTTTCGAGATTATTAAGGGCTCTTTAGGATAAGTTCCCACAATCTAATATTTTTAATTTTTTTTTATTTTATTTTATTTCATAATAATTATTCAATTCGAGTCGTTAGACATACTTACTATTCTTTGTACCTGTAGTTTTAAACCCAACTTAAAACAACATTTATTGGATACTAATGACTTTGACTGCAAGAATAGTCGCAATAATATTAATTAATATTTTTGTACGAAATTTGAAGTCTTTAGCCAATATATCGTTTATTAAAATTATCAAAAACTAATTCTTTATGATTTTCAAATTAATATTTTCACATCGCATTTGCAAATTCCGCCAACTGCACGTTCTAACTAAACTTTCGTTAGTAGTTTTAGGAGCAAATATTTGTCTTCGTCATAAAGAATATCCATCAGCATGATTTAACTTTATCAGCAGCTTATCCCTGGCAGCAATTGGAATCTAATAAAGACAAATGGAGATTCCAAAAAACACTTATTAATCGTCAGATTGTATGGAGTGGGTATTTTAAACGCTTCAAAGTAAATAAAAAAATCTTTATCTTTAAGGCAACACCTCTGATGAAATTAGTTATTACTGGATAGAAAGCACACTTGATTACTACAAATATATACACAGATGTACATATGTAGTATATATATACCATATGTAGATATTTTTCAATCGCGCAAAACACTTTACAAACGCTTTATGCCACTCAATAAAAAACTAATGCGAACGATTGCAATTTCAACGCCTTTGCATAGACATAATTACAACTTGTCCATTTCAATCGACAAACGCCGCCACCTTTAATTGCCGTGCCGCGCCAATCAGCAATCGGCTACCGCGCGCAATGAAGACACGCTGCATATCCTTTGTATGTTTGAATGTGCCAGCGTACTAAGAGGCAACCGTTCAAAGCGCAAAGATGAATGCGAGTTAAATGATCGCTTTTCGCTGAGTTGGCAACACCTCGGCTGGGCAAGTGCAAATTTTCCACAATGGCTTGATGGAATTGAATTTATTGCATTAACCAGAGCCGTGTTGAAGTTGGCCGCGTGACGCCCAGCGTGTTGGCAGTAATTGCATACAACCACAGTTCACGACGCTAGCAAAGGGTATGATGAAAGCATAGTTGAATGGGAAAAATATGTGCAAGTCAAACAAAAGAGAAATTAATGTACAATAAATACTACGTCTATGCCTTTATAGAAAAATAAGTAGAAGTGTTGGCAGAAGTTACAAGTTAATGCAAAGCGTTTGATGCATATCGATCAAAGTGGCGGCGCCGAGTGACCAAAGCCAATAGCCTTCAAGCTTCAACTGTGCGCTGAGAGGCGCTTACTATCTAATGGAAATGTTCAAATATTTAAATGCCAGCAACGGGCAGCGAAAACAAATGGCAACGGAAGTAGTTACTTAGCTAGCCAATGAAGTAGCGCAAGGCAAGGGTGAAGGTGGCCAGTGGAAGGATACACATTTCTGTGTTCATATTTCTTATTTACCAGCTCACACGCTTGTCTGCTTGTCTGCTTGCTTGTCTGTCAGTGTAGTTTTTTTACATTTTATTTTTTTAATTTCACTCCAAGACGCGCGACGGCCCACATCTCGAGGCATCATCAATGGCAGCCATATTGCCAATGTGCGCTTGTCTGTATGTGTGTGTGTGTGTGTGTGTTCTTGCGAGATGCAGCAAATTCCACATCAACTCAACCATGCCCTTTAATGGCGCATTTACATACACTTTTTCTTGCAGTTCGCTTCGTTCCTCGCTGCTCTCGATTCGCTGCTTGCTTTCTCACTCTCACTCTTCACTTTCAATGTTTGTCATTGTTTCCCCGACTTGGCGTTGGGTAAATACCCTTGAAATTTTTTAATGCTACAATCTTTGATAACAACAACAACATTGGCAACAAGTACGCTGCTAATGCGCCAAATCTGAAGATGATGGCTAGCAGTCAAATGCAAAGAAATCGCCAAAGGAAGTCGCTGGCCTGGCTAAGTGGCCGAGGGGTGTGCGATGTGGTGGCGGCCGCACTCAGCCAGAACGATTGGAAAAAACTATGTTCGCAGCCATAATAAAAATGCCAGAAGGAAGATTTGCGCGAAGGAGTTGGTCGAGACGTGATTGCTGCTGTTGTTGTTGTTGTTTTTCTTTCAGCACTCAATCCATTTTGTTGTTATTTTGATTGGCCGCCTCTGCGCGTTGCAATAATATTCCCGTTTTTTTACAAATATACTAAATTGTTGTTTTTTCGTTGTGTTTGCGCTGGTGGCACTTACGTTGTTGTTGTTGTTGCCGATGCTTAGCAGCACTGCGCTTGTTCTTTATGTCAACAAAACATCATCCGGTTGGTATTTTTTGCCGACGCCACCGCCGCTGCTGATATTGCAGACGCAGTGCTCTTGTTGTTGTTGTTGTTATTGTTGTCGTTGTTGCAGGAAGCACACACAGCAAGTGTTTGCATGGGAAATCTGCACTTGAAATTGCTGTGAGCAGAACAGAGTGTTGGCTTGCTGACCATTCTATAAACATACAAACATACAAAGTTGTTGTTGTTCGGGGTTATTACAGCTGCTGTTAGTAGTGTTGTTAGTGTTATTATTACAACTACTGCTGTTGACCATTAACCATCACGCCAGCTACCAACTACCAAATTGCCCCTACCGCGCGCGCATAGACCCACTCACATACACACAAACATACAAGCAAATATGCGCCTTTGTTGCCTCGAAGCGATGCCACCGTTGCCAATGTTGTTGCCGCTGCAGTGCTGCTCTGCTTGCTGCTGTTTCTCCTGCTGCTCTTGTATTGCATGTTTGCATGTTAGCTTGCTTGCTTGCTTGTTGTTGTTGTTGCTGCTGTAATATTGCCACTGCATTATGGGCGTTTTTATAAAAATAATTCGTATTTTTTTTGGGCTCCTCTTTGCTACTTTCCTGCTGCCACTTCCTTCCTTTGCCGCCTTTTTATGCCAAGCTGCCCACATAGCGAACGCCTTGTAGGTTGGTCAGTGCAACTCCTCGTACGTGTGTGTGTGTGTGTGTGTGTGTGTGTGTGCGTTTGTCTGGCGCAAATGTAGTTGCTTCTTGCAACATGCTTTAGCTGACCATTGCTCCCGTTTTAAGTCTTCGCCCGCTGCAGTTTGTTGGCTATTAATTCATGCAGCGCAATTTATCACTTTTGGTTGTTTAACACATTAACAATTTTTATTCCTCTCGGCACTCAGCATCTCGAATCTCAATTCGAAAGCGAAACGATTGCCCATGTCAATGTAAGTGAATGTCTGGCATTTATAATATTTACTCTTAAAATAAAAAATAAAAAACAAGAAGCTTCAACAAAGGCAAAAGGAATTGGGTAAGCAAAATCGAAAAGAAAATACTCGTTACATATTTGACATTATTTACAAAATTCTCACGAGCTCGGCAAGTCAACGCAAAGTTCTTGTTTTGGGTTTATTGCAAGTGAAAATATAACCAATACTCGATATTAAACTTTTAATATTTTGGTAGGTCGATAATACTATGGAAGAAAGGCATATTTAATAGGTGGAAGTGATAGAAAATTTAAAAAAAAGCTTTGTTTTTTTCGTTTTTGGTGTTAAAAGCTAAAGTTTCAAAAATGTTTTTTTAACTAAGTACCTTGAATTGTACTGAAGGCATTCTTGTCTAATCGAAATAAAAAAAATTTGCCATTTCGATTAAATAAAAAAGGTTTTTAAATTGTATAAGTTTTTTGTTGCTGCTACCAGTTTGATGTGCCTTGTATGGACGTAAGGGAAGATAATTTTGGACTCACAACGTGGTAGCTGTAATGAATATATTTGATGTGGAACTTCTAAACCGGCTTTAGTTAATTTAAAACTCAACAACAGTAGATACTTCTTTTTCTCAACATACCTTAATTCCCTGTAACTTAACTCACTAAACTATAACTCACCACACTTGAATCTACTAAATATAAACTCCCCACACTTAAAGTAATCACACCCTAACTCACCACACCTGAACTCCCCACACCTATATCCACCATACTTAAACTCACCACACCTTTACTCAACACACTTAAAGCAATTACTCCTAAGCTTTCATAACCTTACCTTACCTCACCACACGTTCTTCTCTCTCTCTCATCTTATCTCTTTTCCTGTCACCTCATAGCTAAATTTTGATCTTATAATCCACTATCAGTCGCATACGAAATTGTTGCTTTGCCAAATAGTATAACAGTTCGCTCTGCAAATCTATCTTAAGCATGGAACGGTATGTTTGTTACCTTTTCACGTTTAAACGGGTGAAATAGTTTGGAAAAAATGCGGCATATTAATAGTTAACAGTCGGGAATAAGATGTTGGGTACTTTTTAAAGACAGTTGCTAACTATTTATTATTTATTACGAATTTCAAGAATGAAATATGAGTTTCAAACAAAATAAAAAAACAAAAGCTTCTATTTAAAATTATTTAAAATGTCATAATCAATTAAAATAACAAATAAAATAATAAATTTGTGTTAGACAATTGCGATTTAAAAGGGTTTCATCTCGAACATATTCTCAAACGGAGTTGCGATCTATTAAAAATTAAAATTAAAATTAAATTTAAATTATAAGATAAACAAAATTTGTAAGTAGGAGTTCTGTTTAAAAATATATTTAAAAGCATTGCCACCTTTTACAAATGTGAACTAAAAATAAGAAAGTTCCACACAAACATTTTTATTAATAAAGTTGTCGGCTGTTTAATTTTCATATTAAATAAAAATGTATGAGTTAAACGAAATATTGCAAGAAAAGGGTCAGACAAATGCTATTTAGGCAAGATTGATTACAAACATATTTTCAAACAGAGTTGCCATCGTGTAAAACATGAAATTATATTAACAAATTTTATGAAAACTTCGTTAAAAAGAGTTGACAGGACAATGAAATTTCAAAACTAAATTAAATTAAATTAAATAGTTATGTAAATATTCTCTTTTGTGTGCTGTTAAGGGAAGGTTCTTTCAGATTTGGTCAAAAATACATCAAAGTTTGAGAATTTTTTTGTGGGAAAATAAAATGACATAGGAACATCCATTTTTGATTGTCAAATGTGTTTATTATTTTTGAATAAGTCGACCTCAGCACTCGAAACATCGTGTCCCAAGTTCGAGTCTACACCCCCTTGTGGTGAACTAAAATGAGCGATGCTTACCATTTGTTAAAATTTTATAAAATTCCCTATGATCTATACCTAATTAGAAAAAATTTGGATAAAAAATTAACTAAATTATAGACGTTTGGAAAAACAAATTTTTTTTAAAGTTTTTTTTTTACTTTGACCTCGTTTAAAAGCTATGTTTTTATATTTCTTTATGCTCATTTTAGGTTATGACATAAGCCAAAAAATTAAACTTAATTTAATCGGATCAGTAGATCAAGACATGTGCTTGAAATTCAGATGGAAAACATGGTTTCGATAAAAACGCGACTTAGGTGGGTTCAAGATGTTCTAATTCTATAAATATCGATTGTATATTCTACATATGTGTAACTCGACCAAATTTGAAAGAACCAGCCCTTAGTTCAATTTAATATATGAGTTAACTGACAGCATAGTTATTAGTAGAAGTTGGGGTGATTTAAAAGAGTTTTAAGAAAAATTTTCAGACCTACATGTATTTGACTAGTTATATACCAATTAATTTGAAAGTTGAATGTAATATTTGATTACTGGCGTGTAACGAAAATACGAGGACTATAAAAACTTCTTATCTAAGAAAATAAAAACTTATAAAAACAAAATAAAATGAAAGAACGCTTTTTTGTCTAATGTGAAACCAAATGCCCAGCGCGCTTTGACGCGGTGTAAAACTAGTTTCCTATTAAAACGATTCAGTAGAAATCTAAAATACAAATACTGTTCTCTGCTTGTCATCTAAGATTTGCATTTCTTAACTCCAAAACAAGTGTGTTAGCTCTTTGTAAATTTTCAAAAAGTATAAAAAATTTAAATGAATGAGAAATTAAATAATTTTAAATTTTTTATCATACTTGAAGAACTTATTGTCGAATAAACACTTAGTTGAAATTCGTTCGCTCATACACGCTTGAATGTGCGATTTAAAACTCTTCCCACAGCAGCTAAACCGCGCACAGATATATATGTATGTATGTACACATATAGACATACATACATACTTATGTTCACATTCGAAAAGATGTCTCGTTTAGATAAAATCAACTCTGCAGCATTTCAACGATGTCATAATTTTTCCGGCGATAAATGAGCTGAGATATCCATTGCCTGTTGACTGGCCAACTGGCCATCACTGACCAGGCAACGCCGCTTAGCGACAGCAACATTGGCGACTCCCCCATCTCTCATAGCGAGTGCATATTTTTATAAGTATGTATTTGTTGTAGTATGTTCTTTTGCAGCTGCTTTCCTGCTGGTCGCCTTCATGTAATTAAATGCCGTCAATTAATCAAATGCCGCAAGAGCTGAAACAAACGAGTAGAAAATGTTGGAATTAATACGCGTTAAAATGAACTGACCAACAAAGCCGAAATCACAGCGAGTCGGGTCGAAGGCGGACAACAACAGTGCGACATAGTAAAATCAACAGAAAATCTCATTAAAATATGCATCGCTGCGCCGCGCTGTTGTTACTGCTACCGCTGCTTGCTGCTATTGCTGCCGACCCAAAACATGAACCCCCACTGGCCAGTGTTGGAATGTGCGTAAGTGTGTGTGTGTGTGTGTGTGTGTGTGTCCCGAGGCTAGCTGCTTAAGTCGTTGTTTGGTTTGCTGCTTATTTTGCTCTTGCACTTGACTAGTAGCCACTGATCATTTGCTCCTCGGGCGCTGGTGACATTCTTGCAACATCGTCGTTCCGTTGCTGCCCTTGCTGCCCCTGCTACTAAAAATCGTGGGAGCAATTATAATTATTTTTAATTCGGCGTGACAAGGGCCAGGACGCGCAGATTTTAATATGAACAGCAGCCGTCTCTGAATGCCGCTCGAATGACGCACACGACGCATAAAATGTCGGATGAGCTGCAGATTGTTGCAAGCCATGATTTTATCTGTGCCGCATAATAATAATTCTTAACAACAATAACAACATTAAGTAACTGCGCGTATTGCAATAATAAAATGTCATTTAAAGCGACTCACAGCAGCAACAGCAGAGGCGCGTCGGCGGCGCGGGAGTTGCAAATGTACGTAAGCGTAAGCGAAGCAGCGTAAACTGCAGCCGACAATATGTTGTAGGAATTTAAACTCATCGGCAACATTAATTGTCATTGTCTACAGTCAGTTTGTCTACAATTGCTGCAGTCGCTTCGAGACTAAAGTGTGGCGTAAAAAACAAACAAACAAAAAACAAAAAACGAAAAAAGGCAAATAAATGCAAGCATGAAAAATCCTTCTTTGCTTGCTCATTTGCATCCTTGACCAGCGCCATGCAACATTAAGGTCTTCGAATACTCGCGTGCATGTGTGTTGTTGTAAGCTGATATCATAATATGCCTCAACCGCCATCAACAGAGCAACAAAATTTATAACTCATTTCGCGAGTCGACAGCAAGCGACCCTAGCAACGAGCTTCTGGCCGCTGAACCAATGGAGCAGACGGTAAGCCGTCAAATGAATAGTCGGTGGTGTCTTTGTGGACAATGGCGCCACTCAAGCGGCACGATATGTGCTTCGTTCGTCGCTGTGCGGCACAGCCACTGAAGGCAGGCAGGGTCGACTCCCCGCTGAAGTGCCAATGAGCTGTTAATGTTCGCGAAATGAGTTTTTGTTGCTAGCAGAATTCTCCACGTTAATAAGTACATAGTAAGTATGTTATTTTGTTCGTTTTTTTTTTAAAGCAAGGATGTATGTTTGCTTGTGTGAACACCGATAGTGTTGATCGAAATTATAAGGGCACCCATGGCATGTTGACAAATTTTGACAATTTATTTTTCTTTTATTTGATTTTTAAAGTTTTATAAATTTAATGCAGAACATTTTATAACAAAAATAATTATTTTACCTCCAGTTTGCAAATAACTGAGGGACTGTTCAGACAGACAGTGATAATAGTGATTCACCATGACTTCGGTATACTTTTTGTAGGGTCTATTAGTTCTTTTTCTTGCACTTTCCAACATCACACTAAAGTGATAATTGTTTTTTTTTTTCATGAAAGGTATTACCTTAGATTAAATAAACTAAATAGAAGACCCGGCGAAAAATTTAATTATAAATTCAGCTTTGAAGAATATAAAAGCAATATTTCCTCGTCCCATTTAAGATGTATATCGCGACTCCAGATCTACCAAACAACTTAATTTTTCGCAAAGCCCATTTTTCATCATGCAAATAGAATACAACATGAATTTCATCGGAATCGGTTAAAAAATAAGTCTTTAATAAATAACCCGACTCCAGCGCCACATATCTAATAAATTTTTTTGCAGAGATGGTTTTCTTCCCCTTACCAATAAATATATAGAATACGACTGAAATCGGACTATAAATACGATTTTTAGATACCACTCAACATCAGCGCCACCTATCGAGGTTTTCTCGCCGCAACATTTTTTCTTGGGTAAAGACAAACACAATTCAAAAAGTTTACTTAATTCGGACAAACCATTTTGGAGTTATGGGCGTTTATACGTACGCAACTTTCTTTTATATATATAGAGATTATTAATCTAAAGTGATCTTATAGTCTTGTCGCGCACTATATGTATCTGCTGATCAAAAATTATGTACATTTGTCAATAAAAAGTTAGCTGATACTCGTAAAGTATTCAAAGTAATCTCTACAAGGTAACTACATAAATTAACAAAAATATAAACGCACATTAATATTTTAATCTTTTTTCCAATTTCTTGATGTTCTTTTGATAATCCGAGTTGATGGGTAATCCGATTTGTCGAAGTAATCGATGCATTATAAATTTTGGTTTGAAGAAGTTTCGGTTTCAGCCTTGTAACATTTCGATAACCTTTTTTGTTCTCTTTGAAAGGTGGGTATGATTTAATCTCGTTTGGAAACGCCTTCAGTTCTTTGCGCGCAGGATGAAGTGCATTTAGTTTCCTAAATGATCAGACGTGTGATCGGGAACATTTTAATTCAGCGAAGAAACCATAGGCCGTAGGCCGCCTCATTTTTAAATTTACATTCAATCACACATTCTTCAATAAATGATGTGATACTTTTATTTTTGATTTTTGGTTGTTAAAAATTTCTTTGTGGTTATTGAGGTTTACTAAGAACGCACAACTCCGATGAAAGATCTTAAGAAAAACTCTCTTTAAAGATTTAGAGATTTAAGTTAAACGCAGTTGCTCATTTTTTTTGTAAACTAAAAAAATATATTAAAACACCAGTTTAGGTATAAGCATCTTAGCACAAACTCGTCATAACATACATAAGTCTGAGATTTGAATCCAAAGTAAACCGCAGCCCAATGGCGATCGTCAAAGTGTAATAGATAATCCAAGAGGTTCATATATACATACATCCCGTGAACCCACTGAAAAACTTCTCAATCTCAGCAGAGAGGGTCTAAGAACTCTCACCCGTTACTTGACAGGTCACTGTTGGCTGAGATACCATCTTCACAAAATGGACTCTCGGAGGTTGCGGACTGCAGGCATTGTGGCCTAGATGAAGAGACCTCTGTGTGAATTCCCGAGTATAAGTGAACTCAGGCTTCTACACCTTAGGGAACGAATATCATCTCCATGCAGAAAATGGACAACGATACCCTCGAAAGTAGTTAACTTCAGGGTTAGCACAATTGATCTTGTTAGGTTGCAGCGCTACTTTGCCTTAATAATAATAATAAACCTCTGACATCTGACATCTGAGTACCGATCTTCAAGTATTTCGTGGGAAGCGTTTGCGGTAGTTTGGTAGAGATTTTTAGTCTGAAAGGATGCGATTGACTAAATAGTTTAAATGAACCTGAATCAAAACTTTAAAAGCCTTCCTTCCTCCTCTGCGAAGTTACGCCAGTTGCAAGTAACGACAGGTCCTTCTGCAATTGGTATTTATTTTGTGTTCGGTGCGTGCTTATTTTCGTTGATCGTCCATAGGCGTCCAGTCAGAGGATTTTTCACCGGAGCCTTAACAGCCATATGATAGAATTTGTATACCTTTACATAAACTCATTTCATACAATACTCTACTGTACAATTCGCCTACGCGAACAGGGTCATAATCTATTGTAGAATAGTTCCCTTGAGGCTGGAAAAGACTAGACTAAAGGCCTTGGTGTTGAGGCCAAAGATATCAATATTATCCACTAATATCAATAGTCATCGTGGTTGTTTAAAACCTCGCCTAGTCTCAAAACTGTTCGACGATGCTTTTCCCAATTTGGGCGGAACGTTTTCTATCAATTTCTTGATCTCATTAACCACTTTCAGCACATTTCATCTGGCAATTTTTAAAGCGCCGGAAGTGGCTTTTTGTTGATTTTTTTCAAATTTTGTTTGCATTGTATCTCTGCCTTGTCCTCTCACTTACAGTACCTTTCAAATTGTTATGTATGTGTGTGTGTGACATGTGTGCGTGTGTGTGTATGCATCTATTTTGTATGCATTCCAATTAAACGCTACAATCAGCTGCATAATTAACTGATTCGTTCCACAGCGTTTAATTTGCATGTCGAGAAAGGCGGGTAGTGTAGAATTTTCCACTTATTTTGCATGGCATTTTTTTCTTTCATTTCCTTCGGCTACTGCTACTGTGTTACATCTTAATCGCTTTTTAAAGCTGCATTTAAATGTACTTTGTGAGTAAGTTGTAGTAGCGAGAATGCATGGAGCAATAAGAGGTTTTTAAATTTATTGTTTTAAAAGTAGACGGGAAGGAAGGCGTTCGACCCAAATCGAATAAAAAATAGATAGATTGATTCTCAATGCAGTTTCGACTTTTACTTCAAAATGTGAGTTTGTTTGAGGGAGTCTGTATTACTAAATTTTTATGAATTTTTAGCAACCGCGAACAGGCTTAACATAGTTGGATTTACCTAAATGTACGGTTTATCATGTTTATATGACATCTACTATTGACCATTTAACTTCCTTTTATTCATTTTTTTTAGTTTTACTATTAATAATCTAACAAAAAAGCGAATTTTTTAACAATACAATTTACTTCAATTTACTTGTATGCTCATAAACATTTTTGAGTGCCGTTAATTTCTTCGCGATACAATGATTAAAATTAACAGGGGTTGTCACCCTTCAAATAAAATAATATTTCAACGAATTTATTTTTTGTATCGGGTAAACAATATTTATGTATGTGTAGTCTCTTTTGTGAGAAAGAAAATGTTTTGAGCACACAAAAATAAATGTCATGAAGTGTAAGTTTTGATTTAGTCTCTGATTTTGCGAAAAAAAAATGTTAACCTCCTGCATTTATGAGGGATGGGCAAACTGTGCGGTGTACTAGGCTGAAGGTGAAAGCCCGGTGAAAAAGAAGCCACAACTTCTTCAGATGATCTGTTCTTCATCACAAACAAGTGTAATAGCGCACAGAAGAGACTTATCTTATTTCCCAGAAGAAAATAAACGACAAAATATTTACTACTTTTTCCACTAATTTCATAAACAATAAAAAAATATTTTAAAAGTTTATTTTCAAACAAATTTTTGTATTTGCATACCTACATACATATGTATAAAGCATTTGAAATATTATTAAATTTTTATAAGTTTGGAATACATTAATAATAATAATAATAGTAATTTGGCGCACACACTATTTAGTTCAGTGTTTTAGCCGAGCTTCTTCTGCCGATTTCGAACGGCAGATGTATTTTGTACGAAGCTTTTTCATGACAGAAATAACTTCGGAGGTTTGCCATTGCCTGCCGAGGGGTGACCGCCATTAGAAAAAAGATTTTTCTATGATTTAGATTTTACTTTCCTTGACGGAGATTCGAACCTCGAACTTAGCGGCATATCGAGTTATAGCTTGCTTCGACAACAGCGGCCACAGTAGTACATTAAAAATTGTTAAAATCCTTATCCGATAATTATCAATATATATACATACATACCTAATGGACAAAATAATAGGTGTATTAAGATTCAGTTCAATGTCTTGAAATAATTTTCAATTTAAACAAATTCGTTTTCAGTAATAAAGAGATTTCATTTAATTAAACAGAAATTATTTGCAAATACTTTTTTCTAAGCTTTAAAACAAAAGATAAAAACTTAAAGAAATATTTTATTGGACAAAATAATAGGTGTAGAAAAGTTATTTCAAAATAAATACAAAATACTGCATATATTCTCAACTATCGTTTAAGTTTTTAATAGCCAGTACACCCTCCATTGTTTTGCTGAAGTTTGGCTATTCTCTTGGGCATGGACCGAATTAATTTTTGGCAAGTCTCCAAAGGGGTGGCATACCACAATTATTGGGGTTTTTGCCACAATTTCTCCTTATTTTGAAAAGAGAAGGTTGCTAATCTCCTCTTAAGGTCAGTCCACAGGTTCTCAATTGGGTTGAGGTCAGGGGATTGCTTGGCCACCGCAAACAAGTCACATTGCAATTTACGAACCATTCAGATACCAACTTCGAGGTATGCTTCGGATCGTTATCTTGTTGATAACACCAGCGTAAAGGCATATTCTCCTCCGCATATGGCAGCATAACGTTTTGCAATATTTCTCTGTACTCAATCGCGCTCATTGTGTCCTTTATCCAAAATAAAGGACCAACACCTTGCCAGGAGAAACATTCCTACACCATTATATTACCACCTTCATGCTAAACTGTCTTTACAGTGTATCTCGGATCAAATTCTTTTCCTTTTGGGCGGCGTACACTTCTTTTGCAATCATTTCCGAAAAGATTTATTTTCACTTCATCGCTAAATAAAATATTTCGCCACTTTTTTTCTCCTGTTGGACCGCACCAATCCTTATGCTCTGCTGTGAAAGCTTTCCACCTCACAATGTGATTATTTTTCAGTAAGGGAATTTTTCTGGCTATTCTCCCAGGTAGTTCAGCTTTTACCAAACGACGTCTAATTGTTCGCGAACTATTATTAAGCCCCAACTCCGATACAATTTGCCGTGAGGAAATAAAGCGGTCTTTTTTTGCCATAATAATGATACGACGGTCATCAATTGGGCACGTTAATTTTGGACGACCACGGGTTTCCTTCTCGTTTTTTCGCTTTAGAGCATTGGTCACAAAATTTTCCGACCTCCCTAAGATATTGGCAATAAATCTGTATGTTTTCCCTTCAGCGCGCAGTTTTTTAACCAATCGACGCTCAATTTCGGAACAATTTGTTGACAGTTTTTTATATTTTTTTTTTGATCGCTCGAACCGATCGACACCCTCACAATTTTCACTAATGCCGCACAAATCCACAGAGAGACCGACCATTCCCTTTAGTTGCTTATATACAAATATACTACGACATATTTACGATGCGCACAGCATTCTAAAACTAACAAACAATTTGGCAACAGATTCAAAGCATTTCATTTGCAGCTAACTGTTAAAATTCCTACTCTTTGTATTCACTTAGCGCTCCAGAGATAAGATCAATCGAATAGCGAGCAACAGACATGAATTTCATTTATGTAGAATCGGCGCAAGCAGTTGCAATCAACAGCATTTCACCACCTACAGGCGATATGAGCACTTGACCCCACCACCAACATAACTTGCAACAACAACAACAACAACAGCAAAAACACTGTTCGCTTGCGGCAACACCAGACTTAGTTAGGTAGCCATTAATTAATTGCGAATGCGTTACGCACATGCGGCGGGAGAAAAACAATTCGAGTAGTTGGCAGCTTTTAGCTGATAACGCACAAATGGTTGCAAAGATATCCCCACTCGCTCGCTCGGCAGCACAAAGAGTTTTTCGAAAAGTGGTCAAACAAATATTTTTCACATCAAACGCGCAACGCTTTGGCGCAATTGAAACTACACTTTTTTTTTAATTATTTCTTTGGTTTTATTGCGCAGCTCAGCGCTTTTGGCTTGTCTTGTTTTCTAACGCAGCTACGCATCGTTCGGAAGCGTGAAGTTGCGCATTTCTTGGAGCGTTCCTTATCGATGTTGCAGCATCTAAATACATGTTTTTCGGTTGCCGACAGCGCACAGTTGCCAGCTTGCAACTTACATTGAGCGCCGCATTTGACTTTGCTAACGTTTTGCGCTCATGTTCGCTGGCATGGAAATGCATATAAATGCGTGTAAGTGTGTATGTGTTTGTGTTAACATTCATTTGTGCAACAATTTATGGAGTGCAGAGTGTGTATGTGCGCAAAACCGCGCTGAGGTTAAGCGCGATGAGTATGCGACGGTGCAAAGTCATCGGCGAATCGAAGTGTCTGGCGCATTGATTGCTAATCAAAGCATAAAAATCTCGAAAGGAAGCGATTTCGCCTCAATCAACGCCAAACTGTCAATAGATAGCGCCTTTGTCGGTCGGTCGTTGGCTTAAAACAAAAGTGGGCGGCGATGCGCTGGCATACAATGTTAGCTTAATTAAATGTTGCAAGTAAATTGCAGCGCAAACATAACACTCTCTTCAGACACCGCTCTTCCTCAATGCTTACACCGCACTCTCTAATATTACCTGCCTCTAATATATGCTGCTTGGTACTTTGCCACAACCTGACACAAAACTGACAATTTGCATTTCGCTTATTCTTTTTTTTTTTTTTCTTTTTTAATTGCTTGCCATTACTTTTATGTTCGCATATTTCGTTTAGCGCGCCACAGGAATCCTCTGTCGCAACAACTGCCAGAATGATACACTTCCACGCCATTGCGCTGCGTTGCAAAGTGTAATCAGAGTAATCGCGTGCAACCGCCCACAACATGTAAACAACCTACTCCTGTTGCATATGCAAGTAAGAGTGCGGCAATGGGCGCAAGGCAGCGCGTAGCATGCAGCAAGCCACGCAATTGCATGTTGCCACAAAAAACGATGTGCGCTAGAGTGCTAGTGGCGGAGGCGTTGGCGGTCGCTTAAAATTTGCATATCGCAAATATATCCTGCGCGATTTAGTGTCGTCGTATCGCTCATGTGACACACACACACACACATTCAACCACAAAACATACACAAAACTCTTATTGCAAGCAAGGCAAGCTGGCAATATGAAGCGTATGTGCAGATGAAAACGTTGCGTCAAGTGTGGGTTAACACGCATCAGCGCCCACAAACGCACGCAGACGCAGACGCACACACGCTCGTTGCTAGCGTTCGGCAAAAAAAAAGGCGTTTACCACAGCAACGCTGAGGCCAACGCCACCACTGACCACAACTGTAGCTCCCTCTCCTCGTCGGCTTCAACTTGCGCTGCCAGGAGTATTTACTTCATTGCATCTACCTGCTGGTGTGTCGCCTCGCATAACTGGCTACTGTGTTATTGGCGATTTCAATGTCTGGCCTGGTTGTTCTTCATTAAATCACCCACCTGCCGCAATAGTCGGTCGCGCAACAGCCACAAGCAACAGCATCGCTACTTTGGCGACTCGACTCCTGTTTCGGATTCTGTTGCTGCTGATTGCCTGGCGTATTTCGTATAAATGCGTGCAGTCAATAACTGAAAATGTGTACACTGTGAGAAATTAAATTAAGGTAATTGTTGTGAAATTAAGATACGCGGAATCTATTTATTTATTCTGAAAAGCGGCGCTTAGCTTGCAGAAATGAAATACATGTTTGCGTTTGCACAAAATTATCAATTTGAAAATCGGTGCCTTAGACCCTGAGGAGTTCGTGTTAGTATTTTTTTTTTTTTTATATTTTAAAAGTAATATTATAGTTGTTTTTAAGGGGGTCCTCTACTCTCGCGGTTTCAAAAAAATTGATTTGCTTTTATTTAATTATATTCCATATGTATCCAAGAATATGCCACAGAGAGGATTTCGTAGAAATTACATACCTTTGTATGCTTCTGAGCTCCGTAATGTACCCGTCTCCATCAAGTTATACACCGTAATTTATCTTAAACGCGTTTTCCCGAAAGTAGTGTTCTTTTTTTAGCTGCCGAGTAAGACTTTTCGTAAATGTATTGGTCCGATTTCGAAATTATTCAGTGAACATACCGCTATGTACGATTTGCTTTATTTTATTTTGTTCTAGTTTTAGAGTCTCTAATAAGTCAAAAATGACGAGAAAATTGAAAATTTTCACAAATCGGGAAAACATAGCCAACGTAATTGTGATTATAAAGAATATTTAATTTCTGATTACAGATTACCCAACTGACCAGAATTTTACTTAAGCGGGACCCATGTTTCAACATCAATTTAGTCAATGACGTTTCAAGCTCGACAATGTTTTTTTTTTGGTATTCAGTACAAAATTTTTAAAGGCAAAACATTTACCATTTAAATAAAAAAATTTCGTAAATTCATTTAAGAGATCCTTCGCAATTTATTTCCAAAAAACCGTTCGATTTGATTCGTTTGGAGTAGAGTTGAGTCAAGAAAAAAAGAACCAACCCCGCCCCAAGTGCCCCCCTTCGATTAATGGAAGTTACATTCAAGTATTAACTTACATCTTCTTTGATTGTGTTGTGAATGTAATTCTTTCCGCTGGTTGATACTCATTTTTCCCTTATTGCGCCACCAAATAGTGTTATCTTGGCGGAGAAATTGCAGTGGAGACGAATATTGTGAGAGGCAGTCATTTAGACATGATTTTAATTTGAAAATCAGTAGAGCAAATGCCAACTTTACCTTCGCTAAAAGGAAATTATAATATTGATTTTCCGAACCCCGGGGTTTGGCTAAACTAACGCCCTCTGACTTGCAAATAGTAAAACTCTTTAATAATGATTTTAAAACTGACATAGTCGAATCTAGAGTATAATCGCATGTTGAAGAGCATTGCGACTGGGACTGACATTTTTTATGGAGAATATTCCGCGAATTCATACTCAATATTTAAGACCTTGGATTATACCGCGAATAAAATAGGTTTCATATATTTACTGAAAATAAAAAATCTAACCAATCTTGCGGCATCAAACTTCAAATTAAACTATTTTTAGTACGCACCCTCTTGCTATCGACGCCACCATCAAAAAATTAGCGAATACTCTACTCAGTAATGAAAAGAACGCTGGAGGCTGCAGGTCCGAAAATATTGAAAGGACCAATAGCAGAAAAGCTTGTCTTCACTTGGTATAAATAACAGACGTAACCCTGCAAAGAAGGGAGAGGTAACTGGCGAAGTTTTTCTTTTGGTCTCAGTCCAAACCGACATACGAATGTAGTGCCATATTAGAAAAAGAAGAGGTTGCAGACGTCTGCATTCTCAAAAATTCGAACCAGGCCTCTATTGTCACTGTGTTAATGGAAATGTAGACAACTTTTGCGTTGACTCACTTTCCAGGATTTTTCTCTCTGAGCAATTAAAAATGACTCGTGCTCACTAGCGTCAGAGCTCAGGTTTGCGTGAGAGTCGTTTTGAGTGATGAACATCCAAGCTCGTTGTAAAAAAAACGGTGTAAGTACCTTCGGGTTTTCGGTATAACTTTGGTTATTTGTCACTACTTCTCAATTTTCGAGTCTGTTTCGGGATTTCAGCGGGAAAAAAATGTAACTGAGCTGAAATGAGGTGAGTTAAGTTGTTGAACTGACGTGCACTGAAGTGAGTTAAGGAAAGTTATGATGAGCAGATTTTCCATCATCTAAGTGCTGCGTATAAAACAAAATGCCTTTCTAAATTCATCCAGTAAATTTCGCACAGTGTCTGCCACATGCATATGCATGCGGCTTGCATACCATTGCCTTGCTCTGGATTGATCAATGTGCGAGTATTGCGTTTCTTTGGTTTATTGCCTCCGCCTCCTCCGCTGTTGTTATTACAGCTACCGCCAACGCTGTTTATTTTTTATTTCTTGTTTTTTTTTTTGTTATTGTTCACTTGCTGTCGACGCTGCACGCGCTGCAACCACGACACAGGCAGTTGCATGGAAACCCATAAATATGTCCAACAGATCCACGCATTGCGGAAAATCGATCGCTTTTAATGACATCTTATCAAAAATGCAATCTCTTGTCCATATTTTCTTGCAACCTTTTTTTTATCTGTTGCTGTTGTTGAAGTTGAAGTTGAAGTTGATGTTTGCGTTGGAGAATGCCACAGTTACCACAGTTAACTCCTGTGCTTGCAACTGGTAAGTTACTGTTTGTTGCATGTGCATACAAACACACACACACAGCGCAACTCTGGATGGCTTCGTATGCGGAATGGCGTTGGCTGGCGTTGTTCTTCCATCACAGCGCACAGTTGGAGATATTTATGCAAACACAAACGCACATACATACTCGTACATATTCATATACGAACGCGTGTGTTGTGTGCTTGTATCTACGATTGACTTTTTGTTTATTTGTTTACGCCATCAACGCTTTAACGCATTCAAAGACAACAACCGAAAATCGCATTTAACATTCAACATTCAATGTCAACCATTGCTGCTGCCACTACCATTGCCACCGTTGCAGTGTGTGGCAGCATCAACACGAGGCAATTTGCCAAAAAGCTTGAAAAAAATTAAAATTAATTTCACTGTTAAGTAACTTTGCGCTCGAAAATTTATTTTATTTTATTTATTATTAAGCGTAAAAATTGCCGCAACGAAAGCAGTCAACGAATGGGATCGTTGACAACACAAAAACAAAACGAAAAAAAAAAAATGTTTCGGTATCATAAATCTGGCAGGCGCCAAAGGTCCTTCGCAACATTCTGCACTCGACGCAGCGCAAAGGAAGCGGCTCAGTGTGTTTTATCGGATCATCCTTTCGCAAAGTGCAGCTATTTAAATCTTTAAAATCGCCAGCTTTCCCCAGCGCTGATTTTTCGATATATATTAGTGGTGTTTGTTGTTGTTTTCGCTGCCGCTTGTTAGTCGTTCGTTGTCATTGTCATTGCATTGAGTTTTTGCTCTGCCACTTTTCCACAACTGGCAAGTGCTGCCAAAAAAGTGTCTTTGTTTTTTGATTGTTCAAACGCTACGATTTTCATGAATTCAAATGAGTTGGTTGTTGCTATTACTTTTTTATACAATTTTAATACAGTCGTTGGAAGAAGTGGAAAATGTGAGCAAAAGTCACGCACAACTCACGAAATTTGAATAGCACAGTGGGCAAAAGTTAACAATCGAATTTGTGTTAGCCAAAAAAGTAGCGCTAAGCTACAAGTCACAGTTTTATAAATTCATTTATTTGTAATTTATTTTTTTTATTTCTTTTTTGCTTTTTTGTTTTTTAGGGAAAAATCGGCAACCCTTTAGCAAGTCCTTCTTGAAAATAAGTTTTACTTCGACACTACGTATCAAAAACAAAATGCGTCATTTTTTTTTCTGGTCTCCCTAAACGTCGCCTATTACTTGAGTATACCTCCGGCAAGAAAAAAGTAATGAGATGCTACAGACAAATATCAGTTTTTTAAATCGATCAACTAAATCACAACAGAGAGATATTTTCGTATTTATTAGTTTACTAGCATCAGAAAATATTCAATGTTCTTGTTTTAGTACTGACACTTGAGGCCAACATAGACTACATTGACTTTGGATTGCGGACGGAGACAATGTCAACGAAAGTACTATATATTCTTCCTCCTTCAAAATAGCATCTTAGGAGCACGATGTGGCATCTGAAACAATTATATACACCTTTATTGTGGGTTTCGTTTTCGCTCGAAATATGTCACTTTACACTGTTCGATTTTTATAAATTTCGGGCGAAAATTTTCCGCTTTCGAACATTGTTTCCCTTTATCGGCACAACTAATTTCGGGCGGAAATATTTTGAAAGTTTAATTGAATTTGTTCATTATATTTTGAGAGGCGAAAAATTTCGCGTATTCAAAATGTAAGTAATTTAATTTAAATTTTTGTACATAAGATTGCCTATTCCAGGAAAAAACGGCAAACAAGTTCAAAGAGAGATACTACATATTTATTAGCTAGAATGCAGGAAAAGTCGGATATTGCAATAGGATTTGTCACATGAAACAAGAAAATGGTAGGTGAGCTATGAAAACACATAAGAATGGAGCTAAAGAGTTGGTGTCTGCAATGGAAAATGTGTCCAAATAGAAAGGGGTAAACAATTTATATTTTAAAAAGTGCGCAGAAATGCAAAATAGGCTTGGATTGTCTTCTGGCGTAGGCGGCTTTTCCCACTGCGGGACTAATATAGACTCGTTAATTTGGACAATTTCTTACAGAAACTATTTACCAGTTTACAAATGCATCCATAACTTGCATTAGATTTTCGTACGTTAATGAGCTCAAATATTTGTCTCCTTACAAGTCTGTCAAAACAACTTCTTCGCTAATCCAAAGTAGGCGACGCGAATACAGAAACACTTATTTTGCCCTTCGGCATTGTGAATGAGCGGAAAATATCTTTAGTTACCAACACATAATTTGCACGAAAACGTAGTGACGATGACAAAAGTTGCTGAGATAAAATATTTAAATTCATAAAAACTTCGATTGATGACTTCCAAAGAAGAAGAAAGCGCAAAGTGTTTGTTTCAAAGTTTTTTTTTTTTTCAAACAAGTTCTCTACGTCATTTCTTTATACTTTTCGCTATAAATATTTTCAGCAAAAGCCTATAACTGCATTTTCAAGTCAGTCATTACCTGACGTTTACACGTTGGCATATTGCGTAATTGCATAGCGTGAGTTTCCTTTCTCACTCACTGTAAATATCAAACCTCAACCAACTGGCCGAGTTGAGAATATGGCTGCACTCCACCTACTTAGTTCCCACCGATCAGCTCACTTTTTTCTGAATACAAATACACCCGTTCCGGCATTCCGTTCAGAATGCCAAAAAAGTCGGATAGTCGCAAGAGTCAAACAACCCACTTAACTAATAAAATTGCTACTCATACTTGGATTGCAGTTAAAAGAACAACAGCAACAAATACAACAACTACAACTAGTAGCACCGTACACTTGTACGAGGGTCCAGTGTAGTCAAAACGCCACTGCACAGCTAAATGCACGCTGAGGCAGTGATTCGGTCAGGCAGGATATTGGCGGCGGATGTCCGACCATTTTTTTTAATACTTTTTTTTCGATTTTTTTTATGCGATTTTAATATGCAAAAGCGACGCACAGAGCGTAGTAGATGTGGCGTCTAAGGCAATTTCTATTGCAACAGCGACATTTCCTCTTTGGCCACCGCGATGCTATCGCTGCTTTTTCCATAATTTTTTTTTATTTTCAATTTAATTTTTTTTGTTGCATTCATTTAGTAGAATGTGCTTCGATTTTGGCGCAAAGCGCTTGGGTAATTGCGTGAGGATGGCTTTAGTTTTAATGGCAATTGTTAGACAGTTCAGTTTAACTGGCTAATGTGTGTGTGTGTGTGTGTGTAAAAAGGCATAAGTATATTTTGTAAATGTTTCCCTGCTTATTGAAAGGTCAGCAGTGGCACTGTAAATGCGCTTCAGTATCGTACTATGTATGTAACTCCAGCGTGACTGCGAAAAAAGTTACAATGGCAAAAGTTTTAATCGTTAAAAGTTAGTCAATGCCAAATATGAAGCGGCACTGTATGATTTTCGGTCGATTGATTATATCGCTTTGAATAAATACGTACCGCCAATTGTGTGCGATTGTGGGAAACCACACTTCATTTTCAACTCAATTTACAAATTATTATACAACGAAGTGTTTTAATAACATCACTTGTGCTCATCAGAAACGGCAATTGCTTGGCAAGTGATTGTTGTTGTCGCCCACAATGCTGCAAGCGATCAAATACAGAAATAGTTGCAAAGCAATGCGCGCAGCTGTAGCCTGCAAGTCAGAAGATTTCTCATGACATGAATTGCGGAAAAACGAAAAAATAAAATTATATAAAAAAGATAAATATTAACACTTCAGCAAAGCAATAACTTCGAGCGTCATGCAACACTAAATCAATGACTCAATCGATAGCCAAAACTAATTTACAACAATCATCTATCCAATCGTTTATACAGTTTGTTTAAACAGCAACAACAACAGTAACACAAACATGCGGTTTGTGTTTGTCAGCTAATATATAAAACAAAATGAATTGAACAACACTAAGTGGCGTTTGCAAATGCTGCTTATGAGTCACTTGAACGCACACACACACACACCTAGACAATTACATTTGTATATCTGTATGTTTGTATGTAGATATTGACATATGTAACATCCACCTTAGAGTAAATTGGACTATGGCAGGGCTAGTGAAAATGTGAGGCCATTGGAATATAGAATAAGGAACGCTGTGCTTTAATGTCGAACCCTGAATTCTAGAATTTTAGTTTGAAAAATTTCAAGCTAAGTTGCCAAACTACACATTTTGGGATGGATCTCGGCTCTATGACGAGGTTTCAATATTTTTTTCTTACCAACCTACAAGCCCCAACTCTAAGTTCTTGTCTTCACTTTAAGTAGAAGCCTGACTGTCAAAAAGTGCTGGGTTTATTGTCTGGCCATTAGGATCTACAAGGAAATTGTGTAAAAGAAGTACTGGAAAGACAAAAGCATTAGCAGAAAGTCCATAGTATGTGTTAAAGCATAGGACTTAGGCGGTTATCGCTTGTGACCACAGATATTAGCGTGGAGCATTTTATTATAAGCCGTTCACAGAAAATATTGTTTTTTTCCGCTTGCAGCCAAACTCGAATGTGTCCCAAACATAAATATTTAATATATTCACAGTTCAAAGTCTGAATATTGGATTTTGAGACTTTGCAAATTTAACTTATCTTTAGGTAAGAGGTATCGGGAATAAAAGGCTCTTTGGAAGTCAGTGGGTTTATTAGAGGGTGCACTCATAAAATCAGCCACTGTGAATATTACTTTTGCAGGAACATAAAAATCGAGTTTTTGTGACATCAACTGGAGAGGAATTATCTGCAGAAGTTAAAAACGCAATTCAATTAATTTTTGATCATCATTTTTTATATAACATCACATTTTTTATATAAATGCTCATGAAGGTTTTATGAAAACTTATAGTGTCTATTGAAACTGAAATTCGTAATCTCGTTCTTTAATGTCTTCAGTTCTTAGCTGAGTGTCACGAGAGCCTGTGGAAGAATGTTTGATCTGAAATTGGTTTAGGTTGGCTTTACGGATGATTCTACGTCCGATTATCACTGCTGCTTCTACAGTCGGGTGGCCAAAATTTTTTCTAAAAAAACCACCCTTCATGCATTAATAACCTTAAAAAGAGTGTAGATGCTTACAGTCGTAAGGTCGCGGCATTGCGTTTGCTTCTAATGTAAACACAACTAAGTATTTTTATCCAATTATTTGCAGCCTGGAAAGTTTGCTATAAAAACTCACAACAAAGTGATATTCTGGATTTAATCCAGGGTTGGGAATATGGCTCCATGCTAATCTGTTTTGGTAAAAAATTACAGAAAACCCCCTGAACCGAAAGTCTAGTCAAATGGGTCTCCTCAACTAGATCCAAAAACATGCATTGCCAAACAAACGGTTCTAGGACTAAGTGGTGAAGGCGTAAGGCCCACAGTCTTCCAGGCTGAAGTGATCTTAATGTCTTACCTTGCGCTTAATCAAACCTTCAAAAGCTAAGCGACTTACAGGACCACTATCCAATAGAGTGACTTATCAGAGAGTGCAATGAGTATATACAACTTTTGTTAGCGAGGAACAAGCTATTCTGGGTGCGAAATTGAATGAAACGTGGCCGTTGGTGAACTGACTAGGGAAGGCTCATCGTAGTCCTTATGGAACCGGGAACGTTTTGCGATGAATTTGGTTGCCTTTGAGATTAACAGTCACCGATCGTAGCTACACTTGCGATTCTTAAGAAGAAGTTTCACGGTTTTTTGTGTAGGAGCAGGGTAATAAGAGGTTCTTTGAAAAAACTGAATCTACTTCTTTGGTTTCATTGTTAGAACTTCCGACAAGAGAGAACATGATCTTTGACTTTAACGAGTTTACGTCATCCCTGATCTGTTTCTGTTTGTTGACAAAACTGTTTTGACATTTTGCCATTTTTGCGTCATTTCTCACAACTTCGATAACTTCAAACTCAATCTGAATTGAGCAAATTTTAAATTAGTCGTGAGAATTAACTACTGTAGCTTATCGAGCTAATTTCTTTCTTACTCGAATGCCATCCCCTAGGGTTTGGGTCGTTAGTCATTAGAGCGACTGAACGTACCACTGGCATGTTAGCTCGCCGTCGTCGTGTTCACCATTCGGCCTGCATTGTTGCTGGAAGTTGTTATGACATGTTCGGCAATTAAATTAATTTCTGTGATATCTACCTCAGTTGCAATGCGATATTTATAGTAACAACACAGCTATTACAACTACCACCAACAACACTGGCAATAACAAGCCACAATTACATACATACATACATACACATGTACATACATACCTATGTACATACATCACAAGAACAAGCAGGCTGCGAAACATTGATAAGACAAGCAGACCGCAATAATAGCAAACATATCGATTAAGCGAGGCAGATGCAACTGCTAACTGTGGCAGCCAGCAATAATACGTATAGCAAGCGCTGTGCTGACGATGAAAACCACACCACCTAGCTCGCAACAACAATATTAGTATTCATCGGCGTGACAACAGCGACAGCGCCCCACCCTTCCATGCCACCAACAGACATTGGCAAACTAGCGCGGCATCGTACATACACAGATTGTTGCATGCAAGTGATTTGATGATTTTATGAAATACCCCAGACGCCTTGTTGTTAACTTTGCGATGGAAGGCGATACATACGAATGTTGCGGCAATCTAATAACAAAAGCAAAAAAAAAAACAAAAACGGTAGCGAAATTAATTTGACGTTTTCAACGCTAATAAAAAAGTATTTAACACTCATAATTACAACAACGATGACGACGACAACATTTCCAACAACGTGTGTGAGAAGTTCCATCAATTGGATGCTTGGCTGTTTGGTTGTTTGGCTGCTTGTTGCCACTTGCCAGCACTGAGATCGAGCAACGATGGTGGCGCTGATAGTGTTGGCGACTTTAATGATGACGCCATCGATAATTATAATTATTATGCGATTGATAGTTGTGAAGACCGATTGCCGCAACGCTACTGCTACTGTTGTTGTTGCTATTACTGTTGCTGTTTCCGTTGCCACTGTGTGTGGCGTAATGCGTTTGGGGATGAGACATGACTCGTGTTGATGACATTTACTTGAACGCTGCTGCCGAATACGTTGGGGAATTTGTGATCTATCTGATTTTGTGAGTGAGCGCTGAAAAGATATGTATGTTGATAGAAAAAAAAATCGAAACGATGTAAGAAAAAACAAAAAAATATAACATTTTGTTTCACATTTGTATGATGAACAGTTCATAGAGATTACATAAAAGCAAATTGTCAAGACGCCTTTTAAATGTTGAGACACTTTGTAATGAAGTAATTATTTTTCTACTTCATTATCAACTTCTTTGTATCTGGAAATTTGTTGGCTACAGAGGGACGACAGTGGTACTTGGTACGGCATAAGAAAACGAAAGTTCGAAAAATGCAGAAAAGTTCTTTCTTCTTCCTTTGTCCCCATCAGCGAGTATAGCGTTCAATGCTTTCAGAGCTTGGGTGTTTCGATTTGCAGTAGCTAAACGTTTCTATTGCAATGTGTTCCTTTGATTTCAAAACATTTTCCTTTATACAGCTCCAAGTCCTTCAGAAAAATTCTCAAAAAGAGTGAAGTTCACATGGCGCCTTTTTCAGATATCTTGTAAATATCGTCCGAACTTGAGTTATGAACACTAACCACTTATATCTCTTGTGTGTTTGGCAAAGATAGGGGGTCAATGGACTTCAAATCCATCACGCAAATCCTTCGAACAGTCTCTTACAGATAGAAAAATTTAAGCAAAAGTAAAAAGAATTATTCTTCAATGTAAAATGGTAACAATATGAAGATCAAATATTTGCTAATAATTTTGAAAGGTTGCTAATGAATTCATAACTATGTAGAATCATCAACAACATTTTAATCCCAAAAAAAACTATTCCAAAACAAATTCATACCAACAAAAAATTTAAAAAAAGTGTAAGAACAATAATGAAAAGTTTATAAAATCAGCTCTGAATAATTTCTCTCTCGCCTCTTCGAACTACTGATCGCTAATAGTTCTTCTCCCACTCTACTGTTTCACCTCATCTATCTTCCTAACTTCTCGTCAAAGATCACATCCAATTCTCTATTTTAGTTCACTTTTGCAAATCGCTTTATTACCTTAACTGTAACTTTTCTCTGCTATCTGCCCCACTCTATCCCTTCTATGTTATTTCCCGCATTGCTATTACCAGCCAACCATCTTCTCTTATTCTCAATCAACTCTGCTGCTTACCGCAATATGCTCTGCCTTCCCTCACTCACCTATCTAACTACTCTCTTACCTTCCTCTATTGTCATGCTTCCTTATTTATAATTTTGCCGACGACAATGAGCCGCTGTAGTGCTGTCACTAATATGTAAAATGTTAAATTGTTCAAGGCTTTAACAAGTCTCACGTTATTAAACCAACAAAGGCATAAAATAGCTCTGATATTTCATATGTAATAACAATAGATCACTTGAAACAAATGGATCGACATAATTACTTATTTATTGTGAAAAAACATTTCACTTTGATCAAATTATCTTAATTTTATAGAAGTGAAATATTTTAATGTGCCAACAACAAATCAGCTGTTGGATATATCGCTGACATTTTCAAAATGTTCAAAAAGCTGGCCTTAAGACGACATTTGCAAACAAAGAAATTTCGCTGCCGTTACGTCGTGAAGTGCAGTTGTCTAAATGTTCAAAGCATCACTCTTAGTTCTAACAACTGCCAAACACTTCTCAGCTCTCACGAAACTCCACTGCCTGCCCACTACTCTCTCATATTTTTCTTAGTTCTCTTACATTCCCATCTCTAGTCAATCAGATCTCATTCTTTCCCTAATTTCTGCTACCCTCTTTGATAAAAATAATATTGTAATGCACCGTAAGCAAATGAGGGAAAACTTTCTATTGTTATAGTCTAGAGTGATCTCGATTTTGCCCGGTAAGTTTTGAAATCAAAGGAACACATACATATTTATTTAATTAGTGAAAGTCATTAATTGTATGGAGTCGGACTCATTGATAAGTTTCTATGATGTAAGTGGAGAAATGAAGATTTTTTTTATCGTAACCAATTTTGGCTTAAAAACGTCGAAATAACTTTTAGTTGCATGCAAAACTCACTTACACTTGAAAGCAACATTGTGACTTTCAGCTACAAAGTTGCAAAGTTTTAAGAAAATTATTAGTCAAAAATCTATTTAGAATATAAATGGCACATTGCGCCATTATTTAAATAGAAAATGAAATTCAGCAAAACCAAGCCAAAAATCAATTGGCTTTTAGGTTTTCAATGTCTCAAATGTTTTCTCCCCACGAGCTGCCAGTCATTCACTAAGTGAAGATAGCGAAGGGAAGCTTTGCAAGGCCAACAGCATCTATCACCTCATATGCACATACATATGTTTGTATATACTTATGTTTGTATGTGTGTATATATTTAGCCTCACCGCCGCGCACACAAACGATGGACGGCCAAGAGCTGCGGTTTGGGGCGCTTTGGGCCAAAGCAACCATTTCAATATAAATCAATTCTGACTTGCTATGCATTTGCTTTGCTGCATACGAAAGCAGTCGAAAATGGAGGATGCAACAACAGCAACAATAGCGAAAGCAACAACAGTAGCACAAAATATATTGTAGGAATATCAATAAGAAATATTGCATAAGAATATACGTTTGTGCGCTAAAGAAACGGTAAGGCAAGAAAGCAAGCGAGAAGTAGCGCCATAAGTAAAAGGCCGGCATAGATCTAGTGAAAAATTAAAGAAATACGAATATCTATGAAAAAATAAAAAATAAACCCATGCAAGCTATGTACATTCGAATGTGCATAGTGAGTGAGTGCGAGAAGGGTAAATCTCAAAACAACGCCGAGCATTTCAATTTTTCGGCGCTCGAAAGCGATTCACTTGTCTCACAGCAAGGCTGAGAGTTGAAAGTTGGCTCAGCCTGCCAGCTACCAGCAACAAATAACACAACAACTACACATACGAGTATGTACATATGTCCACACATTGCATGGAGGCGTATATGGAAGTCGCTGTCGGTTTAGCAACAGCGCAACAACGGCGTGTGGCGTGTGCCAGCGGCGGCGGCGGCGGCGGCGGTGGCAGCACATATGCCAAGTCAAATTGAAAGGATAATTCGCCCGCAAACACCCCCCTGGGATGACAGCCGCCAGCCGGGCTGAGCAAGACATTCGGCAGTCGGGTAGTGTGTAGTCCGTAGACGGAAGTCGGGCGTTCTGGGGCAGCCAAGCAGTGCCAAAGCCAAATAGTCAAGCAGTCAAGCAGTCAAGCAGCCAAGCGTCCAACAACCAATTGTAGACGCCTTCGAATTTGCCAATTGCCTTGGCGCACGTACGTTGCACTTAAATTTACTTTTTCGGCACATACTAAGTGTTGTTCGACTCAAACATACTACATACAAACATAAATACCCGCAGTTGCATAAATGTATGAATGGTTGTGTTGCACGCACACGAATTGCAAAGTAAAAGACATTTCAGCTGCCACACTGTCTTAGACACGTTTTGGCTGTTGTCTTACATACACATTATTGCTGCATGCATACGAGTATGTGCCAAGTTTCTTAATGCACACATATCAGCAAGTGCTTTTGTTCACTGTGCGCTTAAATTTATTATGAAAAATATTGTTCGTTTAATATTCAAGAGTGTCAACAGAGATTCCGTTTCTAACACAGGATTACCACGGCCATTATTTGCTAATTTTCGGTTAGATCTGCTAAATTTTTTATACAAAAATTCTCAGAAACTGGTAACAATTCGATTCAAAATTTCTACATCAATGCGTCTTGAGTTTGTATGACAAATAGAAAGACCAAATACTAAACGCCGATCATAATACATGGCAAATAACTTTTTTAAAATGTAACTTGAAGCGACCTCTTCTTAGGAATAATTTATTAATTAGTAATTAAATAATTTATATTTAAATTATAAATAATAATTATATAATAAAGATTTATAGAATATTATATATTTTATAAATTAATATTAATTAATTAAGTTTTATAATAAAAAATTTCAATTCTATTTTTGGTAAAATAAACATAATTAATATATAATTAATACATAGAAATAAATAATTAATTATAATCAAAAATTATAATTACATAAATAATATTTTAAATATTAAATTTTAAAATTATAAATTTTAAATAAATCTTCATTATAAATATAAAAATTTTTATAATTTTTTAATAATTTTAAAATTTATTGATTTTATAAATTAAAAAAAAAATGTAAAAAAAAATATTTTTTAAATTTAAGAAGAAGTTATAATATTTAAAAAAAACATTTTTAAAATTAATATATTTTAAATAAATTTTCATTATTACGGTTATTATAAAAAAATTGTATAATTTTTTTTAATAATTTTAAAATTTTTAAATAAAATATCATTTATGTTAAATAACAAAGTTTTATAATATATACAATTTAACTAAATAATCAGTATTTATATTTATTTATCAAACAAAGCGATGGTGCCAACTCTTCCAAAGGAATTTATGTCATTCGAACTCCACGATTTAAAGTTAAGCGAGTGTGTTCCTTGCGAGAGAATATGTAGTAAAAATCTAACGAAAATATATTGTTTTTCGAAAAAAAATTACGCGAGCATCCTTCACTTCTTCATTGCTTTCATACATTTTTCCTGCGAAGTTATTTTTTTCATCTTCGATAATAAATAACAATGGCTTGAAGCGCGGTCTAAGATGAGGGGTGGCTGATCTAAAATATGGGAGTTTAGCTTACAACTCAACTAAGCAAAAATTCCAGTAAATAGTTTTTTCCTGCTTGTAGGATCTGAATAGAATCGTCTTGCTTGGAAAGGAATTTTCAAGGGATGCGGTACTCGATTTTCTCCATAACTTACACTTTTTTTCTCGTTTGAGTCGCTTGGTCGGCGATAGTTTAAATACTAATCGATCCGTTTAGATAAATACTTGGTATTTATTATAAGAATAAGTCAATTAACTTATTAGGGCAACCACCTCTTCAAAAGATTTGTATACTTTCTCATGCCACAAACTTAAAAACTCATCTTCGAAATCGTTCGGAAGAACAAACGCAGGCAGTGCAAATCGATATTTGTTATATGTAACTCGAAATGACAACCATCGAAAGTAAAGTCACAGTCGAAGGTGGAAATCAATTGATAGTTCCGACCTTTTTTAGGACCGAAGTCAAATGTCGTAAAATCTCTTGCATGTAGCAATTTGCCGCGAGGACAAGTAATTAACCCTTAACAAATCAACACCAGGAAGATCGACGAGTATTATAAGACGTATGAATAAGAAAAGATTCGACCCCACATTGATTTCCAGACGGAATATTCGGTCTAATATAGAAATGCCATTCTAAGCTTTCGAACTGACTAAGCTAAAATTATCAAATTATCAAACAAAGAACAAACACTAGGTAAGCACTATGCAGGAATATCATTTCATTACTATATACAGCCCATTCACTGATTCCGAAAAAATTTCCGGTCACGAGTTCTTGAAAAAGGCTATCAGCAATTCCGACGTTTTCGAAGTTTGCGTTGCCAACTGTTACGCTAAATTCGAATGAGTGCAACCAAATTTTTACCCAGAATTCAGCGGTTTTTGGTTTACTTTTTTGACAGTAGTTGAAAGAAAAGGCATATGTTTTCACAGGCATACATAGTTTACAACAATTATTTAAATAAAAAAAAAATTTAAATGAGTTCCATTGTGGAAGCTGTTTTATTAAAAGAATTTGTGTATGTGGTTGCTTTCCCTTCTCGTTGATTTGGTTTTTTTTTTTTTTTTGTTGGAAACAGGTACGAAACAACGCGTGCAGAAATTGTACTGTGTTTATGTTCCTTTTAATCTGTTTGAAATCTGCAGGATTTACGAATAAATCTTAGCAGATTTTGGGGTGTTAAAGAGCTCAGGTGTTCGTTTCGCAACACGTCGCGACCAAATGCCTCATATCTAGTTCTTGCAAATGCGGGGCAGAAGCACAGAAAGTGTTCCGCCGTCTCTTCATCTTCATAACAGGATGGGCATATGGAGTTGTCATGTACGCCTATCATTGTCAGGTGTCTATGCCACGTGAAGTGACCGGTCAACAGTCCAACAAGTTGCCTGCAGTCTTGGCTCTGTGCTCAGTTTTGTTTAGAGATAGCTTCCGTTACACATAGATTTTATTGTCCAACCAAACCTGTAAAATGAGGAGAATATTAAAAACAAAATGTCGTTTTACTTTTTACAATAACTCAATTAATTAGCAAACGTTTTGCCTACTTACCACTTTCGTTGTGCATATATCTATTCTACGAAAGTTGTATTCTTAACTAGCGGCCTAAGCCTGTTCAACTGCCAGTCATCTTCCGCACAAAACTGTGCACATTTTCTTTAGGGGTTTTTGGAAAATCTTGCGCAATATCTGCCCGCTCTTCCATCATATTCACCAGTCTCTCATACTAACTATGGTTGGTGGATGGTCTCGATCTGTTGAAAAGTATTAAATTTAAGCACTACAGCCATTGAATAAACACTTCTTTCATGTTTAATTACTTCAGTAAAAAATATCCACTTAGTTTCTAGTTCACATTTATTTTTTTGTTCGTTTTAGATATTATTTTCACTTCTTCCGATAAAGAAAAGCGTTCGAAGATTTTTTTATCACGAATAACAGTCAAAATTGTGTTTCACCGGAATCCGTGATGGCAATCTCCCGAATTTCGAATTTTTGTAAGAATTTCGTGATCACTTCGGAATTGAAAGATAATAGCATTTGCCCGACGTTGTCACGATGGGAGCTCCGATGGAATTCATGATTGGCCTGATAGTCTCTTAAAATTAAACCTTAGAAGATAGCAAAGAAAGCGTCCAGCATGTGAATATGTAGAACAATTGCTGGGAAGATAATTAGCAGGCAGAGAATTAAGTACAGATATTGATGAATGAACATTATTGAATTCTTGCTAAAACTACATTTATTCCTTGGTCATTTGTTTTTATCATAGTACAATTTTTCGTTTACACATTTTGGCAAATTTTTTAAACATTTTCGTGCGCCTATTTACACACCAAAAAGGAAGTAAACGACCAACATGAACATCATTTTGTGGATCTTGCGCACCGTAATTCGTAAATTTCCTTAATAAAGCCGGTTGTATCACAGTTACACATGAAATATGTTGCAAGAAGTTTCTTCAGTGCGAAAACTCATTTAAAACTCATTTTAATTTATGCACTCAAATGGCACGTGCAACAACGCAATTTTCATGCACTTTACCTGCCTATACTGTGCTCGTTTGCAGCGCCAAAGCCAAAGATGAACGACTCTGCGCCAACACCTTTTGCTTGCGACCTTCGGCACCCAAGTGACCAAGAAAACGAAAAAAAAAAAAAACTAAAGGCAAAAAAATCGAAGCACTCACAAGTCTAAAAGGAAATGAATGCAGTAAACCACAATCGAATTTATGCTCACGCCCCACATGTCCCCTCCAGCAGCGCACACACTCCCACCCATGACATTGCCGCGCTGCAGGAAATAAATTGTTTCAATGCTCACCACACGAACACACACACATACGCACATACATTTTCATATGCGACACAATATGTGGCATGCATGCTTACATGCGACATATTTTTTCGCTTCCGGTTTACACTGCCGCCAGCCCCCAACCTCCAACCACCAACCGCCTACCACCAGTCACGAGTCGTAGGAGCAGTAGCAAAGGGTAGTGTAGCAAGCACAAAATGCTAACGAAATAAGTCTTGCTCCTGTTGCCGTCGAGAGATGAGCCAACGCCGCTGCAGGCAAATCTTCGCCAGAGTTTTCGCCTCAAAGAAATACGAGCGCCAACAGCACAGACAACTCGGAGGACTGCGCGCTGGACTACGGAATGACTAGGCTGCTGGCTGATGGCTAGCGTGGCATGCGATTGTGTGTGGCATGCGGTATGCGGCATGCGGCACGTTCAAGTTTATGCAAGCGGAAATACGGATGCAGTAGTGGCAAAATAGCAGAATGGCAGAATGGCAGCCGTGCTGACTATGACTGTGGCGGCGGCACTGACGGCGCTGGCGGCGGAGGAGGTGACAGCTTTGGCAATCGGCATGGCACCTACGAAATTTTCTCGCAGCATTGCCAACAAATTTGCAACAGCAATGGCAGCAATAAAAATAACAGAAACAGCAACAGCACAACAACAGCAATCAACGACAATTGCGACAACCACATGCAGTCAAAATTATACAATTTATGCGATTTACGACGGCGCAGGCTCCATTGTTGGGGCAGGGCAGTGACGCTGCGTTGTGCTCGTCGTTGTAGGACAAATCAGTGGCAGTTTCGGAGACAGTGATGTGTGGCGGCATGGAGACAAAGGAAGGATGATGGCGGCTAAAGCGGCGCGACTGACAATGAAGCATGCGGGGCAGTTGTGCAGAGGACAATTCGCAATTTCACCTCCTGTTAGTTCTGTGTTTATTTATTTACTCTTGTTGTTGGGTTTTTTCGGTCAACGGGTTTGCGATTTTTTCTTGAATGTTTTTTTTTTATTTATTTATTGTTTTTTTTTTTTGTGTGTGTGCATTCACAAATACCCGTAGGACAAGTGTAGAGTGAAATGGCTAGGAAATGAGCGAATTGCTGGTATGCCGCCAAGGATGTTGCTTCCGTTTCCATAATAAATTTCGTAACCACGTAGTGACGCAGTGCCTCCGCCACCGCCATCGCGTTAGCAACAAACGCCAGCCAAACGCATTGTGGTTACGCTAACAATTTTTATTTGTTGTGGCGCAGTTGGTGTGGCCGTTAAGGCTGTTGTAGTCATTTGTACGCTGGCTTTGAAGTCGTTTAGATCCACCAGCGCCAAAAATAAATATACAAGCAATGGAGAAAAAAATATTCCGAGAGAATTACTTATCTAACTCTATTATATACCCTTCACGTGTCAACGCGCACCCATAATTACACTAAGCTAAAATTACGATTCTACAAAATAGCCTTTTAAATTCTTATCGAATATAAGTTTAGATGTTTTGGGGAACGATTTCGCGTCATCAATCATACCTTACCATGTAGGAAACACCAACCAAATAGAAAATAAGTGACCCATCACACTGCAGTAAATCTCAATCACTCTGCTATAAACATAGATAGATATTCTTCTCTTATGGCACTACAACTGTTTGTCGGTTTGAGCCGAGACCAAAACACTTCGCCAGTTCCCTCTCTTCTTTGCTAAGTTACGATAATTGCTCACACCAAGCGAAGATAGGCCCTTCTGCACTTGATCTTTCCAGTGTATTCTTGGGTGCGCTTGTCTTCGTTGTCCATCTATGAGTATGGAGTCGAATGATTTTTTCACCGGAGCATCATCAGCCATACGTACGACATGGTAAAACCATCGCAGCCGTTAAATTCTTATGCTTATCATAATACAACTCATACAGTTCATCATTCCATTTTCTTCGGTACCCATTGCTCACTCGAACAGGTCCATAAACATTTCCTTCGAAAGTCCCCAAAGCTCATCGCTGATCAACACCGGCAATGTTTCGGCGCCATATTAAAGGACGGCCAGGATGAAACTTAGACTTAGATAGATAGATAAATATATAAATGTAGGTAAGCATCCGACCTTCAGTTCCTTACAGCACTGCACCCAGCCCCAGTTCCTCCAAAAAAATGTCTTCCTACTTAATCATTATGCTACAAACTTTCTTCCACCGCTTTCTTGACGACTTCTTCCTCAAAGGCAGGTAAATATTTGCGCTGATAGCCAAGCGGCCATCAAAGCCTTAAGTACGTCCAAGAACAACGACGAATGTCTTACTTCTCTTTTAGTAGTATCTGGATATTTCATTTGTAGACCTTACTGCGTACCGAGCCACACTGCCACCTCACAAAGCAGTTTGTTAAGTTTCCTAAGGTGATCACTCCGACGGCTTTCTGGCGATCTCAGAAAAGCTCTTAAATAAATCGGCTACTAGAGGAATCAACGCGCGCTGGGTGAATTAACCGACTTGTCGAATTGCTTAGGCCTTCTGACTGTGATTAGAACAAAGACCGGAGGAGGGACTTCCTAGATAAGCAAGGCCTCTATGCTCAAAAGTTTAGGAGAATTCATATCTTATTGTCCGCTGGAGCCTTGGGATAGCTGAAGTTTATTTATTTGCGTTCGAATACCCCTCTTCCACTCTTTTGTGTAAAGTATCACAACGGATTGGTAAATGGTATATTAACGAAGGCGACATCAATGTGGCCGATGCCACTGTCTTCACATATCTCGAAAGCGCACTAAAGCCGCTAGATGAAAACCCCAAAAGTGCTTCAAAAAACCAAAGCCCACATTTCAAATATTCACTTGAAGTGGTTTACAAAGTCACCGGTTTAGTTGCAGTTCACCTACAGTTCAGCCAGCTCAGCTGCCGCCGTTGCCCCATGGCAAAAGACACAGTACACTCAAGTCTATATAAATGAGTGTGTTGCACGTGCAATATCAGCCACACGCCTGATGCCGTGTGCCTCACGTCGAACGCCAACGTTGCAGGCCGGCAAGCAATGCTAAGGATACACACAAAGGATAACCGCAACAAACAAAAAAAAAAGTGCACCACATACATTTATACATACATACAAAGTCGAAATGGAAGCGCGCAACGTGCCACAGAGTAAGGGCCATCGTAAGACTCGTTGTAAGGCAACTTTGACTTTTCGCTGCATATGGTGAATGTGGCAAGTGGCGAGTGGCAAGTGCCATGCCTCCCAAATGGCATATTGCGGCTGCTACTAACGATGGGTTAGCGGACGGACAAACTTAAAAGACTGTCCAAGCATGTGGATATTTTTTTTTTCTCGCTGCTCTGCACAACTTACAATAGCAACAACAACAGCAACAGCGAAGTCGGTGAATTGCAAAAAGTGTTGCTCAGCGAGTGAGGGACGCCAGCGGGCGGAGTCAGTGGATGCGCAGCACGTCACAGATGAAAATTTTTGTTAAGAAAAATTGCGACCAGAGATTCTTATAAAATATTCATGCATATTACGCGACTTAGCTCGACGAGTTGCATGCGAATTGCTGTGTGCAATGGTTGTTGTTGTTGTTGTTGTATGTTTGTCTACCATACGTATTGCTACTGTATTTGTTCGTTGTATGCCGCAAGTGACGACCTCGTTGGCAGTTACCGTGTTGCCACTGCCACTTTCATTGCATTTCTTTCGCCTTTTTTAATAAACTCAGTCATTTTTATTTTTCTAATTTTCTTATTTTCCATTTGCTTTTTGCGCCCGTTTTTGTTCGTTTTTGTGCCGTTCGACGTTTTTCGCCAACTAAAGTTTCAAATTGTACGTGTCAACTGAATTATTAGGTATATTGTGCATGTATGACGTGCCAAAGCCTGTCACAAACTAACTACGACGTTGCCAGTTGTCGAATTTAACTTGCAACATGTGACCATTTTGGTTGTTTGTTTCGATTAAGTTTTCTATGTTGTCCCAAATTGATGTGCACTACGAGCTATTGACAGTTTTGGAAAGGGAATAATTGATGAAATGCGCTCTACAAAAAAATAGCGGCACGAAGGTAGCAATAATCATTTCGAAAGTTTAAGACTTTTTTAAAAATGTGCTGATGTGTGTATTTTTCAGAAGCATGTTGTCAACTTTATTTATGTCGCTCGATGTATGTAAGTGTAATAATATTCGACTGTCTCTTGACAACTCAATTGATGCTTAGAAAACGATTCGTTTTGTAAAATTTATCTACAGTTGAGATGTGACACGTAAATGGACCTAAACCACACATTCTTAAAAAAATTGAAGAAAACGTTCGATGCAAAAAAATCTCACAAGGGTTTGGGAATATCAATGATGAACGTCAACTATGTAGAATTTATTCAAAAGGTGCTGAATGAGATACCCAGAGTACCCTTTACTCTAAAGTTTAAAATCCAACTTCCTCTAGCAATTCAATAGTATTAGTTCATAATGAAAGGAGCAGAATATTGAGACTAAGTCCGCTTTTTACATATTTACTACATAACTTACTTTAATTATACTAAAGACGCCCAGTCGAGCTCAACATAGCACGCCAGCTTTCACTGTCTTTCGCTAACTGCCGCCAATTGGAAACACCAAGGGAAACCAAGTCCATTTTTCCAAGCAGTGAATACCTTCTACTTTTTCCGACACCATCAGCAGGTAGCGCTTGGAATACTTTCAGGGCTGTAGCATTTGTATGCATTGGAATGTGATGATCTAACGAGTGGTATCATTGAATCTTAGTAGTTAATGCCAGGAAAGACAGAACTATCAGCGGGGTTGGAAGGACCAATGATGCCAATGTGCAGTGGCACGCTCTTACAAGATATGGCGCTTGACCGATTGAGTTCTGTGCTTCGAATTGTCCCATCGTACATCAAGTTTGCGAGGTTGCACGACAAACAGGCACACTGTCTAAGACCTCGTTTGATACCAAACAGCTCTAATAGATCATTCTAAGTTCTGACGCATCTGATGGTATTGCTCAACGTCATTTTTCGTACCCTTATTCCTCATGCGAGGATATGAAATTATCCTCCAATATATGTATACCAAAGAAATTGTATCGTTCTGTAATTTAAAACTATCAAACGTTGGCGACCACTTTAAGGCGGTGTATAACGTTGCGTGTTATAAACGGAATGCTGCTTCGTGTCTAAGTACTAAGCGTTGCCGATGCTTTGAGCGGTAAACCTTTAACGGTGATCGTTGCTCTCGGCAAAGCCCAGGTATTTCCTACATAAAAAAGCTCTCACGAAAAACATCGTCAACATAAAACGGTAGTTTCCTCTATTTGTGGTACAAAATAGTAGTTGAAGAAGCTCGGCTAGGCATTAAGCTAGACAGAAAAGCTCTGGAAATCTTAATAAAATATAGCTTGAGCCTTCGCACATAATTCTTAAATAAACAATAAATTCCCACATAAAAAAAAATGGTCTTCCCATCAGATCAGACCTGTGAATTGTGGCACAACAAACACTTGCCTACAAGATTTTATGCTAATTTTATCACTTTTCTGGCCCGTCTGTCCAACTGTCCGGCTGTCACTACTGTGACAGCACATAAATACTCATAATTTATTAATTTCTCGATACGAATGAGTGCAACGCCGCAGGAATCGCTAAATGCCGCGAACGCGACGAATATGGCGTGGTCGGTTGCATGCAGCGAACAAAGCGCCAATGCAACAAGTGGCGCCTCCCCCCAACTCACCTCCATCACATCAAAAAACAAAAAAAAACAAAAAAAAACAGTAGACACAAAAAAATCGAATGGTACACGCACCATTCACTGGCGCATAAAAGTCAATTCAGCTCGAGTTGATTTCGATATTTCGCGTTCGCATTTTAACGCTTCCCCACAAAATGTCTCAATAAGCACGGATTGGCGGTGTTATTGCTCCTGTTTTATTTTCGTTGGCTTGCACTATTTGTTTTTTTTTTTTTTTGTTTGTATAGTTGGTGTTGTGGTCATTGTCGTTGTCATCGATGAAGGCATCGAAACGGCAGCTGCTGGTGCCACAGCGGTTGCAAAAATCTATAAGAGTTTGCAGTGTGGCAAAGACCAAAAAAGTGAAAAGCGAATACAATGCGTAGGGTGCTTTGGGAGGTGCGGGGTGCCACAGTTATATTGCAGTTAGCCGCCACCTTACGGCCAACAACTACCTCAGCAGCCACTGTGGCACTGAGCACGCCACTACCTGCCACTTGCCACTTGCCGCTTGTGGCTAGCGGGGGCATTGCTGTTGCAGCATGCAGCATGCAGCATGCGGCATGCGGCCAGGCGCAAGCAAGGCAAGCCACATTTGGTCGTTCAGGCGCTCAACCACAAAGTTATGAAGTTAACTGGAGCAAAGGTACATAAATAATAATCGTAATAATAATTTCATCATTGAGTGTCGGTGATTTATTTGCGTTGCGCTTCGGTGGACGCATGCCGCATACTGAATACTGAATTCGCTTGCAACACACGCATTGGACAGCCGCTTGCACTGCGCTGCGCTGTGTTGGCAACTGTTGCGCTCGTTGTCGCGGCTGCTGTGCAACCCCATAAAAGGTGCGTTAACATCCCTCGGCTGTATTTGCTCCACTTGTTCTAGATTTATATTGTTTTTTTTTTTTGATTGTTGGTGCTCTTGTTGTTGCACATTCTATGCTCCTCAGGTAACTAAATCACAGCCCACTCCGGCGCCCTCGCTTCAGCAAGCGGCGCCCTACTGGTGTTCACCGAGTGCCGCTGGCGTTCATGAGTTTGCGCTTCAAACTTTTGCTTGTCATAATTGTGAGCGATTTATTGTCATCGGCGATGATTTATTTATTCTTTGGTATTCTTTAAGAAATTTCAGATTTCCTGTTGCATTCAAAACGATTTTATTGCAAATGTGAATGCATTCAATTTTATTTATTTTATTGCATTGCATTAATTTTTTTTTGTAGGTATTTATTTAGTTCACAAGCTACCACATTTTCTTGCTTCCGGGTGATAATAAAATTCACACGACTCTCATAACTCCGTCTAGCAGCGAAAGGCAGTCTGTAATTCAAAATTATGGGTTGGGTTTCCAATAAGGAACCATTCGCGATTTCAGCGAATGTAGAAGGAGTTTGGTCACGAAACTTGGTGGGGATGTTGGGGGAGGCCCTCTTTGTCTAATTTAATAACTCTTTTTATTTTATTAATATTCTTATTTAAGAAATTTGCTTTTAAAGTTTCTGCACTACCACCAGCAAATGTGCTGTCAAAATAACACTTGTCGCTTATATTTTATTTAATACACAATATTTGGTTTATTTACGTGCGCATATAGTACTTTGTTAACATTTTTTATTTATATTTAACTTAATAAACGCGTTTATAAATGTGTACCCAATTTTTACCACTTTCAGCAAACAAACAAAAATAACTATGGCCGACAGTATGAGGCAAAGTGTGCTGCCATACGTTTTAAAAGTAAACACATTGGCCTGTAGTCATAGTCAAGATAAAGTCGGCGCTTTTAATATAAAATGGCCCGATATAATCGCCCGAATAAACCAATGTCTTGTAAAATATTGAAAATTTTTAATAAAAAATCGCGCGATTTTTTATTAAAAATTTTCGCCTGCGGCGCTTTTATAGAATAAATCAATATCTCTGTCAATTTTCACCAGCGGACCTTTTCTCATAAAAATCAAAATCTCGTAAAATATTTAAAATTTTCTCGAATGAATCAAAATCTTATAAAAATTTTCCCCAGCGGCATTTTTCTCGAACTGATCAATATATCGTAAAATATTGCATATCTTTAATAAAAAATCGCGCCGCTTTTCTCAAATAAAACAATATCTCGTAGTATATTGAACATTTTTATTAAAAATCGCCCGCTTTTCTATTAAAAATTCTCGCCTGCGTCGCTTTTCTTAAATAAATCAATATCTAATAATACATTAAAACTTTGTAATTAAATATTTTCATCGTGTGTGGCAGCACGGTATTTTCATTTCATTGCTGCACAAAGGAGAAAGTGTGGTTAAAATTGATATTTTTCGAAACTTTAAACGCAAATAACTTAAAAACTATAAGTCTCCGGAGGGTGGGACTTTCAGATTTAGAATCAGAGGACCCTCCTCTACCTCCCCTTATAAGACGTTTTTTTCAAAGCGTGGTTCCTTATTGGAAAGTTTTCCCAAAATTATTTCCGAACAAAAGTTATTGTTTGGTCCCATATTTATGATTTCTGATTTCCTTTTAAATCTGTTTCGAAAAAAATAGTCACTACGAAATAAATAATTATTCTCTTAAGTCAGTGAGTAGAGTGGCTGACCAAGCTCAGCGGTGAGATTTTGATATGAGGAGAGATGTTGGTAAGGTAGTTTCAGCAAAGATTATATGATACGAAACTCTCGTTCTCGTGAGAGCGCTCTCAATGTGTACATTTTTTATAGCATTTTCCAATGATGCCACTATGAAAGAAACGAAATGTGGTAATTACCATTGCATTTTTTGGAGATTTTATGAATTTAATACGACCATTACGTTATGCAGAAGTAAATAATACAAATACAATGAAGTAACAAGTAAAATACGGGTATTAATGAAAAAAATTATAAATTTATGAGTTCTGCATGAAAACTTTAAAGTATACCAACAATATTAACTGAAATAAAAAATATCAATTTTAACATAATCAAACATATCAATTCAATCGAAATGTGTATATGTTTGTATTTATATACAGTATGTAGTTAAAAAGTATTTAACATAGTAATATATAAGCAGTTTTCTTTGAAAAATATTTTTATTAGCAATTTTAAAGACGCTTTTTCTAAATAAAACGCCACATTTTTGTGAAAAGTTCTAAATTTTACACATTGCTCTTTATTTTGAGATTGTAACACTTTTTTTTTTTGCAAACAACAAACACTCAATATCTTATTCTGCACAGTTAGAAAGCGCACTGATTTTATTGATAATTTATACATTTTGACTCTGGCATCTCGCTATTTTACTTGTCAGCTGATAATAGGGGGACTCATTCGGTTTTGTTGCCAGCATGAAAAACGAGATCAGTCCCCCTATTTTAATAGCGGTTGAGAGAGTTTCGTATCATATAATCCTTGGTTTTAGTGCGCTGTGATGATCTTCACCTGCCTCGTAAGCTTTTAGAGAGTGAAAGAGAAACAGAGGAAAAGATGATATGCCGAACGTTATGCGCCACTTGTTATGCGCGGCGTATCTATAATCTGTATCTAAAGGTTCAATTAGAGGTGCCATAACCATAACCATAGAAAACAGCTGATCCAACCAACCTTATGGGTTACACTGTAATCGATTAGTGGTGCCATACCATAACGCCATATCCATAACCATAACCATGGTTATGGCATTATGGTATGGTACCTCTAATTGAACCTTAAGTCTGAGAGAGAGAAAGAGAGAGAGAGAACAATTGAGACGTTAATAGACGGCAGAATGATGGGTAACAAGATTGCGCCCATCAGAGAGGATTTGTCTTTGCGTGACATCACACTGGTTGAGCAGGAAGAGAGAGAGAGAACAAAAAAATTAGAATGAAATGTAATGTAGGGTAAATGCACCACAATCTAAGTATCCGGACATGTGGGCTTTTTTCAGGGTAATAAAAACATCCTGGCAATTACGTAAACGCTATATTATTAAAACATATTTATACGAGTACTCATACAAACAACAGAATTATTTACGGTTTGGTTAATAGCAGGAAAAAGAGCGTCAAAGTAAAGAAAATGTTGAGTGTCCAGAAATGGGTTTGTTTGCCCTATAAAAAAAACCCAGTTTCACCAGTGTGACGCAGGAAACACAGCTGATTCTGTCAAAATCACAAAAAGAGGAAAAGCGGTATAGCGATTGGCGCAATCTTTGTTTCACTCAATCGTGAATAGACGGTAGATAGGTTCGCAGGGACTACCAGTGTTGCCAGGTATTGAAAAAAAAAAAAGAAATTTTTGGCCCAATTAAAGTTTTGTTGGTTTTTCCGTTCAAACAGTTACATTTCAAAATAACTAATTTAATCATTGTGTAATTAATTTGTTTCAAATAAAAAACTAAATTGTGGCAAAAAAATTCTGGGCATCTCCATACTTAGTTTTAATATGCCGATGCACTAGAAATTTTAACGATATCACACAGAAATTGAATTGGCTGTATTTGTATTTTTTGACTTTAAATATTATATTTACCATAAAAAAAAACAACAAATTAGCAGTAAATCGCACAACATGGCAACGTTGGTGACAGCTTAACCCCATTTATTGAAGTATGAGCTCACGTATTACCCCAAACTTGCTATAACTCTATTAGGTGTGCTCTATGAGCTCGCTACTGCTGGAGGCAAACTTCCTAAAACAGGCGAATCGATTTTAGCAAATAGCAATCCCCAGACCCAGAACTCCGCTTAGTTGTAAGTAATGCGAATAAAAAGGTTCAGATACGCGTTAAGCTCATAATAAAATGAGAGGGAATACGCCAAAAGCTTGAGACCTGTACCAAATATCCCAAAGGCCACACGACAGTCAAGCTCTACTTTCAACAAAAAACGTTAAAGTTAAATCCATACAATGTTTTAAAATTAAAAAATAGAAAAAATTAATTGAAAAGCAAATTTGAATCTAGAAAACTTTATTTTTTATTGCGTACTCGATTTGCTGGGGACTCGTTTCCAAAAAATTCGAAAAATCAAATTTGTTGGTTTCCATAAAGTGCAATCGTATGCTCTCAAAACATGTATGTATGTGGTCTCCCGGCATACCCGAAAAAGTCACTTTTTTGCAAAAATCGAGTTAATGCAAAATTTGACATCTGTGGATGATAATAATTTGAAAGAAGTAAATAAGTACTTTTATATTCAATATTGTGGCTGAATTCGCGACATTTCCAAACCGAATAAATGCTGTTTTTCTCGAAAACAGGTGTGAGTGACTTTTTCAGTTATGCCGGGAAGCCACAGATATGTTTCGGTGATGGATAAATTTGTCCGCCAAAATTTTTTTGAGCTCAAAATCTTTTCTGAATTGAGCTGTCACTTTATTCTCGCCATTTCTGAATGTTGGATAATTGTTGCCGTTATTGAACGCCACCTTGCAAAAATTTGGGATAACCAACGTATAAAAAAGTTTTGTGTAAACGGGTTTTATGACAAACTTGTGTTCTGTTGCAAAAGGCGATCGCTAAAAATTTCCAACAGAGATTGCGCTAATTTTTTCATCCAATTAAAAGAACAAGATTTTAAAAAATGTCTCTCTTTTTTTAATGACGAGCTTAATCAATACTCATCCACAGCGACGCGATGCCTCAAAAACTGATTGTGCGTTCAAGAAAATCTTTACAAATCAGCTTATAACTTAAACAAGTATCAAAAAATTGTATTTTTATAACTCGCCGTATGCCAACACATTGTTTGCAAGAAATTTTAAATTTTTGTGTAAATTTTTAAAGCATTTTTGCACACCCATAAAAATATCTGAATCGCCATTATTTACTTTATTTGGATCAAAATCGAATACAAAATCCTCAAAAGGACATTAATAAATGCTCGCATATGAACATCTACATTTATGTGTGTGTGTATGTATGTTAGTGCCACCAATGAATTATCTGCAATACAAATGCACTTAAACGTAGATTTAAGACAAGTTAAAAGAGAAATGTGAATTTCATGATTTACGATTTTGACATCTTCGTGCAACATGCAGCAATCAGGAACGCGGCAACAGGAAAAACGGCAATAAAACGTGCAAGGAAGGCAAGTAACCGATATTTCTTGTAGTTGCGAAATTTATTTTCGTTTTTCATGCCGCTGGCATTGAGCTAAGAAATTATGATACTAAGAATTGTATCTTAGCTTGCAACAAATTTCATTCATTCATTCATGCATTCGTTCATTCAATTTCTTGCATATATCTACTCGTACATACAAGTCTTCTTTTTTTGTGCGATAGTGCTTTTGTTGTTGCTGCAGCTAATGCTATTGGTATTGTTCCAAATTTTAATTCAGCTTCTCATTGTATATCTACTGTTTGAGTATCCCGCCCTGAGCCCAGGGGCAATGTAAAGGCCAGCAACAACAAGGCGAAAAAAGAAAACATCCAAAAGATTGGCAATAAGGTACTAACTGGGAACAAATGCGACAACAGCAACAACAGCAACAACAACCAGCAGCAGGAACAACAGTGACAATCCCAGTTAGTGTGTCAGCCACGAGCCAGCCGGTGGCGAACGGGAGCAAGAGCTTCCAGCGGCGTTCGGCAGGCTAACAGCCAACAGCCAACAGCCAAACGGCCAAGAGTCAATGCAGCCGTGGTTGTGGCAACAATTTAATGCAACTACTTAATGCGGTTGTCCTTGGTCCTCCGCTGCGAAGTCGCGCATCCTCTACGCCAGCTATTCCATTAAAGTTTGGGCTCTTTCTTTTTTTTTTTTTTTGTTTATTTTTCTTTTGCGGCACAGCACAGTTGTTGCTTTGCTCGTATTGAGTTTTTACGAAAGAGTGTGTAGTATTGTTTTTGTTGGTATTGCAGTTGGTATTTCGAATTTATGCAATCGCTTTGGCGGTCCCAGACAACTTCTTCGACAATGTCGCGCCACATCTTCGGTTTGGTGTTTGCTGCGTTTTTCGGCATTCCCCCCTCCTGAACTCTCGTCCACCCGCTGGGCGATTTTTTGTCTTCCTGTTACCAGAAATTGGAATCAGCTCTTAATATAATTCAGTTCACTTTTTTTTTTTTGTTTGGTTTGGTGTCTTTCTTGTAAGGAAATCTACATCGTTTCTTACACCAGCGCCTTGCAAGGAGCAGTGTTGCACACACACACACACACACACACATATGCATCCGTAATGAATGACATCGCTTTCGCATTGGCGCTCAAATGAATTATGAAATAATTTCTTTTGTGCGAAAGGCGACGTTTTCGCCACAACCAAAGTGTTAAGCAATTTAACGCTTTTTTTCTGGACAGTTTGCATTTGCGCGTGACTGCGAAATGATAGTTATGGAGCAGGCGGTTATAAGGAAGTGCAATTTAATTGAATTGACTTGGAATAGTTTGTGTTTTAGAGTGTTTTGTGATTTAAGAAAATTGGAATTAGATGAATCTGAATATGGTTGGAAAAACTTAGCGGGCTATGCATGAAATAATGAGCTTCAATCAAGATAGATATCGTGTGGGCTATTAAAGGCTTGAAAAAAACAGCAAACGCAGTTTCAACTCTCGGCTTCTCGCAACACTCTAAACTCATTTGTTATAAAATAACTGTTTTGGCACTAAAAATCTTTGTAGCTCAGAGCTTCTTTTTGGATGACCTAAAAGTTTATGATTATTGACTGCATTGAATACATTTTTTTGATTTTTAGGCTGAAGGCTTCGATTTTATTTGTGAAATAATACCAGCCGAAGATATCCAAAGAATTGAAGCTGTCTGTGTTCCTGTGAGACACAAGAATGTCGTACTTACCTAGGAAATTTTAATATAATCGTCAATAGTAATAAAAAAGAAAGAAAAATTCAGTAAAAAATGTTCAGAACTTTTTTTATTTATTTACTAATAAGAACGAATTGAAATAATTATTGAAGCGCAATTCAAGTTCATTTTAAAGTAGTTTTACTTTTATATTCTAAATCAAAATTGCTTGAATAAAATCCGCACACAGAATAGGGCTATAAAGAGCTCCACAACTTTCTCCAAAGAGTCGGTTTGATACACTTTCGCAGAGCTTTTGGCAACTTTTTCACAAAAATTAAGCGCGGCGCTCCCATCGTAGACCTACCAAGCCATTAAAAAATCGTGTGGTGGCCACATTTTATCCTCGGAACTGATTACAGAATATACATACATTCACTGTTAAAAATTTCCCTATTTGTTGGAAGAAATCGACGCTGACTATATTTCGGACGTTCTGCGCGGACATAACGAAATAGCGTTTCATTCTAAATATAAGAAGAAGATAAATAAATTGAATATTCTTTGACTTTGTACAGCGAAAATCGGTTTCAAAAATGGCTTTAAGTCTTGGTAATCGTAACAAGTTTTACTTAATCTTAACTCGATTAATCTGTCGAGAGTACAATCGAGACAGAGTTTCTAATTATCATTCTCTTTTTGTCAATGACAAGCACAGTACAGAGCTAAGCGGAATGGTTTAATGCTCCCAAAAGCTCAACACAACCGCTTGAAAGATCTTTGATCTTATTTGGATGGGTTGTCTTTGCCTAGCTTTACATTTTTTTTCTCAATACCTTCAAAATTACATGATTAGACGCTGTTGGACCAACTTTTGTCAAACTATTTGGGTTGATTGGTCATAAACTGACTTCAGATGTAAAATTCTATACATTGGGATATATGTAAATACTCCGGCACCAAGCATCGCAGCCGATATTGTGGTTAATTAGCATTTCAAGTCATTTCAAGTATCAAGTCACATATCGTTATTCAATTCTGGAAGATAATTAATGACCAATATAGCTTTTGACATACATAAATAGCACAATTTTATTTTTATTTTTTCATAAATTTCTTGATTCCAACCCTTTGGCTTTTTATTTAAACTCATCATAATAATAATAATAATAATTGGCATGGTGTAAGCGCCAAATCACTGTTTGGTCAAGCTTCTCCTAATATTTCAGATGCGCGTCGTTTTTATGTTGCACCACAAATATAGAGGTCTACAGTTTTGTGCCGACTTCAAAGAAAGTCCAGCAAATTCTGTACGTAGGTGACCTTTCGTCACACCTCCACTTGCCAGATAAAATTTGATAATGACAGGAAAATCAAACCGCAGCTACAATCATGAAAAGCACACTCATGTCGAGCCCGGCTATCGTCAAACAAGTGTTGGAATGTCAAAAATCATGTCAAGAACGCCAACATAAAATGCAACGTCGTACTTGCCGCGCCACCACCACAACCACCACCACCACCACACCGCATCGCTCTTCTACGACTATGAACCATCGAAGGAGACATGGAATGTCAAAACGTGGCTATCGAAATGTTACAAACTTTGCACTGCAATACAAGTGAAGGCAAATGAAATGAACTTCGCACGCGTTACAACAAGTTTTTCCCATGAAAGCACATTTGCAGTTGGTTCTGCGTGCCACAAACTAATATCGGCTCGTGTTGGCCAAAACAACAACAACAACAAAGTTGCTGCTATCGAAATTGTTCAATTGTCCTCCCACATGAGCAGTGTTATGTATGTAACTATATGCGCACTAGCACAAACAACAACAACAATGCAACACTGACGACAATCGACACATTTGCCACATGGCCACGCACAGTCAGGAACATATTCGCGCTCGGCTCGTACCCATTCAGCAAAGATGTGTGTGTGTGTGTGTGTGTGTGTGTGTGTGGTTGTTGCCGCATTTTGCTGGCTGCCATCCAAATCTAATCTGTGGCAAACATGGCCAAGACACTTTTAGCGATATCAAGTGTTCAATATTCAAATTTTTCTCAAGTAGATGGCCAAGTATGTACGAGTATCGGGTTAGGCGCAACGTGCTACATGCTACATGCACTTGCAACCATAATACTTACCATTATTTTGTTGTAGTTATTGTTGTTGTTGTCGCTATTGCCGACATGGTCTCCATTGTAAATTGAACGTGGTATTGACTAGGTACGCACACCGTCCATCCACCCGTCCACCAACTGTCCAACTGCCCAACTGCCCAACTGGCGCGTCCATTGTCTTTGCGCTGCACCGTCGCCGTGGCGGGTGGGAGGCTTGCTTATCGTGTGCGCGACCCATTCCTCGCTGCTCAACACTTGCTGCAACTTGCAACTCGCGCGCAATGGCGTAATTTATGTTCATTACCTTTGAGGTCGTTCGTTACTCGTTACTGGTGTGCCTGTTGTTGTTATTGTTGTTGCAGCCGCAGTCACAGCTATGTACATATGTATGTACGAGCACATCGTGCAACCTGGCAAATGGTGCGCTCAGCTGCACGCGTCGTTGCTGTTGCTGTTTTCTTTATTGATATCAGTAAATTTAGATTTGAAGTGAATGCGCGCGCAAGGTGTCAAATGCTGAGTGTGGACGCCGGCAACCGCAAGCACACACACACACACACGCGCGCGCATTCGTGCAACCATGCCACCGCTGCCCAGTCAATGCGTCCAGAATGCGGTCGCCAGTGCTGCGGTCCATTGTATGAACAAAGTCTGGCTTTTCTATGGTACGTACGTATGTTTGTATGTTTGTATGTTTGAATGTCCGTAACCACTTACATACTTATACGAGTATGTACATACGTTTGTATCGCCGCCGTTCATTGCATCTATAGTAAATTATTTGAATTACTTAATTATGTAAGCGAAATCGTGGCACTTGTGGACCTCCATTTGCAACGTTTGTGTGCGTATGTGTGTGTGTGTGTGTGTGCGTTTGTTAGCAAATGATATTTACCAATAAGACTTTAAAGTGCACTTTATTGCCACAACAATGACAACAACAATAGCAGCAACAACCGCCAGCAGCCAATTTTGCGACATGTGGCTGATTTTTCTTACACTTTGGTATTTTCGACACGGGTTGTTGTTGTATTTAGTCACTGCGCCGCGCCGCGCCGCCAGTCTAAGTTATTTGTAATTTATTTGGTTGACCGGAAATATTGACACTACTGTTGGCCATTTATGAGTATAAAAAATATAAGTATTGATTTTTGTATTCATTTTGTATATATTTTTTTTTTTTTACTTACATTTATTGTCTTCGATTTACGGTCTGGGAATGTGGTTTGCTTTTCCGTCCGACTTCAAATACCGACAAAAATATGTGGGCAGTGGGAAAGGTAGTTGGTTAATTGGGGCGATTTTAATGGCATGGCACAGCGATTATGAGAGGGAAAATATGCACTTTACTTGCCTTTTTTTTTTAATGTTCAAAGTAAGTAAAAATAACTGAAACATGGTTCAAGTCATGATGCAATAATGAAAGGTGTTGTACGTTGGCAACTTCTCGCTCTAAATCAGACATCTTGAACGCCCTTAGAAACGGTGTTGTTCCTTTGCAGAACTTGGTTACCAGTTTTGTACAAAAAAAAATGTTGAATTGTAGCAGAAAATTAAGTTTTTCATGTAAAACTTTAATATGTATTATCGATTGTTTTGACATTTTGCGTAATTTTTCTCATTTGTTGATAATTTGTTTTCGAAAAGCGAGAATTTGAATAAGCTTTTTTTATTATTAAGTGGAATTAAGCTCTGGGGTTCATTTCGAAAGACTGGATAAACAATTTTATTGGCATTTCCAATACAATATTTTATTGGCAAGAAAAAAAGTCCGTTTTTTGATAAAGTATCAAAAATAGTTCTCCATAAAATCATCGTCATAGAAGAACTCCCATTTTTCTCCCGCCTTCAACCGACTCGATCGTCTCGTCAACGTCAATTTTTCGTTTTCTCCGCTCGTCTTTGGAACAAGCTAATTTTATATTCAATTTAACTTATGGATGTTGTATTCTAATAATTATAACATAAAGTCTAAAGGAACTCCATGAACCTGTATATTTATGCTTTTTCAGTTATCAATTAGTATTTCTTTCCTAAAAATTCCGCCTTCAGTGCTTTTATGCTCATAACCATTGACTTTCTTCATGAACCAATAAACTATATTAATGTGGGAAAACTTTTCCGAAAAAAAGTTAATCGCTGGACAAACATTGTTAAGTTGTTGGTACGGTTTAAATGCATTTGCGTCATATTTGAACATATTACATTATTTTCTATAGAAGTTTGTCTTTTTTAATTTTGGCATCCAAAAACACTAAAAATTCGTACTGTGCGCAGGTTTTACCAGCAATTTAAATACAAATTATGTTATTAATTTTTTTTGTCAGTTTTCATATAAAATTCATAATATTCTAATCGTTGTGGTTAAATTTCATGTAAATATCTTCACTCATTTGTATTTTTTTCTAAGAACGGCCTTCTTTTATTCCCGTTTCTCTAATACTTCCAAAATACAACATTGAGCTAAGGACGTTCAAACTGGCGCTGTCACAACGCACAACACCTTTCATTATTCCATCATGGTCCAAGTCATTAAAATATATTTTTTTAGAAATAGCAAAATATACACCTTAAAATCGATATGTGAACACCCTTAAAGTTTACTAATATGGCAACAATCGGATCAGCTGGCTCACCTTTTGTTGGCTTAGGGCCAGTTTTTCAGTGCTGGTTTAAACTCACTTTAAACTAAGTTTAATTAAACTCAGTTTAAATTTAAACTTAGTTTAATTGCGCTCAAATAAATTTGTTGCAACCAAAACGAAGTAGTCAGCAAATAGCTGATAAGTTAAACTAAGGTTAACCGAGCACAATCGGCCGTTTAAACTAAGTTTAAATTCCGTTTAAGGTTGACTGAAAAACTGCATACTGAGTTTAAACTTAGTTTAAACGACAAACAGAGTTCAACTTGCACTGAAAAACTGGAACTTAATGTTATTTTTTGCGGCTGTCGGAGGACTATTCACACTTGTAGATCCCTTCGAAGCTAACTGATCATATTTTAAAATACATTCGCATCAAACTCGTAAAATTGGAGCAGAGCTTCGATTACATATGTACATCTTACCAAATAACTTTTAAGTTAAATTTCGATTTTCGTTGGACTTTCATAAACACAATGTTTTTAAAATGTTTAATAGTGTTGGGTTCCGGATACTCACAGAAGCAAGACGAATTCAATAAGTTAGCGGTAACCGCATATTAGTAAAAAAAACGTAAACCTTATTTTTTTTTGCATATTGGTGGACGTCTTGTCGAATTCCATTAGACATTTACTTCGCCAGCCAACCAGAATAAAGCAGTTTGAAATTCAGTTCATCAAAGCGAAAAAAGCCGCTGCCGCCTTAACACCACCTTATTGAATTCGCCTTGGAAACAGATTAACAAGCTTTAAAATAACGAGAACGTCGAGAACCTTAGCTTTGTGTTGCTAGTTTTCAGCAAAAAGGGCATTGACGGGGTTTTGTTGAGCTACAGGTTGTTATGTTAGGCAATGCAACTCTGCCTCAGTGCAATACACCCCCACAAACATTTATGTTTGATCTCCATTAAGTAATGAATCTGTAATAAACTAATTATTTCTCTCCCTCATGAAAAATCGTGCGCTAATATCATAGTTGCAATTTTAAAGTAAGGCATAAGAGAAAAGAATATGGTATCTACGAGTAATTGGAATATTGATAATAATAATTTACAAATTAGAAAAATAGTATAGAATTGCATATAAGAGATTGTTCAATTCAATTGTTCAATTATTTTATTCATTTCATGAAAATACTAAATATTGACGGTTTACTTCGTTAATGTACACACATGACGACATAGCAACCTTTTGGCCAAAGTCTCTTAATTTATATCGCAAAATTGTAAAAAATTTTGTTAGATAAGTAGTTAGATAGATTGAGACCTTCTCCAAGCCATCGAAAGCTCGTCACAACACTTCAGCTATTCTCAGGATCTCCAGAAATCCCAGAATGGTCACCGGGCTTGGGGAGTGTTTGTGTTGCTCAACCGGCCGTAGCCGTCCCAGGGCCTTCGCCAGTCTGCGCCCCACTGCCTCACACTTCATGAGCAGATGCAGTGGAGTCTATTTTGACGAGTCACAGAAGCGACAGATATCGGCCGACCAGATTCCCAACTTATGCAGCCACCTGCTATAATTAACCAGTGTATGTTTCTCAGTCCTTTTGTCTCGTTCCTGAGCACCTCTCTTACCGAGCTAGGTTCCAACGCAAAAATGGCTCAAATTTAATTAGCTGCTTTAGTTAGCTGCTTCGTTACCATCCATCCCCATACGCCCTTGTACCCAAAGAAGTAGGATAGATTACTCTCAGCCAGAGCGTTCAGTCTCTCTATGAACTATCGAAGATTTTACTAGAGAGAGCCCTGAGCGCCACCTGACTACCACTTGATTCTCACTTCTTCCACTAAGATAACTTCCGTGTAAATTTATCTCCGCTCACATACTGATGGCAAAGATCTCCGCTTGAAAGATGCTTGGGAAGGTCGCTGGTGGAACCGAGACATTTATTCTGGACCATGGATGACTGCTCCAATACCCTTTCGGAGTCCTTGAGCTATCCGTGTACCACCGCAGAGTGCTTCTCTCTATGTGATTATCCAGAATTAAGGCGTTCCAGGTGGCCTTTCTATGTACATCAATCTCAATTTCTGTTCAACGTTACCACATGGTGTAAGTCATCTCCTGGGGAAGCACGCGAATGTGACCTAAGATCCTAGCCCGCAAACAGCTGATAGGTTAAACCAAAGAACGTAAATCTAGTGCTTAAACCTCTTTCCCTTCCCACACTTGCATTGTCCACACAAAAATTATGAAGTCTGAAATTCTCTTCGCTAGTTGAAGATCGACAACAAAGCGCACAAACCTCTTTCCCCTTTAAGTTGTCTTGTCTATCGACGCAAACAAAAAGCAAATTGCGCAGTTGAACAAAATTTTGCGGCTCGAGTCAAGCGAATTGCTTCGCTTGCGCTTCCCCTTCTTTGCATCTTACTTATTCTTCTTCTTCTTTTGCATGATGACAAAAATTGAAAAAGACAAATATTAATCAACCACCAAATATGCAAATTCGGTGGCTGCTGGCATCAAACTCGTGCCAAAACAAAAACGTTCGATCATTGCTTCAACTCTATTCATCACACCACAGAACTTCTTACTGTCGGTCGATCTTAATTGCTGTTTTAAGCAGTTTGCTGAGAAAATTTGGATTTCGCCAATTTGTATACAGTATTTCTTGTATATAGTCACATACTATTGCCCTTACTACCAACAACTTATATTAAGCTTAAGTTAATCTCTCACGTCGTTGACCAAACTCATTCTTGTTATTGCATTTTAGTTAAAGTTCTTTAATTACAATAACAACGAATTCTCTCACTATTTGCTTATTACTTTGTATTATAGATTTAAGTTATTACAACAACTAACCAGGAGAATGTTCCATACTCTCACTTTGGATTCTAATTGTAAGTTTTGCTCATTGTAAACCTTGATTCGAACTGATTTATCATTAATAAAGTTACCTTCGAGAACTAAACATTGTTTTCCTTTATTATATATTTATGCGTTCAACACTTCTTCTCATCAATTTTATCCGTGGTGAGAGTTTCTTTTAAATTAATAGTTTAATTTGCATTGTTATTAAATGTGCCCTATATGCAATTGGCGCTTAACAGCAGATGGTTATATTTTTATACCAAAGTATAAATTTATAAGTAAATTTCTTCGATTATAAGTGCGGGCAGATATATTTTTATGACGCTTGTATAAGGGAAATACTGTAAACACAGTTATGTATGGCAGATAACAAAGTACATACATATGTATGTAAATATTATTTTTTGCAAAGGAGACAAACACGAGAAATCAATTATAGTATGAAATCAATACAAGTTGCAAATTTTTGTTATAAAAATGTTATTTAAAAATTTTAAAAAGTTCCTCAAAAACTTCAGTAAATTATTTGAAAATAAATAAAAAGGTATTCTATGGAAACTTTACGAATTTGCATTGTGACTAACCCAATACAAATCAAATAAATTCAATATCTTAGTAATTTTTTTTCAGTACCTTAAAAGTACCAATAAGGTTCATAACTCTAAAAAATCTATATAAAATAATAACAATTGCCTTTAATTAGAATTTGTGAAAATTATTTATATCACGCATGCGTAATGCCGTCGGCAAAACCACAAATTTTTGTAAACATATTTGTGCAACATATGTAAATTTGAGCAGAAAAATGCCAGTTTACAGAAATTAACGAAATTCTTCTGCTAAATCTCAATGTGCAATAACATTCTGGATTCCCTAGCGCGCGCGTTTCACAAATTTATTTTTATCGTATACGAAATGCACCTTCTCATTATTATACGTTCTCTGGTGATAATCAAGCAGAGTTCTGAACAAAACACTTACCACACAGGGTAGCTCAAATAAAGCAAACTTGTTCAAGGAATTACAACGAAAAAAAAAATATCGACAAATAGATGATTTATTCACCAATTGACCAACGTCACACCTACGGTCACCGCTTTTTTTTGTTTTTGTTAATTTTGTCATTGGAACAAATACTAATTTAATATTAAAATATTTTTTAAGTACTTTTTTATTTTAAACCGCACTGCATGGCAACCATGTTCTGTTACATAATTCCTCTCAAATTTCAGTGGATTTTTTGACACATGCGAACCGGTAAAAGTCATTCTGACATTCCGGTAGTGCTGCCAAGCTAAATTGGCACGTTTACGATTGTCAAATTTAGTGCAATTTTTTTATGTACTCTTTGCATTTGGTGTGAAATAATTAAAAGTGTATATCAATTGCGAACAAAGTATAAAATTTGTTTTCTGCATCGCCAACGAGCAGAAAATTTGCAAGAATAAATATTTGTGCATATAAAAGTGCAGCCACCGGCAGCGACGCAGCAGCCGCTATCGTGTGCCTGAGTGAAAGATGGGAAGCAGGTGTCTAAGTAGAAGTAGATAAGCAACGTCTGGAAGCAGAATTCCTTGCTTAACAACGCAGACAAAGAAAAAGCAACAATAATAACATAACCAACTACACCCGTGTGGAAAAAGTAACACTCACTTGCAAAGTCGACAGCATAGCCAAGACAATCGTGACGGCGACGTCAACGTACGAATACCAACAAGAAAAACATCTACAACAGCAGTTTTGCAAAGACAGGAGCCTGCAAAAGGCATAGACGCAAAACGAAAAAAAAACTAAGCAAAAATGCTCATATTGCAAAGCTAAATACTTTTTTTTTTGCCACTTTTCCCCCATATTTTTTTTTTGTTTTTGCATAATTTAAAACTTTCTTACGCCGTTTCTCAATACTACCTGCGCACGCTGCTTGCCGTCAATTGTGTATCACATATGTACATATCGACCAACCATCCGGTCGACCCACGTAAGTATCAATCAGTAAAAGTAGAGAGTGATGAGTGCAACGCCCACCCAACGCAAGCGCCATCAACTGCGTTTACAAATTTCTTACATTATGAATATTTGTGTTTACTTATTAGTTGCCTCACATCCGCTCACATCCGCTCGTGATCATTTCCTCTTTTATTTGCAGTTAAAAAAGTATTTGGCGAATACACAATTCATTGATTCAATCGGTGGCAACAGTAATTAACACTATCGACGTTCTGTTTTCAAAATCTGTCTCGAAATTTTTTTTAAGGCGTAACTCTGTTTAAAGGGGTTTCTACAAGCTGTACATTGCTGATTCTGTCAGCACTGCCGCACGTTTTTTTTTGAAGTATTTCTACTACTAAAGAAATTCAGAACAAACTTTATAAGGTGAGTAATTGATTTCCTCCGAAATAATATTTATAAATGCATTAAGGTTGTTTATAAATACGTAGGTACTTGAAAATATAAACGTATATAACCCGAAAATAATTAAATGCGGTAAAAATTATGTACATATGCAAATTTGTATGTACAGTACGTGAATATGTACATTGTACCTACGTAACATGTACATATGTATTTCGTTAAGCAGACGTAAGTCACGTGCATTTTATTGCACATCCAATACAAAATTAATTAACTAAACAAACAAAGGCAGGGGTCAGCTCTTATCTCCATCAATGCAAACACTGTATATTTATACACAGAAGCGCTCGACTGGCATGACTGGAACACACAGCTGTAAAAGCCGGTTGTTCAGCTTCTTAAAAAAAAAAATCTAACACAAATCGTAACATGTTCTTATTCCTATAAATTCCATCTACATAAGTTAATGATATATTTTTTTTATTAACGATACATGAAAAGTTCTCAAAGTACCTACATATGTTCATGTGGGAATTTAAAACGAATTAAGCCGAAACTAAAGCGATTGTCAAAAAACTTATATAATTTCAAAACTCAAAATAAATTATTCAGTGAGATAATAGAGTCGGTTAAATTATAAATAGAAAAATCCCTTGTCCAAATGTTGCTTGTTATCAAAAATATCGTTAAGAACACAAACTTATTGCCGTCAAATATGATTTGCAAATATGTATGTATGTGTGTAAATACATACTCGTATATACAAACACACACATACATACATACATGCGTATTAAAATACAAAACGTGCTGCCATGCAACCTTAAAAACGTCCACAATAAAAGCGATAAGAAAGTCTTCCCGCTGTGGTCGAGTGGGTAGCGATGCGTGTTATTACTCGATATGCCGCTGTGATCGAGGTTCGAATCTCAGCTAGGGCAAGTAAAATCCAAATCATAGAAAAGTTTCAGCCGTTCGGAGTCGGCATAAAACTGTATGTCCCTTCATTTGTGGTTGAATATAAAAACGCACAATACAAATGGTAGGAGAAGCTCGGCCCAACACTGAGCTATATAGTGTATATAGCAGAAGCGCCAAATTATTATTCCTTTAATTTATGTTTTAGTAGCTGCGGTAATCATGAACGCAATTCAAATTCTAAATTCAGTTATCTTGACAATAGAAAAACAAAAAACAAACTTTCCTCGTATGAAGTACTTCTGTGCACGTGTTGGCAAATATGTAAATGAATGCTTTTTAATTTCAGATGGTCAAGGAGAAGCCTAATTCTACACGAATTTATGATAAGGATGGCTTTCGTCGTCGTGCCGCTTGCATTTGTGTGCGTTCGGATGCCGAAGCGGAGGTGATTAAAAATACATTTTTGAAATTTTGTTAATCACGTTTATACTTACAACGCATAATTCTTCAAATATACTCGCATGCAGGTGCTGCTGGTAACCTCTTCACGTCGTCCGGAATTGTGGATCGTGCCTGGTGGCGGTGTTGAACCCGAAGAAGAACCATCAGTGACGGCCGTGCGTGAGGTGCTCGAAGAGGCCGGTGTGTTGGGCAAGCTTGGCCGATGCTTGGGAGTGTTCGAAGTGAGTATCTATTGTTCGCTTTTGCATTAATTAAATAAATTGAGAAAATGCTGTATATTTGTTTTTCTTTTTCCTTTTGTACAGAATCGTGAGCATATGCATCGCACTGAAGTGTTTGTTATGACTGTCACTAATGAACTCGAAGAATGGGAGGATTCGCGTAGCATTGGACGTAAACGTCAATGGTTTGCCATTGATGACGCGCTAACACAATTGGCTCTACATAAGCCAACACAACGGCACTACTTAATGCAACTTAGGCATTCAAAAAATAATACGACCGCTTCGAGCATACCGCCAGTTTTTCCAACTGAAACATAAGGATAATAGAGATACTGTCACGTTCGCACCAGCGTTGGTGCAGTGTAACTATGTTTGGCGCGACATGTGGATCGTAGACTTAAAGTGACTCCCACACTCACACACACACACGCTCACGCACATAACATATACAATTTATAGACACGTTTACTTAGTATGAAGGTGTTTTGCACGCACCACCAATCGCGCTGTCAGGCACACTGTACAGCGCATGTTACACAAAATGATACACTTTGATTACCAATTGTTCGCGAATTTGCACCCTATTCACGATCATACAAATTTACATTTACATACATATATAAAAGGAAGTGCACTCAAGCTAACACCTTAACATACAACCATCATTCATCATTAATTATGCAGTAAAGTGAAATCATAGTATGCAATATCATTATAAGTTGAAAATTATTATTTGAAAGTTACATACAAACATCCATAGAATTCTTAAAACTATGCTCCACATCAATAAATAATGTTCATTAATAATATTAAGATTATTTTTTAATACTGTAATAAAGTCTGTAATGATTAAGTTAAACGAAAACTAAAACGAAAAAAAAGAATCTGCAAAAAAAACCAAAAAACAAAGCTCTGCAAGTCAACTGTATTGTTGAATTTAATCGAAATGCTGTTTTAGCTTGGAATGTATTCAAAAATTCACGCATAAAGCATAACTAAATAAAGATATTTTCATATAATATAAAATCGAAACCGAAACCGAAAAATAACGAAAGGAAAGGATACATTAATAACAAAAAAAATTGACGCAACCTATAAAAGAGTTTAATTGAAAACTTTTGGTAAAAATGTGCACATTTTTGTAAATTTCTACTTAGATTTTCTACTATTTTATAATTTAAACGAAACAAAAAAAAAACATGCTTATATTGTATGTAGTATATACCTACTTACTATTGTAACTGATGTATGTATGTACTACATTGAAGTTGCGCCAAACTGCTTTATGCGACAGCAGAATATTGCAGAAATTGTGTAATCAAAATTCTAAAAGTGAAACAAAAATATGAATCGAAACTAATCATGATAATATAAAAAGAACAAACAAACAAAACACAAAAGCAACAAAAAACTGTTGCTCCAAGCAAACATTTGTAATTGCGTATGCAAATTGTGTGCTGTTTGTAGATATTTGATTTTCCAAAGAAATTAAGGTTTGTTACATTTTTTATTTGTTTTTTTTTTTTTTTGTTTTACGTTTACTGCACCAGTTGCCTTCTACGGTGTTGAAGAGCGATATCGTCTGTACTAGTTTATCTCTGCAAAGATTCTCTTTGCATTTCTGTTTATCAAAATATGAAATTTGTTTACCTTTAGCTCTTACAACCTGTACGTGGAAATATTCTACAACACGTCCGCGACACTTTCCGTTTACATAACATAAAATAAAAGTATTCGGCCATTAGCTTCATACCAGCTGCATTTCTGTTGTTGTTGTTGTTGTAGCGGCTCCAGCTGCATTTCTCGTTTGCTTTGCTGCTATATATAAAACAAATGCAAAAGTCGTAGAGAACTAAGTAGTAAAAAGTATTTGAAACATTATAGAAACAACTAAACGCAGTCACTGACATTGTTAAGGAAGGGGAAAAGAATGGAAAAAAAAAGTAATTTCTAATTTAAATGTAAACGAAAAATCATAAACAATAACATAAAAGCAGAAACGTTTAAAATATTGTAAAGATAACATAACAATAATAAAAATAACAATAAATGATAAGACACAAAAATATCTGTTATATTAAACAAAAAGATTTATTGTGAATGTAAAATCAGTAAAAAATAAAAACGAAACGAATAGAAAGCACGCCTTATTTTTCGACAATGGTTTGATTTCAATGTATGTATGTATGTACTCGTATGTAAATAAAGTAAAGGCCTTATAAAACTTGTATGTATGTATGTACATATGTATGTATATGCATGACACCGTGCACTTTTACAAAAATGTAAAAGCTTATGCACCATTTTCCTCGTGTCTATTGTCAAAACTATTCACGATCCATTACGTTTCTCCGCTCTGGGCGGCAAACATCGCTCTTCGTAGAGCTGCAAAGCATCTAACGCCGGTCGCACTCTCAGTTCGGGAAAATGTTGCAGATTGTTCGTTACAAAATCGCACAGTATCGCCATGTTATCATTACTCTGTGCACCATTGCAGATGCGCTTCACTTTGTCACAAGTGCCGTGGCATTGATGCCAATCGCAATCGTCATCGCGCCAACAAGGCTTACCGCTCGCTAGGCGCCTATTCACTTGACTCTCGATTTGTATATAATCGGCGTTTAAGGCTTTTAATCTACAACAAGTAAACAATAAATATATAAGTACATACATATGTAACACACAAAGATGTCGGCATTAGATCATACCTCAAATCGGGCATTAAACCAAAGTGACTTAAGTCGATTTTGCAGATTTTCAATGGATCAGGCCGCACCATGTCCAAACGCAGCACGTAATCGAATAGCTTCTTGAAGAGCATTTGTTCGGGCAGACTGTCCATGCTGTAAAGGAAATATAAGTCAAAGACTACTTGTATGTATTTGGATTTTATAATTCTTGCGTCACTGTGCAAATGATTTTCGAATGTGTCATCTTTTTTAATTCGTTTCATGCAACGAATTGATTTGTAATTAAGGAGAATAATTTAATTTGCATGAGTTTAGTGAAATATATAGCATTTGTTGGCAAGTGAAGAATCAAATTTAAATTTTTTGACAAACATTTTTTCTTGCAAAAATTAAACTATACAAATAAAAACCGTATTACATATTTTAACGTGTTGGCTTTACAACTTACAGTACATTTAATTAATAAATTTTTATTATTTTTCAATTAAAATACAGACAACTGTTAACAAAATTCAAAGAGACCCAAGTTTAAAACTTAATACAAACTTTTATAACGATTATACGAGCATTTATTAAAAATAAATTTTTTTTTTACTTTTTCTGAGTACGCAATTTTATAGTACGTACAATTTAAGTATAGCTTAGTATACAGCTCTCAAAAAAACTGAAAAATTCATATAAAATGACACTGAAAAAATTAAAAAGAAATTGTCTCATTAAAAAATTTGTTAAATCAGTCTGAAGCTCGCAAGAAAAAATGCTCATTTTTTTATTTCTTCAAGAAAAAAATAAAAATATTTCTTGCAGTTTTTCTTGAGAGCTGTATTCTAAGCTATAAAGTGTCAGTTTCAAAGGGCTGCAAGTTAGCGTAGAAGTGTGAAATATTTTTACGACCTCTCGCAATATTTTCCATATATGTAAAAAACACTCGCTCGACATTTTTTATACGAAAAAATTTGCCGAAAATTATCAGTAAAAAATTAATTAACAAAAATTAAAGGTTTTTTGTTTGCACTGCAAAGTTGTATTTTTCTTGCATCATGCCACAAATTAAAAAAAAAAAGTTTATAAAATGTGTATCTACTATTAATAAAATTAGTTAAATTTTTTAATAACCTGTTTTCGGTTAGAGAGTTATTTGTACTTGGATTGAAAAAATTAAAAATTTAATAAATGAATTATGAAATGTTATACACAATTGTATTTGAAGTTCGTTTACATCTTTCAAACATACTTACAAATATTGTGTAAAAATATTTCGAAGTTGCGGTCTTTTTAAACTCTCCACAACATAATATGGACCGCATGCGCCCATTATTGTAGGGAATAGGCCATCGTCATCGAACAATTTGCTCATCAAGTAGTTATTGTCTTTAAAAAGTCGCCAAAAGTACAGCATTTGTGCGGAATTATTTTCATCAATTTCTTGGTTAACCAATAATTTTATCTGTAAATGAGTTAAACGGTAAGTTATATACTGAGCATGAAAAGTATTTATTTTTTGATACATTCCAATGAAACAGAAAAGGGAATTGAAAAAGTGCCAGATTTTTTACATCGAACTTGTTAAAAAACACAAAAAAAAAACAAATACTTTTATTTATCTTTTTACGCTAACAACATTTCACCAAAAAATACTTGCCATATTCTCCTCCAGCGTAACGTTGTAGTTGACCAAAATATGCATTTTGACAATATGATGGAAGTCATCAATTTTAGGATAAATCAGTTTACCTTCCTTGTCTCTCCATGCCAAGTCGTTCAGCGCTCTATTCGCACGCTACAAATAAACAAAAATTTTCTAAATCAATTATTTATGTACACAACTGCTTACTCTAAACTCGACCGCATCGCCATTTTTCTCCGCTGTGAAGAGAACTGGCAGCCGGAAGTCACACTTGAAATTGACGAAAAGCGTCGGTTCGCTGCAGAGTTCCTCACACAGAGAACCGCTATATTTTTTGTTACGATACAATTTGCACTGCAACGAAACGTCAAGAGTTTAACCAAATCGGTTGGGAATAGATAGGCTTTTAATTGTATGTACTCACCATAAATCTAATTTTTTCTTCTTTGATTATTTTACAACAAAACAAATGGGAAGCGATCAAAGCGGCAAAGAGCAAAAATGTCAGCAAAGCTAGTAGAGAAAGCAGATTTTGTTTGTGCCGGAGTTTCCGTCTGCAGTTTAAGAGGAGCATACTGTGTGTCAGCGCCTGTTTGTACTCGTATGTATGAATGTATGTATGTATGTATGTATGTATATAAATACGAACACTTCAGCAAAAACTCAATGCAATATTCGTTTCGAAATCAACAATAAACATTCTGTTCTGGCGTGATTTTTTTTTTTAATAATTTTTACTTTCGAGTTACCGCCATTTCTATCTCCAACACTACGAATATTTTTCCTTTCCGTTCTATTTATTTTGGAAGCGACAAATACAAAACATCACCAACATTATCACGATATTATGCGCCAAGGTTCAAAGAAAATATCATATGTATGTATATACCTACATACATACATACATATGTATATATGTTTTGACATTTTTATGGCATGCGCAGTAGTTCCATTCATATTCTTCTGATTTTATGAAATAGTTTTTTTTTAAATAAATTGCCTTAATTCATTTAGTATATGCCAATTAGTTTACGAATAACACAACATTGAGTCAAATACTTCGACCAATCGTAGTGTTAAAAATATTGGGATAGAAAAAAATCGTATAAAGCGTGTGCCACCTTAATGTATGTATGTATGCTCACATGCATAACTACATGTGACCGGGTGAGTGTGTTAAAAATATGTATATGTTTGACCACAGCGAATTCATTTGCAAGCATATATTGAATCTGTTGCAGCTATGACTACTTCAATAAAGAAACAAGTTTTTTTTCTTTAAAGTCCTACTAAGTTATATTAAGGTATTCATTTCCGGTTTCTAAAACATTCAAATCCATAAATCATTCGCACAAACTTACCCGAAAAGATTTGACATCATCTATGCAGGTTCTTCTTCAGTTCACAATGCAGGAAATATTTGATAAATTCAGTGTACATAAATATGTATCTGCGCACTTTTGCGGTATCTATTTTTCTATAACATTTGCTTTAATGGCACTACAATCATATGTCGAGACCAAAAAAATTCGCCAGTTTCCTCTCCTTCACTATGTTACTCCCATTATTCATACCAAGTGAGGATAGGTCCTTCCAGAGTGTTTGTGGGCGCCCTTGCCTACGTTGCCCACGAACGACATGGTCAAGCCATCGCAGTCTTTGAATTTTTATGCTTATCATTAAACAGCTCGTACAGTTCATCATTCCATCTTATGCGGTACCCGTCGCTCACGCGAACAAGGTTATAAATTTTGCGAAAAACATTTCTCTCGAAATCCGTCAAAGCCTTGTCATCGCTGATCAACATTATCCATCTTTCTGCGCCATATAAAAGAGCGGGCATTATGGGGGATTTGTAGAACGATATTTTCGTTTTATCGAGAAAGGGCTCTGCTCTTCAATTACCTACCGAGCCCAAAGTAACACATGTAAGCAAGTGTTAGTTTCCGCTTGATTTCGAGGCTTGTGTTGTCTTTATGCTCGATCCAAGTTATACGAAATCCTTGACTACTTCAAAGTTGTAACTGTCAACAGTAACGTGGGTTCCAATACGCAATTTTTTTGTTTGTTGACTGAAAAATGCAGCCCTGTTCAAAAGGTCAATGATTTCAATAACATCCGCATACGCCAGCAGCATCGTACTTTTGTTATTTCAAGTGTCACTGCGATTCTGATTGGCAGCTCTTATTACAGTTTCCAGCATTAGATTAAAGAATTTGCAAGAAAGTCATCTTGTCCAAAACCTTGTTTGGTCTCGAACGGCTCGGAGAGGTCCTTTCCAACTTGGACAGAACTTCAATTCGTGCTATCAAAAGAGGTTCTAAAGTCGACAAAGAGATGGTGTGAATTTAAGTTTATTGCTTAGAAAGTTCAGCCAAAATTCGAATGGCGAAAATTCAAGAAATGAAAAGACATTTAAATTCTCGAAATGTATGCCTGGCTTCAAAGTTCATATCTCGCCGATAACTTAAGCAGTTGCATGGTGATAGCGCAGAGACAAGTCCCTTAAAGCGAATTTGCCTCGAATGGATTCAGTGAAACACACCTTAACACTTGCAGAACTGAGATTAACAATCTCCGTTCAAGAAAATGCAGTTAACAATTTTTAAAATTAAATTATGTACACACTAGTATGTAACCGCCGATAACAGAGTGTGCTTGACTCAACGATTTTACGCTTTTCTTAAGAACAATTATAAACTTTATTTTAAAATATAAAAACAGAAACAATATGGAAATTTGTAAAGAGTGTTTTTTTTTACGTGTGGTTTTCAATGAGGTCACTGGCCCGAAATCATTTTTAAAACATAATGGCAAACCCTTATCTTTATAATAAAGCTTAATTCTTGGCATCAATTATATGCATATTATTTCTTCTTAAAAACCAAATGTCTAAAAGAAAGCCCCCTTTATATCTTTTCACGCAAATATGTCATGAACTATCATAAAGAATCTTAATTTGATAAGTCTATATTTAATATCTGTGGCTATTGTAGTTTAGTCAAGCTAAGCGCCGCTTTTTAGAATATAAATATAGATGTAATAGTATAGAGTTATGATACGATACGCAACACAATAGGCGACACGATGTAAAAGCGACATCCTGAAGCTGAGTAAACGAGAGTGGATAGAAAGTGTTAAGAACGATTAATTTCACTTGTGTGTCTCTCGCGTTCCTCGCAGGTCGTGATCGTATTGCATCGTATATCATATCGGTCTTAGGTGCATCATGCCTAACGATCTCTATAATTATGCAGTTTGAAGCAAGCGGTGCTACGAAGTCGGCTCCATTTTCGTTCATATTTATTACATATTTCGGCTCGGCCGTTTACAAATTAAGGCGAACTTATGTACAGCATCTGCACATTCGTATTCGTTATAATTACATCTAAGTGGTATGTGATCCACGATAATCGATAATTAAGAAAATAATTTACTAGTCGTTAGTTTGATAGTTTGGTGCAAATGTACTCATCAATCAATTCAATTGATATATGTTATGTACATATGTACATACATATGTATATAGTATATATTAAACATCTGTGAATAGTTTTAAAATTTAAACAAGCTTCGCATTAAAATTTGCTGACACCGTAATTACCGAAACAATTATCGTACAATTAACTCTAATATAAATATAATATTCAAAACAATCATCAACTATTTAGTTCATTACGTTCATTCTGAGTTTGGGCACGCAGCGTGGTACAACTGCATAAATCCATTTAACCGAAGTATGGGTACCATACTAAAAACTTTCTTGATATGCCTACTCTTATGTTTGGTATGTATGTACATATAATATATCTAAAAACAAAAATAAAACGATGAAATATTTATTCATAAAATAATTTCAGAAAACTGGCGTTAAATCGAAAAATGGCATCAAGTTCACGAATATTTATTGTCAGTCCTTAAATGAGACATGGGTCAGGGTAAATGAGTGTCGATTGCGCGCCATAAAGCGAGACTTGACCGTAATGAATATGAACATAACTTTCCGACAATTAGTACCTTTTATAAATGTATAATTCATTGACGGTATGTATTGTGATCGAAACAAAAAAATAATCAAAAATTTGTTTTTATTTGTGCAGTGGACTGCAACTTACAAGAAGAAAGCTAATGGATATAAGCCATTTGTTATGGATTTTAGTATCGATGCGTGCGATTATTTAAAAAAGAAAAATAATGCCATTGCCAATATGATATATTCGCTATTCAAAAATTTCAGCAACATGAATCACACCTGTCCTTTCATTGTAAGTTTAATCGAAATAAGGGCGGCGTTCAGACCAAGCTCTGGTAAACAGTTTTGTGAGAGAGAAAAACATTAGACCTGCAATTCGGATAGTTGAACTTAAAAATATTCAGTAAGCTTGGATCTTTACAAAAAAAATTACGAGTCTGGTCTGAATGCTTCTTATACATCCTTACATATGTTTAACTTTATTTTTTAATTTACAGGGTGACCAAATCCTTAAAAACTATTATCCTCGCACTGAATTGCGGAGAGTGCTCCTACCTGCTGGCGATTACGCTTTATTGATGAGCTGGTACTTCAGCAAAGCAAAAACTCTTATTACCAATATTTATTTTTCAGTTCTTTAGAGAATTGGTAGAAAACCGTGTAACATGTAAAGGTTATTTTTTGTAGACATGTGGTTTTTGAGAAGAAATAAAACGCATATAATGTAATGCTATGGTTGAGAATTTTTGCAGCAATACTTTCTTTCAAGGCGTCTTGAAATGGCATACCAAACTGAGTATAAATCAAGAACAGCTATTAAAAAGACCAACTCCAAAGGCCAAAAGCAAGTAATTTTAGGAAATATTTAAAATTTCTTGAGTAGTTGGAACTGCTTGCTTAGAATTGGATAATTATTTTCTTCTGAGTTTGTGCGTTTTTTTATTTTAAATTATATATCAATTACTGCCACTGGCATTATTAAGCAAAGATTTTGAAAGATTTAAAACGAGTGTTAAATATGTATATTCATTTCCAGTGAGTGAGAAATTGTTTAAATAAAATTTAGCTTTCTTAATAAATTCAATTTAAAAATATGAATCTACTTGTTTTGTTTTGTAATCGAAATGGTCAATTATGAAACAAAGAGCGAGTGAACAAAAAACACATTTTTATGATTTAATACAGTTTTAATTGCCTAAGCGCGCCTACAATCGAGCGCTGTAATTTTAATGTGAAGTTTACAATTTAATTTTATTCGATGACAATTCGGTAAAATAAGTAGGCATGATTCAATTATAAAAGGTTATGTACTTAGTGACAGCTAAATTCTGACACTCCTTAATCTATAGTTGTATTTAAGAAGTACGCAGAAAGGGGGAACAATGTGATCCCTTTTTGCGAAAAGGTACTAGAAAAGTACTAAGTATAATACATGTTAAAATATGATGGTTTTTAAGTAATTATTTGATTTATGTTTTAACTAGCTTGTACCCGCGTTTACCCACAAGATTTTACTCCACTATTTTATACGAATAAAACATATAGTGAATTAATTATATTTAAACTGGCAAATTATAAAAATTTAATTTTAAAAAAATTAACCGTTGTGTGTAAAAACATCATTCCAGTTCTCCATCGCGCATACGTATTTACCGAGAAACACATTCAAACATACAAACTTTCACAGTTTTAATATTTGAATTATAATTTTTGATATTGCCTACTTAAGAACATATATTTTTTTTTGCATATTTAACAGGTTTGTTCTGCATTTTTTTTTTGATTTTAAAGTATTCTCTGATTCCCCGAAAAAAAAAGAATAAACTCTGATCTTGACAGATATGGAGAAACTAACAACAAATCGAGAAGAAAGGATTTATATATTCCGATTCCGACCAAATTTGTTCAATGCAGAACATGCCTGCACATTTTTTAAGTGAAAATAAAAATAAAACAACATGGTTATAGTGAAAACTGTGAGATAAAACCTTTTTTTATTTGCACTTAATCGACAAAAACTAGATTTTGTATGGCCTTCGTTAAGGTTAGTAAATTAGCAGGGAAACACCAAACGTTCGAGGGAACCTGTAAACAAAGAGGTTCAATTATTAGAATTTCTGCCAATCGTTGCAGTTGCTATTACATTTAACTTACGTGTGTGTGCGTGTTTGCGTCTGAGGCAGCAAAGAAGTTCGAAGACGGTAGCTTTGCAGTTGGGTAGGAAAACACCAAACGCACGAAGAATGCTGTAAACAAAAATATTTATTAGAATACTTCCTTATAGTAGTTTCAGTTGCTATATTACATTTTACTTACGTGTGTGTGCTTGTCGTGTGGGATATGATTACACTCGCATACATACTTATCTTCTGCAGGAAAAAAGCTCAAGTCGATCGGCGACGGAAATATTTATACATAATTATATATGTATGTATATCCCGCTGCGCTGACTGGGGAAAGATATCCTGCAAATAAATAGATGTATCATTGATGCAATCAAATAAAAAAAAAACAAGTATTTACTCACCAGATCCTTGGCCAGTAAATGTTAATACTTATCCCATAGAAGGGTTTGCTTTCTACATATGTATTATGGTTAATTACACTGGAAATAAGAAAAATAATAAAAAAATAATAAAAAAATTGTTATAATAAAAAAAATGTATAAATTAGACAAATGATTCAGTAATGCCAACATTTTGTTTAATATGAAGAAGTTTACAATATACTACTATTACAAGTGAAAACTGTAGAATATGCAACATTCTTCATGAGTTAAGGAGCCGATTTGTCATGCGGAAAAGAGTGAGCTGCTTTATTACAGAACCTTTTATTATTGAATTATGATAAGTAGGTACATACAATTTTTTTTTTTTAATTTTGTTTATTAGATAGCAATAAAAAGCATTTAGTTTGGGTGAAATTCAATTTATCCCCAGCGTAGAAATGATCGTTTATTATTCTTAGCTAGATATATTTATTAAATAGACATGAAATAGTCTAAAAATGATCCAGAACCAGTCCCGAAACGGTTCTGAAATTTTAACTAGTCCATAATTCGTACTGAGCTAGTCTAAATGTTATGATCTAGGTCTGATGAGTTCCGAATTCGTTCTGAACAGGTTCTTAAAATATTCCAAAATAGTCCTAAAACAGCTCGTTACTTTTCCATAAATGCACATTTTATTAGGTTGTTGCTTTAACTAAAATATTACTTACACCAACCACCCTAATGTAGTTGTTCTCACCTTATCGATTTGCAAAAAAAACACAATTTTCTATAGGCGAAAAATATAACTGTAAATCAGTACCAAACAAGATTGCACATTGCCCAGTACATAATATATATTCATTTATCTTCGATTAATTGATCTCGGCGTCACTGCAGCCAAATTTTTGCGATATTCGCCCGCTTGTTTATACTATCAGAAAATCTTCGCATACCTGTTGTGATAATTACGGCATCTAAAACTTTTTTTACAATGCTACATATCAAGGCAAATTGACAAACCTTTTTTATGTAAATGCGCGTTTGATCAGTTATTTCAGACGAAGTAATTATAATAATATGATAATATTATAAAAAAAAAAAAACACAAGAGGTAATTACAAATTACGTAGTAATTATCATAATATGATAATATCACAAAGAGTTAAAAATAAAAATACAAAACACACAAGAGGTAATTACAAATATTCTGCCGGGTTAATACAAATTTTATACATACCGGAAGCTAAGATGTTTGGGTGACTGATCCTAAAAATGTGTCTTTATTTATCATCGCAAACATCTAAGAACAAATGAGTTTCAATAATGAATCTTAGTTAGAACATAAAACTAGTGATGTGCTGCATTGTCGGCACCCAATAATTCCTTTGTGGTACCCATACCGATTCGTTACATAAAAACTTCGCTATAATATACCTCACATTCTTGAAAATAATTTTTCTGATTCGTCTTTCGAACAAGTAACCACTTCTCGACAATATTGCCTTCACAAAAAACACTCTCATCGCCTTCTTGTACTAATCGCGACAGTTCTACAAAACGCTATAGTTCTTGTGGCAATATTGTTAGACTTTTTTAAATTCGTATTACCTGTGGTAATCCTATATCTTCAAGGCACATTTACGTTTAAATATTACACGTAAACAATACGAGTAGTTAGAAAATTTAATACAACGACATTTTCAATTGTAGAAAACCCGGTAAGTGAAACGATTTTCCGTCTTCCCTTGTCAAATAAGATACAAAGTGGCACAACGCCGAAACCGGTTTATCTCTAAACCAAACTTGACAATGATGGAAAATGGTTCCAACAAAAATCAACATTCCAAAAAAAATTTTTAGATCGCAATTAAGATCCACTAAAACTGGAGAAAGAAAACAGGGTAAATAGGTATTTAATCAATTCTGGTTGGGTATATTTTTTAAACAAGTGAAATTAAGATTTAGGGAGACAAATGTAAGCCCTCTTTCCGCAAAATGTCTATAAATTTATCTTAAGAATCCATTTTAAAAGCTCTAAACATTTCGGTAACGAGTATCGAAAGTATTAGATACTTTTTAAGTCGGTACCGTCGGCCCATAAGTTCCTACAAACTCTGCCTGGAACCAACTGTGTACATCGATGTGTATATCGAATGCAAAATACTATAACTAAAAAAATCGAGCAAAATAAAACATTTTTGTTAAACGAATTTGCTTTTCTTGAAAAAGAAAAAAATGCTCATACAGCGGTCACAAATACGCTCGAAGATTCTTAAATAGGTGTATATAAACAAATACAAAATATGTAAATGCTTATTAAACAAAAAACGAGAAATAGAGAAAAATCGAATAATGATCGGTTTATGTATTTCTACTGTTATTTCAGTGAATATAGCCGCAAATAAAAATTTTGCGATTCAATAAAAGCATCGAATATGTGAGCTTGACTGATAAATACAAAAAAAAATAATAATTATCCCATTTACATATTCGTAGTGCTTTTACAAAATAAAAACTAGCTAATTTTCTTCAACACATTCAACTTACAAGGAGTAATAAAATACCCATCCAAATTTTCTGACTTATATTTATTAAGCTTCTCTTTTATTTTCTTCATGAGGGCGCAACTATACCTTTTTCCGTTTACTGGTTTCCGCTGAAAAGAGAAGAAACACGCAATGGGAAAGTACTATAATCTATTCACAAATTATAACACAATAACAAATTGACAGATTTTGGCACTCTATTTTACTTCTATTTAATTAAAATAATTTTTTAAGTATAATATTGTTTATGCTGTTAGAAACCCCATTAAAACAAATTTATTAAACTATTTACAAAATTTACAATAATTTAACAAAATATCATCAAAATTTCGTACTTAAAAAAAAAGGTTTTACAATTTTTTCGATTATGCAGTTTTTTGACTCATTAAATTTAAGCATAAGAAAGTGCAAGTGTTAAGTGTCTACATCCAGCGCCAAACCGCGATTATTTTTTATATAGAAAGAATTGCGAAAGAGCGTAAATAGAAAAATTGTCAAAAATCAGGAACAACGTTTACAAACGTTCGGTGAATGGGCACAAAACTAGATGGCAACCGATCCCGATTTTCCCAATAAAATTTTGTTCAGCGATGAAGCTCATTTTTGATTGGTTAATAAACAAAATTGTCGCATTTGGAGTGATGATAATCAACAAGCCATTGTTGAGACCCCGTTACATCCTCAAAAAGTCGCTGTTTTGTGTGCTCTATGGGAGGGTCCATATTGGTCGATATTTTTTTAAAAATTAAGCCGGCCATAATGTTACAGTCAATGGGGAACGCTATAGAGCCATGATTAATGACTTTTTCGTGCCCGAATCGGGAGGATGTTGATGTGGACGACCTTTGGTTCCAACAAGACGGCGGTGAATAAAACTTTTGGAAAGCGCATTATCGCGCGTCGTGAGCCTGTAGCGTGGCCTCCGTTGGACTATTTTTTGTGGGGTTTTGTGAAGTCGCTTGTCTACGCAGATAAGCCAGAGACGAATGACGCCTTGGAAGAGAATATTCGGCGCGTTATTGCTGACATACGGCGCAAGTTGCTGCAAAAAGTGTTCGAAAATTGTGCCTCTCGACTGGAATTTATTTGAGCCAGCCGCAGCGGTCACTTGCCCGATTTTTAAAACATATTTAAAACAACCGCTTAATTTTATAATAAAGCTAAATTCTTGGCCCTAGCCTTAAATTATATGCGTTTTATTTTTTCTTAAAAACCACATGTCTAAAAAAAAACTTAGGTGCGGTGCACATTAGAGCGATGCGATATAAAATTGTGCACATATTCCTTTTTTGCTTATTAATAAAAAAACTTAAATGAAATTCGTCTTAACGTATTTTTATTTATTTTATTTCATTTTTTTACTTGTTTAAATTTCTTGCTAAATTGAGCAATTTTTATATAATATTATTTTCGTATATTGTAATTTTATTTGTATGTGTGTTCATAATAATGTTTGTGTATTTTTTTTCTATTTGTGTTTCATTTCGTTACTAATTAATATTATTTGTTATGCCTAAAAATAAATAAATTAAGTTCATAAAATTAACTATTTATGATTTTATTCACTGGCTTTCTTACGTCTCGAATACACCATCCTCTTTTGTTATTATTCGGTAATAATCTTTGTGAGTTATTATTCTTCATTTTATAATTAACTATGCAAATAATGAGCGTTATTTTTGTTGTTTTTCATTGATTTTTTTTGCGCCTTCAGTTTGGTGTAAATAAGTGCATGTTTTAAAATGGCTTAAGTGAAAAAAAATATATGAAATAAAGCAAAATTGAGTTTAGTCAAATTGAAAAATTAACTAACCGCAAATGCTGTGCACGATTGAAACAAACTATTGAACAAAATTAAACGTATGCTGGTATTGCCAAGAATTTGCAGCCATGCTTTTTCTTCCAAGTATATTTAATTAGTATTGTTTCTGTATTGTATTGATCACGTATTCACGTATTTCACAATTCATTGAATTTTCTTTGCCGTTGTTGTTATTTTGTTTTCATGGATTTAGCCTATTTTATGCAGTGTTCTTTTTATAATTAAGAACTTTATTTTCCTTATTATTATTATTTTTTTTGTTTAATATTCTTTATACATATCTCTATGAGTTATTACGTTTATTTTAGTAATTATTTGGTCTTGTAAGTTAATTATACTTAAATATGTTTACGTTTATGTTTTGATGAACATTAAAAATTGTTGTATTTGACTTGATTTTATTATATTTATATGTACTATGTATATGTATATACATATATATATATATATATATATATATATATATATTTGCTAATTCAATCAACTCGAATGACTTAATCGTAAAATAATGATTTCCTTTTTTCGTTATGTATGTACATTTAGAATAACACACAGCATTGCTTAGTTTCAGTTCAAAGTCGCGCAGCTGAGCTGAACTAATTTGCTGTTGATGGTCAAATATCAAAATATCAATAGAAAAAAAAAAATTAAAAAACAAATTGTGAAAATAAAACATTTTCCAATGTGAAATTAATGTCCGGTTTTATCAAGCAATTTTAAATTTATCACACTGTTGAAATTTACTATAAATCACACAAAATTTCTTAAGTTTTTTTTTTCTTTTTTAAACTTTAACAGAGTGATTAATTTATTAAATTGATTGGTGAAACAGGGTAATGGTACATATTTACATAGTATATTTCATTCTTTTTTAGTCATATATATATGTACATATGTATATCTTTTAAATGCACAAAGAAACTTATAACTAAAGCACTTTCAATTTTATTCAGCTAAACTGTGCTACAATGAAAACCTAAACGCCAATGCCGTAAGAGTCGATTTTTCAATTTTTTTAAATATTTTTTATTTATATATTCTAATGCCTTTTATCGAATTATTTATTTATCCAGTGTTAACGATTGTTTTTGATTTCGTGTTCCTATTTGGGTACGAACCAATTTTAATTTCTACTTAAATTTTGTATTGCAACAAAATAAATAAAAAACGAAAACTGATTGCTAACAGAATCGGAACGGACAACTATCGCTTTTGAAAAATTGTTTTCTGAAATTAAAACGAATTGATTAATATGAATCAAAACTGAATCAGCACTGAATCGAAATCGAAAGAACTACGAAAGGCAACTTTTTGATAGTGATCAGTTTTTAAAAGAGAAAAAAAAAAACTTAAAAGAAACAACATAAAAAAAACAATGTAAACAGTTTATGTTAAAATTAAAAAAAAAACACTTTAAATTCTCATTTACTTCATAACGGACTTGCATAACTAAAGATTACTTGACAAATCTTGAATTTTCGATAAACTTGAACCTTAAACGGCAATTCAAAGGTTCAAAGATGCCACATTTACAAAAATATCCGTCGAAATTTATCGGTTGGTAGACATAAAATGATTGTTTCATTCAATATTTTACAAAATAGTGTGCATATTTGAAAAGTATTAAAAAAATATTGCAAGTTGAAGTCGTCTTTGTGCACCACTTCGTCATTACAATTCATTGCGTACTTAGCCGCAAACCGTTGCTTCACCATTGGCCGTGGCGTCATTGTTCGCTCTTCGCGAATTTTAAATCATTCGTTGTTATTGCTAGTGCTAAGAATGAAAAAATGCCGAGAGTGTTGAGACAAAAACTGAACTCGGATTTTGAATCGGCGAAACGCCAGAACAAACATACTACGAGTAAATCTAATGAAACTGGTTTGGGTTCTGGCATTGATATTGTTTTTGTGGAGCTGTGTATTAATTTTTAGATTTTTATTTTATTATGCTGGATAAATTTGTTGGGTTTCTATACGAGCGCAAGTGTTTTTTTATGAAATCAGTTGGCATATTTTCATATTTTGTTGAAAACCAAACTTAAGTAAAGTCAACTGTTTGTTGGTATAAAATTAATTTAGTTGGATGATATTTAAAAGCGGCATAAGCCAGAAGTGTATTGGATGAACGGCCAGTTTAGTTAGAGATTTTTTTTTAGTAAATGCGAAATTAAGGATTAAATTGCACGGTGCCCGTGTAATGTTCTCGCATACCTAATTCTTGACCAGCCAAAATTACCTTCTTGCTAATAAAATATGTAAGTATGTATACATGTATGTGGGTATAATCAATAGCTTTGCAAAGTTATATGAAAGCATAAGTTTTTGCTGCAGTGTTGCATTAAAGAACGCTTAACGCATTGCAGTGAAATGAAAATATAATTAAACTAGCAAGCAAGTAGACTCGCAATATAAATTTGCAGAAATAACTGTAGACTTAAAAAAAAAAAAATTTAGAACAAGAATAAAATATACCCAAACAAATGCATTGCTCAATGATTGCAGAAATTTGTAATTACAAATTTATTTCGAATAAAATGTGTACTATACATATGCTAGATTTATACTTTTAGTTCTTTAGCATTCCTCACGCCTCAATTTAAAGTAGTCGTTATTTATATTATTATTTGTTGTTTTATTTTTTTTTTTTTGTGTTTATCTCTTTCAAGTGCAGTAAAATTATATCGTTACGAGTTATCTTCACTGTATTAGTGGTTCGTAGGTATTTTAATTGTTTTTTATTATTTTTTTTTTAAATTTTATTTTTTTTATTCCATTAACTTTTCTATTTGTTTCAATATGTACAAAAAAGAACATAACATTGTTGTCGCTATTTTCACTTTAAAAACCTTTTTGGCAGTGCATTGAAAATTTTAACTATATACGAAATGACTTAACTCATTATACATACATACGTTTAAATTTATGGTTTTTGCTTGATTTCGGTTTTTTGTTAATTTTTGCTTTTTATTTTTTACTTGTGTTACTTTTTTCGGCTATTAACGTTAATGCCATTTCGCTATTTGGTTTTTTATACTCATTCTTATTGTTGCTGTAATTATTTTTTTTTTTTTTGTAATTTTGGTTAACTGTGGCGCTAAATTGTTTGTTGTATTTTTTTGTTAATTTTTATTTTGCCTATTAGTTTTATTTCTATTTATTAATAACTACGATTATTGTTGCCACTAATTAGCTAGAATATTACTTATTTATTTTGTTTTTTGTTTCTCGCTTTTGTTTTGCATACTTTATCAACTTTATATTTACACACAGTTTTTTTTTTTTATTCGCACAAGGTACATTCGATTTGAATTGTTTATCCTTTCTAGTTTTTGGGGTTTTATTTGTGTTTTGCTTTTATGTCTTCCGCAACATGCGTTCGTATTTTGTGTACTTAATCATCATTTTTTTTTTAACTACTAATCTACATACGTATGTATGTGTATGTATGTATATACGTATACAAAGAAATGCAAAAGTGAGAAATATTCAAAAACGAATTATTTGGTTAAAGAAAAAAGAACATTTGCTTAATAACTTTTTGTGTTTTTTGTTGATATAATCCTTTTTGTTTTTTTTTTGTTAATGGAAGACAGTAGTCATATTTATAAACAAAAAAAAAAAAAAAAACTTTTACACAAAAAACGCACACCGATTACAACAGACACAAAATCCTTCTTTCAATTATGAGGAGTGCCTTCAGTTGTGTGACGTGGCAAGCGTGTGTGGGTGTGTGTGTGTACGTACCCTATATGTGTCGAATTTAAGCGCAATCACTCGTTTTAAAGTTGTACATACGCAGGGAAAATATTTGCAGTGTTCATTTAAAATTATATTAGGAACTTTGTAGCGTAAAACTGCAATGTGGTGAGTACGAAATGTTTGCCTTGAAAAGCTTAAAGCTAATAAAAGTGTTTTCGGAATTCATAAAAAATGATATGAGTGTACGCTGTTGCATGCCACGTGGACTGGGGTACATACCACTTTGTTTATTTTTTTTTTATTTTTGCTTTGAAAATTTCCTTAAAAATAAATACGTTGCTACTAAATAATTTTTATTTGTGCGGAAAACGATTTGCCCCAACTTAATTTCATTTAACTGCATATTTTATAAAGTAGCAAAACATCGCCACAGTGGGTTTGTGCACTTAATTGTTTGTTACTTTTACGTATCATCACTAATTTTGTGTTTATTGCGTAACATTTTCGCATGCATTTTCATTTGCATACATTTTTGGTTTTATTCATATTTTACCTAACAGCTTCGAATTATAATTACGGATGTATGTACATACATACATAGATATATCCACATTATATTTGCTGAATTGATATTAAAAAATTGCGTCATTTCAAATTCCAATTGATATATTACAACTGAAATTTACTAACATTTCTACACACTCACTTATTATAAATCTACACATTATCGTTATTTAGAATATTTTTTGCAATCTCTTAAAATATTATTTTTATAACTAAATATAAATACATACAAAAGTTACCAATAATCAAACTGAAGCTAATGCGAGTTAAAGAGCAATTTGTGTAGATGTATGAAATTGAAGTTTGGAGTTTCCAAAAAAAATTTTGCGCAAAATTTTGTATTTATACATATATCTCTAAACTTTTTGAATGAAACCTTGTAAATTTGTATAGGGTCATTAACTTTGAGCGGTGCCATGTTTGTTTGAACTCCACCACGTACGAGAATAAACATAAACTCCTTAACAAAAACTTTTGCCGCTCGGAGACGAAACCAAAACCGAAGAAACAAAGCCTTCTGCAGCAGATGACAAAACGATAAATAAATACATACATAAATCAAATTCAAAATTTAATCATTTGATTTTGAGTTTTTTTTTTATTTAGATATCGTTACATTATCATTAACGAAGACGCGGAGCTTATACTTTTACAGTGGCCACGCCACAACGAACAGTACCATCGTAAACTGCAAAGGTAAAGAAAATTGGCTCGGCCCAGGCAGCCGTACAGGATTGTATGTACATTACAAGGAAACTTCTCTGCATTTCATTCCATTTGGTTAGAAATGTGGGCTTATTTCACCACATCGAAAACCAAATTCGTTCTGTTATGTTGAAATAAGCTTAGATGTTCTTTTAGCGGAACGGCACGAGTATCTGCGTGGTTTGAAATTTTACTAACGGCGAGCGATACTCGGCAGTTTGTAACAATGCCAGTGTGGTGGTTGATATAAAAAAGTGTTCAAGCAAGAAAAAAATAGACTTAACTACCAACTAAATGCACCATTGCGGATTTCATCCTTCAAAAATACCGTCTGGAAACTTTGGGAATTTTTAAAAATTACCAGTCTAAAGATGTGTGCAGTTTAGTAACAAGGCGGTTCCAACTGCCAAAGAAATGCAACTGTGAAAACCAGTTCCCGATGGAATACTTGACTATAGTACAGGAAGGTAAACAGTACTTGGCGGTGCAAGATTTAATTTCAGTCAAAGCCCTACACTGCCCACTTTGCGTGTTAGATGCTTCTTACTCTCACAATTTATTCTTGCTGCTTCTCCACGCTTTTGTTTAAATGCTAGGCAACTTTTGGAAGATAATTAGAAGATACATCCCGAAACGATCACGACTCTTTTAGAAGAACTTTCACCGATATTTCTCTAAAATCCACGACAGCTATACTTTGTGTTCTTTCGATCATCAAAGCGATAATGGTGATTGAATCAATTTTTGTTTTGTTTTAATTTCCATGAGGTTGCGAATGATAGTAGTCGTTAAAAAACATTTAGCAGGCTTGTTGTAGTGGAAAACTTCTTGCATCTATTACATACTTATTGTTGTTCACAGTTGTCAATTTGGCAAGACCTTTCATTCATCGGGCAGAACTGCGCAGTTTCTAAGCAAATGGAATGCACATCTCAACATTACTTCATAGAGAGAGTGCTTTCAGTGCTTCGTCTTGAGCCAATGTGTTAAGCAAATAAACTGACATCAGCGTGATCTTTTCCAAAAAAAAAAAATGTAATAATAATTGGAATTAAAGGAAATATGTTACAACATAGAGAAGGGCTTATGCTGTTGCTTCTTTTTTCTTTTGAATTTGAATTATATTGTTTATAATAAAGTTTTCAATGCCACTCCTTTGTCATATCTTTGCAATAAATAATTTACCACAATTATTGGAATATAAATTTTCACGTAAGATTACGAAAGGGATCGAGGGATTGTAATAAATGAACGAATACAAAATATAATTAGTTTTGGACCTTTTCTAGACATTTGTCTAAAGTCTAGAACGACAAACAAATCAAAATTTCAGTTCAATGACTGAACTAGAGAAAACCAATATAAATTTATGTGATTAAATATGGTAATTTCGTCAAATACGCGTGAGTGTGTGTGTGGGTGTGTGTGTGTATGTGTTTTGCTTTATTAATTAGATTTTGAGTGGTGGTGGAATCTAGTTTTAGTTTGATTTTAGAACAGTTTAAAATGAATGTGCACTTTAACATATGCTTACGAGTACTGCAGTGATTCTGGATCTTTTTTGTTTTCTTAGTTGTTCTTTTCTTATACTTTGTTTTTGTGAGTTAACCATTTTGTTTTCGGTTTTTCGCCCAAACCACAATTCTTTCTGCTCGTTTGCTATTCAATTTTAATTTGTTTTTATTTATATTTATGTTTTTGTGATATAATTGGAAAGTACTTAAGTTCTTGTTCAATTAATTATTTATGAATACATGTTTGCTTTTATTTTTTTTATTATTATTTTCTAATACAAATATACTTTCGTTACTCTATTGGTTTTTACAATATTCTCCTATTTTTGTCTGTATGTATTTAGTTTTTTTTTTTTCTTAATCAAGTATTTATCATTAATTAAAATAGTCGTTGTGTCACAATTTCGCAATTATTTTTTATATTTTTATTTTAAATTTTTCTATTTATATTTTCGAGTGTTTTGTTTCTTATTTTCTTATTTGCTCTTTGAGTTTGGTATGCAAAGCAACAGTCGTAGTTTTTGTAATTTGCACACCAACTGATGCTGTTGGTGCATTCCGGGCATGTAAGTGTGTGTGTGTGTGTGTGTGTGTGTAGTTTAGGGTGGTCCAAAAATGCATGGGTAGAGAGTAAAGTCGAAATTTTAATTAACTCACAACAGTAGCATTTTTGGACGACCCTACTGTAAATGCCTGTAAGTGTATGTTTGTGTGTTTATTATCACTAAATACACGTTTGTGTGCCTGTAAGTATGTATGAATTCTACTAAATATACGCATTTAATTAATAACAGCGAGACATGACAAGCCCCCAACCCACACAGCACTTCTCGTGTCACCGCTCTTGTGTGCATTCTGAATTTGGCATTGGATTGTGGTGTTGCCACGCTTATGCATTTCTTACGAGTATTGAAACTTTCTGGTTTGCATTCGCAATTGGTTTTAAATATTTATTATTTTGGCAGTGAATAAGTAAATATTACACTCAATGCATTTCTATATAACAATTTAACATTCGCCCAATTGATCATCGTTTGTTTTCGTTTTTTTTTTTACTATCTAGAAGATCTAAAATGCAGCAGTACTCTAACGCCTCCTCACTCCTCATCACTAATTGGTACTTTGAGCTTTCAGCTTTTTGCTTTTTATTGCTTTTCAAGATTGAATGTATTTTTTGGTTTTTGTTTGTTCAAATTTACATATGTATGTACGACTTTTAATGCTATGTACCTCACCGTTCCACTAACCGCGCACCGCTGGATTTGTGATGCACAAATTTTGTTGTTGTTGCTGTTAAGAATTTGGCCGCTGGACACGCTTGAAGTCGACAATTTCCCATTTGCAACTCGTTTAGCAATATCTCTACATTCTTATATATTTACGAATCTGAGCACTCGGCAACGCTGTCGCAGCAATGCACCGCCTTTCCTTACTTCAATTACCACCTTCGTCCAGACTAAAGGCGCGTCGGTTGAGTGCCACGACCACGTATTTTCTGCCAAAGTAGGGAGAATCTGCGCAAAAGAGATGCAAAACACATACAAAATTGCGTTTTCTGTTCATTTTGCTTCGCTGCAGCGACTTTCCGTTCAAACGACGCGATCGATGGTCGCGATCAGTGATCATCATCACTTCGACGACATCGATCGCCGTATCGTTTGATCGCCTATTCACTTCTTGCGTAGGAAATCGGTATATTTGCGTGCACGCTTGCGCACCTTCTTGAGTGCATTGCTGATTTTAAAGCTTTCGGTGAAATGGTGATGATGATGATACTGTGCATGATTGTGATAATGATGACGCATTCCATTCGGAGAGTGCTGCCTCTCGTCACCATGCGCTTGATAGTGGAAGTGAGGATGATGTGTGTTCACATACGAAGCAGCTGCGGGATTTATGGAAGCCGACAGACATGGTGAGGAGGCTGGCGATGCAGGCGACATTGGCGATCTTGGTGTAGGCGAGAATTGGCAACTGCCTCGGCAAGAGATCAAATTGTGATCGGATGCAGCGTCAAAGGATTCGAATGAGACACCTGTGGGTACTGGCGATTGCAGCAAGGAGGAGTGTTGCCCGTCGCTTGTCGTAGTGACAGTTGGCGAGCCACAAGAAGTAGCAATACAACCGCCAACTGCGCCTTCCTCTACATCTATTGCACTGCCAGCAGTGCTGGTAAAGTCCTTAGGCAGTTCGCCAATGCCCAATGGCTTGTCGAACAGTGAGTTGGCGGACATGTTGGTGTAGTCATAACTTGGGTAGGTGTATGGTAAATAGCCGCTATGATGAGCTTCTGTTGAGACAGCGACGCCATCAGCGCCGCGTGTCGTGTTAATAAATTTCACTTCGTTGGCATTGCGTTCAGTGTAGTTGCCAAAGACGATATTTATGTTGTTCGTGCTCGACGAGAGGTTGATGTTGGTTGGTGAAAGCGGTGTACTGCTACATGAGGATGCAGTACATCTTGCCGGCTCATCGTCGACACCGACTTGACCGCCAACTCCACCTGGAGTATTCTGATTTAAGTTTGTCTCCTTGCTGGAGTTGCGCCGAAAACAGACTTCGAAGCCGCGTACACTGTCACCACCTTCTGAGGAGGCGCCCCCGGTGTTGTTATTGGCGAAGTTGTTTTTGTATTGAAACTCCAAGGCATTGCTCGGCTGGAATGGATAGTTTTTGGAGTTGTTCAGCACATCACTGGTCTGCTGATTACCTTTGGAGAGATATTGATGAATATCTTCACTGGTGATCTGCAGATCTTGATCGAGGTAGGTGTTGCATTGAATGTAGTTATTACAACAGTTATTGTAAGAGTCGGCCTCCTGATGGAAGAGCACTGTCGTCGAAGACTCCTCAAAATCACAGTTGAAAGGGCTCTCACGGCACTTTCGTGCCGCCGCTGCCGATGTGCTTGGACGATCATCATGTGAGTACTTCCGGCTGCTGTGCTGCATCGTATAAGAGCGATGCTCGCTACGATGCTCACATTTGGTTTGCTTTGTCTCGCGCGTTTGTTCATCAGCCGAAGTCCAAGGATCTTTCGTGTCCATATCACCGGGTCGCTCTAGTTCGGTTGGAGATTTACCATCTGCCAGGAAGCTCCAGCGTATTGGCGAGGGAGAGCAAGCATATTCAGGAAGGTCGTTGCTCAGTGCGTCTTTTGAAGTTTGTCTTTCAATGGTAACTTTTGAAGGTGACACCACAATTTTTCCACCACTGCCACGCTTATCCAAATCGGCAGCATCAATGCCCATCTGTTTGGCACGATCAAAAACAGAAGTGAGCGAGCCTGGCTGGCTGCTGGCGCGACCTGCCTTCAAGCCACGCAAAGATATTGACGTGTAGCTAGGTTGACGCTGATGCAACCTTCGCTTACGCAATGCTACCGACGCAGACTTGATGGAGTTGTTGCGACTGAGCGATGAGCGCGAACCATACAAACTAGTAGAGTCGGTTTGATAACAATAATCCGAAGAGGTGCAACACGACGATGGACGGCGTGTGGAACCGTAAAGATCCTCTGCAAAATATTGTGCCAATTCGGTGCGAGACGAATTGCAGCAAGTCTTGCGTACCAGTATCTCCTGAACTTCTCGATCCACGCAAGTTGGATCGTGGCATGTGTTGAGAGACGTGCTCGAAATATCTGTAGCCGAGCGATGTCTCTTCGTACAACTGCTGCCATGTGTATGGCTGTAATGACGCGACGAGGAACGCTGCTCTCCCTGCTCCCTATGCCCATGTGGGCCGTGTAGGCTTGAATTTCCGCTGCCGCCTCCACCTCCACCTCCTGCATTTCCATTTCCATTTCCATTACCATTCTGCTGCTGTTGATGGCTATGACGTGAACGCCGACGTCGATGATTATGATGATGATGCTGATGATGAGAGGATGATGATTGCGTGTTGTTGGCCGAGGGACGTGGTGGATGCGTGAGTGAAGAACGCGTTAGTGAGTCGGCCTCGTGCACATGATGATGTGATTGATGCGGTGACGAGTGCTGGCTGTGCGAGTGATGGCTGTGCGGCGATGTGTGACGGCTATGGTGTGGACTATTGCTGTGGCTGTGCTTGCGTTGCTGCTGGTAGCGGTGTGGCGTCGGTGTGGAGGAGGACTGTTGAAGCGGTTCCGCGTATGCAATGTGACTGTGACAGTGAGTCAGCTGGTGAATATGTGGCTGATCGCCATGCTGTTGTTGTTGTTGTTGTTGCTGTTGCAATTGCTGCAGGTGCGCTTGCGTGTCGTCACATACAATATCCTTATCATAGCTACAATGTACGTGATGATGTGGCTGTGTCTGCTGCTGCTGTTGCTGTTGCTGTTGGCGTGCATGTTTCGACTGTTGCTGATGTTGCTGCTGTAGTTGGTGTTGTTCAGCATTCGTTGAATGTACACTGGCAGTTTCAGGAGGTGAGGCGTTCCTCAGTCAAGGCCCGCTGCTCGGGCAAACAGGTATTTGCTGACGATGGTGATGGGGCGCAGAGGCACCGCTCCGGCCCTGGAGTGTATTTCGGCCGCCTTCTAAACAACGCTCGGATGCAGCTGCGCATAGTATGCGTTAAGTACACAAATGAAAGAAAATTTTATCAAAATTCAAAATTACAACAAATGTTAGGCGCAAAAATGGTGAAGGTGAAAGAGTGTTTGTGTAACTGAAAGACTGAAAAGGTTCCTTCAAAGCTGCAAACGCATATCTGAAGGAAACTTGCCTTTGAGTTAAGCAAGAAAGCGTGACTTTATTTATGTCCTCTTGTGTTAAGCACTTCTGTGATACAAAATTGTTATACTTTAATGTAATCTAGCAAATAGTTCATGCAAGATGGTAATTTCTTCATGCCAACAACTTTGCATGCGATCGACATACAAACATATATGAGATTCTTGTACTTTCTGGACATGCGTATACCTCTGATTATATTCGAATGCTATATTAATTGATTGCAATACTGAAAATGTGCGAGTTTGTTACTACCAAGGAGCAGCCGATTGAGTGTATGGTATGACATTGGCGTTGAGATGAACAAAAATAAAGCTTAATATTTGAACTGCTTGGATGAGCACTTTTAAAGTTTCTAAGCATTAAATTAAATTGCTTAAGTTGATGGTAATAGTTCATAAATATACTCCTGCGAAACTTTACGCTAGCTGTTCAAGCTTATGACATTTTTAACTGATAGAAAATGAATATGTAAACCGTTATTTTTACTGTTTAAGTTCATTAATTTGCTTTTAGGTTATATAAAAAATTTAGCTGCCACTCGCAAATAGTTGTCTTGCCATTTAAAGCAAAAAAATTCGACGCATTCGACTTCGTATCACTAACAACAATCGCTTAAAAATTCGAACCCATAGAGTAACATCTAATTTGAGACTTTTTACATTTAACGGCAGGTTGCTGTATGCGTGTCTGAACTAGGTATGTATGTACACATGTGTGTGTGCTCTTTTGTGTGCAAGAGTTGTCTTTACAGCTTCGGTGCCAATTGCTTTTTTTTATTTTTTGCTTTTTTTTTTTCTTTATTTTGCAGTGAGTTTTATGTGAGCTGTGTTGAACGTGAAGTGACTGCAACTGCAACTGAACGCTACCTGACATCCTGCCGTTCGCCGAATGCCGTCGAAAACTGTCGCGTTCGTACGCGTACTCGTAGTGGCATTTGCGCGCCGGCGTTGGCGTATGAATGTTTGTGCCATAGTTGGTGTAACAGGTCGCACTGCCGGCCAGACTCGTTGTCGTCGGTCCCAGCAGGTTTGTGCTATCGCTTAGCGGATATGGACCCATACCTTCAACCGTCAACGAAAACGAGGTGGTTCCAAACACTTTTAGTTAATATTTGTTTCACACAAAAAAAAATATTCATTGCAAATTTCAATTTTGAAGTTTGTTTTGGAGTGGCAAAAATTTGGTTGTGTGCGTTTTCCATTTTACATAAATTCAAATTTTCCGCACATTTTTTTTTTTTTAAAGAATCGTACGTATGTATGTAGCCCATACAAAATTCAGTGAGTTCCGATTTGTTCGATTGATGCAGTTACATTTTTTTATCGATGTGGGTTAATGTGAGATTTTTGAATTTGTTTGGTGTTGATTTGATTTGTAATGAATTAAACCAGATTTTAGTGTACAATCGATCGTTGTTTGTCCCGCAGACATTTTTAAAGTTTTTGTTTTTGATACATACATATTTTGGATATGTTTTCAATGTAAAATACCAGCCAGGTTATGTTATCATGCATTTGAATATTTTATCGTAAATCAATAATGCCAAATTTGTTAGGAAAATTAATAAAAATTAGTTAAGACATATTAATATATTCTCTTATTTTCAACGAATCTTATCTACCATAAATAAACAGTTCTACGCAGATAATTAAAATAAAACGACTACGTACAACACAAAACACTGAAGTGAAATTATAAATGGAGAAAACTACTGGCAAAATTTAAAAAAAAAATTGGTTGGTTGATAGCAATGCTTCACTGTGTCTTACTAGAGAAAAGAGTTATTATTTTTTACGACCACTTGAATTTGTCGATTTCAACTACTAGAGATCCCGTTTAAAATGTGCTAGTTTTGTCAGTTTGTGTCATTCAAAAGCTTTGACTAAGCCTACGGCTTCATATTCCCCGCTACTTCCCGGTTGACCGGCCTTATTCAAGCAGCATGTTTTCTTATGGCCAGTGAGCCATAATGATTGCCACAAGTCTAAATACCTTTATATTTGATTTATGAATGCCAAATATCTTTGCCCCGATAAAGTAAGTTCAGAGAGCTTTGAATGTTTTGCAAGTTTGTATGTCCGACCAACTTTTTTAAGGCATTCCAGTGTGTCCATTCTCACACATTTTTCTTCTTTGGGGCATGCGAACAAATTAAACTAATTTTGTTAAATTTCGCTTTGATGGGGATTGTGGCGATTCGTTCGCTGATGGGAGTGAACCTGGAGACAAGGTCTCGGAGTCTCCGCGCAACCACAAATCCTACACCAAATTAGTACGTCGTCGCATGGCAGCTATGTAGGCATCATTTTTGCATCCACGTCTTGTCGATCGCATCTCCTGAACTGCACTGATGTCAGCCCTATATTCATGGAGGATATTCAGTAGTTGGATAGAGCCACCTTCCCTACAGAATGTGTGGACATTCCAGGTGCATGTCCGTCAATCGTAGGCTTTGTTTTGTTTGCGGGAGAGCTCTTTATTCAAGGCTTATTGTTTGCTTTCATTGGACTTTGTTTTTAAATGGCGGGTTTCAAAGCCAACGCAAAACCCAAAATTATCCAAATTATCTGTCAAACATTTGCTCATACGACCGAAAATTGGAACAAAGCAGACCTTTTGGATTGCAATCCTCGGCATTATTCCCTTTTACTCTTCCGTACAAGTTGAGTTGTTGATGCTAATGCTAACCCCGCCGCTTGGCTTCCATAATATGTTATTGCTAGTTTTTTTCCCATTATTATCTTTGCGTAAAGCTACACGGGTTGTCTAAAACGTCTGCCAAGAAGATGCTAACCGAGCGGAGTTATAAAAAGACACAGAGTACATTGGAATAAACTCAAATCTGCTTTTAATTTTTCAACCGTCGGCGAAGAGTGCAATTACCACTTTATCGGGCACCTGGTCTCCATTCCAAACTCCTTGATGGGAAGCTTACACAATAATAGAGTTCAGGTAATCTCATCATGACAGGCAATTGTTTCAAATAAGATGAAAACAATGATAAACTGCTAGCTCCCAAAAAAGCTGGTGGCGATCGTGGCAATTTTAGATTCACGTCGCATAGTTATAGTCAAGATAACATCGACTATAAAGTAAGCGGTAGTTTTTTGCCTTCATCTACTACGGGAAATCTATCACAGAAGTTGCTTATAAATTTAGAGTCTTTAACTCCGATATAAAAACATGGTAGGTGGGATAGTTTTCTGATAACACTGAGTTAGTATAAAGTTTCGAGTGTTCATAAAATTAAGATAATTTTTCGCAAGAGCTTTCTACCATGAAATCTAAATCAAAGTTAGGCTAAAGAAGCAAAGCGGACTACTAAAGTATACATTTAACAGGTAATAAGCTTCTAATAATAAAAAAAAAATTGATAACTCATTTTTGAGTAATTATATTATTAACTAATACAGGAAGATGACAAAAGAAAATACTTAGGTAAATATTAATATGAATGAAATTCCTTAGAATACAGAAGAAGATGAGAAGTTTATGAATGATAAATAACTAATATCGATTGAGTGAATGAATGGTTATCGTGGCTAATTGTTAGAAATGAATTTGTGTAGGCTCCACACTGTTATTTAAAAATATCTGCATATTTAATTAAATCAACTTCTTGTTAGTAGTAATTGAATGCACACGTGACACGCTTGCAGTTAGACGAATACATATAAACAATCTGTACAACATCATATTAGGTAGTAACGAATTATTTTAACGAATATACATTTTGTGGGCAAGTAGACAATTAGTTAAAGTTAGGTGTGTGATTGGGAGCTTTGTATTTTTTTTGTGGTTAGATTTTTTTTTTTCGTTGTTTAATGTGTACACAAACACAAGACAACAAACAATACAGTTACAAATAAAAAAAATAAAATAAATTTGGTTTTAGATTTAGAAAATTGTTTGTTTGATTCTTACGTGAGTCATGTTGGGTATTTTCCTCAGATACCATCAATGCGGCATGTTCGATGCCAGAATTCATACTTTGTGGCTCCAAGCTATTTGTGCAGTTTAGCATACTCCTGAAATTCGCACACTCTACGATTATGTTTTAAGTGTATAGGATTTTTTTTTAATTTTGTAAATTTGTAATTGTAATTGCTTTGCTTTTTTTTTTTTTTTTTTTGGATTTGTGCCTACACTTTGTTCTGTTGGTAAATTGTTAAATTATTTATTTGATTGTGTGTTGAAAGTATTGAAAGTGTTTGGTGTTTCCTTTTTTGTTTGTTCTGCTATGAAATTGGTATGGAAAAGCGTTGAACACATGTTTGGTTTGTATGTGCAATTGTTTTCTAGTGAAATGTTTTCTTCGTTTATCTGCGAGTTGTTTTTAAGAGGTCTCTTTTCATTTGCAAAAAGCGTTTCCGCATACTTCACGAGATAAGCCAAAGGCAAGCGGTTTCTAATGCGGAATAATAAATGTGAATACTCAAAAAAAAAAACAACATCAAATTTAGTGAAATAAAACCAAGCGATAAAATGAAATATATAAAATAATATATCCAAAAATATAAGCTGTTGCAGCTTGATTTATCGTTTTATTTTATTTAATTCTCCTTGGTTTTTTTAAATTCTATTATTTAATTTATTAATTTTCTTCTATTTTATATTAAAAATGTACATTTTTTACTCTCACCACCACCATTTCCTCATCAGACTTCTTTCTTCTTGGCCTCTGCGGGAGTCGATCACACGACATCATGTGTAATATTTAAGCCGGCATCTACACGCATTCAGCTAAGCTTACGCTGTCTGAGCTGTTGTTATTTTTCCTCTTTTGCCTTCACAACTTACTGCAATCAAATGCGGCTTTTCTACCGCTATTTATATTTCACTATGTAGCTGTTGTTATTTTTTATATTTTGAGTTATCAGTTACACTTTTTATGTATATAATTGCTTTTATTTCAGTTAAGTATTTATAAATCATATCATTTATAAGTATTTTTTTATATTCTTGATTTTGGTGATATTATTTTTTTTTATTTCTTTTTATGTTATTTTATTTATATTTAAATATTTTTCGTATATTTTTATTTAATTTAATCTCTATTACTGCATTTTTGATATACATTTCTTTGTCTTTATAATTTTGTTTTTATTTCATCTCTCTTTATTCACTTCCTATTATGTTTAATTTAGTTTTTCTGATATTTTTTTTTTTTTTTTTTAAAAAGAAGGTTCTCTAGTTGCATATATGTATATATATATCTGTGTATTTACTTGCGAATTTTATCGAGACTTAAAGAAAACTAAGCAAAAGCACATTTCAAATAAAAATACTAAATAATACATACAACAGCAAACAACAAGAAGAAAAAAATTAAATTAAATGTTAAGTAAATAGCTTACTAAAGAAAAAAATTATAATTTTTATTTAACTTTTTGAGCAAATAACTAGTTTGAGTGAATGATGAATTTGGGCGGCATTTTTCAACTTCGGTGCTCTTTCTTTGGCTCGTCTTCCGAAGTGCGGTGCTGTATTTCAATGTCGGCTGTGGAATCGCTTTCTCTGTGTGTGGATTCGCTATCGCTAAAGGAAAGTACGTGGATGTGACACAAATTAATTTACTAACTCAAAATGAAAATTCAAATATTGAAATTACATAAAACAAAGAAAGTATTTAATAAAATAAATAATAATGAATGAATGATGTGACGCAAACAAGACGCTAAGATTCATACCTACTGTGTATTTATGTATGTACATATGTATGTATTTATGTTTGTATGACTGTGCAGGAAATGCTCAATTTAGGGCAAAAATATGGGGAATGAGAATGCATGAAGAAACAACATCTGTATGAAAGCAAAATTTTGCTACTTTACTTCTTGTCAATTTTGTCTGCAATGAAATTTCGAATAGAATGACTGAGAATTTTGAACTGAGCAGGATATATGTAGATATGTATGCTTATTAGGAAATGGATTTCGTTTTTTTTTTTTAATTTGATTTTTATAGACTTAAGTTGAAAGTAGTGAAACACGAAAGCAGGCATTCAAAGCATTCAAAATCGTTCCAAAGTTTTTAAAAGAAGATAATTAATATACATACATATTTAGATTTAATATCGAGAACAAAACAGAAACGAGATTCGTATATGAATGAACTCACTAACGCTGTTTAAGTTTTTTTTTGTTTTTTTGTTTTTTTTTCTTTAAGAATATTGAAAAACACAAACTACAATAAACAGTGGCATATCTACAACAAAGGCATCGCCAAGTTAGAAGTTCAAGAATGAAAAAGAGAAACAAAAACGAATTGTCTGCTAACAAATTCTCAGAATATATATGTAGATAAATTTTTATTTGCATTGCACTTTAAACGTTTAATGTTTTGTTTGTATTTCTTTGTACTGCTTAAAAAATGTATGAAGTTGATATCAGAAGTTCGTATTTTCATTTCCTGTTGTTTATCATGCAACTTACCCATAAATTCTACTATCTCGGAATGTCCTTCTATGTGTAACGTACGTTATTTCATTTATGTATGTTGCAAACGACAATTATTATAATTTTTTTTTTAGATACGGTTAGTTAATAAAATTTAGAGGATCAAAAGAAAAAAATTGTTTTGACCATGTGTAAAACAAAACTGATTGAGTTTGAAAAAATTTTACTCAAAAAAATTGAACTCAAAACAAAAGAATATTTTTTATAATAATTAGTAAATTCAAATGAAAGTAAAAAAAACTTGTGCAGATGTTGGCTAAACGAAATAAGTTTTTGTTTTACTATTTAATGATTTTTTGTGAGCGAGTAGTCAAAAAATTTGTGCGCGCAAAAGGTATAGTTTGGAAATCTTTTTGCAGTTTTTGGCGAAAACTTCTGTTAATGAAATTAAGCTTCTATTTGAATATAAATAAAACTGAAATCAATTGCTGCATTTTCTGAACAATTGTTTTTCTAAGATCGTATACGAACTAAAGGAAATGCACAAGCACGAAACGTGTCGACGAAATGCATTTCCGGAAAGTGGAGCCAAACAAATACTTTAGCAACTTATTACTTTTTAAAGTACATATTAAAGAGTCGTGTAGGATTAATCAAAGATCCCTGCAGGCTGTGTGGCTATTTTCCCAAGTTTGAAATATGATTTGGTGAGTCATAGAGCCCCTCATACTTGGGTCGTCAGAGCAACTAGCGCTCGAGTGCGATGCCATCTCAAATAGTTAGTTGATGGCGTCATAACTACAATTGTTTCTTTTTCTTATATTAGCTCCATAAATAGAATGGGATTCAGGATGTTCTGCGGAATGGAATTTATGTGAAGGCAGCTTGTCACACATACTCTGATCGAAGAGGACACATTTAGAAGCTCGAAATGACTCAGGGAGAAAGTTAACAAAGTTAAGTGACCACAGACAACTGATCGTCTGAAACTCTTAAGCGAAGTATATACCTTTTTCAGTTCTAATTTTAAAAAATCTACAGGGGTTCCATGCACTAAAGCGGTAGATTTGGGTCACCAGTAGCACACACTTTTGGATCTAGGTAACCTTAGTTCACAAAAAATGTATTATGTCTACTCGCTTTGCGCTCACAAATTACTCACACTAATACAAATTTTCATAGTATTCATTTTAATATTAAATCTCTCAATCAGCTGTACTTAAGTACTTTTTTTCAATATTAATTTACTTAATGAAATGAGAACCTCTTACACTTAACAATTTCCTTTGTTTTGTATTTATCTTAAAGCACTGTCGAGAATTTAGTATCTGTGATATGGTTTTGGTATTTTTGCTTCTCTCATTCTGATTGATACTTATGATGGAATTTAGTGTACGTATTATGCAATTTTCAATTAACTTGTTACACATATAATAGTTACATACATATGTATATGTATGTAAATATGTATACATATGTATTGGCAATTTCGAGAAAAAAAAACACGAATATTATAAATACATAGATGTGTATATACCTTCCATTTCCGTGTCGAAACAGCGCGCAAATCTCTTCGAATGTCTTATTCTTAGTCTCAGGAACCTTCTTGTAGGTGAATATCCAAAATATAGCTAAGAAAACGCTAAATGGCAAGAATGTATAATTCTCTAATTCAGCCTGTTAAAACAAACAAACAAAACGGACGAGAATATAATATGTGAATTAAGGTGCTAAGAAATATATTTATATCAAATACAAATATAATTTGAAAATGATTTAGTTTACCTTCATACTGGGGAAACCAATGCCGACAATAAAGTTCGCAATCCAATTGACTAGTACAGCGACGGCCATAGCGCTGGGTCGCGGCCCTTGCGAGAATAGCTCCGCTGTGATCATCCACGGTATGGAGCCGGGTCCAGTCGCGAAGAACACGACAAATCCGAGCGTTGACACCACCGACAGATACGACATCCAATCGATCATTTCCTGTACATAACCAAAGAACTCCTATACAAAACGTGTAGCTACCGATTCTCGATGATTTGTAGGCTTTTTTCTTTTTTTTTTTTTTGTAAATGTAATTTTCGAGTTTATTTTTTTTTTGAACTCATAATGTACCCAACAAATCAAATCAAAGAGAAAATAATGTTTATGAAAATAATTTAAAATAATTATAAAGGTAACTTATGCACAAAATTAAATGTCTTATCTACTGACTTACAGAATCGATATGGACTAAATTGTAGCTGTGATGAAAATTGTCTTTACCTATAAAAAATTCAATCAATCAAAGTTGCACGATCTCATGAAAATTAACTTCTTTTTACAAAATACATTGTACAAAGTCAGGCAGAGAGGACCTTGCTATCACTACCACTGGGTACTTCATCTTACAAGAAAAGTAACATTTTTATATCTCAATGCTTTCGATTAATTTTGATTTTAAGTTGGACATTAACTATACAATTTTATTTTATTACAAATCTGTTTAATTACTCGTACCTGCTGCGGTAAAAAGGTAATTTATTTTAGCTTTTAATTGTTTGTGTTTTAAATTTTATATAGTTTTAGCTTAGTATGATTTAAATGTAGTGTTTCTTGCTGCTCGTAAAGCTTTAGCAGTGGTGAATTATAGAAATATTAATTTGCTTTCAATACTTTTTATCAAATAGTTTTAGCAATGATCTGTGTTAGCGCTGCTTCAGCGTGTGGAAAGTGGTCCTGGTGTGTGTGAAATTTTGACATTTACAAAATATGTAACTCTCTATTGCACTTTTGGCTGTACATATGTACATACACATGTGTTTATGTATATACAAAACGCTCCTACTGTGTGTTGTTGCCGTTGTGTGCTGGCGGCGTTTAGCGCTTGTGTAATTGCTGCTCTAGAGTGTAGAACTTTGTAAAGTTGTTGCTTTTTTTTGTTTTTGGTTTTTTTTTTTGCTCTTTAAAACAGTGCACAAAATTTTTATTTTGAATTTTGAAATTTTGAGAGTGTTCGTGTCTTAAGTCGTTTGTTTTGAATTGCACTAGTTGCCGAATCGCTTGGAATTTTTAAGTGAATTTTAATCAATAAGTGGCGAAAATAGTTAAAGATTAAAAAATAAAACTGATTTGTACGTTAGTAAAGGGAAACTGTTCAGACAGACATACAAAACTACTTTAGTTAGCACTGAAGTATGAATGTACGACAGTTTCTACAAATTTACCACGTTCAACGAGTCTTTTTTTTTTTGCCCAACTATTTTCCAGCTGAGAAATCAAACAAAAAGCATTTGAGAAGCCAAAATAAAAAAGTAAATAAAAAAACAACAAAAGTCATTTTATGTGTGTGTGCTTGTTCGCAGAGGGTAAAAAGCCTGCCAAGTCGAGAATTTTTTCATTTTGCAGGGGAAAGACGTTTGAATAAATGAGTTTATCAGCGAAGTTTGCACAACGAAAATACAAAAGTCTGTTCAAGTAAAATTGTATTTGTCTTGAATTGAACGATTTTTTTTTGTTTACAATATTATACAGTACTTTTTAGAATACATTTTTGAATTCCAGTTATGTGAAAATGTATTTACTTATGGCCTTATTCATACTAAATAAATAATAATTCACAATTTTATTGAGCTCGACGCCAGTTTGTGAAAAAAAATTTTCACAACAACAACGAACAAATTTACATACAAAATAAAGTTATTTTTAAATGCTCAACAAAATAATATTTTTAATGAATTTTTCAGGTCATACATTTGAAAAGCTTTTTTTTTTGAGTTTTCAAAATTTTGAATTAAAATGGAGCTGAAATTGTGCTTCAATTATTTCTTTCGCTTTAAGTATTTCACAAACTCATTTATTCTGGTACTTAACCTAAAATGAACCGAAGAAAGTGTGAACAAATGTCAAACACTGAAGCATGCAAACACAAATTAATTTGACTAGCAAGCAGGAAAGTGCAAAATGTGCAGCCTACGACGTTTAAGTGTATATTGGATATTTAAAAACATTTAATAAAAGATCATACACGTTAAATAAAAATACACAGAGTGATGCTAATAAAAGTTTAACTCTTTTTATGGGAATTCTGTTTGAAAAAACAGTTATATTTTATTCGAAATCTATCCTCCATTAGATATTAGTTATGCCTCTTTTGTAAGACTTTAAAAATAAAAGCCAATTTGTAATAATTACTGCATTATCCAATACTGCGTTAAACGGGTTACCTTGTGGCTGTCTTCAAGACGAGGAATACACAAACGCTACCTGCAGTGCGACACTGCGGTCGGGAGCAACTGTGCGACACCGCTGTGGTGAGTTGACGAATGAAACGAGACGCATTTTTCTTGATGAGAAGAAGAAAAGAGCAGAATTGCGTGAGTGTGAAAAGTTTAAGATGCTGGTCGGTAGGGAAAGCGCCTGAAAGTCATTTTAGAAGGTGCGTTACCTTACAGAAGGTTTCACGAATGGCAACGCGGGTAGATGACTGTTGTCCAGATAATACCTAAATTATGGAGGCAGCAATTCTCCGCACTTCTAAAAGGGTGGCAGTAGTGATCTTTTTGCAGAAAATCGCAATTGACGTAGCATCGCACGACTGAAATTTAGAAAGCGGCTTAACAACCACCGACGGGCTGCCAGCTGAGCTTTTCAAATATTGAGGCAAGGAGTTGGTTAGGTTCATGCACCTTCTCTTCTGCAGCATATGATCGGACGAGTCATTGCCTACTGATTGGAGTTGAGGTTTACTCTGCTCAATAAACGAGCAGGGTGATCCTGCAATTTGTGCCAACTAAATATCGCATCGTATTAGTCTTAACCACCAACCATCGGAAATAGGTTTTTGGAAAAGATAAAAAAGAATCTAAAGGCTGATTTCGACAGTACAAGACGAAATAGAAGAAGAACAAAAGAGGTTGTAGAGGAGGTATATTGTCGCTCGACTTTTAAAATCTGATGTTTTCTCCAAAAGGGCATTTTTGTTATTATATTTTTCAAATGAAAATTTGTGGTTTGACTTAAAACAATAATTTGTTTTTATACTTGTATGTATGTACATTCTAATAAATGCAAAGTGCAACTTAACTACTGGAATTATATACATCCATATGTATGCATATCAAAATTTTAAAAGAAAAATTCATATATAAATTGAACAATAGCAAAGCGTGCACATGCCTATGAATGATTTTTCTATTTCAGTTCTTTTATGATTGAAAATATAATATAAAACTTATATGCCTCTCATGCTAATTCAGTTACTGTATAACAGTTCTACTGTATTTATTGACTTGAAACGGCCTAACTATATTATTACTATATATAATATATATATATATATATATATGTATAAAATGTATAGAAGCCACTAAATATAATTTGACTACAAAAACGTAAATTGATTTTTAAATGCTTTTAGATACAGAACATTCCTTCGAGTCATGCAATATTGGTATTTACTTATTTAATTCAGATTTGAGATTTTATTTCATACTTTAGTTCAAATTCGACTACTTTCTTTCGATTACTTATACTTATGTACACATACATAAGTACGTATGTATGCATGTGTAACTAAAATCAAAACTGTAAGACAGAAATATGTATGTATGTAAACGAGCATAAGTAGTAAGATTTGCTAAAAATAAATTCTATACAAACCACAAAACTCTTATCAATTGGCAAATACGAGTATGTAGATTTTATAAAATATTTAAATTTCATACTTGCCATTCGACACTTACCAGCCAGACATTCTTTGCAACGAATGCTGACTCTTTTCATTTGTGTACTTGCCTTAATTAAAAATGAAATCGTTATGAATATCGAGAATATGAACATGCCACCTAAGCCGTATAGCTGGAGTGTTCGACGACCGGTGCGATCCATTAACGGTATTGAGACGAGCGTCATCAGAAGCTGTGCGTTATTTGCAAGAAGTGTAAAAAAAAAAAAACAAATATATGTATATTTAATTTCATTAATCCTAGTAGTGGCTAGTATTAGTCATTTCAACGCACCATTATAGCGCCAATGCCTATCGTTGAGAATTTGGCACTCTCCTCCGTCAGGCCGGAGCTCATGAACAGTGATGTCGAATAGTACAGCACCGCATTGATACCGCTGAATTGTTGACTCAACTGCATCACAATGCCGATTATCAATGGCGGTCGCAGTGTGGGCGAGCAGATTAACTCCATGGGGGAGATGTAGCTTTCGGTTTGTGAGGCGCGTTCTTCGGCGCGCATCTCTTCGATGTCTTCCTCCACCGAACTCGAGGCTCGCAGTCGTCGCAGCGCTGAGGATGGAACATTTTTTTTGTTTTTGTTTTCAAAACGAAATTAGTTATTCATTAATTTATATATTCAGTTTTCTTTCTCACCTTTTCGAGCTTCCTCTTCCCATTGTTTAGTGATGAGCAGATATCTGGGCGATTCCGGGCATACCGGCAGTAATATTAATTGTAATATTGCTGGACATATGGCGAGGCCAAGTAACATGGGCCAGCCTTCATTAGTTCCTAAAATTTGCTCGATTCCCAACACTTGGGATAGTAGTAAACCTATTGTCACAGCCAATTGATTTATGGTTCCTAATCCACCGCGTAAGTTCAGTGGCGCTATTTCGGAGATGTACATTGGCACCAACGATGTATTAAGACCTGTTGCATAGTGGTTATACATTATACATTAGTGTGTAACTTATACACTAGTTTAGGTTATTTTTTTTTTTCTTTTGGTTCCCAACTCACCGCAATTAACACCAATAATAAATCGGCCGAGGAATAACATTTCATAGGAATGACTAACTTTGGTAAAACCCATTAGACAAGCACCCGATATGCCAAGCACATTATTTAATAATAACCCTCCTTTTCTGTAACAACAACAACAATTACAAATTTAGCTCCAATTGCAATACAATCAGCTGAGGAAATTTAAAAATCGTACGCACCTGCCGAAGCGATTGGCCATCCAACCGCCGCTGAAACCACCCAACATGCCGCCAATGGCGAATATCGACACCGCCACCGAGTACAGCTGCTGTATGAACTCCTCACTGATATCCTCGCCATAGCGATCCTTGTATACATCCTTCATGAAATTCTCGATATTCTTCTCGGGTGCGTTTATCACACCGGTATTGTAACCGAACTGCAACATGCCCAGCACCGCTGAGAATATCGAGTAGGTTAGGAAGAAGGTAAGACCCTGTTGTAGAGAGGGAAGAAAGACAAAAATTGAGAATGTAAATGTTTGCTTGTTTTTCTTCTTTTTTTTTTAAATAATTGATGGAATTGTGCGCAGAGGAATATATCTACATACGAAAAGAATTTGAGTGCATAACTCAAAGTCAAAGAAAAAAAAAACACTAATCAATTAGAAAAGAAATCCAAAAATTGTAAACAGCGAAGCCGAGTTGATTGAACCGATTGTGTTTGAGAATATTTGTGTGTTTTCTTCGGAAAAATCAAATAACACAAAAAGAAAGCGAATGTAATTCAAAATACAATCTAAAATAAAATCTCTTCTGCGAACCTATGCAGATATATCTCAGTTGCATACTGCAGATCAAGGCGAATTGATGTAAGGTGGTAGCGATTCTTTGGTGGGTTATTGTCAAACTGTATCTCCTTTGTATTTAACCTTCGCGAAATAATTTTTAAACTATTAGAGTCACCGCAAAAATTTATAGTGAACCATATCTTGAAATTTCCTGTAGTTAAAGGGAACAATTTATTATTTGCAACTAAACAATTGATCTTGACAACCAACCACCAATCAGCTAATTGATTAACACCACCTTTAATGAAATCGCCTTGACCGCAGATAAAGCTTTGACAATTTAGGCAGAGACTAGGTGAATTATTTACGGTCATAACAAAAAAAGAGTTGTGCTGTGCGCGTTTAGCTGTCGGCATAAGTGTTACGTTTGAGGTCTTAGGTTCGGCACCCGCGGAAGCCATAAAGGAGGAAGTCTGATGTTGACATTTGGTGTTCTCCGAAATAGTGCTTTAACTGCTACCGCTTTGAGTATTAATTGATCATTATTCCAAAATTTTACGAAATATATTCATAAAAAAATTATAACAAATACCGTTCCGTAACTCCGTAACTTTGTATCCCCAAGGAGCATCGTTACATAGTAGTTTCCAGTGTTTGGTCGAGTTTCCTCTACCAAAAATGGAGGGACCTACAGTTTAATGTCGATACCGAACGACAGCTGTAATTTATGAGAAACTTTTTTCGAAGGCAGGAAAAAAAAAACTCAGAGGCGACCGCTATAAGAACACAACTTTTCAATGGTTTACATTTTTTCTTGCCTTGGCTGAGATTCGATTCTGGAATGCAGCGAAATAGCGAGTGAAAGCACGGTCCACTACACATTCGACCACAGCGGTCACTCTTTATAACGCAATTTACATAATTCTAATATTTTTGGCGCATCCCCATAAAATATAGATTTTCCGGCATAATTTTAGATTGACAAACAACATAAATATACACGAACGCACAACTCGTTTTCATTAGCAGCGAGTGAATCTTCTTTCTCTTTTGCTCAAATAAATTTTTTTAATGGCTAGAGTGAGAACGCACGTCCCTGGAGTTTATTTCGCTGCTAATCATAACGTGATGTCTCTTCTTGTATATTTATGTTCTTTGGTATTGACAAAAGCTCAGCGATAAGTGTTAGAACAAATTATCGCATAATTTGAGAAAATTCTCAAAGTGATTCCATATCAATAAAGGTTCGAGAACGGATATCTTTAGAACAATTGCGTTTAAAACAGAATCCCAATTGTGAACTGAAGGGAAAACTGTTTTGACTGCGCAAGTTCGTAGGATACAATCCGGAGAAAGTACGCAATTATGATTTTTTTAAAGGAATATTTTAAAACAAGGCCTTCTGTGTACAAAAAGAAGAGTTTATTAAAAATAAGATATTCATAGCATTTATCTAATTTCCGCCTGGTATTTCAATATGCAAAATACAAAGAAAAAATGCAAATAAAATCACAAATCATACAACATTCATTTATGTACGCATAAAAAATAAAAATGCAACTTAAAATACCAAAGTTTTATTTTTTTATTTCTGTGTGTTAACAGGAGATTTTTGAATTTAACTTTATTACAATAAACAACTACAAATAAATATACAAAAAACAAAAATAATTATCAAACATAAATCTATTATAATTGAACTATAAATAAACGAGGATTATGAAGAAGCGGTCTGTAATGTTAAATGTCATTATGCGCTAAACTTTGTTAATACATAAAAGTAAGCGAGTGTATTTGTAGTAAACTAATATTCGATCGAATGTGTACTTTTTTTTCTTAGTTGGGTAAAATTTTTTTTTAAATTTTGCATTTTCGCACGCATAATGAGATTTTTCATATTGTTGTACATGAATATAAATGAAATTCAAGTATTAATTACACAACATGGCAAATAATTTAAGCTACAAACTTGTTCTAAAAGTCTTAGCTTCCGTCTGTGCGTGTGCTCCTCCAGTCTGTCGACGTATTCGCGCAGCTCTTCGATTTCCTCTTTAACTTGCTGCACGGTATCTAATTCGTGTTTGATCGCAACCATGTCCCGTTTCACCTGAAAGATTTGTAAGAGCGATTAAAATTAGTGAGGAAGAACAGTAATACTAGTTTAGGGTGTAGAAAAATAATAATTAAGGAGTATTAATTTGACTATAACTACAATAATAATAATACTAACACTAACCATAATCATTAAAACACAATAATAATATTATTTATGTCCTCTTTCACCTAAAAATATTTTTAAAAATAACATGTTTATAAATATAGCGTAGATATATTTATTTAAAAAATCTTGCGAGGTACTCTCTTCTACCTCCATAAATCTTCTATTTTGTGTTTTTATGAAGAATTCATTAATTTCTTGTTGGAAATTCGAGTCAGTGAATTAAATCTATACAAAAAGTCCTTGAAAGAACAGTTCATCACCTATCACCGAAGTTGAACTAGGAAGAATTGAAATCAGCGCCAAGATGGGCAAAAAAACTTTATTTCGAAAATTGTGGAGTCTTTTGATGTCATGCAATAGTAAAGTTTCCAAAAACAATGATGGTAAAACAAAACACAAAGTTAAGATTACTTTCAATTTAGGGAAATGCGTCTTTTAATTTTTATAGAACGATAACTGATAGTTTATAAATGTTACAAAATTCACAGGCGAATAAGAAGAATAATACTTAGTTACAATATGATTTTGATTTGCTTAAAGATACGATAACAAATTTTTTTTTTTCGGTATATTGAAATATAACCAAAACCTAATTATTTGCAATAAAGAAACAAAAAAATAAAAAGTATCAAATATATACACAAAGAGTTACGTCAGCGACTTATCGGCGCTATCTTGCAAATGCTTAATGAATTAAAAAGAGATTTTAAAACTTGAGTGCCTAATAAAAAAATTTATGACGTTTGCATACGTACATACATACAAATGTAAAAGTCTACGCAAAGTTGGTCGTTTGCTGGAAGAGTGTGATAATTCCAAAAATGTATTGATTTCTTTTAATTCATTAAATTAGCAAAAATAGTTGCGCTTTTAAAAATTTCACAATGGCTAATGGTTACCCAGAAAAAAATGTTCTTTAATTATTTGCTGCTAAACTTAATTTATGTTTATGTTAAAAAATGTTTAGCAAAATCAAAGCAACAATTGCCAAATTCGTATAGAATTAGTTGCTTCAAAAAACTCCTTTTGTATCTCTTCCTAAAATAATGGCATTTTCTTCTCTCGAAAAAGACTGTTGCCATCTCACATTGTAAATTTGGTATAAGGCTATCTGTCTTTCGAAAAAATTGCTCTATTAGTAGAAATTGTTGCAACTTTGACTGATCAGTGTCCAATAAAGTAAAAAATAGACACGCAACGCTTTGAAAGGACTGAGAAAAACAAAGGGGGCAACATTATTTCGTGAAAAAAGCCATTAAATTTATAAAAGTTATAAAACAAACCTCATACAGAAAATTGTTTAATGTTTATTTATTTTATTTTTATTAAATTTCAAATATTTTCCAATTTAAATACAGCCATTCTCTAACAAAAACCATATAAATCCAAGTAACAAATTTTAAAAAAAATTTCTTATAAGTTTAATGTATTTTTTAAATATGCAGTTTTATAGTCCATTTAAATTTAGTCCAAGTTTTAAGTCCCTTACAATAATAGTTAATTTTTGAAAATTTTTTTTAAGTGCCAGCGTTGCGAATTTTTTTCCTTATATGGAAGATGCTGCAGAGTAGCGTCACTTAAAAAATCGTCAAAAATCAAAGGTCATCTTTAGCTACTTTAAACTACTGCTTTATTTTGCTCAAATTGAGTGTTCTTTAAAACTGCAGGCACAAAAAATTCTAAAAACTTTAAAAATCTTAAATCTTGATGAACATTCGTGGGACTAGCATGAATTTTGGTTAAAAATTTAAACCTTTGTTTATATGATTTTTTTAAAGAATGTATTTGAGTTAAAAAATTTAAGAAATTAATTACAATAAAAAAAAGATTAGAATAGCAAGTACTGTAATAGGAAAAAAAAAATGATTTGCCTTTAATTGTTATAAGTAAACTTTTTCATGCATTTATATTTAATAATCGTGTTTGCATGTTTCTATAGATTTATTTTCAAAATTTCATATTTCTGTTTTATCATACTTTTCCAGTGAACACATTGAACTCATTTATATATCTACATATGATTGCGTGGAAAGCACTCTCGTTTTTCAAATAAAACTAAACTGACTAGTGATATACTTCGTTTTATAACTTTAACTGCTAATAAATCTTGAATTGTGCAAAATTGTGATATACGAGTAAATATATAAACATCGTTAGTTGCAAATAGATATGTACGTATTCCACACTCACCTCGGACACCTCACTTTGACAACTCTCCACGGATTTGGTCAGCTCCTGCAGCTGTGTACGTATTTCACACAAGGCGACTGTCGTCTCCAAGTGTCGATCGCCTCTTTGAAGCTCATCCAGTTTGGCTGATAAATTCATGCTCATCACGCTAACTTGCTTTTGCAAACTGCCAGCACACATTCGAAATGACAATGCGACAATGTGACATGGCGACAATCGGACGGTCGGTCGGTCGGTCGGTCGGTCGGTCGGTCAATCGAATGCAATTACATGTTATTAATTTGATTGACGATGCAGATGGCGGCGACGGCGGCGGCGCGAATGTTGATCGTAAATGTGTGGCAGAGTTGGTTATATCATTAAATTATGGTTAATCCAAACGCGCACACACACACACAAACAGGCAAATTGCAATTGTAGCCATATTATTTGCATGTGCGATTGTATGTGCGTTGCGGCAAGTGGCACACACAAATAACAACGAAATTCCGAGTTTCCGCCGGGGCGCAGATTGTCACGAAAATGCACCAAAATCAGACCGCGCACATTTGCATACACACACGTATGTATTTATACGGTCGTTCGTTTGTCGGAATATTGTGGAGCGAAGTAATTTCATGTTGCACATTTCATGTTGAAATTCAAGTCGATGTTGCAGGTGGCGCGGCAAGAAGATGAGAAATATATATGTATATTGAGTACAGTTGAATGAACAGCGTTGATTAGTTAGTAGAAAAAAAACGAAATTTTACAAGTTTGACTATATACATATATGGCATATATATGAATACATACATATATGTACTTCAATTATGAGCGGAAAATGCAAAAATGCAATTTATTTACAAAACAGGCTATTTACAAGATCCAAAAATGTATAGGTATATAAGTCATATACAATAAACGAGTATGAGTAGTTATGAACGAATGAAAAATGACTTAAGTAAAAGTAGAATGAGAACCATTAAATGCTGTTTATAGTTATAGTGCATATCAGAATTATAAGACAACCACACTTATATGTAGGACCACTGTTTAGACTATTCAAATATTAAAAAAAAAAAAAAAGTTTATTCTCAAATAAAGCCATAAAAACAAAGTTTTAAAATTTTCCTAATTTTATAAAAACTTCGAAGTAAACTTTTTTTTTTTTAATTTCCGTTTTCAACTCTGTAGCGCATATCATTTTAGTACAAGCAAGTGCAAGTTTCAAGTTATTATAGATTATTGTTGATATTTAAACAATTTGTTTACTTGCACTTCTACACGAGGCGAAAAAAATTTAAAAAAACTCGAATACCTTTAATAAGAAAAATATTGTGAAAGGATGTCAAAAATTTTTTTTCAAAATTTGGCTTATATGTATAAGCAAACACAAAATACACAGAGCTTTTTAATTTTGTTGCTTGTTTTTCAATTTCTCTACTGCTGCAACCTATAAAATATGCCTTGAGTGTCATACAATTGTGGTAATGAGTGTATTTATGAGTTGTTGCATGAAAAGCAAGCAAGCAGCTACTCTGCATGTCAAATATGTTTTTTTTTTTTATATATGAGTGTGACGTTCGTTTTTTCTTTTTTTTTTTTGTAATGCATTTTTTATTGTATTAAAATAGCGTAACATAAATCACACCAATAAAAAGTAAGTTTACTGCTTATTCGCTCCATTGCTAAGCAAATGAATTGAAATTCCAACCAAAGCAAAGCAAAGCAAAGAAAAAGGAAAAAATCACAGCAGCGAAGAGAATTTATTGCATTCTTAATGTTTGTATTTCACATTTTCCAAGCGTAGCATAAAAGAATGGCAATAATAATAGTTGGAGGCAATCAAATGGAGAAAATAACTGTTTTTAAAATTCAGGTGAACGAGTTAAATTTGAAATGCTATAGTTATAAGCAGTACATACATATATACATACATACATGCTCGTAAATACATAAATATGTATTTGGTTGTGTTTTTATTAAATGAATATGTTTTTGCTTAAATTGATTGAAGTTTGTAGCGCGTGAATGGCAAATGTATCGGACGAGGATAAGGACGAGGCAGTGTACGGTAACATAAATTAAATTCTTTAAAAAACTTTGTTAAAGACGTTAACAGAAAGCCGACTTTACAGGTGATTCAAAGGATTTTATGTAACTTTCCGTGATATTAACGATTCTTCGATATACAAACATATATGTAGCATAATTTTTAAACCCAAAAAGTTATTCAAAACGCGCAATATCCACACAAAATAATTAGTTTGGATGAAAACATATGAAAAGCTTACATCGAAGAAGCTACTCAAATGCATGGAAATGTTCTTTGCAATATCTGCATAATAGAAATTCCAAATAAACAAATTTGCTGCGATCGAAAACGTTGTTGGAATAAACCTTTTTAATTAAAGTGAGTATATTCTTTTGAAGTGGAACGCCACGATTAAACACTCCTATAGCTCATCTCATAGGTATATACTCATATGCAACAAATATGACAATATACATTGCATTTATTAAATTTGTTTTGTTTTTTATTCTACCAAAACTTCAAACTTTGAAGGCTATAAAAAAAAGTAAGACTTCATAAATAGTAGACTCAAAATAGAACAAAAAAAAAATGTTAGTTTGTTTCGAGTATGCAATTTTGTAGTACATGCAATTTTAGCAAATAATAAATTGATTTTTTGGCTATTTTTACTGGCGCTCTTTTGCAATTTCTTACATACATACATCTAATGCATATTTACTCGATATTTTTCTATACGAGTATGTATGGAAAAAATGTGCAACACTGTCAATAAAAAATTGTCAAAAATCAAAAATAGTGTTAAACCTCATTAAACTTCTTTTTATTATACTAAAATTGAATGGTCTAAAAACCTCTAAACTTAAAAACAATACCAAATTATTTTGAGATAGATTTTATTTTATCTGAAAGATGAATAAAAAAGTAATTTATTTGATTTCCGGCTTTTACTTGTATGTTGTGGAAACATTTGCCCTCATACCTTACTTCAAAAGAAAATGGGTTTCTTGGAAAATAATTCCAAATACATCACATTGCTACCCTTTCGGTAACGCAAAAAACCGAATTAAATATCTAATTGAAGCAATCACTATTTACAATCTAATCGAAAGATGTAAGCTCCGCAGTTATGTCCAGAAAACAAAAATGTTGAGAGTGTGAAAAGATAATCACATCTCTGTAAGGACTGATAACTTTATTAAATAAACACTTACAGAGTTTCTGGTAATGCGATAAAAAGAACTTTTATCAAAATTTTTTCCGTGTCAAAAATCTACGCATAGAATATTTTAGAAAATTAAATACTCAATTTTAAATTATTCTTTTATACACTATATGATATTTTATTTAATAATAACATTGATTCTTGTAAACTTTTTTATTTGATCAATTGCGTAAATGAGTAAATCCTAACCCTAATTCTATTCTAACATCTTGACGATGTATCACAGAAAATATTGACACTCGCCTCTGCATTTCTTGTGCGTTAGAGAGAAAAATTGTCAGCATACTTTTAGGTGCAGTGAATATAATAAAAATAAATAAATAGTGATGCGATGATTTTTTTGTGATTATTCAGTAATTGTAACAGGTTACTGGGTTTTCCCAAATTATTGACAATGTTCCTTAAATTTACATTTTTTCTTTCCCCATTTGGCTTTTTAAGCCGAAAAAAAATACCAAGGCACATCAAGCAGTTAGCAGCAGAAGAACAAAAATAAAAACTTCGTAGATAGTATGTTGTTTCCTGAAGCTTCTTACATTTCAAAATATTTCTATTCAATTAAATATCACAAAAATACAAAAGGGGAAATTTAAAATTTGAAAGCTGCACGCTAATAGCTTTGTGGGTTAAAAGTTCAATTCTGACACTTTAGCGCCTTCTTAAAATGTTAGATGTCCGTGTAAAATACATTTGAAAAAAAAAAAACACACAACATGCGAAATAAATTTAATTACTATTTGCACTGTTGCAGATATTTCGGAGAAGCTCTTAATGAGTTTAGCACAAAAATCTCACGCAGTTCGTATGATTGTACGAAATTTAGGTGAAAAAAACTAAAAACCACAAACTCGTTACTGCAAAATAAAATAACAAAATATTCAATTTATACTTTAATCCACCAATGTCGTCTGTCTACTTTAAAACCATTTTCGAATTATGCATTAAACAAGCATTTAAATCTGTGCTCGCTGAAAACAACGCCTTACTTTAGTTTCCCTTATTTTGTTTTGTTTTGTTTTCCTATTGTTCATTACATATCCGCTTATGAATTCATTTGCATTGTTTCAGCTTTCAAATGTGTAACGAAATCTCTGCATTTCACCTGCGTTTTATAGTATCAAGGGGGTGTGGGTGGAAGAGTGGGTAGTATGGGCCGCCATTATTGCAATGTAGATCAAACCAATGCATTGCAAAGTCACTACCGCGCTCGACTGGACGATTTAGTGCAGAGCGCTCGGTGGGGCGAACAAGCGGCAAAGCTTGGAAAGCAACTTCCAAAGCAATAACAGTTTTGACTTTTTTGCACGCACAAAAGCCATACAATGACAGCATTTCCTGCATCCTGCTGCATACGTTTCTGTGTATGTGTGTGTGCACATCTTTATCCTGCAGACGTGCCATGCGAACAATGCGAGTGGCAAGTGATAACAACATTTGCATTACGGCCTACAATGTTAAGCGCTTTTAGCAGATGTAGAAAGTACATATTTTATTTTTATATTTTCATACATCAAGCAGCAAGCATAACTGCATAAGTTGATCACTCGGAAGTTGTGTACCTAAAATATTCTCGTTTTACTGATTTTGTCATTTGAATATTCTGCAAATATATTAACTTATAAATGTACGTAAATGTGTATGCATACATGTTCTTTTCTCTTCACTACGAATGCGACACTAACAAAAGTGCCGAAATTACGAAAATTAGTTTGTGATAAGATTAAGCGCTTTAAAAGCAACACAGTCTCCAGATTCTTAAATTTTGATATGCTTTAGATTTCTTTTCTTTATCTGAAACGGACAATAAATATGTAGTTGAAGGTTAAATATTTTTTACAATAGTTTTTATCTTAGCTCGCATAAATCAGGTGATTGAATACGTTTATGCTTTCTATTACATTCAGTGATATTTATGGACACACGAACATACATACATATATGCTACTCTTATACATTTTTATGCGTTTTTGTGTTCTATAAATATTTATTGCCAAATGAATTGTAAAATGAAGAAATTATGTCATTGCTTTAGTTGCTAAGCTGACTTACAGATATTTATCATATACCAAACCATCTGTTAAGTGATTTAAAATTGAATAATCGGCAGAAAAAAGAAATTGAAAAAGATTCTCTGAAATATCATAGAAAATCAATTAAGTTTAAAAAAATTGTCAACCTTTAGAATTTATCGTTAATTATCAAATCAATCTACAAATTTTTCTAATTTCTATTATTTAAGAAAATTTTTTGAAAAAAAAACATTTTTTTGTTTCCTAAATTTTTCAAAAGCATTACTGAATAATTTTTGTCAGAAATTTGTCCGAGTCATTGTTTAAAGTAAGGACTAATATTGAGTTGAAAGGAATAATTGTTTAAAAAGATAGGCTCTCTCAAACCTTTTTAACATAATTGCACTTAAAATTCGACAAAAAATTTATTTCAAAATTTTTTTTTTAATTCATGATTTGACTTGCCAATTTTGCACGTTAATTGGATTATTTTGGTAAAATCTTGCAATTAAATTAAAACGATGACAACGCAATATTAGAAATTAATTAATTTGCTAGATGGCGCAGGTGTCGAGATGTTTGGAAAAAGTAATTTATATGTTGCGATTTGGTTAAAATTCTGAGCAAACATTTTAAAAATAAGCTTTCCATATGGCATTGTAGTCTAAATATCTTCAAAAATTGCGAAAAACTATTTTAAAGTACGAAAAAACATTCTTTCACTTTTTATTAAACACTAGCTTTTAAACGTGTTATTTTTCTCTTTTTTAAATTATAATTATATTTTCTTCATATTGACAATTTTAAAAATTTTTGAAACAGATTTTAAGATTTAATTTATTTATCCATTTAGGCTTCTCAAGCTAAAAAACTGCATTTTCCCATAAATAGAGGGCGATTTTAAATGCATTTCTCAACACGATGAATATTTTAAAATTACTTTTTTTCTAAATGGTCTTTAAATATAACACAATTTTTTAATTGTGTAAAAAAATACTTCAAATCTTATAAATTGCGAATCTTTAGTGGTTAAACATAATTTTTTTTGTACTTCCTGTTAATTTAAAAATAAAAAATGGAAAACTTGAAACAGTCACTTTAAAGTACCAAAATTGGATAGACCACAAAAGTAGATATTCGAAAAGCTTAGCTTTTTTAAACTTCGAAACTTTTATGAAATTTTTTTGAATTCTTATGTGAATTGAAAAATATTTGAAATTAGATAAATTAAAAAATTAGCTAGTGAAATTTCTCAACTAATGGATATGCTATTGTTTTGCAATGCGCGGTTTACCTCCCTAGGTACTTCTTGGTTTGCTTCATTATTCCGACCGTAAATACAAAATTCTGAAAAAAAAAATTTGGAACCACGTGCTAAAAAACCCAGAGGGCACTGGTGGTTAGTTTTTGTGTGTTAAGCTTACTCTATCCTAGTTGCATTCAAGCTATCTAACACTAGTTTCGTGTTAAAAAAAAAATGTTTATTAAATCATTCGAAATTTTTGTGCATCATTCAAGAATTTTTCCGCAACTCATAAAACGTATGGTTGAATCGATGAATTTGTAACTGTGGCTCGCATCAAGTGGCAAAGATATTGAACAACATTATACCCATGTACTATATAGTATAGTTGCAACTACAACAACAACAACATGTCATACACAAGTGCCGGATATCCAAACGAAAGCGTTGGAAGCTGCCCGGACAGAGAAAAAGTGCTGCAAAAAATTAAAAACACTTACGTATGGGTAAACATATTGTTGTTTGTACACATGCACATACATATGTATGTATATACAATATTTACCATTGTGAAATGCGACACAAAATAACAATGGTGCCATATCTACGCCAATATGTGCATTAAAAAGTACGCACGTGTGTGGGTGTGTGTGTGTGTGTGTCCGCATATGCGACATGCCAAATGCCAAGCAATTTATTGCTGTAAATATATCTACACACTTGTATATGCCACATACAAATTTGCGTGTGTGTGTGTGTGTCTGTGCAAAAAAAAAAAAAATAACAACAGCACTCCCACACTTGCTTGCATGCATCTTATCTCGGCAGCTTGGCATTTGTTGCTTGTGTTGCAAGTTGTATCATTGTTGTTTATATGGTGGCAGCCACCTGTAGGCTGCGGCAACATATTAATTTCACAAGTTTCGCTTTTTTTCCATTCTATAAAACGTGTTTATCTCGCTGCTGCTATATTTTCTATGTCCACTTGGGTGTGTGTGTGTGTGTGTGTGTGTTATTGCACCCCTCAATGGCTATGTATATACGAATATGCGAGTACAAATGTATTTATGCAACGTATACGCATTGTTAAAGGCGCAAGAAAGTTGGGTTTTAGGGCGATCACATGCAAATGCCATACATTTCTTTGTAATGTGCAAAACATACTTTTAACATTGCATACTTTTAGGATTTTAATCTAGCTTGCATTTATGATTTATTTACGAGTATGCACTTTGTTTAGTTTTTTTTATGGAGCAATGTGTTTGAATAACCTGTTTAGATTACAGTATGTGGTGAGAAACATGCCTGATTTTGAAAAAAAAAACATTCTAGAAAATTCTCAAACAGAAGAAAACGATTTATTCAGTTTTATTGTTCGAAATCGTATGATTACCAAATAATGCTTTATTTCGAAGGCTTTATTTGTTAGTCTGACGTGTGGTTTGCAATGAGGCAATACTTTTTTCGCAGTTGGCCTTTTTGATAGCTGTTACTTGATTTATACTCTCAGTTTGATTTGCCATTTCAAAACGCCTTGTAAGAGAATACTCGGCGCGATATTGCTGACACACGGCCACAGTTGCTGCAAAAAGTGGTCGAAAATTGGGCCATGTCGGTCACTTGACCGAAATCATTTTTAAATTATAATGACAACCGCTTATCTTTATAATAAAGCTAAATTCTTGGTTATAGCATTAAATTATATGCGTTTCATTTCCTCTTATAAAAACACCCTTTTCCATGCACTACTTCACAACTAGTATGCATCACAATCCCAACTAGTCAGCCAACTTCCTTTTTTCCATACAAACAACTGGTATTTCCAACATGGATATGTCCTACGACATGGCAATTGTCTGATTTGGATCAGAATAGTACTAGTTTTAGACTAATGCAAGATGGACAAAAAAATTACTAATACCATTATGGACCAAACATACCAGTCTTCTACTAGTTTACTCGTAAAATATACGAATAAATATTAGTCCAATTGTGGACCAAAACCACTACTTTGATATTAAATTGGGAGTTAAATAAAATGAATTCATAATTTAAGTATAATTTAAAATTATCACATTTTTATTTAGCATTTTTAGATTTGATATTAAAAAGTGATTGTATGTATTCAAGTAATTTTTTTAATAAAAGTAATTTATGATGCAAGTCTATAATGTCAAATAAATTAAGGCATGAATGTATCGTTTGATATTTAGTAAAAGATTGTCCTCTTTCGGACTAGTTCGATATCAAAAAAGAGATTGTAAACGTAAACCAGTATTTTGTCTGACTAGTTTGGGGTTTCACTGCATGTTCCAGGGTGATTGACTCGATTTTTTCAAACCGGGTTTCTCCGGTTTTTTCATAAATTGTTTTTGAAATCTTGATTTTTCAAATAAATCTGTTTTCGTAATGTCCAAACCCGGTGTTTTCGTTGTTGGGAAGATATAGCCTTTGATAAATAATAGAAATACGGCAGCACATCGACTAATTTTACAGAGAAAGTGATTATCAATTGCATAAGACCATTATACTATAAATGGTATATTCTTAATCTAAATAGTTTACAGGAAAAATGCAGCAAACGTATTTTAGAAGATTTATATATTTAGACAAGTATCACAAAAGGACGGGAAAACCTTGATATAAATGTACAACTCTTTATTGACAATAAGTCCTTCTAGCTCGCTTGATTAGCTCAATGTGAAGTTCAGTAATTTGGTGTTAGTTCAAGTTTTTAAATTTGAGACTGTGTATGAGTTGAAGATTATTACCTTTCCGGGCTTTTTCGTTTTTATTTATTGTGTTTGCCTTAATTTGTATGACCTGCTTATTACCTGGTCATAATTAAGAGACTTTATTTTGAGACTAGAGGCTTTATATTGATAGCAAGTCAGGCCATCTGATCTAAGTTTTTGACATTTGTCTATTAGAGACTGTTACTGCTTACTTAACTCGGACATTAAACTACATTTTATTTTCAAAAGATTTATTTCTTAGAAATAATAGCATTTAGTTACATGGATGTACATCGATCTAGTTTTTTCTTACTTGGATAAGAACCGGTTTATTCTTAATTAATTCGAACATATCAAAGCATCATATGCAGTGCGGTGCATCATGTGTGCATCATGGCTTTTTATGAAAGTTTTTCGTCTTTTTTTTGAGGTTAGTTTCTATGGGAGGTGTGTTTTTAAATATATAGCCTTATGTCAGCTCTTTCTTAGCTGCTATGTTTGAAGCAATAAAGATTGCAGATATGCCTTTATACGGCCCGTTTGCCGAAAAATTATCAAATTTTTAGACGTTCATGTTAAGGGGGTCCTCTACTCACAAGGCCTGCAATCGAGCGGTTTTTTGGAAACAAATTGCGAAGGATCTACTGAATGGATTTCATAATGTTTTTTTTTATATTTTAAAGGTACATGATTTGACTTTAAAATTTTTGTACTGAATACAAAAAAAAAAAAACTTGGTCGGCCTTGAAACGTCATTGACTAAATAAGAGACTCTAAAAACAGAACAAAATAAATTTTGCGAATCGTAGTCGGGAAAACATAGCGATATGTTCACTCAATAATTCCATTTTTTAAATCGGACCAACACTTTTATGCAAAGTCTTACTCGGCAGCTAAAAAAACACTACTTTCGGGAAAAAGCGTTTAAAGATAAATTACGGTGTACAACTTGATGGAGACGAGTACACAACGGAGCCAAGAAGCATACAAAGGAATGTGATTCTTGGATTTAAATAGATTCAAATTAAATAAAAAATTAAAAAATCGATTTATTGAAACCGCGAGAATAGAGGGCCCCCTTAATCAAATTTGTGCCTTAAAATATGCAACACGACTTGCCAAAGTTCCAATGCGAACTGCTAGTTCTTAAACTTTTAAAAGCATACAATATTGATATGTAGATTGAACATATTTGTGAGAACATCTGCTACGAACGAACTAAGCAATTTTCGGTGTTGAAAATTTTGGGAAACCAATAACACATTTCCACCCCAGCGCTTTATTACAGCGCCAACATTACTAACAACTTAACTTCAGATTTTTTTGGTAAACAAATAAGCCTAAAAGTATGTATTGCACATAACTATACAAAATATATAATTATAGGTGCAAATTTTTTGCACAAAATTGTAACGTAAATTAATAACAAACTAGCCATGCTTTTAGCAAAACTTATTGTTTTTCTTATTTTGAATACATCTCGTCCACAATTGTATCGGAAAATATTTTTTTAAGGCTTCAGAGACACTTAAGCCAATTTAATTTGTAACCTTTGTATCAATCTCAACAAATCAAAGGGTTTTAATGGTGCCTTTTTCCAAGTTGTTATGTTAAACGGTTTCTAGCTCTACTTTTAAATTTTACAAAACTCAAAATCACAAAAACTTTTCAAGAGATTTATCCATTGATTGCCAAAACTGATTTATCTACTTGGCGGCATATTTTTCTGATAATATTATTCACCTTAACAAATATCAAAGTTTACTTGAGAATTTAAGTTAAACTAAAAAAAAAAACGCCAGCTAACAGAGGTATCGTGAAGCTTTCGGGGTCACCCTGTCAGCTCAACGCTACTGAATAAATAGCAAATGTACATAGATTACGAATTAAGACAGCAAGTGTGGCTCTTTAACTTATTTTTAAATTTGCTTGCCGCCTCTGGCCACTGGTGACCGTGTGCAATCGAGTTAATGGACAGTAAAAAAATATCAAAGATATACAATTTGCAGCAGTAGAATATACAAATAAATTAAACGAAGAAAGGCGTGAAAGCGTGAAATGGAAAAGAACTGACAGCACGTTGCATTTCGCTTTTCATTTCCACTTCATTTGTCGCCAACAATTACTGCACGCTGGCATTGTTATTGCCGTTTGTTGTTGCCGCTGCTACACACATACACCTACCAAACGTATTGCCACCCGCTCAACTGCTGCCTTTCTTATACTCGTAAATTATGCTTTTGCAAACTTATTTGTACATATGTATGTATGTGTAAATGTAAATACTAGCATGTGAATATAGTTAGGGTAGATACGGACAAGGGGCATTTGACATTCCTTTTGCGCTGCTTTACAATTCATTAGGTGTGAAAATAAATGAATGCTTGCTTGGGCGCAATTTACAGCCATCGCGACTCTCCATCTCGACTCTTTAGCACTTTAGCACCTTTTGCTTTTGAAAGCTTGGCATGCTTGAAAGCAAAAGACAGCGTATTTCCGGTTTCGCTTAACTATGCTCGTATGAATGAGTGCATATGTTTTTAGGTGAACATACATACATACAAACATACATATATGACTGTGCTAGTTCCATCTATTTGCTATTATATGTGGATAGGTGTGTGTGTGTGTGTGTGTGTGTGTGGGTGTTGCGAGCATCAAACGCTAGTGTCGGCGCAAGGTTTTCTCACTAAATGACGCTTGCCGCTGGCAAGTAATCGTAAATAATATTTTTTAATGCGAGCACACAAGCGCACATTCATCTACATAAATATGTAAGTATACTTGTATTAATGTATGCAATTTATGCTTGCCATTGTGCACTAACAATAACAACGCCAACAGAAGACAACCAAGTGAGAGACGCAAGTGAGAGACGAGAACGTCCTTAAACTCATAACGCACGTCTTGCCTTGCATTGTTTATGTGATATGCTCGTGGCTGCAACTCGTCAAATTTGTTAGACTGACTTACGTTTGTATGTATGTGTGCATGTGTGTGTGTTGGTGTGCCTGAGAAGCGCATTGAAGTCTTGAGATGAGATGGGTTCATGATAATATCGTGTAAGATTGAAACAAAGCCAGCTCATTTCAAGCACTCGCCAACAACACCGAACTCCTGCAGCAGCTCGGAAAATGCAATGCAGATTAACCGATATTTTGTGTGTATGTGTGCGCATGTACATATTCATTCGAAAATTACTCCTCATATGCAACGCGGCCAACCACGAACCACAACCGCCTACACATTTCGCACTGCCTAGCGTAAGAGCATTAAATGCTTCCGCCAGGTCAAACGAACTGTGGGCTGAATGCGCGGATGATTTTGGCATTTCCATACAATTTTGGTTTTTTTCTCATAAAATTGGTGATTTTCTGAAAAAATAAATATTTATATCTAGTATTTCATAGACATTGCAATTGTCATCAAAACTTAATAAGTCAAGGGTTTTTGTATTCTAAAAAGAATTTATTCTTTTAGAAGCTGAAGAATTTTTGTTGACAAAAAAAACGTGGTTTTTTGTTGTTTGCTCTTCCTTCACGATATAATCACGAATTTTCGTCATCTTTTATAAAATCTTATTGAGATAAAAATCGGCTTCGATGTTATGCGATTTTCTGTATTATTTCTTGAACTAAAATTCCTAAGCAATTTGTACCAAAGACTTAGAAAGCAAACTTTTTGATGGAGGATATTTTTTAAAAATGCCTTAAACATTTTCGAAACAATTAAAAATTCGTTTGGTGTTAAATACGAGAGTGAAAAAATGTTTAAGTCATCGATGGCTTTTATTTTAAATATTATGCGTATAATAAAAGTTTCTTCATAATTATTATGAGGGAAAACAAAATTACATAAACGAATATGTACAACGTGATTTCGTGATTTTCGGTACTTTTCAATAGATTTTCTATACATTTTCGGAACATTTTTAATACATTTTAGGTATTTCTTTGATACAGTTTAGGAACATTTTCGGTACACACTCGGCGCTACACGGTACATTTTCGGTACACTTACGATACATTTTGGTACAATTTTAGGTACATTTTTAGGTAATTTTAAAATACATTTTCGGCACTTTTTCAGTACATTTCCCATGCTTTACAGTACCTTTTAGGTACATTTTCAGTATATTTTCATAAGATTTTCGATATTTTTCTAAACACACATACATAGTCGGTTAATCTTATTTTTAATGTGTGTATGACAGTAAGTTTACTCACTTTTTGTGCAAGTAAAATTCATATAAAAACTTTCAACTGAAGTCAGAAAAAAAAACCGTTTGCTTGGGAGCTGCAAACGTTTTGTATGAAAACTACTACTTTTTGTACTTAAGGCATAGAATGCCGAATAACTTAAAAATCTACCTTTAAGTGGGTCCCAATTCATGAGCAATTTAAAGACAAAAGAAGGGCTAATTTTTTCCCGGTGAGCCTTTCCAGGATTTATCCAAGGGATACGCGGTAGAGCTTCTTGAAAGGTCAGATGACTCGCGAATTGCAAGCCAATAGCGCACGCCTAACGAAAAAATGAAATCCAAAACATAACTCCCTCGCCCTTACTGAATTCCTTGCAAATCAACGCCGGCTGAGGTATCACCTTAATAAAATACGTCCTTCTGAATTGACGAACTGTGGATTTTGTGTGCTGGAATATGAAACCCCTAAGCATATTTTGTGTGAATGCCCGCGAACAAGTAATTATTCCAAGGACTAATTTACCTTAAAGAACGACTCCATCTCCAATTTATCCGAATTCGAATTTAATTTCGATCAGATATTGTTTGCTTACGCTACACTGTGACTCAATATTCAAACAAAGATGGATGGGCGAAGCCTCAATAACGTTGAATGTTGTGTGCCACACAACAACTCATTGCACTTGACTTTATTAATACTTTTAATGAAATTGTGGTAGATTATGATCTATTCGTATATTTTCGCCAAACCACATTATTATCTGTGGCACACGTTGCATGAACGCAACGCTTTGTTATTGAGCGCAACGAAAGTTAACACAGCCATACGCATACATACAGACAAGTGTGTTCGGGTGTGTGTGTGTGTGTGTGGGTGTGAGACCACAAACGTAAGTTGCTGTCTTTCAATTTTACGCACTTAGCTGAACAAGTTGTCAATGTGATGCAACACGACCGTTGCAGCAAATCTTTATGTATCTACGAGTTATTCACGAATGCCCACACCGCTGTTGCCGCCGCTGCTAACTATTATCATTATTGTTTATTATAGTATACATATTAACTATGTAAGTGTGTAGAGAGTTTTTGTTGAGTGCATTTTGTGGCAAGTTAATGTCACTTTGTCGTTAGATTAAAACTTTCAACGAATTCACTGCAATGCAATTATATAGCGCCGGCAGAGATTTCGTTTGACTTGAGTTGAGTTGAGTTAAGTTAAGTTAAGTGCTAGAATCTATACACATGCATACAAATGCTTTTGCCTAAGTATAAGTTAAAGTTGACATGTTAATATATATAAAATCAAGCCGCTCGTTGTGGGTCGGATTAAAGTTGAGGTCAGCAGCAAATTTAATTGCAACAAGTTGTGCCATAATTTATGTATAAAGCGATGAATATAAATGGACGTAAATGTGGACACTTAATTTCCATGGCAACGCAAGTGTTCATTTGTTGCAACACCAACACTTTAAGTGAATGGTTAACACACAGGTACTCGAGTGAACTGCGCGACGGAAGGAAGTGAAGGAAACCAAATTCCATAAATATTAAGTGTTGATCAATTTTGCAGTTGACAATGAATAGGAGATAGTGATAAAGTCACAACATAAATACGAGTAAGTATTTGCAATTTATGTAAAATGGAGATAATTTATAAAAGTAAAGTTTAAGGGAAGAGCTGAGCTGGTTTTATTGCTAATCGCTTTTTTTAACACGCTACTAAATGCAGCGATGTGTTGAAATGAAAATCTTTTAGAAACACTCACTCACAAATTATTCTAGATTAAAACTGTTGCTTTTGTTTAATTTCGTTACAAAATGTATTTGTATTAATGACAAAATTAATTGCCGAAACGAATCGATTTATTCTTGCGGAAGTTAACTTCAATGCAACGTCTCGAGTATTGAGGCATTATAAACCTCTCTTTTTGAAATATTGACAAAGAAACTTTGAATTTCAATAAACCATTGAATGGTTTGTGTCAAGAATTTAATAAACATTTCGACACCTTTGATGTATCAGACGTGCTTTTCAGCATAAAGAAAACTGTTATTTGCTCTCTCAATAAATTACTAAAGATGAAATATTCTACGTGTGTAAGCGGTTGATGAATTTTTGCTCTGTAGCTAATCAGTTTAGGCTTAAAAAACTTTTGTCTTTCACGATTCGGCACAGAGAAAAAGAAAACAAAAAATCAGATTCATGGGTCACCTATACAGCGCCTCTTCGTGCTAGTTAGAGTTCCCCTGCTGGGTTTATTTTTTAATATTATTAGATACTGAAATATAGGAAACATATCTGTGGAAGTGTTACAGATCAACTTATCACGACTTAGTATTGTTTTCCATCAAGCTGTAATTGTTATGGTTTTTATTAAGTTTTCAAACATTTGATTACAAATACATACATACATATGTATATGGATGTGCCGCTTAAAAAGTAGTCTTAATAATAATCGATCGACAATTTCATTTCTTTATTAAACACAAAAATTAATGCGACCTACAAAAAAAAAACCTGCTTTAGTCAAATGTTTTCTTTTTGTCAAAAGTTCACAGATATAAACTTTGTAAACCTGCATTTTATGCCTGAAAAAATTCCAAAAGGTGCAAAATGAAGAAATTTTCGATTTTTGAAAATAACAACATTAACCACTTTTATAAATGTACATCAGTATGTATGGCAATGAACTTTTGCTTGCATTTCAAAGATGATATAAAAAATTAAGTTTAAAAATTTGTTTCCATGAATTGAATAAATAAATTAAATTCAGCATTGAGCTTGCACTGTAAAACCTGAATCAATAAAAAAAAAATTGTAAAGTTCTAAGAATTAAAGTACTTTGAATAGGAATTGACAAACCAATTATTAGTAATTTCTCAACTTTTTCCATTAGGCAAAGAAAGAGAAGTGAAAATATTTGCGACAAACTTGCGAGCCTCACTCTTTTGTAAATTTATTTATTTATTTATTTATTTATTCTGTTAGCGTATTTGAAAATATGTACAATTTGTTGTTGTAGGTGTAGGAAAGAGAGCGAAGCAGGACACCTGGGCGTATGAGCATCGTTTTGTAATGAAGAAAGTACGAGTATATTCCAAGGATGCATTTTAACGTTAAATTTAACCGTTCCGAAATGTTTTCTCTTTTTTCGGTTGAAACATTTTTAAAATATTATCGTTAAAGCAATTATCATAATAAATTTCATTACGTTTTTAACCGAAACGAAATGCTGGCGTTAACGTTAAAACGTTAAGAAAAACGTTAAGAAAATCGCTGGAGATTCACTCGTCGCAAACAGAAGCGCAAACAGGCGCACACAGAAACGCTGCATACTTTTAGGCACATTTAAATTAACGAAAACGGAAATTTTATAACGTTGCAACATTAACGATTTGATTTCGTTTTGATAACATGGCGCCGAAACGCAACAAACTCATTTCGTTAAGTTAATTTTGCTCGTTAACAAAACAAAATGGTATCGTTTCGTTTGTTGAGCAGCCCTAGTATATTGCTAAATTTTCGTGTCATTCTTCTGTCATCTCATACCCATGTTTAAATCATACTCTTATATATTTATGATAGTTTGATAGTGATCGGTTCTAACTGAAGCTTTTAGGTGCTCTCAAAGAAAACTCCAAAGCGCTGGTAACGCACACATATCGATTAGCTTATGTATTCGAATAGAGTTAAAATGTATTGCGCTGTGTTGTTTGTGATGATTGCACAAATTTTTTTCGAAATTTCATGAAACAATTTTTACTCGCCGAAACTCTTGGTAAAAATAATAGGTCATAAGATAGTCAAGTTAAAGTCTACGCTAAAGTTAGTAGCAGCTTTTTGACAAACTTTTCGATAAGTTATCTGTCAAAAAAGCTGATGTTAGCTTTAGAGTCGACTTTAGCTTGACTCTAAATATGGCCCAATAATTTTTGTGATTTTTTGTAAATGCCATTTGACAGGTTCGTGGCACCAACGCCACTAACTATGTACTTATCGAAACAATTTTCAAAAATTTTACACAAGTTTTATGCCAAGATCTTCCGAAGAAACCTTGATTTTTTTTCTACACAATATAACATTCGATGCCTTTTGCTTACTGTCGTAAAAAAAATCATTATATCGAAATTAATTTGAGCATATCGCAGTCTTACGCTATCATACAAGGTTTATTTTTTTTTTGTAGATGTATTGTAGAACAGTTTTATTTTGTTACAAGGAACAACACAGGATTCAGCTTCTTTATTTCGACTTACTTTCCCGCGATCTGACAATACGAGCAAAATTTTGATAAATTTATATATTTTTCTTACAACTAAGTCAAAGGGCTGGAGTGGCGGTAAGTGGAGGTTACTGGGATTAAGTTCGGTCCAACCAATTGGCATTAATGACATTCACCAACAATAATTTCAAACCCACATTTATTTCTTTTATTTTTTATTTTTGCTTATTTTCAATTGACGTAAACTGTACGTAGAAAGGAAAAACGATTTAGTTGAAAAAAGAAACCAACAGTATTTTAGCGTCAGATATTTGTATAATTTGTAAGACAAGATTTATTCATTATTCGTTTTAATTTTTGTACAAATTTTTTTTTTTTTTAAATAAAATAAAATTAAACCCTCTTTGTTAAATCGGTGAAATAAATAAATAATTGTAAGCATAATTGCAACACGAATATGGGCAAGTACACAACTGAAGCAACAATGGTAGATAAGTAATAAAAGCATAAGTAATTGATATTTGGAAAATATTAAGAAATGAAATTGATTTCAATTAAATTTTTTTTTTTTGTATTTTTCGCTTTCATGGTGAAAGGCCATTTTATGCCAATTAGTTGAATAAAGAATTTGCAAACGTGTCAAATTTTTTTTTTTTTTTTGTAGATTGAGACGTTTGTTTACATAGTACGTAAAAACGCATAATTTTTAATTGTATTTGTAAAATTTTGAATAGGCCGTGGAAAGGGATGAGTGCGTACAGACGCCTTTCGAATGCAACGTTGATGGAAATGGAAGAAAAGTTCATGGGGAATGCAATTGTGGAAATGCAGTAAGTGAAAGGATGTATGAAATATGAAACTTATGAACATATCAATAGGGGAATGAATATATTTTTAAAATAAGTAATAATATATAGAACTATTTTTTAAAAATTTTCGTTTGTTCATTGGCGGTGTATGTATTTGTATGTCTTATGGTTGTATAATTATGGCATGAGCGTGGAGTTGAGGTTAAGGTTGTGGGCGTATACAAACAAAACAAAAACACATATACACATATCTATTTAAGTAGTTTAATTCAATATTTCCTATGTATGTACACATACACATTTGTACTGAAAAAAAAAAAAAACATATGAACGATTGGTTAAACGCTATAATGGAATGTTAAAAATAATGCAACAACAAACACACACAATTTACAAACATACATATATACATTTATACTATAAAAATAAATACTTTAATGCGTTGTAATTACATACATATATACATGCAACACGGTGCCGGTTGAGTAGGTGTTCATATACATATGTACATACAAACATACACACACACACATATCGAATATAAATAAAGGTGAGTGTGTTCATGCTGTTGCCGACTTTTCAATTCTTTTTAATCGCTATGTTAATGACGGGCATTTTTTCTTTCAACGTTATTCAACACTGCAGAGCGTTCATTGTTGCAGCGGTTATGAAGCGAGTCGACAGCGTAGGCATTTATAATTGCGATAAAAATAATGGCAGTGCAACCTATGTATATATATGTATGTAGTGGCATTTTTTTTTTCATTTAAGTTATTGTATTTTTTTTTTCATGGAAGAAATGTACATTCTTTAAAAAAAATCATGTAATCCAAAGATGTTTGATTAATAAATTAATCAAAAAAGTCAATGAAGCCAAAACTGATTAATTAAATGATCAAAAATTCTTCAATTTTGATTTATCTTTCATTTTTGATTAATCAATTGATTAATTTCACGATTACTTACACTTTCGTGTATCGAAAGAAATAAATTTTCTAAATCATTAAACTAATTAATCAGAATTCTAAATAATTCCTGTTACATTAATTTTAAATCATTGGCCTAAACAGACTAATGATTAATTAAAAAAATATTTAATCGCATAATCTTAATATGAACCGCAGTTTCATGCTCTTCAAAAAAAAACTATAGATATTCTCATCAAAATTTGAAACTTTTGATCTCAAAATTTCTTCGAAAATTTTTAAATTACAAATAAATAAACCAAGTTGGGTAGAATAAGAAAAAAAATGTTATACGCATTGAAATGCTTAAAATTGCAAAAACACCTTTTAGAAAATTCACTATTTTCAAGTAGGCCCAATTTTCAACAATTTTTTTGGGCGAAACCCCATAATATGCATAAATACGCTGGATCAGTACAATTAAAAAAATGTATTAAAAAAATATAATTTTTTTATTTATTTTAAAATTATATAAAAATTTAAAAGTTTTTTAAAATAATTGACGTGCTTGAGATCAATTTTTTGGGATTTGCCGTGCAAAATGTTTTAGCACAGTTTAAGAAAAATATGTAATCCAACATTTTCTTTTCCTATAGAAATACTTTAATTTTTTAAATTTTCTATACTATTTGAAACTTGAGTTTGTGTGTTTATTTTTTAGATAGATGACTCTATTTTTTAATTAAAGAAACAAAATCAGATTTAAAACAAATAGTAATTAACTGTGAAATTTTGCCAATGCACTGCTATTATTTTAATCGCATGTGTTTCTACCTAATATTTTCTACTATTGTTTGTGCTGATAGTAAATTGTGCTTTTGTTTTATTGTTACTGCCGTTTGTTACGTTTTCATTTCTTTGTATATTTTTTGCTTTTGTATTGTTTTTTTTTTTTTTACAATATTCTTTCACTAATTGACCGTCTGCATTGAGGCGGCGTTAATGCGAAATAAACACGCACTTGATGAAATTAAGAGAAAATACTCGTAAATATGTAAATGCTCCTCCACTAAATGAACAACAACAGGTTTGATTGGCGTAGTAAAGATTAGATTTATCAAATGTACATTTGTATGTGGCTTTTGTATAGAATTTAATTATAGTGCCAGTTAAATGTGTGTACTTACTCGAGCGATTTGCATTTACAATTAAATATATGTAGGTATAACATTTTTTATGAACGTGGATAAGATAACATTTGAAGTATATAAAACTTCTCTAATGCATCTAAATGATGACTTGCGAAGATTTTAAAATTTATTTTAGCAGATTTGTGAATCTAAATTATAAACTCGATTTTCTGTGTTTACTTTAAGTCACAACCAGAGCAATGTGAAGTGAAAAAAAAATTCGCTTCCTTTGCAAAATGTTTAAGAAAGTATTATATTGATAAATAAAATTTGAATAGTTCTGAGTTAAATTAACCATGACTCATGTAAAAGCTTTGGGCAAAACTTTAAAACCCGAATGATTTTTTTGAATTTGAATAAAAGCACCGCACGCTTTATTATCGAATCTTTCAGACAAACATCTGTTGTGCCAAGTATAAATATGATAAAAAGCTCTTTGGTTCTAAACAGAGGTTCAACAAGGAAGGAAAATATTTTCCCAGTCTTATCAAGGTTGTACGAATTTCTTCTTGAATTAATATATGTATATATGTACTTCTACCTTTTATAAATATGATACATTTGTAGCCTGAGTTTTATTTTTTGCTGTTCATACATACGCTTTGCAGAGAGAGTGAAGTGAAGATTATTAAACTAAATTTAATTTTGTGCTATTAGTAAAAAAGTAAAATTCATTTAATATGGACGAAAGCAGCTCGTGATAAAAGCTAAGCAATCAATTAGCTGAATTAAATCTCCTAAAGAAACAAACAGAAGAAACACTTGGAATTATAATTAACTTATAAGCTTCTTTTGAAAAAAAAGTGGCGTTTAGCGAGGTGCTTTTATATCAATCAAAGCAAATAAAAAATTGTTCAAATAATTATACTTGAAATAGTAGATCATTAGATCAGTAAATGCAATAATATTAAACTTATGACAAAAGGGCTTCTTTGCGTATGTAAATTTTGGAAAATTTTAAATTCTTAGAGAAGACTTCCTCATTCGTCAGATACTTTTCTACTTTCGAAAGTTATAATATTTTAAGTTGAAAAACAACATTCTAAAAATAAAGAAGTGTCGCAAAGTGATGTATCAGATCGCATCTTCGTTAACACGAAGCATATGGTTCAACCACATTTCCACGAACTTGCTACTTGAAAGAAGTTCAACTACAACAACACAATTGGGGATTACACATGAACTCTGTTGGAGGCACATTAGATTATCTAAAAATTTCTTTGATGTGACCTGCACTGAAGATGATATGATTTTATATTTAAAATTATCGAAAATAGTAAACATATCAAACAATAAAATAAAATATTCGCTTAAAAAATTCATAAACCGAAAGACAACTCTTAGTGAATTGTACAAAGATCAAGTATTAAAAAAAAATCTACATAAACTAAACTTTCTAGTTTAAAGGGATTAAACAACATTTTTTCTTTAAGAAATAACGTATTTTGTAAACTTCTTTATATACTTTATTAGTGACTTAATTAAATATTGAAATATTTTTAATTTTTTTAATGGCACAACATATTCAATAGACTGCTTAAAGTTTCAAGTTCATGCTTAACAAAATTAATATTTAAAAAGGAAGCAAAGAGGTATTTTCATCGTTTCAAAAACAAATTTGCTAAATTCTTTCCAAATATATAACTAACAGTTGGTTTAACAAATTTGAAAAAAAAAGAAGTTCAATGCAATTTTTTTTCTTGATGCGGTTTATATATTGATTATTTTCTATAACCATTAAAGATATAAAATGTTGTGCTGTGATAAAGTACTTGAGAGGGTAAAAACTATATTTTATTTAAAAAAATAGTAAATACGCATTCAAGACTAAAAAAAAAGATAAAGATTTAATTTGGATTTCAAGCACGAGTTCAAGGTGATAAGAAGAAGAAAAAGACAGTGTTTATGTAGAGAAAACTATAGTGGTTGCAAAATATTTATTTATTAACTAAGGTTTGACTTGAAGTGAAGAAGGAAAAAAGGAATTATATCAAAAACTTAATTTTTATTCATACTCATTGAGTGGCGTTAGAACCATTCCACTTTGTGTTTGTTTTTGTGAGAGAGTAGATAGTTGATATATGTAGTAAAAAGGTAAATATAAGTTTATATGAATTATCGGCGAAAATACAACAGTAAAAATACATAAAATGTACAAATACAAATACAGTGATTGGCGAATGAAACAAGTGATCTCAAGATAGATATATATAATAGAGAGAGAGAGAGAGAGAGAGAGATATGATGTGTTAACAAAAACCAAGAAAATATAATTTGCGAAATACAAACAAATGATGAACGATAATTTAAAAATATTTAAACTAGGCAAAATACAAAATTAACTTGCCAAGCAACGCATTGATCTTTGGCAAAAAAAATATAAATAAACTAAAAAGTTTTGAGTTGCACAATCTGTTTTTTTTCTTCTTCTTATTTTATCTGCAGTGACATTTATGAGCAACTCGTTAAAGAGTAAAAGTAAGATCTAACTGTAGAAGGTTATACTTCAGCTGGATACACTTAAGCATACGATCTGACGAAGTATAACGATCAAGTGTAAATAAAAAAAATAATTTAACCAAATTCTTAAATCTCAAAAACCAAACTTTCGCAATTATTAAATCACTTAGTGTTACAAAAATTTGTACAAATATTAAAATTCAACACTCAGTTATGTATACACTTCAAATTAGAAAATATATAAAAATAAAAATTCGTACGAGTTATTAGACGTACATATGTATATGTAATATTTGAAAAATAGTTGTAATTTTTATTATTTCTATAAATATTTATACCTGGGTGGCATTGTTTCCATCATCATTTTGTTGCTTTGACAGGAGGGTGGTGACACTTGCGAGGACAGTAATATCGTTAAACAATGCTGCTATGAACGCTAGGGCTTACGTTAACGCTTAGGATTGCGTTAATGGATTTTAAAACGCTACTGGGTTCTATGTGTGCGTGTGTGTGTGTGCTTAGTTATTAAATGGCCGTTATTTGGTTAATTCGTGTGCGTTCTTTTTTAAGCCAATTCGTTTAAAATGCCGCTATTTAGATCGTGATAACACTATTATACGTTAAGTTTTTAAATTTTTGTTTAAATTTAAGTGTAATTATTTTTTATGCGTTGTTAATACATTTTCTGCTTTTTTTTTTTACTAGTAGGTAGTTAGTTTTTTTTCTCTCTCGTTAGCGATCTCTCTAAATTTTTTAATTTTTAATGGTATTGTTTTTTTTTTACTTTTTTAATTTCTTATCACTTTATTTAGCTGTGTGCTTGCTTCCGCGTTTGGCTAGTTGTTGGTGAATGTCTTTGATGCCCGCAATTGGTGGACATTGATGTTGTATCGCACACGAGGAGGGGCTGCGCAATACCAGAGCACAGAAACAGAAAAAAAAACAACAACAACACGCAACAGAATCGTGTCAATTCGAACTGAGCAGACTTGTCTCAACACAACAAGTGCGCTTATACATTAACATACATGCATACGTGTATGTGTGAGTGTACGCAACACCTCGCCTTTTATGAACCAACCGAGAGCACTCCTTACATTCCGTAATCCTTTTTTGCTGTTAATTCTCTTTTTTTCAATTTTTTTAATGTTAATGCTAATATTAATGCTGGCAATGATAATTGTAATTGACATATTGAGGGTGCACTTAAATTAACATAATCTGCTCAGTTAATGCACAATTCTGTGGTCGGGCGACGTGTAGCCGAGTTGAGGGGAGAACAAACAAATCGTGGACGACAAGTCGGTGGACGTTGCGAGATAAACAGATACATTTAAATAGAATAAAAAACACGATGAGTAGAGGAAGAGAAATACGAAAAAAAAAATATTACATACATATAATAATTGCATTTTAATTATATAAGTACGTGAGCGTCAGAAAGTATTGGTGAATTGAATATTGCAAGTGTAAATACACAATTTCTATAATTACGAGTACGTTAAAAATGAGTAGAGCAGAAAATAAATGATGATATATGTATATGTATGTATGTACTTATGAGCAATGGAGAGAAAAGTATTGCAAAAAAATAAATGAAAGTAAAAGAAAATGGAAACTTTAAATAATAACAATTTTTTTTTTTTTTGAAATTTTGTGGTTTCAGTCAAGTGCGAGCATTAAATCGCCTAATTATATAAATTGTATGCATTTTATATGCGGTGTATTGGAAAAAATACACTATTTCGAAAGCTGTAAATATTTAGGTGATTCACAGGGTGTCGTAAAGTGTCGTCTTGTCGTAAAGTCATAAAATTTGAAAAATTCCAAGTTGTGTTATTTTACTTACTTGTTCTGTGCAATGCAACAAACACAAAAAAAACAACTACCGAAAATTTTGTATGACCTTACATCTTTACGACGTTTTACGACACCTTGTGAATCCCATAAATGATTTTCTAAATGTTCTGCTTTTAAGCTAGTTACATAAATATTTTGTATGGTTCTCCTAAATAATGCATGCTTTTCTCGTCTCACACTTTAAATCTTTTTGTTGTTTGGCAATACAAATTATAAGTTGCTTACAGCTTTAGAGCAGGCTTTCAAACTTTTGTAGCCCTAAAAGGTGACCATTGTGCTTTAAACGAAGCCGATTTTGGCTTTTTAATCCTATTTTTGTAATAATTCTCGGTTAAGTATAAGTACTGATATATATTTAAACTAAAGAAAGAAACCTTTTATAAGCACTGAATAACTTTTCTGTCAACAAATATAATTTTAAGGTGGAATCTTGATTGTTGAAGAGGAATTATCTGGGTTTTCAATAATTTCTGCAGTCAATATAATGAGCACAAAGCTGCAAAGAACAAAATTTTTAGCCATTTTAAGAAAAAAAAATTGTTAAAATAATAAAAGGCTAATCGCCAGACAGTTTTCAGTTACAAAATTTCATGAAAAATCCAACATATTCCAAAATTTTAAGTTTTATTTGACTTCCATTTTTTTGCTTTTACTGAGAACCCGTACACAAACGTATAAAAAGTGTGAGTTATTGGTTTTTTTGATTTATTTTGTTTCAGTTCAACCTGAAGAAATTTACGAAACAAAATTTGGTACATTTTAAGTATTACAAACCAAAAATTTTTCGTAATACGGAAAGAAACGACGTTGTGTAGTCTTTTAAGGCAAAGCAGCAGTAAGACATTGAAAATCAGACCCTTTTCTCGACGAAGAAAAATCTCGGTCTACAAATCTCTCGCAGCAATGTGGACTTCAGCACGTTTTAGAGCCCTGTATCATTGATAAATATATATATTTTTTTTAACTAGCATATACATACATATGTATGGCTATTATTTGTTATATTAAAGCTACATTTTATTCACAGACTATGGTACCAAGTTTCTAATGAAAGCGGAATAATCAGAAAAAATATAGTTTATTTTTAGATTTTACCACCAACCATTTCGAAACCTTGACGTGGTTTTCTCTATTGGATTCGAGAATGACGTGTTAAAATTAAACAATTAAAAGTAGTCGGAAGCGTAGAATGTGACAGCTCAAGTACTCGGCAAGAGGTTTTTCAATATTGCATTTCATTAAGTAACGTAATTTCTCGAAACTTTCTCCTAGCATAAGATAAGTAATAACACAAACGTTTTTTACACTCCATTCCCGCTCAACCGAAGCGAGGGCCTCATCCGCATGACGGATTAAATTTTTTTGCAGATGCAGTGCCGAGCCATGAAAGAGTTTGTTGGGTGTCGAGACTCTAAAACTGTTCAGCTACAGAATAAAAATTCATCAGCTAATTTTAAATTTAAATTATTTTGGATAGTTGATTTAAAGTGTAATTGTGTATGTAATCCACCATCTATTGGGAGTACAAAGTATAAATAATATTCTTTATGTAAAAAAGTGAGCCGGAAATATCAAAAGAACCGGAGTGAAAGTTAATGCCCTGGCATGAACTATGGAGTGGCTCATTTAACTTGAAGTTATTTTTGCATGGTTTCAGAAAAAGAGGCCGGTAATGCCTGGAAATGCGGGAGTGAACGTTCCACTTCACTTCGGCCAGAAGAGGTGGGCTAGACGTCAAGGCGGTCAGTAACTTAGCCAAAAATATTATGCCTAACTATTCTCTGCGAATAGTAAGCGTAGAAAGATAAATAAGTTTTAAAATAGTTTGTCAGGTTGTTCTAGGAATTCCGGAGAAAATTTCTTAAGGCAGAAAGTAGAAATTGTTTTTAGTTAGACTCTAACCGGTCGGAATGAAGTTCTTAGCGCGGGTTCCATATGATGAAACCATATTCTAGTATAGGCCTGTACCTGACTGTACCTGAAAACTAGTATAAGCATTGGACGCAAGTTTGATACTTAAGTAAGCGATAACATTCGCCCAATATTTAACTTTTCATATTAATTTTATGAACTCAGCATGGTATTATATCTTCTTCTTTTCGCTCTCTGCCTTCTGTGTGGGCGGGCCTTAAGCATGCAACTAACCCCTAACTTTCTGTATGAAAATATTTAAAAATTCCAACCGTATTGATTAAACTAAATTCACTTACAATAAGTTTAAGTTAAATTTAATTAAATTACGCAGTTAAATTCTGCCATATGCGCACATACTCGGACATAGCTACATAAACAAGTACGCACGCATTTGATCTATTATTAGCAATTGGGCAAAAAAAAAAAATAACCTAAATTTTACTCTCGCCAATTTGCGCCAAATTCCGCCAATTGGATAGTGTCAGCCTTGTCGCTGCCAAACGCCCAAATCACGACAATGTTATCAAATTTTAATCACCCGCGTAAATATAGCGCGAATCTCGGTACAATGCAAATAATGCGACACAACATCATTTAGATATACTACGAGTATTTCACAACTGCATAAATAGTTAGTATTTATTTCGCAAATCTTGCTTGTTTAAAAGTACAAATACAAATAAATTATTTATTAGTTTATTTGGGTGTCACAATAAATAACTAAATATAGGTTAATTTGTATTATGCGTTGATTACATTGCTATAGTGCATATGTTAAAGCGAATTTTATTTGGGGTTTTCGGTGCTATCGAATTAGGCTGGTCACATAAATTAATTACAAACCAAATTATTTAGAATACAAATGCACAAATAGCTAAAATGCATAGAAATGTTGGTATGCACCTATATAAATACACACATATCCATATGCATTGTTGCAAATTGGTGTGTGTGTGTGAGTGTAAGGGAATTTGTGAAATGCAGTTAAGTAATTGCAGTTGCATTTCGATTACGTGCAAATAAATCACAACAACAAATGCTTATCAACCAACTGCGCTGATTGCTCGTTTACAATAGCATCCACTTTAATTTATTTGCTTTAAGATAGCTAATTCGCATTTAATTATTAAATATTTTGAGCACTTTTTTTGCAAATTGAAGCACCAAATGGCTTTGCAACAGTTCGAGTGCACGAGAAGTGTGTTTAAAAAGTCAGCTGTATTGGGGACTGCAAAGTGTCTGACTCAAAACAAACTCTGCATTATGAGTAATGAATTTGTTTCGTAAAAACGCTTACTGAGTAGCAACTTATTATATTTCAGTGTATTGTTATTTCTTATAAGTTGTGCTATTTGGAGCTACTCAAGCAATGCAAGGACCTATTTGGCAATGGCAAAACTGTAATAAGAAAGATAGCACAAGCCTGAAAATTTTATTTATTTTTTTCAGTTACAAGAACATTGGCAGATGTTCATTATATATTTAATCGTGCTCAGCGGACGAATATGGAAGCCAAAGTCCATCACTTCATGAATTTCAATAATTTCATGTTAAAAGTAGCAAAAATTACTATTTTGGACCCTGCGAAATTTTTACGAGGAAGCCAACATTTTTTTTTACTAATTTTACAAAGATCATACCTACTACTAGTATATGAGTAGTAAGCATTCTTAGTTTCAAAAACAAATTTTAAACATTAAAGTACTTTGCGATGGCTCATGAAAAAGTGATACCCTTTAAGCAAGAGCTTGATTTTTAATTTTTTTTATCCCACGTATTGGAGCTCTAACTGATGAGTTAATTTACAACAGAAGTTTTACTCTAGAACTCCAAAATTTCAATGGTTGGTTAACTCCGCAATGTTACTTATTATCGTAAATTAAAATATTAATATTTTATAATTTTATTGAGCTCAAGGGCCAGTTTATGGAAGATTTGTTTGTGAAAAAACAACAACAGTTTTTAATGGTTGAAGTTATAGTACTATTACGGAAATCACCACATTTCCTCATTAGACTTCTTTTTTGATTATTAAATTAAATTATTTTTAATTTAATATTTCATAACCACTTCTCTCAGGCGTTGAACCCGGGAGCTCGGAGTTGCAGAGCCAATACGCTACCTATTGTGCTATGCTAGCCGAGTTGGCTGTTGTGTTTATTTCATCGTCGTAAATTAAAATATAATAAATTATTTTAACCAAATTAGCGTATTTAAAGCAATTTTTTGCTAAATGCGTTCTAAAGGTAAGAAATTTTTATACGTGAGCGCTTTGAAAAACTAAAGTAAAAGTTTAAGCCTCTAGGGAAAAATTCAAAAATATGTTCGAATTAGTCAGTTTTGAAATATTTTGCATAAAATTACTGAAGATTATTTGCATATCAGGGTGTTTAGCGTGAAAAAAATCTACAAATATCACTTCCGACTGTTCGGCCTTCAAGGTTGTTTCCCAGTTCAATTAGAAACTTACTTTGGCGAAACTGTTTCGATTATATATTTTTTCTTCTTCGGTAGAAAAAATTTATTTTGTTAAATTGTTCAAGAAGCTGCAATCAAATACTTAATTGGCACTATACAAATTTATATGCGAAGATAGCCCAGTTTAAAGGCAACTCAATGTCAAATGGAGCCTAAGCGATGTGGCTCTACCTAGGACTTCCTAAACCAACTTTTTTTTTATCGCAATGTAGGTTATAGAAGCACCTGTTTCACTGAAGGTTAGCGAATCATCCTGTGATACTTATGTTGCTCCTACAACCTAAACATGAAGCGAAAACATTTCGGGGACAGTTTAAGCGGATCTTCTCCGTTGCCCAACTTCGCCGCCAGAGGGCATAGATTATGCTGCAATAGTCTTCAAGCAGGGGAAGGCAGAAAATTTATTATTTAACGTCATAGAGCTCCTTTCTCTATATAGAATTGTCACATTGAAGAGAACACTTTTCAACACCGTTGATACTAGCAATTAAAGGCATTTAATGTTACTTCCAGCACGCAGTTTTGACCGAATCTGATTGCCATTAGCAAAACAACAGGAAGCAAAGTCCAACAATTTACTAATTATCTTTTATGTAGCTCCTTGCTCGCATTTGCTTTGCACAATTTTTAATCACTTGAAGAACTTAAATCTTGAAACTGAAATTGAAACTGAAAAAGTAAAAATGATAGAACGATTATTTACAGCTGTGAAACGAAATGAAATGCATGTGAGATGAGAAGCTGGTGATATACATACATACATACATACTATGTGAAATAACGGTAATGTGAACTTAAATTAATACATACGTACATGGTTATGTAAATACATATATAATTTATGTTTGTAAGTAAGCGTATGAATAATGTGAGAATATGACTAAAAGGATAATAATAACAATTAAGTTTGGCTACGTACTCGAGGAGCAGTTGGCGCAGTGTTGCTTCATCTTCGCCATGACATCTCAGTCGTGATTCACGATTTTCATTGCGTTCGCTGTTGTTGCCGTGTCGGGCGCGTTTTGGCGCGTAACTAAAGGAATGACGATAAAAACGGCCACCATTATTTACGTTGCCACCACGATGGTGAGCGTCTGTGAACGTACAGAAAATGTAAAGACAAAAATATGTAAGTAAATATTATCTGCGATAAGTGATGTGGGAGAAATGTAGCAAATGTATTTAGATAAGATTTGCAGCAAAAGATGATTGCGGATATTAAGTACTTGCATGTAAAATGAGTACGTATGTAAATATTTATGCTCACCAAAGGTATTCACTTTAATAATTTACTTGTGAGAAATGTTAAGTTATGCGTTAAAGTGAGTATACGAATACAAATGTATATCCTGCCTTTTACAACAATGCTAGCAATACCATATATTAACAAATTCGGACAATTTATTTTTTATTTAGAAAATTAAAAAATGTTGACCGAACTTTAATTCATTATTTTAAACATAAAAAGTTTGTTTTTCGAGCTTACTATAATAATCGCTTATTTAAGATATTTTTAACTACAAGATCTTTTGAAGAAACTGCGGAGGAGTCAAAATCAATGGCACTTCGTAGAAACTTCAGATAGAATTGGCTACAAATTTGCATACCCAAAAATGTTTTAGAAATTTACACGCGTTAACATTTTAACTCCAGCATGCAGCAAAGAAATTCCAAATGCTTCTGGTATAATTTGTATTTTTATTTAAATTTTTGAAAAGGTTTTTCCTTCTTATTTTTGCTTTCAGTCAATTGGATTTTTGCTTGGTATAAATAAAATTTTCACCAACCAAGCAGAACTTCTATTTTGTGTATAAATGCCCATTAAGCACTATTTTATGACCATAGCCGGGACTATTTCGGGATAGTTTCGGGACGGTTTAGGCACACGTTAAGGACAATTTCAAAATCTTTACGGAACTATTTCAAGACAAGGTGAGGTCCCTATCGAAACAAGTTGAGATTCATTTCGGATTAGTTTCCGGATCTTTTCAGGAATATATAAAGACCTTTTCTGGATTAGGTCAAAATTACTTCAGGACCATTTAGAAACTAGTTGAGGGCCATATCATAACTGGTTCTCGGGCAGTTTCAGGAGTATTTATCGACCTCTTCAGCACAAATTCGTTACTTGTTCAGGTCCATTTCGAGACCAGTTCAGTTGTATATCAAAATCATTTCAGAACTACTTAGTATGGCAGAATTTCAGAAATATTTCAGAAACATTTCGAGATTACTTTGGAATTAATTTGGAACAGGTAAGAGAAAATTTCTGAACTGTCTCAAATCTCGAGACGAACTCAAGACTTTTCAGCACCACTGAAACCTCTCAGAACCCTTTTTAAGACTAAAGCGCGATCATTTCAGTGAGTGTCTGGCACTCACGCCTGTTCATAATTCTGATGATAAATTGCTGAATATTTTTCAGTTTTCTACAAATTTTAAGGCTTGAGTATTTATGGATTTTGTTAGAAAATTTTATTTCATTTTAATGAAAATAATGGAAACCATAAAAAATTTGCTCAAATTTGTTAAATATGTTCTTGCTACAGTTGTTAAACGCTCTGCATATTTGAAGAAGAAAAGAATTATAATAATATTCTAGAATCGCAATAATACTCTAAATAAATGATTGTTGTAAAATTAAACATTTTAATAAGGGTCGAAAATTATAATTGATAGTAATTTTTTTAACAGAGACACAATTAACCTTGTTTATTTTCTTACACTTTTTAAGGAATTAAATTTTTTTCAGATTTGTTTTATAATATTTTTTTTAATTCTTATTCCTTGTAAAATAATAATTTTGCTTACGAAAAAGTATTTACACTTTCCTCTTATTTTTTCGTTAAATATGAAATAATTTGTCTTAATATTTTTTAATCAGATGAAATTTCTGTTAATATTTATAAATGTTCGACTAAATTAAAATTAGAAAAAATTGTATTGCCATAAGTTTTATTTTAAGAAGCTATGTAAAAAAATGTTTTCAAAATATTATTAATGAAGAAAAAAATTTAAGAAAAAAATTCTTACTTTAGTTGGGCAAATAAATAACTTTCAATGGCGATTAAAAAATAAACTGAACAAAATTTTCTTAGTTGTTTTGCTTTAAAAAGTTTTTTTTTTCAAGCAAACAGATATTTCTAATACAAAAACTGATTATTAATTTGAATTTTTCTTCGACGAATAAAATGAATTAGAGGATGTTTCTAAATTCTATCAAGAAACTAACATTTTTCGTATATAATAAAATTTTCCGACTTTTGATACGTCTACAATTTTTTTTTTTTGTTAAATAGTTAACGGTTTCAAACTTTTCACAAAAAACAAGTGAATACCTTTATGGTTTATGCATTTGCTTAAATTTAATATTTACTCACCTTCTGGTCGCAGGCGTACGGGAGGCGAGGTCAGCTTGAGTGTAGTAGTTGTTCTTGTAGCAGGCGGGGTCTTACGTCGACCACCAAAAACATAATCGTAAGAGTCTTCGCTCAAATTGGACACTATACGAATGTGAATATTCGAAAGCTTATATATTGTTTGTTTTTGTACTCATACGAAAAATAAAGACACACGTAGAAATCATTTAATAAAAAATCAAAAGAAAAAAAGAGGTTAAAAATTAGAAACAAATTTTAAATAAAAATTTAAATGCTTTTATACTCACTCTACGAAATAAATCAACGATAAAGCGACACGACAAAGAAAGTAATTTTTTTTATACATTTTTTTTCACAATTGTAGTTTCATAAATTTTGCGGTTAAATATTTTTTTGTGTTGTAATAATATTTGTTTTGTTTTTATTTGAATTTTTTTTGTTGTATTTGTAATGCGTGGAAAAACAACGCAGAAAAGAAATAGAGAACGAGTAATTTGAATTCTGGTTAGCATTTTTATAAAGCTCAATAGCAAATTGTTTTTATTTTTTGTTATTTTTTTTTTGCGGTTTTGTATGTTTATAAGGTTGTTACATGTGACACAACTAATATACATACATACGTGGTAAATTGAGTGGAGAGGACATTTAGTGGGAAAAAGTGAAAAGCACAAAATCTTGTACGACTTCAACAAATTTTCAGCAAACCAACGAAGTCGTTCAAAAAAGTTATGAAGAATAATTAAGTAACTTAACTAAGAAAAAAAGATGAGCAGAGCTTTACATAGCAGCAAGCGTTCAAGCCACAGCAGCAGTCAAAAAAAGTTCGAAGGAAACACTTTATAAAACACTTATACAGAATGGTGGGAAAAAATCTCTTCTTACTATAAAAACAAGCAAGCAAACACCAACACTTTATATCACGATTTCATGATGACAATGAGTGTTCAATGGAAATTGTTTGAAAAAGTAATGGAGAAGTGCAAAATTGGCGGCTTTGTTGTTTTATTCAAAATAATTTTCTAAAAATTTTCGATAAAAATAAAACATTTATGAACAGTCATTGTGTGACTGTGGCTAACTGTAAAATAATTAAAAGCTAGTGCGGTAGCAGCCAACTGGGGCGTATACGCAACGAAAAGTATGCAGTGTAGTGCAGAGTTTGTGCGAGCAACAGTAAAACCTTGAAAATAAAAACTCTTCCAAATATGAATTTGTGCCATGAATGTGGAAGTCTGTGTGCTATTTTGTTTGTAACCTTCAGCTGTTATTTTCGCTTAAAAAAATTAATTTTCTTATATTTATTATTTTTTTTTTTATAGAAAATTGAAATCGGTATGTTATTGAAAAAAAAAAACAACGTGTGCAGTGTATGAAATGTAACTGATATGTTTTGCCAATGATTGTGACGGCAGTCAGCATGGGTTTTTATCAGGAATGGGCGCTTTTAATGAATTGTTATCCAAATCAAAAACGAAAATTATGTATTTTTGGATGAGGCATACATTTTCATTCATTTATCAAATAATTTAAACGGCGAATAAAAATTCTAAAATAATTTATGTAAATAAAATATTGAATAATGAATGACATTTCTTTTGGATTTTTCCGTCCTTCAATTATACAGTTTTCGAATAACACCCATCCCTGCTGTGTTTGTATGTATCTGTGCAAATACGAATTCACATCAATAACTTAAGCAACACCAATTGCTACACAAATTAAACGCAACTTAGAAAATTAATTGCAATAAATACTTTACACAAGCCAAAATTAAAATCTACACAAAACTCAATCAAATGAAAAGTAGCTAAAACAAATCCATCGCAAACAAAATTTGCAAACATTGCGCCAATAAGAAAAACGCTGGCTAAAATTTTTGTTTTAAAAATTCACAAAATTATTGCCAACAAATCGATGCTAAATAATATTAATTGAAAAAAGTTTAAGTTCCTAATAGAATTTATGCACAAAATCTGGAATTATTTTTTTGGTTTTATACAAAATACAATAAATCGGTGCTGCATGCTCAAATATCCAAGCAGGACGTTGAAAATGATGGATATTGAAAGAGCGAAGCTACACACAAATACATTAAATAGTTGTCACACCTGGAAAAACCGTTAGCGGTTGAAGCACTTGTGTCGAACGCAGTGGCGGTGGCAGCGGCGGCAATTGTCCGAATGGATCCTGGCCGTTCGAAATGGAAGACGATGGTGGTGAGATCATCGATATATCACCGCTAGTCGCCATTTCATAATTGCGGCCAGCTGGAAAAATGTGAAGCAATTATTTATGAATAATGTAAAATATTTTATCTATGCATTTAAATTCACATAAAAGGTTAGTAATTCGTGAACCAAGCAAAGCAAATAAGAAAAGTGAACACATCGAAAATCTAACGCAAAATCTCCGCTTGAAATAATAATTATAAAAGACATATACAAAAATAAATTGAGGGCAACCAATACTAGATACCAAACAGAATCACTGATTAAATAACTTTTTCAATAAAAAGAAGGTGTAACAAAAGTTGAAGATTGTCTCTGGCGTGGCTGGAGTTTATTATGCTTTTAGATAGGACTATCTGGAAATATAACTAAGAGTGTGCCTTGCAAGCCCTCTTCAAGGCTTCATTTTACCCAAATTAAAATGCCAATTGAGAGCAGCACCTGTTCTTCCATCCATCAACTATCAACCAATAGCGTCTCTAAGCACTCAATAAATGGATTTGAGCGATTCTTGTAAGGAAAGAAATCGTTGCGAGCATTTTCACGCCAACCAACTGGTTGCTTCTTTAAAAATCCAGCTTTCGCAGATAGTAACTTCAGAGTATTCAAATTGTTTGAAAAACTTGTTAAAATGAACGCAAAATCACACTCACCCCCATGGAAAATATTTTGAAAGAAAGGAAAGCTATTTACTCTATCTAAGCTTGGAATACAGCTTTTAAGAAAAATCACAAGAAAAATATTTTGCTGTTGCTGTAAATTTTCTTATAGAAGTAAATATACCAGCATTTTTTTCTTGAGACCTTTAGACGGATTTAAGAAATTTTTAAAGCAGACAATTTCTTTTTCATTTCTTGAGTGTCATTTTATTTTAATTTTTCGGATTTATTGAGAGCTGTATTCTAAGTTGTAGATTTAAAATGAACACAAAAATTTTAATCAGCAGATATATATTGTATTGTACAAATATGTAGATTCAAGCATTTGTTACTGCAGCAACCAGTTTCGTCTTAACCTGTTTCGCTATTTCTTACTTACGAGTCATTGCATCGCAACTTGTACGTTTTGCACTGCGTACTTTTTGAAGGTTAAATTTGATTTTTATTATTTTAATTAGAAGCAAATCTGGTGTAAAAAAAAATGATTAGTCACTTTGTGGTACGAGATTTCATACATTTGTACTTATATCTATATATATATATATATTATTATCTTATGCGAATAACAACGCAGCTTTCAGAAGTATACCCTCATTTATGCGCAGTTGAGACAACACATTTTGATTCTCACCTCAAAATAGTTTCATCTGCATTTTTTGTAGTTATGACTTAGTGCAAAGTGTGCTATGATTTTAGGTTTTGGATCTACTAATATCAATATTGATAAACCATATCAAACGCTACGTGAAGTCTTCATTCCAAATTAATGTTATATTTGTGTCTGCGTTTTTATGAAATCATAATTTTGAGCTGGTTCGCGTCACAACTAAACACTTGAGTAAACGAGAATATGTGCGCTCATTTACAAGTAAAATAGTCACTGACTATTGAAACCTCAAAACAACTACTACATAGCGGCAAATTTCAAAGTACAAAAAATCCAAATTCTCCATTTTATTTTAAGTGGACTTTCAATCATCAGTTTGTACAATTTACTCTCGTACACACAATTGCGGTTTTGCATGACTGAATTCTGTATTCTATATTGATTGTGTTTAATATTATAAATGTTTTTTTTTTGTTTTTGTCGCGATCTAAGCATTTAAATGTCCAGGGTAGGCATGCAAATTTTTAAATATTTCAAAAAACATTGTTCGTGGAGTAGAAACGCACAATTTTAAAACTCATTGAACGAAAGAAACTGCGAGCAAATTAATTTTGTGTATGACTTCCTTTTTATATATTATGTACGTACATTAATTAACAAACATTTTTGATAGGATATCTAAGCCTGCATTTGAAAGTATTTTCGTTCACTTTGAAATTTATTAAAAAACATTGCTCTCACCGCCATTAATTAAGAGGACAGTTTTTGAATAGAAGACTAACCACTAATCAGCGTTAGGCAGGTAGGTTCAAAATGTGTATAACCTTTACCATTTCTTCATAATTTTTGCAGCTTCTGCAGCATCTGTGGAAGGGTACGCCAAGATGCGCCGCGTAATTCCCTATGAGGCAGTGTCCTGTTAGAGCGCCAATTACCTGGGATATAGCATTCCGTTTTAAGAAATACAGACCTACGCGACCGTTTACGATCCCATCTGGGCAAAGTCTGCCTAGAGATCCTGCAGGTCGTGGGCTACGAATTATGGTTTAGCCTGTTCTGCTTAGCGATCTCCTGTAGAGATCGGCGGCAATCCAGTGGAATATTGTAGGTGAGCTAACAATTTTAATTTCAGCTTGGCTGTCACTTTATCTAAATATGCCTTTGCCTTTGCCCTTTACAGTAGTTTGTAACATATCCATAGCCTCCTTATTAGCTGACACCTCAGCTTGTAAAACACTACTGTGGTCCGGCAATTGAAAATAACAGCTCAGAGATAGGTCGTGCGAGAAGACCCCTCCTCCTACTCTGCCATTCATATTCGAACTATTCGTAAAGACGATGAGACTTCCAGCTGTGGTATAGAAATATCTTGACCACTCTTCCCTACCTGGGAACAGCGTTGATCTGAGCAAAGTTATCTAACCGAAATATATAAATTTCTAAATAGAGACGAAGTTTTAAAAACGTGTACTACACAGTGAAACTGTTACAAGTCAATGTTTCCCCTAAGCGACGATACCAAATGCTTTTGAAAGTTTCCAATTCATCACCGAACTTTGTAGTTTCAAGTTATACAAGATAAATTCGGTACTAATTTTGTTTTAACTAATCAGGCCTCATTTGTAGTATAGTTCGGAAACAGTGGTGAGAAAGCTTATGCACAGTTTTGTATCGATTCAGACACAGTCTGAGACAGTTTGAGATTAGTGCACTCCAATTAAGGGTCTGTTCAAAATATGAAAAAAAAAATAAATTAAAAAGATACTTTTTCTTTCTTATTTTGATATACAAAATCAACTCAAACTAAATACCATACTTCCCATAAAATAACTTGTCTTATAATCATTAAACTTGATTTCATTTTCTCCTTTGCAGCAGTGCGCATGTGAAAATTTATTTAGATCAAAATTGTATCACTATTTTCCAAAAACCTCTATACAACTTTAAGCAAATATACATATAAACATATGTAAAATAAATATGCATAACCAGCATATAAAACATGATATTTAGACATGAAAAGCCCGAATTACACCGCCACTAGCTACTTTTCGCTTCAACATCCATTCGACAAAGCGCTCATTTGTTAGAAGTGTATATGAAGGTATTGACAAAAAAAAAGATCGAAAATATAAAAAGATATTGAATTATCCATGCATTAGCCGTTTAGCCGGTGGAGGCAATTGAAAACAGTGTCGGCATTACACTCTCTCACAACATCGAAGCCGGTGAGCTGGCTAGCAGCGCCAAAATGCAGGACACGCTGCCCTTTCAGCATATTTTCAGCAAACATCGAACGATTTAAAATACTCGTATATGCAAGTGCCTGCGTGCGTTGTGTGCGAGTAATTTATGTGCGTTTAGTTTTTTTTTATACATATTTATTATTTACCAAACGATAGCTTTGATCATGGAAAGGTTTCCAACGCCAACTATGCCGGTTGTTCTCCTTCCTTCCTTCCTGCTTTTTCGAACCTCCGCCTCGCCCATTTTACCTGCAGACTTTGGGACTTTCGAACCTTTTTTTTTTTGACTAACCACTAACTGTGCCGTTTTGCATTCGTTAAAAATCACAAAAATGTAAAGCCTTCGCTCGCATGTTTTGACGGTAAAAATGCGAAAACGTGTTTAAAAAAAAAAAATAAAGAACTAAAACTTTGCACAAATAATCGAGGCCACATGCTGACTAATGCATTCATGGAGACACACCACCGGACGTTAGATGGCTGGAATTTGTATGGGAAAATGTTATATACAAAAACCTTTCGTATGTGTTTAATGTATTTGGGTACGCTTGTGTGTGCGTGTGTGAGTGCGTGTTGAATAACTGACGGATATGTGTGGTTTTTGGAACACGTTTATGCCATATATAACTTAAAAATTATTGGTTTGCGGCAACGACCGCATTGTTATTGCAATTCTAAAGCAGCAGCACCTTTTGTTCGCACACAGCCACACATATACATATGCGTTGCGGTGCTACAGAGCGTATGAGCAATATATTTTAAGCATTTTTTCAATGTTTTATCGGCCGCCATTGCCGTATACATCTGTGCCGAGTGCGTGCTATCTTCCGAAGTACTGCCTGCAGGTCACAATATTCGTGTGGCTTAAAAAACACTATTCATGGAGAATTGTTTTATTATCAATATCGGTTGGTTCTCGGCAAACAAAGGTCTTTCAAAAATGGCGAAGGGTCATTGCGAGCGATTAGTTTGAAATTTAAAAGTGAAGCAAGTACATATTACGACAATTTTTCATCAAATATTAGGTTAGGACTTTACAAGTCTCACGTACCTCCGAGTTAGTGGCATTCGTGGCAATTACGAGTATATTTGTGTAACAGTTGCCTCAATGCAGCACACACCCAATTTGACCGATTTGGTCACTTTGTTATTCTTCTAATTAATTCAAATTACTTTTCAAATAAAATATGGTTCATTCGCTAAGAAAAAACATAAAAACCCATTTTGTAAACAATTTACAAAATGTACAATGATTTAACAAAATTCTGTAAAAATTTCGAATTTTTTAAAAAAGATTTAAAGATTTTTTTTTGAGTATGCAGTTATTTGGCTCATTAATTTTTAGTGAGAGCAAGTGCAAGTTTCAAGTATCTACAGATTATCGCTGATTTCTGCCATTTTTTTTACTGACTGTTTCCTCCATGCAACGCAAAACCGCGATTAATTTTTTATATGGAAGGAATTGCGCAAGAGCGTCAACAAAAAAAAATTGTTAAAAATCCGTGGAAACTCGTAACTACTAGAAACTTGCACTTTTTATATTAAAATTTAATGCGCAACATATTTGCATACCCCAAATAATTTAAAACAAAATTTTCTAGTTCGAAATTTAACTGAATTTTTGTTTAATGCTTACTAGACTTTTTATGAAATTTAAAAAATTTATTTTAAAGACTTTTGTTAAAGAATTAACAACGTTTTAACTGAAAAAAAAAAGTTGAAATAATTGAAGGATAAATAAATTGACAAAATGTGTTAATATGTGTTTGTGCTATAATTCGTGAACAGAGTGTTGATTCCAAAATAGTACGCAAAATTTTTATTTTAAATTTCGAAATTTTCACATTTACTAACTCCATAAAATTTTATTTTCAACAGCCGTTAATTTACGAAAATACCACTTTTATAAATGAAGCATTCTTAGTAACTTAAAAGCTTAAATTGAATATGCCAAAAACTGCATATTCAAAAATATTTTTGTAGAAGCTGATTAAAAAGTAAGAAAGCTTGAGGAAAATTTGTTGGAGTCTATTTTTACGATTCAGAGAGTTTGGAACGTGGGCTCGTAAGATTTTTGTTAGAAATTTAAAAGTTTTTAAATTGAAAAATGTTGGCAATTAAATTTAAGAATATTAAAATAGCAAAATTTGTCAATATGTCGCACTACTGTCTGTCTAAAGCAATGGTATTATTTAATTATCAAATGTGCTCGTATACCACAAATCCATTTTTTTTTTAATTCTTTCATTTTTTATGCTAATTAAAAGCTTGATAGTTTTTTGTATCATTCTGTAAAACATTGGTTACATACTATTTACATATTCAACTATTTTAATCATCCCTCTACTGTTTGAAATATAACAAAGTTGAAAAGGTGAAAAACAAGCCTACTTTTAATGCCTACAACCACCCTTCAAAACATTTGTAACACCAATCCAATGACGAATTAAAAGATTTTTCAAAAGTTAATTAAAAACTGTTTGGCCGAAAGCGTTCAACTACATAAATACTCGCTCATCCCCAATGTTACGCTCGCACACACACATACGCACACACACATTGCGCCATTCAACCACTTGCGAGCACTTGTGAGTTTGCCCGGAAACAAACATTACCGTTGCGTACGACATTATTGTGATTTAAGAGATTTGCATATGATTTGCTGTGAAAAGCTAAAATTAAGCGGCCACAGCGAAATCAAGCGTTCATTCGCCTCTAATTTCAATGCGCCAGCTAAGTCAATGCGGAATGACACAGAGTTGCTATTGTGTACAATGCCAACATCAACAGCAACAGCAACAATAGTGGCAGCAAGCACCTACAACAACAACAATAAACATATAGTTACTCGCAACACTCGCACATGCGCACACACGGATAAGGTCTTTAACACATTTGAATACCTCGAATGCTGCTAAAAACCTTCACCATTCACCATTCACCATTCATCCGGCATCCTTCACCTTTTACCCTTGCCCGCTACGTTGCCTGCTGCCGCGCCGCTTTTGACTGCATTTAATGCAACATTTGCCAAAGTCGCCAAGGAAACCAATTCATTTTGCTCAACGCTCATTCATTCATTGGCTGGCGGTGTGTTTACTTGGTCGTTTTGTCCACGCGAGCTGCTGGCGGCTTCTGCTGTTGCATTAATTTTGTGTCTACGCAAAGTGAACTCGCAATTCCAATCAAGCATCGAGCCATCTTGCCTGCGTAACGCACATACACTGTCACACGCTCAACTGCGGCTAAGCTCTTAAACGGCTAAACGCATACAAATGTGCGGCGGTCCTTAACCTCTGACGGTCGATTGCAGCGCGCTATTAGCCGAGTCACATGTTACTTTCGCATTAGCGACGGCATTGACGTCGGCGCACAGCAGCAAGACAGTGCGTCCTTCAGTCACTTAATCGCGCAATGTGCCAAAGTGTGACACAGTCGAAAAGCAGCAGTCAGTCATTTATGTACGTAGTTGGCGCATATCTCCTATGTCAATGTTGCTTCACCCACTACATTGCACATCGCACATCGCACATCGCATTTCCCTTGTGGCAATGCTACACACGCGCGTTCATAGATATGGCGCATACATTCAAGCGCGTACACCACATTTGCTTAGGCACCACTGTTGGCTGGTTTGTCTGCTGCTCCTCTGTTTGTTTTCATTGCGTTCTTCCGCAAAGCATGAATAAAAATTCTGCATGTAAAGCGCCAACTTTGTCACAGACACACGCACTAACGCTCGCACACACACACACATACACACAGAAATGCAGCTACAGGCGCTTTTAGTGACACACTCAAAAGCACTTTTCCCAGATAAACACACATGGACGCTGGCTGGCTGGCTGACTGGCTGACTGGCTGATTGACTTACTAGAGTCGCCTTGGCGGTTGCAGACTACTGACTGCCGATTGCATGCTCGGTTAGTGGGCTGCGTGGCTCAGAAGCCATAAAGTGGAAAAGTGGCAAATACAGTTGAGTCATTGCAAGTTGACAGTTTCCAGCTTTGCAGTTGCAAGTTTGTGAGTTTCATGCAAGTTACAAGTTGGTCGGAGAGTACGCAAAGCAAATATTTGCACAAATTGTGTTGTTGAGGTTAAGTTCTATCCGCAGTTGTGAGTTTGTCCTTTTACCCACACTGTCACGCGGAGCAGCTAGAGAGCTTTTTACATTAGAATATGTGTTTATCTGTCTTAAAATGCTGACAAATATGTACATGTGACTGCAAGTGTGTTAATGTGTGTGTGTGTGTGAGTGTGGGTGTATGTTTTGACTCCATCGTTTTGTCTTGATGGCATTGGCACCAGAAGCTATGTTCATTTATTGGAAAACTTTTGCCGGGCAAGCGAGCGCAGAATTGACAGGAAATGTGTACCTTCTTCATTTTTCAAACATATACTAAGTACTTGAGTTTTGTTTATTCCTACTTTTGCAGCGTAGGCAGATGAAGGAGTTGATGAGTAGGAAGTCGACGCCTTTTTGCGATATTTAAAAGCGAGTATTAATATTTTCTTGCTCGATTACTTACTGACATATTTTAATTTAATTTTTGTGTAGAATGGAACAAGTATCAATGCTTTCTGCTTCAGTTTCACTTCGAAAATATTCAAGAATCAGAAAATGAGAATTACTTATTTTATGGCTACCAAAAAAAAAAAGTTCCAATCTATCTATTTCAAATACTTAAAAAAAAAAAACGGCTGCGCTTAAAATCATATAATTTAAAGAAAAAGGTAGCGTTACAGTGCTTGATTATGCAAAAGCTAATCTACAATAAGATAGATGTTACTGTTTTGTGAAATTAAAAAGTCATCATCGAATTTTAGTGATTATGGACTCAGGAGAAAGTGTCAGAAATTAACTCAAATTACTAATAACCAATGAAGAATCTTCCGTAGTTACATTTAAACCATAGTTCTTTAAAAGAATGGGAAGCTAAAGAGAGAAGAAGTCTTTGAAATCTATGCCGCATCGTGAAGGCCTTTGCTACAAAATTTGCGGTTAGAATCCATATTGTTTAGCGAACAACTTCAACAAGAAATCCATGGAGGTTGCTCCGCAATGCGATACAAAAGGAACTATTCTTTTCGTTTTTGAGTATTTTTGATTTTGCATAACACAACAAATGACTTAAGATACGAGTCATTTGTTGTGTTATGCAAAATCAAAAATACTCAAAAGCGAAAAGAATAGTTCCTTTTGTATCGCATTGCGGAACAACCTCCATGGATTTCCGAATTCAGTAGGCTCTGCTCATATTTAAATATTTTTTCTTGACCTGCTCATCACCAGGTCACAATTTAGAGACTTTAGAGGCTTTATTATGTCTCTGATTGGCGCACAGGACACGGACTACTTGATATCAAATTCAAAAACTCACCGTGCCATTTAAGATATCAACGCAGATAAGCAATCGTGGTACAAGGGGTGAATTGGTCAGTCCTCTACTACATTAACCGCTCGTAAAATATTTCCCTTTACTTGAGATCGCTGCGATACCGGAGGCGATTGAATTTTTAGGAACGCCTTAATAATCTCTAAAGCTTATTTCCATAATAAACTAGTTCGAGGGCACATCCTTTTCCACTTACGCCTTTTACGTCTAATCCGGGCTCATCCTAAGGGATATATCTCCTTAAGAAGAAAGTGACAGGTGGTTCAATAAGTATCTGCATTCTATTGGGGAGGACCTGTCCGATGATTTATTTAGGTATCTTAGAAGGCCATGGCAGACACAGCAATCGGAAGACATGGCCATTCACTATAAAAATTTCTGTATAAGCTGTAGAGACGAAGAAGAACGTTCAGCCGTCTGTTGTGCGAATATCACGGAGCACGTTTATCTATTATTACGAGACTTATTTGAAATTCCTGGAAATTTTTTAGTTCTTATTTTACGTGTCGATCTTTGAACATTTTCTCTCAACTCTATTTAAGGCTTATCACTCCCTTACGAATAAGCGTAGCCCTTTTTTACAAGCCAAGCTGTTATTCAATCTCGAAATCCCATAATTACCTCCTCAAAGATTATTTTTGCAGGAATACAAATCCTGTAATCGGAATTTGCATAGTGATCGCCAGAAAACTGCATCAGATTTACTGTCGCTTGAATAATTAGCTGTCATATCTGTTTTAAAAAATTAAAAATTAAAATAAATCTTTATCACATCACTTAGGACAGAGCAGCTTTTCTGACGATGCAGAATATTTATTTATTGTTGTAAGTATATTTCTAAGAAGAAGAGAGTATTCTTACTTAATATTAAATGCTACCAAATATATACATATTTTTCAAATATACTTCCACAATAATAATGGTTTTATTTAAAAACTACTGACACCCACTCATAGAAATTGCAGTGAAATTTGCAAAGATAAACAATTCATTTTTAGTTATTATGCATTTGCTGTTTTATTGCATGAATGTATAGAGTTAAGCAAATACACATGCAAATATGTCAGCAAATAAAATTGCTGGTGTTAAACAATGTACACACACACACACCTATACATACATACATATATGTACAACGTAGATATGTTTGTACCAATGCATATTTGCGCATTGAAAAGCAAACGATAAATGATTGACTGCTCGTTCGACTGTTTAAATGAATAAACGAATGGTTGAATGGATGGAGAAACAATGCACTCGTTGAGGTGAATACAAAAATAAATGACTGAATAAACAAAGTGTTGCTTTACTATGCAGCAAATCAGACTTGCCCAAGAAACAAGCGGCGATCTAATACAATTTCAAGCGGCAACAATTTGTGTTTAGGAATGAATTTAGGTGTTTGCATTAACCAAGAAAAACTCCAAGCTAACAAAGAACTTGACTATTTAAAATTATGCAAATTGTTATTGAACAATAAAAAAAAACAAAATACTTGAAACGATCTCCAATGGAACAATGACGAAAACTGTTTGTCTCCAAATTAAATTTCACCTTAATGAGTTCGTTCCAAAATACATTAAATATATTTATTTAAAAACCACTTCGTTTGTTGCTATCCATCAATTTTATGTAAATCGTTTCTAGCATTTAGTACTTCTCTATTCATTACATTCGTATTGAAAGGATACTACTCTCAATCATTGTCTGGTTTTTGTAACCACACACACACACACCCACAACTACAGCCACTTAAGCAAGACAAGTGATGAGTGTGATGGATTTAAATTCTCATGTGCGTTGCTCTACACAAATATGTATACGCAACTCTATGCCTATTGTTATCTAGAAAATTATTCACACTCGAATTCACTTGAATGCTGTTATTCAGTTCTGTTTTAATTTTCATGCATCGCTCTCTACGTTTGCTGCAATTAAGATTGACCCAATCAAGTGGGACCATTGCTTCGAGATAACGCATATTTGAGCAAACTTATGGATACCTATACTTCTATATATATACATATGTATGTATGTATGTATATATTATTACGCACACGAACACTATGTTCATAAATTATAGTACAAACACATATTGACACATTTGGACAATTGGAGGTATTTAAATTTATTTTTCAATTAAACCATCGTTAATTCTCTAACAAACACTATTAAAAACCATTTTTTTTTTAATTTTTAAAACTTATCAAAATTTCAAACTTAAAAAAAAAAATTTATTTTGTTGGTACAAAAATTGCAAGTATCTAGTGGCTACGAATTAAAACTGATGTTTAAAAAAATAATAGCGGTTTTGCCTTCTATCGTAGAAACTGCCAATAAAAAAAATTGTCAAAAATTAGTGACTAATAGTAGTAGTAGCACTTTCTTAGACTAAAACTTATGAGCTCAAAAACTTAATACTCAAACAAATTTTGAACACTTTATTTTGAAAGTTCGAAGTTTTGATTTAATTTTGTTAAATCATTGCACATTTTGTAAATAGTATATAAAATGGGTGTTTATGGTTTTTCTTAGCGAATGAACCATAATTTACTTGAAAAATAATTTGAAGAAAAAAAGTGCCCAAATCTGTCAATATGTGGTTGTGCATACCAACATCTCTTCATTTCACTGTAAATTTTGAGAAACAATAAACGAACACTTTTGTTTAAATTTCATTTTAAATTTTTATTAAACAATTACATATTATTTCAATAAGCTTTTTCTTCATTTAGCTTAGTTTTTCTCAAACCAACATTTTGTGACACAAACGAACTACGTTTTGTATTTTGTTAGTACTAAATATATATGAAAATATTTATTTATGTACTAAACCTAAGGCTTTAATTGAATCTGTGCTTTTAGATTAATTATTTTATTGAGAAAAGTGCTTAGTATAAATTATAAAGTTTTAATAAACTCGCTAACTTTAATGCAACAATTTTACGCTTTTGCAAAAGTGTGAATGAAAAAATGAACACTAAGTCACAATAATAGAAAATAAGCATTTTTATGTTTTTATTTAAGGCATTATTTGAGCAAGTAGCGAATCGACTTTTTCTCATTTCATTGACAAGTTTTAACTCGAAATGAAGTACTTTTTCAGCCAGTTTCGCCAGCAGTTTTAATTGAATTTAAATGCATACTAAAGTTCTTAATAGTCAGTTAAGTGACCAGTTTCATTTCCGAACCGCAGATTTAATCTTATTTTGAACGAGTTTTTGCAAATAAAATATTTTTCTGCCACACATCCAATATTATCCAATTTTTTAGTTTGAGAAAAATGTAAAAATGTGCTACTTGGAACTTTGTCAAGACCGTTGTGGTTTTAAAGAAACACAACGTCCATCAAAATGCGTTAATATATTGCAAATTTAAGTAAAGATTTTGAAATTTCTTTTGCTTGTTTTTAAAGCCGTTTCAGATAAAATTATAATTTTGATAGTTTTAACCTTGACAGTTGGAGTGTATGTACATATACGAGTACTAAATGTTACTAAAGTATTCACACAAAATATCATTGCGATGTAACCTCTGGTTCCAATGATATTACTTAGCTTTCTCGCCTCCTAGTGCAAACTTTATCCTTCCACGCCTTTTAGACCAAACTTATCCCTATTTGAATAAAAAATAACATCCAAACAAAATTTTACAATATAATCAACTTTCCACAATTACATTGAAATAAAGAAGCTTATGTTTCAGTCCATGTCCTGAATCCAGTTAAAAAAATTTATATAATTCTTCTTTACAGCGCTGTCACTGAGCTACTTTTTACCTAACTCATAAAAAGTATAAGTTACGACCGCGTTCTGGTCCGAACTTAACATTTTTTATTTACCAAAATTGACCAGAAAACACATAAAAAAGAGAAAACATCTATAAGAGAAAACAAGGTTCTCTTTTTTCTGAAGTTACTATTTTTAATTCGAAGAACTTTTGCTGTCAAAACATTCGTATACATTGTAGTGTGGTTTTGACAGAACTATTTATCAACAAACGAACTATATATTGGAAATTTAAACAAATCTAATATCTATAAATTCTGATTACTTATTGAAAATTTAACGAAAATTACTCCTGATAAAGAAATATTTAATATTGTCAATATTTTTGTTCATTTAATATGTGAAATTCGTGTTTATAATTAATTAGCTCATTTAGACGCTTGTGTTGTTGTTGTCGAAATTTGCCATATCTCTATATATATAAAAGTAAGTTGTGTACGACATATAAACGCCCATAACTCGATAATGGATTGTTCGATTTAAGTTCGCCTTTACCCAAGGGAAAATGTTACGGAGAGAAAACCTCGATAGAAGGCGGTTGTGGCGAGTTATAACTATAGAACGTATTTATAGTCCGATTTCAGTCATACTCTATATACATATGTATGTATTAGTAAGGGGAAGAAAAAGATCTCTGCGCTGGCGCTGTAGTATAATTATTTATTAAAGTCGGATTTCTGCACCGAATTTGATGAAATTCATTTTGTATTCTACGTGCATGATGAAAAATAGATTTGCGGAAAACTATGATGCTTGGTAGCGCTTTAATCGAGATATACATATTAACTGGGACGAAGAAATATTGCTTTTACATTCATCAAAGCTGCATTTTTAACTTGAAGTTGAAGAATTTGCCATAAGTATAAAGAAAATGGATGCGAACTTTAGGTGGCAGTTTAATTTTCCGCATTAAATACGTGTACAACAGATTTCAAAAAGTAATTCATTTACTTCTAATCAATTTTGGGCGGGACGAAGTTTGCCAGGTCTTCTAGTGTTCCATAAAGCGGACGCGTAGTTTTTAGTTTATTTTCGCTCTCAGCATATTTTCAAATTTTAATAGTTTGAAGAAATAATAGATTAACCGATCACGCATTTTTGGATTATTTTCTAGAAGTAAAGACATTCAAAATTCAAAACAAATCATTTACATTGTCAAATGAACTAGCAAAGTTCCAACAGTTGCTCTGCTTAATTGAAGCATTGTTGGACAATTTGAGTGGTTAGTTTACGTATTCAATTTTGCACACAGCCTCATTATAATTTTGAAAAAGCGAAAAGTAAGAAAATATTTTAAAACTGGATGACTGTATTCGAGGAAGCTTTAAATGAGAGCAACTTGCTTCATAGATCGACTAGCACTAGATGAATTTAAAAACAAATACAAGTTCTAATTCCTACTTCCTGTTAGACTCTATTATTTTATAACTGGGTCTAAGATATTGAGAAATATAAAAAATTCGTAAATTCAGTTAAATACTAGCTCTTTAAGTAGTTATACTGAATATCTACACATAATTTGCTAAATCTCTATTAACACTCGCTATGTGACAGCATATGTTGCAACATCCACGACTAGTATTTAGTGTAGTATTTGGCGTGTTATGAACACAAGCATGACTTTTACCCCGAAGCACTCAATAGATTTCGATTGTAGTTAAATAGCTGGAGAACAATGAATTTAGGTTGAAATACAGTGCGCATGTACACACATACATACTCGTAAATATTTAGACCTTTCGCTTAAGAAGCTGCGACAACAGCTGCACATAAACAACAACGATGACCTTCTTATAAATCCATTGTGAACTTTGTGGGCTTCAACATGGCCACAAAGTAAATATCGTCACTGTTGCACGACTGTTGTTATATTTCTGTGTGCGAGTATTTGCATATACTCAATATGTAAGTATGTACGTACATATGTTGCTCCTCTTCAGCGTTTCCACAAGATTCATGCTTCAAAATGTGCTTACATCTTAGTTTGTGTCCGCTAACTATATGTAAGTGTGTGTGTGTATGTGTATATAGGAATAATGTAAATAATTGAGTTGGGTTTTCGTTAAGTACTACATATAACAAGCAACAACACAGCTGGCAAATGGGCTACGCGCCTGCTGTTATGCTACACTTGAAAATATGAGCTCGTATGCTGGATTCAATAGCAAGGGAAATTTGCGTATGTGCGTGTGTGTGTGTGTGTGTGTGCGAAATTTCCTGTAAACAGTTAAATATATACTTCTTTACAAAATTTGTCAGTTGGTTGACAATGCGCCATAAAAGGTATTGACTTACTCGCACAGATGCAAACAGGCATACTGAAAAGTGAGGGCGACTCATCTTCAGTTCACAGCTAAAACTATCCCAGTGGGTGACTTAACACCACCAATAATGTCAGCCGCGAAATCAAGCGAAGAATAACACTTGCCAATAGGTGCTTCTTTGGACTCGGTAGGCAATTGCAAAAGCAGACTCCTTTCTCGCTCTACAAATCCCTATTCTTTTTTATGCTAAAGTAGACGATGCTGCAGAGCGATGAGAAGGCTTTAGGGGCTTTGGAGTGAAATGTTCTCCGCAGGATTTATGGTCCTGTTCGCGTAAGCGACGGGTACCGAAGAAGATGGTATGAAGAGCTGTATGAGCAGTAGAAGATAAGCTGATAAGCAATAAAATTCAAAGATTTCGATTGCTTGACCATATCATTCGGATGGATGATGATGCTTCGGTGAAAATATCCTTCGAATCGGCACCCATTGGTGGAGAACGAAGGCAAGGGTGCCAAAGAATGCACTGGAAGGACGAAGTGCAGAAGGACCTGTATTCACTTTGAGTCAGTACTTGGCGTAACATAGCGAAGGAGAGAGGGAACTGGCAGAGTTTTTCGGTCACGAGCCAAACCGACACACGGTTCTAGTGCCAAAAGTAATCAGAACAAGGATATACTTCTGAATATACTCTTTCATGTTGTTTTTTTTTTTTTTGTTTCAATAAAATCTCTTTTTTAAGCTGTGCTGAAATAGCTTCGAAGTTAATGGTAGACGAGAAAGCATGGTTTCCATCATAGAAAGTGAAATGACTAAAATTGGTGCGTTGATGGTTTAATATAGAAAGCTAAAATCGGTGGTATTGATTGCCTTAACTTTTACAAAAACAAAAAATAGAATAAAGCTTCGCATACGTTTTGAATAAATTTCAAAAAGTTCGTGTTCCTAACAGACCACTCTACTCCACTTATTTTAACGACTAGGAGTCGCACAGCTTCTTCAAATACTTGATAGTCGACAATCGACACTTGACAATGTACGCATACTATATGCAGGTGTATGTGTGTGCTTGGCAAATGTCTATGTTGTCCTCAACATCAACAAAATCATCGCCAACGACGCATTCTCGCACTCTACGTGACTGTTGCTGCGATTCGTGTTGTTCTTACTCTTGCTGTTGTTACTTTATTTGTTGGGGTTGAGGTGTTATTAATAAGTAAGTTCTATCGTTCGAGTATAGACCTGTACTTAGTGTACATGTGTGTGAGTGTATGTTTGTGTGTGTGAATGGGGCGCGTGAACAAATGTATTATTTACCAAAGCTGTTTGGTGAATTCGTTGTTGGTGATGATGGTGTTGTCAATGCTATCGCTCATTGGCGCTATTGTTGCAGGCGCTCAGCTTGTTTGCATTATAACTTCGAGTACATGTGTACTCATATGTATGTATGTATATGTATGTGTTATTTTCGGTAGCTGTTATCAATGTTGTTTGCATTGTTGTTGTCATCGATGTTGTTGCTTATTCCATGTTTCTTTACATGCTATGAACATTGTTTGCATTCTTGGTTGTTTTAATTTTTACAATGACCAATATTTGTGTCACTAGATTTTTAGTTGGAGCCCCGATGGCGTATAAGTTTTTCATATTTATTGTTTTAAAATGTTTTGTCTGATTCTTAGAAAAGCTTTGTTTATAATTATGTTGCTGAGAATCATTTGCATGTGACCTCCCTCTAAACTAAGAGTTTACACATGAATGTCTTTATTTGCTTCAACCAATATTGAAGGTATAGTAAAAGTTATTGAATGATAAAAAGCCATTATTGAGTCAGTTCCCCTACTAATCGAGTATGCTCTAACTTAGAAATCGATTTTAAAACTGATCAATTTTGTATATAAGTTTTCATAGTGCACAGATTTATTAATCATATAAATTTATAAAGCACCTTTATAATAATTGGTCATTAGGTTTTAATTCATGAATGGAAATGCAGAAGGCTTAAAAACCGAAATCGAAACATTCAAACATAATAATCCATTGTACATACAAAGCAAATCGGCGTAGGATATTACGAGTATGTTCCCTCCACAAGCTTTCCAAACAATTAAGTGAATCAAAGAAAGCCTTTTAAAGGAAATATAATATAATTTATCTATTCTCAGTAGATCTGACACATCTCCTCGTATACTAACCTCATCCTACACTCTATTTGTACGAGTAAAATATGCTCGAGGAAAAATATATTTAACGCAACGTTCTCATTGCTTTCATTTGAATCGGTATCTTAAGCAGTGGTCGGCAAAAGTTAAAATGCGACTGTGTTGGTGAGCACAAGTGAACTGCTCCGCATCGGCAGCCCGCTAAGAAATTTTGCGAATTGTAAGTAATTAGCCTTCAATTAAGGTATGCCTGTATTAAAACTATTTCGCACATGTGTTTTAATCACCAAAGTTTTTGTAAAAATCGGTATATTAATCGATATTTGCGCTTAGGAAGTGTTTAAACAAGCGTTAAGGATATATAAAATATACTCAGTATAAAATAGCCAGATAATTTTATATTACATGTACATACAAACATATATGTATGTACATATATCTACTATCGTTGAAAGTATGCCATACTCTTTGTATAAGGTTTTCCAATAGGGATGCTTTGATTTCTAAGTGTCGTTTCGGCCATTTTTAATATGTCATGAGCTGTCATTTTTTTTCATTGTGTTCAGTAATGTTAACAATTTCATCATGGAAAGATATACGCAAGAACAACGTTTTTAAATTGCAACTTTTTTAAGAAAAACATATTCTCCGATGAGGCTCACTTTCATCTGAGTGGTGCGGTAAATAAACCAAACTGTCGATTCTGGTGCAAAGAAAATCCACAAATTATTCATGAACAACCATTACATTCACATAAATGGACAGTTTGGTGCTGTTTCGGTCCGTACTTCTTTCGAAATGAAGCTGGTGACATCGTTACTGTCAATGGATAGCGATATGGATCGATGATAACCAACTTGTTATGACCGCAATTGGAAGAAGTTGATCTCGGATATACATATGTATCTGGTTCTAACAAGACGCGGCTACGTGCAACAACCTAATTATTGCGAGAAAAGTTTGGAGATTCGATTATTTCAAGAAATTGTGACATTAAATGGCCTCCAAGAAGTTGTGATTTAACACCATTAGACTACTTTTTGTGGGGTTATTTGAAGTCATTGGTCTTTAGCAATAAACCAGACTCTCTTCAAGTCAATATTGAACGTGCTATTCATGACTTACGACTTGATTTAGTGGAAAAAGTACTCGAAAATTGGGTTCATCGAATTCGTTACTGCAAAAGAAGTCGTGCAGGCCATTTTAATGATGTTATATACAGAACTTAATTGTATCGATTTTACTTCACATAAAATAAAAAACATTTGAATTTCCTTAACAATTAGTGTGTTGGTTTTTTTGAAAGGAATCATATCACTCTTATTGGAAAACCCTTTATTTTTAATTGAATAATACAAAGCACATTGCATCTCCCCAATAGTTCAAGCATAAAATATTTCTCACAAGGCAAATTTGCATTCAATAAACAAATTACTCGCTTTCTCTCAAACGACTAAACGATAGAGCATAAGAATATGTTGTGAAGTGCTCTTGAACAATTGTTCTATGGCGTGCCGACCGCTTCTCTAAAGCTAGAGTCGCTTTTGATGTACTCATGGCGACCGCTATTCATAACCTCCTCTGTAGCTTCATTCGTTCTGTGACAGCATATACAGCAGTTTGCATCATGATTGGTCTGAATTTATATATAAACCATAACCGACCTGAGACCATAAGTCGAACAGTTCTCTGGCATTAGTCGACTACTTCCAGGACTCAAGTTAACTTCCAGAACCCGTACATCTCATCAAATTCCTAACTGCAGTTACGCACTCAGAAATACTTTGATTTTCGCTTCCGAATTTCGAAAAGTTAAGATTCTAGAGTTGTCTGTTCCGCCTAAACTAAGCTCATTGTTCTATTACTGGAGTTTACTGCAAGAGCAAACGCTATACACTTTAGTAACTTTTTAAGAAAGGACAGTAGTTCTCTTAATTATTAAATTACTACCAAAGTCTACGAGAGAGTTAAAAGTGCGCTGCATCGAGCGCATTCTTTGCCAGAGTACAAAAGCCATATTTATTCTTAATCATACGCAGTTTAGAAAGTTTTTAACCCGGCGGCAGCATGCTAAAAAAATGTTATAAAGGGTATAAAATACTCGCATACAAAATATACTCCATAACGTATTTGACTTAACATATAATTTGTGGTGAATTAAAAATTCTTTACTGAAACTGGAAATGTTGTATTTTAGTCTTATTTAAATATATGCCCCTAGGGTGGGGTAATCAGAATAAAAAAGAGAAAACATTGTTTTTGCAATGCGACTATAAATATATTTTTAAATAGCATCACTGATGCTACTTTCTGCTCAAAAGGTGAATTTTATTTTAATTTTTTTTTTTCAATTTATCCGAGTTACGCATTAACTCAATACGCCAGTTAACAACCTTAGTTTTAACTAAAGAAAATTTTTAGAACCAAAATAAATAAAGTAAATCAAAATAAAAATACATACTACTCAAGATCTCAGCGTGAATATTGGGTAAATGTCAAATTACGCTAATGCATTAGAATCAAGCATACACCAACAAACATACCTTAATATTTACGCAGGCCATGTCGTTGCAATCAAACTAAAAATAAAAGTGTCACTCCGTCTTCCAGTCCTTGCGAACACGTCACCAGCTACAGCCAATCTCTTTGTATGTGTTTGTGTGTGTGTGCTCGTGTCACGTACACTGAGCTAAGAAAAAATTATGAATTTTTCACACAGACACACTCACTCCATTCGCTCCGCGCTTTCGCGTTATGCCTGGCTGGCAACAGCGATTCAGTTGTCAAACACCGACAGCACCACACAAAATGTTCGAAGCTCTTTTAGCTGCTGCTTCACTGCAGGTGTTCTCGCTGATCCTGCTAACTGGCTTGGTATTCTATGTATAGCTGCTACTTGAATTTCACACACGAATTACTAAACCGTTTGCGATTTGACGTCAGTAGAGGCAGCAACGAGGCAGTCACTAATTTTCTGTTGCAACTTTTGATGCTACGATCTTTTCTAATTCTTGAATATTATTTTTATATGTAGGTTTTTCTCCTCTTTTAATTTTCACTTGTAAATGGAATACAACTTCCACTGTTAGAAAAGTTGCATTTTGTTTTTGTATATTTGCTTGCCTTCAGCAAACTATTCACGATAATTCAGCTCACTTTGCCTTACTCTCGCAACTCTTTGGCTACCTGAAAGTAAGGAGAGAAAAAATCATTATTTAAAATGTAATTTTAATACTTTTGTCAGCTTTAAATATTCAATTTAAATGCGAATTTTGTGGACATTAAGATGTCGTAACTTACATACATACATACATATTTACCTGCTAGCAAATTTGTATGTAAATAAAATATTAATTAACTGATTGTAAATTGGCAGCAGTCATTCACTTAATAAATGATAGTAGTAGTATATTGTACGAGTATATATTTTGGCCACATAATAGGCAACATTGAAGGGTGTTCATGAAACTTTCCAGGGCTGTTCACTCGCCAACGACGGCATGCAATCATTAAATATTATGCAATAATATAGGTGTGTGTGTATGTGTTTTTAAAGAAGTGGGTGCAAAAAGTGAGTTGCAGCATTAATAATATGGCACTCGTAGAAGTTCGTCGAAGCATTGAAATCGTCGATTGCTCTGAACTGAAATGAATGAAATTGAATTAAATTACTTCATTGACAGAGTGAAATTTATAAACGCAACAACTGGAGGCCTTCGAAGCCGCTGAACTGTTAATGCACAAAGTTTCAAGCAGCACAACAGCACACAAAGCAGCGCAAGCAAAGAGTTTTAATGTGAGCGAGTAGATAATGAATAACAGGGGTAGAACTATGTAACTTACTTACACACTCTCTTAGGTGAAGGGGGCGAGCAATACATTTGTTCAAAAATGCAACGTGGCTTGTTAAAAAAGTATTAAATAAACTTAATAATATGTAAATAACTTATTGTTGAAAAAATTAAATAAAAAATTGCAAATAACTCTCAAAGCTGATTGTTGGAGGATGCTTCCTCACATTTTACATTGAATTTAATGATAAGCTTGTCACAAAGACTGACTTAAAGTGCTTGGCTTGGAAAATATGATGTTCATCAGTAGTTGTCCATATTCTGAATGCAGATAGTAATCGCTCCCCCAGGTGCATAAGCCAGAGTCCGCTTATTATTGGGCATTTACAAAGAACATATATGTTCAGAAGTCTCCGCATCTAGGCCACGAAACCTAGAGTCTGCAACCTCAGAGAGTCCTATTTTATGAAGACGGTATCTAAGCCTGCAGTAAACTGTCAAGTAGCCGGTGAGAGTTCTCAGACCCCCTCTGCTGAGATTGAGAAGTTTTTCAGAGGTTTTACGGGATGGACTTATGAACATTTTAGATTGTCTGTTCCCCTTTGCTGAGTTCCATTGGGCTGCGATTATTGAGTCCTCCCACTTTCTCAGAATTTCTGCTTGAGGGGCGTGAAAGCTCTGTTACGTCCTCAAGACCCGGAACCCACCACAGAGTAACTCTGTTGTTATCTGTATTATCTAGATAATAAGTTTAAATCATAGATGGATGAAAAAATATACATCCAATAATAACAATATGTAAATACATATATTAAATTTACACGATTTGTGATTGAAATACAATAAAAATAAAAATTAAATTCCCCAATGTCTATTTGAAAGTAGTGGCAATGTTGGGCGTTTGCCGTCAAACGCTGTTTCTCTCTAAAAATATGTAACTTCCAAGGCATATTGAATAGTCAGCAGCATGAGAAAATCCTATGTATTTTGTTGTTGCTATGCAATTAATGTTCTATGTATATAATTAATTTCATACACATTCGTCTGTGAATATATTATAATAACTCAGATAAACGAATATAAGAGTACATTGGATCAGCATTTATTTTCAACCGAACTCTATTAATAGATTGAATCATTTATCAAAATTAGATTTTTTTTTTGGTTATTCGTGATAGCTATTCAGTTATGATCAATCGATAGGAAAAAATGTTTGCTTTAGTTTGGGTTTGATCTGATCGACGATACTTCAAAATATATTAAATCAAGCGCCATTAAACTGCTAAGCAGATGTCTTCTTTTAAATGTAAATAATATATTATTGCCGTGAATTATTAGATTGCGCATATTTAATATTAATAATTCAATGAAAAATAAAACCAGTTTGATATATTCCCTTTTTGAATATTTAACATTTATTTCGCATCATTTTCAAGAAAGGAAAAGTTTTTCAAATATTTTCAATGAAGTTCTATAAATAAGAAAATTGTACCTAAAGATAAACTGACAAATTCGGAAACCACAATATTATTATTTTTGTATAAAAGTACAGTAAAATTTCGAACAAAAATGGTGAAATCCCAAATTGTAATATTTGTACAAGATTTATATTAGATTATTAAAAACTTTAGTTAAAAGTAAATATTTATAAAAATGGTTTACAATTATTTTAATAAGCAGCCTTGTAGATCATAAAAATTTAAATAGACAATGTGCAAGTTTCAAGTCGCTAAAGATTACATATGAATTTTAAATTAACGAGTATTTTTTGCGAGGTTGTTTCCGTTTTCAGATATATTCTCATAAATCATCGCTAATTTCAAGCGACTTAAAGTTACAATTAATGTTCTAAAAATTAAAAACCGGCGCACTCAAAATTTTTTTAATTTAAAAATTTAATTTGTACTTTAAATTAAATTAATTTAAATTATTCTAAATTTTATATGAAACTTTAAACTTTAGTTTACTTGATTTTTTGTTGAGAACTCACTGAACTTTAAATGAAAAATAAACAAATAAAAATATATTAAGGTTATTCACAAAGTCGCGTAAAGTGTCGTTTTGTAGTAAAGTCATACTATTTGAAAATTTTCAAGCTGTGTTATTTTACATCCTTGTTCGGTGACATACAACAAAAACAAAAAAAAGGAGTTTTGAACTAACGGAAATTTTAATGATCTTACAATTTAGCGACATTTTATGACTCCGTGTGGATCACCTTTTGAATGTATATTTAAAAAGATGTGCTTACTATTTTCATTTTTATTCATATTAATCGAAATTTCAAACATGTGACATTTGAAATTTCAAAAAGCATAAATTAAATACGACTTTTCTTGGACTCGTTCAAAAGTTTATGGCAGGACTTTTTGTTATATAAAACTTTATAGTTGATTTTGTCCATTTTAAAACTCTGATCCATCGTCTTTAATAAACAGTTTTTTTTTTAAACACAACAGTAATAATTTGGTTTGGCTTTTTTCAGCTTAATTAATTAAGACCGTTGAGTCGGTCTTCTGTGAATTTCACTTTAAATCATTGAACTGGCGACATTATTGACTAGCATTAATTGTTGAAATTAATGTACACTACAATCAATATTTCTTTTTCATGCGTTTCCATAGCCATTCGTCATTATTTGCATTGATAATCGCAATTATTTATGGATCTGCATCACCGCTATGCTCATTTCCCCCCAAAAACATTTAAACCGGCTCACTGGCCAGCTGAGTGACTATTTGCCCGCGTGACTATCTGACCGTTATCCTTAATCTTCTATGCGCATATTAAATGCATTTAATAATGTTAAGTGCCTCCACCCTTGCGGCGGCGGCGGCGTGTGACGACGGAAGGGGCAGTATGCATTCGTTGCTGCCCAGTATTGCGTCAGTCTAAGACGCATTTGCTATTTCGACCTCAACGAGTGTAGAGTTTCGTGTGTCGTGCAGTTGGCATTAAAAAGGTGAATGTATTATTTGAAAAAATAAAATAAAAATTAATTAGTTCTTTTAAAAAAAAGCGAGCATGAAGAAAATGGCGCATCATATAGTGCAGTCCATACTTTTGCATTTTGGTCAATTGTTTTTGTTGTGCAAAGTGTTGGGCCTCTATCCGCACGACTTGCAGGCATTGCGGCGCACGCACACGCTACAAAGCAGCAAAATTGGCACGGTGCTTGTGATTGTCACCATGCTTGTTGTTGTCGTCTTCTACAATTTGCTAATATACTCCTTTTCGGCGGAAGATCGCGATTTGAAAGCTTCACAGAGTGAGTAATGGACATCGGCGTATGTATCAGTGTGTTTCAAAATTTCACTTCAGGCACTTTGACATTCGTGATTGGCATCTTTCTCACCTACATCGGGCTCGGCATGATGCTCACCGATCAATGGTCAGCGTTGCGAAATCAATCGAAAATCGGTGAAGTCTACGAACGCATTCGTGCCGTGGACGAGCAGCTGTTCAAAGAGAACATTATTATGGATATCTCAGCGACAACGAAACGTATCGTCACAATGATCGCACTGACTGTTGTGTGTGAACTGTCCATTTTAGTGTCCACCTACATTATGCTGGTGGATCATTCCGAATGGATATCTTTACTTTGGGTATTCTCTTGCTTTCCGACCTTCTACAACTCTTTGGACAAGATTTGGTTCGCAATGACTTTGAGCGCGCTGCGGCAACGATTCTTTATGATCAACACTGCGCTGGATGAGATGGTGGAATCGCATGAGCGTCTAAAGCGGTGGATGAAAAATGGTGGCGATGATTCGGCTATTAAAAAGCTTTCGATTTCGAATGTGGATTTCGATCCGTCACTCGAGTACTTGTACAGAGAGCTTGCTCACATGGAGGCAATTAAGTCTTTTAGCTACGGAAAGAATAAAGTATCACCAAGTAAGTACGACATTCACATAAAAGAGCGACTTTTCGTTTTTTTTAATTTTTCATTAACAAACACTGTTCTTTTACATCTTCTTAGTTGCACACTCGGAGAACTTATTTGGCGAAGGCTTCGAAACGCCAAAGAAAGCGCAAAAGCCCACCAGCCAGCCGCCAGCATTCAATATGCTCTACGAAAGCGAATTGAGCAAGGACATTGAAAAAGTGGAGGAAAAATTGAATACTCTGTGCCAATTGCACGACGAAATATGCGAAATTGGCAAAATGTTGAATGAGCTCTGGAGCTATCCAATATTGGTGCTAATGGCTTACGGATTTCTCATCTTCACGGCACAATTGTATTTCCTCTATTGCGCCACGCAGGATCAGGTAACCCAAAGGCCGCTGGCTCGTCTGCAGCAATTTAAAAATGCACAATGTGCAAATGTCTACTGAATCACTTTTCTACATATTTTTTCTACATTTTATTTGCACGCACACACAAATACAACAATTTTATATAATAGCCGATACCATCGCTATTTCGCTCGGCGAAGAATCCCATCATTACGACAATATTCTTGAGTTACACCGCTGGAAAATGCATCTATTTGATTTACCTCAGCTGGAAGACGGCACTCGAATCGAAGCGCACTGGCATTTGTCTGCACAAGTGCGGCGTTGTGGCCGACAATAATTTGCTCTATGAAATCGTAAGTGCCTCCTTAGCAAGTACTAGTTGCCCACTTGACTGGCCTGAGCCACTTGCACCGCGCCTCCCTCAATCACAAGAGTGGAATTTTTTTTTTCTCTTTCTTTCTTTCTATATTTTTCTATTTTTTTTTTTCAACAATTGCTGCTGTTTTGCATTTTTTGTCTACATTCACCTTTTCCGCTTGCTCCGCCATCCGCTTATGCAAAATAGGTCAACCACTTATCGCTCAAATTACTGAATCACTCGGTTGACTTCTCGGCTTGCGGTTTCTTTACGCTGGACATGGAGACGCTGTACGGCGTAAGTGTGGATGCTCAATGAAATTCCAATGTACAATTATTAAATTTCATGTATTGTTCTTGTTCTTGTTGTTTTTGTTATGTTCGTGTGTGCAGGTGAGTGGCGGCATTACCAGTTACCTGATCATTCTCATACAATTCAATTTGGCGGCACAACAAGCCAAGGATGCCGTTCATAATTATGATGGAAACGAGAACCTGATGACCACTACAGATGCTTACAATACAACAACACTTTTTGATGTGTTCGCAAACACTTTCATTCCCGCCACTTAAATGTACGTAGATGGGCTGATTGCAAGACGGACGGAGGGACAAATGGAGTCGACCAATTGCCAAGGGCAAGTGTCGTTCGAATTTGCATTGAGCACAAATTGATTTTAATAATACACATTTTTCTTAAACCAAATCGCCCATTGCAAAATTTAATGTATGTCTTATCATGCCCGTAAAACTATAAATTTTTTCAAATTACTTAAAAAATAAACATACAAATTGAATTGTTTTCTATGCGCACAATTAATTGTAGTAAAATGAGTAGCGAATATATGAATTGTTGTATAAGAAAACTGAGAGCGGAGAAAATATTGAAAAAATGCTTCGAGTGTAAAGTCTTATTTCACTTATTTTGATTGAAATAACGAATGTTATGGACACATAAATACGAGAACATTCGGTGCTTTGTCTTGACTTTTTAAATGGCGACTGCTATTTATTAGACTAAAAGCGAAATCTGAGCAACACTCATTCAAATCCACACAGTCTTTGAAAGACCGAAATCGTTTGTAAGACAGTTGTCTTTACTGGGTGTTATTTAGGAAATCTCGTTTTGGTCTTTCTTTCTTTCTTAGACTTACTGAAAGGTGCGATGATAACCAGATCTTAGTTATATTTGTATGGCATAGTTAGCAATTTTCTAAGTTCCCATGGCCTACGTGTAGATACACAATAAATTTATTTTGGATTTTATAAGCCGGTTTTTGTTAATAAGACGATTTTGCTGACTCTCTAAAAGTGCATTGTGTTGCCGAATGTGGTAATCCAGTGCAATTTCTCATAACTCGTGTCAAAAGTAATGTCTGCTTTGCAGGGACCGTTACAGTACAATTTTTATTATTAAAATCGCTTTTATTTTTATTAGCAGAGGAAAAATTAGATCTTAAGTCAGTTAAAATCAATTTGAGTTAGTAATATTTGATTACCGGTTAAAAAAAAATCGATTGTTATATTTCACTTCGCTGTTGGACCATTTCCTTCATAGTGGAAGTTTCAATGACAGTTATCATAAATAACTGTTATATTCGGTCTCTGCTGCTTTGATACAGGTGCTTCTTCAGCCAGCGGAAAAATTATTTGCATTATTAAGAGTGTTCGCGGTGCAGATAATTGTTACGAATTATTACAAAATATCACGATTTTTGTCAAATCGCGTTCGCAGTGACCAAAAAATTTACAAAGAAGGGGAAATTGAGAGCGCCAAATGACATTTCATTTTTAGGAGAAGTTGCAAATTCTTGCTGGACAAATTTTACACAGCACAAAATTGCCTGCAAGAAAACAGCTGATCAAAATTAGGAGATTGCAATTTCAATAAATACGAAATTTTTCTTTAAGAGTTTTAAAGGTAGAAATTATAAAATATGGGTAGTAAACATGCTAGCAGCAAGTAAAAGTTCTTTTGGTTAAGTTTCGTTAGTTGACTGTTTCAAGAAAACACTTAAGCAAAGTTTTTCATGTTGCATATTTGGATGCGGACGAGAATTCAATCAGCTGTTCGTTAAACTTGCAAGTTTCTGCAAATATTGCGTTCGCAAGCATCTCTTTTTGAGAGAGAATACTCCACTATTCTGAGAAATTTTGTTCCTCAATAATTCTTGCTGGACTTTTACACGAACAGACTGATAACTTTTCATTTGTCAACCTAGAACGTATCAACAGGTTAGAGATTTTTCTTGAATTCCTATAACGCATAAAGTACTCCAAACGAATCCCAAAGATGAAACTCAAAAAATAAATTCACGTTAAACGATTTTTTTCCTGAGCTCTAGATAAATGCTAACTATTCGCATATTTAAGCATTTAAGTCAAAAAAGCTAGGCAGGTCCAAGCTAAGGTAGCTAAGTCGTGATCTTGCAATGAATAAGCTGCGTTTTTAAATAGATTGTAACGGCAGATCCAAAGTTTCCGCCAGCCGTATAGAATATGGCAACTTACATTTCAATCATTTTAGGTAGTTTTTATATGAAATTTTCATTGAACATATGGTATATCTTAAGCAATTGCAGGACGCATAAAAATATTTTGACGAAAGTTGGGTTACTTCAAAAATACAACTAAGCTATATATTTTCATTAAAAAAAAAATGTATTAATAGTTGTGGAAATATTATTTAAATAATTGCTTGGATGTTCAAATGATTCAATAAAATATGCACGAAAAATCAGTGACTATTTGAATCAAATATTTACTTCTCGGCAACAGAGCATTTTATTTCTTAACATAGTATGTTTACATTTGCTCCAATGCTTTTCAAATTATTTAATTTATGTTAAGGCTCTTAAAATAAGCGCTTGCTGCGCTGATCGCCTTTTTATTCGACCCAATTTGGATTTCGTCAATGTTTTCTGGCGAAACGAACTCTTTGGGACGGAATTTCCATAGTTTTTCTCAGTTTTTTTTTTTTAATTTCTTTAATGTTTTTTCTTTAACCAAAAACCTTTTTCCATTTTACATAAACTTCGCGAGGTTGTTTGCTTTTAATGTCTGTCGAATTTTCTCAAAATTGCTATTATTCGAGTTTATAAAAGCATAAGGTGAGGTTTCTAGCACAGCCGATTTCTTCGTCTACCATTCAATAGTGTATCAAAATGTCAGCAAAAGCAAATCGCGATGAGTTTAATCTCCACTTTGTTATATTTCTTATTTTGTTTACGTTCCGCTTTAGGCAATTAATAGTTTCCTTTTTTCTGGCATGAATTACAAGACTCATCGGCTTGCCAAACCGCCCTCGTATAATCCAGCAAATAGCAACAACAAGAAAGTCAAAAATAAATATAAATACTAAATAACCACTACAAATTTATTATGAGAAGCTATCGCTTAGCTATTTTGTCTATTTTAGTCAGCAAATATTTTCTCGTAATTATTTTAATTGTTTCTCAACCAATCATACGGAACACATGCAAAACGAAACAAAAAAGACAAAAATTAAGTCACAAATAATTAATAGACAATTTGCAAATTTTAGCATGCGCAAATACAAACACACACAAATATGAGCATTTCATTGCCATATTAAATTTGACCATCTTCGGTCCACCGCATGATGCTACAAAGGCAACCGCAGTACAGCAACAATGCCGCCACTGCTACCACCGCTACCACTACTTTTCCATATCCGTGCCAACCACGCTTGGCCTCACCACATATCAACATTTAAAATCATCTCATTATTTTGCATACATTTGCACATTTGCACATTTGCTATGTAGTATATCTACTCGTCCATCACAGCTGAGTATTCATTAAAATGACCTCAAACACTTGAAGCATAATTACATTTTCACTCTGTCTGTATGCGTTGACGACGACGCCGCCGTAGCCCTTTAGCGACTGTCCAACACTTCAACGCGACTCAAGTGTGTGTGTGTGTGTGTGTGTGATGACCATCATTTCAGTAAAATGAAACTGTAAATTGAACAAAGTGAGTAATTATTCAGGCATTTGCGGCCGCCACACCACACTTTTTCCACTGCCCACCTCCGCCTACTGTTGTCATAGGTGCGACCACCCACACCGCCGCCGTTGCCTTCCGCTTGTTGCCATTGCCGTTGCATGCAACTATTAATGCAATTTACACTTTTTGTCAACTCGAAATGTTTCGTTGCCCAACGAGCAGGACTCGCATAAAAAACAAATGAGTTCTACGAATTTGAATTGAGTTGAGTTGAGTTGCTTGCGTGGCATGTCGCTTGATAGGCGGCTGCGGCGAATGGCTGCTTACAACTGCTGGCTCGTCACTTTCATCGCCATCATCACAGCCGCATGCATAAATGTTTCGAATTAAAAGTTATTCCATGAAATGGTTCCAGCATTTTGGACTGCCAGAGGCATAAAGTTCCTCGTAGAAGTGCAGCCGAAAGGGGGTTGTCATTATGTAAGCTTTCGCAAGCGAGCCATTTGCCTTTCGCACTACCTCGTAGCACATTTCTATTTGGGCCATTTTGTAGCGCTTTGTCGGGAAGTTGTTGTATCAAAAAAAAAAAAAAAAAAAACTGCAGACATACTTCGTTTTTGGTTCTTTTCCTGCACTGCAGCGTGGGTGAAAGTTTAGTTTGGCAGGAAGCTTCGATGAAACCATTTGATGGCTGAGCGCGCCAAAATGTAAATGACACAGTTTTTCTTCTAACCACCCGCTGCCTCGTCGCACTTCCAAGCCCTTTGCTCACATCTTGGAGAGACAAGCTAGTCAGTCATTAGCGCGACGGCGCGGGTGGGCGGAAGTGACGGCGAAGAGTCATAAAAGCGTGGTTGAAAAGACCGCCAGCGCTGCTTCGGTATGCCATGAGTATGTGTTCGTACGTACACTCATATGCACCATAACTGTGTATTAGGGTGGTTCAAAAAAACGTTAATTCGATTATTAATATGGTTCACGAAAAAAAAAACTTTTTTATATCAAATAATTTTTGGAGTTCGCTCAAAGCTTTTCATGTATTTCACTTACGGAAAATCATAGATCTTCGATTGTTTATTTAAGCATATTTTAATATAAATTATTTAGCATGGGTACCCAAAAATTTTATAAAACAGAAAAACACAGAAAGCAGCGTTCCAAAAATATTTCTTAAACCTTTTTCTGATCAAAATAGTTTTTAGATATGTCTACGAGGGAACGTTGGTGAGTCAATTTCTGGAATTTATAATGTAGTCATCAACATGTGTTTTTTTACACTAAATTTTAGCTCTTAAATCTACTTTTTTCCACAAAACTATTCTCTATTCTGTGCCAGCCATTTTGCAATTTGACATTCTGACGTCATTTTTGAAATTAGCGAACCAAAAACCTTAAAGATATCTGCACTTTATGGAAAATAATGTTGTTGCTTCGTTTCGCCTAGAATTATCTGATTTCAAACTGTGCGTGGGGGCTTTTAAGTGTGACCAAATTTAAACCATAAGTTTTTGGAGCACCCTAATGTGTATGTACCCATTGATTAACATGAACGTCAAGCGTTCACAATTGTTTGCCTTCATTTGCGCCGTTTCTGCTTTTCATCGCTTATTTGCTATTCGAGTATTGCATTCACTGATGGCTCTGCTTTTTTGTCAAAGTTTTAGGATTATTTCGGCAATTACATATTTGCTTAGCAGAAATTGTTATTCTTGAGGCATAAAGTCAACGTTTGCGATGTCCGCTGGCATTGGTCAGAAGATCGATCTTATATTTTGTATTTATTTTTGAAACTGTTTGTTTGCAAATAAATTTTATATTCTACACATTTGCAAACATATATGTTTCTTATTAATGTAAACAAAGTATCATTCATTTAAGTAATGAAATTGTTTGTTGTAACTAAAGCTTCCACTTAACTGTGAATAAAAAATTAATAAAAATACCCTCAAACAGAACATCAGAAAACATTTAAGATTAAGCAAGCTTAGAAAATATCGCGCTATTTACTATACAGATTATAATTAACTAAAAAACTCAATTTGACAAGCCTTTTAGATGCACTAACGCTTCGAAAACAGCTATGGAGCGGTGTAAGAAATAGAAACAGCACGGTCACCCAAATGTATACAATGAGAAGTTAGCACTTAAAAATACAACTCCAGAAAACTTATGTTTTAACTGGTTAGTCCCTTTTCATAATCCAAAACAATTAGTTTTCTTTCGTTTTTAAAGATCACGAAGAGGCAGAATGTTTTGTTTAAAGTTTGAGTATGCTTGACATCAAGCATAGATGATTAATTGAAAACAGAGTGTTTATGTAGTTACGACAAAAACAGATAAAAATAAAATATATGTACGTATATGTGATTATCACATTTCACATCGTACCCTTAAATTTTGAAGAAGGAGCCTGATAAGAAAACTCCAATCGCTGGTGTTATCATTTGCCAACAAACACAGCTATCTTCAAGCGCATTTTGATCGATTTGAACAGCTCACATTTCTTTTAAATATTTTCTATGTCACATTAAATTTTAGTATAATAAACATCAAATTTAAAGTGGGTAAATGTTACTATGATTTTTTACAAAAAATATATATTTTTTGCCGAAGGTTAAATAAACTTTGTTCACGTGTTACATTTAAGTAAATGCAAAAAGAGATTCTAAAAAAGCAAAAATAATTTTAAATTATTTAAAACAAGCACTGCATGCTCAAAAAAGTTTGAAATTTTAATAAAATTATTTTTGAATTTTTTTCAGGATTGCACAATGTTTGGAATTTGGTATTAAATTTAAGTTTTTTCTTAGAGAAAGACTTGTATTTTAAGAGAAAAATTATAAATTAAGTAAAAGTTAAAAAAAAATGTATCAAATTTACAAATAATATTTAAATAATAATGTAATGTGTATTTAATTTTTTGATAACAGTGTTTGTGCTACAGTTGTTGAACGCACTGTAAGAGATTTCATAGAAGAGAGTCATTCGAAATTAATTTATTCATTACCTTGTAATTTATTTATTACGACAAGCCCCAACCGAGATGCAAATCTTGTACTTATCTCAAAGGCATATCGAGCTTAAGCACGCACCGCTACACACTCGGCCACAGCGCGCCGCATAAGCTTTTACGCAACGTATAAAAGTGCATTGCAAAGCGTGTCAGTGAGAGAATAGAACTGCTCACTCGAAAAGAGCGCTGATTGAAGTTGAATATAGAATTATTTGCCACAATGACGATCGACTGTCAGGCGACAAAACTTTCTCACTCACGCTTACGCACACTCGCTGCCTCCTCCTCCACTACTCAATTCATTTATTCATTCACTTCGCTCTCGCAATCGTTTGCAAAAATTTGCTCAGACACTGCTTCACATCACTTCGACGTCACGTTCAAAGTCAGTACTCAAGCTTACCATTAGAACGCTGTGGTCGCGTTGACTTATTCATGATGGAATTTTGGAATTTAAATACGTGCGTGGTAGGAAGGGGTTTAGCGGATTTGCATGTTTCACTAGTGTCCAATCCTTCACCGCTCATCCAAACAGCCAGCTGAGCGCTTTAAATTATTAAAATGCAGTTAAAGAACTTTCCAATTCGCGGATCGTTAACTTGTTTTGTACGAGTACTTCATGCACCCTATCGCTTCCATGCGGCATTGTTATTTCATGCATTTGCTTTAGCTTTTCTAATTACATATTGTTGTTGTGGCAATTTTGCTGCTGCTCAACTATCAGCGTGCACATACATAAGTACATATTTGCCAACTGCGCTGATTAGTACTTGACCGTAGCGCAATGGCAACCGTTTGCGAATTCACCGCATTTCCACGCTACGATTCCGCGTTTGTACGATGCCACAGTGAAATTTGTTAGCTACTATTTGGCCACGATGCAACTTGTGGCACAATCGTGTACACTTTTAATGAACAACTGCAAACCACTTTCGTTGCCCATTGCGCGCATTTCAGCCGAGGTTAGCCAACGCTATGCGCCCGGCAACTGAGTGTGTGGCAAACGCGTGTGGGGATGCAGTAGTGACTGCCACAAAACGTGATGCACCGGTGCCCCCATACTAAGGCACTTGCACGAATTTTACTCGAGCTTTATTATGGGCGCCCCAACGCACGCCGGCTGAATGGGTCCTCGATGGGTTGGTTGGCTATACTATGGCCAGCAAGTAGGCGGCTCTGCATTTGGCATTGTTGGGCGCAGGTGATTTGATATGAATGAAAAGTAAAATTCACATACATATGTATCCCGGCGGATGAGCATTGAATGGAACAGACTATTCGCTACGCCACAGGCATGCTGCACGCTCTGCAATTCCATCACGCTCTGCAATTCCATGCACGCCCCGCCTTATATGAAAGCTATTTAATGAAACTTTCATTTCGCTTGTCTCAAATTCAGTTGAATCTTATTCCATGTTTGTGTGTACACACACACACACACACATACACACACTTACATATGTTCATATATACAAGCGTATTTATGTGCGAGAGCAATAGCAATAGCAACTGTATGGCCTTTTGTTAGCCAAATTTACATTTTCCTCCTTACCAAATGATGCAATTTTCATAGCACTCGCTTTTGTGCTTTTCCACGTCGCGAGGAGCGCGCGCTTCTTTTTATTCGAATTAAAATTTTTTTTTTTTATTAATTTTCCATGTTGCATTTTATTTTCTCCACTGTTTGTAATGAATATTTAATCAATTGTTCCCTGTGTGGCCCAACTAGTAGTTGGTTGCTGCGCTACTAACTTCACTTGCTCTTTATTCACTCTTCGCTCGCTGCTTGTGCTCGCATTTGTTTTCAGCTCCTGCTACACGAAATCCTTATGACCCAGCCGAGGCGCTCATAAATATTGCAAACGATTTCATTTCTATTTTTTTTTTATTTTATTCATAAGTTTGAATATTGAAAACTTTTGACACCCACTTTGGCTCGTTTGCTCTTTTGATTTTTGCATTGTTTGCTGATGCTGCCATTGCTGCCGTTGCTGGTGTTGCTGTTGTTGGCGTTGCTGCTGCTGCGACGATGAATACTTGCTCTGTCGCTGTTAAACTGCCGTTGTTGTATTTAAAATGCACAATTTTATAAATGCGAAATACATACATACACACACACATATGCACAGTTATTGCATAATGAAATTGGATTTTGATTGACTCGCGCCCTTAAATGTGTATTTCAGTGGAAAAATAATTGTTACCGGCACTTTGGCACAATTACGAAGGAAATAAATTTATTTGACTGCATTCATAAAGTGTTTCACGGCAATTTAATTAAGTCAATTCATTTTAAATTCGCCTGGCATTTGGAAAAAAAAATTCAATCAGATTTATATTAAATCCAAAAACTAATAACTTCTAAATGTCATTGGCGTTACTTCCCAAAAGAGAGAGACAACTGGCGAGGTCTTTTGGTCTCAGCCTCTTTAAGTGACACAAAAATTCGAGAAGGACATACATACATATGTATCAGGTAATTCGAATAATGAAATTAGAAATGAATAATGAAACATCAGAAAAAAGTTTTAAAAACCCCACAGCGTCTGCCATTAGAGAAAGTAGTCAAGACTATTCCCGCCACCCTCAAGAATTGTGTTTCTTCGATTCTTGCATTGTACCTTCATCAATATGCTAAGGTCATTTCTATTCATTTTATTCGAGGTTTTGAACATGAGATTTACCCTCGAATTCAGTAAGCAGTCTCAGTCCCTAATAGAGACAAAAGTCCTTTTACGTGCGAAAAACCTGGAAGCTATCCAGCCCAACTGCGCACTCGCTAACCTTAGATTGCCGGGAAGAATATCAAGCGATATTTTATTTTAATTAAACAGTTTTCTAGTTCGCCATATTATATAAGTAATTAAATATATTTATTTGTGAGTTGGGATGTCGTGGCAATAGAGAATGGAAAAAATGGAAACTTACTTACCAAGCGCTCTATTTACTAAAAACAGTTTTTACTTAAAGGGGCAATATATTTTCACAAATATTAACCAATAATACATTTCATCATGAAATTGAATGTCGTAATTTCAATTTACTGACATTCTTAAACTTTAGGCGAATATAAGAAGAAGCATTCGCATTATCTAATGTCACAACCTGGCATGAATTCGCCTTGATATTAGCTGAAAAAACGAATTCTATAATGAGTAGTCAAAAAAGAAAACGCGAATTCCCATTTTTTTTCCTTACGTGCATTGGTATTTGCTTTCACGGCGTCGCTTGTCAAAATGCTGAAAACAAAAACGAAATGCATGGAAATTTTGACTGCATACGCCATAAAAGCGAAAACAAAAAATATTACATACTGTGAACCCAGTGAAAAACAAAATTTTTAACTTGTTGCATAGCAAATTATTAATATCATTAATATCGAATAAATAAAACATATGGCTCCCATACAATTCTTCCATTAATTAAAGGTATGAAGCCTTCACAGCGTTTTTTACTTGCTTAAATTAAATTTTAGTATTTCAATGTTTATTTTTGAAGAGGCTAGTCGCTGGTTTTTGACTATTTTTTTATTGAGCTCCATCAATCTTACAATATGAGAAAATAATAAGAATAAGTAAATTATCAAAAATCATTAATAATTTGTAGGCACGTCACTTGCAATTTGATATATTAAAATCAAGGCGAATTCATAAAGGAGGTGTTTATGAAAAAAAGTACATGTATTTTGTAGTTGCTTTCGGTACAGCGAATGTCAAAACCAACAAACAAGAAAATGATTTTGGCATTTTATTTATGTACCACGGCGATAGAAAAAACAAATCAATAAGCTGCTTACTAAGGCCACCTTACTATTAAATTTCAATCAGTCTCACACTCAAAAAAAATTTTAAAAATTTTTTCTACAAAGTTTGGAACCTGATTTTCTTTGTTAAAGAATGAATTAAATTTTAATTGAAAAATAATCAGCTTAAATTAACAGGCTATTACTTTAATCGCCACAACTTCATTGCTAAAGAAATAAAGTTCTTTCAAAGTCCATAACCTCCTACTAAATGTGTTCCATCATTTAAAAATGCTTTTACTGAGATATGTAAACCATGTTCATGTGATTAAATTATGTTTTTTATTTGATTTTTGTAGTTATTGAGCACCTTAAATGACCTTTAAATCCTATTTGAAAGCAATCAAAGTAAGTGTAATTTCTTTTAATAGAATAACTTAGAAAAAAGATTAGATTAATTTAATAAAATTTCAAATCATCGGCTATAAAGCCGTCACTTTAGGGCTATTAAATATATTTGTTTATGTATATATGTATGTATAAGAGCACACATATGTGAGCGTAACATTAGGTAAATGAGTGTTCGTGGTTGCCACTAAGTATGCATGGAATAGTTTAAGTATCCTTCTAACCATCATTTTCTCTTAGCTATCTCTTAAAGATTAACTGGAAATTGTGATTACGCTGATTCAAGCTTTATGCTTTGGTGTATGCTCGTATACAGGACTTTTAAGCTTAACCCCGTTTGCCATGACTCATAAATACTAATTTAAAATCAAAATCAACAACTAAGTAACTTGCAACTACATAGCAACCAGCAACAGTTGAGACGAAATTGCAAATGCAGCAGCAACAACAGCACTAACAGTTAAAATAGCAGATTAAAGAATACTGATATCCAAGCGATTAATATTAATTTCTACAACCGCCCCGCCCCGCCTGCCAACATTCAAGCTGGCAACTGCACTCCTGTTCCTGCTGCTACTCTTGCTGCCGTCGACTGCCGCCACTGCACGCTTGCAGCGACGCTATGCAACTTAATTTCTTGATGTTTTCATAAAGCATACAAGCGAACGCATGCTCGTACAAAAAACAGGTGTGCTTGTGTGGCGGGCAAATCGAGCTTAAGAGCACATTGCTGTTGTGTTGGCTTTTTTCTTATGACATTCTGCCCGGCGCAATGCCTTCATCTTCCCCTTCCTGCCTTTTTATATGCAGTCACGTCTTGCAATGCGATTGCATTTTGTAAGCTTGCGATTTTTCCAAAGTCAGCAGTCAACATTATCAATGCAGTAGATAAACAACAAATAATAATATCGACATCGCAATCATCTTTATTAACGTCATCCCTTATGGTCTTCATCATCATCGTCATGTCAAACATTATCATTAGCCAGCGGCAATTGCCACACTCAAGCAGACGCACAGATACACCACCACATACGAGTACTTATGTATGTATGTATGTATATGAGATTGCATGCATTTACTGCATTTCAAAATTATAACCGAACCGCATACCGGAAAATTTTGAGACCCGGAAAAAAAAAATTGCTTGGTGGAGGTTAAAAAAATTTCGTAAAAAATATAAAATTGTTTCGATAATAATTATGAGTTAGCGTTATTTTTCAATTGTGCGACAAATAAATTTAAATAGTTTATTATACAATTCTTTACTTTCTAATTATCAACTTTTATTTCTCTAAAAAAAATGTATTTCATAAAATGATGAGGAAGAAAAAACGGTTTAAGTTCTAATACGCGGAACTTGCTCAATATTATTACGAGATTAGTTTGGTGCATTTTTCCGCATTTTTTCCGTACATTTTAGGTAATTTTTTGTTACATTTTCGGCAAATTGTTAATACCATTTCAGTACATTTTAGGTACTTTTTCGGTAAAGTTTTGTTATTTTTCGTAACATTTCAGATACAATTTAGGTATATTTTTGTTTTGTTTTCGGTACATTTTATGAGTTAGCGATATTTTTAAATTGATCGACAAATGAGTTTATTATAAAATTTTTTACAGTCTAATTATCAACTTTTATTTCTCTAAAATAATTTATTTCTAATAATCGTATGATTATGAGGGAGAAAAAAAATTTTAAGTTCTAATAAACGGAACTTGCTCAGAATATGACCGGTACTTTTTTCCACATTTTCCGATACGTTTTAGTTAATTTTCCGGTACAATGTTGCTACTCTCCGGACAGTTTAAGTACTTTTTTATTACCATTTCTGTACATTTTAGATACCTTTTCGGTACAACTCGGTACCTTTTTAAGGTACATTTCGGTACATTTTAAGTACTTTTTCGTTAAAATTTCATTGTTTTTCGTAACATTTCAGATACAATTTCGGTATATTTTTGGTTCGTTTTATGTACTTTTAAAACTGAACTGACCCTAATCACGTCCTAAAACATACGTCCTGAAACTCGTCTCGAACATATCCCGAAAAGTATGGAGCTTTTCCCGAACTGAAAAGTTGTTCCCGAGAAGGAAAATTGCCAAAGTAGTCTGAAATTATTCTAAGCATATTGCGCCTTTCGGGACTTAGAATTTTCTTTTTTCTCCCTCATAATTATAGTGAAGTTCTAGTATTTGCCCTTATAATATAACGTTTTTGATTATCTTTTATTTAATTTTCATTATTCTCCTATTAAAAGATAGTTAATCTCAAACAAAAATCATAAAAGCCTTTTGGAAAATTTTAAGGTTTTTTTTTAAATATTTTAGCAAGGCACATTAAAAAGGTAGCAGAAGCTTGATTTTTTACCATACTTTTTTTTTAAATATGAATTATCAAATTTTGTATTTTGTTCAGATAACAATGCGTTCAGTAAATTTCAGGTTAGATAATAAATTATTTTTGAAAATTTTGCTTATGAAAACAAAAACAAAATTCAACATTGTTCAATTTATCAGCTTATAAAAAAATGTAATTGGTCACATTTGGTGTGGTTATAATTTTGAGATAGAGTGTACATATTTATATTTTGCAATGCCTGTGCCACAAATGGTTCACAAGGATATTATTCTGTGTGTTTCAGCTACTTATGCGACGGACGAAAGGGCGTGTATGAGCATTAGATTATGCGATATTAAGTACACACGCACACACATACATATGTACACCCATTCATAAATATGTTTATATGTGCTAAGCGCTGTTCGTGTGTACCGTCACTTGACTCTGCACTTTTCTTTATGTGCATAATTTTAACACTTTTTTATATTAAACGTAAGCGTATTTACTATACAAGTAATTAATTAAAACGCTGTTTCTACACTGTAACTACATACAAACATATGTACATACACACATGTAGGCACACATACATACATATATTATTGATATTTCTCACCGGCTATTTATTTAGCTTCACTGTTGTATTGCCAGTAAATTGTTATATTTTCATTAAACATTTCACTTCATTCAATATGCATTTTTATTATTATTACTTTACACCTACAACATCAACCCATTGCGGTATTTTTTAATAGTATTTTCAATTTGATATTCGTGTGTACATCTCAGTGCATAGTATTCTGCTTATTGACTCCTTTTTTTATATTCATATTGATAACTGCTAAGAGCGCGTCGGCATTGTTTTATAGAATTAATTAAACCAGCCGACAAGCCGTACAAATGAAAAATGTAAATAAAGTCTGGAAAATATGAATATAATAGTTCCGCTTCTTGATTGAAATCGTATATTATTAAATATGTACTTAGTTGCCTATTCACCGAGTGAGTAAATTCTCAAGCGCCAGTTAACTGTCGATTTTTATAATAAAAACTGGCAACTAATATCCGAATAAGAATTCATTATCTGCTGTGAAAATGACTTGTATATGTGCAATATATATTTCCAATATGAGCTAAATCGGTCAATAAATATGATATATTTTAAAAATATCCACCTTAGCGTCACCTGCCGGGCAAATCTTTTCATGAAAATGATTCGATACAGATCATAAAACTCGATCTAAACAAGAGCGCGAACTAATCGAAATATTTGTATTTATTTACTAATAGAAATTAGTAAAAGAAAAGCAGAAGCTCAAGATTAATTTAATTAAACGATTTCAAAATTGCTAAACACAATCTCAAATGCGACGCACCTAAAATATAACTTTTAAGCTCTTTAATGAAATAATAGTACTGGAAGCTGTGTCTATGCCTGGCAAGGCGTTACCGCGATAGGCATTAATTTTATTAACATAAAAATTAAATATATCGAAAACTATACTTCAAAATTACCATAGAGCTAAAGTTTAATTTTAAAGCTTCAATCGAAGTTTTGGAATGTTTTTTTTTTTAATTTGGCACAATTGATATAATTTAATCAAGTTGGGATCATGATTACGAAGGAAGTGATTAAGTGATTTTTTACATACTCATAAAGCTTTGCTTTTCACACAACCAAGTGTTTGATAAACGATTACAACTAAATATTATCACAATATACCCGAGAGCTTTTGATATCTAATGATACTTAGATTTTTGTATGGCATTTGTTTCATTTAATAAGTCTTTGTAGATTTTTTTATGCTTTTCTATTTACTTGTGTCAAAGAAAATTTATATAAATTACGCATTCTCTGTGTGTTTTTGTTAAATAATATTCGATTTTTATTCTTATTATTAGATAAAGGTTTTTATTTAAAAAATATGCCATTTAATAAAAATCACACTGAAGCAAAAATTTTACTTATGTTTTGACTTCTTTGTTCAAGTACCTCTTTCATTAAAAAAAATTTATTTATAACGGCGTAAAATATTTATAATTTGTTTTTTCTAATCTATGAAATCGACAGTTTTGCTTAGTAACTGAGTTCACCTCAGAACATTTAAAGATATACCTGTTTTGTATTAAGATTTGGGTATTGGAGAATAAACAACAAATACACTTCACAGTGTAAACGAATATAATGATTTTTGGGTGTTGGAATTATAAATTTTGTGTAAAGAATTTTCAAACAAAGCTTCCAACAAAAACAAGATTATACGATTTTGCATCTTTAGAAATATTAAAAAAAAAACTCTTGTTCAGCCAAAACAACGCAAAAAGATTTGAATAATTATAATTAAAAGCTTAGGAGGCCTTTCATAATGTTTGTTCATTTTTCTAGCTTTATTTTATGTCTTAAATATTTAGTACTGAGAAGATCAAAATTGTGTAGTGGAAAAAATAAAAATTTAAGCTAAGTATTGGTTTTAAAATATTTGAAAAAAATTAAAACTTGTTATATTAAAGAAATTTACGCTTAACCGAAAGGGCTAAAAATAAAATGAGCTATCAGCGTTGGAATGCAAACCGTCAAAGCTCCCTCAAACAACTAATAAGATATTAATTGGAGTAGTCAGTATTCTCTTGTGTACACAATATTTTGCGCGTAAAAGTGTATTTTTTAATCTTGTTCTTCTAAATTCATTTTTCTTGTTAATTTCAGCACATACACTGGTAATTAATTGCAAAACGTTGTACAACTCTTAAATGATAAGAAAACTCTGAACTTTCATAAACGAATAAGAAGCAAATGAGTCAAATAAGTATGCGATATTTTAGGAACAGAAGGTTTGTTGGAAGTTGGACATTATTATGTATGCATATATGAATGTACGTATGTATGTATGTATATATGTATGTGGGTCGCGCAAGAAAATCAAAAAACGATTCATATTAAAACAATAACAGTTGTGTTCATTCAACAAAATTATATGTAGATAAAATTTTTTGAATGCGTTCTATACTCGTACGTACATACCTTCAACCATATAAACACTGCAATTCACGATAATAGGTGCACTGAATTTAGACATTCTTTTTTGGCTATTTTTCTTTTCTGTAATTTTCATTATTTTCCATTTAAAATTCAGTTCAAAAAACACCTAAAAAAAACATTTGGAAACTTTTCGAATATGTAGTTTTTTAGCCCATTATTTTGCAATTTTTTTTATTCTTTAACTATAAAAGAATCAAGCATGTTTTAAATAGAAGAAATTGCTTAAGGACGTCCGCTAAAAAAATTTTAAAAATCAATTGTAATTTGTTATGTAGTAACACAATGCAAGTTTCATTGAAATTAAATGGGTTTTAAAAATTGCAAACTAAAATAAATTCTAAAAAAAACTTAAAATTTGAAATTTTAAAGAAAATTTGATGAATTATTTAAAGTTGTGAATTAACTTTGAAATTTAAGTTTATATGAATTTTGTTCGTGAATTCCCTATGATTTGAATTAATTTTAAGCAGAAAAAAACCAAAAAAAAAAATACTGCCCAATTCAAATTAATTGTAATATATTTGTATATGAATAACCAGTTTTGTGACAAGTGAAAATGCGAATGAACCGAGATTTTTTAAAAATTAATAAAAGAAATTAAAATATTTAGAGCACATAAAAAATTATCAAGTATTTTGTCACATGCAAAAATTTATTCGTCAATACGAACTTAAAAATACCAATTTGTATATTTGTGTACAAACGACTTCAAAAAAGGAGAAGGTCATCACTTCGTAGGAATATTTTTTTATTATTCCCCTTTTTTCTATGTAAGTTACGACATTGCTATGGAATCCTGGGCTGATTTCGGTAATGCTTGCTTCTCAAAGGTGGTATTTCATCTTATGAGCTTTCATGAAGTTTGAAGTCGGCTTATACATATATTATTATACATTTTTTTCCTGGTACTTATCAAAATTTAAAATATAAATACAAATATATATATTGTCTTCATTCGGAAGCAATTTCGATAACTACACTCATTTTCAGTTGCCTGAAACATACACTTTATAATACTAAAAATTTATTGAGCATTTAGTTTTTGACAAAAATTTGAATTTGGTTTGATGTAGTTTTAAATTTAAAAAAATTTTAATATTTTATAATTTTATTGAGCTCAAGGCCAGTTTATGGAAGATTTGTTTGTGAAAAAAAAACAACAACAGTTTTTTAATGGTTGAAGTTATAGTACTATTTCGGAAATCACCACATTTCCTCATCAGACTTCTTTTTGATTATTAAATTAAATTATTTTTAATTTAATTTTTCATAACCACTTCTCTCAGGCTTTGAACCCGGGAGCTCTGACTTGCAGAGCCAATACGCTACCTATTGTGCTACGCTAGCCGAGTTGGCCGTTGTGTTTATTTCATCTTCCTTAAACAAACCAACTACAAACAAGAGCAACTGATCTGCCGCTATTTAACTTGTTTGTGTGGTTGTTGTTTGTGTTTTTATTTTGCAAATTCTGTATAAATATTTTACTTTATATTATATGCATTTTTAAGGCGTGCTCATCCTTGTCTACAAATGTTTGTTCATTTTTCTGTTGGCCTAGTAAATGTTAATATTTTATAATTTTATTTAAAAATTGTTTACAAATAATGCAACCATCACTGTACATATACAAGTACATAGTATATGTACATTTATGTATTTCTTTTTTTTCTCCTTCAAATGAAAAATTATATTTTTTTTACTACTTGAAGCGCATCGTTCAAAAATTTGGTATTTTCAAGTATTTACAATTTTTTTAAATATTTCATAAATAATCACTTCTCTGCTTTTAAATGCAATCATAAATTTTAGCTTAACAAATAGTTGAAGCAAAAGTTGTTGAACTTCATTGCGAATTTGCGCAAGTGCAAAGAAATCAATCGCGCTTAAATACACCAACAAACACAAATACTCGTAGCTCTCCGCACTCAGGCGAAAAATTAAAAAACCGGTTGCTATTTATGTACATATATATGTATGTAAGTGCAAGTTACCAACAACAACCGGAGATACAGTGGTCTAGCAGCAAGTTGACATGAGCGCAATAGTGAGTGGATAGGGTAAGAAATAGTTTATTCGAGGTTTGCTTGCGCAAATATTTATAGGCAATTTGGAAAACAAAATAAATTGAATTCGATCAATTTGTTTTTTGAATCAGGTTGCATAGTAGTAGCCCCCAATTCTACTCTTCTATGCTGTTTTGCCTGTTCTGTTTCACTCGAAATGATTAATGCCTTTCCTTTCCTATTGCTTTTTGTAGTTTTGTGTGAACCACAATTTATTCTTAAATTCAAGAGACAATGCTTTATATCCTTCATAATCTGCCTCTTTCATTGTTAAAAAATATGTAGAGTTCGAACTAAGCCATTGCCACAGCACTTTCTTGCTGTTTATTTTGGCCATTTGTTTGCATTGAATGCAAATAGCGTTCATATAACCAAAAACATAAAATGCGAGTCCTCAATATAATTAATACTTGCTTGTCGGACTTGTAATTGCTGTACTCTAACGTTTTCTATACGGTTTTCGTGTTCATCCTGTTTCGTTAATTTTTTGTCTAATTTTGCAAATATTTTCATTTCACCTCCACAATTGTAATTTCTTAGCTTTTGGTATTTCTAAAAAGTTTTATTTAATAATAATAATAGTAACAATTATCTTTTTTTTCTAAGATATCCAGTTAAACCCGTACTTTTGTGTTCAAAATTCAGATAATTGATAAATGAATTTTATTCAAAAAATTTTGGTAAAACCTTAGATTTATGTACTTAATATATGTATTTAAATTACACCACTTTATTATCTCCAAGTAAAATATTCAATATTTTTATCACATATCATCCAACATATATAGTAGCTGCTGCGGTCGAGTGAGAAGCGGCTTAAACTCGCTTTGCCGCAGAGTTCTACGTTCGAATCTCAGCCAGAGCAAGTAAAATCTGTATCATAGTAAAAGTTTTTTCTAACAATGGTCACCCCTCGGCAGGCAATGGCAAACCTCCGAGGGTATTTCTGACATGAAAAAACTTCTCACAAAATAAATCTGCCGTTCGGAGTCGACACAAAACTGTAGCTCACTCCATTTATGGTAGGAGGAGCATGGCCAAAAACTGAGCTATATATATAGTGTAAACGCCAAATTATTATTGTTAATCCAACATACTCGAAAAGGTTCCGAATTTTACAATTTTATGCCAGATAAAGTGTACTAAAATATTTAAATATGTTACCGATTTTCTTCAGAAATTATTTTTTTTTAATTATTGGGAAAAATCGACAAGAAATCGTTAAAAACAAAAAAAAAAAATAGTCTTCAAATTTTCTTAAAAATCACGATCACATAGACATATTTTAACAGCTGCATGAAACCCTGCCGTCGTCTTTCTTTCAACTTCAAAGACTTCGTTTATTTTCTATAATAAAAACAGAAAAAATCAATAGGGCGTAAACAATCAGATTTGTACGACACAAACGTAAATAGATATTATTTATATGTATTCCTGCATATGTATGTATGAATGTACTTGTATTGTATTGAGATTCATACGCTTTCCCGTGAAATATTTGTTATTTATTCACTTGAAATTAACAGCACAGAGCAACTTTAGTAACGCGACAATAACACAAAGCCGCAAAACAAGTACACAAAACCATTTATAAAATATTTAAATATATTTAATTGCTTTTTTCTAGGCAGATATTTCCACTGAAAATTGTGCACAGCGCTTAGGTAAAATGCCAAATCGCTTAAACTATCTGCATGTATGTATGTATGTGCATACGAATGGACAAGCTTACTTACTTCTCGCTATGTATGTATGTATGTAGATTTCTTGCTCAACGACTGATTTGTTTTAGGATTTTCCACCAATTAACATCTACATTTGTACAAATGTATATTTCTGCGTTTGTTTGTTTAAATTATTGCACTTAACAAGCAAGTTAACGATAGATACTTTTCTCGGTAATATCACGAATTTTCTTGTTAATAAAAAAAATTCAAGCTTATTAAAAGCGTTAAACAAAACAATCCGATTATTAACCGTTTGCGAGCTTTAAACGAACTAAAACACTAAATACAAAACAAATTAAAATGTGATATTGCCGCTTAGATAATGAGGCGATGTGCAAAGGTAGCGAGAAGCCAATGCACGATTGAATGCGAATCGATTAAAACAATAAAGGGTGCAAACACCCGCCGCGTAGCTTAGACGCAGCTTTTGACTTTTACTAATTATTCGCCAGATCACCAAACGAAATACTTAAAGCAAAAGTAAAAGCAAACAAATAAACAAACATGAAAGCGAGCATTAATCTCAATACATTCAGCTCAACGGTTTGCACAAGACTGACGGACTGATTAGCGGACTGACTGATCGCTTAGCTATCGTAAAGTGAGGCCGTTTCCAGACGACGACGACGACAATCACTTACGATCAACATTCGGAGAGTAGTAAGTAAAAGTACAACATATGAATACAAAATATACAAACAACAAAAGATAAACAAGTCAAAAAAAAGATATAAACGATTGTAAATAAGAGTAAGCTTGAAAACCGGCTAAGCGTGTTCAACTCTTTGATCTCCCCGCGATCCTTCCAATACAAAATAGCCGGCAAAGTAAATACAAGTGCACTCAAGTGCATCTGTTGCTCGCTCTGCCGCTATTTTTTATCAACCTGTCAACGCGCTCTTCTCAGTTCCACTCTACTCTCCGTAAAACGTTTTTGCTCTTACTATGTGTTCTATTACTCTTCAATGTGATCTGTGCGCGCTCTTTTGTATCGCTCTGTTTGCGGTTGCGGCTTGTCGGCTGATTTTGAACTGTAATGCATTTTTATTGCTTGAGAAATCGTATAAGCGGTATTTATTAATTTATTTAAATGTTTAGGTGAACGTCATTCAGCTTTGTTTTAGCATTTTTGGGATATTTGTGTACTTCATTCTTGTCTTTTTCACAGTTTCTTTTAATTTGTATCAGTTCCGTTGGAATCAGTTTTATTTTCTTTTTTTAGTCGATTACTAAAAGGAAATGAAAAGTTTTCAATATTGATTGACGCGTGGTAGTTAAGTTATGGTTATCAAGATATAAATATACTTGTATTTTATGCATGTTTTTTGAACCTATCAAAGGTAGTTGGAAGATAAGCGCTACGTGCTAATTGCATATATTTACGCACAAACATGCAGTCAAAATTTATTTCAAACAGTTTCCATTCACATTGTGTTTGGGGTTTTGCCCATACTTCGATTCTTATCAGAGTAGTCCCCCTATAAAAATTGGTTTTTATCAAACTTTTCAACATGTAGAATACCTAAGTATGTATGTATGTTTATAATCGTACGTACGTCAAACTAGTAGATGCTATTTATACCAGCATACTAACATAGACTATTTTAAGTTTTATTGAGGCCTTAAAGAATGATTTTTTTTTATAAACAATAATTAAATTTTTAATCAGTTATCCAAGACTCAAATTAAACTTTAGATCAGTTTAGATACGAGGTACTCGTAATATAAAAAAGCCTTTGCGACTTTTTGTCGACTTTTTTTTAGATAAACGTCAATATAATTCTCAACTATTATTGATTTACAAAGTTTTATCAAGTAAATTCGTTTATTATTAGCATTGACAGTCTAATGATGTCGAGACATGTTGTCGAATTAAAAGAATCACAATCAAGTAAGCAACTAATGTAGTGGAAGGTTGATATCAATAGAATTACTTGAAACCTGAAGAAAAGCGTTATAATTCTGAAAGTTATTACAAAAAAGAAACCTCAAACCGTATGCTTTACATATCAAAGGCTTGTTGGTACTTGGTAATTTATGAATTTGATTTAAGTACATTTGAACTATTTTAAGTGGTTCATTTGGACGCAAGTCGTATTCGACTCGGCCAGGATTTCAACTTTCACTCCGGTTCTTTAGATATTTCAGACTCACTTTTTTCAAAAGGAATGCTATAATTTGTATAAATGAATGATTAGATACACAATTACACTTAATTAAAACTTGTACCATTGCAAATTTAACAAGTTGGTGGCGTTGCGGAGCCAACTGGGTTTTTTCGCTTTGCTAGACTGAATGTCAAAGGGCTTCGTTTTGATTGGCGCACCACCACCTTGATAAATTCGCCTTGAATTTTACTATTCAAAATATTTTAAATTTAAATCAGCTGATGAACTATTTTTTCTGAAGGGTCAAAACCGTTGGGGTTATTAATATTATTATTATTGTTCTCTCTGTAGTGTAATTTTTTTATTTGGAAATGGTTAAAATACAAAGAAACGCCATCAGAATATAGTTTTTGGGAGACGAATTTCCCTGAAAGTGTGTGATAGTTAGACATTAAGGGTTAGCGATGCGAACACTTCATTTTTAAATGACCTAAACCGGCTCTGATAGTTTCCATTAGTGCTCAACTAAGAATTGTGCAAACGGCCCTAGAAATTATTTTCAGGACTTTCACTTTTCTCGTTGCTAAAGAATGTGTTGGAGTTTCTTCTATTTCATGCAAAATCTACAACGTTTTTGTGAGTATATTCCCAGTTTAGTCAGGTAATAATTTAGCCCTTTAAGAGTTTCCGTGATCATTCACAATTTTTTTTTTTTTGATAAGCCCATGCATTCTTTGAATCTTGTTTGGTTGTAGGTTCCCAAGAGCGATTTGTAATGATCCAGGTTGTCCGAGTATAAATCCTCTTTTCTAGTCGATGCAGACAATGCCCCTTCCATTACGTTGTAAGCTCGTTTTTATTAAACTAAGAGCATTTGCCAAATGTTTTTTTGAATTACCTTTAATACGAGCTATATTTGATATAGCTTCATATCCATCTAGGGACACATATTAATCACCTGTTAAGCCCGCTTGACTAAGAACTCTTTTGCAGCTCAATAGCTAGGGTTTGTTTTATAAATCGTTGCAACGAGCGGACTACGAACTAACTTGGGAATTAACTTCCACTTGATCCGGATCAGGAGCAGTTAATTCCCAAAATTTAAGAGGAATTGTCAATGACAACATTGCAAAAAACAGAGTGAAGCAGATTAAACAAAGATATTAAGCAAAATTTGCATTTTCAAAAATGCACACTGTTAACGGAGACGAATGGATAAAGTTCTCTCTCCTTGGTAGCTGAAAACACCCAACCGAATGACAAAAAAAATTAGAAAAAAAACATACTATTTAAATGAATTAAATAATATATTGTTAACTCATATTTGCAATATAGAAGTATGGAAAATGGGTAATAGAAATATAACTTCTTGCAAAAATTATATTAATCAAACGTAATAAAAATGACATTGAATTATTTTCAAGAATAAAATATTTCTCGCAACGCGTATTTATATTCAAGAAACAAGTCGGAACATCTATGCGCGATGTTAATTCGTTGCCAAAGATTAAATGATACGAAACTCTCGTTCTCGTGAGAGCGCCTACAGTACCATCATGAAAGAAATCAGATGTGGTAATTTTCAAAGCATTCATTGGAGATTTCATAAATTTGATATCTCCATTGAGGTATGCAATCGAAAATATTGCAAAAAAAATTAAAAAAAAACCAGCAAAAAATTTTAACTGAATAAAATATTATCAGCCTTCACTTAGGGAAATATATTAAATTAAATCAAAATATATATATTTTTGTATGTATGTACGGATAGTAGTTAAAAAGTATTTTAAAAGTAATTTATAAGTAGTTTTCTTTGCACATTTTTATTATAATTTTTAATTACTATTTTTCTAAATAAAAAGCAACATTTTTGTGTAAAGTTACACATTTTTTACTTTGCTATCGCTAATATAGTTTATTAAACACTTTTTTGCAGATAACTAACCCTCAATCAAGACTGATTTAGAAGACATTGCGCCGACAGCTAGCAAAAATAACTTACGATCTGCGCATTTACGTCACACCATCATTAACGTATTCTGATTTTGATTGGAGAATTACTTCATAAGTCGAATAATATAATAAAATCGCGCTGCACTTCACAAAAAAAATTTAATTAAACCTTTATAATAATAGAACACCAAATGTTCACTTCACTCGTGTTGCAATTTTAAGAAACTTTGATGATGTGTCGTCATTAGACAACCAATATCGTAAAGTAAAAAGTAACGGACCTAAGCAAGGAGCAAACACTTATTCATCAATCATGACACTCAATATCTAATTCTGCACTAAATCGCAATTTTACTAGTCAGCTGATAATAGGGAGACTCATTCGGTGTTGTTGCCAGCATAAAAATTGAGTTGAGTGCCCCTAATTTACCACAAGTTGAGAGAGTTTCGTTTCATATAATCTTTAAAGTCGCTATCTTACAAATAAATAATTGAAAGATTGTAAAAATACGAGTAAAGTGCTCTTGCACAATTTCTCTATTGCGTGCCGATCCATGATGGCAGGCCAAAATAATTATGGATATAAATAAAGACAAATTAACCTTTTCCCGCTGAATTAAGAAGCTTTTCGAATTGAGATTCAACATGGTCTACCCGTTACAATAGTTGAGCAACTATTTGCTTGAGCTATTGTAAACTGCTCTGGTGCCCCGCTGCCAGGCCGCTTATTCAACTTGGTGAATACCCCTCTTGATGCCAATTTGCTTATGGGGCGTCGCGATTCACGAGAGGCAGAGTTATTATAAAATTCACTGCAATCTTCCTTTTTGTATATTTGTACAAGCTCATAAGAATATAAATAAATATATATTTATATAAGTACGTATATTTGGTTAGTCTCTCGCCACTGACTTGTCTTCGCGATTCTCTTTTACTCCTCCATTCTCCCCCGCCTACTTTGTTCACTTCTCAACATCATTAAAGATTTTCAATTTACATTTACTGTTTATTGTTTATTATTGTGTTTTGGTTTTTTGTTTTGTTGTTATTGGTGTCACGTCGCATCATGTATGGGTTAGTTTGCAATTATTTATGGTGTTCATTTGTTTACAGTGTGTACAACAACAACAACAACAACAACACTACAAACTACTAATAACAAACAACTAGTGCATAAAAGCAAAATAAACCGCCCCCAACGGAAAGAATGCTGATGCGACAATAGAGGAGAATAACTATGTACATATGTACATACATACATACATAATATAAAAAATATGAGAGCGAAAATTTGTAAAACGTGTCATTTAAATGCGAAGCACAACACTGACGCATTTGTTTTGTTAGTGTAGGAGAGCGCGGAGGATGGATGAGAGTTGTCTACTTTCACAGCTTACATTTCCCTTTAAGTTCTTAATCTTATGTGTCGTTTGTTTAAATACAAATATAAATAACGGCAATCGCATGTATAATCACAATATATACATACATACATACACATCAGAATATAAAGGGTGTTTTTTCAGACTTGTGGTTTTAAGAAGAAATAAAACGCAGAACTTAGCTTTATTATAAAGATAAGCGGTTGTCATTATGTTTTAAAAATTATTTTGGGCAAGTGATAAACGCGGCTGGCTCGAATAAATTCCAGCCGAGAGACCCAATTTTTGCAGTAATTGGGGACGCACCGAATATTCTCTTCCAAGGCGTCAATCGTCTCGGGCTTATCTGCGTAGACGAGCGACTTCACATAACCCTACATAAAATAGTCCAACGGTGTTAAATGGCACGATCTTGGAGGGCACACGACAGGCCCACGACGCGCTATAATGCGCTAACCAAAAGTTTGCTTCAATCAATTGATTGTTTCGTTGGCTGTATGGCATTTAGCGCCGTGCTGTTGGAACCAAAGGTCATCCACATCAACATCATCCAATGCAGGCACGAAAAAAACATTAATCATGGCTCTATAGCGTTCCCCATTGACTGTAACATTATGGCTGCCTTGATTTTTCAATAAATATGCACCAATGATTCCCTCTGCCCATAGAGCACAACAAACAGTGACTTTTTGAGGAAGTAACGACGTCTCAACAATGGCTTGTGGATTATTATCACTCCAAATGCTACAAGTTTGATTATTAACGTACCCATTCAACCAAAAACAAGCTTCATTGCTGAAAAAAATGTTCCTCGGAACATCGGGATCGTTGGCCATGTCATTTTGGGACCATTCAACGAACGTGCGACGCGCCTGGTAGTCGTTCGGCTTTAATTCTGGCACGATTAGCAAACTTTAATCCGGCGTTAACCTGTTAATTATGAAATAGCATATCAATCTGAGTATAAAGAAAATAACAGATGTCAAAACGACCAACTCCGCCTCATTGAAAACCACACGTCTAAAAAAACACCCTTTACATATTTAAGTATGCAAATGTACCCAGCAAAGCAAAGTTCACGAATCCAATGGAAGTCAGGATTTCTTAATAAATACATAACATGTCGCAGTCGAATTTGTCTAACCTTATACTACGTTCACACACAGCGCCATTAGTAAGTAGCCCGACGAACGCGGTCTGGGTTCATAAGGTTAGGAAAAGGCCCACTGTCTGCCTCAACTAGGAATGAGTAGGGAGAACCTCAGGAAAGTGAAATGGTACAATCCCCAGGCCTGGAGCACTGCAAATATCTTTTGGGTAGTTACAACCAAACAAGATTTAGGGCCTTGTCAAAGAACAATTTGAGAGTGATACTAGTAATTATTAAAGGACACTTTGGTCTGAATTATCACTTGACTTAACTAGGAATATATTCGCAAGGACGTTGTAAATCTGTAGGGAAGAGAAAGAAACTACAAAATACATTCTGGATCAGTGGCTCACATTGATACACAAAGACTTAGAGGCGATACTAAGATTTATCTCCTAAGTTGGACTGAAGGAAGTTCTCTAATCCAAGTAGGCGGCATATTAGATCTTAAGGTCGCAGTGCAATATCCACTAACAATAATAATAATAATGATCCGTAATAAAATCGAAGCAAATTAGTCGATGGATACTTAACAAAATTCTTTCACACAAATTCTTCAACAAAGTCAGCTCATAATTTGTAAAAGAACTTAAGATTTTACTAACGAATTCGCATTTTACTTGGTAGGTAGCCACATATTTGCAGTTACATACATGCATGCCAGCCAGTGCCGAGTGCGTAGTATTTGTCTCAGAAAGCCATTGCAAAAAAAAAACAAAGTTATCAAAAGCGCTTCCTCTCCCAAGGCGACGCCTTCGCTTGTACTCGCCTACTTCCGTCTTGGTTTCCTTCCTTCAAGCTGCTTGACTACGCCTTGTACGCGTAGCATACATTCAGGCGTATAATTTGTAAGAACAACATGTGCAAATACGAGCTAACATAACAACGCGCTCATAAAGTTTCGAACACACACACACACACGCACGCGCGCATATACAAACACCATTTACTAGCACGCAGACTTAACAATAAAGCAGAAATTTATACTACTAAATAATTTAAAGTAGAATAGAGAGAACGTCGTCTGCGTCTCCGTCTCTGTCACCGTATCCGCCCGCGTTAACGTTGTCCTCGCTGCATAGTTTTTTGAGTTCACGCGTATACACCCCGGAGGAAATAAATTCACTTGCCTATGCAGAACTCATTTTTGCTTTAGTCGAAGATTCAGCGCCAGCTGGCAGCGGCTGACCGACCCATTTTCTTGGCAGCCGGTAGCTAGCAGCGCGATTACCTATAGCAGGCCTACTGCCATGAAGAAGAAGAAGAGAAGTAGAATATGTGAGAAATTGCAATGCGAAAGCATAAAGAGCAAATAATTGCAGCGCGTCGTAGCATACGAAGTACTTTTTTATTTTTTATTTATATAATTTTTTTTTGTTTTTGTAAAGCGTACGCGACAAGAGAAATGTGTGTGTGACGCATGCAGACGAGCGGTCAAATGAATGTGCAAGCATGCCCCCATTGTGTGTGTGTGTGTGTGTGCATGTTTGGCCAGTTGTTTGAAGCTATGTTGCAGTGGCACAGCAGGCAATAGCGCAATAGCGCAATGCCAAAAGAAAAGTTTTGCACATAATGGCCTCGAAATTTGCCACAGAAACTTATAATCGTTACTTCTACGCTTTCCACGCACTTAACTTGCCGCGGCGCTTGGCATTAGCTGCAGGCTGCATACTTCTTGCCGTCAGCATGTTGCAGCGCCACAAAGTAGGCAAGTTGAAATTACAGTGATAATTTACTAAAAACGGTCGGACAAAATTGAAAAACTTTTGCGAAATTTAAAATTTTACTCGACGCGCAACAGAAATGGCGAACACAAAAAAAATCAAATTAGAGAGCAAACAAAAAAAAAAACAAATGAGAAAAAAGGACGTTTAAGAAAAATCAACACTAAAGTAATGCCAAAAGAACAAAAATATCAAAACGAGGGCGTTATATTGAAAATCTAGGCACGTATGCTTGCGCGTTTTAAAAACAAATAAGAAGCTGTGAGTTGCAGCGCCTAAAAGTAGACGACTTACAAAAGAGTTATTCGAATTCATAGCCGAAATGCATTTAAAACAATTTCTTGCCTGCGACGCATTAACGATTCAGGCCACTCACCACATAAACGTACACAAGTTCACGTTTGCTCAGCAAAAAAAAATACACGCTAGCACACGCTCGGAAGTATGCAAGCCTTTTGAGCCGCCTTGGCAAAAAAAGAAAAAAAAATTATTAATTAAAATTGTTAATTAACTTTTGTTTTTCATGTGACCGCTCCCCGCTGATGTGTGAATTCGCCAAATTCCTTTAAAGCGTGCAAGGCAACGCTGCAAAAAAGCAACAACAGCACGCAGAGAAAACACTTTGGTTGGCACTGGAGGCGATTGCCCGCAGAGCGATGGCGCGGTGAGCAACTGGCGCGCTTTAACACACACACACACACATGCACACATACAAAAGCGCTGGAAAAAATTAATAGCAACAATAATAATAACAAAGGAATGCTTTTCAGCCATGCGTCACGTTTTCAATTAAATTACACAACAAACCAACACTGCCGCTGCCCGCCGCTGCTGTTTTACTGGGTGTTACAAAAATGAGGACCATATTGAAATTTGTTGGCGAAAATTTAAGTTGTTCTTGATTTTTTTTTGCCGTTAATTAGGCCCTCACGAAATCAGCGAATCTATCGGATTTGTTTTTGGAGATCGTCAAATCGGAAGGCTCAAGACAAATGCAGTTTCGTCTCGGTTGGTCCAAAGTTAGAATGTTGTGGGATGTGATTATGATTTGATGATTTTGAATTATCACATGTACCACAAACATATGTTTGATAATGTTGCTGGTCACTGAGCAGAATATAGAGCCACGAAGTTTTGATTACTCTCAAAGATATAGCCATTCCTTCAATTTTGCTTACCAATCACACTAAACACAAAAAAAATCTGTATTTTAATATACTCAGATTTCTAGGTTTCTAGGAACTGGTGTTGCACCATGAACGTGGCATTCAGCAGTAAATGTACAGATGAACTCCAAAATTGCACTCCATTTACTACTTTCTTCAAGTACAAAAATGAAATAAGCAGTTGCGGAACACCCTTTATATGAATGTATGTATGTAACAGATGTACGTACTAAAAAGTATTACGCTTTATAGAAAAACTATAAGTCGGTGTGTGTCCGCGCGCATCCACTTATCAAATCATCGTTGCTCGCATATAAATGCGCGGCTATTGAACCATTCAGACATGATATGCGACCAGCCAAAAAGTGCAACCAACAATCATTGACACATTTGCAAGCACCAATGCTAAGTGCGCCAAAGTTATCTGTCGTTGTAGGTTTCGTAGACATTTTGAAAGACATTTGTATCGATTTTATTAGAGATCGTTTTTAAAAAAATATTCCCTAAACTGTGTATCAACATAACGAAAGGAAAAATATATGATTTGGTAAAAAAAAAACTCATTTGATATCTACAATGCCGCCAAATATGACAGTTTGCAGTTCATTTATTTAAATTTTTAATTTTCTATTTAATCTCAGGGAAATCACTAAAAAAACCACTAAATTAAAACTTATTACAACTGCATAAACCTTTATAAAGGTACACATACTTAAAAAAAAATGTTGAATTTATTTTTATTTTTATTTGTTTCTTTCTATAGTAATCTTACCTAGATTACAGTTACTTACAGATTACTTAAAGATAGATAATGTTACACATTTTCAAATCACTGCAGTTAAGATAAATTTGAAAACGGACTTAGATAATGAAAAAAGTATGGCTAACGAGTTTGATAGAATATTAAATTCCTTCAGAGCCTTAAAAACGAGAGCGTTGAAACCTTAGAGAGTTCGAACTCGCTGCGTGTTCAAATATCACTATTATGAAGGCGGCTTTTAGGCATGTAAAAGCAAATTCGCTCGAGGAGGGGTGAATCAATCACCACCAGTAATAAGCTCAAAGACAAAGGTCAGCGAAAGAACATTTTAGTTTAATTAGTGCACAGCTAGCACTGTAAGGGTTGATTGGGTCGATAACATTCAACGGTCAAAGAGCAAAGCAGTTTCAAGTTTTTTGAACCCGCTCGAACCTGTTAACATTACGCCACAATAAGGTCTTCAGCGTACGAGTGACATAAATAAAAGCTTAAAAGCGCAGTTTCCCACCAACGTAGAAAGGGCCAAACGTAGGTCAGTAGACACGACCTATCTTATGAGAGCACCTTGTTCTTGAAAATTAACCACGACAGAATTTTCGTGCTGACGTAAAATTTGCGTAGGAAATTCGAGTGGGTTTGATATGTGCCGCTATAGACGTTAAGGCTACCTACCTACATACAACTCGCTGGGTAACTGCGCTCTAAGAATATGGGGATCTGTAAAATCGGAATAAAATCGACAAATAAGTGCGAACACTGAATACCACTTGGTAATGGTGTAATTCAGATGAATATTAAATGAAAATTTGAATTCAAAAGGCACACCTAAACCAATTTGTGTAAGTGGAAATTTTATAAAATTTTTGCTGAAGCTGTCTCGCATTTTTTTTTCCATAGCTAACATATGCTCGAAACGTTTTTTATATAGAAGTAATTGCGAAGCACCGCCAGTAAAAAAAAAACATTAAAAAAAAACGCACACACACATTTTCACTTGAATATTATTGTATTTTATTATAACAGAAATTAATAGACTACAAGACTACATATACATAAATACATAAAAAAATTGAAAAAAAAAATTTGAAACAACTCTTGCATTTAATTCGCTGGTCAATAATCTTACTTTGCTATTATCTGTCAGGAGGTTGTATCAGGTATTGAGAGAGCCTTTAAAGTATTGAATTGCACAGTGGTATTAGCAAAAAAAAACTCCAGATCGATCAGAAATTGCAGGTTGATGTTCAGCTTAGCGACTGAGTAAATTTTTGTATCAGGCTTTGGTTATAGACAATAGGAACGCAGCTGCGGAATTGGAAAAGAATACCTGCCGTATTTATACCGACGAAAACTCAAAGACCTTTCACTGAGATCAATAATATCCAATAAAATTGTAAGCCATGTTGGTTGAAATAAGCATAGAAAGAGTAAAGTATAAATTTAGATTTTTCTATAACAAAAAAAAAAATAAACCCCTTTTTTAACTTTAAAATCAAATATATTTAGAAGTCACTCAAAGTGCTTCAAGTTGCCCAAGGCACCTTCAATATGTAGGAAAATTTAAAAAAAAAATTTCAGCTCGGTATATTTTGTTTTTGCTTTTAAAAGCTAAAATTTCAAAAATATTTTATCGACTACCTTGAAGTTTACTGAAATCATTCTTATCACAACGAAATTCAAAATTTAACAATTCAAATTAAAATAAAATATGAAAAAAGTTCAAAAAAAAGTTTGCTGCGCCTACCTATTTGATGTGCCTTGAAGTTGCCTATATAATTTATTTAAGCAACAAAATTAAAAAAAAAAAAATAAAATTTGGAAAAGTTAATATCAATATTTTTTAATCGGAAAAGTTGTTTTTAAAGATTTCTTTATAATTCTTTGATTTTTAGTCGCAGCTGCACGCCGAAAGGTATCAAAAAAACAAAAAACATAAACGGCCAACAAAATTTTGGTAACGTTTTCTTTCACAATTAATTCCTCGAAAGCGATGACATCGAAAATTCCAAAAAATTAGCGTACCAAAATAGTGCTTCTCATGCTAATTGGGTGCTGAAATAAAGATTACATTTTAGATGTATAAAAATATTAGCTTGTTAGAGCTTATGGGTAAGTTAAATTTAAGGTGGGCATCGGAGCCCACCTGCCACATTACCAGACAAATCTAAAGCTCTCACTATGCTTGGCCGCTCCTCTCTCAGATTAATAGTTGGGGTCATAACCGGGCACTGCCTCATGGGCACGCATGAGGAAAGGCTGGGCTATCCAACAAATGATTTTTGCCGCATACATTAAGCGCACAGGATGGTTCAATTTTTGAAAGAGGAGAGGAAGGGGATGCACGGCTTACGTCAGTGGTATCACAATGGGCTTCTTACAGCCTAAGTGTGCCACCGTGCTCTTGTGCGGTGGCAGCCACTCTAACCTAACCTAACCTAACCTAGAAGCTCCTTATAATTTTTCAAGTACTAGAAAAATTTGATAATTTTTATGAAATTCATATGTATTTCCTTAGAAGCCTCAAGCGCTACAGTTCATAATTTTTGGAAGTAACCTTTCACTAAACGCCCGAATAAAATAAATATTATCGCGCTTTCTTTTCTGATTTTTTAAGTCAAGCAATTTTGGTTTATTGGGCAAGCACTTTCGTGTTTACGAGTATATGTAAATATGTATGTATTAGGGATGTCAATTTTAGAAATTTAATTGATCCCGAATTTTACGAAGTTTTGATTCGTAATTTTTAATTTATCAAAAAATGTAACAAGTCTGTAATCGTTGTATTATACAAGTATGCTAAATAAATATAATAGAATAAAGAACGCTTTGTTGTAAATAAACGTAAAATTTGACACACATACAAACTAATTTATACTTTAAGTACAAATAAACAATCTTGGTACAGAAGCAAAACGTACCTACATAAAGTAAATTTATTTTTAATCACTGTTTGAGACCAATATTAAATAATAATATATTACAATTCAGTAAAAAAATCAGCCTTTATCGCCCCCATTAATTAAAAATTTCAATTCCGAAATTTGAATAGACTGATTCCGTGATATTCGGGAGTTGAAAAAGTCCGCGATTCCGGGTTTTCGGGATCCCGGGATGGCCATGCCTTGTGTGTATATATGCTCATTCGATAAATGAATTTAAGATAAAATACATACAAACATACCAATATGATCAATTCTATATGCGTTTAAATTTTTCAATATAACGTCAAATCATAAATACATTTGTACGAGTACATACATATGTATGTACATATGTAGGTCCATAAGCACGTATGTATGTGCGTGTATGTACACATTTTTTTTCGCACAGTGTTTAAAATTAATTATTGCATACCTACAGGCGCTACTGCCTTTTGCGAATACAAATGTATTTTATATACATACATACATACATAAATGCGACTGCAGGTGTGTCCGAATTTTCTCGTGCGCATACAAACATACATATAGTATGTACATAAACATGTATGTGCGTTTGTATGTGCGTGCTTTGCAAAGCAATCACTATAGCTTTATTGAAATAAAGCGGAATAAGTGCAACAAATAAACAACAACTATTTATATATGTACATATGTATGTACAAGCAACGTGACCGGCTACAAAATGTATTTATTTAAGTGTTGCGCGCCGAAAAAAAACACAAAGCACAAACCAAAAATATTGCAGCAAAAAATTTCCTTAAATTATAACATTTTTATGATGCAAACAAAAAATTCCAATAATCCCGTTTACTTGCATTTTTTGCATGTATGTACATAAAAGGAAGCTCATGATTTTGTAATTATTTTATGCAATTTCATAATTTTTACATTTAATATATAATTTTAGAGATCAGTATGAAATATCATTTATTAAAATATTTCAGCATCAACAGTGAAGGTCAGTTTTTAGATGGACCAAAAAGTAACGGCAATAGTGCCCAGCTATGTAAACTAACACAATTTAAAATAACGAAATAAATGAAATTAAATTTTTCGCTGAAAAAAGTACTATTCGAAAAGGACAGCAGTAAGCAAATGGACATGCCAGCCCCAGCCATGCTAGTTAGAAGCATGTGAAATACCTCGACTTCAAAAAAAATGTACGTTCTTTCAATCAAACTTAAGCTTTGCCAGAATATAAAATCCAATTTGTAAAAAGCCAGTGCCAACATTAAATCGTTCAAATTGCGGTTGAGTGCGTTTATGACTTTTTGGTAAGTTTTACAGCAAAATTTTTAAACTAATGCCGGAATTCTGTAATTTGGTATAATCACAAATCTCAAAATTGGAGACAATGAGCTAGAGATTATTGCCTTACCTTGCATTCACGTTTTTATTGTTTTGTTTACCTGTCAAAATTTAGAGACTAGCGGCTTTATTTTAAAATGTGACTTTTGTCTCAATTAGAGACTGAGCGTGCTTACTGAATTCGGGCCTAAGTAAAACAAAAATGAAAAAAGTCAGACATTTCTGAATTTGTCATTTATGAAACTGTCGATATAACAAAACGATAGATTTCTCACTTTTATTTAACATTTTGCAATGTTATCTTGCTATTAGTAAAAATTAATGAGATGCGTTAAATCAAAAATGTCAAATGTAAACTTTAAGAACGTAAACCTGTCAGATATAAAGTCTTTTTTTTATATTATAGCAAGAAGTAAAATTGAAGGAAATGTCATTTCTAGATTTCTTTGAGTCAGAATATCAGCATCTAACCACTTAAAAAAAAATTATTTTAGAACAGGATCGCTTTTTTTTCTAATAACCTATTGCACGAATATAACCTAAACTCTTTGTGCGCAAGCCTTCAAGAAAAATGTTTCAAACGGTATAATTAACATAAACATTTTAGAGCTTTTGTTAAAAAATGAAAAAATTTTTATGGAGGCATTTTTTCCATTTCTGATTGCAATAAAGTGGTAAGGAATGTTGGACCATTTCCATATAAAACTTGCCTACATCGGCCGTAAACTTCGGCAAACGAATCACTGAATACAAGCAGAGCAATGGAGCTATAGAATACAAGATCACACATTCCCGCAGGATTTGACATTACTGGATCGAGTATGAGGAGAAGAAAAAAGAATAGAAGCTTTGTAGACCGCGGTTTAATTATTAAATAGTGAACAAACTAGAAAGGAATGTGTTGTGTTAGCCGTAATATCGCCAAGGCCACGCTAACATCGAGCGCAACGCTAACTGTTCGGGTGCGAAACCGTCAGTTGAAGAAGGAAATGAGTGAAATTTTTTGTGAGAGGAGGAGAGAGATCCCGAAATGGGTAAGCGCGAAGTGATTCATCAAAATCTTTTCGACCAATTGTAAATGTAATATATTTTCTTTTGATGTTTGTCTTTAATTTTTTTCCTAAAAAACCAATCGGCCTAAAAGCTCATAGACAATTAAAAACTAAATACGTTTATGGCCAACCAATAACACTTTAAGTTGGACTCTTATTTTGAGGTTAAAAAAAATATTATTTCGATAATATGACTTACATATTTTTTAAGCAAAATAAAAGATAAAATTTGATGAATATTGGAACAATTTTATTAAAAGTTAAAAATTGACTTTAGTTTTTTTTTTTAACAAAACCGTATGTGATACATATTTTAGTTTGAAATAGACTTTCTCTTTTATTTTATATAATTTAAATTTAATAAAAAAACAATAAAGCTACGATTTTAATCAATATTTTTTAACGAAAATAAGTAATTTTTTACCACTATTTTTGAATTGCAAATTTTATTGAGCTCGAAGCCATTTTATGGAAGATTTTTATTTGGAAAAAATTTTTTAACAAAAAAAAAATTTCGGCAGTTTTTAACTTTTATTTTTGATATACAAAAAAAAATAGTTTTATTGACATTTTTTACCCAAAAAATATCGGTCAAGAAATATAGAAACATAGACTAGTATGCTTTAGCTAACAGGCATCACAATGCCATATTCAAATATTTGAGAATTCAAAATTCGAGAATTTATGGTAAACGTCATTTTTTGTCCATAATTAAAGAAAAATTACACATATTTTCGAAAAATTAGGTGAACGTCCCTTACAACAAGCTACTTGATACATAAATCGGAATGAAGTCTTTTGTGCTGCATAATTTAGGTGCCAGACATTCTTTGGGTGTGGCTAAGCTTTAGACGATAAGTTAAATTTCATTACAGACTAGCTACTTTATTGCTGCAATTACGTGCAAAAGGGAAATTATGGATAGAGAATTGTAATTTATGCCCACTGAAACATCAAATACACTTTTTTTTTTGCAAATACGAGTATTTTCTATGTCCATTTGAACTAAAAGCTGCCACACCACGCTGCTTCTACAACGCTTCAATCTTTCCATTGTAGTACTTATGTAGAGCACTTTTTCTTACTTAATATCGCTGGATATATTGGAATATGAGTATTTTACATAACACCAACAAAGTGGCATAATTTTTTTATATAAAAAAAAAGTTCGCCATTTGCCACAACATGACAAGCGATGCCAAGAGAAAACTGGAAAATGATGAAATGGCAAAGCAAAAGTCACTCACAAATCACCAAAATTTTCAAGAACACACAAACAAACACACTTACGTGCATACATACAAGAAAGTTAGTTACAGCGTTTTTGCATATTTCAAAGCGGAAACAGCGAAACAAGCGAGCACTGACGAACTGACACACAGACAAACTGACATTCACATAATTCGCAACCCGCTCACGATACGCCTGCCTACAACCAACGACGCTTTGGATGAATGTTTCAAGTTGAGTTTGACTTTGTTTTTTTGCTTTGTTTGGTTTTTTTTTTTTTTTACATTTTACTTTTTCTGTGTTTCACTATTTATTTTTGTATGATTTGTATTTTGTATGTACGAGTATGTATTGTATGAACAAGTCTAGTTGACTGAAAGTCGACAAAAAACTTGGCAAATGCATTTCATTAATGTGAAAACTTTACAATTGACAGTGACTTTTCATTACAACACAAAGCGCGCCATCAACCAACGCCATCCCCGTTAACCCTTGTATTGCACTTCCATATGTATGGGTCATGGGGTACAATGCTCGGCGGCTTGGCATATTGCAGAGCTGGCTAACTATTTGTTGTGCTGAGAAATCGTTTAGATATGCAAAGGAAATACTGACAACGACGAACAAATAAATGAGCGAGTGCCTACGAGCTCGACTGGTTGGTTGGGCCGCATAGCGCACGGCTTGGGAAGATTGGTTGAGTGGTGTGTCGACTGAGATGCATCGAATTGATGGCTGACTGACAGGATGACGTGCAGTGTTTTCGCTTGACGCTTGCTGGTTCTTGTTCGATGGTTACTGCAACGGTGATTGCCCAAAATGTTAAATTGCTTGAGACAAGTGAATAATGGAGCAAAACTCTGCAGGTTCCCTTCATCTCCGCGATGCCTCTTTCAGTTAGCAAATACATTGAAGGCACTGTATTAAATACTAGTAGGCAATACTCTGTGCCGCAATGTAAATAAACAAAATAAAAATTAAAAAAAAAAATAAAATAAAATTCTTTGCATTTTCGTGAATCAGCCTGATGGCCGAGATTTTTTGCTTTTCTGAGTTTTTGATTTTTCTTGTTTGCCGGCGCTCGAGTGTTTGTGATGCCATGCAAATATTTTGGGCTATTTTGTGACGCGCTGCCGTGTGAACTGGCGTGCTAGCAGTGCGCTGACTGCGACTGCATTGGCAATAAAATCACAGTAATTTCAACGCTGTTCCCAATTCCAATTTTTGACACTGTTTTGGGTTAACCGACCGTCCGCATCCCAGCGGCACCCAACCCACAGACATCCCCGCCGCCTGCCAATTTGCGAATATGACACAAAATGAAATCTGATGCCGGGGGGAAATTATATATATTCTGTAAGTATGTATGTATGTGTATGAGTGTTGGGCGAAAGGCCGTAGCGCAGCGGCTATGCAGATTTAAATAACAACCCGCGACACACCTAAAAACCGCAACAACAAAGGAAAATTGTAAAATATTTGCATGTTGGTTTTTGGCCTTTCAGCGGCACAGTTTGTTTAGCATTCGCCATTGTCCTCTGTTTTTGCATTCTCATGCTGTGTTTTTTTTTTCTTCCAGTTGCCTTTTTAACTTTATAACACACATACATACATATGTACATAAATATTCGTTCATTACTTTTGCTTTTTTTTTTACTTTACAGCGAAGCGTTCATCGTACTTAACACCTACTTCCGTTCCGTTTGACGTTATGCAAATTCGCGCAACACGGCAATAACCAGCGACTACCGCCAGACACCAGTTGACTCCAACCCACGTCCCTCCCCTTTGCCAACCGCTATCGCCTAGCAAATTACTTAAAGCCTTTGCCATATAGATATTACTACATTCAACCTGGTTGACTGGGGATTGTGTACACTAATATTTTGGCAGTTTTATTGCGGAACTGAGGCACTTTGCGTCAACTGCACGGGGCAAACAGGGTGCGTACCTTGGGGCACACTAAATTATGACCTTGTTTTGTTTTCGTACACTGCTCCATGTACGAGTTTATACATATGTATGTATGTATGTACAAACCTATTTACTCGTAAATATATACAGACATAAATTGTGGAGAACATCTGCAATTACATTTTATTTATTTACTCCTATTAACTTGTACTTGGATATGCGCTAGTATATCAATTACGAACAAGAGCTTTTTTTGTGCACTAAATTTTATGTTTTATAATATGAAGTACATGTAATCTTACTATAATTTTCAGTAAGTCTCGTATTTCATGCTGTTGCTGCGCCAGCGCGATAGTGTACAAATTGTGTGTGTGTGTGTGTGTGTGTGTAATATTCTTGCTGTGGAAAGTTTTGCATTTACACCGTGGCAATGCGAAAAGAGCTCATATAACGAAAGTTCAAATTCATTATTAAATTATATATTTAGTTGTATAAAGTAAGTTATGGATATTTTTAGAAATATTTTTAAATATGTAAGTTGTAAAGTCATTTAAGCGGATGCTATTGCTACCATTATTGTGAAGTCGCTTCAATTTCGTTACTTGCATTCATTGTCATTTCGCTCAATGTACTCGTACACGATTTTAATTGCATTTCGCATGTGATATTGGAAGAAAAAAACGATAAATTAACTGTAGCAGCTTTACATTTTTTTTCTAGGTCTAAAATGTCGCCGCAATTTAAGTATGGTCGCAAACTAATGCCTCGGTACCAATAGACGATGGTTCTCAGTATGGACTTTATCAGATATAATGCTTTTAATTTTTTTAATTTATACAAATTTTAAAGTACGTGCTTATTCATGAATGTCTATTGTTCAAATTGAGCGCGTAAGTGCTTTGTTGACTTCATAAACAAATCAGTTTTACATACAATTTTACGAGGCGGTTTGTTGAATAGCCGTAATTATAAAGGACGTATCCATTCTGAAACAAAATATTAACTAGAAAAAATATACGAACGTATATACATACGTTTGAATAAAAGGTTTTGATTCGAACATATTACATATTTACACTTCTCTTTTATTACTCTGTTACACATACATACATACATACATATATGTAATATTTAATTTCGTTGTTTTTTGTTTTTATTCTTATATTTTAGTTTAGTTGATCACAATTTTAATTTATTTTAATAAAATATAAGTTTTGAAAATATGTAGTTAATTTAATTAAAATTTTTTTTTCTTTACTTTTATTTTGCACATCTAATTTAAAAAGAAAATTGTTTTCTTCGTTTACCGTACTTTAATTAACAAATTTGTTTATATTTTATTTTTTTTATCTTGATTTTGTTAATTAAAATATATATTTTTTTTGGCATTATTTTATTTCATTTTATTTTATTTTTTTTATTCTCTTTTATGTAATTTAATTTACTTCATTTAGTTTCAGTATTAATTATATTTTTTTTGCTTTAATATTTTTTTTTTCATTTAGTTTGTTTAACTTAACTGTATTTTATATATATATTTTTTTTGTCTTTTAAGTTATTTATTTTAATTACTTTACTTTCTATATTTGCATTTTATTTATTTGTTTTTTATTAAATTTTGTTTTATATTCATTATATTATTTTATATTATTTTAGTTAATTTAATATTTAATATAATTGTATTTATTGTATTTTAAAATTATTTTACTTTATTTTTATATGTATTTTATTTAATTATAATTTATATTTTCATTTTCTCTCATTTAATTTTGTTTCAATTAATTTAAAAGTTTAATTTATTTTCTAGATAAAGATAGATATAGATGTTGATATAGATATAGATATAGATATAGATATAGATATAGATATACATAGATATAGATATAGATATAGATATAGATATAGATAAAGATATAGATATAGATATAGGTAAAGATATAGATATACATAGGTATAAATGTTTTATTTATACTTTTTTATTCTTTTATTTTGTTCTTCATTTTCTTTCATTTTCTTTCATTTTCTTAATAGTAATTTAATTTATTTATTACATTCGTTTATTCTTTTTGTGTATTTTCATTACATTTCATTTTATATTGTTTTGTTTCATTTTATTTTAATTTGTATTCCTTTTTTTTTTGTCAATTAATTTTCATCATTTCATTTTATTTTTATTTTTTTTCCCTTTATTTGTTTCCTTTTATTTATGTACTTCCCTTTTCTTTTACTTTTAATTATTTCTCTTTTCTCTTAATATTGTTGTTTGTATTTAAATATATTGCATTTTAATTTCTTATTTTTTAAAAACTTTATTTATTTATTTTCGTTTCATTGATTTCCTTTCATGCACATCGTCTCATCTCTTTGCAATTATTTTTGGTGCTGGTAGTTGAAAGTTATGTATGTCATTCCGTTTCGTTGAATTACAGTCTAGTTCATTCAATTTCCAATCGTTACAGTGCACTTCACTTCCTCTACTAAATTTCTTCCATAATATTTAACGTCATTCACAATAAAATCATCTCAACTTACATCATTTAAAATCATAATTTCATTTTCGTTCGTTTTAATAAACTGCACTCCTCCTCCATTTCGTTTCGTTTCATTTAGTTTCATTTCGTTTTATTTCTCTCGAATTCACTTTATTTCCCCATTTTTGTATAATTTGTAATGTCATGTCATTGCATTTAATTTCGTTCGAATAACATTCCTTCGGTCCGCTTTCACAGTAGGAGCAAGCTCTCATTCGGCAGTTGGCCGTCGATTTTATATCAAAAATTGAAAAAAATAACTGTCGAATGAACGCTAACTCTTATTTTATTTTATTGGACTTAGACTAATTTCATCCACGTCAAATAATTTATCCACTTTAAGCCTTTGATTCACTTTAAAATTTCATGTCATTTAATCCATTACATTCCATTCAATTCTCTTCTTTTCAATCCTATTCAATTCCTTTTGTTTAACTCATCGCATTGCATTTCGTTTTATCATTGACTCCAGTTTATATATTTATACATTATTTACTTCACATCATTCATTCCATCTCATTTTCTTTCGCTGTAGTTAATTTCTCTTTTCACAATTAATTTCATTTTATTTATTCCAATTCATTTCATTCCATTTTCCCGTTTCATCTCATTTTATTTCATTCATTTAATTTGTAGTTCTATTTGATTCGTGCTCATACCTAGCATTCTTATTTACCTTCACTCTGTACCATTTCCTTTTCTTTTCGATTTATATACATACAAGTCTAACTGGCCATTGCACCGTTCACCGTTCACCACTACCACAACCACCATGAGCAGTTTACTTCAAGCACTTAAGCTCTGTTAATTTCTTCAATCAATCCAAAGCCCAACATTCAACCAATAATGCCGCCACAGCACAGCTATTGCCACATAAAAAGTGACGGAAATGTACTGTTAGACTTGACACGATCGATAAAATGAAGATAAGAGTTTCCGCAGAGTGCTGTCGTTGGCGTTGGTGTTGTTGTTGGCGCCCGATGCCTGCAGAGTTGGTTCCTGTTGCTTTAACGCCATCGCCAACGCCATCACGAAAACCATTACCCACAGTGTTGCAATTATTGTTTTGTCGTCTACATTTATTGCTGATATCGCCATTGCTGTTGTAAACGTGCTTATATAACACACATAAACATACATCTACATTCACAAGTGCACACCCATAAAGTATGTGTGTGTGTGTGTTCGTGTGTGTGTATGTGGGTACTATTTGTCTGACTGCTACAATCGCAGTGACTCTTTTTTCAAGTTGTCCACTTCTGCCTTGGCTTGGCTTTAGGCATCAGAAAACTCAACACACACACGCACACATCGGTATACGTATATATGTAACTATGTATGTATATATTTATATAGACGTATGCCGAGTGTTAAACGCTTACACACCGATGTAACCGGCGAACACATTGTGAAAGTAGCCTGTATTTGTTTCAATACTTACATCTGTACTTATTTACTGGCTAATGTTTTGCTTTCGTATTTCCTTCACACACACACGCACACACATTTTCTTTTTCTGCTCTGTTTACTGTAGTTGGTCCATAATGTTTTTACTATCGCCCGTTTTGTCTTTGTTTTGTGTTTATTGCCGTTCATAGTCGTTGCTGCTTAGTATAGTTTCAGGCGCTTAAGACACGCTGACTGCCAGGGATAATGGCAGCATTAAAGTGCGACTGCTAAAGGGTGCAAGAAGAGGCGAGCGCAATGTGCGTTGGCAAAACAAATAGCAACAACCACGAAAACAGCAACAACAACAACAGCGTCAGAAATGACTACACAATGACAGCCAACAATGACAAAAAGGTTAAGTGACAACTAAACTTAATGGTACTCAACATGGAGGCAGCGGACATTAGCCTCATTGAATTGAATGGCCCAAAACAGAGGAGTGTGCACGCCAGCACGACACATTCACGCAAAAGGTAGACGTGTGGAAAAGAGAACTGACACAAATGGCTATGAGTGATCTCACATTTGTGTGATAAGTTGGTATTAACAACATGCAAGAAATGGGAAAGGAAACGCGGCGAATATCTCTATTAGCTCTCAGAGCATAGCGCTCGAATAAGCGTACAGAGTACTAATGCTTTAATTACTCGCATGCCGGCACATCCACTGCAAATAATATTTAGCCCACTTAGGCAATGAAGGATCGATCTTCACTTGGTGTGAGTAAACTGGATCTATCCAAACCGACACACGGTGGTATTGCCATATGAACGGAAGCAACCAGGGCCAATGTATCAATTGCCATTTGTAATAAAAGTATACACATTTCATGCATCGAAGGCATTTGTGAGCAAGCTATGTGCTGTAACCCGGCTACAAGCCGGCAGGGTAATTTCATTTGCTAAACCAATAAACTATCAAACTAATAATTTCATGATAGTCGAATAGGTTTGATTCAATCTGTATACTAAATATCTTATTTGACTTCCAAGAGACATCTGGGCTGCAGATATAAAAAAAAATATAGCTTTTCCGAGTTCAAAAGTGGACAATCACGTTCTTTGGCGTTTTTATTATGTATCTAAGTATTCGCCAACACACTTTTGTATATAAAATATGTATTTGTGAAGGCTTTGCATTGTTAACCCCATTATCACAAAAAAACAAAACAATCTTCTACAAATCGCGATGACAACACGAGCATTTGCCTTGCACCAGTGAGTTAAACTTCGAGTGGGGGTAGTATAAAGCATTTTCTAGTCGCTCCAATGAAGTGGTAAATTTTTTGTTGAAATCTCTATTTATTGACAAGTTTGTTAACGAAAGATTATATCCACTTCCCTTTTCTTTTTTCTTTTTTACTCTTTCTTAAGCCTGCATATGCAAAAGGCGACTTAACCTGAGATCATTTGATTGTAATATTATGACGATTAGAATACAAAGAAGTTTAGAAGTAGAAGTATTGCGCGACTTCGTGTATATAGTTCATGTCTTTCGAAAGACAATTGCAAAGTAACGGAAATGACAGTTTGAAAACCTTTGCATACGTAGGCTCTGTGCTACAGAGCTTTCATGGTGAAAAGCCTTGGTTTGAAACTCGAATCATTTAAGTTAAGCAAAAAGCAATGGCCGCTGTGGTCGAGTGTGGCCGCTGTGGTCGAGTTGGTAGCGGTGCGTGCTATAACTTGATATGCCGATGAGTTCGAGGTTCGAATCTCAGTCAGGGCAAGCAAAATCTTAATAATAGAAAAAGTTTTTTCTAATAGCGGTCACCCCTCGGCAGGCAATGACAAACCTCCGAGGGTAATCCTGCCATGAAAAAGCTTCTCATTAAATACATCTGCCGTTCGGAGTCGGCACTAAACCGTAGGTCCCTCCATTTGTGGTATAATATAAAGACGCACACCACAAATGGTAGGAGAAGCTCTGCCGAACACTGAGCTATATAGTGTACGCGCCAAAATTATATTATATAAAAAGCAATGTAATAGATCGATTTATTTTTAAGGCAGTTGCTTCGTTTGTGAAACCATGCGATAAGTCATGAGTTCGGTTATCACTATGATAGAAATTTTGGTTTCAATTGCCTTGACTAATTTTTTAATGCTACTCATCCACCGAATTCATTTTTTAATAAAGATTTTTTTTTTATTTTTATATAAAAAAGGAAAGAGCGGGCTGTAAAATCGTCTAGTTAAAAGAATTTTAAATTTCATTGGAATCCTTTATAATATATGATAAATAATTGCTTGCTGATATTCACTGACACTTAAAAAATGTAATAAAAATATCTTTAAGACCTGCAGAACAGCACATTTTTCAGTGAGTCTTTGAAAACCAGCAAAGAGGTTTTTAGATAGTTTCCAAAATAGAAGTGTTTTTTGTACTTTGAAATGTTGTGGTGAGTTCGAAGATAGTGGTCAGTGTTGCGCTATGCAATATTCCAGCCATTCTTGACCGTGGGTATTTTTCTTAGCAAAATTTGTAAGTACTTCACTTCAAAATATGTTTTCCTCAGTCTCACCAAAGTACGAGTACATTTCTTTTCATCAGCGCATGGACACTTATGTACGGACAGATTGCTTGGTGGGTAATGGTATTTGCAAGTCTCACAATATCGCACACCTACGAGTACGAGCACATATCTGTGGGTACATGAGTTTGCCCTTTTTATTTCACATTGAGGGCGTAGACAATTTATCACTTTTTGCACACACTTCCGTACAAGTGCAACGGATTGTGTATGTGTGTGTTGTATGAATATTCCTTGACTACCATTTTGCTGACTTCCTCACTGGAACCCTTATTGCTTAGTCAGCGAACAAAGCCATACATAAGTAGTATTCATACTTCACTATTCACTTGCGCAATACATTCATAGCTGAGCGAGCTGTGCAGCGCATCTATGTACATACAGTCACTGTTCATCATTCACTCACGAAGTGCTCAACAAGAGGTCACTTAAATTTCTATGTACGAATATGTGATTTTGTTTTATTCCATTTTTATCTTTATTTGTAAACATATGCATGTTTTCATTCTCTTAAGTACAGAGGCAAGTTGAGAAGTGTAAGCATAGGAATCTAGTTAAAGCAGCTGCAGAGCAGTCCCAAGTCAACAACACTTTGTACTAAAGTTGGCTCTAAATGACTAATATGCCCAAGCAAATCGACACAAATACACGCACACATTCATAATTGTGTAGTTCTTGAGTATAAAAATTTTTCAAAATAACTCTTTATGTTGGCAGTTTAAATAAATTACGTACCAGAAAGCGGTAAAGTACGACTAGTACATACAGCCCTGCTTGGATTCATGGGTTTTGAATATAAATTTGTAATTAGTTTGTTTTTAATTTTATATGTATGTATGTAGATAGTTATTAAAACACAGAAACCTTTCGCTCGGCGCAATAAATTACTTATTCTGGAGGATTGTTAATATGAAAGTTCATAAAAGTTCACAAAAGCTGCATTGCCATAAATGGCATGACAGTCGCTCGATTGCAAGGGAGTTTATGGCCTGTTAGCCAATGAATGCTTATGCTTCGTAATTATTCGCAGTGAGGTGTGGTGCAACTTCACTTCGAGGTCATTGATTGCAATGAAATAACGCTAAGAATATAATTTAAAAATTCGAGTAGCTGTGCAAGCTTGAAAATAATTTGGCTAAACCGAAATTAAGGATGCTTCTGTATTTGCAATGGTTTATTTAGCTGAAGTTTCGCATTGAATCACATAAATGTCTACAATGTTGCGATTTTTTTTTGCGTTCTTACACAAATTTTTATTATTGTTATTTAAGAAAAATGTTTTTCTAAAACTTAATACTAGTTTTATAATAATTCCACAAATTTTCGGTAAAAATATGTACACATTAAAAAAAAATTGTATTTGTAGTCCATTCAACTCGTAGTCCATTTAGTCAGAGTTAAGTGCATTTAATTCTGAACAATAAGTTCTAATAGAATTGAAAAAAAAATCCAGGTTTAGAAGAGTTGTTATTCTTTAAAATTGCATTTACATGGGGAGATATTTTGACAGGCGGTAATTGGCTTTTGGAAAATCGCCATTTAAGTTTTGAAATACATTTCTCAAAAACGCGACGATAAACTTTTTTCAAAGCATCGGAAAATATTACTAGTTCACGAAAATCTTAAATTATTTTATTTTTATTGTTTACACAAAATTTTACAGATTTTAAACTTTTGTCCAAGGTAATTTGAGCATTTGACAATATATGTTCGAATGTTGAAAGCACGGATTTTATATCAAAATTTGTCGTATGTTTTTAATGTCTTCTAGCACTAAACGGTTTTGGAATTTACGTTCATTATTTCAGGTCTGCGTAAACTAAACCTAAAATTGGTTGTGACTGGACTATTTATCAAAATTGTTAAGCCTACTTCAAAAGCCAATGCTGTGCTTTTCAAGTAGTGGTAATTAACATTAAAAAAAAGTACTTTGTATTGCTGTGAAGGGTTGCCCATATTAATTCTGATAGCCTCAGCATCTTGGGATGACTGACGCATGGCGTGCTGCAATTTGGTGGAGGAATGTCTCAGTCACACTGTTTCGGCAGGTGACTAGGCACTTAACCTTAAAAGAGCGTATTCAAGTAAGGAGAAAATGAAATGATATTTCATCAATTCAGCTGCTTAAAATTTCAATTAAAAATATTTTTTTTTTCTATCTATCTATCAAAATTTGTTTGATCCAAACCTGTTAAGTTTTGATTACTAATCGTAATCATTAGTAATCTGATTACTTTGTATTTGAGAGTGAAATAATTGATTACATTACGATTATCTTGGTCCCAACTAGATTACGTAATAATTACGATTACAAATAATCAAAAAATAATCATGATTACTCTAGATTACTAAAAAGAATCAAAAAGAATCAAAAATATCTTAGAATCTGAGACTCAGATTATACAAAAAACAATTTAAAAAATTTTAATAAAAAAATGTCTTAAAATTTAAAGAGAAAAGTTGTTTGGTATTTTGGATTGAAAATAATCAAAAAGAATCAAAAATAATCAAAAAGAATCCTGAATATAATCAATTATTTATTTTGATTCTTTTTGATTATTTTTGATTCTTTTTAGTAATCTAGAGTAATCCTGATTATTTTTTGATTATTTGTAATCGTAATCATTACGTATTCCCAATATTTGAAAGGCACAATTAAATAATAATTACAATTCTTTTTGGAAAATAATCTAACCGATTACTAATCGTAATCATAATTTAACAGCTATGGTTTGATCGCTCTAAAATAATGCTTATTTTGTGACTTTTTATTGATCAGGTATAATCATTATTTTATGAGTAGTAATTTTTTAATCGGAAATAACTATTATTTTTTGATTATTAATTTTTACATCGAACATTATTTTTTTATCTTTATTTTTTTGATCAAAAATGAAAATCATTTCTTGAGCGTTATTTTATAGCTCTCAAATAAAAATTAAATTTTGAGTTTTATATTTTTTGCCAGATCGAAAAACTCAAAACGTTAGCCTAATGCCTGGAGAAAAAATGTAACGCAGCCATTTTAATTAGAATTTTCAAAAGCTTAAAGGCGGCTGAGAATGAAAAATGGTGCTAGAAATGAGCCGAAACCTGCTTATAAACAACCAACATTTTACAGAGAATTACGAAAAGCACTTCCAAAAACATCACACTTTGCAGACATTGTTTTTCATCCAACTACATGACACATAGAACTAATTGATTACATTATCTATTACATACAGATTTAGGTAAAAAGTACAGTATCATGAGCTTTGAAAAAATGTTTTTATAAAAGTTCACTGTAAAGGTCTTCAAATCTCTTTAAGAGCATTCGAATAAAAATTTAATATAGAATTACTTTTATGTAGTAGCCAAAAATCATAATTTCTCAGACATTGATGAATGTTAATATCGCTAAATCTGAATCTTCCGGTAATGTCAGTGTGTATTAACAACATTCCTAAATAAATTAATTTTTGTTAAAATCTTAATATTTTTCCAAAGAATTATTTTAAGTGATACATGGTTATCAAATTAGAATTCCCCATTCTGTCTTATTTATTATTTAATGTGAATATGATGTTTTTAAATATTTTCCAGCACTCACCAATTGAACGCTGTCATTTACGGCGGACCACGGCTCGACCCAACACTGCTATGTACTGCTACAACAAAAGCAATACAAACCTGCAAGCAAAAAAGAGCACAACAGTTCATACATACTCGTATGTGAAAGAAAGTAAGTAATAGAAAAACAAATAAAAGAAGACAAATGTGCGAACAATATTATCAATCATTATGCATTGTGTGAACCGTTTTTCCCCTTGTGCCACTTTACACTCAGATTTCATATATTTTATTTTTGCAATATTTATTTCCTACGAATCCTTTTCCTCCAAATGCCCTGAAGATGTTTTAAATCGTTTTAGAATAGCTAGCACGTTCATAAAAAGTCACCCACAGCCGTCGCCCTGCTTCGCTCTGCCAGAACTTTGGCTTGACTCAACACACACAACTTGCAAACTGACTGACAGTCTGACAGAACTGCAAAGAAACAAAGAAGGTCATCACCAACCAACCGGTCCAGAATTCTGCTCAATTTTCATTCCATTTTTTTTTCTTAGCTTTTTGTTATTATTGTTGCCAGTGTGAGCAAAATGGACGCTTGGGAAAAATCACACTCTCAACTAAAACCAGCATGTCTTCCATCAAATGTGCTGACAGGATACTTAAAAAATGGAATGTGCATATTTACGTATGTTCTAGCGAGTGTAAAGAAAAATGCTCAAAAAGCGTCGATAATTTTTTAATCACCAAAGCACATACTCGAATTTTTCTTAAAATTATTTTTTATTAGTTTTGATACTTTGACAAAAAATAATTGAATATTCACAATTTTTTTTTTTCTAAATTTTGATATTTCTATAGGAAATTTTTTGATATACGAAAAAAAAAATGTTCATGAAGTGTTACCAAAAAAACTCTTTAACAACAAAAAACTTGAACAAAAAATTTTAAACGTTTTTCGCTTTAAAAATATTATTTTAATAATTCTTATGCCGGAATTCAGTAAGCACTTTGAGTCTCTAGCAGAGACAAATGCCAATTTTTTTAATATATTTTTGTTATTCTTTAGACTTAAAATAAAATATATTTTTTCTCAAAATTTTAGTAGGTGATTTACAGGTCCCAAAAATAAATATGAAAACAAAAAAGCAATTAGTTACATATGTATGAAGACAGATCTAACAGGTAACCGCAGTAGTGAAATTGCAACCCTGAAAGGTTTTTTGATATACCTTTATTGTCAATGAGAACTATCCAATCAGTCAATGCAAACAAAATTTGATGTATTACGAATTTAATTTACCCAAAATAAATAAATACAAAATGTACATTTATTTTTTTTCAGAAATTAATATTTGAGCCTTGGGACAGAGTTGGGCATCAAGTGGACGCGTTTTGCGACAGCTCCCGAAAAAATCCATGGACACCACATTGTTGCCGTGAACGTGATGCCATAAGCTCTCTTGCTAACAATCCTTCGGTGTGGATCTTGTGGCACTTTTAAGAAAGAAACTCCGCCTGTAACAAAACGTCCTTTGCAGATAGCGCACTTTCCCAACTCAAAATATATTTATTTCACTAAAAAGCACAAATCAGATGTAAGCAAATATTTTTTTTTTATCAAATAAACATTAAGATAAATGAAAAAAAATGAAATTATAAACTTTATCGAGGTTTAACAGGTAACCTGCCTTTTATATAATCTTTAATTTATGGTCTCAAATAAAGGTTAAACTAAATTATAGAATACCTGTTTAATATGGTTTTAACATTTAAAACAAATTAAGAGCAGAGAAAATGAATGATCAAAAAACTGAAAGACTTTCTAAAAACAGAAAGTAAAAATACGATTTAAATACTCTTAAATATTTCATACTAAAGTGGACAACAAAATAATTCGTTGCTTCAAACTTGATTAACACTCGACATTAAGTATTCGCTCAGAAATTTTTAAAGTTCGATTATCGAGTTACCTTTTTAACGTTAAATTTTGTTTTCAACCGCTCGACTCTTAGAATGCAAAAAAAAATTATATTAAAAAAAATATTTCATGCTTTCATGTACTTTTCTACCGCTCAATATTTGAAACATCAATTATCTAGCACCCTACCAAACATTATAAATTTGAATAAATGAAAAATTTCAAATTCAGTATAATTTTATACTATGTACATATATTGAAAGGAAAGCAAAATTTTTGTAAACTTAAAAGAAAATAAAACTTTATGTTCTTAGGACTGCAAGCTAATCAAATCTTGGTACCACGGAAAGCAATGCAAAAACTTATCCGAGAAGGTCGAAAAATTATCAGTAGATATTTAGAACGCTAAATATTTAGTTAACCAAATATAAATTAGAAACAAAATCGAAGAGCACTCCGATAGCCTTGATAAAAAATTGTTACTTCCTCCATTCCTTTCAATTGTGGTAGAATAAAACTACTGAAATTTGTCTCGATTTGTTAAGCAGTTAAGCTAATTTTTAACACTTTTTCAACCTGAACAGCGATTATGGAAACATTTCCGAAAACAAAACAAACCACAACAACCACCAAAAAGTTTTGAAGAACAAAAGTTCTACGACTAAGTGGCAAGCAAAAAATGCTCCTTTGTGATCTGCTTTCAACAACAGCTGACGAGTTAAATGACAAAAAAAAAAAAACAAGAAATAAGTAACACTGCGACAGATCAAAAATGCCAGCTGAAATGGAAACTTAGCGCGCTAGCGAACAAATGCGAATAACAATAGCCGCGTGGAGAGCGTGGATCTAATGAAAATGAGCTGATCACAAAGTAAAGGCAAAAGTGCAAATAGCTGTAAACTTATTGGCGCGTTGCATGCCACATTGCGTGCAGCATACGGCAGGCAGCAACAAATTACACAATGTTTTGCGCTAAATAAGTTTGTAGCAATATTTACTGCTGGCTTTGTTGTTGCACTTAGTGTTGATGCTGGTGTTCAGCTCCCAACAGCAGCGAGCAGCAGTGCAAGTGGCACAAAGTTGAAATGGACACTGCAAATCACTAGCATGGCACGCCTGCAGCAAAAAGCAAACAAAACAAACAACTGAAAGCAGAAAGAAAATTCCAAGGCAACTGCGGCTCATACATGACGTCAGCACTTAGAGTTGCTGGTGCCACTTGCCTGTGCAGCCGTAAAGCACCTTTGCCTTGTGCATGCCAGGCGTGCATTCTTCAATTTTTAAGCATCGCCAGCCTGAGTTTGCACCACAGCTCCTTTGCATTCGTCCATTGCTGCCTTTGAGTTGTTGCTGTGCTCTTGTTGACTACTTATATGTATGTTTGTATGTAAGTGTATTATGGTTTTCACTATTCGCTTCAGAAAAGCAGAAACAACACACACACACACACACACCTTTAAAGCCTGCCGCTCATCGATGATCTTGTGTTCGCAAGAGTGTGTACTGCATACATTTAGGCGCGCAAAGGCTGGGCGATTGTTAGCAATTTACACTGCCTAACACAACACAGCTCATGGAGCAAATCGTGAAATTGTGCTGCAAAAATTGCAATTCTTTAAAAAAAAAAAAACACAAAGAACAATAAAATGCAAAAGCAGAGCGCTCAAAGCGGCACAAGCACAGCATCGAAATCAAAATGCAGAAGCAAATGGAAAATGTGAATGCGGCAAGTGCAAATGAAAAAGTAATGTTGTTGAATAACTGAAAAGAAAAAAGCAATAAGAAAGAAAACAAAACATTCCTATGCAGAACGGCAAGTTGATTGAGTGTTAAATAAAATTCACTCGCTCTGTGGCTGCCAAGTTGCCGAGCAAGCGGCAAGCAAGCGAATGGATGAAGAGATGAAAGAACGCCAAGAGGCATGAATTACCTGAAGGCGCGCTCAAGTGAAAACTGCACAAAGCTATCCAGCTGTCCTTCAACAACAGCTGAGACAATGCGCCTACTAACTTGCTTGATGGCGATCCAAAGCCAACTATTTGAGGATGATAGATGTGTGTGTGTGTTGCAAAAGAAGCTGTGATTACACAACTGCTCATATAATGCTCGCAAATGTGCTAAGGTCACTGACAATTATATAGTTCTGCACAAGGTTTATATGATCCACAACCGCATAAATATTCGAACAAAAGTCGCACAATAGTTCTGAAAATGACGGAAATGGTCCTGAAATTATGCCGATCTATTCTCGAAATGATCTTTAAAAATCCCAATTTGATCCCAAACTAGTCCGAAATTCTCGTGAAATATTACATCTGAACCGGTCCCGCAACAGTCCCCAAAATTATCTTATCCCAATTTTCAAATGCACTTGAAAAATACGAAATAGTTGCGCACTTGGTTTAAATGGTCCATATTTAGTTGGTACGACTGTTCGTAAAATAACCGAACCGTAAAATATTCTCGAAAAGTTATTGAATTGGTTCTAAGCAGGTCCGAAAAAAAACTGCGTACAAGTCCCGAAATGATACTTTACTATACGCGCAGGGGTCCTTTTTAAATCCTGATTTTATCCCAAACTAGTCCGAAATTCTCTTTAAATATTACTTCTGACCGGTCCAGCAACAGTCCCGAAATGCTCCTAACCCAGTTCTCAAATATACTTGAAAAAGTCGGGAAATAGTTCCGAAATAGTTTTGCACTAGGTTAACAGCTGTTCGTGAAACAGTCCCGAAATGTTCGTGAAATAATCACAAAATTGTGTGTGTACTAGTCCCGAAATGTTCGTGAAATATTTTCGAAAAGTTATTGATTTGGTTTTCAGCAGGTCCGAAAAAGGACTGGAAGGGTCATATAAAAATCCTGATTTTATACCAAACGAGTCAAGAAACTATCGTGAAATAGTAGTTCTGAAGAGATCAAGAAAAGATGTTAACTCAATCCCAAAAAATATTGCATTAGCGGTGCATTAGTCCCGAAATAATAGTGAACAAGTGCCGAAATGGTAGTAAAATACTCTCGAAATAGTCTGAGGACCAGTCCCGAAATTACGCCGAACAAGTCCCTTTGTGTTCTTTGAATATTCGCGGAGAAAAGTTCATTTGTACAAGCAAGAAGATGTTTGATAGGTTATGACAAAAATTTTAAATCAAATTTTAAACTTGTTTACAAATGGCCTTGCAGTTTTAAGCAGAAGTCAATTTGTCAAATAAGAAAATCCATACTTCTGAGAGGGTGTTTGCAAAAAGTGCTTTGTTTAAATTCGCACAGTCAAAGCCCCTCCATCTCCGCCAGTAATGAATGAAGTTTCTCAAAATGTCACATTTGCCATACAACTGTGGTCGAAGTTTGATTCAAAAATTTTCATTCATATTCCCACTCTTTCAACAGCGCTCTTAAAGACTTTTAGCAGCCAGCAGTGCATCAAAAAGCATTTCTCAATCAAATCAAAAACACAAACAGAAGGCCAAATGGAAGTGAAATGAAAACAAGCCAAGCAAAAACATCTAAAGCAGCGGTAAAGAGCACAATTTTTTTGCGAGTATTTGTTTTGTATGCATCCTGAATGGAATTAAAAGAAAAAAAAAATCATGGGAGTTTCAGCGAGGAACAAACGTGTGTGTGTGTGTGCGTGTGAAACGCTGCTTAGCGGTCATTTTCCACAGCGCGTTGGCGGTAGCTTGGCAGCAGAACACAGCAATGTCATCAGCGGTAGCGCAGCCGCATGTTATAGAAACTTAAGTTGAACTTTCCTTTTTACGCAAATATATTTGGCTTGCATTTCTGCACCACTTTACGCTTACGGCATGCAGTTTTCCACTCAACCGCCCGAACACGCCAAAAAGGTTTTAAGTATTTTTTCAGCTTGACTGCCATTCACTTTTCCCTTCGCGACTTTTCTTTTGGAACAAAATATTTTCAGAAGAAATCCTACTAAACTACTGGATGAATTCATAAGAACACGGAGCAATGCAGCGCAAAGCAAACACACCACACACACACACACACACACACGCTAAAAACGACCTAAAGAAACGGCCAGAAACTGTAAAAGAAATAAATATGAAAAAAGAGAGAAAAGCCATGCTACAATGGCGACTGTGGCGTGAAAAAATTGTAGAGCATAAAAATTGGAAAGTAACACAGCAAACGCACAGAGTGCGACGAAAAATACGAAAAATACGAATAAATGAAAGTATAACCAGACTTTATCAGCTACAAAATTCCAAAGGAAATTTCAATAAAAACGCAACCTTAAAAATAGGACAACGCTGCATTGACTCGACGACGTACGACTATATCTGCGCCAGTTGGTGACCAAGAAGACAAGAAGGGGGGAAATGTGTTTACTAACTACAAGAAAGTATGTATGTATTGTATGTTTGTGTGTGTGTGTGTTGGTTTAGAGTGCGCGGAAAAAAGCTTTTACCAAATTAAATATTGAAACAATGTGCAGCGTGCATGTGTATAGAATTTTAATGGAATTGCTTAAGTAAGTAAGCAGATTTACTGCAAATGACATGTATTGCATATTTAGTGCCATTTCGTAGATTACCGACTAAGTACACTCGCAAACAATGTCATTACAACCAACATACACATATACATACACAAGTTTTTGTCACCGCTACTAAATACATACATTTCACTCATCTACTACTTCTTCTGCTATCAAAACTTACTACTTGCCACAAATAATCTAACATACTACTACTTAAGTACATCTGCTTTTACCTCACTTGTATGTGTGTAGATGAGAATGTCGCCAGAAGAATTGCATTTGTGTTTGCGAGACAAGCAATTTTTAGAAGTTACCTCAGGTAACTGCAGATAAATGAAATGACATCGAATGTGTACACGGAAAATTCAATCGAACTAGTAAAGAGTTAATAGCTTTATGTTAACCAGTTGTATATTGGCTTCAGCATTCTACTTTTCCACAAAAATATTTTAACCCTATTAACCAAAACTATCAATTTTCGGTTTATAATAATTCACAATTTTATTGAGCTCGAGGCCAGTTTGTGTAAGATTTTATATGGAAAAACAAAAATCTTAATAAAGTTTTGGTTTTTATTTAGAAGTCTAGTTGCAAGAGTGGTATATGAATTTATAATATTCTTTAGGCTATCCAGAGCTTGTCTGATAGAGAAGTCGAACGATATTAATTATTATTGCAGATGTAGTTGCTTTTCTATTATCGTACAAAAAAACGTTATGGCAAGAGACTACAAAACTGTTAGTGGCTAGATCGCATTTATGGTAGTTTTAAAGGACAAAGAGAATACCGCAGGGAGACTAGATTTCTTCATTTTAGCTCCACAAATATTTTTGGCTTCCTTGCCATTGTTGGCTACCAACGCATTACCTTTCTAACATAAGTTTCTTTCTGTTAGACTTCTTATCACTTCTAAATCTATTTGTAGTAGTCAGCCTTACTATTCCCGTTGTTCGCGTTGACGATAGGTATTGCAAAAAATGCATTGGTGAACTCTAAGAGATATATATTGATTAGTGTGTTCGATTATACGACTTTATTGTAAACCCGGTTTTCGAATTAGTATCTTTATTATTTTTCAAAGCCTTTAAATTTTCAACTAGGTAAAAACCCGGTTTATTCGATATTAGAAAAATCAAGATTTCAAAAAAACCGTACAATAATTTATGAAAAAGCCGAAGAAACCCGATTTGAAAAAACCGAGTCAATCACCCTTATATTGATTCCGATTCCGATGGCTTCCATATTACGTTGGTATGGATGACGGTGAATTGGTGTAAAGATCCTGCGACTCGACACTTTTCGGTGGTCAACGAACACAAGGTCGCCCATAAACATAATGGACAGAAGGATATGCCTTCGCTTGGGATGAGCTACTGGAGTAACTTCGCAAAGAAAAGAGGCCACTGAAAAAGACTTTTGGTCTCGGAAATTTTTTCAAAATTTAAATATCCTTTAAAAATTTTATGGTGCTTTCAAAAGTGTCTAAGTCCGCCTATTTCTGAAGCAACCATCTTCAATATTGACGCACGCAGCCTAAGATTGGTAATATTAAAAGTAAATAACAAGTAAAAAAAGGCTATGCCGAAGGTTTCATACCTTTCATGAATGGAAGAATTCTATGGGCGCCATATGTTTTATTTATTCGATATTAATTTTTTTAGCTGCTATAATAGTCCCAATAATAATTTATATTTGTGCAAAATTTCAAGTCGTTAGCTGATTAAATGAAGAAGTTATGGCCCAAAATGCAATATCTGAACTATCGGTTGTATGGTTTTCATTGCTAAAATAGTTCTCATAATAATAAATATTTGTGCAGAATTTCGACTCCTTAGATGCTTACCATAAATGTAGGGGTTTTCGTACTAAATAGGATATCTGAACAATCGGTTTTATGGGAGCTATCTGTTATATTTCTTTGATCTTTATGCTTATAAAGAGTGAACTCTCTTGCAAAATTTCCAGCCTCTAGCTACCTAAATGAAGAAGTTATATAACAATCGGCCCCTATATACGTTATAGTCATCCGATCTGGCTGATTCCGACAAATGTCTAATAAATTACGGCACCTGACTGCCAAGCTTCATTCAAATAGCTCAAAAATTGACCGAAAGACAGACGGACTTGGCTAAATCGAGTCAGCAGCTCATCATCTTGATCATTTCGCCATACTTTGTGATGGGTCTTACTCTAATCCATCTGTTACTTACAAACATCGGACCAAACTTAATATACCATTTCCATGAAAGGTATAAAAATAATCATTTAACTAAGGAACATCTCGAAACTAGCCTCCAACGCCTGTATTTAAATAATTCTATCTAAACCATTACGAACTTTTTATTAAATGTTGCATATCAGAAATATAGAAAAAAAATTAATTTTATACAAGCTTAACTACTTTCGACTTTTCTGCTTGTCTTAAGCGAGTAAAAAATGGTATGCATTGAAATGGAATTGCGAATGGAAGGTAACCTGGGATCGATTACCAGAAGACGCAGGTATATTTAGTTGATAATTTAGAAAAAGTAAGGGGCGCGCGACGTTACAACTTAAACTTTTTATTCCATAATGAATCGGAAAAGCTCAACGAGGAGTAGAGAATATTCATTACCTCTTTAGTCTAGAAAATGCCACAAAGAGTTTGAGATTGTAACTCGTTTCCTCACTTTTCATGTGCTCGTTTACTGCAACCGAAAATTGTTTACGATAATTATTTGTTATTTGAAAATAGGCACAACATTTCGTGCAGTGCAACTGGCTTGTCAAAGGCTGTTGTGTAGTAACTTAATTATGACATTCGTCTTTTCGCATTCATATAATACTCGTAAAATCCAAATTCCCTGCTGTCGCACGTTGCTTGACTGCCTTTTTTGTATACGTCTTTACACCTTTACACACCGCGTCAAAGCGACAAGCGTGGCCACCTTGCAACAAAGCGTTTACATGTCACATAAAAGCCATGCAAAGCAAAGAAAGCAACCACCAAGGGAAAAACTAAAGAGAGAGTAAACGCCAACGCCTTAATTTCCATTAAGCCACTTTGGTGCCAGCAGCAATGCCACCACGTCCCCAACTTGTTGGCATTTTTAGCGTTTTTTCGACATTTCTCGATGTCTCAAGCCAAGCTAAATCAAAAAAGAAGCAAGTAGGCATTTAATAGCTGTATGTTGCTGCACAGAATTTTTATGTGTTGCACATAATAACTGCACCATTGTCGAGCGGAGCCACCATTTGCAGCACCTTCACGTTCTCTTGTCACACACACACACACAAACGAACAATGGCCTTGGGTGTGGAGGGCAGCTGAAGAAGAAGGAGGAGGAGGAGGAGGAGGAGAAGGAGATGAGGCATGCAACATTGCCGCCGAAAAAGTCAAATGTTTTCTTCTACTGTCGAGCATACGTTTGCATGTGACTGACTGTTTCGCCAGTGCCTTAGCACGTGTCTGTGTGTGTGTGTGGCAATGTGTCGCGCACAACCAAATCACATCCTTCCCGTTCGGGTAAACATGTGATTTTCCGCCAAAATATGCACTAATATGTACAATGGGGCAAGTGTTGTGCGGCAACAACCACCGCGAAACGTGTTCGGCGGCGACAATTTCCCCCACTAACCTGCTTGGATGTGCAGGATCAGCACGACAATCGTGCACCGCAAAGTATGCAATGTATTATTTGCAAATTTTATTTTCTTCCTCGCTTATGCTACAAACCGTTGCACACATTATGGCTCACACAACAACACATGCAACGAGTTCATATGTAAATAAATACTATGAGAAAATCGCTCACAAGCATTCAAGTGTCCTAATGTCGCTATTGCCGCACTGCCTCGTTGCCTCGTTGCCACGCTGCCTCACCGCCATCTACTGGCTTCGCTGCCTTGTTGCCTATTTGTTGGCGCGCATTGTGGTGAATACGAATTTACCAAAGTATTTACATTTCGTTTTGCTGGTTTGTTTGCAGGTGTGCCAGTCGTACACACATACATACATACGTGCAGAGTAAATAAATCCACAAAAATACGAATATTTCCCCGAATTTTATTGTTTTTTTTGCACGCAAATTTATTTGGTCTCATTTCGCCTGGCTTTTGGCGTGTTTATAGCTAGCGCTTTGTTTGACTAAACTATTTTCTTCAATTCTCATGGATTTATTTTGTAGAAAACACAAAAGTAAGAAAATGTAAATATATAGAAAGAAGTTATTTTGTTTCACCGCAAATGCTCTCACATGCGTGTATATGCCTGGGTTTTGTTCAATTTATTATAACAGGTCAGTGAGCATTAACATTTCATAGTCTGCCCCGTTTGTGATGAAAAATATATTTTCGCCAAGGCAAACCATACTCAACAACATAAAATCACGCGCGTACTTAAAGCTCTCTTTCCATGAAGATTGTTACTTTGAATGGGCCTTGGGTATGGAGCTAAAATTTTGATATATAAGCTGAAATCTAACCGTCTTTGTCTGGCAAATGACGGACAAGGTCCAGACCTACGATGTACCGACGCTGTCTGGGCGACATCCACAGGGAGTCACTCACCAAATTTCTCGCCTCTCGACCTGTGTGTATCGGCCTGGGAGTCCAACCTCCACCGAAAGCGGCTGAAGAGCTCCATCTGCCTCGTGAGTCTAGCGTTACCCTGGCACAGTTATACTGGATATTGTATCAGGTTAAATTTGTACCTATCCACAATCAACCCCAACACCTGCCGCCATGTGGAAATTCCCCGCACGACACCTACCACCTATTCACATGACTTGCCAAGCCCACTCAACAAACACCCCTCTCCCTATGGTCCTCCTGTTGAAACCGCCCATTTACTGGACTTCCCGCTAGTTGAGCTTGATCACAACGACTGAGACGACCCTAATGGGGTGTAGCTAGCCGCTACAAAATTAACAATAACTGTAAGAACTGTAGGATGTATGATGACTGGTAATCTCTGAGAGTTCCTCGGTATTCAAAAAACATAAATTATAGTTATTAGCGAGTACTGAACCAAGATTTAAACTGAGGGAAAAATGGGGAGGTTACAGGCTTCATACTGCTATTTCAGGGACTTAAGCAGACGTTTTTAGGAAAGTATTGAGTAATCAATAGCGATCTTAGAGTGTGTTGATATATGAAGAGACGGAATCTAAAGTCTCGACGGGTACTGGTTTCGCATTTAAAAAGATACACGAATTTGTAGTCGTTAGAAAAATTTAAGTCGTTTCGTCAGCAACACCCAAAATGCCCGATAACTTCTCTTATTTAATTTGCTCGACTATTCACTCCTTTACTTTAAAAAGTTATTTACGACGTTGCCGACTGACTCCTGTATAGCAATTAACACTTGTGCAAAGTTTATCGATTGTTATTATAATCAATAAAAAAGTGAATTTTTTTTCTTGTTTTTTGTTTAAAAATCAACAATTTCGAAAAAATTACTTTTTTAAAGACGTTTTCCGTTACTCGACGATCGATTCTTTGTTTGTGTTTGACTATGTTATGTTACGCCATGTTACTTTATGTTATGCTGTGTTATGTGATGTAATGTTATTTCACTTCATTTTATGTTATTTTTAATATGTAATGTTGTTATGCTTTTTTATGTTTGGTTATGTTGTGTTAAGTTATGTTATGTTATGCTCTCTTATGTTTTTTATATTATGTTATGTTATAATAAGTAATGTTAAGTTATGTTATGTTATACTCTCATGTGTTAACATAGCGATTTCGCCTGAAAAGAGTTGGAGACGACAAGTAATTAATTTTTTGCCCAACATCTGCATTTTCAATTCCTAAAATCTCCACATATTCGTATGAACTATAAACTGACTAAATTAAATAGCTACGCTATATTCAACATACCTAAGTTCCAAGCACCTGAACTCTTCACATTTTAAACCTTTTCCCCACACCACACCTCAACGCACCTCTACTCACCACCCATCACCACAACTTACTTTAGCCTACCTTATCTTAACTCGCCCTCTAGAAGCCGACTACACTTGATGAAAAGAAGGTTTTAATTTAAGAATTACTCTTTTATTCATGTTTTTACCGAGATAAGATTATTCGTAGAAGTATTGCATTTAAAATGTCAGCGATTTCAATTCTATCAAAAAAAAGAGTTCTGTTCAATAAAAAAGGAAAGAAACCATCCCCAAATTAAATTTTTTTAGTAGTGAAGCGAATGATGCGAAACTTAAACACTTTCGTAAATACTCAATGTTCATACGTCGTCGATTCCATCGTGTTCGAGTTCAGTTGTGATTGTCCTACACAAACACACAAGCATATAAGCTTTATTACTATTTATACACTCGTGAATTCACATATTCACACATGCATTCGTCAGTCGTTCAAGTGTGGAAAGATGTCAAAATTTAATTATGCACAATTAATATTACAACACTACGATGAATGTGTCATGACACAACAACTATGATAGGCAGGTCGAAGCTAAGAATAGCTGTAATAAGTAAGTAAATATTAAGAATTTAAAGCAACAAAGGCACAACAGTGACGAGTGCCATTAAGACGACTAAGTAAATTTAAATTTAGTACTGCAAATTGTAAATAAAATTTGCAAACTTCTCCTAATAATAAAAAATTATCAAATTCTTGATAATCGTTAAATAAAGCATTGAACGCCATTCATTATTTCCTTTCAAAAATATATTGATTTTCACTTAAAGTCTCTGAAGCAATTCCTTTTTTTTTACATTTTATTTAGTAGAATAATCTAATTTTAAAAACTCTTATTCTAAAGGCATCTGAAACTTATTACATTTATAGTAAAATACAAAGTTTTGATTCTCCGCATTTCGGACTGAATAAATCCATTTCATTAATTTATAATTTTTATGTGTCAACTCTTGCATAGTAATTTCAGGCAGCAGTAAAATCTCTCGTAAATTCACTACAATAAGCAATAACAACAACAAATACACAATAGCAACTTTCACACACACACGCGCGCACGTATGCAACACAGCTGTCAATGTGGTGTCAATGGCGCACCTGAGTGGCAAAGGAGCGCCTGTTCGAGCAAACTCGTATTCGCATAACCAGGGCCACGTATGTATGTGTGTGTGCGAGCCGGGTTGTGCTGACGTGTGCGCCTGTGCGGTTTCCAACACAGTTTTCCATAAATAATAAAGTTTTCCAAGTTATTTGGCAAAGGTATAAATATTACGTATACGCCCTGTGCGACTGGCGCAGCAGCCGAGCGTACTTGCGCTTACATACTTATGTATGTATATATGAACATGCTATATCAAAGTTATAACCACACCAAACAGTTTTTCTTAATTAAATTTTGAATATTTTTTTTTAAATTAATTTGTAATTTCAAAGGCGTCATGTAGAAATTTACATATTTCAGTCAGTAGGTGACTTATAATTAAACTTTTCTATACTTCTAGCCTCAAAGATTTTTTGTAAACTCAGACTTAACCCTTAATATCCCACTAGTACCATCAGGGACAAACAGACAAAAATCAAAACTTCGTTATATAAATTTCTATTAAGCATTCCGTTGCAACTGAAAGAAATGTGTTAATGGGCACAAGCGCTATATCTTACGTAGCACACCAGTTGAAATCTTTTTCATTTGAGGGCGGTTTGTCCAGAAGTGCAAATCAACCTCGAAAGAAATCAGTTTTGTGAAATTGTGTATTTTCGTGAAGTTCTTCTTGTAATAAGTTCAACGTAATCGAAACTCAAAAAAAGATTGCCGTGAACGCCATAGAGTCCCGAAGTGACTTTGAGTGTTATTATAAAGAATGTATCCAATGTTTGGTTGGTCCCGTGCAGTAGAGTCAGGCACTGAGAGTACAAAATTGAGAAAATATTAAAGTAGGTGTTTTTATTTTTGTTATGATTATATTCATCGTCCACGAATACAATGAAAAGAAGGTCGGTGTTGATGTTCTACATATCTCAACTTTACGTAGTCATAGGCCACGCAAGTGACCGAATCGCTTATTCTAGCACAATTTTTATATGTCACAATAAGCAATGCTTAGATTTTATACAAAAGACATCACTCACCCACTAATCAAAGAGCACCAAAGCAAACCTTACATGAATTTAGATTGGAAGTAGCTTATTGCTTGACGAAGTCTGGCACTGAGACGCTGGTGGGCAAGTAGTCTTGAAGCTATAATCGCTGCGAAACGCCAGCGCCCAATGCCTGCTACGCTTGTACATCCGAAATGTAAATGTTACGTCCCCGACATAGATTCAATGTCAGAAATGTAGAATTCATGTGTTTTCGACTAAACTTAAATGTCTTTACTTACAATATTATTCATCACTTTTTCAACTATAAAATAATTTAAAAAAAAAAAACAAAAAAAAAACTTTTTAAGTCTGGGTACCTACCGGTTTTTAGAGAAACCAACCGAGTTTTTGGCACCTAGTTAAGGTAGGTTTTACTCGTGATCAAAGTTGTGGAACAATTTTTGATTAGAATCGCAAGATTAATAACATACATTTTTTCCAGTTAAAAAAAAAATCAGGTTAATAAGGGTTAATTAAGAATGAAATGTGATCCTTTCAAAAATTTTGTACACATATTAAACAATTACAAAAACGCTCGCTAGAATTTTCTCAGTTATTCAGTTTTGTACTCGTAGGCCATTCAATTTTAGTACAATAAAGTACAAGTATCAAAGCTCTACAGATCACCGCTGATTTTTGGCAAATTTTAACTAGCGCTCTTTCGCAATTTTTTACATACAGACGAGTAAACCAACAACGAAATGATACCTGCACTACTGTCTTAGAATTTTATTTTCCATTTTACAGCAAGTATATTGCAATTCGTTTTTTTATATTTGTTTGCAAATATAGTTTTCGTATGTTATACAATTTAATTTCATCAAAATCGAATTATAAGTGATGGTTTTCTCGATATTTGCGCTCCAGCGCCACCTAGCAGTTATATTGTTCTTAAAGTGTTCCTATCGGACAATTAATACGCATGTTTTAAATAAATCGACTCCAGCGCTCATAGAACTAGAATCATAAATAGAGTTTTTCAAGTTATCTGCACTCGCACGCCACCTAGCGGAATAAATTTGTTCGTTGAAGTGTTTACATATATCTTACAAGTAATACGGATTTCGTGAATAGCTTGCTGAATCATTAAATGTTTTGTTGGGAATCATCAACTGTATCTTATTTGAAAAAGGATGAAAGTTTTATAACTGCAAAATTTATTTTCAACTCAATTTTAAAACTTGGAAATATGTCGGGGGGTTATAGTTTTGAGATAGAGTGTTCAAATGAATACACAAGCGAATTATATTTGTAAGTATATAGTCCATATATGTATACTGTATAATCAAATATCATCGCGCCTAGTGCCCCCACCTGCCCTCCACTCTTCCCATTCTCTCCGCTATCAGTACACTTTGATTTCAGCTATAAGGGCGACGGCGACACCCTGCTGAGTGCTACATAAGTTTTAATTGTGTGCTAGTGTGGATGTGCAAGTGTGTGTGTGTGTGTGATTGTGGCTGTATGCTGGTGATGGAACTTGAAATGTTTTGTTATTTGTTTTGGTTGCAACTTTGTTTGTTCTTCTTAATAGTTTTCACTTTACTGCACTCCATTTTTACAGATTCCGCTTTTGTTTACCTTCACAACGCACGTTCTTGTTGTTTGAGTTTTTGATATTAATGTTTCACGTGCGCTGCTGTGCAATCAGTGAAGCAAAAATTTCGAAATGCTCTCACAATTCACGAAACTTGCACGAAATATAGCCACCGCAAGCTTTAGCTGAAAGTTCTGCGACCACAAAACCCGAACCAAGTGCTAAAGTGTTAACTTGTTGTCTTGCTGTCTCGCTGTCACGCCGTAGATAACCCCCAAATGTTGCTGGCCTGCTAAGTGCAACGATTCAGTGGCGACTTAAACGTTTACCCACCAACCTACGATTCGCGTGTTCCATTTGACGCAACCGCCGTCAAGTCTATCTTTGAGGAAATTACTTGGCGAAGCGCTGCACTCCCGCACACCGCTCATGAAGTGCGAAGCGAATCAGGTCGCCTGCCAATCATTGCGCTGCAGCATCCACAAACCACGCGAGCTGCCGCTCCGCATCGGACGACAAAGACCAAAGTCACCCAAAACACGCATCGCTGCACAACCACAACAAACAGAGCGCAAACACCAGAGCAGAGCAGTGAAGCGTTACTGCGCTCTACCGCACGTTAATATAATCGGAAAAGCGTGAAGGACGCAAAGGATCGATGGCAGGAGTGCGCTGCTGGGGTTAACTGATTATTAACAAAGCAAAGGCTTTTGGGCTGCAGCAGTAAGTGGCGGCATATGCAGCCCCAGTAAAGCGGGGCGACCACACATGCCGACAATCAGAATGAACGCAGCGCAAGAAGGAAAATTCCCAACTCTGCAAAATTAATAAATGTCCGAAAAGCACATAGCACAGCAGCGAAGTGAAAATGTATCGATAAAGAAATGAGAAAATTAACACTGAGACATTGTCACCCGCTGCACGGCACAGCTACCCACATGGGCGTTAACGTTTTTGCTGTAATAAAACATAAGTAAAAGAAGAAAGCAAGAGAAACGCGAGCAGCAGCAAATAAGCAATGCATCAAGTATTTATCAGAAGCACCGCACGGGGCAAGCGTACAAACGCTAAAATGCAGCTGCAAACAAGGTATAAGGAAAAAAAGTAAACAACGGAAACTAGCAGGCATCAAAAACTAAAAAAAAAAACAAAACCATTCACGCTTATAAATGTCACCATATGGCAGGCAGAGCTGATGCAGCGCCAGCACAAGGAAATCAAAAAAAAACTTCCATGACGGCCGGCTCTTTATTGCAGGTGTCCAACAGTGGCTAGGTGATAGTCACAACCACAACCACAACCACAGGCACCGCCACCAAACACTTCGCACATACACTAACACACTAACACCATGAAAGCATGCCTTGCCTTGATGGCTTGGCTCAAACTTTGTGACTTGACTTGTCACATTTTGTTTGCGTTTTGTTTTTTTTTTTCGCTTTTTTGATAGACTTGCACCTCACGTTTCATTTTGTGGCAGCTTTGCCGCTGCTTTTCTACTATTGTGTACAAACTAGCGTTGTGGGATCGGTTTAATCCTTTGTCGCGGGTAATTAATTGCAATAAATGTCGAGCAAACAACGCCGTAATTTATGCAGCAAATTTTATGGAGCATTTAAATGGCATATCGAGGCGGCGTGGAGGATGCATAGCATTGGAAAAATCTATAAAGGAGAATTTTAAATTTCAATATAAATACTTACATGCATACAAGTTTTCACTCTCAATAATAGTTGAAGTAGTGATTCACTAAAAATGGTGAAATCTTAAATTGCTAGTAGTAAATAGATTAAATTTTAAATTGGACCAATTTAAATAGCCCTTAACTTGCTTGCATATAGCTGAATGATGCAGGAATAACAAATATTGTGTGATTTTAAAAATTAAAATAAATAAAATACACATTTTTCTTGCCTCAAACTAGTTTGCAAAAGGTTTAGCACACCTGAAGGCGAGCTGCTGAAATTAGTTAAGCAAAGTGGAGATAAGGTGAAGATAATTAATGTGTGGTGAGTTGGGGTCATGCGAGTTTAAATATGGTCTGTATGGAGTGGTGAGTACAGATAGTGGTGAGGTTAGGTTTGATAAATTTTTGTGTATTGAGTTTAGTCCAGACGAGTTTTAATTGTTATTGTAAGTGTGGTGAGATTAGGTGTGGTGAATTTGTGTATGATGCGTTAAGGTGTAGTGAGATTAAATATTGAAGCCACATATTGTCGTATTCAACCAGTTCCTTGTACACCATTCTTGTCAACCACTCCGTCCTCTACATTTCTGTCGCCAGCATTTCCGTTTCATAGGTTCCCAACTTGTTTAATATCAGTTAATTCACTCAATTCAAAATCCAATGAATTCACTTTTAATTTACATTTTTTATTGAAAATTCTAACACAAAGAAGCGGTAGACGTTATTATGTTTTCTTTTTAAATTTCGAAGTGTTTTGGAATCCAACAGAATTGAGATTTTGTATACGAGTGTGATGACTGCTCGGAATAAGAAGTTACACATAAAATTGAAAAATTTGTATGTTAATCTGTTTAAATGCTTGATTGCTATCCATTTCGCCATTTTTATATTTCATTCAAGATATTATTTACGAACTTGGCATTATAACCGCTTATGGGTTTATGCCAAGCTAAAATTAGCGCCTTAGATTTTCTTGCCTTTCGCGAACTGGCGCTAAATGGAAAAGGCAAGTGAACCCAATTCCTTTACGGTTTGAGGAAGTCTACTTTTTCCATTGGCATCACCAGCGTTAACCGCGTCGCATAATTTCAGTGCTGGAGCATTTTTATCCATTCTCCTCCACTTCTTGGCCTAGACTCGACCAGAAGCGATTTTATTTGTTTCTATCATCTGGACTTATAAAAATCGACATCAATCCTCTTATGAAAGAGTAATTAAACGTTCGCATTCAATTACTTTTTTTATCGTTAAAACAATTATTTACATGTTCTTACGACCATAACAAAAAGATTTTTTTTCTCTCATGGCTTTAAACCAATTTATCTTTTATTGATCTTGCTCTTGCAGCACTTCAAGTACTAGACAAATTATAAAACTTCTTAAACAATCGCAGTTTTTGTAGAATTTTCAGTTCAAGTACTTTCTACAACACTTTCAAACTCAAACTTAATAATAAATTTACTCTTACGAAAACTTTTGTTTGGCATCTCAGCACGCAACTAAATTTGCATTCGCAAATTTTTTTGCAAAATAAATAAAAATGCACTCAAAACTCACATTTTTTCCTTGACTACACTTTTAGCTAAACAACCAACAAAATATAAAATCGCTACTCAAACTTTATCAATATACATAAGTGGAAATGGGCGAAAGAAATTTGAAGCGGAGAATGAAAAATATTTACAAGATCTAAAATGCAGGCACAAACTCCCCTCTGCCGTCACGCGTTCGCACCAGTTTCTCTAACTGGTGTCTGGTCATTTATTGTTTCGGCAATTGCAAAGCAACGTTTTCTTGAAGAATGCTAAACGTAGATGTTGTATGAATATCTTGAATAGGAAAAGTTGTATGGTGCATTGGTGAAGAATTCCTTGCAGCTAAAACAAATGCGATTGTTGCAATAATTTTCCAATTTAGACAATGAAGAAGAGAGAGAGAGAGTGAGTGACTGCAAAGGGAAGCCGTAGTTGGACAGAAATATGCAAAAGCTACCGCACGTTATTTAAGCGGAAAATCAAACAGAAGTTCAATAGAAGAAAAAGTAATATATTGCAAAAAATTCTAACTAATACTACAACTACGCATAAATGCGAATGCAATGCTTCAAGTGGGGAGTGCGTCACATTTCGTCTAAGAACTAAATTGACCAAACTGCAATAAAGTTTTATGTTAGTATTTACTACTTTTAGCGACTTTGTTGCCCACTCAATGATAAATTTTTCTGTTGTTTTCGTTACTACCTACCGGCAAATAGATTTACAAGGGAACTTTTTACAACCGGCAGTTATGATAGAATCCAAGTTGAAAGTGAGTGATTGCTAAAACATAATTGCGTATTTGAAATTTGAGTTTAATACTTTCATGAAGTAAAATGGAAAATTATTAAACGCACTTGCAGAGGTTTCAACTCCAAAACGTAAATGTGATTCTGGGAAGACGGGCACTTGAACTTTTTAATTTCTCAAATTTTCTTTATACCTCCGAAATATCCCGAGCATGAAAATTTACAATTTGTAGGGAGCTTGAAAACATAACCAACTCAATTGAATTTCTAATGTTGAGTAATCGAAAAAACTAAGTTTTTTAATTGGAATATTTTAAAAAGTAATTTTTAGCGTTACAAAATTCGCAATCACAAATTTTCCAGACACATTTGCAATGACAAAAAACTTATTTATACCTTTTTTATACTTTTTTTTGTATAAAAACCTGCTTTTATGACGAACCAATAACCGGTGAATCCTGAAAGTTTCATAATATTGGCGGTGTGAACTTGGAAAATTTGAGACTGTAGACCTGATAATTGCATTTTCGTTCTAGTAATTTTATGTCTATGACGAACATTTTCTGTATTTGCACATTTGCTGCCGACATGACTTTCATAGATCACGTCGAGAGAAGTTGGTTTATTTTAGTGAGTAAGAAATGTGAATTTTGTACACAAAATGTCAGCAAGACGTTTTCGTTTTTAGTACAGATGAAATATATCATTATAAGTCGGCAGTTTCGATCCACAGTAAATATTTGTAGTGTCAAATTTCAGCTCTAATTTGAATACAGACTCTATATGCTCTATCTCTCGATGGTCTGTCCATAATGCTCTGTGTCTTAACCCCCTAAAATCGGATTTCCTGACTGACTTTAAACTTTGTTGAAAAATTATCTAACTTAGGTTTTGTAATAAATAGTCGATCTTATCTGCGCTCGTCCTCAAGCAAATTATACGATACACTGAAGAGTCTATGGCAATCGGCATCATTTACTTCTAAATCAATACGACAAAAACTTGCTCTTCAATTAATTTTGCTTATAATTTCATATTATGATGTGGTTTATAGCAGGCTTGACTCCAAGTCGTCTCATAATATCGAGACCTTATTCAATCATGTTACGCGTTATGTCTTTGGAGTACGAAAATTTGACAATATTTCTGCTTGGCGACTTAGATTAGTAGGATGCGAGATTGATGAATATTTGGAAGCCAGAAATTGCGTCTTTCTCCTCAGACTGTTATGCACAAAGACTCCGCAATACTTATATGGAAAATTTATTTTTCTTAAGTCAGAACGGTGTTATGATTTAATTGTACCTTTTTTTTTAACTATAAGAACTCAACCACACTGTCAATTTTGTCAATGCTATAATGGCGTGGAACTCTATTCCTTCTGCAAATAGAAGCAAAATTAACAAAACCAACTACAAACAATCTTTATACGGGTATAAGGTGTTTTTTAGACATGGTTTTTAAGAAGAAATAAAACGTATTTAATTTATTTGCTATGGCCAAGACTAGGGGCAAGTGATAGCCGCGGCTGGCTAAAATAAAATCCAGCCGAGAGGCCCACTATTTGCAGCATTTGTGGCGGTATGTCAGCAGTTACACGCCGAATATTCTCTTCCAAGGCGTCTCGAAATGGCAAACCAAACTGAGTATAAATCAAGTAACAGCTGTCAAAAAGAGCAACTACGAAAAAAGTATTGCCTCATTAAAAACAAAACATCAAAAAAAAACATCCTTTTTATTATAAAAAAACCAAACTCTAATAATCTGCGAAACTATGTATCTAATAAATAAAGCTATTTTTTAAATTACGAGTATATGGATGTATAAAATTTTCCATATTGTTAAGTATGTATATGTTTATTTTTATTTGTATGTTTTTTTTTTCTTGTTTAGTTTTATGTTTAGTTTATAAATTTCGATTGTAATACCTTCTTGATGTTGTGCTACAAAATATGTACATATGTAGATCTCATTGTACTATAACTTTAAACCTAAATAAGTAAATGTACTTATAATATTGACGCGCTTTTTCTCACTTGTAAACTATTTACTATCCAACAAAAAAATCGCTCCCTTGAGTTTAAGAAACATATTTCATTTTTGAATGTTTTTCATTAACTCCGATGAAATGCCAATTGTGTCAGAATTTTTTAGAACTTGTTCAAATAAAAACACCCAGGAAACAAGCAATATTTGATATGTTAGAGAAGCAATAAATCTGTATGTATGTATGTACATAAATTTGTATGTACATATGTATGTATGTAAATGCACTGCGAAATGAATTGCTGCTTTTTATGTAGAAACATATGTATGTATGTATGTGTGTATGTATGTACATATGTATGTATATATGTATGTATGTACATATGTACATATGTACATAAATATGTATTCACAACAATTTTATTATTTTGTATGTACATTTGCAATATCCTCTCTCGGCAATCTGTATGCACCCAAATGGAATTTACATGTGTAAGCCGCACTTGCCACTTTGCTGTGGCCCTTCTGCATCGACTTCAATTTGCACGTTTCTGTGTATCTGTTTGCACTTTTGAACGAAATTTATTTTTGTATTATTTTTTAAGATTTTTTGCTTGTTTATTTATTGTGATATTTTATTGGCGCAGCTATGTCGTGTCAATCGTGTTAGCGCAGGTATGTTGTTTGTCATGTTGCAACTTGCCGCCTCATGTAAATTTATGCAACTAATAAAAAATAGCCCCTAGAAACAACAAAGCACACATCCACATATACTCGGAAAAGAGTTTTTTTTTAACATCCATGCATGTGTGTAAATATGTTGTTGCATTATATTCAAAGGAAAAAAAAAAGATCACAAAGCACGCTTTGGTTTCTATGTTCCTTCGCGCTGTGGCGCTGACACAAACCGTCAGATGTTGGCCAACTGGGCGGGCGGTTTGGCGCTTGTAAACGCAAACGCTAACGCGGGAGCGTGTCAATGTTGCACGAATGATGAGGCGTACGCAGCGAACACTTCAACAATTTTGCATCTGCCCTTATTGCGACCCATGTGGCAAGGCCATTTCAAATGTTACGATTTGGTGTTATTTGACTTTGCTGCGTGACTCGATGACTGACAGATTGCCAGATAAACTGTTTTGTTTGATCGGCCGGTGTGGTATGATTGATGCATGACGACAACTTTGTTGCTGCAAATTGATTAGATGTTGTTCGAGCTCGATTTTTAGTGTTTGTAATTTTCAGTTACACGCTTGCAAAACATTTACTACTGTCGTGATTGACAAGCTGTGTGCGCTTTATATGGTGGATGGATTTTTTTTTTTGCTCAATTCAACATTTTGCGAAGTCCTACGCCATTTTCGCATTTTGAGAGCAAAGTTTTTGCATTGGAAAAAAACGCACAACGATTAGTTTTTAACACTTTGAGGTACACATTTTTAACGTTATTCACCTTAGGGTTTAAATCTTACGTCGAAAAGTCGCCAAACTTTCGAAATAAATATTTACTTACTTAAAATATTCTTTAATTCATCAACATAAGATAATTTTTATATTCTGATTTTTGTTCTTGTTGCTTTCGACGGGGTGTGAAAAGATGGATTTTGGAACGAATTTTTAGTCAAACCGGTTTGTCTTCAAACCAAACATGATAAGTGATTTTTATTTTAATCTGCATATATATTTAAGGGTATTTAATAAGAGTAAGGAAGTATGAGATAAGGTGTATGTAAACAAAACAAAATTCACTACTTCCTCTTTCCTTACTCACGTTTTGAAATTTGTATATTTTCCCCATTCGTATTATACGTTAAAATCATAATTTTTATTATTCCATTTACGGTATTCCCCATTCGGTTATTCGGTAATTATATTCCACAGATTCACTTTCTTAGGATAATATTGTCAATTTTGTTTTTTTTTCAAACTTCTTAACTTAGCATACTTTACTCACTTCACCTAAATTCACCTTACCTAAGTACGCAACTACGTCTAAATTCTCAAAACCTAAACCCAACTCAACTAAACTCACCATATTTAATCAAAGAAAAGCCTTACTTACTACACCTAAATTCACCATATATAAACTCGCTAAGCCTAAACACACCAAATGTCAACTCGCTCCGTCTCCCCTCACCTGGCATGATCTTTCCTTACCTTAATTCGTTTCGCTTGTCATCAATTCACCACACCTCTTCTTCCTTCACCACACCATATTTCATCTCACCTCACCTTACTTCAGGCAAGCTCACCTCAAATGTTGTTCATTAAATTCGTATTTTAATTTATGTGGCAACACCCTTACATAGATTTTCTAGAAGAAAATGTCTTAATCCTATTTCTTTTGGCACATTCAAAATATCGTATATTTAAACCTTTCTTACTCCAAGACAAATTTAACATTTTAACAGGTGGCAGCCCATTTTCATATATCCACATATTAAAAGTCAAAGACACATACATATATACGAGTCGATACCCATAACATAAGCAAATAATTAAACTTAATTATTTAAATTTAATTTTTAAACAAGAGGCAACACTCATCAAACTTTCCAAGAAAGCCAAAAATATCAAAGTTTTCATGCTCCTTAAGTAGTTTCCCCGAAATTTGTTAATCTTCTTTCTGCAACGAACACAAGTTCGCCACTTACGAGCACTTAATGCTTTGCAATTACTTTTTTTCAGCCAGAAACGCAGTGAATTCGACAACAGCAATTAAAACCAAGTGCCAAAATTTCTTCACAATTGGCATCAGTTGCCAGCTGCATGTGCATTTGACCACTTTAATAAGTTTTACCGCCACTGCAACACAACCATGCGGCAATTCATACAACGTGCAACACACGCCGAGTGTCACAAATTCACATACTTATGAGTAGCAGATTGTCTTCAATATAATCCCAAAGTCGCGACTTAAGTACATTCAATGCTGCGACACAACTAAGCTGCAGCTGCTTGCCACACTTTAATTGCATCCTCCTCGTTTGACACCTTTATGCAACATAAGTCGGCTGCTGCTTGTGGTTTTTGGCCACAAATGCTCATGGCATGACAGCGGAGTGGTGATTACACCGCATGGAAAAATTAATTTCGCCAGTCAGATAGTAAACTTGGAAATAATACTTTAGGAGGTTGCTCTAAGTCTGGCAAAATCGTACACGAGGCACTAATTGTACGAACTGCAAGATAAAAACCAAAGTGATTCACTGCCTTTGGCCTAACTGCGTCACTGCGAAAGTTCATATGAAATATGTCGAGTAAAATTTTACTTGATAAGCACGTAAATCATAATAAAAAAAAACTCGAGGCACATTAAAAAGTTGATCGTACATCCGTCCGATGGTACAAATATTTTTAGAGTTCGATAGCGGACGCCCAATATTGTCACTACTTTGAAATAGACATTGGAGATCATAATGTTAATTTTATTGTATTTCGAACACAAATCGGGTAAATTTTTTATAGTATGTATGTACAAATGTTTCATTTATTGGATGTATATTTTTTCACAAATGTAGAGGAATTTTATTGATGAACAATTTTAGGCATATTCTTTAAACCAAGCTCACGATAGGTAAGCAGAGTTACGTGTATTTAATGCTGTACTATAAGTTCTAATAGAATTGAACGAAAAAAAAAATAGTATAATGGGCTTAAAATCAAAGCATATATGAATTTTTAATTCACAAAGCTGCATTTACATGAGGAGATATTTTGACAGACGATAATTGCCTGGCAAAGTTGACTAGCAGTTGCCCGGATAAATTAATGGTGTATGAAACATTTTAAGACATAGGAAATCGCAGTTGAAGTTTGGAATTAAATTTTTCAAAAAGCACACGATAGATTTTTTCCAAAGCCCCGGAAAATATTACCAGTTCACAAAAATCTTAAGTTATTTTATTTTTATTGTTTATTCTTAATTACTTTTGAATTTATGAAGGATTTTCTTCAATAAAATTTTGTCGTATGTTACATTTGCCAAAAATTTTGCAGGAATGTTTATGATATACGACAAAATGTGATACAAAGTGTATATCGAAAATTAAATACGATATCAAACAACGAATAACCCCATTTGAAATGGCTCAATATATGGAGAATGCATTATTTACTTAATTATATACAATATTCAATTATCCGTGCGACAATACGAAAAAATTTTACAAATTTTACGACAAAATTTTACAGATTTTGAAATTTTGTCCAAAGTAATTTGAGTGAGTGTTTAAAGCATGGAATTTATATGAAAAATTGTCGTATGACCTTGCATTTGCGATAAAACTTTACTCCATTTCTCTGAAACTAAAAGAGAAATCCAAAAACGGAAAGCACCATTTAAAATATTATAATTAGTTTAGTATAACTGCATTATTAATTAAATTTGGCACAATTTTGACATACGACATTTATTTATCGGAGCGACGATATGTATGTATGTTTTTTGAGGCAACCGATTTTTTAATCACCTTATGTATATATTAAAAATATATTATATATATAAAATATATATATAAAAATATATTGTATTTACATAAATACAGCTCACACATGTTCAAATTTTGTTTCTGTTGGCTTTGTTTTTATTAATGCCAAATAAGAGAGGATTTCATTTAATAAGGAATTTTTAGCATTTTTGTCAAATGGAGTATATGGCTTCTGAAATGAGAGAGTGAAACTACCTCAAATACCTGAATTCAGTAACTCAGTCCTATCTTAAGTCTCAAAATGAGCTAAAGATTTTAGCTATTACTCGCTTTCACGTTTTTTCTTTTGCTTTTATTCTAATTTTTTTTGACCTGCTCATCACTAGGTCACTATTTAGAGACTTTATTTTAAGACTAGAGGCTTTATTATGAAAGTAATAAATGCCAACTGTTCTAAAATTGTGACTTTTGTCTCTATTCGAAACTGAGACTGCTTACTGAATTCGGGAGTAAAAATGTTTGTATCATGCATGCGTCCTATCTAAATAAAAAATAAAAATATATTGGTGTACTCTTTTAGAGCTCATTAATTCTTGATTGCTTGTTCTATCTACGCCTTCCGCGATGAAAGGGTAAAAATTACTAAGTTATTTACATTTGCAATTTCTATTTACGTTAGTAATGAAAAATTCGATACATTGCTCATCTTTGAATATTATTATAAAGACATTAAGTTAAAAATGTTTATTATAAATTCTCAGAACGTTTGCTTTTTGTGTCACACTTGGAATTCCACCCATTCATTTAAATATATTTGGTTTTCTAATTTTGTCTGACATTTACACCGCTAAATAAACAAAAGTTTTTAGATTTTATGTGAAGTATACCACCTTGAATGAATTCATCTTGAGGTTCCGCGGGGAATTAAAAAATTTCAGCGCATGTTTTTATGAAATAAATTGAAAGCCATAATTTCTTACCTGGTCAAAATTTGAATTTTGTATACATCAAAGCTTGCTTATGATTCGAATAAATTGCTTACCTGAAAAAAAAAAACAGAAGAAATTTATTTTTAAAAATTTGAAATTATCTATGAAAATAATAAGTTGATAATTAAAGAAATACACACGTCGTTAAATAAACATTTAAATTTTTATTTAAGCTAAGAGATTTGACTTTTCACATCTATGTCGCTATGGCACTTGCCCAACAAGTTTTTGGTTTAACCATTCCCTCAACTTAAATCCTCGTTGATTAAATACTCAAGTAAATCAAAAATTTCACACGTTTCAATGTCTATTATGCTCAATTATTTATTCACTTCAGTCAGAGCTAAGCATTACTAAGAGATTTCCGCATTGCGTCCACTCAAATTCCCAACAGGCATCTGAGAATTATATACTAAAACATTTATGCATTTATAAGACTACATACATAGGTCGATTTTATAAAAATTGACTTAGTTGATCGTTAAAATTCCCAATGCAAACTCAATTGACACACACACATGCGCGCATACACAACTACAGACGCATTACATGAAACATGTCACTTTTAATTTTGCATATCTGCACACTGAAATCAAACTTCATAGCAGATAGCAGAATAAAAATCCATAGAAATATAATGAATGGTAGAGAAATCACAGCATTTCAGCACGAGTTCAATTCCCTTGATGGAAATTAAAAAAAAAGCAAAGCTAACAGCAAAGTAAATGAAATGAATTGAAACTGAAGACAGGCAACCAAAGTGGGGCGCCATTGTGAGTGCTCTGTCGGGCAAGCGCTGAAGCAAAGTCGTATTGAGAGTAAGAGTCGAATGAAATCAGGCAACTGGACACAGCAATCACCACTGGACAGTGACTCTAATGGCGCTCACTTCGCTCCGGCAGCGGGCAAATAAGCAAAACCACAGCCAATCTAGTTGAAAAACAGCAGCCAACCATCAGGTGAATACAATAACAATGGACGCAATAATGCAGAGTGCACACTGAGGCCGAAATGGAGTACGTACGAGCACGTAAAAGGATACAAAAGTTTGTAGCATGCGACGGTATGCACTTGCAATAGCATTGCCTTTAATACAAAAAAAACTCTGAAACAATTGCAGCAGCAGCAGCAGCAGCAGCAGCAGAAAGTAGCTGATCGCAATAGTCAAGGGAGCTGAAGTCAAATAAGGTAATTCTGAACAAATTTACTCACTTCACACACACACACACACTTGTTGTCTTGCCTAAAAACTCGAGTGGCACATCCTGCGGCAAAGTGCAGCCGGGACGCCAGACACAACTACTTACACACATAAACACATACACACGTACATTTAGCTGCAACTGGGAAGTTCACTCACTTGTTCCAACGCGCCGCTTAAGTTTACCGCAGTTGACGTTCGAGAATTTTTTGGCACAAAATGCATAATAAAGTTGGGTTTATCTCAAAAATTTATTACATATTTGGGAATAAGTGCAACGTTAGTGGCAACGAAGGCGGCACACAAGCGTAGCGCTAGGTGCGCGTGGTTCATGGCAGGCGATTCATTTCAGGTGGAGTTAAAGAAAGAGCTCCTTCTCTGAAAGTAGTGGCCGCTCTAAAACTCTCGCTTCTTGGCTTGGAACTTGCGTTGTGAACTTTTTCAAGACGAAAGTTAAATACTTTAACGGTGGCAGGCTTTTGAGTTTCGCCCAATGGCAGTCGTGGTTTGTGGACAATGAAAGCTTCAACAAATAAAATTTTTGCATAATTTATGGCTGACACTGTGAGACACTTAACCACTGCTCGGACCCATAAGCCAAGAAATTGTTTAATTGTTAATAGTTGGTTACGGTTAACGCAGTGGAGAGTAATGAAGTGAGCGACTATTCTTCGGTTATTTCCGAAGTCGGTTGCCGGTGAGCCGAGCCAGAAAATTTTTGAGTTACATAGAGAAATTACACACTCCTGGCTATATAAATAACCTATTATAATTGTGAATACAGAGCCCCACGGGAATATAAGGGAATGAGATGTCGGACGGCCTTGCTAAGAAAGCAGCTGCCTCTCCATTCAATAGAGCTCTTCTGTGGGCAATCGTCCAACACAGTTGGAGGTTTGCTAGAAAGCTGTACAAAGACTAAAAAAGTAATTTATGAATTATAATCCCGTAAGAGATAATTATCATTTGCATAACATTGGAGTGGTCACGAAGTCAATATATGAATTTATACGTATGGCAAATCTTCTTGAAGATCTTCAGGGGAGATTGCGCTCGCCTAAAGAACAAAACACGTATCATAATAGATTTTTTAGGTCGAAATGTATACCACCCTTTGATGAACTTTTAAAATTTTGAAATCGCACTATAACCACGCCCACCACCCGTATAACGGCAGTTTTAAAAAAATACAAAAACTTCGTTTTTTCAGCATCTATCAGAGAAAATTGAGTGAAACGTAATATGGGGAGCGATTTTAAACAAAGAAACTGTATATTTACGAAATTTTGGAAAATAGGTCTTGCCACGCCCACTTATAAAAAAATGTTCCTATCATAATAACGGTGTTAGGTAGCGTCATAAAATTTGATTGATGGTTTCATCCATACCGCCGTTATCATCGTCAAAAATTTTGGAAATCGGACCATAAACACGCGTAGCTGCCATATAACGGAAGTTTTCAAAACTGCAAAATTTTTTTTTATCCATTGGAACAAATTAATTAAAATTTGACGTAAAGAGCGATTGTAAATTAAGAAACTGAACTTTTATAAAATTTTGGCAACAATCGTAATCGTAAAAATTTTTTTAAAACTGGGCCATAACCACGCCTACCTTCCAAAATTTATTATTTCCTGCGATTTGAAACAATGAAACTGGGTTTTTATAATATTTTAAACAATGACCGTGGCACTGCCCTTACAAAAATATATCGCAAGGGTAAAAAAAATTCGGTTCCTCCCGAATTTAACCTTTCTTACTTGTTGATAATAAATATCGTTCCTATCTCTTTGGGAGATATTTTTAAAAAAGGTTTTCTATATCAAAAGTAAAATTATTTTTTTTTTTTTTCATACTCAACTGATTTTGCATATCTGGCTTTTAGTTTAGTTAAAATTAATTTTTTTTTTAATAAGAAGTTGAGTGTTTATCGCTACAAAATTTATGAGACTTCACTCATCTTTTGCGAATAATAGTTTTAATTCTTTGATTTTTAGTTTTTCATATACTTTTATCATTTACTTTCATTCAAGACATCAAAATTATCTTGCTCAAAACAATCATCTTCGAAACTGTCTACTTCTGGCCGTCTAAATTTGATTTTAATGCTACAAAATCTGGTGAAAGCTTAAATTTTTGCTGTAAGGAACACCATTCAAATATTCAAAAGTCGATCATTTTTAAGGTAAAAAATGAAATTAATAAAGTTTAACAAACAATTTAAGGAAACCTTTTAGAAACTTATATTAAACACTACGGTGCAAATTTTCTTCTCATTCTCCTCTAAAGTTCTTTGCGTTTCATATCCACACATTTCAGGCATATTTTATTTACTCCACCTCTTCGTAATCTTGGCTAAAAATAAAATTTTAGAAATTTTATTCCATCCCAATCCACAAGTCATCAAGACTAAATCAAGCAAGCTGTTAATATGTTCGTTAAACATTTTCAACCGAAGTCAACCTCTGCTTCGAACAAGCTGAAATTAGTGAATGTAAATGTGAAGACTTCGCATCAATCTTTACTCGTATTCATACATATAAATGTGCTCGTACGAGTATGTGTAAGTATTTCTGAGCCTTGAGCAAATTGTATTAGTTACATGCCACGCCAAAGCAACTGACAATGCCACAATGCGGCATGAAATATTCACAGGCGCTTTGGCAAATCGACAGCCAAAGTCAACGGCAAATAATCAAAGACATATTCAATTTACACTCACCTTTACCCGCTCACGCGTGTACGCCGTAGACCTGACCATTTGATTTTGTTGTTGTTTTCTATATTTTTTTTTTCAAAAGCTCAACATTCACACATTTCGCCATGCTGAGTGAGCAGAGTGTGCAGAGGGAAGGCAGCAATAACCCGAAAGTACATCAAAGTGCACAGATGTGAGTTTGGCTCTGTGTTGCATGTGTGTGAGTGAGCATGAAATGGATGAATACAAAAATGGGAGTGTGTGGATGTGTTGATGACACTCTTTTCTTCTGCCAAACACAATCGCACAAATAACGAATTCTGCAATAAATTTCTAATGATGTTTTCAACAGCAAACTTAAATTGATTGCAATTCAATTCTGTGTGCAGTAACTTGCAAGCCGTCCTATGTGTGTGTGTATGTGCCCTTTGTGGCATAGTGGCATGTTCGCATGTGGCTGACATTATGGCACACGCCTGCCCATGTCCTAACTGTCGTCCGGAGCGCAGTGTGGGCGGCGCGTTGGCGGACTGGCTTGCGAAGGCGCTCAATCAATGCGTCAATCAAAGGGCTTTCAGCAATTCGAAAAGCGTGCAACACACGCCGCTCACGCAAGCGCATAGCAGAAGTTTATTGGTAGATGAAGGGCAAACGCCCAACCAACAACACAAACACTCAATGCCAACCACACGAACGCCACATGCATACCGTTATTGCACTCACACCGCATGGAAGCAACCGAAAGTGCAACCGATGAATACATCAGCAATGGCAAAAGCGGACATTTGAAGTGTTTTTTTTTTTATTTTGTTTTTTTATGGAGGCGGTTGCGTTGCATTGCTCCGCCTGAAAAGGGCTTAATTGTGCGGGCGCGGGTGGTCAATGCGGCAATGCGGATTGAGCAAGAAAGAGTGGGCTAAAGTGCACGAATTGCCAGCAAAACGAGCTGTAGGTAAATTGAAAGTAATGATTGAGCGCCGCTGATAATGAAGAAGAATGATGGACTTTTTCACAATTTGCGCACACTTCCTAGTAAATATGTGCGCACAAAGTAAAAAAAAAAAGTATGCCCAAATGAGGAAAAATTAAATAAGAGTACAAAGCACTGCATAGAAAGCGTTTTTGGTGCACTTGAACGTGCGATTGCGATTTTGAAAAAGTTTGCAAATTACATTTACTTATTTGGTGCATTGTGATTGACTTACTACCGGAATATCTATGCGTTTGCTTCATAAAGTAGGTTAAAATCGATGAAATTTATCGTAAGAATGTGTAACAGAAAAGTGAGATATTTTATATTCTTGGTTCCTACCACTTTTAGAAAACACACCAAATCGAGTTTTAAGGCTAAGTAAAATAAGAATGAAAAGAATATCCCCTTTTGTTATTAAAACCACCCAACTTTATGAGAGCATTTTACTGAACCTGGTTCAATCTGATATCTACCTTTTTAAGTGGGTCATCGAAGTGAAAATGGTTGAGGAGATTTTATTTATCAATATCTACCAATACCAGTACCAATACTAATGATAACACTAATATCAATAATGTAAAAAATACCAATATCAATAATTATACCAAGAAAAATACTTATAGCAATACCGATACTAATACCACTGTTACTACCATTAACAATACCATTTCCAATACCTTTACCAACACCATTACCAATACCTTTACCAATACCAATACCAATACCAATACCAATACCAATACCAATACCAATACCAGTACCAATACCAATACCAATACCAATACCAATACCATTACCAATACCACTACCAATACCATTACCAATACCATTACCATTACCATTACCAATACCACTACCACTACCAATACCAATACTAATACCAATACCATTACCAATACCTTTACCAATACGATTACCAATACCAATACCAATAACAATACCAATACCACTACCAATACCATTACCAATACCATTATTCTTACCAATACCACTACCACTGCCAATACTAATACCAATACCATAACCAATACCTTTACCAATACCATTAAAAATACCAATACCAATACCATTACCAATACCAATACCAATAACTATAACATTACCAATATCATTACCATTACCATTACCACTACCACTACCACTACCACTAGCACTACCACTACCAATACCAATACCAATACCATTGCCAATACCTTTACCAATACCATTACCAATACCAATACCTATACCAATACCAATACCAATACCAATACCAATACCAATACCATTACCATTACCATTACCAATACCAATACAAATACCATTACCAATACCAATCTCAATTCTAATTCCGATAAAAGTGCTAATACCATCAAAAACCTTAAAAAAATAATTAAACAAAGATTGTTATGTGGGCATGAGTAAACAACTTTCAACAACAAAAAATAAGTCTTACGCCGGAAGAAGCCTCTACTCTATAGTTTTAAGTTTAATACCCGTCAAGGCTAGATCTATGTTATCCACGCACATTCCAAATAAAATATAAGGCTTGCCAATTTTTTAGAAAATCTGGGATTTGCAATGTCGCTTTCATATTGAAGAAAGTGTTTGCGTTGAGCGTTTCTTTACACAATATGTAATATGATTTTAAAAAGGCAAAGCAATCGTAGAAAGATATAAAATTCTAGGCATTTCGTCAAAGACATATTTTCTATGCACTATTGCATGACGATAAAACATTTTTTCTACTTCAATAAACTTAAAAGCTTCCTAGTTTTGCAATAAAAAGCAATACCACTTATTCACATCAGTTCCACAACGTTCCCACACATGAAGCGTTGCACTTAGCCAGCACTTAGGAACTCGTCACAATTATTGCGAAAATCCATCAGCTTTTGCATTTAACACTGGCACCAAAGCGCGCCAAATTCGCGCAAACCTCAAAAGGCCACACCCAATCGGTTGCTGCCACGCGGCTGCTCCAACTGCAGCCACACTCAATCGGCACACTCAATCGCCGAGGCAAAGTGACTTAAGCAACTCAATCATTAAAATTGACGAGTGCAAAGCGCATGGCAACAACAAGAACAACCACTCAAACAACATACATATGTCTATCATAGGCAGCAACCGTCCGCAACGCCCGCCCCTCTACTACCATCAAAATGTTCACCTTTGCACTGCATTTGCTCGCACTCAGTTATAGCGTGAAGCAAAAGTGGCGAAAGAAATCAAAAACAAAAGCAGCAGCAATAAAGAGGGCGCGTGAAAAAGCGAAAGTCAAAGAGAAAATTGCAAAGTGCGGCAAACAAACAAACACCTGAGTCGTTGTCGCATTGCTGCCACATGATGACGTTTGACATGCCACACACACACACACTTTCACACAAACACAAACGTACAAAAGCGTAGCGAGTAAGGCAAGCACAACCACCCGCATTCAGAGCTCACCGCTGCATTTGCATATCAAGCAATTGCTCTAAACTTCCGCTCCACTTGTCGTGCCACCCAGCGCAGCCAGCGTCAGCGCTGCACAAACGCAAGTCCATATCCGCTCAAACACATATACGTGTGTGTGTGTGTAAAGATGCACAACGACATTCAGGTATGTTTCATTTGCAATGCCAAGCGACGCGATTTTCCGCTTAACTTTGCGCTCTGTGGCATGCAACCTGCAATGCTAAAATGCTACAAGCTACGATGATGCATGCGCATAGATACGTACACACTTGCAAATAAGTGATGGATGGCAAGTTGATGCATGTTTGCGGGTGTGGCAGCTGGCAGTTGGCAGTTGGCAGGTGCGGCGACAATTGTGTTGTCTATTGCCACTGCCACTGCACCTGCTGCTGCTGCTGCTACTGCTGTTGCTCATTTTTTTATTTCGCCACCGTCGTAACTGCCAAGCAACCGTCACAAAGATAGTGTCACTCACACGAGTTGAACTTATCACTCGCATACACACATTGTCGGACAGACTGTCACAGATGCACACATACACATTTGCAATTATCCATTTGTGTATGGAAATGAATACATTTAAAAAAAACACTGGCTGATGTCAGACAGCGCAACAATCTCGGTGAAATTGAGTTAAGAGCTAAATGTCGGATAATGTCACAGAAAATTAAAAGTGTTGGAAGGAAGAAAAAATTGCGAAAATAATACAAATCACCCAGGGAAAGTTAAGAACCGAATTAATGATCAAATACGAATGTTATATATAACAATAGTAATTTAAATATTTTAAATAAATAATGGAAATTATAATAAGAGTTGTGCTGGAATATACCGCTGGATTCATTAAAATTATCATTATAATTATTTCATTATCATCGCACACTCGATTACCAGTTAAGCATGTCTTCAATATTAGCAATACCAATACCAAATACTAATACCAATACCAACAGAAATAGCAATAATTATACCAAAACCGATACTTATAGCAATTCCAATACCAAAACCAATTCCAATAGTTATACCAGTAATACCAGTACTAATACAAGTACAAATACCAATACTAATATTACTACCAATTACAATACCAATACTAATTTTTTAGGGGCCGATCAACTGTGTCAAATTTAACTGTATTCTCTGATGATTGTATAGCGGCTTTTAAATCGGGTAATCAGGTTGATACCGTTTATACAGATTTCTCCAAAGCTTTTGATCGGGTCTCCTACGTAATTCTAATAAAGAAATTGGCCAACATTGGTGTCCACTCTGTTTTTTGAAATGGATTGCATCTAACTTGCATATGCGTCGTTGTGTGGTTGTAGTGAATAATGTCAAGTCTACTCCTTTCGTTGCTTGCTCTGGGGTTCCGCAAGGTAGTATTCTGGGACCTTTATTTTTTGTTTTGTTTATCAATGACATTTGTTCTTGTTTCTCTTCATCAAAATTTCTGCTTTATGCGGATGATCTTAATATATATTCCTTGATCAAAAGTCGTCATGACTCTGAATTGATGCAATTGGACTTAGATCAGGTTGGAAACTGGTGCGTCAACAATCAGCTATTCTTGAACATAAAAAAGTGTTTCCAAATTACCTTTTCTAAACGAATCGTTGTCATTGGTACCTCTTATCATATATCCAACTCGCCTCTGACTCGAGTTAGTAAAAATAAAGACTTGGGGGGGAATAATATTTGACTCGAAGTTCACTTTTGTCAGTCATATAAATTTCATAATTACTAAGCCTTACGCTATGTTTGCTTTTGTTAGGCGTCATAGTATGGATTTTACCGACCCGTATATGCTGAAACTATTGTATACGTCTTTTGTGCGGTCCAAACTAATCATTCATTTAGTCACCCTATTATATGTGCCACATTGCCAGAATTGAACGCATCCAAAAAGTAATTTTACATTTTGCATTGCGTAAATTTCGATTTTCTGATCCTATACCAACCTATGAACCGCGGTGTTTATTGATTAACCTGAAATCATTGCATAACAGGAGAACAATAATGTCTTGGTCTTTCATTTTCATTTTGATCTGTGGGGCTGTGGACTGTACACCGCTTCTTGAGAGAATTTTCTTTCATATTCCGGCCAGGGCACTTAGAAGCTCGGAAATTTTTAAAGTTGGGGTTTTTAAATCTCTTTACGCTCAAAAGGCTCCTATTTCTCGAGCTCTGATTGAGTTCAATAGAGTCTCTGAAGTTATCGAGATAGATTTTTCATATTCAAAAGATCGCTTTTTGAATTTACTGACTTTTTCTTATAAATAGCATATTTATACTTTTTTTCATAGCTGCTTATTAAACTTAATGTTTGTCTACTTAGCCTATAAGAACTTAATTGTACTACTTGGCTTAAATAAATTAATAAATAATAGCAATACCAATACCAATACTAATACCAATACCAATACCAATAATAATATAATTCTACCAATTCCAATACCAATACCAATACTTACAGCAATACCAATACCGATAACAATCACAATGACAGTATCATTTTCACGACTGCTACTAATTCTGATACCATTACCCCTTCAAAAGTAATGGGATCTATACTTTTGCGAATATCTTAAGCAGCGCCAATCCAATATCAATTATTACATTATCGAGTGTGTGCACTATTTGAAGAATTGTAAATCTTCCAAAGGTCATTAAAACTAAAATTAACATGCAATTATTTTCGCAGCTTTAATAGGAAATGATGCAAAACTGAATGGACTTTAAAATTTTATAGTATACCATACATTTTTAAAACTGAAAGTAAACCGCAGTTTTTCTTCTTGGGTTTTTATTTTACTTCAAATTTAATGTTTTTATTCGTCAGCAGTTAAGGTGGAATTTTTTCTGAGCAGATCTCTATCGACAACACAAATTAAATTTGTGTACAATTTTTTGCACTTTCAATATTTTATTATATTTTTGTTTGCTCAAGTGCTTGTGCAATAGAAGGAATTTTATTGTTAAAAAATAAAGATTTATTTTAACTTTTTATAATATTCCAATATATTTACTATATCTTCATATTTACTTACACGCGTTGTTTTCTATGTTTAAACTTCAATTAAGATGAATTATTAGCAATTCGGATCGAAAATTCATGCCATCTCTTATGCTTTTCTTTGCCATTCATCTTCAATGGCGTAAAAGTGCTGACAGAGGTGTGAAGTTCAGTTAACTGCTTATCTAATTTATATGTTTTTAGCAATCATAGCAAATAAAAAACAAAAATATTATTACGCTTTCCCCTAACTTTAATAACCTTAGCAAATAGTTTTTTATATTAATTTTATATAGTATATATTAAAGTGAATATCGCATTTTTTACATGTCACAATTTTTTTCGATTAATGATTTCAATTTGATTAATAAAAATTATGTTCCTTTGTTTCTACAGTAACACACTGAATTCAATTTAAAATGTATATTTTTTCATTAAATTTGTCACCTCCATATACAAACGTAATCAAGCCTAGCGTGGAAATAATAAATTTAAAAACACTCAAATTAAAGTAAATATAAACAATGAAACAATTTAAAGTAGAAATGCGCAAAGTTAAAAGCGCAGCGCAACAAAGTGACAAGCGGAATAAAAATTCCTCTGACATTTGTATTAACAAACGTCAGCTTGATAAGTAACTATGTATGTATATGTAAACAACCGGATTCTGCATTCCTATTCATTCATCTGCTGCATTACGCGCAAATGCGGACTACACCTCCCACTCGGCAACACATAAACGTCAAGCAGTCTTAGCTCTCGCTGCATATATTTAATAGTATACTTTTTAACTTTTTTACGTGCATCACTCTAAAGTCCAACGAGCATCGTCAGTGACTGTCAGACGATAAAGAAGCAACTTGCACGAGTTAGTGGCAAGCCGCGCTAGCTTAAACCGTGCAACCAAAGCTCACATTTTCCGCTTGACGCATTGAAAAACTGAAAAAAAAACTAAACCCGAAGCCACTTTCATAAAACAACACGGCACAAACAAAACACACATTATCCACGAATCATGAAACAAAGTTTGGAGTGTAGCGTAAAAGTCAGCATCGTCAACATTTGTAGTTGTTGCTATTACCATACTTTGTTGCAACATGCAAAGTGCTCTCACACACGCATACGAATATATGTTTGTGTGTATGCGTTGTCAACAAGAACGAAAGTATGCAAGAAACAAAACAATATCTCCACCAGCCTGCTCGCCAACAAGAACAACATGCATTGCATTGATACGAGTATTTGCTTTTGATATGTTTTGATGACGTCGATGTGAGACTGTACATATGTACATACATGCTTTGGCTGCTGACGTCAGCGATGCACGGGTGCAGCTGACCATTTGTCTACAATTGTAGCCAATAACATGGTAGAATGGACAAGCATAGCATTATTTGAGATTTCTGTGTGTCGACGGCTTTGTATTGGCATGAAATCAGGTTACGTATACGCCATGGCAAAATAAAAGCTTGTAGCAGGAAAAGAGGAACAACTGCATTGTTGCGCCAATCAAATGTGTGATTTAAAAACAAAAAAACACTAATCAGGTATTTCTCATAAAATAATTTGGCTGCAAATAGTTTTAGTAAATATTTTAATAATGTACACATGGATTCCTAAATGCAGGTCTTTTTTAAATTTCGAATTATGTAGACTAATCCCAGGATTGCTGAAAAGAGTTCATTTAATAGCCATTTAAACATAAAAACTTTTTATCACAAATATCTCCTTTTCAATGACAAAACAAAGCTTTATTTCTAACACCGGTTGCGCTTTATTCATTTGCAACACCAATTCGATAAAACAGCACCACCAGTTAAAGTCACTTTTGTAGCTTCATGTGCTCGCAACATGGACTTATTCAAATGTGGCATTGCTTAAAATTGTATGCTAGAGGCAATAAAAATAAAAGCATCTACTTTGAGTAATAACTATTTTAAAACACTCGCTGCAAGGCTCAAGCAACGAAGGTCAATTTACATTTTTTAACTAATCTAGATAATATATATGATTTTTAATATGACTTTTCTGAAACTTCTATTTTTACTGCAATTAGAAAGGAGCTGGAATGTTGTCCTCTATGAAGAAAATTTGCCTTTCTATGCAAGCGATGTTAATGATACGAAAGGCCGAGGTAGTTGAGAAGGCTAAGGCAGTAAGTCGCACAGATAAATTGCATACATTTTTCCAATAATAGAAAGGCATACTATTTATCAGAAGGTTTAGTAGAAGAAAGCATTTAACTTTTTATCGACAATCTAACGAACAAGTGGATAACAAACTTAATGCTTTAATTTCTTTTAGATCGCATTTTGTTCAAAAGAAGGAATGAATCTGACTCGCTCAAAATGGAAAGGGTTTTTCTTTTCAGACGTGTGGTTTCCAATGAGGCAATACTGTTTTTCGGAGTTGGTCTTTTTGAAAGCTGTTACTTAATTTATACTCAGATTGGTTGGCTATTTCATAATGAACAGATTTACTCCGGAACAACGTTAGCAAATCGTGCAAATTTATTACAAAAACGAGATGGCCTCCGATCGCGATTTTCACAAGAATGTTACTGTCAATGGGGAACGCTATAGAGCTATGTTTAATGCCTTTTTTTTGCCTGCATTGGAGGATGTTGATGTGGACGACCTTTGGTTCCAACAGGATGGCGCTAGATGTCATACAGCCAACGAAACAATCAATTTATTGAAGGAAACTTTGGTGGCCTCCCACACGCTGCACTATATTTTGTGGGGTTATGTGAAGTCGCTTGTCTACGCAGATAAGAGAGATGAGACGATTGACGCCTTGGAAGAGAATATTCGGCGCGTTATTGCTGACATACGGTCCCAAATACTAGAAAACGTGGTCCAAAATTGAGCCTCTCGCCACGCGATTTGACGTCGAGAGAAATTGAGCTTGAGCTGTAAATCACGCTGCAGTTACAACTTTCCTTAAACCGAAGTATATGAATTTACGAATTTGACATCATTGGCAGAATTCAATAACATATCGAGCTCTGAGAGCTCTTTAGTAGAACACCTGAGGAAACATCAATCTCATCGAAACAAATACTTACTTTAAAGAAATAAATTTTTGCTTTTTCCATAGATGCAGGAAGAGATTCAAGTGAGAATAGATCGTTGCAAAATGATGCCGAATAAGTTCATGGAAGAGTACGATGTGTGAAACTTAGTCAAATGTTTTACTAAAATCGGTTTGTTTGAAATAAATAGAAACTTAAATTGTATATAAAAGTAAATTTGAATGGATAATTGAAAAAAATTGATTTAAGTAACGTGTGTGCTGTTTTGGTCGGGTGGGTACCAGTTCGGTATCGCGCTGAGTTCGAGGTTCGAATCTCTGCCAGTTTTTTCTAATAAATAGCGGTCACCCCCTCGGCAGGCAATGGTAAACCTCCGAGGGTATTTCTGCCATGAAAAAGCTTCTCATTAAATACATCTGCCGTTCGGAGTCGGCACAAAATTGTAGGTCCCTCCATTTGTGGTATAATATAAAAGACGCACACCACAAATGGTAGGAGAAGCTTGGCCAAACACTGAGCTATATAGTATAAGCTTCCAATTATTATTATAATGTGCACCTGAAAACGAATACATAAATATAATCGAAAAAGTTTGGAAACTATTTCCAAATATAAATAAAAAATATATTTTCGTCTTTACTATCTGTCATATTTCTTTGCTTAGAAACTTTTTCCAATTCCACACACATTTTAGCTGCTGAAACAAAGAAATGTAAATCTTAAGTAAAATTGAATTGCGACCAAAATCCAATATTTCGCAACTCAAGCTTACTCACTTTTGACACTCTCAAGCGCTTTAACATAGAAATCGCAACAACCGAGTGACCCAACAACATGGCGTCCATGTGTGCGTGACCCTGACGTGAACGCCATCGTACCGTTTAGTTGCTGTTGTTTTACTTTGCGCTGCTTGCTCGCGTTCATGTTCAACGAAATGGTGTCAGTGTCGCGATTTTGCAGCGCCCACTTATCCTTGTTATGTATGCGCTAATTGTTGTTGTTGCTAGTTAGTTTTTTACTTCTATTTTGTTGGGTTTGTTGTATTTACTACAGTAAAAAGTTTAATGCTCATTTCGACATTACTGCAGCGAGTGCGTGTTAATTTCACACGCCACACTCGCTGCCCACGCCATACAATCAACTAACTGGCCGCCAGACAGACAGGCGAGTTAAGTAGCGTAGTCAGGCTGACGTACTGTCTGTCAATCAGTCAGTTGTTTTTCGCTAGCCATTTAGCTGCGCGCGAACATGTTCTATGGCACATATCTTAGTATACTCTTACATACATACGCACAGTACATATGTATGTACATACCAAGACAATGCGTTCCACATTGCACCGCGACATTTGTGATGGCAACGCCATGAACAAGCGCAAGCAGAAGAACAAGCGCGCCGCAAGCATATTTCATGGTCAAAGGAACGTTGCTGGCGTGACGTGGCGAGGCGAGGCGAGGCGACTCAACACAATACGGCTAAGTTGCCACACATTGTTAGTGTTAGTGTTGTTTTGTATTGCGTGTTACATGTTAGACATTGTGGCTGGGTGCTTCATAAAGTTTTCAAGACCAGTGTGCACATAAAGTTCACGTCAGTCAATAGGCGAATACAGCAAAAGGCAGCAGGCAGCAGGCAGCAAGCAGTATGTGGCACGCGAAAGAGGTATGAACTTTATAGTGGCGCTCAGTTATTAACTTCGAGTGCAAAGGCGCACAGTGGCTCACACGCTAAACAGCATGCACCACCTGGTAGTCAAATGCAGTAGTTTACTGCTTCATCTTTTTGTCCATTTAAAAAGATTGTAGTTAGCAGATTTCGATCGAAAATATGTCAGTCTCTGGGGAACTAGTTCTATCTTACCACACGAGGAATCATTAGTTCGAGTCTTGGCGCAGGGCAAATACAATTTACTAATCCTTTTTATTTTTTTTGAGCATTTTTTTTTGGTCTTTCTTTAAATTTTTTGAAATTTTATTGACCTTTAAATGAATAATAATTCACAATTTGATTGAGCTCGAGGCCAGTATGTGGCAGTTTTTTTTTGGGAGGTTCCTTGCTTCAAAGCCTGGGAAAGTGGTGATGAAGAATAAAAAATAAAATTTAATTTAAAAACATCTCCCACATAGCGGCTATAACTTCTTCCAATATAAACTGTTGTTGTTTTTTCCAAATAAAATCTTCCACACACTCGAACTCAATCAAATTATGAATCATGATCTTTCTTCAATTTAATTTAATATTTCCCATTAATTTTAATCAAGTGTTCAAGAGCGTATTGGAACCAGCGTCTTAATTTTAAGACTTTTTATATCTACGCATTAATGAAATTGATGTGTAGACTCAGGCCATATTTATTTTATATTTTTTTTTTCAAAAATTTTTCTATTTCTAAATATTTTTATTTATATTCTTATTTACCTAATAAATTCAAGTTAAATAAAAAATTAAATTAATTAATTAAATAAAATTAAAACAATTTATTACAATTATTAAAAAATTTAAAAAGGCTAAATAAAACTAAATTTTGACAAATAAATTACAATAAAATATGAAATGTTAAAAAAAAATATTTTGCATAATTTTTTTTGTCTTCTTTTATTTTTTAATATTAATTTATTTTACTTTTTTATATTTACTCATTTTTCTTAACCTTATTTTTTTTTTTTAGTTTAATATGTTTTATTTCACTTTATTGTATTATTTTTTATTGTTTTATTTAATTTAATTTTTGGTTTAATTTTAATAAATTTTAATTTTTAATTTAATTTAATTTAATTTTTTAATTTTATTTGAATTAATTTTATGTTGGCTTATTGTTTTTATTATTTCATTTAATGTATTTTTATTTAATTTAATTAGTTATACATTTTTTTGTTTTATTTTATTTTATTTCAATTAATTTCAATATATAAAAAAGGCATTAACTAATCATAATTAACTGATACAAGTCTGGTCATGTTCGGATTAGTTTATTAACAGTCAGTAAATTTCATTTTTAAACAAATTTTCTTTGTGACCAGTTTGGGGTTACACTGCAGAAAATATACATATGTATGTATGTATGTATATTTATATATATACATTCCAATTTTTATGCATATGTATATGTGAATGCGTGTGTTTGGCGAAAAGCCTGAGGGCACTTCCATATTGTTTATGATTTTTAAATTATTTCAAACATGAATTGCACCACTTTGTATGACCAGCAGGGCGTTTACGTTACCAAACGCGCCTGTGTTATGTGTTTGTTACACATACGCACCATTGACCTAAATTGTATGTGTGTGTGTGTGCGTGAATAATAAGTGAAATTCACACACATATGAAAATAACCTTTTTTTTCCTGTAATGAAACTTCGTTAGAATAATCAGACCCAACTGCTGACCGACCATAATTGCGCAATTTCCCACATGCATGTCTGTCTGTTCATCCGTGGATAGAGTGTAGCACAAGCGCGCGTGCCCCCTTCCCCTCACCCGCTCATTAAAGCTTTTCCAATTCAACACCCTTTCACACATTCGCCATTTAACGGTGCAAATTGAAACGCCTCCAAATATTTGCTGGCGCCGTACAACCAAAACTTCAAATGGACCAAAGAGTCCATACAATTAATATTGGCAGGAGCAAGAGCGCCCTGAATTAACGCCAAAAACTGGCAGTTCATATTTTCTTTTTTTTTTGTAACAAAAAAGTGCTTAAAGTTAAATGGCAACTGAAATTTTTTGCAAAAAAAAATGTGAAAAATTGCATTCGCTTTCGTCACTAACACCTCGCCCGCGCCACACGCCTGCCAAACATCTCTTGGCAACGTGGCGTGCTGCTGGACACATTTTGTTTCTGCGCACATTAAATTAGCTGAGGTTGTGACGTCAGCAGCGCCAGCCTCGAAAATGTAGGCGACAGGTCGTGGCCGCACAACCGGCGAGAGCAGCGGGTGAAGGGCACTGGGTTTATATTTCTACCGCTGCTTAAATATTTGCCAAGTGTGCTGCGGCAACTACTGACGCTAAAAATAGCCAGCGCTAAAGAGCAAAGCTAAAAACTGAATGCTGAAAGCAACTTTAAACTGGTACTGGACACTGCTTAGCTGATGTTGCCTTTTTAGCTGCTCATTCGCCTGCTGATTGTGAGTTGGAAGCCAAAAAATTACTTAAATATATAATGCACTCACACATGCGCACAGGCACACACACACACACATACGAGTTGGAGATTTAAATGTAGACAAGCGCAAATATTAAAGACCAATGTATGTGGCTTTAAAATTTATTTGTAGGCATGTGTGCGAGTTCTATCAGGCATGCCAGAAAACTCACACTCCACAAATAGCAAATAGAAGAATTTGCTCAGAATAATGTGAGTGAAAATACATTTGAACGTTTATTTGTATATATATATATATCTGAATAACACATACTGACTAGTTTCGAAATTTAATTTCTTTATTTTCAATTTTCATAATTTTTGAATTTAACAATGTTTATTCTTTAAAAAAAACCATTATGCAAAAGGAAGCTATTTCAAGTATTTCAAAGCATAAAAATTGTGAGAATTTCCATTGGCCTTGCCACGGTAGTAACATGAAAGCATTGCATTGGAATTTTTTTTTTTCATATTTATTCCAATGTTATCATATTTCAAATGAAATTTTATTTTCCATACAAAACGTTTATATACTTATTTGCACCTTTTTGATTCTAAATAAATAATAAATTAAAAAATATATTAAAAAAAAAATTCCATGTAAATGTTCTTTAATTAAGTAATAAAAAAATAAATAAAAATTGTATAATCCTGCAATTTAAAAATCTTGTTCTTTAGGTATTCTTCTCAAATATAGTTTTTTATTATAATTTTTTATTCAGTTTTTCGTTTAAATTTCCAAGATGATTATAAGTTTTAGACCAATTAAAATTGTACCAGAGGTTCTTCTTCTTTTGCTTAAAAGTTTCAAAATATTTTCACTTTATCATAAAATTTCAGGATAACTTAACTTAAACAGCCGACATTTGAAAGGTGTTAAACTATTCTCCAAATATTTTACATGAATTTTCACACTTTGGAAAGAGGATCAAAAATATTGAAATTTTTTTTCTTAATTTAATGAATGTTTAATGAAGGACAATAATTCACAATTTTATTGAAGAAAATTAAAAAAAAAATTCAAACTTTAATAAAAAAAATAAAAAAAAAATTTTTTTTTTTCATAACTGTTAGATTTATTTTGGGTAAGCAAATGTGTGGCCTATTTAATTGTAGTAAATAAATAAATTAGGCAAATAACTTGATTTTTATAAATCTTTTGTTAAACAATTTTTTTTACTTTAATTTAAATCATTTTCAAAAAATTTTTGTTGAATAAAATTTTTAGTTAAAAGAAATTAGAAACGCAAATATTAAAAATTTGCAAACAATTATTTTATCACGCTATTCTAGGCACTAAGTATTACAATTATACCAATTTTGAGGAAAATAGCAGATGCCGGCCTTGCTTTTCATTTGGAATACCTCAGATTTGTTCAAACTTTGAAACTTCTGTTTAAAGGGGTTTTGTTTGTTGAGTTAATTATAGTTCAGTTGATAAATAGCAAAATTTGAAAAACAAAAAAAAAAAAATATTTATCATACATATGTGTTGCAAATATAATTATGATCTGGGCTGTATACTCGCATAATTGCGCCTACTATCTCTCTCTCATCGTCCGGCAGCATTGCAGCCGCCATTGCATTTGACCAGCTTTACTGGGCCACACAAAGGAAAATGGACCAAAGAAAATAAATTTTCATTTTGAAAAATTTCTATCGGTTGCGGCGTGATGTGGCACTGCTTGCGGCATAATGGCGTAACGGCCAAAATACCGGAAGTATCGCTGCATTTGTCACCTCGTTGAATTATGCGCTCAACATCAAATGCAAATAATTCAAAGCGCCGATTTATCAGTGCATCCTTGCATAATGTCCACACACACACACACATATCGCTGACATCAAATATTTATCTGCTTTCGTTTGTTTGTGAACGTATGCAGATTTCAGGGATTTCTTTTTATCTTATTTTATTTTAATGTATTTTTTTTGCCATTTCCATAAATTTCGATGTATCAGCCAAAAATGGTAAAGGAAATTCTATCGAGTTGTGCTTAGCACGGCGCTGCAATGAAAGATTTATGTATGTGTGCACTAAAAATTCAATATTCTGCAAATAAAATTTGATTAAGCTTTTGTGAAATTTATTAATGCATAATTAAAAATGCAGACAAAATCAAATCGGCAGGTATGTGAAATTATATTTTTGCAAAAACTTGCAAAAGGAAAAGCTTAGATAAAACTTTTTTTGCATTTGCTTTGATGTATTTTACATAAAATACGTTTTTGCAAAAAATCAAATAAATCTATTTAAATGAGATTGACTCAATTAAACGGGTGCAGTACTGCAATCTTTCAGATAGCTATGGATTCATTCATTTTTCATTCAGCATTATGAGCTTGTAGAAGTAATTTTATATTTTCAATTTGGTAGTTTTCTCTGGTTTTTATAAGTATCATCGAAATCAGCTACAACTGCAATTTTTTATGAAAACTCAAAATTAAGTGGGCGATTTTAAAACATTTTTTTTTTTTTTTGTATACATTTTTTACGATGTCTGGTCGAAATTTATTAAGGAACAAAATTTGGTATTGCATTAAATTTTGAAATATTTTAATGATAAATAAAATCAAAATTAAATAAATATTCTATCGGCAGCTGAATAAGTTAAAATAAAAATAAAAAAGCAACTTTTATTTTACTAATCGAATTTGCATTGAGGCAAATTTTAAGGTTTTTCAAAATGATTAAAGTTTTATGTAATTTTGACAATGGTATTATTATAATAACCATTTGGATTTTTTTTTTATTAAGAATACAATTTTTTTTCTTCGGTTTTCTAATTTTCATGTAAAGTTAAAAAACAACCAAAAATGTACATAATAAAAATAAATAAAAAATAAATAAAAAAAATAAAAATCGACCAACATTTTTAACACAAAATAATAGTTAAGATTTCATATTCATTTTTGTATTTTTATAATTTTTTTTTGTATTTTTAATGAAAAAAATTATTTTCATGGTGGTGGCGCAGAACAATAAAAAGGTACTGAACTAATTTTTTTTGGAAACATTTAATGGCAAAAAGTCTTCGACAACTGATAGCCTATAGAGTTAGAGAATATAAATTTAAAAAAAAGTATTATTTTTTCCTTCCATGAAAGTTTGTTTATAATGAGTAAAGAGTAATGCTTTGTTATATCTTATTGAATTTACTTCAAAATTCATTGGTTTTATTAAAATCGATGAGGTGCTCTTGACAACTCAAACGGTGAATCTCGTTATTAAGTTCGCGGCCAGGCGGCCTTTTGTGATTTAATATGAAATAAAACATTAACTTACCGCATTTATTTAGGCGTTAAATTTTCACCCAATTCGCATACCTGTGGCATGACTACTGTCATAACTAATGCGCCTATAACTATGCAACAAAATGTAAACATATCATCATCGTTGTCACGTTATAACTATGGTAAGTGTTTGGCCGACCTTCTCCTACCATTAATGGTGTGCATAACGAGACATAACGTTTTTAGTCAGTTATTATAAAGTCAATGACGGTAGTTAATTCAACAATCATGAGAATGTCTGTACTCGTTTCACGTCAAATCGACTAGCTCTTACGAAAAGCAATATTCGCAGATTTGAAAATTTGAACTTTCGTGAAAAGTTGCAAAAGGTCGTATCAGAGACCTAAGCAATTATTTTATAAATTTTATTTAATTACTTCTTTAAAATCTTATATTTACAATTTTTATTCAAAAAATTTAAAATAACAAAGTATTTCTTATTTCGATTTTATAAATTTAATATAAAATTTACGTACATATCTTTCACTTTTATATTTTATTAATTGCGATAAAAGTTATTGAAAATTATTTGCCTTTTATTTTTCTTAAGTCGTTTTCGGCGAAAAAAGTGATTAAACAAAAAACTTTTTTCCATTATTGACTAGCTTATTAATAATGACTATTAAAAATTTGACTTAAAAAATACAAGTCAGTGACACATTTATTTTGGTGACTCTAAGAAGTTAAATTGACTGAAATTTATTAATAATTTTTGCACACAAAAATTCAATAATTTTTTCATACTATATTTAATATGAAAATCAGTTTTTTAGATTAACAAATTATGTGCCAAAAGAAATTGCATTTTTGAATTTGCTTAATTAAATATGAAAAAAAAAAATTTGTGATTTTTTATTTTATAAAAATTACAAAAAAAAAAGTATTGTCAAAGATTTATGGTATGTATTTATATGTATTTCACTTATTTGTAATATAATTTTTCCAACATGAGAAATTTAATTACAACTATCATCCGGTCTATGGCTTAATCAAGTTGGCTAATAAACCATTGGTCGAGCTTGTGCCGAGGATTCGCTTGCTCTGTAATGCAAATTCTGAAGACTCAAGTGATCAGAAGTCGAGTAGCCCTGTATTCAGTTCAGGATTTTGAAATACCTAGACTTCTTTAATAGGCAGACGGTGTGCGGAGAACTTACACTTCGAGTCTCCTCTAGCAAATTCAAAGTAAAATGTACTCGAAATTGGTAGTTCGTGTAAGACTCAAAAGAATTCTTCAACTTGGCAGTTAACTGCCAATTCACACAATTCTTGTTTCATTTTCATGCACTTCATTGACCACAGCAATGCTTGAAACTCATGATATGCCAGCGAGAATTCCCCTCACCATAGAGCTCTAAAGACATACGAGTATGTAGGTGTACACGTGTGTGTGTGTGTATCTGTAAGATTAAGTGCAGAGTTTGATGTTTTTCCACTGTAAATTACTTTAAGCTGCAGCTGAGCCCAAAGCGCATAAATGTGTAGCAAATCAAAGTAGATACATAAATACATACAATTGAATAAGCATTTTCGAAGAAAATATAAACACACACGCATGCATAACACTCACACTCGCATTTGAACTTAAGCAGCATCAATTCAATACAATTTAACGCAATCTGCTGCTATTTACGCCAGATTGCCAACAATACAGAAGCAAAAGCGATTCAAATGCTGCTGCAGTGCCAAGTGAGTGGCAACAACAATAACAATTCGTGCAATTGTTGCAAAAATGCCATAGAAATGCTGCAAGCGGAATTGAGAAAAAATGCAATATGCTTCTTCCTTGGCGAGAATTTACACGCATGCAAATAAAGTATGTATGTATGTATATGCACTAGGGTGTTACAAAAATGCGTGGTAGAAACATTAAGGTCGGAGTTTAAATGCTATCATCTCCTAAGATTCATATCGAAAAAAAAATCACTCTCGTTAATTAGGTAAACAAATTTTACTGAGAAAAACTCGGTTTTCCTAGAAATGCTAATAGAATAATTAGCAATTTTTATCTGAAAATTAGTTAATACAAGAATTCAGAAGCAATTTGGTTTTACCTGATTTTGTAATTTTTAAAACCATTTCGATATTAATTTGGAATAATTTTAGGGCTAGGTTGTTCACATTTCGGGATTGTTTCAGGATCATTTCCGGATCGTTTCAGGACCATTTCGGGACTATTCAAGTACCATTTCGCAACTATTTTGTGACCATATCGGAACAATTCAGGGACCTATCGAGGACTATTTCAGGAGTATTTCGTGGTCATTTCGAGTCTTATTGACTTCTATTTCAGGCACATTACCTTACTAGTTCTTACTCATTTGAGTGTAGTTCAGGACCATTCTGGAAATAATTCACGACATCTTTTGAACCATTGCTGGAATAGTTCAGTAATAATTCGCGACTATTTCAAAACTATTTCGGGACTAGTTCACCACTAACTCTAAAATAAGAAGTAAAAGTTCTGCATCATTTCAAGCCTTTTTCAAGTCTCTAAGATAAACATTTCAAAAGTAGTTTGATATTATTTCGGGACCTTTTCGCAACCTGTTCAGGCTCGTTCGTAGTGTAAAAGAATTTCTGGACGTTTCCATACTTTTAAGAGGTAATTTCTGGTTCGAGTTCATGTTATTTTCGGCACCACTTGTGCCACTGCAGAACTCTTTTTGGGACTAGCTGGGTCTTATTTTGTGATAGTTCGAAACTAGTCGCGAAATGTTACTGAAATAACTCAGCAATACTTACAAACTGTTTTTGAAAAAAAGCAGTGAACTGATACCAACAAAATTAATAATAAATAACGAATTAATTATCTCACCTTAACTATTTATGAGTGTCAGTGGAAACCTGTAATGATTTGCTAACCCTTACAAAGATGTTTACACTTCTTATCTAGCATGGAGAGATCTTCAAAAATATATTTTAATAAAATTTCGAATTTGGTTTTTTTTTGACTACCCTAATGTATCTGTGCGTATGTGCATGCATATTTTTTAAGTACACGTGCGTGTGTGTGTGTGTTTGCTTTTGCCCACCAGCAAAACAAAAACGGAGCGAATTCATGTGCACTTTTAATGTTGCATGGCGGAGAGCGTGACGCCCTCAACGGAAACGGAAATGTATCTAATCCAAAGTGCAGAACAAGTAGAAGCAATTTTCCTTTTTGCATTTAACACTTCGACGCGACACAACGACACAACGACACAAATGTGCTATACTGCTCGGCAAGGACTGTTATGCTGTTGTTGCGCTGCTGTTGGGCCAGCAGTTGTAGCTGCCAATATGGCTTGTTGTTGTTGTTGTTGTTTTTGTTGTTGTGCGCAAATATTGCAAATGTTGTAAAGTGAGTAAACGCTGCTGGCTGGCATTTGGAGCGCTTCAGCTCCACATTCGCATTGCTGCAACAAAAAGAGGCGCTGAGGTAAAAAAAAAAAAGTTATGCTTTCTTTGCAAATCAATTCGCATTACATTTGCGTAGCTGTTCAATATTATCGCCCTGCAATTGGAGGCTCTGTCTGCCAACTGCCAACTGCCACCTGCCACCTGCCGCCTGCCACTTGCCACTTGCCGCTTCTATTTCGAATTCAAGCTAATGTCATGCTACTCGAAGCAATTCCATTCAACTCGATTCGATTTAATTCAATGAAATGCAAATGTTATGCTGCTGTAAGCGCAGCAGGCGATTCAATTCAAGCTTTGTATGGATAATCAACGCAAAGAAGGCACACTAACACCTAACCTTAAGAGACGCATGCGTTAGTAAGGGAAGGGTTAAAGAGTGGAGGCAAAGCGTTTCATTTTAACACTGCCAAAGCAGCTCATTGTAAGTTTGCAAAATGGCGAGATAAGAAAAAATGTAGTAAAATGCAATTACCTGCAGTCAGAAAAAACACACACGCGCACACATACAAATATACAGAAAAGAAAAAATCTGGTAAACACAGAACACAAATGGCGAGGGGCTTTCAAATGCTTATGCTTAAGCAATAGCGCCATCAAGTGAGTATTACAATTTTCCCGCTTGCTCGCCACCACCTCCTTAACTGCTGCTATTTACCTTTGCTTTAATCTGATTTGCTTTACAAGTCCTTCTAATTTATTTTCCATCGCATAAGCTTTCTTTTTTTTTTTTAATCCATCTTCTAGTCAAACTAAGCTGCGAAGTGTATTGAGACAGGGGTCAGCTGAATCGCTAAAGGGGCTGTGTTAGCGATATAAAAACGTTCAAAAGACCTCCACTGACAGCCAAATGGCATTAACAAAAAAAATAAGCACAAACAAGCACAAAGAAACGTCACTAAAATATATTCAGCCGCATTTTTTATCTCTCGCCTTATTCAAGGTTTATTTTCACAGCTTGTCCTGTGCAAACCATTTTCTACTTAATTTTTTTTTTTTTTTTCACAATACAAATCAACCCCCCTGCCCCCCCTTTAACGCTGCGTTTCTCTTCACGCGCCCGTACTCATTTTAATCTGCTTTGACATTTTAATTAATCGCCGCCAAGTAAAGCAGGCGCACAATTCACCGATTTGCTGATTAACGTCATTAAAAGAGTCACTTAACAACAAACTGGCAGTTAAATGCCAAGAACCAAGAAAAAAAAAGTGGTGAACGAAAAGCGGAAAACGGAAAACGGGAGAGCGCAACGTGGCAACACAAAACATCCAGATGGCCTGCAAAAAGTCAATGCGGATGAAGCAATTGACTGATGCCTGCGCCCAAGGAAGCTCGATAAACGCTCACTTTCCGGTTGCCAGACGTAGAGTGGAAAGGTGGATAAGGAAGTAGAGGGGAAAGCTTGCTCAAGGAAAAGAAATGCGCAAGCAAACAGGAAGACGTAGAAAAAAATGCAAGGATGGCAGCGGCGAATTGGTGGCATAGAGCGGCGTTGCAAAGTGTGTCAACAATTTTGTTGTACGGGAGCTAAGGCGACGAACCTGGGGGCAATATAAATTTACGCTTTTTAAATGGATTCTCAGCTTATGATAATTGTAGAAATTGTTGCTTATTTGCTTGGCTTTTTAACATTTTGCCATCGAAATCGATATAATTTAGAAGCGCATTTAGTGTTATTGCAATTGAAAAAATTTGAATTTTAAATGTAGCTACTAAGCTGCGAGAAAAGTGGAAACCATTTTTGTGTTCATGAAGCAGCTGTTGCTGAGCTTTGACATTCTCTTTTCTCTGAAAGTTTGAGCCCGATTTTGTATAGTTAATAAATTCAAATTTACTCTTTTCAAATATTGAAATATTCAATTCAAAATGTATCACTGAAAATAATTATAAATTACACAGTGTGACACTCCAAAATACCATAGGGAGTGATGTTAAATATTATTCTTGTAGGTCTTATCGAAAAGAACGAGAATCCAATTTTGGAATTTGTCAAACACCCCCAAAATCTTGAGTTAAGCTTAAAAAAATGATTTTTAGTACTTTTGCGCACTTACTAGCCCATATCTTAACTAATTATAATCCGATTTTTTATAGAAAAACGGTTTAAGAGAGAAAAAACTCACACCTTTCGAATAATATATAGACGTCTTAATAAAGCTGAAGAGATTTATTTGCTTATGCACAACAAACTTAACCTTTGTTACCCTTTTTCTGCTTTTTTTGATTTTGGCGATATTTTGACACACTATTTTATAAGAAAACTAAATCAGTTTTGATTTGATTCAAAGAGTACGTTTAATACCGAGTTTAACAAATGTTTCTTTTCAAAAATTAGCCAAAAATTTACTGAGTTATTCAACTGTTTATAAAAACGAAAGTTTCGCAAAAATTTACAACGAACTTAATTTACCGATAAATATTATTAAATGAAAATATATACATAGGTCAAAAGTGCTTTTTTTTATCGTTTTTTCCTTTGGTCAGCATCGTCAGTTTCACGTTTTGCTGACCAGCAATATTCGGCCATCAGATTTATTTTGTTTTTTCCTTTGAAACGTTTTTCTGAACTGGTCCAGATTATGAGGGAAGAAGTCTAAATGCAAATGCAAGATATGAATTTTAATCGGTTGATATTTAGTTAAGATATGGGCTAATAAGTGCGCAAATGTACTAAAATCGGTGTTTTAAATTTAACTCGAGATTATGGGGGTGTTTGAAAAATTCAAAATTTGGATTCTCGTTCTACTCGATAAGACCTACAAGAAAAATAACATCACTTCCCAGGTATTTCGACTTCATTCTTTTGTGCAGCACTGTGTTATGAGAGTAATAAAATAAAATAAAAAATAGAAGAAAGAAGAATGAGGAATGAGGAATAGCAGTATAAATATTAATAATATTTTTTTTTTTTTTTGTTCGGCGGAGAGGGAAATTCCTTCTATTCTAGCCTTCTTGAGTGTGAGATTCTCTTCTGCTAAAACAAAAGCCGTAACTCGCACTAACAGCGCTTTATTAGCCTAAAGACTCCTATCTTTACCAATCGCTTGGTTGAGTCGTTCTCACTAGACAACGGTCTTCGCGTTTGTAGCGCCTTTGAAAGCCATTATAACCCCAATAACACCACAATTGGTTATTGATCTTTTAGTAACTTCCAAGCCAATTTTGAAACCAGAAATGTTTTCATGAACGAAGAAAGTGTAGTGCGCATCGCTAATCACATTTCCTCAGTAAAATGTAATGCGCCTCTGCGTTGGATGGAGAACACTTGCGTCCGATGATTTCAAAAATGCCAGTCCATACTTCCCGCAGGCTGAGGCTATGTGTTTCAACACACTCGGATCCGAACAGCGCTCCTGGGTCGTCTTGCAAAGGAGCCACCGTTCTTTGGTTTACACCTGGAGTTATTTGTGATGTGATTTGTAGGTATTCAAACATATCTTTTAATCTTGGCAAGTTAAACGCGATCTTATCTCTGCAACAACTTTGAGGCAGGCTGTATCTATTTCCATACTACCTCGCGTGCTTGTAGCGATTGTTCCTTTCTGAAACTCTTTGTCGAGGCGTAAGAGCTGCTCCAATTTCCACAGTAGGCGCGAGTGTAACTTTGAGCAACCTCCCAATGCATAGAGAGAGGACGAACCTAAGTTATAAGCACAAGTTGTACCAGCTTTTTCTAGGAAAGAAACCCCCCTATTCTAGAGCATATATTAAATATTTTCCGCAGAAGTTCAGGACAGCATTTTTTGGTTAGCGCAATTGATTATTATTAATTTTTTAATCTTGATATTATGAAATTTAGTCATTTTAAGTATGTTAGGTTCTGGATGGAGATGAAAATCATTTTCTAAGATGTATAAGCCGAAGACTATTGAAACTCGGGCATTCGCATGAAACATGTTCAGAGGTTTCTTTCTCTAGCACAGGATATGTGCAGTTCGTCTCTTCAGAGAGTTCCACTTCCTGAAGATGGTACCTCAAACTGTGGTGACTTATCACTTAACCGGTTAGAGTACTTATACTCTACCCACGCCCAACATGTAATATTTCAGTCTACATTTATAAAATAAGTCACATTGTGCAACACTGAAAACCAATACCATGGCGGGCGCAATTTGAAATCTCAAGACGCTTCTGAATCACCATTGAAGGGAATCAAAGGGGCTAGTAGTTGGAAGGCAATAGCCAAACGTCCTGAATACCACTCTGCCATGAACAACTTTGCCATAAAAATCACCACAGACCATTATTCAAGAGATTGGAAAACCTTTTAAGGCGATATGAATTTATTAGATATAAATTGCAAAATCTTGAAATAATTTCTCACTAGAAAAATAAAGAGGAAAACAAAAATTTGCATTCAAAGTTTTGTTGTTTTTTTTTTTGGATTTTTGAAGCCTTAAAGCCTTAAAAGCTCTTAAAATTCAAAACCATAATATTGATTAGCAAGCGCAGCATGAACAATTAAAGTTTTTGCGAAAGATAAACAGCTATAAATCGAATATTAAGCAAAATAAGTCTGCTTCAAAGGCATCTTCATCTTTCATATTGCTCTGCATTTAATTACAAAATCCTTTGTCATCAGGCGAGCAAATTCAATTATCATATTAATGCAATTTGCTCTAATAAATTCAAATGTACCTATAAATGTTAAAGAATATTTGTAGGTAAAAGCACACCCAGTAAACATTTTTTTTAAACGCGAATGAATAATCTCATTCTCCACTTATGATATTTTAATAGGCGGTCATCGTTTTTTTTTTTTTTTGTTTTGCCCCCGAAGGGTCGTAAACTGCACAAATTTGTCCATCTTACAATGGGCCTTTAAACATTTTTGTAGACGATGGACAAAGCAAATCTTCCACACAGACTCTCCTAAAAAATCCTTGAAACTCTTTCAGCAGTAGTAGCGAGTTTATCGCTTAGATGATCAGACAATATAAATGGTTGCAATTATAATTTTTTTTCCGATTTGAGGAATATACTCGTAATCTCTTCTAAAGGGTCATGCACTTATTGTTTAGGGAATATATTTTCAAATTAAAGCAAGACTGAAAAGGATATGCCACTGCATCTACACGAGACAGCACTCCGAACATGGAGCGAAAAGGGATACTTCAAGAGCACTGCGAGAGATAAATTATTTTTAAACATAAAAATAATCCCAAAACACGCCGCATAGGCTTCTTTCGATAAAACAAATGTGTTCTTAAAAAAAAAAACTTTGGCGAATAGAGGCGTCCGCACAGAGTATTTGTACGGAATTAGCTTTCTATAATGCTTGATTCACTCAAGCAGTCCTATAACCACACATTTTTAATGCAAATTCAGAAGTCGGATATGCGCCTGTAGACCTTCTTTCGTACTCTTCGTAGCTGATTCCGCTGGTCGGCTGGGTGAATACATTTATTTGGATATGTAAAACATGCAAGTATATGAGTGTGATGCCGTTTAGGTTTTTCAAATATTTTTCTTTCATTTGCTCTCCATTGTGTATACATTTACATTTTGCCCGAAATGTCACTTGACCATTGACCATGACGATGATGGACAACTTCTGCTTTTCCCCAAGCGCACTATCTACTATCCACATAGCACTCAAGTGAGCACATACATACATACGTACATTCAAGCTTTTATGCACATACACACACACACACACACACACCAGATGAATTTGCATTTACAGTTCAAGTAATGCGCTCGTGCATGCATATCCTCAAAGAGTCAAATAACTGATGTGTTCATTTGAATTGCATAACTTTGATATGTGGTCGATGTGGTTGAGACAGAGCAGAGCAGAGCAGAGGAGCTGACTAAAATGACAAAAAAAAAACACAAAAAAAAAACGAAATAGTGATGTGAGCTAACACAAAATAGAAAGCGCAATAATGTGGAAGCCGCAGAAAAAGTCGAAGTAAATGTTTATAAGTTTGTATGTATTTGTTTTAAACTAAACATTCTCAAATAGTGAGGCTGATAAACGGAAAAAGCTGAAAAACGTCAAAACTGTGAAAGTTTTTTTTTTTCTTTTTTTTTGAACATTTTTTGCAACTACTCTTCCGCTTTGGCCATGGATACGCTGCAGCACCAACGTTGCCGCTCAACTGCCGATGCACACAAAATGAGTTCACTCAAGTCGCGCCTCATACAAATTCACAAACACACAGTCAAATGCACACGAGTCAAAGGAATATACGCTCGTTTGTATGCGTTTATGATGCAACAAAAAGTTGGCAAAATGCATATTGATGACGTCAACGGCAGCACTGCAAGCGAGCACGAGTTTGACCAAAAAAGCGAAACAAAATGCAGGCAACACAAAAAATTTACACGCGCCGCTTCTGCTGCTGCTCTTTTGCAGCTTTGGAGGGAGCGTTCGCTGCCGCTTGCCGGCTTATAGCCATCACCATTGCAGCTTCGGTAAAATTGCGCCTGCAATTCAGTTTTTATAGTTTTCATTTGTCTGCCTTTTTTGTTGTTGTGCTAGTCTATTGTTCCATTTATTTTTCCTTTAATTTTTTTTTGTGTGTTTTTCGTTTTTAATTGCAAAAAGTGCCAAATGGCAGTGTCGAATGTTTAATGTGGCAGCAGTCATCCGCAAAATGCATGCAATTACCTTCGCCCAAAAGTATGCCACACAAGCGCATGAACTTGTGCACGAAACTGTCAAACGTGCCACAAGAGTTGGTGAAATTTTTATGCAAAATTAGAGTACGTCGAATTACTATCGTTTTTTTTTTTTATTAGATATAACATATAATTAGAGAATAGAACAAGTTGCATGGAAAAAGTTTTATTGAGCGCTTAATTGGGTGGAGTATGTACATATGTATGTATATGTATATATTCCTTTTGAATAATTTTATTATATTTTATAATAAAACTTCATACAAAAATTAAGGGCATTAATTAGCAAGCACTTTTTTCGTGTTCACTCCGTGTTTAACCAACACAAGTTTTTGTAAACTTCTTAATTTCACAAAATAAGGTACGGCATAATTTTAGGCGCTATTTTTGATGTGAAACTAAAAAGAAGACATCAAACATGTTTGCTTAAACTCAAGCTTAAAAGTATGTAGCATCACAACTATAAGAAAAACATAAATATATCTAGTTTATACACAGTGTGCTGATGATTAAGATATGCATATTTTTTAGCACGAAAATCTTTTGTCTTTTAATAAGAAACTAATTTTATGTAAGTTATTTGCTTGCTAGAAAAAGCTGAAAGTTCTGTTAAGTAATTACCAAGTTTTCTGATAGCATTATTCGCAAAAGCCTCAGCTAGTTATAACCGCTCGCCCGTCCGGATAGAACTAAAGTCAGCTTTTTGGTTAGAAGCAATTGTTTGCGTTTGGTGTTCATACCAGAGCCAAATATTTTGTTCTAAATATTTATATTTTTTTAAGTATTATAAATTTTCTCTTTTAAATTCATTTTATATATTTTACTTTTCAATATTTTATAGTCCTTAAGTTTTTATATAAAATTTAATGTGTTTGCTTCCAGTTATTTTTAAATTTTTATTATTATTTTCGTTAGTTTTTCTTTCACATTTATGTTTTTATTGTCTGTTAATAAATTGTTCATACTTTTATATTTATTTATAAGTTTAATAACATTGCATTCAAAGGGAGCCATGTTTTAATAAATTTTTGAAACTTAAATAATAAAATTTTTTATTTTATTTTGTGTAGTTAAATATGTATTTTATATTTTTATATTACCCCTTCCTAACTATACCTTCTTTAATATGTTCTATATTGTATTTTTCCTTTTGGATTTTAATTTTTGTTTTATTTTACTGCATTTCCTTTTATTTCATTTAACTCGGAGCAGTGTTTGGTCGAGCTTCTCCTACCACATGTGGTGTGCGTCTTTATATTCTACCGCAAATGGAGGGAGCTACAGTTTTGTGCCGGTTTCGAACGGCAAATGTATTTATTAAGAAGCTTTTTCATGGTAGAAATACCCTCGGAGGTTTGCGATTGTCTGCCGAGGGGTGACCGCTATTAGAAACAACTTTTTCCATTATTAAGATTTTGCTTGCCCTGACTGAGATTCGATCCTCGAATTCACCGGCATATCAAGTTATAGCACGCACCGCTTTTTTTGTCCAACAGGGTGAGATGTATGTTTATGTATGTTGGGACAAATTTCCATTAACCCTTGTCAAGTTTGGTTTGGAGACAAACCCGTTTCGGCGTTGTGCCATCTTCAACGTCAATTTCCGTTATTTTATTTTGTTGTATTTCATTTTACCTCATTTTATTATTATTTTTTTTTATTTTTATTGCATTTTGTCAGCTTCAGAAAATTGTGATTCGAACCAAAACGCACTATTTCCAATACCATATTTCCAAGTGGAATATATTTGATCTGAGTAACTTTCGTTTTCATATTTATAATATTATAAGTTAACTTTCGAGTAGAAAGAAATTAAAGCAAATTCCGAAATTCCTGAATAATTTTTATTGCATTTTAAACCACTCAACATTAAATTGGCTTATACAATGCGCTATTAGTCGAATTATTTGCAAGTCTATTAAAGTTGATTACCAAGCCTTCTCTTCGATGCATTGAAGTGACTTGGCGCCTGACAACTTAAGTAAGCTACTCGTAATAATAAGTGCTTACTGAAAGTTTGTGGCGTATTATACTTCTTTTCAACTACTTTTACAAATATCTTTAAAATATTTCCATTCAAGCTCTACAACTAAGACCACTCAAAACTTAGCCACTTACTAAGCCGACAAAAGTTGAGAGAAGTCAAGTTTGTTGCAATGCAAGGTAACCGCGTCACTGCGCTGCCTTTAAGCCTGCCACAATTAAGCTGCCTTAGTATGCTTAAGCTGCCAAATTATTTTAGCCACACACACTCAATTAAAATGCGGATAATGAGTCGAGTCAAAAGCGCAGCACTTACTCAAATAATAATATGTCTATTACATAGTGCAGGAAAAGGAAAGAAACTATTAAAGTCGTACGATAAAATGGTGAGCAGCGCGCATAAAAGTAGACTATGAATTCCGCGCCTCCAGCACCGCCTCAGTGGGTCATCAATTGTGCGTGCATGCAGGTCTTTTAATGGCTCAATACCTCCTCTGTATGCGCTAACAATTTGCCAGTAGTGACGGGCGCGACGTGCGGCTGGAAATGGAAATGCGCTTAGCCAGTAGCTATCAGCTAGGCCGCTACACGCTGTACACGCCTACAATGAAGAAAGATTTTTGTAGTAGAAAATTGAATGCAATAAAATTATGTAAATGTCCTCTTGATGGCTTCATATTAGCAGAAAAATGTGGCAGCAAAAAAAAAACTAAGCTAAACAAAAGCAATTATGCGAGAAGAAAGTGAAAAAGTCGAATAGAGCAGAGAAACTACAGTGCATGAAAAAATAAATAAATAACAAACAAAATAAAATAAATGAAATCATGGTAAGTAACTAACGCTCATTAAGTTGCAATGAATGTTGTAATAAAACGGCGGGTGGCTGCCGTACACACACTGTGACGATTGGACAGACGAAAGGGCAGACGAGTGTACTTGAGCGAACTTGAGCGCGAAGCATAAATAGTGCAGACGCATGTACGTATGTGAGTGTGTGGGTGTGTGAATGATGGATGTGCGAATGTGCGTTAAAAAAATGCGTGCATTAAATAAGAGCCAGCTGAACGAATGAGTAACTTGACGGACGACACAGTTGCGCGCTGTGAGAATGACTGCGTGCGTACGTTCGTCGGTGGTGGAGCGGCGAGAAAAACACTCATTTATTAATGTATTCATTTATATCTGCTCACGTGTCTGCTGTATTTTTTTTTTTATGTCCAAAACCAGCGTTTAACTACTATGACGCATCCAAAGGTTGACACATTTTTACAATAGATTTTTCAATATTTCTCAACTCAAATACATAGCAAGTGGCTAATCATTATTGCTGATTTCTGGCTTCTATCACATTTTTCCCCATTTAAAGCATTGTCAAATTAAATGTTTATGTACAGAGTATTCCAATCTACATAATACGTCTACGTATTGACGTATTTTGAGAAATTTATTTTCTTTTATTAAAACTCTTATATTTTACGATTTAAATAAACTTCTTTTTCTAACGAAAGTCGTACAAACACGAGTCCAAAACTTCATTAAAAATGTATAATAATTCAGCAAATAATTTTCATTAAGTTTTTTAACTTAAAAAAAATTTTTTTTGAACATGATATTTTGTAGACTTTTCAATTTTAGTATGAAAAACTTATAGTTTCAAGTGACTAAAACTTGCCTATGTTTGTTGAAAACATTTTTTTTTGGGTTCTTCTTCATATGTGTAAATAAACACAAAAAAAAAAAACTAAATAAATTCATAGAAAAAAGTCTGAAATATGTATGCAAATTTTTTTGATTTTCTTTTGTACTATAAAAAACGTGAAGCTTGAGCTTGTTTAGTTTTTTTTTTTGACATTTTACTATATTTTAATTGAAAAATAACGGAAAATATATTAAAGAAAAATGTGCTTGTGCTATAGACACTAAACGGACTGTTCATAAAAATCAGGTACACGAGATTGTCTGCCTGCTAAGCGTTCGTTATTATTTTCTGTTTTATTCTGTATGTACATAGATATTTCTTTTATTCTCCAAGTATTTTTTTTTTATAATTAATTTTACTTTTTTATTTTAATAGCTTAGCATAAAATACGCAACAGAGCAAAACGCATTTACTTCACATACATAAAAGTTGAATAAATGCATATATAAAAATATATTCGTTTTTATGGTTTATACTTTTTGAGCTCAGACTCCTTGAAAGGTTCCTTGCACTCAACGGAATTTTGACTTAAATGGCTTTTAAGCCGACGGATTAATTTCTACAATAATTAAATACTACCACAATGTATAAGTTTTCAAGGTCATCTTGTTGTTGAAATACTGCAAAGCGTTTTCACTGCGTCATGAAATTCCATTAAAATTTAACGTGAGCAAACTTGTATTAGCTCAAATTTCACAAAATTAAAATTAAATATTTTTATAGACTTTCACTTGGTTTTGTCAAAGTAATGCCAAAGCAATATATATATATATATTTTTTTTTTGTTTTTATATAAAACTATCAACTATCACAATATTTTTTACTTAAAGTACTAAAAATTAAATATATCCTATGTCAGTTAGCCTTTCTAATAAATGAAATAATATACAACTTTATTAGTTAAAAAGCTCCCAAAATCAAAATAAAATATTTTTCTACACTTTGAGTTTTTGTCAAAGTAATTGCAAAGCAAAGAAAATAGTTTTTTCTTAATAAAAATACCAACTCTGACAATATTTTTGTTATTTTTATTCCAATTAAAAAAATAACAAATTTAAAAAATACCAGTTGACTTTAATATACATATGAATTATTTTATATTTTTATTTTATATATCCAAAAAAGACCTGTATATTTGATTTTTAAATTATATTTTTTTCTGATAACATATACTCGTATATATTTAATTTCTATTTTTTAATAGTCACCTACAAAAATCTGCTTTGACTTTTTATGACTATTTATTAACTAATGTTGTTTTCTTTTCTCGAAATAATGTTGCCCCTTTTATTTTTCTCTGCTCTTTCAAGCCGTAGCGTATACATTTCCCACTTTATTGGCCTCTTACCAATCAAAGTTGTAACAATTTCTACTAATATAGCAATTTTTCAAGAGGACAAGTAGTCAAATGCAAAAGTTATATGGAAAAAGGCAACATTTTTTCGAGAAAAGAAAACGCTGTATGAACAATCCGAAAATGGGCAGGCTGGGTTATGGATCTCTTTCAATTTGGCAGTTTTTGAATTTTTTTTTCAGGGGAATTTAATTGCTATTGATTCACTAGGAATAACCATTTTTAGACCTTTCGACAACTGAGTCCGTCACTATTCCATTGTTTGAAAATGTTTTATACAGAATAATTTTTCATACCTTTGGCAATAGCTAATAATTGCTAGTAGTAAATGTCAAGGATGTAAGGTGAATGATTTCGAATATCCAAGTTAACCTTATGAAGAGCAGATAACGCAAAGCGACTCTTTTGAACAAGCGTTTTAACTTGGTCAGGCAAAGATGAGAGTGATGACTTATAAATATTTTTTTAGCGTATCTCCAATTATTTCAACAAGATTTTCTGGCTTAAATAAATTCCATGGAAGCCAAGCCAAAAAAATTAAACAAAATATATTTGCATTTTGTTTCTGCTTTTAAAAGCTAAAATTTCGAATATATCTTATCAGCTTCTTTGACTTGTAGTGAAAGCATTCTTATCTACACAAAATATAAAATTTAACAATACAAATCACAGATTATTATTAATTTGGTTGCTGCTACCTCTTTGATGTGCCTTGGCGGAGGCAATGTCGATTATTCATTTTGGCATCGTATTACTTTCAAGTGAGTCCGTGTTCTCTTTAAAGAGACTGCGCCATTTATGAACCACAGCTTTAACTAGACAAGAGTTCTCATAAATGAATTTAATCACTTGTAGTGGTACGAGAAAAAACTTTACTTGCTTCGTATGACACTTTATAACAGCGCGATTTCCAACCTTCAGCCCCCTCACCCCCTTGATTTGCTGATTTAGCATAAATTCCAAACCTGAAGACCGTTCTCGAATAAGTCTTTATACTAAAATTTACATTCAATTATAAATATACTCTGCAAATTTTGAATCAAAAAAAGAAGTACACGTAGGATTTTTAAATCTGTCCAAAAAAGATGGAGGAACCTACATACGCTTTCAGATATTTATATAGAAATTTCCTTGAAACTACAACAAGTGCAAAATCTAGCGACAAAAATACAAATTGACGAAACAAACACGATTTTCTAGAAATTTGCGCCTCCACACACAAATAACAACCTAAATCGTATTTAAGGCTTCTACATTCTTAAACACACTTCAACTGGCAACGTTTTTGTTTTTGGAAAACTAAAGTAAGCGTTAAGCTTAAGTACCGATTCGAAATTTACATGCTACACATACTCGTATGTACTTGCACATGTGTATGTATGTTTGTACGAGTATGTACCCTGTCGGACATCAAAGTACTTTAAAAGAATTTTTCTAACTACTCGTACATAGAAGTGGTTTAAATTCTTTTAATTTTTTTGTCATCAACTAACTTTATTAACATCGCGATGTCCCAGGAGCAAGTGAATTATCCGACTCTGCATTTGATTTCAACCACTTTCAATTATATTTGAAAGAAAGAATATAAAAATAATTGTATTCACAACTGCAATAAAATTTGTTTATTTACAGCAATTTAAAACTGCTTTCTTTACAGCTATTTTAAACTCCATTTTTTTAAAAATTCTTTTATTTATATCTACTTTTTTCCAACTTTTGAAAATATATTTACATATTTATTTTTGGCTTAACTAAGTAAAGAATTCTGTTCATATTTTTGTAGATAAACTTAACCTACGTTTACATGTTTTTAATGTAATCAAATGGAGTTTTTTCTGCATGCATTCTTCGTAAAAGTATTGCTTCTTTAACGCCTGAATGGTCCAGCCAATAATTGGCTCTGAATCCTGGTTTTCGATACAAAGGAATATAATACTGATAAAGGAAGAATTGTTATATTTTATGTATCACGCATTTTATGGGCCCGCCCTCTCTCTTACCTTTCAATGCGGATAAAAATTAGTAAAAGTATTCAATTTTTTCTTGTCGTGTGTTCCGTCGAGGTTCAAGTTCGTAACAACGCCCTTGAACAAAATAGCTAAAAGCATCTTTTTGGGTTTTCCTTTCATTCAAGATTTCATTCCATCAAGCTATGGAATATATGGAAAATATCTTTAGTAGATATTTAGAATTTTAAGAATATAGTAGTTACTCTCGTCATCTGTTTTTTTATTGGAAATGATGAAGTCTGATGCCTCTTCTGCTGTCGGATGAGAGTTTTTATGAGTACAGTGTATATATATACTATACACATATACTACAAGTATGTACATATGTATGTATATACGAGTATACTAAATACAAAACGCCTAACTAGAATGTATAACCTGCATGTGCGAGACGTTGGGTTAGACACACCGGATTGTGTCTTGTTGTCTGTGATAATAAATATACTAGTGAGTGTACGTTTTAGTTCATGGCTCCTAAAACTAGTTAAAATTCTATGTACTATATATTCATGAATGTTTGCTTTTCCCCAATATTATTAGATATTATTTCTTCGCATTTTTCTTCTGGATGTAGATATTTGCTTTAAAACTTTATGCTTCCGCTTTTCGTTCAGGTATTATGGTTTTATATGCATTTGCAAAAGCCAAATTCACTATCCCGCCAGATTCACTATGCTAACGCATAATGGAAAACATCAAAATCGGAGATTAAAAAACAAACAAAAAATATACATGCGCACATATAAGAATACAGTCGATCTCCTTTTAAAGCGGTTCTTTTTAACGCGGAGTTCTCTACAATCCCTCATTGTCTCTTTTTACAAGGTAACGCGGTTCGCGATTCAATAAGATTTAGTCCTTTTGTTTTAATTTTAAGAATTTTTCCAAGCGTTAACCCTCACAAGTCAAAATGTATCGTCATGCATAGAAAGTCCTTCTCCACAAGTTGCTTAGTTAAATTATTTTCGACAACTCACTTATATGATATGTTGACGCGGCAAAAAGTATTGGTGTAGTCATTAACAATACTCTGACATGGAAAGATCACATTTTTAGTACGATAGGAAAATGCTTCGCACACTCTGGTTATCACAGTACTTCACTCCGTTAAACGTAAAACTACTCTTAGCGAAAGCGTACGCTGCTTTACGGCTGTGAGATTTATGCAAATTGTGACAATGCGTGTAAAAAGAAGCTGAATGTTGTATACAACAAGATTGCTAGATATGTACATATATGGGCTGGGGAAACTTGACCACGTATCAGCATATGCCGAGAGGTTGCTTAACGTTTTCTTTGATAATTTGTTAAAGGTTAGAACGCTATCGCCCCACATAAAATAATAAATACAAAAGAACCTCTTTATCTTTATCAAAGGCTCCATTTTCTTCAATCATCGATTTCAGTACTTCTGACGCATACCAAATATCAAATTCTAACATCTGAACGTCAATTTTTCTTTACCTCTATACGTATTTGGAACTCACTCCCGACTAGGATAAGGCTGATAAGCAATACACTACATTTAAAAAAAAAAATTAATATGTTACTATAATAATTTATAAATTTATTTAAATATTAATATCTTCTTATTTCTGTTTCCTTTCCTTCTGTTGTTATCGATCAAAACTAATTTATCATTTTCTCAAATTTTGCATAATTTAGTATAACGAAAATTCTATTTTTAGTTCATATATCTCTAAGATTTTGTTATTTTTTTTATCTTGACTAGCACTATAAAATAATTTTGTTAAATTGTTGTGCTAGGAAAAACAATCAAATAAATAAATAAAAAAATAATGAACGTTTAGCGAAACTTCGTCGAGAGATTAAAAATGCTATGGAGTGCTACCGAGATTTTTTTTAAAAACATGCGGGATGAGAAACCTCAGCGCTTATTAACAGATTAATTTAAGAAGTGAAATATGGATTTATTCGTCGTTTCATATAATTTAAGTTAAATATGATTTATATATGATTTTTTTTAAACCAAAGGTTTTTTAATATGTATCAGAGTATAGTGAACAAGTAAATATGTAATAAATTTGTTTACATCCTAAAATATGGGTTGCGGGTGGAAACTTAGTTATTTTAACGTGAAATTCTTTTTTTTTGTGCGCATTTTTTGCAAATTAGGAGCGAATAAACAAATTTAAACTAAAATGTGGTTAGTTTTGCGCGGTTTTTTTACGCAAAGAAATTTCTGTCCCAGTGAACCGCGTTCGACTGTACATACATATATACATATATGAATAAGGATACATATAATTTATAATTTTTGAATTTATTGTATTAAGAGCGACACCATTCAACCGCGATCAAAAATTCGATTTTTATTTCATTTTTTTAATCGATGCGTCTAACTTTTAAGACTATGAGTGAAAAATATCAGCGCTGAATTCCAAATATTGTAGGAGTTACAGTATTTTGAACAAGATAGGGTCGAGCGAGAGTGAGTGGTAAGTAAAAACTTTGGAGCGTTCTTTTCTTAAAACCTTTTTGTTTTTAACTTGCGGACGGGATTAAAAGAAAACTATTCAACCTATTTAAGTGATTCAATGTTTATTTTGTAGCTTATAAAAAGCTACTCTATTTGAACCTCAAAAATTGTATAAAAACATTGTTTTCAAATATTTTTATAACACAAAAAATATTAAAAATAACGTTAAAAATTATATTTTGTTTTTGAAACATTAAAAAAAAATAGAAATTACCAGTTTTGTTTAGGTTTCTGCGGCTCAAAGAGCAAAATTAAGTATAAAACAAAACCTGGTATCTATGTTTCCGATAAGAATTGAGAACAACGCTATCCCGCCCGTAAACTGACAACTTTTGCAAGGAAATGATTTACGGCACCATGGATAACTCCGACAGTTTTCAATAATTTGGAGCCAAAAATCATTTTATATAGTTTATTTTATTGTTGAAATAAACCTCAAAGTTTGGTTAATTGTACTTTTTTCATTTGACCAAAAAAAAAATTTTATCGAAAGCCCTTTTTATTGGCTCTCCAGATGGTCGGACTCCCTTAATGGATTGGTTTAGTGAGCAAAATGCAAAGGGCTTTATAAATTCCGAAAGAAGCCAATTAAATAACTTCCTCGTTTAGCTTCACTACAATATTTTTGAAATTACTTTTTATTATGCTGATTTAAATAAATTAAGAATTAAAAACTTGTACGCGGCATTTGTTTCAAAGCAGTTTATTTCCAACTACTACTTTCAAATTGATTAATTTTTCAGACTGTCTGTTCTTTTCCGACAGGATATGTCTTCAGCAGAAAATGTATGCGATTTCATTTTCTTCCCTCAGTTTGTCTTTCTGCATATATCCGCACAAGCAGGTGTGAGTCAACGTGGCAGTAATGCATTAATAAAGACAATGCTGCTGCTACACTCACACACATGCACACACACACACACTATACGTGGGCACTGAATCGAACACGCACACGCATAATGCGCTTACAACCGCAACATGCAAATCTTCATCATTGCCAGCCATTCAGCCAGCCAGCCATCATCTTCATTTATGTGCATCCACCGCTGTAACTAAACGCACGATATTCGCAGCAGCAACAACAACAAATGATACCATCATTCTTGCCTTACAATTTGGTGGTCGCTGCAGCTGTTGGCATGACAGTAAGCCCGGATGAAGGGGGAAGGGGGCGGCGCGTAAGCAGCTAACAAACGATCAGTAACCGCAGCAAAGCAGCTTTGTTAAAACAACAACAACAACATAAGAACAACATAAGAACAGGATAAGAGCGCCAGTGGAGATGGAACTGAAAGTGAGGTGGCAAGCATGGGGAAGTATGTAAGCCTGCCGGGAGGCCAAGAGTTGGATTTATACGAGTAACGAGCAACTTAAATTGCGGCGATGGCACACCCAAGCCGCCGCCGCCACCATCGCCACCGCCTGTTCACGCACACTTACTCACGAACAATATACGAGTATGTATGTATGTGTTTGTGCGTGTGAATGGAACGTAAGTCTCCATGGCGACAATAGCAGTAACAACAACAGCATCAACAACGACATTGGCTATAACAGCGGCAATAAACGCGGCAAAAGTGATTTAAACGCTTTTAATTAAGTTGATTTTGTGTTTTGTGGCTGCTGTGGTCGAGTTGGTGGCCGTGCGTGTTTTAACTCGATATGCCACAGAGTTCGAGGTTCGAATCTCAGTTAGTAAGGCAACCAAAATCATAAACATAGTACAAGTTTTTTTCTAAAAGCGATCACCCCTCGGTAGGCAATGGCAAATCTCCGAGTGTAATTCATTTTGTGGTACAACAAATAGACGCAAATCACAAATGGTAGGAGAAGCTCGGCCAAACACTGAACTACGAGTATATAGTGAAAGCGCCAAATTATTATTATTATTATTATTATTTTGCGTTTACTATCGCTTGGCGTAGTTGCGTTGTTTATGTTTATGCCTCAACTACTTTGCTCACACATTTTTGCTGTTGTTTTTATAATTATTACATACATATGTTCATTGACAATCTCGCACTGCCGTCTTCTGCTGTGCTGCATTATTGTGCTGTGGATTGCTTGTCGCGAGCGCGTAACAACGCAGAAGCCGATTGAGAACTTCAAGACAAGTTAAACAAGAACCGATAAAGAATGTACTCCGGCGTTGAAGTGTAAGAAGCGCTTGTATCTATTTTTACGCATTTCACATCGCCCTTTTTGTTTGATACACTTTATATAAGCCGTGGCTGCGGGGCGAAAAAATGCCTACCACAAATTGCGAACATAAATTATGTCGCTCATACGCCACGTCGAACTCTTCCCTACAAAATTTTTAGCTTGTCTTAACTACTTGCATATGCCTTCGGGCTTTTTTTCATACTGATCGTACTTTTAATGAGTTTTATTGCAAACAAAAAAGTTGAAAGCGAACCGCCGCAGCTGACAATTGCAACTTTTTCTGGAAGTAGCGAACAAAAAGACTTGACAGTTTGAATTTTTGTGGAACTGCGAACATGTTGTTGCTTTTCAATAAACCAAACTAAGTAGTCACTGTGTAGCTAAATACTTAAGAAAGTTTGAATATGCATCAGGCATCAGTACAAAGATAGATGCGGTAAGAGCGCCCACGACTGTTGTCCTACATTTCCATAAGGAATGAGAATACAATGAAATTTCCTAAAAATGTATGGGGAGTATTTTCTTTTAGCACAGCAATAATAACAACATAAAAATTGTCTTGCAGAGAGCTCATATTAACTTTCATTTTTTTCCAAAAACGAGCTGAGTTCCGCTGCAGCTAATCTACTTTTATTAATGCCAACTTTTACATTTGAGTTTATTGCTGCAATTCGCCATAATTGAAGATTTCAAATCCCTGAAAAAATATACAATCTCTAACGATTTAAAAGGAAAAATAATCTTCCACAAGGGCTATTCGCAATAGTGTAAGGAATATAAAAGAGCCTACTGGCACATGGATCAAGAAAAAATATTATATATTCAGGCCGACCTAACCCAAGGCACATCAAGTAGGTAGCAACAACAAATTTTTTTTTTTTTTTATTTGAATTTGAATTGTAAAATTTTATATTTAGATAATAATTCTTTCCGTACAATTCAAGGTACATAGTTGATCAAATATTTTTGAAACTTTAGCTTTTAAAAGCAAAAATAAAATACGCAGAGCTCATAGTTTTTTTTCAATTTATCTACTGCGCCTACCTATTAAATATGCCTTAACCTAACCCAATTAATGCGGCACTAAATGAAGTTTTCAATAGCATCGAGCTCTTCTAGATATGTAACATTTAGTTCTCAGCCTCCTTGGTTATCACCGTCGAATGCGCTGACGACGTAGCCAATATTTGTGTTAAAATATTGAATAAACAAGCGAACAAATTTGAGAAGCAGCAAACATTACGCTGGGCGGACACGAAATCGTCTCAGCTATGATTCTTAAATACCTAGACATTAAATTCGATAAAGGAAAAAAGTTAAGAGTACGCATTGATTACGTGGATGTGATAAACGTCCTTCTAAAGGAAGAACAAAACTAGATCGAGGATTTTAAGAAGCTATCAAAGGACCGGGAAGCTATATTGCTGGATAACAGTCATCATTGCTGGACTCTATACTTTCAGCCGTTTGGGAGACGAAGACAGTTTTGAGCTCTACAAATAAGCGGCAACTAGAAAAGTCAAAGGGAAATCGTTAGTAACGACGACTGTATCTTGTGCGATAAAGTGCTTTATGACTTTCTTAGGAAGATAACTAAATAGACAGCACTCCAAAGTAAATTCACTTTAATCAAAACACTAATACGAAATGATTGTTTCAAATCACGTTTTTCTGGAATTAACAATGCTAAGTTGTTTAGCTTTTATGAATGACTTGTAATTAGGGTGATTGGTTTTTTTTTTTTTCAAACCGGTTTTCTTTGGTTTTTTCACAAAATTATTGTAGGTTTTTTTTGAAATCGTAATTTTTCGAATGTCAAATAAATCGGTTTTTTTAATCTACAAAGCCGTTTTTTTAACTAGTGGATAAATAATTGAAATACGGCAGCACATCGACTAATTTTATATCCATTTTATTTTATTGCAACGGAAACCGCAAAGTTCTTATGAATTAGATAAGACCATGATATATATTCGAAATCCAAATAATTTGCAGAAAAAACACAGCAAATGTATTTTGGAAAATTGTATATATTTAGGGCAAAAACCTTGAAAAATTGTATAACGCCCTTCTGACAGTAAGTCGCACTAGCTCGCTCAATGTGCTCAATGTGTAATTCAGTAATTTGATATTATTTCAAGTTTTAAAATTTGAGACTATGTATGAGTTAAAGATTATTGCCTTTTCTCGCCTTTACGTGTTCATTTTTTATGTTTGTGTTTTGAGTACTATTAATGCCAACTTGTCTAAACTGCTGACTTTTGTCCATTTGTCCATTTGCCCTGAATTCAGTCTCTAACAGTGCCAAAAGTTACAAATTTAGATCAGTTGACAATTAATAGTTCCAAAATAAAAACGTAAGAGCAACGAAAGGCTATTTTCTCTATCTCATAATCTCAAATTTTTTGATTTCAGATTTTACCAAATTAATGAATTCCGGCGTTAGATACAGAGACCGGTTACTGAATTTGGGCATTAAACTACGTTTTATTTTTAAAAGATTTCTTTCATTTAGTTACATGTATGTATGTACATTTATGTAGTTTTTTTCAAATTGAAACAAGAACCGGTTTACCGGTTTTTTCTTGACTTAAAAATTAGAAACCGTTATTTTTCAAATTGCTATTTTTCGAATAATTCGAAAACCGGTTTTACAAAAAAGTCCAATAATGGTACAACCTACTTGTAATCAAAGTGCGGGGCTAACTAGCCTGACTAAGACGCAGATTAAGATTCTAAGAATCAATAGACAGCTAAACTCACCTCTCAATGAAATACAGGTAGGCACCAATTATGCTCAGATACAAGACAGGAGGATAATAAGAAAAGCAGATAAGAGTTGTAATGGAAGTTGGTAAGCTATGAGTGGCCGCATTTTCTATTTTCAACATTTTTTTTTTAAGTTTTCAACTTAGCTACCACACTTCAGTTTTAGTATAAGAAACATATTTTTATGACAAGCTTGATGAGCAAAATTTAGTATAAAAAATTTTATGATTTTTGCCTAGATTTCCTAAAATGTCAGCCAAATCAAAAATATCCATAAATTTATACACATTTTCTTATATACTCGTAGGTACTTGAAATAGCAATGAACCAGTCAGCAGTTAATGAAATATGTTTAAATGAAAAACCAATATTCAGAATTCAAAATAAAGCATTGCAATATCAAAGAAAACTTTCCGGTTATAAGAAGTACATATCAATTTATTAGCTCGCCTGCACTCCGCTACTATCTGTCGAAAAGCCACAAGAAATCCACAGTTCACCACAATAATACAGCATATTTATGGCAGCAAAAAACGCAAACCAAATCCATACCCACAAATGCAAATCGAATGTACTCAGCTGCTGCTGCTGCTGCTGCTGCTGCTGGTGAATGAAGCAACGAAGATGAACAGCCTGCATATTTCAACAACTCACGCCACCGACACTCGCTCCTTTGACAGGCAATAAAAACGTTTAAGCGAAAATAAACTGAAGTATGCTAACGTTGTGGCGCAGCAGAAGCAATATTTATTCTCTCATTTTTCTTTGCTAAGCAACGGAAATGCATTTTTCATAAATCACAAACAAGTAAACATCCAGCAGCCGACAAGACCAGCCAAGCAAAGCGGCCATCAAAAAAATCATAGCATGTCGCAGCAACGAAGCACCGCAGACACCGAAGACACCAGTCCGCCCTAAGTCGTCTCGAGTGATCAATGCGAACGGAATTCGATGGCAATGTGAATGGCGATTGAACTAAAGTTGGCCTATTCTCGGTTGACTTGTGCAGCACGTCTTCCAACCGCTGCCACAGCACTGACACAGTACTTCGCCTCCGTCGCCGACTCAATCTAAGTCGTGACGTCAATGGACACTAGCTGCTGCATGTTAGATGCGAATAGCCATTTAAATTTGCACAAAACGAGCAATAGCACCAATGACCGAAGAAGCGAAAGGACACACAGAAACGAACGGACGGTCGTGGCAAACCAAAGTTTTTCCTACTTTGCCAACGATAATAGCGCCAAGACAAGGCAAGGCAAGCCAAGCCAAGTTGAGTCAAACCAAACCGAGTTGAGTTCTTCGCGTCCACTGCGGTCGCCTGTGTGTTCGACTGTTCGTCTGTTTCGTCCCTTCGTCTGTCCGCCTGACCTTTACGACTAGCGTGCGAACGAGACGCGCTGTTGTCCAAGTACAAATGTTGTTCGTGTTGTTGATGCAACCCGCTGCTTTCGGCTTCCAACTTTCGGCTTAAGGCTTTCACAACATTCAACATTCAGCCGCCCAATCGGCCTCCGCCAACACTTGAACTTTCACCGCAGCTGCCAGCGTTGCTGTGCAAAAAGAAAGCGGCGAAGGCAACCGTCGCTATGTCGGTCACAAGTGAGGCGGACAAAATGAATTGAAAGGCAAAAAGTGTGGAAGCAACGTGGCCCGTTGTGCAACAACAACGAAAGGCATTCAAGCAATGGCAAATATTGCAAACAATGTTGAAGAGGAGGCGAAGAATGCATTGCAGTACACTACGCTCGTATCGCTTTTCATTGGGCCAGCTGCCTGCTGCCTGCCGCCACAAATCGTACATACATATGTACATTTGAACAGACATCGTCCATAGTTATTTTGCCATTTTTCTGGCTACGCCTGTCTCCACCGTCGAGTTCGCCCACTCCGCTTTTTGTTGTTTTTTTTTCTTTTGCACTTTCGCTAGTTTATTTGCAGTTTTATTATTTCGCAGCAGGATTCCATATACAATTTCTTTTAATAGTTATGTGAAATATATTTGTGGATGCCATTCATTTTTCGTGATGCGTGCAAGTGTGCATACATATCCCCTTTAATACATACAAATTCGAGGTAATTACGAACGCATGCAGTTCCATGAAAGCGGGACAAACATGAAATCGTTGCGAAAAGGTATAATTTTATAATTTTTCGAAGTTCTACGAAAGTTTTGCATTTCAAGTGAATTTTGATTGAGTGCTTAATTGGTGAAATACTTTGTTGAGCGTGTGTAAGCGTAATTAAATGAAATTTATAGAATTGTTTTCCATGAAAATAAATTGTCCACATAATATTTGTTATCATTCCAAATAGCTTTTACATTTTTACACGGAAAGGAAGAAAAAAAAATCAACCTCAACAACCAAATATTATTATTTTTTTTTTTTTTTTTTGAAAAACTTGTAAGTGGTCTTAGAAAATTTATTTCATTCGTTTAAACGAGATTAAACCACAGAATAGAGCGCCTTAGTGCCACGAAGCGAAGCAGCACTTTGCGGAGTTATTTCTTTTAATGTAGACCCTGGCAGGTAAATAATTGGAGCACGTTTTCCTTTTCATACAATGACCCTAGTCTACATAGTAATTTAAAAAAAAAAATAATTTTTTTATTTGTAAATAATTATGACGAAATTGTGCATCCCAAGCGTTATAAGTTAGTTTGAAATTGGCGCTAATTAAAAGTTTTTAAACGTCTTATGACCGACTTTTTGACAATGAATGACCTACGCTTTTTAGATAAATAATTCAAGCCAATTTTTGAAATTTTTACAAACAATATTTTAAATGCACATCCAGCAGAGAATTTAATGTGTTACTAATTGCGCGTTTTCTTAAATCGGTTACTTTGCGTAATTGAAAAACGCTTTCTTATTAACAAAAAAAATTAAATACATTTTTTTTAATTTAAATTGAGTTATTCAAATCTTCTGCTCGTGTTGCGGCTATACAGCAAATGAAAATTTATAAGAAATATTATTTCCAAATAAAAACCTTTCATAAAACTGGCCTCGAGCTCAATAAAATTATCAATTATTAAACATTTAAGGCCGATAAAAATCTTTAAAAAATTTAGAAGCTCTAACTAGAAAACATAATTACCGATATCCGAGAGATCGGAATTTTTTCTAAAAATATTTCATTATATTTTTGTTTTTAATAAGGCAAAGCGAAATTAATTAATTAGCGCATAGATTGAATGGTATTAATTACCAGAAGTGCGTATGTAAGGCTTTTCTTTAAATTGGAGTTCACAATTCGACAAATTTTCATAAACTTTTTTATTAAAAACTAAAAAAAAGCGGCGAATATTTTATGAAATTTTACTTATTGTTTATAATATAGCAAAATCCGCATGGAACAAGGTTTAAAACCATAAATAATATTTATAAAATTTCAATAATTTGCCTTTAAAATAAGAAAATTTTCAAGCAAATGAAAGTAAACTCGACGAACTCAGCCTTCAATTCAGCAATTCTCAAAATACTTCATTGCTCGATTACGTCCCTGAAAGAATATAAGTATGTAAGGTGAAGAGAAAAGAAGGAATATAACAACAGCTCACACAGCGCAAGCTTAGCTCAGTGCGGTTAGCTGCAGGCTGACATTTGATGTCGTGGGTTCGACGTCTGCGGAAGAAGCCAAGAAGAAAGAAGTCTGCTGTGAAAATGTGGTGAATTCCGAAATAATACTATAACTTCTACCGAATTAAGTATTGTTTTTTTTCCTTGGAATTTTATGCAAAACCAATCGGCATTAAAGCTCATAAATATTTAAAAAAAAGTGTATTTTTTTGATATTTTTACCTTGCGCAACTCAGCTTTTATATGCGCACATTGCATATTTAATGTTCTAATTTGAAAAAAGTGGCACCAAGTAAATGTTTGGCATTTAAAATAATGCCACCTTAATGTCCAAAGCACAGTCACGTTAAATTGTTTTCTAGTTGTAGAATGCTTACTGAAAGGTAAACAAAAATATTTACCAGCCTATTTTGACTGAGCGTCAATGCAACGAAATATAAGCTATGCACTAGATCTTCTGACATGCGCCGTCTATGTATGTATGTAGCAAACGTCCAGTAAAATTATAAATTAAAATTTTGTTTGATTTAATTAGCAGCGAACAATAGACTCATTCCATTTGAATAAAAACCTTAAGTATCTGTAGAATTGTTTAAGTTCTTACTACTTGCAACGAACAACAGCTGCATTTCTTTGTAGCTTTTCCTGTATTTCTACCAACGCATTGCCCCACTCTGCATTTCACGGCTTGAGTGCAATGCTTACAACCAAATTGCAATCGTGCAAATGTGCGTGGCACAATTTTTGCTTCGTCGATATTTACTTACTTTTTCATTTCGTTGATTTTTCATTTTTATTCTCTTATTTTGTTTGTTTGTTTTTTTTTCTTACTTTTAGTTAGCAGCGAAATGAACTTTTCACTAGCTTATAAGTTACTCCTTTGCGTAGCACATAAAGTTTCTCTTATAATTTCCTGTTTCGCAAAATATTTTCTCTCAACTCGTCGGCCGACCGCCCCTTGACGTCGCACAAAGGCACGCCGTGCCCAATGCCACTTATTGGCCAGTTTCAAGTGAGCCAGTTGAAATAACAACAACTTTCGCCCATAAGCTGATTAATAAAGTTCGTGGAAAGTAAAACACGCACTTGGCTCAAGTGGACTTTTTGTCCGGGCACTTTTCCACTTGATGGCTAAGAAAACACATGTACGAGTATGTATGTATGTATATGTACAGCTTAAAATAAAAGTATGGCAATCACAATAAAAAAATTCTCGCACATTTATGCATTTGTACTCGGTGTACACGTAAAAAAATAAGTCATTAAATTACTCACTCACACAAGTGCACATGCGAGTAAATGCCCACAGCACTGCGCTTTGTTTCGCGCATTTGCAGCGGTTTGTATGTCTCCTCCATTTTTTTTTTTTTTTTTTTTTTTGTTTTGTTGACCACAAAACGCGTGCAGCACACAATTAGATGCCAACCGACAGCAACAATTCCATTTGACACACCACGGGAATAACAAAAGCAAGCACAAATGTGAACAAAAAAAAAAAAAACAAAACTTGCGACAATCAATTCTGGTCATGCCGCAGCCAAGCGGGCGCTGCCACCTCAGCGTGAAATGATAAATAGCGAAATGGCATATAATTTCAGGCTTTCGCCTTAAGCGCTAACCTGATCGCCTTCACCGCACTGGCCGCCACCACACTCGCCATCATCGCCACTCCAACCCAATGTCCGTCCGTCGTCCTCGTCAACGTCACAGCGCACTTAATCGTCATCATTACAACGGCCATAACCATCAACATCAGCATATTCGCCATTGTTGTCGCATTTTGTTGTTTGCATTTTTTTTTATGGTCGCCTTCTTTGACATTCTCATGCCTTCCTTCTTCACGTACACACACACACACACAAACACACACACTCGTACATACGTACATATTCATGTGCGTATCCTTGACATACTTAAAATGCTGAATATAATTTACAATTGTTGTGGTATTTGCAATAACCGAGCCATTGAAATGAAATTGTCAAGCAAAATTGAAGGTGGCGGCATAATTGAAAATCACAACAAAAATAACAATAAAAAGAAATATGTGATAATGCGTGCGTGTGCAGTTTTTAATAATCGTCGTTCTGTAATTTACTGCACACATACAAACATACAAACATGCATACAAAAAAAAAAAGTATGTATGTATGTGTAAAATTTAAATATCACTACTGAATTGCTTGCTTGCGGTAGTATTTAATGGCAATGCTATGCTTTAATTTACTTTCGCAAAAATATTGTTGAATAAATTAAAAAAAAAAAAAATGTGTCAAAAAAGTTCCACTCGAGCTCTTGTAGATATCAAAAATGCAACTGACAAAAAGGTTAAAATACAAAAATTGCTAAAATTAAAGCACTTTGGTTTCAATAAAAGTTATGCAAATTCAGAAGTTCTAAATTTTCCGAGCACCTAAGTGACCTAAAACAGTTTGGTTGGTATGGCGTCAGCTCGTGGGTTTGAGCAGAAGCAGTGGCGAATGCATTAAAGACTTTTGAGTAAAAAACCACCATCTTCCTCCCTTCGATCACAATTAAGTTGATGAGCTCAGTTAATTTCAAAATATCGATTATTTTCCATTGTTGGCATTATCGATAAGAGGTGAGCTTAACTGGGCCACTCTTCTACACAAACCTTCGTATGAATCTGAAAACATTAAGGGGGTCCTCTACTCGCAAGGCCTGAAATTGGGCGTTTTTTTGGAAATAAATTGCGAAGGATCTACTGAATGGATTTAAGAATTTTTTTTTATTTTAAGGTACATATTTAGAATTTAAAATATTTGTTTTCAAAACCCAAAAAAAAACATTGTCGACCTTGAAACGTCATTGACTAAATTGATGTTGAAACTACATTGGTCCCGCTTAAGTAAAATTCTGGCCAGTTGGTTAATCTGTAATCAGAAATTAAATATTTTTTACAATCACAGTCACGTTGGCTATGTTTCCCCGAGACAGAATTTTTTTATAAAAATAGAACAAAATAAAATTTTGCAATTCGTACTCGGCAAAGCATAGCGGTATGTTTACTGAATAATTCAATAAAAAAAAATTTAATTTGACGAATACTTTTATGAAAAGTCTTTTACGTACTCGGCAGCTAAAAAAAAACTATTTTCGTGAAAATGCTTTTAAAGATAAATTAAGGTGTATAACTTGATGGAGATGGGTACATTACGGAGCCCAGAAGCATGCAAAGGAATGTGATTTCTACGAAATCCTCTCTGTGGCGTAATCTTGGATACATAAAGATTTAAATTTAATTTAATAAAAAAAATCGATTTTTTAAAATCGCGAGAGTTGAGGGCCCTCTTAAGAAAACAAAAAGTACGGCACATAACCAGCGCCCGCAGATGTCATTCGACAGTGGGCTACCTTTTTTGACTGTCGAAGTAAATTAAACATTTAACTGATTTTTTCGTAAGCAAATGGGTATATCTTATTCCTCGTTGAGCTGAAAATACTCCATCCGGTGTAGAAGTGTCGTAAAAAGCATAAATCTCTATCTGAAATTTCAATGTTCTAGCTTCTGTTAAAATTACCAATTGTGCGCCGATTACTGGTAACTTTCGTATGTCGATTTGGGCAATTTTAAGTACAGCATTCGTTGCTTCCGAAGAAGTTATACGCTTTAGGATATTATCAACGTTCTTTGCACCCTTTAAATACATTTTTACGCGGATTGCTTACCGAGGCTAAGCAGACAAATAACTCCCTCAATAGCACGATTGGTCTAACGACAGCCAGTGCGTGATTATGGGCGTTTCTGTGAGAAATCGAAAAAGTTGTCGATTAATAATAACGTCGTATCGATACGATCGGAATTACTTATAACCACCTCAAAAGCAAATGAGAATAACTCATTTTCTTGCAAAAACACAAAAAGAATCGATCGAGATGAGTTACATAAACGCACTACATCTTCTTCTGATAGTCGACTAACAACTGTAGGGAGTTGCCAAATACCCTCCTGCCATGCTCCTAGAAATTCTATATTCAAATTAGCTTCTTGTCGAGTACCACACTCACAGCGAACTTGGCGAACTCCTCTTAATTTGAGTGTCGTAATGCCTTTAACAGGGAAATAAATCCCAAATTTAGTAGTGATAACAGAGATATTGCGCGTTCTTTTAGCTGACCTTAGTTGTGATATGAAACTAAATCAAAATTATCATGCAAGAACCTAAAAAAATGCGCGTTTTATTCTCCAAATAAATGTTTGTGCACAAAAATCCAAACTTATAAAAGCACTTAAAATTTTAATTCGGAAATTTGGAAGGATTTGAGATTGCCTACAGGCCAGAAGTTTTCACTACATGCAGTAGTGTTAACCGTCAATAGATTGACTTTTGAGCAGCATGCTATTTAGCAACACCACAAATTTAGTATAATATATGTAAATATCATTCAGAGTTTCTTCCTGAGCAGCAGTCTCTGAGCAACTACTCAACTCAGACAAGGTTCAAAGTCTCACCAAATGTCTCACTGATTATTGCAGGCGAGGTACTATAAACACGAAGTGCAACACTCTTAGGAAAAGAACTGAAGGAAGAAACCTGTGAGCATATATTTTGTGAAAATTGCCGTAAAAATGGTTTTAGACTTTAACACTTTGTATAACGACTCCTTATAGAATCTGGAATATATTAAGGATCAGAACAAAAGTTAGGTCGCAACGCTATAATGCCCAATAATAATAATAATTACGTGTTCCTTGTACGATTCAAAAAACTTTGACTATTTTTAATATCATAAAATTTGATGGGAAACAACGTTCATACAGAAAATTTTGTATTTGATAAATTTTTCGAATCGAATTTTATAGTAATCCTCTGGTATATTTTCGGCACACTTTATTTTAAAATTTACTAAATGTATCAGTGGGATTTTAAAATTTTTTTAAAGTCATTATGTCATGCAATTAATTTGACTTCCAACGGCCTACTTTACCATATGCATACATACATATATATGTATATATGTATGTTTGAATACGTACGAGTATGTTATGTGGATATTAAAGCTCTCCAGCTGTCAACTATTAATAGAATCACTTGATTAAAATCAACAACCCACCAAGTGATAACTAACCATGCAACTACTCATTCAGGCCAATAAGAGGTGTCATTAGCATAAAATAGCAAAATGAAAAGAGAAAGAAAATAAGCGAAAGTTTGAGTGATTTTACATGAGCGAGCGTGTTCGTGACGACATTGTTGCCATCGCTGCCATCGCTGCTATCAAAGCGTCTAAGCGTAGGGACACCTCCTAATTATGGAAATTTGCTATTAAACTCGAGCACAAGTTAAGTAGTTAAGCTGCACTTTGATGAAATTTTAATTGCAAAATTAATGACTATCAGCAAATTATATTTGCTGTTGTTATTGTTAAATATCTGTGGCAACACAGCTCCTAAACGTCATAAGAAGTGCAACGCTGTTAGTAAAGGAGAAAAGGCAATAAGCAAAAAATACAACCATCTTGGTTCTTCTTCCGGTTCTTTTCTCTGTCTTTTTCTGGTTCTTGGAGCATTGGCGGAACAGACAACCTGAATTTATTTATCCGTAATCATCAGCTATTTTTAGTATATAAATTTATATAAGCCATTCTCATTTAAATAAAGTAAATTCTAACCGAGTTGCTGCAAAGTAAATACCAACAGCTAAAGTGGTGACCCCGACGTGATCGACGACATCACATGCAGCCTTCTGGTTCTTATTGAGTAACGCGTTGGATTTTAACTGGTAAACGCGAGATAAAGCAGCGAGTATTTATTATGGGAGGCGAAGAAGACCCAATGGTTCCGCCGAACACTCAAGCTGCACCAAATGAGGCATGGGTGGATTCAGCAGCCGCTCCGCGTATAAGCCCTCCCAATATGACGGCAACCAATATCGAATCATACTTTATGTCGCTGGAATTTTGGTTTGCAGCTTCAGGTATAGCGCAAGACCTGAAAAAGTTTAATATAGTTATGGCCCAGGTCCCGCCGAGCAGGCTAACGGAACTACGCGCAATAATTGACGCGGTACCCCAGCAAAATCGGTACGAGTATATCAAAGTAAGGTTAATTTCACATTTTGCCGATAGTCAGCAAAGGCGACTACAGCGGGTCCTATCGGATATGCCGTTGGGCGATAAGAAGCCTAGCCAACTTTTCAACGAGATGCGTCTAGTGGCAGGCGACGCTCTAGGCGAGACGGTTCTTTTGGACTTATGGGCCACACGTTTGCCACCACATGCTCAAGCGGCAGTAATTGCAGTGAAGGGCGACGCTGCGGATAAAAGTGTTGTCGCAGACGCAATCGTAGAATCAATGAGTCTTCGCAACGTAAATTCGATAGACCAACCTTCTGCCACGTTCAACAACACTAGCCAGGATTCTCCGTCAACCTTGGAAGCCATTCAACGTGAAATTGCTCAGCTCTCACGACGTTTTGAATCACTGCAAGCACGAAGCTATGATTCTCGAAGGCGTTCCCGCTCACGCGGTCGCACCGAGACTCCGCCGAGGCGACGAGAGAGTAGCTCATCAAACGAACCTTGCTGGTATCATAGAGAATTTGGAGCCAACGCGCGCAAATGTAGGACTCCGTGTGGGTATGGGAAGAACAACGCAACACAATGAAGTTGCCTGGCTGAGGCTGTAACCAGTGCCGGCAAACAGCTGGAAGCAGCCATTTTTCGCCTTAAGGTATCAGACACTACAACTAATATGCAGTTCCTAATAGACACCGGCGCCGATGTGTCTGTAATACCAAAAGGCTCCCGTTCAGTCAAGCATAAACCTACGTCTACTAAATTGTTTGCCGCAAATGGCACAGCCATTAATGTATATGGAGAAGCGTTGTTGAAAGTTAATCTGGGCTTACGCCGCGAATTTCTATGGACGTTCTTAATCGCCGACGTCACATCAGGTATAATAGGCGCAGATTTTATAAAACACTTCGACCTACTCATCGACTTGAAAAGGAACCGAGTCATCGATAAAGGCACGTCCTTGCAATCCACAGCGCAACCAGTTATAGCTAGAGGTGCATCAATTAAGTCATTCGACGCATCTTCACCCTTCGCCGATTTATTACGCGAATTCGCAGGGATCACACGACGTGCACAGCCCGGCGTTATTAAAAGTTCTGCCGTGGTTCACTACATCGAAACACGTGGCCAACCTGTTTTCGCTCGCCCACGTCGTCTATCTGCTGACAAACTACAAGCTGCGCGCACGGAGTTCGAAGGTCTAATGAGACTAGGTATTTGTCGACCGTCACGGAGTAGCTGGGCCAGCCCGCTACATATGGTACGGAAGGCAGACGGGTCATGGCGTCCTTGTGGAGACTACCGAGCGTTAAACGCCATCACGATACCAGATAGGTATCCAATACCGTATCTTCAGGACTTCACCAATATATTGCGAGGTAAGTCAATTTTTTCGAAGGTGGATCTGCAAAAGGCATTTCACCAGGTTCCGGTGCACCCAGAAGACATACCAAAGACCGCCATATCCACACCATTCGGCTTGTTCGAATTCGTCTACATGACATTTGGTCTGCGAAATGCAGCGCAAACTTTCCAACGCCTTATACACGAAGTCGTACGTGGACTACACTTTGTGTTTGCTTATATGGACGACATCTGTATTGCATCAACAAACTTAGCGGAACACCGATCGCATCTTCGGCAACTCTTTGTAAAACTCCAACAATATAATCTCGCAATAAACGTGGCAAAGTCCGAGTTCGGCCGTAGCCAAATAACATTCCTCGGACACATAGTGTCATCCCAAGGCATTCGTCCGCTACCGGAGCGCATTGAAGCAATTCGCAATTTCGAGCGACCTTCGACAGTGAAAGATTTGAAAAAGTTCTTAGCTGTAATAAATTTTTACCGACGTTTTATCCCACATGCCCTAGAAAAACAGGCACCGCTGCTAGCAATGTGTCCGGGAAACGTCAAAAATGACCGATCGCCTTTAAACTGGTCTAAGGTTACGGTTGCTGCATTTGAGCAATGTAAGCAGCAGCTGGCAAATTCGACCTTGCTTTCACATCCATCAAAAAGTGCAGAGTTGTCGCTGTGGGTGGATGCGTCCGATACAGCGGCCGGAGCCGCACTACACCAAGTGGTCAAAGGAGCTCTTGAGCCCCTGGGTTTCTTTTCAAAAAAATTCGACAAGACACAATTGCGCTACAGTACCTACGATCGCGAGCTAACAGCGATCTACCTGGCGGTACGTCATTTCAGATTTATGCTGGAAGGCCGTGTCTGTCATATTTACACTGACCACAAGCCAATTACCTTCGCGTTTCGACAAAATTTGGAAAAGGCGTCTGATCGACAAGCGCGGCAACTAGACTTTATCTCTCAAATAACGACTGACATTCGTTTTGTAGAAGGGAAAGATAATGTGACAGCTGACTTGCTCTCCCGTATTTCGTCTTTAGAGGTTTCGCATATAGACTATAACGAATTAGCCGAAAATCAGAAAGTAGATGCAGAGTTAAAGCTGCTGCTGCACGATCCTTCGAAAAGCTCTCTTAATTTGAAACTTTTTACCGTTCCAGGGACCTCTAAGCAACTATATTGCGATTCAGCAATGAATTCTATTCGACCATTTGTGACGAAGAATCTCAGGCGAGAGGTATTAAGATGTACTCACAACTTATGCCACCCTGGCCCACGTGCTACAGCAAAGTTGATGACGCAGCGATTCGTTTGGCCGGGGATCCAAAAAGACAGCAGAGATTTCGCTAAAACCTGTATCCAATGTCAGCGAGCGAAAGTTCATAGACATGCTTCTACAGAGCTGCAGCGCTACGCACTTCCAAGTAAACGTTTCTCTCACATCAACGTGGATATAGTGGGACCATTTCCGCTCAATAACGAATTCCGCTACTGTCTCACCATAGTCGACAGATTTACGAGGTGGCCAGAAGCAGTACCTATGGCAGACATAACCGCACCCACGGTTGCAAGAGGGTTGATTGAAAGCTGGATATCCAGGTTTGGAGTTCCTCATACAATCACTTCAGACCAAGGGCGCCAATTTCAGTCTACGCTTTTTGCTGAGCTCACGAGGACCCTAGGCATAACGCATCTACGAACTACGCCATACCATCCTCAGTCGAACGGAATGGTGGAGAGATGGCACAGGACATTGAAAGCAGCGATATTATGTCATAACCACGAGCGCTGGGCTGAGTATTTACCGACAATTTTATTAGGTCTACGCACGACGTTTAAACCTGATCTTCAGGCGTCCCCAGCAGAGCTAGTGTACGGTGCTAATCTCCGAATCCCTTCAGAATTTCTTATCGACAATTCATCAAATACCTCGGAATCGGAAGTTGTGGTTGAGCTTCGGAATGCAATGCGGCACTTGAGAGCACCAGAAACCACGTGGCACGCGAAAGGCAAAGTGTTCATTCATCCCAATTTAAGAACGTGTGAAAATGTGTTCGTCAGAGACGACTCTATCAGGCCATCTCTGTCACACCCGTACACGGGCCCATACAAGGTTTTGAGAAGGTCAGACAAGCATTTTAAACTCAGCATGAACGGCAGAGAAAAATCAATTTCTGTGGACCGCCTTAAACCGGCATACATCTGGGAGGACGATGCTCCAACGCAACTTCCAGAAGCCGAGCCAGATGAAAAATTACCGCCTGAGACTTCAATGACATCCGGCGAGATAAATCGTCCGAAACGTCGTGTTGTTATTCCAGCTCGCTATCGTTGACCTGACGCTGGACTTGAGGGGAGTACTGTGGCAACACAGCTCCTAAACGTCATAAGAAGTGCAACGCTGTTAGTAAAGGAGAAAAGGCAATAAGCAAAAAATACAACCATCTTGGTTCTTCTTCCGGTTCTTTTCTCTGTCTTTTTCTGGTTCTTGGAGCATTGGCGGAACAGACAACCTGAATTTATTTATCCGTAATCATCAGCTATTTTTAGTATATAAATTTATATAAGCCATTCTCATTTAAATAAAGTAAATTCTAACCGAGTTGCTGCAAAGTAAATACCAACAGCTAAATATCTACAATCTATTTAAGCAAAAGTGCAGCAAGTGCTATATGTATGTGTGGCTGTATAAGGGGGGATGTGGGAGTGTGGGGCTGTTCATGGATACTTCAACTTATCGAACGATGCAATGGTGTGGCCTGTCAGCTGGATGTGCCGCAAACGAGTAGCTGTCGAGTATACATAGTTGGTCCTTGGACGCATACAATGCTGATGACTGAAAGATAAATTGCCGAATACGATAGGGAGTGGATTGTTTTTTTCTTTCGGTTGAGGAAGATAGATTTTTATAAATTGTGCGTCTATTTAATAGTTTATTTAGTTTTTGTAACACAAGATTTATGGAAAATAATAAATTTAAATTTAAAAAATTATAAAATTATAAAAGGTGTGTTCTCATCGGTTATGGACAGCAGGTATAAACCAATGGTACTCGTAATACAATTCTTTCGAAATTATGACCGAAAGTTGAACAGAAGCTGTCTTAAACAGGCCATCTAAATATTTGGATCTCGAAATTAAAGAAGTAACGACAATGGTTGGTAACGTGGCAAGTATTCGTCTGGAGTTTGAAATATTTTTGTTTTTTGCGAAAAGAAAAAAAGCAAATATTACACCAGTCTACACGCTGTTACACTTTCGAAAAACCCAAATATTTACATAGAGTAGAGACAAAAGAGGAGTTGGAGTTTTTTTTAAATCAATCGGACAAAAAAAAATTTCTTTAATATTATTTAAATTTCGCTTTTGATGATTATTGGTGTTTCTCATTACAAATCTTAAGTTGGCTCTTAAAAGTTCAAAATTGCTTGTTCCCATACATCCATTTTGACATTGCGAATTTTATATGAAATTTGATATTCAACGATTGTTTGGTTGCTGATTACGATTCATATTCAGTTTCTGAAAAGATAAAACCACGTATCCAATATAGCTGATCGATTGGATTGCAAGAAATAACCTTTGAATCGCTTTTTTTAATCCCGCAAGCAACAAACGTATTGAATTTGAACGAAATCCGCTAGTAAATACGGCAGTTATAAATAACTCAAACACAAATATGCAAGAAATAAATTTCAAAACTTTAACAATCCAGTAGCTTTTAAGCCTGTAACAGAATAACGAAGAAGAAGTAGAAGAGTTAAGTTTAGTCGAAATTTGATAACACAAATTTAGAAGTAAAATGGTCACTTCGTCGTCCTTGTTACTATGTCTAAAAAAAAAACCGGTTGGCGTAACGAATTCACGTCACCAAATGTCAAATGTTATTTTGAAAGAAGAATTTCACCGAAGATGTTAGCACACCGCCGAAACCAATTTGTATTTAAACCAAATTTTCCAGTTAATGTGGAAATTTTCTCATTTCAAATTCCAATTTTCGGTAAGCTCAAATTAATAGCCACTTTCTGCCATTTTCAATTCAAATCTCAATTTAGTTTAAATGCGTTTGAAATGCTCACGCCGAAAAAAGGATTAGCTCGCATTGTGTGTTCCAATGCATTCGTTCAAATGCGGCATTTTATTATTATAAGCTTATACATATAAGCACAGTACATTTGTATATAAGTAATTATGTATGTATATATATATATAGTATAACATATAAAATGATGTGCTCGCTCACGAATATGTAAGCGATGTGTTTGAATGTGATTTCTGTTGTTATCAACCGCGTCCACTAATTAAATGCGCCTGCACTTTCGTGATTGAAATATCAAAAACTTAAACATTTAGCTGGAAACAGATGTATGTGTATATACATAAAAAAACATGTTTGGTTGTGTATATTATTATAAACGATATACACGCGCGATTAAAACCAACACTAGATAGGGATTTTTTTTAATAATAAAACTTTCTTTTTGATGTTATTTGTAAAAATGTAGTTTATTTATAGCTTAAATAAAACCACGTAAATCACATTTTTCAACCTGATGCAAAATTTATAAATGTTCAATAAATTTCGTCAATTTTTAAAGGTTTCTATTTGGAATTTAAAAAAAAAAAATTATGAGTGTGCAAAATTTTGTTGCTTATTTAATTTTATTAATAACTAGAAAACTCGACAAATGTTGCTTTAATTAAACTTTGGCTTGCTTGCTATAAGGGAGTATAGCAAAAAATGATTTCAATGTATAACTTCTTGTTTAACATTATACCTATTAACCTTTTCAATATTTTTCGAATATTATCTTAAAAAACATTTCGGCTTTAGTGACATCTGGCGGTTGTGTATTTCAAAAAGCCAAATTCGTTCCAGAGCCATCTAGCGGATTGCTTTTCAAGTATATCATCTTCTTATGTTGATCATAAATCAAGTTATGTTCAGTATAACTCTTCACCATTGTCAATAAATACTATTATTAGTTATAATTCGACTCGAGCGCCACCTGCCGAGTTCAGTTGCAAACTATCCGAGGTTTCTGTCAAAGCAGCAACAAATTTCAAGCGAAATTTTCCTTGCATAGTAATTCGCAAAAAGATTCAGTAAATCAAAGATCCTTAAAGTCGGTTCGGTCGTTTTTGAGTTATATCTACCTATATAAAAGTTAATTTTTGAAAAAGTTTTTCTCAATGTCTCGCACAATTTTTTCGTTAAAACGCATCTACTTATTTTATAAAAATTTTATAGATTTGTTTTATGAATTTTAGCTAGTTACTTAAGACTTCCACTTAAACTTACTGATGAACAGAACTGAAATCGCAAGGGATTTAAAAAATTTCAAATTAAGAAGAAGAAACATTTATTAATTAAAAAAAAAATGCTCCAAAAATTTGAAACTTTGATACATGAAATTTTGCATTAAGTTTACTTAAAATAGCGAAAGCTTTATATCACAAAAAAATATTTCGATTATTTATAGCAAAAAATTACTATCTTGGCAACTTTTGCTCGCCACTGTAAGTGGGCGAAGAACGGGGTGGAACGTGTTTGTGTTTATGCACTGATTTGAATTCATGAAGATTACCCTTCACTGCAACACAAACTAGTACTCAGGATAGGATATGTAGGCGACATTGTTGTTGTATGCTAACCATAGGTTATCCTTGTTTGCCTTGTACGAGTATTCTAATGCAGAGCATTGTTGCATTTTGACCTAATTACGGTTGTCCACCGTAACAACATCAACAAGAATCGCAACCAATAGCTTTAGCAATAACAAATATTACCACAAAGCACACACACTGCTACTCACCGCACTCGAGAGTAAAAAAAATAACAAAAAAAAAAGATGATGCTTGTGTCGTCGCATTGTTTTTGCACTTCAGAGTGCCAACGCCACCCCATCAACCCCACAACTTACCAGCCATCGAGCCCAGCACGTCAACAAAAGCTTAGCTTGCTGCTGAGCGGTAAATGCTGAGCGAATGGACGGCGTGGCTTGTACGTAAATACTAATCACTGGAGCACAGAGCTCGGAGAAAGATGTACAGCTAGCCCGCGGGCAGCTGAGTGGCTGGTTGAGTAATAGGGTAATGGAGCGCTGCGCTGGCGGAGGTGTTGTGTCGGTGGCATGGCGGTGGCATGGCGGTCAACAAATGGGCATTAGCGTTTTGGCATGCAATGGCAAATTAGATTTTGGATACACCGACTGCAATTGCTATTGTTGCTTGATTATATGCTTGTAGTTGTTGCAATTAATATTGTTGTTGTAATTGTTGTAGTAACCATTATTATTTATGTTGCCACAGTTTGGATTGCTTGCGCCATGGCAATCGCACGAGTTGTCGTTGTTGCACAAATTTGCTGTTATGATTGCTTTGCTGATATTGTGTTGATGGTGATGAGATTTCACCATAACTGCTTTGGCTGCACTTCGCATTTTGGCTCTTGATATTTGCGATTTAAATTTTATTATAGTTGTAGTTGAATTGCGACAAGAGCTGGCTTTGATTTGATTGTCAGTCGAATATCATACTCCTATACATTAATTTTTGTGAGCTAAAATACAGCGCAGAAAGTTCAAGCTTTTTCTAACGAATATTCAAATAATTTCATGTCATATTGGACAGTTAGAGATACAGTCAGATTTAATTGCCATTACTAAGATAAAGCTTTTTTTGTAAGAGTCTTGTTAGAGAACTGTTGAGGCGTTATCCCTAAGATGGGATCCTAATCACGGTAGCAACTTGTTAATTAATATTTTAAGACTGTAATTTTATCCACAGAGTCTCCACAGATCCTAACATCTGATAGAATAGTCCGGAATTGATTGTACCAACTTTTTATACTTTGAAGATGTATTTAAGAGCAATAATGTACACTATAGCCTATGGGGCTGTTGTCTGGATAAATAAATCACACCAACAAGACGCCATTAAAGTGCTTAGTAAGCTGCAAAGCTTGGCTTGCATCAGCACTTCGCGGGCTATGACAATAGCAAAAGAAATACTATGAAATCCGAGTCAACACAGACGGCTCGCTAACCGTTAGGGGCACCGAAATTGGAGGCATTGGACCGCGGGTTAAATACTTTGAATTAATGGGGAGACAGATGTCTGTCTTCCAGCCAGAAATATATGCTATAGAAAGATGTGTGAAGTTTAACATCAGACATAACTACCGAGGAGGGAACATTGCCATCCTATCGGACAGCCAAGCGGCTATTAAGACTCTCAAATCATACCAGTTATTCTCAAAACTGGTGATGGAGTGTTTTGATAAGCTGAACACACTTAGTCTGACGAACTCGGTCTGGGTTATTTGGGTGTCAGGTCACGCTGGAATCGTTGCAAATGAAATTGCGGACATTCTCGCAAAAAAGGGTTGGGAAAAGGTGCACTGTTTGCCTCAACTAGGAAAGAGAAGGAATCCCTTAGAAAAGTAAAATGGAGCAATCTACCAGGCCTAGAACACTTCAAGTCTCTTTTGGGTATTTACAACCAAACAAGATTTAGGGAATGTGTGGGCTTGTCAAAGAACAACTTGAGTGTGATCATAGGAAGTCTTACAGGACACTGTAGGCTTAATTATCACTTGACTTAACTAGGAATATATTCGTAAAAACTTTGTAGATTTTACAGGGAAGAGAAAGAAACTGCAAAACACGTCCTGGAGCAGTGCCCTGCATTGATGCGTGAACGCTAAAAATTTCTGAGCGAATATCTGTCTACGGACTGCGGGTTAGCTTCCAGAGCCGTAAGTTCGATACTAAGATTTATCTCGGAAGTTGGACGAAAAGAAGTTCTCTAATATAAATTGGGGGCGCAATAGATCTTAAGGTCACAGAACAATATTCACTAATAATTATAAAAATAAGAGCAGCTTTGAAAAATTTGTCTCGCATTTCTATAAATTCTGCATTGAACTGTGAAAGGAAAATAGCAGACAGAGATGTTAACAAGAAGCTGTGGATATATTTTGCCAATTCTTATTTTTACAGCAAAAATGTACCAAGTAAAGAGCCAACCACGGCCAAATTATGGGTTATTTGAAGTGCTCTGAAAGGGTTTGCAAATCAAGCCGTCCAATGGAACATTGAGCTATTTGAAACTTTGTCGAACTTCAAGTGCATTTTAGTATTGTGGCATATATTTTTGACATTTATCGAAGCAAAGCAAGTAAAGAGGGCAATTTCTGGTTTGTGGAAATGATCCAGTTACATACACGTATATCTTTACATTAACGCACAAATTGAGTAATCAAACTGCCTTCACTAATCTCAAGCTGATACCATTGTAGAAGTGTCCCAGGCGTGGATGTAAAGAAGAAGAACAAATAATAAAGAAGAACAGCTTTCAAATTCTAACCTTACCATCGTACCGTAGTTGTTTTCAATTAATTGCGTGCAGAGAAAGCAGCAAACGACCACTGCTATTTCATTCACAATTGAGCATTAGATTTAATTAAAGTGCCGGAATATTTCTGCAAACCCCAACAACGCCCACTCCGACTACTCATCCCCTCTTACTTCTCCCCTTAATAAACACTCAAATCACCACCGCTTGCTGCAATTCATGCGTTTGTGGTTACCGTTATGCCCCAGTGTGGTTTTAGACAACAAATAAATTTATTAAAACTGTTATTTTTGCGGTAAAGTTGTTATTGCTATTGTTTGGTAAAATGCAAACAAACGTAAAAATTGGTGAAAAAAGGAATGATTTAAAAGCTTGATTTAATTTACGAAAAATTTATTGCATCGACAAATTTGCGGTTTTTGAGGTAAACAGTAAATTTAGCATTGCATATTCGCAGGCGCACACGCGTGGGAGGTGATTTGATGTCAGAGCGCGCTTACATTCATGTGTGTGTGTGTGTGTGCGATTTGCGCGCGCGCTCCCTGATTTGGTTATTATAAAATTTGCAAAATTGGCGCCGTCCGGTGTGTGCTGCTGTTGCTACCTCTGCCGCTGCTGGTGTGTGCAGAATATCAATTTTTGTTATCGCTCGACAAAGTGCTCGCCAACCACTAACAATAAAGTGCCCGTGTATTTGTGTCCTCTCTCAACCGAGCAGCCTAACCACATTTACATACATACCTACTAACATGTGTAGATATTTCTAAATTTATTTACATACATCGACACTCGCCGCCAGCTGATTTTAGAAATTTGCACATTTATTTGCTCGTTGTATGATTGTTGGTTTTGCTTGGTTGAACTGGTTGAGGATACATTCAATTCATTCAATTCATAATTCACTTCGCGTTAATTGATATTTAATTATGAAAATTGCCTAAACAGCTCATTACCGTTAACATATCTGTGCGTTACTGTGAAATTTGTTCAATGTTAGAAATAATTTTCTTGTTTGCATAGATTTTATTGTTAACACTTCGAGCGAGTTATGTGTCGATTGTGACACACTGTTTGAAGTTAGACCAACACGGCAGTGTAATTAACATATCTATCAATCCTTATATTCTACTTACTTTAAACGACCAATAGAAATTTTTGTAATTATTTAATTATTAATTATTTTATTATTTTATTTATTTTATCGAATATATACTTATTATATATTTCGATAATGTTCGCTACTCTTGTCTTGCCTATCTAGTAGGGTGATTGACTTGGTTTTTTCAAGCCGGTTTTCAAAAAATGTTTTTCCGTTTTTTTTTTGTTTTTTCTTGATTTTTCGAATATCGAATAAATCGGTTTTTTTAATATTTAAAACCTGTCTTTTACCTAGGTGTAAAGTAATAGTCTTTGATAAATAATAGAAAATCGGCAGCACATCGACTAATTTTACATCCATTATATTTTTATTGAAACGGCAATCACAAAGTATTTATCAATAAGATTAAGCCATTATACTCGTATATATTCGAAATCCAATGAATTTGCGTAAAAAACGCAGCAAATGTACTTAAAAGATTTTAGATATTTAGACAAATTCGTTAAGATTTTTGTTGGCCTTTAATTGGATAACAATTCATAATTTTATTAAGCTCGCGGCCAGTTTTTGAAAGATTTTATTTGGAAAAAGCCACAACAAAACCTGGAAAGTGGTGATGTAGCAGAAATATAATGAAAATAAAATGAAGTCTGATAAGGAGATGTGGTGATCTGCGAAATAGCGGCTATAACTTTCCACATAAAATCTGCCAAAATTTGGCCGGGAGCCCAATAAAATTGTGAATTATTTAGACAAATATCATAAGGGAACGACAAAACCTTGAAAAATTGTAAAACGCTTTACTGACAGTAAGTCCTGCTAGCTCGCTCAACGTGCTCAATGTGGAATTCAGTAATTTGGTATTATCTCAAGTCTCAAAATGAGTTAGAGATTATTGCCTTTCCTCGCTTTTACCTTTTCATTTTTAGTGTTTTTCTTAATTTTTGTGACCTGCTTATCACCTGATCACAATTCAGAGACTTTATTTTGAGAGTAGAGCACTTGAGACCAATTAATGCCAACTGTTCTTTAACGGTTTCCCCGGTTTTTTTTTTTATTTAAACATTAGGAACTGGCCATTTATCGCATAACTCGAAACCCGGTTTGACAAAAAAGTCGAATAATCGATCAAACTACTATCTAGGTACATATAAACACTGAAAAAGTCTGTATAAGTTCGCCAATTAATTTCAAACTATTTGAATTTAAGAAGAAAGAAGTCTGATGAGGTGATGTGATGATCTGGAGATCTGGTCATCGAATTAGTACTATTAGTATAATTACAGTTCGGAAAATTATCTGAAAATATTTTTCCGCATGGGCTTGTCATTAGTTCTTATTCATTTATTTCAAATAATTTTTAATTCATTTACTTATTCATATTTTTTTTATAAATTATTGTGATACAATACATTATGTACAACGTGATTTTATATCGGGAATAGCTTAAGCCATTTCAAACAAATTGTATAGTTAAATAATTTCTTACACTGTGAACTTATGTGGCTAGGTGGGTGTTGAAAAAATTGTTTTGAAAATTTAATGAAGTATAAAAGTATGAAATTAAGTATTAAGTATTTCGTAAAATTTTAAGAATAAAATGGTTCTAAGTTGGGTTGCCACGTATGTTAGATGATACGAAATGAAGTCAACTCACTTATCAAATGAAAAATGTTATTTTTTTATGTATAATATTGGTATTTAGAAAATAATTTATTATTTTCTTTTTTATTACCATTGTCCACGATTGTTAGAAAAAATATAATATTGCCATTCAAAAAATTTACGACTCTAATTCGTCCTTCGGAAGTTTGATATACTCACCCGATGCCATCGTCTCCCAAAAAATTTTTCAACACCCCTACTTTCACCTTCAGTTTGTCTCACAATTGTATTGAATAAAATGCGAAAATATGAAAAAAAAATATGTCAAAATAAATGTGAAAAGTGTATTATTTAAAAACATCGTTTTTTATTTTTTAGCGAAGCGTATTGATTTTTATTGCAAAGGAAGGAAAAACGGGGATTATTCTGATAAAGAATTAAATAAAATATCAGCAACTCTGACCAAAAAACCCTGATAGTTTCATGACCCTTTGACAAATAAAATGAAAAATATAATGACGTTCAATAAATCGTTGTTCAACTCGGAAGTTCTTATTTCAGAGATTACAAAAGTCTATCAAAAACATGAGATTTGTTGTCGGTAATCTCAAGTTCTTGATGGTCGGTCAACAACGGAATTATTAGAAATATTAAGATCTAAAACTTGTAGCTTAAAAAATCGATTGTTTTATGAAACATTTATTTTTAAAAATTTATATAAATACGTCGCAATAGTTTTCATTTGTGTTCAAATCGTTCTGTGTGTCCTCAATGGTATAATTTTGGCTTTCAAAACAGATCTAAATGCAGAAAAAACCGGATACGAGTATATACATAAACTTGTATATGCCAGAAAATTAAGCAATAATTATTAGAGTAACGAATAAGAGTCGACTAATTATAATTTTGTTTTAATTCACATATAGCAACTAACATCTTGAGACTTTTATTATAAAAGACTTTTCATAATTTTTCAAGCACCATTTTTAAGTTAGTTTAGAAAATGTAGTCTCGTAATAGTCCTAAAAAGTAGGCGAGCTGATCCCGACATAGTCCCGAAAAATCCTGAACGTTTGCTTCCTAATACTATGGCTGCTTGATGTAGGGACATACTACTCTGCTACAATCTGTATATTTTTTATTTAAAACGCGTAAACAAACTTGCTCTTTTGTTTATTTGTCCGCATTTTAGTATAAATTTTAAAATTGTTTTTTTTTTGATTTTCTGATAAAGTGTTAGCAACGTGAAGTTTGTCTTAGCATAGTTTTAGTCACCATTTATAATGCGTGGTGGTAAAATTGTTTTTGGTTGCCAGCCTGTAAATATGCAACACATAATAAAAATACGTAGAGCTGCATTTTGTGCAGTTATTTGTCTACTCAAGACAGAAAGGTGTATTTACGACGCTATTTATAAGCATTTTTGCAATTGGTGTATTGCACGCCTACTAAGAAAAATATTTAAATCCTTAACGTAAAACTAAATATAATATAATAAAATTTTTAATAAGAAACTTGTCATTTGCCACTTATGTATATGGTTTATAATGCATAGTTTAAGGCGGTTTTTTTTAACTTTTATTTAAAATATACCGTCGCTTCATGGAGATGTTATTCATATTAATAGAAAGCTCTGTGAAACCACTGCGTCTATTGGCAAATGATATACGAGTACTTAACTATGCAAAATGGCAAAGTCAATAGAAATCCTGCATTGTTCAGCAGCAATTTTGCAGCATAATTTATGTATGTTGACGTCAGTTAAAAAAGGAGCTGAACGCGACGCTTAAGTAGAAACGCTCACAAAAGTCCAAGCGGTCAGTAGGTCGATGCGATTTAAAGCCATAACACACATGCATTTTCTGCAGTGTCAGCAACAGCAGGACATTCAATAAGTAGAGTAAAGAATTTATGTCGGAGATGCATTGAATTTAAGTGGGATAAAGACAAAGTGCAGAAGCGTTCATTGCCAGCTAACAAAAAAAAAAACACGCTTAGAGCGCAAACGCCGGAGGTGTACGAGGCGAGTTCTCTTTAATGAGCTTTATTAGCAATTTTTTTTTTTCAACACTAAATAACTTTTAATCTGCAGCACTTTTTTTTGATTTTCATAATACTTTCATAAGTTTATTTATTTAACTCATTAATTCCATTGAAAGCCTGCTTGCCACTTTTGTGCGGCGAGTTAAGTGTGTTTGCCTAACTCTTTAATGCTTTGCTTTGCCGCTATTCATGCAAGTATATATCAAATAAAATCAGCTCATTCTAAATTCTTTTTGTTCTCATTGCCGTCGCTGTTCCCCGCATGTTTTCGGTTTTCGCATGCTTTGGTGAATGAGCCCCCTCACATGTGTGTGCGTGTGTGTTTTGATATTTTTAATTTATGCTGTCTTGTTTACAAACTTTTGCCTGCAACGCTTGTTTGTGTCCTCAACTTTTGCCCCTTTTGCGCTCTATTTGCTGTATCCTTTTTTTTTTGGTTTTCTTTTTGTGCGCTGCGTACCCTACCAATTTCCGCTGCATTAGGGCAGGTCTGAAGCATGTCAAGTGTTTTATTGCCATTTTTCCGCCACTAAGCCTTTGTTAGAAAACTATTCTATGACATAAGCGCAAGCGACGAGCGGAGGGTTGGCGAGCGAAATGAAAATTGCCGCAATTGCCTGCGCAAACCTCACTTTAGATATGAATATTTTTTTTCATTGTTGCCGCTATTATTGTTGTTGCTCTCTCTCAGCCTCTGTTGCTGCTGCTGCTGCTACGGTTTGCGTTGTCAATGCCTGCAAAACATCATGAAATTTTTTATCGCAACATCGCTCTAGTTGGATGGAAATGGGGATGGAAATATATAGGGGAAACTCTATCAACAACACGCCACAGTGTGACACTTCACTGGCAACATTGCTGCTGCAGCTGCTGCTGCTGTTGATGACAAAACTTGCGCCAACAAATTCGCATCGTCGCAGGTGAAATGGCAATGCATCGCTCACTTTTAAATTTAACAACCACAAGGTAAGGCCATCCGCCAGCGACTCAAGCGCTCGTACACAAGTGCGGGGGGGGGGGTAGGGCGAGGCATGAAGCAAGTCGCCAAGCAACCGCAAAAGCGCGCAACGCCCGCCACGGCGTATGCGGAATTTTTGTGTTTGCCGTAAATCTGCGCTGCGTAGAAGATTTGCACGAGCAATCGTCGCAACTTTTATTTTTTTTGTCGCATGTATGGGCGTGTTGAGCGCACAGGTTGCTAGGAAAACAATTTTGTGCGCGTAGTAAAAAAGTAGATGTAGTACGTACTCGTACATCCGGAAACTGACTAATATCCTGCAGCCGGCTAAGCGTTCGTAATATTCTATCTTCCCCATGAGCTGCTTGCGCGCTTTTTCTTGCTTTACTGCGCTTTTGTGGAGCGTTTTGACGGTTGTTAGCCATTTTTTTTTAGCGCTCGTCGCTCAAATGCAGGCATGTTACTTGCACTCCGACAACAACAATAAGAGTAATTGATAAATAAAGCACACATATGTACATACATACGCACACATAGTAGCGTAGTTGTGTGTCAGTAGAAAAAACTTTTACTTTATTCTTACTATGAAACAGTGTCAGCGAAATTAAATAGAAAATATTTTAACGCATGTTCCATTTAATGCTTTCATTTATAATGTGGAAAGTGTCTAAAAAAAATGCACACACATTCGCACGCACTTGCAAACGTAATTGAAATGCAGGCGTAAAAAATGTATTAAATAAAAATATTTGTATTTTCAAATGTGACTGGCGCAACCGCATTCCTCTTTAATTACACTTCCACTCACGTATATGTACATATTGGACACTAAATACAAAAGAGTCACAACTCAAAAACATACCACGAAATTTAAATGCCTGTGTACAATGCAAAATTAACTCAATTATTACAAAAACTGCCGCGGCGTGAATTTTTTTTTATTTAAATTAATTTATGCTAAAAAATCGATCCAAACAGTTTTTGTGCTGTGACTCTTTTGTAGTTAGTGCGATAGGCTACCTCAAATTTGAATTTGTTGTTCTCTTTAGATAATCACCCCCTTATCGGAAATGTCGCCCGAAAAAAATTTTAACCTAAATTTTTTCATTCGTCCGAATGGAATACGCCTATTGCTAGTTTCACCCGAAATAAATTTCGCTTCGAAAATTCGAACATGAAAATTTCAACTCAGAAATTTATACATATACTTTAAGCGTAAAATTATCAAATAATTTAAATTAATCAGTAATTTGACAAAATTTATCAATTTTCCAGATCTTTGACGACTACAATTTGCTATTCCGCCCGTTGGGAAGCTTAGCGCGTGCCTGCGATTTTTCGCTGAAGGTGGATACTATAAAGGTGTAGGCAATAGTTTTTAAATTGGACTGCCGCAAATTGTCTTTTAGTCAGATCCTAAAAGAAATTGTCGAATTTAACGAGTCTATATTATTTCGCAGTGTGTAAAACGGCCTACGCTGGAAGACATAACGCTTAAGGCCAGCCCAAGCCTATTTTGCATAAAAAATTTTATTTTTGCGCACATTTAAGTTATAAATTGTTTATCTCTTTCATTTTGGACTCATTTCTTATTGCAGGCCCCAACTATTCAGCTCCGTTCTTAGCTGTTTTCATAGCTCACCAACATTTGCTTTGTTTTCTTTGACAAATCGTCTTGCAATACGCGGCTTTTCCTGCATTCTACCTAAACGTATTTCTCGTTGAACTCTGTTAATTGTTTTGTTCTTGAAATGGGCGAATTATGTTTGCAAAAATTAAAAAAAAAATTACTTGCATTTTCAACCCGCGTAAAGTTTTAGCCTCTCAAACAATAGTGAACAAATTCAATCAATCCGCTAACTATTTCCGCCCGATGTTAGTGTTCTCGATAAGGGGAAGCAATGTTCGAAAGCGGAGAATTTCCGCCCCAAAATTTATAATAAACGAACAGTCAAAAGTGAACTATTTCAGGCGAAAACGAAACTCACGATAAGGGGAAATAAGTATTTAAAAAAAGGTGTTATTTTAATTGGAGTTTTCCTTGTAAATTTATTTATGCAAACCAGATTTTGAGTTAAGCATTTCTAGTTCAGTGGCATTTCTAATTACTATGCCTGAAATAAATGATTTTAAGAGACTCATATTAAGTTAACACGCTCAAACAATTTTGTATAAAAAAAACCAATTAAATGTCAGCCGCCTACTGAATATAAACCCAGTTTTCCTTATTTAATTTTAAACTGACACCGAAAAACTTGGCCTATTATTATACAAATTTTTTTGCAGTGACGTCATGATCAGCTGATCGAAGAAAACGGACTGTGCTGTATAACATTATTCTTGCTTCTAACTAATTTTTATTGCTTTTATTCAACTAGTGTAAATGGAACTTTGTGCAAATCGGTACTGTGAAAACAACTTAATTAGCTATTTCAGTATTTCGGAACTGGTTTGGGATTTTTCGAGGTCATTTCGGTAATGTTAGGACTAATTTGGGACTATCTCAGGATCGTTTTGGTACTAGTTCGCGACCATTTCGGGACTGATTCCCGACTTTTTCAGGATCATTTCGGACTAATTCTGACCATTTCAAGACATAATCAGGTCCATTTAAGAACAAAGAACATTTCGAGACCTGTTCCGGAATATTTTATACTTAACTTCATGACAAATCTAAGTTTATAATTAATCAGTTCGGTGTAGTTTGGAGACTTGTTAAAGATCGCTTCGAAACAATTAAAGCACTTTTTTTATGAGTTAAAGGGAATCATGTCGAGCTAGTTCGTGAACGACAAAATTAATAAAATGTAGGGATATTAAATTTACATTTAACATAACAGATTTATTTATGTAACTAAAATGTCCAATGCTTATCGTGGCCGCTGGGGTCGAGTGGGTAGCGTTGCGTGCTGTAACTCTATAAGCTGCTGAGTTCGAGGTTTGCATCTCAGCCAGGGCAAGAAAAAACTCAACTATAGAAAAAGTTTTTTTTCTTATTGCGGTCACCCCTCGGCTGCCAATGGCAAATCTGCGAGGGTATTGCTGCCATGAAAAAGCTTCTCATTAAATACATCTGCCGTTCGGAGTCAGCACAAAACTCTAGTTCTCTCCATTTGTGGTAGAATATTAAGACGCACACCACAAATGGTAGGAGAAGTTCGGCCAAACACTGAGCTATAAACATAGTGTAAGCGTCAAATTATTATTTTTATCTGAGACTTTCACGAATGATAACACGTCAGATTTTATGAGTCACAATCACGTCTTTGTTTATTTTTACTAATTTTCAAAGACATTTATTTGTCTTAAAACAGAAACCGAGCATTTTTCTCTTCACAGCATCCGCGTTTTTAACAAATGCGAGAAGATTCGAATCAATTTTAGGAATGAATCGGCATTTTTGATTGAATTGAAGTTAGGAAATTTGAAAAAGTTATCTTATTTTTCTAAAGAATCGTTTATGCTACAATCAGTTAATCGTCAAAACTACTTCACCTAACAAATTACCAGTCCAAGTATGAGTATCTTTATATTTTTAAGTGAAGGACAATGTGAAATTCACGCATTAGAAATATCACGCTGATAAGATTATACGGTGCAGACAATTATTGAGTGTCGCTACACTAAAAACACCAAATTTTCGTATCTCAATTAAAAAAACCACTTGATGTGTCAATAATTCATTTTTAGGCTATCTAATAATTTTACCCGGCATTTTCAAGTACACACACACACAAATAATATACAAAATTAAAATCAAACTACGCTTTTTTAATAATCTTATTGTTTCACTCATGCTGATAATCAAAGAACACACAAATTATTTTTTATACAAAACTCATTTATAATAGCTTTACAACCACTTGTCCAAAGAAACTAACCAAAGTACTTAATTTATAGTAAACACTTCATAGCTACTAACTATATTTTATTACCATTGAAAAATAACAAGAAAAATATTAATTAAAAGTTGTGTGTATCCAAATACATATGTATACTCGTACACACATACATACATACTCGTACACACAAACATAATTCAACGTAAAGACAATTGCAATAAATAACCACGAAATGGACACATTGGATATCGCACATTTGAAATTGCTGAGCTTGTGGTGCATCAAGGATTATGGACATAGTTTTTTAAGTGGGGCAGGGGGTCGGCACGGGAGCGGAAGAAAGATTGACTAACGCACACATGCACACATACATATGTATGTATGTATGTTGGTAAATCGGTCAGTGGGTTTGTCCGTGTTGATCTACTATTTCTTTCCTGTTGGTTTTTTGTTGCTTGTTGTTCTTTATTTTTCATTATTGGCGTTGTTGCTGGTGTGTGCGCGAGATAAAACATACGCAAATGCCATTTAACCATAAAGCTAGGCCAAACTTTCGTAGCTGCTCTATCACTTAATCAAACAACATAAAACATTTTTGAATTTGTAGATGCGCGTAAATTGTTAGCTATGAAAATCGGTTTTAAAATATGTATGTATGTATGTAATTCTTGCATACATACATATCTATTGGGATGTGTGTGTGTGTGTGTGTAGTAGATGTAGTATCACAATTAGAAAACTTGTGCTAGCTAATACATATATATAACGGGTGGTTTTATTAGACATGTGGTTTTTAAAAAAAATAAAACGCGTATAATTTAATGCTATGGTTAAGTATTTAGCTTTATTATAAAGATAAGGGTTTGCTATTATGTTTTAAAAATGATTTCGGGCAAGTGACCGCCGCCGCTGGCTCGAATAAATTCTAGCCGAGGGACCCAATTTTCAACCACTTTTTGCAACAACTGTGGCCGTATGTCAGCAATTGTCTCGGGCTTATCTGCGTAGACGAGCGACTTCACATAACCTCACAAAAAATAGTCCAGCGGTGTTGAATCGCACGATCTTGGAGGCCACGCCACAGACCCACGACGCGAGATAATGCGCTCACCAAAAGCTTCCTTCACTAAATTGATTGTTTCGTTGGCTGTATGGCATGTAGCGCCGTCTTCTTGGAACCAAAGGTCGTCTACATCAACATCCTCCGATTAGGGCACGAAACAGTCATTAATGACGGCTCTATAGCGTTCCCCATTGACTGTAACATTATGGCTGCCTTGATTTTTCAATAAATATGCACCAATGATTCTCTCTGCCCACCAAACAGTGACTTTTTGAGGATGTATCGGCGTCTCAATAATGGCTTGTAAATTATCATCACTCTAAATGCGACAATTGTGTTTACAAATATACGTACCCATTCAACCAAAAGTGAGCTTCATCGCTGAACTAAATTTTCTTGGGAAAATCGAGACCATTCACCGAACGTGCGATGCGCTTGATGGTCGTTTGGCTTCAATTCTTGCACGAGTTGGATTTTGTAAGCCCGCAAACCAAAATCCTTTCGCAAAATCTTACATAAAATAGATGTGCACAGCTCCAATTGTTACGCACGATGGCGGATGGTCTTCTGCGATATTCTGCTTCACACAGCAATAGCGTATTCGGTGTCACTGTACGGCGTCTCTGAGGATGCGTATTATCCACTAGAGTAAACTTTGTGCGAAACCGATCCATGGTTGCTCGAATTACCGACTCTACTGGGCGATTATGTTGACATAATATTGGACGAGACGTCGCGCGTACCGAACCATTATTTTGGTAATAAATTTGCACGATTTGCAAAAGTTGTTCCGGAGTAAGTCTGGTTATTATGAAATGGCAAACCAAACTAAGTATAAATCAAGTAACAGCTGTCAAACCACACGTCTAAAAGCAGCACCCTTTATATGCATACACCTTCGTGCATATCATTAATTGAATATAGAAAAAGCTAACTCACATTTTGGCTTTTCAAAAGTTGTTTGAATTTTAATAAAATATATAGTTCTGCAGTTGTGAATTTCGTAGAAGTGTTATTTTTCTATTTAACATAACATTGCATCGAAAGCCATAATACTTTTTTTTAAATTTTAATAAATATATTGTGAACTGCTTGAAAGATTAAAATCTGTGTTTGAAATTAAAATAGTTAGGGCCTTTCTATATTAAAACTATATTTAAATATATGTATGTATGTATTTAAACTTCCTTACTTGACAAACTTGAAATATGGGTTTTCTTCGCTTGTACTCGTATTGTAATTAAAAGTGAGTTCCAGTTCATATTTGGGTAAACTTTGAGAATAGCATCACCCGATTTTGGAGGTGCATTTGTTCAGAGACGAATTTTCATATTGATAGAGACAAAGCCTTTGTAATCCTCTTGAAATTTATTTTATTATCACTAACTTATGCGGAAAAGTGTTTTTTTTTTGTTGAAAGTTCTACGTTTTTATTCCATATAAAAATATATTTGGCTGAAGAGGTAATTGGAAGCAAGCGCGGCAACAACAATTCTCAAATATCAACGATACATTTAGCAACTTCAAACTTTGGTAAGAGAATTCTTCTTCTTAAACTTTGCCGTTTTCTTCTCTTTTTGGTGATATTTAGCAATTAGTTATACCAAGTGGAGACAGAACCTTCTATTGTGTTTCTGAGCGCCCTTTGCCTGTGTTCTCCGTCCATGGTGGCCGAGTCAGAGAGTATTTTCACCCGAAGATCAGCATAAACATGCGCAATCGTTGAATTTGACTGAGCTTTACTTTGGATACCCTTGTACCAACCAATTGGATCGGATTAGATACTAACGAAAGCAAAATTCAGTTTCGTATGGTGCAATATGCTGAGACAATTTGTTTCTATCGAAAGTCCCCAAAGCCCTTCCGTTTTTAATCGTTAGCGATAACTGTTAAATGAGCTTATTTTTTGTAAAGATTCTGAGTAAAATCATATTTTTTATTATTTTATATAAAGAAAGATTGTATTAATAAAATACGAAAAGGTGGATATTTAAAAAAAAATTGCAATGCTCGATTATGCGAAAGCTGTCGGGCAGCTTAAACAAAATTATATTTCTGTTTCGCACAGGTATAAACTACGACTTTCGAACTAGTTCATTGACTGATGTAATGCTAGTATATAAAATGAAACTTGATATTTCGTATGGCTTGGCTTTGTTTAAAGTACAAGTATTTTATATAAAAAAAAAATATTAAAGACAAATCAGTTGCGCTGCAAAAACAAACTGATGCAATCTATTTTTGAACTAGTTAACTTGACTGCATAGCATAGAGATAAATACTTGTACATACATATGTATGTATACATCTCATTTCTTTGTACTGCCCCAATTTTTGGATCCAATGAGCGTTCTCTGCGCTACACAACTCTATTTATTGTTGTTTGTGTTTTTGTATTATGTTGCTTTTTTCGCTGTTAGATTCCCTAATTTTGTATTTGATTTTTCCATTTAATAAATAACATATCGCATGCGACAAACATATACGAAAAATTTAACCCACAAGGCAAAAAGATTTCGCTATATAATTATGTGGAAATTGTTCGAAGAGAAAGAATTCTAGATTGCGATATACATACTTAACTTGCCAAAATATAACATACTAACACAGCGCTTTGTTACATTCGTTATGAGTTTAGGTGTGGTGAGTATAGCTGTGTTGAGTTTAGGTGTGGTGAGTATAGATGTGTTGAGTTAAGGTGTGGTAATTGTAGCTGTGTTGAGTTTAGATGTATAGAGTTTGAAAGTCGGGCGTTTATTTGTGGTGTGTTCAGGCGTGATGAGTTTAGGTGTATTGAGTTTAGCAGTTATTAGTTTAGATGTGGTGTGTTGAGCTTATTTGTCTTGAATTTAGGTGTAGTCAATTGAGGTTGTGGTAAGTTTGGATGTGGTGAGATTACATATGGTGAGTAAACCAATGATTTGTAGATGAAGCACTTATTGCCAACCAATTCCAGTGGCACCGCTACTGATTTCATAACACGCGACTAGTGCATTCAAAAAATTCAGCAAACCACCACTTTTCGTCGACTGGGTAATCATATACATATGTAAGTATGCATGTATATATTTTATGTGCATCGATATACAGTTACTTACTTCTTTCACCGATATGCTTACTCGTATTTGTTTACATAATCGCTTGACGGGTGTTTGGGTGTAGTGATGCAACGATTGCAAGAAAGCGATTGCCAGCAGAGCCTGCCACTAGGTTAGCGGTAGTTGAAGAGAACGTGGAAATAAGTGTATAAAGTGTGAATGTATGAATGTGTGTGTGTTTGTGTGTGTGTGTGTATGTGTATAAAGGAAGCGGAAAACATGGCACATAATCCACATTGCCCGCTCAACGTCACGGCAACTTGCTTCGCATAGCCTTATTTATTTTTGTCATGTATTCGCCTCGCCTTTTTCTAGAGCATACACATGAACAAATATAAAAATCAAGAATTAGGAATCGAACATCAAAACAGAAAAGTAAAATAAACTAAAATTAAATAAGCAAAATAACCAATAACAAAAAACAAATATATTTACAAGAAAAACATGCAACTTGACAGGTGAACGCTTAGGCGGCGACTCAACGGCTCCTCGACTGCGTGCCTTCTTACGTCCCTCACAGGGAATACTGTGAGGCAACGAGAAAAGTCGGTTAAAACAGCAAATTCACTCTAGATAAGTTTATAAATAGAAAAATTGCAAGCAATATTTATGTTTTTATGTATGTAGGTGTATACATATACATACATACATGCACACACTTACTAGTTTGTGTGTGGCTGTGCGCTTTTGTAATTTTAAAAACAATAATGGCATTTCCTTATCAAACTGGTAACTACAACAAAACAAAACATTGGTTGGCATCTTAACAGGAAATAGAAAAAAAGTTAATCAATGATTTATGAGGTATTTGTGAGTACCTCAAGAGGCCAACCGGCCACGTCACTTCAGTTTCAGAGAGTAAATTTATCTTTTGCTAAAGAGGCATCGAGTACTTGAAAACGATAAAATTAAATGAATTAATAAAATTCATATTGAGAATACTAGCATGTGAACATATGTAACTATAAAGTGATGACAAAACCAGTTAACTCGAGTGTCAGAATGAAGCTTTTTAATTAAACACGATCACTTTTAAAATATTTATTCAGTTGTAGTTTATTTAAGGGAGTATTCTACTTTAGAGACCGGAAAATGACATTTTTTATAATTTTTGTCAAAACAAGTCTTTTGAATATTTTTGAACGCGACTTTTTGAAAGTTGAACTAAGAGATATAATCAATAAATTTCCGGTTTTACTTTGTAAAAAAGTTTATTCAAATCATAATAATGGCGCTTCAAAGTTGAGTTGCTTCGATGTTGCTCCGATGTTGCCACGATTTTTCTTGTTGAAATCATCTGAAATTCAACTTTCTTTGTATTGAGTAGACTTGTGATTATATCCGGAACCAGATAAAGTTAAAATTGACAATTTTACGCTACGATTTTTACCATGTTTTTGAGTGTACTATATAATTTACGAAAAAAAATATTTAAACAAATGCGTTTTGCATAATACCGATTCCAGCTAGAAATATGTGATCGCTGAGAAAACTGTAAAAATTTCAACGCAATCGAACTAGTATTTTTCTAGTTATCGTGGTGACCGTTTTAAAAATAATGGTTCGGAAAAAAAGCGCTGAAAGATTCATGAAAACACCACCGTGCGCCGTGCATAATTCAATTTATGGCTTTGTATCTCGAAAAGATCGAGTTATTATATTTTGCAGACATATTTTACACATAATTTACGACGAAAACATGCTTTAGAAAATATTAACGTATCTGACTATATCTATGTTAAAATATGGAGTATATTACATACATTAATTTTTCTACGTAAGATTTAGTTAAACATTCCTTTAGTAAAATAAATGTATGAAAACTTAATTGGAAGAGTCTCAAGTTGCGATTGAAGTCGGTTTTTTCCCTTTTTTTCGCTATAACCACCACTTTCACATGAAAAGTTAATTTTGTGATTCGGTTACTTTATTTTGAGATTCTCAATTTATTTGCCCTCTTAATTAAAAGTTGACAAAATTGAAAATTCGTTGGAAATCTGATATTACCAAATATTTTTGTAAGTGAATGACATTTTTAATATCATTTTGACACACTAACCACCTTGTTGACTTCTTTATCCCCGAGTTTGTATGCCGAAAATTAATGAAGTAACATTTAAGGTGTCTTTACACACATCAGTCACGGCACATAACTACACACAACACTGAGCCGTCAATACCACAATTTGTACTGAGCTGGCGTCGTCACCTACAAAAACGTCACACTGTACATTGACGATGTCCGTTCAAAGCCTTAAAATAACAATTTCATATTTCATTAGAATTTCAAACTGAAAAGAATTAAAATTTTTTTTCAATAAGCAGTTTTGTAAAAACTGCCATTGATTTTTGTCAATGTGTTTATGAGGATTTTGGGTTCTTCCACATAAAATCAAATTTTTTTCAGGTGTTATACAGCAGAAAATTCAGCGAAAAAATTTCAAAAATCTACATTAATGTTTAGTCACTTGAAATTCGCACATTACTATACTAAAACATACAAAACTGCATACTCATGAAATTAAAAAAAAAGTTTAAATTTCGAGGTTTTGTTGATAACTTATTAAATTATTTTTAAAAAAATTTAAAAAGTGGTTTTACTGAATTTTTTTTAAAGAATGAACTGCGTTTAATTAATAAAAAAGAAATAAAATAAAATAAAAAATTCCAAATTTCTTTAAGAAATAAATATATAATTCATATGTCCTGTGGGAATGAACGACAAATAACGCAAAAATTACATTTCAAGGTATTAATTACATACAAATAAATAGAAGCACATTTTTCTAAGACCCTTAACATTTCACTATCACAGCTTTAAATTTTTGAAGTCTAAACTCTTTCGGCTAGTTGATTATACTACACCTTTCCTTATATTTTTAATTGCTTTATAAAAACACTTCTCATAACTCACAATGCCATTGCTTTAAATTGAAGTAAGAATCCCTTTGTCAGAATTAACCTTTTCTTCAAACTTTGTTCAAGTTATATTTATAGTGCTCTTATTTCTTACTGCTTCCTAGTATCTAAACATATTTTCATATTTGTATTGTTTTCTTGCCACAAAATATTCGACAAATGCATTTTCTTACATCTTATCGCGTAATTACAATCTAAAGTACTTTTTGGCATTGCCATTTTTGGTATACTCATCGTATTTATTATTTTTTTTTTTTTTTTACAATGACTTTACGGTCAACTACGAAAACTTAATGAAGCTTTAGCATTGACCGAGATTGACTTTTGATTAAGGTTAGCAGCAATGACGACAGCAAAAGACATTCCCACCCACAGCCGCAAGCAGAAGTCCGCCCGCATCAGCAGAAGAACCAACAAAAAATGACAGCCAATCAACATTTGCCCACGGCCATCCACTACTTCCACCACACAAATTCACAACCCGAATACTGGCTTGTCGCAAATTATGCTTCAATGACAACATTCAAGTCAGTGCCTCCTCCATCTAAGTAAAGTGCCAAAAATGCCAAAAATGCCAAAAATGCCAGTTCGATAACCACAGACGAATGACTCATATTCGGTGCTTGGCAGTGGCAGTCAAACGGACGGGCACTCGAACGCTCGACCGCTTGGAAGGTTGATTAGTCGAGTGGTTTACATTGTCGAGGTGTTGAGTTGTTGAGTTGGTGAATCTACCGCCTGATTGACCAAATAAGAGGACGATTGCGGCGGCTGGTTGTTCAATGCGACCCAAGGTCTTTTAGTTTGATACAAAATATAAGCGCACTCAGCTTCACAGCTCATCCAAAACAACGCACGGCTGTAGAGCTCACGAAGGCGAGCGCATTCATGTGCACACACACATCCTGCTTGATAAGTTTGAAGTTAAGACGGAAGTATTGCTTGAGTGACGACATCGACGCCAAATGTCGCAGCGTTGCCAAAGTGATCAAGTGTGTAATATTTTGTTATGCTTCAAGAATACTTAATAAAGCAAAGGCCCTGGATTGAAACCAAGTTAACAATTCGTTCGAATATTTATAAGATATCATGCTTTATTGAGCAAGACTGCTTCAGCACTAACAACAAATTGCGCAGCTTCTGCATAGGGCGTGTAGGAGTTGGTGGCGAGGGCCGGTCGGAGTGAGTTAAAAGGGGAGAGCTAAGCCAGAGTTGATGTGTGACAATTCGTGATGATGCGTGACCACATGCGACTTTATTTGTGCATTAAATATTTGCTAGCAAAATGGCGACAGCATGAATCTTAAGCGTAACGTGCAAATTCGAGTATATTTGTCTTTGAGCAAACAGGAAGAAGCAATCTTTGAGTACTTCTCTTGCATTTCTGACGCTTAGAGCAGCTAAGTAATTTTTTTTCTCATTCTCATAAGCAGATGTGGAAACTTCAATGAATAGCGAAAGCTTATAAGTATTTTTCAGCGTTGAACGTTTTTTTTTAAATTTAAATAGATATTTTAGTGGCTTCGTTCTGAAGTAAAAAACAGTATTGAATAAAAAATACTTACCGAATCGGTCAATCCAATTTTTTAACAAACCATTGTCTCTGATACAATCGTAGTAAGAATTTTCCTAAGTACATTTTTTGTCAATAGATAATTAAACAAAGAGGTTGAATATTGAACCTTCGAGGTCACAATTACCGCCAAGTGGAGAGCTTCAACCCAGTCCGAACAATTTAAATAATACTAGTACGTACACATCGTCAATTTTCTTCAACAAAAAGTTTTTAAATTTTTCAAAATGTTTTTGTGATAGTATATGAATAGATAAGTATATATCGTCAAAACTTGACTGCAGTGACGTCGCGATCAGCTCATCAAAGAAAACGAATTGTGCAAATTGGTATTGAGAGGACATCTAGTTAAGAGTGGTTGGTATGGGTAAGTTGTGGGACCTGTTCAGAACTATTTTAATACAATTAAGGGATAATTCTTAATAAGACCGGCATCATTTCGGGACCGTTTCGGAATTTTTTCATAGATATTTTTTGGAAAGTTTTAAGACTTGCCTGAAATGGGCGCTAACATTTCAGGAAGTTTTCGAAATTAGTTCGGAACCATTAAAGACAAGTTCAGCACTATTTCGGGTATATTTCGGGACTAATATAGCTTTATTTCGGAGCTACTTCTAAGCAAAATTATTTCGGTACTAGTTCACGATTTTTTCCGAACTTCTTCGGGTTCGCAGTTCATAACTACTCAGAAAATAGTCCTGATATAGTTTTAAACTATTCCTGAAATGGTTTCGAAAATTTCTAGAAATGGAACGACAAAATCAAATAAATAATATAATTAATTTTTAAATTTCTAAATTAACATTTTTATGGATTGTTTAAGTTTTTATTTCAACAAAAATACTTGAGAAAAAGCCTATTTTATTACGAAAATGTTTGTGACAAAATAATGTCATGAATTGCATTCGTTAACATCGATTCAAACATGGCCTTCTAATAGTTAAAAGTCTTTTACAAATCAAATGTAAAGCATTTAGAATTAATAAATATGTTTTGTGCATAGTGAACAGCAACCATCAACAAATTCCAAATGGATAGCAATTTGTAGCATCTTGATATTCACTTTTAGTACAAACTACGTGAGATTTTAATCGCATATTTACTTACATAACTAAATACTGTGTAAGGATATTCCGAAAATATTTTCCTACTTTTTTCCGCTCAAACGTTGTTGGTACTCCATCCCTCCGAGATGTTCGCTTTATATTCACTGTCGCAGTTTTCGCTCCATAAATATACTCTTTATCTTTTATTCGCATCCTTTGCGCTATTAAAATACGCTACGTCACGCTGGTAAAAGCACAACCAGCCAACGAGGGGTGGCAGATAGACGAGCGAGTAAACATTTTAAGCAACAATAAAAATTTTCTTTATTGTTTTGTTTGTCATGAATATGTCGTTATTTATTGATTAAAAGTATTTGGTAAATAAAAAAAAGTATTTGTAAATAAATCAATCGACTATCTGGTGTAGACAAAACTGCGTTTGACAATTAATAAAAGCACTTTTTGTTATGGTAAACATTTGGAGAAGCCAAAGAGAGTGTTAGGTCGAATTTTCTCGATTGAATGAGTACACTGTCCAATAAAACTAAAGGTTTTTACTGAATATGGAATCTAAATGAAAAACACAATATGGCGCATGAACTAAAAAAAGGAAATTTTTACCAAAATCAAAAAAACAAGAAGTGAAAATGGTATGAATAAAAATTCACTTAAATTCAGCTGCTGGCTAGCGCACCAAAACTGCATTTGTTAGAATAGATTTACTAATACCTTTTACCCCGAAGTTTGCAATAGTTGTCTTCTAGCTTCATATAGGTCTAGTATTACATCCAAATACTTCGCTTCGGAGGACGGCCTGAAAGCTGTTTCTTTAAGGAAAGGAAGTATGTTATTTTTGATCCCAAAGCCGCTTTTTGAGAGCTGTAGCATAAACAAAACTCTCTCAAGTATTTCGCAGATCGTAGTGGCCGCTCTGGTCGAGTTGGTAGCGGTGCGGTGGCCGCTGTGATCGAGTTGGTAGCGGTGCGTGCTATAACACGATATGCCGATGAGTTCGAGGTTCGAATCTCAGGGCAAGCAAAATTTTATTCATAGAAAAAGTTTTTTTCTAATAGCGGTCACCCCTCGGAAGGCAATGGCAAACCTCCGAGGGTATTTCTGCCATGAAAAAGCTTCTCATTAAATACATCTGCCGTTCGGAGTCGGCACAAAACTGTAGGTCCCGCCATTTGTTGTATAATAATAAAAGACGCACACCACAAATGGTAGGAGAAGCTCGGCCAAACACTGAGCTATATAGTGTACGCGCCAAAATTATTATTATTATAGAGGGCAAGAACACACCACTTAAAATATATATATATCTGATTAATATGCGAGTTTTATTAAATTTAACTAATTGTAAGTGGCTCTACTAAATTTCCTTCTTTAAGAGACTATATTCCAAACAAAAACCTGCACAAGCATGAAAAACTGGTTCGAACGCAAAATTTTACTTATCTCAATTTATATTGTTTTATAGAAAGCAATTAAATTTTATTTTTAGCTCTCTTTAATTCGCCGCATACCAAGCGAACAATTCCAATCGGATTTGCACTTCCACAAATTGGCAATTTTTCAATATCAAACAACCAGCTTAGCGTTTGGTCGGCGAATGCACTCGCACTTGTACGAAAACGTTGCGTTTACTAACTATAAGCACAACCATATACGTAATAACAAATTTTAACCTTTTTTCTATTTTATTTGCATAACTTATCGACCGAAACGAAGAATTTTTTTTTTTTTGAGAATTAAAGTTTTTTTTTTAATTTCATAAATTTTTTGTAAATTGCTTCGTTAATATTTTTAAACATTTAACTTGATAGGTACCTCAAATGTAGTACATTCTGAAGCATTTTTTTAAAGAAATCTTTTGTTTTCAAAATACCATAGAGTGCTGGATTTTGAAATTTATATCTTACGTTTTTTGTTCAAGTTCAGGGAAAAGTTCAAGGCAAAATATTGTGGTAGCAGAAAGTTATCAATATTTCTCCGATCTCTGAATCTCCTGAACAAAAATCCTGTTATATATTTATTTTTCCAACTTTTAGGTAAGAATTCCAATCTTAACTGAAAATCCTTATTTTTTTTTTACCGAAATAAAGCTTTAAAGCCGAAATAAAAGTCCTTTCTTAAAAATAAAGAATGATACCAACAAATTATACCAAATTTGATTAATTTGTATAAGCAGTTTGTTTATTATTGGGAAAGGATTTTAATATCATATAAAAGGGCTTAGTTTTAAAAGACGCTTTTTAATGGCAGAAATTCCTCTCGTAGGTTTGCCTGCCGAGGGGCGACCGCTTTGCTAAAAGAAATATTCAAAAATCCACAGCCATCTTGAATCGCTTGAAATACGCTTTTTGTTATATCAAAAATGAATGACCTAAAAAACTGCATACTCAAAATTTTAAGATTCTTCGAAAAATGCTTGAAATGTTAATGAAGTTTCGGTTATTTGGAAACTTTCTTAATTTGTACCTATTTGAAATATACTTGTCTATTACAAATTCCGCTTAGAATGAGCAAAAAAAGTTGGATTTTCTTTATTATAAACAAAACTATCATTTACAAAATTAAAAAAAAAATCTACAATTAACGAAGTTGCGTAATTTATCGAATACATTTGAGAGCGTCAATACATTTAAAATATACGAAAAAATGCGAAATTAAAGGAGGAACTTTTAAAGCAGACATTGGTTTTAAGAAAAATCTAAAACAATTGGAATAAATTTATAAGGAAAAAAATTAAAAATAATTGAAAAGTCAACGATAACTGAAAGAAACGCGAAGAAGAGAGATAGTTTAGTCGCAATTGACTTGCACAGTAAGCTAAAAATCAGGCTTTCAAAGCATTTTGCCGATAAGTCTAAAAAATCACTGGTTTTCGAAAGAAATATGCTACGATCTTGCATTTTGGTATGATCTCGAGTCTAAAAATGTAACACTATAAATTAGAGATTATTGCCTTTTTGTGAAGAACTTCGTTTTTTTTTTTATTTCTCTAAACTGCTTATCAGCTGATGATAATTTAAAGGCCTCATTACCGAGACAAGATATTTAACTTGGAAACCAATGAATACCAACTACTGAATTTCGGCATTCATTTGATTCGCTCAATTTTATACTTTTTGTATTTGTATGCCTTTACATTTATTTATTTTATTTAATATATAAAACACACTAAATCTTCTTTTTGAGTTCATAAAATTTACATGAAGATGATATTAATTTGGACAATTTGACGCGGTCCCGCAGAGTCCATTACTAACGAGTTGCATGTGGTTTTCGTTAAAGAACGAAATGAAAAATAATGGCATTAAAATAAAATTATAAAAATTATAATAAATTGTTTAAATTCTTTAATATGCGGTTGTGCTATAGTTGTTAAACGCACTGCGTAAATGTTCATTTGTGTGTAACTGCGAAAATCCCACCAAGTGGCATATATTTTAAAGCTATTGGATTATTGCTGCATATGTTTACTTATTGACTTGTTTTTGCAACTCAATCCAATTGTTGACATTATCCTTTTGCCGTGGTAAGCGCGATTAATAGAGCATACAATCGTGGAGAACACTTTTCAAGCCAAAACACACACACAACCGCGAATAACAAATATGGTTTGTGTATACATTTTATGGTATGTGGATGAATATTTACACACACCAGTACACACACACACACACACAGCCATCCATTGCCTACGGTGAACGAGCATTTATGTACCAATCAAACCTAAAAGTCATGTCATTATTGGTTTTGCGTATCGCACATCCAAAACACCTCACTCTAACACTTGCCGCTAACACCTTCAGCGACTCTATGCAAGCACTAAAAATGCTCTGATCTGCCGATAAATCTTTATGTGTGTGCGTGTGTGTGTGTGTGTGTTTGTGGGCATAGAGGATTTTGCTACGCAGCAGAGCTTCGTCAAGTGATGGAATGCATGCAAATACATACAGACGTACAAATGTTTGTATGTATGTATACAAATGTAAAGCGATGCGTCGATAGATATTTTTTAGTGATTTTACCTCGAACAACAAAATATTGCCAATATTGAATATTGTCTGCCTGCCTGCAAAAGGTATCAGCCGCACACAACAACAATAGCAACACAGGCGAGAGTGTGGTAAATGGTAACACAGTTCGTTAGGCGGCAATATATTTGCACATAGCGCGCGCAAAAGTCATCGTCGTAAATCAAATGCGGTTGTGTTTGTTGTATTTGTAGCGCCGTGAAGGATGCGCTGAATTGTGTTGTGGTGCGCGCTGAATTTGACTGTAACACAATGAACGTCTAAATGTGTTCATAGCGACGAGGAATTTGAAGTACATATATGAATTTAGAGATATAATAAATTTATTTTAGATAAATACATATGAACTCGCTCACATACATACATATACTCGTATTATATAGTGCACAATTGAAGAAATTTATTTGATTCAGTTAAGAAATTTTTCAAACAAATACATTTTTCATATTTTTTTTGTTGATTTTTGTTTCTAAGTAATAACTATTTCGGCAACCGATGCCAAGCTACAAAAAAAAGTACGCTTTCTATATAAGTTATATAAAGTTTATAAAGGGTGTTTTTTTCGGACATGTGGTTTTTAAGAAGAAAGAAAACGCATATAATTTACGTTGGCATTAGTATAATTGGGGCCGTATGTCAGCATGAACGTGCCGAATATTTTTTTTTTCCAAGGCGTCTTGTCATGGCAAACCAAACTGAGTATAAATCAAGTAATAGCTGTCAAAATGAGCGAACTCCTAAAAAAAGCATTGCCTCATTTTATTTATTTTTTTCATCTACATAAACTTAAGCCGCTATTGAAACCAACAGAAATTAAGTAGTCAATAATATATGTACTTAAGCACAGCGTATTTGGTTTAAATATTTAAATCCTTTTTGATTAAAGTTTTAGATAAAATTGCAAGTAAAAATTTTGTAGACTTCACTTAACTTAATCATAATAATAAAATTCTTGAAAAATAATTTTTAGAAAAAAATGTAAGGCTCTATTCTTAATACATATGTACAACGCATATTCGACATGCTTTTAATTTTCATATAACAGGAAATGCGATTTACCATATCAAAAAAGAAACTTAACTCAAACTTTCATTTACTTCAAACTTTAAAACTTAAGGATACTTAAGTGGTTTATAAAACTGCAAATTTTTTGCAAATCCTTAATTATGGAATATGTAAATATGTCAATTCAATTTCCAATACACCAATTTTATTGAAGTGCATGTATGGGAATTTAAAAACTTGTATGTATGTGTAAATTTTTGGTATTCAAATTTGTTTTATTTTTCTTCGTTTGACAATAGTTTATAAAGTTTTAAAGCCGAATATTTTTTTTTTAAACTCCTTAATAAGAGTTGCAAATATTCAATAATATTTCATTTTTCTAAATTTTGCATTAAAAAACTATCGAAATTCTAATAAAAAAAATAAATCTTGATAAAAAATTGGTGAATTTTGAAAGGCTTTAGAAAATTTAAAATATCTATTTATACTCACATATACATACATATGTATATATATATACACCTATGTATTTATGGTTCCCAAGAAAAAAAGGAATGGCTCTGTCTCTCAAAGAATTAACAAAATGAAACGAATGCCAGAAGAAAGAAAATTGTTTCATTTCGATATAGAAACTATTGTTTTTATAAAAAAAATATTTATATATTAAAAACATGTCCTATATATATATATAAATTTCATTATTCCTAATTCTTCACTTTTATAACCAATAATTGATATGCAATTTTTATAGCAAAAGAAATATATGAATACAGGGTGTGGCAGCTGTATATGCTCCGTATAAGGGCCAATATCAAGCATAAATAAAACTTTGACGGATGTATGGATTACAGCGCCACCTAGCGAGTTAAGTAATATTTTATATTGAATTGTCATCGAGATCTACTACTGAAACTTTCAAGTTTGTAATGCCTGGTTTTTATCAGGTTAATTTCACTTCAATAAAAACGGCTTGCCATTTGTGTTCACAGTCTGGCAACATTTGCTATCATTTGCCATTTTGGTTTGATAATCACTGCATAATGCTTGGTTTCAATTTGCCCAAAATCACTGATGTCAAAAATTGTCTCAACTTACGTCGAAATTTCCGTACCTGACAAATGCATAAAAACTTGCCAATATGTTGGCAAATGGTGTCAAATTACAACTCCATTTAACTGGCATCATTTTAAGTCAATTTGGACATAATGTGAACCTGACATAACTCTTCGGGGAATAACTGTAAAAGTGGTTACTAAATTTCAGCTAAAAATACAAACTAATAATTTGTATAAAGATTTAAATGAAAAAAATTTTGAAGTGTTTAATTAAGTTCACAAAAATAAAAACAATTTGATAACTTTTACAAGTTACTTACAAAGTTTCTTATTTGAAATTATTTTTTTATTAAATTCAAGCGCTCTTATTTAAAATCGTATTGAAACTTACCGTTTATTTGACAGTCCTCACTACCGCAGCACCCACTCTATCAGCAAATCGAAATTTTAAATCAAAAGGGGTTGAACTTTTTTTGAAAGTTTATTTTTGTTTTATATTAAATTTCTATTTGAGTTTTCGTTTCCTTGCTCCAGCAAGCACAACACGCAAACACTGATAACGAGACCAAGGCACCAATTGCAGACGCGTGGACGTGAAACAACAGCTTTATGTTGAACGGGCAGTTTTTTTTTATGAAAATTGCGAATTAACCTTCGCTGATGATATTCTTTTTGTTTAATTTGTGTAGTTTCGAGTCTGATTGGTCATGTTTTTTTTTTATTCATCAATTCGTTGTCGTACAAGTTTTAGAATTTTTATAAACGGATGCACACAATGATACAGTGGTGTATAGTGCGTTTTAATCACTATAATTAGTTTCACTGATTTATTTTTCAATTTTTAGTTTCATATTTCTAATTTATCGTTTTGTGTTTTGTTCAATTTTCACTACAAAGTTCTTGTTTTCGAAATTCCTGCGCTTAGAAATATGCTTTAGTTAAATTATGAAGTATATTTTAGAATTGTGTAATGCGCGTATCTTCCTAGCATACTTACAGGCGAGAACATTCATGCATTCATCAAATCCTTATTCTAACTTTCATAGCAAATATCTAACCTTTTTATTTAGTGAAAGAGTTCAGGTGTTAGGTATTTCACGGACCACTTTACTTGAACACCTGTTTTCAATAACAATGTGGTTCAAAGATGATAAAATACAGGATTGCTACGGCCCATCCAGCAAACCGAGGCCACTTTTATATTGATCAAGATATTTCAATTTCTCCGGTTGGTTCGTAGAAATCGAAAGGAGGTTTGTACTGAATTCAATCAAAATAACACCTTTAAAATGCAAACAGAGAACCTCAAAGAAAATTTAAAAAAAATAAAATAAACGGAACTCACATCGGTGCCAACCTGCGTTTGCCGAATCGAGGTTACCGCGAAAGTAAATTTATGTTTCTTACATCATTATTCCCATGTTTATCCAAAAATTCAATGCGTAGTTATTGTCATTTCTGCTTCGCCTAAAATTATGTTCCGACAACTTGACTTTGTGCAATAAATAAAAAAGTGTGTGAGGCATTAATTTAGGCGCACTAGTTATGACAATGAAATATCGCATGTACGTTGAAAACTAAGACCAAGGGAAAAAGAGGACTCCAATAAAGCACAGATTTTATTACAAAAGGTGCAACAGAGTGGACTCCACTTTCTACAGACTCAATTAGGACTTCACGAAATGCAGAGCGTACGCTGAGTCCTCCACCCGACAGTAAAACTGGGAGTTTGATACTCAGACAGTAGGGAGTTTATTTAGGTAAAGTACGAGATTCGTTGGGTTTCTTTGCCTTATCATTGTAAGAAAAATTTTCTTAGGAATACCTTGAAAATTTTATAGGTATTTACATCAGAAAATGTAACCACTAAAATAAAGCGTCTTAGCTAGGGAGAAACGTGTAAGAACTGTATAGTAGTAACATGGATACTGCTGAAAGACAATAAAAATTAGACGATTCACATAAAATTTCCATTTTATAGGTAATGCCACTATTGTGGTGCCTGAAATTATGCCACAAAGCGGATAATATTCAAAACCACATACATATTAATATTTTAGTTTTGTTTGCATTTCTTAAGCATTTTAAAAAGTTGTATATCATACATTTAGGCGCATTGATTATGCCACCAGTGATGACATGATAATATGATATCAATCACAATTCCAGAATGGGCCGTTTTCTTATCTGCCTGTTAATTTTAACTGCTGTTTAAATCTCTGGACCACTAGCCTGAGAGTATGCAGCGAGTTTTAAAGGGGACCTCAACCACAATAGAGTAGCGAATTTGTTAGATAATGCGCGCATACATTTAGGCTTGTGGTCCAGAGTTTTAAACAGCAGTTAAATTTAACAGGCAGATAAGAAAACGGCCCTAAATAGTATAAGAAATTCTTTCTTCGCCCTGCTTTTCGGTAAGTCACATCTTAAGCCACTACACACAGCTTCACACCAAATTGCATCTAAATTTTCTGTGGTTTTGTTTGATCTTCTTGTTGGTAAACAGCTAATAAAGAGAAATATTTTGCTTTTTGTTTGACGGCATTAAAAATAAAATTATTTAGCGTTTACCTCCGCCCAGACATTTTTCAAATGTCAAAGCCACACTTACACACACACACACACACTCACACTCACGAACACAAATAAACGTGCACTTGTAAAATCAAGAATAATAAAAAAAGGATGGAAAAATCAACTCTGTGGCTGTTGTAGACAAATGCGACTTTCCTCTGCCCAACTTTGGCTGTGACGCGTTTGAAGGCTGCGAAACTCGCTGCGACATGTGGTGAATGGGCAATTTTGCAATGAAAGCTATGAAAAGAAAACATACACTGATATATGTACAAATATACGCCAAGCTGGAGAGCAACTAAGATTTTCGGGAGGGAGTGCAAAGCAACTGTTAAATGTAGCGCACCAGCAGTGGAAGCATGGAGGCCAAATGTCAAAAGCGCCATGGACGGAAGGTGAGGTAGGTGAGAGCGGGACGATTTGCACGAGACGAAGTTTACAACTCATTGAATTCACATAACGACACAGAAGGCGGCAAGAGAAACAGCGAGATGGCAGTCGCTTAGCCAAACCAAGGAAACGAGTAACAAATGCACGTACGACTAAGTACAAGTATGTCTATAAGTGTGACTACACTAAGCAACTTTTGGCAGTCATATGTTTACGCATGTGTATGTTTGCGCGGTGTAGGCTTTTGTGCTATGGCGAGATTTGGCGAAGGAAGGACATATGTACATACAAACAGAGATCTGACACTGGCGAGGCTCTTGTGCGTGCTCGCCATAGCGCTGGCAACCGCCAGAAATCACCTCACTAGCTCCAACTCCAGCGACACAATGACAGAATGTCTGCCAGGTTGACTAGTAGACTGTTTTTGCCTATCTAACTGGCTGACGGACTGACTGTTTGGCGCGACCTGCACCCTGACGTGCTCCCTCTCTATCGCTCCTCACTTTGGCTGTCATTGTGACAATTGTGCTGCGTATCGAAATAATTCATTAGCATCCAAAAGCACTGACCAATTGACAAGGAAAAGAAGGATGGCTGACTGCGTGGTCATTGGTTCTCTATGAAAATCTAAATGCGAAGCTTCGATGGCGGCTCTGTTTGGCCGATTTTTGTGTATCGATACTTTTTGGCAGTGAATGAAACACTCACACATTTCAGCTACACATTCCCACTGCCACAAAATCTGCCCGACCTGCATGCCACGCTCCACTTTCACAATCTCTGACCACACAGACACTCTGGCAGACATGCAAATTGAACCGTATTTTGGATTTTTGTAAAATTTTCCCAGCAGCAGGCACCTTGAATCCGTTTTATTGGCTTTTCTCACACACCAACTTCATTCGAATATTCATTTTGCACGTCTGCAGCCAAATTGCGAGTGCGAATTTCCACGGCAGTGCTATTTAATGTTTCATTTCTTTGCATAAACAATTTCACAAAATTATTCGATAACACTTTCCATTTTGCACTTTTTGTAAATTTCATTTTTCCATTTTTCATTGCTTACACATATTTTATTTCTTCTTTTTTTTTTTGCACACTGCACTGCACACACTTTTCTTCAGCCTGCTGCCTGCGGAACCGCCCTAAACAGTCGGAGAAAAACTGAAAATGAAAATTTTGGTGAATTTTCCAAGCGCACGAGCGTTTCGCCCAGCAAATGCAAAATACGGTTAAAAATACGGTGAATGCCGAAGCGTGGCATCAAGGCGCACAAAATGCGACAACGAGAGCACAACGAAGCAAAGGAACAAAAGCAGCGCATAGCAAACCAAAGATGGGGCTAGCAACGAGCAGCGTCTATTTGGACAGCAGAACAAACGCAAATTCAATTCACAAAACATCAGCAGCAACTTCAACGCATTCTCTCGGACGCTGCGCCCAACCACCCATGGCGAACTTCACCTCCAGCAGCATTGACAGTAGCCGTGGCAGCCGTTTCGATGTCGCATGCTCGTATTCAAGCTTCACGGCAACATACCGTTATTTTAGCAAAAACAATGCCTATTCATGCGCTTCAGAATTGGAAAGTTATGGCAGAGGGGAATGGCTCACTCAACTCCACAACGTTCAAGCCACTATCTCAATCAATAAGTCTACAAAGCCGAGGACAACAGGGACGACGACGACGACGACGACGACAATAACTACAAAGCGGCTAAGGGACGAGCCCAAAGCAGCGCGCACAAGCGTAAGCGCAGCAGTGGCAGTGGGCGCCGTGGCAAAGTTTCGCCGCCACTGTAGCAGCAGCAAAAGTCCATACGCCCAATGCAGGATGCTCCTGCACATTGGCTGGCTCTGGTGTTTTTGAGAGTATCCGTTCGTTTAGCGAGGAAAGCAACGAATGACGAAAAACGACCAACGATTATGAGCGCGCGCACAATTCGTGTGTTGAATTCGACAACAACGAGTGTGGTGAGTTTTGTTCTGGTATTTTCGTGCACGCTATGTTGCCCGCAAGTCTGAACTTCAACGCAACAACGCTCTGTGCCTTTGTGTTTCCTTTTGTGTTGTTGTATTCAGAGCAAGGTGAGTATGTGTGTTTGTGTAGGTATGTATTTGTTTTTTCCTGCATTGTTGTTATCCTGCACTATTTGCTGTCAGTCATTTAATGCAAAAATTTTACTTCTAAAACTTCCAAAATCAATTACAAAATAAAAACTTTCACTATTCAAGCGAACAGTTCACACATTGTTTTTCTCACACACAGCACAAGTAAATTGTCGTTTTACTTTTCTCGACCACGCCTCCAAATTAATTACCTTACGCTCGATACACTTGCCACACTTGCTTGCCACAGCTGCCAACCAGCCACAATTCAATTTTGTTCTTAAACTCTCCTTCTTCAGTTTGTTCTATTTCTCTACTTGCTTTTGTCATTAGCTTCTCGTTTTCTTTTTCGTTCTACGCCTATTATTTGGCCATCACTCTTTCTTTAGCCATTCGTTATTTTCACTTTACTTTGAACGGCATCACGTTTGCACCCCAAAGCGCTTTTCTTTCGTTCTTCTTTAGCTTCTAAACGGCTACTTTACGGCTCCAACTCGGCACGGCACGTCTGGCTGCGTCGTCGTCACAACGGATAATGTCAGGTGTTTACGCTCGGTGCACGGCCCAGCCAATGTCCAACTGTCGGCGCTTATTGGGGCTGCCAATCTCGTGAGTGGCGCGTGGTATCCACTTTCACCTCGCACTCTCTTTATACGATAGTAGCAGCACGAGGGTAGCAGCGTGTAACGCTATTCGGGCTTCACATCTCGTTGTGGCGTGTAGACTTATATCCGAATTTACCGTTATTATTCGATGCATTGCTGCCAACATGACAATTGCATAAGGATATTATTTGTGGTGGAGACTTGCGCACAAACGTCATTGTGCTGTCATGGTGAAAAGGGTGAGAAAGTGTTGCTTCTTTTAAAATTGGTATTCAATCAGGCGAAAATAAAGATAGTTAGAATCTTTTGATTTGCGAAAGTCTTTATACTTTGTCAAATTTAGTTTAGAGACTTACCGGCTTCGGCATTGTACCATCTTCAGTGCGTTTTTTTTTTTGTTAAAAATCCACACGGAAATCATTTAATTTGAGACGTGACTATTTACACCTGATATACATACCTTCGTAGCTGTGAGCACCATTTTTACGCGAATCCATTGAATCTTATTTCAAATTAAAGACCACTGATGATGCGCGTGGAGTTCCTGGTAATAATGAGTTCCTAAGATCCTCCAAACTGCTGTACCAAAAGCCTTAAGTATTTCGGTGTCACAAGGGGAAATCGTCGGTGAAGAAAAGTGAAATAATATGGGACGTTTTATTAATGCCCTAGAGTGGCAGTTGTCTGGAGTATGATGGTAAATAACTTATACTTCCGTTCGCTCGGTTGAGTACTAAGACTGTGGGCTTTGACTTTCTTTCAGTAATACTATAAGCGACTAAATATTCTAAAGGTCGACTATAACCCTCTTTCCATTTCCTTTCTTTTGATTGCCCTTTACTTCGTTACGTAAAGTAGTAGAAATCCTTTAAGAAACAAGGTGCAAAGAGAATTGAAAGCTATATCGATATCGATGACAAAACTTTCCAATACCGATTACTACGTTAATAAATTTTGCTGCCAGGTGACGGTGGTGGTCGTATTAAGCTCGGTTAAAGTTCATTTAGTTGAGAAGTAATTTTACAAGTAAATATTAAGTAACTTTTAAAGCCCCTTTTTAGTTCGAGTCGAGACTGAAACACTTCCTCCGCGATATTACGCCAGTTATTCATGCCAAGAATAAGAGATCCTTCTGCACTTAGTCCTTCTCTTGGGTTCGTTGCCGCGCTTACTTTCCTTTCAAACGCATGGGTGCTCATTGCATGGATTTTTATATTTTTGACTATATCCATGACAATTTAGATTTCATACTCATTATTCCAACATAATCAATCGCTCATAGACATAAATCTTGTGTAAATATATTTGTTCTTAAGAAGGCTACACAAAAATATAACATTTTTGTTTGACAGAGTTGACTTTTTCCTTCAATATCGACCGACAGATGAGATTTTCAGAGCAAACGTTGTGTTCGCCCTGAAAGGGCTTTATTATTACATTCAGACACACGTCTAAATATGGGAAGGCACCAGCAGGTACATGGTTTTGTGCTGCTCCATTGCTGGACCTTCTTGTAGCTGTAAAATGTGACACTAGCGATGGTGGAGGTAATTAAAATTGACTGATCGTATTACTTCTACTGCCAACGGAGTGAACAAGTTTTGCTTTAAGTGAGTCGCTTGTTCTGAAAGCAACTTTAGTTTCGAACTGCTCGAAGATATCATCCCAGTTTAGATGAAAGCTAAAAATTCGCTGCAACTAAATATGTTTAAGCAGCCGATTCAAAACTTGAGCAAATTAAGCTTTTAGCATTCCGATTCAGTTCCTAGCTTTTCTTTTAAGCCAGAAAGCACTTAAGTGAGTCATTTACGCTTCTACATATACAACGACACCTTGAGAGTTAGGATTTCACTATGCTGAAATAATAAAGAAGAGGTGCATTATGATCAGTAACAATTTAATCATCAGTTTACAATCATTTTCTCAGCTTCGATAAGGAACACATTTTTCCACACACACACACACACAAATTGTGTCACATAATTTCACCAACGAAAATACTTTCAACAAGCCACGACAAAAGAACTCAATTCAGCGGGGGACCCTCAAACAAAAAAAAAAAAAACACAAACTAAACATGGATAATGTGGCAACTAATGTGTGAAAAAAGTACGCCTAGCACTTGAAAACCCACAACCGAGCGTATACGATCGCATGCCGCAGGCGATAATTTAACATTACCCGCCCTAATTACGGTGCATTCGCCGCCGTTACCAAGAAGAACAAGAACAAGAACAAGAAGCGGTGCAAGAAAATTATCTTGAGACGTTGCTTCGTGGCATTCATTGTTCTACCTTTTGTGCATCGCCTTCTTGCAAACACTTGAAATTGAGTCTTTAATGAACTTTGAATTGCCACTTAAGTGTAACAATACCAAAGCACAATAACAATAAGATTGATAAAGATTGCTGAAAGGAAAATTATGCGGCCACTTATCGGCGAGAGCGGTTGTTCGAGCGGACAAGGACAAAAAGTAGTAAAGTAAAGGAATACTTGCGGCCGCTTAACGACTGAACAGGTAAGTAGTTAAATAAATTTTATAAATACGCATTGCCATGCACACACACACTATCGCATACATACACGTACATGTGGGCACAAACGGAAGTATGGCATAGGCAAATTAACCCCTCCAAGCGCTGGTCGTTATGCGCAGCGGTATATCTTTGCTGGCGCTTCTGATTCTTTCTTCTTTTTACCTTCGAGTAGGTCCTTTGCACATTATTTCAATACAATGCCGGAACAAAGCTTTTCTTTCGGATGCAGAGTTGGTTTGACACTTTGTTGCGCAAATTATAGGTATTATGCATGCATTTGCATAAGTACTCACACACGCACATACACTAACTTGCATACGTATGCACTTAGCAAGCATTCTAGGCATATTGTTGCTGCTTCTCTGTATACTTTAATAAGCTCATATGCGCAATCGGAAGGCATCGTTCGCATGCAGTTTAGGGAATGTCCTTAGCACAAAGAGGAGGTTACTAATTCCTTTTGCAGATCGACAATATATTTTATTATACCTGGGGAAATTCAATTTAATTCGGACGGCCATCCGGGCCGTTCTGCTTTTTGTTGCAACAATACATATTGAAAATGGTTTTGGATTAAAATTGCCCTGGATACTGTCGTACTTGATGTTGACGTTTTCAAAAAAATGCAAAAAAAAAACTGGATACATTTTTTTGGTTTTTGAAAAAAAATTTCCGTATCGCCCAAGGCACATCACATAGGTAGCCGCAGCAAACTTTTTTTTTTAACTTTTTTCATATTTTATTATAATTTGAATTGTCAAATTTTGAATTTCGTTGTGATAAGAATGTTTGCAGTACAATTCAAGGTAGTTGTGAAATTATTTTTGAAATTTTAGCTTTTAAAAGCAAAAACAAAATATACAGAGCTCAATTTTTTTTTTCTATTTTTCTACTGCTGCTACCTATTGAATGTGCCTTGGTATCGCCGTTTTTTTTTATTTACATATATGTAAGTACATATGTATATTAATAAGCGCTGAACAATTGTATATGTTATTGTCAGCATGTTAAAATTTGGTTTTTCTGATGTCTTTATTTATTTATTTTTTTTTACTTAGTTATTTGTTATGTGCAATAATTCTTACAGATTACTTACAAAAACATAAGTTTTCAACTTTAACTCAAAGAAGAATTCAAAAAGAAAAGTTTCTTTGAAAAAAAAAAAATCAAGCTCGTTTATAGTTAAGATCTGGTTAAGATTAAGGAAGGCATAGCTAAGTGGTGCATTACGGACATACATAGTTAGTTGAAATATTGTTGCCATAAACGGGAAAGTAATTAGGAAATTTCCTTCTTGGAACATTAAAATTGTATTTGCTTCAAAAGGAGCCGACAATTGTATATGTCAGTGTTAGCATGTTAAAATTTGGTTTTTCTGATATACAAATTTAAAGTCATTGTGGATGACAGCACCCTCTACCGACTAACGCGTGTCAAGCTTTCAAAAAATCTCTAACTATGGAGTATTCAATTTGTAGTATATTTCAAGGATGCATTTTAACGTTAAATTTAACCGTTCCGAAATGTTTTCTCTTGTTTTGGTTGAAACATTTCAAAATATTATCGTCAAAGCAATTATCATAATAAATTTCATTACGTTTTTAACCGAAACGTAATGCTGGCGTTAACGTTAAAACGTTAAGAAAAACGCTGGAGATTCACTCGTCGCAAACAGACGCAAACAGAAGCGCTGCATACTTTTAGGCACATTAAAATTAACGAAAACGGAAATTTTATAACGTTGCAACATTAACGATTTGATTTCGTTTTGATAACATGGCGCCGAAACGCAACAAACTTATTTTGTTAAGTTAATTTTGCTCGTTAACAAAACAAAATGGTATCGTTTCGTTTGTTGAGCAGCCCCAGTATATTTCTGTTTGTCTTATAACTCAAAAGTTCGTATTCAAAAACCCCGAAACTATCATATAATAATGTTCATACATACATAGTACATAACATATTCATACATTATTTATAAATAATAAATTTTCAAGTTTTTTTTTTAATTGAGCCTTAAGCCAGCAGATAAAACAAGTCAAATCCATTCATTAGATTAGATTTGACTCCAAACATTATCGGTTGTAAGAAAACAGGCGTCATTTGCTATCAACATTGGCATTTTGGTATTGATTTGCCATGCATGGCAGTATCGTTGTCATTAACTGTAAAAACGACACCAGTCGAGCCAGTTTTTAGTGTGTAGACTTACTACTGCAGAACTATGTTTGCTATCCATAGAAAGGTCATCATATCTCTAGGTGAGACTTATATTAGTTTCCTCACTTAAGAAGACTGAAAACGCTTGAGATGTTAAAGCATCTCAACATGTATTGAGCACCGTTCCGGCCAATTTTCAGGTGCTACGGCCCACATATTGTCAAGCGTCAAACTCATAAGGGTTGCAAACTCGTCCATGAAAGAGTATTATAGTGTTCTTAAGAAAGATCGAAGGGATCTTGGAAATACAAGGCTTGAAGCTTTTAAGGTCACAGTTTTCTCATCTATGAATGTAATGTGTCCATCCGTATATCTTTAATTTTTCTGATCTACTGATGAGGGGAGCCACTGAGTCCTTGATAGCTCGTTTCCCTGATATAAAATTATTACGGGCCCATCGTTTACTCTTAGAGTTGCCTCTTCGACTGTTTGAATGTAAAAAACAATGAATTAGACTAAAAACAATAGACAACCAACCACCTCTGCAGCTGCTCCGAATTGTGTGAAAGAAGGCTAATATTCCTAGGAAAACTTTACTTAGATATTTTAAAGAAGATATTAGCAATTACCCTGGTTTCGTTAATTCCACTAGAATGGAATGGAGCTTGGTGATTTCTATGGACACAAGCATTTTCAAAAACGTTTCCGTGTTCCATTTGGCTCGTAATTTTTATCAAACCAACCAACCTATAAATAAAACAGATTTTCTCACCTATAATTGGCTAGGATACTAGCGGTCTAATTTGCATCGATTTTTAACATTTCATAATTTTCTAATTTATGAAACTAGTTACATACATAAATGGTGATCGAAAAACATCGCTTCACAAACATTGCCAAAACATTTGCAGTAACGGCTACGTGTTTTTTGCCGAAAAGGGCTAAGTTTCTTGTTTTTGTTGTTTGCGTGCACTACGCAAATTGCGACACTACAATTGGCACTTCAGGCGTCCACTTAAGCGTTTATTCGAGCAAATGCGCTGATTTGCGCACAAAACTACTTCGGCCGGAAGGATCACAAAGGAAACTTTGACTGTTAAACATCTATGCGCAAACAACGTCGATGCGCATACAAACTTGCATACATATCGATATGTTACCCGCACAGTTGGAATTGAAGTAATCGTACGGTTGTTTTTCTTTTTTTTTTGTGCTGTAAATGTTTTGAGACACACAGACCGTCCGTCCTTTATGAGTTAGCATTTTGCGTCGTAATGCGCATGCGTATCCGTTTGACGCCTTTGCGAACGGCTGCAATGCCAGAGCTGCACATTCTCGGATGCGGGTGCCGTTTTAGGGCGTGTGCGTTTACACACTAACGGAATTCAGTGCCGCAAACACACACCACACACACACCACACACACACGCACACACGCACATATCTTTGCGCTTTGTAAAGGTGCAAATTGCTGCGTTATCTCAACTCGACCGCTGCGCCTCTATGCGATATGAGACGCGTACTTACACTCCCCGGCGCGTTGTGTGTTCCTACGTCACGGTGTGGCACCGCCAGCCGCTAGCAGCAGCATCGAAAAGTGGGGAAAAGAAAATTCAAATGCACATCTTCTTGCTGAATACGCTATCAAGTTTCGCCTTCATCGTTTGCCTTTTGGCTTCTTCCACTTTTAATTGTCCTGCCATCGAAGAGTATCAACGTCAGTTATATTTTTTTTTTCCTTTTTCCCTTGAATCAACTTCGGCGGCCTCCTTGGCTTGATGACTGCGCTGCCTGGTTGGTTTGATTGGTAATTTAATAGCGCAGATGCAAGCAAACCAAGTCCTGCATATGTGTTTCAATTTTTTTTTTGTTTTTTGTATTGTCGCATACATTCGCTTGCTATTAGCCGACTCACACTCGCGTTCAATGACATCAACAAATCGCTCGCCATCAGCAACATTGCATGCTTGCCAGCGCCAACAGCCAGCAGCCTTCAGCCACCATAGTCCATATCAATTCCTGATAACGCCTTTCAACATTACAGCAACGGTTTTTGGGCACTGTTCGTGATGCGCTTTGATAAATACTTGTATACCAACAGATATTTCAATACAACAAACAAAACCAAATGCATACACATATATTTCTAAATATGTATGTACTCGTGTATGTACAGAAGTATTCAAGTACACATTCATATACGAGTATGTATGTTTGCAAGCATTTGGTGGTATAGAAGAACGCGTGAACCACACATTACGATGCTGCCAACGGCATTTGTGCAGTGAAGGGATTCTGTGTCCACAGCCGCCGCACTAACTGCACGTCACCGTCCGTCCACAGCGTTGCGCTCATCTGCTAGTATTTTTGTTCTTTTTTGTTTTTCTTTTTCATTTTATTTGTGCTTGTTTACGATTTCATCTGTTTTGGGGGTGGCTCGTCGACTGGGCCTTTGTATACCGCTGGCTTTATTATTACCACTAATGTTGTTCTGCAGCTCTGCTTCCTCGGCTGTTGCTGCTGCTCTGCTGCTGATGATGTTGATGATGATGGCGTTTACATTCTCAGTCGCACTGTTGCTGACATCGCTTCTGCCATTGTTTTGTCCGACGTTTGGTGACATATGTGCTGTTGGCCGCCCGTCTGTCCAAAAATGTCACTCCTTCGATATTCGTTTGTGGAACTTTCACTATTCCCTTCGCAGCTTACAATTCACACCCTCCTGCGGAGTGCATAACTTTCATTTCGATTTTACCATAGTTGTTTTCCATTTTTTTCTGGTTTCCAGCGGAAGTCCAACGATTCATGCAAGCATTGACATGCAGATATAGTACAAACATAGTGCTTATGAGTTTATCCCAGCAGATAATTTGAGTTGGTATTCAAATACACCTTCAAATTTAAAACCCGATTTAGAATATTTTAGTGGCAGACAGAAAGCTGTTGTGTCCATAATATGGATAATATTAATTTGACGCGTACATCTTGAACATACTATGTGAATAGATCTATGTTTGGTAACGCTACTCCTTCACTTTGTGCTGTGCGTCTTAATTTTATATGACAAAAAATGAGCGAATTTAGCTTTTTTTATCACAGAAATACATCGAACGTTTTTCTGTCTACGATCGTTATTAGAAAAAAAGTTGTAGTCTGGCCACCGCTATGGCAGAAAAACTTCTTTTAATTCATTTCGTTTCATAATCCTGAAGCATAATTATATTAAAGTTACGTTGGACTGAACTGAATTGAGCTGAGCTGAGGTGAGTAAAGGTAAGGTAAGTTGAAGTGATTTAAATGAGAGGAGGTGCGTTGAGGTTAAAAAAGGTGACGTATGTTAGGAGGTATAAAATAAGAACACCATTCTCCCGGCACCATTTCCCTCTGATTCGGAATGTTGATATTTTAAATTACAGCCGCTACCAACGATATTACCGCCGACCGCCAAAGAACATAGCATATGTAACATAAGATAAGAAATCACAATATAACATAATATACATAACTTGACACAACCCAACATATCGTAACTTAATATAGCATAGCACAACATAACATCGCTTAACATAATAAAGAGTAACATAATCATAACAAAGCAAACATAACATAACGTCGAAAAGTATAACAACCGTTACGAAAACTAACTTAACATTGCATAACTTAATTAAACTTAATGTAGCAGAATATAACGTAACATAACATGATTTAATGTGCCACAAACATAACGTCGAAAAGTATAACAACCGTTACGAAAAGTAACGTAACATAACATAACTTAATTAAACTTAATGTAGCAGAATATAACGTTACATAACATGATTTAATGTGTCACAAATTTCTGCCGACAGCATTCGCTAGTCAATCGTCTCGTTGATCTTTCAGACTACTATAGCCGCTAAAGAATTTTAACTTGAAAAACTGTTCGACGATTTTTAATTTTAAATTCTCGGGCAATTTTCGGCTCTTAATAGAAACAAGTAAAGCTAAAATCGTTCCATATAATTGAAAAATGAGCGCAAAATTAAAGGATGGAAGCTTACTGATTCCAATGACAAAAAATAAATTTTACCAGAAACATACAAATTTGAATCCCAATAAGGTCAGTAATTTCATTGAAATTATTTGTCGACTGAGATGTATAACGTACGTTTCTGGTTAGTCGATTTTTTTAACAGTAGTATGTTTTGAACTATCATGCGGTCAAATTTGGTCTTATTAAGTGTTAAATCTATGGACACAAGAAATAACAACTAAGCTCGATGTTGAGTTTTTTTAAAATACCACTTTAAATGTAAAATATTTAACTTAAATGATGAACTCAAAAATAAGTTTATATTTTTTTATTAAATTTAGAAAATTCAATGATAATTTCACTAAAAATATATTTTCCAATAAACCTAATAATATATTTTACAGTCTCTTTTACAGATAGATCTTCAAAAGTATTATTGTTATGAGAAACAAGGTACAAACAGCTGCAACAAAAAGACTCAGAAGTAATATCACCATATGGGCACCTGTTGGGAAGTCTAACCAATTCGAGAGTTGTCGCAATTTACGCGCAAGAAGCTTACTATTTATGACCGCCCATAGTTCACCATCCTCCCACTACTCGGAGAAACACTCCGAAAGTATCTACTTCTCCTCGAGCTAAGCGAGCGGCTCCTGTTTGCCGCCTAGCTAACAGAAATAAGCTCAGAGTGGGAGACGCTAGCTTTGCGTCGCAGAGGAGTCGGATTTGGTCCCTTTGCAGGCCTTCAATTAAAAGTTTAATGATGAGATGTTGTTACTTTGAAGCTTAGTAGTTAAGACTTCTACCGCAAGATTGAAGAGCCCATAGGTTATCGTTGAGTTTCGATAATTATGTTTTCTTCTCGCTGAAGTTCTTCGGCAATTCATTTCATACTCTTACAACGAATACAAATATTATTTTTATATGAAAAAAGAACAAAACACAAAACAATATTTCTAAAATCAAGGATCACTTGGGGCCACTTGAAACTTGCTACTTATTATACTAATATAATAAGCGATGAAGGAAAGACTTCGCCTGGGCCCGGCTTATGAACTAAACTTAACATAAAAAAGGTAACATTATTTGTGACTTACTTTGCTTTGCTGTGAGATGTGGTCAGGTGAGATAAGGTGAGGTAAGGTGAAATGTAGTGCGCTAATGTAAGCAGAACTGCCATTCAATGAGGCCAGGTGAATTGAGATAAGAAGCGGGAAGGTCGAGTTAGGTGTTGTGAGTTTATAAAACGCCGTGAGTTTAGATGTGGTCATTTTAGGCTTGAGCACTTTAGGTGTGGTGAGATGAAGTTAACATAACATAATATAGCATAACACAACCTGAATTTATGGAGGCCGGTTAAGGTTGAGAAAGTTGAGGTATGTTGAGTTATGGTTTATTTAGGTATGGTGAGCAGAGCAATTTTGTAATCTTTGCGCATAGCCTAGCACAAATGACTATCTAATAAAGCTCCGAAATGGCAGATATTGTTTAAGTCCTGCTAAAATTTGTTATCCTTAAAAAAAAAATAAAAAAAATTCAGCTTCCTTTAAAGACACAAAAATTATTTATATTATTTATTCTACATATGTACATTAATTTCACTTTCAGCTCATTCCAACCGAAAAATGTTGTCCAACTTTTTACTATTTTTTTGCCTCATTTCAACCACAGTGCAGCCTCTCGATTCAAGGGCATTAGCGCTGCTGCTGCATGACTGCGCAAGTATAGTAAGTATGTATTTTAAGGACTGGCGCTTCGCTCCTGCTGGCGATTGGACCGATTGCAACTGATTCACACTCCTGTACGCGCTTTTGTTTGCATGTCTGTTTGTTTGTGTACATATTTTTTTTTTATCTTGTGCTGTGTCTGTACTGCAATGCGAACATATTCGATACAGCATTTTTTTATGGATTTCCGTTTTAATTTTCGTGCTGCTGCATTAAGTTTCCACAACCACCCATTAGTCCTGCGTGCTGCGCAACGCTTTCCTTGCCGCACTACCTGCTTAACCGACAGCAACAGCAGCATATACGAGTACTTGTACAGACTTAGGAAGGAGTAAAGGACGGCGAATGAGTTGGTCCACCACCCTGATTACTGCCAACACAAACACGCACACATAAGCGATTTAGCGCTTAGATACACTCGTCGTTGTTCACGCATTCCTGCTCCTGCTGCTGCTGCCAGGATCACAATAGCGGCAGTTGTTCATTTGTGGCAAACACTCATCCTTCAACATTGGTAGTAGCGCAATTGCGCAAGTGTTTGGTTGCTTGTGAGTGCGCTCAGCATTTACTTACATACGTTGCGTTGCATCTGTCCATTTCCGCTTTTCGACATTCTAAAAACAAATGCAAACATAAACGTGGCACTATGTAGCTCGTGCATACCTTAAGTTCTAGCCAGCGATGAGGTGAGGGTGTTCGTTCCCACTCCCTTCGGCCACGTCAGTCAATGCCCTAAACGCTGTGCGCTTTCACTATGCATCGGCGGTGGAAATTTTTTAATTGTACTCGCAGTTCGACATCTCCACGGCAACACCGTGAAAAGCGTGGCCGATGGAAAAAATTGGAAAAGTGTGGAAATTACACGGAAATGCTGCTCATTAAGTGCAATTTAAGACAGCCGAAAAAACGCTTTCGTGTTTAGCACTTACACTCATGCTCGCACATTCATACATACATACATACATTCCACGAACGCATCTGCACACGAATGAATTTGAATAGGCAGTGCTTGAAATATTTAGTACAAATACAAACAGCTAAATAGAAACACCTTTTAACAAGTTTTTTGTTTGTCTTAACTCAATTTTTAATACAACTGTAACTCTTTCTAATAGCGTGATCTTACACATCAAAGTTTCAAACTTTATACAAAACTTAGAAACACGAAGAAAAATATATTTGGTTTAATTTTAGTTAGATAAATTCAAGTCTAAGTGGTCGAAAATTTAGTTTTTTATGTTTTTGTAAAAAAAAGTTAGTGAGTTTAGGCGTATTCAGTTCAAATGTTTGGAGTTTGGATGTGGTGAATTCACGTATGGTGACTTTACGTGTGGTGAGTAAGGTGTGGGGCGTTCGATGTGGTCAGTAAAGGTGTGGTGATTTCAGATGTGGTAAATAAAGGTGTGGTGAATTTGTGTGTGGTAAGTTTAATTATGGTGCGTTACGTTGAGCAGAAGAAGAATTGTCGTGCCCTTCCGTAGCATTCCCTATGTTGGTTTTTCAATTTAATATCGCAGCTACATAAAGATATTTAATTTCAAAAAAAAAATTATTAAAACATATTAACACTTCATGTAGCTCTATTTAGCTATCCACTGATGTGCACATTGCCTAACTGTACGAAGTGTCCATCAAATGCCTGCACGCTTCATTTCATCCCCACAAACTTGGCGATATCTCTTGCGTTCAAAGAATTTAGATGTTCCGGTCTTTTAAGTATACAATTAAAAGACGATTATTTACACAACAACATGCAACTTCAATATCTACAAACACACGCACACACTTACATACAACACGCTGCGGTTTGAAATTTTACAATTCATTTATGTTTACCCACTTATAAGAAATTGGACATAGAAGTGATGAATTGCCGTTGCACAGCCAACGAGGAGGTAAGCGCGTAAATATTTTGGCTATTAAACAGTTAGATATGTATGTATGTATATACTTATAAACCATATCGTTCCCACTCACGAATATTTGTTTTTACCTTTCGTAAGGTACATTGTACATACCTACATACATACATACATATCAAAGAAGTAAAGCTTTAGTCACGGAGACAATCGTCAGCTGCGATTATTTGAAAGTGGAGGGATATACATATGAATACGCATACGTACTAACGATGGTACGTAAATGCAAGTATATAAATATAACAAAACCTTTGCAATTGTTTTACAAGACTTCATTCTTAATTTTAGAACAATCGATTAAAATATAGACTAGAAAACGCAAAATATCTGACGATATATCAGCAGAAATTCCACCAACAACGTTAATAGAAATTCAGACTATTTCCAAGTAGTTTTGAAGATTCCAGAAGGACGAGCCCGGATAAGGTCGACCAACATCTTATACTGATGACGTCACTGTGGCTATGGTGATGTTCAAAATTGACGAAGATCCACGATTGACACAAGAAATTATTTCTGATCAATTGTGCCATGGCATTCAGGCTGTATCGCGAACACGAAGAAATATGCTCGATGGTTCCCACGAGCTTTAAATGAGGTCCAAAAAGTGGCTCGAGTGTATGATTGCGCAATTTCTCTTAAATAAATTCGAAAATTAGCCATCTAGCAACTTTAGTAAAGTCATTACTGTCGAAGAATTTTGATTTTACAAGTACGATCCGGAAACCAAACAACAGTCAATGGTATAGAGCCCAACAGGAGCTCAACCCACCCGTAAAAGCTAAGCAACCAAAATCAACAACAAAAGTAATGATGTCAGTTCACTTTATCCGATCAAAAATTGTAGCCGCTTTCCTTTAGAAATGGGTCAGACAGAAACTGCGCAATTGGTTACCGAAGACTGCTAATCAAAACTTTTCAAAGATTTGTTAGAGAAGAAATAGGATTTGCGACGCTACTTTTTACATCGTGACAACGAATCAGCTCACACCGCTGAAATAACAAACAAAGTAAAGCGATCTCAGAAACGCGAAGTTAATTGATGCGTTTAATGCTGAACTTGATAACCTTAAAAAGATAAAAATAAATACGATTAAGAATAGATAAATACGAAATGATTATTTATGCCTGTCGTCGTTTGGTATATCAATATAAGAAACCAACTTCCATCTGAAGCTCAAAATTAATTGAATACGGCTGTGAATTAATATCTAACAATTTGGGTGACAACAAACGAAAATTTTAGTAAGTAGTTTATTATCATCATCGGACGGCATAACATAAACACAACTAGGGTATTAAAAGGAGTTGGCAAGTATTAACAAAAAAAGCTGGGTAAGTAAGAAAACAATATAAAACAAAAATCATATCGCAGCTGATTATGGTGACATATTAGTATTGTGGTTTTCAGAGACGCTGTGAAACTCATTTATAGAGAGAAGAAGGAAGCGGTTTATACCGGAACTGTCGCTGTCTTCTCATATCTATAACAATCTATTATTAAAAAAAATTCGCTATTTTTACTGTTCACGCATCGCGAATAAATACTTTAAAAATTGCACGTTCACCAAGTTTGCATGCATTTCTGGTGTATTTCGCATAATAATGACTTATATATGTATATATAATTTTGGCGCGTACACTATATAGCTCAGTGTTTGGCCGAGCTTCTCCTACCATTTGTGGTGTGCGTCTTTATTTTATACCACAAATGGAAGGGACCTACAATTTTGTGCCGACTCCGACTGTATTTTATGAGAAGCTTTTTCATGGCAGAAATACCCTCGGAGGTTTGCCATTGCCTGCCGAGGGGTGGCCGCTATTAGAAAAAACTTTTTCTTTGATTAAGATTTTGCTTGCCCTGACTGAGATTCGAACCTCGAACTCACCGGCATATCGAGTTATAGCACGAAGCGCTACCAACTCGACCACAGCGGCCCCACCCTTTATTGTTCAATATTTCTATAATGTCATCAAAATATAAAATGGACCAAAACATATTTACAATTGCATGCGAGGAAGCCAGTATGAAAATAATGTTTGTTTGTTTAAAATTTTAAAGCGAATACATCATCTCAAAGTAGTGGATGTCACTCTTTGAAAATATAATTTTTCTCTGCAATTGCAATTAATATAATGAAGTTTTACACCTTATTAGAATTAAATTATTAATATTTTGAAACTTCACTTCAAGTAAAAGTGTGTTTATCGTCAGTGATCCCCACAAAATGTTCTGAACTGCCGGCGTTTTCTACAGGAAGTGGATAAATACACTAGCCTTAACCACAAGGCAAACTTGACCAAGGCGGAGGAAGTGACCGCTACATTTACCTAAACACCTTAAATTGTATTTTTCTATCGTTTCCCTTTTTATTATTCATTTAACAGCAGCACAGGGGGGTGGGGGGAATGAAATGAGTTTTGAAGCAGCAACAAATTCTCCTAGAATTAAATCCAGATTCTTAGATGCCAAACTGTACCTAGTACATAGAACCCAAAGTGTGTAAAAACTTCGGTTTTCTAATTAGGTTTGAAGTAACAAAACCGGCATTGGACTTAATCCAAAATTCGAGGCTACCAAACTGTGCCTAGTAGTGTTTTTTTTTTGCCATCAATTTCGGAGTTTCGAAATAACTTTTAAGTGTCTTGCGATTGCGTTTTATTTATGTATGAAACCGAGTTATAGAGTAGTTTTTTTAACATTCTAAAAATTTTATAGAAAATTTAAAGAAAGCTTGAAATCGTTACTTTTAAATTTCAATGCATTTCATCTATCACACTTGCTTGCCAGTGTTATAATATATTTTATTGCACTTTTTAAAGTAATTTGCGTTTTAATTTGAAATTAAACTTCATATAAAAAAATTAAAGTCTATGTTTTGGTTGAACATATTTTCGCCGTGAGACTTACCCATTGTAGTCACTTTCAAATCCAAAGGTTTCGGAAATCGTCAACAACTCGATTGCTGAATATTTCTACTCTCTACTGAGCGCTAACCAAATAAGCATACGAATATTACGATTTTTTATAAACTTTATTTTCATTTAAAATTTTTCACACATTTTGTGTTTTGAGCAAATGCCACATCGAGTATTTAAAATGTGTAGAAAAATACATAACTATTCGTTTGTTATTACTTATTTATAATCGTCATATAAAAATAGATTTCTTAACTGTATGTATATGTATGTATGTTTTCCCAACACTCTTCGGCTATTAATGCTAATATTTAATATCACAATCTTAAACAAAAAACTTAACTATAATTATTTGGATCTTCATAAGTACGCGTAGTAATGTTATGTATAAAAAAAAGAACTCTTTAAGTGTATAGCTTACAATTAAGTATAAAAAATATTTTTGTTAAAAATCTATGTTACGTTTGTGTCATTTTATGTTGATATAATTTCAATTAGTGTTTATACATTCAAAACTATTTAATAATTTCGTTTAGATATGAATTTTGAAACTCCAGCATTTAGTTCGACTTAGTTTGCTAATTGTAAATATGTATGTATGTAAATATAGACTCGTTTGTATGTGAGTTTAGTATGTTTTTTACTTAATTTTTTTTTTTCTTACATTTTTTTTGTTTGATAACTTTGCGTTAAGCTTTCGTTGTATTGTACTCTTGTTAGACACATACAACCATGTTGCTGTTGTTGTTGTTGTTGTTGTTGTTACATTATTTTTATACAAAATTTAATATTTACAGTGTGTGCGTATTAAACGCGTTTCTCTTATCTACTTAAGGAACAATAACGTTGTGATATTTCGTTATTTGTTGTTGTTTCGTTACATTTTACTTTAAGTATACAACCGATAATGTTTTTTCTGTTTTGTTTAACTCATACATTTTTAATTTAGTAATTTTTTAAAGTATAAAAATAGTTTAAAATTAGAAATAGTTCGTATTGTACTTGGTAGTTTGTATATACACACTCGTATATTTGTAGTTTTGGTAGTGATTTGCTGGTCTTTATAGTTTACAACTTACAATTAATAAAGTTGTTAAATTTAATTAAATATAATTTTACTTTACTATCAAGTGGAATATAAACTAAATTAGCAATAAACTAAGAGACTAAATGTTCTGCAAAAGAACTGCACTGGGCCTTACGTATCAAGTTGACTAGAGCTCACACTCGTTTCTTTGGTAGCTACATTCCTCGAAAGTGAATTTTGACCTTTGAACTAAACTAAAATTTTTACTGCACTATTTCGCCTGAAATTTGTTACTTCCTAGGTTAAGAACTAAGTAGAACAAAAACTCCAACTCGTGGATTTGTTAATACATCTATGTTTCTGAGATCGTACGAAGCTGATTATTCTACAAAAGACGTCGAAGTCTTTGCAAAAATGTGTGTTTTTTTTAAATTAGTGACTAGTTTGCGTTTCCATGACTAGAATTGCTCGTTTTTTTTCAATACTTTTCCATACTATTTCACTATTTCCATTTAAAAGCTAACCTAACAATAAACTAAATCTAACCGAAGAAGCCTAATAATTGAGAAAACATAAAATGGCGTTTGGCGAACTTCAACGCGCGAAAACGTTCGCCATCCCATCAGTTAAAAACTAATCTTTGGTATATACTTAGCTGCAGAGCAAAACGAAACGAAAAAAAAAAATACAAACAAAGCAAAACAGAAGCATAACATTGAACCGAATGGCAAGCATAGAACTTAAACATAACTTTTATAAATGAAAACATAAATAGTAGAAATCAACCCCTAACGGCCACACTGAAAATATTTACAATCCGCCACCCAATCACCCCAATCCCAGCCCAGTGGCCCACACACTCGCCGCACGCTCGCACACTCCCTCGCCGACTGTCGTCTCACTACTGCCATAAAGCTGCCGCTAGTTGTGCATGCCACCTTACCGACGCTCACTTGCTCGCTTACACTTACCGCACGCACACTCGCATGCACGCCCGCACGCCCGCACACCTATACACATTTGCTGTCCTGACGTTGGGTGTACGTGTGCAATCAGTGCGCCAGTGTGGTGTGCTGAATCACCGAGGCACAGTTCCGCAAATTCGTCAGCGCTGTGGCCGCAATATTTTCCTCCTCGGTCAAACCCGTCTCGACGATTTGCAAGCGCCCATAGCCCGCCGAGCTAGTGCTGCTCGTCGACCTCACATCGTCACCATCGTCTTCTACATATTCTATGTAGCCGCCATTTTCCGCCGCATAGCTAACGATCTCTTCCTCGATAATACCGTTGTACGAGTGCATGCTCGATGCGGACGAGCTTGAGCCGGCATAAGATTGGTAAGAGCTACCACCCATAACTGCTGTAGACGCCGTTGAAATGCTACCATCTGCCACCAAGACAGGTGTCTCCTGCCCGGGTGGCGCCACACTTGCACTCGTTGTACGTGGCTTCCTGTTGTGGGTCTGTTGATGCTTGCGAAGGTAGGCTGCACGTCGAAAACGCTTGCCGCAAATATCGCAAGGATATGGCAAATCGGTCGATTGTTCCGTTTGTGCCGGTGTTGTGTTATTTGTAGTATTGCGATTTTCCTTACGCGCCACAGATGTCGCTGAGGAGCTATCCGACTTCTTCGGTTTATGCCAGCGGCGATGTGATGCCAAATTGGCTGGGCAATTGAACTGTTTGCCACACTCGGGGCAGCGGTATTCGAGCAGTACAATGCAGGCACAGCGATGACGCGCCAAACCAAAGGCATCGTCGAACTTTATGCGGCACAACCTGCAGATATAGTCACCAATAACGTTCTTTATGGCGGCGATCTCTGCTTTAGTCTCCTCGGTGATCTCTACAATGTTGTACTTGGGATCGATATCGCCGTTGCTGTACTGCACTGTGCCATCAGTTATGTCCTCCAGCGGACGTATAATTGTGCCTGACACAGGCGAGCTAGTCTCTTCGTCGAACTTGAGCTTTCGCGTAGCTTTGTTCTTTGCAGGCTTGCTGGCTGGTGGCTGCGATTTGACAGTTTTCGGTGCAGTGTCGGTGCTTTTAATGGGCTTCGTTGGCGTGCAGTCACTTTTCTTGGCCGAATGTGTAACGGTCTTCGCAAACTTGGCGGGATGTTCGCGTGCCTGCACAACTTTTGGGGCCTCTAAGACTGTTATTACTTGCTCCGTAGCCTCTTCGTCCAGCATAACAGAGTGCTTGCGCTTAGTGGGCGTTGGTGGTGGTGTTATGGGTTTGGATATTTGGGTTATTGTCACAATGGCATCATCCTCTGTTGGCGGCCCAGTCTCTTGGAGTATGTACACTTCGTTGCTAATAGGCACTAGGGAGACCTCGCCACTTTCACTAAACACTTCCGTTGCCACCATGCCGTCACTGGGCTCTGTGTACACTTCCGTAAATGTGGTAGCCATAGGCACATCGCTTGCGATCTCCTCGATGATAGTGGGAACAGGTGAACTTGGCTTCACTGAGAGATCTAGCGGTGACTCCAACTTGGCTTTCAGATTCAGGTAACGACTGCGATATTTCGGTGGCAGTGAAGCGACCGTCGTGAGCAATCCAAGGCCGTGTGGTATCTGTCGGGTGGCCATTTGTACGATGCTGTGTTGCGCACCAGTCGTGGTTGTGGTGGTAATCGTAGACATTGCACTTGTTGGCGTTTTAAAAAAAAAACTTCCTTTTGCACTTGAATGTGTTCTTAACTCAACTATTGTCTAACACAACAATAAGCAGTAAAACAAATTTGGTAACCATTAAGCGTTGTTTAACATAGATGCGTTGCAAACAATCAAACAAAATCGTTGTATGTATACGAGTCAAAAATAAATTAAACCGAACAAAACGAACAGAATTTAACTGAACGGTGTGTCTGTTGCTATGTTGCTGTGCGCCTTTTGTTTCCTCCTGTCTGGGCGACGTCTATACTGCGAATGACTAACAACACATCCTGGAGCGGCTATTTATGCGCCGCCACCGGCTGCGTCAACATCGACGCCGTCGTCTCGGTCGCGAATGCCGCCCCAGCCAAAAGGATATCGCACCGTGGTGCAGCCACTGAAAGCGAAATTGAAATCGTACTCTAGCGCATTGTTGTCGCTTTGTTGTGCTATGCCATGCTGCTGAGCTGGCATATTGGAAATTTCATCCCCCGAAGTCGTTGTCCTTTTAGTCACTTACGTACGTATGTGTAGCGCACACAATACCAAGCCGCCTTAGCTGTGCAGTTGAGTCGACCCATGGTAGCGGCGACGCGACGCTTCGAAGGAAAGCCGGAATCTTTTGTTTGCAATCACACACACGTTAGTCACCCTTTTTTCCATATAAAATACACGCACACACACACAACCACATAGCGTCACAATCAGCGCCGACACCGCCGCATTACTTTCAATGATGCGGTCGCAGTACGCGTCAACGTTAGCGTCAGCGCTACCGGCGGCATCAGTGAAAGTCCTTTGCATTTGTCGCCACTTGGCTTGTTTTGCTGGGTTGCATTTTCGTTGTTTAGTTTCTTGCTGCTGCAAATTTTCCAGGTGGGGTAGGCAGGCAATGCGGTGACTGTGTGTCGCCGGCAAAAATGTGCCACAAACGCGATGCTAACAAACAGAGTGCCGACTATGTGCCAACGAATGCAAAGCTTGTCTTCGCGGTAAACAAATTCTACGGATTTATATACTCGTACATTACGAGTATTTCGATTTCTTTTGTTTTCCGGTTGCATTACTGTTATAGCTTCGCTTTGTTTTGTGGCAGTGCATTGTGGCAGACACGTGCGCGCGTAGCAACCAACGCCGGTAGCGTCGTCAACATACCACCCCAGCCGATGAGTTTTCGATGAGTTTTCCCACAAGTGCCGCCCAATAGTAGAAGCTTGACTCTACAAGGCGACTCAGAGCTGTCTTCTCTGCACTTCCCATCGAATTCCCTCTTAGGCTGTGACCGCCTTGTGTACGCATATGCGGAAGCTCGCCGAGTGTGCGTAGTCAAGTGGGGGTTGCTAAGTTGCCTCTTCAACCCCTGCCGCCGCCGCCGCCGCCGCCGTCGTCGTCGCCATCACCAACATCGTGACAGCGCGTCTTTGCATACTCAAAAACTTTGTTACACACAACACGCAAGTGTTTGCCGTAACGCTTACCACCCGCTCCCATCTTCCTCTTTTGGCTGGTGTTCTAGTGCTTGCTGGTCGTCCATTTGTGCTCTTCGCTTCAACTACGTCGCAGATAATTCTAGCAAATTCCAAATACCTACTCCAAACACATTCGATAAACAAACAGCATAATACATTCGCAACAATTTCCAACCCCACTTGGCCGCCAGTCACCCGCACCACTCGCGTACTTGTGTGTGCATGCAACATGCTGCCCTCCAAACCACCGGCGGCGCGCGCTTCGAGTGCTGTCTCACTTCGGCTCTGTTTAATGCGTTGTAATTTACTTAGAGCAGCCTATCGCCACAAGTTTGTGTGTATTCCGCCCAAAGACATTCTTAACATAAATTTACGCCTCTCTCCCATTCGCCTGCTGCATGCAAGCCAACATCTTAAATGCTGCCACTCCTTGTATGGCCAGTGCCGCCTTGTGGCTATACAACCTGGTGCTCATCGCCGAATATGGCACTTGTGCTAACCCCTAAGTGCATCCTTTTATGGTAATCTCTAGTGCCGCCTGGCTGCCATGGCGCAATTGTCGCCGTTTGTCCTTCGCCGTGCGCCACTTGGCTTTCACCTACTCGCTTTGTGCCAGTACGCCAGGGCCAATGTCTGAGTTTTTGGCGAGTGCATGGTCGGGTTTGTGGGTGCGCGCGTGTGGACTGTGGAGTAGCGGCAAAAAATAATTAATGTTCGAAATGTTGCATTACGCACCGTTTATGTGGCATAATGCATTTCGTGTCTCAAAATGCTTTTAACAAGTCCTCCCTACTCCTCCTACCACCCCCAGGCCGGCTCATATGTTTTTTCGAACGTTGCATTGCAACCCTAAGACCACAATCGCCTACCCCCTCACCCATCTCCCGTCTCTGTAAAACATATATGTATATGTATGGACATCACACGGAAAGGCATCAGGCGTTAAACACACCCTCAGGATGCGATGCAATTAAATCCTTCACTTTGAAAATGAAAGTCGCAAGATTTTTTCGAATTTATTCTTAAATACCACTTTTTATTGTATTTATTTGCATTAATTACTTTTAATTTCTCAACTCTATGCGCCTTGATGAAAATTCGCCAAATTTCAAGTCAGCAGCAGCAGTCGAAACTCGATTTTGCCCCGCAGAATTGGATGACAAGCGCTTCTTCGATTATTTTCTAGCTAGCGGCGACAGGTTAAAGAGCTGCGGAGGAAAGATGAAAGAATGATTAGCGTATGTTTTTTAAACGAAACTGCAGGTAAGTATTTTATCAAAGTATATCTATACTCTGCATATATTAAGGTACATTTATTATTGCAGGACTAAGAAAATCCACATAATTTATTTTTGTATTTAAAAATGATTGCATAAAATGAGTAATATAGCGGAAGAATTAAAAAGTAGATTAGGAGTTTTAGTGAAGTATTAGGGTGCACGACCACTGCTTGCTTTTACTTCTTACGTATAAATTGTTTAGTACATGTAAAGATTTATTCTATGTAGTGACATATGCCAAATATCGAAAATAATATAAAATAAATATAATAACTATTTTTATAGTCACATATATTCGAATGAATACTGCCAACGCTTTTTAAGCAAATTTACCTGAATAAATTTTTTGTATTTCAAGGTGCTGAATCCGCATTTAATATCAGTTTTTCTTTGGCACACAATTCTCTCATAATATGATATAAATTACTTGTACAACTTTGTATATTAAAAAACAAATGAACCTCTCCTTATATTAAGTTTCCTTAACAAACCGCACTGGTTAAAATATTTTAGTTTTTAAGTTATTTTCACTTATAAAAATATACATACGATCACTTACAAAAATAATAATAAATATGATATGTTCACTTTTTGTAATTTCTCTACGTTTTCTGTGCAAAATTTCAATAGTTTACTCGGTTAACCAAAGGGAACATTCCAGCGTATTGGCTTTGCAATCTGAGATACTCGTACCTTGGTTGTATCATTGATAGAAGTGTTGCATGAAAAATAAAAAAGTCTAATAAGTAGATGTGGTTATCTCCGACATTAGCAGCTATAAATTGTAACATTAAGCTTTTGTTAGTTTCCAAATTAAATCTTTGATTAATAATCGTGAATAAAACGTTATTAAGACCACAAACAACACACAAATAATAAAAGAAAACTAAACTAAACTAAAAAAATTAACTAAACAATCAAATAATATTTCCTGATTTTTGAAAGCAAATAATCGAGATTATTTTTAATTATTCATAGTCAAGGTTACTACTCACTTGCTCATATCAAAAAAATAAATCATTATGCCATTTAATACCTATCGGTTTCGAAATTTTACAGATTTAATTCATTCTAAATAAACGAAGACTTTATATGTATTTATTTATTTATTTATTTATTTATTTATTTATTTATTTATTTATTTATTTATTCAGTCTATGACATAGTATATCTTACACACTAGAGGTATTTACATAAACAATTTTCTTAAAACTAACGATACAGATCGTCAATGGTTGATTTAAAAACAGATATCGGTGATGAAAAATCAATATTTAATCTCTTTGAAATTTTATTAAACTCTAAAAGCGCCCTAAATATTGGTGCATGAGAAAAATAATTGGCTGTGACCACATGAAGATAAAATGGTTTTTGAAAACGAAGAACTTTGCTGGATATATTAAAACTGATCAGCCTGAGTAGTTCGGAACAGTCAACGAAACCATTAATTACATCATAAACAAACATTAGAGACTGGATTATTATTATACTCTCAAGTGATTTCAAGCTTATTAACATACAGCGAGCACTATATGGGGGCAAATTTTATCGATTGAAGGGCAAAGCGAATGAACTTACGTTGCACCCTTTCAATTTCAACTAGACATTAGAGTAGGTACAGTCGACCACTTTTTAACGCGGTTCACCGGGACAGAAATTTGTTCGTGTAAAAAACACCGCGTAATAATAACCACATTTCACTTTAAATTTATTTATTCGAAAAACAATTCCGCGTTAAAACAACCAAGTTTCCACTTGAAACCCATATTTGGGGAAGTAAACAAATTTATTACATATTTACATATTCGCTATGCTTTAATACATATTAAAAAATCTCTGTTTTATGGGATTTTGGCAAAAAATCATATTGGGATCACCTATAACTTAAATTATATTAAACGACGAAGAAATCCATATTTCATTTCTTAAAATAATCTGTTAATAAGCGCTGAGGTTTCTCTTTCTGCATGTCTTTATATAAATCCCGGTAGCACTCCATAGCATTTTTAAAATCTCGACGAAATTTCGTTAAACGTTCATTATTGGCGCTTGCAAAACGAGTTAAAAATAAAACAAAACGACAAAATCAGAACGAATTCCGAGCCGCGTTAAATATAGCAACGGGGTATTGCGGAATATACAGTGATCAAAAAAAACGCGTTAAAAAAGAAAAACCGTGTAAAAAGAGACAAGGAGGATTGTAAAAAACTGCGCGTTAAAAAGAATGGCGTTGTAAGGAGATCGACTGTATGTTATGTTGTTACCTTGGTTACAACTCATTAGCTTGTATCACTTCTCGTGAACCTTAAAGTTGTCTATGATATGAATTTAACGATATCATGGACTACGTTCTTCAATATCTCTGATAATTGTGGAGGCTTCTTCAATCTTGGTTGTGAATTTTCTTCTTCTTATTAGTTAAAGCATACCTTCCATGAATTATTCGGACTGAACCGTCACTTTGTAGCCTCCTTCGGCAAATCAAGCAGACGTTTTCTATATATGCTATATATTAATTAAAAAAATTTTTTCTAATAGCGAGGAAAGTAATAGTAAACCTCCGATTGTGTTTTTGCCATCTTTCAAAGTTCATCTGCCGTTCAGAGGAAGGCGAATCTCGACCAAACACTCCCAACATGTAATTACACTCCCGAAACTTGTGGGTAAATATAGTAACATAACTTTTTCAGATTTTAACAATTTTTTTAAATGTCAAGGACATGGATAATTAAAAAAAAAATGCAATTAAATTCCAAACAATGTACGTGGGCGGTTTGATAACTCAGTGACATTTTCATAGTCCGGCGCAGAAACTTTAAATTCATCGCTGCCCTTAACTGCCATCTATTAATAGACATCGTAAAATTTTGAGCAAGCTAAGTTATTTAGTTTATGCTTGACTTTTGACTCAATTTAGCTTAAAAAATACTATGGGGACACTGCACCATCAATTTGAATCCTTAAGAAGTGGTTTACGGAGTATCAGCACACGTGACGCCAAACGTTTAGGTCGCCCAAAAGTGGTCGGTACACCAGAAATCGTCGATAAAATCCATGGAACGTTAATGGACGACCTGAGAATGAAAGTGCGTGAGGTGGCTAAGGCTGTAGGCATCTCAACTGATTGGGTACATCACATTTTACACGAATATTTGGATATGGAAAAGCTATCCATCCCAACCAGCATACTCTTCAGAATTAGCCCTATGCGACTATTTTCTATTTCCAAACCTATAGGAATGGATGGGTTACCACCATGAAGAAACAAACGCCTATTTTGAGAGTTTTGAAAAGAGCTATTATTTGGAAGGGAAAAAATTTGGTATTTAATATAGACAAATCAAATTAAAGCAGAACAACAAGAGAATTAAAAAAAAAACAAGATTTAGGAAAAAAATGTATCAATATGTTTCCGCCATTCTTCTCTCATCCGATTGCAATATGTTTAAATCATACACTTTTATAGATATTTGACAATATCTTTTGTTATTCGCGACAACAATTCAATTATCTAAGCACTATAGTTGCCCTTTACGTAGCAACAATGCCGAGGTCATTCAAATGAAATTAGCGTATAGCAGCCGTAAGTAATTTTCATGCTTTGATTAAAATTGAGTGCTCCCACTGGACAAGCAGCGCTTCGACGACGGCCACCACTACCTATTGCAACAATTCATTCACGTTTCATTCACAATTAATTTTTATTGTGCAAACTTAGAATTGTATTGCATCTACCTGAGAACGTCTTGGTGAATGAATGATTGAGCGATAGATGCACACAAAGTTTCGCTACACAGCATATGCCCGATTAGAATAGGGTGTAACGCCTAACAGTATGTGTAAATTAATTTGATCGAGTGCAAAGAGTGCTACACGATGCGGTGCGGTGTGGTGCGGTGTACGGTATCAGGTCCCGGGGGTGGATGCTGTAATGAACTTTCGGGCCAACGCCGTTACTCATTAAATAAACACAAAAATACACATACTTATTTATGTACATCAAGCGATTTGGAGTAGATTTGCACGGCACGAGAAGGGGTCGCTAATGTCGAGCAATTTTTATTACGCTCGCGTCTCTAACATGCTTTCGGCCAGTCTCACGCATGTCATACACACATACGTGCATATGTATGTATGTAAATATCTCGCAGCATATTCACTATAGTATAATAACAACAACAATAACAATAACGCTATACACAGCCACTGCCACAACAATGGTAGCAGCGGCAGCGAACAGGCGACAGTCATCGACAAGCAGACAGTTGAAATATCTTTGACAGGATCTTTGCTGACGAATTTTATGAAAATGATTTCACGAAAATTTACTCCCTTCGCGCATTGATTGTTATGTTCATTGTTGTTGCTTTCCAATTGGAATGAAACTTTTATACATATACTTATGTATGTATGTATGTTTTCGAAAAACAAAGCGGCATAAGGCGAAAAAGCGACGAAGGAGAAACATTTTTTTGAAAATCCCCTACTGCACATGCCACAGCTTGAGCCACAACTAACAAACCAGCAAAGCAACCACCCTTGTGCCATTGTTATAAACCTAAACGCCCGTTTGCGTACTGCACGAATTCGCAACCACTGCGCTCCCCTCACATTTTTACACACTCGCATTTACCTACAATTATGTGTGTACTTGCCGCAGCGTCAGACAGACAGGCAGTAAGTAGTCATTCGGGCAGGATCAGCATTAAAGCGGCTGCACCATCATCAACCATCAATCAGGGCTAGAAATCGCTAAGCTCGAGCAATGCACCGAGCCTTTGGCATGCGGCCGGACGCGGCGAGCCAACGAAGCGCAATCGTGCGGCGTTGAATTGTACTGCTGCGACGGCAGGGTTCAACCCTCCACCGATTTCATCGAGAAATGCACCTGGCAGAATTATTTGTTATTGTGATTTTTTTTTCTTTTTTTTTCGTATGGCAACGAAACAAGCTACCAAGGCACCGAGTTGCCGAGCCGTCGAGCTGACGAGCTGACGAGCTGCCGCACACACCACACATGCCATTGTGCAGAAAGACTTTGAAAATTGCCTGCGGCTGTCGCTATTTCTGCCGCTGAGGCAGCGAGTTGCACCGCTGTCACAATGCACCGAACCACCACCATACCATCAGCACCACCGGTAATCAACATTGGAGCAACAACAAACAACAACGGCACGGCTAAAGCAATCACCACCATGTATGGCAACGGCAACGGCAAGGGCATCGGCATCGCAACAATTGTGACAACAGCGACACCAAGCCGACTAGTGAGGAGGCAGTTTATACTTATGTGGTGTTTGTCGGTCGCAAAGGGCAGAACGGTGTGCGAAAGGTGGCAACAAGGATATATCGAGCACGGTGAATGCGTTCGCTAGTGGCTTTACAGGCTGGCTGGATGGCTGGCTGGCTGGTCGCGTGCCCGAAGTGCTCCGCGACACCCGACTGAATGTGATTGCTTTTTTGTTTTTTTTTTTCTTTCAAACTTTTTAATGTACGTAGTACTGGTGTTACAAATATAGATATGTTAATATGTATGTATGTATGTATATATATTATTTATGCTCGTGTAAATTTTTCTTTCCTTTTATTATCCTGTCGTTGGGCATTCAAGCGCATCACAGATACTTTAACATTCATATGTAGATCACAAACACAGACTCATTTGAACGGGCGCAGCAATAAATTTCACATTTATATGCGAACATAAGTACATACAAAATGCATTTAATAATATTCTTATCAAGTAACGAGAGTTGCTTTCACTTTTGCTTTGCCTTCTACACAACCATTGTACTATTGTTTGTTGTATGTATGGGTTTGGATGTGCTGATACTTGCCTGAGCCGAAAGGTGAATTGTAGTGCGAGTTCTCGTAACCCTACAGCCAGGCAGGAGCACCGGAGGGAGAGTTTGTCTGAGCACCACTCGTCGTTGGCTCTTTGTGTCGATTTTATGAGGCGTTTCGAGATTCGATAATTTCTACGCTCGGCGGAACGGCAAATGTGATTAGAGTATGATTTGTGAGGTTCGATACGATTGGCTATGCATTTTTTCTTTTTTTTTTGTGTTTTGTGAAAAAATGGAAAATGTTATGGTGCCTAGGATAATGTGCTTTACTGCACAGTTTGCACGTTTGGCGTAATGTGAGCAAAAAATGCTGGAAAAGTGTCTCAACGGATTCTATAAAGTCACAGATGAGAACAAAGAAAATGTGTTATAGTAAATTAGTTACATCGGCGGGATTGTAGGTTAGATTAATGCTAATGTAGTTGTTAGTGTTTTTAGCTGTTAGCTTCACTCTAAAAGATTGACGCTCCATCAATTGTTATTGTCAAGCTCAACTAACGGTATGCTCAGGAAACGCATAATTTCACCACAGAGTTGATTATGGATATGTAGGAGTTTAATATACTGCAGTATCGTTATCTTAGGAGACTCTCCAGCCGAAGCTTATCGGATGCAACAGGTGGTGGTTAAACTCTGATTACGTCGTTCATGTACCGGGTGTCTGAGAGGGTAGCGAAGGACTCTCTGTGCTTGACACCCTTGCAAAGTCTAGAAGCCTTCGGATCCTGAGGCTAGTTAATGTAAGTTCGAATCTCGTCAATTAGGCGGTAGAGAGCGTACTGATGCCACTGAAAGACGATTGTGTTAATGCCCCCAAAGGCGACAGGAGTCATCTGGCGTCGCCGTCCACAGAGCGGCACTTTGACATACCTTTGGGACATACACTGGGTGCAACTCGTTCTGAATGATCTATTGGAGCAGCTTTTTTTTTTTAAGTGACTGGCTAATTGCCTTGCATGTTGTCATTTTGCGGATCTGTACTTTATTTACGAAAGCGATTGTTTATCCATAATCGTACAATTTTCGAGGTCATATTGATGTGGTTTTATCTATCTCTTTTATGATAGAATATATTTTGCAGAATAAAATTATAGAAAAGATAAAACCACCTCAATATCAGCTTGAATTCTCACTACATCTATAAATAATGTTATTGTTACAGTTTTTAAACGAGAAATATCGTCTGTACGTACTATTGCGAATTTAAGAGGAAATACTGCCCGTGGACGTAATTTCAACGGGCGTTAATGTACTATGTCAGTGAATTTTAATTTTAAAATGTATGGTACTCTGTCTTTATCGCATCAAGGTCGAGCCGGTTACACTTCAGTATTATACGAATGGTTCTTAACCTTGAGAGCGCTTAAGACACTGCAAAGCACTAATACAACTTCAGTTGTGCAGGTTTGCTAGTTTACTTTGAGTAACTTCGCTAAGACCTGGCATTCCTCGGCTTACAATCAGTTATACTTCAACCATTAAAGCCATCATCAGAAACTAGGTGAATACCTCGCACAGCAATTATTAGGAGACTTCAAGAGGCTGCAGATGAGCAAAACTCAGTTTACCTTCAATCTCTGAAATATTATCTTATGACTTGCTCTCACTGAACAGTCTCTGCAGTGATCTTATTTTACAGTCGACTGAACACTTTATGTGACAATAACAACTGACTGTGGTAGGCTTACATGATAACTCCATCTGTCCATCACTCCTCGAATAGGATGAGACGACGGAACACTTATCCTTCTGTCCCGCCTTTGAAAGAACTTGGTAAGAAACATTTCACAGCGATGTGTTGAGAGCCAAGAAACTGCGCTCTTCGATATGCATAGATTTATTCAATGAAGTGTAAAGAAGGAATCTTGATGGATCACTGTTCACTAAGGGGTCTCCTACAATGATTATTTGCTTGAGAGACTAAAGTTGCTTCTGAAGACTTCACGGCATCAGTTTATGGAGGACGGTAGAGAGCTCTAGAACAACCATATCCAAGGAAACAACACCCTCAACAACTATACCGCGATGTCAGTTGGCTCAGTAGACCTAAAAGTCGTAGCGAAATCTATTGATCTATCAAAAGTGTTTGGTCTGCGGCAACTCGAAGCAGAACAGCGCCTGACGAAACATTTGTATTTTTTAAATTCATATGCATATGAACATAATTTATTTCAATTAATAAAGCAATAAGCAAGGACCTCAACTACAAATGGCAAACGAGTAGCGCACAAGTTTAATATGTATAAATATGAATACGTTTCCGAATGCCAGTGCCTCACCGTCCATTTAGCCCAGCTGTCCACTTTTTTTCCCAAATTACCATACTAAATTATTTTATCACAAATCATGAATAAATTCCATGAAAATGTGAGGTCCTTTACAGTTTTACTACTTCACTCGTAGACTTGTATTTGTACATAGTACTGCATATATGGTATGTGTTGATATCAACAGCACAGATGGACGAATATCAAAATTTGATTTTACACATTCGGCGTAGCAGATTGTACGTGTAGCAGCACACACCTTCGAGTTCGAGGAGCAATGGACAGACACATGCGCAGCCGTCAGCTTTATCATGGGCGCGGTGCTGAGCTATAGTGTCGCTAATAAATTTCATTATCAAACACACTACAACAGCAACAACCACCACCCAATAAGACTAGTTAGACTCGCGCGTAAGGGCTGCAAAAGAGGGTAGCATTTATAGTAATTGTGCATGACAGGCGAGTGCGCTATGGAACAGGCAGGAACTACACAGCAATTCAACTCAAAGCATAACTCGATCGATTCAATATGTAGTGGAAAAATAGGATATAAAAGTTCTGTGAACGCGTGCAGCTGCATTTGCACAGCGGTCGTGAAGATACAAAGCAAATAAGAGCACGCACACAGGCGCAACACGCAGCCGCTGTGGAAAAACCCTCGCCAGCTCTATTCATATGTACCACCTATGTATGGTGTGATTAATGATCGGAAGTGCGCGACGCATGCGGAGGTATTTTGATTTCTCAATGTAGCGCGTTCTTACTGGCGCTCGAGTTCATTGAACAGAGAACGTTCGATTCGATCTGCAGGCGCCGCGGCGGGGGTTGAACTGGCGCACGCGCGTGCAAATGCATTATCGTTGTGATATTTTATATCAAAACATAATAAAATTTGAGAACTTTCAACACACAACTAGCACAATACAAAGATATGTAAGTGAGGAAGGCAGTAGCAGGCAGGCGTGTTTGTTTGCTCACGAAATTTCTGTTAGTAATTCAATAAAAAGCACACATGCCCAACGTAAATATGCAGCAAACATAACTGCTTTTCGTTGTTCATATTTATTTAGTACGCCAGTGTATGCGCAGTCGAAGGGATTTATGCACGTGTTGTGCATGCAAGTAGAAATTTATACTTAATTATATGCCATGAATTTTGTTTGTTTCCTTCTCTTTATTTATTTTTTTTTTTTTTTTTGGTTTTGGTAGCTGTTGAAAATTCCAATTTTCCGCTTCGTTGCTTGCACCTTCTATTCCACACGCATAAGCACAGTTCTACTATTTTTAGTTTTCGTTTTTTTTTTTACTCAACACTAAAAATCCCTCTACAATTAGTCGCCAAATTTTGCTTGCGCGCCTTTTAAAATATTCATAAAGCACACATTTGCCGCTTGCCACATAGCAACGCCGTCGCAACGTTGCACAATAATAACACACCGCATATCGTACGAAGCAACTATAAAATTGGCAAATGCAATGTGGCAACTTCCGCTACGAGTCTGCTGCCAACGCGATTGCAGTCTTATCGCTTGTCGTGTCGCTTAAATGCGGTTACATGGAGCTGCCTTGCACTGGACATGTCGCATGCCGCATTCACTACACCCACTCATTGCTGACACTTTTTTGCGCATTCTTAACCGCAACATGGCATGCCACACTGCTTGCAAACCACAAGTGAGTCACTGCAATTACTTATTCGCCATTGAGCGCGTCTCCATTGCACACGTAAAACAATGACACTCCGATTTTTTCCAATCTCAATTCCAACAAATGACGATTTCTTAAGACACGCGCGCGCTCGCACTCACGTTCCACGACTCGACACACTTCAAGACAGCGCTGTAAAGCGATTGAGGATCAGTGGCAAAGGTGTGCACTGCATTGGCCCTAATAGCCTTACCGGCTGACGTCTTGCGCTGAGTACGCCGCTACAGGTTCCTCTCTGCAGTGACTCAATCCAATTGCCCCGACTCTCGGCAAGCATTCCTTTACGGCTTGCGCTCGCTTTCTTTCGCCTTTCTTACGACGCCAATGCCACAGCCCATGGTGTTAGTGTATGTGTTGCATGTGTGCGTGTACAATGCAATAGGGTGGCGCAAAAAAAAAGAAGAAAGTTGAAATTTCAATGCTCTCACTCGCTTTAACTCTTCTTTAAATCTTCGGTTTTTCTTTTGTTTTTTTTAATTCCTAATATATTTAGTGGCCGGTTCAAGCATTCCAAGCTTCATACAATTTGACAGTTTATTTTTCTTTTATATGTATAATTCCTGATATTTCGCATTCTCTAAAAAGAACTTAATAAACCAAATTTTCAAACTTTATTCAAAATTTAAAAAAAATTAAATTCATTACAATTTCAAACTTAAAAAATATTTCAAATTTTTTAAAGTCTGCGGATTTGTAGCCCATTTAATTTTAGTACAATAATATGCAAGTTTTATGTAGCAAAATAATTGTACAATTTTTTTAACAAATGCTCTTCTGCAATTTTTTCAATATAACGCATGCTCGTGATTTTTGTATAAAGAAGAAATTGCGGAATAGCGCCAGTAAAGCGATTGTTAAAATTTAACGGTAATTTGTAGTCAATTTAATAAGCTACAAAACTGTATACTAAATTTTTTTTTTTTTTAATTCAAAAATTCGAAATTTGCTGGAAACTTTCAAATTAAGGTTTATATGGTTTTTGTTAGAGATTGAGCAATATTTTAATTGAAAAATTTTAAATAACAAATTTAAAAAAATATTATCTATAACTACAATATACTGGTGTCGGATAACTACTGCAAAAAAAAAAAACACTTTTTCACATAAATGGTTTAGAATCCTTGAAAATCAATATTTTTTAAAAGGCAGCTCTCAAGCAATTTCAAAGAATAACAATCAATTTTTTATTTACAATTTTTTTTAACAAGATATATTTTTTATTGATCCCTTAACTGTATATTTTAGGGTTTTAGGGGATCAATAAACAATATTTTATCTTAAAAATTGTTAAACAAGTAATTTGGTATTATTGTTCAAAATCTCCTAAAGAGAGAAAGAGAGTTTGCAAGAGTATGAAAAATGTTGAGTTTCATAGATTCCATACGATTTCTAAAGTAAACTTGTCGATATAAAGCAATCGCATGAATGATGCGAAAACGCTGAATTTCGCTTATGCGCTTTTGAACCACCCTAGTGGACAACCCCTGTGCCAATGTCTTAAGACCTTCTAAAACATAAATGTGTTTTTGTGTGCGTCACCGGTGTGCGTGTGCGTGTGTGAGTAACAACCGCTCGCCATTGCTAGTCTCCTTCTCCTCGTCCTTCCATGACGTTGGCAATGAAGTTGTTTTCTTCATTCAAATTACAACCCCTCTTTGCTTTGCTGTTTCGTGTCTGCGTACTTTTTGTAAGAAATTTTGTTAGTGTACCATCAGTTGCCAGCTTGTTGTTGTTTGAGTTGGAATGGGGAAATGTGACTTATTCGAAATTCCTTTGGTTTTTTTTTTGCTACGCGCTAGCAACATGTTTAAGACATTGTTGAGGATAAGACGTTTCGTTTAGCGTTTACCCTTGTGTGTGTATGCGTACCTTTAAATTCGGATATGTGTGTGTAGGAATGTATGCATGTGGCATTCTTATAGGAATCTTCAAAGGAAGCCAATGAAATGCGACAATGGAATGCCTTTGAATATCCAGTCGCTTCCTTATCTACATAAGCTCTCAAAAGTGAAAGTAAAAAATGATGTAAATATATTTCGGTGTGGAACACTTACCTATTTGAACTGGTCACGATTATCGCCCGATACATATAACTTGTGCTAGATGTACCGAATTCAGACATAACGTTGTACAATTAACTCCTGAAAATGTGGGCCGAGCTCAACATAACATACCAGCTTTCTCTATCTCTCGCTTACTAGCGCCAAAGCTTTTACCGCACGGCCTTTACAACGCAGAGTAGGCCTTTCTTTTCATTTGCCACCAGAAGGTACTGCGCCACCTTCCCACCTCCCATATATTTATCATAAATATCTCCTATATATCAGACACCAGATTTCCGTGCTTTTCTTACCAGAAGGATTTCACATCTTTAATCAGTTAAGTGTTTGAACAACTTAAGCTCTACACACGGCTGTTTTTGAATGTGTTTCTTCATGTTTCGAATTACACTTTTCTATCTTTCTTTCTCAACTTCCGGCGACAATAGCGCACATCTTTTATTTTTTGTCTTACAATTTTTTCTTTCCGTCTCACCGTGGTCCTATAGTTTATTTAGCTACGCTAAGCAGAGTGATAGAAATATTTAGTGAGAGAGGAATGATTAAATTTGTTATTGCGGATATTGTCCTCAATATGATGGTGGGATGCTGACTTCTGGTACAGGTTGGACAAACCTTATCATCCTCGATCTTTTAGCGAAGATTTCGGCATAAAGATGTGTGCTTAGTCAGCTCATTTTTATTTTTTTCGTAATTTAAAGTGTTTTATTGAGCGATGCGTTTACTAGTTTCGCTTTGCTTGTAAGGTCTTGATTTTCTTACCTTGCTACTTCTATTATATTTTTTGGGTAGCGGCACGACTGCATTTGATCTAAGGAGAACATCGGCCAGCAGGACGACGGCACGTCTTCCCTAGAAAGCTGAAATTTTAACCATTGCGAAATTAGAAAGAAATATCATCAATCCCACTGAGGTGTTTGTGGAGTTCCAATTAATGTAATTGCAATCGAGAAAAACTCAGGGAAATGTATGAAAAGACACAGAGAATCACGGCTAAGATTGGTTGGTGTAGGTTCACTTTGCAAGGTCTAGAGGCGAGCCGCACAAAATAAAACTGGTAGGTCTCAATATTTTAAGGCTTAGGGTCGTAAGCTTAGACTTTCTGTAAAAGTTAAATATTTGGACGCAACTTTAGACATGAAAGTGAATTTGAAAACTTAGCCCGTGACTGAAAGTTTTCGGACAGTGCCAGAGATCTTTGAGGAAGACTTCGAGACTGAGGCAAGATGTGCTATTAGGGTAAACATAGATTTAGTTGCATATGCTGCTGTAATATTGTGTCGTAGAACCATGGTCAGTTTAACGAGCTGTCAGAATAAACCTTTTATTTCTGGCCCATACTAAAAAAACTGAGTTAAGATACTCTTTCGAAAGGTTTTTACATAATATTGACTCCAAAATAGAAAAGTTTCGGTACCTTTTCTGGCTTTTATCTGAGAGGTATGTAACTTCAAATGCATTTTTAACTTTTGTTTAACGAAAGACGGTGGGGACATCGTATCAGAATCTACAATGACTGCTCGTAATATCTCTTCAGAAATTACCCAAGAAAGGAAGTTGAAATGGAATAAACTTGAAATCTTGTGGGTATGCGGACATTTTGATATTTCATACAATTAACTGGCTGACAAATTGTCGAACTGCGGGTCTTTGGGGTATACAGTCGTTAGGCGAAATTGTATCAATCTAAGCTAACTTCGTATCCTGCCGCTGAGGCATCGCAAGTGAGTAATAATTTACCTGGGGTTTCGTTGAAACGTTTCAATGCGGACATTTTCAATAAGCCAATAAATCAATTGTGATGTTTTTTTAGTAACTCTATCCTGATGTAATATAAACTTTCTATCATTGTTCCATACACCATTCCTCAGTTTCCGAAACATGCTTTTGCACGCACAGCATTGTAATTTAAATTTCAAACAAGTTTAAACAACAGCTGCCAAACCCCGCATGAGGTAACCCTGTCGCGTTTTGCATTTTTATCACTTACAAGCTTGTCAAATGCAAAATACAAAATTAACATCGAACGGAATCGTGCTGCAAATCAGAAAACTCCTGCCTAATCTCTAATGCAGATTCGCGACCCTTGCAATATCAACGATCAGTACTCGTGCATTTGTGGCATGTGGTAAGTAAAATCATGGTGAACATATGTACGCGTTGGCTTTCATTATTGCCCCCATTGCTATGTAAAAACATTTCGAATAGAAATCACAAATCTTTGTAACACGTTTGTGTTTGTATGGTGAACCACCGCTGGCGCGCCTAATGATATGCAAGCCCACGTGGTTGTACGCGCGCGCAAACATATGCAACGCTTGTTGTAAAATGTGTTGTAAAAGATATGCAAATTCAATGGAGATTAGAGCAGACAATCCCTTTGCGCACATGAATTTCCAGTTAGTCGAAACATAGCGCGCCCCACCCTTAATGCCGCCATTACGCATGTCTAACGAACCGTTCACGCTGACACGTTCCATGTAAATCGAAAAAAAAGCACAGACTTACAGCAAAATTAAATTACGTGTCTGCCTAATGAGCGCGCAGAGAAAAAAAAAATACTCGACAATCCGAAGACAATTTCAGGTAATAAAACTTGCGAACACGCCGGCGCGTCGACGAGCTGTAAATGTGTAAGAGTATGTGACAGCAAAGCAGTCACCTTTAAATGCGCTTGTGCGTGTGTGTGTGTGTGTGTAGATAACTCTTTTCGTTGAACATAAACAATAGTTAAAACATTTATTTGCTTTAATTACCAGCCGACACGGTAGGGCATGGCGCGAGCCAAAAAAAGGTGGAAATTCAACTAAGAACTGCTTAATCCAGCGACTGCTTGTGTACATTAGACCGAACCACGTCATAAGCAAAAAAAAAACAGTTCGACTAACACCTTCCGGTCTGAAGTTTTTTCGCATAAAATCTAGAATTTCGATTTTTCCACCTTAGCGTCGCCTTACCAACATATTTCGTCGAGTAATCAATTCTCGTTCCGGAATTTCAATGGTTCATTAATGAGTTTTGGCCAGTGTTAGCTCACTGACATTACGGTGGTGGCTAAGAGGGATGAGAATTGAGATACTTAAGATCCATGAGCTTGGGTAACAAAAATGATTTCCTTTTAAAGTTTAGCAATTCATTATGCTATTTATTTAATATTTTTGGTTAGAAATTTTTATTTATTTTTTTCCATTTTGTCGGTACCAGTTCGTGACCTTTTCAGAATCACTTTGACAATAGATTAGGAGGATTTCAGCACCATTTCGTCCTGAAATGATTTGAAGTAGTCTGAAATTGTCCTAAAATATTATGTGAACGAATCCCGATATGAAACCCAACTAGGCCGGAATTCAGTCACAAATTGTCCAGAATCAAATCCTGAAAAATTCAGCAATCTATGTCGAAATTTGCCTGAAATAGTCAGTAAACAAGTCCCGAACAAGGTCCCTTAAAAGTGCTGAATTAGTCTTAAATTGTCTAGAACCAATATAGAAATGTTGCAAAGATAGTCGTGAATAAGTTCCGAAATGCACTTAAATTAATGCCACAATTGTCCAGACTAAGGCTCAGAATGACCGCGGATTGGGCATGAAATGATTCCGAAATTGTTCTCAAATCGTTCTGAACCGGTCCGCACATGATCTGTGATCTTAAACTAGTCCTGAAATGATAGTGCTATAGCCCTGGACTATTCCATATGTGTTCATTTTTGGAATCGTTGCCGCAGTTCTGCTGCGATAAACGCAACTTTTTTCCAACACCCCTATTCTAAATAGTTGTTCTCACAGTAAAGATTTGCACAAAACATTATTTATACTAGGCGAAAAAACTCAGAAAAAATCAGAAACACCCAGACTTGGAAGATGCAGAAACTGTGGGGATGTAGAAGAGAGCGAGACAAGACATCACCTCCTTTATTGCTGCTCGGCACTACTAGCCAAATGAAGAGTCAAGACACTATGTAGCTATTTTTTTTAGCAACCTCGGAGTCCTCAGATAGATAGAGATTAGGGATTTGGCGAGCTTCCTACAGAGTATCAAATATTTTTTTTTTGGCGAAGGAGAAATTATCGCTCAAACGTCATGAGGCTAAACGAGTCCCATTAAGGACTAGCATCTTACCGTAACACAAAACTATTGCAGCTCTATTGTAATAATTACTGCGTGTAAAACTTGTTTGAAAAAAATAGATAAAAATATCAAAACATTCGTATAATTCTTATTTGCATATCATCATTTAAGTATTTCCGGCATAGTCACAAATTATCTGCCGGGTCAAGGCGATTTTAACCATGCCGAAAGCTAAGATGTAAGCACATCAATAACTATCTCCTCGAGACTATAACATCGATGTAAACAATTTTAAGATCCGACTTTGTATAATGGCGAAGATATGACGAAAGATAAAAAAACATTCAACAACTGTTTTCTAAAAATTGTTTAGATGAGAACGTGTACGGCGATTTTTGTTTTTCTGCTATGGTCTAATGTACATACATATGTATGTACATATATATGTAGGTATTTTCAATTTAATTTAGTATCGTCATCTGCGAACACAAATACTACTTTCGTCCTTTGGCATGCCGCACTCAGCGCAGGACTCGTAAATCCCACAGTCGGCGAAAAGGCGCTCACGTGCTATACTCGCACCGCCACTGCGGATTCGGCATTTGCTGACCCGGTGACGACCCTTCTTGCAATGCGGGTTTTTTTTCCTCCTGACGGCTTGCCATTCCGGTTCTACACTTTTCAATTTCGTGGCCATAAATAACAAAAAGACTACGAAAAACTGTTCCGAAAATTAAGCGTACGTATGTATGTATGTATGTGTGAATGTGGCTGAAGGAATCTCCCCAGGTAATTTTCACGTGTGCGTCACGTTTTATGTGATTTTCCAGTTCACTCATAATCTTTAACGGCACGGCGGTGTGTGTCTGTGTGTGTGTGTGGCGCTGCGTGCGCGTGCCACCACTATTTTTTTGCCAACCGCCTGACAATGCAAAAGCAAACGCGAATGCAAACGCAGCCGCACACCAACAATGATAAATTGGCGAACGTCAATGCCGCCACATCGACTCGCTGCAACTCGATCGAAGGCGAAAATTGTGTGTGTAAGCGCTGAACCACGCGCCACATGATAAATTGCCACATGCCACTCCCAGCACACAAAGCCATGCAACGCTGCCGCTGCCACTGCCACTGCCGCTGGGACGGACGGCACTCACTTAAGTGTTTGTTCTTTTTTTTTTTGTTTTTTGTTGCACGCAAGAGTGCTCCTTCGTATGCTATGCACACTTTTTCTTGTTCTTCCTACTTTTTTTTTCACCGTTTTACAATGGTGTGTGCTCAAATTTCTCAAGTCGTTGCGGATTAAGAGTTAACGTTGCGAACTACATATGTAGTATGTACAAGTTCAACTTTGAAATTGGATATTGGTAAGGGCGTCCGTCCGTCCACCGGGACGGCGCTACTGCCACTGCTGCTGTTGCATACTTACATAAGTGATAATCGAAGCGATGGATTGTGTACACGCATTCGCGGACAGAGAATCCTGAAAAATTACTCCGTTCAGGCGGGGATTTGCTGTGTGTAGAGTGCTGTTTCGTTGTTGTTAGTGCAAAAGCAATTTAAATGATAGATTCGAAAGAAATTGCACAGCTTTATGTAAGGAAGCTAGAAAGTGTGTCAGCAAAAGTGGAAAAAAGGGTATGAGAAATATTTATACACTATTACTTAATACAAAAAAGTCGCGCTTGACTGGCTTTCGATTGTTAAGGAAAATGGGGAAATTGACAATGTTGAGTGAATCCAGAAAAGTGGTCGCTTATGCGAAATGGTTGGTTACTGAAATTGCAGTTGTGGCTTCCACGGCGTCCACTGTAATTTATTTTTACCAAAAAAAAGGAATATTCCAATAAGCAATGGGTTCAAGCGGCCTTAGAAATTACTGACTCCGATGATACTTAAAATCCATTGAAGTGCCGTCATCACTACAAAAATGGCAACCGAACACTTTAGTTCTCCTTCAAGCTATGTAGTTCAAGAATGCAACAAAACAGTTTATGTATTATCTCCACTTTCGCTACATCAAGTTAGCTTCTACATTAGACTTTCAAAGAACCTTCTTAATAGTTTGGCCACAAAGCTTGAAGTCATTATTTTAACATTTTCTCTCTATAGATTGAAAAAAAATTTCCTTCGTTGCCCATTCAAAGGCTTCTGACAGCTCCTTTGTAATTTGGCAACTCAGTTATGTCAGCTTTTATTGGTAATTTTCACAAATTTTTTAACATCTACATTCATACCCGGTTTATCGCAGAAAATATATATACATATACAAATTCTTATACCTCGTTTGGTTTGTGTGTTGAACTGTCTTAGATTTTATAGGCAGTTACTGTTAGAGGGTACAGTCATTGAAATTGCCAGAGCTCCGACTGGAACTCTCTGCATGCTCGACGATTTCCTCCATTGTGCAAATAATACCAAGCCGTCGACTCATAGCAAAGACTCGTCCGTATAAATATGAATGGATAAACATTTCCTAGAGCATTCTAACTTTATTAACCCTATTCTCGCAGCAGTTGTACTACTCATTTGATTTTGACCGAGACATTCAGAACAACGTAGTCGATAATCATTGAAAATTCCGTAAGTTAGAATTAGACTACATACATTTATGCATACGTAATTATGTATGTCCAAAGCTACGATTTGTTAATTTTTTAGTAGAGTTAATTCTAATGCATTGAACACTTAGACGACTGCACTTCACGTCCTAACGACAGCGAAATTTCGCTGCCTGCAGATGTCGTCTTATAGTCAGCTTCTTGAACATTTTGAAGACGTCAATGACGTACCGAAAACTTAAATATTTTGTTCAAAGTAAATTTTTTTAATTGACAATTTTATTGAGCTCGAGGCCAGTTGGCAGAAGATTTTTATTTGGAAAACCAACAACAGTTTTTAAATGGTAGAAGTTAAAGTACTATTTCGGAAATCACCACATTTCCTCATCAGACTTCTTTATTTTAATTAGTTATATTTTAATTCTTCATAACCACTTCTCCAAGGCTATGAACCAAGGAGCTCGGAGTTACAAAGCCAACACGCTAAATGCTGTGCTACGCTAGCCAAATGAAAATATTTTGCAAACTGGCATCGAGCTCAATAAAATTGTGAATTATTAAAATTTATAAGGCCGAAAACAGCATTCATTTTGTGCAAAAAATAAGTAAATAGGTCGATTCATTTGTTTCACATGATCGTTTGTTATATGAAATATCAGAGATATTGTATGCCTTTGTTGGTAAAAATAACGTTAGACTTGTTAAAACCTTGAACAATTTTACATTTCACATATTAGTGACAGCACTACAGCTGCTCATTGTCGTCGGCAAAATTAGAAATGGTTTTAATTTGGCGACAACGACAACTGCAAGCTTGTTGCCGTGAAGTGGCGTGCTGTTGTCTAAATAACTGTGCCCATAAGAACGTGTGCATTTTAATATTTGACAGATGCTGCCTGTCGCTTGCCGTCTTCAAAGTGTTAAAAGCATAAAAGTTAAGGAGGCCACAATGTGTATCCTTACCTCAGGTGAAAAAAGCTTGTAAAGTTTAAAATGTGTTCCCTAGGCATGTTAACTCTGCAGGTAATGTCAAACCTCCCAGTGCAGTACTACCTTGAATAAGCCTGCCTTAAAAAAATTAATCTTGAAATCAAATAAAATGAAAAACACAAAAGGAAATTAACAAAAATTTGCGAAACACAATTTCAAGTCGTTTGTTTACTATCTTAGTTGACGTGACACAAACAGCTGTTATTGTCAAGTTCATCAAAAGCTAAGGAGTATGTAGTACCCTCTCCAATCAAAGCAAGTATGCTTCGTGGCTGCCATTTACTATTAACAGTTATGCGAAATGGAAAAGGATAATAAAATAAATGGATCGAGAAAATATACATTTTAATATGTAGTTTAATTACAAATTTTATAATTTTCATAGTGTATATATTTTATTGTGTTAATTAAATGCAAATAAAAGCAAATTGTAGCTGATTCTGACACTGGAGATGGCAAAACTCCGAAGCCTTTTTCTTCTCTATAGAAAATTTTACAAATGATGACGGAAGCTCAAACAATTATTCTAGATTTTCATATACTATACATGACTATTTATATTTATTTTTAATGTAGTTGATAACACTTTTAAATATAAAATTAGACTGATTTTGATTGGATAACCATTTTTTTATTTTTTTGGCAACGACAATTATTTACCAATAAAAATGCGGAGGCAACACCATTTACAATTTTTTTTTTATTCAAGCTTTAATGATATGCATAACTATAAAAAAATTAGAACACATTTGGTATTTATTATTTTTTTTCTATTAAAATTAAGGTAATACACCACTCAAATATATGTATATATGTAAGTACATATATTTGTTTTATAATATATTTTTAAAACACTTTTATCTAAGTGTTCTAAAGCACACGCTCATATTTTTGCAAACAAATTTGCATCAAAGATTTCTTAGTACATATTAATTTTTATTTTATAATATGTAAATTACTTTTTATAAGACGTCTGGTCTAATAAAATATCTAAAAGTAATAATCTCTCAAATATACTTAAGATTAAAAATATCAAAGCCGGCTTAGTAGTTTTCGAGGGGCCGGTTTTCTTTCTATTTTTTGTTATTAACATACGTATGTAAGTAGATATGTCGAATTTGGATAAAAAGACGCAGGCGACCTTTTTATGCCTTCTTAAGTCCTGAATTTCTTTATTTTTCTCCTATTTTCTTGGAGCGATATTTCTAAAAATTCAAAATCATCTTATTTTAATAAATTTCTTTTAAAACTTAGTTCGAACCCGTTTAAATACAACCAAGGCTTGAACAAAATTTACAATTTTATTGAAATGAAATGTAAAAAAAATGTATCTTAATTTCAAAAAGTTTGTGCGTATTCTGACACTTTTTTTATTTATAGTTTTATATTTAGGTAACGGTGTTGATTTTTGAATTTTTTTACCGGTGGTGCTGCTCTCTTTCATCTAATAAATGCATGAACAAATCAATTTTTTTTACTTATCCATTCAAAAAGTTTGAAGCTTGTTAGATAAGGAAATCTAAAATTAAAAGATTTATTTTAACTTTATTTTATATTTTCAGAAAAACTCAAAAATTAGTAAACCGATAGTTTTTGATTCAAAATATACTTTAATTTTTTCAATTAAAAACAAAATTTAAAATGCAACTCTAAATTCTCCGATCAAATTATTTCCATTTTTACACTCAAGAATAACAATAAAAATTTGAGCTTTATCGATTCTATCTAATTTCAAAGTAAAAATTTAATTTATATTTTCTTGGTCAAATATAAAAGATCAATATTCAATTAATATTGAAATATGTAAGGGATTAAATTGAAATATCTAATCCATTGTATTTAAAAAATAAAAGTCAGTTCTTAACCGATATTTTTGTTCGAAAAATTAAAAGTAAATATTTTCACTAGTGAAAAAATATGGATTCTTTACGGACCCTGGAAGAAAATACTCTGCAGCCTCGGCACAAAAAAACCAAAGTTAAAAATCAAAAGTAATTTTCCGTGACTTGAAACTTGCACCTTATTACCATACATACATACATATACTAAAATTCCAGGGGTGACAAAAGTGCAAACTAGAAAATTTCATTAAAATTCTGAGTAAAATATTAAGTTTTTGTTGTTTTTGACATGTTTATTTATTTCATTATTTGTTTTAAATGTGCTTAAAGTCAATTTTAGTTTATAGAGAAAAAACACCCAAAGCGAAGAAGTTATAGTACTAGTTCGGAGATCACCACATCTCCTCATCAGACTTCTTTCTTTACGGCTTCCGCAGAAGTCGAACCGCCGCCACGGCCGAGGCCATGAAGAAAGACGTCTGATGAGGAGATGTGGTGATCTCCGAAATAGTACTTTAACTTTTACCGCTGTGATTGTTGTTGTTTTTTCTAAATAAATTTTTCGAATAAAAATTGTCCTTTAGTTAATTTAAAACAAATATTGAAATAAAATATTTAAGGTTTATGCATTTTTAAAATTTTTGTGTACTTTGAACAAGCTTTTAAACTTGGACTTAAAATGTCTCGAAATAAATCTTAAATGAAACTTATAACATAAAGTAAGTAAATAAGTCGCAAACTATAAAATTTGAAATTTTGTGTTATTTTTTTGTTTTTTTGATACTACGCTTTACATGTTTGTACGTACTCGTATATTTATCCTTAAACTAGTCCTCGTCTTTAAAAATATTATCGGACACTTCATGCCTCCATTTGTTCGTCAAAGTCGCCATATCCACCTTGGCAGGCAAATTAGACGCCACATTTCCCACTCCAAATGGACGTAATTCATACAGTAGATAATCTAAAACGTAAAACTCCTTCGGCTTAATGTAATGAAAAGATATGGCACTGCGCGAACAACATTGTAAGTTCTGAAATTAAAACAAGGCAAGAAAATCAAATCGAAATTGAATTGAACAAAATATCAGAGAAGACAATCTTCATGTGTTTTGTATAACATATATAAATGTATATGTAAACACACATAATACACACGTCACGATTGGCAGTGTAAATAAAAGCAATTTGGCAAATCCACTAAAAGTAAATGAGAAATAGCAGAAATGGCAAGCAAGCAAGTAATTAATCTCCATTCGACAGTCGATAGTTACATTTATTTCTGCCCACCACCCTCCATCTCTCTCTTTCTATCACTCTCACTCTCTCTCTCTCTCACTGCCCTCGTCTACGCTGTGTCCAACTGACCTTATCGCGTTTATAGAACAGGTACAATGGGTACCATTCCGACGTATCGACAGGTATCAGATGCAATGGCGCCAATGGATGGAAACGTTCGGCGCCCTCCTCGTCGCGCGCATCCCCCGCCACAACGCCGGCATTCTGCAAACAAATTCCCATCCCTGTGTCCTCGGAGAGTTGGTTTTGCGAGCACGCGTTGATGTTGGTCGATGCGACCTCTGCGAAGCGACGCAACGCGGCTCGGCTAAGCACGTAACCGGCACCACCAGACATGTAACCCTAATTTTGGGCGAAAAATAAAACAAGAACAAAAATAAAAACAAAACAAAGAAACAAAAACAAAGCATAAATAAAGAAAATAAAAAAAATGCCAAATTTGTGCAAATAAGAATATTGCGCGACAACAAATATTGTATAAGTGCACATAGGTAGGTATACATTTGTTTAGATACGTGAACGTACATATGGAACGGGTGGTCCATTAAAGGGGTTCAGTTTCAAAATTCGAAATAATTAAAAATAAATGTTTTCGAAAAAGCGAAGTTTCTCATTGCTTTAGATGAAGATTTCATTCTCGTGTCTGGCTTCGCGGTAGCGCAACCACTTAACCCAATCGTCCAAGACCTTGGCAACTGTCACCACTCCAAAATCTCTACGAAACTGTAGCTCGTTTACGCGCGGGTTTTCTGATTCTCCCTCAAATGCGTAATTTTTGTTTATTGCCAAAGCCATATCATATATTCATGGGTAAAGGTATTCCTTCTGCCAAGCAAAGAGCTATCACTGCCAAATTAAAAAATAATGAAAAATAAAAAAACTCAACATAGACCACCCTGTATTTTTGTATGCATACGAGTATCAGGAGGATATACATACATATAAGGATGGCTTTTGAGTTAGGCGGGTGAAAATTCGGCGTCCTTGTGTATGTGAGTTAGTCTCGCTATCTGAATGGCCGGTGGGTGGTTGATGACGTTCAGTTGCTATAAAATTCAATGCCTTAACTGTGTGTAACGCTGATTTTTTTGGGAACGCGAGCTAGTATCGTTATGCCCGCGATTTAGTCATGTTAGATAGAATAACTCAGTTTGTTGTTGTGCATTGTGGCGTTTGCCAAACAAATATTTGCCATTGGGTCACGCGACGTTGAAAAAACAATTTAAACAAATACTCAAAGCGTTTATGGTTTTCATTGTTTTTGTTTGCATTTGCATCCTCGCTATTTTGCACTGTGAGTCTAATCATTTGCGTTCCACACACGAAAATCTAAATATATAGCTGAGGCGGTGGCGGAAGAAGTATCGGAGGTCAGAAGAGAATAAAGTCGACAGACGCCCCCAGGGTAATGGATGGTACAAACTTTTTACCCGATGTCCTTTAGCTATACTTTGTTTTTAAATTAAAAGCTTTAGTAATGAATTTGTATCGCATTTCTTAGATGTCAAGAAAACAATCCGCTTCCAGCATTGATGACTATTCGGGTTTGATTTATAGCATAACTCAAAATTTGCTGCGAATCGTTCTCGCATTCTTGATGGCTATTCAATCAATTAAATGAAGAGAAGAGCGAATCGCGTGTTGTGGATGTGTGTGTCTGTTAAGTAGAAAAATGTCAAAGGCTTTAGATAAGTTCATCCTTTTGTGTAGTTGGAGGAGAATATAATTCGATGGTTTAGATTTTCTGACAAAGTCGGAAACTTTGTTTTTGTTTAAAGAAACGCACCAATTGCATTTTTATACTGCCCGAGGATAATTATCTCACAACCTTTAGTGTCCAATTTGGCCCTCGCACTCTCAATTTTGCAGAATGCATATTTTGGCTGTGTAGGTAGCTGGGATAGGCCGCTATAATTTGGGCACGTTCGCCCTTATTTTGTTGAGTTCCGAGTCTTTTCGGCAAGACGACCCGACTGTCGTGTTTGTAGTAGGCAATCGATTACATCTGTGCTACGCTTCTAATCAGAATTAACTTCAACGAATTGCTTCCTCCAATACATGAATGGAAAAATGCTGCTTTTACTGAACGGTCTCAAACGGTCCATCTTTACAAACGACTCAAAAATGGATTGTAATATAGAGCCAGGAATCTATTCGACCGACCTCCAAATTGAAAATCTTTTTGACCGCCGATTTCGACCAATGTTGTCCAGGCGAAAGCTCTGCACTCTGTTTTCATCACCTCCAATTTCAATCGTCCGGAGCAAACGTTTGTTTTGCTTGTCAGTCACGTTGTTGAAGTCATCTTGGTGCCGAGGGACAACAGTACTCAAAGCAACGATACAGTTGTCGAGCTATTTCCCAACGGGTCGACTAGGTATAAATATCTCGTGCGCAGACGAGGCTATTTTGCCACTGGAGCAACCTACAGTTTTATGCTGACTTTGAATGGCAGATTTTTTTGCATTTTTTTCTGAAGCTTAAAACATTATAAAGTAGCCTCTAACAACCTTGTTTCGCTTTTCTTAAAAGAAAATTAAATAACTAATCCCAAGCCATACTGGGTCGTAATCAAGTTTTCTCAGAATCAGCTTCAATAGAAAAATGGGTAATTCACCTTAAGGTCAATAGTGTACCAAGGCAATTCTGATGATTGTTTATGTGATTCTAAATATATCGTTTTCTCTTTCCCTGGTATTATAACTTAAGTATTTAAATATTAAAAATATTAAGAATTCGATATTTTCGGTCGTTCATTTAGGACTGCAAGTATTTGTTCAAGGAAGTAAAACAGCAGACAAGATTACAAATCGTTATGATGATTTACCTGTTTTACGAATGGATGAAATTTACAGCCAAAATACACTGGCGCTTCCGCAGGAAATTGATAGAGAAACGAACGCAAATTCTCCATAATGAAGTAACTAAAATTCGGAGCGTATAATTGTAAATGTTTAAATTTTTCGAACTTGAACTTGCGTACCTGTCATCATCGGCCTTGAGAAACCAATCCGCCTCATCCAAATGATGTTCGTAAATGTATTTGAAAGCAGCGCGAGTCTTAAGCCACAAATTATCGCGACCCTCAGGCACCTTCAAGCGCACAGTATCCAAGAAATTATCCGCCTTGGTGCTCATGAAGAGCAACTTATTACACCGCTTGCCCCATGTATTTCGGATGTGCACGGCACGTTTCAAATGATTCTTTGGCATAGTCATAATCCAACACAATACCCGAGTGTTATTAAACAAATATTTCGAAAGCCTATCGCCATCGGCCGGTGCCAAAGCGAGTGGCAGTGTGTAATTTGTGCAAGTTTGCCGCCTGTTGTGGCTCGATTGTTGCAGCTTGACGTAATTCCAATAATCGGTGAGCCGTACACCCACAATTAAGCCAATTATTAAACAAACTGCATTTCTATAGAACATGGTTTCGATAGAAATATAAAACTCGAAAACCCAGCGAAAGCATCACACCACCACCATTCATTTACAATTTTAAATTAATCGAAAAACAAAAAATGCGTCAACACACCATAAATGTTCAAACCAACTCTTGAATCGGTTGAACGGCAACTGAGTGGTTGACGTGATATCACCTGTGACTAGTTGTCTATTACTCTCATTGGCGCATGCTTTTTTGAGGCATTGCTATTGTTGTGGTCATTTTGGTGCAGCTTCGAAACTTTGAACTTGAACCGAACTAAATATGACATCGCCTCTTTTTTCAAAACAAAGTTGAGAGAAAGAATAAAAAAAAAAGAGTCGCGGTCAGTGACTTGCGCATCTAAATTCGTTTTGAAATTCCATTGAGCTTAAACCGGTTAACTTAAAATTTAAATATAGTGGCATACACGCAGATGTGTGTATGTATGTATGTATATAAATACATTTTTACATACACACATATTATTTAATAAAATGTATGCGATACAATCGATTATCAGTTTGCTAAGTTTATGCGCATGTCTTTGAATCAACTTCTTCTCACCTTGCGGCAATTATAAACTAAATTTGTAAAAAATAGGCCAAAAAAATATGAAATTACCTGTTTTTTTTTGTTATGGTCTTGTAACAAAAAGCCAACGTTCTGGCTCAGAGTTCCTGCTGCAGTCAAGATTAGGCAAAAGCTCACACTCCCATATTCAGGTCTCAAAATATTGGTAGTCAGGGCCCTGTAAAGCTCACCAAGTGACACAATTTGTGTTTTGAGCATAATTGTCGACCACCAGTCGAAAATTTTCGACGTTTATGCGATTCTAGTCTGACTAACCTCAATTATGTAGATCACGAAGTCATTTCGTTATCTCTTCGGAGCAAGTAGAGTTTTAACCAGACACAATATCGAGTCTTAGCAGTTAATACAACGGTCTCGATAAATCTGGCGACTAGAAGGTAGCAGTCTCTACACAGATTTTCCCGAAAATATCAACCGAGCAAAAGTAAACACTGCATGCCGTTATTACGCGGCGATCGTATCGGCACATTTGGAGTCAATGATGACTTTTAAGTAGGTAAAGTTCTCATTCAACTATTAGTTTCAATCGTTCGAATTTCCAAATTTGTTAGGCGAGTGATAATCCTAGGGCATGGTGGCATATTGTAAAACTTAAACCAATTCGATCTTTTCTCCAAATCATTCAGTACCTTCAGCGAAACTTTGGCGATACTACATAAAAAAATAGGCCTTTAAATAAATTATCTTACATCTGAAGCGCTGAATATTTCAACGGGAATTTGCCCACAAATTAAATAAACACATTTTGTGAATTGTAAACTTATCTTATTGAAGAGGGGTATGTAGGTGCATGTGTAGGGAAAGAAGACTTTGAAGTTGAGACCACACTGAGATGTATCGAGCGCCAATGTGTTATTTCCGATTGTAGCCCCATAACCTTCAACAATCACACAATTATATTCTAGTAGAAGTAGAGCGGTTTAGTGGATCTTTTTCTAACAAATAGTAAGTAAAAGAAGTATCTAGAATTACAAAAACTTTTTCAATACATTCATTTTATTCATATTAATTTTATTTATTAATAATTTTGTTGTCATACACGTTATTATTGTTTATAATAATTTTATTCCATTGTATTATTAATTTTAAGCTAATTCCTCATTACGCTTTAACATATTTTTCTTTTTTTTGTTTGTTTAAATGTACTATTATTTGTTTTTCCAATTTTACTTTATCAAACTCTGCATTTCCATCAAACGTTATTATACTGGTCCACAATTTCACATGCATATCTTTTAATTTTTTTTTTTTTTTTTACATTTTAACTTGAATTTAATGATTTTTGTATTGCATTGAGCGATGATTTTCTGTTTTGCAAGGTGAATACATTTAAGGTGGTTGCGATTCTACTAATAGTTACAATGTTTTGATGATCCATTGTCTTCTTTGTTTTTTTTTTTCTTTCACTTGCGCGAGACAATTATCGTTAAAAGTGCTACCGAACCTCATTTGAGTTTTCGCATAGTCAAATGTTCGCAATTGTTTATTTGCAGCAACAGCACATATGATTTCGACAATCACCCACATATCAACTGATTAATCGGCACCACCTTTTATGACTTCGCCTTGCTGTTTTGATTTGTTTGTTTCATAGAAAAATTGTAATAAACTGTTTATAAGTTGGCTGTTTGACTTTTTTCTACTAAAGTTTATATTTATGTATGTTATTTGCATATATAACTTTACTCAATTTGTTACTTTTAATTTGTTTGCTAATTTTACTTCACTTACATATAAATTTGTATGTATTTATGTATATGGTATATATTTTTTATTTTTTTCTGTGGTTTTTTCTTGCTTTCTGCATTCATTTTGTATTGATTAAATGCGTTTCAATAAGTGCACTTGCCAATTTTTTGTAGTACGCCTTATTTAAACTTACGTTTTTAAGCTTTGCTCAATTTAAACTACATTTTTTCTTCTTTAAACCAAAAAAATGTTGGTAATTTTGAAAAAAAAAAAAATATAATTAAGAAAAACTGCTATTGACGTACTAAGTAAGAATACTTGTGTGTGTTTGTATATGTGTATGTGTGTGTGTGTGTGTATACATGACCATTTTGTGCCTGATGAAGTTCGAAAAGTGTTTGTGTGTGTGTGTGTGGCGGCAGGCTGGAAAGAACATTTCTCTTTCTTTCTTGTAAGTTATCAAATGAACGGTTGAAACTTAACGTGAATGGAATAAGCAAATCAATTATAATGTTGCTTAATAATTTTAATTTATAAATATGAATTTAAATTACATAACAAAGGTTAAAAGATGTTTATACTTCTATTTTTTTTTTTTTTTTTTTTGTAAAAATTAAGAGTTCTTGAACTAATTACAGAATGAGTTTAGTTTTTCCCATGGTGAGCAGCCTCACCTTTCCAAATTTGACATTTGCAAGAATTAAGAATTTTGTTTTCCATTAAGCATTGTTTCGAAAGAACTAATTTAATTGAAAAGAAACAATAGTTAACAAAACAATTATAACTGTAGAATATATATGTTTAATGTTTTTAAAGTTTAATTCTCTAAGCCGAGTAAAGAAAATATCAACGAAAACACCACAGCAAAAAAAAAGAAGAAAACAAATTAATTTATGCACACAGCCTTAGACACTACTCAATTAAATTTATAAACATATTGAATTAATTAAATATTACTACATATGCGTGTAAGTGTATTTGTGAAACCCAACAAAGATTGCCTATTTAATGAATACATCTATTTGATTAGCCAAACTAAAAAAAAATTAAATTGAAAAATTTAAATCCAAAGTGCTGGGTTAAAAATTTAAATGGCTTTGTCGTCAAATTTATAGCGATATTTTTAATTTTTACTTTTAAAATTTACAACTTATCTTTTCCAAAGTTTTATAGCAGCTTTTAGTAAATTTTACGCAGTGTGTTTTATATGTATGAAGGTATGTATGTAAATATGTATGTATATATGGATATATATATATATGTATGTTTGTTGCGCAAAACGCAGATATAGCTAAGCTTATAGTACGCTTTTACATTTTTTCTACTTATTTTATGTTCTACACATATGTATGTATGTATGTATGTATTTATGTATGTGATTATATGTTTGCAGTACTTACATTTAGGAACCTAATTCGTAGAGCAATGAAGAGCGGGCTTAAACGCAAACTACGCTCGTTAATCACTTTTGAGCTTTCGAAAATCCGTCGGTGGCTTACGTTAGCCCGTTCTCCTCTGCTATTTATGCTTTGTTAAATTATTATATATTTTTTTTTTTTTGATTTTGTTTTTCAGTTTACAAAAATAAACTATTTATCTAAGGTTTTATTCAAATTTTTCTTGTTTGCATGTATGTATTCATACGCATGTATTCAGCAGTTTTCGTTTTTGTTTAATTTGTATATGATTTCTATGTATGTTTATCTACTTGATTATTATTTATTTTGGATGCTAAGTTCATTTACGTAATTTAATTACATTTTGTTTGAATAAGTGCCGATTGAAAGTAGCAAACTTTTTTTCTACATTTGGCTTACAAAAAAATACGCTTCTTAATTATTTTTCTTCTAGTTTGTCACTCATGCAAGGTTTGAAAATAATTTAAAATGAAAAACTCCGTCCATGAATCTGTTATAGTACCAATCACGAACGCACCACAAATCATTGCGTACTGGTGATTTGTGCTTTACAAACTTCACTCCTCTTCTTCTCCTATTGGTGTTCTTATTTACTTTTTTTTTTTTTGTATATGTATAATAACTATTCAAAACAATCCTGACTAAGCATTCAATTACATTCTTTCAATTATTGCTTAGCATACATTTATACTTGTTTTATTTTTGTTTTCGGTACATTTTTGTGTTGGCACACCATTTTGCAAACGTTCAATAATTATTTTAAAAAAATGATACTTTTCACACTACGCAAAAATATGCAGTTTCACTTCAATACACGCTTACGCTTCTCCTAGCTTAATTATACGAGTAACTATAAAAAACATTTAGTAATTATTGCATTATTTTTTATATATGTTCATATGCAAATTGCAATAGTTTAAATTTGCAGCGACTTATTTCATATTTCATGTAGTTGCTGTGTTTTATATTTTATAGTTTTATTTTTTTTTTTTAGGTTATGTTAAGATTTTGAGGTTGCAATTGTAAATAGCTGTCAGCAAATTTCTCCTTTTATATACATACTTTTGAGTTTGTATAATAGACGCAACTTGTTATAGCGAAATTCAAAATGTTGATAAAAGAAAATTTATATGTAGTTAAAAAAAAATTAGCTGGTGAACGTTAATATTTTACAAAAAGTAATCAATATTTATTTTCTATGTTGGAAGGTACATACAAACGCGAATGTTACTACGATATAAATGTATGTATATACCAATATTTCATTGAATTTTAAAATAATTTGCGAAAAAGTTTAGCAATGTCTAAAAGATAAAAAAATTCCTTTCCTTTTACGCACCAAAACCGAAAACTAAAAATATAAATCGCTGCACGCACTCTAATTTTTAAATATCAAATAGCAAGTAACGAAACATAATTTTAAAAATACATATGCAGAAAGTGTTTGAGCTTTAGTAGCAAAATTAAAACACATTTCATGCAAGTAAAATAATAATTGAAGTGCATAGCAAAAATAAAAATAAAATTGCAGCAAACAAACAAATCATCATTTAAATTGTTGCAGTGCGTTGTACATGTATAAAATATATGCTAATATAATATGAACTACGTATTTACACTATATACATATATGTATATGTATGTATGTATATATATGTATGTAGTATGTTTTATAATCATACAATACTTAGAGCTAGCGTTAACTTGTAAATTATGTATGTTTGCATCATTATATTTTTGTTTTTGTTTTCCCCCTCCTTATTAAAACTAATTCATATCAAGCAACTACTCGTGAAGTTCGTACACTTACGCCGAAACTGAGTGTCTTCAAATTTTAAAGCATATTCAAAGCATGTATTTTAACTTAAATTTAACAATTATCGTACGATCTAGAGTTAAGTTGAAAAATTAGTATTCATATTTTTAAAACAGTGCAAAGATATTAATGGGAGTTTTCTAGTTGCAAAACAAAGGACACACAATTGGAAAAAAATAAAATAAAGTCTTTATATAAACTGGCAGCAAGCGTTGATTTTTTAGTATGTATTTTCAAATTGAGTGCATGCTAATATACTAATAAATTATAAAAGAGTATCTAGTTGTATTTCTTGAAATAATTATACTTGTTTGCTCACTCGCTAACAAATTCTCCCTTTATATACTACATACATACATATGTTATTATACTCTTCAGCACGTTTATGCAAGCGGCTGCTGGCGCCAATGAGCTGTAGAGCTTTCCGCTGGCTTCTTCCAAATCCAATTACCCGCTCTTGCATGTGTACGCGCTGGTATTGGACATTGTATAAGTTCAAGAATTGCACACCTTTCTTTAAAAGCGAATTCACTTTAACTTTAATTTGGCGCCTTTGTTTGTTATGTAGTCTAAAAACTTTTATTTTATTATAAATAAAATGTTTAAGGTCAAAATTGTTGTTCACCTACTCTTTCATTCATTCATTTATATGCATTTGTATTATATGTAGACAATTTACTATGACTGCTAAAAGTATAAGCATGTTCTCAATGCGTTCCATTGTATTTTTGTTACTACAATTAAACTAAATTGATCGTCTTTATGGTATGTATAGTAGATTATTTTAGTTTTTCCAACATTCTCTCATTCTCATTCTCCAACAAACAAAATAGCAGTGGCAATTGATTGCAGAATTCTTTACATCAACCAAAATGCCGTCATTTTTGTTTATATTGAAAAAAAAAATATTTTCATTCGTTGTGGCTGTTTTTTTGATTATAGAATAGTTGTTATGCAAGCATTGCAATTCCAAATATATAGGGTCGTATACAAACTTAATTTCATGACAGAAATCTAATTGTGCTATTTACATATATCTGAAGCAAATTTAAAGCGCTAAGATGCATTTTATGTATAATTTGTACATGATCCTTTATTTTTTACAAAACTTACGTGCATCACCTCTTTCCCACATTTGTTTTTCTTTTGACAGTTTGGTTTAATTATCATCTATTGATCGACTTCTTGAGCTTGGCTTCGTTCGAATCATTGCATTCAATTCAAGCCAACGTCAAAAAAAAAATATCTGCAACTTTCGTACTGCATTCATACCATACAATTTTTGTTCAAAGGCAACAATTGTTTGCACATTTAATTATATATGCAAATAAACATAATGCTTAAATACTATAATGTACGTGCGTATATAATTTTACGTGTTAGTACTATACGCATGCGTAGAGCTAAACATAAACTTAAAAAAAGACAAATAATTCTATATTACATTGCGTTCGACTGCGAACTGTTGGATTGCAGCAACAACAACAACAGTTGGTTCACGTCAACGCGTTATCGATTACCTAATGCATAGTTGTATCCGTTCGATTACCGCTTGAAGAACAACCGCCGTTGTTTGGTCGTGCTTTATTCTTTATTGCCGCTCTTCATGCGTGCATTTTATGATCGGCTTTGCCATTTCATAGTACTCTACTCGCCATCGTGTTAAACACGTCCTACGGTTAGCGCTCACACCTCCTACTTATTGGCATCCCGATCCCGGCCACTGTTGGCGGCATTGGAGTATGTGTTTGCATTGACGCCGGTCATGGATGCAGGCTGTTGTGGCATTGTGTCGCAACGTCTATAGTAGAGTAAATAAGGCACGCGCGGTGTTTTCGGATAGAGAACTTCATTCTCGCTGACCGGCTTCACGGAACTATCGTTGAAACGCAGCCAGCTGTTGTAGCCCGTGTGATAAACATCGGTGATGTAATGGCCTTTGGTGGCCTCTTTGCCATCATGATAGACAACCGCAAAGAGACGATAAGCGCGTTGCTTCATCGAATATTTCTTGGATGCTAGTATTTCTAAAAATGTAATGATCAATTAAAGAGGCATGAGATATACTATTTTTAAAGTAATTGCGGTTAGAGTAACGTACTTGTGTCGATTTTCAAATCAACTGGGAACTCGACTTTCTTTAGTATCTTTGTGCAGCCATCGGAACGGTAATCGAACCATTTTAGATGTAAAATCAAGATAATCGGCAGCTTTTCGAGTGTCATCTGTTGCCATGCTACAACCTCTTGTTTGGTTTTGCTGCCAGTTACTCCCTCTAGCTGATCACGACCAACTAAAATTTCAAGTGCTTCCTTCACCGATGCGGCCTTCTACGCGTACACGAAAGGTAAAGTAAAAGAAAAACATTATTTAATTAGCATAGCATTTAAGCAGATATTTTACGTTTCTACGCAAAATAGTTTGTCGAACTTACTTCGATGTTCAATTGCAATGTGAAGAATGGTTGGATGTCATCAGTGGAGTGTTCGCCCTCACGCTGCAAACGTGAACGCAATTCGCCGCGGAATATGTCGCTCAGAGGGGTGCGACCAAAATCGGTTTGACGTGTAACACTACCCTTGTTGCGGTTGTTGCAGATCATCTGTAGAAGACGATGAATGTTTATAAATTACAATTTACAATATCCTCGAAAAGACGTTCTACTCATAACGAAATATTTGACTAATTGAGTTAATTTTTTTTTTTTTTTTGTTTGGAAAGATTTCACCTCTTTGGTTTCGCTACATTTGGCAACTTAAAATGATAAATTAATATTTTCTAACTTCATTCGCAAGACTATTGACTTATATACAGAAAAAATTAATTTTATTTAATAAAAAAGTAGGCAACCCTACTAAATGTTTTATCGAAGTTATAGAGTTTTCATATTAAACCTTTCGTTTCCTACCAATATTTTAAAAGTTTTCAACATACATATGTATGTAGTGGCAACTTTAATTAATTTTCCTTTAAAAAAGATTTTCAAAAGTATATATTATGTACATACATACATATGTATATGTTTTTTTATTTAAAAATGTTATATATTTTACAATTTTATTAAGGCCAGTTTATGGAAGATTTTTTTGTGAAAAACCAACAACTAGCCTTGAGCTCAATAAAATTGTAAAATATTAACATTTAATAGGCCAACAGAAAAATGAACAAACATTTGTATACAAGGATGAGCACGCCTTAAAAATGCATTATAATATAAAGTAAAATACCTTATACAGAATTTGCAAATAAAAACACAAACAACAACCACACAAACAAGTTAAATAGCGGCAGATCAGTTGATTTTGTTTGTAGTTGGTTTGTTTAAGGAAGATGAAATAAACACAACAGCCAACTCGGCTAGCGTAGCACAATAAGTAGCGTATTGGCTCTGCAACTCCGAGCTCCCGGGTTTAAAGCCTGAGAGAAGTGGTTATGAAAAATTAAATTAAAAATTAATTTAATTTAATAATCAAAAATAAGTCTGATAAGGAAAATGTGGTGATTTCCGAAATAGTACTATAACTTCAACCATTAAAAACTGTTGTTGTTTTTTCACAAAAAAATCTTCCATAAACTGGCCTTGAGCTCAATAAAATTGTAAAATATTAACATTTAATAGGCCAACTGAAAAATGAACAAATAAAAATGTTATATTTAACTTAACAATCAGTTTATTTTGGGATTATTGGCAACCCTATTTTAAGCAAACGCACTAACAACCTCTCGTAATCGGGAATATCGCCACTAAATTAAGATGCCCAGGAAATCCAATGCTACTTCCACAGCTATTTTGAGTTTTGCGAACACAAATAATACAATTTTGGGGACGACGTCACCTCCAGCGACATCTACCGTATTTTACAATTTTTTCGTAGGAATTGTAAGGAATGAAAATTGGAATTTTTTTTTAAATAGGCTAAGTCGAGAGACTTTAAAGAGTGATGTCCAGTTGTTTAATCAACCATTTATATATGTAAATATATATAACTATTTTTTATACGTCTACCAAAAATCGCAAAGATACGCATAAGGAACTCATAAAAAATTGTTAGTAATAAATTTTTTGAATATTTATTATTCTTTAAAGATCTCCAGAAGAGAAATAGATTAAAAGATATTGATTTCCAGTGATTAAGTGTCATTCCTAAGGAAAGCTTTAAGCTTTTGCGGAGATCCTCTAAAGATTATTGTAACATGCTAAAGACCAAATGCTAAGGCTCATTAAATTAAGTGTAGACATGTTTATATTTTAAACAAAAATGGGATTATATTATATGAAAGGACGTGGTGGCGTCACATTGAAATTTTATGTCGAGGAGTAACTGATTATAATCTCTAGTCCGCATGAAAAACCAAAACTTCTTACAGCTAGTGCAGTAGTTCCACGGATCTACCCATTCTTACCTGCCACTCATCGCCGTCTTCACCTTCGGAAACTTCATTGCGACCGTTTTGTTCGGCGTTTGGCTTAGCTACCAATTTTATTACCTAGCAAGCAAAAATAAAATCCACTGTTAATTGCAAACGAAATATATTAACACAAACATTTTTTTTTTCACTCACCTCAAGCATTTCGTCATTTAGTCTGTTGAGCACATAACTTAAGAATTCTTCGGCGTCCTCTTGACGTCCCTCTACATATTCCTCGCGACTATCGACCCATAAGCGATATATCTCGCTTGGTTCAAATGCGGAATCGCACTGCAACTCACTGCCCACATCGTCTTTGCCTTTGGGTCCCTTATTTGTGCGCAGACGCAGACCAGATGGCAGCGTCGAAAATTGCGAAACGAATGAAATGCTGCAAAAAAAATAAAATACAAAACAAATTTAATTAGAGCAATTTCGTGTTAAAAAGGGGAAACAGCAAGTTTCAGCAAGAGAGTTGGCTTCTAAAAGCATACTTGTTTGTTCGTCTCACTTTCCTGTAAAAATGGCATTTGAAAACCACTTTCAGTTTGCGGTTAAAAGACTGCTGCGAATAGCACGCAACAAGAGCGCTCCACCAAAACGGTTTCACGCGCTGTCACAATGCAATTCGCTTATAATTAATCTACCATAAATGTAACGCGATCGCATTCAATCGTAAAAAGAACGCAGCCGCTGACTGTTTATGGCGTTTCCAATACAATAACTAACTACTAATACTAATGCACAGATAATTTTATAAAAAAAAAAAAAAAAAAAAAAAACTTTACTTACAGTGCATTAACCGTCGGTGTGCGAACTTCCGAAAGTGCCGCTGCCTGCTTGGGTATGGAGCGTATCAGGTTGTAGAATGGCGCACAGCCCAGCAGCGCCTGCAAAATTGAGTTTATGTAGCAGTAGTTGGAGGGATTGGTCAAGCCACGTGGACGCAAGCTAATTGTGGACAAATCAGTTTTCGTCTTGGTCAAGAAATCCGCAAATTTCAGTGTATATTCGTCCAAGTTGGCACGAGCAATCGGTGTGGACGGTTCCGCTTTTACAATTGCCTTCGCTGCTGCTGGCGCTTGTGGTGGTATGCCTTGTGCCGATGCAGCCGAATAGGACATGGCGCCCGGCAGCACCACTGGCGGTGCAGCGCTAACCGGTGCAGGTACGACGCATTCATAAGGCGCTACTTTGGCAACGGGCTTCTTGGATGAAAATGGTGGCGGCAATGCCGGTGACAAGTTGCTGTTCGGGTTGATGACATTTGCGCTGCTGTTGTTGCTGTTATTGCTATTGCTGGAGTGAGTACCGCTTGCACTTGCAGACGATGCGGTCGCGGTATTGCTGTCACTGAACAAGCTGGCCCACGACTGTGTGCTGGACGTAGCGACGTTGGTGTTGGCCGTAATTGGCGGCGCCAGATTCATTATTGGCGTAGTGGCAGTTGCCGTTGCTGCTGCTGCTGCTGCTGCTGCTGCAGCTGCGGCCGCAGCGGCTTTCTTGCTGTTCGTAAAGCCCGGATATTGCTTACTATCAATCACTAGCGTCTGTTGTTGCTGCTGTTGGGCCGGCGGTGGAGCTTGTTGCGGCTGATGTGGCTGGTGTGGCTGCGAGCCTTGTGAGTGTGCCGCCTGTTGCTGTTGTTGTGAGAAATGTTGCGGCGCTGCAGTAGTACTAGCCGTTGACGTAGCTGCCGCTGGTGGCGCAGCGTTGTTCGCCAAATTGTTGCTGCTATTATTGGCATACTGCTGATTGTAGTTGTTGTAGGGGCCATTGTTAGGGTTCGCATATTTCGTCTGCTCCGCTTGGCTGTTGCGACGCTCCCCGCCCACATTGCTGGCGGCGGCACTGTTGCCAAACTGTGGTGGCGCATTGCTGCCAACCGGCGACGACGGCACTTTCATGCCGCTATAGTTACGCATCTGTGGCTGCTGATTGTAATGGCCACCATGTTGGGGATGTTGCTGTTGATGCTGATGCTGATTTTGTTGTTGATGGTAGTGCGATTGTTGTTGGTAGTGGTGCTGATGATTCGTGTATGTCTTTGTCGAATGACCATAAGACCGATTTTGGCCATTGTTGTTGTTGCTGCTGCTGCTGCTGTTGTTGCTCGGTGTAGCGGTAACGGCCACCGACGCCGTTGACTTTTTGCTCGAATTCGTCCACGACATTGTCTTTGTTGTTTGGATGGCAGAATCATTATTTGTATTATTAGTGTTATTATTGTTGTTGTTGTTGGTGTTGTTTGTGTTACTGTTTGGAGTATACGATTGTGCATTGTAATCGTATTTACGGCGCGACTGATTATTGTTGTAATTCTGTTGTGGCCTACGCTGCTCATACTGATAATGATGGTTTTGTTGGTGGTGATATTGTGGATTATGATGTTGCTGTTGTTGTTGTTGATCGTAGCGATTGTACGACTGCTGCTGATGCTTTGGATATTGCTGTTGTTGCTGTTGCTGATGGTACTTCTGCAATGGCGGGGATGTCTGCATTTGTTGTTGTTGTGTCGACACATTGGTGGCAGTAGCAACGCTGGCCACCGTTGTGGTGGACGTCTGATGTGCAGCGACTACAGCGGCCACTGTTGGCATTTGCTGTTGCTGTTGTTGTTGCTGTGATAGTACTGATGCCGGCGCCTGTGGCGGTTCTGGAGCAACTGCGGCAACGGGAGCGGCTGATGGAGTCACAGTTGTCACAGGTACTTCGATTGGCTCTTCATACGACACATTTGGCACATTTTCATTCAACTCATTTACATCGGTCAGCAAAATCTGATTGCTGCTGTTGTTGTTGTTGTATATTTCATTGGCAGCAACGGGCATGTCAACAGCATTTTGCTGATATATCTGTGCGTTTGGCTGCAGAATTTGTTGTTGCTGCTGATGCTGCTGTGGCAACAGCTGTACTTGCGGCTGCTGCAACAATGGCAGTTGCTGTTGTTGCTGTGGCAGCTGATAGTCCTGCGCAATATTTTCAATGCTTTGATGTGCATGCATTTCATTCAAGCTAGTCACCGAGCCAACTAACTGTAAATCGGATGAGTCATCAGCCGCGCTGTTGTCAATGATGACATGGTCGCCCTCTGAAAAAAAAGAAAAAAACCAATAAGTATGTACATATGTTGGTTAATAAAAGAAAATAAGTTGAAGTGTAATGAAACCAATTGAATTGTGCTATACAAATATATAAACAACTTAATTGATGCTGAATATTTCATAATGCCTTCTTGTTGCGACATTTGTGGCGGAAGCGTCGTGTGACACAGTTCCCACTATTGCCTATAGGGCGTCATTGCTTTGCAATACAAGTATGTACATAAATAATATTCCTCTTTTCAGGCACATTTTGAGAGTGACCTCGTCAAATACAAATATTCCAATAAAGAAAATTGTGTACGCGTCTCAATAGGCCGCGAGATCGCCCTTTTCACTCTCGACACCCTGGCGCCCATCCAGGCCACTTCCACACCGGCTGTTCCAACAGCAATGAAATTCAATTGACTTTGAAATTGAAAATGAATAGTTAAATGTGTTAAATGATCTAGGTTTTAGCATATGTACGACAATTCGAGTAGCGCCACCACTCTGCAATGTACTCGTACAATCATATACATATAGGAATTGAGCAGTAGAATGAAGATGGGAAGAAGAGCGGTGCGTATGAACATAGCACCCTTTGAAAAATTTGCATATTCGTGCAATTTTAATTTCAGCATTGGATGCCACTTTGTGTTGTTGTAACACTTATTTTTTACGCTTGATCAGTTAAAGGTTTTGACTATAGCGCCAATGAGACACAAAAGTGTTTATGGAAAAAACATCTAGCACTTTTTATTATAACGCTTATTATTCCATTGTTAATTCAAGTGTTATTTTCTCTTGAGTGTAATATTGAAAATAGCTGGCAATTAGCACGAAATGATGAAAAGTATGAAGCCATTGAATTAATTGTGTAAATAATTAGTATAATGGTAGTTTAATTTTGTTGGAGCACCTGTTTGGAAGTAACATTAATATTTGCTAAATTTATAAAGCAAGCGCCTATTAATATAAGGAACTTACTTCTATCAAATTATGTGACAAAAGTCGCGATAAATTAATTTAATATTATTTAAATACTGTATTCACACGTTCATATGTACACAGTTTGATACTGCAAAATTTATTTTGGCATATTCGGAATGGTAAGAGAGTGGTCGAATTCCAAATCTTTACAAAGGCAAATCAAATTCGACACATTTTCGTATACTCATGAAAAATAGTTATATGTTTTCATTCAATAACAGTAAGTTTCAGATTTATAGTAAACGGTTTTTTTTTTTGAAATTAAACTTTTTCAGCGCCAACAGAAATCGTACACACGAAAATTAATGGAGATGGAATCAAGTGCTTCTTTGGCTCAACATACTTTAAATCACCACACCTGAACTGAACACAACCGCAAAACTCACCACACTTACTAAACTCCACGAGCTACTTAACACAACACATCTACTAAACTCATCACAGATACATATTAACCTCACAACACCTACCTCAACAACTCAACTTAATACACCTCAGTGCCACTCACGAAACCTAAGTTCGCTAGAACTAAAGTCACCACACATAAAACCAGTGTATCTAACTCACCATTTCTAAACCCACAATATTCAAACTCACCACACCTTAAATAAAAATATATATACTCAACAGACCTGAACTCACCACACGTCAAATTTTTACACCTCACTTCATCTCATCTCATCTTACCTCACTTCACGTTACGTTACATCACCATACCACACTACACCTCATTTTACAACACCACACATCAAATTTCAAAATTATGCAATCCAAACGTTATGTTACGTTGTTTTATTTTATTTTGTGTAAAGTTCAGTGGATCGCAACCAAAATTTATGTATCATGATTATTTGCTTTATTTCTATTTTTTTCTATTCAAAAAGTTACATCAATAGATCTTAAAATTTTAATATTCGATACTAACAAAATAGGCTCATAAAGTTATTTTTAACAAAAAAAAAACCGACTTCAATGCTCATAAATATCAATTTTAGGAATTTCTTAATAGAACTACTAGAACTAAAATGATGGATTAATAATCTCCTCCTCCAATTACAATAAAAAATGTATTTAATTTAAATTTTCTATATTAAAATTACTGCGAAACTACAATTCGTAAAAGACTAGAAATTGTATATTTTTGGTCCATTTTTCGACCACATTTGGTATGAACTCGTAAGGCACTCCACCTTTAATTGTCATTTGTTTTCACAGCAGCATTTGGTGAAATATTTGACACAGAGAATCAAGTCATCGCTTCTCACGCACAGGGTCATTAATTTGCAATTTGAAATTTATTTGATACATATTTAAATTAATAATTTCTTTGTTATAATATTTTAATAGTATCATCAAAAACATTTTCTTTTTAAGGGGGTCCTCTACTCCCAAAGCCTGAAATCGAGCGGTTGTTTGGAAATAAATTGCGAAGGATCTACTGAATAAATTAAAGAAATTTTTTTTTTATTTTAAATGTACATGTTTTGACTTTACATTTTTTGTTTTAAATATCCTTTTAAGTAAAGTTGGGTAATCAGAAATAAAATATTATTTATAATCACAGTTTCGAGACAGAATTTTTTTATTTTGCGAATTGTAAAATTTATGCCACGATTTGTGAAAATTTTAAATTTTCACGTAACAGAACAAATCGTACTCGGGAAAACATAGCGATATGTTCACTGAATAATTCAATAAAAAAATGTTTGAAATCGTACCAATACTTTTATGAAAAATCTTACTCGTCAGCTAAAAAAAACACTACTTTTGGGGAAACGCGCTTAAAATTAAATTACGGTGTATAACTTGATGAAGACAGGTACATACATTACGATGCCCAGAAGCAAGCAAAGGAATGTGATTTCTACGAAATCCTCTCTGTAGCGTATTCTTGGATACATACTTTTTATCTGTATGTAAATATTTAAAAAAAAAAATTTTTTTTAAATCGCGAGAGTAGAGGACCCCCTTAATTTAAAGCAATAAGTGTACATGAATAAATTTCCATTGGGAATATGCCATAAATCGGTAAAATAGATTTTAATTAATGCTGATTAATGCCATCATAAGCAAGTACTGTTTACTCAAAAGAAAATTAACTAAAATCCAGGTACCTTTCTGCGGTATTTTCGAAGCATATGCAAAATTGTTGATATCAAAATGGCGACAATGAAATACGATTCGAAAAAAAAAAAAAGTTCCTCTAATTCAAATTTTTCAATCCTATCGAGTTACATAGTGTTCTCCCTGACAATAATTTGTTTCTACTTTAACATACATATTAAGTAGAAGTATAACAGCAATTCAGGATTTGAATTTGCTTGATTATTTTCTATTCATTTATAAGTAAGTGCTTAGCTACGACTAAGAAAAAGCAGACAGCAAAAGCATAAAAAGAAAAGAAATCATAAGCTTTAAAAATGTTGTTTCTAATAGCGTTCGTCTCTCGGCAGTCAATGACAAACCTGCCGAGTGTATTTATAGTATTTAAATTAAAAAATTAAAAAAAATTTGTGGTACAAAATGAAACGCAAAGGTTTTGCTGGGATATTACAAACATCTAAATATAGGGTTAAACTCATGAAAAAAATACCATACACATCTCGCAAGTTGATTTCATGGAATTGCATTCAATTAACATTTTTTTTTTCCAAGAATTTATCACAACTTAAAATTAGTTCATTTATTATAGATTTAGCTTATTTCCAGCTGTGCCTGCATTGCCTCTTTACGTGCTGGTATGATGAAATTCTAAAGCCAATCGATAACAAATACTGCATTAACCCTGTTTAGTTAACCTAAAAATTACTTGAAAACCTTTGCATATGCGCCGTTGTTTGTGTGCATTACCCAGATTTGCTTATCGCAAATTATTTTACGTACTCATATAAACGAACAATAAATGTATGAATGATATTGTTTTTGAGTTTTTTTTTTTTTTGTACCACCTGACGATTGCCAAAATCTGAAGGTAAACACACTTATCTCGAGCATTTGTAATTTTGGTTAAATTCTATTGTCAATACACTAGCGCACTTATATATAAACATTTATGCGGATGTTTATAACAAGTTATGGCATGGCGGTAAAATAAATCATTTAGTAACTGTACTATATTGCTAGTCGTGCCAACAACAACAACAACAACAACAAGTTTATCACACTCTCCACTCCGCACAAGATAAGCGAATAAGCGAGGCCAAAGAAAGAAAGCCCAGCCGTTTGGATGTCACATGCAAGCAAGCAGGCAAGCGAACAAGCAAAGTTATGTACAAAACACTTTAGAGATGTCAACATTTTTATGATTCGCCTGAAAGTAGTGTATAACACATTCACATTCACATCTATTTTTATGCTGCGCATACTTACGAATTTAATTATACTTAGTTCGAGTGATATTGCAATAAAAAGCAACAAGCCGTCAATATAGCCATGTACATATAACTTCTGATAATCGCTTATCGGGCGTGTGTGTGTGCATAAATAACTAATCAAACTCGTACTAAATTTATATAAGTGCAATGCAAGTACATACATACATACATTAGTATATATGTATGTACATATTTTCAATTACGATCTCGTCATCGAACATTCCATAATTGATAAAACGAGTATCCGCAACTGATATTGGCTGTTTGTCAAGTCGCCAGTCAAGCAATATGTTTAATTGTTTCAATAATAATTTACCTTGTTATATGTATGTATTTATGTATGTATGTATGTATGTACTCGTATGTAAAAATTGTACACAAAATAATTAAAACAGCAAGCATTAGGATTGAAATTGCGGTTAGTGCGTTTGGTTGTTAGTAGTCGCCATACTGTGAGCCAAAACATGTGTTTTCTTTTTCAAAATTGTCGATCTTCGATTAGAAAGTGGGCGATTGAATGAAACATTTTAGAGCTGAGCTTGCAGCTAAATGTACATAGAATAGAGAAACAATTTATATAAAAACTTATGGTTTAAATTAATTTAAAAAATGTAATTCAAAATTAAATACTTAAACTACAATGACAAAATCTAATATGCAACCTGTTACAATAAGGGGATTCTTCAGAAGGTGTCGTAAAATGTCGGAAATCCTGAAAGTCATAAAAATTTTCGGTAGCTCAAATTTTTTTTTGTTTTTGTTGCATTGCACAGAAAAAGGATTTAAAATAATACGAATGCAAGAACGATAGAATACAAGATTGCGCCTTCCCGACGAAAAATGATGTGAAGCAAAATGCGTGCAACGTCATGAACATGAATTTACTGAGAATCGGAAGAAATTTCAAGAAAAATGTGAGGTTAGGTTCTCCTATGATTTGTAAATTTTAAAGTTTTTACCAATTTCGGCACTTTATGCAACATATTTATATTCAAATAACTTCATTTATGCTCTGTGTTTGATTGGATGCCTTGAAAAAAACTGCAGTGCAGCATTAGGGGACACAAGAAGCTTAACTTGCTACCAAGTGCGCACAGCTACACCTTCGCATCATTTTTAGCAAGTTTTATAGCCCCGTTTCATTGATAGACTTTGCGATTTAACACTTAACACTGAGCACTTCATGTTTAATAACTTTATTTTAAATAAAATCACTTTAAGCATTGAATTTAAGCACAAAGAATTGCATGCTTACATACATACATACAAACAAAATCAACCGCGTTTTGTGACGTAGCATACACAGCTGATTCTGTCAAATTTGCTGAGAGCGAATATCGGTTTGCGGAAGGCGTGATACGAATGGGCATTTTTCAAATTTCATGACTTTACGGCAATACGACACTTTACGACACCTTATAAATCCCCTAAATGTATTCTTTATTTTTTTTAAAGATAAACAAACTTGAATGCGTTTCTATAAGAAGAAAAAATGTAAACCAATTGCAAGCGGAAGCGAAATAAAAACCGGGACAAATTTGCCTTAAAGTGTTCTGCATTCAGTTATTATCGATTTCATGTTTCCGAAACAGAATTGGTGTTTATTTTTAGTGTCACAGATAACGATGTTATAGGTTAGCATATCGGAACTGAGCAAAACCCACGGCAATACCTGAATCTAATTTTGCCAACCATTTGGTAAACGCAAAATGTTCACCCGAAAACATAAAGAAAACTGTTAAGGTACTGCACGTACAACAAAAAGGAAATAAAAAAACAAAAAACATTTGATGGGAGGATAATAAACGAACAAATAAACAGCAACTCTGATGCGATATTTGCAACATTAAGGCTTGTTTACAAAAAACAAAACAAAGACGTAGGTAAAATTACAGATACCAAGATACAAAACAAACCTGCAATACCTAAACGGGCTAAAATTACTGACTATCTACCGGTTTTTACCGCAAAGGCAGATTCGAGATAAAATATACCCTTTTGGATTCTAACCGCACGAGACTCTAGCTTCCAATACTCAGGACACTTAACATTTGTTAACATTTACATTATGCACCAATACCTGATTGACCAAAAAAACGAAATAAATACGGAACAACAGACATAAACTGAACAGAACGAAAATTGACACTGAAGATGGCACAATGCCGAAACCGGTTTGCCTCCAAACCAAACTTAACAAGGGATGACGGAAAATCGTTCCAACTAATATCAACAATTCACCCTGTCGGACAAAGAAAAAGAAGAAAACAATAAATTTAAATTTGTCTATTTTAAATGTGCAGAAGATTTTTGTTTTCTGTTTGCTGGCTGTTTTTTTTTTTTTTGAAATGTTAGTTAAAAATTCTTTATTTGAAATTACTTTCTTACTGTTTTACAAAAGAAATAAAATAAAATATATTAACCTTGCGCAAAGTAAGATATTTTTTAGACATCATGCAGAAGCAGCAAGACCTTGTCCAAGGATTCACAAAACCCGACAATTGCTGTGGCAAGAATTAGCAGACTGAACTTTACAGAACTTAAAAGAATGAGGAAAAGTAAAATAAAAAAACAAAGTAAAAAAGAAATTAACACACAAACCATTGCAAAGCTGTGCAACTAGAGACATTCTTCTCCAATAAAACAACAGTCAAAATTAATGTTTTTCGCAAACAAAAAAATCGTGTTTTGTCCATTGTGCATCATTTGTATGCCACGTCGGATGTGATATCATTAGTCGATGGCATTGTATTTGCAAATGTATATTTTTATGTGCATATGTACATATGTTTTTATCCACATTTGTTGTTCAGCTTGATTTGGTTACAATCAAGTATGTACACATACACAAAACGCATACATATTTACGTCTATACCCTACAAGACAGCAGAGTATGAAATAAATGTTAATATTATAATTTTTCTTAATTTCAAAATTGCTTATTAAAAAGTACTCATTTTTGTTAAGTGTGATTTTATATCGCTTTCCTACTTACGGCAATATCTTTTTTGCTCTAACAGAGAAGGCAACTAATCATTTTTATACATACTTATAATATTATTAGCCCTGACAACCAAACTGCTCATTGTTGTCATTATAAAGTGCCCAGCACTAATTAACAAACTCCTCATTTTAATAATCAATAAATAATTATATAATTTTTTATTAGAATTAACTGTTAAATAAAAACAATAAAAACTGTTAAATAAAAACAATAACTTGAACTATTTATTATATTAAAAGAAATAACAATCCAATCGTTAAAAGAATAGGGATGTTCGTTTATCAATCACTGCTGCAGCACTGCAAATAAAAGTCGTCGTTAACACTAAAGAATATGGGAAGGCCTACATAGTTTTCTTGATTAAGTCTGCCTTTGATAATACTTACGCAAACAAGATAATTCAATTAACTCTTGTTTAAGAATAACCCGCGCCTTTTATTTGCAGTATTGACGCTCAAACATCCCCAATGTTTATAAAAAAAATTGTTTCCATGCATGAGTATGATAAAATATTTGCAATAAATTTTTGCAATAAAATTCTTACTGAAATGTCGATTTATTCATAGCCTACTTTGATAAAAAAATGTTTCATATTTTTCCATGATGCAATTATAAAAGTTTGGATAACTAAGCAGCTTTCTTCCTCACTCGTAACAAGTGGTCTATCTTATTTAACATAGGTGCATTTTCTAAGCATGTTTTTGAGTGAATTGTTTAAAATATTTTAAAATTGTGGTAGAAAGTTAAATTTTTTATAAAAAAATAGAAAATTGACATCACTGATTCGTTTTAGCTGTTTGACTTATTCTTATTCGTTAAAATAATTTTTTTTATTTTTCTATCTTTCTCCATCTAAAAAACATACGATTCTTCTTATTATGGAAATTTTTCGATAGTTCGAAAAACAAATTTGTACAAATTTATATGTATTATGGCCAAAATACTGAAACTATTAGTCACAACTCCAGGTAAAATAACAAGTAATTTTTTCGGTTAGTTTCTTGCAGGGTTGTGAATGTTTGTGTAAATTTTTGGAATTTCAGGGGAAACAGCTTAGACTTGTCTTGCAGGGTAAATTTATGTACGAAAATGTATGTAAATTGGAATCCGAAATATGTATAAATATGTACATCTGATAATTATATTAAACAATTCTAACGAAACGGATGTTTCTTCTTCATATTTACACTCATTATAAAGTTTTTTAATTAAAAAAAAAATTTTTAATTACGAACACTTATGTTGTTATATATTGACCTACTTACTAATTTAATATTTACACACTTTGAATTCAGTTCTCGAATGATTTATTCTATTCTAAAGGGGGCAGAGATTAGAAACATATTTTTTCAATGCTTCAACGGACTCACCACGAACTTTTTTCTTGAAAAATAATATACGGGAAGAAGTCATTAGGTGACAAATCAGGTGAATATGAACATTGAATCATTATTGCGATATTTTTCTCCTTCAAATAACTGTTTTTGTGTTTGTATGAAGGTGAAGAATTTATCGTGAGTTCAACTTATTTTGATACACCCAAACTTGCTATTGAATTGCTATTGAATTTTTTCAACATTTCTGTACAGAAATCCTTAAGAGTCTTTTTAAGCTCCTGCTAAATTGCATGAAATCCCACGACTACAGTCTCCCTATCTAACGGAATACATTAAATGTTTTGAGGTCAAAATATTTTCCAAAAAATTGCGCGGATACACAAGCAATAGATACCCGAATAGGCACTGACAGCACAGCTGACAACACATTTTATTTGCTCCCAGGGAAAAAAATAAGAATTAGACCCATCAAAAAGTATTTATACGGATATGATCAGGGTGATGAGCTAAGTCGATTTAGCCATGTCCGTCTGTCGATCTGTTTGAACGCAAACTAGTCCCTCAGTTGTAGAGCTATTTGAATGAAACTAGGCAGTCAGTTGCCTTTTTATAATTTATTAGACATTTGTCGGAAACGTCCAAATCGGACGACTATAACGTATATAGGCGCCGACTGTTCAGATATTATATTTTGATCGATAACTCCATAATTTAAGCCAGCAAGAAGATTGAATTTTTGCAAGAATGTCCGCTATTCTTAGCTCTAAAAAAGCAGTAAAAAACATATAGATCAAAGATATATGTATAACATACAGCTCCCATACAACCGATAGTTCAGATATTGCATTTTTGGTCATATGTATGTAACTCTTCATTTAATCAGCTAGAGACTTGAAATTTTGAAGAAATATCAGTCATTGTTAGATATGTATTAAAAGTGAAAATCATAAAAATAAAAAAATTTAACATAGAGCTCCCATACAACCCATTGTTCAGATATTGCATTTAGCATGAAAAACGCTCCACTTTAGCCGCTAAAGATTTCAATTTATCCACATAAATTAATTATTATTGGGACTATTATAGAAATCAAAATCATTAATATCGAATAAATAAAACATATGGCTCCTATACAATTCGTCCATTCATGAAAGGTATGAAGCCTTCGGCAAAGCTGAAGACAGCCTTTTTTACTTGTTTTATTTTTTACTAAGCACTGACTGTCGATTCCCCGAAAAGAAAAAGCGTAAATTCTCACAAGCTGAAAAAAAAACTAATACCAAATCGAATAAAATCAATTTAATTCCGAAAAATTAGGCAGAAAAAGTCTAATAATGTACTCTCTCATTTCAGAAAATCGCTGAATGCGGCTCCGACCAATCCCTGTAAGTTGTATGAACGATAAGGTTTTCAGTATTCAATATAAGTTGGACATGCAGGGCTAATCACTTATCGTCATTTTGCTAGATATGCTTACCGGTCAACTAAATTTTATTTTAGCTGGCCGTGTGGAACGGTCGCTCGCTCACATAAATTCAAGTTTATAGAATTTTTTTAAGGCAGGATTTCTCAAATCTACCTCGAGTTCGGCAAGAACTGAAGACAACGCGAGAAACCCTTAATTATTATCATATCTTAAATGAGTGAGGAATAACACAGAGTTCCTAAAATCTTTCTAAAAATTGTACAAAAAAAAAAGTTACATCTTGATGAAAATTTGTCAAATTTTTGTATCAAGTATTTTGTGTAAATTTTGAAATGCATGCGATTTTTCTTGAATTAGGAACTACAAAAAATTTATATTTTTATAAAAAATAACTAAAAATATTCATTAAACATGGTGTTTTTGAACGAAATAAAGCTCGATTACTTCTGCCACGTCCAGTGCAGATCAAAGGTGAGCGTTACAGCACTACAACCGTAGCAGAGGGCTTAAATCGTCTCCTTTAAATTTAAAAGTCGTACGATCGTGTAAATGGCTTATGAAAACAATTTTAGTCAAGCACTCCGCGCTCGCCGCAATTGTCTTTAATTTGCAAACTTTAGTTAACCCTTTTATGGGACTAGAAAATCATTATCTATAACAAGCTGTCATTTGTGTTATAATCAAAGTATATTTTTTTTCACTTGCATTATCTTTATTTCCAACCACATGCATATCGGTTGGACCAACACCAACAACAACAACTCAACTGCTTACCCCTTGATTATCACATAAACACTTCGAGACTTTGACTTCATCACCCATATAATTTTATTATAAGCAATTTTGCTTTATTATTTATTTCTTATACATACATATGTACGTACTTAACTTGAGTTGCGAATGCTTTTTTTTTTTCTTTTTTCGTTGAGCACGCGTAAAATCGTTATTTAGAGTGTGCAACTACTAAACAAAAACAACAACCATGCGGAGTGCAAAGTCTATTACGCAATCTTTTGTTATTGCTCCAAATAAAATTATGACTTTTTGATACGCTTCATTTCGTGGTACAGTTGTTCTTTGTCGGCCATTACGAGTGATTATTACTTGCAGTTGTTAGGCTAATTTTTATTTTTATTTTTATTTTTTACAAGCAACCATAATTCCATTGGCGGCTCGGCTCTTACAAGAATAAAACAATAAACCCCCAACACTAAGCGATCTGTAGTGTTTCGTGAGTTTGCTAGTGTAATATGTTGATTACTCCATTTATTTATATATTTGTATGTTATCAATACTTATATGTATACATATGTACATACTCGTACATGTAGTTTTAGTTATCAATTAGTACAATACGACTCACGTGTTGTTTGTTTTTAGTGCAGCCGCAAGTAGCATTTTCCTTCGATAACTTGAAGCAATGTAAAATGGAGTTTAATATATTTACATAGATGTATATGTGTATGTATGTATTCTCATGTACGTATGTATGTATGTATTATTGTAAGCACTAACACATTGACATTTAAATGAAAAATACGCGTGAAAACTCAGCCAACAGCATTGCTAAATATGAAAAAAATAAGGGGTTTTATTACTATAAAAACTTGACCTCGAGCCAGCAAAAAAACCCCTTATTTAAAATGGAAAGGTCGCCAAAATCAATGTTATTAAATGAAAAAAAATATTTACGGTAACAAACCTTTTGGCAAATGTGCAATAGAGCGCCTCTTATTTGACAGTTGGTATGTATATGGTGGGGGTTAGAGCGTTGCACATCGCTACCTCACCATTAGAAAGACGAAAGATCAAACTTTCCAATGATTCACTTCACGCTCCTCTAAATTGGAGATGAACAAACTCAGCACATTTGCATTGTGCTGGCAGCGAGCACTTCTGCGGGCAACAGGTGCTACATGAAGGGGGCAAACTAAAGCCCGAGGAGAAGAGAGGAAATTTTAGCGGATGGGCATGATTAAAAATAATAGAGTAAAGTGGTTTCCTACAACTACTTCCGACGTGCTGTTGCCTACCACAAGCAAGTGTGAGCTGAAAAAAAATTAATATATGTATAAGGGGCCAAAGAAACGCAAGAATCTACATTCTAACTTCCGAAATACACGCCAAAGTAATGAGTTTGTTTTAATGAAGCTAAAATAAAAAATTATATTTATTACATTTTCTTCTACGTATGTTATAGAATAATAAATGGAAGAGATTCATAAAAAAAATTAAATAGATTTTAAAAGGTTTTTAAAAAGCAATTTTCAAATAATTTTTTCATATAATCGTACATATGTAAATACTTATAAAGCATTAATACATTTTTTTTTTATTTTATAGTCTGATTATGCAAACTTTAATTTAAACACGTAATGTATTTAAAAAAAGTTATTATACTCGTGTAATTATCATAATGCAGAAGATACACTACACACTTGCTGGCACTCTCTCAGGCACATGGAGGAATAAGACCATCGCTCTCAACAAAGTCACTCCTCCTTTTCACTTGGTTTATTTGGGAAAGTAAAATAGTTTAACCCGCGCTGCAATGAATTAGCACCGCTGCTGCTCATCCTTGAAAATGGCCAAAAATTTAAATTTTCCTAAGCAGTACGCAGTTCCTTAAATATTTGCTTTGCTTTCTACAAAAAAAAAAAAAAAGATGCGAACGAAATGCACAAGGCAACCTACATACACTTTCGTGCATACCTTTTATGTCCGTTTCTTTTTTCGTGAACAAAGCGTAAGAGATTTATAATTGAATAATTAATTTTGTCGATAATCTTTAGACAATTAAGCGACACAGTTTTCGCTTTTACTATTCACTAAATATTTATAACGATTTTCGCTATCGTTAGATCATTTAAACTTCAATTGACACTTGATAAACGTTTAAAGAATCACCTAATTGTTAACGCCATCAATAAATATTTTCACCTAACTAAGGATAGTCGAACTGGACACCTTTTATAAGCAAAATAAACAATTTAAAACGTTTTCTTTGGTTTATATGGGTTATCATAAATTCTCTACAGAATAACAATTTTTAATGCAATTTAAATATACTAAAAATACTTTTTTAAATGTACCTAAAAGGTTTTGTTTGATATTATTTAACAGCTTACTTTTTATTTTCAATCATTTTTTTGCATGAAAATAGCACATTTTCAAATCTATTTTAATAACCCTTAACAAAAACTTCATAATTGCATTTTTATATATACAAAAGAGGATAACCAAATAGTCTGTTGTAGTGCCCTTAGCACGTCATATGATTAATACCTACACTGCACAATATACATAGTCGCACAAAAATATGTTAATTAAATTCCAATTAGTTTAATCAGTACAACAAAAAGCGTGTTGGCGCTAAACGATTAGCGATAAACGATCCATAAATATTATTTTAGTGAAAGAATTTTAAACAGTGTGTACATACATTCCAAAATATTTGCCTAAGTACAAAGAATGTGTTAATTATAAAGGCAACAAATTTCGAAAATTTTATGAAATTGGGCTGCCGGCAGTAGAAGATGGGATTAAAGAGAGTTTACATGTGGAAAAGTTAAAGGCAATTTGTAGAAATCGAATATGGAAACAGTTTAAAGGAATCCAAAGTACACAACTCGAATTTTTCAATGAAGCATTTAAGAAATTGAAATGCAGTTGTTTGGTAGTAGTATTCTACAATTCTGTAGTTTTGTTTCTAAAAAACTGAAGTACATTCATACATTTTAGCAATCAATAAAATTTTGTAACATGGTTCAGTTTAAGTAATTCAAACTCAAAATAAATACGAGTATAACTGAGAAAATGCTTGAAGTGGCTAAAAATTAACGCTGACTCACTTTTAAACAATTTTGTTTTGTCGCATTTGCTTTCATTTAAACAAATTTATTTTTCTTAGCAATATTTCTGAGTTTATAAATATGCAAAACTGTAGTTTGGACGAAAAAAGCGAAGTCCCACATCACCCACCTATCACATTATCATATGATCAGGATTTTTTTAAATTTAAGTTTGATAAAGTACAATAATAACTGAAATTATGAAGAATTTAAAGAAACTTGCAATTCAGGAACGTCTTTTAACACTCGTAACATACATATATATTAATTTATCTAAATACTTTATAATTGGAAATTAATATTTTTGTAAATATGTGTGTGTTTTTTTTTTAAACTGCTGCGACCAGCGGGTACCGCGTCGAATACTTTCAGAGCTGGAGAGCTTTCATCCATTCGAACGACATGACCTAGCCAGCGAAGCCGCTGGATCTTAATTCGTTGCACTATATCTTTGTCATTATAAAGCTCGTACAGCACATCGTCCCATATTCTACGGTAATCGCCATCGCAAAGGCGTAAAGGCCCATAAATCTTTCGGAGAATCTTTCCCTCAAACACTCCAAGAGCCCTCTCATCAGATATCTTCATCGTTCATGCTTCTGCGCCATACAATAGGACGAGCATAATGAGAGACTTATAGAGCGTGGTTTTTGTCCTTCGAGAGAGGACTTTACTGCTCAAATACCTACTCAGTCTGAAGTAGCACTTGTTGGCAATAGAGATTTGCCGTTGGATTTCGAGGCTGACATTAAGAAAACGAAGTCCTCTACATTTTCAAAGTTAAAACTGTCAACAAGAATGTAAATTTCTAGCCCCTAATGAGCTGACTGTCTATTTGATGACAGGTTATACTTCGTCTTGCCATCATCCAGCTTCAAGTCCATTCGGTTCGCTTCGCTATCCAGTTTGGAGAAGGCATAACCCACTGCGCCAGCTGTTAAGGTCGATAATATCAATGTCATCGGGTATGCCAGCAGCTGCACACTCTTATAAAAAATGGTGCCTGACCGATTTAGTTCTGCGGCTCGAATTATCTGCTCCAGCATTTGAATAAAAAAGTTCCACGACAAAGAATCACCGTCGGAAACCTCGTTTGGTATCAAACGGCTCGGATAAGTCCTTCCCAATTTTGCGGGGATACGAAATTCAGACATTGCGGCATGTGCTGTCGCAAGCGACTTTGAAGTCGACAAAAATGTGGTGCGTGTCGATTCTTCTTTCTTGGGTCTTTTCCAAGATCTGGCGCATACAAACATACAAATGTTTAAAACTTATAAATATGCAGTGCGATTTTTAGTGACACATATTTTGTTTCTTTACATAAATATTTCAATATTAGTAGGTGTATAAGATTATTTGTAATCCAAGAGGCGTTGCGTGATTGCTCACTTTGCTGTTTTTATTTCCATGTTCTTATTTTTTCTGCTTATTGCATACCATGCCCGCATACATACATACCCTCATATGTACATACTTATGTACATAGTACATATTTTTATTACGCCACTTTATTCTCTATCACCCTCTATCTGAGTTAAATTAATTTGTTTGCAATATATCGTTTTATTGTCGGTATCCTAAACTCGAAGCAACAACAACATTTTCATTCTGATACGGCAATCGTTCAGATTTTTTTTTTTCCTTTGAGCAGCTAGCAACAGTATAGCCTCTTTTCATTTGATATTTGAAAACAATTCAATGCTCAATTTGATCTGTTGTCTCCAAGTCCAATTAGGTATCGAATACTATAGCCATAGTCATCTCCGGTCATAGTTTTAATTTTACTTTTATAATTTGTAGGCACATTTCGGCATACACACAAACAATCGAACATACTCGGCCATATGTAATTGATATTTGCTCTCATTTATTTATAGCACTTAATTATTATTTATTACTATTTAAGAATACAAATGTAGTGTTTCTGATGGTTTAGTTGCTATTTGCATATAACCGCAAATTAAAACGCTGGAAACTGTTAACAAAACAATGTAATTGGAGTATTGCTTAGAAACGACACGAAAACAAGCAACCGACGAAATGTACAGTTGTGTGCGGTGGAAGAGAAGTACCAGTATTTTTGAGTATTCAAGTAAATTTTTATGTATGCAGATAAGTAGTTAATTGAGGCAGCAGTGAAGTGACACATTTAGGGAATTCACAATGTGTCGTATAGTTTAAAGTCTAAAAAAAATTTCTGTAGCTCATTTTCCCGCAAGGTGACGCTATAATCGTTATATTTAGGAAACCAGTATTTATGATCCGGCAGGCAAATGGATATTTACCAAAAAAAACGCCGATAATTTTTAGGCCCAAAAATTCGTTCAGCTATAATGATCCACAATTTTCTTATAGAATTTAAAAAAAAAGTTTACTCCCAGCGATATGTCGGCCATTTTACAGCTTGTGAGGGTTTACGAAATTATTAAATCAAAATTAATTGAAAATAGCATTTTATTTTTAAACCGTCAAGGATTTACTGTAGTACCTTTATGACACAAAATCATACAGAATTTATTCAAATTGAGGTGACGCTTAAGAGATTGCCAAAAAACAATTACGTAACAACACCAAACATATTCTCGACATTTTTTACCCTAAGTGTTTATACATATGTACATATGTATGTACATATATTATCGTGAATATCTCTGTTAAAAAGATTACGCGATAGATGGCGCTGTAGTCAAGCAATTTAAAAATATTGCATTCAGTACGGTTTACATATTTGATATATGATTTTTGTATTTTATATTTAAATGCTCGAACTGATCAAAAAACATGTTTTTTTTTACACTATTGGAAATGCATATTTTTTACTAAACCCAAACGTAAAGAAGGTAGTAAAATTGAGTTATGGCGCGAAATTCGTAGCTTAGTGTTTTAACACGTACACGAAAGTGTATGACACCTTTAATGATTACAATCTTTCCGAGCAATTTACAAAAGTTAACAAAACAAGTTGCATTCAAATAGTTCTTTAAATATCTAAGTTCGAACAATTGAACAAATAAAGCAATCAAACGTGAATTTAAGATGCCTGTCTGGGTACATTCGTACAAAAATATAATACGATTTTTTTCTACTTTTCAATTTCAGTTTGTCGCGAAAAGTCATGTATTTAGAGATATGTATGTATGTATATTAAATGCATATTTTTTTTTTTGGTTTAATCAAAGGTCATCATCCAATATACAACTTGTTTTACAATTACAAAGTGTATGAAAATAAGGAATGCAATAAAAATATGAAATGTTCAAATATGCAATGTTGTCATGCAATCGCGATTAGTCACGCTTTATACATACATATATACATGTAGAACATGCACAATAAGACTACGTATGGATGTATGTACATATGTATGTATGCAGCTACTTCTTCGAAACTACATCGCCACAAAGACTTGGCAGGCCACAGAACGCAAATAAAAAAGCCCATGTGGATATTCCTTTGTTTAACGATTTTCTTTTATGACTTGCTTTTCCGAGTTCAACATTCGAAATGATATCATTTTAAGCTTATTTTTTTTTATTCTATTAGAGGAAGCAAATTTTTTACCAAGTAAATAATGTCTAACTTCTGTCGACCTCTTCAAGTCACTTAGTGCAACCTTTATAATCAAGGTAGACAGTTGCAATTAAATATTTAGCACGCGTGCATTGTTCAAATGAATTTAATTAAATTTAATAAAAACTAGTGTAAAACGGTAAACCAATAACTAGTGCTTCGGAGCGTCATATCTGAAGTGTTTGCTTACTATTCGATATGAGCTTGTCAGCGCAAAATGCGATTAATCACTTCAAATACTCAATTGCTAGGTGAAAATATTTGCAAAGAAACATACTTTCAATAACAACGTTCATATAACAAAGACACCGAATGGAAACTTGTTTTTAAGTCAATAATATCATTCCTTAAGTAGTCTATTCCCCTTGAGTATTCTAAAGATGAGGATTAAAACATTCCAAATTGCAGACAAAAAAAAAATTTTTATTTACAAAAAAAATGTACTTAGTCTCTATTTCAGACACATTTGAGAATCGCCGCTTAGAAGCGGTTTAGTTGGCAAACATAATCAACGTGAGCGAAAAATCAATGCAAAGTAGCCACTAAACTATTAATAATATCAATAAATATTGAAAGGTAGTATTGATTGTTTAGAAAAGTTTCAAAACTCTTGAAGACATATTAATAGAGTACTCAATAATAGTTTTAAGAATAGGCGATTGCATTGAAACTCGAGTACTTAATAACTTTGCTATCGATGCTGCTCAGCGCAAAGGTTTTCGAAACGAGAAAAACGTCACGTCACGAACAACTCACCAAATTTTCTTTCTCTCCGAGTTTGCGGCAACAATTGCAATTTTTCAGACAAATTTTATGCATAACATCTAAGGTTTTACTTTTTTTTCGAAAGGACTTGCCGCATGTTCAAAAATTAAATTAAAGTTGTTTAATACGTAAAATTTGAATTTTACAATACCGATGGCTGTCGAAACGGCTTTAAAAATTCTTCATTACTTAACTTAAAGTGTAGAATAGTTGCCACATTTTCAAAATCAAAACTTTACTTGAACTAATTAGACTGGCTTTTTAAAATGTGTATCGTAATAAGGGTGTCAATCGAAAAATGTTCAAAAAGATTTTAGTTTCAAAATATTTCGAAGAGCACAGTATGTATGTATGTATGTACATATGTATGTATAAAATGTTAAGATATGGGTGTCAAACGAAAGAGTTTCAAGACAGCTTTAATTTGAACACGTAGAATATTTTTTTTTGTTTTTAAAAAGTGTTGCCAACCGTTCACAAAGTTAAATTAAAATTATATAATAAGTCATATTAATGTTTAGAGTAAAGGTATCCGCCCAATATGGTTTTGAAAATACTTTATTACTAAGTTATGCATTTTTAAAAAGGTTGCCACATATTAAAAAAGTCCAACTGAACTTTATTCATTAGATAATTAGATAGCAATTAGTGTAACTTCAACCACAAGATCAAGTATTTCAGCTAATATTTAGTTTAGAATTTTATTTCTTTTAAAATTTTAATTCCTGTCGAATTTCAAGAGTATTTAAAAGGAGTATAGTTGAAAACGTAGTTCTGAGGTGAGTTGACAGCTGTCAATTTATTTTTTTTGCGTTTCAATGTCCTTCGGTCCTTTATTTTATCTTATTAATCTTCAGGAATCTTTCACTAAACCGAGTTAAGCAATTTAAAAGAAGTAAACGTGTTATATTTACGTACATACGTAAGTACTATAAATTCAGCCTTGAGCTCATTAAACATTAACGTGGGCAAACAAAACAAAAACAATGGATTTTATTACCGGTGCAGTATAGACCAATTATTATTGTTTTCTATAAAAACAAATGTTTAGAAGCAAAATAGCAAAAACAATCTTAACTTTAACGAAACTACGAAACAAAACAAAACGACAAATAATAATGACCAAAAAAACTTTATTTGCTTCTATATCACGCATATTAAACAGGTATACTTACATACATGTTCGTTTATGTACTAGGCATTTCAATCCCGTGCTCAATCTATTCAAATCCCGGAATTGCGGAAAACAGAGCCATTTTTTTTTAAATTTTGTATCATTCATAAAAATTTCCCTTTCAAGGACAAAACAAAGCCTTTCTCTCGTATTTCTATAATCCGCTATTAAAATAAAACTGGAACGTAAGGAAGCACTGTGCAATTTCGTTTATTATTGTATTGGGTATTCAGGCAATTCATCAGCAATAAACCGCTTATAATAAATATGAGAGCTCGGTTTCTTAAAAATATGTATAGATACACACATTTCCATTCAATTTTAATTTACATTTTTTCAAACAAAAATAATCCTCAAATTATTAAAAACAGAATAAAACACCCAAATAACACACTAAACATACATACCTTTCAGAGTTTCAAATTTAACATGAGAAACAAAAACAAAAAGTTTACAACATTTGTATTACGATAACACAATACGACAAATAACACGGCTCGTTAACTCCCTAAATGTTTTGTTTTGCCCTTGCCATTATAAAAAATGAGCCTTCTCGAGTAGAAAATGAGCCTTATACATATACAAGCGATGTTAATAAAACTAAGAACGAAGTGCTTGAAGTGGATCAGACAGAAAGTCTCAAAGATAAATTGCATCAAGTTTTAACGAGCAACTCGCAAGTGTTCATTAATTTATCATTTTATCAATTTATCAGGAGGTTTGGTAAAAGAAATTGATAGTTTTTGTAATGGGGGCGTTTAAAAGCTATGTCCTACAGAGAGAATTTAACTTTTGGTCGATAAACCAACCAACAAGTCTTGAGGCACAGCAGTGCTACTCCACTGCAGATTTTAAATGCAGCAAATTTAGCTTGTACTTGGAGGATAACATACTTTAGGCTTTTATTTCGTTAAGATTCCATTTTGATCAAAATAAGGAATAATTCTGCCTCGCTTAAAATGGAATGGGCGATGTATTTAATTTTTACTTGATGTGTTTCTTTTTTTACTGAATGGTAATACATTAATATTTAATATTGGTCTCAAACAGTAATTAGAAATAATTTTACTTTATGTAGATACAATTGCTTTTGTACAAAATATTTATATCTGTACTTGAAGTATACATTATTTTGTATGTGTGTCAAATGTTACGTTTATTTCTTTTTTCTCCTTGAAAAGACCACTAAATACATACACGAATTTACATTTTTTGACAAATTAAAAATTACGAATCAAAATTTCGTGAAATTCGGGATCCCGGGATTGTCCCGGGATTTTCTTTTCAAATCTCGAAAATCCCGGGAGCAATAAAATGCCCAAAATTGACATCACTAATATGTACATATGTATGAATGCGTGTTAAATGCATCAAAAACTGACGAAATTACTAACCGTAGACAAACAACATAAATAGTAGCCAAGCAACAAATCAAAAAAAGCAACAACAAACAAGTGATAAAAAAAATTGCAGAGAAAACATGCGTCAAACACCCGCCGTCGAATACATACACATGTTAATATTTACATACAAACAGAGCGCGGACAGACGAACAGAATGTTGACCAACAGAACGATTAAAACCGCCCACACACAACACATTAACGGTTTTTTTCCATTCGACACTTTTTATTTTCCCTCACAAAATCTTTTTGTATTTGTTGAGTTTGTTTATTTTGTCGCGCTACCTAATGATAAAATAAGCTTTTCAAACAATTCATATTGAAGTGTTTCTAGTCTCAACAAAACAAATCTATGTGTTATCTCTCAAAACTGAGAGGAATTTATAAATAAACCTACATACTTATATATGTAGACTTAATATCTACTTAATATTTAATACTTATGTATATGAATGTATGCGTGCGTGTACGCTCACAGACGTTGGTTCTTAGGTGTGAATGCTAATATGTTAATGTGATAAATCGTACATTTCTTCGTATAACTTAATCTCCTACCAGCCACTATCAGTGCGAAATTTTATGCCAACCAAAGCAATCAACTGTCATGAACGAGAGCAGGATTTTGCAGGCTTTTCAATCGCGGCTACCGCCTTTTCAATGGGTGGTCTAATCCAGATATGTACATATGTATGTACAGACATACATAAGTGCATATAATAGCGATAAGCTGTCAGTCAAGACGTCACATTTATCACAATGTTAACACAATGAAACTTTTCTTGTTGTTGGCCTTTGCTTTATCAGTGATAAATAATGACATTCCAGTACGCAACACGCAAGTCCACATCGAAATCACTAGGCAAATACAAATATACTTTATACTCGTATGTACATACATATGTATGTATGTATGTATTTATATATCTAATTGTACATACATACATACATACATACATTCGAGCACATACAAGTATTTATGGGTAATCAGTGGCCCAGTGTATATTAACTATACCAACTTTTATTGATATTTTTTTTTATTTGTATGATTTTCCGCAAATTGATAGCTAATCTTTGTTTTGTTTTTTTTTTTTTGCTTCAATTGATTTAAATTTACGGGCTAGCAACTGTAGTGCTGAGGGCCACCGCCCATACGAATAGTACAACAGGAAGCTCGCTCGCTGGCATAGAAACTGTTGCATGTCCATTTTTATTTAATTAAATTTTTTTATTATTCTTCAACGATTTTTTGATAGTTCAATTAAGTGGCCAAACCGTTGAAAGATGTTGGCACACTTGTCAATGTATAAGAAGTCACAATTTAAGTACTCCTATTTTGTTATCGGACGCGTGGCGCCAAATTATCCCAATGCACACAAAAATTTGGTCATCTGATTTGGTATGATCAATCGAATTAATGAAGAAAGTATCAACAAAACATTTAACACAACTGTTTAATCAAATGGTTTTAAGTGTTTCACTCTCGAGTTTCTATCAGCAATTCGAATCGTTTGAATTAAACAACATAACAGTGATTCAAATGAATTGATAAAATTATTTGTACAGCAAAAACAAAAACATTTCAATTATTTTCTACATATACGAGTACATAATACATATATGTACATATGGTGTGCCGCAATTTATTTCCATATTTTATTATACATACACCAGCACTAGAACGTGCAGCTTTAAAACCAAAATTTATTTGAAAAATTTATCTACCCGCTATTTTCAACATGCTCAGCTTAAAATATGTGTTGCAAGTTTGCAATTAACTCTAAAGTATTCAACGTCTAAAGCGGTCACCATTAGCCAACAGAATGTGTTCTTCAAAAGTCTATTGAATCAAAATACCCCATTCATCAAAATAGAAACTACAAAGTCTAGTGTTAATCGTTTGATATGAATTGAGTTGTTTTGTGACAGCGAATTATAATGAAATATTACTTCACTTTTTCGGAAGTTAAATATTTAGGTACAGCGGTGGCCATGTTAATACAACAGAACACTTTGTAAAAATTCACAAACAGTTAACAAATTTAAAAAAAATATTACACCGATATGGCAAGGTTTGTATCGAAATTTTTAAAAACTTAAATTGCTGTGTATTCAATTTATTTTTTTTTTAATTTGTATGCATATTGCCACTACTATAAACCATTAAATTGCATAGTACCAAGGCACATCAAATAGGTAGCCGCAGCAAACTTTTTTTTTGAACTTTTTCATATTTTATTTTAATTTGAATTGTCAAATTTTGAATTTCGTTGTGATAAAAATGCTTTCAGTACAATTCAAGGTAGTTGATAAAATATTTTTGAAATTTTAGCTTTTAAAAGCAAAAACAAAATATACAGAGCTCAAATTTTTTTTTCAATTTTTCTACTGCTGCCTATACCTATTGAATGTGCCATGCATAGTACGAAAATTCACACATTTTTATATATTTTTTTATATTCGTAACAAGTACAGTGTAAAAAAACAAAATTTTAAAATTTTTGCGGGGATGTTGCTTTTCAAACCATTATATTTTGGTACAATAAAGTGCAAGTTGCAAGTGACTACAATTAACCGTTGATATTTGAAATATTTTTACGCCATCCTTCCCTTATTTCTTCAATATGCTACGGTACTTTGTAGCCGCTTTAAACGTGCCACATATTTACATAATGAAAAAAAAATAGTTAGAGAAAAAATTTAATTTTTATGATAATTTTTTCAAAATTGTGTAAAAGTTTGAAACTAAAAGCTTGAATGTCCTGAATTTTACTTATTCCAGATTAATCGCACACAGTGTAGTTATCGGTCAATGCAAGCGGGAAGTGTTCAAACAAATTCAGAGTTGAAATGAAAACAAACTATGAAAATATAATTTTTGTTAAGCTTGAAAACAGTATAAATGCATAAACTTTTTTTTTAAATCGAACTTATTATACAATAAATAAAGTTTAATTAAAAATAATAAAATGGAATTCGAGTTCAGATCAGAATGTGCGCTAAGTCGATAACAATCGCATTTTATTGAGATAAATATTTAAAAGCTTACATATGTTGAATCATTCAGAAATTTTCTCATTAATTCACGTGGGCAGTTCATTGTCACATATAAACAAAACGAGTATTTAAACTGTAAGCAATAACTGCAACGCCAACAAGCATGCATTTGTGTTGAAGGCAAACTGTTATAGGGTGCATAATGAAATAAATGTCTTTCATAATAACAAAATTAAAATCACTCTTACTTTTTTTTTTAGTTTAGCTATTAATTTAATACACACTTTTCATTTTATTTCTATTTTAATATTTAATTTTTTTAGAACAAATTATTTTGTATTTAATATTTTTATATATTTAGTTTATTTTTATTTTTCATTATTTTATGTTTTTATTCCCTTGAATATTTTCTTTTATAGTTATATTTTTCAAAGTTTTTCTATGTATCTATTTTTTTACTTTAACAGTATATTTATTTACATATATGTTTGTTTGTATTTTTATTTTGTACTTTATACTATTGTATATGTACATATATGTATGTAGATGTATTTTTTATATACATACATACATATCTTTTTTAATTTTTTTTTTTAATTTTCATACTTTTTTATATTTTTATAAATTTTTATTATTATTAATTTTTATTATTATTAATTTTTATTATTATTAATTTTTATTATTATTAATTTTTATTATTATTAATTTTTATTATTATTAATTTTTATTATTATTAATTTTTATTATTATTAATTTTTATTATTATTAATTTTTCCATATTTTAATATGTATTCAATATAGAATATATTTTAATTTTTTTTTATTTTTTATTTTTATTTTCTTTTAATTTTTTGATTTTTAATACTGTTTATATAAATTTACATATATTTTTATATTTTTTTAGATCTTCTATTTTTTTATTTCAAAAATCAGTCAAGTTTAAAACTGGCTCTTTACATTGCTTTAATTTTTTGATATACCAAACTGCAATTGCGTTCAAAAATTTCGAATTTTAAATGTATGAAATTATTTAAAATTATTATATTATTGTATAAGGCTCAATATGGCTTTTTTCATATTTAAAAACTGTATATGCATGTACATATCTTCGTTGGCAGATCATCCAGTATGCATAAATTTAATAGAAAGTTGTTTTTCATCACCGTCTACTAGCTTACTTTTTTTTAATGAACTTTACCTCAAACGTGAAACGAAATTAATAGAAAATAAAAGTTATTTGTAAAAGTATTTTATTTGCTTTAAACATTTTTTCCACACCTTATAACTTAACTAAATCACACCTTCCCGAATTGTAGATCACGATTTGTACAGTTTTTTAATGACAACAACAATTAGCATTGAGCTGACGACAATGAAAAGCGCAAAAGCCAGGTATATAATATAAATTCAACTGCATACAATTTGCCTATTTACATATTTGAATACAAGCGATAGTACGGCAAGTTGTTGGGAAGACTTAAAGTTCTTAATGTGTATTTTGTTAGATTTGCTTAATAGTTGTATTACATGTGCTACAAAAATACACAATGCTCTTCCATATATGTATGTACATACATTAATACATGTAAGCACATATGTATGTACATTTACATGTTGAAAACTTATCGCTGACTTTATATGTAATTTTTTTTTGTGCTTGGTTAAAGTTTAGATGAATATTTTTTATAACAAAATTTTATTTCAAATGGTAATTGTTGTAGTATAATATATATTTTATAAAACACTTAACAAATACACATACTTACACATACATATAAACATAAGGGTGATTCACATGGTGTCATAAAGAGTCATATTGTCATAATATCATAAATTTATGATGGTTTAAAAAAAATTTGTTGTTGCTTGCTTCATGAATTGAGTAGTAATGAAATACAACTTTGCACGGTATGTTTTTATTTTGTCGTATTTTATAAGCTATGATTTGTTTTGGTCTTCATTTCAAATTTTGCTTTTGGGATTTTTTTTTTAACATCTTTCTAACGGTTGAATCAGAATCTTTAGAAAGTTTTTGTGCATGCAGTTTTGTAGCCGATTCGTTTTTAGGTGGCTAAAATTTAACGTTGATTTTTAAGAATTTTTTCACCCATACCACATATGGTACATACATATGTACATATGTAAAAAATACATGCCCGGCACTCGCATTTCGTTGATGAAAAGAAATATGCGATCATCTGAAATTTTAATTTTTTTTCAACATGAAGCAAAAAAACCCATTTCGAACACATACAATTCTGTTATAGCATCATCTCTAAGCTACTTCAACATGCAACAAAAAAAACAATTTCGAAAAATTTCAGTCTCCTTGACAACCATTTGTATTTTTGACCGCAGTTTAAAAGCATAAATTAAAAGAGAATTTAAAAAAATAGATTTTCACTTTTATGTTGAGACGATTTTCTTCTGCCCGTCACGTTCTTGCTTCAGCAGAACATACGATATACTAAAATTGTGAATTCTCCCCGTCAGTATCAATGTTGAGGAACGGAACCTCTACTATTCCAACGGACTAACATGAAACTTAGCAAGTTGCAGATCGGCATCTTAGCCTTTACGACTGTTGAAATATACCAATTCAGGCGCCGTTCCAACCCAAGATTTGTAGAAACCTAAGCTGATTCAGAGGAGGACACCTTGAAGCTTCGGCCACTCCCGACTGGCGCCTCATGACGAGTATTAACAATTATTAACAATTAAATATTAAGAGATATTAGAAGTATACATGTAAAAAAATATTACGAAGAGGACGAGGCTGCGGCCCATGACTGAGCACAATAGACCTATAATGTACTGAAATCACCACTCCAGTCCAAACCACCTCCCGACGGTGGAGCCGAAGGTATCGGTACTTGGACAGTAGAAGGTTTAGTTCCGGTTAAAGTCCCACACATGGTTTAAAAGCTCAAAGATTTTTTTATTTTTTGACTTCTGCATGTCTATAAAACTTGAGTAAGTTTTCAGTAGATGCAGGGATATTCAGCATTGTATAATATTTTCATATTTATTGTATAGAAGGCAAACGAGTGAGTATTGCATTGGGCGCTGTCGGTGTTTTAAATTCAATACCCATTTTCAATGCAAACAATTGCAATTTATATTAGCAAAAACTTACAAGAAACTTGCAAAGTAGGGAATATCAAGAGAGCGAATTGACATTTAATTTTGAGGGGAAGTTGATAATTTTTACTGGACAAATTTTTGCCAGCAAACACTTGCAAGTAAGAAAAGCAGCTGATCTCAAACAAACGAGACAACGAAAAAATTCAATTCAATTAGTGAAATTATAAATTAAACTAGTTTACAATGGAAATGCTGAAATGACGATGCTTTGGCGGTAGTCCAGATCTGCGATCAAATATGTGTTTGTACACTATGCACATAATTTATTCCCCTTTTGAATCTTTCGAAATGCTCCAGGCGAACAATGAATGGTGAAATCTTGTACGTTTTCCATGCTTAATCTTTATATTATATTTTATATTTTTCGCATCACACATGAATCAGCTGTTCGTATAACTTGCAAGTTTTTCCTGTTTTTGCGTTCTTGTACTTTTTGGGAGATTTTTCGCCCAGAGAGCGAATGTTTTAAAATTGTAAGAAATTTCTTTACTGGATAATTCTTACTGGAAAAGTACGAGTACAGACCTAATTGAATACTTGTTAAATACTTCAATAATGCAAACAAAACATATGTACAGACGTGTTCGAAATAATAAGAACAACCAAAGTTAACATACATAGAAATCATTGAATACAATTTTCTAACTAATATTTTATTGGACCTTTTTTTCTTAAAATATTTATACATAATGTGGGTATTAAAAAAATTGAAAATCTGGTCATCAAATACGCACTAACTTTTTTGTACTGCAAATTTTGTTGCATTGGGTCTTAAACAACCTGTTCGTAAAAATAAGAAAAAAACATAAAAAATTATAAGAACACCGGCATATTATGGATGCAATTTATTATGTTAATAATATTTTGGAGGACGTGGTTTTACATTATGCCGAAGAGGATATGCCACTGTGTTGGGTCTATCAACAAGATAATGACCCAAAGCAGGGGTGTAAAAAAGGGAGTAAGGGATACTAAGCCACAAAATTTGAAAGAATTATTGAGAGCAGCAAAGAATACTTGGGAAAATATACCCCTCTCTAGATGCCGCACCCTTGTAGACTCCATGCCGATGTGCCGAACTAATAAAAAATCGTGGGGGAGCAACTTGATATTAAATGTAAGGCCATTAAAATGCATTTCAAAACAACTAATATGTGTTCTTATAATTTTTTATGCTTTGTTCTTATTTTTTCGAACAGGGTGTTTAAGACCCAATGCAACAAAAAAGTTAGTAGCTAGCGTATTTGATGACCAGATTTTCAATTTTTTTAATACCCACAATATGTATAAATCTTTTAAGAAAAAAAAAGGTCCGATAATATATTCCTGAGAAAATTTTATTCACTGATTTCTATGTTGACTTTAGTTGTTCTTCTTTTTTCGATAACGTCTGTACATACTTACTTACATATCTACTCATGGATACACTTTTCTTTTTACGAAAATTGTTCGCCGTCAGTGTACCTCCTACCGTTCCCATACATATCTACATACATACATACACGTATGTATATTTGCAAAAAAAACAAAAAATAGTATGCATTTAGAAAAGCATTCATTATGCACTTGCTTCGGCTTACATATAAACAAACACTTGCATTTGTACATACTTGCATACATACTCGTACATACATAGATATGTATGTAAATATGTAAGAATGCACACAATTACAATGATCATATCCGCCACAAATCACATTTGTTTGTACGAATTCCCTGGCACCACCCAACGCATTGATTAACCTTAAGACTTACTCGGAAGTGTCGGCCAACTGTCTCTCAGCAAATGCTGTCGTCACCATTGCAATCGCATTTCACTGTCACAGTAAAACAAAAAAAAAAGGGCGATAAAAATATCCTTTTGGCTTTTAGCCAAAGAAAAATATATTCTCGTTTGTAGATATGTATGTTCGTATATATGTGAATAGAAAGCAGTAACAACGAATGAGTTGACCGACGTGTTAAGAGAGAATATTGCAAAAACAAAAATTGTATTAATTCGCTCGCTGTCCTCGCCCCTGCATCGAGCACCCGTTCGTCGTTGCTTTTTTTTTGTTTTTGCCAACAAATCGATTTAGTACTTGCTTGTACATATGTAATGTATGACCAAAAGTAGCTAAGACAAAAGGTTAAAAGTGAAATTTCATTTCGCTGTTTTACTGCATACCAGCCAATTCCTGAAGTTACATACGCAATTAATCAGGTCACCTCCGTCGGTATACATACGTACTCACATCCGAGTGTAATGTAATTATCGGCTCATTAAGCCCGAATCGAGAGTTCATTGGAGGCGAACATTTTGGTTGAAAAATTGCAAAATGTTTATATAGCAAATTACAATATTTGTACATATTGGCACACACACGAGTGCATATGTTTGTATGTAAATTGGGAAACACGTCAGCGGCCTTGAAATCACATAACAAATGAGAGCTCGCAGATTTATTTGAATAATTTACATTTCTCATTTCAAGTAGAAGAATTCAATAGCACTTTAGCAATACGTACATATAATTTGTTCAACGACAAGCGTCTCAGCACAAAACGAAAAGTAATGCATTGCATTTCAATTGACAAAGAAAATGAAAAAAGAAATTAACAAAATATAATAAGAATACAAACTTGGTAAAATGTATGTAGGTAGAAGTATTATTGAAATTTTTTTCATTTACAAAAACAGCATTAAGATATGTATGTATTTAAATCTTACCAGTTCTCAACGAGTATAAGTAAAATATAAAAGAAAAAATTTACGACTTTTTTGTTTGTGTGTGTGTTTTTTTAACGTGTGGTTTTCAATCAGGCAACATTTTTTTCAGAGTTGATATTTTTGACAGCTGTTACTTGATTTATACTCAGTTTGGTTTTCCATTTCAAGACGCCTTGGAAGAGAATATTCGGCGCGTTATTGCTGACATATGTACGGCCACAAATGCTGCAAAAAGTGGTCGAAAATTGCGCCTCTCGGCTGAAATTTATTCGAGCCAGCCGCGGCGGTCACTTGCCCAAAATCATTTTTAAAATATAATGGCAACCGCTTATCTTTATAATAAAGGTAAATTCTTGGCAATAGCATTAAATTATATGCGTTTTATTTCTTCTTAAAAACCAAATGTCTAAAAAAAACACCCTATACTTTAAGCCGAATAGCGTTACAAATACCGGCAATAGTTTCTTAAAACTAATACTTTCTACATATCAAAGGGATCCTCCTAAAACTGGAGCTCCCTTCTACATTCATAAATGCATGTAGATTAAAAATAAGTTATAAGCTGCATGCAGATTGGTCTCATTCTTAAACGGTGTTTCCACGGCAAGTGAATCACGTGTTTCACTATTTGAATTACGAATGGTCAATCACCCCGTTTACACGACACATTCGTAATTCGTTTGGCATATTTGTTGTCGTTTTAATACTTACATACTTACTTTTGCGTCTTCATTCACTATAGGTTTCCTCTTTCAGATGATTTTTTTTCTTCACAAACTCATCGTTTGGAACCATTTAAGCATTTACTTTTTTCATGTTTGTTTAATTTGTTGTGTTGGTTTGATATTTCTATGTACTTTGTCAGTTATTTTCGATAAAATTCCGATTAAAATTAGAGAGGCATCGATTTTTTGATCATTCGCATGGTGATTCAGATTGAATCAAATGAGATGATTCGCTCACAAAAATGTGTATGGGGACTCAAGTGGATTCGGTTCGTGATTGGGCTGCCAATTACGATTGAGAGAGCGAATTACGAATGGGAGAGCGAATCATGTGCCGTGGAAATATAGTACGAGCATAAGGCCTCACTCGATTATTCGCGTACTTGCGACGCTGCGTCTCACCGAGTGTCAGTCACCACTTCACTCCCCGAGTAGCAGGCAGACGAGCCAGCAACAAAAGAATGAAGATGCAGAAGAGCAGATAAGAGTACCAAACAGAGGATCGCCGGCTCAACTGCTCAACTGCTCACCTTCGCTGTCGACACTAGCGCGAGTGGTGAGTTGAGCACGAGTTAATGAAATCGCTCGCTCGAATTCACGAGTTTTTGACTCCCCTGACACTGTGGCCAAATGTAGTAACTTCTTTTGTTATAAATTTGGATTGCAGTATTTTTTTTTTTTTTGACATTTCATTGCCAGCAATTTCAAATTCCGTATTCAGATTTTTGTTCTCGGAAAAGGTGTTGGCTCTTCTTTAGTGGTTTTGATAGAGAATATTTTTTCTAGTTAGTTTCAACGCTTTTAAGTAAGTTCGTGCATTGCAAGCACTACCACAAATATTTTATAAAATAACTGCAGAATGGTTTAATCCTCTTGCTATATATCCAGTTTAAAGTAATTGATTTAACGATTTTACATAATATTTCAAAGCTTTTTAGTAAATAATTGCTACTTACAATTACAATTCAAAAACAGGCGAGCAATCGATGACAAAAACAACCCTTCCGCTTAGTGGCGAATCTAAGATTGGCGAGGAGTGAGCTTACCCACAACCCGCCAACGCTTCTTAACGAAAAAGACTGTATAGACGTTTATATATATGTTTATTTTTATTTTGCGAGGAGTGGCAGCACAATATAAATATGCAAAAATTTTAAATCGATGCAGTCAACCGCATTGTAGCGCTCCGCCGACAACGCATCGAGTAGTTGTAGGACATTTGTAACAAATATAGTGTAAATTACTTTGAATTGCTACAAATGGCACTCGACGACGGCGATTATTTACAAAATATGTATGTACACATACAAATGTAAGTAGTATTTATATGCTTGAGTGCATGCAAAATATTCTAATGGCAAATAAATATACAGCACGGGGCGGTGAAGTCTAAACTGCAGCTGATTAGTAGGACCCACTAACTGACGCACTTATGCAAAGTAGTGCTGCGAGTGTCAGGATAAGTGCAGGTTAGACGTGCTCCTATGTACAGTTGTCCACAAAATAATAGGAGTGCCTAGATGAAAAATGTAGTTAGCTACATATGTTTTTTTTTTCAGCACATACAGCTGTACACATAACGGGATGTAAGCATTAAAATTTTGAACAAAATTTTATAGTAACGATAGTTATTGTAGTGCCGCTTTTCAATTTATGCGAGACACATGTTTTTTCGTTGCACAAAAAAATAGGAGTATTAGACATTTCCTTATTACAATAATGGTAACATATGGTAATAATACACATAATTACAAAATTGCATAAGTAAGTAGAGGACATAATCTAGAAGCAATTTTCATTATTAATTGTTAGTTTATGACTTCGGTTTCTTCCCCGTGGGTATATAAAATTATAAAAAAGCTAAGAAACCAAGGAAAAACATATAAGGAAGTTCAAGATATCGTAGAATATTCTGCTCAAATGATAGCAAATGGCTTAAATTATAAAAATGAAAATTAAACTCGCGGAGGAAATCGTTAAACGTTCATTGTCGACGGCCGCAGTATAGTACGCTACTGCAAAGTTAAATGGTTTGCATCAGCCAGGAGCAACCGCGACGAACTTAATTTGAAAGTTAGTACCGAAACTGTTCGTAGACGTCTTGTAAACCACAACTTATTTGCAAGAAGTCCACGAAAAGTACAAAGAAGAAACAGGTGAAAGCCCGTATAAAGTTTGCAAAAGATCATGTGACCTGGTCTTTGAAAAAAAAATACGAAACATACTTTAGTCAGACGAATCCAAAGTCGAATTAATCGGTAGTACAGGCTCTAGAAATTTTGTTTGACGCCCATCTAACACATCATATAACCCTAGATTTACAACAAAAACCGTCAAACATGGCGTGGAGTTGGTCCCGTTAAGTTGATTGAAGGTATCATGAATCAAAGAGCATACATATGTCAAAGTATTAGATGAGGTAATGTTACTATATGCCACATGAAATATGCCCTTCAAATGGATATATCAACAGGATAATACCTGCAAGTGGGCAAAGGAGTGGTTTAGGGTCAACGGTGTTTAGATTATGCGTTGGCATGCTCAGTCTCCTGACCTCAACCACATAGAAAACCTGTGGACTAACATCAAAAATAGGTGCAACTGAACGAAAGCCAACTTATTGTAGAGAACTATGAAGGGTAGTGAAAGAGGCAAGGGAAGAAACCCCATTAAAACGTTGACAGGACCTCGTAGACTCTATGCCGCGAAGGTGTGACGCAGTATTAAAAAACTGAGGCGTTTTACGAAATATTAATACTTTTTACTATTTTGAGAACACTCCTATTTTTATGTCGAACCTGATTTTAGTTGATTTTACTTAGACTAAGAACTTAATTTTATTTTTAAGTTTGATTGAAAAATTTGGTCTGTGGAAATATAATTACAACATCTGTGAATTATTTTGTACAAAAAGTTTGAAATTAAAACATGTTTTCTTTGCAAAGACTTAAAGATTCCGTTTTTTCATGTGGTCACTTCTAATTTTTTGTGGGCAACTGTATGTATACTTAGCACACACGTTGTCATTTCATACTTTCGTAAATATGGTAAATTGTGAGTTAGCAATGCAAAATGTCGCTAAAATGGCAAAGCAGACACTTAAGGACAGCATGCGATGAAACTTTTGTAAAGAATTTGTCAAGTGTCAATTACGTTGTGAGCGTAAGCATCTAAAACACACGCCTACAACTTGTTGCTGTGCCGCGCTACAGGTTAATTTTCAAAACATATAATGTGAAATATGTAATCCGCTTTTAGTCTGGGCATACATGGCGCTGAGAAAAAAATTAAATCCCTTTTGTACACTGCAACATAAATAAATAAAAACAATGACAATTTCTAATACAATTTTCACGTACAGCAAAGACAAAAGAAGCGGTCGCGAAATGAATATCAAGAGAAATTTTCTGAAATTTCACCTTTCTAAGAAAAAAAAAGAAACTTAAATCATGCATGCTAGAATTTTTTATCTAATCAGCGATTGATTCAGAGCGACTGAAAAATGTCCTAATTTTTCATATTTCGGTGGAAATGATGCGACATATGAAGCTTGGTGCCACCCCGCACTCTTTAGGTTCAAGGTAGTGTAGGTACAAATATGTGGAGGTGTTAATAAAATTTTGAAATCTACTGGCTACTTTTTGTACCCGCGCGCACTTGTGCAAAAGGGTTTTCGCGACGGTAGAACATTGAAAAATCAAGATAGCGAAAGAGACAGAAATGGCGGCGATGGGAATGGTGTAAACGAAAGCGATGGGGGACAAACACAAGTGTTTCTTTTTACTATATCGGAACTCATCATACCTTGAACTCATCAAACTCATCAACTTTTTACACCTAAATTCACCATATTCACCAAAACTGATCATATTTTTTGCCACCACAGCTTAACTCACCACACCTTAACTTATCCACCTTAACACACCGCATCAGAGCTCACCTTACTAAAGTTCGCAAGATCTAAACTCGCCACACGTACACGTAACATGTCTAGTAACTCTTATTAGGCTAGACCTTAACTTACCAAATGAAAATTCTCCACATCTCACCTCACATAATCTGACCACACGAGCTAATCACATCTAAACTCCACACGCCTAAACCCACGACTGCTATACTCACCACATCCAAACTCACCTAAACACACACCACACCCTAGCCCACAATACCTAAACTCACCACACGTCAACTCTATTCATTCGAATGTACATTACGGTTAAATAACTCAACACAAATTTCGGCATACAATTACTGGGTTAGAAGAAACTTTCGCAAGTTTCTGAAAGTCCGCTTTAAAAAGCGTCTGTTATGTTTGTGTATGTACATAAGTATGTGTGTATATATACGCCTGTGTACGAGTATATGTATGTATGTGTGTGTGCTTGTGTAAGTGACATTGACCGAAAAACGAGGACTTATAAGACAACCCCACTAGGAAGAGACTCTTCTTTATACAAATTTGTTTTGATTTCCTTTTAGGTATTTGTATTTATGTATGCAATTGCTGGTAGGCGAACGTGTAAAAAAGTTGCTCACATCACATCTTCCACTGTTAAGCACAGTGATATATATGTATGTATGTATGTATTAGAGATGATAAAATCTGTATGTGAATTAATCATAGAGAGTACGTACATACAGTTGCGATCACTAAAATAGTAGTGCGCACTAGCGATATGCTTTGTGCCCTTAATTTCACATATTACAGCGATATTGGTATCGGTATTTTTTTTTTAAGTCATTATCTCTAGTGTATGATTTAACTTCAAAAACACAACCACTATACAAGAAGTTCACATGTGCTATGCAGACGGTACACCGTCTGGACGGATGAGTCAAAAATTGTTCTGTGCGTTGGTAAAGGTTCTCGGCAGATCGTGAAACGCCCCCCCTAGTACGAAATATCTTCCAAAGTACACAAGCGAAGACGTTGAAACGTTGGGGAATCCAGTATTACGGTATAGGGTTGCTTATCATATCGTGGAGTGGGGCCTATATATTTTTATATTTTGGAAAAGACCTATCATGGACCAGAATGAGTACGTAAAAAACAAATTCGCTAAAAAAAAAAATACCACTAAAATGGGTTCTACAACAGGGTAACGACCCGAAGCATACAAGTATGCTGGCAAAATTGTGGTTTCGGGATAACAGAATTAAGGTCATGAAGTGGCAAGCTTAATCTCCTGACCTCAAATCTGTAGAAAATCTCTGGCCCGATCTTAAAAAAGCCTTTTGGGATGACAAACCGAAAAAGAATAACGAACTGTGGGCCGCGGTTCTCCGGGCATGTCGAGTCAATACCAAAGGAAAGATTTCAATGCCTCATAAACTCTTTGAGGAATTATTGTGTAACGGGCATGCTACCAAATACTAGATAACTGTGCTAAATTTTAGTATTAATATTTGTTGAAGACATGGAGTTAATTCGATTTTCGGAGTAACATCTGGCTCATTCCAGTTAATTTTCAAGGCTAGTGGCAACGCCCGCCAGAGGGTGACTTGCACCTTCCACCTTTTCGACGTTTTTAAAAAAGAGCCACTTGAGTTTCAACCGCGAACACATCAACATCAACAGCCCACCATCAATTTTTAAGCGTTTTATATACCTATTAACACGAATTTATGTGTTCTTTTATACTATACTATTATTTTATTGCTCGCAGTAATTTGCATAAAAAAGACATCTTACTTCAACTAATTTGTTTAATGTTTGTGTAAATAAAACTCTCTTGCCACTACATTTAATAAAGAAATTGTCCTTTAGTTTTGCAATAAAAATAAAAGTTTTCTTGTAATTTCAAGAAATGTTAACCACAAGTACACACTACTATTTCAATGCTCGCAGCTGTACATACATATGTACATACATATAAATTTGTATAAACATTTTGAAATAAAAACGTTTTTACGAGAATTTTGCGATCTCTTTGTCACAAAAGCGCATCCATTTTGTACTGGTGCGCTGACAAAGCAGGCAAATGCAAATGCGCGTTGAGAAAAAGCAACAGCTACAATATGTAGTATGCTAAATATGTACATACATATGTATGTATGTATGTATGTACTCGCATGTACATATGTATGTGCAAATGTTTTTCGTTGATACCAACAACATCATTTAAGTAAGTTAACGAAACCAGTCCAAAGCAAAATGTACACTGAATTCAACAAACAAAAGCATATCTACACTAACATCAAGTTGCAGCGACTACATCGATATACAATATACATATGTACATACATATCTACTACATGTGTGTGAACATATAGCAAAACTGTTATACGCGGCATTGGCAGTACCTTAGCGGCAAGCAGCTGTCATTGCACGTGTGGCTCTGTGTGCAAAACCAAAAAACAAAAAAAGCCCAAACATTTTTGTGACTTAGTAACAGTTTGCTGCCACCTTTCAGTTGGTGTCTGTCTACTGATTGTGTTGTACGATGATGTGGCCGTGCCGCGCTGCTTTTTCTAATTTTGATGACGACAATCATTCGACGCCATTCAGGTATCGTTAAAATTTATGTGTCAGCGATATTCAATTTGCTGACAGGCGAAACTACAAATAAAATAAAATATCAATATCAAGCTTGCGGCTCTGTAGGAATATGCTGTTGGAGGTTGTTTGTTACAAAACAATGACCCTCTTACCCAAAACAAATCAGCACGTGCAACACCTGGCATGGTGTAAGCGCGTAGCTAGCATGTAAGCCAGCAGACGAGTAAATGTGCTGCGAAATTTCTACTCAACTGAGATAAAGATAAAGCGAAAGTGTTTTAGTGACTCGATAAAAAAATCGATAACATTTTGCGAATAGGTTCCGCAAAGCCATTTGTAACCTGTTTGTAATACGCTTCGAAGCTCTCTTTACGTTCAACTAATGCAGACTTTATTATGCCGACATGCGCCTACACCTACAGTGCCGGTGAAACAAAAATAACTCAGCTGCGTTAAACTTTTGATTTATTTTCCTCAGTTTGGCCGCTTTTACCTGGTTTCAAGTATTAAGCTGCAGTAATCGTAGGTACGCAGGGTTGCTCATGCCATAATAAACAAATATGTTCACAACCACTAACCTCACCTTTAGTGGAAACCATTCCCACTTACCATAAAGAAGTGTTGAAATTTGAAACGTACTATTAAAGGTTAAGTGAATTTCGAATTTCACCACCTCTGGTAATGATCGATATCATTTTAGGATTGTTTCAAGATTTGTTCGAGATTATTTCGTGGCAAGTTCCCGACTTTTATTTAAACAACTCCAGAGCATTTTTGGGACTAGTTTAGTATCGTTGCGATGTAGTTCGAAACCTATAGTGCTTAAAAATTTGAAGTCATAACCTGCTTCCGACAAATTTAATAAAATTTATTGATTTTATTTAAAATGTTAAAAGCATATCAAATAATATAACGAAATGAGATTACTTTTTACTCCAATAATTGAAACTCTTTGGCCCAAGCGCTCAATTTTACAGGTATGCACTCTTGAAATATTATGTTAAGCGAGCAACTGGTCTAAAGTAGGTGTGACTATGGCAAGATTTCGGCAATTTTCAAAGGCACCGAATGTACAAAAATAAGCTTTCGAAAAAAGCGAATAGAACGAACGCTTAACAGTTGCCTGATGATCTTTTGATTTTCTGACAGAGTGAAAATTTGTTGTGTCTTGAAAGGATTTTCCGCCATCCATTACCAAGCTTTGGTTTCGAGACAAGCCAGTTTTGGCGTTGTCGTTTTTCGTTCGCACATACATATGCAACTCATCATAGTGCTACTACAATTTTATACCGCGACTCTGTGGTTCATGGGGTGTGCATGGAAAAAAGTAACGACTGCTTTTACCAGTTTTTGCCAAACCACGCGGATAGATCACGAAACTTAGTCCAGTCAAAAACTACCACTAAATAGGAAAGTATCGCAAAGCATACGGAGAGCACAAAAACAAGCATAAAGAATCAGAATGCCGGGTATGAATGGGTAAGCTTATTGGTGTTTTTGACAGTTGCACACTCTGCACGACCAACAAGAAACGTTAACGCCAAGTGCCTTTTCTAGCAGACTTCGCAGCACAATTGCTGACGCATATAAAAACGTGAATTTACACGCGCTCATGCTCAGGTGCTCCGCTCTGCTCAGCTAGATGTGAGGTTTCATGCAATCGCGCTCCTCATGCCATCACACCACCTTTATAGCAAAAAAAAAAAAAAACAAAAAAAAAAAAATATAAAAAAAAATATACATACTGCATAATCAACCCTCCAGCACCAGGTGATGGCGTTGTTTGTTGTGATTGTGGTATGGTGAATCGCTAGAAAATGTATTCTCAGCAAAGATTAGCATTTTCGCAAAACAAAGCAGAGACCAATAAAACGGAAAAGAAAACGAAAACGAACAAAAACTAAAAACCAAAAAACTTGAATGCAAACAAAAACTGCTTGCCCGCTTGCCCGCTTGACAATCAATGAGCGCCCATCTCAAAAGACATTGCATTGTTGATGAATGAGTGTAGTAGGCAAGTGTGAGCTCAACGGGAGCGCGGTGCCACAGTGCGCTTGCTCTAATGCTCGAGAGCACGGAAACGGAAGATTTTTACGTTTTGGCATTCCCATAGATACACACACACACACACACACACACACACACACACGCACTCACACTATGGTTTGTGCTCGGTTTGTGGTACAACGCTACGTATGCGTACCTTTGCTCCGCCGCGCAAGAGACCGTCCGCCCAACCATCCTCCTTTGGAATTCGTATAACAGTTTGCTTGCTGCGCATAACATTTTCAAATGCGGTGTAGTGTATGCGAGTATGCATTGTCAAGTTTCATAGCCAGGTCAGTTGGCAGTCGACAGTGCTACAATCGAGCGAAGAGTGCTTTCTGCTGGTAGGTACAGTGTGGACACTGGTAGGTCCCAACTAGTAGCTACAAAAGCAGTTTTCATTTCTAAACTAGCACCTTTTCGCCGCTAAAGTAGATACAAAAAAAAAAACATACAAAAAAAAAGGTTGTCGAAATTGTTTGGCGTGACGAAAAGTGCCAGCGACGAGTAAGTCGTCAGCGGCGACGTCACAACGTCATAACCAAAATCATGCAACCATTTTGTACGGAGAAAAATCATCCAAAATAATATCGCATTCTTCTACATATGTGGTAGATAAAAAGAAAGAAAAAAAGCAACGCAATTTTTTTTAATTGACAGCTAACACTGCAAATAGTGAAATACAAATTCATTAGAAATTCAATTGTTGGTGCAAAGTGATGGAGATGTTGGGCAAGTATAGGGGGCAGAAACTTTAATAACGACAGCGGAGACGACTGAAACGAATACTAAACAAAACTGACAGCAACAATAACAGCGCCAATGCTGTTTTAGTGGCGGCAGCAGAGACCATAAACGTACCAGTCATAGTGGCAGTGGCAGTAGCAGTGGCAGTGGCTGCAGCTGTGGCGACAACGTTCTTTGTAACTAGCTCGTGAAACTTGTTGTTTTTGTTGAAAACATTTATCGATCACGCGTCGAACGAAACGGAGCCACTCGCTTGGCTAACATACTTACATATAATACGGTTGTATAAAAAGCAAAAATTAAATATTCATTGTCGAAAGGCAAAGCGGAAACATTGAGGTCGTAGAACAGTACGGAAAATTGGAGAAAAATACCACAAACGAACCGGAACAATCGTTTAAACGCGGAAAATGTGCGATTAAGGTACGGTGGGAAAAAAAAATAAATAAAAAAAAAAAATTAATACTAATGCATGTGTGTTGCTGCTTAGTACATAGTACACTTGAAAACCAGCACTCAAGCAAACAGTTGGGAAAAGCACTGCCTGCGGCGGCAACAATTTACTAAAAACTTAAACTAAACTTAATAATCACAAAAAGAAGACGACAGCGACGACGAAGGTGACGACGACGACGACGACGACAACGACGTGTCTCACTTGAACAGTGCCATCGGTGAAAAGGAAGAAAGGAAATAACAAACAATACCTCACGAGCTGCTGAATGTGCGAAAGCCAAGGGTAATGTGTTAACGGTTATTCTGTACAATTTCCTTTGCTTTCAAATGTAAACGCAAATGGAAGCAGCAGCAAAAAACAAAAATAATAAGAACACAAACAAACTGCAAATACGCCCCAAAGCATTTAAGTATTACAAGAAGAGCAACAAATTCATACTAAAAATACAAGTTACACCAATCGCAACGACGCAACTTAGCGGCAAAAGCGGAAGTGAGGAGCAACAAAATACTCAAAAATTACGTATAACTGAATTTATATAAAACCAAACAAAAAATAAAAAAAATTTAAAGAGGAAAGCAACAATCGACCGCAGTTGGTATTGCACATTGGCGAAAAAATAAGAAATTTTCCGAAAAAGCGCTTACTTAATGAAAGTGGAAAAGTGTGACACAAAGGAAAATCTCACACACACACTTACATATGCACACATTCATGCGCGTACAAACAAAAATACATACAAATGTACATGCATGCATAGAAACGACAGCGAGTAGAAAATAAGGTATACTATTCATTTGAACAAAGAGTCAAGATGCTTGGAAAATTCATTTATTAAAACAGAAGCAATATTTAAAATTACTACGCAGCAAGTAAGCACCACACAAATTTTAAACACAACTCAAATTTGGAAGAAAAAAAAAACCAAACTTACAACCAAATCAACTGCATTGCAGCCAACAACAACAACAATAAACATACAGACTTTGCAATTTGAAACAAAATTGAACAATTTCGAAAGTATTTTAATAAAATTTCTCACCCACAAACGTACCTTTTTGAACCGCGCGCAATTTGCATTAGCTCCATTTAAAAACAATTTTATATGCGTAAACTAATAGAACTATAGAATTATACAAGAAAAAAAAAACGGCAGAAAACTAGTGTGAAGTTATTTAATTATTGAATTTTTTTTTTTTTACAAAATTCGCCTCTCCGATAGCACACAAATTGAATGATAAAACAAAAAAAAAAGCTCAAGTGCATTGCATAGTAACTGCAGCGGCGCATAACAAAAACAACATACGAACAAATAGTCAAAGGAAATAAAACAAAAACACCATTGAAATAAAACAAAAAGACTAATACAGTCAGTCATTCCATTCGATAACGACAACAAAACAAAGTGAAAAAGAATATCAAGAAATTATCACATAAATAATATCAATAGCAAATATATACCCACAAACACTCTCGCACACTCACCGTCTCCGCGAGCGTGGTACGGAGTACTCAGAGCGTCAACCAAGCGTCAGCGGAGACTGCATTCACGTCTCCACATCGTGAAACTGTCATACGTTTGCCACTCGCACGCTCACTACCTATCCATTGCTTGCTGTATGCAGCTACGACGCACTCATCGCTCAGCCACCCTTGAAGGAGAACCACTACTACCTACTGCTGCTGCTGCTGCTGCTGGCAACAACTCAAAACTCACAGTAGTTGTGCCGCGCAGTTTGGCAGCGAAGAGCGGCTATAGCTGCAAGCAAGCAAAACACAAGCAGCGCGAGCGAACAAACGTGCGGAGTCGGAGAGACGAGTCGGCCGCCGCCTGTCAGTGAGATAAAGCTTAAAACAGCGCCGAAATCCAAAAAGAAGAAATTTAAATTATTATTGAACTTGGCTGAACCGTGACAATTGACCACCAATAATCGTGGTCGCAAGTTCTCGAGCGCGCTTACAGAAAAAGAAAAAATAAATAAAAAAAAATTATACGCACATAACGATACTAAACAGCAAAGAATGTCGCACCAGAATCGTTCGTAGTTTAGGGAGGAAAAAGTGAAAGTAAAATCAAAAAATCCAAAGGGAAAAGGTAGCAAAAACGAAAAAGCACACAGACAAATTAAAGTATGGTCCTGGTGTGGTAGTGAAGTATGAGAAGAGGAAGCAGATAAGCAAATGTACGTTTTTAAAAACATTTAAGTGTGCAAGAAAAACGGCATATACATATACATACATACATAGCTACGAAGTGTGAACTAATGTCTTAAATACAACTAGGAAAACAAAAACAAAAGAATAAGTGAAGTTTAAAAATCTACAAAACTTTCATAAATTTAATTCAACTAATAACCAAACTAAGTAGCATTAAGACAAAAAAAATATGGGTGATATAAATACTCTGGGTTCCGGTTCGCGCCTACGCAAATTCGATCGCACGGACAGTGAAGTCGCGTGTGAAGAAGCCGCCCGCCTTACCGCCGACTTGCAAGAGGGTGACACAGTCAGTCCGGATGACGATGATGACTTAAGCGAATATGGCGAGCTGCCACCACCGCCGGACGGTGGTTACGGTTGGGTCATCTGTTTTGCGTCGTTTATGTGCAACATGGTTGTGGATGGCATCGCTTACACATTTGGCATATTCCTTGGCGAATTTGTCAATCATTTTCACGAAGGTAAGGGCAAGGTCGCCTGGGTGGGCAGTCTGCTGAGTGGCGTTTACCTGAGTGCTGGTCCGATAGTGTCCGCGTTAGCGAATAAATTTGGTTGCCGCGCGGTGTGCATCGCGGGCAGTGTTGTGGGTTGCATTGCATTCGTGTTGAGTACGTTCAGTACGTCTATAAATATGCTGATGCTGACGTATGGTGTGATCGGCGGTTTTGGCTTCGGTATGATTTACCTGCCCGCAGTTGTGGCCGTCGGTTACTATTTTGAAACGAAGCGTTCGTTGGCAACCGGTATCGCGGTGTGCGGCTCCGGATTTGGTACTTTCGCTTTCGCCCCACTGGCCACGTATTTGTTAAAGTTATATGGCTGGAAAAATTCACTGCTCATCTTTGCTGGTCTAATTTTGAATTGTGCCATTTTCGGTGCCATGATGCGTCCGCTCACCTATCCCAAAAAGAAGAAGGTCAAGCCGCTTATGCAGCGCATGTACGAGGAGAAGCAGTTGCAACTAGAGCGCGGCTCAATCGCTGGTTCTCATTTCATGGTACAGCTGCCGGACGGCACCATGGAGCGCAAAATGAAAATGCCACTCAACGCCGATCCTGGTGTGCACTCCAGCCTCAATTTGGAGCTGCTTGCACAACAGGGTACTTTACATCCCGTCTCAACCCTACCGACAATTACTGAAGCTAAAGTGGCTGAATATCAAACCGGTACACAGAGTCCGCCTACTGTGGACAGCAATGGTCAATTGGATGTTAAGCGCAGCGGCAGGCGAACACATCGAAATTCAGAGACGGATACCAGCCCGTACAACTCCGCTGACGCGATGACACGCAATGCCTCACAACCCGCCTTTATGGCAGATCATCAAAGTCTTCCAAAGAATGGTTCGGTGCCTTCCTTCAATCGCGTACGCAAAACATCGGCCAGCGAACGTTTTCAACCATCGTTGGCCGCCATACGTGCATCGTCGCGAGGTGATCTCGACAGCAATGGCGTAGAAATGGGTTTTACCTCATCGAAAATGTCCCTCTCACAGCGGCAAGACACTGGCAAAATGGTAAGACCAATGTCGCGAAAAGATATTTTCTACTCGGGATCCGTTACAAATTTGCCACAATACCAATCGCAAAAATCCCTCACCAACTATCGCAACTCCGTTCTATCGCTAACTAAGTATGAGAAGAGTATGCAGAGTATGCGAACATTGGATCCACTGGCCGAAGCTGAAAAAGGACGCGATCAATACGATCTATGCCCCTGCCTTGCCATACCCGACTCCATCAAATCCGTATTCAATACAATGTTGGATGTGAGCTTGCTAAAGGATCCAGTTTTTATGCTTATCGGCATCTCTAACATATTCGGCATGGCGGGTCTGTACGTGCCATTTGTGTATTTGGTTGACGCAGCTAAATTGAACGGCATCGAAGAGGGCTCAGCATCGTTTCTGCTTTCAATTATTGGCATAACAAACACATTTGGCAGGGTGATTTGCGGCTACGTTGCCGATTTCCCCTCAGTCGACTCGCTCTTCCTCAACAATGTGTGCCTGCTAGTTTCGACCGTTGCCGTTGCCTGTACACCGTTTTGCACCACTTACGGCGCCTACGTGACCATGTCCATATTCTTTGGTGCCGCGATTTCCGGCTATATTTCATTAACGTCAATTATTCTAGTCGATCTACTGGGACTAGACAAACTCACCAATGCGTTCGGTTTGCTTATTTTATTCAGAGGCTTCGCCGCCATTATTGGATCGCCACTGGCTGGCGCCGTTTATGATGCAACAAAAACGTACGATTTACCGTTCTATATGGCTGGAGGGCTTTTTGCGATATCCACAATCACCAGCTTCCTAGCGCCATGTCTAAAGCGATGCACAACCTCCGAGGAAGCACCGATGCCAATTGATACACTTACGCCGATCGATGAGGAGCAAGGCGAGGAAGCAGAGGATGAGGAAGATCAGCCAATAACCATTGTACCGAAAATTGTGAAAACTCTACCTAGTCCACAGCATGAGGAGGCAGAAAGAAGTTTTACAAACGAACCTAATAAAACTGGCGCTGAATCCAAGTTATAAGTGAAATATGTTCAGGGCTTGGAGAATTTTTGAAATTTTTGATTGTGTTAATTGAGCTAAATAGCAGGGTATTGGTTAAGCGAGCACGCAAAATGTCACAGTAACACACTGTGTCACACACACATATACACAAAAACACATACATACATAAGTAGATAGAGTGCAACGCTATCAAGACAACAAGCCAGAGCGATATTTTTTTAAACAATTATCCAATGTTAAGCTTGAAAATTGAAGTAATCGCAAAACTTATTCAATATTTAAGCTAACTTTTAATGTGTGCAAAAATGCCAATACAAAAATTTTAAATTCTATCCTGCTAGTGAATTATTAAAAAAAAAAAACTAATAGAAATCAAAATAACATAAATCGAAACAATAAGCTTACGTTACAGCAAAGGGGCAAAAGGGTGAACAGCCCTAAATTTGTAGCCTTGTATGAGTTTGTTTGTATTAAAGGAAAATGTACCAAAAAATTCGAACCAAATTACATATTATTATTAAACTGTACTAATTTACGAAATAATTTAATGTGAATGCAAAAGGAAATGTTAAACAATGTTTAAATTGTTGTGGTGCAAACTTCAGCATTAAAAAAGCAAAGCATGTAAAGAACAAATTGTAAAATTACGAGATTTTTAGAAGAAGCGAGATATGTATGTAGTATGTACGAGTATGTTCCAGCTCGCTGTAAATCACTTTAAATCGGTTATGTACTTGAAGTTTATGTATGTATATAGTGTTAGGCATACTATGTAAAATGGGAGTGAATGTGAATGGAAGCGAAAATAGTATTGTTTACAAATCAACTCCAAACTATATATTTATACATATGTACATATGTATGTATGTAAGTAAGTTAATGTGTAAATACTTTCGATTCGATGGAACAATAAAAAGCAGTGTTAATTCGTTAAAAACGATTTGGTCGATTTAGTCGATTATATGTATGTACATACAAACGTGCATATTATTAGATGTCCATAAGTCAGTTAATTATTATACATTTTTTTAAATTTTCCTGAAGGCGCCTTTTTTCCAGCTATCTTTTGATATTTATTACAAAGTGCTCAAAATGAAAAGCGTTTTACGTTCGTGAAGTGAAAATATATATGTACATATGTACGTTTTGCGTACAATGCAACCTGAGTGGCAGGGTATTCACCCTTTAGCGCGGTTGTCAACTTTTTTTTTTAATTTAAGTAGGTTTTAATTGCAAATGCAAATGAAAAATAGGATAAATAGGAACCAAACAAACATAACTACATACATACATACATACATATGTATACATATTAACATATATGTATGTAGTGCATAAGCATGTATGTATGTATGTATGTATGTATGCAAAAGCAACAATGTGAAGCAACGGAATCAATAAGCATAGCGTTTAAGCTGGCCCCGAATTCTCGGCATACTATACTAAACGCAAAAGTACTAATTATAATATAATGAATAGCTAACGATAAGTATAACATTATATAGTGAAAATAATTTTGAAATTGGAAAATGTACAAAATGTGAACAGTAATAAAAAAAGGTAAAAATTCGATACATAAGAACTTGTTATTAGTATTATTTAGAAATACAAAACCAAAAAAAAAAAAACTTGATGAAACAACATAACAATGACGATTATTTTAATATTATTTCTATTTTGCCATTGTATGAATTTTTGCAAATGGATGTCCATCAGTTATGAAAACTAACTTAAATTGGCAAAATCGCCAGTTACAGACAAAAATGAAACTATTGCTGCAATTTTTTGTCGCATACAATACTGAGATATACACATATTTAAACAGCAACTGTATAATAAATATGCAATGCATCATTTGCCAAGAAGCTAAAAGTGTTCTATTTAATTTGGAATATCAAAGAATAAAAGGTAAGTATGTCTTTCATTGAATTCTCATGACTGCGAATTTGTATTTCCCGTCGGAATTAGCTAATCATTAGCAGAAATCGCTAAAAAAAAAGACAAAAATGTGCCGCTGTGGTCAAGTTGGTAGGGGTGCGTGCTATAACTTGATATGCCGGTGAGTTCGAGGTTCGAATCTCAGTCATCTAATTGCATGCGTGTTACCATAACGCATTCTACTAAACAATTTTGACCAAATGAAGATTTATTTGATTCCTAATGTATAAAGTTTTATACCTTTATAATTATTAAAACATATTATCCACCTTTTGTTCTTTTTGTCTAAATTGCAATCAGCTGTATTTCTCACGCGCAAATTCTCTCAAGTAAAAATGTTAACCAGTAAAATTTTGCAACTTCTCAAAATGAAATGAGAAGGCGACATTCTATTTTTGAATGTGGAAGTAACTATGTAGTTGCGCTTCGAATGGCTTTATTTTAGTTTCCTATTGACAGTGTGAAATTTAAAGACTGCAATATACAATAGGCTGTGCATACAGTATAAACTGACGAACGCCTGTGAAACTTATTTTTGTTTTTTTATGTATGTACATATGTATGTATAAAAGTATATACTTATTTTATTATCGCATGTCAATGACTGTTGCATTGCTACACATTAAAATGAATAAACAATTTATCGTTAAACACAATAAATGTGTATACATTCATATGTATGTATGTATGTACATACATATGTACCTACAATATAAACATGTTCGCATGGGACAAAGGCAATTGCGTTGAAGATAACATTTTACACATTATCAAGCAAATAAACTAATTCATTTGATATTGAAAAACGACAAAGTGTGCCGTACTTGTGACTATTTAAGTTGGCTCATAAATTAATTGATTTAGAGATATGTATATACAGCGGTACATTTAAAATGTATGCAACAAGCACATTTCTTTTTGTCTCCTTACTCACAGACACTACCTTCATAAGTGAGGTTATTGCAATCAGCATAATCGACAAATCTTAACAACGCTTCATACACTGGTTATGCTACAAAATAAAACGTTTTTATTACATCGATAAGATATTGATGTACATAATTAAATATTAGATAACGAAGTGGCTAGCAGAGAAATGGGTTGTAAAAAATTTATTGTTGAAATTTTTAATTGCAATCAATCGTTGAATTGTTTCAACTCAAAATATGAATTAGCTTGACTAACTTTCATAACTAACTTTTCATGACTGCTTCTAATAAATACCCTGCGTTAAACAAACGATATGAAAATAAGCGTTTACAATTGTTAGATAAGCGCCTATACGGATTCGTTATAACGAAACGCAACTACACTTAATGATTCAAGGGATATATTCACTATTTGGTCTCGTGGTAAGACTGCTACTAATTTTTCCCAATAACTCTTTGAAAAATAAATCCGCACTTACCGAATGGCTGTTGTGGTTTTATATCCAAAACAGTGCTTTGCATAAGGTGATGCCGTTGATGTTGCGGATGGCTATGGTGAATAATTTGAGTTTCGTTGGAAATTTGAATAGGACCAGCGGAAATAAGTGCACCAGATGCTACCATCTGTATGGTACCCGGCTGTGCGCCACATTCGGCCATATCATCTTCAAGCTACAAATGTGTGTAATTGTAGAATTTTTAAATGGCGATTTTGTATACCCAATAAATTTTTTTTTACCTGTGTAACTGAAGCACCTGGATGCATGCTTTGCATTTGCGCGATTTGGTTTTCATCGTAGATTTGCATCATACCCATATGTTGTTGTACATCATGCATTTGTGGATCATAGATTGCATAATTTGGACTTAGCATTCCGGGGGTATCGCCGGACCCCAAGGACGAAGTGTTGTGATTGATATCATCACCGCCAGCTCCATGCAAGTCCGGGGTCATACCATATTCATCGGCATAAATTGCCTGTGCATGCCACATCGGCGCGACCATGCCGTCAGGATTTTGACGATCATCGCATTGACCTTCTTCACCTGCCAAAAATTGATATTCGGGCGGATTTATTACGGGCGGATAGACGAATTGGCCACCCATATAGTTGTAGACATGATGTGCATTGTACATTGGCATATGAGAGACATATAGAGGTGCACCAGTGGCTTGCTGTGCGGCCTGCGCTGGATGTAACATGGGATTCTGTGTTGCAAAGTACGTTTGATATGGATATGCGGCGTATGCAGGTGAGTGCGTATATTGTGGTTGTGCGGCATAGGTTGGTTGTCCACTTGTCATTAATTGACTAGAAGGTTCAATTTGTTGCGGTTGTTGTTGTGCCGCCAAAGGCTGTTGTTGGCCAATTTGTTCCTGCTGTTGTACTAAGTGCTGCTGTGGTGCTGGACTGCCTTCGGGTGGTGGGTGCCGTAGATTATTATAATCTCCACGACGAGAACCACCACTGGAACCACGACCGCGTCCGCGTCGAGAGCCGCGGCTACTCAGATTGCCAACCTGAGAAGTAGTGTTCCCGTTGCCACCAGCAGCGACGATAGCATTTGAAGGAGCCAGGGTTACGGGCATAGCAGGCATCGCCTGCATTACAGATGCATTCTAAAAAGAAATTCGGATTATTTCAAATACTTCCTTTAAGTATAAAACGTGTGTTCAACTACCTGATCAGAGGGAACATCACCGTGAATGTAATGCCCTGTTCCCCCAGGTAAATACGTTGGTACCGTGTGTGTCCATCCATGCAGATTAACATTGGCGGTGACATTGTTTACATATACGTTGCTCGGAATTTGCGCGGGCATCATGGTTGCATACATTGGTCCGGTTTGATGAACACCAGGCGCGGGTACAAACATATTCGGCGAATGCATAGCCTGATTAAAGATAGGGTGTCCTGCTGTCGTAGTGGCACCTCCATGTAATGAAGCTGCTGTCGGTACCGGTGTATATGATTGCACCACATTGTTTGTTTGTTGACCAATTAAATTGTTGTTGCTTGTACTGTTGCTATTATTGGAAGCTGGAGTAAATGGCTGCGCGGAAGCAGCAAGGTTGTTATTTTGTAAAGTTGATTGTTGCAGGATTAGATTATGGTTATCAGCGTGGTTGTTATTGTTAGGGTTTTTGATGACGGCGGTTGATTGCGGTTCCATTTTGTCTCCTTAAGTTTGGCTAAACTTCAGTATGTCACTTTCAGCGGCTAAAAAAAAATACATCTTATTATTTGTCACTTCCAGAACTTTGCAAGAATCTTTTGTTCATATCTATGATTTAAATGAAAATAGTTATGACCTGTTAAAACTATTTTATAAATTAAAACTTGAATAGAAACCTACGAAGTCAGGTGTTAAGTATACAGTATAAAGTTCACTTAGCCGTTTGAACCTTGAGCGAACAATGTTCAATTGAAAAAACCGATATATTTCCATATAAAATTTTATCAGAATCATTTGTGTATTAGAACTCCTTCGTTAGAGTTAACTTTCATTTAACTTGTAAAGGACTGTGGTAGGTTAACATGGTAATATTTCGTCAAGCGAAGGATATGAGGTATTATTTTGATAATTTGCGTGGAATATGTTACCCACGTTCGAATACCACTGCCCCATCGTAAATTGTACATACACAAATTTGTATAATAAACACTGAATCTTATTAAAAAGCTTTAAAATTATTCAAATGTATACTGAACTTAAGTTCACGTTCTCGGTAACGGCCGGTTGACATAAACCTCCTAAAGAGCGTACACATTCCAAAACTTTTCATTTGCATGACATAACCTAAAAACATATTAAGTATGAAAACAACTTAAGTAGCTCCAAATAGGTTTTTTTTTTTTTGAATATTTTACAAAAATAAGCATTGTAACAACATTGGGCCGAGTTTATTCAAAAATCTAAAACTCCCAAGTAAACTGGCAAAGATTCCAGTGGTGTAATGTAACGTTTGCGGCGTGTTTATACATTGTGTGTGTGCGCTGCGAACTCACTGCCTGCATGTGTGGCAATTTTAGCAACGCATATGTGTGTAAACTTTGCAATTTACAAGCTTTATGCGGCATAGTCAGTTATTATTATGCATTTATAGAAAAAAATTTGTTGTTCGTAATGTACTCACCTTCAGATTTTCATCGTATTCCTTTTGCCAACGGGCTAACTGCCAAGCACCTCAGTCCCACACCACTATCTTATAAATCGTATCTGGATAATGTGGGGACGTGTTGTCCATGCACCGACGAAGAACTAAGTTCCAAGTACGACTTCCTTTTCACTCTTCCAAGCCCAGTATCAACTGTCACCAGTTTCGTAGTCAAGCGCTCTAGCCAACCTCACCACGCCGCCTCAACAGCTCCGTAATTAACGTCTCTTTTATCTGGCTTTGACTCTGATTCTTCTCACTGATACTAGAACGACTACCACGATATTTCAACTGCCTGTAATTTCAGCTGCACCTCTTTATTTTCTTTGCACACTTTAATTAACTCCGCATCACCAAATACAAAATATCCAAAACGCCACTTTAATTATGGTGACTGAATTTTCACAAACACCGGAGAATTAACAATTATAAAAGTTTGCTGTTTTCGTTTGATTTCCGCACAGAAAGTTTCACTCGTGGAAAAAATTATTTCTTTTCCTTAAGGTGCTCTCAAACAGATGCCGTACTACCGGTGCGGTACACACATTTACGATATGCGGAATAAATATCATTAATGCTAAGAGCGTTCTTTTGATTGCCGGTATAAAATCGTGTAGAGCTTCAGGGTTGCAAAGAAAATTTCTAGCTTGTGTCGCATACCTTGTTTGTTGATACAATTCTCAAGAACACAATTGATTACAAAATGTATTGCAAATCTATAAATTTTTTTAGCAATAGCAACGAAGATTCTTTTTTTTTAATTAAATGCAATTCTTCATAACAAAATGTGGGATTGTACATATGCCCATAGTTTAAATATATATATATATATCTCTTTTAAATTGCACCAAAAATTTTATCAAATTTTAGGAAAAACAAAATGAAATCTGGGCATACATAGTTAGTTGGTAGCAATAGTAAAAAAAATGTATGTTGTTTTACTCTTTTTAAGCTCAAGTTTTAAAATTTGCTTAATAACTACCTAGAAATGTACAGAAAGCAGTATTATCTGAACGATACACGAAATATGACAGTTTAACTTAAAATAAAAGATACTTAATACTTTGTTGTTCTTGTGTTGTGTTACTGTCGTACCGGTAAATGAGATTCTTTGCTGATCTACCGCAATTGTTAGTATTTACCGCATATCGTATGGAAAACTGGAAAGCGGTGAAAATGGCGACATAGGAATGCACACGGAACTCAGGGTTGCATGCGTGATAGGTGTGTTTTCCATTACAAGTGAGCGCGAAATTTGTCTTTTATATTAAAAATTTAATCTCGGCTGTTTTTAAAGAAAATCTAAAAATATTTGACGTAAATGCAATTCAAAGCGTTGTAATTGTAAGGCTTAATATGGAAGACTTTCAGAAAATAGAAAAAATCGGTGAAGGTACATATGGCGTTGTGTACAAGGGCCGTAATCGGGTCACAGGCCAAATAGTTGCCATGAAAAAGATTCGTCTGGAGTCGGATGATGAGGGGATACCTTCGACAGCCATACGAGAAATATCTCTGTTAAAGGAGCTGAAACATCCAAATATTGTTTCTTTGGAAGACGTGCTTATGGAAGAAAACAGGTTGTACTTGATATTTGAATTCCTGTCTATGGATTTAAAGAAATATATGGACTCGCTGCCAACAGAGAAGTTAATGGAATGTGAATTGGTGCGGAGTTATTTGTACCAGATAACAAATGCAATTTTGTTCTGTCACCGGCGAAGAGTTCTGCATCGTGATTTGAAGCCTCAAAATTTGCTAATAGATAAAAAAGGTGTTATAAAGGTGGCGGACTTTGGACTTGGTCGATCCTTTGGTATACCAGTCCGGATCTACACTCATGAAATAGTTACCCTTTGGTATAGAGCGCCAGAAGTTTTGTTGGGTTCACAACGATACTCTTGTCCAGTTGATGTTTGGTCAATCGGTTGTATATTTGCTGAAATGGCTACAAAAAACCCACTTTTCAAAGGGGACTCTGAAATTGATCAACTCTTCCGGATATTTAGAATTTTAAAGACGCCAACTGAAGAAACTTGGCCAGGAGTGACGTCTTTGCCCGATTATAAAAATACATTTCCATGTTGGTCGACTAATCAGCTTACAAACCAGTTAAAAAATCTGAATGATCGAGGTGTGGACTTGATTCAAAAAATGCTCATTTATGATCCTGTTCATCGCATATCAGCTAAAGACATTCTCGAGCATCCATATTTTGACGGTTTTAAGATGAAATTTGTGAAAAATGAAAATGAAAATTAAGGCCCCTATTTTTAATTGTCAATAATATTTTAACTTGACATTAAATAAAATGTTTTTTTTTCGATATAATAATAAAATAAAACAAAATTTAATATACTTAACCATGTTTGTATCCTCAACGCAATTTTAATGTACATAAATATATACCATATATACCATCACAGAGGAGAAACTAACATTACCAACAGTATTATAACATACCCTATGGATATTTCTGGTATAATTTACTGGTGCAGATTATAATTTAGATTTTTTTCGTGCCGCGAAATCTCTTAAAGCGTTGGCAAATTCTTCTGAGAAAAATCGTTTGTAAACTTCTTCCGATTCAGCATTCATTGCTCGGTACAACGCATCGCGTTCATGCATTCGCAAAAGTGATTTAGAAATTCGCAACGATTCCCGAGGTAAATTTGAGAATTCGCGTATTTTTGGCCAAATATCCGTTTCCAGCGCCGTCAGTTCAAATACTTTTGAAACAAAGCTATGATGATAAGCTTGCTCAGCAGACAATTTTTCCGACATTAATAACATCTCATTTGCTTTAGAACGACCGAGTATTAATGGAAATAAGTAAGAAGAACAAGCTTCCGGAACGATTCCCAGTTTGCTAAAAGGCGTTAAGAAATATGCCTAAAAATATGAAAGCAAGGAAAATTAAATATCAATAGTCACTGAGGTGCTTCATTACCGTTGATGAACACCACACAATATCGCATAGTGCCGATAATGTGGCTCCAATACCAATACACGGTCCATTAACTAACGCCAAAGTTGACTTGGGGCAATCAATTAATGCGCTCACCATTTCCTTGAATATATTGTTTGATTCTTTCAAGTACTCTTCAAAATCTAACGAAGGGTCCAAAGAAGGGAGCAAATCGTTTCCGGCTGTAAAAAAATCTCCATTCCCTGTTAAAACTACTATTGTTACTTCTTCGTCGCTAGACACTTCCCGCAGGACTCTGCCAATTTCTCTGTATCCATTCGTGTTAATGCTGTTACGTTTTTTTGGATTATCAAAAGTTAGCAACAAAATTTTGTCTCGCTTCTCTACACGAATCTCTATATATCCCTGATAACCAGTCATACCGGCGTTAGTTTCCTACTGCTTCGCAAATTTAAATCTATATAACAACCTTTAGTCCAGTTTAAAAGTGGATTTATAAATGAAGTTAAAGATTAGTTGATTAATTCATTTAAGTACACAACGTCCTAAACGTACCTATCAAAGTTCATTTAAATTTTTTATTAGCGAATTAGATGAGAAAGGAATGATAAATTAAAATAAATAGTAAACGCAAAATAATCAGACGCCCATACGACTAACCATTTCTATGGTCACATGCCATGGTAATTTTAACCAAGATCCCAGTGCAAAAAAATATTAGCAGTCTATACGCGAGTTTCGTTAGTTTGGTAACTCGACAAACGTGTTTTTCTGGGCATTACCCTTTATGACTTATTTTGTTTGTCTGGTAGTGAATCATGATTTATACTATATTGATATTACAAAATTACAATTTTACAAAGAAAAAATAAAATGTTTTGTGTTTAATGCATGGAACCAGAGAACGTACATTACTACTTAATAAATTAGTGTTTTCAGAAGATTCTCGGTAAAGTTGAAATTCAATATTTGAAAACTTTATTGATAAAAAAACATATTATAGGTATACATGAGGAGTTAGCCAAATTGCAAATTACAACTATGTATAACAACTTTTGTCAGAAAACTCCAATTAATTATAAATTGGGAATTGCACCAATTTTTAAAAATTTCCCACCTACTGCATCTTCCTCGAAGTGCTTAATGCAGATAAAAGCACTTTGCTGTGGGAGGCCCTGTATGGGTGGAATCTCCGAATTCTTCTTCCACTTGTTGTGCATGGCTGGATCCTTCGGAAAAGCCAAAAATCTATAGTGGTTATCGCGGCTTTCACATTCGCGAACTTGACATTTTTTTATTTTAGGCATTTTTATGCAAAATCTTAGGTTTTTAAGTTGAAAACGTATCAAATTAATATCATCGAACGATCGCAAGCGTAAAAAATTCTCAAAGTACTTAAAGTCCGTTGCCTTTTTTCTTTAGACATTGCGACATAACAGTTATTTTAATTCTAATTACATTTAAATTGGTAAATAGAAAATCAAAATAAAATAAAATACACCGGCAACAAACCGTACTGTAAAATATATAAATAAATTCTCTCAATTACAACTCTCGCTTCAAAACTGTTAACTTTTGATGAGTTCTGCTAATTGGTGAATTTGCTTACTACCTGTGGTGTACTTGCCTATTAGAATCAAGCTCAATTCACAGTAGAGGAACGAATCTTGGAATAGACCGGAATGAAGCTTCTCTGTAATGTACGTTCTCTGATCGTGAGTGTAGCATGAATCGTCAATTTGAATATTTTGAGCCAACCTTGATGTTGTGATACTTTTTGAACGTGTAGATTCGTCTTAAGGTTCATAATTTATCGCTATTTCGTGTTTACTAACATGACCACATTAATGTAGGGGTTTTATTTTGTTTTGTAAAAAATCCGATAAAAAAATGGCAGAGTTTCTTGCTGAAAATAATGCTTGTGGTCAAAGCTTACTTCGCATTGTATCCGTAGGTAATGCCATAATTGCGGAAATACTACGATTAAAGGACTACATACCGGAAGTTTATCGGTAAGTTTCTGAATCCTAATACAATTTCCGATTGTAATGAGAAACTCAATATATATTTATGTAGTTTGGAATCCAAAGCTGATATTGAAAAGTATTCCGACATTATATTAGATTTTAGTTACTTGAAAGTAGCGGAAGCGCAGGAGAAGAAAATTGAAGAAAGTCCGGTAAGGTTAGCACAGAAATCCTTTCGTCAAAAGGATTGCTATATGCGTATAAATATACCTACAGTGTGACTAATTGAGTTGTGCACTACTTTTTTTATAAAGGATATACAAGATTTGGACGACGAAGTACGCGAAAATTATCTGGATTTATTGACACGATTTTATTTGGCCTTTGAAAGTACTCATCAATATGCGGCTGATCTCAATCAGTTCGTTAGTGAACTTAATAGAGGCTACTATATTCAGCAGACGCTGGAATCCGTATTACAAGATGGGGAAGGGAAGCAATTATTGGTATGAAATAAATCACTATTAAGAGAAATTTGTATGCATTATTCTACTTTTATTTTAGTGCGAAGCTTTGTATTTGTTCGGTGCAATGCTGTTGCTTCTGGATTATCACATTCCAGGAATCGTACGTGAGCGCCTCCTAATATCATATTACCGTTATAGTGCTGTTAAAGCTCAAGCTGATAGCAATATAGACGACGTCTGCATGCTACTACGCTCAACAGGTTTCGTTGCCCACACCGGCGCAACGCAATCAAACTTAAAGCATGTTTCTCCGACTCAATATCCAGTTGGCTACTTTGCTCGCTTTATGTTCGACCAAAATTTCGTTGATATGGTAATCGGTCGTTTGCGGTGCGATGACCTCTATAACCAATTAGCCATATACCCACATCCTGATCATCGTTCCACTGCCCTCTCCACACAAGCAGCGATGCTTTTTGTATGCCTATTCTTTACACCACAAACTCTACACTCACAAGTGGCACAAATGAGGGAAATAGTTGACAAATTTTACGCTGATAATTGGGTTGTTTCTGTATACATGGGTGTAACAGTTAACTTAATTGATGCTTGGGATACATTCAAGGCAGCAAAAGCTGCTCTAGCACCAGTGGTGGACACTAGCGTTAAGGGGTTTTGCTTGCTTCACAGAGAAAAAATGGTTAAAACATTGAAGCAGACTCAGGAAATTTTACGGGTTGGTGTTTTAACAGATGATTTTGTATTGCAGAACATTACAAAAATTCTCCCCTTGATGCGACAATGCAACATTTTATTGCGTTGGTACTTTACGCATACCTCCAAAGCCGTATTATCGTTATCTCAAAGCTCACAAAAGACACAACAGGTGGAGCAATTGGTTTGCACTGAGCTTAACTACCAAGGCGAACAATTGTTAGAACTGTTGCTTGATTGCAGTCAATTAGAGTTGGTTGTCAAAGACATATTGCGTAATTTAATAAACGCAAAAAGCGAACGCTGGTATCAATTCAAACGCGAGGCCCTTGATCGACTGATTGAACTTAGTGAAGCGTTCGGTGGCTCGCGGCCACTTTCAAAAATCGAGCATAACCCACAGTTAAAACTTTGGTTCAGTGAAATATCTAAGGAAGTTGAAAAACTCGATGCAGGCAATGCCAATGTCTCGGGTCGAACTTTGATCCAATTGATTCAGGTACTGGAAGAGGTGGAAGAATTTCATAATCTACAAGCAAATATGCAAGTAAAACAATATCTTCTCGAAACACGCCAATTTTTACACCGTATGATACAGGTGCTTTAATTTTAAGAAACCATTAAACTTTGTTAATTTATTATGTTGCTTACAGATCATAAACGTGAAGGAAGATGTCTTAATAAATATGCAGTTGATAAGTGATTTGAGTTATGCCTGGCGCTTACTTGATCGTGATTTTACCGGCATAATGCAAGAGAGTATTAAAAAGCGACCAAAGTCGGTAATACGACTGCGGGCAGCATTTCTCAAGCTGGCAAGTGCACTCGAAATACCACTATTACGTATAAATCAAGCACACAGCGAGGACTTAGTATCCGTTTCTAACTACTACAGTACCGAGCTTGCGAATTACATGCGCAAAGTGTTGCAAATCATTCCAGAAACCATGTTTAGTATATTGGCGCGAATTATACATTTACAAACGGATGTGCTGCATGAAATACCCACACGTCTGGACAAAGACAAGCTGAAGGAGTATGCCCAGTTCGATGATAGGTATACAGTTGCTAAGTTGACACATTCCATTGCAATTTTCACTGAGGGCATATTAGCAATGAAGAAGACATTGGTTGGAGTCATCGAACTAGATGCCAAGCAACTGCTCGAGGATGGTATACGCAAGGAACTTGTGCGACATCTCGCAAACGCACTTAATCTAGGCTTAATTTTCACGAAATCAAATAAATCAAAACAACCACCTACAGCTGAACTGGAAGCCAAATTACTAGGTTTGGCCAAAATCATGGATGGCTACAGACGTTCTTTTGAATATATACAAGACTATTTGAAGATACATGGCTTGAAAATTTTGCAAGAAGAAATAACACGCATTATCAATTACAACGTTGAAAAGGAATGCAATGCGTTTTTACGTAACAAAATACAAGATTGGCAGTCTCGTTATCAACGGCAGACTATACCCATACCAAGTTTTCCACCTCTGCAAGGCGACACATCAAAATCCAACAACTTTATAGGTCGTTTAGCACACGAAATACTCCACTGTACCGATCCCAAGCAAACAATATTTTTAGAAATGAAAGCAGCCTGGTTTGAGAAACGTGCTCCGCACAAAGAAATCTTAAATGCATGCTTCTTCAGCAAAGTACGTGATGCTATTGGGCCGGCAGGGCTGGTGGGATTGGATCGGCTATATTCGTATATGTTCATCGCTGACCTAAAGCGAAATCTGGACAAAATGCAGAAAAACATAGCCAATGATAATATGTGGCTGGACGCATTGACTAGTTTGAGTGTGGAACTGGAGTCAAAACAATTCCCAGGAGTAAACGCAGCAAATCCCTCAAAATTCTACTTCAACTATCATACCCGTTGGGTGAAAGTGTGGCCGACGTTGTTGGAATGGGTGCTAAAGTTGGGTCATAAGCAGATACTACGACAGCAGCTGGCATTTGAATTGAACAGAAGTAGCAAATGTAATTCGAAAAATTTAGAATCTGCATTGGAAACATTCAACAGGTATGCAATAATTTGATAATTATAGAAACGTTCTCCAACGACTAATCTTTTCATTACTCCTTTCCCCGTTTAATACAAATTCATTACGAAAAAAATTAAAACTTATTTTACAGAGCTTTGTTGAATGAATTGGAACGACCACTAGTTTATAGAAAATTTATCGATTCGGAGCGTGGCAATCAATTACTTGTTGAGTTCAATGAGTATTTAGCGTTTACGGGTTCATACGAACCACTGGAACAAGTTTTTCTTACGACCAAAAGCACTCATCACGTGGCGCTATTTCTGTTCTTATTTACAATTGCACATTTATCCCGACTTCAATTTACTCCCAACACGAATAGCTTACTAGCGAAAAATTCTAAAGATAGCATAGATGGAACACCGCTTCTGGTTGGACTATTAACTGTTTTGCAGCAGTTCCATAAGGACGTGAAGTTATTATACTTGACTTATCTATGCCAATATGCCACTGTGATAGTTGAGTCGTGCATTAGGTAATAAGACTGTGAATTTTTAATTTTTCCATTCGAAATTTAGATCATGTGAATTTATAGCACCAAAAGTGAAGTCAGCGTGGAGGGGAGCACAGTCCTGCATTTCCTTGAAACGTTCGTTAGGTTGGCTAAATTGCCACGGACCGTTTTATCAGATCGCTGCCCAACCATTATACTAAACCAATTTGAATATTTAGCTTTAAGCAACAAAAATTAAGTATAATTAATATTTGTTTAAACACGCCATATTTTTGCTAACACGAACATTTTTTAAATTCTGTTGTTTAAAGAAGTTTAAAAAAAAATAAACATAATTTGGCAAGTATGTCATTGCAACGTCGTGCTTACTTTTAAAGCAAACACAACATCAATTAAATTTGCCTTGACCAAGCCGCTTTGGTTCTTAGGTAATGACAGTGGGTGCATTGCGTCCGGTAAACTTTGGCAGCTGTGAAATTTCCAAAGCGATATCTATAAGTGGTTTCAGCATTTCACTCGCTTGACCGAGTACATTATCCTTTTCGTAAGAGTCAATGTACAAGCTGAAATTATTTTCGAAAGTTAAACCATCTCCCACATAATAAATAATATTTATTACACTCACCGTACGGTAGCGCCGGAACTACCCGTGCCACTTAGACGAATGACAATGCGACTGCCATCCTCAAAGACAATACGCAAACCCTGTTTTGTAGCCACAGACTTGTCAACGGGATCAGTGTAGCTGAAATTGTCAGCAATCTTTACTTTATAAGTTTTGCCACCGCTTGTAAAGCTCTTTCCCACAAATGAAGTATCCGTGATGTTCTTCTCCATAGTTGCAATCATTTCATTACAAGGATCCAATTCACATTCCTCATAATCATAGCGCGTAAAATAATTACGTCCGTAGGATGCCCAGTGATCTTTGAGAATATCTTCAATACCTTTTCCGGTGTTTTGCATAACAGAAAGCCAGGCTAAAACTGCCCAAATACCATCCTTTTCTCTTATGTGATTCGAGCCAGTGCCGAAACTCTCCTCGCCGCATAGGCACAGACGACCAGCATCCATAAGATTGCCGAAGTATTTCCAACCGGTGGGCACTTCAAATACTTCTTTACCCAACTTCTTTCCAACCAAATCAACGGCAGACGCTGTAGGCATACTTCTAGCAAAACCTTGTATGCCATTTTTTTTGAAGTACGGAATACATTCTAAATTATTTGCTATAACTGCCAAGGAGTCACTGGGTGTCACAAAGAAGGCTTGATGCCCGATTATCATGTTTCGGTCCTAGAATTGACACAAATGCTAGCAATAGGAAACAGGTCTTACAAGATCATTTTTTAAAGAACTTACACCGTCTCCGTCGAAAGCAGCACCTATATCGTAGTCTCCTTGGGCCACAGCTTCCACTAGGTCTTTGGCGTATGTTAAATTCGGATCGGGATGCAAACCTCCGAAATCGGGCAGTGGTGTTGTATGAACCACAGAACTCTCTGCTGCACCCAGAGAGTTAAGGAAAATTTCGCGTACATAGGAGCCAGTTACACCGTTCAAAGCATCAATGCGCATTTTAAGCGGTTTGCCAGTTGCCTTTCCACTAACAAAGTTGCGTAACGTTTCAAAATCAAATATTTCTTTCATATGGGCAACGTAATTGGCCACCGAGTCGATGACATCAACAACGAAGGATTTACCATTGATTTCATATTTATTTGTACCTATTTTACTAATGTCAATTTCCAAGCCATTAACTATTTTATATTCCTTGATGGCAGTGGATAGTTGGTAGATGTTGTTTGTTACAGCATCCGGAGCGGGACCGCCATTTTCACAATTGAATTTAATACCGAAATCGTTTTCGGGACCGCCGGGATTGTGCGATGCCGTTAAAACAATTCCACCTCAAAAAAATCAAAGTAAACTGCAAGTTGTACTATCTTCAAAACTGAATATTAATAATAATAATACTAGCCGAAGTTCGCAATATAAAATTATGTAAGTTACAAAATGATTTCTATTATCAAAGACTTTACTGACATTCAGAGGTGCCCTTTTAGTTTGCTCACAATGCTGATAAGAAATGGAACAAGCAAAGAGATTTATTTTTGTCAAATGTATAAACAAACAACTATTATGGTATTAAATGATGTGTAAATACAATTTAGTGCCTATTGCCAGAAAAAAATATAAATGTATCTACATATCGCACCCTAAACCAAAAACAGTCACAACTCAAAAAATCTCAAATGTTCAGGAGAGACAAAACAAACAGTCTCTACAATAATGATGATAATTCTATAATCATATTTTTCCAGTAAAAGCAGATAGTAACTACGAAAAAATTTCTGGAGCAGTTGGGGAAGTATTCCGTGAATTAGTTTATGTGGAAAAAGGATTTAAAATTTTTTTTTTTTAATATCCAAGAGAAGTAAAAAATTGTATGTAAAAATGGTTGTAATATTTTAAACGTACTTTTCGAAAAAATAAAATAGCTACGATGAAGAAATTTTCGGAGCATGTTGGGAAGTATTCTGGGAATAGGTTTATGAGATAAAAGCGATTTTAAAAAATTTTGAGTTGTGACGGTTTTTGGTTTAGGGTGCGATATGTACATACATACATATGTATGTACGTACATTTGAACTAGCAATTCCGTTACTATCAGAATGGCGAGTGCATTGTTTTTAATTAGGCTTATATATGTATGTACAAACATACATATGTATGTATGTATGTATGTATATATGTATGTTGCGATATTCATATGAAATCCAAATATATATGTAGTTTGCAAAACCAGTGAAAACACTAAACTTAAGTAAAAATATTCTAGAACTTTTATCCTAAAATGTGAAACGTTTTAATACATACTTACATATCGGTTCTTCACATAAATAATGTTACAATTCAATAAACCCAAAACTCGTGAGAAACGACTTGAAAGTTTAAGAATTATCCCATAATAAATATTAGTTTATGCACATACATACATATGTATGTATGCGCATATGCACGTACGTCTCTTTAGTTAGTTAATGGTAGTAGGTAGTGCTACGAAATTTTTACACAACGCACAAGATGGTACCATTTTTTTGGATTATGTATGTTGTTTTCGTATAAGTATATGTTTTCATTTAAACTTCTTACCCAGTGCTTTATTTTGACGAATCAGACTTGAAACTGCTGGAGTTGATAGTATGCCATTTTGTCCCACCAGTAATTTTGCCACCTAAAAGTTATAGGGCTCAGCAATTTTTTAAATTTTGTATAAACAAACATATAATATGTTTTTTACGCCCAAAAAAAAACTCACCCCATTCGCAGCGCACATGCGAATAATGAGCTCGGCTGCTTCCTTGCAGTAATAGCGGCCGTCGCCACCGACTACAAGTAGTGATCCTTGTATTGCTGCACCATTGGCGTCCAAAATACACTGAACAAAATTTTCAGTATAGTTTTGTTCTGTGAAAACTTTTACCTTAAAAATTTTGTAATAAAAAAAAATTGAGTATGTTGGCCTTAAACCACAAATTCGAAAGGAATCTCTACCTTTTTGCGTAATCCGCTAGTGCCGGGTTTCTGACCATCAAATGGCTTTGTAGCAACTACAGAAATGTTAGACATTTTTTTTGAAGTCGTATATCCTAATAATAAGCAGAAGTCCCGGCTAAAAATAGACGACGTTTTCGCGTTCCCAACACTTGAATACTACTGAAGATTGACTATGGCAAGCTATAGGCAGTTCACTGATAATACTCGCGAGCAAGGTCATTCAAGGTCATACGAAGTCGGCATTTGCTGATGCGATGTGTTGATACTCAATGTTTTAAAAAACTTAAGTTAATTGTTTTAATATCTTACACAATTTTAAGCCAAAATATATGTACATATGTATGAGTTTTACTTTGGAAAAGGTGTTTATTTAATTGTCGGATGAGTCCATACCAACAACCATAGATAATCCAGTGATATACCAAAAATTTGTAGTGGTGGCTGTTGTATTGTAAACAAACAAATTCATGGGTTATCGATGAATTTGAAACAGGTGAAAAATCGTATATGACGAAGGCTGCAGTTTACATTTAGGGAGTTCACTAGCCGTGTTATTGGTCGAATTTCGTCGTATCGTGTCTTGTAATAATACAGTTGTAAGCTTGTTGTTATTGTTTCACATGTTAAATTTTGGTATTTTAATACAACTCTGAAAGGTATGTTTAGTGTGTTATTTGTGTGTGTTATTCGATCAGCACTTTCTGTTTATCATCATTTGAAAAATGTTAAGTAAATTATGATGTACGTATGTATACATATTTTAAAGAAACCGACCGCTCAAGTTTATTATAAGTGACTTAAAGGCCTGCCAGATAGAATACGTTGAGTCCGCTCCAACGAGGCATTCAACTGACAAGGCGTAAGAAACGCAAAGGTACGCCACATTAAAAGCGTTATCGCATGTAAACAAATAAGTGGTTTTGTATTGGCGGTTAATTTTTTATTTTGTATCAAATATATCTTAAAATTTTTTCTGATATTTACCTTTGTGTAAAGAATATAAAAAAAACTGGAAATAATTGAAAAAAAACCAATCAGTAGCCCGTTTCTGTAAGAAATCGCCAAAAATTGTCGATTATGGTGACGTCACATCGATTCGATCCAAACTAGTCGATTGATCGAAAGAGTGTTTCCGTAAGAATTAATCGACAAAATATGGAACAGTGAGAGAAATGGAATGCTAATCGACAGTAAATTCATGACATCGGATTAGCAATTACATATTTAAGAAAATCGTATTGTGAAAAGTAAGCATTTTGACCAAAATATGTAAACAAAACATTTAATATTGATAAATAAAGATTGTTTCTATTTCACCTATGAGTTTATTAGCAATTCGTAACCCAACCCGACATATTTATTTGTAATAAAAATACATAAATACGTTTTTAATTTTCCATATAAAATATATTAACCATAATATACTTACACTAGTCTTTAATTCCACCAGCTTCCATTTTGAATTAAACGAACTGTGTACACAAACACATGAAAGTCACTTAAATAAGCAATTCTCATCACCTCAACAGCAAGTGAGAACAACAATCGGCAATATTTCATTTGATTTGATTACAGAAACCCTTTCAATCGAGTGTTCCTACTGAAATGGAATGGAACAAATCAACTGACTATACAGGGTTGTCGATCAATTCGACTAATTTTATTACAGAAACCCAATAAGGGCCCGTTTTTCAGTGCAAGTTGAACTCTGTTTGTCGTTTAAACTAACTTGCGGTCTTCACCTGCTTTCAACGCTCGCTTACTTCTGAAAGCAAGCGACATGTCGCACGTGAAGACCGCAAAAAGTTGAAAGTATGCTTCGTCTAGCAAACCGATCGGTAAGCGAGCGCCCGCTTGCTTTCAACTGTCATTTTTGTAGTTTGACAGCCATTTTCGCATTTCGTAGCATCTTTCATTGTGGCAACATCGTTTATCATAGGCTCTTCGAGCACAAAAAAGCCTTTTAATAAGATATATTGATAAAATCGAGTGTCGCGTTACTGATCTTTGTAAATTAATTAATTTATACCGACAATATGAGTGGGTTTGGAGTTTGAATAGCACGCAGGGCACGAACCTTCTTGCTCTACGACATGTTGCAAATGAAAAAGTATGCTTTCAAAATGTCCAGTGAACAAATCTCTCTCTCGTTTGCGACAACAAGAAGCAGAAAGCAACCTAGCATTGAAAGCAGATGAAGACCGCCCGTAAGTTTAAACTCAGAATGCAGTTTTTCAGTCAACTTTAAACGGAGTTTAAACTAAGTTTAAACGGCCGATTGTGCTCGGTTAAACTTAGTTTAACTTATCAGCTGTTTGCTAACTACTTCGTTTTGGTTGCAACAAATTTATTTGGGCGCAAGGAAACTAAGTTTAAATTTAAACTGAGTTTAACTAAACTTAGTTTAAACTGAGTTTAAACCAGCACTGAAAAACTGGCCCTAAGTGAGTGTGACGTCAAATCGAGAATTTCAATCGAGAACATCGATCGAAATGAGTTACAGAAACGGGCTACAGCTAACACTAGCGACGGATTTGAATGCGTCAAAAGTAGAGAGTTGGGCTACTGTTGTACGTTGCGGCATCGCATGCGTTGCGAATGTGGCATTCTGCATTCAACTACATATACTTAGCTGTCAGTCTAATGCTTCGCCGGAACGTGCTCTATCTGGCAGGCCTTTTAAACGGTGTTTCCACGGCAAGTGAATCACGTGTTTCACTATTTGAATTACGAATGGCCAATCATCCCGTTTACACGGCATATTCGTAATTCGTTTGGCATATTTGTTTCCGTTTTAATACTTACATACATACTTTTGCGTCTTCATTCACTATATTGGTTTGCCCAACAACCTCTTTCACATGATTTTTTTCTTCACAAACTCAACGTTTGGATCCATTTAAGCATTTATTTTTTTGTTGTTTGTTAAATTATTGTGTTGTTTTGATATTTGTTTGTACTTTGGCAGCTAAATTTCCGATTAAAATTATAGACGGCATGGATGTTTACTTGATTTGCATGTTGATTCAGATTGAATCAACTACAAATGAGATGATTCGCTCACAAAAATTTGTATGGGGAATCGACTGGATTCGGTTCGTGATTGGGCTACGAATTACGAATGGGAGAGCGAATCATGTGCTGTGGAAACATAGTATTAATTCAGATAGAATCAACTACAAATGAGGTTATTCGGTCACAAAAATTTGTATGGGAAATCAAGTAGTTTCGCTTCGTGATTGGGCTGCCAATTAGGAATGAGTGAACGAATTACGAATGGGAGCATAGTGGCGTGAAAACATAGTATAAACCAAATAACACAAAGCGTTCACAAGCTCCTCTGTTATTTCAATAGCGCACTAAAGAAATACGGCCAACAATACGACTAACAATACGGCTTGTGAACTTCCTATCCTAATTAATTAACGCACAGTTTCGATCACTATTTCTTGTATTATCAAAAAAAAAATATGTTACCCAAACATTTACGATAGATATAAGGTTGTAGATTTCTTTTGCTTATAGTGAATTCGATTTGTACTGGATAATCTTGACCTACTTGAAATTTTGATTAACTTCATGAAGCGAGCGAGATGACGCCCGTGAAAACTGCTTTATCAAATTAGCGATTATTTGGAGCAGGTGAATATTACATATTGATTATAATTAGGTTGTTTGGGAATTGATCATTAATAATAATTATCAGCTAAAATTGATAGTTGGATGGAGGGAAAATTACTATTTTCTGCTGGGAAATTTTTACCACCAGCAATTTACCTGCAAAAAACATCTGCACTTATTTTTCGATATGAGGAGATTTGTTCCAAGTTGTTGCTGCATATTCTTAACGGGAGATCTGTACGAACAAATCAAATCATCGCTTTTAATAGTGACATCTGTCGTTTCGTGCGAATGTTTCTTTATTAACCCTGAAACACCAGATGTCGCCAGAAAAGCTACGACGATTGGTGACATATCAGAAACACGAAGTTTACACGTCACATAGCTCTGTCAATTCTTGGCTACGTTTCATCGCATTTTGGAAAGTTGGTTTGTGATTTTTCTTGGCGATAATTGTGCTTTGGGGAAAAGAATTTCCAGGAGTTTTACGTTGAGATTATTATTTACATATTTTCAAGTAAGTGATGTTCTGGAAGTAAATATTTCTAGACATACAGACACATACATATATACTGATCACAATTTAAAGCCGATATACTATTACTTTGCCGCAAACTTCCATTTCCTCATTTATGTTTAATATTGTCAAAACTACACTAGTGCCTATTTAACTTTTTCAGGATGTACAAATTAATGTTTGTAGCCTTCATTTTGTTGGCCATATCAAATGTTTGCCTTTCTGATGAAGATACTAGCGCAAGATTGCTCGTCTCGAAGCAAATTCTGAACAAATATCTGGTGGAACAAAGCGACCTGTTGGTGAGGTACACAATCTTTAACGTTGGAAATGGGGCCGCCACTAACGTAAAATTGGTAGATAATGGTTTTCCCACGGAAGCCTTCGATATAGTTGGAGGACAACCTACTGCGTCTGTTGAGCGTATCGCCCCACAGGCCAACTATACCCATGTATTGGTCGTGCGCCCAAAATCATATGGATATTTTAATTTTACTGCAGCAGAAATTTCCTACAAACCCGTTGAAGAAGCTGAAAAGGTAAAATATGATTTAAGATGAAAGTAGGGAAGTTAATTTATTTTATTCATAGTTGCAATTGGCGGTGAGCTCTGAACCTGGAGAGGGTGGCATCATCAATCTTAGCGAATTCAACAAACGCTTTTCTTCGCACTTCTTTGATTGGGTTGCTTTCGGTATAATGACGCTACCATCTTTAGCAATCCCATTGGCCTTGTGGCACTCGTCAAAGAGCAAGTATGAACGCTATGGCAAGAACAAGAAACACTAAACTACTGTTCTCATTAAATCTGAAGCGAAATAGTCAGGCAGCGCTCGCAAACAATGTAACTAACGAATCATTTATTTATTTCGCCATCCGCAATGTATGCGCCCAAGTCTCAGCTTATTAGTTTTTCATATTTGTATGGAAAATGTAGCTAATTTTTTTTTAACGAAAAGGCTTATTAAACCGAAGCTTAAAGCTAAAATCGTTCTAGATTTATTTAAAACACACAAAAAGTGGAGGAATTGCAAATGAAGAGATGGTACTGAGATTTATTTCTGTTTTTTAATAAAAAAAAATAAAAAAAAAGGATGAGCAAAAGTACATTTAATCAAACAAGGTTCCAAAATACATTGTTGTTAGGTATTTTTTTTGCCTCAAAATCCGACATCTCAGCTAAATTCAATAACTGTCTATTTTTATACAAATCAGTCTAATGAAATATGCATCGATAAGCCATACATTGAAAATAAATAAGCTTGGATAGAAATGCTAAGATCGGCTGACTTGTCAAAGGTCTGTAAAATACTTTTCCGTACTATCAATACCGTATTTGTTCGCTAAACGTAATCAAAAGTGGATTTAAGTAATGAAAGATAATGTACTCAAAAAAGTACATACGTGTATAGAAATTTAACTACCCATAATTTTAGATGCACCTTTTTTAACCTTTTGTTGGTTGAAGAAAGTAATACCTTTGATCCATATATCGAATTTGAAATTTTCGACAATTTTTGATTAACTAGAAGCTCTAGTCTAGCTCATCATTCGTATCAGATTTTTTCTTCTTCCCTGTTAAACTCCCTTCGCAACGTCGCTTTTTGGCAGATGAAGGCCCTGCTGCGAGATCGCTGTCATTCTCAAGTTCGTCATCAATAACTTCTGCGGAAGTTATAGCAGAAGCATTCGGTGTTGTATTAGTTGACTCCCCTGTAGCTGGATTTATCTGTTTAATATTTGCAGAAATTTCACGATTCTTGGCATCTAAATCCTCCAAACGTTTCTTAAGTTCAGTAATCTGTGTACTCATCGTAGCAATCGTGTTCATTGTCTGTTGTAAGCGGCGTGATTGTTGCACTTGTATGTGCTGCATTCGGTTCATCTGGAATTTTTATTCAATTACAACATAAAGTAAGAAAAAACAATCGCGCACACACCCTTTGTATTCCGTTTTTATAGTCTAGCTCGAGTTGTTTGTATTTAGTCATGGTAGCTCTTGCTTCGGGACATCCATTTTGGCTTTGAAGATCTTCATTTTTTGGGCTCATACCTGTTGTTTTATTGCCACAGCAACCCACTGCAGTGTATAAGGAATCCCAATCTGTGGAGTCTGAACTGTCTGAATTTGGCGATTTCATATTTATAAGAGCTGCCATACGGTTTAAAATGGCTTCACAGGCCGTGTCGTTACATGTATTACACGTCATTTTGGTGGGTGCAGCTCGTGTGGGTGGCGTCCATAATTTTGACGGGCTAGTCGATTGTGCCCACACACTTGAACTGCCTGGCTGAACAGAGAAGCTTATGCTACCTAAACCAGAACTAACTGATGATATGCGTTTATTATCAATGCCACTGGCATTAGATCTACTACTACTAGCGTCAACATAAGACTTTAGAAGGTTTGCAATTTTTTCATCAAAGTGCTCTATAGCCATCGACGATATGTCCCGCAACTCTTGGAGAACTTCATGTGGTCGAAGAGTTTTTCGCGTTTTTGACACCAATGCGAGAATTCTAAAAATTTCGTCCAACACCCGTCCGGGTATGAAGCAGCATAAATTCAAATCTATGTACTTGCTATATGTCATGGAGAGCATTGAAATTCGCGTCTCTATAGATGTAAGAATGTCGGCATGGCGTGCTAAGCTATGATTCCTAGAAGAAGAAAAGTTTCTTAACTTAATCTATTTTCACTTTTGTGACTAACTTACCGGCGCTCGGATTCCCTACGTGGGAGCATCGATTTGATCCGTTTGAAGATAGTCGCATGTTGGCGAACAGCGCGGCTGAATCCTCCATTCAACACTTGTTGACAAATTTGATTTATTCTCCTGCAAACCTACCATTATAGTAGTAAAATATGGATCTGTTAGACACAGAATCAACTCGATGGTTGCTAAATTTTTTCCAATACACAACTCAAGACTTACCAAACGGTTTTTAGATACCTCTTCGTAGGTAAGACACTCAAGTATTTCCATAAGCATACAATCTGGTAGTTCTAATAAATTCATATTTAATCTATTTTATTTATCCTCAAAGAGTTAATTTCACTTTTAGAAAACGTCTACTATCCTCTCTGGCTATTCGGGTCTAGAACTTTTTGTGCGAACATATAAGCGGCTGAAAGGTAGTGATGTGTTTATTTGTAACCGATACGAGTTACCCAGTACTTCCTTTTTGGTGCTCGATAACGATACATTAGCATCCGCGGTTGTCATTGTGTATGTGTCATTAGATTTGTTTTAAATAAGTTTTGTTGCCCATTCTCAAATTATTAAATATAACATTTGACTTTTGCAGCGGAAAAAACATAAATATCTTTCTTACTTGGCATCTCCACAGTCAATAGTTGTTATCTTGATAATGTTATCAGCAGGCAATATTTTGTTGACGCAGAACTGTCAGTTTTCTTATTTGACAACAAATTTTACATTATTTTTGGGAGGGAGTTTATTTAAATTGCAACCGAAGTTTTGGTTAGCGTCCACTTTGTTTGTTTGAGACAGAGAACTTATATTAGACATAACGAAAATATATTAAAGCTCTTGCTCCGGCACTTAGTTTTTTCGCTCTATCGCTGTCGAATCGTGGTGAACATTCATAAGAAATATAGTGGTAAGACTCGATAAGAAATCCAGTACCCCTCAAAATCAGAGGAATGTAAGTCTAAATGGACTGGGATTAGGCTCTTTGTCAATACACGTTCTCTGCAAAAGTCTTAACTATGAAGAGGACTTTTAACAGCCCGCGGACTGCATATTCTCTGCTTCTACGAATTCGTCTGGATCCGGCCATTCAGTTTTGTCAAAATTTTATTTTGCTTGTCTGGCAGCATTATTAGCACAAGAAAAAGCGACACCTTAGCAAAAAATGACGTTTTGACGTTTACCTACATCCACATTGCATGTTTCTAACATTTAGTTATTTATGACAATAATATTGCCAATTCATATTTGAAAATGGTTTTTGTAAAAAACTGGGAGGATTTCGAGATCGCTGCTGAGTCCATGTACATGGCTAATCCACAGAACTGCCGATATACTATGAAATACATTCACTCAAAAGGACACATCCTCCTGAAAATGACGGACAACGTCAAGGTATATGTATATTCAATATAGTGTTTTTTCAAATGTATTTACACGTATTTTATTTCTTTGCAGTGTATTCAATATAAAGCAGAAAATATGCCTGATTTGAAGAAAATTGAAAAGTTGACAGGCAATCTAGTGGGGCACATGGCATCCAAGGAGTAAAGGAGAAGAGTTTCAATAATATACATATGTATATATTTTAGTGGGGGAGTGGGCACAAAGTAGTTTAAGTTTAAATAGCATTGCATTGATGTTAGCTTTGTATCCACTTATCGAGTGGAGTTGTAGACGTCTGCAATCGCCATAACTCGAAACCTTTTTCGGAAACATTTCCATGAAATGTTTTTAATTTATTCTTAATTTTGGAGTGGATGATAAAATAAAATTGGTCTTTTTGTATTAGAGCATTTATCGCAACAAATGGTATTATCAACATAAAGATGTACATATGTGCATACACATTTGGTATTTATCAAGTGCTGCATACCGAGTATTCGGGCAAAAGATTCCATCTGTCCGTATTTATTTCTGGTCAAACACTGTATTGAGTTGCATTCACTAAATATGTGTGAGATTACGAATCGGTAGTATTTCCCTATTAAGCTTTGAATGCTAAGCGAAGCCCTATGATTTTGAATTACAAACGCTTTTTCAACGCAGAACGTTTCACAGCTACTTAGGCGAAATATCATCAGGGAAACGTTTCGATTTAATTTTCTTTTATTTGAAAAATCGAAGTTTTCAGAAAGAACGTAATTTTAATAATAAATAAACACTGGTATAATAAATTAGTTAATAATCGCATATGCTTAAACATATACTTAGAGGCGATTTTACGCTTTGTACGGACCTTGAAGCTAGGGTCAATATCAAAATTTTTATAACTACGCAAATATTTCGGAACCTATGTACATGCATAGGATTTTTAAATATAAAAAAATTTACTCATCAAGCCGAAAGTTTTATGTTTTTTTTTTGTATTCAGTTGGAGGAAAGTGGAACTCATACTTCGTTTCCTTTCATCGACTTAACTAAAAAAAAAAAAAGCAATTGTAACCAATGCCCAGAAATCAATATATGTATGTATAATTGTTTTAGATCAGTGAAGTAAGATTTTCGTTTAGACATACATATGTACATAAATAGAAATTCATGGCATGCATCTGATATTTCTGTTTAACCAAAATTCTATCACATAACCTATGTAAGGCGTGAATGTGGGGTTTATTAAAAAATAATTTAAGATCAGAAATAATATTATCTAAACAAAAATGGTTTTCGTTTGCTGCAATATTTTATGTTATTACCCTATCGTAAAATTGTAAAAATTTATCTTAGGATTCACCCTCTGTGAAACGTCAAAAGTAGAGTAATGTCAGGAAATGGAATGTCAAAAATAAAATTGATAATTAGAAAAATTTTCATGCTGGTGAATTTGTATCAGACAACTCCGTCTGCTATTAAAATATAGAATTTTAAACGTTGTAAAACTTGAGAAATAAAAGAAAATTAATTTGAGTACATTAAAAAGTGATAATCGAGTTGGAAAGTGATATCAAGATTGTAATGAATCTAGTCAAATAATGAAAATACAATCAAAGGGGTGGGGAGAAATTTTTTCGTCCCTCATTCATTCATCAAAAGCAAAAAAGAAAAATGCAAAGTGCAGATACCCAGAAAAATAATATGCAGACAAAAATGAAATGCAAAAAGTGACAAAATAAAATTGAAAGACATTTTTTAATAAATACATATGTATGTATGTATATCCATAATCGAATAAAACGACTGAAACTTTTGAGAAGTGTGAAAAATCGACGTTGTGGGTGGTGGGTCCAAGGCGAATTATTGTAAAGGGCGACGTCATAAAAGGGTAGGCAAAGTGTGGAAAAGCCTTTCACGATTTTCCTCCCCGACATCTATTCCTATTTTCAACGATCATATGTGTCATGGCACGTCATCGTGTGGTTAGTAGTTTACCTTCGATGTAAACCAGTATGGAAAAGCAAGTATTGATATAAATTCACTAGTGACAGTAGTGTGTGTGGTTTGGAAATTTATTTAAAACTACAAATTATCGAGAGTCACAATGGACGACGACGCAATGCTCAACAACCACGGTCCTCAGCCTGGTGCTGAGACGGTTTATGGCACAGAGGACAACAATATGGTCATGTCAGAGAAGGTGCGTAATAATGAATATTCTTTGAATAAATAAAGAACAATGAACTGTATATTCAAATAACAAAAAAACAATGCTTGGACATATGATGTGCGTAATTATGTACATACATATTTATGTATATATTAAAGTTTTAGCAATGCCACGTTGTGAATTTCATGTACATAGATACAAAAGTAGCTCCCCGTAGCGAATGTCATGAAATAGTCCCTTCAGCTTCTGTACGACCATGTCATGTCTTATATGGCTTTCAACTCCCTTTATATTGAAATATTTCATATTTTTTTACCTTATATTGCTACCATTTCCACTGTCCCCTGTCCCTACATACCTATATGTATTTGGATTATAATTCACAAGTGCGACAAAATCCTCATTAGATTCTATGTTACAGCTGACCATTTGCGTTACTTGGGTACTTAGTAACAATAATAATATAATAATGACAATAAAAGGATTTTAGATACCTGTTCATTTATAAAATAACTTTTTTTTTGTCAATTAATTTGCTAATTTTTCTTATATACATAAGTATGTAGATACAAACGCGTTACTAACGCGAAAATGCCTTTTGAGTCCTCTTTAAACAGTACAACTGTGATTTATATCTTCTTTATTAAACTTAATATTTATCTATGTACATACATAGGTATGTACATACATATGTATGTATTCATCTATGTATGTATGTATATGTGTAATTCGCTTTAACAATTTTACTTTGCTCTTTTTTATTTAAAGATAAATTGTAAACAGAAAAAAAGTTTATGAATAATTTCAAATCAAAGTGTGCAACTATAATATAGCGCATACTACATCATACATACATACATATTAAGTATAGATAGTGAATTCGCTTCGGGCTATAAAAGGAGGATTCTCCTGTAATAAGGATTCTCCTCTAAAAATCCTATGCTTAAAATTAATTTATTATATGTACATACATATGTATATGTACATTTTCGTCTTCCCTTGTCAAGTTTTGGTTTTCCGACAAACCGTTCTCTCAGAATGAAAAATGTCACTGATATGTACATTTTCGTCTTCCCTTGTCAAGTTTTGGTTTTCCGACAAACCGTTCTCTCAGAATGAAAAATGTCACTGAAGATGGCACAGCGCCGAAACCGGTTTGTCTTAAAACCAAACTTGACAAGGTATGAGGAAAATTCGTTCCAAAATCAATTATGAAACATTCCTTTTTGTGTACATATATATGTTTTGACCCTTCTTTCTTTAAATATGGGTAAATATTCGATTAAATTTTAGTACTATAATGTACAAATTTCAAATGGCTCAAATATTAACTCGATTTTTAACAACAAAGTTTGTTCGAAAAATTTTTTTTAATAACAAGAAATGTTGAAAAGCGTCAACAAAAAAATTATACTTAAATTGAACGGTCTATCAAACTGCGTACCCAGAAATTTCCTGAACATTTTTAAAATTTGATTGCCATATTTTTTTATTTATGTTAATAATTTGGCGCTTACACTACATACATACATATGTACATACATATATGGCTCAGTGTTTGGCCAAGTTTCTCCTACCATTTATTTGTGATGTGCGTCTTTTATATTATACCACAAATGGAGGGACCTACAATTTTGTGCCTACTCCGAACGGCAGATGTATTTAATGAGAAGCGTTTTCATGGCAGAAATACCCTCGGAGGTTTGCCTTTGCATGTCGCGGGGTGACCGCTATTAGAAAAAAACTTTTCTATGATTAGGATTTTGCTTGTCCTGACTGAGATTCGAACATCGAACTCAGCGGCATATCGAGTAAAAAAAGCACGTACAGCTACCCACTCGACCACAGCGCTCACTATAAACTATATTTTTATACAAAAAACATCAATTTTATAATAAAAAAGCAAGAATATTAAAATATTAAAAAAAGTGTTTCTAATTATGTGGCCGCTACTGTACGTAACATACATGCACAAACATTTATATTTATTTATATGTAAACTATGAAATAGTCCTGAAAACGGTAAACATAACATCAGGTGTCGCACAGTGCTCCCTCCTAGGTCCAATGATATCAGGAATAACCTTCACTCCCAATACCTGCTCTATGCGGATGACCTGAAAATATTCAGGACAATCGCTAATGATACGGATCCTCTGCTTTTACAGAGAGACATTGACGAGCTATCAGCATGGTATACTGCTAACAAAATGGATCTGAATCTCAACAAGTGTGCTGGGATTTCCCGCTCTCGTTCACATACAAGTGTGCCGGCTGATTATAAACTTAATGGCCAAAGATTACAAGAAGTTGATTGCATCAAGGACCTGGGGATTACAATCGATAACAAGTTATCTTTTGCGAAAATGTTGACAAAGTCACCGTGCAAGTTTTCAGAGTTCTCGGTTTGATCACAAGAATAGGGAGACAGTTCTCTAACCCATATTCTATGGTGAACTTCTACTCAGCGCTAGTCCGGCCTATTCTCGAATATGGTACCGTTATCTGGTCAGCTTCCACAGATACCCTTGTTAGGATAATTGAGAGGATTCAAGACTAGTTCTGCAAAACCCTGGCTTTTCACCCTACCTTAAGAGCATATTCTCTTTCCAGTGAGAAAATTCGCTCACGATATAAAATTGATGACCTCGAGCGACCTTGCGTTTTTTTTATAAGGTATCAAATGGTCATATCGATACTCCAGACGTACTCAGCAGTTTAGAGTTCGCTCCAACTGGGCTCGCGATCAGGTGTCGCCGTCTGTGTAAAACTATGAAAACCCAGACAACTTATGTTGTTCATGGACTGCATAACATAATTGCCAATCTGGTTAATATTCACCATGGCGACGTAGACTTCTACCCTGTCTTTTTAAACAATATTAAAAAACTACTACTTCCCTATCGTTAATTTAATTTAATAAATGTATATCACCTATACCCACTAGTGGATTTATTTCTAATAATTAGTATTTTTTTTTTATATTCTCAATTTATTTTCAACGATGTATATTGTAGATTTCCGTCTTTGATAAATAAATAATCAGGGAAAGTGAAAACACATTTTATTAAATAATCACTGAAAGATATATACCAGTATATTTAAATATATTAACAATTACTTTTATGCGCATACTTATGTACATACATACATACATACATATGTATGTACATATAAACATAAGGTATGTACTTATATACATACATATGTGTGCCTGGGGTAATTTGGTCATTGACATTATGTAGTTGATTCTATTTTCCATCACATTACAATCAATAAAACGAACTCGTGAAAATATATACATACATACATAAATACTTAAATATGTATGTATGTATGAACTTTAACCCAGCCGGCTTTAAAAAACAAAATAAAGCGTACATAAATATGTACATATGTACGTACATAAACATCGGTTTTAGTTTAAAACTTGGGTAGTTTAGTAGGTGATATTTAATACATACATACATATGTATGTACGTACATATGTACATATGTATGTACATATGCATGTATGTTTGCATTTGTGTATACATATGTATATACGTATATACGCTTATTGTATGTACATACATACTTATATAAATCAGATGCTAAGAATTTTATTGATTTCTGATTACATCAACCTCTATCATGCAAACATGTATGTACTTTCCCAGCTAACAATCAGCAGAAAATTGCAAATGGTATTCCCAAAACAGTGAATGCATGATCGGACGGAATAAAATATGTTTTCTCTTTTGTCATCATCAAGACGACGCAAAATCCATGATGCAGCGAACCATGGATTTTGACAATCCGCAGGAGATGAAAGCCAACTAATATTCAATTAAACGGTTAACCCAACACATTTCGTTCTAGCTTTTTGTAATTTATTAATTAAACTGCTGTCCACAAACTATATTTTAACCATTTACCGAAATTAAAACAAGTTTATCAATAAACAATAATACAATTTATTTTGAAATGTTAATAATTTCAAAGTATGTACAATGCTTGAATAGTACATTTCAAATTCATAAAGATTGCATATAACTTTGGCCACAAGGAATAGCAACTGAAATCGATTTTAAATATTTTAAAAATAACACTTTAAATGTAAATTAATTAACTAAAATTATAAACTCGAGACTTTGTTTATATTTCTTTATGAATTTTTAACAATTCAATGATAGTTTCACTAAAAATATATTTTCCAATAAACATAATTACATAGTTCATAGTCTCATATCATCTTTTATATATTTCTTACTAAATCGAGTTTAGATGTTATTCCTTGTGGCCACAGACATGTAAGCTCTGTGAATTTGACACCACCATATGCGAATATTAGATGCAAAAGAGGTCGTTCGTTGTCCTTGTTTGTACACAAAAATTTTTTGTTTTTCCCACCATTTTTTATCAGTTATTTAAAAAAAAACTACAAACAATTAAAAATCGAAATTTGCATTTTTTTCGTTAAATTTTATATTGTCAACCCTTTTTTTTTTTTTAAAAAGTTAATAAGAAATTCAACAAAAAAAAATAAAAATATTAACCGAACTTTGTCAAAGTATTTCCGGACAAAAAAATTTGTTTGTCCACTCTTTCTTTTAAAGTAATTCTCAAAATAATTTTTTATGAAAACCCAAAAAGTTTAAAATTACGCTTTTTTTTCAAAGCTAATACATTTGTTTAACGTTTGTCCATGTTTTTTCACCCTTTGTTTTAAAGTTTTTATGAAAAACACAATGAGTTAAAAATGACGTTAAATACGTAAGCGAATCGACCATGATAGACGGAAGCCATGCACAAGATCCTCTGTGCAGCAAAAAGTGGAACGCGCAACTCAACACAAGAAAAGCCAGACGTCGAAAAGATGCAAACACAACGGGCAGCTTCACATTTCGCTTACGGCTTTATAAAATTTTGCGAAGACCCACCAGCTCTATTATAATTTGGAAGGATGTATCTGTGTCATTTGACTGTGATTCATTCTCGTGCGACTACTTTAATCTAATTTTGAAGAAGATAATTCTAACCATAGAATTAAATATGTCAGGCATCCATCATCTTTTATAAGCTCAAACGTAAAAGTTTTAAACTTGGTTTTATATAGTTTATATTAGCGAATGAACGGAATTTTTTTTATAAAATTCTTAAAAATAACTTAATGAATATACATAAGTGGCATTTTTACAAAGCTTACATTGAACACAAAGTTATTGTGCGCTCAGCGGAAGGAAGTTTGCCAGACAATAATAATACAGTTTTTGAAAATTACATTTTAATTACAATAATTTATCTACAGCAATGAGAGGAGAGATGATTTAGAATGCATTATTTTGTGACGGACAGAAAAGAGTTTAAGTCAACTTAAGCAACAATTTAGATATTGCTACGAAAATATCCGTATAAGTACATAAGTTGATTTAGCTGAGAAATTTAAGTCAAAATTATTATCTATGTAGTACATTCCGCGAAAAAATTACAGCTCTTGCAAAAATATAAAATTTGAACTGTAATCTTCAGCTATTTAAAACTAAGAAATTATTGTGCTACAAATTGAATATACAAAAAAAAAAAACTAAACTTTTTTAATTATTATAAGTTTTGTATAAAGTTTGAATTGTGTGTATTAATTGAAACGGAAATAATAAAATTTATGTTTGTACATATGTATTTTTAATTTTGTTAACATGTGGATGTGCTATAATTTTTTTGTGGAATGTATTTCTATACAATTAAATTGCATTTTTTTCCTTTAATTAACATATGTACATATGTTCGTATGTTTGCTCAAATCGTACTAAAATTATTAATTGCGTATTATTTTTTGTTACTTCTGTATATGCATAAATGCAGTATGTACTTTCGTTAAAATTTATAAAAAAAAAAAATCATTACTGCATTTTTATTTTTCTTTTTTCTTTTCTTTTTCAGAATGAACAGGTTGTGAGCATCGTGAGTTTATATGTATAATTTTTATATTTCTTTGTCGTTTGCACATTTTAAAAAAAATTACAACATTTTTTTATATTTTGGTTACATACATTTTTTAGTTGCAAAATTTCATATTGTTTAATGTCATGTAGTTGTAATTTATTTGTGTCCATTTAGGAGCTCTTTATTGGTTTTAACCTACATAATTACTTATTTACAAAAATTGTTAGTTGCTTACATACATACATACATATGTACATACATATATATTTTTTTAAAAATTCGTACAAAACAGTTGTTTAGACCTTTAAGGGGTATTCTACTTTAGACGGTTCAAAAATTCGATTTTTTTATTGCATATTTTCGTCGTACATTATATGTATGTATGTAAAAATGTTTAACTCGATCTGAAATACTTTTCGAGGTACAAAGCCAAAAATTTAATTGTGCACGGTGCACGGTGGTGTTTTCATGAATCTTTCAACGCGTTTTTCTCAGAACCATTATTTTCAAAATGGTCGGCACTCAGCAATCTCATATTTCTAGTCGGAATCAGAATTAAGCAAAACGCATTTGCTTAAATATTTTTTCGTAAACAATATACACTCGAAAACATGGTAAAAATCGACCATTATAACTTTATCGACTATATTCTGGTTTCGTATATCATCACAAGTCTGCTAAATACAAAGAAAGTTGAATTTTCTGTTTCAGATAATTTAAACGAGAAAAATCGTGGCAACATCGAAGCAACGTATTTCTGCAGGCTCAACTTTGATGCGCCACTATTATGATTTAAAGAAACTTTTTGACAAAGTAAAACCGTAAATTTATTGGTTATATTCCTTAATTTAATTTGCAAAAAGTCGCGCTCAAAAATATTCAAAAGTCTTGTTTTGACAACAATTATGAAAAAAACAGTTAATTTTTCGGTCTCTAAAGTAGAATACCCTCTTAAGAGTTTTTGATAGATTTTGGCAAAAAATTTGGAATATACATACATACATACATACATTTATGTATATACACATGTGTTTTTGGTTTTTGCTGATTAAATAAAATAATTTTTTAAAGTTTTACTATTTCTAAAATTTGAAACAATAGACGTTAACTTTTTAAACCCTTTATCGAGTATGCAGTGTTATAGCACATTCAATTTTAGTGTAAAAAACAGTTTTTCACAAAAAAACCCGACTTCAGTAATCGAAATTGAACCAAATAAACTTGGAACCATCCTTGAGATAAAACAAGAATTATTGCAATCCGTTTTGTGTGGATCAAAGTTTTCTGATAATATATCCTGACAAATGGGGCAACCTGCTTCTTTTTAAGTCGATCAATAAACTGCAAGTTTGTATCCTTTGACGTACATAATATGTACGATTATGTGTGAAAATAATCTCTGTTGAATATGGAATGCATACGAAAGGTTGAAGAAATACCAAAATTTATTTAAGACAGTGCTTGTCCCCAAATCTACAACCCAACCTAATTTTTCTGAGAAAAAAATTTCGCACACATGGTTATGTTTGTATAGTTTTTAACATTCCAATAACCAATAAGTTATAATAGTTGAATAGCTAATTCGAATTATTTAATAAATCGATTAGTCGAATATCGACTGCTCTAGGATGTAGGCTCCTTAAATTTAGTCAAGGCGAATTTAGTAAGATGGCCTTAAGCAAGTAAGCAGCTGATGCATTTGTTTTTTCTATCGCCCTGATACAGCAAATGTCAAAATCATTTGTTTGTTGGTTGGTTATGATGTTCGCTGTTCCGAAAGCAAAAACAAAATACCTGTACTTTTTTTTCTTAAACATTTGCTGCCACCTTTATTAATTCGTCTTGGCTTTAGTATAGAAATTTGGAGGATGAAAAAAAATTTCAAGAAAAGAAATAAATAAAAACGTCCATGCAATTTTGACTTTAAGATGTTACTTTCAATTGGAAGTACATTTGTTTTTGACGACTCTACCGACCCTGCTTATCGGAAAAACATTTAAAATGAATAAAAGGAAAGTAAATTGCCGCTGCTATTAATTTAAACACATACATGTACATACATACATATGTATATATTTATCAGAAAACATATGTGACACTTCTGTACAAGGTCGTTCATTAAGTGAGAGTGAGTGGTTGACTGTTTCTTAGCTGAATTTCCGGTTTTTGAATTTACTTATCAACTCACATGTCTGTTGATGGCCTGTACATACCATATATACATATGAACGTATGCATGCGTGTGATAAGCATTATGAGTCAATTAGTATTATGAGTGAACTTTCATTCGTTATCTCTTTGGTAATCCCATGCAAACACATATCTTTTTATATCAATTCGCAGAGTAATCTAAAGCGGGATTGTTTTTTTTAGCACAAATATAGGGTGTGTGTCATTTATAAAGTGAAATATGTTTTATACGTTTTGAATTCGATCGGTTTTCAGGCTAAATAAACTAAAGTTGTAAACTTTTTTTTCTAAACACATGTACATACATACATACAATTTATATGTATGTATATCTGTTTAGTTTTTTAAAAATACACATTAGTGGTGATTCTTATTTACATGTTTTAAACTTTTCGTTTTTTATTTATTAAATGTATATGTCTTTAAATAAAAATATTGTTGGCTTTGTAATTAAAATTATAAAAATCAAAGTTTAAAACTTTGTAAAGGGCTTTTTGAAAAATTCTGGAGATGCAGTTATGTAGTCCAGTGAATTTTAGTATAAGAAAGTGCAAGTTTCAAGTGGCTTAAACATGCCTTTGATTTTTGAGAACGTTTTTTGCTGACAATATTACGCATTTCCCTCTATATAAAGTAAGATCATAAATGTGGGTGGGTAGGCACATCAAAATGCTAACACTAGCAAAAAAAATAGTTTGATTTAAAAACTTTTTCAATTAAACTTGAATTGAAAAAATCATAAAATTTTTCTATTTAGTATGCAGAGTTGCTTTCGGTTAAATCACAAAGAGAAAAACCCTTCAAGAAAGTATGCTGGCAACCACTTTTTTCAGCCCTTCTTGTGAAAGCCTTCAAAAATGCTTTCAGTATACTTTATGGTAGTTGATACAAAATTTTGACCCTTTAACTTATAAAAGCGAACTAAAAAAAAATACATAAATACAACTTTTTATATATTTGTTTCCTGTTCAATTAAAATTTTTATGGTCGTTTTTTAAATGTAATGATTTTTATACAAAGCGAATTGACATTTCATTTTGAGGGGAAGTTGATAATTTTTACTGGACAAATTTTTGCCAGTAAAAACATGCAAGTAGGAAAAACAGCTGATCAAATGCAGCTGATTGCAATTTGGATAAATACGAAATTTTTCATTAACCTTGCAAGTTTTTACTAGTTTTTCGTTCTTGTACTTTTTGGTATATTTTTCGCTCTGAAAGCGAATGTTGTCAAATTCTAAGAAATTTCTTTACTGGATAATTCTTATTGGAGAAGTACGAGTACAGACCTATTTTATAATGTTTACTTTTAAAATTCTGAAACAAAAATTCAATATTTATCAAAATTGCAATCAGCTGTATTCTTCCCCTCAAAATGAAATGACATTTTGCTCTCTCAATTTCTCCTTCCTTGCAAGTTTATTGAACATCGCGAACGCGATTTGGCAAAAATTGTGATATTTCGTATCAATTCGTAACAATTATTTGCATCGCGAACACTGCGAGTATTATTACTCAAGATTGATAAAAAAGATATTGCGCCTTGCGCAGGTCCGTAACTTTTTTCCTTTACGATATTGTCAATCAGCTGTTGAAAATGACGACACATCGGCAAAGTTTTTATATCACAACAACAAAAAAAAAAGATGTTTACAAAATAACAACGCGAGTGAAGTGCAAGCAAATATTTGGTATTTTATTTATTTTGAGCGTTTTGTTTGCGATTCACAGCTTTAAACTTATTATTATTAATAATTCTGCAATCAAAAAGAAGTGTGCGGTACTAAATTGCCAGACAGGATACAAAAGTAAGGCATCAGAGTGAAGCTTTATTTTCTTTTCCGGTGGGCCCCGTCTTAAGAAAAAAATGGATGATTGCAATTCGCATAATTACGAAATTATTGTTAAATAATTTTAAAGGTGGAAATTATAAAATATGAGTGTTAAACATGCTAGTAGCAAGTAAATGTTAGTTTGGTTAAGTTTACTTAGTTGAATGTTTCAAGAAAACACTAATGCAATGTTTTCCACTTTGCATATTTGGATGCGGACAAGAATTCAATCAGCTGTTCGTTGAATTTACAAGCTTCTGCGAATTTTGCGTTCGCGTACTGTTATATTTTATATTTTTTTTTTGTGAGAGAAGAGAAGACAATTTCACTAAATTTTGCTGTTGGATATTTTCTGTTGGGGATTGTAAACGAACGTACCTAATTTTGTATAAAATGTGAGTAAAATTTACTCCCGTTTTCGTTAGAAATGAGATCACTTGAATACCGAGTGTTAAATGGATTAGATATGTACATATGTATATACTTTTGATTACGGTACCTATTATAGTTCAATAATTATCTTTGGTTCAATACGTATAGGTGTCGGTTCAGCACACCTCTACAGCTTATTTTTGGGCTATTGCTTTTAATTTTTTCAAATATGTATGAATTTGTAAATATTTTTTTTTTTGGAAAACACACTATTCCTTTCCCGCCAACACTTGCGAAGCGATATCTTATACATATGTCTATTGATAATCGATGACATTCCGGTGTTATTATGTTCATAAATCTTTTGTACATTTTATTTTGCTATAAAATTAGTTTATCGTGAAAGAGTATTGCCAACAGGGCTGTCAGGTCACTACACTGTATTATTATTCTGAAATATATTTTCCGCGAAAACTATTAATTGCTACATATGTACATATGTATGTATGTATGTATATGCCTACATACTCTGTCCTCTATTGTCTTTGACTTTCTCACAACCAATAACCAAATGCTTCCTCAAATAGGTGCAACAATTAGCTGGTAGTATTTACCAGGAATTCGAACGTATGATTAATCGCTACGACGAGGATGTGGTGAAGAACCTAATGCCGCTGCTGGTGAATGTTTTAGAATGCCTGGACGCATCGTACCGCATTAACCAGGAGCAGGACGTTGAATTAGAGCTCTTGCGCGAGGACAATGAACAGCTCGTCACGCAATATGAACGTGAAAAGAGTGCACGCAAACAGTCCGAACAGAAGGTAAGCAAACATAACTTAAAATTATGTATTACCCACTTACCCTGCGTTTTATTAATCGTTGCCCAACAGCTGCTCGAAGCCGAAGATGTCGCTGAGCAGGAAAATAAGGAGCTCGCAAGTCGGCTGGAGTCGTTGGAAAGTATTGTGCGCATGCTCGAATTGAAGCACAAAAACAGTCTGGAACATGCGAGTCGCTTGGAAGAGCGTGAAACCGAATTAAAAAAGGTGCACGCGTTTACTTTTGATTAAGAATTTAATTAAAAAAAAAAAAATGTGTAATAATTTTTTCCCGCAGGAGTATAACAAACTACACGATCGTTACACGGAGCTTTTTAAAAATCATGTAGACTATATGGAACGCACCAAAATGCTCATGGGTTCGACCCACTCACAAATGAGTTCAGCCTCCGAGCGATTGGAAGTGAATAGAGCCAGGTTAAATCCTATTGCTCGGTAATGCCAGATATTTTCATTTCAATTTGAAAACATCTTTTAAAAATACATATGTATGTACATTTGTTTCCAAAGTTCTCTCGAATTTGCATGAAATTTCTTAAACAATTTCCTGGTGTACATACATACATATATTTTATTATTTGACCACTGGCGTTTATGTGGATTTCGTTTTTTTTTTTTAAGATCATCCGGTCCAGTGTCATATGGCTTCGCGTCACTAGAAAACTCAGTAATGTTGGATACGGAGACAATCTGTAGTGTTGGTAGCAACTCGGACGATTCGGGGCCACCATCGTTGCAAAATGAGCTGGACAGCCTGCAGACAGTGGAACGATCGGCTGAGACAGATACTCTGCAGCAGCAGAACCAAGCAACTTCACCACAAAGTGATACGAGTCCCGTTGTGCCAAATGCACCAGCCAATGGTGAGTGAAAACCATTGATTCAATTGTAATTTTTATTCGAGCATTAACTGTTTGAACATTGTACTAACAACTTTTTTTTATTTCTATAATCTTTTTCCTTTCACTATTACAATACTATGCCATCACACACACGTTTATTCCTACATTCGTGTTAACAAATACAAAAAAAAAATTAAATAATTTAAATAATTAACCTTTGCCATATCCTGTTACATAATTGATTGATTGATTGATTGAATGTACGCGCGCAGTTGGCCGATCAACAACCAAAAAGGAGCAACGCTCTGCTAATACCCTATACCAAGAGTTATCCTTTCAAGATAACGAAGAGAGTGAAGAGCATGAAGTTGTTACAGGTATGTGGGCTAACTATTTAACATGTATTCACCGCATCTGCTTTACTGTGCCGCGTGGCGGGTATTCGACTCATATAATAGACATATTTGAAACTGGAAAAAAGAAAAATTTTAAATTCAACATCTCATCGAATTGGCTCTTTGAATCACCTTGGCGTTTTGATTTTATGTTTGCACCATGGTACAATAAACAGATAATAATAGTGTTCGTTTTAAAAACCCAGTAAAAAGGCAGTACCAATTTGTACCAAATCGTGTTCGTTTCGCCAAAAAACTTGCAAAACTTGCAAGGAGTGAGCGCAATTTTGACATTTCTTTTGGAGGGGAAGTTGCTAATTCGTGCTGGGAAAATTTGTCCCAGCACAAATTAGCAAGCAAGAAAGAACAGCTGATTGTAGCATATGGTTGCATTTGAGTCAACAAAACAATTCAACATTTCAAATTATAAAGTGAAAAATCATAATTATGAGTGATTTATTAACAAAAGAAGTAAGTAAATACATATTACAAATAGTAAATACATTATGAAATTTGGTTTCTTAATTTTAATAACGCAATTAAAAAGTTGGCAGATAAAGGCAAATGTGTTCGTGATCAGAGGGCGGTAGAGTCATCGCCATCAGTATTAGATCCCACAGTTAAAACACATCTTCTTTTTGGATTCATTTATTTATTAGGGAGCGGTGACGACCATTGCAATATCTAGTTAATGAAAAATATAAATTAGCTATAAAATTATTAGTTTTATTATAATACTTACCAAAAACTTGTAAGCAGAAAACAAAAAACCAACTGTATAAATAAAAGCAACTGTCGACACACACAGATTTAAATGCAACTGTGCAAGCAAACAGCTGTTATTTCAACTTGCTTGCAAGTTTTTACTAAATCCTGTTCGCCAAAAACTCAGTAACTTTCTGCATTTGAGAGAGTAAGACGCCTTACTCTCTGAATTATTTTACTGGCTAATTTTTACTGGGTTTTTAAAACGAACACTCTTAATATAATATTAGCAGCTGATTGGAGTTTTTTCTTATAACTGGTCCATAGCAAGTCAAACTTTGTTTACAAAACAATATTTGTTTACATTTTGTATATTTTTAATTTCTAATTTATACACATTTTTCATTAACGAGATTTGGAAAACATATGTACATATGTACATACATACTCAGAAAGAAGGCATTGTGTTCTAAAAGACAGGAAAAGATCGAATCTTGCTTTTCATATTCAATTGGAACAGAACTTTGACATACCGTTTTCTGCAAACGGTTGGGTGTTTGCGTAATAATAAATGTATTTTTCAAGCAAAATGTGGAATCACGTACATTTTGTTAACATTTAGAATTATCAAACTCATCAAATTTGATATATCTATTTTGAAGGGTGATGGACCACAACAAATCAAAAAATATAAACCAGGGTTGCATTTTCTTTAATGCTGCTACCTGTTTAATGTGCCTTGGTTTGCACATATTATTTGTTTTAATTTTATGTAATTACACAAAAAGCTTCATTCCAATACTTCAACTAAAACATTCAAACATTTTCCATAATCTTTAACTAATTATAAATATTTATATACATACATACATTTACAATATATACATATTAAATAAAAATTTGTAAATGCTATTTTTGATTTTATTATCTACACGTCTGCGTGCCGCTTGAAAATGCTAAAATTTTAAATGTCCCCGAAATGCTTGTCTACACGCTGCCTGATGTTCCAACTTGGCTTAATTAATATTTGGCTTAATGCGTACACACACACACACATTCTCTCTCTCTATTTCATCGCCGAACACACAGGAAGTTGGGTGCATCCTGGAGAATATGCTTCTTCGGGTAGGTATCAAGATTCATATGTATATGGATTTATTTATGTCACATGTAAATACATTAAACACCAAATAATAACTGTAATCGCCTAAGTTGCAAGTCGCCTAATACTGAACTATCGAATCGGCTACTCATCTAGCCCATTGATTGGGTGCAAAAAAAAATTGCATATGTATAATATTTAAGATCCAACAACAATGTATAACCAAATTCATCATCTCTTTTGTCCTGTTTCCTTCTCAACACACGAAATTTGTTAATTACAACAAAAAAAAACAAATACGAACGAACGACCAAACGAATCTAACTACACGCACGCAAACGCGAATGAATGCAAACATTTTACATTGTTTGGAATCTCTTAACATGATTAACTCATGCATTTGTTGGATACTCGAATCGCGTTGATTTTTGAAAATGATCTGGATACGGAAAAATCGTTTTACGATGTCGTTCAAAAAGCTAACGACAACTATTTTGGTAAGTTGCGGCATATTATCTGATTCGTAGCTAGATTCACCGTTAAAGTAGAACGTCTACCATACGTCATTTATTGGTAAAGTAGATTTTTGGTTTTCAATATTATATTTGTATATTTATAATCACGGTTTCGTCGGTGGCTTGGTTTTATTTATAACTACATTTTTTAAAATTGCAATTTTATTTAATTACCTTCATACATCCATACATGCTTATTTTTTCGTTACAAAAAAATGTCCAACACTCATAGCATTTCAGTCAGATCTTAAATAAATAGTTGTCTATTACATTACAACTATGTAGGTTGCAGAGTCCGATTGGTTACAACAACAACCGTGACAGCATTCTGCCAAGGTTGTAAATATGTTAGTGCTTTCGCGCTAAAACTACTGTGCGAAGTAATCTTTACAAGAAACCGAAAATAAATTACTAATAATCTAGAGAAAGTCAATGATTTACCAAAAGTTATTTGCAAAGCAAAAAATATCCGGATGTGTAAATTGTATTTTCCATGCGTCGAAAATTTGCCGTAGTTCATAACGCTCTCTATGGATGAACCATCAAAACCGGATGGTGATCTTTTGGTTGAAAGTAAATCCAGATAAATATTTTGTATTTTTGTTGCATTACAATTACACCCTCACATGTTTTTCACAAAATTTTGTGTAATCATATAAATACGATCAACTAATGCATTTAACGAATTCTGATCCATTTGTACAATACCACAAAAAAAAAAAAAACCAGTACTTACTAACATAACAATAGTCTCAGTCAGACAACAAAAGCACTATGTGTGCTGATATTTTCAAAGCAGACGTCAAACCCTTTTAAACTTACGCAACAAAAAGTGTAGAAGAGCAAACACTATTTTTACGGCGGGAGATCAACAGAATGTACCCAATGCGGAATGAGATTTAACAGTTGAACATATACTCACGGATTGCGCCATCTCATGAAGTCACAGAAATCATGACCCAAAACTCGATTTTCAGTAATGGGTTTTATTATATTTATTAACGAAGCTGCAAAGAAAATATAACCTCCTCTACACGAAGTATAATTATAGCACAATAACTCGCGATCAACAAAAATTCGTTTAAATGACCGACCTAACCTAGAAAAATGATTAGCACCATTGAATTCGACATGATCGAATGCTATTTAGATTCGAAAAGAAATTTTTTCTAATTAAATTAGTTCATTAATTGTTGAAAAAATAATTTGAACCTAGTTAAACAATTTTAATAAAATTGCAAGTTTTTTTTATTAATAGTTTGAGGATATCTTAACTTTAATCTTAGCTTTAAAATAATGCGAAAACATTATATTATTAAATATTCGTATAAGAACGGCAATACGTGCGTGCCTTCATACATTAAAAATTTGTTTTCTTAATTTTCTTTAACACTACACTCTAATGTTGTATATATTTTGTATATAAGGATATTCACATTCTCAGTGGCTTACCTACATACATTATTTCGCATCTAATTGCCTTTTATTGTTATACATACATACATATGTATACATAAATATGTATATGAAACTTTTTCATTGACTTTTCCGAAAACTATCTTTTACATTAAAAAGTAGTTCAGGACCAAATGCACATATCGAAAAAATTCGTTTATTGGTGTGCTAATCCTATTCAAAACTTGTTTCAGGTATGGGCAAGGAAGTGGAAAATCTCATTATGGAGAATAATGAACTCTTGGCAACGAAGTAAGTCCAGCGTTATCTGACATATTATTGTCCCATTTTTTAAACGCATTCTATGAATATTTGCAGGAATGCTTTGAACATCGTTAAGGATGACTTGATTGCCAAAGTAGATGAGCTTACTGGCGAAATTGAAATATTGCGTGAGGAATTGAATGCAATGCAGCAATCTCGCAATAAGTTGCGTCAGAAAGTTGGTGAGCTCGAGGAAGAGCTGAAAAAGACAAAAGAACAAGTGAAGCAGCAGAGTAAGTTCGAAGAGTTAATCTACATAAATCGCTTTGCTTTTATAAAGATAAATATGTGCACGTATGTAATATACATATGTATGTATATAATATATAACAAATTTTCAGATGAAAACGACAAGGACGAGAATGATGTGCCATTGGCTCAGCGCAAACGCTTTACACGCGTTGAAATGGCAATGGTATTGATGGAGCGCAATCAATACAAAGAACGTCTAATGGAGTTGCAGGAAGCTGTACGTTTAACAGAGATTCTACGCGCCTCGCGTACCGTTGATAATTTGGATAAAAAGTCCAAGCAGAGCATTTGGAAATACTTTAGCAGTTTATTCACGTATGTATCGTAAATAATGATACTTTTTTTTTTTTTTTTGAATAAGCTTGTTTAAATGAGCGGATATTTTAAATTCAATTATAGCCCCTCCAATCGTCCACAAGAGCGCGGCGCCGATGGACAAGGAGGGGGGCCGATGTTTCGTTACTCCAGCCCAGTTCACAGCCACGGATCTCCCAGTCGAAATAGCGACAATCGCCTTGCCTTAACGGGTGCTCGCGACAATACAAATCCACCACCACACCCTGCGAGTGCGGGCCTAGCAAATGCCTTAATAATGGCCAAGGACTACTCTGAGGAAGGTACATCGGAACGCGCTAGCGCTCGGCGCCGTGAACAATATCGACAGTTGCGTGCTCATGTACAGAAAGAGGATGGCCGTTTGCAGGCGTACGGCTGGAGTTTGCCCATAAATAAGACGAGTCAAGAGCAACAAAATCGGCATTCGGGCGGCGTACCAGTGCCGGTCTATTGTAATCCATTGGCGGAGGCTTCGCCGCACATGAAAGTTTTCTGCGCTGCTGGCGTAAATCTGAATGGCGGTTTCACGAAAGATGGCCACTCAGTTATACCGGTGACGTCACCGTATGCCCCTCGTTCTACTGCAAAAATTGCTGAGATCACCAGCCCTACAGCTGAACATTCAGCGGAAGCGCTAGATCGACAAATAAACCGCGCTAGCTTGGCCAATTTAGAACCGGAAACACAGTTATCTTCATACATTTGGATCTGCACAAGCACTCACGCGGCGAGCACAGTTACAGTTGTCGATGCCAACCAGTCAGCGGTTGTACTTGATGCGTTTCCCATCTGTGCGTCGCACATGCTTTGCATTGCATCTGTTCAAGGTGAGCACAAAAAAGGGTTGGAAATGAGTGAAGACATTATTTAACATTCATTTACATCTTTAGGTGCCGTAGAAAAAGACTACGCTTTGTTAGAGAACTCGGAAGTAGTAAAGGCTGGTGAAATGTTGGAGCGTCCCGGTGAAGGCGCTGAATTATTCGGCAAGGTTGAGTTCATACGCGTGCGTCCAAAGGCTGACAAGAACAGCAATACTCGAAGGGACGCCAAATCAGCCGAACAGGCTCAAGAAGTGATAGCTATCGAAACGGCTGCTGTTGAAGAGAACGCAAAAGAGGCTGTTGAGAAAACCGCAGACGGCACGAAGACTGTGTCTCCGGAGCCGCTGGGTAACATACAAGAGATTAAAGTTCGACAGGCGCTACCTGGTGCATCACAACGCCTTCAAGACGACGGCAGTGTGACCAGCGCCAAAACGAATGTCAACAACAACAACTTACAGCCGTCCTTCTCGAAGCCCATCAACCCTATACTGGGTACGAAAAACCGTCAAGAGCCTCCAATGAGTTCCGTGGGGCCGACCATGTGGATGGGCGATCAGGAAGGTTGGCTGTACGTGCATAGTGCTGTGGGTCGCTGGCACGAGTGCTTGCACAAGGTTCTCCTTCCCGATGCCGTTCTAGCGATAGTGCAGGTGGAGTCGCGCGTTGTTGTGGCCCTAGCCAATGCTCAGCTGGCAGTGTTTCGCCGCCAAACAGACGGCCAATGGGATCTGAATAGTTATCACCTTGTAACGCTGGGTGATCGTAATCATTCGATACGTTGTCTCTGTGTGGCCGGCGAACGCATTTGGGCCGCTCATCGCAACAAGATCTATATTGTCGATCCGATATCACTGAGCATAGTCCATTCGCTGGAAGCGCATCCGCGTAAGGAGAGCCAAGTGCGACAAATGGCTGCAACTGGCTCGGGCGTTTGGGTCTCCATACGGTACGTTACACCCATAATTATGTAATCGTTTAATCAATTAAAAAAAATCTCATTTTGAATGCACAGTTTGGACTCTACATTGCGGTTGTATAACTCGTATACTTTCGAACATAAACAGGATGTAGACATTGAGCCATATGTTTCAAAAATGTTAGGCACTGGCAAATTGGGATTCTCGTTCGTACGAATTACTGCATTGATGGTGTCATGTAATCGCTTGTGGATTGGGACTAGCAACGGTGTCATCATTTCGGTGCCATTGTCAGAGGGTCAAGGCAAATCATGTAAGTGGAGCTTGTGCAAAAATGCGCATTAAAAATATGTTTACTTGGATTTTTATTCCCTCTCTGGCAGCTGACCCCAATAGTCAAATACCGTTATGTTGTATGGCGAATGCCCAATTGTCCTTCCACGGTCATCGTGATGCAGTGAAATTCTTTGTGTCCGTGCCGATGCAGCCACAAAATGAAGGACAACTGCAATTCAACAACAAACGGCCTGATATGCTAGTCATGTGCGGGGGCGAGGGCTACATCGATTTCCGTATAAGTAAGTTAGTTGTCAATAAGCATACGGCGTTATAAGACTAAAGTACAAGAGTGTAAAGCGTGTAGTTTAATTCCAAAAGCAGTAAATTTCGCTATTGCTAATTGTAGTGTGCGCGCTCTTCCATCTATGACTGTGCATACATACATACATACATATACATGACTCTTAGAAGGTATCTATAATTTTCACACCTCTTACCACGATACATTATTTCCCCCTCATCTATTTTTTGTGATTACCTTTACTATTATTTAATAAATATACATTGAAAAAAATATGAGTGCTTTATTCAATGAATTTCATTCACAAACTGAATTCACCTTATTGTTGTCTGCAGGGCCAGAAAAATCCATTACCGATCCTGGTGATAATGAGGCGCATTTGATAGTTTGGAAAGTTGATACGTAAGCCTCACTTTGAAAGTTTTATTTTGTGTTTGTTTCACAAAAATGCTTATTTTTTATTTTATTTTCTATTTACATAAAATTTATTTTTAACTAATTACATACATACATATATACATACATACATACATAAATAAACAATTTTAACAAAATTTGTTGGTCACAATTTTTTTTAACAAAATGCTTACTAACACTAATTTATTGTTAATCCTTTTTGAGATGAAATTATATTCTCCGTATTATGTGTTAAATATTATTCTTGTATTTTTTTGTTTTTCAAAATTCTTATAGTACGTATAATTTGTAGTGATTGAGAGATGTGGATATCACTCCGAACCAATGCGTTATCACAACGCAGCTCATTGAAGACGTACCGCTATTGTTAGTAGTTCGTGCTGCTACGCTGTATATTTTGTGCTCAGTGACAAACCGTGCCTTTGCCCATATTAACCTTAACTCACATGCACAGCACAGCACAGCATATTTTGTTGATGTAACAGCAGTGACCTGATTCAATGCCAAATAAGGTTATCATATTTTTTAAGCTCAGTTTGTTGTGTTTCTTTTATGTTTTATTCATACCTTTTTAGTGTAAACTTTATTTCCCTGCTGTACACTGATCCTGTTCTTATTTCCTACATATTTATTATTGTTGTTATTGGTTTAGCTTTTGGCGAATATTGCTCGATTCTATGCAAAAAAAAAAAAAACTGTAACACACAAGTGGTGAATGGGGCAATTTAAAGCCAATGGTTGCCACTCACACTTCTCTATGTTTTTCTTTTTTAGTTAACTAATTAATTTGTAGCTATAGTTTTTGTAAACACCCTAAATTATGTAGTTATGCACTTTTGTTTATTAACGTTTAATTTGGTTAGCCCCTCGAATATAAAGAACAAATAAAAGTTAAAGAAATGGTCAAGGTTATAAAAAAGGGCGAATCAGAAATCAATTAGCATACTTACTTCAGAAGACTTTCCCAGTCATATGTATAAAAACGCACTGTAAGCAAAAATCGCTTGTATTTACGCAAGTAAGCAAGTAAACAAGTGTAACCTTTATATATATAAATAATGTAATATATATAATTTTTTCAGTTTACTTCTTTTTTAACAAATATGCGGCTTAAATTCAATATGGGGATAACTACAATTCATACATAATTGTGTTTCTGCTATTAAAACCACCTTAGACTTAATTATCATTAATTATATAAAGAAACTCTTAGTTCATTGCTACCTAATAAATTTTACTGCGGGATTAAACAGAATTTTATGGCATAAAAGTTGACAGTCGAGGCACGGAGGGGTTTGAATATCAGAAACTAGTTTTTTGCAAAATTACAGATAGAAAGATTTAGAGTATAAGCTCTCGATATTATTTTATTAATATTGATTTCAAAGTATCAAAATATGTTGCTTTTGTTACATCATAAATCTTCTTCGGTTTGCAGTTGGAGTTGAGTGTGGATAGTGTGTAGGGTTAAAATTTGGATATTGGCTAGTTTTAAAACTAATCTGATCTCATATTTATATCACTTTTTAAATTCAAAGTAAAGTTAGTAATATTTACTCTGTATAATTATTGGTATAATCTTAAATTTGCACAATTTTTTCGATACAACTAACGCTCGTATGCTTCTTCTGCTTTTGGAGATGCACATTTGACTAATTTTTGAGTCTTGTGCATTCTCCGCCAACACTTTTAACATCACTACTTGTAATTGTTATCAGGTATACCTGTCGTGTTACTTGTTTTTGAGGCACCTCTGCTTTTTAGTATATTTGCGAACGCAGCTTAATGTATTTTACTAAACTTTTCTCAACAAATAATATTTAGTTCTCAAAATCTATCCAAAAAATGAAACTTATTATGAATACTACTAAACTATTTTAAACTTACAGATGACAATGACATGGAAAACAGTATTCAACTGGAGGCAAATCAAACGATTGAGAATCGCGGCGACAAGAGTTATTTAATTGTGTGGCATGTTAGTCAACGCTAGTTTTTAAGTCTCTACACTGCGAAGAGCGGTCAAGTAGCTAGAGGGAACTCTCTCGGATTCTTATATCGAGGGGTTGCAAGCAATCCGAGGCAAGAAAAATAATAATTAATTTCAAATTAAAAGTACGCAAATGATAATCCCAGCTAAATAATAAAAAACATTGTAGGAGAAAAAATAAATCATACTTTTCATTTAGAAATCGTATACAAACTGTTTTGTATTAAGCTTTGCAATAATTACCTTACACACATTATATTAACTTAAGTGAGATGTGCTCGCTTTTTGGAGACAATGCTTTCAGTTTGTAAAAATAAGAATGTGTAGTTGTATACTAAGCTTTACTTACAGTGATAAATTAAGCGGTCAAGTAGCCATTATTTTAAAGGCAAAAAACTAACCAAAAAATTCAACAATTAATGACGGAAATTTGTTCCAAATAACATCAACCAAAAAGACGTTTAAGCGTTTTCGTAATTACATATGTATATAGTATGTAGACACATTAAGACCTCAATCAGAATACGGAAATAATAAATTGAAATGAATTAATTCAATGAAAAAAAATAGCTTAGCCCTATGTACATACATATATCCATGTTCTTTTGCTGCGGCCACCAAATAATAAAATATATATGGTATTTACGGAACGCTATGCAGCCATCTTTTCGGATCGAAATTTTAAAATTAAATGTAGTTTTATTTCCTTTCCTATTTTCGAAGAATACATATACATATAACCGATTTACACACATACACACATATAAAATAGAAATATATGTTTGCCTGGTTTGTGTGATTACTGCTTACGGATACCAAATATAATTTGAGGCCTTTTTCTTAGTAGCGCTGTTAGGGGTTGTCTGATAATAATAAAGGCGAATATTAACAATAAAATGTATGGTCTTTATTTTAATATTGTATAAAGAAATTAAACTTATTATTAGGGAGTAGATATTAAAAATATAATGTTTTCTTTGATTTATTTTGTGTTTTTATAGTGCATATATTTTTCTTTTGCGAACATATACGTAAGTATATGCGTAGTTTCATTTGTTAAATTCGTTTGTAAGCCTCGATATTTTTAACAAATTGTACCTTTTTTAATTTAAATTTAAATAAAAGCAATATTTCAAAATATATTCGTTTTTATATTTTGTTTTTAGTTTTATTTTTAAGACGTACATATGAATGTTTATTCATATAATATCCAATATGTTTTATGGACATTTCATAATCATGGCAGTAAGTTAAAATACATATGTATGTATTCAATTAAAATTTGCGTATTTTCGAATACAAGTAATTCCATATTTGGTCTTTGAAAAGAAAATATGTAGATATATAATGTAACTATTAATTATTAGTCTTTTTTATAACATCTCAAAGAGCAGCAATTGAATGAATTACCAGCGAAAACTGCAAATTTATGCTTCAAACTATTTAAAACTCTTTGTCGACCTAAACGAAAGATGTAAATATTCCCGTTGCAGTTGTATAAAAACCACGAATATATATGTATATTATTAAAGAACATACATATTTACAGGCATAGAATCATTCATACATCTATACGAAAATTCAATTTAGTGGCATTATGTATACAAATAAATAACTTATTAATATTTCACTTAAAACTGTGTTTTCAACCAAAACGTAAACGGAATATATCATTAGTGCATTATATATAAACCAAATTTGGAAGATATTTGGTAGGGATATTCCCAATAACTCCCTAAACTAACTAAAAATTTAGTAATAGTAAGAGAAGATTCTTCCGCGATCAAAAATTTCTGTTGGGATACAATTAAAAATCGCAGCTTAAAATTTTTTTATACTCAAAGGTTGTGTCTTTCACGTCTCTTCTGTTATCAAACGAAATTCCAACAAATTCGCCGGTTTTTGCGTCCATTGGTTAAAATAACATTGCTTTGCCTGTGTCCAAGTTGTCTGATATTCCTTCGCCAACTGTTTGCACTGATTATATTTCATATTAAGAAGTTGCTTTGGATCGATCTGCAATTTGTTTAGCAATTTTGGTTCCAACCTCAAAAGTTCCACAAAATCTTTCATAAGGTGATATTTGGATATTTTAAGAGCAGCAAATGGAGTGTTTAATTGTTTTTTAGTAACACCTTGCCGTTTTCCATTTACAGATATTTCATAAGGCCTGTACAGAAAAAAAGAAATATGTATGTATGTATGTAAGTGAGAAGAAATATATGCAAGGTAAGCAATGACTTACTTGAAATGTTGATCAATGTTACACCAGGATAGTCCGGTAGATGATGGATTTTGCCGATTATTACCTTCAGCATACTCAAAAAACACTCCTTCAGCAAATTGTATTTTTGGCTTTTGAATTTTGTATTTTCCAGTAATAAATTTCCTATCGATAAAACGCTCATAAATGGCACGTTTTATAGCTTGATCGACACGAGAACTGCCACAAAAGTTAATTGAATCAAAGTAAATAGGATCTGCAAGTAGAACATCGAGTAGGGCTCCTTGTACCCCAAGCACATTCCAACGAGCTAGTTTATCGCTGCATGACATGGAAAGCGTTCGGTCCCCACGTCCAGGTTTTGTGCGCACAGCACCGACATTTTGCTTCATGACATCCTGCTCATCATCATCTAAGCCAATTAGTTTTGCACCTGTATAGACAGTATTTCCAACGAAAGGATTTAACTCTGACCCTATGTTATCAGCAATCAAAGACTTTTCACTTGCACATATGTCTTCAATTTTTCTTTGTTTTAAAGCAGGTGACCCATCATCACTTCCCTGTTTATGCTGTGAGCTGGACGTCCCTTGTGCCTCATCACAAATGCAAGCATCGCCACAAGGTGTGTGGGTGCTAATAAAATGAAAACTTATATCTGGCCTTCGTCTAAATACAAAATTTTCCGAATCCCAATAAAAAATACATTCATCATTTACTAAGTTTAATTGTAAAGCTTGCTTCAATTGATGGTAAATATAGCGCAAAAAAGCACGTCTGGCTAATGTTTCAGCATGAGAGTCGTTTAGGATGAGGCCTCCACTGCATAGTTTGCTTTTACCAATGCACTTGGTGCCACAACCTATTGTTATCACTTTAGTTTTTCCTTCCGTTTCCTTGTGTAATAGAATTGCCGACATTATTGTCCATTCGTTAACAGTGGGTTTTCCGGTCTTCGGTAATAGCTTAAACTGTTGAAAGGCAAGGCTTGCAAGAAATTCGGCTCCCGGGATATTCATTGATTACAATTAGTGTTGTATCTTAAGATAACTTTGTTCAGTTTAAGTTTTATGTATACTTTGCAGTGGTTTGTTTATAATGGACCTTTCATATTAGTCGACAGTGGGGCGACATTTTAGCACGTTAGGTCGTTTCTTTATATATGCAACCTGTATTATCTTATTTTTGCAAAATCGGTGTAACTGGGGACCGTTGTAACGTTAGTAACAAAGTGTGAAAGGGACTAAAATAACCACGAATAGTCTTAGCACTAGTTAACAACAATTTTATTCTCCTACGATATTTTTATGTGCACATACAACCATACATATGAATATATATTATTTTTTGCTATTTTTTATACTTTTCCTGAAACTGAAATCCGGTTTTCAAAGCATATTTTTTTTTGTTGATATTTTGCGAATTGGATATACAAATTTTCTATTATTATAATTCTAAATTCAAATAACTACTCACACACATACTTTTTGATATATGCTGTTATATTACAACTTCATTTATATATTATGAATCGAAAGGAAAATGCGAATGTTCTGTATAATAAACTTATAATGCCAGCCAAGATTACGTTAATTTAAAGATATTCCTTAATAGAATATATTAAAAAATAAACGTTGTAAACGAGTGTAAACAGCTGTTAGACATATTTTTCGGTATTTTTGCTATATAATTTCATTTCATATCATTTAATTATAGAATCAATTGTATATTTCGTGATTCATAAGAAGTTCATTGTTAAGTACTCGTACAATCATTCTTATGTTTATAGATTAGCAATGTCATTAGTGGAGGCATTTCGATCGAACTGGTTAATAGCCACATTTGGTTGTATACTTTTAATTGGCGGATTTGGTGTTCTCTCTTGGAATGAAGTGAGTATAAAGCTTTTACTGAAACTTTTTATATTAAACCTCATGTAAATATATACAGATGTATTGCCCTTTTGCTAACAGGGACGAGCGGTGCATACAACCTTGTCGCTAGACGAAGCTTTGGACGATGCAATAACTGTAGATCCTAATGACGAGTTGGATCATAATTACAATGGACGAATAGTGCATTTATCTGGACCTATTGTGATTGGTGAGCCCCTTACAGAACCCGACTATAATATTCAAGTGCTGGCTGTAAAGCTGCAGCGTAGAGTGCAAATGTTTCAATGGGTAGAAGAATCAGTGTAAGTGTATATCTTAAAGTTATGTTACTGCCAAATACAAAATGACTTACTTTGCAGAGAACACAATTATGGCGAAAGTATTGCATCTGTACAAACAGAAAGTCGTTCTTACTATTATTATACTGAGTGGCGCGACAAATTAATCGACTCTCGTAGTTTTTATATACAAACTGGCCATCAAAATCCAAATCGCTTCCCAGTCGAAAGTCAAACGCAAGTGGCCGATGCAGTCTTCATTGGAAAATATGAACTTGGAAATGAAATCAAAAACAAGTTTTCAAACAATGTGGATTTGACTTCAGATTCACGGCCAGACGATCCCACAATCAAAATGCATTTAGGTCTCTATTACCATACAAATGACGTATTTAATCCGGAAATAGGCGACATACGCTTATTATTCTCCTTTGCCGGAATGGAGGGAGAAATGGTGCGACGTTAAATTATAGATATTTATACATATATTTGTATTGCTTATCCTTTTTTTTAATTTATTTGTTCTTTTCAGTACTCTGTAGTAGGAAAAGTAGTAAATAACAAAATACTACCATATCGCACGAGTCGAGGAGTGGATATACTTCTCGCATACAGTGGAGAACTTGGTCTTGCTGAAGTTTTCAAACATGAGCATCATGCACAACGACTTACTACTTGGGGCTATCGATTTATGGGTTGGGTCCTAGTGTTTTTCGGGGTTACTTGCACATCCACCCTATTGCATATCATTTGTAAGTATGATTTATAAGTTTACTGACTGGTATTAATATTTATTTTGGTTGCAGTAAGTCATATTAATTTTTTGGCGGGTTTAGCCCCTGATCCACACTTCCCTGTTGGCGCCAACCTTATGCTTTCACTATCATTCGCCTTGATTGTGGCCTCAATCGCCTGGATCCTTCATCGTCCAATAATTGGTGCCAGTTTATTATTTGCAGCTGCTTCGCCATTTGTATGGTGCGCCCGCAGTGTAACAAATTATCAGAGAGTAAATTGAAAACTTAAACGGTGGTTCTGATTTAACTAGTTTATTTTTAAACCGACGCTCTCATATAAATATTAAGATGGTTATCTACTAGTCATTAAAAAATTCGAGTGCTTACCTCAATTTATTATAACATATTTTAGTTATTTATTTATACCAGTTTAAAAGACCGATTGTATTTAACATTGTCTTATTTTATCGAACTAACAGCTATTCCATTATGTTGGGAAAACTGTGTACTATATCCTATTAAAAATTTTAACATAAACATACTTTTAATCTTAAACATGACAAATAAAATGAAATCTAATTCTGATAATTTTCATATCTATTTTCGTTGACTGAGTTAGTGTTTTCGGAGGGACCAGCATTTGAAATAGATTTGATTTCGCTATCATGAGATAATGTAGCGGTAGACGTATGCACGCTGGGGCTCTGTGACTTGAGTGGTTGTTGGCTGTTGCTCGGCTGCTCTTCAAAACGTACAAATGGTTCAAAACTGTTAATATGAACTGAGCCTCGATGCAAGGTGCCAGACTCCGCTTCAAAGAGTATTTCGTTGACAAATTTTTCTGCCAACAATCGCTGCTCACGTTGCAAACGTTTCAACTTATGAGTCCAAGTACGTGCTATTGATTCCTCTTCAGGAAAAGTGCTCGAAAGGTAGTCACATGCCATACTGAGGAGTTCATCTTGGGTGTGGCTAGTGGCAGCTGAACCACTTGCTGGCGAATATCGGGAACGTTTTATTGTTCCTGTGGCCGATTCCGACAAATGGCCAGAGTGGTTATATTCTGCGGAGTCTGCTGTTTGTCCGTTAGGTAACTGATTTGTTGCAGGTGTCTGTGCACTAGGTGGAGGCGGAGTCTGTACTGGCTCTAACTTTTGCGAATTTCCGAAAGATTTGTGAAACATCTCAGCAATGCTCGGAGGGGATTGCACGGTGCCCACGCCCATCATTGTGCGAAAATTATAATTGAGCGCTGGGGACTCTAAAAATGATGCTTGCGTCTGAGAATTTTCGCTGAAGGCAGAGAAAGAATCTCCACGTGTGCTGGGGTTAACTGCCAAAAATTTCTCAGTGTTTCGTAGAAAATCCAATTCATGAAACGTCCAGCAACGTGGATGGTGAACGGTGTCATTTCTACGAGCGCTTTCTACAACTTTCAATTCTTTACGGTAGTTTGTGCGCAATGTGTTAATCTTTTTCTTTACATCTTCTACGTTTGCATCCCGCTTGAGGTACCGATAGATGGGAACAAGCTGTTCGTAAGCTTCGGCGCGTTTATCACGATTCGTGTAATCGCGGAGAGAAGTATCCCACAGAACTGGCAGGTCGCGATATGTGTGGATAAAAGCTCGCAAAAAGTGTCGATTTTCCTCAGCGCCAGTCATTTGTTTCATTGGAGTGAGATACTTTTCGGGCGCCAGCATTTCGAATTTTAACCGTTATACAATTTAATGTATCCGGAGACGGATGTACCTTTTTTCAGATATTTTTCTTCACTTAACAACTTTATGAACCGAAAGTTAACCCCAATTTGGCTGCTGTGGAAGTATTGATGAAAAATAATGACTACTGATGGAGGTATTGAGGAACTGTCATTGCAATGGTTTGACGTATTGCTGCATTGATGTAATGTTCGCATTAGTGACTTACAATAACCGGGTACCAAAATCGACACATTGCATATGAAATAAGTTTATGTTTCGCGACTAGTTATGATAAAAAATACAAAATTTCTGAGGATAAGTAAATTCGTATTTAACATTATGTGGCCTGTATTCATGTATATGAACTTTTTAGTACATTGTTACGTATATACTAATAATAAAAATAGTATGTAAATATGTTTATATTAAAAATTGTTTAAAGAGAAATGCAACAATCGTTATAATTGAAAAGTTTTTCATAATAAACAGAGGGGGTTCATTCCTAATAAAATAATTTCTAATTGTTTAACAAAATTTACTTTTTAAAAATAAATCATAGCGCCATCTGCTGGAAACTAGTGTAGCTCAAAATTGAATTGTTGAAATATTGTACTAAAACAAGCAACACTCACGTTTGACATACTCAAAGTGAGTTAAACACAGCCTAACCTCACTTTTGTGACATTTAGGTGTCCGTTGAGTTTTGATTTTGCAAAGCAGCGCGCCGCAGTTGGGTAAATTTCGTCGTCGCGTAGCGTCACTATTGTTTTTATATTCTACACTGCTCACTTTGGAATTTTGCGGATACGGTGGTTAAAATTAAATTGCTATTTGTATTGCAAAAGTGAAAACTTTTTTTCAAGTATTTGAGTTGTGTGTGTGTTAAAGAAAAATGAAAAAAATAATATTGTGACAAATTAACAAAAGAAAAAAAAAATGATGAAAATAAACGTGAAAAATTGATTTGAATACAAACTGTGAATTTAGCGTACTCGGGAAAGAACAAAAGGAAGGAAAATTTGCGGGCTCGTAGAGCTGTGCTGGCAAAATATGCATAAAATATTTTTATGTTATAAGTGTCTTATTCAAGTATTTTTTTACATGAAGTGAATTTATTGTACATATGTGGTTTAAATTGTTCAGCCTATACAAAGTGTGGTAGCTTAAAGATCCTGGTGTTTGTTGATTCTGCACTAATGTTGGCTACGATATCGTCCGCTATCCGACAGCTGCCTGCGTAGTGCGCTTAACCAGCGCTAACGTGTATGCGCCGAAGGATTCTGTGTTTCGCATAAATTGTTGACTATTAACATTTTTTGCCAGAATACTAAGCATCACATATATACTCGAATAAATATTAAATAAGCAACCGCAATGGAGACTATTGATGAACAGTCTAAAAATGGTAAGTACATATTTAGTATTCTTTTCGACATAATCATATGTATTTACATACATACATACATATATATGTATACATAATGACGTGAGCAAACACATCGATCTGTGTGTAAGGATCCGTCGCAGTTTTGGAAACTTATAAGTATTTCCAACAAAATACGGGGATACCTGTTCATTTCTTTCATCGCAGGGAAGTTAGATGATTTATTTTGTAAAAGTGGGTATGCAAATTTTTACATACATATTTACATTAGTATGTACATACCTAAGTATGAATGTGCATTCATATACACAAATCTACATATGTATGTACATATGTATATCCCCGTCAACAGAAGAATATGAACATACTAACATACATACATACATATGTACATACATACATAAATAGCTGCATATTCATGCATGAATGTGTGGTAGAATTTACCTGTGTACCGCCACTCCACAATATCAGCATTCGTTTTTTCTTGAAACATTATACTAAGGAAACTTAACCGTATTAACATTTACTCGTTCCTCGCGTTTTTAACAGTCATATTTTATAATTTTCACCTTCAAAATTATTAAACAAAAATTTCTTATTTTTTCAAATTGTATCAGCTGTTTTTGATTAGCGGTTTTTTTGCTGGAAAATTCCTGCTGAAAAAAGTTTTTCCAGCAGAAACAAACAGCTTTCCCTTAATATCAAATGTCGCTTTGCTCTCTTAATTTCCCTTACATCGCTTACGCGAACGAAAAGAGCTGAAAGTTTAAATAATTATCATGTACCTACGCGAACGTAACAATTATTGACATCATGTCTGTATGGATAAACAAATTTCCTAAAAATATATAAATGTCTATACATACTTACTTATCTGTATCTACCTAAGGGATTTCAAACTTATCCAAATGTTGCTCATATACATACATACATATGTACATACATACCTATGTCATACTTATGTAGTGACACAGAATTTAAAAATATTACAAGACTACACCTTTCCTGGATATCCCCCTAGATGACATTAAAAGCAACGACTAATCGGTTACATCTACTAAACAGGGCGAGCTTAGTCGCTACAACAACAACAACAGTAACAGCGATTAAAGTTAATCAACTTAGAAACATGATTTTGTCAACGGAACAAACGATTGTCCCTATTTTATATATTTCATGCTAAACTCCCCGGAATATTAATCCTTTATTTATTTTATATGTATATTTATTTTATTTATTTATTTTATTTTATTTCTTTATTTATTTAATTTTTTTATTTGTTTATTTTATATATTTATTTTATTTATTTATTTTATATATTTATTTTATTTTATTTTATTTCTTTATTTATTCTATTTATTTATTTATTTTATTCTATTTATTTATTTTATTAATTTTATTTATTTTATTTATTTATTTATTACCGTCATAAATGCATCCGTACTAGGGATGTCAATTTTGGGCATTTTATTGATCCCGGGCTTTTCGAGATTTGAAAACAAAATCGGGTGACAATTCCGGGATCCCGAATTTCACAAAGTTTTGATTCATAATTTTTAATTTGTCAAAAAATGTAAAACGTCTGTAATAGTTGTATTATAGAAGTAAACAAAATAATATTAATATAACAAAGAACGATTTGTTGAAATTCATATACGTACATATGTATGTAGGTATTTATTATTCTTTTCAGGAACTAAAAGTAATAAACGTAAAATTTGACACACTTACAAAATAATTTTTACTTTAAATACAAATTTACAGAAGCAATTGTACCTACATAAAGTAAAATTATTTTTAATCACTGTTTGAGACCAATATTATATGTGGCCGCTGTGGTCGAGTTGGTAGCGGTGCGTGCTATAACTTGATATGCCGGTGAGTTCGAGGTTCGAATCTCAGTCAAGGCAAGCAAAATCTTAATAATAGAAAAAAGTTTTTTCTAATAGCGGTCACCCCTCGGCTGGCAATGGCAAACCTCCGAGGGTATTTCTGCCATGAAAAAACTTCTCATTAAATATATCTGCCGTTCGGAGTCGGCACAAAACTGTAGGTCCCTCCATTTGTGGTAATATATAAAGACGCACACCCCAAATGGTAGGGGAAGTTCGGCCAAACACTGAGCTATGTATATAGTGTACGCGCCAAAATTATTATATTATTAATATATTAACATTCAGTAAAAAAATAAATACATAAAGTAAAAATTAAATACAGCACCCATTCCATTTTGAGCGAGGCGAAATTATTCCTTATTTTGATCAAAATGCAATCTCATCTAAAGTGTGCTATCCTCCAACCTGGACCTTAATGTGTTGCATTTTAAATCTGCAGTGGAGAAGCACTGTTGTGCCTCAACACTGGTTGCTTGGATTGTCCACAATAAGTTAAATGGCCTCTGTAGGACATAGCAAAAACTATTAATTTCTTTTACCAAGCCTTCTGATAAACTTCATGTCTTTCGATTATTGGACACTTGCGAGCTGCTCGTTAAAACTTTATGCAATTTATCTTTGAGACTTTCTGCACTTATCCACTTCAAGCACCTCGTCGTTAGTTCTATTATCATCGCTTTCATAGTAAGGCTCATTTTCTACTCGAGGAGGATATTCTCCAGCTCACTTATAATGGCAAGGGCAAAACAAAGCATTTCGGGAGTTAACAAGCCGTGTTATCGTAATACAACAGTTGTAAACTTGTTGTTTTTGTTTCTCAAGTTAAATTTTCTTATTTCAATACAACTCTGAAAGGTGTGTTTAGTGTGTTATTTGTTTTGTGAAAAAAGGTAAATTTAAAATTTTGAAAATAAATGGCTATTAAATTCACTGTTTTCTGCAATTCCGGGATTTCAGTAGACTGATCCTGTGATTTCGGGATCCCGGCATTGATATGCCTAATCCGTACATGCATATGTACATACATACATACATGTGGACATTTGACTAAATAACTTATCTCCAGATAATAAAAATTTTCGGAGATTCCTACCAATACATACGTGGATTTCCAATGCGCTTATTTCTGTGTTAACAGCGTATTTGTATAACCTTTTATATACATATATACTAGTTATTGCAGACTTTTAATTAACTTCTTTCTGATTTTTTTTTTTCGAAATTGCATTTGACGAAAGTCCTTCTTTTGAACAAGTTGAAATTTAAAAAATTTCAAACGAGAAAATTATAACGATCTTTTAGTAAAATAATTTGTTTCTACATATGTATGTATGTACATATGTATGTATTTATCGTCAATGCAATTTCTGCGATTTCACAGCATATCCTTATTTGATTGCAGTTGTTTTGCCAAATGCCTGTTTTAAAAAATATACTTTCTCAACTTGAACAAGATAATATGTCAATCATTCAGTCGTCAAGTGCCATTGTGACGAAACAACTTGTGTGGGATACAATGATTTTATGTATGTTGTTAGAAGCTTATTTCTTCTTTAATTTTTTAAAGATTTTTTTATATCGGATCCATCCAGCAGATCCTTTTAAAATCAACTGCTATGAAAATCAACTCAACAATCAGATGATCTCAGTTGTGAGTTGTACTATGCTGGTGCATTATCCACTTCCAAGTGCATGAAATTGTGGGCGACAGCCGCGGCGAAACATTTTTTCAAAAAAGCGCTGTATATTTAAGGAACCTGAAACTTGAACTCTGACTTCAATTAAATGGGCTACAAAACACAAGCGCTGAAATTTTTCTAAGATTTCTTAATAAAAAGTTGGAAATTTTTAAAACACTTCACTAAAATGTAACATATGAAGTATGTTTGTGAAGACTAAAAAAAGTTTGAAACTTGGGCCTGGGCTAAATCTATGTACATACATACATACATATGTATGTGGCCGAATAATTCTTTACTTAACGTGTGAATTTGCAACTATCTGTTATCATCAGGATTGGTTTGTGGTTGTTAGTAATACATTTGTGAATGCAGTGTAGGCAGGTACATTTGTAAGAGTAAATACATTAAATCTACATACATACATACAGTGCTCGAATGTATGTATGAATGTACATATGTATTTTATGTATATGTTTCCTGGACGACAAGTAGGTATCTCTCTGACATTTCTTAAGTCTTGCTTGTACGTTTTTCTTCTGTGTAATATAATACATTTGTATGTTTGTACATATGTACATACATACATACATATGAACCTATGTACATGCCCATGTATTGTGGGTATTCAGCAAGTAAGTCAAATGATCTGACACTTGGACAAAAGAGCAACCATTTGTTGCTAAAGTTGGCTCTTTTGCCAGTGTGGCTTAACATGGTGAATACCTCTTTCTGTATTCTGCAGACACGTCCTTGGTTGTACATACAAATGTACGAGTGTGTATGCCCAAATATTCAAAAGTCGTCATGTGCAGCACAACATGTGGAATAAAGATGAAAATATAGGAAATCTTAAGTGACCAACAATTGGGAATTCCGAGTAAAGACAGTTCGACAGCCAAAAATACTTCATGGAAGTTGTAAAGTGAAACTTAAATTACGGAAAGCAAAATGAAATGTACATACATACATACATACATACATACATACATGTACCTATGTATGTAACTCTTAAAAAAAATATTTCACTACATGCTGTATTTTTTAACTTACAAACTTTTAAATTAAATTTTGTGTATTTGAACCAATTTTATATTATTAACTTATTATTACTTAAAATTTTTTTGCAGCTAAAGAGGGCTACAGGTTTTCTTATACATATGTATATACAGATACTTATCTTGTACAGAAGTTTTAACAGTTATCAAAATATGCGAACATCGTTTGTTAGTTTATTTGCAAAATTGCATTAAATCAAGTTGGCATTGTTTCGAATGGAATTTAATTTCAGTTTTCAAGGTATTCTTTTTTTTCGATAACATATGTATGTATGTATGTATGTATGTATGTATGTATGGAAATTGGATGGTGGCCAATAAATAAATTTCTGTAATTAAAAACTAAAACTATTTTCGTTAATGTCTGCTACATTTCTCTATTCCCGTTCGATTCCATTAGTCTGCATTTGTTTGAGCTTCATTCATGTAAGTAATTAAGTGGAAACTGACCGAATAAACCAATAAATAAATAAATATTCACTGTTCACTAAAAAAAAAAAAATAAAAATTAAAGCAAACATCTTTTTTAAATTTGATTTCAGCCTGTACCAAGCCGAATTCATTCAAGGTGGTATACTCCATATACATATAAATAAAAAATTGTGTCAAGTTTGCGGTGAAAATGTCAGAGAAGATTAGAAAAAAAAATAAAGAATGGGTGGAATCCCAAAATTGTCACAAAAAGCAAACTTGTTGAGGATTTATAAAAAAAAAACAAATGAATTTCTTTATAATTTCATGTTTTGCTCGTCTTACACATGGAATTTTCCATCACGAACGTAAATAAAAGTTCAAAATGTAAACAAAAAAATAATTTTGACACTTTCACCGCTTAAGGCGTAGATAGAACAAGCAATAAGCTGATGGGTATTGTATACCACCTTCTATGAATTCGCCTTGAGTCTGTACAAATAAATATTTTATTTTTCGAGTTGAGTATCACTCTATAAAAAATGAAATTGGGTTTTTGGGTCTTTTCACCTACACAATCACTTTCAAAACCAAGACGTTAGCGGCAGCACTCTCATAAAAAAAAAAATGTGTAGACCTTTGTTATCAGATGTTTATATATATAACATTAATAAATGCGACTTAATTGGCTATAAAATTAAAATGGAATACATATATGTATTCTTACTTAGGGGTTGGAATTTCACCTGTGCATGCATATTAAAACAAATTTGCTAATCCTATACATAGTCGTACATACAAACATATGTATGTATGTAGGTGTATGCACCTACAGTATGTGTTTGCTTGTTTACGAATTCAGAACCATGGACAAATGCATAGAGCGCAAGAGCAAATACAGCTGTAAGTATTGTGCTACATATTTGCTTTACCCATATACATATGTATATAACATATGTAAATGTCTATTTATTTTACTTTTGTATGCATCCATTTGCGTCTGCACTTTGAAATTAACTACTGAGTATTCTTGCTAACTGCAGTTTCCATAGCAAAAACACAAGTTTGTTCCACTCTGCATTAACTTGACATTTAATAGTTTTGGGTGATAATTAATCACCCTAAAATATAATTTATGTATGCTTGTAAGATTTTAATTTTTTATTTACAAATAAGGTTTTCTTATTTTAAAATTTTTAATTTCAATAAGTATCTTATATGTATGTTAATCCTATTTTTGTTGTCAAAAACCGACAAAAAGAGAAAATAGGCCTAAGATAATGTTGTGTTTGTGTATTCTTGTTTTAAAGAACTGTGCGTCCGATAGTATATACAAGTAATATCCAATAAAAAGGCTGTTTTCCAAACCTTAAATATGATTTTTTGAATCCAGTTATTTCTAAAAATGGGTTGCTCGGATAGCTTCCAACTAGGAATGTCAATCCCGTGATCCTGGTCTTTTTTAACTACCGAACACCCCGGGATTAGTCTATTGAAAATCCGGGATTGTTGAAAACAATTAATTTAATAGAAATTTAAATTTATAAAATTTGTATCATAAGTATTACATACTACATACATACATACGTATGTTACTTTCAAGGGCGAAACTAAGCATGAGCGTGAAGTTAGCTAAGCACTCATTTCAAATCGAAACATTATACTATTGTAATTTTGACGCTAATTTGTTGCTAATTAGTTGCGCAAAAATTAATTTTGTCGCTCTTTTTGTTCTTAAGTTGATATGAAGTTAGCTAAGCACCCCCCTAGGAAATGAGTAAACCGTGATATAAAAATTTAAAATCTAGTCCCAATTTCGCCGCTAATTTGTTGCTCATTAGTTACGCAAAAAGGTTTTTTTTGGATAAAATTTTTTTTAAAATTTAATTTCAAATGGAGTTGGCATACTTGTACCAAAAATCTGAAAAAGTTCAAAACGTTCTTAAAACGATTTTTTCCACGTTTGTAATTTGTTGCTAAGTGATTACATTAAAATTTATTTTGATGCTCTTTTTGTTTTTGTTTTAAATTTATAACTTATTTTAAATTAATCACAAACTAATCGTTTAGTTTAAAAAAACATTTAACCTTAAAAAATCTTTAAAAAACCTTAGGAATTGTACACTCACAATAGCATATCGGCCAAGGTCTCATTTTTATTTTGCATTGTAATTAGTCGAAGACGTCAACATGACATGTCATGCACGATATGAAGCAGACATCTTCGATGAAAACCACAATCAAATGTTTTTCAAGACTTTTTAAACAATTTTTCAACAACAATTATCAATAATTCTAAAAAAAAAACGCAAAAATATTCTAGACTTTTAAGAAAAAAGTTCAAAATCTATATTAATTTTTTTTTAATTTTTTAGTTTTCTACAAAGTTTTATCATGAACTGAATTATAATTGAAAATTCTTAAAAATAAATAATTTAATATATGAACAGTATCGGACATATCATTTGCAAAAAAAATTGAGAATGATATAGCTTGCCACTTATGTACATATGCACATACATACATATGTATGTATGTATGTACTTACATACATATATTCATTTATTTTTTTTTGATAAATTTCATTTAAAATTCTTTATAATCTTTAACCGAAGCCATATAAATAAAAGTTTCAAAGCTTATACAAAATTCGCAAAATTCTAAAAATTGTGATCAAAATTTTTAACTTATTATTATTGATCTATACGAAAATTCTGGGCATGCAGTATTATAGCACAATCAATTTCAGTAAAGCAAAGTACAAGTTTCATTTGTTTAAAAGCTACCGTTGATTTATTAGAATTTTTTTTGTCAAATATGTTGCGCATTTTCTTCCCCGAATAAAATGTAGAAAATTTTAATGACAATTTTTAGAAATTTAAAATTTTTGTGAATTACGTATAAGCTTCGAAACTTTTATTTATATGGATTCGGTTAAAGATTCTAAAGAATTTTAAACGAAAATTATCAATAATAAATAAATGAATATAACTGCCAAGCTACATACATATGTACATATGTCATTTTAAATTTTTTTGCTAATGATATGTCCGGCACTGTATTTGCTGGCAAATGATATGAGCGGCACTGTAAAAACCTACATATGTAAGTACTTATGTACATACATTTGTATGTTTATGAGAGTTTCAGTTATTATCGTTTGTCCACAGTCAAATGTCATAAACTGTCTTTTCAATTGATCTTTCTCTTTCATTGTTGTTTGTTTTATTATTTACAATACATGCAAGTGCGACGACGGCGTCCATATGCTGAATTATTTGCTTAGCAATTTTCAAATTAAATATAGTGCAACGCTTGCTTTTAGCTCAATAGTTGCACGAATAGTTACACTTACATATACATACATACACACATAATCTTGGAGAGCAAGCGATGAAGATGTGCGCCCTCAAATCGTCATTGCTTTGCATTGCATCGCAAATCCTACGGCCGGTGCAATATGATTGCGAATGTGGTCTGGATATGGTTTTCTGATAGCTGCTCAGCATTTATTGTTGATTGCCGGAGCTGGTTGCTGTTATCCAAACGACAGTCGATCCAAAAGAGGCCACCGCCTGCGTCTGGTCGCTATGAGCTTAATTGGATTAGCAGCGGGATGTACAATATTAAAGACTTATTTAGCTGGAAGAGTTGCCGCTGCATTCAGGCGAAATACTTTGTATACGTATGAACATACTTACATACAAACATGCGAGTATGTATCGTTTTTATTATTAATATTGTGTCAGAACATTTTCGTATTGGGATGTAGGGGAAATGTCCTCCTACTTGTGGTTGTGCCCTTCGAAAACTTTTCATTACAAGTAGAGAAATGCAGTTTAAATGTTTTTTTTTGCGCCTTAATAGCAATATGATCCTTGACTTGCGCTTTTTACTTCAATTAAAATACTAACAACAACGTAATGACTGATTAGCAAAATGTTTGAATGCTCTGCGGATATTTAAGCAAATATTGTTACAAACACATAACTATAAATGCATGTGTACATATGTACATATGTATATAGTCGGAGTCGGAAAAAAAAAATGGAGACGCATACCACAAATGGTTGGAGAACCTCGACCAAACACTGAGCTATGTATGTATGTATAGAGAGTAAGCGCCAAACTATTATTATGTGATCAATGAGAGTACCGTTTTATGTTTATATCTATGTTTGCATTGTGTATTGTGTAGTTGTATGTTTTCGCATCAAAAATTCAAACGAAAGTTTACATACACAAACTAAAGGGTGTTTTTTTTGGACATTTAATTTTTAAGAAGAAATGAAACGCATTTAAATTAATGCTATGACCAAGAATTTAGCTTTATTATAAAGAGCGAGCGAGTTCACATAACCCCACATAAAATAGTCCAGCTGTGTTGAATCGCACGATCTTGGAGACTACGTCACAGCCCCACGACGCGAGAAGACAAAAGTTTCCTTCAATAAATTGATTGTTTCGTTAGCTGTGTGGCATGTAGCGCCATCTTGTTGGAATCAAATGCCGTCTACATCGACATCCTCCAATTCAGGTACGAAAAAGTCTTTAATCATGGCTTTATGGTGTTTCTCATTGACTCTACCCATAGATGGCTTGTGGATTATCATCACTCCAATTGCGACAATTTTATGAGCGTGAAGTTAGCTAAGCACCCATCGCAAATCGAGACGGTATACTATTGTAATTTTGCCGCTAATTTGTTGCTAATTAGTTGCGCAAAAATTAATTTTGTCGCTCTTTTTGTTCTTAATTTTTTGGGGTGCTTTGCTAAGTTGACGTGAAGTTAGCTAAGCACCCCCCTAGAAAATGAGTAAATCGCGATATAAAAATTTAAAAACTAGTCCCAATTTTGCCGCTAATTTGTTGCTCATTAGTTACGCAAAAATTATTTTTTTTGGAAATATTTTTTTTTTTTAATTTAATTTCATATGGAGTTGGCATACTTGGACCAAAAATCTGAAAAAGTTCAAAAAGTCCTTAAAACGATTTAAACCACGTTTGTAATTTGTTGCTAATTAGTTGCTAAGTGATTACATTAAAATTTATTTTGTTGCTCTTTTTGTTTTTTTGGGGTGCTTTGCTAAGTTGACGTGAAGTTAGAATAATTGAACCTGCACTCCCAACCCACAACTGAGGCCACTGAATATGAGGTAGACAGGAACAAGTGTAATAAATAAATAGCAGTAATTATTGCATGGAAAATATTTTTGTGGGCCAACGATTCAATTGATTTTTGGAATATAAATTGTGTATGTACAAATAGCTTAGCTTGTGTGTATGTAATGCAATTAAAAAAAGTTATTGACAATGCAGCCACATGGCGAATGATGTGTGTGCATTGGTCTATTTAAGAAATGCCAAACTCTAAAATTTAAACAGTTTATTTGACTTTAAACATATTGAAATGTAATTTCTTGAATCCATCGGAAAAGAGATAGCTGGGGTTAGTTATCGTCGAACAAAAAAAAAAATGGTTTAGCATATCTTAATTTCCTCGATGCTCAAACGTTATTCAAAAATACACAGTACTAAGCTCGTAACAACACACAATTGGCCGGAAATAAAAAAAAAATGGAAGTCCAAAAGCCAAAAAATTTTTTTCGGATTATTGTTTTTTGCCAAATTTCTTTACTCGCTGTTTTATCTATAGAGCTATTAGAGTTGTTTAGCATATTTATATATTTAAATTTTTTTTGCCTATTTGAAAAAGACTTCAAGTTTGTTCGAAATTGTTGTATGGTAAGCTAAGAAACCACATTTTTCATACATTTCTTATTTCTATCCAACTGGTAGCCCTGTGAAGTTGACACCACCTTATGCGAATTTTAGAAAATAATATATATCGTTCGTTTGTCCATCGTTTGTCCACGTTTGTCCAGCAAAAATTTTCGTTTGTCCACCTATAGTTTAAAAGTTATTTAAAAAAAAAAAATTTTTTTGTGAAGTTGGCACCACCTTATTCGAATTTAAAAAAAAAATATGTATCGTTCGTTTGTCCATCGTTTGTCCACGTTTGTCCAGCAAAAATTTTCGTTTGTCCACCCTTTGTTTAAAAGTTATGTATAAAACAAAATTTTTTTTGTGAAGTTGGCACCACCTTATTCGAATTTTAGAAAAAAATATATATCGTTCGTTTGTCCACGTTTGTCCAGAAAAAATTTTCGTTTGTCCACCCTTTGATCAAAAGTTATTTAAAAAACAAATTTTTATGAAAAAACCCAAAAGTGAAAAATTAAACTTTTTTCAAGCTAAATCGTTTGTCCATCGTTTGTCCACGTTTGTCCAGCAAAAATTTTCGTTTGTCCACCCTTTGTTCAAAACTTTTTTAAAAAACAAATTTTTATGAAAAAATTCAATAGTGAAAAATTAAACTCTTTTCAAGTTAAATCAAGTTAAAATATACATAGATTCTTTTGTATTGTATATGTATGTATTTTTGTTTCTGCTTATGCATAAGTGCGTACAGAATGGTATATTTAACCGCAATTATGAAGTGATTAATAACTATCAAGAAATAAGGAGGAACATATGTACATTTGTATGTACGAGTATATGTACATACGTACATACATAGGTATGTACACACATATGGACTTAAGTAAATATGTATGTAGTGTGCAAGGAATCTTTGGCGTAATACAATTACGAGTACAAGTAGTATATGTATGTATGTATGTATATTAATGCCTTGCACTACTCTTAGGACACATCATTTTCAAATGGCTACCTGAATTGTTTTAGAAACAGTACGTACGTTCAACTAATTCGCAATGAGTTTAAAGAAATTTGCAAAATAAGAATTGTAAATGGGCTCTATAAAAATGGTTAAAACAATACCTAAGTATTTCCCTTCATAATTCTGATGCCCGAAAAAAACCATCCTTCTATGAAAATGCAATGTAATGTCCCACTATTGGTGGGAAATACACAACAAAAAATCTATGTGGGTTTTACCAAGGGCTGGTAGAAAGGAGTAGCTGCCACAGAAAATTGCACAATCCTATATATGTAAACATATTTCAGGTAAAACCCACGACAAACGGGATGCAAGTAAAACTGTAAAATTTTTAACAATACGAGTATAATATGAAAAATAAGTTGACAATGAATTAATAATATATTTATATTATGTATTTATTAATATCGATTGATTATCTATGTACGTGCATATATGTTATTTGTACATTTATTTTTCTTATAATTTCAAGTTAAAATTTGTATATATAGTATAGTTTCGGCATTGAGTGCTGGCTGTTTCATTCCTCTGATTTGCTTAGGTACCTTATCTAAATCATTTTTTTGCAGCCATGTGCCTGTAACACTCCTGCAATATGCTGTGTAGTGTCCTGGTTCGTGACAAATAATACCCCGTAATACGTATTCAACATCTGCTATCTTAAGTTTCTCGGGAATATCAAATAATGGAATTTGCCCATTATATTTTGATTCATTTATAGTTAAAAAAACTTGGCTATCTATGAAGAGGTATTGACCCTCCTTTACTGTGTACGACTTTGGGCAAGGGCACATTTTGCATTTTTCTTCCTTATTCTCCAGTCTTTGTCGAAGAAAGTGTTTCAAGTAGGTTGCAAAACTCAACCCTTGGTCAAATCCGTCCATTTCTAAAATGTTAACGTGCTTGACTTTCTCCTTGCATTTGTTGCATTTTATGTGAACTTCGAAGCAAGGAATACTTGTAAATAATTCATCTATTACAGTATAGGCACTACCGTAGCAGTCAAGAAATCCGTTATCAATTTTGAAAATCATGGATAGAAGTTCTGCCCTGAAATTATATAAAGAAGAACTTATTCCTTCATTTGCATATTTAATGACGAATGAAAATATTAGCATATCTGAGTTTGAATCAACAAATTCTTTAAAAGTTGTGTAATTTGTATAACAACTCAATAGTACTTCCACCATTGAGTCAAAAGCGCACGTATTTTGAGTATAAACCCTATTTCCATATATAATTGCAGGATTGCACTTATTTCCATTTTGAAGGACCTCACTTTTTCGTTTCCGGAGCGGTTTTTCATAGTAAAAGTTTATTTCTGGGAACGGTTTTAAATATTTTCCTCTCTTGCGATTAGTTTCATTTTTAACTAAGTGCTTTTCGTTATTTGTCTCTTGATTTCGAGGAATATCGTTGGTCTTTACGATGTTACCGTTATTTTCAAGAGTCGAAGAAAAATATGTAGCCGGGTTAGGATCCTTGAATGTGCCATAATCAACTGTTAAGTCAAATTTTTCGATATGTGTTATATTTGGAACTGGAGAACTTCCACAAATGTCTTGTTTTGTTGTTGAGAGGTCCATTCCGGGTTGCACAAAGCCCTTAACATCAGAAGTTAAGTTTAATGAATCGTATGACTTGTCTATGAAAGTTTCTTTCGTGCTAACATTATTTTTTTCTGTTTTATTTTTGTTGCTCTGATTAAAACCCACAACTGCTTCAGGATTTAGCCCAAACCAATTCTCCTGTATTCGCAGGTGATTGAAGTCAAGTTTGGCTTCTTTGTTGTGTTTTCTTCCAATATCGACCAACGTCTTATTTGCTCCAGGACCAAATTTATTTGAGTTTTTATCAGGATTAAATCGTTTTGACTGTAGTCGCAAAGCTCGATCCAATTTTGACACGCTTTCAATAGAATTTATGTGTTTGGCGATAAATTTGTCTACTCGTAAAGGTTGATAATTCGCACCTAAATCGTTGTTTTTTAAAATGTTGAAATACGCTTCGCAGTGGGCTGATGTTGCTACTTTGGAAGCATGAGGAAAATAAAGTCGCATTACATTTGTCCATAAAGGAAAGTGGTTTCCAAATTTCAAAAATTGCTTAATTACTCCTGGACAGTAGAAAGCATTTAAAGATTCTGTTTCCTCCGCTGAATCTATTACTACTTGCGCCTTTTCTCGGATTTTCTCAATGAAAAGGTTAATTTCGTCATTTTCAATATCTAAATCTTTACAATAGCGCTCTTCTTCATCCATGTCCCTGTTTTCATCGGCATATGTAAATGTCTTAATTCTTTCAAACAAAAAACTTCTGCATTTCAAACATGTCGAATTTTCCCTACTGCTACTTTGCCCTTCGTACTCGCTTTTAGCGACTATTAATACATAGAAAAAAAGTTTTTCAAAATCATCAATGTTTTCGCAGCTCGACATGATTCCTAAACATCGCACATAAAAGTCCTTGACCTTAAAATGCCTTCCATCAAACACTTTCGTTCGGCATAGAATCTTGATTAAATGTGCTATATCAATTCTGATGAAACACATCAAACCATGCGACTTTTCATTTCTTATCGAACGGTAGCAATCCGAAATGTACGTTTGCAGACTCTTTTCATTGAATGCTAAGCATGTGGCATTTAAAAGTGCCATGGAATAGTCGCAGACAGCTTCTGGAGGGCAGGGAGCGCCGTCTCTAATAATTTCTCGAAGCCAATAACATATAAAATTTGTATCATGCTTTTGCGAAATCATCGAGAACAATGGCTGAACACCATTGTTCGTCGGAATAACGACTTGATATAATAAGGTACATCTCTTAGGTGCTTTGTTTAAAGCGTAAGGCTTGACGAGACTGCCAGTTGCATCAATTTCGATTTTACCGAATTGTTTTATGAGTTCTTTATACAAATAAATTTGCATTTTTGACCAATACATGCAATACATTTTATCTAGGCCGATCTCCCTAATGTATCCCGAATATTTGCCCTCAGTTTTCATCTTGCATAAAGAACCTATCGCATCAAGATTTGGGTTAATTCCTAATTGGAAATTGATAGCATCTTCTTTAATTTTTCTAACAGCAGCACAATGTGGTAAATAAGGTGGTTCGGGATCCCCAAAAGAAATATTTTTAATTTCTTCGTTACGCCACAATCTTGGCTTTTTTGATGCCAAGTCGTGACCCATAACTTGACGTGCGAAACCTCGAACAGGGCGCTTCGCAATATGTGGTACTCCTCTGGTGTCAAATGTTTTGATAGAAAGAGTAATTCCATCGCCAAAAGCTGGTTTCTCAATAGCATGAGCATCGAAAGTTGCAGCGCACTCTTTACAACTTCCATGTATTTTCAAAAAAATTTCAGCTTCTGGTGATTCATGGACTTTGCCGTACAAAAAAACGTAGGCACAAGGGATTTTGGTTTTCAGAAAAAACTTATGTGCTAACAAATCTGTCCATCCGTCTTTTAAAACTCTATACATTTTTCCACTTTTATTTTTTTGATTATAAATTCTTGATATTGGAGAAATCTTTTCCCAATCGTCACTTGAAAGGAGTAAATTGGTAAAAAGAGAAGGGTATTTCAAAAAATTGTTTTTTGGAATATTGCCTGGATAATACTCGGAATTATTAGATGAATTGATTGTGGTATCGTTTGAGACTTCAGTTGTCGGAATGTTGAAAAACTTTTTAAGAGCGGTCAATAAATTCCAGCGATTACATCTAACGTATGCATTAATGGATTCCGGCGGTACCGATTTATCGAAATAAGAACCGACATTTTGCCATACTATGTCCGAACGAGGTTTTAAGCAATTGTGTTCGTCAAAAATGTTATGCAATTTTAATGCATCAAGCATCAACTTTGGATCGATAGAAGCTGCTCGCGGCATGTTGAAATTACACACTTAAAATTTAAAATAATTTGTACGATGTGATGCAAGCACAAAAGATGTTCTGTTTTTACAGTTCAATTTTTGGATCCGGTAATTTTTGTTTTTTTAACAAAATACATATATGTGCATATAACCCACAAACAACCTATTTTTCAATAAATTTCGATCACGCACGGCTTTAATTTCAATGATCGAGTAGGAATATATGTTTAAAATGTTCAGAAAACGCTAATTAGCTCTTAAGTTAGTTCTATAAACGCTTCTAAAACACTAACTTATTTCTTTTTTTTTTACGTCGAGGCGACGGTTTGAAGAGAGCTGAGAGAGAAAAAAACACAATTTTACAGTTTTACTTGCATCCCGTTTGTCGTGGGTTTTACCTGAAATATGTTTACATATATAGGATTGTGCAATTTTCTGTGGCAGCTACTCCTTTCTACCAGCCCTTGGTAAAACCCACATAGATTTTTTGTTGTGTATTTCCCACCAATAGTGGGACATTACATTGCATTTTCATAGAAGGATGGTTTTTTTCGGGCATCAGAATTATGAAGGGAAATACTTAGGTATTGTTTTAACCATTTTTATAGAGCCCATTTACAATTCTTATTTTGCAAATTTCTTTAAACTCATTGCGAATTAGTTGAACGTACGTACTGTTTCTAAAACAATTCAGGTAGCCATTTGAAAATGATGTGTCCTAAGAGTAGTGCAAGGCATTAATATACATACATACATACATATACTACTTGTACTCGTAATTGTATTACGCCAAAGATTCCTTGCACACTACATACATATTTACTTAAGTCCATATGTGTGTACATACCTATGTATGTACGTATGTACATATACTCGTACATACAAATGTACATATGTTCCTCCTTATTTCTTGATAGTTATTAATCACTTCATAATTGCGGTTAAATATACCATTCTGTACGCACTTATGCATAAGCAGAAACAAAAATACATACATATACAATACAAAAGAATCTATGTATATTTTAACTTGATTTAACTTGAAAAGAGTTTAATTTTTCACTATTGAATTTTTTCATAAAAATTTGTTTTTTAAAAAAGTTTTGAACAAAGGGTGGACAAACGAAAATTTTTGCTGGACAAACGTGGACAAACGATGGACAAACGATTTAGCTTGAAAAAAGTTTAATTTTTCACTTTTAGGTTTTTTTCATAAAAATTTGTTTTTTAAATAACTTTTGATCAAAGGGTGGACAAACGAAAATTTTTTCTGGACAAACGTGGACAAACGGTGGACAAACGAACGATATATATTTTTTTCTAAAATTCGAATAAGGTGGTGCCAACTTCACAAAAAAAATTTTGTTTTATACATAACTTTTAAACAAAGGGTGGACAAACGAAAATTTTTGCTGGACAAACGTGGACAAACGATGGACAAACGATTTAGCTTGAAAAAAGTTTAATTTTTCACTTTTGGGTTTTTTTTCATAAAAATTGGTTTTTTAAATAACTTTTGAACAAAGGGTGGACAAACGAAAATTTTTGCTGGACAAACGTGGACAAACGATGGACAAACGATTTAGCTTGAAAAAAGTTTAATTTTTCCCTTTAGGTTTTTTTCATAAAAATTTGTTTTTTAAATAACTTTTGAACAAAGGGTGGACAAACGAAAATTTTTGCTGGACAAACGAAAACTTTTAGTGGACAAACATGGACAAACGTTGGACAAACGATTTAGTTCAAAAACGCCGTAATTTTTAACATTATGCTTTTTCCATAAAAATTTGTTTTTTAAATAACTTTTGAACAAAGGGTGGACAAACGAAAATTTTTGCTGGACAAACGTAGACAAACGTGGACAAACGATTTAGCTTGAAAAAAGTTTAATTTTTCACTTTTGGGTTTTTTTCATAAAAATTTGTTTTTTAAATAACTTTGGAACAAAGGGTGGACAAACGAAAATTTTTGCTGGACAAACGTGGACAAACGATGGACAAACGATTTAGCTTGAAAAAAGTTTAATTTTTCACTTTTGGGTTTTTTTTCATAAAAATTTGTTTTTTAAATAACTTTTGAACAAAGGGTGGACAAACGAAAATTTTTGCTGGACAAACGTGGACAAACGATGGACAAACAATTAAGCTTGAAAAAAGTTTAATTTTTCACTTTTAGGTTTTTTTCATAAAAATTTGTTTTTTAAATAACTTTTGAACAAAGGGTGGACAAACGAAAATTTTTGCTGGACAAACGTGGACAAACGATGGACAAACGATTTAGCTTGAAAAAAGTTTAATTATTCACTTTTAGGTTTTTTTCATAAAAATTTGTTTTTTAAATAACTTTTGAACAAAGGGTGGACAAACGAAAATTTTTGCTGGACAAACGTGGACAAACGATGGACAAACGATTTAGCTTGAAAAAAGTTTAATTTTTCACTTTTGGGTTTTTTTTCATAAAAATTTGTTTTTTAAATAACTTTTGAACAGAGGGTGGACAAACGAAAATTTTTGCTGGACAAACGTGGACAAACGATGGACAAACGATTTAGCTTGAAAAAAGTTTAATTTTTCACTTTTGGGTTTTTTTTCATAAAAAATTGTTTTTTAAATAACTTTTGAACAAAGGGTGGACAAACGAAAATTTTTGCTGGACAAACGTGGACAAACGATGGACAAACGATTAAGCTTGAAAAAAGTTTAATTTTTCACTTTTAGGTTTTTTTCATAAAAATTTGTTTTTTAAATAACTTTTGAACAATGGGTGGACAAACGAAAATTTTTGCTGGACAAACGTGGACAAACGATGGACAAACGATTTAGCTTGAAAAAATTTAATTTTTCACTTTTGGGTTTTTTTCATAAAAATTTGTTTTTTAAATAACTTTTGAACAAAGGGCGGACAAACGAAAATTTTTGCTGGACAAACGAAAACTTTTAGTGGACAAACATGGACAAACGTTGGACAAACGATTTAGTTCAAAAACGCCGTAATTTTTACCATTATGCTTTTTCCATAAAAATTTGTTTTTTAAATAACTTTTGATCAAAGGGTGGACAAACGAAAATTTTTGCTGGACAAACGTGGACAAACGATGGACAAACGATTTAGCTTGAAAAAAGTTTAATTTTTCACTTTTGGGTTTTTTTCATAAAAATTTGTTTTTTAAATAACTTTTGAACAGAGGGTGGACAAACGAAAATTTTTGCTGGACAAACGTGGACAAACGGTGGACAAACGAACGATATATATTTTTTTCTAAAATTCGAATAAGGTGGTGCCAACTTCACAAAAAAAATTTTCTTTTATACATAACTTTTAAACAAAGGGTGGACAAACGAAAATTTTTGCTGGACAAACGTGGACAAACGATGGACAAACGAACGATACATATTTTTTTTTTAAATTCGAATAAGGTGGTGCCAACTTCACAAAAAAATTTTTTTTTTTTAAATAACTTTTAAACTATGGGTGGACAAACGAAAATTTTTGCTGGACAAACGTGGACAAACGATGGACAAACGATTTAGCTTGAAAAAAGTTTAATTTTTCACTTTTAGGTTTTTTTCATAAAAATTTGTTTTTTAAATAACTTTTGAACAATGGGTGGACAAACGAAAATTTTTTCTGGACAAACGTGGACAAACGATGGACAAACGATTTAGCTTGAAAAAAGTTTAATTTTTCACTTTTGGGTTTTTTTCATAAAAATTTGTTTTTTAAATAACTTTTGAACAAAGGGTGGACAAACGAAAATTTTTGCTGGACAAACGTGGACAAACGATGGACAAACGATTTAGCTTGAAAAAAGTTTAATTTTTCACTTTTGGGTTTTTTTCATAAAAATTTGTTTTTTAAATAACTTTTGAACAAAGGGTGGACAAACGAAAATTTTTGCTGGACAAACGTGGACAAACGATGGACAAACGATTTAGCTTGAAAAAAGTTTAATTTTTCACTTTTGGGTTTTTTTTCATAAAAATTTGTTTTTTAAATAACTTTTGAACAAAGGGTGGACAAACGAAAATTTTTGCTGGACAAACGTGGACAAACGATTTAGCTTGAAAAAAGTTTAATTTTTCACTTTTGGGTTTTTTTTTCATAAAAATTTGTTTTTTAAATAACTTTTGAACAAAGGGTGGACAAACGAAAATTTTTGCTGGACAAACGTGGACAAACGATGGACAAACGATTAAGCTTGAAAAAAGTTTAATTTTTCACTTTTAGGTTTTTTTCATAAAAATTTGTTTTTTAAATAACTTTTGAACAAAGGGTGGACAAACGAAAATTTTTGCTGGACAAACGTGGACAAACGATGGACAAACGATTTAGCTTGAAAAAAGTTTAATTTTTCACTTTTGGGTTTTTTTCATAAAAATTTGTTTTTTAAATAACTTTTGAACAAAGGGCAGACAAACGAAAATTTTTGCTGGACAAACGAAAACTTTTAGTGGACAAACATGGACAAACGTTGGACAAACGATTTAGTTCAAAAACGCCGTAATTTTTAACATTATGCTTTTTCCATAAAAATTTGTTTTTTAAATAACTTTTGATCAAAGGGTGGACAAACGAAAATTTTTGCTGGACAAACGTGGACAAACGATGGACAAACGATTTAGCTTGAAAAAAGTTTAATTTTTCACTTTTGGGTTTTTTTCATAAAAATTTGTTTTTTAAATAACTTTGGAACAAAGGGTGGACAAACGAAAATTTTTTCTGGACAAACGTGGACAAACGGTGGACAAACGAACGATATATATTTTTTTCTAAAATTCGAATAAGGTGGTGCCAACTTCACAAAAAAAATTTTGTTTTATACATAACTTTTAAACAAAGGGTGGACAAACGAAAATTTTTGCTGGACAAACGTGGACAAACGATGGACAAACGATTTAGCTTGAAAAAAGTTTAATTTTTCACTTTTGGGTTTTTTTCATAAAAATTTGTTTTTTAAATAACTTTTGAACAAAGGGTGGACAAACGAAAATTTTTGCTGGACAAACGTGGACAAACGATGGACAAACGATTTAGCTTGAAAAAAGTTTAATTTTTCACTTTTGGGTTTTTTTTCATAAAAATTTGTTTTTTAAATAACTTTTGAACAAAGGGTGGACAAACGAAAATTTTTGCTGGACAAACGTGGACAAACGATGGACAAACGATTTAGCTTGAAAAAAGTTTAATTTTTCACTTTTGGGTTTTTTTTCATAAAAATTTGTTTTTTAAATAACTTTTGAACAAAGGGTGGACAAACGAAAATTTTTGCTGGACAAACGTGGACAAACGATGGACAAACGATTAAGCTTGAAAAAAGTTTAATTTTTCACTTTTAGGTTTTTTTCATAAAAATTTGTTTTTTAAATAACTTTTGAACAAAGGGTGGACAAACGAAAATTTTTGTTGGACAAACGTGGACAAACGATGGACAAACGATTTAGCTTGAAAAAAGTTTAATTTTTCACTTTTGGGTTTTTTTCATAAAAATTTGTTTTTTAAATAACTTTTGAACAAAGGGCGGACAAACGAAAATTTTTGCTGGACAAACGAAAACTTTTAGTGGACAAACATGGACAAACGTTGGACAAACGATTTAGTTCAAAAACGCCGTAATTTTTAACATTATGCTTTTTCCATAAAAATTTGTTTTTTAAATAACTTTTGATCAAAGGGTGGACAAACGAAAATTTTTGCTGGACAAACGTGGACAAACGATGGACAAACGATTTAGCTTGAAAAAAGTTTAATTTTTCACTTTTGGGTTTTTTTCATAAAAATTTGTTTTTTAAATAACTTTTGAACAGAGGGTGGACAAACGAAAATTTTTGCTGGACAAACGTGGACAAACGGTGGACAAACGAACGATATATATTTTTTTCTAAAATTCGAATAAGGTGGTGCCAACTTCACAAAAAAAATTTTGTTTTATACATAACTTTTAAACAAAGGGTGGACAAACGAAAATTTTTGCTGGACAAACGTGGACAAACGATGGACAAACGAACGATACATATTTTTTTTTTAAATTCGAATAAGGTGGTGCCAACTTCACAAAAAAATTTTTTTTTTTTAAATAACTTTTAAACTATGGGTGGACAAACGAAAATTTTTGCTGGACAAACGTGGACAAACGATGGACAAACGAACGATATATATTATTTTCTAAAATTCGCATAAGGTGGTGTCAACTTCACAGGGCTCCAACTGGTGCTTGTCGATTTCTTTCACGGCGCACAGCTTGCAAATAAAAACATTTTTTTAATGACCAAAGCATAAACAGTAGGAAAGCGTAAGTAAGCCTACTTTGCTAATTTTTGTCAACTTAGCAAAATTCGGAAGTTAACCTGAACTTGAGCTATTTTCAGATCAATTGCAAGGCTACTGAATAAATACAAAACATAATGCAAAAACCACCCCGGAAATCATGCAATCGAGAAAATCTCAATTAAGATTGCCGAAAATTGAAAATTTGTTCTAAGTAAAAATATATCATGATCTTATATACAGTAAAATGCAACTAGCCGTAAGTCACCTACACTTTTATGTATTTTGCCCTCCACTTCCAGAAAATATTTGTTCACAAATTGAAACAAAATATGAAATGCTTTCGGTATTTTTTGTCAATTTTTTTTGACTGCTTATTTGCAGTAAGATCAATACAAGACAACGTTAATTCGACTCGTTCGTTTTTTGTAGTCAATTGTCAATTTAGTCTTAAAAGGTTTTCATTCTAAGATTTTCGCACCATTCTGATAAGTTGTGTGCACAAAATCTAACCCAACTGCCCATACGAAAATCCCAAGTATTTCAATTAATATTTAACATTTTGTTTATATTTATGTTTATTCGCATGTATACATACATACATTCATACATACATACGTGCATATGTATGGACATACAGTCATCTCACTTAATTGTTGTGCTGTTACCTTTCAAACCATTTAATTGAAGTCAAATGATTATGCAAGTCGTTTTCTACAAACGCTTCTTCATTTTCATAATTCTTTGTTTTGCGCGAAAAGCGTCAAGCGTCAAAAAAAAACAAAAGCAAAAGAAGACATTCACTCAATTGCCAAGTGTTCATTGTGGCAATGGGAAAAAAGTAAAGATGAAAAATTGAGGAGCGATTGAATTATTGAAGAACAAGTGGTGGAACGAAAATGGGACAACAAAAGAAAAGCTAATAGCAATAAAATTTAAAAGAAAAACCGACATGATAAACGAAAATCAGCGAGAGCGTAAAAAGAGAACAAACGTGCAGCTAAATCTATGTAAGTAGAAAATGCTGATTTATGTATAGCATAACTGTTTTATTTGTTGAAAACAATTTGTAATAAAAAACATTGCCACGATTATAAAAAATCACCTTGTGACCGAATTCTGTATACGACGGTTTGCTGAAAGTTTTCAGATACAACCATTAGATGGTATTAGTTGGATGTTGCACTATGGATTTCGAAGGTTTAACATAACTATCATAAGGTACACAAAATTGCTAGTTAAAAATTTTATCAAGTTAATGTTAAAGATAAAACATTGACGCCACAAAATCAACATTGTAGAAAAATTAAATGCATTTTTTATTTTTTTTTTTTTATTTTTATATAGTCTAAAGTGCGATTTTTCAAAAAAAAAAAAACTTGAAATGACTTCATTCGGCTTTTGATTCGACTGTCTATGAATGGTTTGTAGAATTTAAACGTGGACGGGTTCGTTTTAGTGATGCGTCCTACTACACTGGAAAAAGAAAAATTCAAATAATTTGCAAAATGCAAATAATTTTGCATAAGTAGTAGTGTAGAAAGTCTACTGTCGTTGAATTCTACGAGTACACAACTTGAAAACAAAACAGAAAATAGAGTATTCGTTCTATGAAATGAAAAATATTCGATTCGGAGTACTTCTGAAAACGTTTATAGCATCGTAATACTAGGTGACGACAAAAAAACAAAACAAATGGGTGCCGCTAAATGAATTAAATCACATAAAAGTATTAGTTCGAAAAAAAAAATTATCGCTTCATGAGTCAAACTGCGGCAATTGCCTTTGAGGATTGAAGGATGGAAGGTCAACGACCAATAGTGTAGAGCAATTTTTTTCTGGAAGTCATCGACAAAATCAGAAAAAACAATAGAAAATGTCCCATCATCAGGATTTGGAGCAGTTGAAGAATAAAAAAAAGTTGAAAAAATTACCCGTTGTCCATATTCACTGTATTTATAACCTAAAGAGTTCTTTCTGTTTCAAAATCCTGAGAGGTTGTTAAGGAATTCAGAAACCGTGTTTTTGAGGAACCCAGTTCAGAGTGGAAGAAATGTTTCGACAGCTGGCTTTTTCAATTAGTTAAGTCGTTCATAAAGTTAACTTTAACAAAAGAAAGGTATTTTAAAATATTACGTTGAAGGCAGTTCGACTTTTTGAATTCCCTGCAGTTAAGCTAAAATAAATAAAAGAACGCCCCGTCTATCTGTCGAATTTTAATAAATTATTGTAAATTTGTAAAAAATTTACAATCTCGGGAAGTTTAAGAAAATGGCAATGGAATGGTGAAGTATTATTTTTTGTGTACATAAAATCCATACCTGAAATTAAGGAGAGGCTTAATAAATGCTAAAGGGATTCTGCACCAACAATTTTAATAGTTAAGGAGTTGTTTAATGAGTTCCGTTGGGGTCGTCGCGCCAGATCTCAAAGAAGAGTTTGTTGATATTCAGTCGAATTTCGATAGAATTTTTGTTTCGTAATTTTAGACGAATAATGGATACACTCAAAAAAAATTTAATGAGGCTAAGCAGATTTAATTCCGACCACATATTTCCTGTTACCAAAAATATATATTTTATTTTATTGGCTGGACGATAAGAGTTTTGGGGCGTAATATGAGGTCATCAATGCAGCAAACACATTAGCAAGCAAAACCGAATATATATCAAATTTATTTGCTTATTTAGGACTAATTTATTAATGCAACAATATTTTTCAAAAAAAAAAAAAAACTACCTCTAGAAAAATACAACTATGTAGAAATAAAAGGTTTTTAAGATAGCTAAAAGCTTTTTTCTTTTTCTAAAAATGCAATTTTTTTTTGCTGTTACGATAGTTTAGCGTTAAGTTGACGTCTCCACGTCATAAAAAATACCTCTAGAAAAAAAAAACAATTATTCAGGAATTAAAAGCTTATCTAGGGCATTTAAGATTGCAGCAAATAAATTGTTTTTTTTAGAGATATTTTTTATGATGTGGACAGCGTAACAAGCTTTTTAAAATACCTCTTTTTTTAAAGAGCCCTAATTGAGCCCTTACATTTTAAACTATAGACTAAGAGTATCAACCTAAAAGGAAGCTATGTGAGAAACTAAAAGCTTTGTTTTATTGAAAGTCACTGATTTATAAAACCGCGATCGTCTGTACTCCTGTAGATTAACGAAGAACAATTTTAAAGCGATTTTTGTCACACATTTTTAAAATCACTTTAAATTAATTCTTTTGGTGTCACTATTAAGTCGTGCACAACTGTAAAACTGCTTTGTTTTTGGTACTTTTCCGTGCGACGTACAGTCTTACATAAGACAAAAATATTTTAAAGCCTGTCCGGCATCAAAATACTGTCGGGGCATCGAATGGAAGTATGGCGCTCGTCGCCAAGTTTGTTTGGTGAATACGTGCGTCGATCCGCATCGGCTAACTGCTCGGTTAACGCTACTATTAGCGATTTCCTATTGAGCATAACATACACTTTTGTTGTTTCTGTTTTTGCTACGAGTATTTTGTTAATTTATTGTTTGAAAAAAAAAAAAAAACTCGCGAATACTTGGTTGTCAATCATACGCGAGTCCGCAAAAGTGTCGCATTCGGGAATGCTTTATGTGCTTTACCAAGTACTTTCTACATTCGTACGCTGTGTACGTGTTAGCTTAACTTGAATATATGAATGTAGTTGCAAAAATTATTAAACAAAATAATTATTCGAAATGCATTTGTAATAACTTAATACAAATTTGTATGTCCATTTGCGTTTTTTTCTTACAGAAATGTCCATTTCACCCTCACCATCGCCGGAGAATCTCAGAATCTGTCTGGTTGGCGATGTTGTTAACGATGCGGAAACTGTGGAAGCTGCACGCTACTTCAATGTCCCTGTCATCACCTCTGAGAATGGCTTGGATGTGCTCAACGATTATGAGTGGCGTACCTATTTTGTGCTGAAAGATTTTGAGGGCCCCATTTATGATACGATACACAAGAGCAAGCAATGGTAAGTGAGATACATACATACATACATACAAATGTATATATACTATATATGTATATATATAAAAACAAACGATCATTATATTGTTTGCAGATGGGAAATGTCGTACGTAAGCAGTTGACTGAATTGAATTCTTGTCGTACTTATGCTTTACGCAAATTCTACACGCGCTGACAAATTTTTTTGCAAAACCCAAATCGCGCTGATATATATTTAGAGTGTTCTTAAATTAGCAAAAATGTATATCTCAAATGACAATCACTTCTGCACACATATTATTTTTAGATAATTCCAAATACATACATACATACATATGTATGTCGATATACGAACATAGATGTTTTTATGTATGTATATATGTTAGCATGACATTAGGGCGTACGTTAGTAATTTTTGTCAAGGGAAAAAAAATTGCAATCCGAAAAAAAAAATTTCAATTTGAAAAGTGCTGATGTTACATCACATTTGCCATACAGATTACAAGGGCTATTTGAACTGTTTGCATTTATATTTCTTTTTCTGAAAAATATTTTATTCGGAAGTTGAACGCTTACCAAAAAAAAAAGAACCATTATACATAAATAAAATATTTGCCACCATGAACACAACTCGCGCATACGCTATTTCAAAAAAATGCGGAAGAGGCTTAGTAATAAAAATGTCAAAATCAGTGGTAACATTTATGTACCTTCTAGGGTGATTGACTCGGGTTTTCAAACCTGTTTTTTCATACATTTCTGTGCGGTTTTTATTTTTATTTTTATTTTTCGTATATATAGTGTACATCGGTATTTTTAATCTTTTAAGCCGGTTTTTGACCTACATACATACATAGTTGTAAAGATATAGCAAGATATTCAAGAAATAATAGAAATACGGCATCACATCGACTAATTTTACATCCATTATATTTTTATTGAAACAGTAACCACAAATTCGGAATCCAAATAATCAAACGCATCAAAGGTTGTTTTTTTATAATATTTTATATACTTAGACAAATGTCATGAGAGAACGGAAAACCCTAAAAAATGTATAACGCCTTATTGACCATAACTGCTAACTGCATTCGGGAGTTAGCAGTCAGAGTCTCTATTTTAGACCACTTGGCATTCATTAGTTTCAAAATAAGGCCTCTAATCTCAAAATAAAGTCTCTAAATTGTGACCAGATGATAAGCAGGTCACAAAAAATTCAAATAAAAACAAAAAAGGAAAACGTGATAGCGAAAAAAGGCAATAATCTCTAGTTCATAGTCTCAAATTTTGAAACTTGAAATTATAACAAAATAAAATTAAACTACATTTTTTTGTTTCAAAAGACTTCTTTCATAGTGGCAATTGCATTTAGTTACATGTACATTGATTCAGTTTTTTTCTTACTTGGAACAGGAACCGGTTTACCCGGTTTTTTATTTATTTAATAATTGGAAACCCGTTTTTTTTTTCAAATTGCCAGTTTTCAAATAATTCGAAAAAATTTCTTTCGTTAAACTTGCATTTCATTTACTAACACTAAAGTACCTAAAAAACTACATACTCAAAAAAATATTCAACACTTTATTTTATTAATCACTTCTATTTAATGCTTATCATAAACGCGCCAATAAACTAAGAGAATTTATCGAAAAATCATATCATACTTTTTTGCAGAGCGTTCTTTGCTATACCCTTTTTTGTTAAAAAAAAAAAAAATACATAAATTACATGTAATTTGTATGGAAAATACATTACATATTTTTGGCATACTTTAATTGGAAAATTAAGACCTCTTTTTGGAATGAAATATTTCTTGTTAAATTAGAAATTTAGTACCTACGCTGCACCACAAGAAATAAAGCCAAATTGGAAACTAACGGACACCCTTACCTTTTTTTTTAAGTGCGGGAGTGGTTGAGTTGCTTGTAGCTTTGATGTTATTGTGTTATTGTGCTATTGCTTTTGTTGTTTGTTGATTTTAATTTTTATGGGGTTGGGGCATATCAATGGTTTCCATAAATTGACGCCATATGTCATCTCCGTTTGGCACCCTTTATTTTTTATTTTTTGCTGCCGGAAGCTTTGATTGGATGACTCGGGCGCTCGCAACCAACGCACGCAATGATTTTCAAAAAAACGTATTAAAGCAATACAAGAACAAATCCAATGTACATTTGGCTTGCTTATGCTTCGTGCCTTGTTATTGCTTTGGTGTTAATAAAATAGGCGTTGAAAAGCAAATGCGAATTGAATCTACATATACTCGTATCTTCAGAGTTTTATTGATCACATTTTGTTGTCATAGCTCTGTGTCACATGTTGTCCTGCTCAAATCAGTGCTGCCAGATCTGCCGCATTGAAAATACGTAATTTCTCGCGTAGAAGGGTGGGGATAAGGGCGGAAAATCCATATAAATCCGTATCATCTGAAACGCGATTTCCATATTTCCCAGACTTTTTTTTTTTACTAAATTTAAAATTTCTTATTACGTCAAACGAAGTATATTTATATTTTGAAGACTTCAAAAAATGTAATTATTTCAATATCTAGAAGAGAGGATCAAGTATCTCCGTCCTACTCACACCCGTACGCAATTTCAATTAACAATATATGAAAATGGTGTATACGCGATTATCTTATTACTAAAAACTCCTATTAAGAGTGTACACTTGTTTTAATGTAATAAAATTGTTTTTATACCGTAATAAAATTGTATCTACTCGTTTACTGTAGTTTCGATTGTTAAGGCCTGGCCTGTAAATTTATACAAAAACCTGAGTTTCATATATTACAAAAAATTGTTAAAAGCAGCATAAGAAAATCTCCAGAGAATAGACATTACTGATTGAAGACCAAAATTTGATATGCACACATTTGTCCATCGATGAGTTATATACTTACTTCTTCTTCTTTCATTGGCTCGATAACCACCTATGCGATTTTGGCCGAGCTTAGCACAGCACGCCAGTTATTTCTCTCTTTCGCTAACTGGCGCCAGTTGGAAATACCAAGCGTACCCAAGTCCTTTACCGCCTGGTCTTTCCAACGCAGAGGAGGCCTCCCCTTTCCTCTGCTACCACCGGCGGGTACTGCGTCGAATACTTTCAGAGCTGGAGCGCTTTCATCCATTCGAACGACATGACCAAGCCAGCGAAGCCGCTGGATCTTAACTCGCTGCACTATATCTATGTCGTTACAAAGCTCGTACAGCTCATCGTTCCATCTTCTACGGTATTCGCCATCGCAAATGCGTAAAGGCCCATAAATCTTTCGGAGAATCTTTCTCTCGAACACTCCCAGAGCCTTCTCATCAGATATCTTCATCGTCCATGCTTCTGCGCCATACATTAGGACGGGCATAATGAGAGACTTATAGAGCGTGATTTTTGTCCGTCGAGAGAGGACTTTACTGCTCAGTTGCCTACTCAGTTACTAATATATGTATATATCGAAGAGTTATATACTTATAAAATTTCGATAGTCGATAAAAATTTAATATAACTATAGTTCTTTCAAAATATTTTATTTTTTAGCATTTTTTTTTTAGAAAACAAGGTGTAAAAACGAACAAATACGAAAATCAATCAATCAATAAAAGCAATCAGCAATTTTGTACCCAAATGATCAGATTTTTATTTAGTATAATAAAGTGTGATTTAGAAAAGACCGAGAATTACCGCTGATTATGATTATTGACATTTTTTTTGTTAAAGTATTGACACAAAAAGGTCTTTTAAGAATTAAATTTTTATATGGGAGAAAATGAGCAACCTTCGACCTCTCTGAAGATAATTTTCCCTTAAGTAAAAGTTGGCTTGCCAACTTCAGAGAGGTCAACTTTCGTCAAAATAGAAAATCGAAGAAGACTCTGGCCAAATAAATATTTTTTTCTTAGTTATTGTTTGGCCATACAACTATTTATTTGAATAATTTACGTGCTTTAAGGCCGATATTGTGGGTTCGACTCCCGCTGAATCTAAGAAGAAAGAAGTTTAATGAGGAAATGTGGTGATTTGCGAAATAGAACTATAACTTTTGTAGTATTGTTGTTTTTACCTTATAATTTTTCTTATAAACAAATTGGCCTTAAAGTTCGTAAATAATTAAAACATTTTTTTCTTTTGCGTATTCCATGTGAACAAATGTATCCATAAATTACAACGGCTTTAAGTACAAAAACAACTTTAGCCAACTTATTTTTGTATTGTATGTTATTTATTGAATTGAGTTTTTTTTTTTTAAGTTTCTCGCGATATGGCTGATTAACTCATAGAAGACATTTATCTACCTATCCTAGGTCAAGAAAAATTTCGCATCGGTGACTTGTTCCAAAAAATTTTTTTTTGCATTTGAAATCCGTCCCTTTTTTCCAAACTTGAGCATAGTATACAGCTCTCAAGAATTGAAAAAGAAATTTTCTTCTATAAAATATTCTTAAGTCAGTCTGAAGATCTCAAGAAAAAAATACTCGCATACATGAATTGAATTTACCAGGTCACATTTTAGAGACTTTATTTCGAGAATAGAAGCCTTATTTTAAAACTAATGAATGCCGAGTGGTCTAAAATTGTGACTTTTGTCTATTAGAGACTGGGACTGCTAACTGTATTGCCATCAAGGCGTTATACAATTTTTCAAGGTTTTCCCTTCCTCTAAAAACATTAGTCGATCTGTGCACTTGACAAATTAACAAAATATTGATAATTTATCAAGATTTTTATCAAGCAAGAATCTCTTAGTTATTCTGTGACAACCTTGATAAAACGTATGTAAAGCTTCAAGACTGCAGGGCTTTTTCCCACATGTGTGGTGACAGCTGATTTCTGTTTACTAAAGAAATAGATTCTTCTACATCGTAAGTATTTCACATATTATTCATTAATTTGTAAAATAATATGTAACTTATTATTAAATTAAATTTGTAGGAACTCAAAACACGACCAAACGTGTCAGTCAAACGAAAATTTTCCATAAACGTGTTATCACTCAACGAAAATGGATCACTAGCATCTCGTAAACTTCTTAAGTAACGCGCGTGATCTCTATTTTCGCAAATTTCCTCTTCGTCTAACAATAACAATAAAAGTAAAATATCTTCTTCCATTCTAATAAATGAATTTTCACAACTATGCACAAAGAGTAAAACAGATGTTTTATTTGTCAAGAGCATTTGACATCTTGACAGTTTATCAATAAAAGAGCTTTTTATTTTTGACATAGAATAGAAAAATCTTGATAAATTGTCAACCTTGATAAATAAGCAAGATGTTGAATTTGTCAAGTGCACAGAATAGAGCTGTAGCTGTTTTTGTAATTTTTATTTATTTTTTATTCAAATATCTTATCTAATTAATACGCACATTGTGGTTGCCGTTTCAATAAAAATATAATGGATGTAAAATAAGTCGATATACTGCCGTATTTCTATTATTTCTCAAAGGCTATATCTGGTAAAAAAAAACCGTTTTGGAGATTTAAAAAAACCGATTTATTCCAATATTCGAAAAAGGAAGATTTCAAAAAAACTGTACAAAAATAACTGAAATAAACTGAAAATACCGCAGAAACCCGGTTTGAAAAAACCAAGCCAATCACCCTTGTACATACGAGTATGTACAAACAAAAATGTTCACAATCATTGCGTCAAAATGCGCCTGGCCAATTAAAATGTATGGAATATATTTCTATTTTAATTATTTATTTGATTGCCTATTTCCATGTTGAATTTCAAAAAACAAATCAAGCTCATCGAAGTTTTATTTTCTATTTGTATGCTACTAAGTAAACAAAAACAATACATACAAGTTTGTGCAGACTATATCAGTATACATCATAAGCATCCATCTCACCACCACGAACACATATACATACATATGTACATACTTGTATGTATGGGGCAGAGTGTCTAAATCCATATTGAAGATAATATTGCTTTGTTTTTGCTCCTTGTTATCGCGTGCGTTTTGTTGGCGACAAGTGAACTATTCATCATTTATGTTGCTGCCAACATCGTCAACAAGTGTATGCATGTATGTATGTATGTAAGTAAATTAACTTTGCACTCATATTGTTGTTGTTGTTGGTACATAAGTACATATACATATTTGGCGGTAGATCGGCATTAAAATTACTAGCGTAAAATGAAATCAATCATCGATACGGATTGTGATGGCGTTGGCGCTAACAGTGTCGCAGTGGTGGATATTTGCGAATTTCATTCATCGTTTTAAATGCAGACATAAATACATATTCAAATATATATACGTATAAATACATACATACGTATACATAAATACATACAGTATATCTTAATTTATTTATTTTCGCATTTGATTCAAGTCGTTTTGCATGTGATGCGCATTTATGACCGCGGCGGTTGAGAGATCTTCTCTCGAATAACCTACTACCCCCCCCACTCCCCCTTTTTAAATTGTCACACGAAACAATTCATTTGTTGTTACTGTGTATTATTTTATTAGCTCAATTTGTATTTCTTTTTGTTTTTTCTTGCTTCTTCACATCTTGCGAATTTGTGATGGGACTTTTATGATCGCTGAGGCTATTTTTCCTTTATTGCTTTCATAAGTGCTCGCAGAATAGAGAGACGAAACATTTGTTTGCCATAAAAGGAGGCAGTCAATTTTGCTTAGCTGTGGTAAGACTTTAAAATAGAAAATAAATGACAAAGTACTTTGTAGTTAAAAAAAAAAAACGCTTAATATATTTAAAATTCTGATGGGCACCGTATTAAAAAATAAAGTATAGTTTAAAATGTTTTTTTTGCAATCCTCAGCTTATGACTGATTTTTATTTTTAAACTTTGAGATGTTACAAAAAAAAACCTGTGCTGGGATGCGTTTCTTGTTGAAATTCGACTGCATTTTTTTCTCATAAACTGCGCCCTGTACATTCGGCTGTGTCAAAAAAAAATGTTACTCTTCGGTCCCATATGAAAATTGTGTTGTACGCCACAAAAAAAAAAAAAGAAAAAAATTGTGTCAAATCTCAGCGCTTGTTTTTCAGTGAGCCCTCGTAAATATCAGATTTTGCAATGAAAAAAAATTAAAAAATTTATATTAAAAATAGAGTTCGTAAAGCCTGCTCTAAGCAGATATATTTTTCAAAAGCACTCCAATTTAAAAAATTAATCACGCTTGTGTTATTTACAATCCGTTCACTAAAAACTCCTCAAATATATCGCTCAGCCATTCATTTGTACGTGGAGTATCTGAAATTGAATTAATTCGTATTGACGCCATCACTTTTATTTTCATCGCTCCGAGTTTTAAAGTTTTGCGAAAATATAAATCATTCATTTGAATCAGGGATGACCAAATACATTTTTCAGTTTTAGAAAAAAAATATTTCCGAAAACGTAAATGGTTACCCAAAATTTAAATATAAAATTAAATTTTTCTAACTTTACCTAATATAAGAATTGGAATTGCACCCGGAAAAGGTGTGGTTTTTCATTACTAACTCGATCGAATTGACAATAAAGAAAGACGAACTAGAAAATGAATACTCAATGAGCACTCGCTGCTGCATGAATGAGTTTTACAACAATTGATATTTGTGAGCGATAGAAACTGAATGATAAAATCAGACAAAACGTTCTTTTTTGAGTGGAATGGGAACCTGAAAAAAATATTGAGTCGAAAAATTGTTTAAATATTTCAGATATCTTTATGGAAAGAGCATTCTATCTTTTTTTTATTCACAAAAGAGGAAATCAAGATTGATAACTCTTGGATTGAATAGTAATGGGCAGAAAGATGGAAATTTTAATCCTCAGTGAGGAGTATTTGCGAACTCGAATGAAAAGTGTTTCTGATAAATTATTTGCTCTCGTTTGCTGCATTTTAATATTAGTTATAACTCCAATTTGAAATTATCGAAATCGACTTACCAAAAATTTCTAAAAATATCCTCGGCGTTACCTGTCTGATACATTCTTATATTTTTATTTGGACAAAAAAACAGAAATGAAAACAATTTAAAATCCGCTAATGTATTTTTTTTTTGTTAAATTTCAACAAAACATCTTTAAACGCTCTTCTGCAAGAATCGCGATTTTATCGCTTTGGGAATACCTCTTCCAATTACTTAGTACGGGCTATATTTTGTAGAATATCGCGTGAATCAGTTAATGTATGCGTTCTTTCTTAATATTTCGAGCCTTTTGCTACCTATCGACGGACGAATTTGTTTTATTGTATCATGCAAAGTTAATATTCCATTTTGTTGCGTTGTTTGTTTTAAATTTTTTAGGTATTTTATACTCTTATGTACAAGTAATAATCGAATAGTAAAATTAAACTGAGTCTACTTGAATATTCGGCGGTATTTTATAAAGGCAATATTCGACGCTGTTCAGTTAATCGAATACGTTTATTCGAATGTTTAGGTCAATGTATGAGAGGGATCTTTAGAATTGAGTTATTCGATTATATTCAATGCCTTAGAACATTAATTACTAATATGAAAAAAATCGGACAATAAATAGCGCATTTCGAAATATCTCGCCTATTGCGACACCTAACGGTACAATTAATATTTAATTGTACACTGTGATTGAGGTTTGATTTTGCGCTTACATTTTAGTTCAACAGAATGTTAATAACAATTAACTCCAAATAAACAAGAAAACAAGTTGGAAAAAGTGGTTAAATTGGTTAGCCAAGAGCTGAAATTTCTATCTCTAGTTAATAACAAAATCCCAAGCTACATATACATATGTATGTACATATGTATGTATGCTTCCTTCGTTGTTGTTTCGTTTTCAGCCCTACACAATTTTGAATACCACAAATCGGCCTCTAAATGCAAATACAAATTTATAAATTTACTCAAACAAGTGCACAAAAATTAATGCATTCTTTTAATTTATCGGGCATGCATTGAATATATATAAACATACATACATACATACATATATATATGTATAGATCATGCTGAATTTCATTTTAATGGCTGCACAAGGCCTTTGAGAGTGAGTAAAATGTCGCCGGTGTTCAGTTGTTTTTGTCGTTTTAGGCCTGAGTGCAATAAAAGTACAATACAACACCTACACATACATATGTACATACATACATACATACATACATACATATATTTTAAACACGCACACGCACCACCACATTTGCAGCAAAAATGCTTGCAAAGTGACTGTGAGGGACACCATGGCGGATGATGAATGTTTGATTTTTTCTTTTTTGTTCTTACACACTTATGTACATATGTATGTATGTACGTTCATTGAGATAGGCGCTGCTGCACTGATGACTAGTTTGGGCGACGGAAACACATTCGTGACAAGTTGCCAAATTATGCGGATTGGTCACTTTGTCTTTCCACCGAAAACGACTTGACTTTGTCGTCGTTTTTCGTGGTCATTCGCCATCTGTTGAAGCGACGAAAGCGATTAGTATACAACACTTCTGCTGGGCAATAGATGTGTACACATATTCATGAATGCATATATGTATGTATGTATATGTATGAATTAGTAGCGCCGTTCGTTTGATCGACGCCGGCTTCACCGTAACAAAAAAAAACAAATTTATGAAAAGTAAAAGTGTCGAAGAAGAAAAGTACCGAACAAGTGATGAGTGAAAAGCGTCGCTTGTGGTCGGTGGGCGTAAGTACACGTCGCACACAAACTACTAAATTGCAAGAAAGACACAAATTGAAATTTTTTTTGTTAAATTCTGTGCCATAATTTGAGGGAAGCTAACTGTTATGATTGCGTTCACACTCTATGCGCTCTACAACTGTTTAGAATACTTGTTTTTGATTTTTGAGTTTTGACACTTTTATAGACAGCCATATGCCATGGTAAAAAAATTACTTTATCTTATATTCGTGATTTTTATCAAACTCAAAATTTATTCAAAAATAAGAATAGCAGCAAAAATGGCCAACCCAAAATAGCGCCAGAAATCATAATCGTTATGTGTATTTACAAAAATAGTTTATTAGTTTAATATTGCAATGAAAAATGTATTTAAATTTTATTTTTTGACATTGTGCTGGTGGTATAAATTAAAAAAAAAACAACAATATATTAAGAAAATTTAGAATACGAATTTATTTATGAAAATTGAAATAAAAAGAAAGCGCAAACACAAATGGGCGGTGAATGTTAAAGAGTATGTATGTATGTATGTTTGTATATATGTATGTAAGTACAAATGTGTCTGAAATCATTGATACATATTCACATACTTTCATATATATGTACATATTTACGTATGTACATATATTTATAATATTTATATTCACGCGCGCGCGATTTTATCTTTCTCGCTACTCAAATATGCGAGAAGACCCTCAAAAAGTTTAAACGCCACTCGGCGTCTGTCGCCACCGCCGTCTCTGACATCTTCCGGCTAAATCGTTGGCCTCTTACACAGTTCAAAGGCAGCTGAATCAACTGTGTGTGTTGTGCTGGCGACAACAGCAACACAAACAACAGCGACGATTACATTACAAGGACATCAATGGATTTTCCAAATTCTTGAGATATTTTCATGCGTATATTTTAATTAATTTCACAAATAGAACTTTTTAGCTGACGTTCAAATGTGTGAATGCGTAAAATTTTCTACACACTGTATCTGTGAAATATGCCGCATTTGATTGTTATTTGTGTTTATTATAATTATTTATTTATGTATCCAACAAAAATTGTGGCTTGAATGCTTATATATTTATCTAAGTTAGAGGGTTAGAAGACCATTAGAAAAACTAACCGAGGATCATAGCGTTCTCTATAAAAAATAATTTCTGTGAAGTTGACATGCGAATTGGCGCAAACTACAAAAAAACAATTGTTTTCAATTGTTCAGAGTGTACAAAAAGAAAAATAAAGTTGTGGATATTTCGGCAAATCTTTTTGTTTCAAAAATTTTGTGGCAGACTTAATGCTACATGCAGCTTTTCTCACAGTTGCAAATTAAAAACTGTTCAGAGCAACTTTTCATAAGTTCTGGTATTTTTGAAAAGGACTAAAAACTGCTGATTTTTTTTAACGCGAAAAGATAAATTCTTTATATAAACAAAAAATTTCTAAAGTTCCTAAAAATAACTTTTTTTTTAATACTACATTCATCAATACAGCTACAGCTGTGATCAGAAAAGTAGGAGTGTCCCAAGGAAATACACAAAATGCTACACATTCTTCTGAAGAACTAAAATTTTATTCAGGAACACTTCAGAAATATATTCTTTGCTGACTCTTGTATATCTGTACCGCAAAGAATTTCCATTAAAAAGTTTCAAAATAATGTTTAAAAAAAGATAAGTAAATTAACATAAAATTTCGCCGATCAAAATAATAAGAGTATGAAAAGTTTTTCAAATATTATGGAAGTAAAAAGCTGAAAATGGTCACAGACAGATATAAATTTAATAATTTTATAATATTTGGTGGCCGATTTTTTAAAATTGCAGCACACCTGGGCGTGGAGTCGATGGCATACTGTCAACGTTTCAAAGCGACTTATCGCCAAGAATCTTGAATACTGTTCCAGAAATCCTTCGCATTTGTTGGCCGTTTGTTCCGAAACACCTTTCTTGACATCTGGCCACAGATTTTCTCTGGGGTTGAGGTCGGGCGACTGAGCTGGCCCGGGTATGAACCGAAATCACTCCTCTGCCGATTTGATCATGTTTTTCGGCCTATCACCTTGCTGGAAGACCCAGTTCAGAGGCATATTCCACTCGTCATACGACAACATTACTTTGCCCAATATATCGACATATAACCGCTGATCTATCAATTTTTTAATAAGGTGTATTGTGCCAACTTCATTATAAGAAATATTTGCTTTCGTCTGTCCACAATATGTTGCGCCATTTCGAAGCTGGCCAGTTGACGAGTTCATGAGCAAAGTTGACAAGCGCTGCTATATATTTTTTAGAAAGCAAAGGAATTTTTTTGTGGACTTCTGGCATTTAAGTTGGGTTATTGTAAATGTCTACTAACGGTTATTGCTCTTTTTTTATGTGCCCAACTGAAACAAAGGGTCAACTTTGCTGCGAGTAAGTCATGTAGTACGCCTATCATCTAAACTTGTGATTTAACGCTTACAAGCTCTACTTTCTCGGGGGGTTTTTTGTCCAAAAAATATTTTGAATAATTATTGGTACTGTTAATATTTACTATGAATTTTTAATTTCCACCCTTATATTTTCACATCTAACCGATACTCCTATTATTATGATCGCTCTCAGTCAAAGCTCGAAACTGAAATTAATGATTTTAAGCGCAAAAAACCTATTGATCACAGATTAATACTTTCTAAATATCTTAAAACTTACCAATGCAAGAAGTGGTAATTAAACCCTACTCCTGCATGTTGTGTATCATGATCAAATTTTTAAATTGAACAAGCTTGGTACATATGTATATGCACTCCTATTATGTTGACCACAACTGTACATACATAATTATGTACATAAATCACAAAAATTAAATAATTGAAAAAAATAATAGAACTTGTTCCGAGTAGATTTTTAACAGTTTTAGAATTTCTGAAGTGGAAAAGTAAAGTTCTGTAAAATTAGAAAGTCTTGGCATTCCAATAAAAAAATATAGAATTTCTGGAAAGAAAAAATAAAGTTCTGCAAAATCGTGCAAAACAAAATTTTTTTAAAGTCAATAAAAAAAGTGAAAAAAATAAAAATTATAACTGTTGAGTAGTTTTTTATTTATTCTAGAGCTCCTTAAGAAGAAAAATAAAGTTCTGCAAAGTTTTTTTTTTTTCAAACAAAAAAAATTTAATACACAAATAAACTGTTCTGTATATATTTTTATTAGTTCTGGAGTGCCTGAAAAGGTAAAATCAGGTTCGATACAATTAGACCTTTTCAAAAAAAAAAAGATTAACAAATTAAAAAACATTTCAGCTTTAACACATTTTTAGAGTTCCTGAAAAGGAGGAATAAAGTTCAGCCATGTTACGCAAGAATTTGTTTTTTTTCGAAAAAGAAAAAACTTGAAAAAATTTAAAATTTAAACTGTGATGTTTGATGGTTCGATGCGAATTATATTATTCACGGGGTGAGAGTTTGCGAAGGTAGCCATTGTCTTTCCGGATCGTTTTCAGGTAGAGAACTTGTGGATATACATAATTCCAGACTTAAAAACAAAAAAAAAATTAATGAATGAATAAAAAACGAAGTTCTAAATAATGGAGACATACCCGGATTACAATGAGCCAATAGTATATTTCATTTTTATGTTTAGCTTTTTTTTAATTTTAATAATTGTTCAAAACACACTTGCGATGAAAAAATTCATAGTTGCTGTTATATTAACTGCTTCAATATGTACGCAATTCAATTAAATTTTAACAAATGTCGGATCATAGGTATTTATTTGGAAAAGTTTCCAAAGGATTTGTGAAAAGATATCTTAGGTCCCGTACTCTTCTTTTTTTATATTACGTCGGATTGTTTTCCACTACAATTAAATTAAATTTGGTCCGAAAAATTCGGATAAATCAATTTTCTAGTAACGCTAGTCATTTTTAAAGCTTGTATGCGTATACATATAGCACATACTTATGTATGTATGTACAGTGGTGGCTTTATAATTAGAAACGATTTGCTAGAAAAAACAAAATCGCTGTATGCGTTTTTTTAAGTTTGAATATACTTCGAAAAGCCATAGTTATCTGCCAATAATTTAAATACATTTTAATCGTTGGAAGGGGGAAAAAAAGGCATGCACGGCAAAAATGAGGGAGTTAATCGTGACGTGTTATCAAAAAGAAAAACTATCAATATCGGCTATCGCACAAAGGTTTGCTTGTACAAAAAATAGGTTGAAACCCCTACTAAGAAGCCTAGGCTTCAAAACACTACTCCAGAAGGAAAAAGTATATTTTGTAGGACCAGCAAGAAAAAACCGTTCATGTCTTTGCGAGAAATAAAGGCTGAAGTTGGACGTCAAGGCGGGACTTCGTGGGTGCATTGCACAACAAAATCCCTATTTATCAAAAAAAAAAAAAAAATATATTAAATAGCGGCTGTGATTTGTGAAGGAAATGCTGGAGAAAAATTCACGATACTCGATTTGAGTTCTCTGTAGTGAGGAATCAAAGTTTAATTTATTCCAATCCGATGGAAAATCATATATGAGACGTCCTCCAAGCATTGCTCTAAACCCCAGGTACACTGTGAGAACAGTAAAACACGATGGCGGATCCATTATGGTTTGGGGAGCCTTTTCCTGGCGTGGTGCGGGCCCAATCGTACTTATAAGTAGAAGCCATAATGGCCTGCCATATTCTCAAAGGAATATGGTTCAATTACATTTTCCAGTATGACAATGACCCGAAACACACTTCAAGATTAGTGAACAGCTGGCTTTTGGATCAAAATATTGATGTTTTGGCCTGGCCTCCGCAAAGTCCTGATGAAAAACTGCGTAATTTTGACGAATTGTTTAAATTGGTTCAGCAAAGCTTAAACCCCATACCTGTGCAAACATGTCAAAATTTAATTCAAAGTTTACCCCGAAAACCGGACAGTGTTGTCAAAAATAAGGAAGGGCTATCCAACAAAATATTAAAAATTTTGTCCATATTGTTCAATTTTATACAGATACATTTAAGTTGCCGCTGTCGTTTCTAATTATATGACCAAACTGTTTTTGGCGTTTTTTGTATTAAGTTAATTTTCCTAAAAATAAAATTAATGTTTTGAATTTTTTTATGTAAAACTAAAATATAACTTTGCTACTTTGTTAATTCTAATTTATAGTTTTAATGTGAAGAAATTAATTTTTAAAATATAAAGGAAAAGTATATGCCGCAAAGTCGTTTCAAATTATAAGACCACCACTGTATATGAACAATGTGAAGCTTGCGAAAATAATATTACTATTGCATTTTGGATTATTTCTTGTTTTTCATATGACATGTGTTAGCAGGCTACGTTGCTAATAGCAATAAAAGCAATACACAAAAAATAAACAAATCTGTTGATAGAATTTTCATTGAGCCGCGTATAGGTCGCGTTATGTTTTTCGAGTTCACACTACAGTTTCATCGCCAGAGGGTAGGGTGGTGGCAATGGCGTGGAGAAGCACATCGGTCTTTGCTGCCCGCCAACCAAAAGGCAACAGTTGTCATTCAAAAGCTACTTAGTTTATACGCAAACACACAAAACACATGCAAACATACATATAAACTCCGTATATAAACGCTGCGTAAATTTACATTTATTTCAAGGGTAGGGGAGAAAGTTGATGAAATAGATGTGCACATTATTATATTTATATTGCCTTGTTATTATTTTGCTTGAGGTTGCTGCTGTTGCTTTAGAATATAAGTACATACATATGTACATATGCTGTTTGTATATGAAGGAATGTATGTACATACATATGTATATACAGATGTTTTCAATTAAATTGGTAGGTTGATGTACTCTCGTTGTATATACTTATGTAGGCAAGTTAATGAACTTCTTAGTGATTTTGTGCACTTATGTAAAAATAAAAGTTCAAAAAAATTTCATATGTATATGTAGAAAAAAAAAAAAAAACATTTATAAAGAAATTACAAAAATTACTGTTTAAAGTAACCAAAGGATTTTAGGTACCTCCACATAGAAGGAATGTGGAAAGTGATCTTACATGCTATCTTTACTCATGCTGGACCTATGTAGCTATTCAGTTTTATTTATTTATTTATTTATTTAAACAACATATCATACAAATAAATTTATATAATATGGACTGGTGCCGAGTTGCAGGACTATTAGCACCGCTGTTATTTTAATATATCGAGAAGCTTAAACGAGTATCGGTGTTCTTGAGGTGAATTGAATGTCGGTAGGTATATTGTATGTATCATTAAGTATCCTTATGGACTCCTTTTTGCAATAGTACTTTGTGGATTTCTGAAAAAGTTCCCTCCTTGCTGCAGTCTAATGTTTCGTGTAAAGGTTTAAGGATTTGTGTGTCTGGACATTCTCCAAAAATATGTGATACCGTGAGGTCGCAATGACATGTGCTACATTGCGGTGCTCGTCCTCTAGTGAATAGATGTTGACTGGTAAAGAGAGTGGCTCCGACTCTGATACGTCCAATGGTAATACATTGTTGTCGAGAGTATGATGGGTGGTATTTTGGTCGTATTATTGTTTTATTGCATCTTGTAAAGAATCGGTTAGACGAGTTCCAGTTCTCCTTATAATTGTCCATTTTAATACCTTTAAAGCAAGCTAAAGGTAATGTATATAAGGGCGGGTTTTCGGTAATGAGTGGTAATGTCAGAGCGTCTTTTGCTACCCGGTCGGCGTATTCGTTTCCAGAGATTCCGCAGTGTCCTGGAATCCATAATATATTAATTTTGTCTCGGATATTGAGTCCATTGAAAACGAAATTAAAGATTTTTCCTTCTGTGTTATGTAGCGACTGGGTGACAGATAGACTGTCTGAGCATATGAGTGCTTTATGATTTTTACGATTTGCCATGTTGACGGCTGAACGTATAGCACAAAGTTCACTGGCAAAGATACCCGCGTGTGTTGGGAGAAGAGCCTGCTTTTCGACCTCAAAGTTTGTGCCATTGGCTTGACTGACTACAGCGTATGTTGCGATTCCCTCGGAGAACGACCCGTCTGTGTAGAATATTTTGTCCGGTGCTAGTTGGTGTACTTTTTCTGCAAACAGGCTTCTATATATTCCAGGGTTCGTGTCGTTCTTCCTTCGTATGCTTAAACTGACATCAATGGTTATGTTTAGTTGTCCTTGTGGTGACTCCCTGCACAGGGGTGGAATGATTGGTATGCCGCTCGATTTCATCAGATGGATGATGTTAGACGTTGCGGACCTGTTACATTTTTTTGATAGCGATACACCTAAAGTTGCTTTTTGGAATATGTTGAATAGTGCTGCTCTGTTAGAAACCAAAGCACTCGCACCTAGCTTTACTGCCTGCATATGTAGTACGGATTTAAAATCGCTATATTTCGCTTCGTATCTAAGTGCTTCCACTGGGGTTGTTTTCAGCAGTCCTGAAGCCGTTCGAAAGCAATTATTCATGGTGGCATTTATTTTTTTGATGTTAGCAGTTGAAGTCCATCCATATAGGGTGATGCCATGAAGGATAGTTCCCAAAACTAAACTTTTACAGATATTTACTGCCGTGTCCATGTGCGGGCCTTTACTTCTGGTGCATATAATTTTCAGCAAATTATTTATATTTTTTAATTTTGAGATTACTACATTTATATGCTCATTCCATAGGAGCGACTTCGTGAATACAATACCCAGAATTCTCATTTTGTTTTTTATTAACACACTAACTCCTCGCAGTCTAAGGTATCGTGAGTCACATCCTTGCTTACGACAAACGTGTAAAATTTCAGCTTTGCTTGCAGGAATGATCGCACCTGTATTTTTGGCCCATGTAGCTATTTGTCCGTCTGCTCTACTTAATGATTCCTCGACTTCGTTGGGTTGCCCCGAGGCTACTACAAATATGTTATCTGCATATAGTGCAATCAGGTCAATGCCTTTTACTTGTTTTAGCAAACGAATTAGTGAGTTGGCATAAGCCGCGTAGAGGATGACTGATAATGGCGAACCTTGGGGGATCCCATTATCTAATTGATACGTTTTGGAAAAGTAACCATCAATACGAACTGCAATACTGCGGTTACTAAGAAAAGATACAATCAGTTTTAATAAAGTTTTGGGAGTGTTCCATAGTCGCAATTCCGAAATGACATAGGTTAGGACGACACGATCAAATGCTTTTTCTAGGTCTTCGGAGAGGACCAAGCAATGCATTCTACGTTCCAAGCGTTCTTTGATTTTTGATTCTAGGCTGTGGCAAAGGGTATGAACACCGTGTTCTGGAATAAATGCGTGCTGCTCCGGGAGAATCCTTTCTTTTCCGATTTTCCAAATTCTGTTCGCAAGTATTTTCTCAAGTACTTTAGATAATACCGTAATAAGGGAGATGGGACGATATCCTTCGAGCCTGTTTGGCGCTTTATCTGGCTTGGGGATAGGCACGAGGATCGCGTGCTTCCACTCATGGGGGAAGGTACCTGTACGCACGATATTATTGTATAGTCTGCACAGTCTAGTTTTAATTACATTCGGCATATGTCGTAACATTGTATATGTAATTTTATCTTTGCTCGGTGTAGATATTCCTCCTTTGCCATTGAGAACCGTGTCCATTTCGGATAATGTTATTGGATCTATTGTTTCCAGATCGACACTAGAAGTAGCCTTTATTTTTCTTTTTTCTTCGACAATGTTGGATTGAAACGATTGGTCTGATCCAATAGAGCTCCAAAATGTGGCGAAGGCATTGGCGATATCACTAGGTTGAATGATGGTGGATGTGTCTGTAATAATTGATGGAAAATTCGAAATACGTGTGCTTCTAATTTTTTTCACTTTTTGCCATAGGCATCGGATATTCATACTTGGGTTCAAAGAATTAGCAAATTTTTCCCAGGTGGCGCGTTTTGCTTGTTTACATTCCCTTCTAACTTTAGCGCTAGTTTTTTTATAATGTATCAAGTGTGCCGTCGTTCTTTCTCTCCGAAATTGTTTCCAGGCTTGATTTTTGTCTCCTATCAGTTTAGCAATTTCTGTAGTAAACCATACTGGGCTATTGTTGCGGTTACTTTCTATATATTGAGTAATTGGTATTGATTCATTAGCTGCTCTCCGTATGATTTTTTTTATTTGGGCTGCTTCCCTATTAACATTGCTGGAGAAAATTGTTTGCGTAGCATAAGTGTTTGCTTTCACAGCAAAGCTTGGCCAGTTGGCTTTTGTGTCCATAAACTTTGATACAAACCGTTTTTTGTTGCAGGTAGCATGATTGGCTATAAGTATTGGAAAGTGGTCCCATGTTTCCGGTGGAAGACATGCCCATGTCAAGGAACCACCAATTTGTGGGCTTGCCATGGAAACATCCACAGCCGTGAGAGTCCCTCTAGTATTTAGTAGCGTTGAGGACCCATCGTTGAGAATGACAAGTCCACGGTCATTAGCAAAATTTTCCCAGATAACCCCACTTCTGGAACTACAAGCGGAGCCCCACAGGGTGTTTTGCGCATTTAAATCTCCACATATTATTTGATGACTTGTTATTCCATCAGTGTGTGTGTTTGCCTCTTCACTAAATATTTCTTCTACCATTTCAGTTGTTAATCTGATGTCCGTTTCTTTGTAAACGTTAGTAATAAGCAGCTTCATACCATTATCTATTATTATTGACTGGTGTAATAAATTATTCTGTGAAGTTATATGTTGTGTAACGTTAATATTGTGCTTGATGAAAATTGCAATTCCAGATTTTGCAGTGGAGTAGTTTTTATTATGGGGGTATACTCTGTATCCTGGTAAAAATAACATGTTACTATTTTTTTTAACGATATGCGTTTCCTGAAGAAGTATAATATTCGGGTTATGTTTGCAGACTAGTCGATCAAGTGCAAATTTATTGTTCACAAATCCTTGGATATTCCATTGCATTTCTGGATATTTACTAAAGAGTTGGGATGTAGGCGATGTAGACAAACTTTGCGCAGGAGATATTTGCGGTGATGGAGAGTTTACACTGTCCAGTTCATCATTAGTTTGCATTGCATCTATTATCTCATTTGAATTTGTTTGATTTAAATGGGTGGTTGTTTGATTAATTTGCGTTGTTGTTTGAATTTTTGGAGATGTTGTTATATTAAAGTTAGGTAATTGATTTATATTTATTTCGTCTGTATTAATATAGGATTGGCTATTTGCTATGTAATCTGATGGTTTTGTAATAGCGTTGTGTGGAAGTGGATTTTGGAGGGGTGTTTCTTTTTCTGTTTGGTTGGATTGGTTTTTAGTTACTTCGGCCCAGGTTTTTCGCTTTTGTTTATATGGTAATAATTTGTGAAATTCCGGATTTTGGTTGTATATTTTCCAAGCATCTTTGGTGGTGCATCTCTTATCGTTTTTTATTTTATTTATAGCTTTATGTTTGAGAAAAGATTCACAGGTTGAATCGAAAGACGAATGAGTTGCGACGTTACAGTTAATGCAAAAAATCTGGTCACAGTTTTGGTGTGGAGTTGGCTTCGCACATATTCTACAATTTTCAATATTCCGGCAATGTTTTTTTGTGTGTCCTAGTTTTTGACAATTAACGCATCGCATAGGATTCGGAATATATTCGTAAACTGACACTTTTTCCCATCCAATGCTCAACTTCTCTGGGCGATGAATTAGATCAAACGTTATGATAGCGGCCCCAGTGGGGATTAAGTTATCATTTTCCTTTTTAAGAATCTTTTTGACGGCGATTACTTTTTGGTCTGCTAGGTGTTTGGTTAGTTCTTCATCAGATATGTTAATTATTTTTTTTGAGTATATTCTTCCCTGAGTTGAGTTCAGGTACATATGAGAGGAGATTTTAACAGGAATCAAGTCGATGTACGTGGCCTTAATGAATTTTTCTGCCGATTTGAGGTTATTCGATTTTATCAACAGATCTCCCGATTTCAACTCGGTTACCTCAGAATAGTCTTTGGATATGTGCTGAAGTCCTTTTTCGATCTGAAAAACATTATATGAAGCTAGTGGGGGAACCTCTTGATCCGGCTTCGACCCAATGGCTTTTGCTACCACGTATCGTGGAATGTGTTCATCAGATGTTAATCCTAAATCAAGAAAACTATCACCAGTTCTTTTCCTTTTATTTTTAACTTTAGTTCCAGGTATAGGATCAGGGTCAAGGGCCCTGAACCTATTTTCATAGGGGGATGGACCCCCTACCATATTGGTGTATTAAATGTGTATTTATAACCAAAAAAAAAAAAACGATTTTTAACTAAACCACGTGTAAAGTTTTGCAAAAAAACTAACAACAACAGTTTTCGCGTAGTTAACGGCAAGTAATTAGTCGCAAGTATAGACCGATGTTACACAACCGCACGCACGAAGAGTTAGTCGAAGACTAGCTATTCAGTTTTATGAACTTACAGTGCATACGAGTATACATACATATATAAAATAATTTTGATTTCCTACTAAGCCAATTGGAAATATATTAAGCATATCATGGTCACATTGAGAAAGAAAACACCCTACACACCTTTAAGCATTTAGCAACAACGAATAAAAAACACTTCAACAACAAATTTTAACAGTATATCTCCTGAAAACTATTTTTTTTCAAAAACATTTGTGCGTTTTTGAAAAGTACATTTATGATTTTCTAAAACCAATTTGTAATTTTTTTTTAAATTAATTTGTAATTTTTTTTTAAATTAATTTGTAATTTTTTTTAAAATTAATTTGAGCATTTTGGAAATTCTTTTGGTTTTTCTGATATACATACATTTAGCCTATTCTCAAATACATTTGGCTTTTTCTGAAGTTTATTTGTCCATTTCGGAAATACGAGTAAGTCTTAGCTTTTCTGAATTTCATCTGGGCTTGTCTGAAAACGTTTGCTCTTTTCTGAATTACATTTGTCCTTGTCTGAAATACATTTTAGCTTTTCAGAATTTCATTTTTTTTTAAATACAATTGGGCTTGTCTTAAATAAATTTGAACTTTTCTGAAATACTGTTAGTAAAAGTAAGTTTCACCTGAAAATAAGCAGAGTTTGTAGGATAAAAAATATTTATTCTCAAGGATTTTATAACATTTTTACGAAACAAATTTTAAATTTTACATAGATTTTTTGATTAAATTAAAAAAAGACGGCATTACATTTTTCTAAAGCACTAAATTCCCCACTCTACTTAAATAATCGAACGTATTTCAGCTTCTTCAGATTTGCAATAATAAAAATTAAATGTTATTTTTTATAATTCATCATTAAAACTTTGTCAATATGTCGTGGGTCTATTATTTTTGCTCCCAGTGTATGCAGTTAATTAAATTTTATTTTAATGCGTTCTTCGTATCTTTTAAACTTTCATTATTTTCAGACATGTTCAGAAGCAATTGACAAATTAGAGACTAGCGAAGATGTATGTACAAGTCTGCTTTTGGAATATGTACCGTCATTAACCTCACTAAAGAGATACTCGTATTAATGCATGCGCCTATTCTTAAAAAGCAATTTCTTAAAATTTTGTGGAAATTTTTGCAATTTCCTAATTAATAAATAACCAGCGATGTGCCACATCATCCACCTGGTGTTCGTACGTAAAGTTATGCGCCTAAATTGGCTCATCGAAATCTCGACATAATTTGTTTTTGTTTTTATCTTTGTTTTTTTTTTGATCACTAAACAAATCGGAAATCATAATAACCATATGTGTAGAAAGTTTTCCATTTGGCAACAATGATTCATCGGCAATTTAGTGATTGTAAATACCCGCCATGAGTTGACGAATGATCCCTAGAATTTTATATATCTTCGGTGCTCTTGCTTTTACTTTTTAATTTTGCTGTTTGTTTAATTATTTCCACTTATTTTGATTTCCTCTTTATTCCAGCATCTTGGGCCCACCTGCCTTGAAGCAAGCGGCCGAATCAAAAGATGGACTTATACGCAACGCGCGACCCGTTTACAATTACTCAATGCGCGGCGTGGTGACGTGTTTTACGGGAATCCGCAAAAAGGATGAGTTGGTGGGTGTGAAATTTTACTTGAAACACTCTGCTACTCTGTTTATCTGTCATTTCCTGACACAGATTCGATTGTTCGATTGTTTTCCGTATGTACAAACATATATTTTCTTTTACCCACAGACTCGTCTCGTCAATCTGATACATTCGATGGGCGGCTGCATACGCAAAGACATGAATTCCAAGATCACACATTTAATTTGCAGTCACAGCGGCGGTGATAAGTATCAGTAAGTATACTCGTTGCTTCTTTGTCGTGTCCTGTCAGCTGTCTTCTAATGGCGCATTATTTTTTGTTATTTTTTTTGAAATTGTTTTTTATTTTCTTCTGATTGTTTTCTTGTTTTTGAATTTTTTTTTTTGGTTGTTTTAGATACGCAAAAACATTTCGTTTGACCGTGGTGCGGCCGGCTTGGGTTTATGCCGCTTGGGAGCGGCGAGACGAGCTGCAATTTCGTGCAACGACCGATGATTTCTCCCGCGAGCATAAACTGAAAGCATTTGAAGGTCAGAAGATTTGCTTCTTCGGCTTTCCCGCGGATGAGCATCAACACATGGTGGATGTGCTGATCAGCAATGGTGGCGTGCCGGCTGAGTTGGACGATCCCGAGTGCTCGCATGTCGTGAGTTTAACCACATTGAACTATGTATTTCGCACAAACAAATATTAGAATAATTTTGCTGTTTGTTGTGATGAGCTCTTTGCATGTGGTGTTTTTATTGTATACTGTGTTTGTACTTGTGTGTCTGTGTGGTTTTGGTACTAACTTGAACGTAACCATACTATTACTAAATTGTTTTTAATTGATTTGTACCTTTTGCACGTTGAGTCTCAAACAATTGAGCCAATAACACAAACCTGGCAAAAACAAAAATTGTCGCAAATTTTACGCGGCTATAGTCGAAAATCATAATTTTTGCTCCGTAACATCAACAATTTACTTGATGCCTCGCTTGATTTACCAAAATTACTAGCGCGTGGCAAATAATTAAATTAAAATAGCCACCTATTTTACCATGTTGATTCAATGTTGGGCTTAGACATTTCCGTAATTAGTTCAATCTTGGATATTGTTCTTTCGTTTTATATAGACACATATATGTACATATATATTTTTGCATTTACAAATTTACAGGTCATGCCAAATACTGGTGGTTATTTTCTCGAAGCCATGACTAACTCTTGCAATTCACCCAAACCCCCGCTAATAACTAACCCTCATCCAAATCCCGATCCAACAACACCTAAACTAAATCCCATCTCTGGTTTATGTGACCAAAAGGAACTTTTCGCTACACATATTGGGGCAACCGCATTTGTTGCGGAAAAGCCAGCAAATGAAGATCGAATAATTGATAAGACTGAAGAAAAGACTGCAACAATAAATGAGATTGAAATTAACCCATCCGCTGAGACTGTAGAAAGTCAAATGGATGTTGGCAATGCACATTTGGTTCACAACGTGAATGTAGTATTTGATGGTGTCGATAATGATGATGATGGCGATTACTTTGATGAGCGTCTAGTGGTGGACTATGATCGGAATAAGTTGCTGCAACTTGGTTCCCCACTGCCTGATGGCATAGACATTGATGATCCGGACGAAATGACACCTCCTCCCACAATCAAACAAGCAAATGCAAGTACACCACGGAAGCAACCACAATTGCTTTTAAACGAATCAATGCCAAAATATGACATAAATGCAAACTCCTCGAGTAAGATTGAAGATAATGTTTCAAAACCTTTGACCTCTATTGAAATCGATGAAAATGCAAGTACACCTATCAAAGTGGCTTTCCTCGCCACCAAAAGTATGGCTAATGATGACCATCATAATAAGAGTAGCACCGACGGCGTCATTCTCACTGATAAAGCAGACGATGCATTTCATAATCCAAACAATATATCGCCTATATTGAGTGCTAAGCAAGCGGAGCAAGTGTCTGTGAAAGCGAAAGTAGCGACAACAAACTTGCAAATTCCCAAAATACTTATTACAGCGAATTCATCGCCTGAAAACGAGCCAATTCCGATGGAGACGGACGATGAAGATTTTGTCGATTTAAACGATTTGAAGCGTAAACGCGAAAGCTTCGACAGCATTTCGCTAATGTCGGTGGAATCATTTGCTTTGCCGAATAGCACAAAAAAACCAAAACTCATTCGCGCCGGTTCCATTACACGTTCCATACGCCGTTCTATGAGTTTTGTGGCGGTGCGCACGCCCATTTCGAAAATACTACGTCCACGTCGCAGTTCGGTGGCGCTCGATGCGGCACCAAATGGTGAGGATACATGCAATGCGGATGATTCATTCTGTTCGATTGCCTCAATGGAAACCACATTCAATGAGTCCATACGTAAACCAGTTAAGGAGAAATTCCGCAGTCTACGTGAACGCATAACGCGTAGCAGCAGTAAAAAAGATAAACACGGTGCAAATACGCAACCCACAACACCGGAAAAGGATGAGAAGTGCGAGCGCGAGATGCCGAGTAGTGGCTTTAAAACACCCAAAGCACCCGCTAAATTCCTAAGTGCCGCAGCAAAGGCCATTGGCACGCCCAAATCGCTTACAAAGATTATGCTATCCGCTCCCTCACCGTCGACATCTTCGGCGGCGCAAAAATTGTCCGGTGCCGGCGATATTTCTGAGTGCAGTTTCGTTGCGGTTGCTCCTGTTGCTACAATACCAGCAATCTCAATTGCCACAACCTCTGCGCCTTCCCTTCCTGTGTTTCGTTCATCGCCTATTCATAGTTCAAATCGGCCAATTGACATAGTTCACGCTCATAATCAGGCCACACAAAATCCGGATACTGCGCCTGTTCAGCGTGACGATGCTGGACGCTCTTTAATGGTATATACATAAAGCATTTCATGCCACTATCAATTCTTGCACATTTTTGTTTGTAAAAGAACAAGAAATGGAAAATAAATACACACAAAGCAATACTAAAGGTTGAGGATAATTCCGTGTGTATCGTCCAGACTGACTTGCGATCCTACTTGGTATCGCTCGGATAGTGATAAAAGACACTTTTTTTTTGATATTCGCGTTCCATGAATTTAAAATTCGAAAATTTAAGTGACAAGTATTCATTTGAGGCGTTTTAATTTGCATCGCATTTTTAACATTTTTCGTGCATATATGTATGTACATATGTATAAGTTTCCTTAAATGTTTCCATCTGGGCTATTGTTTGTAATTATACATATGTGTGTTAATTGTTGTTTAAATTTGTTTTGTATTTAACGACTATTGTTAAGTGGTTTTGGGATTGTTTTTTTCTAAACTATTTGCTATGATTAAGTATACAGCACAATAAATTATTTTCAAAACTGACAAAACTACTCATTCCATTAATACTCCTCTAGCACATTTTATTTCATATTGAAACATTTTTCAAAATTCTTTTAAAATTTAATGAAAAATGTTAAAAATGCCACGCAAGTTACATGTATTTGTATTCACTTATTTGAAATTCTTTGTGAAACGAAACTAAAAATCTAGTGCACTCTATCTTGCCATCCTCAACTTTTGTAAATAACTATTGAAAAGTTGTGTTGTATGTTTTCTAATTTTTGTTCTAAGAACGCACTGCTTTTGCCTTTTTTCACTGCACGTAATTGAAGACAATTTGCCTTCAATCAGCACATCTAAATACATACATACATTTGTGATCAACTGACTGAATCCTGTTATGTTTACACTGCCGATTTTCATTGCACCACTAATTCTAATTAGGATTTTTTTGAAAATAATTTATTGTGCCGACAAACAATAAGCCTCTTTTATTTCTACTAATTTATTTTATTCATTTTAATTCGTCTAACAGTAAAAAGTATTCACTCATGCCTTTTATCTTTGTATGACTTTCGCATCATAAATGTCTAATTAATTGCTGGATTTGTTACTTTGCGAATGGCTTTGCATTTTTCACGCCCACTAAATTCTTAATTTGGTTAACTGGAAAATTTCGGTTTGTGCGAATTTTCAGTCCATGTCCATTACAATAGTTTTCATAATTTTGTTCAAGTAAACAGGGTGATCGAAAATGCTTGATTTAGTTCTGCGTATAACAATATTAAATACTTACTTTTTTTCTTCAACATTTTGAGTTTCCACAAACCCCACATATCACGCTTTGCCGCTACCCTGTAATTGTTTACAATTCCAATTAAAAATTTCATATTTTGTTTAAAGGCAAAAGCATGCGAACATCTTTGTTATTTCAACACTTCTGTAAATTGGAAATTTTTCCGCGCCTGACAAATGACTGTTCCATGCAAATCAATTACTACTGCTTACAAATGAAACAACAACAAGCAATTATTTTTCTAACGCGAGTGAGCAGTCATCAACAGGCTTACAGACATACATACTTATTTACATAAGACATTTATTTAAATTTTTTTTTTTGGTATTTTTTTTTGTCAATTTAGGTTGTTGATGAACACACCACTCAAACTAAGCCGGATCCAAAGAATCATCGTACGCATATACTCAAGTCCGATTGGTTCTGGTACACTATACAGAATGGCTACGCGGACGAGATGGATTACCTATTTGGCGATGTAAATACGCTCACATTGTTTTCCATTACATTCAAGTGTTTTGAAAAATATGCATTTTTGCTCTTCCTTGCTTTCAGTATTTGGATACAATTGCGAATACACCAAATACGGATCGCCGTGATTCACTGCCCATCAGTTTTAACAAGCGCAAACGGAAACGTTTCTCGCAGCGCATACAGTTTGAAGGAACGCCAATCGGTTCGGGCAAACGACGTTCGTCTGTCTCCGATGCGGGCTTGTTGTCCGTGTCGGGCAGTTTCTTTGATTGCACCACCAGTCCGGATAAATTGGAGGCTGGTAAGCTGCATAATGAAGTGCACATTGAAACGCCGACAGTTTGTGAGACGACACCGGCAAAGAAATCGATGCGTTTCAATCATTTCATGGACTTCTTCAGCACTGAGTCGAATTATGTGGACATTCTAGACACAATTGTGAAGGTGTGTAGTTTAAAGGCAATAGCCCAACTTCAAATTAACACGAAATTGAAAAATTATTATTATTTTGACAGCTTTTCAAGAATCCTCTTGAGGATATTGCCGAGACCAACGACGCCCTACTGAACAAATCAGAGATCAAATCGATTTTCAACAATTTTCTTCCCATACATGAAGTGCATCAGAGCATGTTGGAAAGTTTGCGTGCGATACAGAGTAAATGGTCTGAGGATTGCCTAATTGGCGAAATCATACTACAACATCGCGATGAACTAACTAAAGCTTATCCACCGTACGTGAATTTCTTTGAGCAGATGAAAGAGACACTGCAGCAATGTGATAGTCAAAATCCCCGCTTCCATGCATTTTTGAAAATCAATCAAACGAAGCCTGAATGCGGACGCCAGAGTTTGCAGGATCTGATGATACGTCCCGTGCAGCGATTACCTAGCATTAGTTTGTTGTTGAACGGTAAGTAAAAGCGCAAATATTTGCACATGTCTGTAAATTTAAAACTATAAAACAAATACCACTGCGCACTTGCAGACATTTTAAAGCACACAAATAAAAATAATCCAGACTATGTTAAACTGGAAAAAGCATTGAAAGCCATCAAAGAGGTTATGATGCACATAAACGAGGACAAGCGGCGGACGGAATCGCGCATGGCAATATTTGATATCTTCAATGACATTGAAGGCTGTCCGGTAAGTGTGATGAGTTTACATTTAATTTAATTGTTTGATGTTTTATTACCTTTCCCACCCTCCCTCTCTCTCTCGTTTTGTTTGATTCGCCATTCGCAGGCGCATCTAGTGTCATCGAATCGCAGCTTTATTTCCAAGTGTGAAGTAACCGAATTGGCCGATAGCCTGAGTGGTCGTGGCGACTCACTAATGTTGTACTTATTCTCAGACACTATTGAGGTGTGTAAAAAGCGTTCGCGTGCTTTTAACAGCGCTAAATCGCCGAGTACCGCCAAATCACACAAACATGTGAAACTTATAGCATTGAATACGATACGTTTCGTCATTGACATCACCGACAGTCCGCGTGCTTTTGCTTTGCTTTGTCGGCAAGATAAGGAAAAACTGCATTCGTTCACTCTAGCCGATGAAGAGATCGATAAGGTGGTGTACTTGAAGTTGCTGTGCAAACAAATGGCAGAGAATGCTTGCCGCACGGACACGGTGAGCGCATTACTGAGTCGCACCTCTCAGGAATTGGAAGTGGATATTAGTGATGTGAATTTAAGTACATTGTCAAAGGCGTTCAAGTTGGCGGCGCGTACGCGTCAAAAGGTGAGTTAAAAATTTGCTTGAAAAATATCCTTATTTGATTTTAGTCCTAAATTGATCCTAGTCCAATGGAATATGAATTATTATATTATATTAAAATCATCATTCGTTTATGGTTTGCTGAGTAAGTCTGCATGACCAATGGTTGCTCAAAATTGCATGATAAATGAAACCTCGACTCCCGCTAGATTAAATATTTCGTGATACAATTTTATCTTTGTACGTAACGATTCAAAACTAAGACTTATTTTTGTTAATCTATTTCATATGCACCAAATCTTACCTTCCTCAGACTCAAACATTTCATGACGGACGAACAAATATCTTATTATGTTGTATTATATCGAGTGGGTAGCGGTTAAAGGCGTGCAATAACTCGATATGCCGCTGAGTTCGAGGTTCGAATCTCAGCCAGGGCAAGTAAAATCTTAATTATAGAAAAATATTTTTTCTAATAGCGGTCACCCCTCCGAGGTTATTTCTGCCATGAAAACGCTTTTCATAAAATACATCTGCCATTCGGAGTAGGCACAAAATTGTAGGTCCCTCCATTTGTGGTATAATATAAAAGACGCACACCACAAATGGTAAGAGAAGCTCGGCCAAACACTGAGCTATAAAGTGTAAGCGCCAAATTATTATTATTATTATTATTCACGATTTCGCCCAAATTGACTTGACGCCGATTCATCGGCACCTATTGAAAAATGCAAATAGTTTGAAAAAAGCAATAGTTTGATCTTAAATAGGGTTTCGTTAATGCCCCGACTTCAACGCCATTTTAATTTAATTTGTAAACTGCGTTTCCATAACCTCACATTCACATGCGCGTAGCAAGACTTACATAGGTCCTATTGATACGGATTTTAAATTGGTTAGAGAATGTATGTTTGTAGTTTGTGGTTAATGTTTGGCTTTCATTCCCTTCTCCCCTTTATTTTGCTTATAATCAAGAAAATATTTACTTTTGCTCAGGTGGGCCGTGCATTTTCATTCAACAAGACTCCCTCGAAATTGAAGCGAGCCGTCTCCACAATGATGACACCACCTTTTGGCAGTACGAACTCATTGACACCTGCCTCGCAACTAGCGCAAATGCGCCTGGCAAGCTGTGCAAATATACACGTAAGTACAAAATCGATCAAGCTACATTTCTTAAATTTCACAAATTTATATGTATGTGTGTACATATCATTCATAGGAGGCGGTTAATGAAGAGGATAATCGTAGCAGTTCCCCTTCTGCACAATCAGAAATATTGCTGCCACCACTTTCCATACAGCCGATGCGCAAAAACAAGTTCTCAACGCTGGGTGTTGTTGGACGTCTATAAATGCTAATATTTAACTGTTGAACGGTGAAAGAATCGCAACGTATATAATTGTTTATACTGCAAAAACGTTCAGAAAGCTGGCGATCGGTTATCGGCTCTCGGTTATTCACATCGTAATACGCTTTTCGAATTTTCGTGAGGGAAATTACTTTAACGCTCGCTTTGGACTCGCTGCATTCAAGCAATCTACGATTTTTTTTTAACCTGGAATTAAGTGGATATTGATCAATAACTACGTAACATTTTACTATCAACATGTTACTCTATTTGAATGCCATGTGATGTTTTTTGTACTGGGCAATGCTATGCCCTTTCGAATGTGTTTGTTATGCACTCAAAAATCAAAAATGAATCTGGAAAATATGCTCATTTTGGTACAATACCTTACAATACCATTGTGTTTGATGTAACATTTACATAAGTAATGTATACCTAAATTTTAAGAGTTTAAATGTTGTGCGCCGCTATGCACTCAGATGTACGGCATTCGTGAATGATTTTCGCGTGAAATTGTCTTAAGAGTTTTTTGACAGCATATGCATGTGTTTTCGTGTTGGACATTGTAAATATAATATATGTAATATGTCAACGAATATCGTGTTCGATTATAATTTATTTGGATTGCGCAAACCCTCCATCATCTTGTTTTTAACGACGTACATTACATTAATTATTTATATTACGAATTATACTATTAACAAAACAATACGCATTAATAACTTATTCGAAATCAGAAGCCTTTTCTATGTTTCTGTAAATTTGTTCACTCCCGCGCAATTCGGATTTTCGTATAAGCAAATGCTTAGTTTGAAGTGAACATAATGAAATAATGTAACTGGTCAAGTTGCTTATAATAAAAATAAACCTAAATATTAATATATTCAATTATAGTGACAATGTACTATATGCTTATTTGAATGAATGAAATGTTTTGTTTAACGAATATGAGAATATTTGTATGAGCTTACATTATTTACAAATACATAAATACATTCTCGTACATACATACTACATAATATCGCATGAGCATACTTTAATTTTACAATAAAATATAACTATCTATTGTAGTTAATTAAAAAAATGATTGAGTATCTTTTAAAAAATTCACTTGTGGGTAAGTAATTAGCTATAAAATATTAGAGAAAATACTTTTTTTTTTCGAGCTACCATATATGTATATAATACGCGCTTATTACTAAGTATTAGGTTTAACCGCGATTTCTTTTTTGCTATTCGCAGTTAATAAAAATATGTTCGTTCGAATAAAAAATCGTTGCACTCATCTTTAAAATTCCCAAGCACGAATTTGGCAAATAATTACCAATAGAAAATAAGAAAATAATTTTTCGGGCACTTTAGCGGTTTTTAAATGCTCTGGTTTACTTTCAATTTTCTCAAGTGATTAAAATTTTGTCTAAAGACGCTTAGATCTAACATCATTTATAAAATATTCCCTATATACCAAGCTTAAAGCAAGCTAAGCGAGGCTAAGGGGTTCACCTAGGAATGATTTTACATTAATAGAAGTAAGCGAGGCCAGGTCAGGTGGAAGAAAAGGTGTATGACTCCTTAAAAGTTGTGGATGGTTTAAATTGCAAGTGATGGAATAATAAGTAATGGCGCTTTACGCGATATTCGAGCCATCAAAAAGACTCGACTCCAAGTCTTCTCTAACCTAAGTGAATTTCTGTTGGTTCTCAAATTGATATCAAAAAACTTTTTAACTTAAGTCATAACATTTATTTCATGGTGGAGTTTTAAAAAAGTCATCAAAATTTTCGTAAAAATCATAAAATTATTTTTTGATAATAATTAGAGTAAGGAAATGTTTTAAAGTCATCGATAAGTATTTTTTTGGAACTTATATTATAAAAGTCTTCTCATAATAACTAACAGCGGACATTTCGGGCCTAGTTTGATATAACTACGGAACCAATTTGGGATCACATCTGCACTATTGCGCGACTAGTTCAAGACATCACGAACTTAGTTTTTAATTTTGGATTTTGACATTTGAAAAAACATTTTAATCACTTAATTAAATTTGAGTTACCAAAAACTTATTACTATAAATAAGTAAAAATATTTTTACACAAAGCTCGCCTTAATTATATGTTATACATAATTTAAAATTCAAATTTTTTTTAAAAGAACACCCAAAAAAAGAATTACTTATACGCAAAAACGTGGTAAGAGAAAAAAGAAAAATTAGTATACTCTAAGTTCATTATTTATATATGTATTGGCCACTTGTGGCCGCTGTGGTCGAGTTGGTAGCGGTGCATAAAACTGTAGGTTCCTCCATTGTGAAACAAAAATAAAAATATAAACTCGATTATTTATGCAAGTCAACTACGTAGTGTTCGTGTAGTTAACAGAATAAAAGCTTTTGAATTCTTCATATCATCTTAACTGCTATCCCAATATATATTTGGGTGATCAAAAAAAAAAAAAACAAAAACAGGACGGAATTTTAATGCATTCCTCCCCTTAAATTATAACGAAAAATACTATTTTTTTTAATCAACAAATATTAAGAAGTCGCTTCAAATATAAATAAAAGGTAAATAATTATTAAGAATCAATACTTTCCTATTGGCAAACTCTTCAGAAGGCCTAAAAGAATAATACCCAATTTTTTTATGTAACATTTAGTTTTAATTGAAAATACCAAAAACTTAACGTAGTCGGGACTATTACAGAATTCATCTTTATCCGAATTTTTGTGAAATCTACGAAAATGCGATCTCTGAATCCCGATTTGCTACGAACGAATACATACAAAGTAATGTGACAGTTTTTGTTTTAGAAGATTTCACTATGATTAGGACCACGATGAATTCTGTTTGATACCCAATATGGCGGACCTATAATTATATACATTGGACATTTTAAACGCTTGGAGCGAATAACTCATTAAAATGTCGACTTAATTGTTTCTCAAACCATTCTACAGAGACATTTAAATACACCAGCTCTAACAATATTCGATCATATATTTGGTGTTGGCAAATGGGGAGAGGAAAGGTTTATTTATTCTATATACTTTTAAGAAAATAATTGCAATTAAAATTTGATAAACTGCATTCGAAGTCAAATAGGCTTATTGTGAAGATCCTTTATGCCTTTACTGAACTCGGAGTCGAGAATTTGGTGGCAGTCAATTTGAGATTATCTTACCCGTTCATGAAAATACTAACACATATTTTTTTCTGCTGAATTTGATTAAAACCAATTGATATTTTATTTTACTTTACATAAGTATGAATTACAAGTATCTTAGCATTAATATTTTCAAAGTTTTTCAAACTGTGTAACGTAATTATTTTTATATAATCAAAATAAATGCATTTGTGAATTTGTGCGACAGAAACTGGAAACTGTTAAAAATTGCGAATCTCAAAATTCATAATGTTCTAAAACTAGTGTTTAATATTAAAATACGTTTTAAACATATTTGAAGGCACTGCTGTGTACCATAATCTAACAGTACTTATTATAAAGCGGTGTTCGCGTTAAAATTTTCATTTAAAACTGAGCCGAATTCGTAGACATAATCCCGATTTCTTTACTAAAAGAAACATTTAACAAATTAAATGCACAAAGTAGATTGGGGTTAAATATGGGCGCCTATACCCAAAGTACAGCAGCCGCATCCTCATTGGATAGCGTAGAGAAGCGTTGGTACTTATTGGCGCTGCGGTAACTCGTTTTCGTTGTCGTGTCCCAACGGTGTTGCATATCGTGAGTGGCTTGCAATGGCACGCCCAATACATTGCTCGGATGGTGGGCTTTCAAGGTCGAATTGCGACTATTGGCGCCGAATTCGTTGGCTTCGATGTCACCTACATCTGCCACCGGCCCATTTACTGTTAACAAGCTAGCCGTATCGAATTTTATGCTCGCCAATGACAACCGATTTGGTGTAGATGTGCCATTCGAAATCATTGTAGAACACAACGGTACGCCAATATCCTGGAATGAGCTAATCGAACTAAAACCGCTTTCATCCTCTGTAGCTGAACTGAGCGGATGTTGGAGCTGCTTGTATGGCAGTGTCATCGGATGAAATGGATGATGCAGCGTAGCATCTTCGTCTGTCTCCACTTTACTTGAAGAATTGGATGCAGCGGACGAGGAGGAGGAGGAGACCGCAGATGAATTCGAGGTGGTGGAATGTACAGAGCTGTCGGTGGAACTGCGCAGCGAGAGACGCGAATCGCGTATATTGTTCGCGCGCAGAAATAGCATTTCTGCAGTGGCAAGCGAATTGGCGGATGGTATAGCGCGACCGTTGCTGCAATTCTTCGCAACATCAGTGACGATGTGCTTCTTGTACGAATCGCATTGAGCAGGTGTGATAAGTGTTGGGGCACTGGTAGAGTTTATAGGGTTGGAAGGTGACGGTGGTGGCGCTTTGGTTAACTTTCCGGATACTCCATTGCAACGTGCCACCGCCAATGCGCTGCGATGCTGCGTTAAGTCTGGTTGTCGTGTCGATGTATTGAGCAGATTTTGTATTGTGCGTGAAAGACGAAAAGCCTCTTGATTTAATTTTTCCTCAACATCATCGGCAGCGGCTTGTGCCTTCGCCTCGGCACACTTCTTGGGTGAGCGCCGCCTTTGGGGGGGGGGGGGGGCGAAAAGGGAAATATATCAATAAAGTAAGATGAAATGTAAAGAAATGCAAGTGCAAACATACCAAGTGAAGTCCTTGAATGTCGCATATGAATTGTTGGACGACGTATTAATGGCATCGTAACTGCGCTTATCTGCTGCTGCTGTTGCCAGTGTGGCGCGTTCCGCATTAGCGCTGCCTGTTTTCGCGTTGCCGTTTTGTATGGCCGATTGTTTTAGGTCTACGACCAGGTTGCTGGTGCTGCGCGTGCGCAAGCAAGACGACGTGGCTGGTGATTTATCGCCAAAGGCGCCAACGCCGACACCGTAAGTGCTTTGTTCATGACCTTCGCAATTGCTGCTGCCATCATAAACTTGGTAGAGACTTTTGGAACGGGATATCTGTTGTTGCTGCTGCAATTGTCTCTGTTGCTGTTTTTGCGTTTGATAGCGATCAAGGAAACGTGCAACCTCTTCGATGACAGCACGATACATCTCATTACTGGTTTCCACCTATGGAAGAGGATGAAGGAAGTTACAATAATTATATAAATAAATAAAATATACAAGAGGTAAATATACATACATATGTACATATATTGATTTAAATATAACAAGGTAAACAATTGTTATATGTTCGGTTTTGGAGTTTGGTGAGATACATTTCACATATTAATAAGAAAAATATTTATATTTATATTTATTTCAGCATTTCATTTGCCATTCCCAGTTTGTTCACTTTTAAGCTATTTTCCTCATCCATTTTAGTATGAAACTAATTCAAGTTGAAATCATTAGCATCAATACTCAAAATAATAAAGAAAAATAATAAAATTTGGAGTTGCATTTATTATGAAACTTTTTTTAAATTTGTCATTCTTCCACCTTATGCTAGATTTTTATGTTTAATTCATGGCGGAATTATATAGATTCGCTTTGGTTTAATTGAAAATGTGTGCCTCTTAAATAATATATGCCACATTCCATTATAAAAAGGAATACGACATAAACTTTAAAATTGCATGAATCAACCCTTTTTCAATATTAAGCTATATACTTTATTCACAAATTACAGCACAACCACATATGGAAAGATTTGAACTTTATTTTTCTTATAATTAATTAAAATTATTTTTCAAGTAAAATATGGTACATTTTCTACAAAAACCCACAAACACCTATTTTACAAAAATTTATAATGATTTAAAAAAATGTGTATACAAATTTTGGGTTTAAAAAACAATATTTTAGAATTTTTTTGAGTATGCAGTTTTTGGACTTATTTAATTTGAGTACAAGAAATTGCAAGTTTCAAGTGTCTGCCATTTTCTGTGATTTTTGACAATTTTTTTAACTGCCAATTTCCTCCATACAACGCAAAACTGCGATTTTTATTGCCCATTCAATAACATTCAATACATTTTCAAAAAGAACTTACTAATTGTGGGACAATTTTTTAAAGGAATATTTTTCTACATTTTTAAGAGTTAGTCATAACTCATAGTTTGTCAAGTTCTGGAGGCAAAAGTTGGTCAAGTTTTGGAGTCCCATCAGCCACATGGAACGCCACACATCATAAACAACTTCATTTTGAATTTAGATACCAAATGAACACAACAAAGTATACAAGGTGTATCTATAAGGTGGTAGCGAGGGCGAATTCATATACATATAAAGCGAATCCGTAGTGTATGTTGTTTGTGTAATTTTGCGAGCAAAATGACAATATCTAAATTCGCCCAACATTGTTCATGTAAATTGTTTGTGTAATATTGCGAGCAAAATGTTTAAAATGCTTAACTCGGCTTATATTTCCATGTCAAAATAAGACAAAACAATTACCAAAACTAAATTGGAAAATTTATAAAACTTTTAAAATATTAGCTTACCTACGATAGAAATTAATAAAATTAATTAAATATTTTGTGCGTTGTGAATTCGCCTTGAAAGTGTGCTAAGTACTGACAGCGTCTGAATGCCGCAGCGAAATGTGTTCTTCATATTAACGAAATGCATCCTGAAACTGTGAAATTCCTAATTTTTATTGGGTCTATTTCCTCAATTGTTTATTTTTGGGTTAAAGCAAAATAAATAAATAATTAAAGTTGACGTTTTAACATAATAAGCACACATGTTTGGGTATACTCGAATTTTTTTGTTTGTTCTTGCACGTACATACTTAACTCGAACCGTTTTCTTTTCGCAGGTCTTGTCTCCGTTAGAAACGTACTTGCGCTAAGTGAAAATTTAGGCTTATCCAAATGTTGTATATTTACTAAGTGAACTTTATTTAGATATAAATACATAGTATACATACATTTGCATGAAATTCGCCAATAAATCACATTTTGATTTTTAAATAATTTCTTGGTATATAAATTTTCACATTATTCCACTTTTTCGTGCCAACAATGCCATCTCTTTTAGCTACCGGAATAATTTACAACCAAAAGTGTCCATTAATTACAAATATTACTTACATAATGTCCCAAAGATTTGCTTAAATGCCAACAAAGATACACCAACAACAACAATAACAGTAGTGGCAAAAACACCTTGCAACCAAAAAGCAATCAGCAATCAGTAAATGCAACGCCTTTTTGTTGTTGGAAGCGGGGCTACGAAGTGGGAGCAACTTTGACTTAGACTAACACCCATGCACATACACACACACACACACACACACACACACACACACACACACACACATGTACACACATAATTGCGTGCCAAAATATCTACGATATATACTAATGAACTACAGGCCAATAGACAGTCACAAGACAAAAAAAAATAGCAAAACAGTTGGGTGAAGTTGTTGCAGAGGTTGCGGAAGAAATCACTTGGTAGCTGACTAACTGACCGGCTGGCTACCCGTTGACTCAAAACGGAGTTGGTAAATTTTGGCGGGTTGCTGAGCAATGGAATATTGACTGCCAGCTGTTGGCAGTCGGGTTAAATGTTTTAGCTGTGGTTGTTGGCGGTGGCTAGTTGGCAAAACAAATAGCGCAATCTCGAAAATAATTGCATACATACATACATACATACGTACAGCAGAATGTAAATGACGGTATCAGCTCAATGGGGTGTGGCACAGCGCCTCTGGTAGCCACAATTTGGCAAATGAGCGATCAAATGGGCCAACGAACCGATTTTTGAGCTAATAGAAGTACAACGAAGGAAAACATCTGCATATGAAATTGTAGACAAACAAAAAAACACTATATTTGCGAAATTCTTAAAAAGCCCGCGCCTAAGTTAAGAAAAGGTCAAAGCGGCAGCTGAAAATTAACAATTAAAAAAAAAAAATCTGGCTGAAACACAAGAGCACAACAATCTGCCTGAGGAATTTGGCGTGCAAAGCAAAAATAAACACGAACACAAAATACGAGTATTTCCATACATACGAGTACATACTTCCCAGTCGAAAATTTGAAAGTAATAATCATTACTTTCTCCTCTTCAAACCTGCATTTTTATATGCTGAAATTGAGTTATGTAAAAGGATGAATACTTCAAAAAATTCTAGTTTTTTTTTAATAAAAGGTCGCAGTTTTGTTAAATTATTGTACATTTTTTATAATGCTAAAAAATGGGTTTTGTTAGAGTAAACTGAATTTACTTTTATTTAATTGAAATTAGAAGAAATTAAATTGTTGGGCAATTTGTGTCAATATGTGGTTGTGCTATAACTTGTGGACGCATTGTACTTTTTATTCTTATAAATTTTTAAAATTTCAAACGTAATTTTTGGGAAATGGTTTCTACAGCATTTTTGCTGCGGTACTTTTTAGTGCCAAATAAAACGTATATTTTTCTGCATTATTCAATGTTACTCTAACATGAGCCAATCGAAACAGAAGTACGATTTTTGCAAACTAGCGTGTATATTACAAGAAGAGGTGATCAAAATATATTCCGAATATGATCTTTTACAGCCGTGCTCCCAGTTTCACATTTCAATTCTACAATGTGATTTTAAAAATGTCCTGTGAAAGTGAATTAGTGTGCTCCCAATTTCACACATATCGGTTATCGTTGTGGCAGTTCACATTTAGCTGTTGTTGAAATTTCCCTTTCGGATTCAGCTATGTATGCTTTTTTGAGGAGTCATCAGCAAAAGACTTAAAAATACGCATATTTCAATGAATTTCGGTTTCATTAAACTGATAATATTTGACGTCAAATTATACCTAATGAAAACCATGTTTTTTTTTTCTGAGAGTCAATTTGTTTTATCCTTAACTTCCTACTATATTTAGTATTTGCAAACTAGCTAGTGGCAGGAGTACTGAGCTATGTAAATACTATGTTGGTGAGCAAAGAGACTGGGTTCATTATATTTTACTCTGTCTTAGATGCTCATAGATATACTGACACTTGGCTTAAACGCTCATTTTGTGTTTTTCATATTTTTTTCCGACAATTTTAGTTGAATAAAATTTGGGTTAACTTTGTTGGCGGCGTAATTTAGCTTGTCGGAAAAATTTTCCTATAATCACTGTGAACGTACATTTAGTTAGTTGCTTAGCCTCAGTTGACTTGTTTGGAGGGGATTGGTTGTTATGGCAAATTGGCTGGCTCATTGGCACTAGTTAACTACATAGTTACATAGCTAGTTGGCAAATATTTGAGGCAGGTTGAAGTAGGATTTGCCGGTGGCTATCAGCTGCCATACTGATATGTACATATGTATCGAGTTCTTAAAGTGATCAGAAATTGTTTGTGCACAAGTAATTGAAGAAATAGAGAAGTGAATTAATGCTGAGCTTTATTACGGTTGGAATCATGTAAATAAGCGTTGGGTGAAATAACGAGTTCTTTTTTTTAATTTATGTTAAAATGGCATAAATTATTTTTAATAAAAGTTGAAAACTGTTTACAGTTAGTTTGAAGTCCAACAATCGGTGACAGTTTTAGTACAAATTTTAGTAATTATTGCTTGATGATTTTTTGTTTTCAGGCTGCTCATAGTGATCGTTAAAAGTTCAAATAAAAGTCTTGAAAATAAAAATGTAGTACAAATGTGTTTGTTTTGCTGCTGACCAGGTGCTAGTCCCCTTAACATTTTAATGGCAAATGAAGAAATATGCGAATGAGAGCGAAGAGCGATATCGATGATGTTGTTACATATTTCTTGAACATTCAGAACTAAAGCAAACATTTTGAAAAAAAAAAAATAAAATGCTATTAAAAGAAAAAGTGTAACATGCCACTAAAGCAGCACGTTCGATGTTAAAGCCAGAAAAAGTAGATGACAGAAAAAGTGAATTAATGGAACAGCCTACAAATGACCGATTGACCGACTGACTGCTGGTAGCTGCAGCTGACTGATGGCGCTACATATTGCTTGCAGCTGTTGGACGCTTTTATTAGCGAGCGTAAAAAGTGTGAACAGAATATTTTTGTTTCTTAAAGTGTAAGCGTGCGTCTATCTTATGTGCTTGGTAATTGAAGTAAAAGAAGAAATTTAAATAAGAAAAGAAGATTGCTTTATTCTATTTTTAATAAATTCTGTTCACTTTCAGATCTGAAATATGAAACGTTAGGACTATAAACAAATTGAGGAATTATAGAAAATCGATTAATTCAGCCCAATAGAACTAACCTTTTTAGGATTAGAAGATGTTTACCAGGCTCGTGCCATTGCTAGTAATATCCGGTGATTATTTATGGATGGCGCACCTGATGCCGCTCTGTTTGATTGTTGTCCCTGCTGGTTCGGTGGCCAAAACATTCCTGCACGCTTTTGCGCCTGCCCATTCTTACTCATATTTTTTTATGATTTTATTTACCTATTCTAATAGGTGTTTTGTGCAAATCCATTGTGCGAGAACAACTATGACCCAGTAGAAATATTTTTTATGTACAAAAATGAAAATCGAATGACAATTTCGGAACTTGTTTGGGATAATTTCGACTAGTTTAGGACTATTTCCGAACTTTTGTAAGAATAGTTCGATATCATTTCGGCTTTATTTTACAAGGACTTCCTTACAAATTATTTCAAGAAGATTTCGGGATAAGCATTGAGCCATTTAAAAGAAGTTCGGGTACTCTTCAGAACTGATTCTCAGAAAGTTTTAGAACAACTTTCTCAGGAGCAATACGAGACAGGACTAGTTTTCGAAATTTTCAGGACTATTTTGGGATTCATGCAACCTGTTTCCAAACAAATTCCGGGTCTAGTTGAGGATCATTTTGGTACTAATAAAGGGCTAATTTTGCGACTGTTTTTCGGAGTAGTTCGGAATAATTTCGATAGGTAATTCAAAACTGAAATATTGCCGATGTAGTTCGAAAAAAATCGTGAGCTACTCACTACGAAATAAATAAAATGAAATTAAATGAATGTATAACTTTTAACATAACCTATCACAGATGTTTCTAAATCCAATTTCTTGAGCTCCTAGGGTGCACATTCTTTTTAATTTACTGTTTTTGGTTAAATATATTTTTTTTTTAATTTTTAATATTATTCAAGCTTGATTTTCTTACAAGACCTTATCACACATTCAAAGTTTGTAGGTTAATTTTTTGTTTATTAAGATCAAATATTTCAATCGGTCCGAAAATTGGAAACTTTCAGCAAACCTCATTCGTCGGTGATAAATCATTAAACCGGCAGGTGGCGCAAAATTCGATGTACTCGTTTGGTGGTGTGCGATATGTAAATATTTACAAAATTTATAGGTCGAAAAAAAAAATTTTACCAAATTAAATTATAATCAAGTGTTTGTGTTTGCGTTGTTATAAAAGCGTATTTTCAATTCTCTCTCACTTTACACCTTTCGAGCTCATTGAAATTGCGTGTTTCTTGTAGCTCCGGACTAACAACAAATAAAAGCTGAACTGAGCGAATATAGCAATCATTTCCTCTCTACTAGCAGCGGCATATGTAGAACCTTTGCAGGTAAAAATATTTTGTTGTTTAACGATACAGAAAATTGTAAGAACGGCCACCGCGTTGATTTAATGCGTCGCGAACCCCTTCACAGTTGGTGAATTTCTATTATTCAAACGCATTTATGGAATTACTGCGCATTTCATGTATGTATGTATGTTATGTAAACATAGAGTATATGTTTTGCATGTGTGCGCGCAACGTAATTGAAATGAAAAAGGCGTGAGAACGGAAAGAATGATATGAAAGGAATCTTTTATATAAGTGTTTTGTATGTTAGTGTGTGCGTGTGTGTATGTGTACAGCAGCAATACATTTAAAATTACTACAATTTACCAAATTATGCGTTGCGGCTGGCATAAAATATATTGAATCAACTTAATGTCGGGCAACAAGGTATTACAAAGTACGATAAGTGAGCGAGTTGCTCGCTTAAGTCTTTTGTTTTTTTTTTGTTTCTATGAATGCGACACTTCCAGACACTCGGTATCATATATTTTATATAAACATGTCTTATGTCTGCATTCATTTATGCCTGCTTACCTGTTTCAATTGCCATTGCAATGTGTCCACTTGATTTTGCAACAACACCGCTTGAACATTCGCTGTGGTCGCCGAATTATCGCTGTGCGCTTTAAAAGCGGGCAAACGCTGTTCAACGCTGGAGGGAGTGGTGCGGGCAACAGCTGATGGCATTATTGTTGCATTTGCATTATTGTGCGCAGCATAGTGAGGTGTTAGCGTTGAACGTGTGGCGGCTACTGGTGGCGCAGGTATTGCGGCAGTGCTGTCGTCATCCTCATCGTTCATGTCATCATCTTCAACATCGAACAAGAGATGGTCGCCCTGAAGGAAAACAAAAAGGAAAGGAAAAAAAGTGTGTATAAGTAAAAAGACTGCAGAGCTCTTAAGGTGAAGCGTAAAGATAAGTAAATGCATGGAAAAAATGCAAATGCGTAGGTTTTTATGTGTAGCGACATATGTTAATGCGTTACCGCTCGTTTGCAGTAACAGAGTTAACAAGTTTTTTTTTTTTGGCATTTCCGAGTCACACTTCCTCTTCAAATTACAACCGCCGTTGAGGCAATAAGTTGTGCCACTTGAATTTGAAAACTTGTTTGGTAGCAACAAGAAAAAAAAGCACACACTAACATACATTCATATTTAGATAGCAAAGCTCACGCGTGTTTGAAATAAAAATAGTTAAATTTTTGGTTTATTTCTAGTTTTTTTTGTTGTTTTCAAATGTAGTGCATTAATTATGTTGTATTACAATTGGAATGTTTTAATTAAAGTTAAGTTAGTGTGCAAGAAATGCCAGTCTTAATGCACTAACACACGCACACATGGAAAGCTATAGGAGTAGTTGTAAGTGCGCCGGAATTACGTTGCTCAAAAGCGTACTTACGTGCATACACGCCAGCTTAAAATTATAACCGCACATTTTTTAAAGTAAATTTTCATAATTTTTTAATTCACATTCAATGAATTTTTTCTAACAAAAATCATACACATTTAAGTTTCAAACTTTGTAGAAAGAAATCATACAAATTTCGAACGTTATAAAAAACATGAATACATTTGGTTGGGTATGCAGTTTTGTAGCCCATTAAATTTCAATAAATTAAAATGAAAGTATGTTACAAGTGAAAGAATATGACCATTGATTTTTCAAAATTTTTTTACTGGAATAAATTGTTGTAGAGCCTTAGTAAAAAAAATTTCAAAAATTAAACGTTAAGTTATAGCGACTTTAAACTTGCATTTTACTCGAAAATATTTAATATTGTTACTTTTCTATCGGCCTTATAGTTATAGTACTATAACTTCTACCATTTAAAAAATGTTGTTGTTTTTTTTTTTTCAAATAAAAATCTTCAATAAACTGGCCTCGAGCTCAATAAAATTTTCAATTATTTAATATTTAATTTTTTTTAAAATAATTTTAAATATTGAAGCCTGGATTTTTTTAATATTTGTTAGCAAATCCATTGTAATTTAATTGAAATTTAATCAAAATGTAATAAACGAAAAATTAATTGTCATAGTTGGTGCGGTTACAATTTTGAGTTGATGTGTATGTAACTGCTTGCAATAACTAAAAGTGTGAAATAAGTTTTTTTTTTTGAATGATCACAATTTAAGCGCGGCAGTTACATACATACATTGATTAAAATACTTTAGTAACACTGAATAAAACAAATTTATGCATTTCCGCATAGCAAGACAAACATAAAATATTGAAGGCGAATTTTTTTGTGAGTCTACGATTGATTAATTAAAAAATTTGAGCTTAAACAAATGCAAAACATATTTAATCATCTAATAAAAGCAATATTTTTGCTTTCGCGCTTAAGTTCATTATAAACGAAAAATTGTTAGGGGAATTTTTAACTTTTTTTTCGATTTTGAGGGAAACAAATCTTTACCTAAAAGTGGCGGATCCACGAAATTGCTTTCGGGTAATGATTTGCCCGCTCTGGTTTATGAGGGTACATTTTGCATTGCACTGAGAGGCAGTATTCCCCTCAGCGTCAGTTTTGTGGGCATTTGAATTCTTTACTGAGGTGGAAAATACAGTTTTCGATTCCCGCAGATTCGGAATTCCATAAGTACTTATATTAAAACTTCCTCCTCATGTGAATATGATTTATGTAAACTTTATAATTTGCATACCACATAAAATCCACACAAAAAGCTCACTGTCATTTGTTTGTGGAACATGTTCCAAAACAAATTAGCACAGAGTTGCATTTATATTTCGACACAATAAAGTTTAAATTAATAACTTTTAGTGCAAATAAAAGTTTACATTTTGTAGGGTAAATTGCGCTCATTTTCGCTTTAATTGAGAAAGTTTTTTTTTAATTCTTCAGTTAACTGCTTGTTGGCTCGAGCAACGTTTTATATAAATAAGAAGCACAACAAAGTTTTTGTTCTCCCTCCAATATAAAAAAGACGTTTCTTTCTGCCCGACTTCTTAAATTTCGAAACTAACTATTTTTTGCAGTCACTGCAAAACACAAAATACCTAATTGTCGAAGCACAAATTTTATGAATACTAAAGCGATTTGCCATTTTTACACTCAATCCAAAGATCAGAATGATTTTTATTGTGGCTACTAAAGAACCGATCCATGTTCTAGGTTATTTCGCCTTTTATAAACCCGAATACAAAATTTGGTAATTTTCATTTTGATTGAACAAAAAAAAAATTTCTGTACTTTTCGGTAGAAAAATATCGTAAAGATTGGCTATCTCGTCAAAAGTTATAAAATTTGTAATTATTTTACGCTTATTGTTTAAGCACTTCAATGTAAAGACATTCAATTGTTGTAAACAAGCCACTTTGAAATAACTCTTTTAAAAATAATGCAATATTTCCTCCATCCATTACACATTTTGCTGATGCTCTCCGAAAAAAAATTGTATATACGCACAAAGAAAAAATATTGGAAATTGCTTTTGCCCTCATTGCTTGCCTGTATCTATTCGACTTACGAGTATGTCTCATCATTTTTATTATTGCTGTACATATTTTTCTTTTTTTAAATGCCGCACTATATAAATTTGCCTTTTATTTAAACAAAAAATGTCTGCATTGTTAACAATTTAAAATTGTTGCGGCTGCAAATTGCTGTGGCATAAATTGTGGCCTACCATTGTTGTTGTTGACTGCGGCATTTGTACTAGCGGTGAAGCCGGTAGCAAAGTATTCAATTGCTTTCGCATCATTAATACAAATTTTTTATTACAATTGTATGCACATATGTAAATACATACATATGTACGCATGTTTGTATATTTACACATAAATTTGTGTGTGTGCATGAAAATATTGCATGACCTTTTTAAATGCAACCTGCGCAAATGCCTAAAAAATTGGTTGAAAATCGCTGAATTCGATAAAAAAATTGCTCGGCATAAAAGAATGCAACTAAGTATTGTGCTATTTTTTTGATTTCATAAATTTCATATTTAATATAAATAATAAAATAAATGTAGTGAATTTGTTGTCTTTTGACAAGTGTTTATGAATTAAAATATTAACAAAATTTTACAAGTTTCTAAATGACTTATTTTCTGTTCTTCAGATTCCCAACTGAATAATTATTCTACATATAATAGCTTAAGTGTAATTTTTGCTGGGTAATCATTTGGAATAAATAATTAATTTTTAAATTTTCCAATAACTATTTGATAATGAGAATTTAAAAATAAATAAAGTTTTACTAAAACCAAGTCGTGCTAATACCGTCTTTTCGTACATAGTATGTATTCATACAGCATTGTTCAATATGATAGCTGCAGCTTATGCTGACTAATTTTGGAATTTTTTTTTGTTTTATTTAATTTAAAATATTTTTAAAATATTGAACCAAATTGATTTTTATGAAAAAAATTGCAACGTCCTGCACAAAAATAATCTCACAAAACTAGCGGAAATGTTTAATCACTTGTCACTTACACAACATTAAAGAAAATTAAACCAGCGACCTAGCCAGGAAGACACCATCACACCTACTCCTGGAGTGTGAGGCCGTCGCGCCATTCCCAGACGATCGATGTAACTCTATTTATCTATCTATCTAAAATCGAATGAGTCACAAAACTGCATACTCGACTTTTTCGAAACCTTACGAGAAAAAAGCTTGAAAAAATGAGTTATACATATAAATAAAAGTAAAAAAATATTTTAAAATAACACAAAATCTAGTTACGCACGAGTATACAGAAATGACTGCTAACTTTATTTCTATATTTTGTAAAATTTTCGGAGCAACATATTTATTAATTTTTACTATACAAACAATGCAAATTTTAAAGTAATAGAATTTTATATTTTTTAAGTTCCGTCGGCATTCTTGGAAAGGAGCGCATATGTACATTTTTTGTTATTTTCTTTAATATCTTACGCAATTGAGATCAGAGTTTTTTTTTTGTCCTGAAGTTAGAACGTTTTTTTCTTTCAACGTAAATTTTTCCACCTTTATTAAGCTGTTAAGGTTTGTTTGGAATGTAATAATGTAATAGGAACTTAATTTGTTAGAAAATATTAAAATATAAAATTAAATATTTAAATTTGCGCTACTTCAAGGTCAGTGTTTTTAACTTAATCAAAATCATTATATGTCTTAAAAAAACTAAAGATTTACAAAATATTAATCGTCAACAATTTAAAAAATACATACATTAGCATTTAATATTAAATATAGTAAACAAAAAGCAGCATTAAATGTAAACAGATAGATAGAGAAGTATTGGAAACTGAATACCCAGCACACGTTTTCAGCGAAATTAAATTGTGATAGTATTCACCAATCAATAACTTGTAGGCATCAACTATTCTTCAGCCCAAATATAAGAAGTAACCAATCTATCACTCGTATGCCGATGTGCGACTGTCTCCAGCCTTTGCATTTGCGATGAAATAGACATAGCGGAGGACGAAGTGGCACATCTCCTAATGTAAATGCTTTATCAGAAACAATCTTACTATATTCGGTAACAAAGGACAGTCACAATGACCAATTACGCCTCCGAGCGAAAGTATATTGCATAGCAAGGCGAATAGTTGTTTTCTCGCTTTGGTTGACTAAATGTCAAATGGCTTCATTCTGATTGGCTAGCGATATTGATGTCTAGAGAAGTTTGACAAACAGCCAGCAGTTGCTTATTGTGTTAACTTGTTTATGTTACCTGAACAAGTTAGAATACCTTAACGCTGTACTGTGCACGGGTAAAAAAATTAAAGTCGAGACATCAGACAATTTGGGCAAATACCACCGTGCAGCTGTTGCTAAGAATTCGGTAAACAGTTGTTTTGGAAGCCTTGTTAACGCATATTACAGAGATACAAACAAATCAAAAAAGGGGAGGGAATGACTTACTGTTCGAAGCAAAACTATTTAAAGCGGAATTAAGAGCTAGCCTAATTATACATATTTCTTTCTTTTTTTTATCAAATTTCGTACAATACTATTCGAGAACTTTTACCGGGATCAACATTTTCAATATTTTAATAATGAACATGTCTACAGATATACATATAAGTCCAATGCCACTCCGGACAAATAATGCGAAACAAACAAAGGTGTTCTCAAAAATATGGTTTTTGTTTTTTTTCAAATATGTTATAAATACTACAGCTCATGGCAATATTCGCACAGTAACCGAGAACAACTCGATATGAAAGCAAAAATTCCGCTACTCTTGTGTATAATAACGCTTGATTATTTGATAACTTTCATTGAGGCGAGAGTTTGGAAAGCTTTTGCTGATATTGATTACGATACTCAACTGCTTGAGTCATTTGCACCCGAGAATAGCAGACATCGTGTGGTGAAGAAGGATTTAAAGTCAGCGGAGTTCACTTATGTAGATCCACCGGGCTATTGGAAAGAATTACGTGGTCCCGGGCATGACAAATCGACGTAAGCTTAAACATGATTAAACATTTTAAAATATATTTAAAGTCAGTCGTGCCGCACATATGTATTGAAGGTATACATTAAAAGGCTCGTAAATAATCGATTGCTTTAGTGGTGAAGTAAAAATTGTGGTATAATTTCAATACAAAGAAGGATCGGAAGCTGTTCCAAAGAACATCAAAAACGGTATCGATATATTGCTGAATTACTATGGAGATACGAAGAGCAAACATTCAAAGGCTCCTAAATAATCGATTGCTTTAGTGGTGAAGTAAAAATTGTGGTATAATTTCAATGCAAAGAAAGATCGAAGGCTGTTCCAAAGGACATCAAAAACAGTATCTATGGAACTACGACGAGCCCCAATTTGCCGAACACTGAAGCTTAGAGAAATCTAGGTCGTTAGGTCGAGATCATTGACTCAAACACTACCTTTGACGCTGATACTACAGTGGCTGTCAAGGCGATATAAAATTGTGCCAACATGTTGACAAATATTATTACATGTTGACAATCTGATTTTAATCACCTTTCAACATTTGACGCCAAATAGCGAAAACCTGGCACATCGTGTAAGTACGAGGATAGTTAGTTAGGAAAGGATTTTGACTTTACCGATTGTATGGATCAAGGATGGTGAAACATATGTACATTAAGACATCAAATTAGATACACATAAATTAATTTATACATTTTTATATTAAACAATGAAAACATCAATCAGCAGTCACTTTCTAAAACATAACAAATCCCAGCTATTATAATTAAGTAACTAATAATAATTTACAATTGTAAGCTAATAATTTTAATTTTATATTAAAAAATAAAAAGTTAAACTTTTATAAGCAATTTAAAAAGTATGTAAAAAGTAAGAAATTGTTTCATACATACAAACGTATGTCATTGCAACCAGAAGAGCTTTGCATTGATGGAAACTGTTGTAAGTATATCTGCATGTATTTTTTTTTTTTGTACTTTTTAAAGTTGCAATGAGGCATGAGAGAATGTTGACCACTTTTTTAAAGCTACCTGTAAAATTTTTTAATTTAACACATATTTAATTGTGCCACTTGTCACAATTTCTAACTGGTTCTTTGGCATGAAAAGAATATAAAATGCGAGTATTCACATACTCTTCATATACACACACATCTAATATGTTTATATGAATATAGTTGTCACTAATAAATATGTAAGAAAAAAAGTTTTTTATTGGAACTCGTGACTAGTTCTATTCATGAGCTACAGGAATTGCCAAAGTTGTTTTGGACTATCAGTAAATAGCGACAGCTCACTTCTACGATCAAATAGACTACCAGACAGACATACGATTATAGTGCATATATTCAAGTATACTTTTTAGGGGTTTTCTTCGCTTGAAAAGGTAATTTGCAATCATTTTGAATGCATATTATGATAATGTACTTCTTTCTCCTTATGGGTGACATAATCTGACCATTCGGATTTGGTTAAACGTTGACATTTTTTTAAAATGTTTAGATATTTTTTTTAAAGCTACATTATATCGTTACTTTTTTTGTTTTCATTGTAGTGTTGTCAATGAAAATTCCTATCTCTTAGCTTTTAGATGAACGATAATTTGAATCAATGCTGCCGTCTGTCTAGCCTATAACATAGCTACAAATAAAATTCTGTATGCATTGTTTTCAGGTATAAACCTTTAAAACAGTTTATGCATTTCAATAATTTTATATTGCCTTAATTTAATATTTAACTTTTTTTGCATTGAAGGCAAACAATCGACTTCATCAAAATGTTTACATAAATTTGCACAAATTTTCTCAAACTGATTTTCATATAAATTATAAGAATACCAATATTGTGAAATATCGATAAACGTACACATACATACATATATGTATTTACATACCAGTGTTAAGTTTTATACCTTTATGATTTAATAGTAATTCTTATAATATACTCGATTAATAAGTGGAAAAATGCTTGCGTCTTGAGTTTTTCGTTACAAGAAAATGGTGTACTCGAATTTAGTCACATATTTTCCAAACGAATGAAATTATACAGAGACATAAAGTAATTGAAAACGTTGTTACTGCAAATTTATTGCCAAAAAAAAAAATTAAAATATACTGAAACATCTTTTTCCGCATCAACAGTGACATGAAGCAACGAAGCAAAGAGCGTTCAAATTTGTACCTTATGTACCGAAATAGTGTCACAACTTCAAATTTATATATTATGTAGTGTCTGCGGTGTTGTTGTCATACTTTCGGTTTCTGTTTTAACTTTAATTTAACTATGTGCTCTGCACATATTTAACTATTCGCTTTATTTCTATTTAAATGCTTTTATGCTCTAATGTTTTCTTTTTTAACTTTTTCATAATTTTTTTGTGTGTGTATGTATGTATGCCACATTTCATACCTCATTTCTTGTGGCTAACGACTGAAAGTCTTTATTATTAAGGCTTTTGCTGTGGTCTTTTTATGGTTGAAATCACAATTGTTGCTGCTAAATACGAGTACTCAGTGGTTATGATTACGCTGATGTCTGCGATGGCGTTGATGACATGAAATTTGTGTTGTTTATGGTTTTTAGGTACATATATTTCTTTACTTGCCATTATCATTTCGCAAACTATTAAGCGTGCAATTCGCAAACAAACGGAAGAAGATGTGTTGCTGCTGTTGTTGCAAGTTGGTAATTGCTGGCACTTCTCCTTGGTATATGGGAAAGTTAAAAATAATTCATTTTTTTTTTGCTTTTGTACGAAATTATTTAATAAGTGAAATGCAAAACTCATTTTTATTGTTTCAACTTAATCAGAAATTTACATACTTTCGCAGTTATGGAAACAAGTTGGACTAAATTATCAATTAACTATGTGTAGGTAGGGATGTAGGATGCTGAATCTTTTGAAGTTTCCAACAAATGCACCATTTGCAAAAAAAAATAAATAAAATATATATATTTATGTATAATTTAAAAAAAAAATATGTACATACATACATATGTATATTTAATTTTAAATACTATATGTTTCCTTACAAATATAACAAACATCTCGATTCGTGCCTTAACCGCCGAAGAATGGAAATCAAAACATTACTCACGAATTCTCTTTGTAAGATCCTGTGATTACTCGTAATCAATATAAAATCAGTTTTACCAAAAAACTTCTAAATACCTTGGCTTTCTGAGGCCTTAAGGAATGCGCTATGTGGGAGGATTTGCAAAAATTGGAAGATGATTATCGAATAGCAAGTGGTCGTTTAGCCGCTCGCATTCAACTAATCTGGCACTTTTGATAAAAAGTATATTAATTTCCAACTAATTATGTAATCGATCAACGCAATTTGTCATATAGCAACAGCTGTTTGAAGCCTTTTTTATACTCATTTGAAATCAATAAGAAAAAAAAAGAAGTAGAAAAAAGAAATTAGACAAAAATTAGGCTAAAATAGTATTTTTTCTTTTTCTATTACATCACTAAAATCGTTCGGAAAACGTAAGCATTTTTGACAAAAATTAGTAATAAATATACAAACTTATCGAAGAGTAAGCTTTGCAACAGTTATTTTCGAATTCTAATAAAATTGCCGTTTTTAAAATTTAATTATGATAGCTAAGTACTTGTTAGTCAACGAAAAAATGCATCTTTGATTAATGACCGACATTTTTTCAATCAAATGCAGTTAAATTGTTAAAATTTGACTTTTCTGTACAAAAATAATAGTTATAAAATTACTTTAATTTTTTCTTTCAAACGGAAAGTTGTTAACTTGAAACAATAACAAATATTTGACATTTATTTTTCCAGTCAAAAATAAAAGGTAAAATTTCAATTTAAAATCTTGTTATGAGCTTTATTAAATTCTCTGAAGTATTGTTTAGAAATTATTAATGTTCTTAATGACCTAATAATAAATAAATTTAAAAAATTGTATTTTTAACTATTATCGGAAAATAAAAGTAACTATATTTAATCAAAAATATAAGTGTCAAAGATGTTTTTGATCGATTACTTAAATATAAGTAATATTTTAACTTTAGTTTTTGATCGAAAAAACTAAAGTAAAATTTTAGTTTTTAATCGATCAAAAAGAAATTAATTTAAACTTTTTTTTGACTTCTTTGAAAAAAATTATATCCGTTGTATTTAATTAAAGTACTCGGTCAGCCTTTTTATTGTAGTCGCACATTTTTTTGTAGCAGCTTTTGTTTATCGATCAACCGATTAGTTGGTTATTCGATTAATAAGAAATGAATGTATTTTGTTAATATCTGATTCGAGTAGAGAAATTTGTTATCAAATGTTAGCAACACGTATTTAATGAGCAGATTATAAAGATTTGATTAAAATAATCACAAAGAGAGATTAAGAAAAAATATATTTGGTAAAGACGAAACAATACAATGATACGAGTAGTTTATTACAACTAGCGTACGGCTACTTGAATTCGAACACAATTGTTTTGAAGTATATCTATTATTTGCTTCAATTATGTTTAAGCGAAGGCTCTAGTGTAGTACCTACTTATGTAATCACTGATTACTATGTAATGAGCATGATTACTTCATTTGCATCTGCAAATGGGACTAGACTTACGACGAAGCTCTCACAATGACTGGCGATCTCACCAAACACAGTTACTTGGTCTCATCTAACCATGATCGGAATGCAGCTCAGGGGGAAAACGTAAATATTGGCCGAATATAACAACAGCCTTCTCACCTGTTGCGATTAGGCTTGATAAGCATTGTTTACAACAGAAAATTTTGCTCGTTAGTCGCTTTGTTTCCTGGCTGCACTCATTCCCATTGATTGCCATAGGCTTCCTGTTGTGCCGTAATGTGAACCCAAACACTTAAATAACTACATACAACTCGAACTTCATTAGACACAGCAGTGTTGTAACACATCTTCATTAGTAATGTAATGCAACAACAACTACAACAACAACAAATTCGAGTACAAGTCTACTACGTACCGTATTTGCTGACTCATCCAACACCACAGAGGAGACAAACAGGCGGACGGATGCGGCGGTGGGCCCATCGAAGCAGGTTAAACAATTTCGAATCGACCCTTTTAGATACTATCTAACCATTCTTTTTTAAACTTTTACACGTATTTATGTACCTCTTTCTACCTGTTGCTTCCCTGCAGATTACTAAAGTGGCAGCCACAACAACAAAAATCTTGCTTCACTAGGGAATGGGAATAATCAACCAGCCAGCAAATGAGCAATGACGATCAGAAAAGTTTATATGGGTAACTACGGGATAGCAACACTACACTAACACCAACACCACCACTGCCATCAACATTACCACCCGGCAGTAGTGTGCTTGATGATGTTTACCCACAGGTGGAATAGCGCCGAGTGTCAGTACACCCATGGCATACAAACTTTGTAACGAACCAACAAACAGACGCGACAACTAACTGCACTGGCGAACTCTGTTGACGCCGTCATGGGAACGACGGGAAATCGCCACACACGAGAACATTGTACGAGTATTGCAATGCCAAGCTGAGCTTACACTGACGAGTGTGTCGAGTACCCAGCGGGAAATCTCGAGCAGGAAAGACGGAGTTTGTGCGTCTAAAAGAACTTATTGAGTAGTAAATAGATTTTTTGTTAGTTGCAAAAGAGAAAAAATGGCGTGTGCTTGAAAGAAGTAATAACTTCCATTATTTATTACAATAATTAATTTATAGTAAATATTTTAGATATATTCACAATATAAATAAATCGGTTTGGAAGTTAATTGTACGGATGTCGGTTCTAATATAAAAAGTGGTTAAAAATTTTACTAAAACGTAAATTGTTTGACAGTTTTATTGTACTCATAATGCTTACTCATTGACATTTCATTCAAATCGGGGCCAGTTTATGAAATATTTTTAAATTTTTAGAAGAATCAACAACAGTTTTATCTGTAGAAGTTATAACTGTATGTTGCTTTTGCCAAAAACATCAAAATCCTCAATAATATAATTTTATGGTCTTATGGAAAACTCAGAAATAAAAAAAGAAATATGTTCAGCAATGCAGAGATTTGCCGCTTTGACTCTTTTGAGTATTCTTAAAGTATGTTCAACAAATGTAGGAATATGATACGAAAGAAAACATTTTCACATTCGATGGTTTGATTTGAAAACAAAGGAAACAAATATTGACAATTAAATTACACAAGTTTGTGTAGTTTTTCGTGATAAAAAGATTTACAGTTATGCCAAATTGCCAACAATTTAAATATAAACAAAAAATAAGAAATGACAAAATATTCTCTAAATCGCATGAACCAAATGACTTTGATTTTCCTGCTGGGTTCTTGTACAAACATACACGCAAATGTATGTACGCATACATGTCGCTCTATTGTATTCTATCAACGTTGTTTTTAATCTACATAACATACATACATACATATGTACATAGGTACTAACGTTATATGCATTTATGTTTGTATATATCGCTATTGTATTGTATTATAGTTGCTATTTTTCCAGTTTGGCTCTTTAGTGGCGTTTGTTTACTAAATTTAGTTGAGTACTTTTTGCTTTTCCTTTTTTTTTACTACTTTAATTTTTATTGTTCACCTCTTTATTCCAATTCGAATAGAAAAATTACTGGAGCATAGCGTTGACAGCCTTGCCACTTAAATGAAATTTAACTAATTACATATTTGTAAGTTGTATTTATGTAAATAAACCTTTGCTGCACTCACTGAAATGCAATGAGTTAAGTATCTCATTGCATTTCAGTGTGTGCATAATGTATTTTAATTAAATATAAACATATGCAATTACATAGTACTTATGTATGTACATACTCGTTCATACATTAGTATTGCTTTGTAATTTAGGTATAATTTCTATTAACCACTTTAAAAGTAACAATTCATTTAAGAATCTCTGCTTTCAATGAAAATATTCCTTTCAATTTTAAATCGTAAGACAAATATTTTTTAAAAATGTGTTCTTTTTTTAATTGATTTGTTAACATGGAATTATTGGAGTGGATTTTCTCTGCGCTTTTCCGGTCATATAGTTGATTACCTAAACAAATCCAAAGATATTTTTTTTTAGAAATGTTTTACCGGAGGTTATCGTAAATAAAAATTTAAGGAAAGGGCAGAAAAACTGTGAATCGGCCATATTTGCCGTCCTTAAACTGATACTTTGTAATATAAAAAATTGTTCATAATTTATGAAAAGCAAAAGTATTGTATATTTTTTTTTGTTAATTTACAGCGACTACGAAATATTATATGAAATAATTTCCGAGAGTAGATAACCGAATGAAAAGATGCCTTGTATTAATTATAAAATTAAAATTTTAATAACCGCTTCATTCATATTTATAAAATTCTTGAATTTTCTTTATTGCATTTCTAAAAGTTTGCAATTTAAACTTTGTACGAAATTTATATAACATACATTTCTCAATATGTACTAAAAGTTCAAAGTACTTCTTCTTAAGAATATTTGAAAGTATGCAATTTTGTAGTTCATTTAATTAATGTATAATAAATTGCAAGTTCGAGCTGGCTAAAATGCAGCGTTGAATTTTGACAGATTTTTTTAATGCACTCTTTGTTAAAAAAAAACAAGGATAGTTTGTTGCCACTCGAAATTTCCACTGTAGCCTACTAAAATTGTTAGAAATTGCATACTAAAAAAGTTCTAAAAACTTTTTTGGAAAAATTTAAAATTTTAAAAAATTTTAGATCAATATTTTTAAAGGTTTTTTTCAAAAAAGCTCCCTTTTATTGTTTTCATCAGTGAAAAAAAATAGAAACTTAAAATTTGCAAACTCCTAAAAAAAAATTCTCAATATTTGCAGCCGCTTATAAATGGAAAAATATTCCTGAAAAGTGCCCATGGTATTGCCTATAATGTCTACTTTGATGCAATTTTTTGAAAACAGCTTAAAGGTTGATATGTGCAGTATATTTTTTGATAATTTGTGGTAAAAATATGAGAACACAATTTTTTTAAATTTCAGAAAAATTATAAATTTCGTTTTCCCTCAAATTAGAACTATTGAAAAGTGATTGGGGAGCTAAAAACTGTATAAATAATCTCAACGGAGTATATCAAAATCTGTCCATAGGCAAGTCAAACATACATAATATGCATTCAATACTAAATATAAAAGAAATAAAACTTTAATGCACGCATCAAATTTGTTACTCCAAATTGAGTTCAGCCTAAATTTTCAGTTTTAAGTGCAATTAATCCGTTTATTCAAGCATCTTGCACCAATCTCAATACCATTAATAATTGCGATAAATTCAGATATTGCGTCATATGAAACAACTTCCATCGTTTTTGGGTTTTTTTTTATGGTCCACTTGCATCCAAACACATTAGGCGCATTTGTCGGTCATTGTCAATGGACAAAACGCCAAATAAACATATGTATTTACCTTAATGCATTTAAACGTGTATGAAAGTGTGTGCATATAGAAAATGAATTTGCCGCTTCGAACTGTTGCAGCAGTACCGCAGCACCAACACACAACTCAGCATGACTCTTTGCGCATGCGTGCATTTTGCAATACGACTCTACCCATGTACTAGTTAAGAGCATGCACAAAAAAAAAAAACAACGTTCAAAGCGAGTTATGCCCACTTTTGGAGACGGAGGTCAACTGCCAAAACGGCAAAGTGGCAAAAATATTAGCTCTTATTGACATGGCTTTAAAGAGTTGATAAAAATTAATTGGCATATTTGTACATTATTTTGAAAAAAACATTAAAAAACAATTAAAGCATCAATGTGTATGCATTTCTGTTGTGCTCGCTTTACGTAAGCAACTGAAAAGCGACAGTGTCGATGTTTTAGCAAAAAATACTTTTGTAGTCTTACATTGTCTTGTAGTTTTTTTTTTTTTTGGAAAATAGCGAACAATGGAAAAACATTTAGCATAAAAAATTGTAGCTAAAATGCTGTACAAATTGAAATGTAGAAAATGAAGGTCAGCAAGCCAGTCAGTTAGTTGGTCTGTTGGTCTGTCTGTCGCTTGTGGCGCTGTAAAAGGAAAAGTTAACAAATTGCACACGAATCGACGAACGCAATGACAGACGGTTTGACAATGGAAACGTGTAGTTGACACACAAAAAAAAAAAAAAGAAGAAGACACCATTTAGCAACGTTCGTTTTTTTCGCAAGCAAAATTACAGCTCCGCGCTGCTGCTTAATTATTGGGAAATTAAAATAAAGCCAGTGCACGCTGCCATAACTACTTACTATTTATGTTAAAATCTGTCAAACCGCCTTTAAATGGGCACAAGTGCGTAGAAGTCGTTTGTGTGTACGAAAGTATATATAAATACATACATATCTACATATATATAATTGTATGCCATGTGCCATTGAGCACCAACATCTGCTGTAATAAAACTGTCAATGATTTTTGCAACTCGTTGCACTATTTTTGTTTTTTTTTTTGCCACTACCAAAATAACCATTGATGTCATGTTGAACATAAAAAGGAAAAGCTACACAAAAAAGTTGAAAAAATAAATAATAATATTGAAAATGTTAATTGTAGTTAAAATATGTGCACTAGCGAAGGCGAACAAGTGAACGAGGTAATTGTATAAAAAAAAAAATTATATATGAAAACATGCATACATTTTTAAATAGTCTATACATTGTGAAAAATAAAGTAAATATAATGGGATCAAGGGGCGCCCAGGCATGTGAAGGAATGAATTAATTTTCGTATGCAATGGGATGAAGTGTCGCGTAACTGGCGGATATCATCGGTTCCACTTCGCAGCGCATGGATTTTAAATATGCACAACATACATATTTTCATACAAACATGCTTGTACATTCCTACATACATACATATATGTATGTAAGAGAACTTTGTATTTGTAAAGCATAAATGCACACACACACACACTACGCAAGTTTGTTTATTTTAAATGTATGATTACAGCGTAAACCACTTGTAATGGACTCGCTTAAGATGAACACGCTGTTATTGAAGGACTGTTTTTTAGTGTCAGTTCAAGCGTATGAAAAAAACTCCTTTGAAATAGAGTCGTTTAAAATAACTTTTTTTATCCATTATTCCCGGAACACTTATAAACAAAATTAATAAACCGGCAACCGGTCTCTGAAGCACACAAAGTAAATTACTTATCCGAAATCAGCCAAAATAGGCGATCAACTTTTGCGATAAGCTTCGGAGATGGGAATTTTGAAAATTGTAAATTTTTTTTCAAAAAAAATTCTTTCAACTCCATTTTTTTCATATTTTGTCTTTTAAAACATGTATTTAAATATTTTTTTACTTAATAAATAAAACACAAGTTTTGTATTCTAATGAGATGGACACTCGGCTAGATTGAACAACGTGACGCAGTCCCTAGGCATTCGTTTTAACCGGATTGCACTGTATATTGCACGAAAAAGTATATACAAGTTAAAACTTTTTCTTTTTGAGCTAAGCATGTATGTACTCGTATATCTACCAGCACGCGATGACTAATAACGCATGTGGTGCAACATAAAATATAGCAAAGAATAACTATAAAAGTATAATTGTAGGCTTAAAATTTAATAAAAAACTTAGTAAGTTAGCGAAAATTTGATATTTATATTATTGACTTCACGAAAGTGTAATGCTACATACAGACGAAGCAACATGTTTTGACTTTTCAGTACACACGAGTTGAATGTTGATACAACTCAAGTTTATTTTATTTTTCCGTCACACTCTCGAGTAGAAAAAAGTGACTTTATAAGGGTGTTATTATACTCGTATTTATCGCAAGAAGCAAGTGAAATTAGTTAGTGACGCCAACACAAAACTGTAAAATATGTATTTACATAAGAATTTTAGGCGAATACGAGAGTAGGATATCGGAAAACGATGGATTCGTTTCAGCAACTTGACTTGATTTGTTTAGTCTCTTTTAAGATCATTTTAGCCTACAAGACTGTTCTTACATCTCCAATATGATAATCACAGGTTTAAGTGGCTTCTGAAAAAGAACGAAAACAGTACCGAAATGGTCTTGAAATAATAACGAAAAAATCCGTAAATGTCCCTGTAATATTCGGTCAAATATATAGAACTAGCCTTGAAATATATCTTAAGTAGTCCTGAACTAGTTTCAAAATAGATATGAAGAGACGCCGAACATTTCTTGAAATTTTTAAAATACACATACAAGTTTTCTGACGGGTTATCACAAATTTTACCCGTAAAAGGCTTGAATACAAAAAAAGAAAAATCACAAGAAATAATTTTCAATATTTCTGTTGCTTGAAAAAGTACTTGGTGAAAAATTTATTGAAGAAATAAATATACAGGCATTTTTTTTCTTAAGAGCTTTGGGCGGATTTAAGAAAGAAATTACAAGATGAAAATTTCCTTTTTATTTCTTGAGTGCCATTTTATATGAGTATTTCGATTTTCTTGAGAGTTGCCAACTAAGCTAAAGGAAATAAGATGTTTTTACACATCAATTTAGTAACTTAAAATTAAATTGAAATTGAAATAAAATAATTTAAACTAAAATAAAAATAAAACGAACAGCGTAGCATAAAATTTAATATAAAAAAAAAGTATTATCATACATTATTTAAGACGATGATATTTTACTTACGTAATTGTTTTAATTTAAATTCGTTATGTTATTATATTTAGATAGTAGTGATTTTAGAAACAATTTTTGTGAATAATTTTTCAAAAGATTTAAACGTTGTTAAAGTTTAATTTCAAAGACTTTTACAAAAAAGAAAGCCCGAAAGAAACATATGAGTGAGTGCTGCAGGGTTAAATTGTTAAGAGAAAATGTTACTCGATGAAGTGTAACGTGTTTAAGAAGGCAATAAACTATTCTGAGTAAAGATTTACACACTTTGCACATGATTTTTCTTATTAAGGCCATTCACAAGATATCCTAAATGTCGTATAAATATAAAACCACAAAATTTTTCAGGAACTTAAATATATGTATTTAAAGTGCCTTCTTTGAATGGCCTAGAAAAAGGCATTAAATTAATGCAACTTAAAATGTGTTGAATTTTATTACTTACGACATTACGACACCATGTGAATACCCTAATTGCTTAGTTGTATTATTTTATAAATCTTCCATCCTCTGTATTTAAATATAAAGTGCCTGGTGAGCATTGTACTACTATGAATGTATATAAACTCGACGTGAACAAACTAACGGCAATAAATACCACTGCAACATATTAAAATGAATGTACATACGAAAGTAATTGTTCTTGCTGGTGCACGACAGTGATTTGAGTAGTGAAATGTAAACTGAGTCGCGCGCTTTGTAAGAATTCGCCTAATACATAAATATGTACAAAAAGGAAGTATTCCAAAGTGGCAAGCAGAAACCATAATAAGTTTCATTCGAGTACAATAGCCAATGAATCTCTAAAAGAATGCACAACATGCCACAAAAATTCCAACAGAAAGTGAGCTCTGCGCTTAAACTTGATACACCTACACGATGGTGATCTTTGTACATACTCGTATTTTGCGTAGGTGAGGTCTGTGAACTGCTTGCTGCTGCGTTTTAGTTGAGCTTTGTAGTCGCTTGGTCACAAGGCGTTATAATTGTAATCAGATACTATACAAACATACATACATACATACATATATGTACAAGCATTGATAAATACATAAATGAAATGCCGATTGGTATGTTTGTTTGTATGTAAAAACAGCTACCTGTTCATTCGCTCTAACGGAAACTGCATTCCCTGCACGCGTAACTGCACACAGTCAATTTTCATGTATTAAATATTAATTGTATTTTCGCTGTTTTTTTGTTTGCTTATGAAAAACCAATTTAAGTGTAAATTATCACAGTGACATTTTTATCATGTTTTAAATATACTGGGTTGAGTAGATTGCACGTGAAATGCATATCTTAGCGATCACTACGAGCACAGTTACATACATACATACATATGTACATACAAACATGTTATCTATGTACATACATACACGTATGTACATATGTATATAGTTTAAATTTATTAACGGTGCAATAAAATTATTTGCATGCATTTGCCGTGCCGAGGCGCGCATGCGTGTGACCAATAATTGTAGACTACAATTTGCCTATGTACACACATACATACATACATACTATGTGCATGACAATGTAAATACTATGTACGTTAGTATGTTTGTTTGCTTGATCAAAAAAAAAATATTTTCATTTCGGTATATTAAATTAATTGATTGGTTTGACACGCACATTTTTATGCATACATCTGAATATCTGAATGTACTATACACCATTTCAAAATTATAATCGCAACAAATATTGTCAAAATTTTAATTACAAAGAGATAAAAAAAAGTAGACAAAAAAGTGTGTAGTAAGTAATTATGTTTTGTTATAGCCCATAGGAAACGTTTATATTTATAGTTTTTTCCACCACTTCGTTAATTACTTTTTTTAACAAATTTAATACAACTTTGGTATTCTTCAGGCAACAATTTCCCGAAGTTATAACTTTGTCGATTTTTGGTCGAATTTTTCTCTTTTTAAGAAATTGGTTTTACCTTTTAAACAAAGAAAAAAGTTTGAAAATCGGCTTGATAAATGCTAAGTATTGGTCTTTTAATTAAAAATAAACCTAACTTTTTCAAAAAATTTTCATTTTCTTTATGCTCTTAGCTGATAGTGAGGCGTGATCTTTATAAATAGTATTATTTTTTGGTATTAAATATATCTGTTTTTTTCCTTTAAATTCGATCAAAAATCAATAAAGTAATAACTTCTGGAAGTTCTAACTTGAAGAATACCAAAGTATAAATATAGTCGTATTTTATGGGTATATTTTTTGAGTAGCACTGTATATCATCTAATACATTTTTTTCATTTAAATTAATTTTAATACACTTGATTCACTTACCAAAATTTTATGAAACCAAAATTTTAACGTTGTAAAAATTAAAGAAATCAATAAACTTTTATTTAAATTTAAAATTTTTTCCGGATTTTTTTGAGTATGAAATTTTGTAAAAATTTAAAAAAAATATTTAACTTTTACCAAGATTTTGAATTTTTTTCGAAAGATTTTTTGGAGTATGCAACTTTTTAGCCTATTAAATTTTAGTAGGATTAAGTAAAGTTTTAAGAATTTTTTTATTGGCACTCTTTATTAATTTCTTCCATAAAAAGTTGGCATTCATTTTTTTTTTGATATTTAAACGATTACTAAAAGAAGTTGGGCGTCTTTAAACCTGCACTTTGCTCTACTGAAATTGTACGAGCTCTAAAACTGGGTACTTAAAAAAAACTCAAAATTCTATGAAAAATTTTAATAAAAAAAACTCGTTTCAAACTTGGATTTTCAAGGAATTTGAAGATAACGAACTGTATTTTGAATAAAAAATTAATTAACAAATTAAATGCGTACTTATGTATGTACATAAATACATAAAGGCAATTCATAAAATATGAAAATGTCTCACCATAACCTGCTTCATATTTAAACCTTTTTCGGCACAAAACGTAAAATAAATTAGGCGAAGAAGTAAGCTCAATACCTAACTGATTGGAGAATCATAATCGGGTGCGACCTACTTATTTTTTTTATAATGCACAGATCAGCTGATACGCTACTAAGCTTTTGTCAGGAGGTTCCGTCAGCGTTAGAGAAGGTCACGGTAAGTGTTGTCAGTCACGCACATTGCTCGTAAAGACAATCACACGCGTATGTCGCAAAAGTCGATGAGAAGTGAATTAACTCCATCTTTTTTAGTTTTGTTATTATTTGCTAAAAATGTTATAAGTTCGCACTCATATTTATTTCGCCTCGAAAGGTGAAACAACATTTTGTATGTTGTAGTTTTAGGAGATCGAAAATAATACATTCCTCTGCATACCATATAATTTAAACTAAACTGCACTTTGGTTTTTTGTGTTTTGTGTAAAATTTGATATTTCGAATTAGTTCACTTTTGAATGCATTAGATAAATAGTATGTGTATGTATGTGGCGATGTCTATACGCATAACTTTTTTTCATTTCACATTTACACATATCATTTTATTGTGCGATTATCAATTCGCAATAGCCATTGCGTGATATTAAATAAAAAAAAATCTTTGTTGGAATGTTTTAAGGGCGAATCAGTTAGAAAAAAATAGGATGGACTTTTGTAGTCGCCCATGATGATAGTGATATTTTTAGAACTTTTTTCTTTTTATATAATAAATCATATGAAATGATAAAAATAGTTTGGCATGAACGTGCATTCATATGTACATATGTATGTATGTAATAATTGCTCTTAATGACCAACGTATTCATAATAATTAAAGAGTAGGCTTTCTCTAGGCAGTTAAAAAAACAAAGAAATTTACTTGCTTGAGAAATACTGGATGGCGAGAAACTAAAAAAGTTTCCTTCAATTCTCTGTAGTATTTGATTTTTATGGCTAGTTTTTAATTTAATTCATTCTTATAAAATTAAGTCAAAAAACTTCAAATCGGAACAAAGTTGGTGACGGTGCAAGATTTTATTGAAACGTTCACAGTCCGCAATTGCATTATTTGCATCCCAATGGCCTATAAAAAGGTTCTTTTTTATTTTTCAAAATTTTTGTTTCAGCTATTTGCTGTTTTCAGATTTTTTCATATAAAGGGTGTTTTTTTAGACGTGTTATTTTCAATTAGGCAATACTTTTTTCGGAGATGGTCTTTTTTGGCAGCTGTTACTTGATTTATACTCAGTTTGGTTTGGCATTTCATAATGAACCGACATAATTGCCCAGCAGAGTTGGCAATTCGAGCTACCATGGATCGGTTTCGCTCAACGTTTACTCTAGTGGATAATGCGCATCCTCAGAGACGCCGTACAGTGCGCACCGAAGACGTTATTACTGCTGTGAAGAAGAGTATCGAAGAAGACGCGAATGAGTCCATCCGCCATCGCGCGTAACAATTGGAGCTGTGCCCGGTTTGCCGGCTTACAAAATCCAACTCGTGCAGGAATTGAAGCCGAACGACCATAAAGCGCGTCGCACGTTCGGTGAGTCAATGAGGAACACTATAGAGCCATAATTAAAGACTTTTTCGTGCCTGTATTGGAGGATGTTGGTATGGACGACCTTTGGTTCCAACAAGATGGCGCTACATGCCATACAGCCAACGAAACTATCAATTTATTGAAGGAAACTTTTGGTAAGCGCATTATTTCGCGCCGTGGGCCTGTGGCGTGTGGTTATGTGAAGTCGCTTGTCTACGCAGATAAACCCGAGGCTTAAATCGTGCCTTGGAAGAGAATATTCGGCGCGTTGTTGCTAAAATACGGCCCCAATTGCCTCAAAAAGTGGTCGAAAATTGAGCCTCCCGGGCTAGTAGCGGCGGTCACTTGCCCAAAATAATTTTTAAAACATAATGGCAAACCCTTATCGTTATAACAAAGCTTAAAGCACTAATTTTATTTATTTATTTTTAAAAACCACATGTCTAAAAAGAAAGTCTTTAAAAAGTAAACCACCCAACTTTTAGACCCAAATCCAAGATTAGAAGATTATTCTAGTTTTGAAATATTCCAGTCTAGGCTCTCAGATAAAGCCGTATGATTTTTTTGTAGCTTTCTTAACTTTGTTGAGTAGTATGATAAAGTTTATCCAAATCAATATTTTGTTACATTTTTATATTTTTTCATTGTTTAAACTAAAAAATGTATTAAGAAATAATTTTACATAGTAAAAAGTGGGTATACTCGTACATATGTACATATGGTGCACGACATAATAATTAGCTCACCACTACATATTAACAAGTTGTATTTCTTTTATATCATTTCCGTTATTTTTCAACAAATATACAGGTTATTCTCTAAAATAAAAATAAAAGCCAAGTTTCAAACTTTGAAAATAAAAATAAACTTTCATAAATCCTTAAATTTTTCAATTGGTTTTTAACTTTTTTTAAAATAACAATTTAATTTCAGCATAAAGTTGAATTTTCGGGTGGCTACATTTTTTACTGGCCGCATTTTGCAAGTTTGTCTATTTGGAAGCAACTGCGAAAAGCGTTCTTAATATTGTGTCGAGCACTACCAGTTTAGACGCTGTGACATCGCCAGTTATTTTTTGGAACTCTTTTTTAAAAGTCCATTGAATTTATATCGGAATTCAATACTTGGTACAATCTCGGATCTCAAAATTTCGACTTCAGCGCCATTAAGAATTTATTTATTTATTTATTTTTATTTAAGCCAAGTAATACAATTAAGTTCTTATAGGCTAAGTAGACATAAATTAAGTTTAAGAAGCAGTTGTGAAAATAAGTATAAATAAGCTATTTATAAAATAAATTCAGTGAATTCAAAAAGCGATCTTTTGAATATGAAAAATCTATCTCGATAAGTTTAGAGACTTTATTGAACTCAATCAGAGCTCGAGAAATAGGAGCCTTTTGAGCATAAAGAGATTTAAAAACCCCAACATAACAAAATTTCCGAGCTTCTAAGTGCCCTGGCCGGAATATGAAAGAAAATTCTCTCAAGGAGCGGTGTACAGTCCACAGCCCCACAGATCAAATCGAAAATGAAAGACAAAGACAGTATTTTTTTTTTTTTTTTTTTTTTTTTTTTATAATCCCAACGGTTTTATCCCTCCATACCCGCCCGACCGACGCGAGGGGCGCATCCGCATGACGCACGGATATATAAAAAAAAATTTTTGTTTTTTTCATATATGTTGCGCCGAGTCATGAAAGGCAGAGGTTTGTTAAGTGTCGAGATCTAAAACTGTTCAGCTACAGAACATATGCTCATCAGCTGATCGCATAGTAATATATGTATATGTATGTATGTATTAATTATTGAGAGAATTGAGTATAGTTTTCTTTATGTAAAAAAGTGAGTCTGAAATATCAAAAGAACCGGAGTGAGTGTTAAAATCCTGACACAAACTACGGAGTGGCTCATTTAACTCAAAATTACTTTTACATGGCTTCAGAAAGAGAGGCCGGAAATTTCTTGAAATTCTGGAGGGAACGTTTAGTTTTATTTCGCTAAGAAGAGATGGGCTAGAGATCAAGCCTGTCAGTAACTTGACCAAAAATACAATGCCTAGCATTTCTCTGCGACTAGCAAGTGTAGGAAGATTAATGAGTTTTAAACGACTTATATATGGCGGCAGGTTGTACTGAGAATCCCAACGAAAATTCCTTAAAGCTAAAAGTAGAAATTGTTTTTGAATTGACTCTATTCTGTCGGAATGAACTAGATAGCGCGGGTTCCAAACAACAGATCCATATTCCAGTATGGGCCTCACTAACGTTGTGAGTAGAGCCTTCGTGATGTAAGGGTCATTGAATTCTTTTGACCACCGTTTTATGCAATGATTTCAGGTTAATCAATAAACACCGCTATTCATAGGTTGGGATAGGATCAGAAAATCGAAATTTACGCAATGCAAAATGTCAAAATACTTTTTGGATGCGTTCAATTCTGACAATGTGGCACATATGTATAATAGGGTGACCAAATGAATGATGATTTTGGACCGCACAAAAGACGTATACAAAAGTTTCAGCGTATACGGGCCGGTAAAATCCATATTATGACGCCTAACAAAAGCAAGCATAGCGTAAGACTTAGTAATTATGAAATTTATATGACTGACAAAAGAAAACTTCGAGTCAAATATTATTCCCAAGTCTTTAATTTCACTAACTCGAGTCAGAGGCGATGCTTTGTCATTAAACTTGACCAACATAGCGCAGTGAAATAATATAAAAATATTTATGCAAATAAAAAATCAATACCACAATGTTCAAAAGCAAAACGCCGAGATTTTAAAGGGCATTTCAGTAATGCTGCACCGCTCTCGTAACAGGTACATAACTTGAATGCAACAAAAACGAAAATAAGAAATGAGTTGCAGTGAATTGTGATATATTCAGAGGCCATTAAAAATCAAGTTGATCTTCCGCAATTCATTTTTGCCCCACTTGCAACGCGTTGCCGCAAAGCGGGAGGCGAATTATCGGCAATTGTCGATGTTGACCTTCGTTGGGCGTGACTCTCGCCGAGCACCGACAATGGGCACTGCACCTCCTCCTAAATATGCCGGCATCAAGCGTTGGTCAATGGGAAATGCCCGCCGGCTTTTAATACCTTGAATGCAATGAGCAATACACAAAAGGAAACAATAATAAATGGCAAAATACAAAACTAACAACTAACTACAATAGTTTGTTCGTTTGTATATACGAACAGTAACCGGACAAACAATGCAATCGAAGTGTAAAAGAATCATTGGTAATCACCTTTGAAAACAATAAACCATTAAAAAAAATGAAAAATTAAAATATTAAAATACATACAAACGAGTAGGTAGAAAAATTAGTAAAACCCCTTGCAGCAACAATAAAATAATTTTGAACTTTATTAAATTATTTAGAAATAAAATTTATAAATTGATAAACACAAATTTTAAGATTTTACGTTTGGAACCGAGCCAAGCAATTGCTGTTAAGTAATTGTTATAACAATTGTTATTTTTAGAACCTATGGAGTATATTTTATGGCGGTCCAAAAATCCCTAGTAGGTATTGTTTATGCAAAAAGAAATAAATAAAACATTGCATTTTTTCATAAATAAAAGTATTGGGAGGTGGAGTAAATGAAAAGAGATAGATAGATATAAGGAGAGGTACGCAATGCGACCAGTTGGGTCTATTGTGCCCTCGAAGCTCGTCACAACACTTTATCCAGCCCCAGCCCCTGAAAACTCAGATTGATCGCCAGGTTTAGGGAGTGTAAGCATTGCTCTTCCGGCCATGGCCGTACCAGCGTCTTCACACTCCATGAGCAAGTGATGTGTCATAGAAGCGACAGAGATCGCCCGACCAGATCTCAAGCTTGTGATAAAAATAATTTTTCGTAGAAATGATATAGAATACTTGAAATAAAAAAGTTAAAAAGCAGTAAACCGTGTTTCTTCTCAGCGAACTTAAAGGAAAAATATAATTTTTTTTAAGGATTTTCTTGTTTGTGTGTCACCCAGAATCACAAAAAAAAAATATGTAAAAATATGTAAAAATATTTTTTTTGATACAGCAAAAATCCTAGGGAGTGAAATCACTAACTTCCAACTCGGGAAGGTGTTTCATGCATTTTTGGACCACCCCAGTGTGCTTACCACGGAAATACGAGAAAATAATACAATAGTCATTTCGCTATGTTCTGGTTAAATACTTTATTTATATTAATATTTTTTATATGAGCTTGACCAAGGAGCATGGGAGGTCTTTTCACTAAAAATTTACCTTATTCGATTGCCAATGAGCCTAAAAAAAATCTGATAAAGCGATATAATAGTCTACTAAACATTAGTTGTTACAACCTCAATTGTAAGAATTATTGTATTTTTTCCATTAAAAACTAGTCAAACTCATATGGACTCAAGGTCCCTCCATTTGTGGTACAACATAAGAGACGCACACCACAAATGGTAGGAGAAGCTCGGTCAAACACTGAACTATATACTAGTATGAACGCCAAATTAATAAAAATAAAAAATAGGTCTTTCACTAAGGAAGAAATATATGAAGTTTATATTAAGTTATTAAATTGGGTGAGTTGAAAATATTTTTCGAAATATTTATCACACACTAGGATAACACTTTAGTTCTTGGAATAGCAAAATTTGGCCGGTTTAAGGAAAACTCTTTGAAGTTTACTAAAATCTAGGTTGGACATCGAACTATTACGGATAATTCGTTATTAAATAAAATTTTGAAAATTAAATTGCTGAAGATATCTCGAAGAAAATGGAACAATATTTAAATATTTAAAAAAAAAAAAAAACTGTAGAGTCATCAAGCATATTTGTACTTAAAAGATTTGTCATACCAGCAACTAGTTAGGGGCTAGTTTGAAACTAGTTTGTTAATGTCTAAACAAGCCTTGCCTGTTATTTCGCCATAAAGGGTATAGGCAACTGCAACAGACCCTTTGAAGTGTAGGTACAAATGTTCAACTAAGACGTGCATAAGTATGTGTGAGAAATATTGCGCTTGGACCGGAAATGCATACTCGTACATACGCAATCCCATCACACTTTGCCAAGTGCTTATACAAAAACACAAATATAAAAAACAACACTAACGGATGCACCGTTGTTCTAGTGACTCTCCCATAAACAACAACAACAACAACAACAAATAATAATAATAAAAAAACAACGAACAATTATAACAACAACGTATTGAATCGAATTGCTGTGGACTCTGATGACCGACAATTTTACTGCGCGCATTTTAAACAAGTTAATAACATTCTACACTTTTCAGCCATAAATTCTCAATTCTCTTGTGGCTTCTGCTTCTGCTTCTACCTCTAACCAGCGGCGTGCCAACAAACCAACCAAACTAACCAGCCGGCGACCATTCAACACGGCCATGCGCACAAACATTCGACGGTTGTCGATGGCTGTTCTACGTGCGTCCATAAATGGCGATTCTGTTTGGCCGCCAATCGTTTGCAATGGAATTAATTTCGTTGCTATTACCTGTAAATGCTTGAAGTTTTTTTTTTTGGACACAAGTTCATTGAAAGCGAAGCAAATTGCAGCGTTGAAATATTCACTGATCGCCACCATGAAGCGAGTGATCGAGCGAACGATCGCTCAACGGTTTTGTGGTGGTGAACGTGCTTTATGCTTTTTAACTGTGTTGTGCACGCGGAATTTAACGATCAATCGCCGAAGTAAGTGAGCGTTTGGAAAGATTGTTCGAACGATTGATCGCTTGAGCGACGCATAAATCGATGGATCATAAAAATTAATAGAATTCATTTAAATTGGTGCATTTACCGTTATCGGAATGAGAGGCGCATGCCGTTTATCGTTTGAAAATTAAATTGCGGCAGTTATTTAAGTACATATATTTGAACGTGGAGAGAATGTCGTGACATTCGACAGCGCAGCTGCTTTTTTATTGGCACTTAGTGGTTGAAAATACTTCTCTCCGTGTAAGATGTATCAATTGAACAACAATCGGTTAACGTATTAACGACAGGTTAGATTGAGGCGACTGTTATAGATTAGATTAGCGCAAACTTGGAATGGTGCAGTTGTTGCCGTACAACTTAGTTATCAATGCTTGTCGATTTATGAGTTTGCTTGAAAATAAAGTCGAAAATAGAAGCCAAGGACGTAGGGCCTTCAGACTGAAAGACAGAAAAGCTTACGAGAGAGTATTGCGATATTTATGCTCAACCCGTGAGTTTCACTCAAACAGCTTGCTCAAAAACCTTCACAAAAACCCGTCCATAATCGGTCAGCAAAACTTTGTAATTGCACAAAACTAAGTTTTAGTCGAGTCCAAGGGTAGTCCACACATATTTTTTTCATCCAATTCCTTATCACTGATATCGTCCGGAAAATACTCGTCCAAACTAAATCATGTGCCTAGCAATTGCCAGCAATGCCTCTGTGACCAAATATCTATAGAAGCTTTCTATATAATTATCTCCCGATCCAACTACTTACAAGAGAAGTATGTCCTACTACCACAAGTCTCAAGCATACCATGGGCTCAGAAGTCACCATTCCGTTAACATTCGAGTGATATAGAAACCTAGAATCCGGTTATTCCGTCAAGCGTTGACCAGATAACCTTAGAACCTCATTGGTCTATAATTCCAACAGTAATCTGCCATTCTCTCGTCCTTCAGAAGATTGTCCCAAAAACGTCAGTGGCGCCGAGTCGGTATAGGAACACAGGGACGAAGTCTTACCCTATCCTATGTAACCTACATACATATATACATACATACATACAAACATTGGTTCGTAGATCAGAATTTGAATTTTATTTTTTTAATTAAAAAGCTTCGTAACTGCTTACTTGATTGGAGTTAGCTGTTCAGGGAAAAGTGGAAAATAACAACAGCTCAGTCTTGAAGAAAGAAGTCTGATGAGGAGATGTTGTGATCTAGCAGCTATAACTTCTACAGCTTTGAGTATTATTGTTGATCTTCCTTAAAAATGCAGCTAAAAAATAATATACTTTTTTGTTATCTATTCTTTCTGGCAGTATTTGATAACTCATGCACCCACTGAGCGTCAAGTTAATATATATTTTTTTTAATAAAAGTTCTTGTCATTGGAATTGGTAACCAACAGTCCACAAACGGCAGCTTTAACTATCAATTAGCAACAGCAAATGTATTGGCGCTTATGCCAACATTCAAGTCAAAGTTGGTGGCAACTGTCCCGCTACTGCCACTGAACTTTCTTAGCTGTTGGAATATTAATTAAATTTAAGTTTCAGCTTACAGCGGCATGTGAAGAATACACTCAAAACAGCTTGCAAGATTTTTAGTGTACGTACGCACGTACAGGTGTGTGTTTGTGTGTGGAGCGCCTCAAATGTTTCTTTTGCATATTACTATCTAGTACTTGGCATTCCTCACATACTAAATATTTCTCCATTATTTTCTAGTTTTATTATTTATTTTTTTTTTAACACGCATGTCGCGATGCGTTTGCGTTTTTGCTTGGCGCTAAGTATTACGGTTTCTTTGCTGCTACTTACATACTTATGTACGAATAATTATTATGTACCCACTTTAATTTGACGTTGGGAGCCATCCAACGGTAAGTGGGTTCACATCTTCAAAACATATGTAACTTTGCAAATGCTTGTACTTCTCCTATTTATATATGTATGCACATATGCCGGTTTTAATCTTTAAACACTTTGGTTCTTCCGTTTAGTTCGTTGAACTGTGTGGATTGTGCAAATATGTGAAAAATTTGAATATGTTCTGTGTTGCTTTTGTTTTTTTGTTTTATTTAGAGCGCTGTGAATTGGAACGGTGAACATTGAGTTGATATAGAAAGAATTTACGAAACGGATTATCCGCCTGCGCAGTTAGATATGTTTTTATGTACTCGTGCATAGATGCACCCACTCGTGAGTGTTGGCTATTTACTCGTATCCACCGACAGCGACGAGTTTTAGTAGCGAGTGGGTGCGCAGTTTAACACATCGTTTTGAGGGATGTTTTGTATTAGAATAGCAACTGATTTATTAGCGCGCAGTGAATCTAAAAAGTTGACAGAAACTGGAGTCTAATTAGCTGTGTAGGTATATTATTTGTTTCAATGAGTTAAAGGCCATTTTTTGTTGGACAAATTTTAAAGAAAAAACAAAACCAGCTATTTTGGAGATCACCATATCTCCTCATCAGACTTCCGTGGGAGTAGAAAACACGCCAACAAGTAATACCAAGGCGAATTTAGAAAGGTTGCATCAGTAAGCAGCTGATTGATTTGTTGTATCTATCGTCGTGGTACAACAAATGTCAAAATTAGTTGTTTGTTGGTTGGTGTTGACATTCGCTGTACCGAAAGCAACAACAAAATACTTTACTTTTTTTTCTCAAACATTTGCTGCCACCTTTATTAATTCGCCTTGAGTAAGTCTTAATTTAAACAAATAATAAAATAAAAATAGGCCAAAAGCAGCAAAATGGTATTGTTTGCCACTGCAGCAGATTCTAAGCGTTCGAACATTTAAATTCACCAACAAGTGAACGAGTTTTTATTCTCTTTCTTTAAAATTTGGAATTATCGATAGCCTTAGTGCTGCCATATCTACTACACCACTAACTTTTTTATTTATTTATGTTTAAAACTTTGTAGAAAGTTAAAAAAGTCAAGAAAAGTATTCACCCAAATTGTTTGGAGTATGCAATTTTGTAGCCCTAATTTCAGTTGAATTTAAAGATTGTTTTTTTACAGGTTTTCTTTCATATAAAAATAATCGTAAGTTATAAGGAAACAGTTGTGGAAAAAAAAATTTCAAAAATAAGCGAAAGTTTTTAGGACTTTAAAATTTGAACATTGTTATAATAAAATTGGTCAAAAAACTCTGATACTTCATAGAAAAATGGTTTAAACACGTATTATTTATTTTTGTTATAGAATTAACTAAAGAAAGCAATAAATAAATAAAAATCTGTATTTGATATTATTAAGGGAAATTGAAGCTAAAAACTGATATAATAGCAATAGCTTAAATATTAAATAACAAATGTTATTTAATCCAAACCTTTAACAAAATTTCATCAAAATTTTTAATAAGAGCTCTTATAGAATTCTTCTTGTTTACCCTTGCGCGTTTCTAGTAGCCAGGCTTCGCATTTATTTGTGGCAATATTTGCAAAATTCAAATTTGCAAACATTTCATAAGAAATTTCGTTTAATTGTAATAATTTTGAATATCGTTGGTTTTCCGCATTTTACAAACGAAAATATTTATATAATACAAAAAAAAAGTTCAAAACCAAATTCTCAAAAAATTTCCGAAAATCAATATTAATGAACTCTGCGCCACATAAAGCGTTCGCTTTTTTATATTAAATTTTAAGAGGCTTCAAAAGTGCAAACCAAAAAAAAATATCTAAAAGCTTTAATTAAAAAGTTCGAAATGTAGATGATAAACTCTCTTAAAATGTGTGCAATGTTGTATTTTTATAAAAAATTATCGAACAAATATCTGTCATGAAAAACATTGAAAATTTGAAGAAAAAAAAATTCGCCAAGTGAACATTTCGGTTAGTCTCTGCACATATACACAGGGAGTCCCAGAACTCAAGCCGAAACGGGGTGACAAGATTGATTGTAACCATCATGAGAAAACTCAGAAAAAAAAACAAAACAAGAAAAATAAAAATAAAACAAGAAATTCTAATATTCTGCGCGTGAATATTTGACCAACGCCACCAGCAAGTCAAAAGTAAAAAAAAATAATAACAATAATAAAATAAGAATAATAAAATTGATTATTTTTTCATTCTTTTTAATGGAAAAAATTTAAAAAAGAATTTATTTTCACATAAAAAATAGAAAGAAATAAAGAAATGTAATAAATAATTTTTTTTAAATGTTCAACTTTTAATTATTAAAAAAAAAAGTTTGTATGCAGTTGTAAAGCAACATATCATTTCCTTCAGCTCACGCAAACTACTCTTAGTTTACAAATATTTTCTAATACCTTTGACTTTACTTTCAGCGTTGGTGTTAAAAAGAAATTGTATCTTTAAGTTTTAAATTACACTCCAGCAATTTGAATTGTCTTAGAGCTAAACTGTGATATGTTGTCGAAATCTCGCCATGTCTCGTTGCCATTTCGGCCTGTAGCGAAGTTATTGTTCTTGGCAGCATTGTTTTGATTTAAAACACACAGATTTTGTAAGCTTCTGCTAGCAACTTTCTACTTTACGAATCCCTTTGGTAGATACTCTTTTTGTTTTTGTAATCGCGCTGTCCGTCTTTGCAGTGTACCGTTACTATTATATTCTTCTTCTTCTTTTCATCTCAACCGCAGCACAATCATTTGGACCTTAGTTTGTGTGTAGCGAAAATGCAACTGCGAAATGCATCTCCAACGATCTACTAGATATACTATATTCGTACAAAGCTACATACAGATGCTTACTTGCAATAGCAAACGTGCTAAACTAAATCGACAGATCTCTCCGAAGCGAAGAGCATTGCTGATTGCCAGTGTAGCGAACGGATGTGAAACGGAAACATGCACATCGAAGCAAACATATACATATGTATGTATGTATGTATGTCATGTGGTGCTGATGCTCTAGTATGCCGGGCGTGATAATGTCAGCAAAAAGCACCATTGTTTGGCACTGCAAAAATGATGAGTAAAATCAAGAAGAGCAACACAAAAAAAAAAAAAATCCACAAAAACTGTAATGGCAGTCAGCCGCGGCAACGCTTGGACCCACCTCACAGACAATGGGCGATCTCTTAATGAAATGGTGTTGATGATATGTTGTTACAATTGTTGTTGGCTAGTCGCATTGTTGCATTGTTTCGCTGCAGGTTGCACATTGTTTACCAAATGTGGTGAATTAAGTGCAACAATAAAATGATGCAGCTTTGTCTGAGCTCTTCTTCAACTATTCGTTAGATATTTTTCTCTATTCATTTTGTTGTTATATAGTTTTTGTATTGTGTTTTATTTTTCTTTTTATCTTTGATATATCACTGCTACATCACAACTTTGGCTATTGCAACAAACATTTGTATGCATGTACATATGCACATTAGGCCGGCGCATGTTTGTTTGAGTAATATTCAAGTATTCTTTTTCTTCCCAAAATACGAGTTCTTGATGTTCTTTTGATTTTCCGACTTGAAAGACTAGAAAGTTGAACAAAGTAAAGTACTAATTTTTTTTTATAAATGGATGAGCTGTTAAACATCTAATAATTGAGCTTTAGAATCGGCCAAAATTTATAATTAAAATAAGAAGTTTATTTTCAAAATTAACGCCTTTTTTCTCGATTAAAATGTGGCATATTTCTGTTTCTAAACTCTAAGAGCCAATCACAGTTAAGAAAGTTAATTGGCTTCTAAGTCAAATTGGGCTTTGTTATTTAAATGCCATTTAATTTTCGTTGGCTTTCGATCACCTGTTCGTTGGAATTGTTTTTGCATTTTTTGTTTGTTTACATTTTTCAAAAGGGAGAACACCCAAATCGGAAAATCCAATAATGACAGATTACAATATTGCGCCTTTCGGCGATTGATGACATATCTCAAGTTAAAATAAACAAAGAATATAAAGAAAACATGAAGTGTAGCGGATTTTAAGTGAATAGCGTGTTTTAAGTTTGATATAAAAAGCATTTTAATAAATAAAAACCTAAAAAGAAAACGGATGCGTAGCACATTTAATTGTTCACATTTAAAAAATCTAAAATTTTATTGACCCCGAGGTTTGTGTGTTTTTTCCATCTTCCTTAAGGGGTTAGGGTTATATCTTGTTATAATTTAAAAAAAAAATCGATTTTTTTATTTCATTTTCGTAATTTACATGTATTCAAGTAAACACTCTGAAAATTTCAAGTCAATTCGAAGTTAATTTTTAAAGTTACACGCATAATGGTAACGAAGCGTAGGAGCATTGAAGTATGCTTTAGAAACTTTAACCTTGTTTTTCTCAAAACTGTGTTTTGAAAGTCGATGACCAAGATTTCTCGGAAACGGCTGAGCCGATTAGTCTCAAAGTTTTACACAGGCTTCTGAACTATATTTTCTAGTACTTAATCGAAGCATTTTTATTAGAGATACCATTTTTTTTATACACAGTTTGAGTCCAAAATTATGGCAAAAAATAGATTTTTTTTTAGAAGCTGTCATTTTGCCAAAAAAAAATTTTTTTGCTTATTCCTTCGAAATTCGTTTGGTATTTCATTTCAAATGATCCACTTCAGAGATATAGTGGTCACCTCAAAACGCCTTTTTTGGAAAAGGTTCCTGGAGATCTGCTGTAGCAGCTTTCAAAACCGTTATTTTAACAAATAAAAAATTATCAAATACTCTTCAAAGTTACCATAACATGTGAACAAAAACTTAAAATAATAAGTTGATAAGTTTTCTCAGGAAAAATGTTTAAAAAACTAATTTTTTAGGGCTCCTAACTAGATGTAACCCCTTAAGCAAACCAACTACGAACGAGAGCTGCTGATCTGCCTCTATTTAAACTTGCTGATGTGAATATTGTTTGTGTTTTTGTGTAATTCTATTTATTTTAATAATTTTTAGAATGCACTTAGGCGGGCTAATCCTTGCATATAAATTAAGTTAAGTTTATTTTTATTGGCCTTAAAAGATTAATAATTGAAGAAGTCTGATGAGGAGATGTAATGATCGCCGAAATAACGACTATAACTTCTACCTCTAAAACTTTTGATGTTTCTCCAAATAAAATATTTCATAAAATGGCGTCGAGCTCATTAAAATTGTCAATTATTAAACATTTAAGGCCAAAGAAAAAACTTAACAAGATCAAATTTTTAAATCGGCAAAACCGAAGGAGCTGTCGGTTCTATCAGTAGTTATTAATGCTTCCAAATACAATGTCGTTACTAGAAAAGTACGATTTATATCTTCAGAAAAATATGCCAAAAACTTCAACAACAAAGTCTCAACTTTTATGTTTTAAAATTTATTTATTTTGTTAAGTGAGAAGATACGTACATATGTATGTATGCATTCATAAATTTGCCAACCCATTATTTCAAAATTGGGAAATTCGCAAATTCATGTTTCTAGCAGGAGACAATATATAGTAAGTAATCTTGCAACAATTATTTATTAGATACATATGTATGTACGTGTGTGGATATGTGGCCGTTGCAGTTGTTGAAAAATATTTGCTGCGTTCAACGCTTTTATCTATCTTTGCGACTAAGCCATCTAAAGCAATGATGGCTATAGAGCTTAGTTTTTTTTTTTTAATATTTACTATTACATATATACATATTTATCTTGATTGACATAAGAGCGTTAATTGTTTATTTTGAAATTTAGTCGTACTATGCACATGAACGTGTCACTAGCAGAATCATTAAAACTAAAAGGTTTCAATAAAAGATGACATAAATTTTACTACTCTTATTTATTTATTAATTTTGCTTAATTTTATAACAGAGAAAACAAACACGCCCGCATATAATTTTGTATTATGAGTTATGCTATGTTATTAAAGCGAGGCTGCAGCTAACTAAAGAAGTACGAGTGTCATACATATATCGCTGCTTCTGCAATAAAACTGAAGCTATCACGTACGTATTTAGTTTTATATACATACATATAAGTAGTACAATGGCGAGCAAAAAAATGCAGTTTTTGCTATTGGCCAAAGTTTTTAAAAAAATATTTTGTATTAAGTACGCTTTTAAGTTTTCATTTTTAAATTTTAAAGAATCGTATGACTTGCGGACTGATACTTTTCACGCGAATTAGTTCGAAAAAGTTTTTTGTGTTCGTTCATTGCAAAAGCATTCGAAAAGCACTTTCGATATTTAAAAAAACAAACATTTATATGCAAGGATAAGCACGCCTTAAATGCATTTTAATATAAAGTAAATAACTTGAATACAGAATTTGCAAATAAAAACAAAAACAAGTTAAATAGCGGGCAGATCAGTTGCTCTTGTTTGTAGTTGGTTTGTTTAAGGAAGATGAAATAAACACAACAGCCAACTCGGCTAGCGTAGCACAATATGTAGCGTATTGGTTCTGCAACTCCGAGCTCCCGGGTTCAAAGCCTGGGAGAAGTGGTTATGTAAAATAAATTTAATTAATTTAATAAAAAGAAGTCTGATGAGGAAATGTGGTGATTTCCGAAATAGTACTATAATTTCTCCCATTAAAAAACTGCTGCTGTTTTTTCCCAAAAATCTTCCATAAACTGGCCTTGAGCTCAATAAAAATTATAAAGTTAAAAAAAATATATATTTTAAATTCTTACTATTAATTGTTAGTTCGCAGTACGTTTCTGAAGTTGTTTTTGCCCTTTCGGATACGTTCACCGACATTTTGCTGGCTGAGATGCTTCGCCCGCACACTGTAGTGGGAAAATTAATCGTCAAAAGATCTGCTACCGGTATTTGTAATGGAAAGAAGTTCAACATTATACTTGTTTCGAATGCGTAAATACTGCAGAGACTTTCGAGAAAAAATATATCTACAAATGATGTGATAAAAAATTAAACACGTCAATCATCAGGTTTAAGTTTTTTAACTTAAAGGATTAAGCTAGCGCTAATCACATTTTTTTTTAAATCAGAGATTAAGGTTGCAAATTTTTGGTCAAAAATATCCAGCTAAACCAATTTTTTTACCAATGTTTCAAATTAGTTCATGATATTCATTAAATGCGCATCTGTAGAGTAATATATTTCAAATATTTTACTAGGGGCGAATTTTTATTAAATATTTTAATGTTTATTAACTTAAATATACATATTTATGTACATATATACACATTAATACCTTGAGTTCTAAGCTCCCAAAAATGAGTTCGGATGTAATAAAATTAAACGTAGCATTTTCCTTGCTCGCAACTATAACTTGCAGTTAAACAATAGAAATGAAAATGTACTCAACACATTTTAAGGGCTAAGCGATGGAAGAGCGACCGACGGTTATATGTAATCGACTTGGTCGTCAAGTAATGCCGCGTAACGGTGCTTGGATGGGTCTTGAGTGCTGCCATAACAACGGTTAGCGGTGAATCGTAACAAACTGCCGTAAGTTGCAGTTTTGCATATTGGCTGCACCATACGCAACGGAGTTTTGTGAAGTTGCTTTTGCTGCGAATATTTGTCTATTTTTTTTCGTTATGTTTGCATGTTAAAATGTATGTATGGTATGTATGTATGTACGCATGTGTGCAGTAGTTAACGATGCACTAATAAACGCCAAAGTACAAATGGGGGAAAATGTGTGAATCTTTTTTTGTATGCAAATTGCATTGTTTAGGTTTGTACAACTTTTTTTTTCTAGCAGCTTCGCAACAACTTTAATTTAAATGCAATGCAAAGTTGTAAATAACTCGCATGCAGGTAATTAATAGGCGAAACACCTTTTGCATTTTGGAGTTGTTGCTTTTTTCTCTTTTCTTGTTTAATGTCAGACCACTTAGTTTTTGCTTATATGACGAATAGTGCAAAAAACAAAAAAAAAAAATGGTTTGTGTTTTGCACACATGATTGGGAGATTTGTCTTTGAAAGTAATGCAGCATACAAAATGGATAATATGTTCACTCTGTGTGTATATTTGAAAGAAGGTCGCGCTCATTAAAGTAAAAAAAAAATAATTAAAATTAAAAAGAAAAGAAATTATTTTACAATAGGAAAAGCAAATTAAAAACGGAAACCTAATTAGTAGTGTTGAAGTATCTCACAGATGCATTAAGTTTTTCTTTTTATTTTTGTGAACGCCTCCAAAGCTTAGCTACAAACAAACACACGCGATTACATTTTCAATTTATTAAATGTTGGAATGCAAAATCTTGGTTTGCGCATTTGTTGCATGCCACATAGACGTATACACAGGAGTTGAAAAAAATAATTTCGATGCATTTCTCCCAACACTTACATTTAAGTATGCATTTTAATGTGGGGAATCAATTTTACAAACATCCCAATAGAGAAATTTAAAAAAGTCTACAAAAATGTTCAACGATTAAGACTAGACAGACGGCAGTTTTGATCTGCATTAACGAACTAATTCGGAATTAACTAGGCAATAAGCTTGTAAGGAATAAGGAAACTTTCGATAAAGACGAATTAAAAATATGAATGCAGATTCATGACTTTCTTTTGGAAGATATAGTTTTTTTTTATTGACACCTACTTTTTAAAGTTTTATAATTTTATAAATATTCCTCACATAAAACTTACAAAACAACCCAAGAAACAAATTTACTGTTCTCCTAAGCGGCGTTCAGATAGCGCTTAATTGAGTCAATTAGTAAATTTTGTTCATTCAAAATACACGAAGACAATTTGCTAATTGCTGTCAGTTAGAGTTAAATTTTAAGCAGTTAAATTTCGCAGTTTATTCGCATTTGCATTGCCGTCTGTCAATGCTTTCAGATTTCATTAAGTTGTGAAGTTCCTATCAGTTGTAAATTTACGTTACCATAGACACCGATATCAATAATGCCACCGATAACAAATACGTTAACGATATCAATAACGACTGCAAAAAAATAGTTAGATAAAGATAACGATAAAAATGAATACAAATAAATAAAAATATCTAGATACGAAGGAAATTAATCATGTCGATACGAATAAATATTAATTTTCAGGAATTGAAAGCAAAAGCTGCAAACATTATAGGCAGATTAAAAAAATTAATACATTTTGATATTTACAATTTTTTTGCCAAAATGTTACAGTTTCGAATTATCAAAAATTTAAGTTGATTTTTTAAGTTTCTTTTGCCGATTTGCTTCCATATAACGCGTGAAAAAAATTAGTTTTTATGAAAGAAAGAAGCAGCACAACAATCAGTATTTGAAATTTTAATTGAAGTTTTGGGGAATTGTCAAGTCCGAAAAAGTGCAACGCTGCCTCTTTAGGCAGCACCTTCTAAAAGTGTTGCAACATAAGCTAAGCTGACATTTTTCCTACATGGATGCTTTGTGTATTTGTGTGCGCGACATGCAAAATTTATGTGGGAAGCTGCTGCCGTACAACAATGAAAAAAATAAATAAATACTCGTACATACTTAGCCACTGAATGAGGAAAGCGCCGTGCTTGGAAAACGCCACAGTCACGCACATACCAAGTCATTCAAGTATGTGGAAATGTACCAACAACCAGCTAAGCGAGTTGCCACTTCTCGCTGGCGGACCACGACGCATCTTTCAAATTTTCTCAACGCTGCGAATGCCTTACAACAAATAGGAGAAATTTTGCATTGTAATTCATTATTCGATGTCCATGTCCATGGCGTTGGCAGAGATGACTGCTGCGGCGCGTCGTAGTGACAACGTGTCGTATTGGCTGTGGTTGTCGGAAATTGCGAAATCGCATATAAATCTGGGCATTTGTACAAACGTGACTATAAATTTGGCTCGGACGCCTCCGGCATTAGGGAATGGGTCAAAAAGAAGTGCACTGTGTTTTGTCATTAGACGGGAGTGTATTTTGATTGTTATTTCGAAATTTGCGCATCTCTTTTCGGAGGGCTGGCGCATTTCTTACATCTGTGGTTTATTTGGCAAAAAATTTCAATTAAGTTAAATTCGCTTAAATTTTTTTTTGCCAATTCAAATTTTTTTTTTTTGCACAAATTAAGCATCAAGTGTATTTGCTTTCATTTGATGCTGAACAACATGTTTCTTTATTTTAAGTACATCAATTAATAAACAATTTTCGTTTCGATCCTACTTTGGATATCAAGATTTGTTCACTCAAAAGTAATCAAAATATTTAAGGCAAAATTTGTATTTTGTGTTGGTCAATACCAGTGAATGTGCTCGAAAGTAGGAAGGTGAAAAGTATTATTATTATTAGCGAATTGTTGCGCTGCAACATAACAAGAGCTATTGTGCTAATCCTTTAAGTTGTCACTCCATCCTTAAGCTATTTATAAAATTGAGCACTTTGGAGGGTATGGTTGATGGAGATAATAGTCGCTCTCAAGTTGTATAAGCCTGATTCCATGTATACTTGGGAGTTCACACAGTATATGCTCAGAGGTCTCCGCATCTAAGCCACAAAACCTACAGTTTGCAACCTCCTTTTTTGTGAAGATGGTATCTCAGCCTACAGTGACCTCTCAAGTATTCGGTGAGAGTTCTTAGACTCTCTCTGCTGAGATTGAGAAGTTTTTCAGAGGCTTCACGGGATGGACTTAAGAACCTCTTTGATTGTCTATTACTCTTAGACGATCGCCATTGGGTAGCGGTTCTTTAGACCTCCCACCTTCTTAGAAGCTCTGATGGGTATCCCTTAGAAGTATCGCAGAACCGCTGAGGGCCGTAAAAGCTTGGTTTGGCCTTAGTTTTGCGAGATAGTGCGCCCTTTTATTACCATGCAGGCCCTCATGACCCGCAATCCGCCATAGAGTAACTCTGTTGTCGGCTCCTAGTGAGTCCAGTGCCGTTCTGCAGCTGTCTACCAGCTTTGACTACGGTTTGAAGGAGTCTAGTGCCTTAAAGACTGCCTGGCTATCAGACATAATGTTCATTGTGGCTCCATTGGTCCTTCTGCGAAGACATTCGCAAGCACACAACTCTATTACATAGATTTCCGCCTGGAAGATGGTTGGGTATGAACCATCGGGACACTATTTTGAAATCTGATTGCTTTCACTATCCTTTTACATGTGCCCCTCTCAAGTTAATGACTTTGAAAGTCCGTGTAAAGAATAGTTTTGGCCGCATAGAGTCAGGGCTTTTGACAATTGGATCAGCACTGAGTGGTTGTAAGACACCCAAATGCCCCCTGAAGTTTCCACTTTTCAGACAACTAAGATTAGGCAGTCTCAGAGCTCTCTGACAATCCTCCCTTTCAATAAGTATGGCCACTGGTGGGATGCCCGTAAAGATACCAAGCGCATCTGTGCGCATGTCCCCCGTAATGGCCACACAAACGAGGCGATGGAGCTTAGAGAGTGAAAATACAATCGATTTTTTATAATCGATTTTGTTAATGGTAAACATCGATTTTTATAATCGATTTTATTAATGGTAATAAATCAATAATATAAATTTTACTTTTCAAATAATGTCATCTGTGCAATGGTTGAAAAAATGGATTAGTTTACTAAAACCGCATCTCCAAAGACAAATGTTATTGCCTACGAACTGTCATATTTATGTCCTGATAAAAATTTAATCAGAGGCAATATTTGTGCGTGGTCATTTTTTATCTTGATAAAATCATTTGCAAAATAGCGTCACACACGCATATTCTTTGCATAAAAGCACTTAAAACATTATAAAATTGCTAAAAGTGGTCGAAGAAAGGCGAATAAGAGAAAACATTAATTAAATAAATAAACCAAAGCTTCGCGTACATTTCGTATATGTTGACTCAGTGAACCCTCAGTTGAAATGAAAAATTTGCTGTCAAATCAACAAACTGACAGTTCATCAAGATAAAACTTCTGATAACTATTGCGGTCGCTATTGGCAAAATATTGCTTATAAATATTATCAAGAACAACTACTGGAGATAGCAATTATTTATTTTAGTTTTTTTATTATTTAAACACAAAGTTTAAGGGAAAACTTATTGTGTTTTATGGTTTGAAAATATACTGAACATTTGTAATAATTATAAATAGTTCTCTTTGCTTTTTTGAAGTGAAGTGATTTGTTTTGTATTTTAGTTTTGATACCAAACAATTGTCGTTATATTTCTTGCTCTTATTGTTTTGTACTATTTTTACTACAATACAATATTTAAGAAAACTGAAAATGTGTATATAAATAATGATAATCTGTACTAATAATCTAAAAGTCGTCCCTTGGGTTATTTTGTTATGTTTATTATTTTAATACGATTTTTATTTGAATCAATTGTTCATAATTGGTTTCTTCGAAATCGATTATTAAATAATCGATATTTTCGTCTCGGGGGCACATCCCTACTTGTTAGCGTCAATAAAAATTAGAACCTTAGAACGTACCATCTTAGCCGCCAACATATGAAAGAAACTATCTTTGAAAAATTATTGTAAAACTATTCTTTATATTTGATTTAAAGAAGGTTTATCTAATTTAATTTAGATTTTAATTGCTTTTGAAAAAATATTTCTTCTTTAAGTTTACCAGCTAGAGTATTTTAATCATTTACGAACCACTGTGTCGTCGCCGACGGTTCTCTTCATACATATCTACTTTGTTGTACGCTTTTATTTTTAGTTACAAAGTATCGAAACCATTGCGACACTTTGCTAGGAATCTTCAATTTTTTGCGAGTCAAGTTGATGGCGAAAAATATCTAAAAATGAAAACATGCCAGATGCATAGCTATAAACATACACGCGTAAATATTTAAGTATGTAGTAGAAAAAAGAATCCAGAAAATATTAGAAAGCCATCTAAGAGTGAATAGGAGGCAGACGTTGCATTTGTTGTTGTGATGAGTTATAGTTATATACTCGTACGTAAGTGAGATACAATTTGTGTGTTTCTACATATGTATGTATGTATATGGGTCAAAGAGTGTAGGAATACGAGATCATGCAGATTGATAGTCCTAAAAATACAAATCGGGACAACTCAATATTTTTTTCAATTGTTTTGGAATCGAAAATATGTAGGTCTATGAGTTTCAATATTCGAATTGTATGCGTTCAGAATATTACTGGCCCAGTAATAAATCAGCGCGTAAACTCACAATAAACAGGTAGCGATTTTCTCACTTTCAATCAGTCTTGCCTTTCGCACAGCTCACTGATTCCGCCATACTTGTGTGTGTGTATGCATTTTTGTATATACGAAATAATATAAACAAAGTTAAGCAATTGGACAGACGGAGAAATACTTTGCCTGCGCTAGTATTTTGCTGTATAAACAAAGTGCTATTTTAGAACAGAAATTTATTTATTTTTTTTTATTCAAGTTGAAGTATACGCAATGACGAAATAAATTTTCCGTATTTTTCCAATTTATATTCAATACACAAGAACACATTAGAACATATCGGAAAAGTGGCTTAAAAAGTTTTATCTCACATTTTCGTTGCTTCAAACGAAGTTGGAAAATTTAGCAAAAAGTACAGTTATGTATTTGCGAATTTCGTCGAAGTATTGATTTTTATTAAATGTCATATTTTATCTTATGCTGAAAAATATGTTTTCAATTTTTAATTGAAATGCGATATACTCTGAACGGCCTAGAGATTTTGTATAATATAATGAAATAAATTCTCCAACAACTACATTTCCTTTAAGGCCGAAAGTTGTATATTAAGGATGTTAACTAAAATCTGTTGTTGATTTAATATTTTTTTGTTTTTAATAATTTTTGAGTTTTTGGATATATCTTTTGCGCGAGCATTGTGCTTATTTAAGTAAGTATATATACAACTACGAAAATGCCTATTTAATTGTTTCCTTGAACGGCTTTACAATTTTATTTCTCCTTAAGATTTTGTTAATAAAATGTTTATGCTTTACGTATTTTTTTTTAGTTGAGATAAATCGCTGCACGATACGGAATAGATTGTACTCGTACAATTCATTGCAGTGGTTGTAATGTTTATGTACGCAGACTTCAAGCACAAACTTTAATTGTTACAAAAAAAAAAAAGTAAAAATAAAACCAAAATTATTTGAAGGTCAATCGAATGGAAGGTTAAGCGCACAACAAATGATTTTGTATAGCAAAGTTAGTGATTAAAATAAATTTAGCTAATGACGTTGAACTTTAATTAATTAGCATGCAATTATTCAAGCAGAAAAAAAAATTAACTGAAGAATTTCCAAATTTCATAGCGAGTCTTTTCGGCCTATTCTTTCTTATGTCATCCAAGGAGGGTAGAGAACGCAATATCTTTAAACTGGAGATTTGTACGTCCGGCTCGTCTTTTTATTTTCATTCCTGTTAAAATAAAGTTATTTGGAATAGAGGAATTTCACCACCTCAGTCTTACTTACAGTCAAAGCAAAAAATTAATTCAGACAATTCCTTCGTAGTTTGTTTAAAGAAAAATGGTAGTCTTTTATTTATTATTGATCAATTGTATGTAGGACAAAAGACTTGAAAATATAATCGTATCCACTTAGACTGTTCAATTATCACACTGAGCGCCGTTCCGAACAGTTTGGAAGATGGTCGATATAAGATATTTTAATCTCTGGCGAGATTTGCATTGTAATTTTACAGAATTACTTTACAGCCTACTTGTTAAACAAATATATTTGCAATTAGTTAGTGTCCTGCCTGGTGGACGAATTCACTGATCATATTTCGCAATATTTCCTTATTAGGAAGACTTTGTGTCCAGACCCACAGTTCACTTTTCACTGTTCGCTTATCATAAATTTCGGGCAAAATTTTTCAGCTTTCGAACATTGTTTCCCTTTATCGGCAACACTTCTTTTGGGCTCAAATAGTCGGCGAATTTATTGAATTTGTTTACTATTTTTTGAGAGGCGAAGATTTACGCGATTTAAATTAAAATAGGAACAAAACAATTAACAAAGTTCAAAGAGAGATACTTACAGGTAGAATACAGGAAAAGCCGGACATTGCAAGAGGATTTGTCAAAAGTAAAATGTAGCTGACCTAACGATAGAGCTGAATAGTTCGGCTTACAATAAAAAGTGAGTCCAAATAGTAAGGAAACAATGTATAACTTAAATGTGCGCAGAAATAAATTTTTTTTTTATTAAAAATAGACTTGGACTGGTCAAAAGCGATTGCGCCAGCCCAATTTCAAAAGTGTTTCTTACACCTTTAAAGTATCCACCGTCAGCGAAAAATTGCAGGCACGCACTAAGCTTTCCAACTGGGGAATAGCAAATTATAGTCGTCAAAGATCTGGGAAACTACTAAATTTTGTCAAATTACTATTAAATTTGAATAATTTGATAGTTTTACACTTCAGGTATACACATTTCAGATTTGTAATTTCCATGTTCGAATTTTAGGAGAGAAATTTATTTTAATTTAAATTTGGGCGAAAAAAAAAATTCGGGTGAATTATTTTTCGGGCGAAACTCACAATAAGGGTGAATATAAATTCCTTCTTCCTTTCGGAGGCGACATACAACTGGTGGTTTTTTATTTTGTGTTACAAAATCAAAGAGAGGTTTTCTAGTGAAACATTTACACATAATAAAAAAAAATTAATAAATCTTATTTTCAAAAACACACACACAAATGTCATTTATGCCTGCACACTTGTTAAAAAAACCTGACTCATCGGCAGCGAAAGAAGAAGAAGACAAAACAAGTTAATAAAATGAACGAAAATACGAAAGATAGCATGAAAATTCAGCAGACCATTTAATTTCATATGAAAACTTACCATGAAGTTAAAAAAAAACATCAGCAAAAAATATAGTAAATTGTGCGAAGCAAAAAAAAAAACACCAGACAAAATTAGTTGCAACTACAACACGAAAACGAAAACAAAAATGACAGGGTGGTTAAAAATGGAAATGAATGCAACAATTGTATAAACAGAAAAATAAGAAACAAAATATAGTTAAATAAATTGTGCGCAATGTTCCTCTTCAGCGAACACCCTCGCCGGTTTTGGGTTGGAGTTGCGCATGCGTACGAAACGTAGCAAGAAGAAGCATTGCCGCTGTGGCTTCTCGCTTATAGAGAATTTCGATGTGAATAACTAGAAACATGTGTATGTACATATGAATATATATATATACATACTTGTATGTGGGTCTTTCGTAGGGGCAGCAACTTGTTGCTTTGAATACATAAAACCCACCATGTGCTCATGCGAATGCTGGCGTTTATAATGGCATTGGTGTGGTTGTTGTTGCTGTTGTTGGCGGTTGATGTTCTGCCAAGTGTGAAGTCAGGAACAGGCGTAACTAAAAATTCATGATACACTTGCGTTTTAAATTTTATAAATTTGCTTCTTTTTTTTTTTTTTTTGTATTGGGAACTCGAAATGAACATTCAAGTCACAAGTGTATCTTTGAAAAAGTCACTTTTCTGTAAAGTGAGCTGGTTTTAATGGTAAGTGAACTTTTTGGACTTTACATATTTACATACCTGGTTCTTAAGACGCATTTGCTATTTCATCACATTTATTTTTGCTTCAGCTCCTAAGGTATTAAATGGTGGTCTTGGCTAGCGGAAATAATAAATTCTTTGAAGTTTTGGGTTCAATGACAGACAAATTGACATTTCCCTTTTTTGACCAATTCTACTACGGAAGGGGTAATGTTGAATTAATTTGCGTAGTTTGCGGTGAGTTGGCAAAGATTTTTTAGAACAGATAAACAGGCACTTCAGTAGGGAAAAATTAAGTTAGATGCGCACAATGATAGGTTAGAATTTACTAAGTATAATTGCTCATGACAGCATATCAAAGTAGTTTTTTTTTAAGATGTTATTTCTTTTAATAAAAGAATCTTGGCTACTATTTGGTATTCAGAAAACTAACACCACCATAATATGTTTCATTTATGAGGTACTTTGTATACTCAATAACATCAATTGTTAGCCGGTTAAACAAATGGCGTATAACTCTTGTCAACATGATGCTATTTTAGAATTATGCAATTGAAAAGCAGATCTCTTGCTAGGCGAATGAAAATTTGGCACTACCAATTTTCGACCACGCCCGTCCTATTATACGTGTAGTTAAGGCCAAGTAACTTGGCCGACGTCGAACAAATTATGCGAACTTTTAAAGGGTTTTTGTGCGAATTATTCCACGCAAGATTTGTGAACTTTTTCGTATGGTTGACGGATACTGGAATGATGATAGAGTGTAAAAAAAATCGAGTTCTAATCGCTGACGAGGCTTTAGAGAAAAAGTTTTGCGATCAACGGAAGTAGGAACTTTCTACATGTTGGTGTGACTGATTGACACGATGTCGCAGCTCTATAAACGGCAAAATGTTTATTACATAATCTCCAAATAGCCTTCATAAGAGAGGTGGCATTTTCTCGTTGAAAAATTATTAAAAAATTAAAAAATTGTTTGTTTCGGAGAAGATCGATCATAAATACCAAAATATTGATTTGATCAAATATATGTATATTGATTTCAATGAATATGTATATATACTTTGATCAAATGTATATATTTTTTAGACCGATTCTGACTCAAAAATCTCGAGTTTGTGACACGCCTCGCTTAGAAATTTTTGTTTAGGTTAGAAACTTTTTTCCAGACAGTATTCATCAACAATTTTTTTGTGTACTCAAAAGATTTTGCTTTCACAAGAAGACTGGGCAGACGGGATGAAAGGCTTAACAATAGTTCCATGTTTTTGATACAATTTTCTATTTTTTTTTTATTTTAACTATATTTTTTGGGATTAAAATTTCATTACTTTAAATAAAAATAGCTCCTTAGATGCGACTATCTCAAAAATTATAATTTCTCTTGTATGAAAGCGTAAAGAATGATTCTACGAAAGGTTTATGGACTTCTACGTTTTTGTGACGGCGAATAACGCCGACGATGGAACGTTGAGTTGTACGAGCTTTATAAAGACACGACTCCCTTGTCCTTTAGAGGTCAGAAAAAATACGCTTTTTTAAATTTTAATTTTTATCATAAGAAACATTATAGACAATTTGTTTAAAGAGTATATTTAGAGCATATCTGAATGTTTTTTTTATCGATTGAACCACTCAAAAATGTTGAAAAATGGCGGAGGAATCCATGTTGCATAGAAACGTGTCGCAGCTGATACCGTTCATTGGCGTGCAAAATACCGTCCTTAAACAGTAAATATAAATATCTTTAAAATCGTATACTTTTTTACTCTATATGAACCTCAGAAAGCTAATAAAAACTGAAAATTAATAATTTTCTCCTGTGCTTGAACTTTAAAATCGATTTTCAACGTTAAATTTGTGCATATTTTAATTTGTGAAAATTACAAAAATTAATATAATTATACATATATTTGGTTCACATATAATAGTTTTCCATACTTTACAAAATGGAAGTTGTATCAGATTGATGGATGACATAGTTTTCGCGCAATCGTGCAAAAACGTGGTTTTCAGAATTTTCGGCGACGCAGTTGTTTATTACCAAAAAATACCTTTTGAACCACTTCGAAATCAAAGCTAAAGGTTTAACACGTATGTTTTTAGATAGTTTTGGAAGAGATTAAGCAAAAAAAAATCGGTTGTTTTCGATTTAAATAATCCGACTTCCTTGGATCCAGCGACATCGTCTGAACAGAGCTGCCATTTTCTTCAATTATACATTTTTTTGCCTATTTCTTCTATACGTATTTAACCTTAGGTTCGGCGCAAACAGAAAAGCTATTCCTGGTTACTTTTAAAATGAGTCACCCGCTTGCCAAATGTTTGCCGTTTTTTTTTTGCATTATTTACACAATCTTCTTATTTTCTGTCTTGCTTGCAGCCATTTTTATAAGCTTATCAATTTCCCATGATCTTTAAAACTTTTTATGTAATCTCCGACTTTAAGCGCCACCTCCGGCGCCATTGACACCACAAAATCGTAACAAAAACGTTAAAAATATGCAAACACATAATACTTGATGCCACATAATACTATTTATTGGATTTGCTATTGCAATGGCATGCAACACAATCACCGGCAATTTCCGCTCGATCGTTTCCAGTTGTCATTCAGCGGCAAGAGAAGCAAAGCTGAGGCAGAAAGGCAAGGCATTTGGCCACAATAAATAAATGCCTGCAAACGAATGAATATATGTACTTATGTACATCTGTTTCTATGTATGTATGTGTGTATTGCCATTCCTAACACCCAGTCATTGCATTGCCATTAGATGGTTGCTCCATACACCCCCTACTCCCATCTGCTCGCGTCCACAAGCGTCTTTAAAAACAGTTAGTTGGCTTGCGTGGTGTGCGAAGTTGTTGGCTTCTGGATGCGCTGCATTCACATCTATTGGAAAATATGCAAAGTCAACACGTTGTCATCTGATGATTTCGTTTTTTTCTACATTTTCTTTCGCTTCGTTCAAGGAGCGCCTGAGATCGCTTTCTAAATTGAAACAATACTCAAGCGTCGCACATGCACCTAAGCACCCAAGCACCCAAGCAAGTGCCACCGGCCTAATGCATCGTTGTTGTTGCTATTGTTGTTGTCGTTTATTGAGTGGTTGGTTGACTGCAATTGAAGTTTTGCGGTTGAAATCGAATGCGTGGCATTACTGCTGTCTCACTGCAGCGTCGTTGCGGGAGTTCAACTTTCGCAGGCAGCCAAAGACTCGTGCAACGCGCAGCCCAATCGCTCGAAATTCGCAATGAACTTGCCGCTAATTTCCATCGCCCTTTAGTCTATCCCTTTAGTCACTCCTTTGCTAACACTTTTTCCATTACCCACAAGTACTTGCAAATAAAAAATTGCAATTACATTGACCTTTGCAAAACAACCAGCCAAGGTTTCAAAGTTTTCTACTCGCGACCTTCGTTGTGAGTGATGAGCTTTTAATTTTTAAATAATTTTAACAAAAATTCAATTTCCAAAAGTTCGCAAGCGTTTATTAGCTGCAAATGAGCGTGCATATAATTATGCACAAGTATGTACCTAATTATGTGCTTATGCTTTTGTGGGAGTTTACTTTGCTCGCGCTTTCGTGGGCACTTTGCGCTAATCACTGCGTATAAAAGAAAACCTGGCGAAAAAGACCAGCATTTCGTTTTTCGGTGAATTTGTTAGTTGATTGCGAATTTCGGATTCACATGTCGAATTCGTTTCGTTTTCTAATCCGACTCTGCGCAGACGCCGTCGCCCTCTCAATCGCAATCGCCACTGCCGCAGCAGCAGCCACAGCTACCGTAAGATCCGCAACTGTTTAAGCGCATTTCAATTCATAGTTATGCACCGGAAAATTGCGTCTTAAACGGTGATTTCCCCATTTTTTTTCCAGCGATTGTATGCTGCGCTCTACGCAGCGCCATTCAACCAAAAATCGGATTGAACAAGTCGCAGCTAGTACATAGTGTAGCTCAGCCATTCACCAAAGAAAAGCTAATAAAATTGCCTTGTAGAAAGACAAATTGCCCATATAGAGAAACGAGAGCTTATTTAATATTATTCGCTGTTTAGTTGTAGTACTAGCATTCTCTATTGTTGCTCAGTGAATGACGCTGTGGTGGGGGCAGGGACGGTATCGAGGTCGGGTTGCGCGCACACCCACAGCGCGCTCACCGCTGCTTTCGTTACATTTTTATCAGCTGCAAAGATGTAATGTAGTACGAGTCATTTGCTGGCTTGATAACTCTTAGCTACGAGTAATTCTCGATTGCTTTATTATGCAAATCAAGGTAAGAATTTTGATTTTCTTTCTTTTCAATTTATTTTATTTTTTTTTTATTCTTTGTTTGTTGTCGCGGATAAGCGTTTCTAGGCCAGTGGAGGAGACAAATGGTTTTTGAGTTGAATTGTGTCAAATGGCGTGGGATGCGTTGCGCAGCTGGAATCCACAACTGTCTAGTTAGTATGCGCTTAAGTTAGTTATGGGTTTCGATAAGACGGCGATGAAAAGATGAGCGTCGTACAATTTGATAGAGAAACTTAAAAACTACTTAGAAGGCTGCCAAGCTTTCACTTTATGACAATTGTAGTTTTGGTCTCTATTTTTGGTGTTATTAGATTACTCTACTTTTATTTTTAGCACCAAATTTGTATTTTTTTATTAATACCACCAAATATTCGCAACATTAAAAACTAATTTTTTTATTAAAAAATAAATTTACTTTCAATATAGCCAACATGTTGAATTAAATTAGGACTAAAATTGAAAAAGGAACATTTGATTGCTATGTTCAGTTATTTTAAATAGTTCTTATTTAACCTTTAACAGCCATATCTTGTTTTTTTTGAAATGGAAAAATTTTATGATATAGATTTCGCAATTCTAGATTACAACTACCACAGAGTATTCTTTGAGCACTAAGGTTTATAATTGCAGAAATGAGTTTTGTACAATTTTTTTTTTTAATTTTTATTCGAAAGTTAATAAGATAAGTATGAAAGTTTTTAGCTTAGTAAAAATTTGGTCACATATTCATATGAATTAAAATCTATACTTCTATAACATATATTTAGAATTAGTTATGATTCACAATTATTATTTACTTGTTTTAAAAATAGATGACATCTTGTCACGCAAAAATGCCGTTTTACCCAAAGGTTGGCAAGATTGGTTCATATTAAAGTGAGCAATTATTTCGACTTGGCGCGTCATTCCATTGTTGTAAAATTGCAATGTACATGTTGGATACATTTTTATCCCAGACTAAGGTACGAATGTTTGCAATTTTTTTCCTTCAAAAAAAGAAAATCGACAGGTAAGTATTCCTGTTATTACTAAGGTATTTCAGGTTTATTAAAATAACCAAACATACGTACTGAGTTATTTATGGCCGTTTTTATTGTTCCTTGTATATTTAAGTGCAATATTTATTTAATAATAAGACACATTTTAATTTACTCTATCGGGATTATTTTTGTTTGATATACACTCGAATTTTTAAATACAAACGCTTTTTTGCGCGGAAAGTTTAAAAGAACATTTTTAACACTTTGGGTAAAAATTGTCTATAAATTATGATTTGACTAAAATGTAATGAAAACTTCAAATATATACTGTAGGAACTTGTTCAAAAAGTTATAAATGCCGAGATACTCTTTTTTCAGAATGAATATATTTGGATACATTTTTAAGTTTTTGTCGGATACAATAAGGGCTAACCTAGTGGCAACACTGCCTTTCGGCTAACTACTCATCTGTCACCTACATCCCTAAACAATCACAATAACTTTTGCTACCTATTTCACCACTCTCACACCTTCCACTCGTTCCTAAAAGAACATAAAAATAAATTTTATTAAAAATAATAATTTAAACTTTCAGAAAATAAAGTAAATTTATGTAAAACAAAGCTTCTTTCTGATTCCGAGACAATGGTTTTTAATTATTTAAAAAATTCAAGGCAAGTTTTCCATGTTGCAGTTAAGATGACTTTAAACAAAATTTACTTTAACTCTTTTTTAAAATAATAACTCGAAGACTAGTTCCCTTAAAAAGAGTTTTGCAATTAAAAACCAGCAGAAACTGAGGAACCGCGTTGAAATTTCGTGTAGATACCTTGTTCATTAAATGTTTTACATACATAATTAAGTTTAGACTAGGAAGCGTAACACCTAATACATATATCCACAGCACTTAATTGAGCGATCCACACATAGCTCCCCGGCTTAATGAACTTGTCTTTTGCGAGCTGGCGCCAATTGTAAACATTAAGTTTACCCAAGGTCATTACCACTTAGACATTTCAAGGCAGAGGAGTCCTTCGCCTGCGGCAAACCCAGTCATAAAGCCTTCGAAAAACCTCTCTCTTGAACACTGAAGGCGCCATCTATCGATATCCATATTTTTAGTTTGAAATCAAGACCCAAGTTTGCGGTGTTTCATTGTTTCAAATCAAATTTTTCTGGGATTTGTGTATGTACGCTTGACATTTATGTACTTCAATAACTCAAAGTTTTCCTAAAGGGTACTTATTTATGCACAAATATTGCATGCATGAATATTTTTGACTTGTATGACATTTTTTTTTTTAAATAAAATCTCATGATTAACTCTCAGCCGGATTGCAAGCAATTAACCATGCATTTTACAAATACAAGTATTTAACTGCCAACTGACAATGCGGCAGCACTTCATCAATTTTCCACTTTGACTTATTAGCCGCAATAAAAATTCCATTTGCAAGCTGGGATTTTCGTTAAGCAATAATTGATAAATTTACATTAATAAAGTGTCGAGTTGGCTGCGCTGGCGTGTCACTCGAAGTCTGGTAATTTTCTAATTAAACAACATTTTTTTTTCGGCTTTGCTGCCACAGCGGGAGTTGTTCGTTTTCGTGAACCGTTGACGGGGCTATAAACATGTAAGTATATATGAGTATGTTTGCAAGTGCAAAGTACCAACACCAAAAGTCAAATCAACAACAACAACAACAAAAACAACAACAAGTGTCATGGTAACGATAACAAGCGAAAGAAAGTCAACAAGGCTAATTCCAACTGCAGTGATAAGCGTTAGAGCTACCGGCCGCTTGGCCGCACAGCAAGCCAATTTTTAAGTGCCCGTTTATACATACACACATACACACCTACATATTCACCAAAGTATGTATGTATGTTACATACATAGGTATGAGTGTAAGTACGAGTTTGAAATATTTAAAGCGCCCAGTGACAATTTGTCACTGTGATTATGCCAATTTGTTAGGTTCGCCAGCCGAGTCGTGGTTATGGCGGTGGCGCTGATTGCTTGACGCTACTGGGCATTGGCCAGCTGCCGCGCACACGCTCGTTTGCCAACTCTATCCAGCTCGCTCGACGTCACATTGGCAAGCGCAAAAGCGCGTCTAAATTGATGTGCGAGGCGCAACCGTTTCCGGTAAAATTGGTAATTGCGCGCATTTTTGGGCCCAACTGCGTTGCTTTACTGCTTTTTTTTTTTGCGTTTAATGCCAATGAGTTTGTTTTTTTTTTTGCTTTTAGACTTAGTAAGTGGCTCCAACTTAGCTGTGCTGGGCTGGTTTGGGTGGGGCAGTGCCAGCATGTTGTTGTGTTTAGACTACTGCTGCTTGATGAATGACAGCTGGTTGCTGGTATGAAATGCACCAGTTCACACCTGACGTTTTGATTCAAACGCTCACGCGCGCTTAAACGAATGAAATGAATGAAACAAAAAAGTGCTTCGATGTAAAATAAACCTGAAGCGTAATTGTGTTGAAAATATGCTCATTTAGAGTGCAGCAGTTTGTAACTATGAAATACTTTTCGGGCAAGTTGTATCTTTACAATTTTCGCTAACAAGACTAATGAAAAGGATCAGGAATTTTTGATTGGATCATGTAAACTCTAAGGACGTAAAATTTTGCATGAATTTGACTAAGGTGATTTGAAGAAATTAATTATGTTATGACTCCAAAATTTGCGGCGAATAACATTCGAGGCAAAAAGGTGTAGAAGTGTAGAGTACATTTTGAAATGGCGCCATATGGCTTTATTTCACTTCACCCTGAGAAATAAGACCATATTTTTTCGTATCATCTTACTACGTCACTCTCGCAAAAATTTGTTGTCTCTATTTGATTACCAAAGTTTTCACATTGTTCTTGCTGCATTCTTCTTGTTTTTCATGTTAAACATTAATTCTTTTTTAATAAAACATATGCGGTATTCTCGAAGAGATGGTTAAAGATGGCTTTGTAAACCGCCGAAATTCGTGTACCGTGCAAATGTATTGTCAGACTTCGAGAATATACGAAAAATTGATATAAAAAAATTCATTTTATACTAGCACAAGAAGAATGGAATGATATTCAGTAATTTCTTTTTAGCAATTACCAGAACACGAACGACACAAATACTACCGGAAACAACAACAATCAAAACAGAAAGATTGAAACTTTGGTCCGGCAAAATAAACAAAATTTATTTCAAGTATTGAAATATTATTCCATATGTAAAGTTTTTCAATTGTGGCTTTATTTTACCTTTTCAAGGAAATAGGTCTACATGAAGTTATTTCTTGATGTGAAGCGAAATAAAGCCATGTGGCGTTATTTCCTATGGCCTTAAGCACGGAGTCATGAGAATATAAGTGTAAAACCTTCAAAGCTTTTAACACTCATCAAACATTTTTCGGGCGGAAAGTTGCAGGTTCTCTGACTTATAAAAACCATATCAAAATGCAGGAAAATCTAAAATTCCTTTTCGGTGTGTTCCCAGACATCAAGCATTTAAAGATAACGAAAGGCTGACAACTTTGCAGAACTAGGAACTTTTCTGCAGAAGTCTTATATGAATATACAAGAGAATTTCATTGAAGCTGAACTTAAACTAAGGTCACAGGCTGTTGGCGAAAGTCACGACTTCCATATAACTTTCTGAAAATTCTCAAAATATCGAAACACGCTTTTTGCCTATAAAACCTTTTATACAGAAATAGTTAAAATTAAAAAGAGACAATTTTTATTAATTGAAATTCTAGCAACTGGGCTGATCGACGAGTGTTTACATAGGGCAAATAGCAACAAAGTGGACAGCAACCAGTGGCCATCAGCATTTCACAGCCTCAAAAAAAAACAAAAAACATGTAAGTACCAATTCACGCATTTGCCAAATAGATTTGTTTTTGCAGTTGTTTACGATTATTGCTGGCAGGTATGTGAGTTGTGCGTTTTATTGCTAATTTACGAGCATAGCTGGAAATGGGTTTAAAGCAAAAACAAAAAAATGTGTAGTAATAATAATAACTATATAAAAACGTTTATTTGCAAGTGCGTTCGCAGATGTGGCATTTGCGCATTTCCAGCCAAAGAGTATCTACATATACATATGTACACCTACAAACGTAGATATGAATGTTAAAATTGTCCTAGTGCGCATGCGTGGAGAAAGCAAAAACTTGAACTTGACGCGCACAGCTTGATTGCGGTTTGGCTGTTGCTTTCATTGACCATTTACACGCTTGTTAACATAAACAAATATTAATAATGATAATTTTTTGCTGAATTTGCTGCCTCTTAATCGTCCATATGTATGTACGTACGTACATACTAATGTATGTACTATGTCTGTAGGAGTACTATATTGCGCGACAAATTAAGCTTTTTCAAGTAAATGTCCAAAAAGTGCAAATTGCTTAAATTCAAGCAGACAAATTCACAGTGTTGACTTGACAACTAAGCGGCGTCAAACCACTGACAAACAAGACCCGCACACAGACAACAATTGCAATTGCTTTACTAAACTGCAACATTAATGCAACTCTACTTGCCAAGCGGAATGCAATGTATGCATTTACGTGAAGGCTCGCTAAGTATTTTGGTAGAAATGAAAAACCCGAAAACTGAAAACCGGCAAATGCAGCCGATGTTTGCAAAAAAAAAAAATGTGAAGAAAAAGTATGTGAATAACAACTGCATTTTAAAATGGTGGCAACATTTCTTACACAAATTTTGCACTGCATGCCATTTGTGTGTGGCCTAAGTTGGTAAATGCCACACCAATCGCGGCATTGGCCACATTTTTTCGTGCGTTGGTGCAGCGCACAGTGGAGCAAATTCATTTGGTGATGGGATACAAATTTTAAAGTGGGGATAAGATAAAGAAATCGGATCGCACTCGAATTAGACTCTTTTATCGAGTACAACACACTGACCACAATTTAATATGTGGTAATCAATATTTAATAAAATAGGAGTAAATGTTTTCCTTATAACACAATCCTAGAGCAAGAAAACTTTCGACTTAACTTGTTTTTAAAACACCAACTGCCAAATTATTTCAGAATTTTCATCATTTAAGCGATTAAAATACGAAATCTGCTGTTTTCTTTATGACACCTAAGCACCGACTTGTGTCAGATTTTTATAAATATTAAGTTTATTCGTAAATGATTCAATTTATTTTTGAAATTATTCTTCTAAAGTTAAGCTGTACGCTATTTCGCGGTATTTCGAGGTATTTCCAGTTTTCTTAGATAGGTGAGAAGCGTATTCAAAATTATTAACTGAAATAAAACTTATTCAAATACAAGTAGCTCCTACTGAAATCTATTAGCGTTGGGCTATTTAGTGTACTGAAAGGCTTAGTTCACTTTTAGTTCGTTTAATCCAAAAAACTTACCTTGCATTAACTTTTATTGAAGTGTTGCCAAATAAATTTAAAATTCAATTTATTGAAGAAAATAATGATTGACGCGATAATTAAACGTAATGCCCATTATTTTATAATTTATTTAACCTTTTATATTTTTAAAACGAATACATATTCTGAATAGAAACTAAATTAGAGTATAAATAGGCACAAAGAAATATTTCGATTGTGACTCCAAATAACGCAACATTTTTGCCTAATTAAAGTGAAAAATAGTATCACTGCATAGTTCGACTACGAAACCGTGTGCGAAATATACACCATTTCATATTTAGTACAAAATTGTTTAGCTTATTTATTACATTTGTAATATCTTTCAATTTAGGTACAGATATTTCTCTTACGAATTCCATTTCAACCTAAGTTTTAAGGTTTACTCATTATTTATAATAACTAAAAATTTTTGATTTTAGTTTATAAAATTTGCGGAGTATGCAGTTTTATTTATATTTTATTTTAGTGCAAGTTTCAAATGGTTATAAATTACCTTTGCATTAAACTTTTTTTATTGATGGCCACTCGCAATCGTTTCGTTTTGCTCGATATTTTTTTATAAAAGAAATTGCCAAACATAAGTCAGTGGAAAACTTGGTAACTCTTCGAACTATATATTTTTTTTAAACGATACACTGTAGACAAAAGCAAGCGCAACTAAGACATTCATAATAATAACCAAAAAAAAAAAAATGCAAAAATACGAGTTTCGCAGTTTTCGGAAAGAGAGAAAAATTAGAAAAAGCATATGGAATCAAGACTTTTTAATTACACAATTTACTTTTTCATTCCGTATTTCTTGAAAAATAACAACAAACACGCACACATTAAACAAAGAGAAAAATTCCAAACAAAGTAACAAACAATAAAAGTAGAAAATAACAAAAAATTAAAAACTAAAAAAGAAAAAAAAATGCACGCATTCCAATCAATAGAAACACACAGCAAATAAATGTGAAATTTTTATTGCAATCCTATTGAATTTACCAATTAGTAATTTGAATTTCTTTTATTTTTACTCTCTGCAGCATTTCATATCGTTCAATCAAACAATTTGTTGGCTGGCTCGTCTTACCGGCTATTTGGCTGACTGACTGACTGGCTGTCGGGTTGCTTGGTTACTTGGTTGGTTGGCATCAACACTCAAATACTCATAAACTGTGGAATTTTGCATGCCTCGCAATTTTCAAATTGATATTACGTCTCCTATCTGGCATTTGTTGCACACGCGAGTGACGTCGATGGCCAACAATATCTCGTGTGTCGTCATAATTTCTAAACGTTTAATCATTTAACAATGAAATTTATGTTTACGTGTTGGTTGTTGCGCAGAGTGCGACAGAGTTGATTGTGCGAAATATGCTTTGGAATGCTTATTTGTGCAACGAAATGATTGCCACAAGATCTGTAATAGACTAAATTAATAGAGGGACTAAGTTATTATTTAATGAGTTTGTAGAAGAGTTTTGAATGTTTTGTTGAGAAGAGAAACTAACATTTCATTTTCCAAAAGATCGCATGATCGCAATATTATATTTATATGTAAGTAGGTATCCCTAGAAAATTAGTTTAAATACGCGATATCCTCTTTGGTTGCGACGAAAAAGTTTCCACTCTTTTCTTTGAAGCTGGTAAGGGGTGTCTCCTGCATGGGACTTCCCTTCGAGCTGAAATTGTCTAAGGATTCCGAAACACTACAGTACATTCTTCAGCAGAGGTAGCCGCAATTAAAGGAGCAATCGATTGGCTGCTTACCAAGCTTGCACCTTTTGCGAAAGTTAAATGCAAATAGAACGAGAGCACAGCGACTATCAAGGTCCTAGGCACATTGCCAGTCCTAACCATGGCGACATCGCATAGAGCTCGACAAAAGGTGGATGGCCTGAAAAAACGAGCTACATTTGATAAGAAACCCTTGATGGTTCTCACAGAATAGGCTCCATGTCGGCTGGTGAATTCGTTGACTTACAGAATTACTAAATATTTTTGAGCACAATGGGATCAGACGCGGACTAGTCCAGTCACAGCTTGCAAAAGTTATAGAGCTTTAACCCTGGCAGTGTTTCCTGTGAGTCCTTGAGTTAAGGTAGTTTCAAAGGTCTTCTGCGGTAACGGTGTAGGATTAGTAACAGTCCTCCCAGCATCTAATTCTCAGCGATTTTGCATTGGCAGGACAAATTTTCTATATGCTCGATTGAGTTGGACATCACCACCAAACCATCAAGGATGAACATATTCATCATCGACCATCGCATAGAAAAATAGGAGATATTGCTGCTTTTCCGAATACGGCCTGCACTCTCACTGCGTGGCTACAAGCCCAACCCAACTTAACTTAACACCAAATTCAACAATTGTGCGCAGCCTTACGTTTCCCCAATTTCTTTGGACTACATTAACTATTTCTATGTAAATATGTATGTAATGTAGTACATGTAAGAAAACTATTTCATGCACTTCTGCAACACAATGACCAACACTAGTGCTTGGCCACGAATTCCAAAGCCAATTTGTTAATCGCCTCCAACCGTGGCGCACAGTAGCATACCAAATCGTCGTTAAAGGCACTTTTTCCAATAAATCAAATGTAATTAAAAAGTTGTAAATGTTAATTTTCCAATACCAAATTCGGTAGGAGTATGCAGCTGACTATGGAACGTCAAAATGAATACAAAATGATAAATTAATTCAAGCTGCGCTTACTCACAATCATATTTACTACTTTTACGCATCAACTCCAATTTTATGATGAATATGAGTTGTTTGCCACTTAGGCCATAAGGAGTGTTGCAAACGTACTATGTCAGTGGTGGAAAAGTGCAGCATGGCACCATAGGGGAATGCCATAAGCCACGGAACGGGGTGTTTGTTGGCAATGTCGGGAGTTTTGCTCTTTTGGTGTCACAACTAATTACATTTGATTTATTTGGTTTGACATTTTAAGTGGAAAAAATGATGCTGCTGCTACAAATAGAAATGTAACTTAGTGTTGTACGAGTACAAATCAAAAGTAGTAAATACTTGTAAGTAGTCTCCACTGCTAGGGAAAGGAAATGAAATTTGCAAAAGTTGTTATACTCAATTGTTTAACATGGCAAATGTCAACATTTTATGATAATCAGATATGAGTATAAAAGTATATTTTAAATTTTTTCTCCAAAGTATGCTTTCACAATTATATTTAGTAAATATTTAAATAGAGAAATATCATATTCGCATTGAAGAGAAATGCATGAAACGAGGGCATGATTAAGTTGATTTTTATTCTATTTCACAATAAAGCAGCTCTTGAGCATCTGGGTTTGTTTGATGATGTTTTCAAGGAAATATGTATTTTTTTTTAATTCACTGGATTCATTGAATATTTTAGTAAAGATAATTTTTTGTCGGAAACATTGATTTTAGAGTCTCAACTTTGAGTTGAGTTATTTTCTGTAGCCAAATACGATTTATTTATGAAAAAACTTTTTCTGTTAACTCATTAGTTGCGGTAGAAAAAAGGTATAACAATTAATTTTAAAATAATTTGCAATATCAGCATTTTTTCCAACAAATTTTTTTAATTTTAATATTAATTTGCTTCCTCAACAAAATCGCATCATAGAAAATAAGAATGCTTGCTAAGTGCGCAGCTTCTGCATTCTCAAATCTTTCAAATAACGAAAACGATGCAACGTTTGTCCCAAAAATTGTTTTTGGACTAGAGCACAGGGTGACTTCTATTAAATCAATATAGTGAAATAATTCGTAAATTATAAGAAATCGGGTTAGGGCCCCAAAAAGATGCCTGCTATAGTTTAAAGACTGTTTTTAGCTAAACACACACGCCTTATGCATTTTTGAAGACTTGGTCATGAGAAGCCAATAATAATCCCATCAGGTCCAAACTTTAACCTTAAAAGGCTTTGAGTTCTTATTCTATGAAAGGTCTTTATTTGCGCATGGATAATCAAATATTCTTCGAATCGGCCGCAATGGGTGAGCGACGAAGGCAAGTGCGCTCACAATAGAAAGAGAGCAGGGAGTCTCGCTGCTGACGTTGTCCCTTGAACCAAAGAAAAACTGAAGGCTCAGTTAGTCAAGACTTAACTTAACTTTACTTAAGAATTGGCGATGATTACTCATCACTTCAACTTAATTTTTGACCATTAATTTTTGTTGCATATTGTTCTTTGAATATCTTAGTTGGCACAAAGTAGAAAATAAAGCACTTGTGCGATTATTTTTGAATCGCATATTGCTTGTAAAAATGTCAAGGAAAATTAAATTGTGGCGAATATTTTTAAGTTTTGTACAAATGTAAAAAATATGCAAAAAGCAGTCACTTGGTCAAATGAAATGGTGGTGGCAAATCGTTGTTGTGCCAATTTACAATCAGGGCAGAATTTATCGTACAGTTCTTTATTGGAGGATTTGATCAAATTTCGTCATTCATTTTTATGTTTAAATTTGCTTCTTGTCTTTAATTTCGTTTTCAGCTATTTGATGGTTCGCCGCCTATGTTACCACATGAAATAAACTCGTTTTAAATGTAATTTTTGCATACATTTACTTTTAAAAATCGTAAAAATCAAGATCAGGTAAGCCAGATTCTCTTACTAATCGCGTGCACGGCTTTGCATCCAGTTTGACCAAATCTTAAATTCAGTTAACTTAAGTTAAGTCTTGACTAACTAAGCCTTAAGACCATTTTAAAATCGAACTTTCTCCGAGATGAACAAAAAAAGTAATACCACTTTTTCTATAAAAAACGTGCAAAATTATTATTGAAGTACCTGCATGGTTCCAATAGCAGACAATACCGAAGAGAATTAGTTCTCAATCATTTCAATATTTATGTGTGTATGAAGGTAATACGCTTCAATAAAACTGTCGAAACTGTTCGATGCTCTTCTCCTCTCAGGCTTTTATCATTGGATGTAAATAGATAAAGTGATTCTATAACTTTGTGTAACTTTTTTTGTAGTACAGAAAATTTAAAAGAATTTAATAATGCAAATAAATAAAATTAAAAAAAATGCTTTTTAATGAAATGCAATATCATTTATTTTCTTTAAATTTTTTTTGAATAAGTTATTAATTTTATTTTATTACAACAAACTCAAAGGAATATGCTCGCATTTTGCTACGATGTGCAATTAGTTTTGGTACTCAGTACCAGTAACGACTCTATCTAGCAATTAATTTTTTATTTTTTTTTTCATTCAAGTTAAATTTACAATCTCTTTTGAGCATTTCGGGTGCACAATAATACACATTTCTTGATAAAATTCTACCCCACATAAACGGGTCTACGCTACAAAGTCACGACCTAGACTATATAGTAACACCGAGAGCAATTTTATTCGTGATTTATAACAGAAAAAAAAAATTATCATTTTCTCAACCTTGAGTTGTTAATTAATTGCCTTTGGCCTACTTCAGCCCCACATTTCTCCCATACAGTTAGACATAAGTAAAATAGTTCTTCAATGCCACTAATTGATATGTACCCCAATTACGGAGCCTTACGACCACACACACACACGCACACACACACACACACACACACACATGCGAATACATTGCACACGAAAATATGTAATAAAACTAATAATTGAATAATCTCTAAATATATTGCGTGCATCCGAGTAATGATGCCACTATGCGCCGGCAATGGGAAAACCAGGCCGAAACTCAGTCGTCACAAAAGCCCTTTTATGGCCAAACCATACCACCACAGACCATATGCAGACGCTATTGGATAAATAATAAATGGATCGCATAGCTGTTCTCACATAACGAACAAGATGTTTTGCTGTCAGCGACTATCGTATTTTCCAACAATTTCCACCAATCAAACCCACTTTTTGCGCATTTTGCGGCGAGACATGTAGACGTGAAATAGAAATGATTTCACCAGAAATGGAAATTTATTACACATTTTTTGTATGAAAAGAAAAAAAAACCATAAAATAGAGAAGAAGTAGAAAAAATGAAACAAAATCGCAGAGGAAATCACGCTCTAAACTGGCGCGATGGCGATGAAAGCAGTACAAAGTCATAGACTATGGAGGCGAAGTAGAATAATGAATGTATGGTTATGTGTGTAAGTGTGTAAGTAGGCATAAGAAGTACATAAAAACCAAGAAAGCTGAACAACAAACCTGTTGCTGTTGCTGCTGCTGTTGTTGTTGTTGCTGTAATTGTTGTTGTTGTGGTTGCTGCAAGGCATCGCGGTCTGTAGGCCAAACATTCCTTCTGTTGCCTAGACTGCAGCGACTTCTGCCAACTCTCGTGCCGCATAGCGCATCGTTGTTGCTGTTGTTAGTGTTGTTTGCATTGCCACTGCTGGCATTTAAGTGTTGCTGTTTTTGCTGCTGTGTGCTGTGATTAATTGGCCTGTTAAAATTCCCATGAGCGGCGGCTGCTGTGGCGGTAACACCGACTCCAACTCCAACTCCGGCAACCGCATTCCCGCTTGCGTTCGCATTCTCAGCGATCGCCACATGCCTGAATTGTGCCAACAATTGTTGCTGCTGTTGCTGTTGCTGTTGCTGCTGTCTTAGCTGCATGTTCAAAGCGCCGGCTGACTTTGACTTAGCGACAATGGGACAGCGCGCTGGAAGTGCTGGCGGTTTGGCATCTTCCTCGACCGCATCATCATCGCTGCTATCGCTCTCAAAGTGTGCAATGTTGTTGTTGCTGTAGCTAGCATTGTTGGCGGCCTCATTCTTGACAGTTGTGCTCATTTTTACTGTTGTTGTTGTTGTTCCTATTTTTGTTGGCTGTCGGCGTTGCGGCAAAGGCGGACACTCCAGTTTTATGGTGTCAATGCTGATATTGCTGTTGCTTCGGTTTTTATTCCCAATGTTGTGATTGTTGCTGTTGTTTGTGTTGTTGTGAAAAGTGGTAATTTTACGATATGGTCCGATATCGAAATCCAGCGATTTGCACTGCATTTCGTTGGCGTCTGCCATACCAACGCCTCCGCCATGCATGGAGAGCGAGCGGGCGAAGGAGCTTTTGAAGTAGCGACACGGCAGATTGAAATCGAAATCTGGCGGCGATGAGCTCAGTGATGCCTGCATGACGAATGTGCGAGTGAGTGAGTGTATGTATGTATGTGTGTGTGCGTGCGTGCGTGCGTGTGGCAGGTATGCAAATTACCGTAGCCGCTGGTTAGTTACTTGCTATTATTTTGTTTTTAGTTTTTATTTATTTTTAAATTAATGTTTTACGGCAGCCGTTCACTAATTTAAATTCGTGTCACGTTCGCGTCAACTACGTTTGCACAGTTGCATTTGTATGTATGTGTGTGTATGTTTGTGTAAGTGTATGCATTTAGTATGGCTTCATTTCCGAAATAATCGTCAACACCTGGCTAATGTTGCCGCTGAAGCGTGTTGACCACTACCACCAAACACTGCTTCAATGCATTGACACTTATTTGTTGTTGTTGTTTTTGCAATTATGTTTTGTAACTCTTTTTTTGTAAAATTTATTTTTTTTATTATTGAAGAGGAAGTGATTAGTTATTAAACGCACTTTTTTTTTGTTGTTTTCCGTTTGTTTTTCAGGCAAGAACCGTTTTAAGGCTGTTGTCGTCTGTTGGGCGCAAGAGGGCTGGAACGAGTTGATAACTGTATGTATATTTCCACTCAATAAACTCAGTTATGTTTCAAATTTTGACATTTATGCACTTTGTTGACATTTACATTTAGTTATTTGCCAATTTTTTTAACTATTGAAGTCAGTAACCTACATATTTTTTTCCACATTCCGCGTCTGCAGCACTTTTTAATTGACAATTTTTATTAGTTCCACGATAGCAACCGGTACTCAATATTTTTCGACTTCTAAAATTTTTTTCCTTATTTTTCCCTTAACACATTCTTTCCATACGTCTCTTCCTATTCCTCTTCACTTGTTGAATCACCAAATGCTTAGAAAGTATTTTTTTCTATTGCCAAAACTCTTTAATTAAAAAAAAAAAATTTTTCTTAAAATTTTCACTCCATAACCGAATTAAACTATTATAAAACCAAATAAAAAAAGAGCTGTGCCCACTTGTCTGCCGCTTGGACGGACGGACGGACGTAGGTTGCGTGTCCGTATCGTTAATTTTTTGTTATTATTTTTTACTTTTTTAGGCTCTTTTTTGGGTTTTTTTTTTAAATTTGGCGCACTCGCGTGCACACACACGTCCGCCCCAAACAAACTTTAGTTAGCTATTAAAAATTCAAATCCATCAGCGAATAGCAACATCAACCCAAGCAAACGGGGCGAGTTTGTGAGCGACGACGAGACGGCCGTTCTGGTTGTTGGTTGCTGAGCAGCGGAGCGCATGGAATGAACATCAACCAACAGCTGCAATGTGAAATGAATGGCATTGCGCGCCTGAATCAGCGCTCTCATCGAAGAGAGTGAGTGGCTGACCACCAGTGCTTGGAGTAAACAGTTGCTTGCTTCGTTTGCCGGCAAAAGAAAGACGCAAGCAATGAGACAGCAGCGGTGAGACGCTTACCTGGATTTGTGGAGCGTGCGAGCGATCGTTAGGTGTATTCTGCTGGGCAGCCGGCGCATAGAGTTGCCATGTTTAAAGTTGATTTTCGATGCATTGGAAAATATGTGGTCTACAGTAAAGGATTCTCAGCCTCTTTACTGAATCTTACAAACACTTACATTACAAATGTAGGTGACCTACTTGCATTAACTTCGGGTATCCGTCAAGAATTAGGCAAAATAACTTTGATATCTTCCAGAATCCTTTGAGATTTCTTTATTTTTTAGATTTTTCTGTAAGCATACATAGTTTACAATGGTCTTGTTCATGTAAGCATAATTTTAATGATCAAATAGAACGAAGTGCATGTTTCTCGTTTCTTTTTAAATTAATACATTTATTCTCCGTCCGCGTTTATTATTGCGCGATGTTGAAAAATTTTAAATCAAAATAAAACTTTTCATGAGATACGTTTTTATCTTCAGGAGAAAGTAAAACTTCTCCAAGTTCATGTTTTAATCGTTCTTGAAATATAATTTTAGCTTACGACGAACAGAACTTAATATGATTTTACGCGTTATTTCAAATTGTTCACATTACAATTTACGAAAACAATTGTATTTATAATTTGTGAAGAGGTGTGCTGATTAAAGGTGAGTAGATTTCAGGTGAGGTAAGATGAAGTAAGGTGAGGTGAGTTAAGCGGGCGATTGTGAAGAGATGTCAAAATACCTAAAGTATAAAGTTCAGATGTGATGAGTTTAAGAATGGTAAGTTTAGGTGTGGCTAGTTTAAGTTTGGTGAGTTTATTTGTGTAGAAATAATGGGTGGAGAGTTTTGGCTGTAGTAAATTTTAGTGTGGTGAGTTCACGTACGGTGAGTAGAGGAATCACTTATTATCGTCTCCACCATTTAAGTGCGCCAAAGAACGTACAATACAAAGAAGTTGCAAATCCCATTCCCTTACGTTTACAAAATACCTTCACTGTACCAGAATGAATTTATAATTCGTTGACGAATATTCGAATATTTTATCGCCAATTGGAGTTGACTGGTGAAAAACCGAGATAGCTTTCTACAGAGAACGAAACGCTGTGTTCTGTGCGTGCACACTTTGTATATGGGTGATTTTATCTCAAATTGTCCAGGCAGTTAGGTATTTTTTCCAATAAATTTTTTTTTGAAAATTTGTCTGAAAACTCGATTTTGCTCTATTGGTGAATGTTAATTTTTTTTTTTAAATTCGATAACTGCGAAAAAATGACCGATCTTCGAAATTTTTTTTACTGTTTCTCTGGTACGACCTTAACCCTCAGTATGTATTTTTATATGTACCAAAGAACGTAAATCTACGTTCTTTGTATGTACATATATAAGTACATATACATATGTACATAGTTATGTATGCACGTAAGTACATACGTACGCTGACTGCTGGCACCTTTTGTTTGCATAGTTTTAGTTCATAACAATAAAATCGGATTGTTCAATTTTTTTTTGGTATTTTGCAAATAATTTGTGTACAAGACGGGTAGGGACAAACATTATAAAATATGTTCATACATAACATATGTATGTATGTATGTATGTAAGAATATCTTACCTGCACCACTTGTACAAAGGAATCCTCGAGGGCCAGTGCTAAGCATATTTTGGAAGGAAAAAAATCACAAAAAGCAAAAATAAAAGTGCTTAGCGATTTTTGCCTCTTATTTTCAAAGAACGTAAATCTATAAGAAGCGACAACAGAGAACGTATAACAATTATACGGTCTCTGCCAAGAATTCGCTGTGAATTTACGTTCTTTGCTTTGATACCTGAAGCTATACTCTTGCATACATTTAGGCGGTGACGACACAAAGAGCCAAGACTTTCACCGGAAACTGTAAATTCATCAACGAGTTCCGAAATATCAAAGAACGTAAATCTATAAGCAGAGAACGTATATTATTTATATTTGTATCAAATATTATAAACATTTGTTTTATCAAAGAATGTAAATCTATAAGAAGCGACAACACGCTGAAGTGAAAAATTTCAGAGATTTCTGAGACCGTATGGTGCCGTCCATCTCCAGGAGTTCACCACCTGCTTTGATACGCTGTCCGCACGAAAGAAGCAGAAGAAAATATTTTCGCCGGCTAGTATGCGATCAAAACAAATGTAAATAAGTATGGACTTTGAAATGCAGCTTATTTTTATTAAAAAGTTCAATAAAAATCGAAAATATTGTGAAAAGTGTGCATAATAAATGTATTATACTTATTGTGGTGTCAATATAAATCAGGTTTGAGTGAAAATATTGCGGTATTAAAGCGTAAAGTGCCAGAGAATGTGTGTGGCCGAAATCCAAGTGTCTACCAAAATTTTAATACCTGAAAAATTGTGAAAAATGTTGCTAAAATTATATTAAACTATGATATTATGGTTTGCTCGCGTAGTTCAAATGGTGTTTTAATAATATCTTAACATATTTTGAATATTCGGGAGTGATTTAGTGTTAAAATGATGTTGCATGCGTAGTGGGTTAGTGATAAATTTGTGTTGCAGAGTTCATGAAAGTCGGTGCCTAATAAGTGTAACAAGTGTAATTAACAAAACTAGTGTACATTTAATATATAAATTGCATTCAGTTGTTTTGAAACCTATGCATTTATTTATTTCTGTATATATGTTTTGTTGTCATCAGTATAATCTAATCGAAAAATGGAGGAGCCTTATTAAAAGAGTGTTAATGATTCAAAGCCTACTATCTAAGTGTATGTATGTATATGTATGCACATAAATGTTTTCTAAAAATTTAGCAAATGAATAAATATGCTAACTTTTGCATAAATATTTCAATACGTCTACTTCTGCGCGTTTTCAATCATTGTGTATAACAACAAGTGAGATATCTTATTTGTCAGTTGCTTTTGACAGGATACCTAAGATGGCGTTTGACAGGGTACCTAAGCTGCCCGTCAATATGTCGACAATTACGAATGGCCCGAAGTTGGAAAAAGCTGATCTGAAAATATTTTGGGGGGGGTTTCAATTTTTTAGGATATTTAACATATTTTGAGATATTCGATTGATATCCATTATAAACATAGATATAATAATATTGGGTAAAATGTTGAATGCATTTTTATAAAGCCATCGATAGGCTATGATATAATTTGATTCAGATGAATCATAAAACGTCAGGGGTTTAAAGTGCTTCATCGATTCTCCTCTTTCTCTTTGCCAAAATATCTAGGTCACTAGTAACCTCAATATCTCGAGATACGTCTTCAATCTCCGTAAAATAGAAAAGGACCGTTCACTCGGAGCCACCGTGACTGGCATCGTAACACTGATTTGAAAAATTCGGTAAATGTGTTTGTAAAATTGCATATTACGAATGCGGTTTGATAAGTCATAAACTTTTAGTATAAAATATACTTTTCGGCAAAAAATCATTTCTTTGTATTCCAGTTACTGGGTAATAATTTTTAATTTTTTTTGCCTAGAGTGAGTTTTTGTGTGTGCTACGAATTTGAAAACACGGTTGAAATTTTCTGACACTACCGATTTTTTGGGGGGAATCCCGACACCCAGAACCCCTCCCCTGTATCCGTCCCTGCATTCGGGTAAAATATACGAAGAACGCCAGGGTTGCGAATTTACTTTGCAAAAACAGGTGATCTCAGCTGTTCCAAATTTTGACGTTTATCGAAAAGATATCTCACTTGGTATTATACACAATGTTTTCAATCGTGCCGAGCTCAAAAAGTCTTCGCCATACCATGGGGTTCAGAGAAAACTATTTTAATTTGGTAGCATATTTGATGAAAAATAGCAGGAGTATAAAAAGGTACTAAAAAGAGTTTTGAGATATAGATCTGCGAAAAAATCACTATAAATTAATGTTTTAAGTAAACACTAAGCTAGATAAGAGGTTAATACGTTTGTATAGTACACTGAGAATTAAAATTTGTATTAACTTTTGTGACTACGTTTTTTAAGTAGTAGAATTCCTACCACAGCGGCAAAGCGCAGTGAATTTAGTGCAATAGAGTGATGATAAACACTGGTGTGCAAATGCGACAAAATTCGGCGACATATTTACATATATATATGTGCGCATACATATGAACGCAGTGCGCATGGAGGTGAGGACAGGCCGTGATTTAATTAACGCCCTATTTGGGAAATCGTATCGAATTAAAATATTTATTTTCAAAAAATTTAACAAATTTGTGTTTAACAATAGATACACATGAATATTCATATTAGATATGATTTTAGAAATTAAAAATCTTGCCGGGGGAAGCATATCTGATATATTTTAAGTAAATGTGTTCACATATTCATTAATGCCGGACTGGGTCAAAAAATCAAGAGTGATCCTCCTTTTTGGTGCGAGCACGGAAGACAGAAATTTCATAAATTTGTTAAAATTCTTGGTCGCGAAAGTCTGAAATTAGCATGAAGATGGTGACTGTGTGCGAAGGGATAGGAGTTGGGTTTGCATTTATGAATGGAAAGACAACCGCATTTATGAATGGTTGTAGTATTTTAGAGTTTTTGGCGTCGACGTGTATACATATACATATGTATATACATATCTTGCATTTACTAACATTATTTACATATGTACATATTATTCCATATGTGATATTTATGCATACATATTTTAGCCCTCCAATTAGAAATTTTACCCAAATGTAAAGTAAGCAGTAAATATGAATTCATTGTAAAGAATATTTAAACAAAAACCTTATTTCATATTAATGCGCATGCGAAATGCCGTCGGCAAAACAGATACGCACTTTTTGGAAAATGTCAACGTACATATGTATGTACATACATCAATATATTAATACGGATCTGTACATAATATTTGCGATTGTACAAATATGTATATTTAACTACTATGACAAGTGTAATAGAAAATTAATCAAATATGAAGTTTTTGCAAATTTTCGCTCATTCCTATGCGAAATCTCAAAATGGCCATGAATTTCATTGATTCCATCTTCTTTCTTCCTTCTTAATTTGGTGCAGCGAAAAGCAAATACACAGCGAATTCTCGACCGGCCTGGTGAATTTTAACGAAAGAAGATGTGAAGACGTGAGGTGAACTCCTGGAGATGGACGGCACGGATTCACTCGCCAAATTTCAGCGTGTTGTCGCTTCTTATAGATTTACGTTCTTTGGCTGTAGTAAATTTTAGTGTGGTGAGTTCACGTACGGTGAGTAGAGGAATCACTTATTATCGTCTCCACCATTTATGTAAGTGCGCCAAAGAACGTACAATACAAAGAAGTTGCAAATCCCATTCCCTTACGGTTACAAAATACCTTCACTGTACCAGAATGAGTTTAAAATTCGTTGACGAATATTCGAATATTTTATGGCCAATTGGAGTTGACTGTGGTGAAAAACCGAGATAGCTTTCTACAGAGAACGAAACGCTGTGTTCTGTACGTGCACACTTTGTATATGGGTCATTTTATCTCAAATCGTCCAGGCAGTTAGGTCTTTTTTCCAATAAATTTTTTTTTGAAAATTTGTCTAAAAACTCGATTTTGCTCTATTGGTTCATGTTAATTGTTTTTTAAAAATTCGATAACTTTGCGAAAAAATTACCGATCTTCGGAATTTTTTTTACTGTTTCCCTGGTACGACCTTAACCCTCAGTATGCATTTATATATGTATATGTACATAGTTATGTATGCACGTATGTAAGTACATACGTACGCTGACTGCTGGCACCTTTTGTTTGCATAGTTTAAGTTCATAACAATAAAATCGGATTGTTCAATTTTTTTTGGTATTTTGCAAATAATTTGTGTACAAGACGGGTAGGGACAAATATTATAAAATATGTTCATACATAACATATGTATGTATGTATGTATGTAAGAATATCTTACCTGCGCCACTTGTACAAAGGGATCCTCGAGGCCAGTGCTAAGCAGATTTTGGAGGGAAAAAAATCACAAAAATCAAAAATAAAAGTGCTTAGCGATTTTTGCCTCTTATTTTCAAAGAACGTAAATCTATAAGAAGCGACAACAGAGAACGTATAACAATTATACGGTCTCTGCCAAGAATTCGCTGTGAATTTACGTTCTTTGCTTTGATATCTGAAGCATACATTTAGGCGGTGACGACACAAAGAGCGAAGACTTTCACCGGAAACTGTAAATTCAACAACGAGTTCCGAAATATCAAAGAACGTAAATCTATAAGCAGAGAACGTATATTATTTATATTTGTATCAAATATTATAAACATTTGTTTTACTGATCAATGGAGAATCCACTTTTTATGCTATATGTGCATGTGGTCATGTTTTCATATACTGGTAGTGCGCAAACGCAAATGTTGATTTGCCTTACGACATTGCGCATTTGCAAGTACAAGTTTTTCTTATGTTTTTATAAAGGGTGTTTTTTTTTAGACGTGTGGTTTTCAATTAGGTAATACTTTTTCAGAGTTGGTCTTTCTGACAGCTGTTACTTGATTTCTATTCGGCGCGTTATTGCTGACATTCGGCCAAATACTGTTTTTAATTTAAAATAATCTGTTAAATAATTATTTCCTTTTTGAAAATAATTAATTATAAATCATTAAAAATGTACAAATAATCGTATTAAATCATTAAAGGGTTATATAAAAAAACAACGCTTAATTATTATTCATTGTGATCATTAATCATTATTTAAAAAGTCAGCTTAACACACTATCGGCGACTACCGGTTTGTCGCAATATTTTCTGATTTATAGTATTAATATACGACTTGCATTCTTGGGACCAATTTTATCGAACACCTTTCCAAAAACTATACGAAAGGCATTCTGAATTTTTACAAACATTTATCTAAATTTTTACATAAACTCACCTTTTTTAATCTAATGCACTTTTCTCTCGACCATCGAAGTACATTTTATATCATCTTGTAGTGCATTTATGAATGTATTAATTCATTTATACCAAATTAAACAACTTAAATCACAAACATTTTCAAAGATTTAAACTCACGACTTAAAGGTAATAACCGAAAGCGGTAGATTACTGGAGAATAATCTAACTTTAAATTAAGCTTTAAATATGAACAATTTTTTTTTCACAAGAATATCAAAAAAGAAACATAAAATAAAATAAGGTAAGAACTATATACATACAAGCGTACATATGTACATGCGTTCATACATATTGTTCTAACAGATAAGAATATCACTAGCGTAGCGATATGGTTTTGATTTTGAGTGACGCAATCTGTCATGTAGTTATGTATGTAGGTACTTGTATGTATGTAGTCGTAGAATGTACTACGTGCATCTTACTTAGAGCGAGGCAAGTTCTGGTTTTAATTTTTTGTTGATATTAAAATGAGTAAAAAATAGTTAAATTGAAATTTGACAACATTTTTTCGGAGGAACCCAAAAAGAAACACGTTATCGCGAAGTTTTGCGTATTTTCGAGCATTAAAGTTTTTATATCTTGAAATACGGAAATAAAAATATCTGTGTCCAAAAATATTCGAATACGTTGGGGCTTCAAGTCCTATTCAATATTTCACGAAGTCCGTACGCAGCAAATTATTGATGCAGTAGGTTAAAAAATATTCGTTTAAAGAAAAATTTTGTATATTCAAAATTTTTTCGTAATTTTTTTTCTTGATTCTTGATCTTTTTCGAAATTTACATTCATAGATTTTTTAGAAAGACTGAACTAAACATATTAATTTATTAGAAAAAAAATTGCAATTATTTAAAAAAAATCACTGCACGAATAAAAGATAAATTAATACCACACCTTTTTTAACCTTTCTGCAAAAAATATATTATAAATAAAAAACCGAAAAAGATATGTATTTATATTTATATTCTATTTCTTTCATTTAATTTAAAAAAACGATCAAACTTTTCTGCAAACCCTTCATTTTCGCTACGTCAGAGCTCCACTGTTTTTTTTAATTATAAATAATAGTTATGTATGGTACCACCACTTATTTATTTAATTTTAATTCTTATCAAATAAAATACAGTTTTTCCTCTAAGTAGAAATATGTATAAACATAAACCTAGATTTATACGAAACTAAAAAGAACTCAAGCAATTGTCATTAAAATTTAATCATACTCTTTATAAATTTTTTTTTTGGTCTATGCACGTTTTTAGATTTTGTTTAAGCCCAAATTTTTAATGACAGTCTTGTGAATTTTTTTCAAATACACAGGAAAAATTACCAGCAAGCATTATGTGATAGAAACTACATAGGAGCGTCATAAAATTACTACCAAAAGTGTGCTAAAATTTGTAGATATTTTACATTCGCTCTTTATTATACTAAATGAGTCCAGAAAATAGAGCAAACCACCTTTTTTAACTTTGAAATTGATGATTATTTTTTTTTTTAGAAAGCAACTAAGAAAAGTTCTGAACTCTTTTGAGTTTTAATTTTAATTTAAACTTTCGTTCTAAACGCTTCTGGCGATGTTTCCGATGTACGATGTACGATTTTTTCACAAGCAAATTTCCAAAGTGAATCTGATTGGTAATATTTGAGTAAAAAAAAACTTATTCCATCTATAGATAGTTCTGTATCGAAAATTTTTGCAGATGAAATAACAAGAAATAAACTTCTCTTCCGAATATTTTTAAATAAAACTTTATATTTCACTATATTTCCTTACTGATAGCATAAACAGTTCGGAATTAACGAAATAATTAAGAATCATTGTTCTTCGTGTCAGATAAAAAATTATTTGGAAAAAAGTTCTGAACAAAAACGATCAAATCCACCTTAATTCGGAAAGTTTTAAAATATTTTCTCAAATTATTTTATTTCAGAGTTTTGGACTAATTGAATAATATCTCAGTGAAAAAAATACTCCATGAAATACCACTCTTGTTTCAAAAGTGTTTTCCTCATGCGTCCCTGGCAGGGAATGATTGTGGAATTTTTTGAAGCAGTAGCGACAAATTGACAATTACTTTTGCGCAGTGGTGGCCATATGATTTGCAACCAAATTCAAGTAATTCTACAAACAAAAACCATATACTTACATAAATTCAAGTTTAAATCTAGGTAAAAAAAAAAAAAAAAAATAGTAAATTTGACAAATTTCCGGCACCAAAAACCAAGGCACATTAAATAGGTAGCCGCAGCAAACTTTTTTTTTTAACTTTTTTCATATTTTATTTTAATTTCAATTGTCTAATTTTAAATTTCGTTGTGATAAGAATGCTTTCAATATAATCCAATTCAAGGTTGTTGATAAAATATTTTTGAAATTTTAGCTTTTAACATGATTCAATTATATGTTAAAGGTTAGGTAAATAATGACATTCGAATTTTGACACTCCCTTATAAAGGGTTGTTTTACGTAGTATGGAAAACGGGTTAGAATTTTTTTCTCTTTCTTAAAAAGTAAATAACTAGTAGTAAAATGTTATTGATTTCTTTAACTAAAAATTTCGAAGGCATTTCATTTAAATTAAGAAATACAATAGCTACGCTTATAAAACATAATTATGTACTTATTGGTATATTTTTTTTTAATTTTTGACCAGCGTGCGAAAAGCGTTCAATGGAAAAGCGCGTCATTTTTACATGAAATATGTACGATACCGGGTCAGTCTTGTAATTAGTAAAAAAGCTGTATTTAAAAGTCGGATTTGATCTTACCGTTTACGCGGACAAAAGAAAAAAAGTGTTGCCTGTTAGTTTTTGGTATTAAAAAGTTTTTAGGTTACTACTATTATTATTTTTAAGAAGCAACACGGTGTGAATGCTAAAGGAGCCGTTTGACAAAAAGTGAGGAAGCTAGCTGCTTAGTTACCAAACCTTTAATAATTGAATCATGCGCTTTTAAAAGCAAAAACAAAATATACAGAGCTAAACTTTTTTTTCAATTTTTCTACTGCTGCTACCTATGTATTGAATGTGCCTTGACGAGAACACATCCCTTTTTCTATTCCACTAAGTTCATTTTTTCAGCAATTATTTCACGTCGTATTTGAAACAAACCCACTGTGCGTAGATGAAGCGATTGCATAAGCATTACATAAACGTCAATTAGTAAGCAGCAATCGTGTCATTCAACACTACACGAGGCTGAACAACAATCTCACAAAACTGCATACTCACGGATTTACATGCATGCATACATACATACATACATAAATGTGCATATATGAACTTACAATGTATGTATGTATGTGTGAGTAAATATATTTGTACTCAGAATTTATGTATGCACTCCGTTATTTGAATCAAATCGCGGTGCATTGATACCTTCTACACGTGGTGTTGTGCTACCATTTGAGAGCGAATGTGTAAACATAAAAAAATACTCGTACATACTAAGATAATACATCCATACATATGTGCATACTCGTAGGGTGAATGCATAAGTCCTGGCTCATTTAAGCGCGGCGAAATGTTTGATTTATTATTGTTTACGGCTGACAAGCGTTACTTTTACCAATAATACTGATTTGATAGCAAATTTACTTCTATTTTTAGAATATGTGCTAATTTTTTTAATAAAAACAGTGTGAAAATCATTATAAACGAATATGTTCGGCACACTGGGTTTCGTCAGTATCGGAACGAATGATTTAGTGTCGTTAAGGACGCGCGTCAGGGCCGGAATCGTGTCTGAAGAATCATGCATTATAATACTAAGATATGAATATATGTACATACATAGATGTATTTGTTATCACTTGAGGCAATCAATATTTATTGTGTTCTTGAAAACTGTTTAGAATGTTAAGAGAAATGTATTTAAATTGTGCAAACAATTAATATTAATATTAATTAATCATGTTTAATATTTGTATTACTGATTGTTGCATAAGTATCTATTAATATTATTATGTTAGTGCGGCGAATATATTGCAAAAAACAAATGTCACTTTTAGTGATGGTTGAAACGACACTGACAAATTACTTTATACTTCGACTCAATGGTGGAATTTATATTATCAATTGCATTTTTTGGTTATGTATGCCAAAAGTGTATCGGTTCTCTTCTTGATACATATGTATTTGGTCAATAAAAAACAAAAACACTGATAACAAGTCGTTTATTAGTAACAAAATCACATTTAGGGAGTTCACAAGCACAGTCATATCTCGTATTTCGTCATATCGCTTATTAGAATAAACTAGTTTAAACTTGTTGTTATTGTTTCACATGTTAAATTTTTGTATTTCAATACAACTCTGAAAGGTATGTTTAGTGTGTGTTATTCGTTCAGTTCTTTCCGTTTATAATAATTTTAGGATAATTTTTGTTTGAAAAAATTTTAAATTAAGTCAAGTAGTGATGTGCGTATACATTTTTTGGAACAAGTTAATAATACGGACCGTTGAGCTAGAAAAAAGAAAAAAAGTGGGAGTGGTCCGCCCCTTTTTACCGATTTTAGTGGTATACTTTTTATGTGCAAACTAATAGCGGATGTCTTAGAGAAGGGTAAAAAAAAAAAAATTCACCATCGAAGTCAGAGAAAGAAGGCGGTTCACGCCCACTTATTAATTGTTTTCTAGCTCAACGGTCCGTATTCTTTACTTATGCCCATATCTTAAAGAAACCGCCCGCTCAAATTAATTAAAAGTGAATTTTGGCTGATTAATGGCTTGAATACCACATACAATAGGAAAGGAAATAATACGGTGCGTTCACAAGCTCCTCTGTTATTTTAATAACGCACTAAAGAAATACGACCAATAACACGCTTGTGAACTCCCTAATTGTTAGTAACATTTGTTCCTTGTTCGTCTTACTTACTTTTGCGAACGTTATCCGAACACTTCACGATGTTATTATTTTTTTTTGTCACTTTTGTATGTATGTTATAACCACAACAAGGGAAACAGCTGTTAGGCACAACGCCACTTTAGATCGATCGGTTACTACTAATGGCATGAAGCCCACGAATTTTTGAATTGCGTAACTTATTTATTCGAAAATGTTTGTTCGATTGCGGCACTGATGCATTCACCCTATGTAGATTTGTGTAAATGGAAGTGCAAATACGTACTTATGTAAATACAGACAATTCTACATGAATGCACATCGTCTCAGGCTCGGCCTCCAACTTCTCCGCTCTCGTTTAATTCTCAGCAAATAAAACGCGAGGAGATATGTAGATATCCGTGCTGGCAGCAATCAAATTACATACAAATGCATATATGCTCATATATTTACACACATACAAACATATACATAAAAATACATTTATACCTTGAAAAAGGTGCCTGTGGGTTAAGCGCCTCGCCGCCAACTTCCGCTTCCAACCTCTGCCAGCCCCTTAACGCCGCCCATTGCCGCACCGTAATAAATATTTTGATTACAAATACAACAAAATTATCGTGTGCATGTTTCAGTTGTGTTCCAATTCTCGCTAAGATCACTTTCCCTGCTCATTTCGTAATGAGTGAGTGGGCTGCTTTATAAATAAACTGTGACAACAACAACACCAACAAATACAACGAGTTGAAATCTAAACATTTCTGCTCATTATATAATATGTACATACACATTTTGAGGAGCGCGCTGCAATTATATAACGGCATTTGGATCTCCATTTGGCGCTCGCTGGTGGTGGCGGTGTAAGACCATTCTCAACGATTCCGTGGGGCCATTGTGTTGCCGAAGCACGTTTCGTATGCATCACGTTTCTTGTGAACGAACCATCGAACTGCCGCCGAATGTTACACCGAGACATTGCATTAAGCAATTAGTAGCAGCAATAACAATAAAACAACAACAACAAACATAAAAAAGTACAAAGCCGGTGCGGGTGTTGTATCTGCTTTAGCATATCGAGTATTTTTTTTTTTGTCGTGTAAGAATTCAAGTGTAGACCGCAAGTGCTGGTGGTGCAGTGAGAGTGGTGACGCGTCAAGTAGAAAGTGTTTAAGTGGTGCTCATCAACTGAAGTTCTTTTTGTCGTTCTTTTTCTTCTTCTAATTGCACTTTATTGACAAGCAAGTGCACATGTCGAGTGAACGTGAACGCAATCACCTTCCCAGTGAACGGTCGCGTGTCCGAAAAACGCTGAAACGATTGCAAAAACAACAATTCCAAATCATGGATTTGTCAATGAGAGGTAAGTAAGTGAGAGTTTTAGTTATGCACTAAACATAAGTATATAAAAACAAAATGTTAAGCATGCGTATTTACAATAACAATTTTCTACATATCGAAAGAAATTGCAAACATTTTCTAAAAAAATACAAGAACGCAAAATCAGAAAAAACTAGCAAGTTTCACGTACTTTTGATTAAAATAAAAAAAAACTATCGCTTAAGCGTTTCTCTTGAAACATTCTACTTAAGCAATTTGACTAAATAAATAAATATTTATTTGCTTCTTGCTTGTTTATTTTATCACTCAAACACAAATTTTTAATCTGTTTATTCAGCAGGCGTTCTCACAAAATCATTTCGCTCTCTCGCTTTCTCTTACATTGCAGGTTTTTTTTGGGTACAAGAACGTCAAAATTATTTATTATAATTGTTACAAACTCTTAGCTTCTAGTCCTTTGATTTATACACATACTTACACATATTTTCGTAGCACTGTTTCTTAAGTGAATCAAAAAAAATATGAAAAAAGTTGAAAACAAATGAACAAAATCAAGGAAATATAGTTAAAATACGTAGTGCTTCAATTGCCTTTCCTTCTAAAGCGCAACCAGCTGAGTTGCCAGTTTCTTCTATGGATCTAAGTAAAAATATATGAATACAACTCACTTTTCTTGTCAGAAAATGATCCGGTCCATTCCTTTAAAGAAATACTGGGTGTCAAAGACATCTAGTTATTGCCCGATTGATTTTAATTCCAAATACATAGTTAAACGATCAGAACATATTAAAATGGCAATTTTGTCTGCTAAATAATTATTGAATCTTTAAAACTCTGCCAGTTTAAAAATGCTTTGATAATCAGGAACAGTGAACTGATTTTTAGGTACTTAAGTCTATAAAAATGGCAAAATAAAGTACAGAAAAAGACAGAAAGAGGCACTTTCCCTCAAATCGGAAAAGAATTGAACAGGAAAAATAAAAATATACGGATTCTGTCGCTACACTCGAAAAATTTGAATAAGTTAATTAAGGACAAAAAGAAAAAGAAAGAAAAGTCAACAAAGCTCAAATAAAATGCGAATATTTGAAACCAGCTAAAGCTAAATCGTGGTGATTTTTAATCGAAACTACCTAATCGGCTTATCTGTTATAAAAAAGGCAACTTTCACTAAAACAATTTCCTGTTAATACTGTTAGTTCTTACCCTGCAATCAAAAGTTTGAAACTTTATCTTTAAAAATTCAAAACCTTTAATAAAAGTTTTGAACTCATTTAAAAAAATGTTATAACAACAGGAAAGTTTAAAGTGGGTATAAATTACCGTTGATTTTTGACACATTTTTTTCTGACGGTGTTTTGCATTTTTTTTTTTACATAAACGTAAAGTTCGAGCTGCTGTTGTGCGGGGAAAATTGCGAAGAGCGTAAGTAAAATACATAATTGCCTAAAATCAACGGCATTTTATAGTGACCGCTTGAAAAAATATATTCTTATTATTTAAGTTTCAATCTTGAATACTTATGGTTTTGAAGAAATTGGAAATTAATAAAAATTAATTCATGCAATTTAAATTCTTGTCCTTTAGAGATGAGGTTTGTATGTACCTTAAAATTTTTGTTTAGGCATAATTTTTTTCCGAAGTGTAGGTACTTTTCAATTAAATTTCTTATCTGCCTAGCAAGCAATTGGAAACATGTCGGGGACTGAGTGCGGAGAAGTTGTTGACCGTCATACATATTTATTTTAAATTCAAATCGAGCTATTTTTTTTGTTAGTTAATTTATTATTACGTAAAGATGTAGTATGTATGTATGTGCATATCTGTATACACTTGATTATTTAAATAGGTGTGTATATTATATTCATGTAAGCAAATTGCAAAGTAAAACAAATAAATACATTGTACTCAGTATTACATCATATTATTTATATATTTAATTGTTTATTTTTTTTTCGTAAGAGTTACGTTAATGCCAACTGAGGAAATACTTACAAAATCATTCACACTGTTATTGCTCTATAATATAGCATACATATAAATGAACGAATTATTTAAAGCGCATATAATGGAAAAAGAATTTTGAAATTATTTTTAATTTTGGAATTTACAATCTATGGCGCAAGATATAAAATGATTTTTGCCTTTTTGAAATTTTAGTGTTATTTAATTTTGTATATCGATGCCTTGTAGTCAAAAATTGCCAAATTAACTTTTACACAAATTTTATATTTTGATGCAAGATGAAAGAAAAATGTAAAGTCGCAATCTTAAGGCTTGTTCTCTCCATCGAAAAAAAAAGTATTTCTTTCATATAAAATATTATTTAGTGATCGCTTAAAGCGCTCAAAGTTGCCTATGTGTTTTACAAAGAAAAACAAATTTCCAATACAAATTGTTTCCAATAGTTGTTTATGTAATGACTTTTTTTATATAAAAACCTTTTTTTTTTATGAAACCATAAGAAAGCAAAAATAGCAAGATAAGCGTTAAAAAATATTTGTGAATAATTTTTCAGTTTGCAGACTGATATGCAATAATTGATATTATTCTTCAAAGCTGCCTTAAAAAAATCAGAGTATGTTCATTGAAAAATATAGGTTTTAAAGGATGATACTTAATTTCTAGGGGGACATTTTGAATGTTTTAAGCGACCTCTTAACTTTTTTGGACCACCCTACTTGCATTTGTACATAGATATTATATATAGTATTTATTTGCGTACAGAAAGATACTGAGATGATGCAATTAGCAAATTGTCTTCGTGCATTTTGAGTGAACAAAATATATTAATTGTCTCAAATCCGCATTAAGGGGCGTCTATAAGAACCAAATGAAAGATGTATAACGATAAATAAATATATCGATAATGATAAAAGCATTGGTGGAGCAAAACTGAATTCATGATGATTTTGATTCAATAACTGAAGGACTATAAATAAAAGGGTACAACTTTGCACAAAATTTATAATAAAAAAAGGATATCAGGCGAACTTCGTCACGCAAATTTTTTTTTGGAAGTAAATGAAAAACTTTTGGAACTCTGTTGTAGACGTATTTTATGCGGAAAATGAAACTGCCACCTAAATTTCTCATCCGTTTTCGACGCTTCCTAGTTACTTTTCTTTATACTTATGGCAGATTTTCCAAGTTAAAAATGCAGCTTTGATGAATATATTTAAAAGCAATATTTCGTCGTCCCAGTTAAGATGTATAGTTTTCTGCATATCTCGACGATGGCGCTATATAATAATAATTTTTCTTAAAACCATTTGTCATCATGCAAGTAAAATACAACGTGGTTTTCATCAAAATCGGTTGAGAAATAGGATTTCTTTAAATAACTCGGCTCCAGCGCCACCTATCTGATAAATTTTTCGTAGAAGTTTTTCTTCGCCTTACCAATACATATATACATACATTTTTCCTTGGGCAAAGAGAAACTTAATTAAAAAAGTCTACTTAAATTAGACAATCCATTCTCGAGTTATGGGCGTTTATACTTACGCAACTTAATCAAATATTCAAGCTTCTTAATAAGAATCTTTGAAAACATGTTTGTTATGCAGTTTTATCACACTTTTGTCTTAGTATAATAATCAGCAAATTTCAAAAAACATCCAAACTTCTTTTTGTTTAATAAATAATGCAATTTTATAAAACAAAATTATGAAAAACATTAAATCTAAAGAGCTGTTGCCAATATTGTTAAAAGGGCGAAAATAAAAATTTCTCTCTGCAGCGTATAAAACGATAATATTATCGACAACTTCCCATAACAATTTCGATAACAATACCAAAATCTATAAAGCTGTTGGTATCGAGAGCTTTAGAATCGCGTGCCTTTGATGATTCGATAACTTTTCGACCCTTCAGAATCTTGTAAATGGGAATCAATAGGTAACAACTTATTGTAACCCATAAAGCAAAGTGCAATTCTATAAAAATTAAGTTTCAAAAAAATATGCGAGAACATATAAATATATGATCATACATTTATGTCTGAGCGTAAAAATCGTAATGAATGGAATTTCTTCAATTCATCAGCAAGGTAAAGGCACAGTACAGACAAAGGTGGTGTTGAGGAGCCAGCTGGTTTTTTTTTTCGCTTTTTTCGCTTTGCTTGACTGAATGCCAAAGGGCTTCATTCTGATTAGCTGACGATGTAAATCACCTACAAAAATTTGACATTCAGTCCAGCAAAGTAAAAACAAAATACAAGGACGCGTTTTACTTATTTACGCTCACCACTACCTTGTTAAATTCGCCAGACATTCGTACAGACATTCTGATGACAGCTGATGATTATCTCACTCATTTCGATATTCCCATTCATGACATTCCTCCTAGCACACCCACAACCATACATAATGAGCTACCGTCTAGGAAAACAACATTCCCATGAGTATATGAACGCTTTCACAATAATTATTGCATTAAAAATTACCGACAAAATTATACTGAAGTCTCTCTTCAGTCGCAGAATTCCCTGTCCACTAGTCTAGCTCCGCCATTGCCTATGAATGTTGCGTTGCACAAGGCGACAAGCCTCTTGCTTGGCGACCGCGTTGTTTTTTGTGATTCTTTTCCAGTCACATTGATAAGCGAAAAAAAAAAAATTAAACCCAAAAAAAAAAAATGAAAACCATGTGATTGCTCGCGCCCATTAGACGTCAGCGCTGCTAAGAACTCGTATAAAAAGATAACAAAAATCGTGCTTTGGTGGCGGGCGTTGGCGCCGTCGGTAATGAGTTGAGTGGCACACTCCAATAACACACATGTCGCGAGCGTAGTCAGATCCGAATACGCCGAGTTATTTGAAAATGTAAACTTTTTTGAGCGCTAAAAAGAGTGGTTACTCCCACTCAGTGCTCAACAAATATTAACTTCTGCTGAGAATTCTCCTCGAGTGAGTGGAAATTTTTGTAGAAGCAAATCATTGATGATGTATAATTTTAAAAGTGAGAAATCCAATTTAGGGAACAGGGGCTTATCGGTATCTAAGTATGCATCTAAAGTGTATGGAAAGACAAAAAAAAAAATGATTGAAAAGGTATAATTTAAATTTGTTCTTAATACATTTAACTTTAAACCAACAAAACGCACAGAACAATAGATAATTAATAATTGATGAGAAGTTTATAAAGTTAGTATTCTTGTAATACAATGTAATTCTTCTTTTATACATTTTGATAGCTTGAAGGCATATCTTATATTCCGCACCCACCTTCGGCCCTATCTGTTCGAATTATTCTTAATCTGATTACCTATGTACACTCATAAAGTTATTTTTATATTATTATCACTTTTGATTTATTGTTTTCCAAGTACTTAGTAAAAGAAATTTGATAGTGGGATTTTCATCCCTGGCCCGGAGTTTTAAGATTCTGGTGTTTTTCTGTTCCTCTCATTTCACAAAAGAAGGTGCATACTGTTTCGACGAAGTTAAAAACATTTGTACAAAACTTACTAAATGTTTGCTTCAATTACAATCGCATAAGAAACTGGCGAACAACCTGATGGTAGTCTGGTAACTCAAACGCGCCTTACATTTCTAATGCCGCTAATAGTTTCTAATCCTCTATAATAATTTGCTTTTGATTTGCCATTTCAGACATTGGCTTGAACTGGAACCATCTTCGATTCTTACTATAGATTAAGGGCCTTGAATTCGCTTTCGTTCGCTTGGTTGGCTGCAAATAAAACTATGAATTACTATAAAATCATTCGTAGATATTAGTAAATTTTATATGACTTAAAGTGATGGCTTAAATTGATAAAGCAAAAAACTATAAGTAAATAATATAAAAATTGCTATCGAATAAAAACAACTGTTTTTGAAATTTTTTCAGGCGCTTGCGAAACTGGTTTGAACAGTCATCAGTGTTAAAAGTGTGCATTTTTTAAAATCCTAATTTTTTTTTTGTAAAAAAGCTACATTCATATTTTTATTTTGTCTTGATTAATTTGTTTTCATTGCAGTGTAGTCTTCGAAAATCCTGCTGCTCCGATTTTTTTTTAAGATTTTCTCTTGGTCTTAATGCGAATCTGCAGCTATTAATTTCCAATATAATTTGGAACAATTTCGTTAATCCCGATCAAATTGCCAATTGTCTAATTTATAAGAGTGGAAGCTTTTTAATCGGGAACAAAAGGCTCTAGATCTATGTATGTATGTATGTACATACATATATACATATATTCGAATATTAAAGTTTTTGATATTATAAAAAAGAATGAAAATAATTTTAATTAGGTAATATATTAACAGAGCTTAAGAAAAAACTTTCAATCATATTCTGAATTTCGAAAATTTGAATTTGGTTTTGAAAATTTTTCACAATGATTTGAAAATAAATTCAGAGAGTTAGTTGTTTATTTTCCAAGCTGTTGATTACATTATAGCTTTCAAATAAAAGTTCTAATAATTTCATAAGATACATAAGTACATATAATCACAAGCTGGTACGATTTCAAACATATTCGTTTAAGATCTTATCGTTTGCGTTTTTTTCACGAATTATATAATTTGACTCTTAAATACTCCAGTAATAACTTTAAAATATCTGCAAAAATCGGGTAGAGACTTTTCTGGAGTAAGAAGATTTTATTTTAAATAATTTTTAGCGATTCCAAGTACTTAAAAAATGTATTTGCTTTCACGAAAAGGAAGGATGTTTTCTTCATTTCCGGCAGCAGCTAAAACCCATTTTGATCGAAAAGTGTAGTTAACAGCTTTTACCGCGGCGGTTACGATATGATTGCTACATAATGCAAACGTTTTTTTTTTAAGATTTAAAATATCTTATCTAGGTCAATGTTTGGCAAGTCAATGGCAAAGCTAGTATTTGTCGGAAAATTTTTTTCAATCAAGTGTAATTTGCACTTTGTCAATGAGATGAGACCAGCTTAGACCGGTCGGATCTAGAAGCTATTTAGACAAATTGCATTTACCAGCGTCAATTAAAGTAAATACAAAGCAAATTTGTCATAGAAACGTCCAAATGCATCTCATTCACTCATAACAAAAGCGAAATCTTACCCATACTTGTGGACATACGCATATACGAGTATGTGTGTATGTGTGTGTATAAATGTGCGAGAAGGAGGGCGGATTGAAAAGTACGTATATTAAACGAACTGTTACTTGATTTTCTATAACGTTTTCGACAGGGTAGAATGTTGATTTATATTATTGGAACGATTTTCCGAAATATGACAATGAAGATGTCACATATTTTTAGTTGTAGTCAAGGCAGATCTGTGCAGGCTATTTGCCTTAACAAAACACTTGCACCCAAGGCAGATTTAACAGGTAACCTCAGCAGAGTTAATAATTTGATTTTTTTCATGTATATTAATTGTCAAACTTTGTTATCATTTGATAAAAACAAAAAAAAAAATGTTTACATCTGACTCGTAATTTTTAGTGAAATAATATATTGTGAATTTTGCTTATCAGATGACATTAAGTTCTGAATTAAATATATAAATTTTGTATTTAATTATTTTGAATGAATTGAATTTGTGAATTGTCAACTTTTGTTTTCACTAGACTGATTTGATAGTTCTTATTGACAATACAGGGTTGCAATTTCTCTACTGCGGTTACCTGTTAGATCTGTCTTGTTTGCACCTATGACTTCTGAAAAGAAAAATATTTGTCAAGATGCTCTTTCATTTGAGATAAAAACAAAAACAATAAAAATATATTTATGCATACCATACTTGTTTCCGAGGTACGAGCAAGATTGATGTATTAAAAGATTACGCTCATCACAAATTCGCGACGTCGATTCAATATATAAACAACGACGTTGGCGGGGCGATGAAGTGCAGAGTGAGAAAACAAAACGCTATAGCATCCTTACGTTCCAATACTGGAATATGGATCTGTTGTTTGGAACCCACGCTATCAAGTTCATTCCGACAGGATTGAGTCAATTTAAAAACAATTTCTGCTTTTTGCTCTCGGTATAACCTGTCAGCAAACATTAATCGCGTCAAACTCATTAATCTTCCTACCCTTGCTAGTCGCAGAGAAATGTTATGCACAGTATTTATGGCTACTGGTTACTGACAGGCTTAATTTCTAGATCACATCTTCTTGCCGAAATAAAGCTAAACGTTCCTTCTCGAGCTTCAAGGCATTTCCGGCCTGTTCTTCTGAAGTCATGTAAAAATAATTATGAACTAAACGAACCACTCAGTAGTTTGTGTCAGGATTTCAGTACTCACTTCGCCGGTCGGGCGGGTATGGTATATAGGTTTTCTTAATATTTGTGATTGTAAAAAAGAAAAATCTAAATCTTAAGATCATCATCTGTCGGCAAACCCTAAGAATGATGGGAACTAACTTGACCCTTGGCAAAACTAAAGTAGCGATAACCTTATGAATGAAGAGATAAGTCGATTCTGCAATGACTGACTGCGCATCCGTCAATCCAACCATCCGTGTACGCGACATACTAAAACAATTTAGTAAACTCAATGAAACTTGTTCTACATAAATGTACATAGATTTATCTTTGCTTAAGATAGACTGTTATAGAATCGGCCGAAATCGAATAATAACCACATTCACCTCCCATATAACTGTACTTTTGAATGTATTAAAATATATCAAAACTAACAGTTTTATCGATTTTACATAGAGAAACCGGATTTATTAGCCAGCCCTCGTAGGAATTTACATCACACATACACACATACATATATGCATATCCAAATCGCTCAACAAGTGCATTGTTAACGCCGCTCTTGTTTGTTTGAATATCTTCAATTAGCGAACTCTCGATTTTAATGCTAATCGTTGTACTGGTATGTGCGCGAACACGATCCTTTATTGTAAGCAACAATATTGGTATGACATCACAAAATGGCAACATTGCACTTTGCTCGCACGCCCTAACGCACGCCAATACGGAAAAAGTGCAAGTGGAGGAGGCGGCGATTGGAAGCTTCTGTTGCTTTTTGCTATTGTGTCGTTAGCATTTTTGTTAATTCTTAGTGTAAATTCTCTCGTCGAATTGCAGTCGCTTACAGTTCGCAATGAAATGTGAGAAGTGAGACAACAACAAATTATGTCATAACATAAACACAATAAACGAACGCGAGCAGCCATTTGACGTCTGACGACGGACGACGTTGGTGTGCGATTTCAAAACAAAACAATTTGCAAACAATTGCGAAAGGCTTAGAAAAAGTCAACACACAAAGAACTATATCAAATATATCTACTTATGTATGTGAGAAGCCACAATATAAATAAATACAATTTGCATGCAAATTGTCGACGCTGCTTCTGTGTGGCACACGAATGTTTACATTCTCGTTCAAACTTAAGTAAAGAGCTGCAGGCAGCCTACAAAATTTGTACATTTGTAGCTACTCGTATATGCCTCCCGTCGTTTACCCTTGGCCCGCTTGAGACAAGTCTAATCGATTAATGTGCGACGCGGAGGGATTTTCAATTAAGCTATACATAAGTACATACATATTTATTACTGTTATTTTTTATGCCTTCCTCACCGCTTGAACGCTCGCTCAACGTACTTTGCTAACAAAGAAAATTAGCGAAATATGAGCAGATAATGGTAATAAAAAAAATAATTTAAAACTTGAAAATAAAAAAAATTATTACCCGGGAGGCAATCAGTAGAGTTTATGACAATTTGGCGTTGCCCATCGATATTCAGTAGCATCGTGGTAAACAATTGTTAAAATATTAAGTCGTTGAACAAATTCTTTGTCGTTTATTGATAATGAAAACAATTCTGTGACGAAAACTAAAGGGCGTTGCAACGAGTGGCAAATATAATGAATAGCTTGATAATACAAATAAAAAATTAATAGATGTACCTACATACTCGTATAACCCGTAATAGTTTAAATATGATAGCAAGTCGTTGAACATGTACTTGCCGAAAGTTTTCTAGAGATGGCAATTTAACATCAGCTATTCATATATGTAGTATATCAAAATACTTAAAAAAGTAGGGAAATATCAATTCGAAGGAATATTTTCTATTTTCTTTTTTTTCTTATGTATTCAATTATATTGAATCAAATAGCTAATTGGGTCATAAGGAGAATAACACTAATCCTAACTGCTTATGAACATTTGTAAACTCTGTTCCCAAAATATAGCACAACCACATTAGACACTTTTTATTTTTCTTTTCGTTTTCTTAGTAAACCCATATACAATTAGTTTTGTAAACTTTTTACAAAATGAACTCTGATTTAATGATATTTCATAAAAATTAAAAAAAAAAAAAAGTTTTTGAATTGTTTGAGAATGCATTTTTTTGGCTCATTCAATTTTAGTGTGAAAAAGCGAAAGTTTCAAGTGTTGATTTTTGGTAATTTTTTTTTATTGGTAGCTCGAGATTTTAATGAAATTTTGATAATGGTTTTTTAACATTTTTATAAAATTTACAAAGATGCTTTTAATGGTGTTTGTTAAAGGAGGATAAATAAATTATTCAAACGTGTCAATAAGTGTTTGTACTATAATTTGTGAATATAAATTGTGTATAAAAATTCAAATTGGTATTCTTTTTTTGTTTAAAATGAGTTGTAATTTCGTTAACTTGCCTCCAAGGATCTATAGAAAAATTAATTGGCGCACAAAATGCTAACTGTTTCACTTCTATTGGTCATATTTGCTCTCCAATTAAAAAAAATATAAATAAAATAAAAAAGTTAAATGTGTAGGGTCTTCGTTTTGTGCTTTATGTTTTTCTTCTTCTTGATAAGTAAGATAATTGAAATAACTCAACTTTCATTTAGTAGAGGTAGGAAGATCATAGCCGTGAAACACAATAAAATTTGATTCCAAAAATTAAATGAGTAAAAAATTGACAAAAACACCAACGACAGCGACATCTGTACGCGGGCAAATCTAAAAATAAACATTAGATTATGATTCCGTGACCCTAAAAACCTTTAGTTGCACTGGTTTAATGATCATAGAAAGTTGTAAGAATTGTTTTGTTTTTTTACAAATGCCGGTTTCTGAACAAACAAAAAATCAGTTTATCAATAATATTTTTAAGTGTACACTTTTTGACTTTTTTTAACATACATGTTAAATTATAGTATCGTAAGAAATAAATTTTGGTGTGACTGAAAATTACCGTTGATTTTTCACCGCCATTAAGATACTGTAGTTTTTCCGAAATTGCAGAAGACATTAAGCAAAAAATTGTCAGAAATCAATTATAATTTGAAGCCACTTCAAATGTGCACCATATTTTAAATATTTATCTAATATTAAGTTCACATAAACCCAATTATAGGTGAATAACTGTTGATGCTGAAAAAAACCTGCGATTTCAACTAAAAGTTAGTTAAATTTTCACATTATCATATAAAGTAGCTCAAAGTATCTTATAGTCGCATCATACAGGATGCGGCAGTTAAATTCCGACAAATTGCGCTTTGTTTTAAAATACAATTTATTGACACAAAGTACAAATGTAAAAGAAAATATTTCTAGTCAATAATAGTGTGACTTTTCAGGAGTATAATCACTCAATCTAACCGCCGTTGGCCTCAATTACCGCCTCCATCCTTTTCCTGAAACGCAGCTCTGTCCATATAGGTGAGTGCGGCTTCGATAGCGGCGCGTAGAGACGTGTCATTAGGGTGCCGCGACTTGTTGGTAACCCGTTCAACAACGCTCCAAACATAGTAGTCGAGGGGTTTAAATCCGTTGTCCAGGATCCTCCGAAATCAGCTCCTGAGCACTTTCACGACCGTCGGAGTTCGTGACACCTGTTCCCTCGAACGAGAACTCCTCGCCGGCTTAGCGAAACCTTCCTCGGCCCTCTTTGAAGCATTGTATTTCCCCTTAACATCATAAACATTTGATCTCGGTTACCCGACGAATCGAATGATCTCGGTCGCTCTATTCGCGGCTATTCGATTGTACTTGAACGTAGCAACTTGGCTATTTTAAGATTATAACTGTTTACTAGACGCCAATGTCGTTGAAGAACCTCAATCGCGACCTCTGACGAAACTACGATATGGCGGGAAATTCAAATTGAAATTCGTCCGGATTTAACTGTCGCACCCTGTAGTCTTCTTACTGGGTACTTTCATTGACCATTTTAATGCGGTACTCTCGTTCGAGCTTCAGCATGAAATACTTGAGTGCATGTTTTTTTTTTATTGAACATGAGTCGTTTTTATTAAGAGCGAGTTAAGTATTTTTGTGAGACCACGTGTTTGTTTTGAGTCGTACTCGTACACTATGAAGCTGAGTATTTTAGTTTTAAAATGAATTACATACAAACATATATTTATATGTGAAAGTGTGTGTATAAAAAAAATGCATCGTGTGCTTGTTTTATGATGGTAATTATTGTTTACCTAATTGGTTACAAATAACAACTTTGTTGCATAAGGTTTAACGATTTGCTGTAATAATTGTTTTTATTGAGTAACATTCATTAATATTCTGAATTGTATAACCTTTTTCTTAGATAATTCAAAATTAAAAAAAAAAACCGTTTAGATTTTTATCAAACCATGTGCTCGCAGTTCCTTATGTACATATACATATGTACATATGTAATTATATCGATTAATGTCACTTGCTTTATCTAGAAGCGAAAACATATCTGGCAAGTCTATCTGTTCGGCTTTTCAGTTAGTTCTGAAAAATATTAAAAATATCTACATTGAGTTAACAAATCAAATATCTATAAAATTTCATTTCACCGATACTTTATTTGCTGTATGATATAACGTATTTACATTTATCCCTTTGTTAGTTACCAGCTTGCTAGTTTTCTATTCCGTCCGTCAGGGTAAATGCCAGATAATATTGTTTTGATTTTGATTGATTTTGCGACGAATTTCTGCCAACCCTTGTCGACCGTTTTCTAACATTTCAATCACATTTGATAAGGGACGACAGAAATTCATCTCAAAATAAATAAATTTAAAGTTAAATCATTGATGAATGCGATGAAGCGGCTTCCAACGCTTGGAATATTTGCATATTTGTAGTAACAAAACACAAAAAACAAAATGGATGGGACGATTTTTTTTTATATAAATAATGCATGAACAAAATCTATTTGTATGAATGTATGTAGGTATTTGCAAGAAAATTCTCTAAATACTCGTAAAATAAACTCTAAAATATCTATGATTGACTTCTACAGTCTACCAGTGGACTACACAAATGCCAACCTGAAAATTTTCTAAAAATTCTGATTAAAACGTTAGCAATTTTCAGGGCTAGTTAGAAATAAATTTTACGTAAATGAAAATGATTAAAAATTATTAAATCAACAAATATCATTTTGAATTTCGATGATCCGAAACTTTTCGAGTTTTATACCAAAAATATTTTTTTTTAATTCTTAGAACAGTTAATGTTAGATTTTCTCAGCATTTCTTTTTTTTTAAAACATATATACATAGGTCAATATTCAACATATTTTAAGAGCAGCAAAGCTTTAAACTTTGTAAAAAGCGTACGCAAAAATACAGGAAAATACGGGAAATTGAGTGCACAAACTGACATTTCATTTTGTAGAGAGCGCGAGGAAGTTTAATTTAAACCGAGTGTAACCTAACTCAGTATAAACTGAGTTTAAACCAGCACAGAAAAACTGGCCCTAATGCAATATTTAATTTGAGTATGCAGAAATAAACGTTACCTCTTCTGCTATGCAATGTAAAAATTTCAACGTAGTAACAGTAATCAGTAGCTCACTACAACAAAAAAATATTAATTTTACTAAGGGGACTACCATAGAAACGTTTTATATTTCCAAAGTTTTAGAAACAATCAGGAATTTTATCAGCAAGTTCTGGAAGTTGAGAGTGTGCGTGCGTTTGCAAACATATTTCTTTGGAATTTTATTGTTGAGAGCGTGCAAAAGTATCAAAGTACTTTGATTTACATATGCCAACCAATATGTACGAAAATACTCGTAAGTGAATAAAAATTACATTTTCAGCCTCTACACCCATTTAACATTTTAATTTTGGCATGATATTTATAATGTCTTTTAATACACACAACACAATTCAGATACTACATACATACATACATATATATGTGTGTATAATTGAATTTTAGTAACCCAAGCGTTAAGAAATAAGTGTAGTCATAATTCACAATTTTGTGTTCATAAATATTCCTTTGCCAACCAAACTCACCGTACACGTTCGTCTGTGGATATTCTTGAAATATTTTAATACATTCATGCTATGATCGGCTGTGTAGATCTTTAAAATCTAAAAGTTTGAAAATATGATGGCGTGAAGGGTAGGTCTTCGAAGGTTAGATCTGATGCTGAAGCAATGTGGATATTTTTACTTAAATACACGATATCATGTTTTTTCAGGTGCGAAAAATTACAGTTTTTTCGTGCAGATATGAGTTTAGAATTTCGAATTTTCGTAAACATCGCTTAGCGAAGTTTGCCACTTTACTTGCAAGTCGAAAATAATTCAAGCGGACTAGTCCTAAGCAGTTCGGTACTATTTCGTTTCCAATCAGCGTCTGCGTAAATTTTAATGTGGAATCTATATAACTGATGACTATATTTTTTATGTACAATTACGTACATATGTATGTATGTATTAATAGAAGCGTCTTTAGTCAATGCTTATGCTAAAAATTCTCACTTTCTTAAGAACTCAGCGGGCATTTGCTTGAACTAAGAAATTTTTTTTTAAAGACAAAGCGTTTTTACCAAATAGTTGACATGTCTAAAATTGACGAGCTAAAAAAGATAATAATATGTTTTATACCAACACAAATAGTATGTGTGTTTGTATGTATATGAAAAAAAAAAACTGTCAGCATCCTCAAAGGAATCTATGTACATACATACGAATATACATACATATGTATATACATACATATGTACATATAAATACATATCTCCTATTGTATTGCACTTTTAAAACACACAAAAAAATAATTATACATATGTGTTTGTACAGTTGTGTTCAAAATAAAAATTGTGTGATATATTTTGAGAAGTTTGAATAATTTATTCTGCTTTAAATAAATTTCAATTTTTTTCAATTGAAATACATCCTGTTTTCTTACGAAAACTATATACATATACGATAACAACGCCCAAAACTTTGTGTTTATATTTTAGTGTAAACAAAAGTTTAATCAATTTTGCCTAAAATTTCAAAACGTTTTTTTTTTGCACCTTTGTTGTCTATTCAATTTTAGTATCATGAACCAATTACTACAGATCACGTAATCAAGCAATCGCGTATTTGTAATTGATTTTGAGAAAAAAGTGAGTGACGTAGTGCCTTTGAAAATTTTCGTTTTGTTTACACTTCATTCTTCGTTTCCATATTCGTGGCGATTAGTTTGCAATTGAGCGCGTGTAAAACAGTTTCTAATGCGAAAACCAAATTTCATAAGCACTTTTTGCTAATTCCCAATAAATATTTCTTAATAAATCTTTTTATAATAGCAATAATGCATTACACTAAATCACATCACTTTTTCGGTGTTCCTGTTTTGTCCTCTTCTTTATTATAATTTCGCTTCAAATGACAGCAAACAAGCCCTACGTCACTGGCAGAAATATATTTTTTTCTTTCATTTAGTATTGCGTGATCTATGTAGTATAATTGATTCATGATTTTAGTATGTTATTGTGTAAATGTCAAGTTGAAAAAAATTGCTGTTAATTTTTAAGATTTTTTTTTGTAGAAGGTGATGCGTTTTTTTTCGATGTATAAATAAGTTTTTTTTAACGATTTATATAAGCGAATGCGACAAAAAACTCTAAGTGCAATAGAAAAATAATGGAAATTCATTGGCAAAATTTGTCAAAAATTTTACCACTACTATTCTTCGGAGCACAAGTGTACCATACATACATATGTATGTATGTACAAATGCAATGTAAGAGCGGAAAATTAATGATTCTTATTCTGAATAAGTATGTACATATGTATTTATGTATTAACGTTAAGCGCGATTTGTCGCATAGTTTGGTATGAAATGCCGTGGAAACTCATAGTAATTGACAGGCGAATGTGCTGGTGTTGATTGGAAAATGACAAAGCGTACGAGTAAGTAAGTAGTTTATTGTAAAAATACTCAAGACATAGGCCATACATACATAAGTACATACCTATACATACATATAAGCACACATGTATGTACATATGTAGCTATACTCACTCGGAGGCATCAATCAGCATTGCGGAGGCTACAAGTTATGCGTTAATGCTTGCGCGGGCGGGGAAAATTAAGTAAAAGTAAAAAAAAAAAAAATATATTATTTACTTAGATCGAAATAAAATTATGAGTCTTAAGTTAACAAATAATTGTCAATGGGGATTTAGAGATCGCAAGCGGTTTTTGGCACGATGTTCTAATATGCTATATACATATATGTATGTATGTATGTATCTATATGTAAGTATACTAAATTTGCGAAAAATGTAAACTATTAATTATCACATTTGTATCTATATATGTATATGTATTGTAAATGTAGATTTGTATTTTGGAGACAAGCGTTTTGGATGAAATCGGGTCTTTTACGTCTCTAAATATGTATTTACTTGCATATAGATATGTACTCGTATACTCATTTAAGGATAACTATTTGTGTGTGAACAAGATATTGTATTTAGCCAAAGACCTTGAAATCGATTGATTTATAGCGCTTGGATTAGCTTCAATTCTAGGCCTGTTGCGCAGTGGTAAATTCATAGGTATAGATACTTGTAGCACATTTTTTCACAAAACCTTTTTATCCATACTGTACCGGGGTTGAATGCCATTCTTCCACAATAGAAAGCAAAGGTAATCAACCCTATCGCTGAGTACGTCGTAGTATGATTTTTATAGATTCTACGAAAAAAGCCATCACTCAGTACGAATGGCTACGTCGTGGATTCGAAATTAGTAGAGTTGCATCGGTGAGTTGATTCGTAGCGCAATTTCTTAGGATTTTCGATGAACTTGTTACGACGTGTTTTGGCTGTCGGAGAAAATTTTAAAAATCATATTCTGAAGGAATATCTACTTTATTTGAATAATTTATAATAATACAAAAACATAATGAAATTGTGAGTATTAAATTTAATAAAAATGTTTTTATTTAAATCAATTTTTTTTCTTGTTTTCTATTTGTGTATAAACATTTTTACAACGCTTTCGCATTACGCTCGGTTGCTAGAATAGTTGCAGAAACATTCAGAATTTGTAGTGGATAACACCAAATTCAAATAGGAGGTGGTGGACAACTTTTGGACACAATTTAACACCCGAAAACCAGGAGTTTGCATAGAAGTCCATTTTCACATTTCGTTTTTCCTTGTTACTCATTTCCAGCTGTGCTCATAGAGGGCATAGCCGTGACTGGAATGTATTGAAAACTTGAAATGTGTTTTCCAAATCACGACTGGTTATGGATCTCTCTCATTGACGACGGTCTCAGAACACTTCAGATGCCATCTTTTAGAACCCCAACCACATTTACAAATGCTGATTTGTTTAATCGAACATTTTAACCAAATCTGTAATTTAAAACTGGTAAAATTAAATATTTCTTTTAACAACCGAAACCTTTTCATACAATGTGTCATCAGATTCCAGAAGATTAAAGTTATATCTTAAAGTTGTTCACTGCATTTTAACTGTTGTTAAATTTTGCCGCCTTTCTTAGTTGAGAAATATTATTCTGGGAGTGCCAAGGATATTCTGCTAAATTTTGTGTGATTACCTTGTGCCAGCTGGTGTCGAAATCTCTAAATTTGGCATTTTTGTTTGGTAGCACTTCTTTTCAAGTTCACACGGAATCAGCGAAAGCAATTTTTTCGTATTCGTAGCGGAGTGTTACGTTCGTAACTTTTCTACGACGTACTCAGTGATAGGGCAGAATATTATACGAAACTTTTGCTTAATGTGAGTGCCCATAATCTCACTTTTTGGACTGGTAAAAAAGTATAATCAGCGGTTGCTGAACAGTTGATAAAAAAAAGTTAACTTCGAGTGAGCTTCTGCTGTTCTTCATTTTCCTTTACAATCTATTCCAATCAAAGATGACGATTTCTACTTCGTTTTGTATTATTGTATTAATTTTGTGGCCTTTAGTTCAGCTAGATTTACTGAGAAAAACCAAAAGTTTGAGGCTACTTAAAACGGAAGTAGGCAAGAAAAATATTTTCTAAAAAGGATTAAAATGTTTAAACGAGCTCTAATAAAAAATTGTGATAACATCACTACTTTGAGGAGGCTGCTAGTTTAATTAGTTCTTTTCAACCGTTGTACCAGTTTGCCTCTGGATCTAGTTCATTCAGATCGCCAAAGGAATATATTGAAAGGTTGGTTTGGAAATTAGTCCTTTCCAACAGTCCAGTTAATGCGGTCCGTTCATATCGACAGCCTACAACAATAAGATACTCAAACGTCTGTTATATCGGGGAAGGAAAATCGCAATCTGTGTAGCTCTAAAACTGGTGATTTTAGATGACCTCAGAAACACTTAGAGCAGATACGATGCTGCTCGGCGTCGCTTCTATTTCGACATCATCAATAATATTTGATTTGATTTATTAAGGTTATTATAGCTTCGAAGAAAAATTGTGAATTGTAAAAGTCTTATGAATGCCCCGCGAAGCAAGCTAGTTAATAGCACACAAGTTATTAAAAAGACGCTTAAGCTTTAAAGAATCCACAATTGTTGAAAGGGAGATCATCTCTTAAGGAATATATTAAAGAAAAAACTCGATTTAGTTCAGTTGCTCCTCTTCGAAAACCAAATTTATGACAGTTTCCATCGGCGCCTGAAAATATTTTAGTTAGTGTTAATACTGCGCTCAACGAAACCAATGCACTTTCTCACTTTTATGGTATTTGTTTAATTGTTTAAAATTAAATGTCTGAAATTTAAAGGCCTAATGTCAGAGCCCTAATGCCTGTTCCATTGTTATCAACCACCAACCAAACTCGCTGCTAACAACTGATAAGACACACTTGAAGGCTGACAGTCATGCTCATTTGTCACTATTTGCTCAACTACTTTGTGAACACATAGTAAAGACAACCAACCATAAATACATGAGAATTTACGTACAAAACTAAACAAATAACTAACATACTACATATGTACAATGATAAAAGGTTGCCTTAAATAAGTTGAGCACTCCTGTCGTCCCCTGATTATTGCTACATGTGCCACTTTTTTGTTGTTGAAAATTTTGTTTTTAATAATATGTATGTACTTATGTATTTCTGTGGTTTCTTCAACTGCTCACTACTTACCTCCACATTTGTTTTTCCTGTTCGCTGCTACCGCAACACTTTATGCGACAATCCGTACACAAATATTTTCCTTCTGTACAAACTCGCACACAACTGCAATGTGAGCGTTTCATTCCTGCACCTACTCAAGTTTATATTTTACGCCAAGCGTGTACGTGAGCTTGTTGGAATGGATGTGTACGTGTGTATATAAATATGCTGTCAGTACATATAGCGGCATACTAAAGTAAATAAAGCATTTTTCTTTTTGACATGACAGTTTTTCATAAATATTTTCGATGTTTTGTGCTTTTGGGATTGTGTAGTCATAGTCTTCATCGCCGCAGTGGCAGTGGAATTTATGAAAAATTATTTTAATAAAATAAATAGAAAATTACTAAACACCTACAGAGCATCATAATAACATACTTGCATATATGTTCCTACATGCATATGTTTATTTTTCGTTACATTTAGGCTAACAAATGTATTTTTTTTAATGCACGTTCGGATAGCGCGCAATCCATCAAGTGGCCCGTATGAATCTCCTGTGAAGTCACATACCCGGGACCACTCACGCATTTCATCAAGGAGGGCTATGGCATGAAAGAAGAATGCCTGACTTCCATAACGCCATTTCCATTATCCCCCATCCATGTAAACATAATCAAATCGCCCACGAACTTTCTTGAAACGGAGCACTGCCGCCTGCTGGAGTCCGTCGCAATATTTCGCCTTGTGAAACAAAACCGTAACGTAACTCGCTAAATCGTATAAGGAGCGATGCTTCCTAATTTCCTCCATTATATTTCAGTTTTTAACCATTTTATTTTCTGTAAATATTTTTCAATAAATTTTTGATTTTTTTCATTTACAATATGTTCTTTGTTTACATTTCGCCTGGCGGCGGAGGGAAAATTAAAATTAACAGGCCTAACATGAATTCCGTCGGAGCTCCCGACGTGACAACATCGGAAAAATGCTATTGTCAATTCCGACGTGATCACGAAATTGTTACGAAATTTTAAAATTTTGAAGATTGCCATCACGGATTTCGAGTGAAAGGCAATTTTGAAAGTTAGTCGAGAAGTGAAAAATACAAGCGAACTAGAAACTAAATGGATATTTTTCACTGAAGATGTGTTTATTAATGTTAGCATGAGAGACTGGTGAATATGATGGAGGAGCGGGCAGAAGTTACGCAAGGTTTTCCAAAACCCCTAAAGAAAATGTGCATAGTTTTTGTGAGGAAGATGCCGAGTTCGTCACGATGGGAGCTCATTCGGAATCAGTAATTGGGCTGTAAATCTTTCTTCGACAAGTTTCGTCGGATGAACTTCGTCGCCGCTTTGGCTGTGTGCAATCTCATTTACTGCAACGAACTTTCCTACGACGAAATTTTTTGGGGATTTAATTCTGTTTATAGCATAATGCTTTCTTAAGAAAATCTAAGCAAAACAAAGGATTAAACATATTCAAAACTAAAAATGTATCGCGTTACTGAACGACGGCGTTGTTCGCGTATTTCAAGCTCTCATTATTTTTCACGGTATGCCATACTGTTTTAACATTAAATATGGGGTATATGAAATTTTCAAGACTTAGATTTACGTTCATAACGTTTCTTAATTTCTCCCGCTCACAGGAGTTTATTTACAAATGGGGCAGCATGTTCACTGAAGTGAAAGCCCAGTTAAAATCGTCAGGCGGCGATCAGAGCCCTGGGATCGCTGATAGTACGATCGAAAGCGGTCTGAGATAGCACGAGCTCTCTTTCGACTGTCTCAGACTACTTAAAAATCTAGCAGATTGTGGTTCCAAGATACAGTAATATTGTAAATATATTATCACCACTGGAGGAAAGAGTATGGAGAATACCCTTTTAATGTGTTGGCTACTCTTGAAGATCTGAGCTATTAGTCGACACAGCGAACGCTAGGATGCAACGCCGACATGCAAACATGTAAGGTCCTTTTTGTCGGTAAAACCTGAATATTGTGTCAGACTCGATTTGCCGGCGGTGTATTGAGAATTATAAGGTGGGTTTATCTCAGTATTACCTCCTCAATTGCGTTGCCTTTGCCAAGTTCAGGTTCAAACATATCGAGTTTTGAGAATTTTTTGTGGCTAAGCCCTTGCACATTTTTTCTATAGAAAAGTAAATTTGTTCATGCATTGTATGGTGGAAAATGAGACTTGACACTAACATTTTGTTAGCAAGAACATTTTTATAAACTCTGGTTGAATAGTTGGAAATTTCGGCAAATTTTTAAAACCTAAATTTTTATTTTTAGAATACCGTACGAAGCCTGAGATTATGGTATATACATACGTTTTTATTGAGTTTTAGAATGAAGTTTAGTTTTATTACAAATTACCGAAAAATATATATAACGAAAATGATTGCATAAATTTAAGAGACATTTTAATCACAGCATAATTACCGGTCATTCTTACTGAACAAAGTTATGGTCCAGTGTGTCCGAGTTTTTTATTAATTGCATTGAAAAATTAAGAGGTCCTCTAGCACAAGTACATAACCTCGACGAGTTAAATCTTTTCATAAATTCTTTTCAAAAAGTATCATTTCTAACAAATATACTTTCCAGAGAAAATATTGTTGTTAAAAAAAAAACGAAAACCCCAAAATCTTTGAATGCAAATAAAAAACTTAGATTTGTTGGCCCATAATAATTTATCTTTAGTCTAGTAGATCAAAAAAATAACAATTTTCACTGTATCTGAGACAATCTTTTTAATATTTTGCATTGCGAAATGAGTGAAATAATTGAAATATGCTATGCCGATTATTTCTATCACATATGTATGTACAAGTAAGACAGACGGAGAATAAGACATGTCCGTGCTAACTGATTTATTTATTTATACTTTGTTGAGATATTTGCAAAATTTCGTTTTGAATTTCTTTGGTCTTAAAGATTTAAGCAAATGAACAATTTTTGTTTTTTGAAATTTTCTTCCTAGAATAATATTCACTCAAAAGTATAATACAAGATAAAATAGGTGCAAGCAAAAAAAGAAAAAAATTCAATTACTTAAACACCAAGTAGTTACGAGTAATTTAGTTTTTATTGCGCTTGAACATTTTATGGCCTTGTCGTTGCAACGTATAGAAATCTGTGTGCGTATGTATGTAAATATGAATAAATATCTGTATGTAAATGTGCAAGAGTGCAAATATTTAGTTTTAAATCTCTAAGCTGATTAACTCTACAATCTTACAAATTCAGTTATTTTTTCTATTGAATTAACTAATTAAAATATGTACATCGCATAGTTTTCATTTATAATCAAACTTGCGTTAAAAATAAATGTACTAATTTAGTAAATGAAAAAAAAAAGGGTGCTTCAAACTATTTTCAACGCGGCCGCCTATCAACAGACTTTGGTAAATACTATGTTTAAGTAATCTAGAATTAATTTTCAAAACACTTATTGACTCTAATTAGATGAACACAAATTTAAACAGGTGCGCTTGACCGCACACCCTCCGCACGGATATCAGCCATTAAAATACAGCGCTGCTGTTATGAACAGCTGAATCTACTTATACATTCATAGTTTTAATTAATAGCCATAATTTTTTTTTTTATAGTAAAACGCAAACAAAATACAAAAATAGATTAAATTTATTATTATTAACTGTCGCCATCAAATCACGTGAACATTTTTTTCGAATTTCGTTATTATTTATTTTTGTTTTCAACAGAGCCTACAACTATTTTTGAATAGTTTGCTTTTATTAGTTTTTTTAAACATGTGGTTTTTAAGAAGAAATAAAACGCATATAATTTAATGCTATGGCCAAGAGTTTAGCTTTGTTACAAAGGTAAAGGTTTGCCATTATATTTTTAAAAAGATTTTGGCCAAGTGATCGCCGCGGCTGGCTCGAATAAATTCGAGTCGAGAGGCCCAATTCTCGATCACCTTTTGCAGCATTTGCGGCCGTACATGTGTTAGCAATAACGCGCCGAATATTATCTTAGAAGGCATCTTGAAATGGCAAACCAAACTGAGTATAAATAAATTAACAGCTGTCGAAAAGACCAACTCCGAAAAAAGTATTGCTTCATTGAAAACCACACGTCTAAAAAAAAACACCTTTTACATACATACGTAAGCACACACACACACATACCACTACAAGTGTAGTAATTTGTGTTAACTAGAGCAGCTCATTGGGCTACCAACTGTTGGGCATTCAATCAATGATAACTCTGTCAATCATTCATTGTCCAACGTGTTTTTTTTTTTGGCTTATAATTCTAATTTTCAAAATTAGAAACTTTTACACTAACACAGCAGGTCAGTGTAAATAATTATTTCTATGATAATTTAAAAATCGTTGTATTTCTTGTATTTATGGCATTCAGCATAAAAATCATAAACCGTTGAAAAGTGAAGTAAAAGTGAGCGGTTGGCCCTTTGAAAAAGCGCTAAGCGTAATTAATTTGATTGACTTATTATCAGTGGTGCTGCTAGTGCGCCAGATCAAACGGTCGAAGTTTCGCTATTGCGACTGACGAACGATTAGATAAAAAATGCGAATGGCAAAGTACACGGCGCTTGTTGGGCGCTTAACTTCACATTGATAAGTAGATCCGCTGCCGACTGGTGAATATATAAAATCTATGTCGGTATGCTTAAAATGAGTATGTATGTATGTATGTGAACTGTGTAGGTATTAGAAACTATGTATTGGTATACAAATATTTGACATGACTTTTGAAATTTATGTCAAGACATAAGGCAATAGCTGATGCCAAGTTAACTGCGCTTAGACTTTTCATGTTATGAAATTCATCCCAATGCTGATAAAATGCTCTATTTATTTTTTTGATAAACATAAATATGCCAGTGGCGCTTACCGAAATGCGATAGTGAAAGTTTGTATGTCCCGTGGTTGATATTTATTTATATTTTTAAAGATTCATGGAGCAAAGGCGCTCAAAGGCGTGTTAATGCGAGCAGAGAGTGCCTAAAAGCAAGCGTTACCGCGATCTACAAGATCTTTTGTATCTCGCTGATTCCTTTCTATCCTTATCGATCCAAGACACCATCAAGACTTTCTAATAAAAGCTAGTAACCGACTATGTAAATGAATTTCTAATATGTTGGCCGCTGTAGTCGAGTTGGTAGGGGTGTGTGTTATTACTCGATATGAAGCTGCGTTCGAGGTTCGAATCTCAGCCAGGGCAAGTAAAATGAAAATCATAGAAAAGTTTTTTTCTATCAGCGGTCACCCCTCTGCCATGAAAAGGCTTCCCATAAAATACATCTGTCGTTCGGAGTCGGCACCACAAATGGTAGGAGAAACTCAGCCACTGAGCTGTATAGTGTAAGCGCCAAATTATTATTATTATTAATATGGTTGAATTGAAATATTTGAATCTTTGTCTGTCCAAAGTCAGACAGTCGCATATAAGCCGCGCCGATTTCCCTTGGTCTTCAAGATAGGCAATCATCCTTCGCATATGGAAGCGCAGATTTGGATGACCTACCAGGTAATCAGTAATTAAGCTAATTTTATCCTTCTTAAATTAAAATAGCTACTTCTTAAAACGTACTCTTTCTGTAGTCAGCAGCACTTACTTACCTTATCCGTGGAAATTTCGTGCCTTGACTTCACTCTAGAAAACAAGCTTAATTTTTTTTTTCAAATATTATTTTGATTTGATTTTAAAGCAACGAGTCCAAGGTTTTTCCATAAGTGTTTCATCTTGGATGGTACTCGTAGATAATGATTTTGATATTAGTTTAGGTCATTCCATATTTATGTAAATACGGGTAGTATAATCCTTCCATAACTATTGGATATAATTTACCCGGCTCGGCCTCCTCTTCTGGTTGCTACGCATCTGACGGAAGGTATTGCGGGATGGACATGTGACTGCTTTCGAATTTCTTAGCTTATCTTTGATTTCAATGCTGTTAATACTCTCTGATCAGTCGTAAAGAATATTTGTGAAGTAATTGCGGTAACTTCAGATAGAAACCTGACGTAGAACCTGAGTCTTATACACAAATATCTTCATAATTCAAGTTACTTAGAGGATTTTTTAGTGTCTTGGCTAAAATCGCTTAAGCAGTTTTGGGCGACAACTAACTTAGGAAGTGTTTCATTGCATTAGAGATAAACGAATTCATGTGTTTTCTTTTTTTTTAGCTTCAAAGGCCGAACTCTTCTTTAAAGTCATACAATTATATTTGTTCTCGTGATAATAAACGACAATTGGAAGCGCGGACTGAATTCAAATTTTTGTTTGTTTCTTAGAGAGAAACTCGTACAATTATTATTAACGCTAATGTGTTCGTGAATCAGTTTTATTTTATTTTTATTTATTTTATTTATTTATTATTTAGACACAAGTAAGACATAGTCTTTTAACGTGTAATAATCACAAAAATTACTTAAGTATAAAAGTGAATACTTTAAAACTATTTATTTTGAACAATATAGGACTTAATGTAGTGTACATATGGTAGCAGAAATTTGAAAGGAAGAAAAGCGATTAAAAATATATAGAAATATTAAGACTTAGAGTAAGAATATAGAATAAATTGCCAATTTGAACTGCCTTAGATTTGATTCCAGTTTTAATTTTTTGGGTAAAGAGTTCGAAAGCTGAACAGCTCTAACGAAAAACATTCTGGAGGTACCTGAATACCTATATTGTGGGACTATAAGGTTGCATGTACGAGTTGACTGCGTAAAGGTTAATTTAAAGAAGAGATAACTCGGACAACGTGTGTAGATTATCTTGTGTATAAATAACAATAAGCGACGGTCAAAAAATGCAATATAGGACTTGCTGATTGACGCATTTACATGGTCGACACATGATAGAATTGTGTTGATCTTGAATCCAAGGATTGTAACAACTTTCTCGTACTTAATTTCAGTTCCTTTTAGTATTATAGGGGAAACATCATCCATGCTACATGAGCGATTAAATAAGACTATTGCTTGTGTTTTGGCTGTGTTGAGATTCAGCCTATTAAGTTCTGACCACATATAAATATATTCTAGATCTTCATTTATTCTAAAAACTAAGTCCTCCGTAAGGCCTAGAGGTGCAAAGAGGTATATCTGCGCATCATCAGCGTATAAGTGAATAGACACATTTCTACAGCACTTTCCAATGTCATTAATATACAAAAGAAATAAAACGGGACCCAGAATAGAAGCTTGGGGTACGCCTGCTTTGATTGGCATTAAGGCTGCGCTGCTACTCTTTGATACTACCCTTTGTTGTCTATTTGTAAGGTACTCATTATTAAGCTAACTGCATCATGGCTGAATCCGAAGCACGAAACAAGTTTTTGGCAAAGAATTTTATGACAAACAGTATCAAATGCATTGGAGAAGTCCAATAGTGTTAGAATTGTCAGGTCCCCCTTATCAAAGAATGGCCGTATATCCTCCATCACTTTAAGCACAGCAGTTGAGCAACTATGCCCCCGACGATAACCCGATTGATGCTCGGAGATGAGACCATTTTCCGAAAGGTACCCCATCATTTGATTCAATATCAATCTTTCGAAAACCTTCGACAATGATGGCAAAATACTTATTGGTCAAAAGTCACAAGGTTGAGTGGCATTACTTTTTTTGGCAACAGGAATTATATTAGCGACTTTCCAACTGTCAGGAAACCTTGATGTTGTTAGCGAAAAATTTATAATATGCGTCAAAGGTGAAATAATATACGGCAAGAGTAGTTTTAAAAATCTTAAGCTTATTTTATCCTCACCCACTGCATTTGACTTGATTGAAAGTATACTTGGTATAACCTCAGATTCAGTGACATTATTAAAATTAAATTTTCTGCCAAAGCAAGTTAATAGATTGCAATCAGGTTTAAAGTCAACATTTTCTTCTGGAGATTTTCCTGAAAAGTACTCATTCATAACGTCAGCATCGACCAGACATTCAGTTTTCAATTCTTGCTTTACCCCAAGATTTTTTAAGTTATTCCACAGCACTTTAGGTGGAAGGTTTGCATTGAGTTTACCTTGGAAATAAAACCTCCCTCAAGGAAGGGAGGAAGCTTCAGTAGCTAAATTTTGAATGTGAACTTTACTAAAATCTCGAAAATATACCAAGTCTGTTGCCGTATTTAGAGATACATTTATTCTTATATTATAACTTAGAAAAATTAGGTCATGGTCGCTAACACTGCTTAGAGAAAGTTGGTCAAAATGCAGTACACGGGACATATCAGACACACAAAACAAATCTAGTAAGCTAGGCTTACATTTGGGGCCAAAGCGAGTAGGAAAGTTGTTTACTACATTTAAACCAACACTTGACATATTATCCAACAGATCATTAGCACGCTCATTTTTCAACAGCAAATCGATGTTTCAGTAAATTTTTCTCGCCAATCGAAACTCCAAGAAGTGCCTTACTTTTCATAGATATATTTTAAGGTATTGAATAATGAACTTTCTTCATCGCTTTCGTTATCTTTAGAAGGTGAAGTAGTTTAAATTCTGAATTAAACATTAAGAACCCCATACAGATTTCGGTTTTTTTTTTTGAAACACCGAGCGGTAGTTAGTGTTTTGTGAAGACCTTGACTATTTCCGCTGTGACATCTGCATCGGTCATTGTATTTTGCAATGCGAATACCGCTTATCGTTCTTGTTTTTGTTTGTTTATGTTTTTGTGTGTGTTTAAAGTTTAAATATTCGCATTTTTCTTATCTACAACACGAATCATGTCTGTCATAAGTTTCATTGCCACCAAGAACTGGCGAAAATCAGCAGAGATGAATGCGAAAATTAGTGTAGTTTTATGTTTGTATATTTGATATACATATGTACATATGTAGGTACCCTGCAGCAAAATAAAATTGTTCAGAACTCGCGCAGAACTAGCACAAAATGGGACGGCATTGGTTCTCGTTCTCAATGAATTCAAGGGTCTTTTTTAACACGGCGATGTCCTGCGAAGTGAAAATTGTCATATTTGAAATTGAATATGCAGAACTTTTGAACCAGTTTCAAACTGGTAAAGTAAAGCCTTCTCGCGATCGGAAAGCACCTCGGGAAGGTTTGACAACAGCGTAACAAGCGAAACGTGGTAGTTCGTAAACAATTACGAAACTGCACGATAGTGCAGAAATATCAGCAGTTCACACTGCCTGTAAATTTTGCTGCGGGGTAGATATGAATGTATACTCGTTCATGTATCGCATGCGATTGGTGCCCAAAGGCTGACTGACCAATCGACTGGCTGGACGGTTGGCAATCAGTGCGATGGTAGACAAACAGTCGACACGCCGTTAGTGCCACTAAGTGTTTGGATACTCGCTGTCACATCCAACACATTTGATTTTTTGTATGCATTTATATGCAAATTCAAATACATACATACTGATACATTGTCCAAAAATTGAGATACCAGCCTGTGAATCTACTTGTATATGGATCTGCACTCAAAATTATAATCGCACCAGAAATTGAATTTTGAATTGAATTTTTTTTGAGTATTCTTTACTTTTTCATAAAAATAGAGTTAATTCTCCAATGAAATCTAAATATGTATATTTAAGTTTCCAATTTTGTAGAAAATAAAAAAAAATTTAAAACTTAAAAAAAATATAAACACGTATTTCATTTTTCTTTTTTAATTTGCCAGTTGGCAATTTTGTAGCGCAAGTTTTTTTTTTTTTGATATTTTTTTTTTAATGACGGTGTTTCGTAATTTTCTCTTTTTAAACCTTTCATGAAAATGGTATATAAACTTTGGTCCGATCTTCCTAAGTACCAGAACGATAAGAGTTAGACCCATCAAAAGGTATATCGATATGATCAATATGTTGAGCTGAGTCGATTTAGCCATGTCCGTCTTACTGTCGTTCGGTCCGTCAGGTTGAACGCCAACAAGTCCCTAAATATTTGAGCTGTTTGAATGAAACTTGGCATTCAGGTGCCTTTTTTTATAATTTATTAGACACTTCTCGTAACCGGCCAGAACCAGCAGTGAAAATCCAATGGATAAAAAAAAAAATATAAAATATTGCCTTTTGGGCCATAACTCCTTCATTTAATAAGCTAAAGACTTGATATTTCGCACAAATATTAAATAAAATTGGGACTATAATAGCAAATAAAATCATTAATAACGAATAAATAAAACATATGGCTCTCATACAATTCTTTCATTCATGAAAGGTATGAAGCCGTTTTTTACTTGCTTTTTTACAATCGGGACTACGCATTTTATATGGAAAAAAATACAAAATCAGCAATAATTTGTGATCATCTGAAATACACCTTTTTCTGCATTAAAATTAAAAGGGCTATAAAACCCTTTTATTTGTAAAATTTTTAAAAATTTGTTGATAAACATTTACTCTTAAATTTTTTAAGGTTTATTAATTCATTTGATTTTAATTAGAAATTTATACAAATTTAGTGCAAATGTAAACTGTCATATTTGCTGTGCTTATAATTATGAGCTGGGGTATATGAAATTTCAAAAATTTTCCATGCTCGATTTAAGCGCAACACCGCGATGTTATTTGTTATTTTCATATGGACTTGGGTATTTAAGAGCATTTAGTTTTTTCTTAGTGTTTTTCGTGCAATTTTAGCTAAAAATATGCGCATACATACAAGTACATATATGTTATATGTATGTACATACACCTTGTATGTTGTATGTTTGTATGTATTTTATTGCTGTTTGAGGTTTGTGCTTTTGAAATATTTTACTTTGGCAGTCGCAATTGACTAATTTCACAAATTATCTCGTCGTTGTTGGTATTCACTAGCCAATGCTGCTGTTCGTATTGTTGTTGTTGCAAGCCTTTTGTTATTTTTGTTGTTGTGCGCTACAAAATTCTATTGCCGCCATTTAACTAGTGTGTCCCATGACTTTGCGCTGTGCAGTGCTTATTCTCTATTATGCCTATAGGATATGTAAGCACATACAAACATACATATATACTCGTTTGTATGTATGTATGTTCATACAATTGTGTGTTTGCATGTTAGCGTTATGTGCCTTCGTACACTTAATTAGCACGAAACAACAAATTAATTAATAACACAAAACTATGAAATACTTTTGTTAACTCATTTGCACTTGCGATTTCAACACAGTGGATCACCAGCAGCTCGACAAGCGACTGAATAACTTAACGCTTACATACGAGTACATAGGTACATACTGCATACATAAAAATATTCGTACATATGTATGTATATAGCGGCATATATAGATTAATACTTACATAATGCTTGCATACCCAGACATACACATATATGTAGTACATATTTATTTAGGCACTATTAAAAAAGTATTAACGAAAACTCAGACGGACTTGTAAGATTAAAATAAAAGTCGTCAAATTAAAGTGAAAACAGTGACGCCGTCTTTTTAATTGGTCCCGAAGTCATCGCCTCAAATCGGATACATCCTTTCTGAATTAAAAACTCCTTCCTGGTTTTCTAGATCTTGGCCCTAAAAAGAAGGTTTCGTTGACAGTTTAAATCCATCGCCAAAATCACTTCTGGAGTGTGCCTAAATTGAGGGCCGATATCTTTTAATCTAAGCTTTGATAATCCAGCAAGACTGGGCAGTAACAGCAGATATGTTTGCACCTCCAAGCGGCCTTAGAAAGCTTTAAAAATGCTGGCATGCGCTTTTTATCTTTAACCAATAATATCTCGATCAAGGTGCCCATACCAGGATGTTTTCGGATGTTATCGAACTAGAAGTCGGGCTTTCACCGACTAATTTTTTTAACGCTTTTACAGTACTCCTAGAGTCTTGATGGTTACTTGACTTTCGGATGAGATATTTATTAAGCTTCCACTTGAAATCCTGTGCAGTATTTTGGAAGCCAATATTCGTAAAGTAAGCTTCCGCCAGAAAATTCTCATCGAACTGAAATATTAGCTTCCAGAACACATCAGAGGATTTCAAGTGGAAGTTCGATGGGAAATTACTGACAGAAGCTTACTTTACCAAGTTTAAGTTAAACAGGTAAGTAATGTCAATGCTCATTTTATTCTCTAGTTCTTTCCTGAGTTAATATTAGCGAGTAAGGTTTCCATTGGACTAAAAATGATTTTTCGAGACGAGTCCGCGCCTTTGGCATCGTTTAACATTGCTCCAAAAGCTAGAGGCGCAGCTCTTTCCACACTTTACAGCTGCTTCACCATTGCAGTCGTCTTCGATGAGTTCCAAAATATAAGGGCACCATGCAAAATAATTGATTTTATAATACCCTTATTCTTACTTGCTACTTACTTAAATGGCGCGATAACCGCCTAAGCGATTTTGGCCAAAATCAACAAGGCACGCCAGCTTTTGCTATATCTTGCTAACTGTCTCCAACTGGAAATTCCAAGTATAGCCAAGTATTTTCCCAACGCAGAGAAAGTCTTCCTTTTCCTCTTTCAGAAAATTTGTTCTCTCTATCACACAAAGAGCTCGCTCATCGGACCTTTTTATCGTTCATGTTACTGTGCCATGCTAAAAGACGGACATACTGAGAGACTTAAAGAGTGTGGCTATTGTTTGCCGAGAGAGGACTTTATTGCTCAGTTGCCTACTCAGTCCGAAGTAGAACTTGTTAGTAGCCAAGTTAAACAGAGAACTTAGAAACTTTATATACATATATAATAATATAATTTTGGCGCTTACACTATATAGCTCAGTGTTTGGCCGAGCTTCTCCTACCATTTGTGGTGTGCGTCTTTATATTAGACCACAAATGAAGGGACCTACAGTTTTGTGCCGACTCCGAACGGCAGATGTATTTTATGAGAAGCTTTTTCATCGCAGAAATACCCTCGGAGGTTTGCCATTGCCTGCCGAGGGGTGACCGCTATTAGAAAACACTTTTTCTATTATTGAAATTTTGCTTGCCCTGACTGAGATTCGAACCACGAACTCACCGGCATATCAAGTTATAGCACGCACCGCTACCAAACTCGACCACAGCGGCCTAGAAACTTTACTATTTCAAAAAGTGCAGCGTCCTCGGCTTAAGCAAAAACCCGACAACCTCTTCTATTCCCTCCATCCTTCGCCATGCGCCACTGCTTTGAGCAATAAAACTGCTGTTTGATTATCTATGATATGTACTTATACATACTTACCTATTCGATTGTATATTTCTTTTAAGCGCTTTAGAAATTATTTAACATTCTAATTTACACATTTACGTTAACACTAATGTAGTTCAGCTACGCGTAGTAAGTAATCGTAAAGTAAGCAAATACAATTTTAAACGGAGCACAAAAAGTGAGTGGAGAAACCAAAATCTTTTTGTACATTTGAAGTGTCGCTTGTGTGATCGATCTTATCTTAGCTGAATGCAGTACAAATATTGAAAAGAAGTTGAAAACTGAACGACTTTGATTTTCTCGATTATTTGTTTTATCGTCTGAATATTATAATAATTTGATACTTGTCTACATTTTCGACAGCTCGGCTTGAGTTTTCATTTCTGGCTACCATTGCAATATCTTAAGCCTTTGCTATTTGTTTTATTTATGTATGTACAATGTATAAATAATTTAGAAATTACTTCAAACTTCTGTTTTTCGATATGTTCTTATCAGTTAGTAAGTCAATAGTAGAATTTAAGTTAATCTGATTTAATTTCAAACTGAATATGTTTACCATTTTTTGACGCTATGTGAGACGGAACTATGTACATATTTGAACAATTATGTGTATGTAAATATATTTGATTAAGCAGATGGTGTTAGAAATTTGTGCATGTGGAGCACCTGAGCTGAGTGGGGATACCTGTATGCTAGTTAAATCGATTGAAGCTTCCGCTAGAGTTGGTCTTGAAAGGTGTAAACCGTTTCAGTATTCAAAGCATTATCACTTTTAAGAGCTGCAAAATAGAAAACAAAGAAGCCTACGTCACCACTATTTAGGTTTTGATGTGTCAATGCGAGAGAGAAGTGAGATTTTCATTCGACTGTATATTGGAAGGAAGAGCAATAGCTCGACCCAGTTTTCATGTGAGATATGCTACTTTCGATATCGGCAAGATTTCGATTCATAATTTGTATTAGAGATCATGACACTCGACATCACATAAAGAAAATCTGTCAATTTTGTTCGTTTCTAATTGAGTAGCTCTTTTCTCTCGCGAATGCCGCGATTCGGGCCCTGCTTGCTTTCTACTCAACTTACCAGTATGTGAAAATGAAGTGAAAATGGTAAAGGAACGGCCACAATATCGAAGCCGTGAAGCTGAAGGAGCTGGATTTTCGCCTGCTAGATGACTTTTAGGACGGGCCCAACTACAGCCGGGTTGTATTGTATGTACTAAGAAGCGAATTGAGTTGAATAAAAACGTGGTCAAAAAAAAAAAAATAGTCGATTCGTGTGACTACGTTTACGTCGCTGTCGAAAAGTTGAGAGCTACGAGTATTTGGGCGCCAGACAATAACGTCAGCTTTTAAAAAAAAAAACGAAAAATCTTTCTTCCTAGCTAATATTTTGGGTAACTACTTTTGGTAGAAAATAAGAGAACGCGGAGGTTACTTTAATGACTTCGGCCAAAGAGAATATATCTATATATCAAACCAACCTGCCGAAACTCTTATAAAGTGTATTATTGTAATTGGTAATTCTTTTTTTTTTTTAAACAGCACCAGAGATTCGCCTTGAACGCCCTCGTGGTCAATCAGAGCTAAAGGTACATTTTCATGTTAGGGCTGATAGAAAAAATTTGTGTAATGTCGCTAGGAAACCGGCACTAGAAATTGAAACCTTGAATTAAGAGAAGGCTCCATCAAAATAAATTTTTAGAATTAATGACAAAATAATACAGACCCCCTCTATATGTACAAAGGCTATAGCGGACTGCTTTACTATCAACAGCTTGCAGTTTATTTCTGAAATTTATTTCTAGTTGTTTGACTTCTATATACGAGTATGTACATTTTAATCATATAGAATTGACCAAATAATCCACAATGATGCGTATATCAATGATTTTACTAGACACTGTCTGAATTTGATCGACATTATGACCCAGTACGTTCACTGAGCAACGTTATTCTCCTAGAGGTGTAATTAATACAGCGCGATTTTTAATATAAATTTTGACAAGTACATGCCATTTCAGTATTTTTAACCAAAAAAAAATTATTTATTTAACTAGCGTGTGCAATATTTCAAGCAAATTTTTTGTTTAGAAAGTTTCTACAAGGTAGTTGATAGCGATAACGCACGTAGACGTTTACGTAAATACTTTTTTATGTTGGACCGTCAAAAGATTTCGTATTAAAAGAAAACCTAATCGAAGATTTAATACAATTTATTTGAGCAATGAATTCACGGAAAACATAATTGCAGCCCAGAGAAGAATGTGGAAAGAAGATTTGGCCCCAGCGTCGCTCCTTGATCATTCTCTATACCGACGTGCATTCTTTGAATAATATTTTAATGAAAACATTTTTCTAAGCGGCACTTTTATCAACGTTAAACCGTCATGTAATTCGAGCTGCTTCTGCTAAAATTTATTTATTCATGCGGCCAAGTCAATAGCAGTGCACAAATAAATAAAATAAGGGACTCACGTTGGATCGGTTCAAAATCCACTTAATACTCGAATTTTTTGAAATCTTATACGCCATATTTTTCTTATCTATCTATAAAGGAGGATGATACATATTTCTGAAACTCATGTCCGGCACCTCTTGCTGAGCATACAGACACTTCAAGTGAAGTTGTCATCAATTTTTTAAAAGTTTTTTTCCGCTTAGTCTGCTGTCAACCCCTTTCTATTACGCCATTCCCCATTTAAAATGATGAATCTGTTGGTTTTAAACAAACAAACGCGGAGGCCAACTACGAAATTTCCATTATTGAATTCACGTGAGCTGTTAGCGTCAGCAAAAGATACACAAAAAAAAAAAAAAAAATATATCTACATAGGTTGAAGGTGTTAGTAAATAGTTGTGGCGGCTGAAATTCGTTGCTGTATGTGTGCGCTTGTGTCTCCACATGGTCACCGCAGAAGAACTTATATGTAGCTCGAGAGCTCGCCGCTGAGCGCATCAAACATGAGTGCGCATTGACGTAATACTTTGTGATATTCTAAATTAGAAATATAAATATACGAATAAAAAACCAAAAAAAAAAAAACCAGACACCATCAGTAAGGGTAAGCGCAACAGATCGTGTGTGATGTGTAAATATAAAATGGAGATAAAAAATGAAAAGCATGGAAACGCTTGCTGAGGAGAGAAACACTGGCCGCGCCGGGAGCAAAAATTGCTAAGCGACAAGTTGATTTTAGTTGAGCGAATGAGTGGCATGGTGAGCTAGTGGATCAGAGCAGAGGAGCGGCGGCGTGTGGGGTAAAGCGTACGCGCGTCAGCAATAAACCACGCGGTTCGGAGATTGATCGCTGGCTGAGCGATTAAAATTTAAAGTAATAAATTTAGAAATTAGAAACAGCAAAGAATAAGAATTAAGGGGTCTAACGATGAGTAAAGAGCGTAGTGCACATGTGTTTTTTTTCGCAAATGTGTGTGCGTGTGGTTACTCACTGCGCGTAAGATCGACCAGCTAAACGAGCAGGCGCACTGAGCGTTTAACACACGCTCGCGTAGACATAGAAACTCATGTTGTATGTTTGTATGTGTGTTGGTTGCTTGATTTTGTTGTTGCTAAATTTGGCTATTTTTAATGACAAACGAGTTGACAGAGCAACACTCACAGATTCCCGCAAGTTAACGAAAAGCGAAAAGGTGCAGCGTGTATGGCAATGCATTTTGCATCTGACAGATACAAATGTGTGGGTATGTGCGCACTCAATTCATTCATGTCACAAGCGCGGCGGCGGTGGCGGCGACGCCGATGACTACCACTGACACTCTCACTGCAACGTTGACGTATAACATTTGGCCCCGCTCAGCTGATGGACGCCACCGCGCTTACCCGCTGGGTGCAAAATAGCCGCAAAAACAAAAAACAAAAAATTAAAATAAGAAAAGATGTGCACAGCAGCACTCACCGTATTAAGCAAAAATGCAACGCGAAAACGGATGTTGAAAATTTCTTAATTCACTCTTTCTAAACATTTGGCTATTTGTCTTCTTTGCACTCAGCCATGCGACCAAAATGGCTGAAATGTTTTGGCAGCCAGACGAACGCTTTGCTGGTTGTGACGTGCGAACATATGTATGTACGTGTATGAGCAATTCTGGCGTTCTATGTCTATTTTTGCGTTTACTACTTTTACGGTTTTAGCGGCGGCTCTTGCTGCTATGCTCTCGGACCACACCACAAATATGTATATTGCGTGCAATTAGCGTGCGGCCAACAACGGCATCGTGCGTTGCTATGGAATCAGAATTAGAAGCAGAATTGGAATTGGAATTGGAATCAGAATCAGCAATAGCAGCCAAATCGGTCATTATGACGGTCAGCAGGCCAATCGACCGGCGTGCCAGCTAAACGGTAGGGCGCGGACGTAGGTGGTGGTGGTGCTGGCGGTGGCGATTCATTGGGGCGATACGATGGCTTGTCAGGCAGAGTCCACGAGTTCTACGACGATTACAGCTATGCTAGTGTCGACAAATAGCTGCACACAGCAAATAACGTCGATTGCACAGTGGGTTGTTTTCGGTGAAAAATTGGATTGAATGAAATATTAACGAAATGGAATTAAAAATGCTTTGTTATTGAATTAACGAACGCACCCTCGTCAGGCCATATAATCTCTAATCTCATATGGCACTTATATGTAAATGTTTATTTTTTTCGTCTCTCCTTGAAAATCTCTGGACATGAAATCATGATTCTGCTATTTGTTTTAAATAAAAAATTGCGCTGGCTAAAGAAAGTATATTACAAATGAGGTGCATATCCCGTTCCGTTCCGCTAACAAAATTTTTTCGGCCTTATTCACCATACCGGAACAAGTTTCAACTTAGTTGATTGCTATCAGAATCTAATTGAATTCAAATGTATTTCAGTGTGGTGAAATAAGCCGATTTAACTTGCCACAGGGAACGGAACGCCATGCAACTTCTTTGTTATGTACGTTCTTTGCGCTGGCTAGTGTAATGAAAATCTAGAGTCGATACCGGAAACAGTTTATTTATCTATTTTCATTGCGATTACTTCTGACTGAAAGTTTTTGAACCAAGTTCCGATAATAGATACTACGTCGGATTAAACAAATTCTTAAAATTATTAATTTTATTAATTCAATAAGTCATTAGTTAGGAACTAAAATAATTTTGAAAACCTTTATAAAGTGAAATTATCCTAAAATAATTATTTCTCTTTTTATTTCTATGAATCTCGGGATAAGAATTTAAAGAGCTTTTATTTCGAAAAGAACTTTGTGTTTACACTCTCCTTTTGGGCAGAGAGCGCTGTCCGCTTCCACTCTGTCTAAGTTTTGTTTCAATTTTTCACCATAGTTTTACTAAACTAAATTCATATTAATGCCGTATTGAAAATATTTACTTTTGAGATTTCCAAGTGATGGAAAAAAATTCACGAGCTTCGCCACAGCGAATGAAAAGTTCTAAGCTAAGAAAACTCTGTGTGTGCTTCTTCAGCGGGACACAAAAACAAAACGTTTCGATAAAACGAAGAGTAATTCGGAGAGAGGAATTTTAAGTGTTAAGATGTAGATAATAATATGTAGATAATCAGCTTTTGACATCCATTTGTTGGTGTATTTCGTCGTCGTCCAGCGATGGGTCATCCTCGTCATGTTTAAGCATCAAATATTTTATCTCTTAGTTCTCCAAACTAACTCACTGCCATCCTCGGCTAACGACAGTGGCTAAACAACTAATTGTGCCAACAACAATTATGCGCGCTCGGCAATGCCAACAACAATGATAACGAAAGCAAAGTCCAACAACGTCAACGAAAACGATGAAGGAGGAACGACTGCCGACTTCAACGCGAACATAGAGACGACGGACGTCATGAAAAGAGCGACGTCGAAAGCGTTAGCGGGGTCGTTGGCGGACATCGGTGGCTAGACCAGTGGCAACCAGTAACCAGCAATTAACAAGCAAGCAAAAGCATGATATTTCACTTTTTAGTTGGCGCGACTGGCAAACGAAACTAAAGCGGCAGCGACGGCGCGATTTATACACACAAGTGTTCGTCGGACGGCAACAGTAGTCTGAGCAGCAAGGGCGGAGGCAAAGGCAAAGGCAAAGGCAAAACAAACACACAGTGACAGCGGCAGCGAACAGCTACCGAGTCAGCATAGTGGCAACAAATAATAGAATCTAAAGAGTGCTCGCATGCGGAGCTCGAAAGCGCGAAAAACGCGAACGTAGCACTCAGAAGTGCTCAACAACGCGGCGGCGGTGTATGCCAGCGATTTTGGTGTGGAACACCAAATCTCGGTACTCGGATTCTTCAGTTTTGTTTTTTGCCAAAATTCATTTCGTTTGTTTTCAACATACAATACTTCTGTGTATATAGTAAAAGTGATCGGTGGAAACATTTTTTTAGTGTCGTAAAAGCCAGAAATTATGTTCATATGCAAGAGAAAAATAAAATATTTCATTTAAAAATAACAACAGCAAATGATTAAAAGAAAATATGGTTGAAAATAAAAAAATAAAATAAAAACGCGAATGTGCAAAGCATTAGAGTTGTGTTGATAAAAGTAAAAATTAATTCAAATTAAAAGTGTTGTGTGTGTACGCTGCTATATTAATGTTTTGCGCATATACGCCGTCACGCGTTTGGCGGTTGCTATCTTTCAGATTTCAGAGGGCGGTGTCGCATTGTGAGGGACGTCAGGTGGAAATATGGCAAGTGACGCGATACGATTAAAGCAAAATTAATGAGTAAACAAAATTAAGACAGACGCCTAGCAGAAAACTGATAATGTTTGGCGTCTAGCAGCGACAAAGCGAAAAAGTGCCACAATTGAAGGCAAAGTGCTTCAAAATGCTCGTTTAATAATGGTAAATGACAATAAAACTCGCTCGCATGCTCGTTGAAAAGCAGCGTTAAATCCACAGCAAAATTTATTTTCTTTTATTGAATTATATTTGATCAGCTTGTCGATTCACCTCTGTTGATTTTAATTTAATTTTACGTATTTTAATTGGATTTCATGGCTCAATGCCTGCGACGCGAAGAGCTTGCCAACAGCTAGAACGACTGCAAATAGGCAACAACTAGCAGTTGAAGTAGACAGGCGCAGGCTGCTCGAAGATCCTGTGAAGCGCGCAGTTAGAAACTCAACAAAAATTTAAAAAATAAAACACGTAAAAGTAAATGTGAAAAGGCTTAGAGGTAACAACTTGTACGCCCTGCGCTAAGAACACGCGCCACAAAGTAAGCACTCCACAAGAACTATAAATTGAGTGAAATATTTAGCTTTTGCGAGAGCAAAGCTTGTGCGCACATTCGCTCAAACAAACGCTCTCTGGTGCGCTCGACAGCGGGACAAGTGTTTTTTTTTTTTTTTTTAATTTTAAAGCAATAATTGTGATATTCTAAGCATTGGCCTTAGACCTGTGCCTTCACAGTCCTCACACACAAACACGCACGCGTGCATACACAAAAATTCCAACACACTTTTATATCAACGAGCTTTTCGAAACGCTCAAAGCGCAACTCTGCTCTAATACGCTCGCACGAGTATTGCATGCCGCCATGACTAATCGGCCGGTACGATGAGTGATAGTGAAAATATGTGAGAGCGTTAGAAAGTGAGAGAGAGAGAGAGAGAGGCAGAGAGAGCAAGAGAGAGAGATTGGGCGCTGAAGCTTGGTGTTCTGCTTATGTTCACGCTCACGGAAACTATTGCTCTGTGCTGATGCGCCAAAGTGGGCAGCTGAGAATTTCTTCCTAAAGGGACAAAGATAAAATACTGTAGCGCGCAAAAACAACAACTACTACAGCTATTGGGTGGTGCAAACAGAAGCGCATAGATGGAAATAAAACGCAAGTAAACAGAGCAAAAAAAAATAATACTTAGCAATTTTCGATTATTGCAACAAAAGTTAAGCACACATACAGCCAGCCAGTGTGAACTTTTTCGATATTCGAAAGTATCCTTTTGATATAAGCATTGTCGGTAAAATAACTTGGCCAACACGGTGACACCCACACACACCTTCAAACCTGCAGCGCTCTCGTACGACACGAAAACAAGCAAAAGAAAAGCAAAAAAAAAAAAATAAACGAAAAACGTGAAAAATCGTAGCACCGCATTTTGTGTGCCTTTTGGAACGAATCGGCAAATTGGCGAAGTAGCCAGGCACACATTTTGGGGACACCCACACGAGTCGGAGCCACAGCGCGAGCCACACGAGAGCACCAGAACAAAAGCTACACACAACGCGCAAGGATATGTGCAAGCAACCGAAAGACAGCAAGTGGAAATGCTGAAAAACTGAACAAGGAAAATCACATTTGTGTAGAAAAATCAGGAAAAATATCAAAAATTCGCTCAGGTTGTGCAAAAAAGTTGTATTGTGCGAAAAGTTACTTAAATTCGCTAAACGGAAAAAAGTGAAGTGCTGGACAGAATAGATAGTGTGCTGAACCAGCGCTGCGCCAGGAAGCGAGCGAGCGGGGTGTGTATAAATTTCTATACAGCGCGAGCTTCAGAACGGGGACGCGACTAAGCGCCGAGCTATAGGTAGGACAACGCTTTGCCTTGATTGATTTTTTGCACAGCTTGACGCTTAATTTTCCGCTGAGCTGGAGATTTTCCTGTTTTCGATTTGTCCAAGCGCTCTGTGACACTGCCACAAAGCACTGCGGCAAACTGGACGATAAGTAAGCGATATCCTTAGTTGAAAGAAAAAAAAAAACAAAAGCAAATAAAAAACCAGTACGCGCCGCAACTCCAGCTGCGCTTCTGCTACTCCCTCTGCTACTCCGTGTCAAGCGGCCGCATAGCATAGCCGTTGGTGTGAGCGCGCGCGCGTGTGTGTGTGTATGTTTTCGTGTTCAATACAGCCCTGGTGTAGCGTATACGCCACCGTAGCCGTGTGAATGCTGATACAAATTCGCTGTTAGTCAGCTGCAGCAGTCGAAACTGCAGTCGAGGCAGAGTTGCTGAGCATTTAAGCGTTCATTCGTCACTTCGTCCTGCTCGGTGGTGCGTGTGGGTGTGACAGCGCTCCGGTGAAAACGACAAACGGGCATAGAAAACCATTTCAAACTATAATTTTTGTCCTACAACAAATTATAAAAAAAGAAAAATGTGTTAAAGTGTAGTAGAATTGAAAAATTGAGAAATTCTAAAATTGTAGAGTAATGAAGTGTTGCGATAGAGTTTCCCTTTAACGCTGCATCAGTTGCTACATTCGTCGCGGTGCGCGCGTGTGTGTGTGTGTGCGTGTGCGCGCTATTGAGTTATGCACGAGAGAAAGAAAAAATGCTGTTAAATGCTTAAATTTATAAGAAAAATAGTAACAACAACCGCGCTGCCCAAAGCTGTTTCAATCAAAACGAGTAAAGAGCCAACCAACAAATATACTTGGCATTCACTTTGAAGCCAAGCACCCAAAATCGCTCACTACCTTTAACTGTTCGCCGCAGATAAGAAAGCTACAAACGCTCGCATGGTCGTCTCAAGTGCTCATCGCTCTAATGTAGATACGCGACTTCGCAACAACAATTTTTCTACGTGTGTCACGTGCGCTTTTCACGAAATTTCTACTACTACGATTACTACTCCAACTGCTGCATGGAAAGTGCAACAAACAGCAACAACGTAAAAGTAGCTGTGCAACACAAAACAGATTTAAGCGTAGAAACGACAGAATTTTTTAAAATTATTAAAATTTCAAAAAACGCGAAAAAAGCTTGTGAAAATGCTTATAAATTAGTGTGAAGTTAATAAAGCAGCGAACGGAAAAGTAGTTTGAGTGAAAAAATTAGTTTGAAAATCTTTGTTAGCATAGCGAATTTTATTTTAGAACAATTTAGTTTAAATGCAAGTGTTTCAGTGGCGTTTCAGTGCTTTATAGCTGTACAGTTGATACAAAAATATATTAAAAAAATTAAAAAATTTTATTGAAAAGTGTTCAACACCGAATCTAGTCACTGTTGTAAAATAAAATCGAAAAAAAGTATCAAAACAAAATTTAGCTAAAACATTAACCTATTAATTTTGTTAAATTTTAAATAATTGGAAAAGCAATAAAATTAATTCCACGTGGTTCACTATTATAAAAATAAAAAAAAATTTTGTTAACGCTTTCAAATATTTTTAGTTGTAGGCGAACGCATTTTCTCAAATGGCTGTACGACTTTTTTAAGTGTTTCACCTCAATGCGCTATCTACAAGCAAACACCTACAAAAAATAAAGCAAAAAACAACAAAACAAAAATTCGAAACAAAATTAAATGTTAGCATAAAATCGCCAGCGTATAAAAATCTATGTATGTATGTATGTTTAAAAGAAATTACAATAAATTACAAAGCGACGCTACTCTGCGAAAGCATATATATTTTTACATATGTATGTATATATATATTTGACCAACACTAAAAATACGCTACAAGCCAATTAGCAGCAATAGCAATAGCAACAACAACAACAATACCGTACTAGTGGCGAGTTTGTGCATAAAAATTAAGCAACAAAAATTACACTGCAAAAAATAGCAACGAATGAATAGCCAATTCAACCAATTCAAACAACCAACCAACCAAGCAAACAGCCAAGCCATTCAGTGCGAGATAACTAGAATAAATTGTGGCGAATATTTAGCGAAAAAGTCGCCAAATACATTTTACTAAAAAAAAGGCAACGAAAAATAGTTTTTTGAAAAAAGAGCGGCAAATATTTGAAGACGAAAAAACAGAAACAATTGCAAAAAAATTAAATTAAATAAAAATAACACTAAGCAAATTAAGTCATTCGTCGTCGATTGTCCGTCGAGCGGCAGGCGCAAGCAGTTAGCGGCATAGTGTATGTTGTTGCTATTGTGAATAGATATTGTGTGGCATGCAACGTCGCCAACGCCAAGTAATTGCAATTGAGGGAATGCAAATTAAAGTAAATAAAATAAAAGCACGCTAACAAATCAGCAACAAATAATCACATACAATTGAAAATTGCTGCCAAATTACGCGCAGCACCAGCAGCAGCTAGAAGAAGACGAAGAAGAAGAAGAAGAAGAAGAACAAGGTATAAAAATAAAACAATCAACTAAAAAGCGTTGCGATTAAAAATATTTACTTGAAAACTTTCCGCTTGACATTTGGCTTGCAGCGTTTAGTGTAGAGGAGGTGGTAAACACACGTACTAACACTACCACACATACACACATACGAGTGCATTTGCGGCAAGAAACGATTTGCGGTGCAGCAAAGCTGGCAGGTGTAGCGCTGCGCTTTGAGTTACACAAACACACATTCATATTAACAAAAAAAAAAAAATATTATACAGTTAGTGCTTCCCGTTAACGCTGTGGCGAACTATAATTTTGTGTGCGTGTGTGCGACAGTTGCCTGCGACGAGAAAGGCTTGAAAGCGAGTTAAGAACTTCTTGCAAACACACTGAAAAGAAACTATAAAAATGAAGAAATAAAAATCAAAGAAAATAAAAAATATATACACAAAAAAAAAACCAATAAAACAAATAAAACAAAAAACGCAACGACATTGCTAAAAATACTTCGACACGGCTAAACGAAAGAACGCAAAATTTCATGCAAGCGGATCGAGCGCATTTTTGAAGTCATTTATAATTTAGCGAATACGATTAAGTTGATTCAAAGAATTTTATGATAAAGCAGAATCGCATGAAAAAAAATAAATAATTTATATGTATGCATGTAGCAAGGCTTAGGCGAGCAACGCAACGCAATACAAATTTCAAAATATATAGATGAAAAGTTGAATAAAACAAAAAATTCAAATACATATGTACATAAATATATAAATAAGCAAGCAACACGATTTTTTTATTTAAATATATTTGCTGTTGTTATTGTTAAATGAATTCGCGGTGCCTTTATTTATAGCAAACTACATATATATACAAACAAAAGATAAAAAATTAGTAAAGAACAAAAAATATCATAAGAAATTAAACAGCAAAAAAGATATATTTTAAATGCTCTTATACATTGCAAATAAAAAAAAAAAAAAATATATAAAATAAGTACATACATAAAAAACACTAACAAATAACTAATGCAGCAGCAGCAGCAGCAATAAAAGAAATCTAAGATTAATAACAACGTAGAGGCATACTAGTAGCAACAACAATAAGACATAAAAATACCTGCAACAGCAACGTAAAAATTTAAGTTACTTAGAACGACCCTTCCAGCAGAAATCTGTAAAAAAAAAAAAATATCTCAAAGCAAGTCACAAAAAGGCAAACACAAATGCGCGTTAAAATTTAAAAAATTAAGTTAAATATCGATGGGAAAAAATTAAAGACAACCAAGCAAAACACACACAAGTGCAATATTTGTTGAAAGCTGAAAGCAAATTATCTGTTGTAATATTAAAAAAAAAAAAAAAATTTGTTAATTTGTTTTTACATAACTAAGTCTAAGCAATTCAACATGCCGAGTTGTTAATTGTTAATTGAAACCAAACAAAAAACGTTATAAATCAATAAATTCCTGTTATTGTGATTATAAGCAAACCAATAAATTAAAAAAAAAAAAGAAACAAAAGTTAAACAAATTAAATGCAAAGCAATTATTTAAGCAAAAAATAAAAGTAAATTGAAAAAAGCTAAAAAGTTAAAAGAAAAAACACTCAAAAAAGCTAGCAGTTCAGAGAGCAGAAATAAAAAATAAAACAGTTTACAATTAACATAAAAAAAAAGAACAAAGAGTGAGCGGAACAAAAAATCCACATATACAAATATTTATCTACTGTGAATATATATATATATTGTACAAATATTTGAAATCAAGTTAATTTTGGCGACGAACCGTTGACCAATTGCAACAATACTCGACTCGTCAACATCTGCGCTGGCATTTTTGGCTCGATTCCTGTTCTAAGCAAAAAAAAAAAACCAAAAACCACTAAAAAAAAGTGCATTGTGTTGCTGTGTTTTGTGTGTGTGTGTGTAATTTTTATTGTTGTTGTTTTTTCTTTTGAATTCCCCGTTAAAATTTGTATGAAAAAATGAGTGACCGGGAGCGATCGTCCCCAACACTGATCGAAACTGGTTTAAAAAATCTAATCGGTGGCCGTGATGGGAATTATCCACTCATCAGCGGAATAAATGGTGAGTTAATCAATTATAGCACACACGAAAAAAAAACCAACAACAACCAAAGTATATAAATTAAGTGAAAGGTTTAAATTTTGGTTTTTAGCTTATTGAATGTTTAAACTCGTACATAAATACATACATACATACATACATGCACGCATTGGTAGCTGCAATGTAACAGTCGGCGTGCAAAATTTTATTTTAAATTAAAGCGTAAATTTTGTGTTTACAATTAATCGGCCTTTTCTTGTTGCTGCTGGCCTGATACGATTTTACAAGCTCATACATACTCATTTTCTATTTCTAAGCTCACTTACATACTTACTTACATATTTGTACTTCGAATTCTTAGCAAAATGACTGACAAATTGAATTTGAAACTCATTGTATGACTAAGGAGTTATTCTAATTACTTGCATAGTTGGTAGCGCGGCTCGAAAATAATCACTTTTATTTTTCTTCGTAATTTTTTAATCGCGCATACACACGCCTGAACGTACATATATGCATATGAATATCAAGACCTCTGAAAAATTCCCTTGAATATCGCATGTTTCGTTTATCTTTCAAAAAAATTCTTCGATTTAGTTGAATCACTCGGTGATTTACTCAAAATTCCATTCTTCAAATTGGTTATTGTTACAGCTAAAGAAGTAAAAAAAAATATTTCTTCCTCCTTGCAATTGCTTGGTTTAATCTCATTTTTGGCAGAAATCAGAATTTCGCTCCCTGCCAGAGTGTTACTGGCAATTTTGCAATAAATTTCTTCTTCGACAGAACATTCTGGAAATTTTTGTTCTGTATCATAACTTTGTTTTCAATTTTCGCTTTAAAAAATATTCTAGATATTATTTTTTGCTTTTTGCTTTTTTTTGGCAACACTTCACTGGGTTTTGTTCTTAAACAATTCATGCCGAGAACATTCCGTCATTATTGTTCTTACTTTTGGTTTTGCTTTTAAGCATTCTTGGCAACAAAACTACCAGAATTATATTACATATTAATCACACCTAATGTTCTCGACCCCTGAAAAAACATGCAAACAATTGTCTTTTGATATTAAAAGTTAAGTTAAATTGTGTTGCATTATTCTGCGCTGCCTGTCAATTCACTGTGAGATCTGAGCAGGAAATTTTTTAAGAAAGCTTGAGGTTGGAAAACCTCTGCTACAATAAATAATAAAAATAATAATTTGGCGCTTATACTATATAGCTCAGTGTTTGGCTGAGCTTCACTCACTATTTGTGGTGTGCGTCTTTATATTCTACCACAAATGGTTTGGGCCGACTCCGAACAGCAGATGTATTTTATGAAAATCTTTTTTATTGCAGAAATACCCTCAGAGGTTTGCTATGTCCTAAACTAAAACTGCTATTAAATACATTCATACATGAATTCACAGTATTATTCTTTTCGTGCGTGCATATTTTAATTTAAAGTCAACTCCAGCAGAATGATAATTTAATGGAAAGATTGAAACGAATAGCGTGCAACTTTGTTGTGTATTTGTATGTTTAGAGATGTACTCTAAAAAAGGCACATCTGTACTCGTACATGCATTCAAAGTTTTTATGGATGAAGCAACGAAGCTCTAGAAAAAATGCAAAATAAAAGATTGAAAAAGTGTTTATGAAGATGGAATCAGTTTTTGAGCTGCTGCTCACAGCAATAACTGATTTTGAGATTAAAATCAATTCTGAATTTAGTTAATAAATAATGAATTGTACTAGTTAATATTTGTACGCAGTTTTTTTTTAAGTTTAAGTTTTTTTTTATTGTTTTTTGAGCCCTTTAATTGACATTTCATCACCGCTTCAATGAAGTTTAGGATTGATTTGAAAGAAACTCATCGGAATTTTCGCCAGAAATTAGTAATTGGAATACGTTTAAAAACACTCGTTTAATGATTTCTTCCCCTTTAAAACTAAAAACATTGAAAAAAAAATGCAAAGAAAATTTAAAGTATTTTAAGTTCGACAAGAATGTGTTTTATGTTCAGAAAAATATTTCTTCAGCTCGATATAAAAATCGTTTAAAGCTTTATAAATTTATAAAGTAGCTAAACAGTATTAAAAAGTACAAAGCTATGATTTAATCAAATATTTCGATTATATTATTTTAGTACAATTGTACCCGCTAATTCAGAGAAATCGTAAAAATAAAGCGTCACGAAATGGGGTATCAAATCCGTTCGTTCGTACCGAAATTGCCTTAGGCCTGACCGAATTTGCCTTCGTACATATCTAACGAAATTTTGAAAATAGTTTACATCTTCGTGCGTTCACTCTATTCACAAATTATAGCACAAATACATATTGAAACATTTGAATAATTTATTTATCCTCCAATCATTTAAACTTATTTTTCAATTAATACAACGTTAATTCTCTAACAAACACCATTAATTAAATTTTTTTATTTTTTATAAAAAATATATAGAAAACATTTCATAAAAATTTCGAACTTAAACAAAATTTTTTTTAGAATTTCTTGGGGTTTGCAGATACATAGTATATGTATAGCTCATTTAATTTTAGTATAAAAAAGCGCTTATTTTTATTGGCTACGAATTACCACTGACATTTTGATAAATTTCAATATAAAAAAATAATCGTGGTTTGCCTTGAATGGAGGAAACTGCCAATAAAAGAATTTTCAAAATTCAGTGGTAACTTGAACACACTTGAAACTTGCACTTTTTCGCAATAAAATTGCATGAGTGAAACAACTGCATACTCAAAAAAAAAATTCCGAAAACTTTTTTTTAATAAGTTCGAAATTTTTATGAAACTTTGTTAAATCATTGTACATTTTGAAAATAGTTTAAGTTATGAATGTTTATGATTTTTCTAAAAGAATGAAGAATGAAAATAAATTTAATAAATTGGAAGAAAAAAAGTGCGCAAATCTGTCTATATTTTGTGAACAGAGTATATAGTTGGCTAACAATAACCTAGTCAGATTTGTTCGAGTAAAGTACCTAACCAATCTAAACTATTTCAAAAATAGCTACAGGTAACTATGTATATTTTATTAATTAACTCTCTCAGTGAGCGATTATGATCAATTAATAACAAAATTAAGACGTTTATTTCTCAGATACACTTAAGTATGCTTTGCTCATTTCCTTAAATTTCCTAAATTACAATCGTTTAAAAATAAGTGTGCGCAGTAATTATAAAAAGATATGAAATAGGTGACGTCTTAGCTGCAGCACTCAACATTTATAAAATTTGTATTGTTGCTGAGCTCTTCAAAAGTAGTTAACTTGCGCATAGCGCGTCGTCACCAATTCATCCGCATTTAATTGTGATGCTCTTTTTTTTTTTTTTTTTCTTTTGATAAAATTGATAAAAGCAAACGCTCATTATCTCCAGTGTAATTGCTGTCGCATCTACATATGTGTACATACAAATATGCATGTGTAAATAATAATTGTTTTTTGTCTGATAACATTTGCGTGTAAGCGATAAAGAGAAGCGCGGTAAATCGCTTGTTCAGTGATGAGCTGCACACTTTTTGAGTAGCATGAAATTGCCAATACACAACTGAAGTGTGAATAAATTGTGTAGAGTCACTACGTACACAGAAATCGCAATATAAAAAATTAAATGTAGCAAAATTGTTTCTGAGCTTTTAAAAAAAAAACATCGTGTTTTCGATGTTTTACTAAAACTTTCTCATGCTTACAGTGGCGTGCAAAATAAAAGCTGTGTTTTAAGTAAACATTTCGGATTTTTTTCACTTAAAGTTCAGATACTTCTCTAACAAAAAACTAAATCCAAGTTTCTAACGTTCTACAGTCTTCCCAACAAATTGTTAATCAGATTTTTAAAAAAATGTTTGAATATGTATTTTTGTAGCATTTTCAATTTCGGTCTTAGAAATTGTAAGTTTCGGTTCGCTACGTTAAACACTTGATATTTGAGATATTTTTTCCAATCGGCTTCAATATAAAAATTGATTTCGTTCATACGTTGTACGCAAAAAAATTCTCAAAAATCAAACATTTATTGTAGAGGCAGTTTGTGAGACTAACATTGAACGCACTACAAAGCTGTGCACCCAAAATTTGTATAAAAACATTCCGATTAAATTTTGAACAAAGAAAAAACTAATTAATTAATAATTATAAAAATTTCGTAATATAAATTTCTGCTATTATTTTGACTACCAGTGTCACTGCCATGCACACCATGACAAAAAAATTGTGGAGCCAAAATCAGCGACAATTCATCATTTATATTTGCACCCGGAAGAGACTTAGGATAGCACACAGCGCCTAATGAAAATTAATTTTAGATTTTGTTTATTTAAAACACATTTAGACAGTTATTTATATTATTTGTATGTACGCGTTGCTTCGTATTTTTTTTAGCTGTGGTTGTTATCAACACCTTCAGCATTATTAATGTAACTTCTAACATTTTTTTTTTGTTTTATTATCTCGTCATATAATTTTTATTATTTGTTCTTGCTGTGCCGTTTTAACTGCTCTTGGTGTGAGGCATTAATGTAAATGGCCTCACTTGCTTGCTCACTCTCATTTAAAAAAAAAAAAAAATAATAGTAATTTCGTAGTAACAATAACACTGAGCTTACAATGCCCTCTTTATCATTGTCAACAAAAGCAGCTACATACACACCTTCTACAAATTACATATGTACATATGTATTTACGTATGTATGCGATTATACAGACACATTACTCTCAAATACGCGATTAACTGCTATGATCATCATAATCGGTTGTGTTTTGATTAAATTAGCTAACGTCATTGTTGTTACTTTTGTTGCTCACACTTTTGCTGTTGTCGTTAGTTCACAGAGAGAACGTTGGTAATTGGCTTTGGATGTGGCGCAATAAATTAATAAGCGAGTTGATGAAATCTTCCAGAGGCAACGTAATAGTCTCTACGGCCAATCGGCGCGCCGTCACGAGTAACGCGCCAACGGGCAATCAAGCCGACGATGAGATCCAGACAAGACAATGAATGGCAAGCGGCGTTACGTTTTAGCTTTACTTGCACATACATATGTATGTACATGCACATCATAATGTTCTAACGTTATTGATGTTGTTGTAATTTGTACCCATTCGCTGTTCTCTATTGTTTTAGTTTTTTCATCATACAAGGTACGAATGAATATGTAAATTCGTTTGTTTGTCAGGTCTTGTACTTAGTGTATCATTTCTTTGCTCTTAGCTTTTCAATACTTTTCTTCTAATTAATCAAAAGAAAGCAAGAGTTTTTATTTATCTAGAAACAGGTACAATAGGTACTATATGTACTCTGTAACAAAACCTATTTACTTTTTTTTCATTTACAAATGGAAATTTCACTGTTAATCACAAAATAATAATTGTGAGAAAAATTTAGTTCTCTAAATTTATTTTTCTGTTAGCTCTCGCCAAAACAAAACTTTTTCAATGGAAACCTTTTTTGCCGGTAAATTTCTATATTGAAAGTCAAGTAATACAATTTTGTAGCCCATAGAATTTTTGTGCAATAAACTGCAATTTGGAAGTGGCTAAATAAATTCGTTGATTTTTGTAAGCTTTTTATCAAAACAATTTTTTACGGTTAATTTAACGTCTTTTTTGCATCTACGTAAATGTTTTGTGGAAACCTCACACGCATGCAGGCTAGCGAATGATTTGAAAACTAGCCAGAAGACCACGAGAAAAACTGTCGAGGCTCATAGCGGTCTTTAGAAAAAGGGGAACTTAGTTTTTCATATCGAAAACTTTTGATTCTAAACAGATGCTAGTGTGAATTAAACTATTTGGCATGAATTCTACTTTTGTAGCATTATTATTTTGATCTTTTTGGATTACCTACTTTCTGCTTGGCAAATTATAAAGTATTCAAACTTTCATATCTGAAATTTGAAAAACAGTAAAAACTACTTAGTAATTTTAATAAATATTAGACGAGTGCTCTTATGAACATGTTTGCTGGGTATAGTCTACAATTTCATAACTCGGTTTCTTAGTTGGTCATATGTTAGAGTACCTGCTTTACAGAGCTCAATAAAATCGATGAACTCAAGGTATGACATGCAGACAATGTTGCCAGATTCACATTTTTAACTGTAAATAACCGTTTTTTTTAGACAAACTTGCTTTTGAATTATCGCCTTGTACAAAATACATTTTTTTTTTCGAAATATCTGACGAATAACTTAAATAATAATAATAAATGTGGAAGAAATATTTTCCCAAATAAATTTTAATAAAATAATAATAATAAATAAATTAAAAATTCCAGCACTCTCTGGTAGTTTGAGAACAATTGATTTCTTCCAAAAAAATTCTTCAGATTGTACTAAATTCGAGGCATCAAATGAAATGTGTACAAAAATTAACAAATATTTACGAAAACAATTGAAACTGAATTTCGTTAAAACAAATTGTAATTACAATTTTCCAGTATATAAAGACCGCTTCTATTTAGTTAAGAAAATTAAAATCGTTAATGTTATTTGATTTGAAACAGAATTGGGGTTTGTTATTGATGTTTAATAAAATTAAAAAACAAAACTTTAATTTTCTAAAACGAACTATTCGTTTTGGATGTTGCAGTTTTTTGGTCGAAAATACTACATTTTTTTTAACGAAATTTACAGTTTTTTGAAAAAAAAAACACTGCATGATGCAGCTATACTTTGTTTACAATTTATAGCACAAATATAGGTTTTAGCACTATATTTTTCTTCTAATTAATTAAAATTATTTTTGAAATAAAACATGGTTTATTCTCTAAGAAAAACCATAAAAAGCGAATTTTAAACTATTTACAAAATGTACAATGATTTAACGAAATTCAAAGAAAGTGTTTGGAATTTGTTTGAGTATGCAGTTTTTTGAATCATTCAATTTTATTGTGGAAAATTTAAAGTTTTCAGTATCTACAAGTTATCACTTAATTTTAACAATTTTTTTACTGGCACTTTCCTCCATACAACGCAAATTACGATTATTTTTATATAAAAGGAATGGCGAAAATCGTTGATAATTCGTAGCGACTAGAAACTTGCCCTTTATTGTACTAAAATTTATGAGCTACATATCTGCATACCCTAAAAAAACTAAATTTTTTTAAGTTCTAATTTTTTTTTATAAAACTTGTAAAATTGTTTTTATTGGTGTTTGTTAGAGAATAAACCATGATTTTTTTTTTTGAAAAATAAATTTAAATAATTGGAGATGAATATGTTGTCCAAATGTGTCAATATGGGTTTGAGGGTTGCTAACTACATCGGTGGGCACAATCTTCCAACTATAAGCTCTTCAAACACTTCACCTTCGCCTCCACTCAACCATCGTTTAAAGGCAAACCGGTTTTGGCGTATTGGCATTTTTTTTTGATTTTCTTCGCTATTTAGTATTCTTTCGAAACGCTCGATGGCCCTTTATCGACATTTGTGCCATTGTATGTAAGTGCGAGTGTTCATATGTATGTACATATTTTAGTTGGCGGACAAGATTTATTGATTTCTGTTTGAGATTTTACTTTTGTTGCAGACGCTTATGCTAGCCGCTTATTGAATATTACCATTTTTCTTGGCATACAAACACAAATGCGTACGAGTATGTGTAGCAAAATGTATGCTAAGAAATATGCTTCCTGGTTGTTTAATGCACAGATATACATACATTTGTACAGACCTAACCACTTAAGCAAGTTTAGGGCACTACGTTATGTTTATGTTATGCCATTCTTATTCTCATACTTACATACATATATATTTGCTATTGATTTTTGAAACTGCAGAAACGCCTTTTAATGTGTATATTTTTGTGTAGTATACATATATACAAACGATAACATACTGACTGTGGTGGCCATATGATTTGCGATCGAAGTTTTCTTTTTTTGATTGTAATTTATAATTTTTTGCTCATTTGTAAGACATTTCAATCAAATTGCCTTTCATTGCCTAACAAATAAGTATAAATCGAAGTTTAAGACTTTGTACAAAGTTAAATAAACTAAAAAAAAATGTGTCTCCCTATTTCAAACTTTAGTTAAGTTTACAATTTTATAGCCCTTTCAATTCTAGAACTTTTCGTTTTAGGTGCCGGCGGAGGCAAATGTCACCAAAAAAAACAGTTTTCGTAGATCTGCGATACCTTTAAACCCTTGAGGGATTTACACAATTTTATATAAACATCAAACGGTATATAAAATTGCATACTCAGTAGATTTTCAATATGTACTCTGAGAAGAAAGTTTGGAATTTTTATGAACTTTTCTAGACACTTCAAAGCTTTAAGGACGAGAAACCTGAAATACATGCGTTCGTTATAGAATCTTCCATTTTTATTCCTCCTCAAATAAAAATTAGTATTTTCTATTTTGATATAAAAATATTGATATTGAACAGTTTTCTCAAACAAAATCTAGTTAGAGTATTTATACCTGAAAAATTACAAAAAGTGCTTCAATCATTATCTTCTTTAATCTACCCTTGAAGTACATTGCTGTGTCATTAAAAAAGGTCAAAAGACCCAAACAATTGTTTTTATCATTTAAAAAAATAACATTCGTTGTGAGAGTTCTTTTTTGTTTCGAAAATGTACTGTTTTTTTTTTACTTTAAAAATATTTTCTTTATGAGTATTTAAACCGGCTTTTGACTTAGTTTTTTCTGCGCAATTTTATAATTTACTTTTATATTTTTAAAATACTAAAACCTTTCAATACTGAGTGCTCGATTTTAATTATTCAAAACCTATACAACGCAGTTAAGATTTATAAATTGAAATATTTTTTTTTAAATCGTTAAAAGTTTATACCAAAATTAATTGATATTGTCCGACACTTCTTTGCAATCGTTTATAGGTTTAACCAATTTTAATTATTATACATTTTTTTTACACTTAAGAGTCACTAAGTTTCAGATGATAGCATTCTAAAACACACAGCGCATTTGAGAGAATATTTTATTGTGAAGCCATACGCCACAGTTTAAGCATTGTGTAAATGTTGTAAGCCCAAAAGCCGATAAGTTTTCTACATTGAAATATGTGTCTTTGCACTTTTATTCAAAAAAAAAAAAAAAAATTCATTTGGTTAAGAGAACAATTGGAAACAACTTTTTAATCAGCATAAATGTTAACAAAGTGAACTCATAAAATGTTCATTAAACAAGGATTTAAAAAAAAAAAAATTATTAAAAAAGAAATTTCTTTTGAATTAATAGAACAATTTTTACTTAAAAAAAACACCACAAACAAGACCTCAAACCTTATATTATTTTATTAAGGAATTTTTAATAAACGTTAGAGTACTTCCACCAAATATTACTTCTATCGCAGCTCCATAGCTTTCGTAATTGGCACTTTTCGCTAATGACGCGATCTGTTGTGTTTCCACGAAATTTGCAAAACAAAAAAAAAAACGCTTGCGGAAGTCATTTTGGCATAACTTTCATTACTATTTTCCTCGTTTTGGCAGCAATTCAACACCTTTTTTGGCTTTCCTCTGTATTGGCATCACTAAATTATAGTTCTACATATAGGCGTTTATTAAAGTTCTTACACAGCAACATTTCTTTTAGCCAAAGCACAAGTCAAGGACGACATCGTAAAAGATAATCTCCAAAAGGTAGAAGAAGAAAAACTATAATGAACGTCATTCCATCAGGTCAAAGGTGCATGAGTTGCAATCGCGCTGTCGACAGTTGCAATAAGCCCGGCCATGCCAAAGTGGCGATGTGCGGCAATTATTGTTACTGCTTGCCTTGCATTATGACGCTTAACTGGCAGCGGCATAGCGGGTAAAGTAGAGCGTTGGATTTTTAGCTGGAGGAAGTACAAACATACAAACATGTGAGCGTATTAGCTGTCGCAATTGCCGCTTGCTTGCCTCATTTTTGTGTATACATATATGTATGGGTGTGTATGTGTGTGTATGTGTGCACAAATATGTATGCAAACGCTTGTTTGTAAATCGTATGCATGTGTTTGATTGCTTTTGCATTTGCGCGTGACCTTTCGACCAATCATCATCAAAAGGTAAATGTGGCAATAAAAATTGCGATAGTTAGTGGAAATAACTGGTCATAATAGCGCCACCATAAGTACTTGCACAATTGATGACGCTCTTTCACACACCCACACACATGCGCGCAAACACGCAGACACGCACTATAATTGTATTATTTATTATTGAAAGTTTTGAGTATTTACTATTCTCATTTTCATTTCAATTTGCTTTCATGCCGTACAAATTCGCTTGACTTGCCATTTTAGTATGCATTGAAAGTGCTTATTAATTTGTTTGTATGCATGTATTTGTGTTCGCCGGTTTGTGCCACTTTTATTTTGTGATATGACAGCGCCACACTTGAAATCGCCGCTGGTCGTTCGGTCGGTCCGTCTGTCGGTTGGTCAGTCGTTAGTTAGCAATCAATTGGTTCATTGGCTGATGGCAGAAGCCGAGGTCGCTTGATGTTCGCCGCGCGCGCTCCATCTCAACTCGCAGCTCGTTGCTGTATTAATACACTTCATCTCAAAATTATAACCGAACGAAATATGTTTTGACATTTTATTTTTATGTTATACATTTTTTTTTGTAAATTTAAATGCAGTTAATTTTTTGATTACATAGAACCATCTAAAAGCTTAGTTTGAAACTTTGTATACAATTTAAAGAAATTAAAATTTTTTTCATATTATTTTTTTCAATTTTTTTAAGTATGCATCACTATATTTTACTGCCCAATTCTGTGTACTTGATAAATTATTAATCATTTGTCACAGAATTTTTAAAATCAAATTTGACAAGAGATGCCGAAAATTCGTTCCAAAAATATATAAAAAATTAATTTTTTGAAAAATTTCGAGCATGCAATACAATAAACTTTAAGTCGGAAGTGACTATAAAGAAGTATAAATTGATGATAATTTTTTAAGGAACAAATTTACACTTTATAATATTAAAATTGAATAGACTATAGAACTGCATATAGGAAAATTTAACGGTTTTTTTTGTAAATTTTACACAAAGTTTTAAAATTGAATTCAAGGAGTTTTAGTTAGAAAAATTACCGCAAAAATGGGTTGTCAAAATTTGTGCATATGTGGTGAGGTTATAATTTTGAGAAGAAGTATTTTGTGCATTCACATACAAACAAATGCAGCGACCGGCGAGTTGTTGTTGCTGCTGATTTGCTGCGTGATTATGTCATTGCGACTTGAGTAATTGTAATTGTTAGCTGTCGCGATCTACAAGCAATAATGATAGCAGTAGTTGAGCACATTTGAGTACGAGTACCTGATTGAATAATAGAGGAACTGAGACTTGGCAGACTGAGTTATTGGTCCCCCTTCCCCCAACGCTACTGCATGCTGCTGCAATTATTTTGTGAATTTATTTCATTGCTTAACCATGTGGGAAAACAGTTATTGGCACTTCTATTCAAAACTTTTAGCGCTTTGTTCCATTCTCCGCTCAGTTGCTGGGTTGAACAAAAAAATAAAATGAAATGCAAATTGCTTTACGACGTAAATACCCTATTTTTTATTACTAAATAATTATTGATTATTTATATACAACTGTTGATCTTTATTTAAACAGCTTATGGCAAAACCATTTAATTATTTCTGAAAATAATTATAGTATTTAAACGTATACAAATGTATGCAAATATGTATATATATTGCACATGTGTATGTATGTACGTACGTGCATAATTTCACATTAAGCCAAAAATAAAATCCAAAAATAAATTGCCACATTCTTAAGTTTTATTATATTCACACACATTCCTAATTTCAAATTCATTTATTATGATTTTTTTTGTTTCTGTTTTGGATAATTGCTATGTAGGCGAAATGCTACTGAGTGCTTAGTGTTGAGTCTGGTCAAAAGAGAGTGTCAACTCGTAAAAATTAATTGTTCATATTTTATTTGCTAAAACACATAAAATATTTGCATAACTTTTTGACAGCAGTGTAAAGTGAATTTTAAAAATTATATGTTCGTATGTAGAAATGTTCACATCTTCGATGCGTTCACCATAATTTGTTGTAAATGATTGCGACAGTTCCGAATGGAAAAAATTAAGATATTTCGCATGAGTTTTGTAAAAGCTTCCATTTATTAACGTTAATTGTTGTTTAGCAAGTGCCAAATGCATAAAAATAACAGTTTTGTATACCCATAATGTGTCAAGTGTTGAAAGGCTACTATGCAAAATAGTTTAGGTGCTGAGGAAAAATTAACTTCAACCTGAGTACAAAGTACGATAACCCATTAGCGACATCTCTGTTTGAATAGTAAAATATTTTGTTGTCATCGCTATTTTTGTTATGATACACACGAGAAGACTAAACACAATTTTTGAAGGAATTAAATACAAAAGAATATTAATTTATTAAATATACCCTTGAAGATTTTTTTTTGCGAGCAAGTTTTAACATGATTTTTATTTCAAAAAAGATGTCTAATGAATTTGATCCAAAAATTTATTGAAATAATTGTCAAGAAGATAACGCAGAACAAGATGTACACGACAAAGAAAGAAGAGACGAAGGCGACGAAGAAGGACAAGATGGGAACAACCAGTCAAACTCTTGAAAAGATACAAGCTAGATAAATAAGACTTAGGATAAAGAGAGAAAATATAGGGTAAGTTGCAACCAGAATATAACTAAGCCATGCGGGTGAAGAAAAGTGATTTGATAACTGGCGCGAAGTCTGGTGTTAGCTTAGCGATGTCTTTTCTACTGAAAAAAAAGTTTAAAAACTCGGCTAAACCGAGTGCTCCAAACGCACTGTTGGCCATTTGAAAATCTTTGTGTAAAGTCTTTTTTAATATTTGCCGGTGCTCTAAGTCATCATATTATATTATATATTAAATCTGAATTTTAAGTCAGAGGCCGCTTAATTATTGAAACAAATTGCCTTGCTATATTCTTTTTAATTATATTTGTTGAATTATTGAGGCAAATTCTGAATAGAAACTGCTGGAGAATTTTTCTCCCTTTCCCATGTTAAAGCAATGGAGAAAGCGAACAAATCCCGCGAGAGATTTTATCCGGAATATGGCTGATTATAATAAAATTTCGCATTTGTTAGAGAACGAATTGAATTTGAATCGAAAAGTATTATAAATAAGTTAATATGAGATTGATGAAATCCCAGTGCATTTGGACAATCTCTATATTATTATTAACGTCCTGCAGAAGTTTAGCATTAAAAAAGTTATCGTTCTAAAGAGTTAGTTTTTAACTTAAGTTAATCATTTTGCTACCTTTTTTGGCGATCGATATAGGAACACTGTCCTCCCTAAGTGCAAACGGACTTTTCTTGTAAAGCATTTTGAAATCGCTGCTATTGAGTTTTTTATTTTTTAATGTTTTTTTTCAGTGGTTTGAATAAATAAATGATTTAACATATTACAAAGACAAGTGCAATAAACACACCATGGCGTATACGTGATCAAAAAATGCATAATAAAATATGAATAAATTTGCCAGTAAATCTTTGTGCGCCATTACAAGCTCAATAGTAAAACGGCCAAGATGAAATACTTATAAGTACGGAAAAAATCAGTGCCTGCCCAAACTTACGATGCTCTCTTTCACAGCGAGAGTTTGCTTTGTGTGTTGCCATAATTATAATTTTTATGAGTTCTATTATTTTTTAATGGCACATTTCAATTGGTCACGCGCTGTGCATCTTCGCTACTAGAGTATGCCACAGCCACTGTTGCAAATGTTGCCACTTCTGATGGGTAGTTGGTTGGGGGGGAGAGGGGGGTGAGAGACTGAGTCACACTGTTCAGAATTTCCTACTTAAAATTATGGCCCAGGGAGTGTTCTTGTGTCGGCAAATAGTAACCAAAATGGCTTTTCAAGTGCATTCATGCAGGGAGAATAACCAACCACTTGCGGAGCGTTACGAAGGATGCCCTAAGCTCGAAGAGTATGCAAATGTAAAGTGTGTTTTGTTGCAGTTCGATGGCACTCGAGTTGGGGGAATTGTGAAAATTCTGAGCACTTAGTCAATTTGAAAATTTTGTGGAGAATTTTATTATATGCTTAACATTGAATATCTCTGCAAAAAGTTATTTTGTACTGAAAGTACGAGTATACTTCTCTTAATTTCAAATCTTTTTAAACATAAAACTTTTTCAAACCTTAAATCGTAACATTTTCTATAGTTGAAGGTTTACACATATGAACATAGCTATGCATGGAAATGCTCGATTTTATTGAAAAGATTTTGCTTGCAACAAATCTTTGGTTAAAACGATGTATTAATTTGACATTTATATATACAAAATTAATTACATATTTTGTGATTTGCACGATTAATAAACGTATTCACGGTAACTAAAATGGAAAATAACAAAATAAATTTAAAATTAAAAAAAAGAACAATATTTCAGATAATTAAAATTTGCGTTGTGCCTTTAAAATGCATTTATTGCTGTAAAAAAAAAGGATTTAAAATTTTTTTATGGAGTTTTTGGCTAAACAAATAGAGCGAGCATTTTTGGTATGACTTTTATAAGATTTCAAATGCCAGTTCTAACAAAAGTTAGTGATTGTATTTCAAAACGGTTGATCAAGATTACGTGGAATTTTTTAGTAATTTAGGTTGACAAAAAAAAATTCCCATTCCTGAACTCACCACATTTTAACATATCTCACTTTAAGCCATCACATTTGAACTAAACACCACACTTAAAATCTCACCGTTAGAATTCAACTCACAACAATTAAATTCACCATATCTTATATAACCTTGTTTGAGTTCACCACACGCAAGCTCACGACAACTAAACCCACCACACGTTGACTCACCACACATTAAATCACCACACCTAAACTCTCAACACCTGAATTCACGACAACCAACTTCGCCACAACTTAATTTACCACGTCAAACTCTTCACACCTGAACTCGCCACCCGCAAACTCTTTTCATTTAACCTAACTTCAATTTATCTCATCTCACCTTACTAGAAATCACTATCTTCTGTAATCTAATTTTATTTTATGTTACGTTCAGATCTTCGTAACCTTCCATCCCTTATGTCTATAAAGCGATTAAGAGAATTATCAATCCTTATCTATCTATTTTGGTTTTTTTTTTTTGTTATTTTTTGTATATTTCATAAGCGAGCACATCTTCAGCCAAGCTGAGCTTAGTAATAAAAACCTGTACCTAAGCTTCATTAAAAACACAGGAAAAGCTACAAAACTCAAGCTACGAAATTAATAATTCTTTTAATATAAATTAGCTGCGTAATTAATTTTTAACCAATATATTTAGAACTTATTAAAAACTCGTTAGTTGCATTAGCTCTAACGAGACCAAATAAATTTCGCTTACACAAAAAATACACGTTTTCCGCCACTTTGAATACACACATGCATTGCCAATTACTTGCATAAATATATTCTAAAAAAGTTTTATTTGTTTGTTTTCAATTAAGTGTGTATTTGTGTATAATTTAATTCGCTATTTTTGGCTGCTTTGTTGTGCGATGGCATGTAACCGTAGTAATTAATTTAATAGCCAAAACAATGCTAGCACAAACATACACATAACAAAAACATATTCACATACATACATATATGTAAAGATTTTGATTTTGATTTTGAAAAACCTGTGCACATTTCTAATTTGTGTGGCTGACCAAGCTGTCGCATCGGCGCGCAGTCACAGCTAATTGAACACGTTTGCGGTTGTTCGCTGTATTTAAAAGTGAAATTAATTGCATATTTCTAAAAGTTATTTCTCCTTTTTTTTAAATACATTTGTAATCGTATGTATGTGTGTACGCAAGTATTTTTTAATTTTTTAGCAAACGAATTTTGCTGCTTGCAACTAAGTTTTCCTATTATGTTCTTGTAAAAAGTTAATGAAGTTTTAATGACTTGAAACGTTTTTGAGTCGCAGCTTGAACATTTTATATTTTTTTTCTTTAATTCATTGCAATAAATATTTATACTTTAATGCTGCAATTGCTTTTAATTGCTTGGCAACTATTTTACATAAATATTTAAATAAATAAGAAAATTCATGTGCCAATAAAAATTCTAACAATTGCTCATATATCAGCAGTGATTGCGCTATATTTTACGTATACATACATATGTACTTACTTATGTGTAAGTGTAAGTGTGTATGTATGCCAGTGTATGTAAGTTTAAATGTGTACAAAAGGCTTCCTGTGCGCCATCGTTCAAAGTCTCTTTCTGCACGGCAGTTGTAATCATCAAATGTTTGTAGCCAGCCATCAATGTTTATTTATTTGCTGTACATCCGTAAATAAAATATTACCAGGCTGGCAGGCAAAAGTTGTCGGTGTGGGCATTTGTATATGTATAATCGTAAATATGCATAAGTTTGTTAACAAATCAGTTTGCCGATAAAAGTCAAAGTTTATTCGACCCAAAACGGATGCCACTATCTGTCCCAATGGGAAATGAAGGTCCGAGTGGATAATATAACTAAAATCGCACTCATAAACAGGTGTAGAAAAATTTATAGCAAAAATTTAATATTCACAGGAAGCTGTAAAGAGTGAAAGTGTATAACACAGAGCAAACACGTTGAAAATTTAAAAGTAATGAATACGATCAATAATATTGAAAAACATTTCTCGGTGAAGATGAAGATCATGATTACAATACCGGCTACAATAACGATAATAACAACAATATCGATTACTTTAAAATATCCATTAAAATTTTCCATAATAATATCAACAACAATTGATAGTGCAGTGAGTCGAAAGACGGCCTCGTAATTAATCGATAGTTACTCTCGACCAACTAGAATTGATTTTTAAGAGTTAACAAATGCTCATAATTACACATATCAACAGAGAGTGAGCTAGAGGTTTAAAATATTTTGAAAAACAAATTCTTCGGAAAACTTTATTAAAGGCTTCCGCTACTACTAATTTTGCAAATTGTTCAAAATTAACTTTCAAAAAAAAAAACTTACGGTTTTGGTAACAATTTCAAAAACTATAAATACTTATTTAATTTCCGAGCTTTAAATTTCTTTTATATTTGAAAAGTGACGGCTAAAAGGCGTTTCTAAACTCATTATCTCACTTTATCAATCAAGCGCACTCTTTTTTGGTAAATTAGTGGCTAAATCCTAATATGTATTTCGATTTTTATCAAAGTGAAACATTTTCTCTCTCTAGTTTTGCTTAGTATTAGCAATTAAACGTTCGTAAAACCCTTGAAGACCAAACAAGAAAACATATAGTTTATATAAAGAGTAGCTATGTTATCAAATAAATGCTGGGTTTTTTAAGAAGTACATATGTACAATATGATTTAAATATCTTCGAATAACGATATTTTTGAACACCTGATACCATTGTTGTTATCGATTTCGTTATTGTTATAAATTCCATTGTTGCTATCGATATGTATGTATATCGCTGGTCGATATCGTAACTTTTACTGCAATCGGTACAAATTATTTTTAGAAAATTTAGATTTATCAAAAAATTTCGCTTGTTTGACATAATTGCTATTATATCAATTTTAGTAATAAGCCTACATATACTCTCTATAAACGAATCGATTAAGAAATAATGATATTTAAGATCATAAAATTCTACACGGCCACAAATATATACACACACATAACTCCCACTTCATATCCGATAGATACGAGAACGAATATAAATATTTTTTTGCAACTTTATTTTTTCGAGTTATTCGAGTAACTGATGATGAGAGATTTCTCAACTTTTCGCTCGTACTAGTTTTGCCGTTTGGCATGACAAGTAAATATTTGTGTAAATTATTTGTAAGCAGAGTTGCTCCTGAGCTTGTTTGCCCAAATTAGTTGAAGGCAATACGGATCCGTATAAATTATACAAATATGTGTACACATAAATAAACATATACGTATGCACATACATACGGGTATCTACGTACTCGTACATTTATTGTGGTTTGGTGCTTCCACACAACTCTAGCTGTAAGCAAACGAGTACTGGCTCGGTGGTTTTTCTGAAATGACTTATGCATTAGCAACGCTTTGCTTTAGCTTTAAGATTAAATTTAAGTCGGAGTGACTTTTTGTAAAGACCCATGTGGCAGCGTAATATTGATGGATTGAGCACAGCGAGAAAGGTGAGTTTCAGGAAGTTGAAGCAAAAAAAAAAACAAGAACCAAAAATAAATTAAGCTGGAGAGGCAGGACATGAGGTGGCAATTACTCATTACCATTTTAACTTTTCTTTGTGTCTTGCTTAACGCTTCTGTTCTCTTTACCAATTTCATTTCAATAGGAGTGTGTACAAACACGCTTTGGAAATTTGTTAAATCAATGTTGGCCACCCAACTCTAAAGCTAAAAATTTCTAAAATATACGAGTACCTTCTCGTATGCGAAAGCCACAACAAAGAGCTTAAATATGACGGTGAACGTTTTGTTTGAAATGAAGGGAGATATAGGTGCCTAGCATGGCTGAAAATGTTGAAAATATTTATGCTGAGTTTACTTCGCCACTCCACTGCGTGCTCCGTCAAAAATGCTTTTGGAAATGAAGAAAAAATTTAATTGCCTAGCACACCAAAATATTTTCAGACGGCAGGACATACATACATATGTACAGGTTATATTTGTACATGTTAAGCCGCTTTTGTTTAATTTGCGCATCTTCTGCTTTCTATCCGAAGATCTGCTAACTAGGAGGCTTTGACTTAAAAGCTGTTTTTTAGAAGTACTTTTCAATTTGACAACTGCGAAGCACGGTGAGGTGCTTTAGTACACTTGATTCTTTTAAATTACAGCTGCATGCTTCCACGAAAGCGAATTTAAAACTTTATATAGAATTTTTAATTAAACAATATTTCATTAAAAAAAAGTACATTTTTTAGTACGCAGTTTTGCATTGTGGCTCATTTAATTTAAGTATAATAAATTGCATATCTCAAAAGGCTACAACTAACTATTGATTTCTGAAAAAATACATATTTTTAAATAGAAAATGAAACCAATATTCTCAAAAATCCAACGGCAGTTTTTACGCACTAAGACTTTGCACGTATTTGTACTTACATGAAATGAGTTACAAAACTGTATACTCGGTAAAGATAAAATATTTTTAATCTTAAATATTGACGAAAATTTTTCGCATTATTTTGCATTTTTTATAAAGTGTATATCGTTTTCGTTAGATAATGAATTGTAATTTTATGAAAAAATATTAACAATTAAATAGTTCAAAGCTGAAAGGACACATCCAAGCAGACCTCGGCAAATATTGTAATGTACGAAATGGTAAATTTTTCTAAAATATGTGTTTTATTTAAAGCATAGGCCAAAAAAATATTTGTGCAAAATTTGTTTGTGCGTAAAATCAATTATTCCTATACGAATTAATTACGAAAATATTTCTTTGTTTTATTAATACTCGTAAATTCAAAGCAAATTTAGAAACCTAGTAATTCATTTATTCTGATAAAAAAAAAAGTTGAAAAATAATTTATATTTTTACTTAAAGACTAGATGTATTCTTGCACAAGCCGAAACCGGTTTGTCTCGAAAGCAAACTTGACAAGGAATGACAAAAAATCGTTCCAACAATTGGAAGTGGAATTCTTACTTTTATGTTTATTTAAATAAGTAAATAAAATAGCCATACAATTTTCATCAATACCTTTTTAATCGGAAATAAAGCGTTGACGTTTGATTTTGTTTCATCCCACAAAACGGGTATTTGTTGCTAATTTAATTTAGGATTTAAAAAAATACCCCAGCAACAACTTGCTTAGGTAAGGTTGATTTTTCAACTCTTAAATTAGTTTTAAAAGATTATGCACAGGCAAGTTTTTGAATTTTGAATCGTTCTTCTAATAAGTATAAATATAAAAAAATGCACACGCCTCAGTTAGGGTTGGGCAAAAAATATTGATTTCTGAATATCAAATTTGTGTCAAATTCGATATTTTTTAAGTTCTCTAAAAGCTCAATTTGATTTGTTTTGAACGTAACTATACGTAATATTCCTTTATATAAGTTTGTGAACAAAAAAGAAAACAATTAAAACCAATAAAGTTTTGGGTGAATTTTCGTCATATCACATCGGTTCTCTCTGAAATTTCTTTTAAATATTTAACTAAAATTAATTAAATTGTTCAAGTTTCTTCAGTATCGTCCGAAAGGCTTGCTTCTGGTGTTAATTTGTACCGGACAATAGAAGAAGGTTAACAGGGGAAACCATTGTATAAAAAATTTTAAATACATATTTTAATAATAAATAAAACTAATAAAACTACCAAGTAGGTATAATTTTTTTCACTATCGTATATTTTGGCAATACTTTGAGTAATTGCGCCTTGAGGTACAAAAATCGATATATCGAAATATCGATATTTTTTACTATGCATATATCATTATTCGATATTGTTTCAAAATATCGATACGATATATTTTTTCATTTGCCCATCCCTAGCCTAAGTTCAATTCGTTCACAACTACACTTTAGAAGCATTGAAAATATAAAGGTACTAAGACTCAAAACAATAGCGGCATTTCAACACAGACAAATATCTTTGCACGCAAGTTACTCACAACTCTGCATATAAATTGCGCTAGTTTGCAAACAAAAAAAAAAAAAACAAACCTGCGAAAGCAACAAAAACCAATTTAGGTTAAATTTTTGCGACTCCTATCAATTTTCTGTGCCATTTTGTTTTGCACGTTTTTAGCAAATGGGCGAGTGAAAAAAAAAATTGCACAGCTAGTCACGAGCGCGCATGCAATGGGGAAAGAGCAAACACAAGTACATAAATGTACATATATGTATGTATACGTACTTAGATACATATTCATATATTCATATACAATATTTTTATATATATATATGTACATACTAGGGTGTTTGATTATTAGATTTTTTTGTAAAACCGGTTTTCGAATTATTCGAAAAATGGCAATGTGAAAAAACCGGTCGTCAATATTTACATCAAGAAAAAATCGAGTAAACCGCTTCTTGTTCAGAGTAAGAAAAAGGTAAATCAATGTGCATACAAACATATAAGTGAATGCTATTATTTCTATGAAAGAAATCTTTTGAAAATAATATGTAGTTCAATTTCCGAGTTAAGTAAGCAGTATCAGTCTCTAATAGACAAAAGTCACAATTTTAGACCAGTTGGCATTAATTGGTTTCCAAATAAAGACTCTAGCCTCAAAATAAAGTCTCTCGATTATGACCAGGTGATAAGCAGGTCACAAAAATCAAGACAAAGCATAAAATAGAAGAACGTATAAGCGAGGAGAGGCAATAATCCCTTATTCAGTAAGCAGTCTCAGTCTCTAATAGAGACAAAAGTCACAATTTTAGACCAGTTGGCATCCATTAGCCTCTAATCTCAAAATAAAGTTTCAAACTTGAGCAGGTCACAAAAAATTAAAATAAAAACAAAAGAAATCAACGTGAAAGCGAGTAAAAGCAATAATCTCTAGCTGATTTTGAGACTTGAGATGAGGCTGGGTTATAGAATTCGGGTAATAGCCTCAAATTTTAGAACTTGAGATTATACCAAATTACTTAATTTCACATTGAGCAAATTTAGCGACCTAGAAGAACTTATTGTCCCGTCCTCTTATGACATTTGTCTACATAAATATATGTATCAAATCCTCTAAAATACATACATTTGTTGCGTTCTTATCTAATTTATAAAGACTTTGTGGTTGTGGTTGTTTCTATCATTTATCAAAGGCTTAATCTTCACAAATACCAAGAAAGCGGTTTTGGATATTAAAAAAAAAGATTTATTCGATATTCGAAAAATCAAGATTTCAAAAAAAAACCGTACAATAATTTATGAAAAAACCGAAGAAAACCGGTTTGAAAAAAGCGAGTCAAACACCCTGGTACATACGTATGTATGTATGTTTATATGCACGTAAGTCACAATCGCTCGGTATTTTTGCTTCGCGCTGGAGGCGTTGTTTCCGGAAGATGTTCAACTATGCCTGCCTGCGTCCTGCCGCTCGAGGGTCGCTGCACCAATACCAACGTCAGCGCTTTTGCTCGGTTTAGCATTTTTCTTCTTCTACTTTTTTGCTCTTTTCAGCGACTTTGCAACATTGACGTCTGAGTGTATTATCAGACAGTGGCTTTTCGTGCTGCAGCTGGGACCCAAATCAAAGTTGAGAATTATTATTCTGGTGCCAGGCAATCGTTTTTTCTTTTGTTGGAATGCGTTTGATCCTCACTTAATAAAAAAAAATCTATAACAAAATTAAAAGCAACCATTTATAAATGTGGGCAGCAAAAAAAAAAAAAAACTACGAAAACAAAACAAAAGAAAGAAAGCGAATAGTGAAGAACAATACGAAAAAGCTCGTAGATACAAATACAGTGACACAAAGACATGAACGTACATACATACATTGGTATGTTTGTATACTCGTATGTGAGCAAATGAAGCGATGTTGACTCAATTTCTTTAACTCAAAGTGTCGCCTCATTCCATATAAGTTTTGTTGTTTGCAAGGAGTGGAGTAAGGAGGAAACTTGTGTGCTGCGGCGGGCCTTAACTGATACGTAAACATGCTTATGCAAAGATGCATACACACACACACACACATGCCACTGATATACATAATTATGTACATACGTACATACTCGTACATACAAACCTAGACGCTGATGCACATTTTATGTCTAAGAAGTAGAATTGTAGGACGAATGTTCGGTTCACTTGCACCAAAGCATTGGATGGATGAATGCTTGGCTGCATTGATTGTGCTCGCATGTTGTTGTTGTTGGTGGTTTTGTTGTGGTGATTTTTCCTAGTTGCAAGGAAATTACGATGGCAGGCAAATATTTGATACTGCGAGAATTAAGTGGGGCAAGGCGGTTAGTACAATAACGGAAGTAGAACAATAGAAGTGGAAAATGTGAAAAATAAATGTTTGTGTCCATACAAAAAAAAATTAAAATGCGAAAAAGCTATAAAAAAAAGTAAAGAAAAATAATAACGGAAATAAGGAAATAAGTGTTAGAGTAGAAAAATAAAAGTAAGAGGACGAACGGGAAATAATAATAATAAAAGTGAAAATTAGTAGATGAGAGAGTGAGATATGAGCGATAAGTGAGGGGACTGACGAATGTCGGGTAATAAACAAGAATTATGCGCAAATGTGGAGAAAATTTCTTACTGGAACACTTTTAAAATTGCATGGAAATAGAAAGCAAATAACTGACGGTCGAAGCGTTCCTAAGAGAAATGACAAAATTTTGTTTAAGTGTTAATAGTTTAATACTGTGGCTCACGAGGATTTCTAGTCACATATCCTAGAACGTAATAGAAAATTCGAATACATTCTTAATACATGTTTTTAAGTTTTATTAATTTTAATTAATAATTTACAATTTTATTGAGCTCAAGGCCAGTTTACGAAAAATTTTTTTGTGGAAAAACAACAACAGTTTTTAATGGCAGAAGCTATAGTACTATTTTGGAAAACACCACATTTCCTCATCAGACTTCTTTTTATTAAATTAATTAAATTTATTTTTCATAACCAATTCTCCCAGGCTTTGGACCCGGGCACCTAATTACAGTCAGTAAATTCTTGAACTTAAGTACGCGTCCTTGAAGACGAAATCAATGAAATTAAATTTTATAGTTGTTAACTATTCTAGGAACAGTCGTTGATTTTGCAAAGATTTTTCTAGTAAACAATATGACTTAAAAAATGATGTTTGTATGACTTTCATATATTTCTTTTCGAAAATACTTTTACAAATTTTATCACTAAGAAAAAATTAAATTAAATTTCTTTGCGTACACAGTAAACCATTTAATCCTAGTATAAAAATAATAACTGAAGTAAACTACAAATAACCTTTGAATTTTGACAATTTTTTGCATTGCATGAAATAAATTGCGGAAAAGTATTGGTAAAAAAATTGTAAAGAATCGGCAGTTGTTTGTAGTCTCTAATTATCATAAAATGTTATGGTCTTCTTTTTTTTTAAAATCTCCAAACGTTAATAGAAAAATAATAAATTAATTGATATAAAAAATTCAAAAGTGATGAAAAGTGTCAAAACGCACATTTTTTAATAAATTTTTTTCGTTAGTTGACAAAAACTTGAAAAACATGCTATGTAAATATGTAGTCTGTAATTAATTTTGCAAAAAAAAATGTTATCAAAATTAAATTAACATTATTTATTTATTATTTATTTTATTAATTAATTTCAATTTGAAAAAAAAAAAAAACTTTACAGTTCCTTATGTTCTACAGTCCTTTAACTAATTGAATGCATAATTTAAGCTCCACGTCGTATTTACGCGAAATTAATGCCCTCGAAGGAGAAATGCTCATTCCTCCTGCTGATATCTGCTTCATGAAAAATGTACTCAAATTTATTATACTCAATTTCTTAGCGCCAACAAAGGCAAGTAGTACTTACAAACATACATACAAACCTACATATACACATGTGTTCATATGTAGATTTGTTATCAAATATATTTTCATGCTGGCATCCCTTCATACAAACGAAATAATTTAAAAGTAATTTCACTAAAATGACACAAAAAGGATTACCAATGAGAAAGTGCTCAAAGTAACTGCCATCCAAGTATCCAAAAAGTTAATTTGCTTTTGTTGGCTTTGAGGCCAAATGGCATTCTAACTTGTCTGCACCGTTACATGATAACTGTATTGTGATTGTATGTATGTATGTATGTATGTGTGTATGTTATTGTATTGTAGGTCTAGGGTGGCCTCAGCAGCAGACATGCCAGCGAATTTGTATACCTTAGTGAATATTTATGTATGTATATAAGATGTTTTATTAAGGTATACATACATATGCATGTACATAAATATATGCTCGTTCTGCTTGACTTGTGGACATACATCCTCGTATGTACATATTAATAAGCCTGTACACAAAATAAAAGCCTATGAATGCACTCAGGGCCGTGTGAAGGACTCAGCCCACGTGGGGTTCTGGATTGAAATTTCATTTACGAATACAATTTGATGAATACGATTCACTTCTTTTTATATATATTAATTTTCCCATGGGGGGATGTCAACCCCTAAACCCCCTTCCCCCCGTACTCGCGGCCCTGGATGCACTATTCTTCAAGCACATAAGAAAGACCGTACTAGAAAAATGTTCGCCGTACATTCTCCAACCACAACTTCTTTCAAACTGAAGGAGGCAAGTCGGTTTCGAAAATCTATTTATTTGGGCAACTCTTGGGTCACCTATTTGAATGCTTTATAATATCTTCTTTTTTTTTTGTATAAATCATTTAAGATTTTTTAAGTAAATTTTTTCGTTTGATCAATTTTTTCTTCATACAATAATTTATAAAAGCTTTTAAAACAACTTCTCGCAATCAGATTGTTTATGCGGTTTTAAAAAATATCATTAGCTCTTAGCGGTCATATTTTTTGTGTGGAGTTTTTTTTCCTAATTTTCGCATATACATTTTGTTAAAATGTTTTTGACAAGGGATGACGGAAAATCATTCCAATATACATCAAAATTACACTCTGTCGGAAAATTGAAATACAAAATACTAATTCTTAAGATTTGCAGCAAACTATAAATGTATTTTTTCTAATTCTGGATAACTTTGTGTTTCGGCAATTCTAGTAAAATTTTACTTTACAACCATATATGGTATGAACAAATTTTAACAATTTTCATTTCTCTTTTCACTTATAACACAGTTCAATGTGTGATAAAAAACATGTAATTTGATTTTCTAACTTTGTTCAAAATTAGAAAAAATTAACAAATTTTCAATGAAATTTCAACTTAAAAAAAAATTAGAATTTTTTGGAGAATGCAGCTTTGTAGGCTAGTAAAATTTGAGTATAAAAAAGAGCTACGTGTCTACTAATTACTGTTGATTTTTGAGAATTGTCTAGCCGAGATTGTTATCTTCTTCCACATAAATATAAATTCTGTTCAAGCAAATGCTCGTAAAAATGACAAATTTCAACGGCACATAAACCACACTTGCAAATTATTTGACTAAAATTTGCTGGGCTACAAAACTTAGTACTCAAAAAATCTTCAATTGCACTCTAGTTGTTAATATTCGAAAGATAAAACTAGCAAATATCATGAAAAACTATTCAAGACTAACCACTCAAAAATAAGGCATTGCGCATTTAAAGGAGTAATAGGCCGTGAAGTTTCATACCAGAATAGGGTAATTTTATTGATTTGATTGCAAGGCATTAAAAAAAATGTTTACAAAATTTACAAGCGTTGTATCAAAAACTATAATCATAATAATAACAATTTGTCCTTCAATACAAAAAAATAGACCCAAGTCTGCCCGCACACTCGAGTATGACATCAAATTGCACTAAAGAGATTCTACATTTTGAAATATACAGACACACACACACACACATGTCCAATAACGCATAACAAAACTCACACATTTACTTATACTTTTATGCTTTTTATATTAAGTTAGATAGGGTGAGATTCGTATATATTTTTGAATATACTATTTCGAATGGCGCACAAAAATATACATACGAGTACATACACATATGCCAGATGTCCTTTCGAGTGTGTGTATGTGTGTGTGTGTGTGTAGGTGGCTCAAGTCCATTGTGCCATTGTTGTGTTCTACTGACGCTGAGCAGGCAAATATAACACCTCTTTGATCGGTTTTAATTTATGTTGTCGAAATATGGTCGGACTCAATATAGTTTATTACACTCGCGACTTTGAAACATACATAAGAAGCATAACTATCACTTAATTATATAAGTAAAACTCATTTCTTAATATTTTATTAAACAAAATATTTGGAATAGACACAAATAACAATTGAAAACAAGCCACTTACGTAGAAACTGTCAAAGCGTTCTATGTAGCAAACCTTCTACACCTCATGCTTTGTTGTTAAATTTCGAATTGTCAAGTAAAGCGAGGAAAGTTGTATGTGTACGGCCCTTAACTGTTTCGATGCTTGACGACGTCGCGCTGTCTGTTGTATGTAGTTGCTTTGCCACAACAACATAGTAAATAGTTATGCATTGTGTTTGGTCCTCACTAGGCATGTCCATCCCGGAATCCCGGCCTTTTTCAACTTCCGAATATCCCGGAATCAGTCTATTTGAATCCCGAAATTGCAAAACACAGTGCATTTAATAGCCATTTATTTTCTTTTTTTTTTAATTTAAAATTTACATTTTTTGAAACAAAAATGAATCTCAAATTATAACAACAAAAAGAGCCGATCGAATAAAACATATACATAACACACTAAACATTCTTTTAAGAACTGTATTGAAATAAAAAAAATTAACATGAGAAACAAAAACAACAAACTCACAACTGTTGTATTACGATAACACAAATATCACGGCTTATTAACTTCCTAAAGGCTTTGTTTTGCCGTTGTCATTATAAATGAGCTGAAGATTTTAATAGAACTAACGACGAGGTGCTTGAAGTGGATAAGGAAGAAAGTCTCAAAGATAAATTGCATCAAGTATTAACGAGCAGCTCGCAAGTGTCCAATAATCGAAAGGCATAAAATTTATCAGAAGGCTAGGTAAAATAAATTGATATTTTATTTTAATGAGGCGATGAAGGCTATGCCCTACAGAGGACATTTAACAGTGCTTCTCCAATCCAAATTTTAAAAGCAAAAAAATTTAGGTCCAGCTTTGAGGATAAGGTTTTTATTTCTTTGAAGTTGCATTTCGATCATAATAGCGAATAATTCTGCCTCGCTCAAAATGGAATGGGTGATGTATTTAATTTGTACTTTTTTTTTACTGAATAGTAATATATTATAGATTGGTCTCAAACAGTGATTAAAAATAATTTTAATTTATGTAGGCGCATTTGCTTCTGTACCAAATATGTATATTTGTACTTGAGGTCTAAAGTACTTTATATGTGTGGCTAATTTTACGTTTATTTTCTTTTTTTTCCTTGAAAATATCAAAACTTCGTGAAATTCGGTATCCCGGGATTGTCCACGGATTTCGTTACTCAATCCCGGGATCAACAAAATGCCCAAAATTGACACCCCTAGTCCTTACTCTGCGGTAGGTGTAAACAGGCGTGCCGCCGTCCAAACGTAACCATAACCATAAATAGCAAAAAAAAAACATTCAAATCACTGTTCACGACTCCCACCTAAATTCTTTACATTCGTAAGTATGTACAAACATATGCGTGTACGAGTATGTAGGAGTGCCAACACCCGCCCGCTCACAGCTCTTGTCATTTTTGTTCAGTGCTTTGGCTCGTGATTTTTGTATTTTGTTGATTGCTGTGTCGCACGCGGGGTGGCAGACACAGCGAGCGAAGCATAAGCAAATGTCAAAGTGGCAAGCGAAACCCGGAAAGTCGAAGGACAATTTTCGAATATTTACCAAATGTGTACCATGACAGCAATGAACTAAGCAAGGGTTGTTCTCTAATATGCGCTCTCTGTTTTGCTCTCTACTAAGCTTTTCGACGATTTTTCTCTTTTTCAACTCACCACCTGCGACTTTCAACGGGGTCCACCCGCGCGCCTACTTTTAACAGCTGAGCTCGCTTAAACCATCTGTGAACAAATATCGAGTTTCAATTGTCACGTGAGCGCCATAATGTTGGAGCTTGCGCTGCACGCGTGTGCAGAACGCGTTCAGCTGCTTGGTAAGTTTGTATGCAAAATATATTTCTGTATGGGTATTTGTACTTTCGCTCTGTGCGCTCGAAAGTTTGTCGCACTGCGCGCGCGCACCTTCTCACGTCGCGAAAAGAAAAAAATTTCGAAATTGCATTCGAACATAGCTCAGCTGTTTCGCTCGCTCACTGCGCTCTTTGATATTTTTCTTGCTCTCCTTAAGCGACTGCTTGTGCTTTTCGTATTATTTTCTTGCAGATTTGCTATAGTTAACACTGCGCTCTTTTGCTCTTTTTGCCATAATTATGCCGGTATGTTACTCTATGAGCGAATGCACTCACACCTACACACATACATACATACATGTTTTAGTAGACATTTTGTATACCACAAATGTTTGCCTCTTTGTGTGGGTGGTGTATGGGAATTTGGTCAGTGTGCCGTCATTAAGTTTACTACCACTTTTGTTATTGCCTCAGATTAAGTTTATGCCTGTGTGTGTGTGAATGTTTGTATGAGTTGCTTCCCTCTTACATATACATACATATGTACATATGTACCACCTACTGTGCCACTGTATTAGTTAACCCAACCACATCTTCGCAGCTAAAGCGCTCGTAAGGCTTGCTGAGTTATGAAGTGCAACAACAACAGCAATTCTTTGCATTACAAAACTTTTGTAGTCAGCCAATTTTTGTGTTGCCATTGCTGTCACGAGTTTTGCTTAGAAAAAGAAAAGCTAACAAAAAGCGCTTACAAGCCAAGTCAACATTGTATGTATTAATGTTCATAGTTTACAAAAACAACAATGGCTACGTTATGCCAGACTGACACACGCAAGTTACAAAAACAACAACAACGATAATTTTAATGTTTATGATAATGTTGCATTACGGTCGTCGTCATATACATAAATACATACATATACATATGTGCGAGTGTGTGTTTGTGTGTATATAAACGTTAAATGCATATTTAAATGAATGTCCCTCCTAATCCTCTAGGAAAATATGCTCGCCGGCTTCGAGCTAGTATAATGTTCGCTGACTACTTTCATTTTGAGTATTCGGTTTCTGTTTTATTGTTTGCAGATTTTTTATGCAGCAATTTGGCTGTAGGTTTTCTCTAGTGATAATAAGTGAAAAAAATGCAAACTAAGTAGAAATACATAAGTAAAAAAAATACTCCGCTGGTTTTATAGAGTTTTTTTTTTTACCAAGTGAGCTTACTCTTTCTTCTATATAAAAAAATATGTTCCTCGTGCGTTGTATGTAAGAAAAGGGGCAACGTGCTCGATTGAAAAATATTAAAAAAAAAATTCTTGATTTTTATCAGCAATTTTAACTTGAAATTATGCATATTATTTTTATTGAAGTTATAGCCAACAAGCTTGCTTACCCAAATTTATTTTGTGTTTGATTTCAGATATCGTATTTGCCACAGTAAAACTTAAAAAAATTAAAAAAAAAAAAATGTCAACAAATATTTGGTAAAATATTAAAGTGCAACGAGTCTGTGTTATTAAATAAAAAATGCTATTTTAAAGTTCCTGACTATCGAAAAATCTACAATAGGTTTTAAAATCGATTAACAATTTTAAGAATAAATTAAAAAATTGTTTTAATAAAATTTTGTACAAAATTAAGAGATCAAATCAGTAATATATTATTGGCTGAAGGATCTCTGTTTTTATATTTAAATTTTACAATATTTCATTTAATAAGATTTTTTAATTTTTCAATCTCCAAAACTGCTATATTCCGCTTAAATAAAGATTTCGATAATTTATTTTCAATGCAGTTTTCTTACACATTTTTTAGTACTTAAATAATTAAAAAAAAAAAAATATTCTATGTATAACAATTTTTTAAATTTTGTAGTCAAATTATGATTTCTTATTTATTATATCTGATTGTCTGATGTTTTATATCTTTTAATTTTTTTAATATTTAAAATTATTTTTATACTTTCAAAGCAAGCAAAAATAACCAAAGGTAAATAAACAATCAAATATAATTAAGATTTTTCTTGCAAGCAATTGTGATTTTGATTGACTTGAAATAAATTTATTTAAATTACAATGTTTAGTAACTTCTTCAATCGCTCTGAATATAGTAGTTTGCGGATAAATAATTAAAAGTTTGGGTAAAGTGAATAAACATTTTCATATATTTGAATATCGGTGGATATTTAATACAAAGGGCTCTATTCTGAAACAAAAAAAGGAATTCCATCGCTGACTTATGTAAATGAAAATATGTTGAGTGAACTTTTTAACAAATATTAGAAAAAAGACAAAACATAATTGTTTAGTTCCATTGCACTCTAACGACTTTATAGTAAATGACCATCAAATATGGTAAAATTTTTTAAGTTTTCAGTCCATTTTCAGGAAGTTATATTCTTCCAAATTAATTCACATTCATCGAATATGTCCCATTTCTGAGCTAGATATTCGTTGCTTTTGCAGCAGTTAATCCTACCAGCACACATTTAATACTCTAACTAGAAAATGGGCACATCTTCGCAAAGAAAGCGCATCTACGAGCGCCGACATATGAGTTGGATGGCACACATTTTTGGTTTTAAGTATTTTTGTTATATTTTTACTCAAACATACTATACATTTTATGTGTAATGCAGTCTATGCTAGCTTGTCGCTAATAGTTAACCATTTGCTCACATGTACACATACATACTTATGTACATATGTACATTTTCGCTGAGTTTAGCTTGTCTCATCATTGTCGACTGCATTACTGTTTACACGTATCCTTGAATTAAGTCAACTTCGCGTATGTGTTAGTTAATATCCGTGTAAATGTATCTCATCTTTTATGGGCATTAAAGTAAATTAAATTTTATTTGCATAAATTTGTTTTAAAATATGATTATTTAAGTAATCATTTGTTTAAGGATTACAGTCTTGGACATTTTAAAGGGTGAACAAGTTTTTTAAGCAATGACATCGTATCATTTCATAGTACTGGGTAGAATTTTTTTATAATAATTTTTTTAAAATATGAATTAAAAGAAATATATTTTTCTTTATAAAATTGCTAACAAATTATTTTTTTTTGTTTCTTTACAGGTAAGCGTCATTGGCTAAAAATGCATTTTATATTAGTTGGCATCAAATATTTTATATTGGTAAGAACTGAATATGCTGTTAATCTATAATTTTTTTGCACATTGGGATAAAAATTTCTTAAAAAACCAATCGGCCTTAAAGCTCATATATAATTAAATAAAAGAAGTTATATGGCCAAACAATACGAACAAATCTATTATTCACATTTTTTGAAATTTTTGCTCTCATTTGTGTTTTTTTTTTTGTATACTTTGATGATTTTTACTTGCTGTTAATAACTGGGGCGCTATCGGTGCTAACCGATTTTTTTATTTTTTATGTTCGCAACTGAATTCGAAAAGAAGTTTTACGGTTGAAATTGTGCAATAGGACTCTTTAGTTATGTTAGTGAAGCAAATTTATTAAACTTACAATCTTAGTACCAAGAAATTTTATAAAATTCTTAGTCTTATTACAGTTATGAAAAATATTTCCTAGGCTATATATAGTCAGCCCCTCGCTGTTTGAAGACATCAACTGAAAGAGAGCTTTCTAGCCAGTTAACCAGTCCTGTAGTTGGTTAAGAATGTATTAAAATCAGCCGAAGTAGTAGTCAATCCATCGCAATATAAGAAATCATAAAACCCTGATTGTCACATGAATTTTCTCTTTCGCAGCAGATACATTTGCTTAAAAGAATTTACTGTAATACGAGGTAACTTAAGATCGATCGAGAGCTTCTACCAAAATTTAATTTTTCGAAGTGAAACTTCTTAAGCGAGCGACAACAGAGGATTAAGAAGCCAACTATGTACGTAGGACTAAAAAAAAGCGACGGAAATCGTGCAAAATGGAGTTGTTGGGACGGCTGGGAATACTTCTTCTGTTTACCGTACCTAAACTCACTGCTCCAAGACTCATGTAATGTTACGATATGTTACGTTATGTTGCGTTATGTTACATTATCTAATGTTATATTTTGTTATGTTGTTATGTCACGTTATGTTGGGTTACGTTGTGTTATGTTACGTTATGTTATGTTACGATATGTAACGTTATATATATGTATGTTACGTTATGTTATGTTATGTTATGCTAAAATATGTTTAATTAAGTGTGAGATAATTTTAAAAAAATGTTTGGGTTATTTTGGAACTGAAACTTTAGCGGTGGTAGTAAAAATCAAAGCAGAGAATTAGAGGTGAAACACTCTATTCAACTCACTCCATCTTATCTCAGAGGTGACTTCACCTCACCTTAACTCAATTCTTCTGTCCTCACTTCACCACATCTCTTCTTACCTCCTCTCAGCTGACTTCATCTAAATGCGAAGCGAAGCAAATCATAACTAAAATTAATTTAATAAATTGTGATTTAATATTTTCTTTGGTATTTTAAACTGTTCATGCCTCTAGTTACATTTAAATTAACACGATTTATTCATTAAGAAAACATATTCAAATAATATACAGGTATAGGACACTTGGCTTGAGGCCAGTCGGGCGTATGAGTGACTTTTTATGTAATATTATCAAATCGAGAATTATTTAATGTAATATATTCTGTAACTTGGATTAAGACAGTTAAAGAATTTAAAAATTCCAGTTAATTTAAAAATTGTAAAATTAAAGAAACAAAAAATTAGCCGAACCTATTTTAATTTAGAGCTTATAAGAGGGCAAACATTTTCTAATACAAAATAGTCTATACATAAATAAGTATTTATATGTATTGAATTTATATGAGATTAAATTTTATTAAATGTCTTTTCAAATTTGCCTCCAAATTGTCCTAACTGCTGCAAAAAAATATTAGTCGTCTTATCACTGCATATTTCCAAGCAGAGCATATACATGAGTATGGTTTAATATAACCGCCAAATTCGCAATGAATTTGATTAGCGTGATATTGCAACATTTTGTCAATTTTAAAAATTTCCACCACTCAAATATGTACACCAATATACACACAGTTTAAGCTTATCACGTCAGCGTGTGTTATCACACGAAAGCCACACAAAGTCAAAGTATACATAAAAAAAATAATTCTACAATCCAATTGCTACCAACTTGAAGTAAACAACTTTATGGCGATTAAAACACGCGCCAAAAATAAGCGAACGCTCGGCATCCACGCGATCATCTCTAATCGTAAGTTGGAGCAAGCGTGGCCAGACCACGGCAAATTCGTTGACATCTCTGACTAGTTGGCCGGAGTGAGTGAGTGAGTGACAAATGGACTTGACTAAGCTCTGACTCAACCGCATCCGAGTGCAAATTTGTACGAAGCTTCCGGGCTGAAGGGCAAATATCGCCCGTGCGGGAGTTTGTGTGACTCTGTGCCGTAATTATCTCGGTAGGATTAAATAGACTTGTTTACTCGCATGTTATAAAATGAAATGTATGTATGTATCTATGTATGTTTGCTTGTATGTGCAAGTTGCAAGGCAATAATTACAATTTAATGCCTAGGAGAATTCATCAGTAGAAATAGAATATAACAATAGCGATAGAAATAATAATAGAATGCCAGATATGCAAACATTCACTTGAACTCTCGTACATAAGTTGTTACATACATACATATGTGTGTGTGTGAAAGCTAAGTGTGAAGGGAATTAGGCGCGCACCAAAAGTGGCGGATTAAGCAGGCAACAATTATTGTTGTAGTTAATAAATTTTTAATATACCCGCTGTGTATAATACTAATGTACGATCATGTAAGTGAAATTGAGCGATTAGCTAACACAAGTGCATTATCCACTAAACGTTGAATGGTTATGTTATTCAATTGTTTTATGCATTATTTTATATTTTAATAATTTAGTAATTATTTGATTAGTTTGGCATAAACAGTTTTGTTTGTACATTTTCATTTTTATTAACACTTTAACCAACTTCCTGAAATATGTAAAGTTTTGATTATAAGCAAATAGTAGGCAATACTATTGATAACGCAAATTAGGTCTTAAAAGCTATTAAAGTTAAAATAAATCACAAAAAAAATTAAGCTAATGACTTTATTGAAAATAAATAAAGTTTGAATTTCGATTCAACTCATTTGGGTAAGTGAAAAATTCGGCCGGATTATTGATGTCAAATTTCTTAAAAATTTCCATAACGATGGCGGATTGACGCATTTAATGCTGCATTAGTTTAGAGTTCGACAGTTGAAATAACAAATAGCTAATTATTGTTTCTTAGATGTCATCAACGTACAAAAAAGGAAAAAGAATAACTTCGAAACGATTTCAGTGCCATAAAAATTAACTTTAGTGCCGCTCAATAAAAAAAAAAAATAAAATAAATAAATAAATATAAAATTAATAATAGTAAAATTTTTACTTTCCTGTAATTTTTGCTTATATACGAGTATATGACCAGATTATGATTGTGATGTAACTTAAAAATGGTAAAAAAAATAATGCTGCTGACAACTGAAATATTAATACTTTTCCAAACAAATTCTTTCTCCCATGGATAAAGCGTTATTGAAAAGTAAGCCGTTTGTGTATATTTTTATGTATGTATAAATTTTAACAAAAACAAGTCCCAACTCATTTTATGAATTGTTTTACTTTATGGATGCTTAAAAGAAATTTGGAAGCTGCTCTTGCTCTTGTTGTGAATAGAGACATACAGAACTAATAAAAAAAATTTAAGTCAATCAAAGATTATTTTGATTAGATACAAACCTTTTGAGTCTTATATTAAAACATAATTATAATGATGGAGAAAAAGAACTTTTAGAGACTAGTTTCGGATTTGTTGTGAATATTTCAGCGCCCGTCAGTAACTATAGTCGCGAAATGGTTTCGGAAATGTTAGGTATAATATTTCTCGTAAAATTAGTCAATGGATGGATCTCAAGTCCATTTCTTCTAGAGCAAATTAATTTTAATGTACCCTCCCGTGCAACGAGAAACTTTAAACCACTTTTCTTGAAACTATGCAGAACTAACTTTGAGTTGAATGAACCGTTTCGGGGTTTATGCCAAGACTTTAACAATCATTCCAGCACCTTTGATGTATCGGACTCACTTTTTATAATTAAAAGAACTATTCTATCCTCTCTTAATAACAGCTAACGATCCAATTTTCTTACTTTGCATTTCTCTAACTTTGTATTCGGCTGATGAATTCTTATTCTGTAGCTGAGCAGCTTGGGATCTCGACGCTTAACAAACTTTCTTCTGTCACGACTCGGCACCTAAGATTTGTATATTTAAAAAACATCCGTACGTTATGCGGATTGAGCACCTCGTGCCGGTTGGGCGGGAAAGTGGGTTTCCGTTGGGTTATAATAATAATAAAAAAAAAAAAGGAACTTAAATAGTTCTGACCTGTTGCCGAAATAGCGCCAACTAAGACAATTTTTAAAATAGAAGTAAAATTTTCGTTATTTTTATATCGGTCTTAAAAATGTATAATAATTGACAATTTTATTGAGCTCAAAGTCAGTTTAAGGAATAAACATAACAGTCCAGTCGGCAAGCGTAGCACAGCATGTAGCGTGTTGGCCCGAGCTCCTTGGTTCAAAGCCTGAAGCGGTGACAAAGAATAAATAATTTAATTTAATTTAAAAAAGAAGTCTGATGAGGAGATGTGATGATCTCCGAAATAGCTGCTTAAACTGTTGTTGTTTTTTTTTTCAAATAAAGCTTTCATAAACTGACCTCGAGCTCAATAAAATTGTTAATTATTAAATATTAGTAAAACTCAAAATAAAGTTTTCGTAAAGTAAAAAAAATGCGGTTTATTATTATTGAAAATTAAAAAAAAAAAAAATAATTACACCTGTTCTGTATTTCGATTCCGAAAAATTTGGTCGTAATCGGAATGAAAGACATTGCTATACATCAAAAACCAGCATTAATTCTTGGCTTTAAAGTATTGATTCTGATTCTCCGAAAAGAAAATAATAAGTTCTGATCGTCACAGAACTGAAGATTGCGGAGAAACGATTTATACATTCCGATTACAATAAAGTTCGTCGCAATTGAAATGCAGAACAGGCCTGAATAGTTATCGATAACCTAAACAATTTTTCGCCCTCATAATTATTATAAAAAATTCTCCAAAAAAGTGCGCATGATTTCATTTATTCCATTTGACTCGCCCTTGAATGTATTTACATTTGTATGTATGAAGGTATGTTTGTATGTGCAAAAGGTGAATCAGCGACACGCTGCTTCCTGAATATTTTCTCACATGCATATTTTGATTTTCCCGCCGTTAATTTTTATTATTGTACGCTCCCGCTATTTTTGGTTATTTTTATATTATTTTTACATGAACATATACATACATTTATAATTATACGCTAGATATTTGCAGTGCTGCTTAGTTTCGTTTGCTTTTCGATTTGCTTGCACGTACTTATGTATGTACTTTTGTTTGTATGTATGTATTTATGTATGTGTGACTGTATTCAGCAGGGCCGCTCACATGATTTCAATTTTCAATTTAATTTCCATTAACTATTTGCGTTGGAGAGTGAACAACAGTTTTTGTTTTTGCACTAAATACACAATTTGTTATATCTTATCGCGCAGTGTGAAAATCACAAAGTTTGCGAAATGGATTACAATAGCACGCATTGTTGGTGTTAGTATATAAATTTTTGTATATTTTTAAAATAATTACATATTTTGATATTAATCGTATTTTTAGTTTTGAATTAAATAAATGATAATATTTCATTGATGTGTTTGTCTAGCAAATATTTTTTTATTTTTTTTATTCAAATTTTTGCTCAACAAAAAATTCACTTAATTTATTATCGATAAACAATTGGGCGCGAAAGTTTTTGTTTATAATATGTATACATATTTATTTTCATTATGCTTTTGTATACATAGCAAATATGCTATTATTTCAAATAAAAAGTTTCAATTTGCTACCTATCGATTTTAATGTGAAACTAAATTATTCAGATTTACCATGAAATCCATATAAACTATTGAGCATTTGCGCTGACTATAGAAGTTTTTCACAAAAAAAAAGGGAAAGAAATAATTGATTTGTATTAAAAATTAAAGTCAACAATTAATATTTTTGATTGTGCTATTTGTTTACGATAAACATTTAGAGAGTCATATATTTTATATGAGTCTATTGTAAAATGCATAATTAGAGAATATTTCGATTTTTTGTTTACTTATGTGTACGCGTACAGACAATGCCGGAAACAATATAAAAAAAATTATTTTGAAAAACATTCAGTTTGAACTTTGCAGAAATTCATTTAAATTTCGCTAGATAAAGGCAAATAAATGTACGTACTTAATACATTTAATGATGTACATATGTTGAAATGCTTGTGCATATAAATTTATGTGTATTGCTTAAAATAAATAAAATTATAAAATGGGCGTAAATTACTTAGACTTTCATTAGACATAATTTATTTATTAGCTGCATATATAAGAATGAAAAAAAGATAATAATAAATAAAAGGCTTAAGGCATTATTTTTATTTTGAAAACTTAATTATTCAGATAACTGAGATTATTTAACTGTTGTAATGTCACTGAAACATGAAGTTGAGCAGGGCAATGGAAATAAAATTTGGTTATTATTAAATATTGGAAAGAATTAAAATGAAAAATTTCGTACTAATTTAAAGTTATTGATTTATATAGATATCGATGTCTTTGTGAACGCACTGATAATAATTAAAAGTTAGTAAGTAAAAGCAAAGTCTTCGATTTAATTTTATATATCAATGTTTTATCATTATCGATATAGTTTGGATGGTTATCGGGATGGATTTTGTTGTTGTTATTGCTTTTAAATATTGCTATGGTTTTCGAAATTGTAATCGTTTTCTAATGTTGCCTTAGGGTCCTCTACTCCCAACGCCTGAAATCGAGCGGTTTTTTGGAAATAAATTGCGAAGGATCTACTGAATGGATTTAATAATAATAACAAAAAATGCTAAGCGACTCTATTATTCTAATTTTTATTTATTAATTTAAGTCAAATAGGCAATGGGGCAAATAATAAAAATAAATAAATGGTAGGTAAGGGGGAAATTTGTTAAACTTTTAATGCTTCCAAGTCGGCAATTTAACTCCACAAATAAACTTGTAACAGTTTTAAACAGCGCACATTTTTGCAGTGTTGAGAAGATTTATTCAGAGCAGCTAAGTGAACTTGTGGCTTTATTCATGCCTCTCCTGGGAGATTTCTAAAATGTTATGCCATTGAGGCAGTTATACAAATATGTTTTTCCTAACACATTTTCCAACAATTTAAACTTCGCTTTTTTTTATCTCGTTCTCAAACTTTTGTTATTCTCCTTTCTTTCTTTCGTTTTATATTTTCAACTTTTATAAAGTTGCAAATTTGCGCAAAAACTCTATCGTTTCGTGCTTGGAAAAATAACTTCTCACCTGCATGTTAGGTTGGCAGCCATAAATTCTGGCGGATGTCATAAATTTTGCTCGTTCGTTCAATTGACATATGCATACATTTGTATTATAGACATATACATATGTACATATATAGATAACAAGATAGAAAAACGTCGAATTCGTTAAATATGCAGTTACACATAATCGCAAGATAAATGGTTAAAAAGCTCAAAAACTATTTTAAAAGATATACTTTGCATGTCTGGACTGAAATCCGAATTAAAGAAAGAAAATATCAAGTTAAAGCCACGCTTTTAAATGAATTCAGACAAAATTTGAAGGTTAACCCAATGTTATTTATAAAATTAAAGTTTTAAATTCACATACGCATTTCATTTAATGTCGCAGAAATGCTGGGAAAAAAAATTGCGATATTTTGGGGTAGCGAGTAGACAACTACGACATCTGTCGGGGAGTTTCATAGCTTTAGGGAAATTTGTAGAGCTAAACAGCAAGTTTTAAACTTTGTATACAACTTAAAACAAATTCAATAAATTTTCATTAAATTTTTTTAATGATTTCTCATGATACTAATTTTTTTTTTTAATTAAGTGCAAGTTTACAATTGCTAAATATTATCAAATATTAATGACAGTTTTTTTGCCTAGGATATTACGTTCTTCTTCAAAATAGTAAAATTTCAAAAACTCATGATTTTTTAATTCATTTGGTGATATTTCTTTCATAAAGAATCAGCGATAGAATGATAGACGGCGCTGGTCAAATAGCAACTCGTCGATGGCGCTGGTTGTGAGAAATATATTTTTGTTGTACTTTCTAAACGATTGAATTAGCCAGCAATCCGTCTCGATTGTAATCAAACTCAAAGACTTTGAAAATATGAAAGTTCACGTGATAGCTAAGCAAATTCGAACTACCTGAAGTGGGGTGGTTCAAAAAACAACGTGAAAATTTTAATGTGGCCATCCCTTGGATTGTTCTTAATCGAAAAAAAATATGCTAGCATTTTTTTATTTTGAGCTAATAAAATATTTATAAGGTGTACGAAGCGATTAAAGATAAAATATAAAAAATTAAAAATAAAAAAATAAAAAAAATCTCAATTTATTTGATTTAATAAATAATGGAGTATTAGTTTTTGATTGAAAAGTATTGATTCTAAATATTTTTTAATGTCAAAATCAAAACCAAAATTTTTTTGGTAAAACCTGGTTCCGCTTAGAACAAACCTAAGTGGAGTCGGCATTTAAATTTGCGCTTTAATTTTTTAAGTACGACCCTAACATGCAGTGCAAAAGTCTCCAGCCAACAATTAAATAGCTGAGCGGTATACAATAAAATTCTATGTTGCTACTTTCACTGTTGTTTAAGTGCAACTATCAAAACATAAAAGAATAAAGTAAACTTATAAATCAAAGTAAATCCAAGGGATTGAACGTTGAAAACTTTAGCATAAGCAAGGAGCTCGTGCGCCGCGCTGACATCATCCGGAAAAGTGCAAACTAACTTCGTCGGCATGTCAGTTTTAGAGAAATACCTGCCTGTCGGTGCAAAATCGGTGACGCTTGGTTGCCAGTTCAGCTTGTGAGCTGATGGGTTGCCCGGTTGCCAGGTTGCCAGGTTGCCCACTTGCTTGACTGTTTGAGTGCTGCTGTTCGGCTTGCACTAAACCGCACGTTGCCGGTGTAACTCGGAAAACTTAAACTTTTCAAATTCCCATCGCTTGTAGCTGGTAATTCTGCTGTACATAGTTAGTTACTACGTGTTTGTACATAAGTATTTATGTATGAGTGTAATTAAATGCAAATTTTGTGCGCAGTTACGAGTAAAAGTTAGTCAGCGGTTTACAAGTTCTGGTTTGTTTTTTTGTGCGATTTGTTTATCTTGATTTTTATTCGTTTTCTTTTGTGTGCCGATTTCCTATCGCCTGGTTTTTTTTAGCTTAATGAGAAAGTGTTATACAATTACACGAAGGTATTGAATTAACACTCAACAAATTTTAATTGCAAATTGTTTACAAACCAGGCAAGGGAGGGTGTGCCCTAATTGAGAGCTGTGTAACTACAAAATTGAAGAGTATAGAAATGGAAGTTTCATAAACAAGAACTTTCACGTGAGTGTAGTTACACTAAATATTTCTCAGCGTGGATGATATTACGATGTTATATCGCGCTGTGATGTAACTCACGTAAAACATTTTCTAATCTAAAAAATAAATTTACTAGTATTAAAATTATACTAAGGATTATTTGCATAGCCACTTTTCGCAGCACTTTATTCAACCCAAAATTTTTGCTGAAAACCTTTGCGAAATCAACAATTTATGGAGAATATTTATTTATGTGAAAAAATGTTAAAGCATGCTATGAATTGATTTAACTATTCGTTAACAATACGAGGTTTATTCGAAAACGAATGTCCAGTATTTCATAGTTATATTTATAATTTGACGCTTTCTGAGCTAAATACAGTATTTGACTGAACTTTTCTTACAATTTGTGGTGTGCGTCTTTATGTTTTACCACAAATAGAAAGACCTACAGTTTTATGCCGACTCCGAGCAGCAGATGTATTTTATGAGAAGCTTTTACATGACAGAAGTTCACTCAAAGGTTTAGCATTAAAGCCTTGTGTCGTGCTCCCTCCATATCTCAAACGAGCTTTCGATGTCTGTTACCAGACTTCCATCCTCGTATTTGCAGGGGCTAGCTTCAGTCTTGAAGTCACATTCTGTTAACTAGTCTTTAAAGGTCGTTGCACTCATGACTTTCTACCTCTTATTCCTTTTTCGAGGTGGTTCATAGTAAACGAGCACCTCTTTTCCGGCGGAACTTAGAGATTGGGAGTTGTACGTCTTTGATCTTTAATATCTGTCGCTGAGGAATTGCTTAGCTAAGCCCGATTGAGAGTCGAGTTTGAAAATTCTCAGCTGCCTGTTGTGATCGTAGCTTTTCGAGGTAGAGCTTCGTTGCTGGAATCTGGTTCCTAGGTACTATTCGCCAAGTTAAGTTTTCTTTCTGTTGGTATCATTTTGACTTTTTTGTTTTTCAAAACTTGTCAAATATTATTTCATAGTAAAGTACTTTTTAAATTTGCAGAAATTGTGGAAAATATGCATAAATAGTTTGTTAGTATTTATGCAACTAATATGAATATTACAGTATATGTTTAAGCAAATGTAAAGTGGTTTTAAGCTACTGTAGTCAACAACGCTATGATGAAAAATGTGTAAATATGTACATGTGTATGTAATAAACATCAAAAGTTCCGAATGCACTTCTTAATATTCAACAATATAACGGTGTGGCGGCCCAACAATCTGCCCACACCCAACCCCGGTTCCATTTCGCTTGGGATCAGAGTGACATTGCGTGAAAATAAAATAATGTATCAACATACATACTTACATATTCGCTTAAAATTTTCATTTCTTTTCATTCATTTATTGGCTGCTGGCCAGGCGAATTCGCAGCGCGTTGAACGTTGCAATATTTTCTGCGCTCCAACGATAACCATAATAATGATAATTGTGATAATAAAATTAATGTGACATATTTTCCAACATAACAAATGTACGTGATGCTGCATAGCAGTCCACAGCTCTACATCTAAGTTCATATTTATATTTATACTACGTATGTATGTATGTTTATACGTCAGGGTGGTCCAACATTTTCGAAAATTAAATTTTATTTACATTCGTTTGCTGAAAATTTAATGAACTGAAGCACCAAATGGACCTGTATTTGTTCCAGTATGATCCCAAACGGATTGCGAAAATTTTCTGAAAAATATAGTGTGCAACAGGTCCCGAAACGGTTTCGAAATGATCTGAAATATTTGTACTCTAGTCTGAAATGGTCCAGAGATAGACGAGTCCACTAGTCTAGAAGTGTTCCTGAAATAGTCGTGAATCTGTCCTGAAATGCTTTAAAAGAGTCCTAAACATGTACCTAAATGGTTTCGAAATAATCGCGAGACAGTCCCGAAACCGTAGTGCAATTATGATGAACAAGTCAAGACATGGTTTTCGAAATTATCTAGAACTTATTTTAAAATGGTGCTCAGTTTGTCGTGTCGTAGTGCCGAAATAATTCTGAAATTATCCTCAACTATTTCACATATTTGTTCACGAATGCTTTAGCCCATAACTTTTCACAGGGTGCTACAAAGTTTTCAAAATTACAAAAAAAACGGCCAAAACGCAACTAGCACCTTAGAATATTTTGCGAACCTTCCATGTCGTTTAACAATAAGAGGCTCATATATGTATGTATGTCGAATTTAAAATGTTCATAAAAAAACGTAAAATCACCTTGAACGTAATATCGCCTTAATTCACAAACGAAGGTGAGAGAAAACCATTTATTATGGATTTAAAATATTTGTCATCAAACTTTATATTGCATTATATTTTGTCGACAAACATTTTTAGAAACAATTTTTTGTTTCGCTACGAAATTCCAAGTGGTTCGTACACAAATATTTATCATTGCAAATTGCAGAGGCGTTACTCTTTGGTTTCGTTTTGATTTTGTTTTGCCCTGCCAAGGAAGGAGAGCGGTGATGAAGAGGATCGTGTTAAATTTTTCAGACAATTTAATACTGAAATATTTATAAATCGTGTCAAGCCTATTTTTTAAACAGTTTTTTTTCGAATCTATTTGCATGCGGTTGTAAAAATATTAAAATTTATTCGTGTGTATTTTTCGAAATAGAATGATTGAATCAAGATTTGTTTGTAGATTGTGTATTGTGTTTAAATTTTTGTATAGATGCCTGAGTTGGTAGATATCAAAATAATAAATATATTTTTCATTTTACTGCAATTTATTCACTAATTTTATTTGTTAAAACTAATTTGGATTTGGGTAAAGAGAATGACTGCTGTGACAGTTCAGTTTCCATTTTTATAGTCAATGAGAAGATGGAAATGAATTTATCAGTCTCATGCGTGCAGAAAAATATTTTTAAAAGTTCATCTATGCTATATTTTATATACTTTTATACAAACACACGTAGATAAAAATAGATATTAAGGATATCTACCCATCACTTACATAGAAACATGCTTACTTTCCAAAGAAGTACCACCATTTGCATGTTAAAATTGAAGCAAAAAAAAATTGTTCCTAATCAATCATCACATCTACGTGTCTGCAGCAACATTGACTTTAAAAGTGCCAATCATGTAATGTTGCCGCTGACCTTTTAGTCCAAATCAATCGGTGACCTGACAAGAATACATATAGGTATACATACATACTTACATATATACTATGCAAATACGTACGTTCTCGAATATTTCCTTCTTACACAAATGGCAGGCAAGCAGCTGGAGCTTCCGTTAGCTAACCACTCAGCCAAAGTGTTTTGCAATAAATCTTCATTCAGCGTAAACTCAATATTATGTGTTGACATTTGCACACACACAGTCAAGTCATTGAAGCGGTTCAATCGATGGTGAGATACTGAGTAGGAATGTATATATGTATGTTGGGAATCTGCTATATTCGAAATGCGCAGCGTTTTGCTGAGTTCTCATCGTTTATTATAATATAATTTCAAAAGTGTCAAATAGCAAGGATATTCGTAGAATTGAATAGAAGTGGAACTGAATTTTTATTCAAATGTCGTAAAGCAAGAAAATTATTAGAGACCTTTAAGAGCAACAAAATTGCATTTAAAGTGGTCTAACTTAATTTTTAAATGTCAAAGAAGTTTTAAAAATTTTTTTTTAGTGGAACTTCTTTAGCGACGGTAGGAAATTGAAAAAATCAACCGGACGATATCGACACGAAAATGGTTGGGTATGGTAAATTCTTTTCACTCGACGCCTGAACTCACCAAGATTAAGCTTACAACACCAAAATTCAACATAGTTAAACTACCCCAACTTTAACAAACCGTACCAAAATTTACCACATTTACACTCACCGCATCTTAACTAACTATACTATACCTCATCACTTTTTAACTCATCACATCAAAATTCACCACATTTTAACTCATTACACCAAAACTCACCATATTTAAAACTTACCACGGCTAAGCTTACAACTCCCAACTTACATAATTTCCCCACCTTAACATATCGTACCAAACTGCATCACAGCCTAATTCACCCTACCGTATCTCACCATATTTAAACTCACCATATCAAAACTCACCACACTAAAACTCACCACACTTAAACTGACCACACCTTAACTCGACATACCTGACCATATCAACATCAGCGTTTGTTACCTTTTAGGACCAGCTAAATGAGACAAAGAGCCTTGAAACTATTGTCACTTTATGCTCTCGTACAAATTGCATTTAGTTGAACGTGAAAGATATCCGAACTAAGAGATATAGTTGTAATACATCTCTCCATTAATTTCTGGTACAAAGCTTTCAAAGACTGAGTTGGAGAATAATTTCTTTTTTATTATTATCTACTTTTGAGTAATCTGCATAAATGCGACTTTCGACTAACTTGCAGAATTTACTTCTGTTAGCTTTTTTGTAAAGAAGGTAAACTATTTTTGAACACAATAGCCACTCTTTTAAGAAGTCGTGCCCTTCCTTGATAGTGGATGTTTATTTAAAGTGATAAAGCATTGATAATCGATTCTTAATTTTGTATTTGACCTGGACTCTTACTTCACTGGCTTTTCCAACAAATTGTATAATTATTCAAAATATGAATATGAAAAACACAAGTATGTATTTGCCGCATTAATTCATATTTATTTTCAGTACATAGTTAGTCACTTAGCTTATACAGAATATGCCCAGGAAAATTGGCAAAAGTAAAAAAGAATAAAAGAAAACGAATTTGAATGACGTCTTTCTACTGCTTCAAGGCTACTAAAAATGAGTATTCATCCTCGACATCGACAGCGTGCTGACCAATTTGTACTACGAGTAACATAAAAAAAGCAAAGAAAAAATAAAACAATGGGCAACACGTTTTTTGACAACTTGCCGTTTCGTGCATGCTTCTTCTTCGATCCCGGAAGTATTTGGGCGAATACAAAATTCTGAAAGGAAAGTATATGTACACACGTATTTGGTGCCTGGGGTGTACAGACAAGCTCAAGTCAAGGCCTGCGAGGGCATTTAAAACGATTGAAAGCGAAGGCAGATTGGAAAAGGAAGTACGAGTTGACCTATGCTGGCGATCAAATTTACAGGCCAATTGCAGTTTATTGTTGCACTTACCAAGTATTGATTACTCCCAATATTCATATTAAAAATCGCATAAGCGATGATTATGGCAATTAAGATTTTCTTGCCGATGACGAGTTTGCAACTTTTGCGTCGAGAATGTTGTTAATGCCGTTGCAGTTACTGCAAAACAATTTCCTAATGTAATTTCAGTGCAATTGTTAGGGTCTAACAACTACATATTTGTTAAGTATTGCAGCACTTTTCATGCATTGACTAAATTATTACTGCATTCCATTTGGTTTATTTTCCATGTCCGCTTTTTTGTGTCGCTTTCTTCACCATTTCCATTTGCTACGCGTCATTTGCTTTGGCAATGTCGCCGCAGGTTGCATATCCAATTTACCGGCATTGGTTGGCGAGACGACGGCTTGCTGGGCGAGTGAGTGGGTTGGCCATTAAGCAAGTTGTGTTTGTAGTTTTAATGCAATTGTTGGAGTGGCAACAAACAAACATATTCATGTGCCAGTACTTGTAGACTAAAATTATCAAGTAGTTGAGAATAGAAATTTTGGCTACTCGCCAGGCGTCTGCCATCTTGCCGACGACGACGACGCTTCTGAGCCACTAGCTGCAAAGCGAACCAAAACCGACCCAATCGACGACGCAAGGCTTAATGCCAAAAGCACGAATACCGTCACAATTCGACTGAATGCTTGTCACCACCATTGGTGGCGCACCTTCAACAACCGGCGCGAGAAAGTGGTGCGTCTGTGTTACAAATCGAGGAAGGCTTTCGTTGTAGCATCCGTTTGAATCGCCTCCATCTTCTACTATCCAACTCTCCTGTGCCATTTGAATGGCATTTGGTTCGATTGTTTCGAGCACGACAGATTGGCTGTGAACATTTATTTGTATGGTCTTTGATTTTCTTTGGCTGCTCGCCGCTAGCTGACTGCTTGGCCGAGCTAGTATGTTGAAGAAATGACATTTGGCAATAATTTAGAAAAAATTCATTAGGGTTTTTTTTTTGTATTTCTCAGTGGCGAGGGGACTTCACAAATGTCAAGTTAATTGTCATTGCTTACGAGCGAAATTGTAGCTGGCAGTGTGGGCGATAAGCAATTGGAAGTTGTTGCTCGAGCAGATGTTTGTATGTGTGCAAGGTGTGCATGAGCAGGTACTACATACATACATATGTATATGCAAATGCATAAGTGTGTATGTACATATGTATGTATGTAAGTATGTATATTTGTACACAATTTGCTTCCTTTTGATTTTGAATAATTAAAAAGTACTTACTCACTCCCTCCCCACTCTTTAGCCGCCAACAATTGAGGTGCTATACTTTTTTTTTGCAATTTGGCAGTTCGACGCATTCAAGCATTGCCAAATTATTTTTATGTTCCTATCTATGTGTGTGCATGTATGTATGCATGTTTGTAATCCGCCTGAAAAAGTGGCTTGTCATTTACTTATATGAATTTTAAATTGGTTTCGTTTTGACATGCAAAGTTGTGTAGTTTGCGCTACCGTAGATTTATTTGCGGAAATTATGGTAAATAATTGAGTTATGTATTTTTGACATTTGCATTTGTTACATACAACCTACCTCCACACAAATACACACACACACATTAACGGCGTTGTAAGCGCTGAGTACTTGTGCCGTTGACAATTCGACTGTCACCTTGAAATTAATTCGGATACGTTGACATGTTTCATCGCTAGTCAAAAATTTGTTGAAAGGGTATACATATGTATGTATGTACAGATGTATGTATGTATGTATGTACTTGCGTGGGTATGTATTTGCGTGGGTTCGCTTAGATAAAATTGCGCCAAGCAAATGAACCGATTTGGATAGCCTTGACTATTGAAGAAACTAGCCACATTTCTAGTAATTTTTTGCTCGTTGCATTACTTGAAGATCATTAAATATTTTTTTTTTAAATAACAAGTGCTATAATTGTTAATATTGTATATTCATATTAAGTTTGATTTTGTGACAAATAAAACTGTTTTTATTTCTTTCTGGTTGTTAAAGTTTCCGACCAAGGAACATAAAGTGTGAAACGAGTTTCTCTAAATAACAATTTGACAAAGGATAAGAGAAAAAAATCGCTACCTCATGAAATTTCGATTTTCAATGAACTTTCGCTCTTGTTTTATATAACCTATTTTTATGCAACAGAGTAGCCGAGCTACTTTTTTTTAAAGGGGATTTTTTTTCGTATTTGTGCTTAAAAGTTAAGGTGTCCACAATGTGTACCTTTACACCAAGTGAAACAAGCTTGTAAAGTAACAAATTTGATGCCTAGGGATATATCGTTTCATATAAGAAGTAAAATTAATTACACATAGACATTGATAAGCCATTATTCGTTCATAAGCCGGTTTTCATAATTTCTGTAAAATTTTTTAAAAGGCATCAAATGTATGATGACATCGGAGGGAAGTAATATTCCTTGTAAATAATAAAGCGCGGTTTGTCAATAACAAAGCTTGGTTCGCACTTTCTATTGGACATTTAATAAGGAGAAAAAACTGTATAACTATGACCAGTGCGTATACGTAACTACAATCAGTTCCAATTTGTATGGTGAGAAAACTGGCGGAACTAAATAAAATATATTAGCGGTATTCATCTAAACGCACAAATGCCTCGCAATCGCATAAACCTCGTAAACGTTTTTATTATTGTACGAAAAACCGGTTTACTTACGAGGTTTACGCAGTTACGAGGCATTTGCGATTTTAGATGAATACCCATATTATCTATTTATAAAATTTTCAACATTTAGAGGAAGTTCCAAAGATATTTTTTGATTAATGTTTATGAAGCAACGCTCATAATGGCGTGCATACAGGGCCTTAATTGAGACAATTTGAAAATCTAATTTTAATAGACACAATTTAGTAACACACTCAACTAATCGCTGTCTAAATGGGCTTTAATGCTCTTGAGAACTGTAGAGTTTTATAAGTTTTCGCAGTTTTTTTTTTCCGTTCCGCCATCCACTTTTACTTTATTTGAGGCAGTTTTTTTTTGTGCGGTAACGAAGGCTACGAACGACTATTGATTTCAATGAATTGAGTCACTTGAAACATTCCCTTTATTTTACTGAATTTTTCTTGAGGCAATTTATAAAAATCGAAATTAATTAAAATTCGATGACTTTTTTAAGTTTTGTTTTTAATTTTAAGCGTTTTTTGTTTAATTATTAGCGATGTATATTTACAATAAATTAACGAAAAAAATTTGTCACGAATAATTTTTTCCTCAGGTAAGTTGAGTCCACTGTACGCGCATATCTTGCAAAAAAGAAGTGGAAACAATTATTTCTATGTTTGTTGCCATTTGTATTAAAACAATAATATAAACATTTATTTATATTTATGCCGTTTAATTAAAGTAGCCTTACTCGAGTTTGACCATTTTCTTTTTGAAGCAATATTTCATATTATGACAATAAATTAACAATTGGACGTACATAATTTCAGTTGAACTTTTGATAGAAGCCTAACACAAGTATGCAATTTATGGAAAACTGATAACTTTTTAAATTGGAATTTAAAACTGAAAAATCACTTAGACTATTTTGATTGACAGGTGTACAAGATGTGCAATATAATTTAATGATGGGGCTTCTTGAAATTGCGCTGCGATACCTAAGGGCTTTCGATCTTTGACTTAATATACTATACATACTCGTACATATATAGCTTTATGTTGATATCAGAAGTGAAAAAATATATAGGGGTATTCAGGATCTGTTGTATTTGTAATAGTATTGACTATTTTTACAACGAATTCGGATTTACACAAGTCAATCGCGAGTACACCATGTGTAGTATCTGTCTTCGTGTCAGTGTAAATTTACCGAACGGCTGATTTACGAGTACATATGTACATGTATGGATGTGCCATTAACAAATAAACAGAAGTGGGTAATATATCGCGAAAAAAACGAAAATATTATATTTTATTACTGAAACTTGTGAAAATCAAATTGCTGAGGTAAACGATAAACTTTAATGCACATCAATAAATATATATTTATTCGACTAACGTATGTGTAATTAAAACTTACACGTTAAACTGTTCATCTTTTTTGTTGTGATCAGCTGGGAGAAATGTACAAAAGAAAAACCACATTTACAGCAGGATCTAACCATTGTATTTGCTAGCACTGTTGTATTTAAAGTGGGACGTATATTTTATTGTTGGATTTTTACTACATTTGCTATAAAAACCAGAGAAACCTCGAATACAAAATACAATGGCAAATACAACAGATCCCAAATAAGCCTTATGTTAACTCAGCGACTTGTTTATTGTTTATTTTAAATTAGTGATTATATTTTTTAAACGTGTTTATTTTTATCAAAAATCAATAATGGTTAAGTACTGCGTATTAAATACTTGGAATAAATGTGAAGGAAGTATTTTCAAGAAATTACCTCGCTGTGGACATAATAATTATCCAAGTACTTCAATGAAATTGAATAACTAATATACCAAAGCAAAGATGGTAAAAACCCATTTTTGTTGTTTAAAGAACCATAAAGTCTATTTAGTTGAGCGATAAGGCCATTTCTTATATGAAACAACGCACGCCATTGACGTTTTGTTTGCTTGCGCTGAAACTACGACTATCGTACTCTCAACAAATAGTATATAAAAAATTATTTTCTCTTTCCTTAGTGTGTATTACGACAAGAGTTTAATTGTAAGTTAAATTTTTGATTCTTCATCACCGCCACAGGGTGCTCACTTAAATTTGAGTGCTGAATGTGCAAATTGATAGTAAATTGCAATGTTCACACATACAAATTTGCTTCAACATTTTTTCGCTCGCTGCGCTGTTGTTGTTGGTATTGTATGCGTTGCCAGGGAATGTGGCATTTCAGTTGGCAACGCGCTTGCTATTCAATTAGTTTTGCTGCGTTTGTATGGCAGCAGCGCGTGCAATGTGGCAGAATGCAAAAAAAGTGAATGCAACACGCATTAGCAAACGCCGCATGCCCAGTAGGAAATTAAGGATGCTTTCGCTTGAGAAATGTAAGCTTTTAAATTAATGCAGTTAGGCAAAAGACGGCATCCTTGTAAATGATTATCGGATCAATATACAAAAAAATTGTATATTATTCATTAAAATCACGCTCTCTCTAATGTCTTTAAAAATAAAAATCTGCCCAAATTTCTACGTCTTGATATATTTACATTAATTGTATTGACTATTTATTTTCTCTGAATTGTTTTTGAATTTAAATTCAAGAAATTTTCTAACAAGACTCATATAAACCAAAGTTTCGAATTTTGTTGAAAATAGCACAGAAATAGTAAAAAAAAATGTTTTTTTTGTATGAGTATGCAGTTTAATAGCCCATTAAATTTAAATATAAAAACGGTAAACTTCAAGTGGCTTGACGTTACTGTTGATATCTGTAATTTTAATTGTTTTTCGAGATTTTCTTTGATGTGAGAAAAATGGCGGCAGGGCATCGGTAAAAAAAAAAAAAAATTTAAATCAACAGTAATTAGCGAGTTGAAATTTGCACATTATTGTACTGAAATTGAAGGGGCGACAAAACCACATAATTAAAAATAGTTATAATTTAAAAAAAAATGAAATTTTAATATTTTTTCTGACTTATTGTAATATTTTGCATAAAGCTTGATGCTTGTCATTACATAGAAATTAAATGAATGAAAAAAATAAATAGTAAAATCTATATCTGGGTGTCGCACGATTATGATTACCAGCATAGTTGGGCTTACATATTTCCGTTAAAAATTTCAATATAAAATAGACTGGCGATTTAACTCTGCATTCACTACAGGGAACACACAAATATACAACAAAATTGCAATTGAAATTTTATTTTGCAATTTTTTTTTTGTATTACATTGTTGGTTGCGATTAAATCGTGCGTCTATATGTTTTGCGTACTTACATGCATACATACATACATACATATATGTATGAGTATGCGTACAAGTAGTTTACAAAAGGGGTTGAGGTTAATCGAATAGTAATAGAACTTTTTATGTCTTTACTCGCCACTACGTAAGCACGACTACGTCGAATGTGCACTTGTATGCATACATATATACATATATATGTATATATATGAGTGTACATACATACATACAAACATGCTAACATACAAACAAGCATACATTGTACTAGTTGCCAGATGCTGACGACGTTGCCAATGCACATTGTTCAAATACTTTTGTGCACCTTTTAATTTATTTATGAAATGTGTGCTTGTATGTTGAATGCATTTGTATGTACGTGAACATATAGATGAAAAATGTAGCGAGTATTAGAATAATGCTAACACGAATTGATCATTTAAAGAGTATATCCACGAAAACGGGATTGAAATTTATAAAAATATACGGCCAGCAAAACACAATACACCTGTGAAGAAAAATTGTAAGAGCTGTAAGCGGCGTTCAGGCAGAGTATTTACTGGAAACAGTTAGAAAATGATCTACAATTGATTTGTAGATATCAAATTCACTAATTTAATCAATTTAGCGCTTTGTGCACGGCCTCTTACTCAGCCTGCGATTAAAACTACTACATCACGAACGATATATCAAAAAAATGAGCATGGAAGTAAAACAAAATAAATATGTCTATACTCAATGCAGAATTAGGGCTGTCTTGCTGTGGCAATATTTTGACAGACATTCCTTTAACAAAAGCTTTGAAGAAATCCTTTTTGACATATTTTCATCAAAAACTTTGGGGGCAACTATTGGATTTGATTTTGGAACGGAGTTTTGAAAATATTCTCTAAGCTCGAATTTAACAAAAAATGGTATACATTAGCATAAGGGTTGAAGTACAAAAACATATAAAGAAAAACATCAAACATAACTAATATCTTCTAGGCGAGTTTTACGAACTTTCGCCATATGCTGGTAAAAGATTAAAATTTTAGTTGTCGAGCACGCCAAACTTCTCAAATTATAATGTTTTCTAACAATTCGCAGATAAATGAACGACAAACCAATGACAAAATGAAGGATAGACGTTATCAGAATGATTAAAAAAAAAATACATTTGCAAACAAAATTATTTGAATGACAAATAAAAACTAAGTGTTCATGAAAAATTATAATTAAATTTGAAAAAAAAGCTAAAACATAACATTGCACATTGGATGATTTATCTAAACTATTTAAATCGTATACTGAATATATTTATAGATGTGAGCAAACTCAGAAAATGTATAGATCGCTATTTCTAAAGGAATTAATTCCAAATATATTGAAATTAGCGCATCATAAAAATATTAAATGGAACTTTAGGCAAGTATCAAAACGAATTCATATTAGATGATAGCCGGTTTCCAAAAAAAAAAAACATTTTGTTTTTGCATTTCGGAGCACGCAATTTCAGATTATTTTCAAAAACTTAAGTACAACGTTAGCCAATCAGAATAAAGTAATTTGGCATTCAGTGCGCCAAGGAGAATGAAAAAAATCAACACAGCTATTCAAACAAATCCATCTACTATGAATTCGCCTTGGCATGTGCTCTATTAAAATAAACTAATAAAATATTTGGTTAACTCATCAAAACTCTCATGAAATAAAACCAAAACTACTCGCTTAACACATTATCTTCAACATATTCATTCATATTCAATAAAAATTGTGTATTAATTACTTATAGCAAATGCCATGTGACGAATTTCCACAATTTAAATAGTCACTCTATCGTGAGTTTGTGATTTATTTCAACAATAAATATATGCAGCAATATCGATTGCCCTGAATTTGTTTTTCTTTTTCGTTTTTTTATAGTTTGTTCAGATTTCATATACTCGTAAATTTATGCTCCGTCTTCGTGCACAAATCGATCGAATGATGAAATTCATTGCGACTTGTTAATTGAATGTAAAGTCATTTGAGCGAGCAATTCGTGGCGTCGATGCACTAACATATTCTGTATACTTTCATACATACACACATACATACATACATACATACATATGCACATATGTTGCGTTTTGTTGCTCTTGAGCTTCCTTCGATTTAATTGTGTGGTGAATGTACAAAACGATGTATGTACGAGTTACGAGTAGATGAAGCGGCAGTTAAGGTAATTTTTCCAGCAAGCACCCTGCAAGTTGTTGCAGCATTCTCAACAATCGTACGAGTACAGTGAACAATTAAAGCAAATATGCAGAGAGTAACTTTAACAATGAACATTGACATTTACATTCCTATTTATGGATACAGACACACATGCAAATATAAAACACGTTATGATATCGATGTTTGTATGTTTGCACAGAAATTCATATCAACGTGATATTTGTATCTGTATAGTGAGAAGCGTTAATTAGAATGAAGTTTGCGCGTGATATTTACATAAAAAAACAGTTGGATTTACACGTACATACTTAACTCAGCGTTTTGCCTTTCTTCCCTTGACCACATAGACCAAATTTTAGTGATTAAGTAAATAACTTACGAAGCATAGACATAATGCAGTTTTTAGCTGATAAAAAAATGCACAGAAGTTAATAATATCAGTGCAGCATTATAGCATACAAATCTATCATTAAAATCTTTATTATTTTCCTTTTTAATTTTTTTTTAGTTGAACTTAATTGCTTTTGAAATATATGAAAATCATATATCCCAAGTTTAAGACTGAAATTCCAAGAAATTTGGCACTGTTTTTCAATCATAACTGAAATAATAAGTTCATAATTTCCACCCGAACTCCACACTTGGGTCTCCAGAAGCAAAGGACGGCAAAAGTTAATTCATATTTCATAAATTATTAACAAGAAGTTAGTCGAAGTATTCAAATCGCCCGGATTTCCTATCGCTTGTCATTGTGGCATTCAAAGGATAAAATATGAAATTAATAAAAAAGTGGTAACAGGAATAGGCTCTAAATCATTGCCGGAAATAGTTAAGGAAAATAATATAAAGAATAATTTTTTTGCTAAAAAGTTAAGAAATTAAAAATGTTTTACAATTGATATTTTTCTAATCAAAATTAAACATACATATGCAAAAGAAAAACCGAAAAATATGGCCAAGGAACTGAAAAAATAACATATCAGTTTCACGGTTCTGGTATGGTATGGTATGGTATGTGTGGCTGTCACTGTTGCTACAGCGACCCACTTAGGCCATGATTGGAGGCCCGTTGTGATACCACTAGCTAAGTGTTCATTCCCCTTTGCTGAACCATTTTGAGCTCTTGACGAATCTCGCCAAGCATCTTGGGTCTATAGAACCTAATTCTCCGAGGTCTCCAAAAGTGGTACCCCTAGAAAGCATAGCCTGCTTCTTGCTAGCGCTGGACAATTGCATAGAAGATGGAGAACAGTTTCCTCCTCTTCATAATTTTTGCAGCTTCTACAGCATCTGTGAAAGGGTACACCGAGACGCCCCGCGTGGTTGCCTATGAGGCAGTGCCCCGTAAGGGCTCCAATGACCTGAGATATATCATCCCGTTTTAAGGTGTACAGACCACGCGACCGTTTACGATCCCATCTAGGCCAAGTCTGCCTAGATATCCTACAAGTCGTGGTCTGTGCCCACCTCTCATTCGCACGAGCATAAGCATATTCTTTTGAGAGCAGCCTGCAAGTACCAAAGGGCATACCAATGCGTTCTTTACCAGGAAGAATCTGCTTGGTTGTCCCTTCCCTCGCAAGTTCATCCGCTATACAGTTACCCTCGATGTCCCTGTGGCCTGGAACCCAGATGAGGTTTAGTCTGTTCTGCTTAGCCATCTCCTGAAGAGATCGGCGGCAGTCCAGTACAATCTTTGAAGTTATCGCAGCTGAGCTCACTGCTCTGATTGCCGCTTGGCTATCGCTAAATATAAAAACGTTGTTGGCTTTTAAGACGGTTTGCAACCTGTCCACAGCCTCCTTAATGGCTGAAACCTCAGCTTGAAAAACACTACAGTGATCCGGCAGCCTAAAGGAACAGCTCAGAGATAAGACTCGCGAGAAGACCCCCCCCCCTTCACCGTTCTTCTAAACCGAATTTCGGGTGACCTAAAATCATATTTCAATTCATCTGCAACTGTTTTTTTGGCCCTTTGGAAATCAAGTTAAAGTTCTTAAAGAATCTCATGCACAAGATGCGCATATTTTTTATAACTTTTGCTTTAATTAGACTTTTATCAAATTGTGGGTGTGATATAATTGTTGGAAAAATTGTATTTGTTAAATAAATACACAAGTGTTATGTGTAAAATATCTTTTCTATTCAACTTTTTTTAACGAATCGTCTAAATTTCAATCGAGTGTTTTAAAAAGTTTTTCCCCACAAACCTCCATCGTTAAGAAGAAAATCTGGTGATATTTAACATAAATTATACATCTAGAAAAGTGTATATTTATGTTAGAGCTTGTGGTTAGCAGTTGAATAGATTGCAACAAATCAAAATATTATCGTACATGCACGCTTTCAGCAAATACTTAATACAACTAACTTGTAATCTAAGCTCTAATTTCATTTTGAAAGACTGAAAGCCACAAAAATTTCCTGCCTTAATCCGATATTGAACTTTGTATATATCAGTCCATTGATTCAAATACGAGAGAACTAACAAAATTGGCTTAGTTTACCAGAAACACAAAATCAAAGAATCGTTTTATAATTAATTTTTATCTTCGTCTTTTTTTATCTTCGCGTCATAATCGCCTTTTATTTCAAAACATTTTTTCAATCTATATGTTCACTTCTTTTAAAATCTTGTTTTTTAAGCTTATCAAGTTCAGTTTTAACCGCATCCATCATCCCCGCGTTGCTGTAAATACATTTCCCCGGTATACCATTTTGCAATTGTCGTCTGACCCTTTTCCAACAAAATAGCAGCTGCAATATTTGATTGGGTGTAGTAAACTGACATCAATTATTTAAATGAGCTTCTTTTGCGGCCTCGTTAAAAATTCGTTAGACCCAACGAGCAGATTTCTTCGTGTATTCCCGATGATTATTTAATATTCGCGATACAGTCATGGCATTCAAAGCGAATTTATCAGAATTTATTCCTGGTGTCAATCGTCGATCTTCGTCAGAGTCACAGTCACATCTTCAGTGGAAGATTTTGATCGACCTTCTCGGGGCTCGTTCTCTACAGAAAAATTTACCGTCATCGTCGAAAATAATCAAATAGCGCATTTCTGTTTGCGTTGGTGGTAGAATTTCGCTTAATCTATCGTCAGATATTTTGCGTTTTCTTGTCTCCATTTTAACTGATTGTTCTGAAATTAAGATTGAGATATCGCAAAACAACTGAAAAAGTTGTGGTGCTTTTGGTTTTTAAAAAAAGATTTGAGAGTCAACAACTAAGCGAACTTTTATTTTATTACTTTTATTCGGAAATCGCCACATTTCCTCATCAGACTTCTTTCTTCTCGGCTTCTGCGAACTTTTGTTAGATCTCTCGTATGAACTTCGTTGAACAGTAATTGTTCTCTAGTTAGCCGATAGCTCTGGTAGCTAGTGCGATTATACTAATTTTGTAATTTTAATTATATAAATTATTAAAATAATAATAATAATTATTCTCTAAGTGGTAGTTGTACCATTGACATGGCAATATTTTGTGCCCAATTCATTCAGTTGCCAACATAAGCATTTCATATTATTGTATTTATATGCACAGTGTACCTATGTATACATACATATATGATGAAACATAAATTACCGCAGCCATTTGGCGCATATTGAACATTTTTAGGTGTATGTACATACATACATACATACATATGTACATACACACGTATGTACCTCTAAGAGAATTACCGACGTCAGCATTACCGAGATTAAATCTACTTAGCATTTTATTTATATGCCTCGACAGCAGCTTACTCCAACACTTGTTCACCCTTTTCTGCTGATTTGTACGAGAAACTTTCAAAAGGTTTTTCAGATGTACATTTGTAAATATTATCGAGCATACTTTTCTTAGTGGAAAATTAAGTAGAAATTCCGATGTAGACTTTTCGCCTTTTACCTTCTAGTAAGTTTTGTTTGTGTGTGTGTGTGTGTTGGTGTTTTTGTACGCTTTGTGTAAGCGCCAAACTTTTATTTTCTGTTTTTTATAAATAGTTTGTCAAAAAAAAATTGGCAAAATTTCAAAATTTTAAATGCAAAATGTTCGCCATATGACTGCCAAACCGAACCGTCACCACCACCACCACCACCACCAACAAACACCACCGCCAGCAACGCCAACCATTCCAACCATTCGAAGGCGGCTTAATAGTTACGGTTTATTATGCTTATTTATTGTTGTTTTTTGATTTTCTGATTTCTTTGCATTTGTTTTGTTTGCCCTTCCCCTTTTATTTTTGGGCGTCATGAGCGTAAATGCATTAAGCAGAGCGTTTTTACGCTAATTTAATGAAATCACCAATTTTAGTTTAATTACGAAAATGCTGAAATAATACCAAGACCAACAACAACAAAAAACTACAACAACAGTAGCATACAAACAACAATAAATAAGCGAGTTTTATTTTTATTTATTTCTGTTTTTTTTTGTTCGTATATTTGGCAGTCACATGAAGGGTTGGATAAATTTGTACGAATGGCGGTGCGTTGGTTGTGTGTGTGTGTGTGTGTGTGTGTTCGTGTGTATGTGCATGTGATTGGGCGGGCCGACAACGCCATTTGCCGCGCTTATGTACAAAGATCTTTGTATATATGTATATAATTTTATAAAATATGTTGATATGCATACAAACATTTATATTTTACACTGTCTGCCACTTTAAACGATTATGTATGTAAAAATACTGTGGTTTGTGCAAATCGAGCTGCACTTTTTTGTTTCACTTGCCGATTGACAATTAGTCATGTGAATTTTCTCTTCTTTAACCACAAAGCTATTAAGCGGCATTGGCACTGATTTCTTTTCCGACTTAATCGTATTATGATTTAAAAAATTTGCTCAGTTTTTAAATACCAAATAAATATGATAATGATTTGTTTATAAATGTGCATACTTTTTTGTTGAGTTGAGCAAATGACTGAAATAAAAATAGGTATGTGGCATTATTAATGTCGACATGAGTTGTATTTTAGCCCAAGTGACATGGTTACCTAAAATTAAGCCCAACATATTTCAACTGTGTTTATAGATTGATGCTATTAATTAAAAAATATTTTAAACAAATTTTCTTTTATTTATTTGCAGGTAAGCGAATTTTGATGTTTGGATTTGTTTAATTTCATTTCTCAAATGGTAAGAAAATTTTGCAATTAAAATATATTTTTTGCAGAGATTTTAAGCAAGCGAATTTCGCAAGAAGCTGTTTTCTAAGAAATGTTGTGATGTTTTTAATTTTATCAATTCTCAAGTCTTTTGAACAAATATGCGTCTGCCAAATGAATTGAAGCTGAACTGTTATAATTCCATAAGTTGTTTTGCCCTTTTTTAATTTTATTCTCTTCTTTTATTTTCTTTTATAAGCCAACAAATCATAAAAAACTTTAATTAAAAATTGTTGATTCAGTTGTATATATACATATATAATTTAATTAAAAATAATAAAAATAATCAAAACTTTTTGCCATTAAAAAAAAAAATAAAATAAAAATTGAAGATAATCAAATGGTTAAAAAGAAGTAAAATGAGTTCTCCAATTGAAAACAATCAAATAAAATCAGGTCTGACTTGGAGTTTTGATATTTTATTGAAGTCTTGTATTTAAAAAAATGATTTGCTGCCTATTAATTTATTTGAACTTTTTTCCAAGTACGAACTTTTTTTTGAATTATCATAAATTTTGTATAATTTTTTAAACTTGAGTCTATTAATCCAAACAAATTTTCACATTTATGAAAAATAAAAGTTCTGTTTTTTAGTTATTACCAATACAGTCCTCAAAACGATTATATTTTTTTGAATGGAAAATTCCGGATTTTGAAAAATTAAAATTACTAATTTATAGGAAGGAGTTCACATAGTTTTTTTGCTTGAAATAAAATTTGTGATAAACATAATTTGTTTTCTGTAAAATTTTAGTGGCCTTTAAAATGAATAATCATTGTTTTTTTTTATTGAGCTCAAGGCCATTTTTCAAACAAAATCTTCCATTCAACTTGCTGCGAGCTTAATAAAAAACAATGATTATCAAGAATTTCATCGTTTAAAACACGACATGCTGCCTTTTGTAATTTTCTTATATATTAAAAAATTAAAAGATGGAAAGTTCAATACGAAATTTACATCTTATTTTCTGATTACTGAAGCAGTTAATCACTATCTTATAGTACGGCTTTGCTGGCATCTCCAATTTTAGACATTAGAAGATTTTCAAGAGAAATATCCTGTCATGTTTGGGAAATTACAAACCAAGGTTATGTCAAAATCTGTAAAAATTGAAAAATGATGAATTGCTGAATGACTGTAGAGCTGGTGTCGAATTTTTCAAGTATTTTTGACTGTTTGATGAGAAACTAATAATACAATTGTAAATAAAGTGCAACCCTGCGTATGAGTAATATTTGTTTAATACGAAAGATTCGATTGCCTCATCATACAATCTATATATATGTATGTATAAAAAAGGAGCCTAAAATGTGTGTTCGTTGGTAAGGGGTGTTTGACCGACAGACCAATCTTTTTGAAATTTATACATGAGATGCCCTTACCTATTGTGGTTGTCGTAACGAAGGTTTGGTGAAAATCGACGCAAAAATGCATGTGGTGTGCGTTTTGCAATGAAGAGGTCTTTCATCATTTATCCCAAGATGGCGGCGCATCTCTTTAAACGTTTCTGGAGCGTTTTTATCCATGCTTATTCTTCAACTTGAGAGGAATTTGAGTAGCAGGAAGTTAGATATGTCTCAACTTGCTAACTATGAAAACATCATATAAAAAGTGCCGATAGGTGGCGCTGGAGTCGAGAGTTTTTCTAAAATCCGAATTTACAGACCGATTTGAATAAAATTCGAAACATTTATTAGACTTCTAAACATAAATAAACAACCACTTTTGGTTAAGGAACAGCAATTACCTTATGCAAAAATTACATCTGTAATTATAAATTGTGAAGTCGGACTCTTTTTCTAAGATGATCCCGGTGGAACAGGAAAGACGTTCCTTATCAGCTTACTACTTGCTTATTACTGTAAAAATTTTATTAAAATCGGTTAGGTACTTTTGACGCCTATAAAGGACTTACATAAACATTTTTTCTATTTTATATATAAAGATAGATATAGAAAAATGAATTGCCACATTTATGTTACCGCATCACTTGAGAACGGCTGAACCGATTTGGTTGATTTTTTTTTTGTTGTGCTTACAGATGCCAAGACTTATCTACCATGTACATTTTTTACGAATTGTGAATACAACGACTGACTAAAATATGTTTGAGACGGGTTGTCACTTACTTGGAAATTTAAACTTAAATAAGTTGATAAGATAAACGAAATATTACAATATGGGTGTCCAATGGAAGGTATTTGAGAAATCTTTGACTAAGAAATCTTTTTAAATAGGACATTTTTCCAGGCAAAAATCATTTAAAGGCGCAGCAAAGCACGCCAGGTATTTGGTAGTTATGAATAATTTTTGCTTGAAAAGACGAAACGTAAAACGCAATGACGCATTTCTTTATACAAATCATAATTCCGAATTTACTTAATGCTGCTCATTCTTAAAAGAAAAAATAATCAAGTAATGCACATAACTTGTAAATGGTTTATTTAAAAGTATTATGTGTTCTGTACAAATTGTAAATTTAAGATTAGGTTCTTGCCTTAAGAATTCGGTTTTTATAAATATATGCACATTTTTTGTTTATTCTGCACGTTGAAAGTTCGCCTTTGGCGCTTTACTGCTTCAGCTTGTTTATAATAATATAGCGCCAACCCTTTCACTTCCTGCCATGGCAACGAAAACCGCCAACGCGACCAGTGAGGTCATCACTATGAACATACATACTTACATATATGTATGTATGTATGTTATGTATGTATGTATACCTCAGTGAGTAAATATATGTATGAGATTAGCAATAAAAACTATGCAATCGCTTGCAGCAAAGGCAGCAGCAGCGTAGGCGTTAGAAACAACAAAACGCTTCACACTGTCGAGTTCAACTCTGACCTTTTAACGTTCGAAATGATTTTGTAATTAGCGAAAAATAATGCTACGCAAGGAGTGCAACTGTCGTGGCGAAATATGTGCAGTGAAGCGTTGGTGTTTAAAATTTCACAGTATTGTGAAATAGTTACATACAAACACATATACATATGCACTTGTATATACGAGGCGTTGCACGACTATAACCCAACCGCAGATTAGCAATTTATTTTTCTTTTATATTTCAGATGCAATATTTTTCAAATAAAACGCAGTTCACTCTGTAATACAAATTTTGTTACCCTAAATTTCAAACTTCGTACAAACCTTACAAACAATTCAAGAAATTTTCATAAGAATTTTGTACAATCAAAAAATTGTTTTCCTTAACTTCAGTATGCCGTTTTGTATATCACTAAATTTCAGAATAGTAAAAATTAAATTTAAAGAAGCTATAAATTACCTTTGATTCAAGACAGCTTTTATTGTTCCTCAACTTCTTCCAAGATTGTTTTTATATTGAAAATTTATTATCAGTTTTGAACATAGTTAAAACTTGCGTTTACATGACTTTTGTTAGAGAATGGACTGTATTTGAATTGAAAAAAATTTAAAAAAAATTGAATTAAAATTACATAGAGCAACTTGTCAATTTGTGCTTAGGCTATAACTGTGCAACGTACTGTACATTTGCTTACGTACAGAGTGATGAGTGAGGAAACAGCAGCGCGAAAAATAGTGGAAATGCAGGCGAATACAAAAACGCCTGAAGGCAGTCAATAGTATTTCTTTCTATTTCTTTTTTATGTTTTTTTTTCGTTTTTTCTTTATTACTGACTTTTCGCTCATCCCAGGCACGCGATTATAACGCAATAGTTGCACTGCTAAAAGGGCGAAAGGGTTAGGTTTATTTTCGCAAATAATCATTAAACTCGATTACATCATTTCGAATGGCTTGAACATTGCATTACGCTAATTACTGTTACTGTTGTTGTTGTTGTTGTTGTTGTTGTGTGCTTTGAAACATTGTTTACTAACATTACGGCGAGTAATTTGTGATTATTCTTCAATGCCTGAGAGTGCACGTAGGTGTACATTGCTGTAGTATGAAATGGTGGCGTAGGAGAAGGAGAGAAAAACAGACCACGGGGTAGTAGTGCAGCGAGCCCAATGTTTACATAAACATACGAACATATACCACGGTTGTTGTAGTAATTGAAAAAAAAAACATTAATTCGAAAAGCAAACATACAATTTTACAGACAATCGCTATCAGCACGACAAAGCGTTCAAATATACAACATCTCCAAACGCTCGCGCCTAATTGACGCACCGTCGAATTAACTGAGTGACTGATTGTCTAAACTGATGGACTGCAGATTAATTTACACGTGCATACATATGTATGCATGTATGTGTGTATTTATTGTTGTGTGCGTGTGTGTGTGTTTATTTATTATTAGTACACGTTTTGACTGATTGGCTACGCCACAAGTGTCCATTATTAAATTTTAACTATTTTTATTCTGAATTTTATTACATTTCCACCCCATTTACATTTCGAAATTTGGCATTTGTTGACTGTGACGAATAGTTGTGAATTTTTATAGCATTTTTAGTGTCTATGCGCGAGGAATATTAAATTTGCAGTTGAAGCGATTTTTGAGGTAGATTTTACTATACTCTTTTGCAGATATTTTTAATAAGAGATTGCATAGTTTTGGCGCATCTTTTTGTGTCTACAGCTTTATTTTTGTTTCCAAAACTTTTTATTTTTCATGTGTAAAAATAACAAAATTTTTCAACTTGTTTTTATTTTCATTGCAATATTTTTTTTATTTTCTTAATTTCTGGTACAGTAAATATTTGCCAAGAAATTGAGCAACTCAATGGCTCTCTACCAATTTAAACGCAGGCACTTGAAAATTATTGAAAATTTTTGTTTGCGTATTAATATTTTAACGTATTTGAAACTACTTTGAAGTTTTGTCCAAGCGATTAACTAAACAGATGCCAAATACGTTTACGCTACGCTGTCTACAGCCACTGACACATATGTACATACATATGTACATAGTATGCGCACAAATTGGAAATATTTTCATTTAGGAAAAAAATTAGCTTTAGTTCAGATAATTGTAAAATAAATTGCATTTATAGAAAATGGTTTCAGAAAGACATAGTAAAAAGAAATTTCGTTGGAACGAATGAATTTTTTTTTGGTTGTGGTTGTTGGTTCTAAGCAAAAATAGGTATTGACAAATAACATGAAAAAAAAACATTAAGCAATTTATTTAGTTCTTTTTTCTTCTTTTTGTTTAAAAAGGTCTGTACATTAAGAATGAAACTTGTAAATGGTGGCACAACGTGCAAACACACAGCAACGAAACACTGACAATTTATATTCGATTTTGAAATAAAGTTTTTATTTTTCTTTTGTAGTTAGTTCAGTTAAGGCAAGCGATCATTTGAGAGTCATGAGGTGGAGTCATGATGAAGGGGGTGAAGGTGGTGCAATGGGTGGGATAGATAAAAGCAATCAGTTAGACCTGAACTTACTTAACAAACATATTCCCGCATATCTTCACCAAATACGAAAATTGATATTTATTAATATTTTTTATTATTTTTGAAATGAAGAGCAGCGAAAAATGATGTGACTGCCTACTACACGGTCAAGTATAAATAGCGGTAGAACAGCCGCACTTGATTGGAGTAAGTTATGAAGGGAAAACAGAGGTCCCGCAGCAGTCAAGAAATAATGTTGAATTTTGAAACTTTTTTTAAATTTTTTTATTCCGCATGCTGCAGTTTTTATTTTTATGTGAGAAAAACGGAGAGACATCCTAAAAAATCTCTCAAAATAAAAAGCTACTTTAAACACACGCAATACTTTAGTGCAAACTCAAAAATACATTTTTTAAAAATTTTGAAAAAAGTTTGAAATTTTAAAAAAAGTTTCATAGATGCGTTACAAAACTGCAAAACTATAAAAATTATAACATTTAAAAAAAAAAAATTTTTTAAATTTTAGATTTATTTAGAAACAATTTTATATACATAATTTTTGGAGTTTTAACAAATTGTTTAAAAGAATTCTTACAAATTATAAAAAAAAATTTAAATTTTTGAAGAGTTCCAAAAACTTTTCTTGATATTTTTTACAGTGCTTTAAAAGTTTGCACTTTTATAGTTAAGGTAAATATAATGTAAATTTTTCATACATATATCATATTCATAAATTTAATAAAGTAGATGCCAATAGTCGAAAATTGTCAATATGTGGTGCGTGTTTATGTTTAATCAATATTTTTTTTACAAACAAAAACGCCATTTTTCACAAAATATTTAAACTTTTCCTTAATGAAGTATGTACAACTGCTATTTTGCTGGCGGCTGATAGGCATCACTTTGCACTGCACGCAATAAACATTTGCTACGCCTTATGCGCAGCTGCTCCTTCATTTGCTTTTTGTTTTTCTTTTATTTGTGTGCACGAAATTTAAATTTTCTTTACTCATCAGTCTTTATTCTTAGTCAACAAAACTAATTTTTCGACTTGTGTGCTGCCACCAGCCTCAAGTAATGTGTGTTTTTTTTTTATTGTGTTCCTAGACAAATGTGAAAATTTTGCGTGCGTTTATATGCGTCACGCATTTAATTCATTCTAAATATCAAAAGCAAAATCGTCAAAAGATTAAAAAAAAAATTTAGAAAAAATTCATTTAATGCTGGGCTGCTGAATGAAGCGTCTACATGTGAGTGTGTGTGTGTGTGCGTGCGAATTAGTTGCCGGCAATGTAAAGAAAACGCATAATTTACGCTGAAACGCTAAGCGGTCCAATTCATTGCTGGCAGCTAGAAAGTAAAACAAAACACAAAATTCGTCAAGAAGAAAAGAACTTCTCAATGAAATTCAAGGCAATCAAATATTTTTTATGTTGCTTCAAATTTTGCTTTTGCATACACTTCACGTTTAGGAGTGAGGAATTTGAATGTTTGGACTTACTACATTTTTGCCTGCATTCATATGTACATACATACATACATATGTACATATTGACTTTGCATTTATCAATTTTATTATTTCCACAGTGCAAGTCCAATGTCTGCAAAGTACAAAATTTATCATTTTCTTGCTAGTTATCAAGTTTACCTTTTTAGTCTTTGGAATGTCAAACAATGCTCTCTTTTTTTTAATTTTTGCTTAGCCATTGCTGTGCTTGTGTTTGTTGCGACAAAGTAAGTGTACACTTTAATCAATCAAACAATGTTATCAGCAGCCAATCAATTTCAAGATGATAAATTTCATTCTTTAAGCTCCTATCTTATCGTTATGTCTGTAAAATTAATAAAATAAATAATAATTTGCGCTATGCGGTGGTACTTTGTTTATATGTGTGCGCTCGCTTTTAAGCAAGCAAAGATAAAATTCAACAAAGCGAATAGAAACGCCAATGTCTCAAGACAGACAAAAGCTAATTCGTTGCCCTGAAATTCCGGTTAAATTATATTAACACTTTTAATTAGAAAGGTGAAAGCAAATATAATAGAAACAATTTATGGACAATGACGTTATCATTGAATTCGAGTGCGGCAATGATACTTATAGAAATAGATGTAAATAAATTTAAATTAGAACTTCAATTATGGCATCGATAACGATAAAAATAAGAGTATACGCATGTTTATCGATAAAGATAAGAATAATGCCGGCAATAGCCTAGACTGATGGCAGTGCTGGCCGGTATTATCAAGCTAAAATATCTTAAAAACATAATCACCCTTATCGAGAGTTGCGTTTTCGCTCGAAATAGTTCACTTTTGACTGTTCGCGTATCATAAATTTTGAGCGAAAATTTTCCGCTTTTGAACATTGTCTCCCTTGTCGCCAACATTTATTTCGGGCGAAAATCGTTGGCATTCAGTGAATTTGTTCGCTATTTTTTGAGAGGTGAAAAATATACACGGATTTAAAATGTAAGTAATTTAAATAAAAATTTTGAACATACATATAATGGCCCATTCCAGGAATAATTAACAAAGTTTAAAGAGAGATACTTTTAGGTAGAATACAGGAAAAGCCGGACTTTGCAAGAGGATACGTTAAAGAAAAACAAAAGGAAAGTGTAGCTGAGTTATGAAAAAAGCTCAATATAGAGCGTAATATTTTGGGCCCTGCAATGATAAATGAGGCCAAATAGAATTCAAAACAGACTTGGACTGGCCAAAAGCGGTTTGTCTTCCAGCGTAGGCCATTTTATCCACTGCGGAATAACATAGACTCGTTAATTTCTACAATTTCCTATAAGATCTGACGAATAGACGATTGCGCCAGCCCAATTTCAAAACCTTTTTAGTACGCACCTTTAGCGAAAAATCGCAGGCACGCACTAAGCTTTCTAACTAGCGGATTATCAAATTGTAGTGATGCCTTCTTCACTGTTATATTTCAAAGATCTGGGAAATTAATAAATTTTGTCAACTTACTTTATTATTTGATAGTTTTACACTCCAAGTATACACATTTTAGGGTTGTAATTTCCATGTTCGAATTTTAGGAGAGAAATTTATTTCGGGCAAAACTCGCAATTCAATCCGAGCAAAACAAAAAATTTCGGGTGAATTTTTTTCGGGCGAAACTCATGATTTGAGTGTATATTAAAAAGTGAACTTTTTTAATATGGCAAAATGGCTAGAGCGTTTTTTTCACCCCGGAGAAAATCCATTTAAATCCCGGGCGGCACAACAAAAATTATTTTCAATATTTTTTTTTTTTTTGTAAACGATATTAACTCATGCGTTTACGTCTTCGTAACTGTGGTTAGCCAATTCTTTGAAGAATTAGGAATCTCTAAAATGGGTTTTGGGAGGGATTGGAGGTAGTGAGCTCCTTTTATGCGGCAACTTAATAAGCTCTGAATCTTAGTGTGTCTTTAGGAACAACCGTGCTAGCAAAAACTAACTTTCGTATTTTTATATACCAGAACATGCATATATACATATTTTTTCTTTATAGTTTTGCACTTTTCTCAACTTAATCACATAAAAGGGAAACAAAAACTGTTCACTTAATCCGCAATGCGGTAATACTGGCGTCTATCAGGGTTCATTTGTAATTAGATACTTATTATTTCAACCGACTCGCTCGAAGCGAAATATCAAAAATTGCTAATCGAAATATTTCATTGATCAAATTGTTTAGAGAGTAATATCGAAAAAGCGTGCAACGAAAATTAAAAAAAAAATATTTTAATGGGAATACACATATTACATATGTTTATGTAAGTCCGAATATAACTAACATGCTTTAGCAAATATTAAAGCAATAGTTTTTACCCAAACGGGTAAAATAACTCGCGTCGACAATACTTTCAAGCAGAAAAGCTCAGCGCATATTCGTTACACACCACAACGTAAATAGCAGCCATACACTCCGTCGTCAACTAACTCAACAAAATCAAACGCATTGATTTGTGTGGTAAAGCTCATGCGGAAGCTTTTTGTCAGTAAACATTAGTGCGGTACGCCGTAAGCTTTTGCAAATGCTTGCGCTGTAAAAACAAACGTACACACAAACGTACACGTGCACTATGTATGTAGTTATTTGGAACTAATCATCCCAGTAGTAAAACGGCGGCAAATTGTAAGAAAAGATACGACACTTTAGAGAGTAATATTTTACCATTTACTATGAGAAAACCAATTTTCAGCAGCACACGTGTTATCAGTTTCAAAGTTGTGGAAGAATTATAAAAATAAAAAAAGCAAGAACGCGATGTAGGTAAATAGATGCAAAATGAAAAAAAAAAAAACAGTAATAGCTTGCATAATTTTAATTGTTCCATTTCTACTAATCCAAAGACAGTTAATAAAATGGCATTGACAAGGGAATGAGAAGAAACTGTAACTGCTGACAAAAAGCACTATCTAAGGGTCAATCTAGAATAAGCTCGAACTACTTTAGGGATAGTAAACAGAAGCTCAAAGCTTATGATAATGCATTATGAGAGCGCGGATGAGATAGAGAACTATTTTATTTGATAAAACAAAGAGATTTAGAAATACTTAAGTCCATTGTCTGTACATAGATAAACATATGTATGTATGTACGTATATGTGCGGCTCCCGTGACTCTACCACTTAATGATCTATATTGACTTTCGTTGGTCCGTCAGTCGCCACCCCAAACATTTAACTTTCTCGTATATTGCTGACGTCAAGCTTTGCTCTTGTTTAACCCTGCCACTAACGCTATTGTAGCTGGTCGCCTTCCGCTTTAAGCGTTTTTCCGTTTCCAGCTTTTAATGTTTTGCGATTCTTTTGTCTGATTGCGCGTGATTCATTTTTAAGCTGCCCAGTGTAGCGTCACTGCGCTGATTTTGTTGTTGTTAGCCGTCTTTTCGGTCACATGTCGCAGAGGTGTGCCGCTGCCGCCGCTGCTGCTACTACTGCTGCTGCTGCTGCTGCTTCTGCCCTGATGGGTTTTTGCATTTCTCGCATGGATTTATTTTCGTCGAAAAACTCGCCTTCTTAGAAAGTTATATACACACACTCATACAGACATAAGAATGCATACATATGTGTTTGAATTTGCATATTCACACTCTTCCACATAGTTATACCTTTTGGAAAACTGATTTTTTCATCGTACCATATCTTAAAGTATTGGCTACTTTTTTATAAATTTCAACTTCTTTCTATTAAATTGATTTAATAAAAGCTCTTGATCTGAAAATGAGCAAGAGACACTCACAACGCCAAACTGTAATCTGTAGTTTTTCGCTTAAGATTGACTACAAAAGGAATACAAAGCACAAAATTTATGCAAAGAAAAACTAGTTTTTTAAGCGTGGCAGCCCAATTTTTACTGTGTGGTTAATGCTATCGTAAGTGTATTTAAACATGTAAGCATGCATGCACATGCACTTGGATGAAAGTTCGCTTGTAAGATAAGAATTTATATCTTAATTTGTTAAATGTAGTGAGCTTTGAATATTTTTTTTTGAAATCAAGCGATGAGGAAGTCTCTAAGTTAATGTGCTGTGCATTGACTTTTTTTATTTTAAACTAAACTCATTACTTAAAAGAAAAATAGTGGTTTGCTACTTGGCAGCGGAATACATAAATGAGAATCAATGTCCATCACATTCACTTAGATACTTCCTTATCGGATATTGCATGTGTCAAATATATTATCGGAGTTGACATATGACGAATCGTTCATTTTGGTAACTCATTAGTTTTTTTTGGCATAAGAGAAAAGTGTGTATCAACTTCCAAAAAACGCCATTTTTTGCATTTTTTATTATATTTTGGTAATTATTTTTTTAGCCTATTTAATATTTAATATTAAAACCCTTATTTTGAGTTATTGTTTATTTTTTACTTCAAAATATATATAGTATGTATATTAATAATTATAATAATAATTTGGCGCTTATACTATATAGCTCAGTATTTAACCAAGCCTCTTCTACCGTTTGTGGTGTGGGTCTCTTATAGTATTCTACCACAAATGGAGGGGCTATTGCTTGCCGGTTGAGGTTCGAACCCCGAACTCAGTGGCATATCGAGTTATAACACGCACCGCTACAAACTCGACTATTCAGGCGTGCTCTACGTTTCGATTTCGACAAATATGATGGCAATCAGAATGTACGAGTATACATATGTAAATCATTGCTCCTCGCTCTGTTAGTTTCTTAAGTCCTGTGAGGTTCACAATTTATTCTGTTCTCTTCGGAGAATCAGAGGCAATGCCACTGAGAAATTTTTTTTTTATTATATTTTTATTATTTTAATATAATTTTTCCGAATAATTCGAGTTTTAAACAATTTAAAATACTTCATCGAAATTTCAAAAAATTTCAAATTTTTTTTAGAATTTTTAAATTTTTTGGGCGTGCACATTTATTTTTAGTACATTTAAATACAAGTTTGAAGTGGCTACAAATTATAGCGTATTTTTCCATTAAAAAAAGTTTAGCTTTCGTTTTATGAAATAAGTTGCGAAATAACGTCAATAGTTTTTTAAATGTATTTTTGTTTAAAAATATAATTTTTTATCAATCTGTTTTTTTTTACTAACAGACGTATGCAAAATTAAACTTTTTTTTTAAATACATATTTTTTTATAAATCTCTGTCTCTTTCTCATTAAAAAAGTACTGCGTCATTTTTATGATAGAACTAATATTTTGCGAGCTATGGAGTGATAAACATTTGCTTACGCCGAGACACTTTAAATTGCATTAGTTTTAAAAAAAAAATATAGTTTTTTTTCATTTCCGGGCATTCTGTCATTTCTTATAAATTTTTATACGACATACTCAATTTATATGACAATCGAAAAAAGCATGATTTTTCTTTCAAATAGCATGGCATGGCTTTGTAATATTTTTTTTAATATACATACATACATTAATTGTGCTATTTTATCAAATCCATTTCTATTCATGACTTACATTTGTATGAGCTTACATTGTATACAATTTACAAATATACATATGTACATATGTATGTATGTATGAATGTAGATGCGTTTGTTACATGTATCTATTTATTGGCAACTATTTGTTTTGCTTTTTCTATTTAAACAGCGAATAACTGACAGCGCTATTGTATCTAAAGATATCTAATCGTTCGCACACAAGCAAATGTGGATGTGTTTGTTTGTTTCAGACTCTGTCTTGCAATTAGCCAATTTCCACTTGTTCCTTTTTTATTATTAAATACTATTATTCTTAGCAATCTATGTACGTATTCTGCTGCTACTCACAATATTATTGTTGTTCCTACATGCAAATATACATACATATGCACATACATACATACATACATATGTATGTACGTAAAGTTGGTGAGCAAACTTGTCGTCACCCTCGAACCCTTTTCCAACCCTGCACAGTCCTCGAGCCGTCACTTGCAAGCACCCATTCGAGCGCATTTAGATTTTCACATTCATTCCACACACACACACACACACACACACACACACACACACACAGAAAATATCATGTCCGCCCCAACGCCATGCATGCGGCAGCTCTCAGCTGCTTAGTTGGCCGCTGCGGTGTTGGCGGCAATCGTTTGCACATTCGTTGAATTTGTTCAGCAGCTGACTTCGGCTTGTTTTGGGGTTGGGGTTTGAGTGCTGAGTGCGAGTCTCTCCTTTCGTAATCAAACACTTTGTTGGTTGGGGCAAAAGCACGTGTTGCCAAAACGTGATAACAGCTCTTCGCAGCACAACACCAAATGTGATGGAATGTGCGCCGCATGCGGCCGACGATGGCTGTCGACAGAGGGCAGCGCCGCGCCGTCGCATTCGGCAGCAGCAGCATTGCCACTTGTGTGCTGAGAACGTGTTGCTTGTTCTTGGCTGGCTTCTCGTTGTGCTATGAATGTTGTTGTTTTTTTTTTTTTGTATTTGTACTGCTTTAGCTTCTTGCTTGCATTTCGTAGCCGCTGCAGCTCCACGACTGTTCTCTGCCGCCAGTCTGTTGTTGATAGGCAGTTGGGTTTATTTCTTTGACTTTCTAATGAAGTAATTGGGTGGGGAGCTGTGAGTGAGCGGGAGGGGGAGGGGGGGGGCGGGCGTTGTGTTTGTATATCAATTGCCAATTTCATTCGATTGTATTGTTATTTATAAAACTGCTCTCACATTGGGCTTTGCATTCCTCCAACTGTTGGTCACATGGTTCACACGTTGCCAACGGTGACGGAATTGATGATGTTGACTTGGCGATAGAGAACGGGAAAGATGTGACGTTGCGGAAAAGTACTTAGCGTGGACAAGGCAGTCGTAGAATAAAATAATCAATTGACTAAATTAGAGCATTGGTCTGCCAATAAGAGATCCAAAGTGAAACCAGTTTGTAATGCTACGAAAAACTTTAAATAGGTATAAACGTCGGAGTACAAATTGAATGAAAGTTGAAGGTTTTTGATAACAGATAGCGTGATTTCGCATAAAAATTGCACCGATTACACTGAAAACTCATATTTAATATTGCTTTTTTTGCTAAAAAAAAATTATTTTTTTACGTTTTTACTTCTAGTTAAATTATTTTAGATTTTTTCGAAATTTCTTATGCACGCTTTAATTTATTTAATGTGATTATTGGGAGTGTATTTGAAAATTCATGGAATATGTCGATGGATTTTCTTGACATCAAATTCCATGAATTCCATGAATCAAATACCCCTCAAATAATTATATTTGATACACATTAGAGTTAATTAAGATTACACTAATTTTTATTAAATATTGGGATAATATTCGGCAGAAGAGTTCAAAATAAACAATTAATGAAAGTAGTTTAAATTACAGTTCTAGAATTAAATAACTTTTTTTGTTTTCTTTTTTGAAGCCAATTTTTTTCGCCACTTTACGAATTTAAGTTCATTTTCTTAACGTTTCCCTGCTGCTTCCCCCATTTGATGTTCACTTCTAAAATCTACAATAAACTTGAAATATCTATTTTATGTAGATAACCCCAAGCTTTTATTATATCTTCAAGTCCTTTTCAAAATACATTCCTATATTCGTTTTAGAAAATTTGTTGGAAAAACCAATCTAAAGCCGTTTTTCTGTTTGCATACTCTTACCTTTTTACCTTTGTTTGCATACATTCGCATGTTAGCGAGGTCGATTAGCAGCTGCTTAGTTGATTCGTGGGTTGATCGGTGATTGTCGCGTGTACAGCGAATGTGACACACGACCAGTGGGCCAGCAAATGTTTTGAGGGAGCAGTGAGTTGAGAAGCAGCTACGAGTTGAAGAGAATACAATGCTACAGTAGGTATGTACAATATAGTATGTATGAAACGTACACACATATATAAATAAATACTTATTCGGTATGAGAGAACTTTGCCACAGCTTCTTTTTACGTTTTGGAAAAATGGCACGTTGACGATTTAGCTTCGCAACTACAGACATTGCAATTGCACTGTGTGACATCTATTCGCAACGCACATGCATATACATATGTACATACATATGTATGTATGTCAATATATGTAAGGAGAAAAATCTGGAATTAGTGCCCAAAGCCACCGTTTTCGATAGGTTTAATTATGACATAAAACAATTTGAATTAAGCTAATGTTTCGATCGACGACTTCTTTGGCTGAGCGTGTAGCGCCGCGTGCTGTAGCTTGGTATGCTGCTGAATTCCAAGGTTCGAATATCAGCGGGACATGTAAAATCTCAATTATAAATAGAATGGAATTTTTTATGAAGGCGGCAGGCAATAGCAAAATTACGAGGGAGTTTCGGTCGTGAAAGAACTTCTCATAAAATGCAGTTACCGATCGGAGTAGTACTAGCAAGAAAAGAGTAATAGAAATAGAAGCTCGGCCAAACTCTGAACTATGTAGTCGAAGTATTAGCGTTATATTTGATAAAGCATCAAGCCGATTTATAAATTGCTCGTTCGGTCATGATGTGACTGATGGGACACCGAAAGAAATTGTGATATAACTTTCATAGAAATAAAAAAAAAAAATTATAGTTATGACTGATGTGACTTTTTGTTGTAACGGTTCTTTAGTTGTAATTTTTGAAATAATAGTTTATAATAATAAAAAATACGACTTTTTATATTTGTAAAAAGGGTTTTCATCAAATTCATAATTCTTTACAGATAGCTTACTAATCAAATACGTTTGATTAATGGAATTTAAAAATTAATATTGTTTTCCTCTTTTAAATGAAATGTCTCAGTGGTTTCAGTATAAAAAAGGCTGATTAAATTTGTCAAAAAAAAATCAGCTGAAATGAAAAACTGAACTAATGGTATTTGAAAATATTGCAAGTCAGTGCCGAAGCTCAACAATTTTAATTCGATTTGATTTTTAATGTTTTTTCAAAAATATCCTTTGACAATAATAATATTTCAACTACAGGGCTGTTACTTGTTTTATAATTTTCGTATGCAATATTCTGTTTTGTCATTGTCAATTAAATTTATCGTACGATTTATGTATGTACATATATGTTATGGATTTTCAAAAGAAATACTTTACAAATAAGCTCTGTTAAGCCAAAGACTTTCAGCATCAATTAATCTGAAATGCGCAAAATGTCATTAATATAAAAATACTTTGTGGTTAATTGTATGAAAAAAGTCTATCGCCTGTCACGTTTTGCTCAACAGTCACGTGACTGCATTCCAAAACTCAATATTAATATATACACTTGAAGTACGCAGTTATGAGCGTACATATGTAAATTTTTATAAATTTCAGCCTTTAATTGTAAGTGTTTAAGCCGAAACTTGTAAGCAAGTCGCGGTAAAAAAAATTTCTACAAGTATTTTGGTAGATAGTTGGCATAAAAATAGCCAAAACAATAATAAAATGTGTCGAAGTAAATAAATTTGCTTCGAATTTCATATGAAAGAAATGTGCAATTGTATTCTCTTATATATATTTAAATATAAGCTTGTTCACAGGTTCATACATAAATACAAACAGGCATACAATTGTACATATTCTAAGTGCATGCCTTGAATTTTTAAGATTCATATATCCTATCAGTCGCGGTAAAACGTGAAAAGGTAAGTGAATATAACAGCGAATAAAAAAGAAATAAAAAAATGTCCATTAATGTAATACGAATTGGAAATATAATATCTATGCGCCAAAGGCCCAGGAAGAGTAAGTCTGCATAAAAGTGTGTATGTATGTATGTATGTAAGTACGATATGTGTATATATATTTTTTTTTTTATGTATGTGTGTATGTATGTAGGTGTGGTGAGCAAAGTCGGAATTGGAAATCTCAAGTTGATGGTTTCTTTTTATTAATTAATAATGTTATTAAACAATGTAACTTATATCTACCTGGAAGCAAATAGATTATATGATTTAATTGACGCAGTTTCGGAAGTTAGAGTCCATGGAGAATCATACGTCACATTAATTTGTATGAAGATGTGTAAAACTAATAAGATACGTACAATATTTGTTTTTACGGTTTATTATTTGCTTTTGGCATTATTAATACACGTGGATCGAAAGGTGCCTTAGTACTTCAAAGAAAATGGGGAAATGAGAACAATTTTATGCGTTTGATGGTATTTCTTTTGCCTTCTCTGCCGTCTGATTATCAATATTCGGTGCATTTTTTTTTAGTACTTACTTTCCTGTAAATTCTGCGAATCAAAAATTTCATAAAGATTTTGAAGTTTTTAAAAAAATGTTTAGAATTTTTTTGTGTATGCAGTTTTTTGGCTTTCTCAATTTTAGTGCAATAAGTTTCGAGTGTGTGAGAGTTAGCACTGACTTTTGACAACTTTTTCACTGGCAGCTTTCTTCCTGCAACGCAAAACCACAATTATTTTTTATAAGGAAGGAATAGAGAAAAAGCGTCAGTACAAAAACTGCCAAAAATGGTGGCCGCTAGGAGCTTGAACTTTATTATATCAAAAATTACTGAGCGTATCACAAAAAATTCTAAAATAGTTTTTGAAGAAGTTCAAAATTAATTAATTAATGGTGTTTGTTCAAGAATTAAAGATTTTTTAATTGAAAAATAATTCTAATTGATTGTGGTATGAATAAATTATCCAAATGTGGCAATATATGTTCGAGCTAAAATTTGTGAATGGAGTGTATAGTCATACATAGCCGCAATCATCAGTCCTTGAATGGGAATACATGTATTATTTGTTTTCAAATTTTTTAGTTGTTACTTTCGACAGAATTTTGAGCGCAAGTTTTCGTTTTATTCAAAAGCCTTTTTAAATTTTGTTTGGAGACGAGTTCGTTTTGAACTAGAACACTGAAGAAGGCAGACCACCGAAGCGTTTGAGTTTATGTGGTGTAACGATTTATATATAGCGTGCGATTAGTTGCTCTTGTCCTCGACATCTAAGTCATATTTTTTAATGTATAATCTGGAACTACTGGAAGCCTCTGTATGAGTAGAATAAAATCCACACATCTCGTAACTCGAAAGGCATTTAGAAACTTACCTCCACTGGCTAAAAGAGCCATTTACTTGGAAGTTCATAGACCAGAAGTAATAACTTTATGTAAGGATCACTGTGTTCTAAGGTTGAATTGGGAACATGAAGGAGTTATACCTCGGAGTGACAGTCACGTATGCTCATTTCTCATATAATGCCTTGTACAGGAGTACGCAACTCTATATTTTAGGTCAAGGTGGTCATCAGGTAAAAAGGTGTTAGGTAAGTAGACTATGTAGGACAAGTGAGACAGAGTGCTGACTGATGCAGGCGGAATGCTTGACTTATGTTGGAGATGTCGGGTGTGATTCTGAATAAAGATCAGTTTAATCTAATTCATCATTCAGATCTTAATTCAGCTAAGGCAACGCAGGGCAGCTAGAGATTTTACTCGGCCATGGTTTTAAGTTGGATCACAAGTGTGACACTTATAGATCGAGAATCTGAGAAGAGCAGAATTGTTTATCGATACCGTCTGTCTGTATGGCTTCGGATACAGTCGTTGTTTAATGAGCGCCTAGATCGCGACCTGATGCTAAATTTGTATTAGAAATATATTTTTTATATACACGCACTGGTATTTTCCAAAAAAAAAAAAGAAGCGAAAGTATTCGCATTCAAAGATATTTCACAATTCATCGCGTAAAAGCCACAAAATAACGCTCTACGCTCGAAACGCTCATCAGCACTAATCAGCTACGTCGCCCCTGTCAGCGCCTCGAGCGCGCTTGTAGAACCCACCACGTAGCTTACATTGAATGCAATGAATTGCATTAAAATAATTTCCAATGCGCTATACGCTTTTAGATGCTCGTTTCTATGAGTACGTCAGCTAGTTATTTGCCATTGCAATCATAAAGCGTACAAATATACTTACGTGCGCACATACATACACACTCGTATATAGTAAACATTTGTTTTTTGCATTGTCACAATTTACACTCAGCGCCCCCCGCCCCGCCCCCCCCCTCATGCGCGTCAACGCTTTTGCTCAACCCCAACGTCAGCTCATGCACTGCTTTGCATTTACAGTTGCTATTGTGATTAATTTTATTGACGCTTTTGCTGCCGTTGCTTACATTTGTGTTGTTGTCGCTCTACTGCTTCTAGTACAACAATTCTACCGTTCGCACTGGCGGTTAACAGCAGGCGGCTAACGCTGTGACTGAGTGCGCGCATCGCAGCGGAGGAGGTGTGCTGAGTGTGTCGCTACACGTGCTTAGAACGATTGGCGCTCGCCAAACAATGGGCTTTGGGTCATACCGAAATCCACGTGACTTGCTGCGCCAACTGCGCGCTGCTGCTCGTTCGCTGCTGCTGCGCTGCCAAACTCATTGCATTGCCAAAGTGCGTTGGCGCGATTCGTGTGCGCACTCAAACTCTGTTCGCCCGAGACGACGCTCGTTATCTCTGTCTCTTCCATTCAGCTCCACTCGACTGCCAACGGTTGCGCTGCGTCGGCGGCGCATGTTTTTTTTTTTTTATTATTATTGTTATTTGTTTAACTTCTTGCTTGTTGCATTTTGCATTCTGTATTGTTTTTAATTTTTTTTTCTTACTACTACTCGGCTATTTTTTATCTCACACGGTTTGTTATTGTCATTTAGACGCCACCGCAGCAATTTTTTTCCGTTTTTGTTTTGTTTTTGTGCTACTGATAATAAAAAATCGAAGTCTATATATATGTACATATATACCCGTATGTACATATGTATGTATGTGTGTAGGTAAAGGTATAGTCGTCATCGGTTCGCCGCATTGGACACATTCGGCTATTTCCATCTCACATGTCGCAGACACGTATCCGGATTAGGTGGCCGTTTTAGCTCACGTTTGAAATGCGAGAATCGCGAAAAGAATGCTACGAATTCATATGTACATATGTACATAGATATAATATATACATACATACATATGTGCATGTTGGTTAGTTTCTTGTGTCGCTGTTTTTTTTTCTTTTTGATTATTTTGGTTTTTGATGAGCTTGTAAACGTGTTGAAAAACAATTTTTTGCGCTCAACATTTTTGTCCTCTTCATGTTACAAGCTTAAATGCTGATCGCATGTAGAAAATTTCATCAGGAATGTATTCATCCAAGTGTTTAGATCGCGTTGGCTATTTTAAAAATTGTTTATTTGTGCGTAGCAAACTGCTATTGTGTCTACATATTAACAAACATTTGTAGTATGTCAGAGTCTAGTTCTCACGCACACGTCTGTGGGAAAGGTTTAAAAATAATATTCCGCGTTTTGTAGTGTAATATTACTTGAAATGCGTTACTGTTTGTTTTCACGGGGTTCCTTTTGAAAAATAATGCCTAAGATTTTGCGAAAAATTTAAAGTAGACATTTGACGAGTGTATTACTTTTATGTTTGTTTTCGTTTTTTTGTTGTCTTTGTTTCTAATTGATGCGAAAGCTGTGAGAAACTTTTGATTTTTTTTTTATTGCTGTGGAGAAAGTCTACTTGATTTCTTGCCATTTAAAATTTTTAAAACAAATTCAAACTGTGCCTCGGCTTTTAGCTGGAAAGGAGTTCTCCATTAAATCAGTATTTTTTTTCACTTTTTTTTTACTTTTTGTCAACAACTATAAACAAATTATAATAACAAGTATATTCATGAAATTTTGTGTATCAACGTTCTGGCAAATTGTGTCAGTTCAGAGTTTTGCTCTAATTAATATAAAACAGAGGTATTTATACTATAGAATTTTCGGTTAGATTGATGTTTATCCATCCACTTAGATAATCGATAATATAGTTTAAAAACGAAATACCAAAGGTTATTTATCAGACATTTAACACAGAAAATCAACCATCCGCGACTTCAGTAAATGTATTAACTTCTTTATACCTGATTTTTAAATAATTTTTAAATAAAATCGAATAATAGTGCAGGTGTTGAATGCAATGCTACTTTGATTTCAAAAGTAAATACTATAAATAGAGAAAGGAAAATTAATATTTTTTTTTATAGTTAATATGAATGGGTATGTGATTAATTATATTTTTAATTACCGACTGAAAAAAAATATTAATAATTTTAGCACAAACTTTTTTTTAATTCGAAATTTTGATGAAATTGTATATTTTGTATAAAGTTTAAAAAATTTATATTTATTTAAAGAATGAACTGCATTTCAATTAAAAATTACTTCAGATTAATTAGAATAAAAATATATATGTTTTCAAATGTGTCAATATTGGTGGTTGTGCTATAGTTGTTAAACGCGGTATACTCTACTGTAAGGCTGATCTGGAGTAGAATATGGTCCTGCTCTAGGACATCGCAATGTTAATTTCGTTTAATTTTTAAGTACTCCTTGATCCTGAGTACTTCTCCTTTTGCAGTACTTCTGCTTTTGCAGTCTAATCTCAGTCTTGAACAGGGTTTGTGTATTAGAGTCTGAGGGGGAGGACTTATGAATAACCAGAAAACATTGAATATTTAAATAACAGAGAACTAAGAATCAATTGGCATTCTTCACTTAATAATATTGCAATCATCAATTGAAATTTATTGATTATAATCAATTATTATTTAAAATTACTTGTATTGTAAATCAAAATTTACCAGAATTAATTCAATAATGAAACAAAATGCCAAACAAATTTAAATAAATATTTACCCATCTCTCCACTTTTCAACAAGCAAACTAAATTTTGTTCATCACCAATTTTTCTATTATATAAGTTCCTTAAAGGAAATAATAGCTGATTACAATAACTGAACAGCAGTTTTGCCACGCATTTTCCAATCACTTAGAGGAATTTTAAGTTTCACTGTCTCTTTGGATGTAGATATGTATGTACATATGTGATTTTGTTAATTTTATTTGCATTACGCGATCACAACGCACCAAATACAAGCATTTCATCAGTAAAGCGCCTACTCACATCAATGGAAATTTCTAAAAAAAAAAAAAATTGCAGTTCATTTCTAATAATTTTTACAATAAATTTTCGCAAGCAATGAACGAACACTTACGCTGAATGATTATTCAAAATGGCGTATTTCCCTTATTAAAAGCAATTTCTATAATACACTTGCAACATTTGTTTAAGCGTTGATTTCCACGAAAGCGTTGCATTCGCGGCGTTTAATTCAGCCCGCATTTATTTCACTACATCTGCTGCGAGGCTGAGCGAAGCGTGTGCGCATGAATATTTATGTATTTTATATATGCCAGCCGTTAGCGTCACATGCGCCAACATTAACTCCAAGAAGCACAATCCCACTCACGTTTACATGCAAACATACATACATACAGACATGCAGCGAAAACAACCCTTAGATATGTATGTATGTATTTAAATACGTAGTTGAACTGATTATTGGGTTGCCGTTTTGAATGATCCACATTCGCTGTAAATCCTATTTTAGTTGGCGCAACTACTATTCAAAATTGTTTTTTCTATCAGCTGTACGTCACACATAAACCAATAAACACACACACACACACAAAAGGCTTTGCATTGCCTTAGACTTTGTATGTATAGAACGACACGAGCGTTTCACTGTTGTCACTGCATTGCGCCCGCCAACACCACCACCACCACCCGCCTGCTGCTATGCTCCACTGCAGCTTGGCTTAGCTATATACATACGAGTATAGTAGTATGTATACTACCCCTTTCGAGGGCTGAAATATGTTTTTATTTTGGATACGTATTTGCTTGTTGAAGCAAAATAGCGCTCACGTTGTTCGAGCGCATGCCACTGCCGCTGCTGCTGCTCCAACGGACAGCGACTGTTCGCGTTGACAGCGATTGCTACGAACTAATCACTGGCTGGGCAGCAGCAGCGCTGCAACGTCACTTCACTGCACTGTGCTGCCCATTTGAAAGCCGTCGTCTGCTGTTGGCTCTGCATGTGACGGTCGCCGTTGCAGCGCGCTGCCTGCCTGGCTGGCTACGATGAGCCTGAGCTGGTGCTAAGGCCGGCATTTGGTCGTTTCGCGTTCACGTTGACGAATTGATGTACGCTAGTTTGGCCGTTAAGCGGAAAATTACCTCGCGGAAAAAAACCATTTTGGCTGGGCAAATACACAACTGAATGCCGTCGCCGTTGATCGGACTGGCAGTGTTGACGCGCTCGAAAATCGATCTCGAAAGTGATTGAGTGGATGTAAATTGAAATTTTCACATTAACGCAGTGACGGCTTGATGTAACGTCTGGGCCGCGGCGGAACCGATATCGCAAATACATAAATAGTATATACTAAAATAAAAATTAACAAATAAATAAATATTTCAAATGCAATTCAGTAAAAGTGCAACAATGTCGAATTGTTCATAAAGAATTGTGATTGTGCATGGGAAATAATTCCAAGAATTTGTTTGAGAAAAAACCAAAATCTTAGAAAGTAATTGTGTGTATTTACATACAAATGTTTTCGAGCGAATTATGCGAATGTGTGTGAAACGTGTTTTTCTTTTTTATGAATAATAGTCGGTCGCTTTGATCGCGCCTGTTTAACGTTGTATACGAATGTATAAATAATTTAGAAAGATTTTGAAGAAAATTTGAAAAGAATTGTTTATGCAAGTTTTTACGAAAATTAAGCTTTGTTTAAGCGCGCTTCTGAGTGAGAAATTGCTTAAAGTCAATGCAAATTTGAAAAATTACAAAATATTATATGATAGTTAGGCCAACATTTATCGCTTGTGAAAATTATTGCGCAGCGTGAAATAAACGCTTGCTGAAGTGATTAATCGAGTGCAGCAGTTTTAAATACAAAATCGAATTTATATTTTTAAGGAAATTACAAATCAACTTCAATTACTTGTCAGAAATTAAGTGTTTTCAAGACAAACATATTTACGAAATGTGTTAATTTTTTTTTTGCATAATATAAGGTGTTTTTAACGACTTCTATTAAAAAACAAATTTGAAGTGAATAAAAATATTGACAATTTTGAAAAACGATCTAAGCTTTTATTTGCTACCTTAGGAGCTAGAGTGCGCCTCATATAAAAATAACAAAAAAAATATAAAAAAAATTTTAAAAATTCCATTGCCAACTTAGCAACATTTGTTTGTCAACGCTGGAATCACTCCACCTCCACACACATTGAGTATTGATTGCAATTTTTCATTTGCATATCATCCGCTTCCTAAATTATGGATCGTATTTGAAAATTGTTTCTATGTTTTTATGTTGAGCGCTAAGTGAATTCAAAACAGCCAAAAAAAAAAAACACAAAAATCATCATCGCCAACTAACGCAAATCTTCAAATTAAATAAGAAAAACAAAACCAAATCAAACGAAGCACAGCACAATTCTTAACTCACATCATCAACTCGCATAAATTTGCAATTTAACACGTGCAAAAAAAAAAAATAGTAATAGGGAAAAACCAAAGTCAGAGCGTATTAAAAGAGTGACAAAAAGCTTAAGCTTCGCTCGAATAAATTACAACGAATTACAGAAAAAAGAAAAAAAAAATTTTAATTTATTGTAAATTGAGTAAAGGTACTTGCAACGTGACCGCAACTCGGATGCTTTTTCTGTCTCTTTTACTCTCTTTTTCTACTTTTCTACACACATTTTTGTGCCTACACAATTGGTCGATCATGCAATATATACAAACATACAAACATACACACAAATGATCGTAGATTTAGCAGGATTTTATGACTGTTTTTATTGTCATTTTCTTATTTGTTGTTTGCTGTAGTATGAATTACAATTTGCTGTGGTTTTTATTGTTTTTGTTCTATATAAAAATACGAGTGCATCACATTTTATAGAAAAGGGAATCGACGTATGTGCACATATATATGTACGTGTGTATGTATTTACATGCTCAGTGGCGAGATCAATTGGAAGTTCCATAGCAAAAGGCGATAACTCCATTTATCGAATTTGGTAGATAGAAAGAACTATTTGGAGCTAAAGTCCGAAGGGCAAAAAATGGAAAAATGCCATTATTACATTTTATTATGGAACTGCTTAGTTTGCGAGTACATTGATTTTTAAAAGGTAAACGAAACAAATCGTTTTTCATTTCTTTGCCGATCTTATAGAAGATGCAACACTCTTTTTAATAAATAAATATTAAATAAACTTAAAAAAGCTTATCCACTTTATTGGTAAAATTTCGGTGATCACTGTTCCCGAGAACTACTCGAGCAAACAGTTTTTATGCATAACAACTTTCGGCGTAGTGCAGACAAATTTTTAAACCCGTCTTAGATAGCAGTCTTTTAGGTATATTTAAAGTAAAAAAAAATTGTTTAAACATAAAATAATTGTAAACAACCACAAGCTTTCCGTGACATTTAGAGGCAAAATTAAAAACTTTTAACTTAAAATTTCTATTTATAATTAAAATAGTTCTGAAAGCAAACACAACTAAATTCGTAGAGAATTTTTATTTGTTTTGTATAAATTTACAGTTGTTTAAGCCTTGCTGTTGTAAATGGTAATAACGAAACATATGTGTTTCCAACTGAATTCCAGCTGGAGGCAAAACTTATACGACTCTCACAATGTGAAAAGTTTTGAATAAATAATTTGTAAAATATTTCGTTAAAAATTCGGTACATTCTCTAAGAAAATTAATAAATCATAAACCAAAATAAGAATCTCGAAGCTCGAAATTAAATTTTATTATACAAATTTTTATTATACAAATTTTTTTCGTTAATTTTAAACCTGTGGTTAAATGACTTTTGTGGAAGAATTAACTAAATTAAAAAAAAAACTAAGTTAGATAAAAACTAAAAAGTCAACACTAGCTGAGTCTTATTATTTTTGCCGCCATTTCAGCTTGGTCGGAACGTGTCATAAAATAATGCAATTTAAAAACTATACATTTACGAGGTTTTAGTTTTTTTTTACACTTTGTATGTGACAAAAAATAATACATAAAAACTTATAAATTTATGCATTCATGATATCTTATGTATACCGTAATTTTATTAAAGGCATTTCCATCTGTTTTAATACGAAAAAAGAAAAATAGAAAAGTTTTAAAATATGTGGAACAATTTAAAATAAATGATGAAATTAAATTTGACATTTGTTAAAATAATGTTTTAATTTCAAAGTAAAGTTGCGGTTAGGTTGAAATACCTGTTTTAAAAAAAAAAAAATTATTAAAAAAAATATTTGAAAAAAAATTAAAAAAAAAATGTTAGAAAAAAAATGTTGGAAAAATTTGTTTGTTGAAGTTTTAAAACCTCACTAATACTTAAGTGACCGAAACGAATCGTTTTCAAATATTTACATAACTTTACAAATTTGACATTTGCAGTAGCAGCATTTCAAGAGTAGATAGCATTTTTACGAGAATTTCGCCGACGAGTAGGCTACACAAACTCACTAATGTACATACATGCATGCATACATACATATATATGTACATACATTTGTACATTTTCAGCCATTGGCCTTACTTTCAAGCAAGCACACTTATTGGTTATCTCATTCATTTCTCATACCATACACATGGAACTGAATCTGGCAACATTAAGTATTCGCCAATTGCCTGCCACTTTTCATCAAATTTTCTAATGTTTATAACAAAATTATAGCAAACAATAATAAATGTGACCCGAACTACTGCAGAATACCAGTGAATAAAACTTAAAAACAATAAAACCCCAAAATAAATCAAACTATAAAATATTAACGCACAGTGTACATACATTGGCAGATTTGCAAAAGGCTTAGTGTGAAAAATGCACGCGCATCGCAGGCGTATACGCAACCTCAATTTGGGCTTACAATTAGTGCGGGCTCATTATCTTTGTGCAGCGTATGCTTTCAATACCTAAACGCTTCAACGGCTACAACGTGTGTAAAATAAAGTGACTAGCGCACTGAATTAAACGTTCTTATTTAAAATAGAAAAAAATCGTTAACAAAATCGTCGTCCAATTGCCGACGCCGTCGGTTGAATACAGCAACGGCAGTCAAGATGTCGACGCAGACGAGCGCTTGCAATGGCTTCTTTCAGGAGCATGCGAACAGCGCATTGAATCAGTACTTTCAGCAATTGAACTCGAATGCCGCCGCTGCTGCTGTGGCGGGCATAAGCAGCAGCAACAACAGTGATAGCAGCGCCAATGAAAGCGGCAGTGTGACCAGCTCCTCGCAGGAGGGCAACCGCTGCAGTGTCAGTAGCAACGATTCATCGAAATCGGTGAATAGCAATGGGAGTGGTGGCAGCGCTGGAGCGCAGTGGAATAGCATGCAACAGCAAGCGCAGCATCAGCAACACGCACAACATCAGCAGCAACAGCAGCAGCAGCAACAGCAGCAACAACAACATATGCACCATGCCCAACAGCAGCAGCATAACTCGCACCAGCAGCAACAGCAGCAGCAACAACAACATAATCATCATCAGCACCAGCAGCAACAACAACAACAGCAGCACCAACAGTCTCACCACCAGCACCATCAGCAGCAGCCGCAACAGCAGCAGCAGCAACAACAACAACAACACTCAAGCCAACAACACCAGCCACAACATCAGCATGCCGTCGCCCACAACCAATTATCGGCGCTTAGTCAAACGCTCTCGCAAAATTTGGCCGCCGCTGCTGCCGCCTCCAACGGCACAGCGAACACCAACCCGCACTCGATCTTTGGCACTGGTAATTTCCACTACAAAACCAACAACTCCTGGACAATACCAACACTCTCGTGCTACCAGCGCCTCTACAATGAGAATCAGCAAAACTACCATCGCCAATTTGGCGGCAGTGGTGGCAACGGCAGCGCTAGTAGTGGCGCTGGCAGCGGCGGTAATGCCTCTGAGGCGCAAGTGGCCAGCGGTGGTAATGTTGGCGTGAGTGCGAATGCCGCCGCCGCAGCAACATCAGCTTCGGTGCAACATGTTGCCAATGCTGTGGCGGCCGCCGTAATGGCCAACGAGCAGCATCAGAGTCATTTGAATAGCTTGAAGGCGCGCTTCCAGGCGCCCAGCAATGCAGGTAAATCAACGCTCATGTCAGCTTACTTTGATTTACATACATACACATATCGAAAATAAGTTGGAAATAAAACACGGCGCGTAAAAGTGGTGTTCTATTAACGATTAAGTATAAATTGCTTTCTGACACTGTAAATTGTCTTTCACAATTTAACTTACTTGCAAAGTTTAGCGCATTCAATATTCGCTTCAAGTACAGAAGCGCTCTGTTACGAGCCATCTTTTTACTGGAAATGCCTACTCATTTGCTGTGTGCTTGCTCTCAGCGGCGCACGATCAGTCGAATATCGACGCGCTCTCTTAATTACTTCAACATTCGCTGCAATCACACGCTGTTTACGTTAATATTGCAGTCGCAGTCAATGTCGCTGCTTCCGCTTCATTAATCAGCAGCAGTTACTCACCTTTTTTCCCACGTGATCGACACTTGATAGTATAGCATACACATACACTTAAACGCTTACAAATGCGTATGAGTACTCATACATCTGCCGTCTAACTGTTCGCTAATTTATTGGAATATTTAATTGATAAGTACACAAAATTCAAACGGCAATTAATAGCGACGAGGTGTAAAGAGCGAATTAATGCATATTTTTGTTGTAAAGTTTCGCGCGTGTGTATGTTAATGAGGTGATATTTGTATGCTTGTGGTTTTTATGATACTTATTTGATACTGTATGAGGCACCGGGTTAGGTCTGTTTAAAAATTTAGCAATGCTATTCGAAATATCAACTCTGCATTATACCAATAATGAATGACTTACTTTGGGGAGTATTAATAAACTAGATTTAATGCTTAAATACCATATACGATGTGCGATAAAATAATTGGAATAATCAGAACAATTCCTCGCAACACAGTCTTCACACACATCAGTAACGTCACCGGACCTCACAGCTCCGAACCGTTACTGACATCAATCAGTGTGTTGTTTGTTCGTAACTGCGCTGACTGAATGCAAATGCTGCCAATTAATTTTCAAGTAACGACATTTGTTTGACTTATACTTCTCGAAAGTGACAGAACTGTGACGTGCTGTGTTATTGTTACATAGTTAGTCGATGCCTGTGGCTACACCAAAAGTTATCCTAAATTGCCAGGGGGTCTGTGTTTAGACGAAATGCTGTGTTTAAACGTGAACATATTGGACTTTCGTGTTATAACATCTTTTGTATTTGTTCGATCCGTTAACTTCACTTCTACTGCCAAAAATATATATATATATCGCCACTCAATAAATGCTTCCAATAATATATTCATCAAAGCTATGGGTAGACAAATTTTTCGCTGCATGAAGCCAATAAAATTCTACAACTAGACAGTACTCAACCTGACCAAATTCTTGCAACTTTCAACATTCTTTGTTATATCTTTTTATACACACAATCTTTTGTTTCCAAACTATTGTCGATTTTGCATAATCTGGTATACCTACTTACTTAATCTAGTATACCTACTTACTTTATACGGAAAGCTTGTGATTTTTTCTTTCATTTGTGTGTACAAAATAGCTGAGAAATAAATAGCTGCGAAAGAAATAGCGTCCATTATAACTCAGACTACAGATCAAGGCCTTACGATCAGCACAAACGGAAACAAAATTCCGGAGAATAAAGTTCGAGTTTGGATAAGTTAGAGATAAGGTACTTGGAGGAGCTGGTAGTTCTGACACCATTTGGCATATCATTTTAGCTTTCTTCCGTCTGAATGGTGTGTTTCTGCAAAATTAAAATGATAGAGTACACTTAAAACAAAAATATAAAAGAAAAATCTGATATAAAAGCTAACTGTGCATTGCCACCGATCTCAGAGCAAGTTTGATGAAATATTTCCACCTAACATTGTTTGTGCTCCCGTCAATTGAGACATAATATAATCGACTCTCTCTTACGAAATTGCAACCCACTTGACAAATTGCAACGGCTTTGCCGAAATCTCTTATCAAGCTAAGAGAGTACAGAAGGAGGACTACGTTCGAAAGCAGGCGTTTCTAATGACTTCTCTAGAAGTTATGATGATGACTTTGTCGTTGTCTGGCATTGGTTGAAAGGTACTCGGAATCTTATGAAAGTCCTGCGTTTCTGGAATATCTGAAATATAATTTTTTTTTATTGTCATCCGCCGTTTATCACAGAAGAGTCAAGCCTTAAGCAGTTTGATCAATATCTACTAGCATTATTTTTAAGTCATATTAATTTATGACACGAAATCGAAATTTCGTGCTTTTCTGCAACAGCGAAATATTCCAATATACCACATACACTAAGAATGTTTGATAATTTACTAATCCTGGAATTTTCCGCCAATTAAACGCAACGTAATACTACTTCTTGACTCTGTCTTCATCAATAAACAACTGGCTGCCTTTGAAAAATCAATTTTAGTTTAACTTATAGCGAGACCTTGGCTTTCTATATTGCATTTTGATCAGCCACAATTCATGGTCAATAAACTGTAAAAATTAATAAATACATTAGTGATCTGCTGCACGTCTAAAAAATTGTCCATTCTTTTCACTTGCTGCCTGCTTTAAAACAGCAACGTAACTACTTTTCATATGTATGTGTGTAAGTCTGTATCCATATGTGAGCACTTTTTGACGAACCAAATATTTTGATAGTCAGTTGGGTAGAACAAGAAGCGGAGCACTGCAGATTTTATGCTTCTCTTCGCACATTAAATTAGTCACACGAAATGCGAAATTTGCTACGGCTGGATTTTGTCTTTGGTTGCAGTCGTAAAATGAAAGTATAAAAAAAAAACTTTAGAAAAAGCAATAAACATAAATAATTAGAAAATGTGAGTAAATTACACGAATTGATGAATGGGTAGTAGCACTGAATGTAATAGCACGGAGGCATCGAGATAATGAAAGAATATCGGAAGAAACGAACTGTAGACTTGTTGGTGAAGAACAAAGCAATTGCGGAAGGAATATTGTGAACTAAATTGAGGTGGGGTATTCACATGGTGTCGTAAGGTGTTGAAATGCAATAAAAATATAAATTTAAAAAAATTTAGTTTCAGTGCTATAAAAGAAAAACAACAATTTTAGAACTTAAACTACAGAAATATTTTATGAATTTAAAATTTTAAATCACGTTGTGAAAGCTTGTGAATACCCTTAGAAGAGAACTTACTATTTCATTGGTCAATTCGTAGTTTTGAACTTAGGTTTTTTGAGTTATTCATACCAATGCCTGCCTGCATTCAGCAACACAAAATAATTCTCACAAGGCAAAGTGAACTGTTCAAAATAAACTTGCGATTAAATGACTGCAAGTTTTCGCGCCACTTGTAATTAAATATTAATAAGTAATCAGAATAATTATAAGTAATCATAAGTGCTAGCATTTCTTTTAAATGATGACTTATGTTAGGTCAGTACGACCCAAAAATAAATAAAGCCACTCACGCTCACATACTCCTACATACCTACATACATATGTATGGCGATACACGCCTGCTTTGCTTTCGTGGCAGACAGACAAATGGAACATGCCATTACAATGAGGTTTGCGGCGTTGTTTTGCTGTTGAAGCGTTTTTTTTTTCTTACAAAAAAATTGTGTACGTGCATATGTATGTACATAAATGTATGACATGACTTTTGTTAGCGTTTTCCTTTAGTTCTTTTGGCCGCGACGTGGACGTCATTGCAAATGCATTTTGGCAAAAGCGCGCGCGAATGCATTGACCGACCAGCGACAGTAGCGAGCTATTCGAGCTGAAGCGAAGGTGCACATAAATTGTACAAGCAGCCAAATAGCCAAATCGAATATGAACAACATACTTATGAGTTGTACCTATTGCCATGACTGCGAGATGAGATGGCTATACACTATCGATTCGCTTACAATTTTTTTATTTTTTTTTTAATTTATTATTTGCTTTGAGTTGTGTTTGGAAATGCATCAATGTGATTAGTTACTTTTCAAATTGAATTTTTGAATTTCTACAAAAGTGTGCAGCTAAGCAAATGTGCTTTTGACAAATTTTATATGCGCTTTTCAGCTCAAATTCACAGGCGTTAGTATTATTAATGGTAAGCATTTATTATTTTGTGGTCGCTGTGTATAAAACTTAATATGAATAAATAATCTATAGAAATACAATGTCAATGTAAATGATTAGGCAAATGAGTGAATGTGTTTTTTTGCCAAATAAAGTGACTTATAAATTACGAGTGGACAAGTCAATAAGTAAATGTACTATGCTTTTAAGGTATTTGGGGTCTACTAAATATATTTTAATTAATGATTTCGTGGGCAGAATATTTTGCCGTAGCGGAAACGTATTTCGCATCTCACAATATTAACTGGAACTATAATTCTGAATTCAAGTGAAGTGATTTGTCGCTTGTAGGAAATAATATAAGTTAAATAGCAACTCTTTAGAAGAATATTTTTCAGGAACACTCCCAGAGCGCTCCCATCTGATGTATTCTATCTCCATGCTTCTGCACCGCACAATAGGACGGTCATAATGACCGACTTAGATAGTGTGTGGTTTTTGTTCGCCAATAGATACATTTACTGCTCAAAAATTATTCAAACTTGGCCAAGTTTCACATAAACTTTTTTCGGAATAAAGTAAAATGCAAATCTGAAGTCGTTAAGAATTAAAGCCGATTTTTAAGGAATTCTTACGGCAAATTTTATATGCTACATATATGGAATGATATACCAATACACTCTGCAAAAAACAAAATAATCTTAAAAATACAAAAAATATACTCGAAGAAATTGTAAGGGAATTAAGTTAAACGTTTCGGTGTAGCTTTGCAAAATTTTTATAATTTTTTCACATCGTTTGAAGTTTTGAACTAAGCAGTTTTGGTAACATATGGAGGTATATCTTTTAATACAATAATATAAAAATTTAATAAACAAAAGAAAAACAGGCAAAATTTGTTCAAATTAATAATGCGCGGTCTTACAAGTTTTTCCGGCACCATATCTTGAATGCTTAGATGAAATAAAATTACTTGTTTATTGTGAATCAATTAGCCATTCTTCTGATTCCGCTCCCTTGTTCCATAGATTACTGAAAATATGATGTTTTTATATATAAAAATGCTCCTAAGAAAAAGGTTTGAAGTTTTGGATTTAACTTTGCAAAAAGTTTTATTTATTAAAATTTAAAATACTGAAATAAAGTTAAAATATGCTAAAATGCCATGAAGCTATTATTTTTCCAACACTATATATTGCTTTTACAAATATTCCAGGCAACCTTTCAATGTCATAAGAAGCAGGTAATGAAAACTTATTTTAAAATTTAACATGGGCCATCAGCCACTCTGAAGTTTATTAGAAATAAACTTGTCTATAATTTTAGAATTTTCTTCCACTGTTGAAGTTCGAACCTGATTCTCATTAAGAACGAATAAATCGAAAGCCACTAATTAATGAATTCCAATATTATTCTTTGTCTTGCTATCTTTAATTAAAAAATAACTACTTCTAGTCTAGTCTAGTCTAGTTCTAGTGGATATTTAAAAATTATCTAAAAACATTTTTGATCGCGTGGTTTTTTACAATGGCGAATATACGATTTGTTGCATATAAATTTATAATAGCTCTCTTTAGAGTTGTTGGATGTTAGAAAACCGTGACAGCAGTGAAGTACTGATTCCACAATTTTCCGTTTTCTGCAACTCAGCTTTATATACTCAATTAGTAATATTTTAAATTTAGCAGTAATGATCAGATGCGCATTTTTTTATGGACATCGTATATACATACATATACATGTAGATGTGTAGAAATAAGCGCAAATATGTAAATTTCACACTTTGATTTTAAATGAATGATTTAAATCGAAATCGCTGTTCAGCTTTCTTTACTTTGCAATTTAACTGCTTCATCATTCATTTACTGCTTATTTGTATATTAATTAATGCACATAAAAAACTGCATTGATTGCGATTACAATCAGTGATTTAAAAAAATGACAACCCAAAGTGATTTTAGGGGGTAAGGGGAATAGAAAAAAAAAATTTAAATACATTCTTTTTTTTTTAAATTGTGCAAAGTTCAATATTTACATACTAAAATTAACAAGCATATGATGACATTGATTCAAAATGTATTTTGATTTTAGAAAGTACCTGCAAATCAAAATATTGATGGGCAAAGTGAAATTATATGAAGTTTCGCAAGTCTTAAAAACTTTTATTTTTTTAATGTGTTTTTCGGCCGATTTTCGATAATAATGAGAAAAAATATTTTGAGTGAAAAACTAAAAATATTTCGATATACTGAAAAACAGTGAATTATAAAATTCATAAAATTTTTTTACAATTAAATTTGGCCATTTTTTTCCTTACACTTTACTTGGGCTTTCTTTGCGCGTTGCCCGAATTTGTTCAACTTTCTTCCTCTCTCTGCTATATTTACCAACGAGCATTAACTTCTTTTTGTAAATGAGCTTTTTGAGCATCTAAGCCGCCTATTCAATTGACCGCGCAGCTCAATTCCTCGCGTCTAAGCGTACGATCGACCAGCCAGTTTTGTGCCATCAACTGATGTACGGAAGGCCGCAAGATGACCGCATATCAGAAATTAAATAAAAATCATCAAACAATTTTTTTACAATCCTTTTTAAATTATTTGTTTTTTTTTTTAAACACCCAAACTTAGCGTTAATAGAGAAATTTACAACTGAAACGGTTGAAAAAAAAAAATGTAATTGAAAATGCCCAAAATAAAGGTGAAAACAAATGAGAAAATGAATGCCAAAAAAGCAGCGAACGCGAACAGAGTCTGGAAGAAGAGTCAGATAAATGTATTCACTTTAAATTTTTTTTTAGCTTCATTCGCCATAAGGAAGTGAAAGATATAAAGTGACGGCGTCGAGCGCGGCAGCAGTGGCAGTGGTGCCGGCTGAGAAAGTGACATTAGCCGGGCCAACAGCGGGATATCGCATTACCTCGTCTCTTGTACATTTGGGGGGCGACTGACAACAGCGCACAGTTGGCTCGTCACAAAATCAAGCTGCGAGTGTACTATCACTGCCGCTGCCGCTGCCACTACCTCTGCTACTGCCACCGCTGAGAGACGCTGGCCCGAGCGAGGCAGGTCTGATCTGGTCTGGTCTGGTTCGGTCACTGTGGTTAGCTGCTTTTTGGGGTTTTACAACTTTTGGGTGATTTTGCACTTTTTTCAAATTGTTCAATTCTTCTTTTCATTGTTGTACGATGCTCCTTTTGTTTATTTCTTTTGTGCGGTGCGCCACAGCGCTTTACCCTTTCGTTGTTGTCAGCACTGTTGTAGCTGCAAGACTTTCGATTTCGTTTGTGATCTTTGTGTTTTGATCTTAAACTCGATTTGGCGCTGCTGCTAAGGTTGATGTCAGTACAATTTTTGTGGTAAATTTTTTGAGAGCGAGTCTTCTTTAATTTTATTTTTTTTGCAATGATTTTATACGCCATTTCTCCGTGTTTGATTTGACGTTCAACTTAACCTACAACCTCTTGAAGTGCTTTGATGACTGTGCGTCTTCATTTCTGTATTTCTTGCTGAATTTTATGAGAAGTTTGTCTTTCCTTACAGCGTGCGACTACTCCTATGTAATGGTTCATTAAAATAACTTATGCATTTGAAGTTCTTTTTTTTATTTTTTACTTCCATTTTCTCATCAAGCCATTTGTTGTTATTCATTTAAGTAGTTCTATTAATACGTTTTTTTATATGTCTACAATATTTTTTATATAACTACATAATTTGAATTTTATTTTATTTATTTCTTTGCAGGTAAGCCAAGTGAATAGCGAAAAGTACCTATAATTGCAACTGCAAAGCATTATTTTACGGTAAAGAGTGTAATAACATACACACTTTTATATATTTCTCAAACCTCTCACCCTAGCATTTACATACATATATCAAAAATAAATAAATAGCATAAGTAGCATTGCAGCTGAAATTTCGGGAATAAATTTCTGAATTAAAGCTTTTTTATACATTTAATTTTAATTATTTAGTCCGCTGAAATGGAAACATGCTATAATCATTCAACTATAGCAAATAATTTTTCCCTAATTGTTGTTGTGTGCTTGTGGACGAAATGTCATATAATTTTTAAACAATTACCAAGAATAATAATTATTTGAAGATTGAGCTTTAAAAAAGTACTCCAAATTTCTTTCCCTTATAATTATTAACGAGATACAAAATTTTTAGTTTTCGAAGGAAATTTTTTTGAGACTTACATTTGCATATTAAAAGTGTTTTCATTATCATTTTGAGAGATAAAAAAATTAAAGAATCTTATTTTGCCAATGATTCTCTTGAGATGAATTTGGTACATTTGAAGTTCCTTTTCTGCAGTTTTCACTAAATTTGCTTTTTGGTAATTTCCGGTACATTTAAATTTCGGTACAATTTCGATACTTTTAGGTACATATTAGGTACGTTTTATGTACACTTTCGGTACTTTATTGGCTTGGTCCTGAAATACCTGAAACTACTCGTTTTGAACTTGTCCCGAAATGGTCTCAAAAAACGCGAACTAGTTGCGAAAAATACGTGAACTAGCCCCAAAAGTTCCCGAACTAGTCTCAAAAAAATTCTGAAGCTAATGCAAAAAACCTCTTGAATTATTTCCGAACAAGTCCCGAAATGGCACTGAACCAGTCCTAAAAAAGTATTAAGTTAGTCCCGCAATAATTTCGAAATGGCACCGAAAAATTCCAGAATGCCGAAAATATTTTATGTTATTCCCGAACTTATCCCGAATCGGTCCAGTACCAGTCATGAGAAAATCTTTAACTACTGCCGGTCTAATCTCTAACTGGTTCCGAATAAATCCCGAACTAATGCAATAATGGTCGCGGAAAAGTTCTGAATTAGTGACGAAATGTTCCTGCCCAAATCCCATCTACATTTAAAGACTAAAGAAAATGTGTCTCCCACATGATTATTATAGAACGATTTTTCTTAAAAATGTTTATCTCGCTGATAATTATTATTAGAAGACTTTTATAATTTAAGTTTTAAAATAATTGTTATTCGCGACTTAAAAAATATGTATCTTATTAAAATAATTACTGATTGACTTTTATTACTTTCTCTTATAATATATAAATCTTTGGTTTTAAGTGATTCCGCACTTAAATCACAGACTGTTGCAGCTTGAAGAAAGCAATTCTTTCCCTACAAATTTGTTATATAAAACTCTTTGAAATACTTCCTTTTAAATAGCCTAAAGTTAGCAAGTAGAGTTAAGCCTGATGGGTCTTCTAGGTCTCAGCGCGAGTTTATAACATTACTAGTAATCACTAAGACAAGACCGAGTTGTTCAAATTTCCATACAATTTGGTGTAAAATATTTTATCCACTAAGACAACTTGCCGGCAGTGTTTTTGAAAGCTTAAACGCGTAGTTGGAGTCAGCTTTTTGTCATCAAAAATTAACTTGAATCGATAATTACCATTGAGATAGGTTGCTAACAAAAAAAGCCAAACACGAACATGATGCTTATCACCTAGTCTCCAACGAAAAGCTCTACAACAGATGCGCATATTTAATAGAGAAACATGAGAAATTTAGTTAATTTAATTCCGTACTATTAATGCGATGATCACTTTCAATGAAAGTGCTCAAAAAAGCTCTGCCGTGAAAGAAATTTCACTCTGGTAACCACTCATGCTCATAAGAATGATTAGAAAGCAAAATGAAGAAACGCGCGAAGAGAAAATACAAATTTGCAGCAAAAGCAAAATGAATAGCAAAAGCAAAAAAAAGATAAAATGCAATTCATTTGCTAAGCAAAAGCAATGCAAATCTGTCGACGAACATAATACTTCAAAAAGTTAGAAATCAACACCAACCATACGCTTCCGCATACAACAACAGCAACTCGAGAGTACAAAGCAACAAAACGAAAATTAAAAATTCAAAATCACTCATACGTGCCGCAGAGAGAAGCATTGCTTGCAGCTGTAGGAGCGCTGTCAGGAATGGGCCGAGGCAATGCATTAAGCAGCAACTACGCTCGACTGCCGTTGATTATGCGGCTGCTCAGCTATAATCGCCAGAGCGGTATAAGCTTCACATCCGTACTCGGGTGAGTTAACCACCAGATACGAGTGTTCGATAGCTGAGCGAATGGCAGTGTAAAGGAAATGGCAAAAATGTAAGCAAGAAATGGCAAACAGCGACGCTGGCCCAAACTGGTTGCTGAGCGCAGTGCGATAAAGCTCAGGGAGCTTGCCGTGGAGCGAGCAAAGCGAGTGAAAGAAGAAATGCCAAGAAGACAAGCTGGCTGGCTGGCAGGCTGGTTGGCTGGCTGACGAGCGAGAAGCCAAACGCAAAGAGATAAATATCCAAAAAGCAGCAGCAGCAGCAGCGACGCCAACGAAAACGAAACAAGCTGGAAACGTGCTGGTAAGCTAACAAACAGGCAAAGACTGCGAGTCACCAGCAGAGTGCGAATGGTAAGACCAACGCAGAAAGTCAGCTACCACAACATCATCAGCGCTAACATTGCCAACGCTATCGGCACTTTGCTGACGCCTGCGTCATCGGTGGGGTTTTTTTTTCAAACTTCGGTGGCTTTGACATGCACAAACGTGCGCTCACTCTTCATTCGTATTCCGGCGCCACCGGTTCCAGGTCCAAATTGCGGAAGATCGAACGGCTTTAGCGCGAACGCAAACACGAACGTTAACGTTGGCTTAAGGACGACGCTACAGATAACGTAAAAGTAAGACCGGCGCGCACTTCAAAGTCGTATTTTAACTTAGTAAACGTTGCCGTAAAATTGAACACTCCATGAAAGCGCGCAAATGTTTCGATTATCCTTTGAGTTGGACTAAGAACGCTGTGCATCCTCTAAAGTTAATTTAAGTAGATAGTTAGAAAAGACGCGATCGGGAACTAAAATCCCAACCAACGCTTACTGAAAGTGAATAAATAAAATTCATAAAACCGTGTCAAGTGCAGCTTAAGTGAAATAAATTTTAAAAAAACAAAACAAACAAAATAAACATACGAAAAAAATCAGCTCAAACTTAATGAAAACAACTGAAGTCGAAAGCGTTTAAGAATCTAAAAAATCGTACTGAGCGTAGCAAAGTTGAGTAAATTGGCGAGATTGAGACGTAGATAAGCGAAGCTAAATCGCCGCACGCGATCACCCAGCGAATTGAGTGAAAACAAATAGACGCGAGAAGAACTAAATATTCTTTGTGTCGCTTTCTATTTTATTTGTAGTGAAACACGTTCAAGGTCAGACTTTTTCGTCGACGTTTACATATATTTATTTATGTATATTTATTTGTGTATGTGTATGTGCCAATAAAAGCAGGCACTAGCAGCTCGTTAGAGTGAACACACTTGCGGCTGGCAGTGATAATCCCACCAGACGCAGACGTTTGTGCAGAGCGTGAGTGTTTGTTGCTTTTTTCTATGAAAGGACTCGACGTGATATTACAACAAGAATCGAAATTTCAACAGGTAGCGCCAAAGACACAGAATCATTTTTGAATGCCAAAGCGTGACTGAATTTTTACATAAAACAACAAAAAAAAAAGGAATTCAAAATAATGCATGGACTAAGCTCAAAAGCAGCAAAAAGTGAACACGTTCGTGCCGTGAGTGAATATTAGATAAAAAGAATAAAATAAAATAATGTTAAAAGGGAAATATATATGTAAATAGTGGATATGATAATATTATAGATAGCACAGACCCAGCTGCGCAAATGCAAATATAAAGCAAATGCCAACACAAAGAATGAAACAATTGTATTTATGCTGAAACTTAACATATCTATTTGCTTAAAATAAAATATTAAAATAAACTGGGCGTGAGTCGCAACTTAGGCGAAAAAAAATTGCCAGCCAGCCGCGGTACGTACATAGGAGCGCATGAGAGCTCACCATCAACAGGCAGCCCTAACAAGTGTTTGCATGGCGCTAGTTTTTGCTGTTGTTATTGTTGTTATTTAGAATAAAATTGGCGAGCACGAACAGACATACATAAAACTAACTTAAACAATCGGCTGAATAGCGCAAATATCTAAAGCGCACAAAAAGTGGAGCTAAGACAAATATTAGAATAATAAAGCAAACAAAGAGTAAAATAAATTTGAAAAAAGAAAACACACAAAACGCCGGCTGCATGGAAGCGCACGCTTTCGGTGATCAACTAAGCGAAAAAGTGGACAAATTAGAAGCGTGCTTTTGCAATTTTTAAGTAAAAAAAATCAGAAAACAAAGAGAAAACAAAATAAACAGTCGGCGTCTGTTCAATTTTCTTGGTGCACCCTTTGCCACTTCGAGTTTTGTGTTAATGCATAAATTGAACTCTGAGCATGGAGTATTTGACGCAGGCGCTACAAATTGGCAATGCGCATGCGCACCAAACGCATAGCGCGCTACAAAACGCACAACAACAGCAACAACAACAGCAGCAGCAACAACACCAGCAACAGCAACAGCAGCAGCATCAGGCGCACTTGCAGCTGCTACAGAATGTGCAACAACAGCAACATCAGCAGCAGCAGCAACAACAACACGCACAACAATTGCTTGGCAACTTGCAATCGCCCAGCCACACAACCGCACTGCCTCCACTCAGCTCACTGCCGCTACAGGTCGTACACAATCTGCCACATCTGCTAGCAGCGGGCAGTGGTGGCAGCAATCTCGTGAACACCAGCAATTTAGTGAATAGCATTGCAGCGGTTGCCGCCAATCCTGCAAGCAACAGCAATGGCAACACTAACAATGTCAGTAGCCACAACAACAACAACAGCAACAGCAATGCAGGCAGTGTAAGTGGCGTGAATGCCAACACTGTCAACACGCTAAGCAACAACGTTCACCTGCACCTGCGCAACACAATGCAAAATGTGGCCAATACACAGCTGCAGCAAACGATCAATACGCTGGGCAACAATTTGGTTGGCAGCTTGCCGCCCAGCAGTCAGCTGTTGCATCATCGCCTGCAACATTTGGCCAATGTGGCGAATGTGAACAATGCGGCGGCGGCTGTTGTCGCTGTGGCCGCAAATAATATCAACAACATAAACAACATCAGCAATGGCCTCACCAATGGCAGTGGCAATGTGTTGGCGAATGGTGTTGCCAACACGACGAATCTAATTGCTATTAATGGTGGTGGTGGTGGTGGCGGTGGTGTCAACAACAACAACAACAACAATAATCCTGCCACGCCGAATAACAATTTGAGCCTAAATAGTTTGGTTGGACTTATGGGGGGCGGTGCGGGCAACAACAGTCAGAACAGCTTGAATGGCGGAAATGCGAATGACAACAACAACAACAACAATAATAATAGCAACAGCGGCGCAGGCATTGCGCTTAACAATGGCAATGCAAATGTCGCTAACGGCGTAGGCAACGGCACTAGCAATAACAATAATAATAATAACAACAACAACGGCAGCAATAACAACCACATTGAGGATAACAATCGTTGGACACAATTTCAAGTGCAGCAGCTGTGGAAGCAGCATGCCTCCTATCTCAATGGTAATTACACTAAATAAGAAATAAAATAATAACGAAAAAAAAAAATTTCAAATATTTTGTAAAGCTACGAAATTAAATTTGGCAAACAATTCTCGTTTGTAAGTGCCAATGTCTAACACTACTTCTTCCTATGTTTATAAGGTGGCAGAGAAGTTGATGAGTTGCAACGCTTCTCAAGCTTCACTTCTTCCTCGTTGATGTTATTTGAAAGACAAAAAAGAAATTGTTTGTGTGTTATCTCGTAGCACTTGAAACTCTGTATGTAAATTTCAAATTGTTGTTGTTGTATACTTGATTCTGACTGCGCTTTGAGTTCACTTCCTTCACTTTGAATAACTCTCTCTGCTCATTTTATTGCTTTTCACAGTTGAGCGATGGCATTCATTACTGCACTTAAGAACAAAGCAAAAAAATTAAGAAAAAAAACTTTCTAAAAATATATTTTTGCCATTGCCAGAAAATGCTTGCGTGTGTGTGTGTGTGTGTCGCAAAGGCTCAATGAAATAATTTCCTACTAGTGTCAGCTAAAGCGATAGAAGTTCCTTTGAATTCATCATTATTTTTGAGTTTAAGACCGGTCGTTTATTGTGCCTTTAGCTCAAAAGTAGTTAAATAGCCAAACCATAACAAAAAATTTATAATATTCTGTTCTGTTTCCTACTATACTGCAAGTATAATTTGCAATCGGATGGGCAAAGTTTTGATTGTCAAGCAAATCTCTCTCTCTCGAATACTCATTACAAATTGTGAATCTGCAAATTGGAAATATCATAAAGTTTAGCAATAAAGTGCGAGCTGTTGCATAAATAGTATTTTCCATTTACACATTTGAAACTTAAGAGCACATTTGCAAAATTTGAATTTTTTGAGTTTAAATTATATAAAAATTGCAAATGTTTCTATTTATCTTTCTGTCTTGTGCTTTGTATACCAATTAAAGTGACTCACAGTGAAACTGGTTCATTAGATTGTTCTATAATGTTTATAATATTTTTCGTTAATTTTTGTTCTATAAATAAAACAAAATTACAAAAAAATTTCAAACTTTCTACATTTTTCTCAAACATTTTGCAATTCTTGCAAATTCACTGAAGTTTTCCACTATTTAGTCGGACTTTATGGAATAATGCAGGGTATGCAATTTTGTAGCCCCTCAATACTAGTTGAATTAAAGTGCAATTTTGAAGTTGTTCAAAATTACCGGTGATTTTTGAGAATTTTTATTCACCGCAGGGTGTTGCGTATTTTTTTCATATAAAATATATTGCACATGAACTTGTATGAAGAAAAGTTCTTAACTCCATCAGTGAAAAAATGTCAAAAATCACCGATATCTAGGTTAGGTCTGCCTGCACAGTTAACCGGAAAGTGGAGTATAGTCTCTTCAATTAAAAATTGTATTTAAAATGAAAGCATTTTAATTTTGTATTAATCAAATTTTGTTAAACGTTTGCGATATTTACAAAAAAAACAAACAAATTTTGTGATATTTTGTTTAGTTCTCACTCAGCTAAACTCTTACTTTACGGCGATGAGCACAAATTACTGCTAGAGTTTCACAGCTACATCTTTACAAAATTTTAGTGATATTATGTTTTTGAATTTTTTTTGGTTATTGATTGATTTCTATCATATCGAACTGACAATATCAAGAGTTCCCGAGGATGATCTGAAAATTGATGTCGAGATGACGACAACTAAAAATTTTAAAAACAAATAATTAAAATTTTGTTTAAAAACTGGGCAACGATTTCGTTAAATTAAATTTTCAAAATATCAACTAATCTGTAAAATTTTCATCATTCTCGCTTTTCCGAATCCCAAACTTTTGAATGAAGTTCTTCATCTGTTCTAAAATCGAAAGCTGAACGCGTTATTTGGTTATCCAAAAATATTTTCTATAGACAATTTTATAGAATGCGATTTTATAAAGTGATTTTTCTACTTTAAAACAAGCAACACTTGCTTTCAAGACTAATTTTACGGATCACTACAAATGTAGGTATTTTCTTAAAAAGTAAATATGTATTAGTATTTTCTAAGTTTATTTTCTCTCTATACATTGACTAATTAGGTAATGGAAGTAAGCTTCAGATTACGCAGACGATTACGAAGTACATTTGGACAAATATTTCTTTCGCCTTTTCTCTGGCATGAAATCATTTTTTTTTCATTTATTCCAACACCTGCGATGTGAAATGCAACAGAGAAGACTTTGAAAACATGTTGTTAAAAAAACAAGCAAAATAAACCAACTACGACACTGACCTTCTCTGAATGTCAAAGACAGCTTAAACCTATCAATTTTGTGTCAGGCAAAGTGACAAGACAAGAATAAGCTGCCACAAAAAACAGTCAAGCCAGTGACACCAAGCTAGATTAAGGCCGACAAGCGGAAAGAACAACAAAACAAGAGCGCAGCAATGTGCCACGTGCTTCAGTCTACTTGCATTATTTACATTAGATTAAATTATACGAGTATATATTTCTTTGCAATTGCTCTTTAGATTTTTGTGTGTGCTGGGTTATTTTTTTTTTTTTGTAATTTGCAGTCGAAAGAACAGGAAACCAATGCGTTTGCTATTAGCAGCAGCGGTAAAATTTCAAAGCAGTGAGCACTTGTTATTCCTGTATGCAAATAAAATAATTAATGTATTGATATTTAAACGAATTATAAGCTGTTTTTGGAAGAGCGACAAGCTTAAAAAATTAATGGAGGAAAAAGTAGACGCTATGAATCTTGATATCTGGCCATCAAACGATCGATATGTAGGTAAATGTGTACATTAGACCAATCTGAAGTATTTTTATGTGGGCAACTTCGAAATTAAATTGTTTTTCTCGTCTCCATAGGGTCCAATTTTTTTAAATTTTTCGTCATATTGCCGTTGAAATTTGACAAAGGATTGTTTGACTGAAGCTCTTCCGCAAGTGTTCCTTTATAATGCCAGCTCAAAATTAAATAAAAAAAACTTTCAAGTCTTAAACTTTTTCTTAATCAAAAATCAAGGCTTACCAATTTAAACCAGTTTTTTGCGAATAACGAAATCTATTTGATTTGTTTATGAAAACCATGTTTTTAAGAAAGTAATCTAATTTTTTAAAATTGAAAACAACATTTTGTTCAATTACGGCATCTTGATATTCTTTTATTATAACTCTATTTTTTTTTTCAACGAAAAGGTAGCGTTGCCGATTTTATGGAAAATATGGTTTTTGGTATAGAATCAAAAACAAATTTAGAAAAAAATTATATAAATAAATGTGCTTTTATTATTTTGCACTTAGTCGCACGCATTTTTTGAAAAATTTCCGTTGGCTTCCGTTTTTGTAAGTTACTGCAATGCAAAGTAAATTTTCAAAAATTTTAAGTTTCCTTCCATTTTTCCATTCCACAGCACACAGCGTCAAATAAACAATCCTTGAAAAAATACTTATAAAATTTACAAAAAATAGTTAAGCGAAATTTATTTTTATTGCATTCGTTTGTTTTTCCCTTTTTTTTTTGTTGACTCATTTCAATCTATAAACTTTCTGCGCAGCCCTTTACCGCACGTGCGTATATAAAAACACACAAACAAAAATACTTATCGTACATTTGCTCTGCTCTCACTATTGAATGCTTGTCTTCACACATTTCCGTGTCACGCAGCCCTTTTGCACGCATTATTACGACAATTCCCAGGCCTAGTGGCCCAGCTTACGGCTTTACAAGCAATTCAAGCAATTTATAAAATAAAAAATAAATACAAAGCAAGAAAAAAGTGGAAAAAAGCACAAGTACGTTCAAAAAAAAAAAACCAAACAACAGCAACAGGAATTAAGCGACGCTACCAACAGCATTAGTGCGATTTTACTTTCATTAAGCAGTGACGCGTTGCAGCGCATGCGCAGACGCAGTCTCTAAAGCAAACACACACGCTCACTTGAATACACGCATACATACATACATGCACAAAGCACAATGCTGTTGCTGTGACGTCGACACCGCCGCTGAAGTCTCTGCTGCGGCGTTAACTTAGCAACATCTGAAAATTTCGAGCGTATCAAAACTTTCACTTTTTCGGTAATTTTTTCGATGGATTTTTTTGTTTCAGTTTCGTTTTAAGTTATGTTTTATTTTTAAACACTTTGTAAAATATCAAATGACTACCCTTCACATGCCGTGTGCCATGTGCCGCGTACAGCAACAAATCAACCAAATAGCAAATACTCAATAATGATAAATTTTTAAAATTCATGCGCGCTAGAAAGTAAATTATTTTCAATTTGAATTCCTGCGGAGATGATGATTTTTTGTTAAAAAGCTATTTCGTTCATAAGCAAATTTTTGTCGATTTTTATTTAAATAGACAATCAATCAATTTAAATTGTCTATTGAAATTAGAGTGCAATTATTCAAAATATGCACATACAAATGTTTGCACGAATGTATGATTATAACAAAAATGAACGATCAAAATCTCAATAGAAATGGTTTACTATTTTTATGTTTTTGTAAGCTATTTATGAGTAAAAAATCATTTTTAATTCGCTGTCATTTGTATGCCCCACGGGTCATAAAAAGCGCTCATCGCATTAATTATCAATCAGCCAATCCTTATTTGCCTAATTTTCAACGCTTTACGCGCCACTGTCGTTGAGTGCTCACACTCGTCGAGTACAATTTATGTAAATACTAGGCATGTCAATCCCGGGATCCCGAAATCCCAGGCATCACTTGAATTAGAAGATAATCTTCCAATGTTTTGCCTCACCGAAAGCTGTTGTGGCCATGGTGTGCCTTCAAACCATATTTTTCAATACTTATTCTTATTATTGAAGTAGTTCCAAATAACGTCACCATGTTTCTGGACCTTTTAGCTTTTTTCCTTGAAGACAGACCTTGATAATCATACATTTAACCATTCTCTTTTACGGTTAACGCTTAACATCGACACGTTTTCAACATGAATATAATGTTGAACACTTTTTAATATCGGAAATGATAAATCACAATACTTTCCTGTAAATAAAAATGAAGTATTTATCCACACAGCGAGATTTTTATGACGCAAAAATAACCATCATTTGAATCCAACAGTATTTCTATATTGATTATTCCATGAAATTTGGGTAGCGAAATGAGACATCTCTAAAAAAATGTACAATAAAATCATGTCCACAAAATATTTTAGAAGCAGTGAGCATTAATTGATTGCTACAACAGTGCTCCTAATCAAGTTAATCGCAGTATATGTTTTTAAAAATGATTGCATTGCAAGTCAAAATTGAAGCATTTCTTACTTAAATACACAGTTGTTAGAAAGCAACCCTGTGCAGATAGTAGGAGAAGCTGCTCTTTGCGATAAAACAAATAAACAGCTGGCACAGGATGCATTTTTTTTTTTTATTAGAAAAAACAAGCACATGGATCAATTGATGTTGAAAATATTCTAACGAATATGAAGTTATAGAAAAGCAATACTTACAAACCTTATTGAAGTGAAATATAATGCGAACGAATTTCAAGCAGTCCCATTTCGTCGATCTCGATCTTAGTCCAAAATTATCAACAACTTAATTGCATTTTGTGAATATAAATTTGATGACGGTGTTGATTTAACTTTTCTTTTATGTTTATTGTTTTAATTTGTTTATGGCGTCTGAGGTATATAGAAGCGATGAACTCGTTTGTGAAACTTAAAAACCATTGCATGTAGAACATGTGCTTATTTAAACTTGCTCTTAAGTTGCGCAAATATCGGCATGTTAACATACACACACATATATACATTAAAGCATATACAAGAATAGAATATATTTAAATTGAAACGTGCCGATGCGATTTAAAATCAAATAGTAATAAAGTATAGAAGCGCACATTTATTGTTTTCGGTATGTAGGTAAATCTTTTATGATAGAAATAAATAAAATAGAAAATCGCATGGAAAAATATATATGTATTTATGTATGTATATATATATTTAATTAAATTGTCTTGTGTTTGCAAAACAATTTCAATATTTGACAGGGTTAATATATAAATGTGTTTTTGGCATATATTTATATGTAAATGGGAACGATTTTCTGTCGTCCCTTGTCAAGTTTGTTTCGGTGCCAAATTGCTATCGGCGTTTTGCCATCTTTAGCGTAATTTTTCTAGAGCCGGCAAATCTTCTCCTGTCGAGAGAGCAAGAGAAGATTAAGAAAAATATTCAGGTATCAACAAGATCGTACGGAATAATTATGGAAATAATTTGTGCAAGCGAATTTTCAATTTTATTTCACCGCATTTCACTTTGGTCATCAATACAAACATTCCTTCAATCGCACTCAAAATCAGTAATAAGTAAAAAAAACTTCAAGGTGTCACAAACTAGGTGCGTGGGAAAAGTAATTGTGTGCGAGTTATATTAGGGGAAAGGATAGAAGACATTTTTTTGAATCGTGTTATGAGTCGTCAACATAACAACCCGTGAACAAAGCAAAAAAAAAATTGTAATTTTAATAAATTTATTTTAAAAGCTTGATATTTGGTAGAACTTTTTTATGTTATTTTCAAAGAAGTTAATATGTAAAATACTTGTTCATAACTTTTTTCTAGACAGTTAAAATAATATGGAACTTTTTTTTGGCGTATAAAGGTTTAGAAAAAACATGTCAACCAGCAATAAAATAGTTGTATGCGAATATAACCATACAAATTAATTTTCAGTCATTTTGACTATGCTTAAAAGAAGAAATAGTGTTTCTTTTCATGGAGTCAGCAATTTTGGTGACTTTATTTGCATATAAAAAATAACAATGTTTTGCTTGAGAAAGTACAATTTTATGGTTTTAAGTAAGTCACCAAAAAAAAAAAAAAATTACAATTATTATTTTATTAACTTTACCAAAAGGTCTGTAGACGGAAGCACTTTCTAGGCAAAATCAAAACGAGGTTCATCAAAAGTCCATTAATTAATTTTTTATTATTATATTTTGTGCAGAGTTATGTGCACATTGCATATTGGTTATGCATGAGAAGATTCCTATTGAAATTTTATTTTTTTTTTTTCAAATAATCAATAATTTTTATCACTTATTTAACTCGAAGTAAGATTTCCTAAAAAAAGTTAAAAAACATTAGACTTTATAACAGGAGCTGTAATGGGTTACAATGCTCTAAAAAAAATTTTATTGTAAGATATTATCTTAAACACAAGTCTGTGCTAAGTACATGTTTCGATTGTTAAGACTTTTAAGTATTTATTTTTTCCATTTTATCGTACATCATTAAATGAATGTTTTACAACTCGTTTCACTGTAAAATTTACTCTTTTAATTTAAGCAAGTAAAACTTTTCACATTAATATTATAATTTTACGTTTAATATTTTGTTTTAAAACAAACATTTTTTCGTGCCTTAAAAAGCCGCTTTTGGCGTTATTATCGAAGTTCTTTTTTAAGAACGCCTAGCATTAGTTATTGCAAACAATAACTTTCCTTTTTTAATTAATGACAATCTCATGATATTCGTGCAACATTCTCTGTCTTTAAAGTATTTACAATTTTTTTACACAAACATTAAATCATTAGTCAAACGCTTCACAATATTTTTGGCATAAATTATTCGTTGCGCTGTAATTCTTGTTAGGCCGCTGCTAAGCCAAAAAAATGCCACATTATAATAAGCAAACAAGAAAAAAAGAATAAAAATAAGCAATTAAGCGCGTAACAATGTATTAACATACATACATACTTACATACATTTGTATATGGAAATATAGGTAATGAATTAATGCCAAATTATGTTAAATAAATAAACAAAACCACGTTCGCTACGCGCAGCACCGATAGAGGAAGGAATTTTTTGGCTTTGTTGTATTGAAAATTGAAACCAAGTCAAATAGCAGAAAAAAAACAAAAGAAAATCGCACAAAAAATTGCATACACATTTGTATATATTGCTGTCGATATGTATGTATGTGCATAAAAGTGCATATATGAATATGTATGTATATAAGTAAGTGGGTTGCTACACTATGATGAGCAGCAATGGCGGCAACAACAAGCTTGTAAAGTGTCACATTCGCATAAACGGTGAGCTAAATTGATACGCGCCACCACGCCATCGCACGTACAACGAGTAATGGTTACTTGCTTGAATTGTTGTTGTGGTTGTTGTTGTTGTTAGTGGACTATTATATTGGCAATGCTTCAAGCGTGGTGCACAGCTGACGAGCAAAGCTTAGTGAAATGAAAAACTTACTTTGATTAGAAAAAAATTCGCGCCAATAATCAAAGTTGACCAAAGCGCGCGTACGTGGCGGCGATATTGAGTCATATACATATACATATGTATGTATGTAGCTTAGATAATGGCATATAAACTATGAGTTATGAATGTAAATATGTATAGAAATAAGAATTGGCAGTAAAATAGTAAAATAGTAAATAAGAATTGGTATGCTCCTTCCTAGTACAGCGCGTCGTATGAGGAGCGTAATCAGCCGTTGTTTGCAGCACATAAATGTACAAAACGTTTACACACACACGCACACACAAACATATGTACGTATGTACATACATACCAATTTGTATGGCACTAAATTCGCGTCATGAGCCATGCGAGTTGCACACTTCGCCGCCAGCAACAGCAAACCATTGTCAGTTAAAGTTGTAATATAAAGTGTTGCATAATCTTTTAGAAATGTGGCGCACCAGCAACAGCCAACATCGACCGACAGCAACAAGTGTGGTTACAGCAATGCCTGCAGACACGTACAAACGAAGCGACGTGCAAATTGCAAACCAGAAAAAGAAGCGCTGCAACAACACAAACATACAAAAATGTATAAAAATAAAACGAACAGCAAGCGACCAATGAAGGCAACAAAACAAAATACGAAATCAGTGAAAGTGATTTTTAACATGCAAACGGTTGGCCAGAAGTTTTTAGCATGCAAGCGACGAGCTCGCTCTGTTGTTGGTGGCGGCGCATGCGCAGCGCACATAAAACACTAAAAGCGCTCACAATGCGAATGCTTAATTTGTTGCTATTGCTGTTGCTACACATGTGTGTGTTTCTATTTGTTAGGGAGTTGTTGCCAATTTCGCTAACAGCACATTTTGCTCTTGCTTAATACCGTCAATTGGTGTTTGCTTTTTTGTTATAGCCGATTTCGCAAAGAGTTCTGTTAGATCATTGTTATTTTTAATACTTTTTATAAATGCAAATTCAACTTAATTATTTTAAAATCATCTGGAACAGTTTGGAGGGTTAGCTTTTGATTATTCGCATTTTTATTTATTTCTTCTTTCTCTTTCAATACTGTCGCAGTGGGCGTCTTGAGAGTTTTAGCCAAAAAATAAAACATATTTCATAGTAAACATAAAAAAAAAACAAAATCCATATTCTCAAAATATAAACAGAAATCCGAAGTTGCTACGCTTCACTTTAGACCAGCAAAAGTTGGTAAAAACATGTCAGCTACGTCTGAATCGATTTTTGTCAACTCTGACTGGTTAAAATGCCATTTAAACTGACCAATTTTGGTTCAATGCCGAAAAAGAAAATAAGAAAATTCATTAAACCATGCGAAGCGTCGCAATGCGAAGGCACAAATTTTTTTTCTCTTTTTTATATTTTAAATGCACAGAGTATCGATATGCTTATAAATATTATTAGCTGAACAAAATTTTTTAAATTTATTGATAAAATTGTCGTTTTCGCTATCTTTATCGTTAATGTTTTTGATAAATAAATTTTTTCGTTATTGAAATCGTAATTGTTTCCGATATTAAGCGAAATGTATGCAGACATTTACTGTAAATAAAATAAATACTATACATAATTTATCGATAACTATATTTTGTCGTTATCGAAATCGCTGTTGTCTTCAAATATCTATCGAAATTTCGATATACTATCGATACTATCAATTTCACTATTTTGTAAATGTTATCGATAAACATAATTATCGATTGTAAAAAGTTATCGAAAAAAAATTTAATATGACCATACTAATCAGCAAAATTAGCCAAACTTTCGTTTTTTAAATAATTAAAGTATAACGTTAAACTATAACGAACTTTCTTTGCAGACCCTCTCCATCCAATCAATCGGTTGTTATACATAATCGACAAATAATTGCACGTTGTAATTATTCATAACGAATTTTTTGAACAAAATTTAAAATAAAATTTAAAAGTTACGATAATCTAAATAGGCATGTAAATTCTTCTTTACCAGCCAAAGTAAAGTAAAAGCCAACAAAGTCTTTCATGCGTCTATCGTATGCATGGTTGCCAACTTTGACGTGCTGTAGCAAATTTACTTAACGCTCATACGCAACAGGTGTTAAATAAACATTTCCTGCTTTTTTCGAACAATATCATTTGAGTTTTGAAGCTGATTATCAAAAGCATATGTAAGTCGTGGCACAACATACAATTTCATTTTGCTCTAGTTAGTTGAAAGTCGCATTTTCGTATCTTCACATTTTTCAACAACACACAACAACAACAACTTAATTTTTTGCCTTCATACCACGCAAATCTAGGCTACTGTGCAACGCCAATGCGACATAATGTGGCGGCGCTTAAGTGGCCAATAACGCGGCGGCCACCAACAGACAGACTACTGCCACTGTAATGCCATCAAGCTATCAAACCGGCATGCCGTCAAGTCGGCAATTCATCAAGCCATCATGTCGTGCAACTTCGACTGTCTGGTGCGCCGTTAACACCAGCGCTGCCCCACACCAGATGTTGGCTATTTTCTTTTCTCTCAGTTGTTGATTTACTATTTCGAGCTACGTTTGGCCACACGAACTCGTCCATTAGCACACATGTGCATACACCTTAATACTTACATACACATACATACATACAAAAAAATATGTATTTGTTTAAAGGTGCGAAAAGTGGGTTATTTACTTACACCATTTCACTTCCTTATGATTTTATAATTGTCCGTAGTTATTTTTCTTGGTTTACTTTTACAATTTCTTTGGCTCATTTTGGAGTTTCGTCGTTTACGTTTAGAGTGTGATGCGAAATGGAAATTTATAATTGTAATTGGCACACATATGGAAGAAAATTGTTTCATGAATGTGTGTTAATGTAATATGGGTTAAATATAAGTTTTTTTTAACATGTTTTATATGGTCGAGAAGAAGCAAGAAAAATTAGCAAAATGGCTCAGACGCTACGAATACTTTAAAATATAAATGAAGTGAAATATGGCGAGCAGTTAAAGAGTTTAGAACGGGGATTTCGGTAGTTTTTCAGTGGAAATATAAAATAAAACTCTTTAAATATTTTTAACCTCATTTTCAATTCTAATAGTTATATTGGCAGCAGAGCTTTTCATACGAAAAATTGTTTGGCCGAATCAAAAATTCAAAGGTCGCGAAAACTATGGCAAGCGTACTTCTTAGTGGTGAAAAACTGGAAAGTAAACTGTACATAAAAAGTTTGGTTCAATTTTCGAACTACAAAAAAGTGGAACAGCCAATAGCAACTGAAACACAACATTTTTGCACACAAAACCGGCACCTTCTTGGTTTTCATTTCGTTGCAGCGATGCCTTTCCATATACAAAATTTTGCAAAAGTGAAAAAAAATAAAAGATTTGAAATAAATTAAAAAAATTTATTTTATTTTAGAAAATAAAAGATGTTCAATCGTTCGATTTTCATAAACATAGGATACGTTTTGGATTCATTTTAAGTTAATAGAAAATTATTTTTTTGTGCATAATAACCTTAAGTAAATTTATAATTTTCACATTCAAAGAAAAAAATAATTTTTTATAATTACAATTTTGATTGTATTGAGAAAAAATAAAAATGTGCTGGCATGTTACTTTTTTTTTAAGAAAATTTTAAGCCGTTGTAAATTTTGAAAATTTTTTTTTTAAGATTTCCAATTTTTTTTCTTATTACACAAATACATTTACATATGTATTTTTGTTAATAGGCTAAATTATTTGAAAGAAAATGTTGCAATTTAATTGTTTTTCGCTTAAAAAGTTTTGATTTCATTGTTGAGGTTATGTATCGAAAAAAAAATCATAGAAAAGTGATTTTATAAAATGGCCTCGAGCTCAATTAAATGTCAATGATTAGAACTTGAAATTGCTTTTTTTTCGGCCACATCTTGGAACAGAAAACGTAAAGTGCGCAAAGTTTAAAAATAATTAAAATATGTATATGTAAGTGTATTTGAAAATTTATACCAAAAACAGGTGTGGTTTTACGCTCGCAAGTGCAGTATAAAAATATAAACAATTTATTTTTAATAAATCGCTTTTATTGTACATACACATGTACATATGTGTATATAATAAGCTTCCATTTCTCAAAAATTTGACACCTTCAACTTTCTTACACACATACATACATATGAACGCTGTACTGCTGGGTAAGGAAAGCTCGCTTGCAGCATTAAAACATGAGATAAGAAGCAAGAAACCTGAAACGAAAATAACAAATATTATGTCAGTTTGAGCATCGCTGATATCACAGCAAAAACAATAGTAACATCAAAATCGAAAAGCAAGCAAATGCACGAATGCAGGAGCAAGCGTTAATCAAGCGGCCATACAACCAAACTACCAACCAACCAATCAGCTTCGGACAGCCAGCGAGTTTCACGGGTAGACAGAAAGCCAATGTTGTGGCGCGCACACATACGCTAAGCATAAAAGCCCGGAAAACATAAAACAACATTGTAAAAAATGCAAACAAACATAGCAACAACAATGTAGTAAATGAATAAAGGCAAACAAAAAATGCAATAGTCACGACTGTGGCAGCTACAGCAGCAAATGCAGCAACAAACAGAAAAACCTGAATTCGCAACGAAATGAAAGTGAGAGTTTTCTTAGCCCCTTCACCTCTTCTACAAAAGCAATAATAAAAAGCAACAACAACAAAAGTAACTGCAATAATAATAACAACAATAAAAGCGCACTTTAATCACTGAAGAATTGTTATTGTGTTTGTATTTTAGCGTGCGATTTGCTTGTGTTTCGGTGGTCGTTTAAATGTTTATTGTAAATTTTCCCACACAAAAACGCATTACGGCCGAACGATAAAATACTTAGTTATTATTTAATTCACTTTTTAAATGAATAAATGCTACGATGTAAAAATTATTATATTTGTTTTATTATTTATTACAAATGTAATTAAAGCGCAAACGTGCTTTGCTAAAGCTAACTGCAGGATAGCCATAAACCAGTTGTGTTGGATTAATTAAATAATCATGACAATCATGTGTAAAAATTGTTGGGATGTGCAGTAAGCAATGGAAAAGCGAAAATAGAGCCCTGATTTGTAAAAAATTCTTAAAACTAAGAAGAGAAGACGCATGCGCGCTGCCAGTCTGAAACTGTGTAGGAGCAGAAATTACTACAAACACATTAGGGCGGTCCGAGATTTCATGGAGAAGATGGGGAACTTAAGTTGGACCTTAATGACCTGACCCTGGGTATTGCTTCATATCAAAAAAAGGGAATACCAAATTTTTTTTAATAAAAAAAAAAATTCAGAGGTTGCTCAAGGCCAAGGCGAGTTTAGTAAGGTGGCCTCAGTAAGCAGCTGATTGATTTGTTTTTTCAGTCGCCGTAGTATAGGAAATGTCAAAATCATTCGTTTGTTGGTTGGTTTTGACATTCGCTGTACCGAAAGCAACAACAAAATACATTTACTTTTTTTTCTCAAACATTTGCTGCCACCTTTATTAATTCGCTTTGCTCAAAGCGCTCAAAGTTTCCCATAAATTTTACATAGAAAAAAATTATTGTATAATTTTCTATAATATCCTTAAACTTTACGTTGTGTTTTATCGATCGGCAAACTATATTGCTCTTAAGAAGAATATTAGGCAATTATGGCAAAACGAGACAAACATTTTCAAAACAATTTTATTAAATATTTATGAACACTTCTCTTTACCTATTCGCATTTTTTTTAGGGTTTTCGGGGAAACCATAAACGTTAGTTTTTGGAAAAAGAAAAAACAGAGCTTGGCGTTTAAAAAATTTTGATCATCAAGAATTCTCTGCAATTTCTAGGAAATTTGTTTTCTTTATATGTAAAATTTGAACGCTTTGAACGACTTGTAAATATAAATTGTTTTTAATTTAAAAGATAGGCGTAGCAAAATAGTACAATTCAAAAGGGACATTAAAGTTCCAAATTTACTTATTTTTTACTCCTCTAATGTACATACACACATATATATTTCGAAATATAAAATTTTCAATTCATTATCGAAGATGAGACTTAAAAATAATTTCCAATCCTAAGTACTTTCGTAAACCAAGCCTCCTATTTTCATGGGTTATACGGCAATCGTGTGTGTTAATTTTATTTTTCAATTTTACATTTCCACTGCCACTGTATATAGCCAGTAGAAAAATAAGTAGTAAAACAGATTACAGAAGCCCTTCATATTATGTAGAGAGAAAGAGAGACTGAAAGTCGTTAAGTGGAATCTTCGAAAATATTGGTGAGCGTTGGGTGAAACCTGAATTTGCCAAATTGAAATGGGCTTTAGTTGCATTCTGATTTGTCAATATATCTGGGAGCTTTAACTGAACACTTTAAATCCAAGCTGTAATTCGCAGCAGGCTGATGAGAGTACTCATAACCAGCATTATTTATCGGATAGTAACCGTCTCTGGATTTTTTCTGTTATTAAACGAGCTTACATTTATTATATTTTCCCATACCGATCGTAAACAATTTCTCTAAGTTCGAGGAGCTACTATGGAAGATGTCTGTTGGCTTCACTAATGCTTGACTATTCACAACTTTTATGGTGTGCTAATAAATGCCAAAACCTTTTTCTTTGTTAATATGTATTTATGCCAGTACGTTTTGCACGTGTTGCAGCATTTAATTACAGGCCCTCGTGTGTGTTTTTATTTTTTGTAAATATTTTATATATATTTTTTTTGTAATATTTTATATTTTAGTACGAGTACTTAGCAAAGAGTGTACGATATAACAATTGCAGATTTTTATATACCTACAACTATTCACATACATACTTATACCATATAAGCTTGTGAATGTATGTATGTATGTATGTTTATATTCGCATGTAAACTCTTTCCATCGCCGTTGACCAGTTATGCAATGTTAAGCGCGAAAGTTGTTGTATTTATGGTAAATGCAACCATAAAAATAGCAACAATATGCGAGTGTAAAATAGCAATCGCTGTAATAGCAACAAGAAGAACTCGTCTCAAACGGCCGGTGAAATGGTGTAATCAATTCCAATACTCGTTGTAAGGCGCTACCTCTATGTATGTGTGCGAGTGTGTGTGTGTGCGCGTATGTATGTGCATGCGAGTCGGTTTTTCATGGCACTCCATTCATCACAATTGTTATGACATGGAATTGGTATTGGAATGGTATGAACTAAACGAACTGGCATGGTTAAGGAAAAGTGTGGCAAGAAAGTGTAACACTTTTTTGTGGCAATTACGTGATGTGTTGCACATGCGAGCACATGCATTATAGTAGTTGTAGGTAAAGGTATATATGCCATAGATATGTATGTACATTAGACCGGATCGATATGCACATATAAATAAAAATTTGAAATTGTTGTTTGAAATAATACATACTTTGAGCCAGACTTTAGCGTCACAAAAATCGCCGACCTAACCACGCGCCCAACAAATTTTATTATTGTATTTAGGTTCAATCACATTTTTCAAATCCACTGACTGTTAAACATGCAGTTTTGATACTCTAAAATTGGGCTACAAATGCAAATGCTTTAATGAGTGATCAATTTACGCAGATTAAAGTACGCGATAAATGCGGAAATATACCCGATGCAAAAACCCTTCCAAGTATGCTTTAATTACAAATAATTCTATAAATCAAAGTTCTATATATATAATCTGAAAAGCGGCGCTTAAACTACAATAGCTATAGAAGTGAAATATATATCAAATAGAAGGTCTTCATGTGTACATTTGCACAAAATTATGAAAATTAGTTAGTTAGTTCCTGAGATATTTGCAAATTTTCATTTTAGTTTTGTATATTTAAAAAACAAAAATATTATAATTTTTCTTAAGAAAAACGTAAAAGAAATGAGTTAAGCACATCCGATTAACGGGGGTATACTAGTAAGTAAATACTTCTCTATTGTGCGATAGGTATTGAAGCGCATTTTATATTATTTCTGTTGTTGTTTGAACATTAAAGAGGTGTAACCGTTCCATTATAATCTTCCCAGCTGACGATTTCATGAAAACCCCTGAGAAGAGCTTGCTTTCGAATAGCCAGTGCTTCTTTAACAACATAATTTTCTAAAAGACTTTAACTCACCTTTAAACAAAAACTTAGAAATATCTCATTTTCACAGAAACTTTTAAGTGTGTTTGCCCACAGATGATCACTTTTAACTCAACTTATAGATTATAGTTATTACCTTCATAAAAAGAAGTTTCTGAGTTCTAAGAAATCAGTTTGTTAAAAAAAAACATCGCAATTCAAAAGAAAACGAAAAAGAGAGAATTACTACATCCATCATTCACTCCATAAATCATCAAGCCAAAATTATTGTAACAGCTATTAGTGAATATTCTGCAAGATTGAGGCCTATGCTCTGTTATGAGAATTTGCTAATACTCAGCGCCTTGCAGAATCTATCTATATCTATCGCCACTCCCAATGCACTCTACGATTTATAACAATTAACAGAAAAATTATTTCTGCTTTGACAGGCAATCTTAAGTTAAGACTTTTGATCAATAAATTTAGTCTAATGAAATCACAAATCTTGTCTGCTGATATTGCAACTACGGCAATCACATTTTTTCATTTAAAAAGTGTTAATTTTTCGACAAATTTCAGATAAATCCAGGTCTAACAGAGTGTACAAAACTGAAAAAAATTTTAACAATTTTTTTTATTAAACTTCAAAATATTAAAAATTCTAGGTATTTTGTTGAGTATACAATTTAGTAGCCCTTTCAATTATAGTATTAAAATGTCTAAGTCTAGAAATTATCGTTAATTTTTGTCAATTTTATTCCAATGATCTTCTGCAATTTTTAACATATAAAAAATCTCGAGTCGTGTTTAAAAACAATCTCAAAATTAATGATAAATTGTAGCCGCTTAAAAGTTGCACTCAATTTAAATGAACAAAAAAACTAAATGCGTTTATTTTTTAATTTTTGTACTTGGCCTTTGATTTTACAAAACAAAAATGTATATATTTTCTTAAGTTGGAAGTTCTAAAATAGGGGTAGAAGCAATAAATATTGATTTTGAATTTTGTTTTTCAATTAGCGAGTCCAAGTGCTTCAAAAAACCATTCTACCTTTCGTACGTTTTAAAAAATTACTTTTACTGAATAGGGAAGAAAGCTTTTGTCGCTGTAGCAACTATAAGTTTTATTTTAATCAAAAATCAATGAATATGAAGTAAAAGAAAATAAATAGAAATAACTTATCAAATTTATAAGAATTAACCAAAAAACAAGTTTTCGATATCAGACATTTTACCAACTAAGCTTTAATGATAATAAGACATTTACAATTTAGTTTCTTAACTTACTGTACATATAAGAAAGTCTTGCCTTGATCAAGCACATTTTAAGGTTTTTTAAGCTTTGAAAAGTCGAGCGGTAGGTGATATTTTGAAAAATAAGCAGCAAGAATACACAAAACCTTTCAGATTGCATTAAGCCTTCACATCTGCTTTAAACTGCCATATTCTTCATACTAAATCAGCGATTGAACAAATCGCAGCTTAATTCGCTTAAACTATTTTACTTGCAAATATTTAGTTTATATTTAAATACTTTTCCTTTCACTGACTTATTACGTAAGCGAGATATAAAATAAAACACGAGTATATTAAACACACACACACACACACACTCGTTGAAAGTCCCAAAAACGCTGTAAGTAGAAGCCAGTAAAAAAAATAAATTCAAAAATAAATGTGAAAATCATGAAAAAAGTGAAAGTTTAATTCCGCATTATTGCTACGGTCCAGTAAAATCCCATATATTAGCATTTGCTGTTGCTTTTTCTGTTTTTTTTTTTTGTTGTAGAGAAGCAGGCTAGCAGCATACATAAAAATTATAAAAAAAAAACAAGTGTAATAATATGAAATATAAAACATAATAATACAGTTACTAATAACATGCATAATACTCAAAACTCAGACTGTACGAGTATGTACATGTAAGCCAACGCAAGCGCACAAGTTAAAAAAAAAAACAAAAAAAAAAAGAAATGAATATGGAATAACACACAAACACACTTAAGCGACACGTTGAGCGCCAAAAAGTTTATGATAATGCAAGAAATGCCAACTTAAAAGATTTAAATTACAATTTTATTTTAATTTTGGAGTGATTGCATTCCTCTCTTTCTCCCCTTTTTGTCTTTCTACATTTCTTGCTCGCGCTGCGCTGTTACATTTTAATTTTTGTTCGTTTTGAACATTTTCATTGCACGCCAAATGATGACGGCAGCGGTGGCGCTTTCATTCAAACCTTATTAACGCCAGCAGCCAGCAGTAAGTGGGCAAGCAGACAAGCAGCAGCGTTGTCGTAGTCCCAACCGAATGGTTTATTACTTTGTACGCATTTTTATTTTGTATTTTATTTTTTTTATATATATGTTTTTTTTTTTGGTCTGACCAACTGACCGCTCTAGTGACCGACCGGTTGTGCCACTCGAGCGCTTCTAACGAAAGTGAAAACGCGAACGAAATTTAAGTTTTGGGCTTTTGAGGGCTTACGTAGAGCAGCAATAGTTTAGCTGCCACCAAATTTACGAATGAAATTTACGAAAATTATGCAAATTACTTTTAATTGCAAGCAAAATGTGTTTAAAATTATCATAGAATCAGCATTGTGACTTTCGGGTCTTTCTCGTGAGTGGGTACAAATCTATTTTTTGTTCATCATTGTGATTTTGAATAAATACACAGCAAATTTATTTGTTGTATTGTTGAATCTTTTGTTTGCCTCCTAATGAATCTCTACTTCCTATTGCAGTGTAGAAAGATGGGCGAATAATAAATTTGCATGTTTTAGGTAAAATGCGCGAAAGTTTCTAAAAACGTGAAAGACAATATAAATAATTTCTATTTCCTTTTAAAATAATTTATGCAGCGAGATGATATTTATTTGACACTAGAAATAGTGGGATAATTCGACTATAAATAAAATGGTTATCAGAGCAAAGCAATATTTGACGCAAAAGTTTCGAATAAAAGCACAGAATTACTTATGCGTACATTTGATATTAGAGTGGGACGAATAAAACTTCAAAGTCCATTTCCGCTCGGACCAAAACTAAAAAGTAGTTTTCGTCATCGATCATCAAATTTATTTTTGGGAACTCTAGCTAAACGTTGAACAAATACTAACTTTCTTACTCAAAAAATGCAACCAATTAAAAAATCAATAAAGTATAAAAAAATTTACATCAGAAAAATTAAATTGGAATGGACTTCATAACAGTCATCTGTCCTATATTTTTGCCATTTGGAAGTTGATTAAAAGTTTAAATATATACAATGGGAACAAACTACTTAAATTTTTCCGAAGTACATTTTACGGCTTCGGAAGTAAAATTAAGAGTTTTTGAATGAATGTGATGTACAATTGACTCTTCTGCAATACGTTTTTCGGTTCTGAATATTGAATATAAAATCAACAAAAACTTAAAATATTTGAATTTTGTAAAATTTTTTTTTTTTTATGCGAATGTATTCTACGTCATTGAATTCTTCCAAATAATAAAATGAAATCGTTTTTAATTGCTATAAGGAATTTCAGAGAAAAAATCTCAAAAAAATACGTTGAACTTTAATGTATTCAACTTAAACTGGAATTTATTTTTTTAAATTTTAATTAATTTTAATTTTTTTAAGTTTTAATTAAAATTTTTTAAATTTTCCTTTGAAACCCTGTTAATTATGTATTTATAAATATTTGTGAAAAAATCAAATATGACAAAACATCTCAAAATTCAATATTTAAAGCTTAAACTTTATTATTACTAATAAAATGGAGAGCGTGACTGAATATTAAAATTTTTTTTTTTAATATTTTAAAAAGTTTAAAACATCGAAAAAATTTAGTTTAATTCAATTTATGCGATTTTTGTGAGAGAATTATTTTTTTTTAAATTGAAAAATCACGAAAATTGAACTAAAGCATGTTAATATGATTTGCCAAAGTTTGTCGATATTTGGATCAGCAAAAAATATTTCGCTATGTTAACGTAATTCATCATGATATTAAGGGTTTAACATTCCAATTTCATAGGCAATATCTCCAAAATTGCTCTAAATTCGAAAGCTCGTCTCAGCATCTGACCTACAGATTGACGAGTTCTTTGTATTTGCATAAACACATTTATTATCACTTACTTTGGGTAAATATATATGCGCTTCTGACTTTTGGCTAATGTCATTCAGGTATGCACATTTTTTACATAATATACATACAAACACACATACAAATAAGTAGTGCGCAGATTTGGCAATTGTGTGCGTTGGAGAAAGATTTAAGCATCAACGGCGTTGCGGTTTTTTTTTGCCACTGATCGTAACCACTTTCGCAACTTGCCTTTTCTCCTGCTGAATAAACGAAAAATTGGGACAGCAAATACACAAACACATACATACATATATATAAGGAAAAGTACCAAAAAAAAACCAAAAAAATCGTATGAAGAATTGCTTCTCTGCAGTTTGCGGTTAAATTTTGCTTGTTGTTGTTATTGTTTTTGTTTTGCCAAAAATATGCACATCGAATTGGGTCCATAAATTACTCGAATTCGGTTTACCTTTTCTTTGGTCATTGCGTGCCGCTGTTGTCGGTGTTGTTGTTGTTGCTGTTGTTGTTTGTCGAAGCCCTTCCGTTGTCGTACGAGTATGTCTTATTTCTCGCATTGGAATTCAGCATCTCCGCAACGTTTCTTTATTCCCCGCACCACCTTCAACACCCCTCACCTTTGAGGGCATTTAGGTCCGCAGTGAAAGTGAAAATAAAAGTAAAAGCTATCATTAATCAACTCTGCACATTTATACAAACATACATACGCACATACATACATACATCCATACACATATACATATACATATTTATAGCCATGTGTATTTACATTTTATCGTTTGTTCGTTAAGCTTGCATTACCAAAATGGCGTGTTAAATTACTAAATATAGTCGAAGTCAGGCCAGCGCCAGCGCCAGCCAACCAGGAAAACAACGAAAAAATCGACGCGATCTCTTCACTTTTTCTTATACTTATCTGCCTGCTTTGGTGAACTTGTGAAGCGCTGTAATTAATGTAAAAAGAAATATTTCTGAAAGCTGTACAAAATAACTGTGTTGTCTTTCTATTATAAATATAAACTATATTTGTAATTTATAGTTTTACGCTTTGAAAAATCATTTTTCTGTCGCTATGTTTGCACATTAAAAATCACCATCTTTTCTTCTCCTTACCATATACAATATGCGATTATGAAGGTGTCTCACGTTTCATACAACAAAAATTAAATAAATAAATAATCAATAAAATAATAAACTATTTTTCCAAGCAATTCATTGAATTATTATGACTTTCGAAAAAAATATTTTGCGGTTCAACTCAAGAATAATTTTGTGTTGAATCGTGACAAAAAATAACTCTAAAATGTAAATCCTACTTAAAAGAACACTTAGTACGTATATTTTAAATTTCTTTTACCACAATAAGCATCACATATTAAAAATATATTAACCATAGAGAGAGAAAATTTGCCATTCATGCGCTGACATTTTTTGATTGAGTTTTAGAAAACTTTTACGCTATTTTAAATTTAATTTGGCCGACCCAAGCGTGTCTCGCTGCGTCTTCTAAATAAAAAACTAAAAAGTGTTAAAAGAAAACTCAAAATTTTGTATTTTCTAGCACGATGAGTACACACCGAAGTGATTACTTAACTACTTGTTTGACATTTATAAATCTTTACTCAAATTTTATCTTTATGAAAATCAACACGCAAACGAGACGCTGCTGACGGATCAGCAAACCAATTCCATATTTTGATATTTGGAGATATTTTCTACACATCCCAGCCATAAATTACCTTTCGTGCTATTTTTGCTAAATTTATTTTTGGTGAAAGTTTTACATTATAACAAATTTATCTGTAAGCGTGTAAGAACACAGAACTCGCATTGCATATCTTCTCTCAAACAGCTTTGTCCAATAATACTATTTCATATGCTTTCGTTTAAATATTTACTGTATAACCAATTTATTTCTCACTATTGTTAAATATATTTCAATCTCTTTTATCTAAATACTTTTCTGTTGTTTCCAAAATAATTTATAATTTACAATATCTTATTACTTTTTTGTTTTCAGGCAGGAAATCTCCATTTTTGGGGTTCATTTGCAAAACAAACGGTAATTTTCTAGTTTTTTGTTTGTTTGCATTTTCGCTTTGTTAATATTTTGTTTTTTTGCTTGCGTTTTGCATTGTGCTTGTCTCTGTCTCTGTGCATAATTTTTTTTCTTTGCTTTGTTTCTTTTTGTTACTATTCGTTTGATTTTGGCTGTTTTTTTTTGAAATAGTAAGAGTGTTTTAAATGAATGCAACGATACTTCTTTCCACAAAAATATATATTTTATATTTAAAATGTTGATACTAAGTAAAGCATAGCTGAAATGCTTTAAGAGTGACAAATAAAAAAAAATGTGCATGCACATATACATATGTACACATGTGTTTAAATAAAATTTGATTGAATTTTCCTCGAAATAACATTGAAGCTTCCTTAGTTACCTTATTGTGAAGAGAATCTAACACATTCTTTCGAAATATTTTTTAATTTTTTTTTTTACATTGACATAAACATATAATGGTTATTTTCGGTTTCGCATAATAATAATAATAATAATTTAGTGCTTACACTATATAGCTCAGTGTTTGGCCGAGCTTCTCCTACCATTTGTGGTGTGCGTCTTTATATTCTACGACAAATGAGAAGCTTTTTCATGGCAGAAATACCCTCACAGGTTTGCCATTGCCTACCGTGGGCTGGCTGCTATCAGAAAATAAAACTTTTTCTATGATTAAGATTTTACTTGCCGTAGCTGGAGTTCGAACCGCTACCCACTCGACTACAACGGCTTCCTGTTTCGCATAATGTCAAGAAAAATTGTGAAATAAACCATAATAAAAATAATTAACTATTAAACTGTTGAAGTTTTCGACAGGGTAGCAATCTGTTGAATTTTGGAACGATTTTTAATTTATGTTTTTATGATTCCTTCTACACTTTTGCATAGAAACTGAAGAAAGCAAACGGTTTGAATAATTTGACCCACCCTAATATATATCGTTACCTTTATATAGAAAAGCCCTAACTCGTTTTCATTTCGAATCCAGTTTTATATAAAATCAGTCAAAAGACTCACAAACGAAATTGCAGCCGTAGAACTTTCTTCTCTATTTTCAAACCACATTTGATTAAACGATATATCAAAATCTATATTTTATGCTGAGACCATGGTACAATAAACAGGTAGTAAAATGTTAGCAGCTGATTGGAGTTTTTTCTCATATGTTTGTTTCCAAAACAAAAAAAGCTTTGTTTGAGTAAGGGGTAAGAGGTATTGTGAGATAGGTATAACTCTTTTGACAGTTTCTGTAATTGTTTCAAGATTAACTAAAACAATACCGTGCAATTTTATTAATTTATGTTCTAAAACAAGATTTCATTATATTAAGTAGTTCAGCAGATATTCCATTTAAACCAGAAATAGTCAAAAAAGTCGTATTGTTAAAATTGATGGGTAATCTGTTGCAAAACAAGCTCACAGTATTCTTGCTGAGTGGAGTTTCGGCCCAACAATCCTTATCTAAATTGGGCAGAAGCAAATTTTTTTCCAATATGCTTGCTGAACTTTCCCTAGGTTGTGTACCTCGTTGTACCTTCTCGTTTTTCTCGATTTTTGTGCCTCTTTCAGGTTTTGTTCTTTATACGCTTTTCTTCATTCAATGCTTCTCTCCAAATATGCCTTGTATGGTGATATGCTTTTACAAAAGTTCTATGACATCGAATTGTGCCACTTTCCATCTATGTTCTCCCATGAACCTTCATATTGATATTGTAGGAGGTTTTGAGAAGCCAATACAATATAATATTTAGGGTGTGACTGTAGAGACCACCTAATACATATAAGCAGAATTGGGTTCTCCCTTAACGGATTTGTGAACTGCAAAAAGTTTTCACGCCACATAAAAAAAAATTTAAATTTGTAGCCATCCAGGAGCCTGCTTCTTCAAAAGCGGTATTTTATATGTATCATCGATAGCTTTATCAGTACGTGAAGCTCTTGGCAACGTTGAGAATAAAATACCAAACGTGTTCGATGCCCATAGTATTCCCATCTTCCTACCTAAAACGGCTTTTTCATTTTTTCTACGTTCTACTTACGATTTTTGCCTTTATTCTGCTGACCTATGGGTGCAATTTATGTTGTCAATTAATTTTATAAACAGAATAGTTTATTTGTTAAATATTATTTTATGTATGTTTATTATGATATACCAATTCATATTGAACCACTTTGACTAAATCACATTATCCATCTCGAGTTTTTCAAAATAAACAAATTTTTCTATTGGAATAATTTACCAAATAGAAAAAACTAAATTTTTTTCTTCTCTTTCTTGTCCGACAGGGTGAATTGTTGATATTTGTTGGAGAAATTTTCCGTCATTCCTTGTCAAGTTTGGTTTGGAGACAAACCGGTTTCGGCGTTGTGCCATTGTTCTCGTTCGAACGAAAATTGACACTGAAGATGACGGAAAATCGTTCCAACAAATATCATAAAAAACTAACTTGAATTATTATTAAATATATTCACGATATGCCAAAATAAATCGCAGAATTTTAAAATCTATGAAAACTTTGGACTTAACACTTTTCGAAACATATATATATTACATACATACATACTTATATACATATGTATGTATACTTTTGTGAGCCTGTGTATGTTTGCACGATGTACATTGTAAATACTCATTGTGTTATAAAAGACGGGATCTTGTTTTTAATATCCAATTGGAACAGAGCTTGAACATGCCGCTTTCTGCTAACTGTTGGGTGCGTTCCGATCATGTTTAGCATATTTGAATATGTATCTATTTTGACGGGTGATGGACCACAACAAACCATAAAATATACGCCAGGGTTGCATTTTCTTTATAGTTGCTACCTGTTTAATATGCCTTGACTAATTCTATTTATTTTCAACAAAAATAAAGGCATTGTTAAATTAGTTAAAGATCTCAGGATATGTTAATTTATAAATAAGAAAATAACAAACTAACGATGAGCTTAGATTTTATGATAAAAAAGTCGAAATCTCAATACATTTGGAAGTGAGTTTTTTGGAAGCAAAACTTGGTATATAATTCTTATTTTTAATCAAAATAGAAACCCTCTTAAACCTCAACAAAGAGCCAAAAGCTAATCCAAAAGTGAGTGATAAATAACTTTACATTATTATTGGAATAGCTTCGAATATACATACATACTCGTACATATGTATGTATACGGACGCAAAAATGTGGTCTTATTCAAATAACAAAAATTACTGATATTTGGTATTTGTTTGGTATTCGATTGGTAGAAACTGTTATTTTAATAATTCGATATTTTGATTGAAGCAAAATTACCATGATGTGATGGTTTACGGACGAGAGAAAATCGAATTTCTTGAACTCTTCCGGTTTAAAAGATAAAATTCTTTGCTTCTTTCAACGCATTCAACGGTTTCTTCAAGCTCGTATAAGCTATCCTTCATAAGGAAGCTTGGTTTTATAACGTTACTCTTTCGAAAATTTACTCAGTATGTGAATGGTTTTGAGGATTGTATTGGATTGGTATACGTATTTATGGACATAATTGTTTGCCCTCATTCCCGCAACTGTGTAAACAAATCCATATGTGTTAACATTTCCCACATACAACATGTAATAGAAGAAGAAGAAAAATGCGAACAAACGTGAATGAATTCAAATGCAATTTTCTAAGTTGCAGCAAGTATTATTCAATTGCAATCGTAATACCAGAAAGTGGCAAAGATTTCGCAACATTTGGTAATAAAACAGATAATATGGAGAGGCAAGAAGCCAGTTAGACAGCGCCAACAACCAGTTACCGACACAAAAAAAAAAACCAAGACCAAAGCGAATCGTGGCCAAACGAAAGTGAGAGTGAATAAGAAAGCGGAAATTTTTAGCTAGCGAAATGCTGAGTTCCAAGCTGAAATTGAAGCTGCAGTAAAAATGTAAAAAACGATGTCTGCAAACAGGCTATAACAAAGAGACAATAAACAATTGGAAATGGAAAAAAGTGCAATAAAGTAATGTGCCGCAAGCATTGATGCAAGCGCACACACAAAAAAAGATAAAGAAATATTTGTATGTATGTAAGTACTTTTGTATGTGATTAAGAGCGCAGCAATCAGATAGTGTAACTCAGATAACTCATTCACAAAACTTGTATTGCCAACAGCGCTTCGGTTGGAGGTAACAAAGCGAAGCGAAGCTTTACCAACAAAAAAAAAACACCAACAAAAAATAAAGAAGTGCTGAAAAAGGTTAAGAAGAAGCAAAGAAATGCGCTGCGCAAGTCGAAAGAAAGCCTTGCGAAAGGTGAACGCAAAATTGGAGAGCGGAAAATATTGCGTTGAAAGAGCTAAAAGCTCTCGAGTACGACAAACCACAAACAAAAGCTGCATTAGCTGTCGTCTTAAATCGGCGTTTGCCATCGGTCACGCATGCGCCGTATTTAAAAACAACGAATGAGTGCTGTTGAAGCTTGCGCTACTCCGCTCAAACGAAAACGCAAACGCAATGAAAACAAAAAGCAAGCACGCAAAGTAAACAAAGCGCGTTATGTGAGAGCAGTAGCGGCGATAAAAAGCCAAAGTTTCACTTTCGTTTTTCATTTCACTTCGTTGTAAAGTTTTTGTTGTGCTTTTGAAGTCGTTTCGTTGCTGGCTTCAAGTTTATATTTATTTTTTCTCGACTTGAAAGACAGCCAATGTCAGATTTTACAATGGCCTATTGTGCCTTTTCCCCCCTCATTTGCGCACTTGCACATTCTCCCATTCTCTCATTTGCTCAATTCATCATTTGCGCTTGCTTGCCTTCTGGTTTTCCTTGTTTTGTGCAGCGAGCGGCATTGCTTTCCATGCTGCAGCGCTTTAAATTCACCAGTCATTTGTTTGCTATTACCAACCAACCCACAGCAAAGCGTAGATGGCGCAAATGAAAACAATGTTTGGTTGTTGTTGTAGTGTTTAACGATGTAACTTTTTGAATACGGAAGTGATTTGAGCTGCCGCGCGGTGTTGCCGCCTGCCTGATGTTTGGCGCTCGATGTGTGGTGTGGCGTATGAGAAGGAATGAGGTGTGTGTATATGTGTGTGTGTGTTATTAAACATATGTATGTATGTATGAACATATGTATGTATGTATGGTATATGTGTCGCTTGCATGTTACTGCGCATGCGCGCTAATTTCATTGCTTTCCTTGCTGTCTTTCGTGCTGCTGGCTTAGTTAGTATGCAAGTGTGTGTGTGTGTGTGAATTTTACTTGCTTTGTATGTTGTTGTTTATTTCTGTATTCAGTGCTTGTTTGCAACGCTTGCACTTTTCTTCGCTACCAACGCATTGTTTTTTTTTTTGAGGTGTTTTTTTATTTTGTCTGATTGCATTTAATGCCAGTTGGCTTTTTTAATGTCTTGATTTATTTATTAACGCTTGGCGCTAAAGTGGTCACTTATTTCGTGTGTATTATCATTGAATTATTAACCTACATTTATCATTGTTTATAAAGTTTTTATTGATCGTACGTTTGTTGGGCACTGAAAAATGTTGCTGGATTATTTGCAAACGCGATAACAAACTCAAACTTTTGTTATATTTAAATTAAAAATATTAAATGCAAATTATTTGACAAAAATTATGGTTACAATTTTGCTAACATATGTACATATCGAGCCCTAACCGCGAAAATAACGTAAGCGACATTTTTTCCAAAATTAACTTTTTGATGCAGAACTGTTCTAAAACTGATAATACGTCATCTGGCTAAATATTGTTTCGCTAATCGTTATAGTTATGGAGATGTACGACTTTACATTTTATCGTAAGCGACATTCACTCTTAAAAAAAAAAAAAAATATTTTAAAAAAACCTTCTCCTGTAAAATTTGGTTTTTGTCGCTTACGCTAAAATGGCGGTAAAGGCTCGATATGTACCTAAAAAATATGTCTCTAAAAAATCGATTTTTTTGTTGTTTTCGTTAAAAAATTTTGCTTTTTGTTTTGGCAACTTGGATAATTTGGTAATTATTAGGTATACAATTTTTCAAATATGGTTTTTATTTTATAAGATATTTTCAGTTAGGCGAACAGAAAAAATGGAAAAATAAAAAAGATTTTACTTGTAGAAGAAAGTCTTACAAAGAAAAAGTGTACTCAAACTCGGTTTTCATTAATTTAATGATTCATTTCAAAATCTTCATAAATATTTTTCAAATACGCGCATTGGTCTAAAGATATGTTGTTCCTTGGTAAAATCAAAAAAGGAAATTTTTTTTTTAAATGCAATTCTCGGAATTTTTTATTTTTTCACATTAAAAAGCATTAAAAAGAAGACACTTTGAAATGTATTGTGGCCAAGCGGCTATGAGCCAAAACATTTTGTTTTTGAGATCCTTTTTTTAAATTAAGTTGGCAATTTTTTTAACTTCGCATTTTAATGTTTAACTAATAACGAGCATTCTGCTAGTTGAATTATCGGAATCGGTAAGTTTTTAGGGAAGCTATGTACATACATACATATATACATTTGAAAAAAAAAAAATTTCAAAGACCGGTTTTTTGGAGCAAAATTGAATTCACCGAAGAATATCGTAAACATTTTTTTTTTCGGTCAAAAGCAAAAATACGTATCTCAATATTTTGACCAAGGAACAACATATTCGAGTTTCATTGAAAAAAAAATGGCCCTAACGAACCGGTTGTCTTGAGTTGTTGAGACTCAATTGTAGAAATGCAAAGTAGAGAGAATGACCTTAAAAGTTGTTCGGCCGCTCCCTTACGACCTGAAACCCGTCTTTTTTGTGCAAAGCTTAACCAAAATATTTAGATTTAGACTCAGTAATTTTGCAGCAATATTTATATAAACTAAGCTATATTTATATGAACTAAAAAAATTTAGATAAAAGTTAAAATTAAGCTAACTTGACACAAAATTAAGCTCAATTAGTTTCACAATAAAATAGTTTTTTTGTGGTTGCTAAAGCAGGTTTAAAAAAAGATAGATAAAATCACATTTTTCTATCTTTAAAAGTATGTACATTTTCCAGTCTTTCTAGTGTTAAGGAAGCATTCTTTACTTTAGTATTTGAACGATTTAGAAGTGTTATCACCAGGAACAAATTCTCTAAAGCTTGAAATGATATACGCAATGAGTAGAAACAAAATGAGGCTTATAATTACTGCCACAGTGCAAAATCAATGATATCATTTTGATGTAATTTGCTGATAGCAAACCCACTTCCAGTTAATTGGTGAAAGAATGCAGATACTAGTTTATACATAAAAATATGTACACATATGTGCATACAAATAAGTAATACGAAACAAAATCTGAACATCAGGGATTATTTAAGTCCATATATATAGGTATGCATGTATTTATAAGTGTAGTGTTTAAAGAATATTAGCTAAATAAACGTGTCGAAAATGCAAAAGTAGGTGCTTAGTGAAGTCACAAAGCCACTCAGTGCAATTCGTTAGATATTTTTTAAGTAGTTATTCGCGTGTCTGCCGGGATTAAGACCGTTGTCAAGCATTGACCAATTAAATTGCAGTCATAATTTGATAAAATGACAAGTGTCATCAACTCACAAGTCAAATGAAAGCTGATATCAGATAGACTGATTGCTTCTTTTTACGAGTGCCAAGTGGCACTGAGTTAGGGCATGCTGAAAATAAAAATAAGATTTCTAACAAATTTTAAATAAATTCTTACTTGCTACATACTTACACATATGTATGTATTTGTATGTTTTTGTAGAGGTTTATTCACAAATAAATACTTTGTAATAGTACTGAGTGGCTGTCGCCAGACTTGTTAAGTGCATGCGGCTAAACCTTTTCCGCGTTTAATATTTTTACATACAAACATTCTAATCACATTTTTGAGTTTTAAATAATTATATTGTAAAACTTAACTTTACTTATAATCTCCATTTTTGTTTTTTTTTTGCATTGCAGGCAAATCCTCGTCGAATAGCAAAGAAGTTATTTGCGGCGATGACAAATACAAAGAAGAGGGTGACCTCTGGAATGTGGAAGCCCAAACCGCATTCCTTGGACCGAATTTGTGGGATAAAACTTTGCCGTACGATGCCGATCTTAAGGTAACACAAGTTAGTATCATTTCTGCTGCGTAGTGAAGCGTGCTCTTCATAAACATGCATACATACTTACATATGTGTACTTACTCGGACATACATATATGTACATACATATGTTTCATTGCGATTTTCGTACAAACGCACACACACAAATACACACCGAAGACATATTACATAAGCAGAAAGCAAAGCTATTGATGATATGCAGCATTGGAGAGTGAAACAGAAAACAGGCAAAAATAATCAATTTTTTTTTCTTTTTTTTTTTAATTTTCAAAAGGATCGAGTGTTCGATAAAAATCCGTTTAACACTGCTCGTCCGCATTTTTACACAAACACACAAAGATTTTCATAATTCAGCGCTTTGAAGCTTTCGTAGTGCGAAATGCATTTTTAGTTAATTTTAGCATGAAAGAACAATTCTGTTAGTAAATCAAGTGAAACAAAAACAAAAAAAGATATTTACATATGTTTTCATACATACTATTCAGTTACATACATACATACATACATATATGTTGTGCATCGAGAGTGTTCTTCGTTATTGCTAATCCCAGACAATTGGCGCGTAGCTGGCACATTAACATTAAATGTTTTTATACGTTGAGTTGCTTTTCGTTGGTGTATTTTCAAGTTTAATTCGAAATTTTTACAAGCTAGAATCAAGCACTAAAAGTTAGGTTAGTAACTGGCAAACCTAGAAAACAGAATAATAAAGGAATAGCGCGTTAAAAAAATAAAATCACAGAAAAAAAAATAAAATATGCATTGGAGGAAAATGTAAAAATTCGCCTACAAATTAAATAAGAGAGTCTAGCGTTTTATCAAGGGCTCTAAATTTTTTCTTTCTTCATTAAAAATATAATATTTCCCACACGCTTTATATGAAAGGCAATGTTCCATATTGCCTACAAATAAATGGTTATTAAACTCTTGGTGGAAGAGTTTAAAATTTTTGTTGAAATAAAAATTTTTTTTTTATATTTTGTACAAAGTTTGAAACTAAATTTTATACGAATTTTGTTAGGAATTTTTTTTTTTATTTAATTAAAAAAACCAAAAATTTAAATGAAAGAGAGACAAACTGTGAAAATGTGTACTAATTTTATGCAATGTGTATGCAAACATGAGTGCTAAGTAATGACGGGGTGCTTTTTATGTCAAAAAGGCAACTTTCAAAATTTATTTATATTGCATTGACCCATAAACGCACGTTGGAGGAAAATTATCAAAAAAAAAAATTAAATACGAGTACATATTTATTTATTTGTTTATGACTTCAATAGACACAGATTCTAACAGACAACACGTATTAGATTAAAGTATTACATATAATTATAAAATATAACTGACATTACTTAAATAAGATTAAAGTCGGTTACGGAAAATATTCTTTGGCATAGAGAGGTCAAGTTCTAGAGAACTCGAAATCGTATTGAATTCTTGCAAAGTTCTATTTAAAGTAGCACTTTTACTGTAGACAGTTTTGCTGAAAGCAAAAATGCCGCAGAATTCTGCTATAATTTTAGGCTTTTTTTGGCCTTTAGTTGTTTATTCAAGTTAAGCTTCGTCGAACCAACTTTTCTAATGCACACCCCTTTGGGCAATGCATAAAAAGGAAATTGGTTGCCATTTTTTCGGTATATGCTAAATTATATTTTGACATTTTTTTCAAGCCTTCTATGTATACATGACTTGTATAAATTTTCCTCAAAACTTTTAATTAATTTGTTTTTTTTTTAAACACATTTAGAGGTTAAAAAATTTCACGAGGTTTGACATAATAACGCTCCGGAATTCAGGGGCTGTCAGTACTTAGCACACTTTGTTAAATACACTTTGGGTTTATGCTGGTGTCATAAAAAATTCTAAAATTTTACTTATTGTCTTACTTAATGAAAAAGCTAGATGAGCACATAAAAACTAAACTTTAAAAGGATGAGATATATGTACTATGTACAGATCCACTGAACCAAGTTGCCATATATGGCAGACGCGTAGTAATTGGATAAAGCGCGGTTATTGTCGAATTTAAATAATTCTTAAATGATTCACCTAAATTTTAACACCACTAACGAACATATCTACAAATGAAAGAAATAAAAAATTTCAAAATCAAAAAATAACTATTATGTATTATTAAGATAAATTAGTTTTCAAAATTTTAGTTTAATTTGCAAACAAAATATGAATTTAGAAAATATGTTTTTGAAAAAATAATACAAAAAAAAAAAAAATAAAAAAAACAATTATTATTATTAAACAACAAACTATAACTTTAAAAAAATAATTTTTTTTATCTAAACAATATTCAGTGTTACATTTTTTTACCAACATAATTGCAGTTATATTTCAAATAATTTATTTGACTGGAATAATTATTCTCGTTTTGAAATATAAAAATAAAGATTAAATATAATTTTTTTTGTTTTTGTTTGGACATATGTATAACTATAAAATTTTTTCCCTAAAACCAATAGGCCTTAAAGCTCATAAACAATAAAAAACATATTTTGTTTTTAAATAAGGAACTCAAAATATTCTGTTAGAATTAAAAAAGAAGTACTCGAAGGTCGCCACTGATTTTCTTGAATAACTTAAAAAAAAAAATATTCTAACTTATTTGATTAATTTTGAAATACAAAATTTGTATATAAAACTACCAAAATATTTTTAAAAATTTGACTTGAAAAAATTTCAAACACCACTGCTTGCTGTAAATTCACATGCTTGAATTGAAATTACATAAGTGCTTTTTTGTTTCTATGTCAAATGTGTGTTTTACGAAAATTTGCCGAACAACAAAACAATTTTGAAAAAACTGTAAAAAATAGGCAACTTTCCTTCTTTGTTTACATTAAATTTATTCAGTAATTGATTTCCGCCAAATAAAAAACAATAATATTTATATGTTTTTGTTTCCAATCATTTTTTCGCCCCTCGTAAATGTTTCGCAACGTACAGTATGCCGATTTGGATGAATTCTTGTCGGAGAACAATATACCTGATGGCTTGCCTGGCACCCATTTGGGACACTCAAGTGGTTTGGGCCATCGATCAGATTCGCTGGGGCACGCAGCTGGACTGGGGCTGGGTCTTGGACATATAACGACGAAACGTGAACGTTCCCCATCGCCATCGGATTGTATAAGTCCGGAAACATTGAATCCACCATCGCCGGCTGAGTCAAGTAAGTACAATTGTGATTATTGTGAGTTGTTTTTCTTTTTTTTTTTGTTCTGGCTTTGTACTTTCACCCAGAATAATTGTTTTTTACATACCGTACAGAAATAATTAGAAATACAAACAAGTCAAAAGCCCGCAATTGTTAATTAAGCCGTACAAATTTTTTTTCAGCATTTTAATTATTTTTCAAAAAAATAATATTAAAATTTTCGAAGCATTAATAAAATTTTTTTTTTTAAGAAATATAAATATTGTTGCATAAAGAGTTTTAGAAAAAAATAAAATAAATATTTAAACCAATTATTTTTTCAAAAAATAAAAAAATGGATTTCAGGGTCACGCCATTTATGCCTCGAATTTTCAATTTATTAAAATTCTTAAATGTCAAGCTTTCGTTAAAAATATTTTTAGAGATAATAATTTGAAAATATTTAAAAAAAATTTGTGGATATAACGGAAATATTTTTAATACGTGGACATTACTCATTTAATTTTCTGAACCACTTGAAATCGGGTCACATTTTTTTTTTAGTTTGAAATAAAAAAAATGTTTGTCACTGAGTTAAGAAAGTCATTTCTAAAGTCACACTGCATTTGCTCTGATAATCGATTTGAGAAGGCTATTTTATAGATATCTTTATGAAAATTATACTATATCAAATTGAACAAGATAATCAATTTCATAAAAAGCATTTTATCCCTCTTTAATAAGCTAAAATATTAAAAATTACTAGTCTTGTATGAACGCAATTAATCCATTAGTCAAATGTGTTCGATTTAGTCTCCTAACACTTTATGCTTGCAAACCTTTTGTGTTTTTTTTTTGTTTTTTTTTTTTTTTTGGTATATCCAACTTATTTAAGTTTAGTACGAAAAGTTTGTGAAACATTGTTAACCTGTGAGTTTTTGACCTTTCAGGCTTCTCCTTTGCGTCATCGGGGCGGGACTTCGATCCGCGCACCAGAGCATTCTCCGATGAAGAACTCAAACCGCAACCGATGATAAAGAAATCACGCAAACAATTTGTGCCCGACGAGCTGAAGGACGACAAATATTGGGCACGCCGCCGGAAGAATAACATTGCCGCCAAGCGATCCCGTGACGCACGCCGCCAAAAGGAGAACCAAATAGCGATGCGTGCCCGATATTTGGAAAAGGAAGTGAGTGTTTTGGTACAGTAAACATTTATTGCAATACTAATTTCTATTTTTTAATTATTTCAAATCCTCTCTAGAACTCGACCTTACATCAGGAAGTTGAACAGTTGAAACAGGAAAATATGGACTTGCGTGCGCGTCTCTCAAAATTCCAAGATGTGTAATGTTAAGAAGTACCACCCAATATACTTACGTATACATACATACATATGTATATACAAATATATAAATATGTAGAACACCTCCAAAACCACAACCACCAGTCTAAGATGCAAACAACCAGGCAAATTTAATATTAGAAAATTTACCAATCAACAGTTAAATTGCAACGTACGTGAAGTGCTAAGGGAACTGAAGATCGGAAATGCATTCATACACCAACATCGAACCAGGACGTAGATTCGTTGTGTGGCACACAGGATAATGCAGTTAGAAAACTTATGCAACATTTTTTTCACATACACACACACGCCCATACAAGATGCAAAGTAAATCTACATACATACATAAATATACATGAAATGAGGGCAGAATAACTATGCATACATACATACATACATACTGCAAAAGAAAAATTTTAATTTAGATTTAAAATGAAATACATAAATTAAACAAATAATTACTTGAGTAGAAGCAAAAGAAGCATTAAAAAAATGTACATACATGCATACATATTTATTAAAACTAAACAAATACATTTAAACAGAGCAAAGGTAAGAGAGAAACTCCTATCAAAATAGTTATAAATGCAGTAATGAAAACTGACTGCAATCAAAGTAACACAATTACATACTTACATACATACATACATAGCAAAAAAAAGCATCAATAATAAATAAGAAATGAAAAAAAAAAACGGAGAAGAACGGAGTGTTGACTGATGACGAGGATGGAGAAGGCGGGCGAGGATGTGTATGATTACAACAACAGTAAAGATAAATAGCTACAAAGTGTTTGAAAAATCTGCTGATAGCTCGATGAAATATTGAGTTTGTTTTAAATTCAAAAACAATCTACACAAACAAACAAACAAACAGAAAGACAGACATTACATACATAAATATGTACATGAAATGATGACGCATCAATCATCAATCATAGGTCTTTGTATAATTTATATACAAAGGAAATGCGTAGACACATACATACATACATAGTACATATGTACATACATGAATACAAGAAGAAGAAAAAACTACACAGTTGTTGTTTGTATTTTTAAAGAGTGACTTAGATAATTGCGAAAATTTTGCAAAACAAAAACCTTACATACATACATATGTATATTTAAAAAGAAAAGAAAATTATTGTTAAACAATAAGACGTATGATGACGAAACTGCTTACAACATTTAGACTAAACTAATATAATTATAAAATAGTTGAATAAAGTTACATTTATAAAATAAACAAAAAAAAAATAGAACACATTAAAAAGCACTATGTGAAAAATAGAGATAATAAATAGTTCAAAGAAAATGGATAAAAATTGCTTGTAGACACACACACACACATATACAAAAAACGCCCAAAATGCTTGCAAAACAATATCAGCAAATGTAGTAGCATTAAAAATGTAGCCAAACAAAATTAAATCAATAGCAAAAATAATAGCTTAAAAATAAAAGTGGCTAGCAACATAAGCAAATAAGTTGAGTAAACATGTTGCTGCAACATGTTGGCATGTTGTTGAGTGATAACTTGCAGACATACGTTTGAGTGCAAATATTTGACAACTTTGCAGTGTTGAAAATAAATGCTTTGGGTTAATGAAAAAAAAAAAATAAAAATACATCATTCAAGAAAGCTGATCACTTTTGAGGTGAAATTTTTAGTAGACGAAATTTTTCGCTGCACTCGCCCATGCACTACTGCTGTTTAGCTGTGCATAAAGTCAACGTTGCCACTTAAAGTTGAGAGCACAGTGTGGTATATTGTATGCAATTTCGGTATTAGCTTATAATATTTTTTTTTTTTTTAACTTAAAATGTCCGCCTTCACGAACTTATTAGCAAAACTTTGAAATATTTACTTGATGAGGCTACGAATAATATTCTTGGATTGCACTTAAAATTAATTTGTTTTTAAATATAAACTTAATTTATATAATAAACCAGCTTTTGAGAGACGATTGTGAATTTAATCTTGTAATTCTTGTTTGCTTTCCTTGCCACCAAATTGTATTTTATCTCTGCTTTAAGTATTTTTTCCCATACTGTTTAAAAAAATATTAATTAGAAACATTGCATACTAGTGAACTAGAGCACGCCATCCCAAATGTTTATTCACAGTCCATGTTCGAATCCTATGCAAGAGCGAATTTGGTGCTCTGAATTTCAATTGAATACATTTTATCAGGTATTAATTAGCGGAAATGACAATTTTTTGTTTGTTTATAAATTATTTAAGACCCAGAAATTTAAGAAAATCACAAATTTAATCTTAGTAAAGTGACAAAGAGCTAGGAAAAGCAAGCATTTTTGCATTACAAAAATAGAAAAAATTTTAATTTTAATTTAATAGCTCATAATTCACTAGAGCCCCAGATAAATTGCCAGAACTCGGTGAGCGAATACCTGTGTTTCTATGTCTTAAATTTTTGGCTTTTCATTTTAAATTTACCTGATTAATTGCACCGAAGTGTAGCTGGGACATTTCTCACGTATTCACTCAGAATTTTACCAATTTTTCACACTGCTACGCTGTCAACATGTCTCTCCCTCTCTCTCTGTATTTCTACTTCTTTTGACATTGTTGCTGGCAACATTTATTTACATTCACATGCGCCTCCAAACTGAGGTGATTTGTTATAACAACATACATACATACATACATAAATATTACCAGTGCGAAGACCAAAACAAGCGATCGATAAAAGCTTGACAGAAAGGCAAAAAAATAATATTTGAAAATACACAAAAACAAATAACTAAATTAAGCGAAGCAGTAAAAGTTTACATACATATGTACATACATATATTAGTGACTTGAAGGCAAAAAAAAAACAAACGTTATTAAAAAAACAATAAATGAAATGAAGAAACGTAAAACAATATGGAAATTGTGTACCTAAGTTTATAATTAATTGTAAACACCTAAGAGTATCCTTAGAAATTAGATTGCTTTGCTTACCAAGAGAAAAACAAACTTAATTTAAAGTGATGTCATAAGATGTGATTGGGCGGGGCGGGGCGTGGCGAGTGGTATGTAAGAGAATGTGCGTCAAGCCAATAAATTTAACGCAATTTGTATTTTTTAGTTAATTTTTTCTATACACAAAGGCACATTTATTTCCGAGTTTATTGTAAAATCCCTTTAGAATAAAAGTAAAATACTCTAAATTAGCACTGAACTGCTGGAACTGGAGTGATGTAGTGATGACGGATATTATTTCTACATTTATCTACCGAAAACTCTAACAAGATGCAGTTGTAATTTATATTCTTGTAAAATATTTCTATGCCTTGACAAAATCTCCTCACTAGGAGCCTTCTTTCGCCTCTTTCATTTGGTAGCCGGATATTTTTCTCTGAAGCGAAAAGCCCCTCTTCACTTTTTATTTGCTCCTTTGTGCTTCCTTCTGTTGCTCTACTTTTAATTGAAACTTCATAATTACTTTTACGTAAAAAGTTGACTTATAATGTAGTAGTAGAATTTTTTTTTTAATATGATGCTTTAATTTGAAGCGAATTGTTAAGATTGAAACCTTTTTGTGAGTGTGACTATTTATACGCATAATGAGAAAAAGTGTTTGTTTAACTATTAAACTTGATAAATTTATTTGTAGAAGCAATTATTTTTGTGTTTTGTTACGATTTGTTAAAACTTGTTAGCACTAATTGCAAATGCGATCATTATCTTGAGTAATTTAAAGTTGTTGTGGCGATGCAATGTCCCCGTTTAGCACTAAGTTGCTGTATTGTCTTGTAAAAAGTATATAAAAAAAATGCTCACGAACTCCATTGAAGCCCAACAATATATTTTTCATTTATAATGAACTTAGAACTCTTTGCAGTTAACTTTTGAGAAACTTAACAAAAAGTTTAATTGCTTTACAGCGAAATTCATTAAAAAATAAAAAGAAAGTTTATAATATTTTTAAACACAAATTATGTTATAAAGCATTTCAAATTTTTTATTTCATTAATTTGTCTGTGAACTTTTATGAATCTTACAAAAATTAGTGTATTACTCATTAGTAACTTATTCCCTCCAAGATTTTCCGTAAATGAATATTTATTAAAAACAAACATTTCACCCACTTTCTCTTCCATCTGAACTTGATAGTGGTTTTCACAACTAAGCAGTGCCTTCAATACAAGCGCGAGTGATAAATTCAAAGTGACAACTTAGACAGTTCTCCTTTACCTTGCTAGTTCTTGAACTTCGCAATTACCCTTTGACTTTTAGTGTACGCTCACAACGATTTTTGTAATTAATAACCTCTAGCTTTGCCTTTTCAACCCACATATTTTCTACATGTAAGTTGAAGCTTCTTAATCAATTTTGAATCAAATAAATTGTTGCATATGTACATATGTACATATGTCTAACTCGAAAATACCGCCACAATCTCTGGATGTGAGCATAATAATGGTTTCTATAAACATTTGGCCATTAGTAAATTAGTGATAAGAATTCCTTTCTTAAAAATAAAAAAAAAGTAGTTTCAAATATACCTTGCCTGCAGACCACTAAAACCTGCCGCAATTCCCAACTGAGTAACTTAAAAAAGTAGCTGTGTGTTCGAGTGAAAATTATAAATATCAAGCGAAACTCGTATAGTAAAAATCGCATAGTATAAAAACAATTTCTCTGTCATCCAAGCTCCATTTAAACATTTCATATTTCTCTCGCCCTAATTTTCAACTGTTCTTCTGTTCTTTGCGCACATGCTGCATAAATTGGCGCAGTTTTCTAAAACAAAATAATACAAAAAAAAAAAAAAACAAGTCAAATACTTAATTATTGTATCATACTGTCAAGCCCAACTAATCAAACCCAAATACATACAAAGCATACATAATGTACATATCTACATATGTATAACTGATCTAACCTCTACAATTTCAATAATGCTTATGTGAATGTCGATGAATTCAAATCGCAAATGATATCAAAGCTGTTTTTTAGCTAACCATTAGTGTGTAGTTAATTTACTTTACACTTTTTTAAATAACTGATTTCATTATAAATTCGATTTAGCAATCAAATTTATATTTTTTATTATAAAGCATTCATTTGTTGGTGTAGTAGCTACATGAATTTTAGTTGTATAGTATGCCTACCTACCTTACTATTTTTACAATCATTACAATATATTTAAAATAATTTTTATTTTAGTCCCATTAAAAACTTACAAGAAATGTATAAAAAAAAAATATTAACAAAAAAAAAACATAACACTTAAAAAACATTTTACGTAAATTGTATATAAGTCTCTTTCGCTTAAGTTCTAAATGAATTCGGATTTTCATGATTAGACAATTTTTTGCTCTTTAATTTTAAATTTACTTCATTTGTTCGCATATGAAACAACTTTAAATAAAAGAAAAAACAAAAATAAATAAAATTATAAGAAATGCAACAAAACGCAAATATGTTATTAATTTTTTTTTAGTTTATAAGTTATTTACTGTAAAAAAAAATATTCGATTATTTATTTTATAGAAAATTGTATAATAGTGTTTGATTAATTTTATTATATACAAGGTTTGCATTGTACTAAAATAACCACAAAAAATAAAATAAAATAAAAATTAAAAATTAAAAAAAAAAAACTTATAAACAGCATAGAGCAGTTAAAGCTTTCTGTTGCCCAAAAACTGTAAGAAACAGATGAATTAAATTACACTTCAGAAAATAAAAGCACTTTTAATTGAGTAAAATAATTTTTGTTTATTTTTATTTTTCCACTTTTTATAAAGCAGAAGATTTTGAGATGGCAGGGATGTCTAATTTATAATTTGTCTTCATTACAATAACAAAAAAAAATAATGACAAACGAGATTTGACCCCACCCAGTTCGAGCCAAATGCATTCATGATTTTTTTGTTTAATTCCGCAGCAAATGTACAACAAAACAGCATTCAAATGAAGCAATTCGCCACATAAAGTATATACAATTATCAAATATATGATCTCATAGCAAATTTATGTAGCACAATAACTGACTAAAATCACTTAAAAAAAGTTAAAATGTAATACTAAGCAAAAGCCGAACAATGCAGTTATATATTTACATATATGAATGTTTATGTAGTCAGATTCTGCAACCTATGGTAATATCCTACCCACACCGCTAACAAACCACCTAGAAAATATGTACATATAACATATGTATGTATGTACACACACAAAAACACTCCACGTTTGATACAAGTATAATTAAGCCCTTTTCGCCTATTGATATCTGAGCTTACCTAAATATTTTGGCTTGTTATACTTTTACTCTAAGGACATAATAAATAACAAAAAGTAAAAAAAAGCTTAATAAAAAGTATGAGTCGTCGAAAAAATTAACAAGTAAATCCGAAAAATGTCTCAATGGCCAGCGATTTGACACATAACATGACAAGAATTATTCTATGAAATCAGTTAAAATGGTGTTAAATAAATAGTATCTTCCATTATTGATAGGTATATGAGAGGTACTTGATAGGTATGATGGCTCAAATTTGTATGAATAGACTTACAGCGTAATTTCCACGTGAATGGAAAAATGCAGCGAATGAGTATTTAATGTCAAATTTCATCTGGAAGTATGTACTTCGCCTAATGACACAGAATTTGAAAATTGTTTCGTCAATTTAATTGATTAAATTCTAGTTTTAGGCGCAATAATTACGACATACATAAGTCGAGCGCTGAATTTTGTCATGGGCGCGGCAAGAACGCTGTTATTCTATTAAAATGCCTGAGGCAAAATACTGATTTGAAAACATACATATTATTTCCAAACACCTTTCCAGTCGCAGAGAGACAAAGTTTAATTACAAAAAAAATCGCCAATCAATTGCAGAACTGCACAACTTTAAGTTTTTTTTTAAATCTTTGCACACATTATTTTTCATGCATAAATTCAGTTTTTAATTCCAAGAAATGCTCTGTGAGTTTAATTAATACTTCTCTTGAATAGAATTTGAAGTAGTTTATCATTCACATCTGAATGAAGTGATTTACTCAGCTTAAATTGAACTCCTTCGCAGTTAACTTGTGGAGTTTCTTAAAGGCCTTGTGGTACTCACTTTTAGGTTAACGTTGACGATGAATATAAAGGATTCTTCGCCCCAGAGGATTGCAGTTCAAAAACCAAACGCATCTGAAAAATTATTAAACAAAAATAGTTTTCAATTCATTTTAATTATGTATTTTAAAATTAAAAAAAATTCCTGTTCAATTAATCCGTACTGCTGCCGTCTGTGGGATTTCCATTTTAAATTTTGTTTAGCGTTGCCGTCTGTCGAGGCGCTTATTTCTTATTCGCAGCTTTTGGTACACCATTTTCTTTGTTACTAAAGACTGCAGACTACGACCGAAAATCAGAACTTTCAAAAAAATCTTTTAGTGAGTAGTTAATTTATTTTGCATCAACAGCTTCATTACTCTGGGCGTAGCCAATATTTTAAGTTTATAAACGAAACTCGTTCAAGTATCTGCAAAAAAGTTCATAATTGTCGTGAGAACTATGATTCAATAAATTTTTTTTAGTGTACTTAACACAAAAAAAAACGAATTATGTAAAAGCTGCTACACTTTCCCAACTAACTGAGTGTGAGTGCGTATAGCCTCACAAGCTGCCTAAAAATATGCAAAGATTTTGACGGCTAGCACAGAACAGTTGATAGACGAATGCAACGCAAGGGTTTCACAGCAGTTTGCTATGCATTTTTTTAAATTTAAATTTACTATATTTTATCAACATTGACTTAATTATATTTACACATGCATGTATGTAGGTAAATACTCGTATTACATATAAATTATGTTTACCTTAACGAAGTTTGCTTTCCTTAACGACACAGTATTAAAACGATTTAATAACTAAAATTAGTAGTAATTAATAAACAAACAACGAGTGAAGACAAAAAAGTATATACATAATTCTGAATTTATTTATGTAGATTTTATTTACTTAGGAAAAGTTCAATTCAAGTAATATTTACTAAGAAATATTAAAAAAAAAATCAACAAAACAAAAAAAAAAATGTTCCACTAAAGTAAAGCAGTAGACTTAGCATAGAAACGATAAAACTGAACATGCATGCATACATAAGTACATAAATATATAAATCAAGACGAAGCGAAATGCGCTAAAAAATTTACCATTTAAAAATAATTTCGTACGTAATTTAATAAACCGCAACAATTTAAACTTTTTTAACAACATAACTGCATATACATACATACATAAATATAGAGGTATTAAATATTATACCAGAATAGAAATAATTTTGTTGAATAAATATTTAGGAAACTGCAGAAGAATTAGAAAATGCGCAGTAACATATTACAATTGACATAAGTATACACAAGTATATGCATATGTATATATAATAAAAATTACATAGCAAAAGTGTAGAAAACTAGCTGACATCCATGAAAACATACCTATGTACATACATACATGCATACATATATAGTAGAACAAATGTACATATGTAGCTGCAAAATGTATTTAAATCAATGTATTTAAATCAAGATGACTTAGTGTACTCATACACTAGAAAAATACATACATACATACAAATAAATACATATGTAATTCGAAGTGCATGAAATATTTTGTAGAGACGTATTTATATATTTGATTATTGTAGATGTTTTACCTTTTTACTTGGAACGAATAAATGGACGACGGAGGGTGACAATATATAAAGAATTTCGCGAGCGAGAAAAGTGGGGGAAAGAAAAAGAGGTTTAAATGTTGGCAAGAAGGAAGTGGCAATGTTAAATGCATTGAAATATATATGAAAGCCAACTTACTTACCTAATATATCTTTGCGCTGGAAGAATTGCAGTTGAAACGAATAGAAAGAATTAGGAAACGAACGCCTACCGTGACATGAACATTTGTACACACTTACGTTTAAATGCATGTGTTTATAAATGTACATATAGAAACATGTTCGAAAGTGTGATTGTAAGAGATTAGCAAAGCAAAACGAAACCAAATGGACTGAAAGTTAGAAAGAAAGTGTGGGGAAAAGCTGCTATGAAGTGTAGTGCTTTTAGCTGTGATGAGTTGGGCGAATTGTTGTTTTGCGAATTCCGATTGTGGTGAAACAGTGCACTGAGTTTAACCCTTGCATGGGACACATATTCAACTTGAAAAAATATCAATTGCCATTAAGCGCTAAGGAGACGAACAAATAAAACCAGCAAAGCTTTGAGTATGTGAATGCGGTCGACTTCCGTCGGCTTCACGTACTTTATAGTACGAACGTGCTGTCGGCTATGCTTAATAAAAATCAAAACCGCATTGTGCTTGACAAAAACAAGCTTAGTGGCGTCGTGACATTCAAAATGAATAAAGGCGCGGATGAAAAGAAATTTATATTGAGTTTTTTGAATATGAAGATTTTCATGAGTAAACCTCTTCCGGTGCTTATACCAGCTTTGCTTGCACACTTTCTTTTCTTGTTCTTTTTCTGTTGATTGAATGCTAAGAATTTGCAGTTTAAGTGGTGATTGACGAAGTTATTTGTACGTTTGTGGGCAAAAGGCGAGCGAAACTGACTGCCACACACGCAATACTTGATCAAATTTTTTTTTGATAATCTCTTTAGCGCTTAACACCAAGTTTCCGTTTTCACCACAGCTGAGCGTGCGAAGAAGAATTGACCACGAACTGGCTAGAGGGTGGGAGAGCGTTGTGTGCAATTGAGATTTGTAGTTGAAAATGCGCAAATGTTTAGATACAAAACATATTGAATACATATGTACATACATACAAGTTATACATATTGCTATATTATATACAACCAAACAAATAATTATAATATATAGAATATTATACGATAGAAAAAAACTTAATAAATACATACATACATACATTCATTAAAGTAAACTATACGGATATACTAAAAAAAAAATTACAAAATATTAAACAGAAATGAGCATAACAAACACAAAGCAGAACTAACAAATATAAACAAAGTGTTGTTAAATTTTAAAATTTTGAAACATAAATACTGAAAACCAAAAATACCAACTAAGGCCAGATGACATAGTTTTGTTAGTTGTTGCTAAAGGTACTAAAGTAAGGCGAAAAGCGAAGAACATAAAGAAAAGAACTGCGAGTGCGAGTGCGAGTGTGACTGCGCAGCCGCAAAATCGACTTTAAGGTAGACAAATATAAATTAAGAGAATCGAAAAAAAATTGGCAACAAAAATACATACATATGTATGTGTACAAATGCGTGTAGATATGAATGTATTAAACGAAAATGTACTGCGCACGCGCACCAAACGCTAGTTCTGAACGAGCGTGTGTACTCGTACAAGCAATTAGAATGAGCACGAATAAACGTAGTGAAAGCAGAATAAAGTAAGGCATGTGTTAATATTATAAGTAGCGAATGAATTTAGTATGTAAATGGAGAAAGCGAAGAAATAACTGCAAAATATAATAAAATAACATTAACAAAACAAAAAAAAAAACAAAAAATGCGTAAACAAGCAAAATGCCGCAAGCAAGCAAAGCGAGTAGTCAACATAAAACTAAACACAAATAAAATTGTAGAAAAATAAAAATATAAAATTGGAGAGCCTTTATTTACATTTTGACAAAGATTTTGCATGGAATACCGTTATATGAATATATTTGAAATCCAAAGCCCGAAGGCGTTTAAACTGCAAAATTAAACGCAAAGCAAACAAAAAGCAAAAGAGCAAATTTTCAGAGAAAGTGTGGTCAAAAGGTGGAGATAGCAAATAGGCACAGCTTATAGATATTAATAAAGAAGTACATAAGTAGAACAAAACCGGTAATATTGTAGCTTATCGTGAAATAAAAGAAATTAGTAACTGGATATTAGTGCATGCACTCAAAAAAAGTAAAGTGAAAAAAACAAACAATGCTGTGAAAACACTACCACACACACATACGCCTACATATGTATGCCTATCTATACATACACACACACACACACAATTATTGACATACAAACGCCATTGCTTACTGTTGAAATGCAACGCTGCATAGCATGCAAATTTAGGCAATCGATCAATGAAAATAAATCTAAAATTATTATTGTCCATGAATTAATTTCGAAATTTTTAATTACAGCTTTGAAAAATTATTGGTTATGCAATTTGGTGGCAATTTTATTTATATTTGGTTTTGTTCGTCACTTGAAACGTGTACCATTTACATACATACGTGTTTGTGTACTATACAAATTATCATTTCTTCTTTGGTTTGTTATATGTAATTATTAATATAAAAAAAGGATTAAAAAAAACTTCGAATTTTAAATATTAATTTGATAAAATTTCTTAAATTTTGTTGTAGATTTCAAAACTTTATATAGATCGCACTTTGAAAACGAATTCTTATCAAGGACGAAGTTTAGTGGATCTCGATATATTTTCATTATTTTTTTTTTAAGTTGTAAGATTTCTGGCGTTACCATTAAAAGTACACTAGAAGATAAGTAGTTTTTTCAAAAATGTTTAAAAAGGATTGTCTCAAAAATGCATTAAACACATTATCATTATCATTTCATCAACGAATTTTACATAAGCATTTTTTGCTTGCAACACCATGATGTTAGCGTATGAAAGCTCTCCATTTCCAAACGCTAAAAGTTAAGGCAGATTTTTCGTGAAAGAGTGTACTCATTTAATCTAAATTGAAGCCGAGTCTTAAATATGCGCAGATACTCTATGTTATTTTGGCTAATGCTTATCAATTTTCCGTAACCGTTTTCAAAAAGCTATTAATGATTAAGAAAAAATTGAACTGCCTTTAAACTGATTGTTCTCCAGAAATTGGTTAAAAGGAAAGATTTTGTACATAATTATTGTGAGGTAAAAAGTGTAAATTTTTTCATAACTATTTCGGTACTACTTCGGGATTATTTCGGTACAAGTTCGGGAATATTTCGGGCCGATTAAGAGATTATAGCTCGGGAATAGTTCCCGAAAGGTTCTGAAATATTCCTTTAATAATCCCGAAAAAATCCCGGACAAGTCCCGAAAAAGTCCCGAATAAGTCACACCTATTATATCTACATACATTTTTTTTCGCCCATAATTAGTATGAAAAGATTTTAATAATAAAATACTCAAAATAATTTTTGTATTAACTCAAAGAATGTGAATCTTACAAAAATAATTTATTTTCGAATTATTGATCAATTTTAACATTTAATAATCAAATAGACCAACAATAATTTATAAAAATCATACATTTGAGTGAACTATTTTAAAACTAATTTGAACATGCGAGTACATGAAATAAAGGCAACTACTCCTGCAACGATTGTTCTTTATTGATACTCAACGATTCATTTTTCGAATCTCAAATTTTAATAGGCCTTGAAAGGAAAAAGTTATTTGAGCGTTCCACTAAGTACGAAATACAGTATCAGCCTTATCACCGCTTTCGTGTAAACAAATCATTACCACACATACAACAAGCAAACAAAACTTAAATTGTGTAAAATTGTACTCTGTTCGTGCAAACGCCAAAGCGTGCCATTACTAATTGGTGAACAATCGTCACGGGAAAACACTGCTACATTCTAATACTTTTGTCAGGTTTTTACCAAATGCTTTTCTTATGTCAGCTAATAAGCTTCACAATTTATTATTGAACTACGTGCGTCCCAACCAGCTGACTTCTAATCACGAGAACTTTCAGTGTTTAGGTTCAAGATAACTCGAAAATTAAACAAATTTTCTTTTAGTGAAAAATTTTTAAAATAAAAAATAAATTAGTCTCAATTCTAATTGAGTTAAAATATGTTTTGTTAAAAAAACTATTCACAATCGTAAATGGGCAGCGGTCGGTACGTTTGTACGCTCTGCTCTGTAGCGTTGCATTCAGCATTACGTAATGTGCAGCTAAAACAAGCTCTGGCTCTGAAAAAAAAAAATTTAGTAACTTGCACTGCTTATCGCCTTCAAAAAGCATAAGTGTATGTATTTACTAATTTCCTTAAGTCACTAACGATACGAGTACATACATAAATACCTACTAAGCATAAAATATATACGAGTATATACATATGTACATTTATATATATAAATAAAGATATATGTATGCCATAAACACACATTTTACCACACAAAACTGTATCGGAATATGTCAAGCTTGTTTAGTAAATTAAGTATACCACAATTTATTATTTATTTCCTAATGCTAAGTAACGAAAAGTTATAAATTACAAATTTCGAAACATATTCACTCAAATGTTTGTAAGCGAAAATAATATTGTCTATGCGATGTAACTTATGTATTTGAAATATTGATTTCGCATGCATTTTTATTGAGTTGAAACTTGTATAAAATTATAAAATACGTAAAAAATTAAAACAATAAACTTAAAAAATAACATACAACTGTTGATGTCATAACTACATGAATATTATTAATTTATAACAAAAAATTATTTTAATATTTACAAGCAAAAACGCAAAATGTATTAAAATATAACAATTATGTGCATACAAACATACATACATACATACACGATGCAACAATAACAATATGACGAATATATTATATAATATGATAAATAAATAAATAAAATGTTTAAAAATATTGCAATGCAAAAGCATACAAAAAAAAAAAAACAAACAAACAAACAATAAAGGTTTAGATACAAATTTTGAAATGAAGGTTAATTGACGTGTTTTAATTCACTTAAGTGAAGAAAATATATGTATGTTTTCTTTTAAATTACAAATGCCTAGCTTAGGTTAGGTTAAAGTCGCTGCTAGCGATCGCGCCAGCACACTTAGGCCTTTGTTCGGCCCATTGTGATACCACGCGGATTTGAAAAATCCTCCTACTCGGACCAACGTGTGGAATCTACGATAGCTTGCATATCTCTACTCTGGCCAGATCGCTAAGATCATTGAAGAACTCTGAATTTCCTGCTTCTTTCCCATAGCGCTAGACATTCACATAGTATATGTGAAGGTGCCTCTGGGTTTTCGGCTCTTCCTCATTATTGCAGCTTCTGCAGAAGTCATTGCAGGGGACACCTAGTCTCTCTGCAAGAGAAGACCTTGTGATCGTTTGACCTGCCACTACTGCCACATAAGCTTGGACTTGATACTGGTGCTACCGTTATTCCACCAGTCTCCTGGTTCCTTAAGGGATGAGTCGCTTAATGTATTTCGCTGTTCTTTAAAATATTAGTTTGCAAATATTTGCTAAAGCACGATTACGACAGAAATTAATGTTGAAATTTTTAAGTAAATTTTAAAGCGCTTGAGTCATCTTCGTATGCCCTGTAATAGAGTAAAGTTAATGCGAAAGACAATTTACACATTCTCAACTAATAACTCAAATAATATTCTATTCTTTTTGGTTGTTGTGGTTTACAGCGTCAAATAATATTCGCTTGAAAACCTTCACAAAAAAAAAAAAAAAGAAATACTTCAAGGGGTAACGTTTTCATGGGTGGTATTACTTGAGAATGCCTAAATTATATTTGGCTTATTTTTCACATTACGAGTTATACAAAGTCGCCTTTAGTATGGCCCTCTAGAAGCAAAAGAGAGCAATTTCGTTCGAGCTCAACATCTTCCCACAAGAACCGACTCTAGATTCTGTGCTGGATCTCGGAGTCGGCATGAAACTGTAGGTCTACACAATTGTGGTACAACAAAAAGGCGCACACCACAGATGGCAGGAGAAGTTTGGCCAAACACTGAGTTACTTACATTCATATGTGGTGTAATAATGATTGTTATCATTATGGTAATGTAAATTATATACTTAGAATGGTGATCATAAATGGCAATGTAATCGACGTCGCGTTGGTTATTATAATCGTAATGTAAGTAAAAGGTAATGAACATTATAATGGTAATGGTAATGATAATGCTAATGGGAATAATATTGATAATAGTAAAAAGGTTTCGATTTGCTTTTGCGCCACCATGTCAATAGTATTCGTCGTGGAAACATTAACATTAATTTTTTACTGTAATTACATATATTGCTAATTCAAAAAAATTTTAATTTCAAAATTTTATTAAAAATACGCTCATACGATAATCGCTTATTTAGGCGTTTCGAATAGAATAAAAAAGGAAGGTTTAGAATTGAGTTTTTATGAACGATAATGCTCGCAACTTGAGCTATAATTCTGAAGGTTCCAGTACACAATTTAACAAAGATTGTCTATATACCAACAAATACTATACAAACGCTTGCAACTAAAGTAGAGGAAAAAATACTCGAAAATATAAAAAATATGTAAATAAAATATTATACAAGCTGAAATTGGAGTTCATACAAAATCGATTTAGTTCTGAAAGGCCAACCAATTTAATTCCTAATTCCCAGCACTTTGACGAGTTGTTTTGAAATTACGCTTCTACATTCTTACATACATATGTAATTGCGCTTGGCAATTTTGTTTCAAACTACACGTTTTTACTACAACAATTTTGCTTGCATAATTTCTATTTACTTACTTAAAATCAAATTGGCAAAGCTAACATCGTAAACGCAATTACATAAGAAGCGCAAATGAGCAAAGTGTACTTCAAATATGAGAAAATTTAGCGACGAAAAATGCAAATTTGTTGCAGTAAAAAGTGGCGACACACCGCAATGTTGATAAAAATGAAAAAGTTAAGTAACGAGGCGAGACGACGCAACTAATAACTATGTACAATTTCTCTATGTATATACGAGTATACATATTTATTTATCAAAGTACGTATGTATATATATGCATGTATGTATGTATGTATATATTTTCAGTTGCATGCATAATGCGATGCAAAGGAGGCAAGATCTCTGCCGCTGCCACTGCTGCTGCTGCTGCTGCTAACGGAAGCGTGTCGCCTGAGAAATGGGAAATATGAATAAATGTTGTTGAGTGAGTGAGACCTTGAAGGCATTTGCTTTGACTTCTTTTCAATGTTTGCTACATAATTGTCGACAAAAAATTTATGAAACCTTGTAAGGTAAAAAAGAAAAAAAAAAACATAAATACAACAGCAAACTCAACGTAATTGGAGTAAAGTGGAGGATGATGATGGCAAGCGAGAGTATTGTTTGAATTTTTTGAAACTCAATTAGCTCTTTAACACTTTCCGTTCAATTTAAGTGATTGCGTTTTAAGAAAAAAAGAGCTTAGCGCTCTGAAAAAATAATTAAGAATATTGCTTAAGTTAGGCTTTTACGGCAATACTGTAAGCTTCGCACTGACAAAACTGTGTGTTTTTTTTTAAATTTCATTACATCGTTGATTTGCACAGCCATACACTCATATGGTATGTATGCATGTTAGCACGCCAGGTTGAGTCTTATTGCCAAATGCTTCATAGCCAAAGTCAAGTTGGCGTCAATGAAAATCATGTTACGAGTATTTACATATGTACTTACATGCGAAACGGTGTCGGTGCCAAGCTGCTTTTAAGACACACTTAGCCAAATAGCGCACAAGAAAAAAAAAAAAAAAAAAAAAAAATAACCAAATAAAGCCAAAACCTTTTTGTTCAAATACGTGTAGCTTACATTGAATTTTGTTTACCATAAATTGTGTCGTAGCTGTGTGTCGAGCCGTGGCTTGTAATATCAGAAAAACTCTAATAAAAAAATATGCCCAACTGTACTAAAATTTTGTGTTGGTATATATATGTATGTAAATCATGAATTTCGTCGGGAAAATGCTATCATCAATTCCGACGTGATCACGAAATTTCGAAATTCCCGAGACTGCCATTACGGATTCCGACTGAAACGCAATTTTGACATTTATTCGTAAGAATAATCTACGAAAGCTTTTCTTTATCAGGAGAAGTGAAAACTACAAGTGAACTAGAAACTAAGTAAATATATTTTACTAAAGTAATTAAAAATGTAAGAAGTCTTCATTATATATTTTTTAACAGGTCAAGACCATCCACTAACCGAAGTAAGTATGAGAGGCTGGTGAATATAATGGAGGAGCGGGCAGATATTGCGCAAGGTTTTCCAAAAAATCTTAAAAAAAAGTGCATAGTTTTTGTGAGGAAGATGTCTTGCAGCTGAATAGACTCGGGTCTCCAGTTAAGGATAAGACTTTCGTAGTTAGCTTATTGAATAGATATGTATATGCACAAGGAAGTGCTGTTTATTTCAATTAAAGGTTTTGAATAAAAAACATTTGAAAAATTTCAATAGTATTATTAAGAAATAACTGAATCACTAAACAAAAGTATAAAGTGCACAAGTTGGAATATCTCTAAGATAACATAATATTTTTAACAGCGACGGAAGCTGGAGAAAAGTAAGTAGGCAAATATGTTTGTTCATTAATTGAGTTATAGTAAAAAGTAAAACGATATTTTGTTTTTATTAATCTGTTCATTTTACAGGTTAGATTGAACCATAAATGTTCAACGGAAGCTATCTCTAAAATAAAACCTGACCCCAGAGCATCGAGGAGGGAAAGCAACCACACATTCAATAACTAAGAGGAACGGTAATACGAATTTTCGAGTTGGAAATGTATATTGCGAGCTTTGCACTTAATAAAACTATTAATAAAACAGCTAGCGCAATGGAACTCATTTCATTTTTTTTGTATTTAAATAATTATTGCAAACTTTGCCTGTGAAAATATATAAGATTCCTTTCAACTGCTGTCAAAACAGTAAACAGAAAACGACTGAATTTCATGTAAAGATTTGGTAGCACTCATTCGAACTTAGCGTAACAGTTGACAATGCAAACTACGAAAACGTCGGAATTGCTGATAGCATTTTTCTCGAAATTGTGACGGGAGATTTCGTCACGACGGCATTTCATTCGGAAGCAGTGATTGGGCTGAAAAGAATCGGCACATTCGCTTATGACCCCAGTTTTCTGCTCATTCTCTCCCATTTCAAAGGAGTAGGAAGTTTCGCGTTGTAAGTTTAGAGCGATTTAAGCCGTACACTACTCTATAACAAACAGCACATGACGAGAATTTCTCTTTAGAGAATCTTTGCCCATTGAAATATTCTCCGCTCCATTAAGTATACATATGTCTATCTTAATAAGGCTTTGGAGGCGGCATGTTTTCTTAATCATCAAGGTACCCCCTTGTGAAATACTTTCAAGGCGATTAGAGTCGGTAGATCTTACTATGTCTTTCCCATTGTAAGGTACGCACAAGTCATCGGTCCTTTGTTTGCGGTATTCCCCACAGCAAAGACTTCAAAGTCCATATATCTTGTGAAGAAGATTTCTTTTGAACACACCAAAAGACATTTTCGAAATGCTGGAACACTTAAGACTTTCTAAACACTCAGATGAGTACTCAAACCCTCTACGGTAATTTAGGAATATGAAGGAAAGAAGGCAGAAGAGGTTGGTTTATGGAGTTATTACTCTACGACAAAAACTAGGAACATGCTTTGTTTATTTAAAATAAATCTGATTTAAATATAGGTACCTACATCATATCAGTCTAGAGATCCCCGGAAAGCTGCATAGAAAATATTTGCTACTATCCCCGTCCTCCAGAAATAGTTTATCTTACATCTTTTACCTTCATAGATTGTGTGCCGTAATCAGCGCCTTCAAAGTTCGCAGCTCATTCCTTCTCTGTTTGTGAAGGAACTTCATCACAGTTGTGTCCTTTGTTTTTCAATAGTCTAAAGGTTCTCATGACTCTTATTCTTAAGTGCCCTGATGTATCGGACAGAGCGAGGAAATCACTGTTCGTTTGTCTACTCAGTTCAAAGGAGCACTTGTTGATTGTGGATTGGATCTCAAAGCTAATATTTGTGTTCGTGTTAATGCAAGCTGCTAAGCACACGAATTCCTCCAATAAAAACATACTCTTGTAAATGAAAAATATTGCAGGTTTATGATTCCTTATCAAATACCTAAACCGAGTAAACATTTACGTAATTTCGGTAAATGTTTGAGTTGCATAAAAATGCTTAACCTCTTCTTTTCTTGGCGTAAACTTGAAGCAAAATTTAAAACATAACCAATGATTGCATGAAAAACGCAACACAAAACTAGCCAACAAGTTACAGTCGACCAACCGGACAATCGAAGACAAATTAACTCGACGAGTCAGCAACTTGCTCGTAACGCAGTGAAGTGACGTTGCCTTAAAAAAAATAGAAAGAAAGAAAGAAAGGAAACAACAAACCAACGCTAGCAAACTGGCTGCGGTGCGCCGAGACGCTGGTCTTCGCGTATTCGTACGTGTTGGATACATCGTGGCCGTGGCTGAACTTGAGCTTGAATTTTACGTTTGTTTTTTTGTTGCCTACGTTTTCGCGCGTAACTCTGTACATTCATAACGTTATCGCCGCTGATGTTGACAGCGCTGCCAGCTTCGGCATGAGTGAGTGACAGGAAGTGAATGAAGGTGGCAACAGACGGCTGAACAAGCGGCCGCCGTCTGTTTTGGCAGATGTGCACCAACTAGCCATGTCATGCAACAGAGCCAAGCGTTAGCTTTTGTTGTTTTTTGTGTTGTGGTGCCGTTTTTGTTTGCGCGTTGCGTGCCATTTGGGGGGTTTCCAGTCTATTTTCTGTGTATGTACATATGAAATAAGTTCACTGCTGTTGATTTATTATTTTATTGTGGTGGCTATCGTGTGTGTGTGTGTATATGAATGATTATGAGAGCACTTGCGACGCAGGAAATGCGGTAATGTTGTGGCAAAATAACAACGACAACGCTCGCAGTAGCGGTAACAGCAAGTTGCGATGGCGAAAAGGAAACGAGGAAGCGTTGCGTTGCGTTGCATTGCATAGCGTTTTATATTAAGACATGAGATTGTTACAAATCATTGCGAATTGAATTTTGTACATGAGTATGTATGTATGTACGTGTGTATGTATAGAGATTATGCACATCGATTTAGCGGCGCTCGGATGCGTAAATATTACTTGAAGCGTATACACTTATTGCTAAGTTTGGTAATGAAATGCTAATTAATAAATATTTAATTTAGTTTAGAGTTTTTTAAAACTCTGAATTTGGCTCAATATGAATTTGCCGATGTTATAACGTTTTTAACCACTTTCAAACGCTGATAGTTTTTATGTGCAAGTCCTTGAATTAAAAAAAATAACCTCAAAACACAAAACTCATTGTGGCATAATTTTTAATTTTCATGTAACTATGTTTGTACAATAGAATAGTTTGAGAATTAAGTACACATTTTGAATTTTGGGTTCTTATGGTTTATATAAAAAATAAAATAAATAAAAATCCGTGCGTCATGCGGATGCGCCCCTCGTGCCGGTTGGGCGGGAAAGGAGGGTTATTATCGTTGGGTTTATTTTTATTAATTAGAGAATGCGACGTGCTTATTACACCGGTCAACAGAAAAAAATTTTTTTTTTTTTTTTGGAACTGTTCTCATGATTAAATTCTGATTTTAGACATTGCTAACCACTTGGATTTTCCTTTCTAGTTCCTAAGGTTTGCTTTTGTCTAATTTACATTGCTTTACATAACATTTACATTTACACTGATTTACATTGATTTCAATTGCTCTAGATTCTACGAAAGCAATCTTTGAGCAAAACAAATTTTTTTCCCTTATTTTTGACGTAGAAGAAACTAAAATTTTACATCGTGTTGACCGGTTTAATTATTATTATTTTGTGCACTCACAATATATAGCTCAGTGCTTCTCCTACCATTCGTGGTCGGCAGATGTATTTTATGAGAAGCTGTTTCATAGGAAAAATACTCTGGGATGTTTTCCATTGCCTGTCGAAAGGTTGCCTCTATCAGAAAATTCAAATTTTTCTATGATTAATATTGAGACTTGACCTGGCTGAAAATCGAACCTCAAACTCTGCGGCCCAGCGAGGTATAGCTCGCACCGCTACCCCCTCGGCCACATGCTTACTCAATTAAAGAATAATACAAATTTAATGAGTGAAATGTAAATATTTAACTTTATAATATTTTATACTCATAAGTATAAATTCCAGTGTTTCAAGTAATAAAAATTGCTTACTCAATTAAAGAATAAAAAAACTTAATGAGTGAAATGTAAATATTTAACTTTATAATATTTTATACTCATAAGTATAAATTCCAGTGTTTCAAGTAATAAAAATTCGCATTAACCAGGTAAGAGCTATTGGTCGAGAGACCGCAATATATAATTTCCTAGTTACGGAAATCATGAATCGATTATCACATTTAATCCGAATAAATTTCAAAAATAAAGTGTGCAACGTTTGTTTATACCAACAATGTGCATATTTAATTCACAGTTTGCTTAGAAGTCAGGGGCTTATCCAGAAAATGAAATGTTTATTATATTGATAAGTCCTACTTTTATTTGACGAGTATTCACCGCCTATACAGTACAAATGGACCTATCATATCATAATATTAATTACAATCTCATTTGTTACTTCCACGTCTCGATGCACATTCAACAACGCTAACCCATTCAGTGCAGAACATGTGAGGCGCAAATTTTAAAATTCTTTTGCGATTTTGCATTTCAGCCACCAAATTGCCTTGCTCTGTGTGTAGCAAAAGATAAGGTTGTATCGCGACGAGGTTGAACAACCATTCAGTTCTGGTTTCTGAATCAATAACTGAATCCATCAATCGCTATAATAAGGTATATGGTAGTCGATGAGACGCAACTTCAAAGCTTGTTTATGGAAGCGTTTTATATAACTCAAAGCCCACCTGAGCCAGTGAAAATTGAATTTGGGAAAATCGATTGAACGTTTACTTAGAAGCAATACTCAGTAGCAAATCCGAATTTAGTATAGTTTTTTTTTATTTCTTCATTTGTTCCTCATATCCGCGACTCCTGATAAACAAGATGATAGGGCTAAAAAATTTTAATTCAATGTTGAAGAAAAAAATCTAATTAAAAAACCATAAGAACCCTTCTGATCTAAACGTTGTCGCTCCTAAAAAGTTAACTAAGTCTCACTTATATTTCAGGCAACAATTTATGAGTTTTCTAAATATCTAAAAATATTATTTTTTACTTTACCGAGAAATGTCTTGTTTCACTTATCCCAGCAGGCGAAAGACAATCAAACGAAAATTTTTTTCGTGCTCCAGGAAGAATCGCTCGTCCATCGGAAGAAAATTCAATTCTGCCACGTGTAATCGCATTTCTCTGACCTCTTACATTTCCGTCGAATCGGAATATAAACTACACACTCGGCTGAATCGAATTTTCGCCCTTGGAACGAAACGTTATACAGTAAGAAATTAGTGCGACTTACTTAAACATTTTTGTTAAAAATTTTATAGCTACATATAAGTTAAAAAAATTCAGCAATGGGCTTAGGTGCGAAAACTTTAAAAACAATTTAGGTTCTACAGCAGCACAGTGTAGACTTTACGTCATCACTCATTTGAAATTGAATTTTAATTTCTCACTTCGCGCACCGCACATTTTTAAGGCAAATGTTGCTGCCAGATGCAAGAAAACATTAAGTATGTATAAGAGGTTAAGGAAGTTTGAATTTCTCTATGCATTTATAATCAAGTAAATGATTATCTTATTTTATAAGAAAGCTGAAAACTGACCTAAGTATGGAAAGTTCCGGCTGAAGCAAACGAAATATTTTCAATTATTTAGCCACTTTTACAAGTTTACATGATCAAAAAACTAAGTGTGTCTCTCATCTGCAAGTGTGTACTATTTTTTAATTTATTTATTGAATTTTTATATTTTATATATACAACTATAATAAACGCTACAACTAAAACTACACCATTAAAATATTTTTATATTCTAATTATTTATAAGTATTCATAGTTTTAAGAAAATGCTAAATTATGCTGTTCTGTAGTCGATTCAATTTTGATATAATAAAGCGCAAGTTTCAAGTCTCTTAAGTTTACTGTTCATTTATGAGAATTCTTTTCGCCGAGGTTGTTTATCATTTTCTCTAATGAACATGTGTGAGAATTTGACAAAAAGAGCACATCCATATATTTTTTTTATTTTTTAGACGTTTATTTGCATTTTTCGAGCACAAATGATATTATGTGGCACTTTAAAAAAATGTAAGTATGTATTAAATTTGTCTGTATCTTCGTGTGTGGGCTGCTTTTACGCTAATTCCACCTTTCAATTGCTAAACACGCCAATTTATCACTGCAAAAAAGTGAGCGTGAGAATATTGGCATTAAAGATAAGGAAATAAAAAAATAGTTTTTACTTATACATATGCGTACTTATACGAGTTATGACTCGGCGAACGCATGATTTTTTGAAAACAAGAGCGAGGGCGAGGGACGGCCGTTTTTGCAAAAAAGCACTGTGATCACTAGTGGAACCTGTAACTGTTAGGAAAGTTACTTAAGAAATTTAAAGTGAAAAAGTCGACGCTGCCACGGCCATTTAATGTGACATACATATGTACGTCAAGCAGTTTCTGGAGAGATGTAACAAGTTGGTGCTCAAAGTGCTGTTTAAGCAGAACAACGGGCCCGAAGAACAACATTCTTAGTTGTTAATTACCTCAGCGTGCGAACTTATCGGTCAGCCCTTGTTAGTGTGCAGATGGGCTAAAAATATATGCAAAATTTAATATTTTTTTATAATATTTGAATTACATATTGCTCGGAAACTCTCTGACCTACATATGTATGTATTTCATAATATGCGAAGCTTGTTACATTAAACCTATCAGTCATGAAAATTTGTAATCACAAAATTGTTTGCATATAAAAAAACATAAATGTTTCGAATTTATTATGTAATGCCTACGAAAGATTATCAAATTTATAGCGAACATGTGGCGTAAAGAGTTTGGAAATACGCATGTTTAAAATATAAGCCAAATGTGTATGTAAGCATGTGTGTATTGTATATATGTATGTACATACATATGTACATGAGTATGTGCTTGTATAATAAGCGAAGGAAAAAAAAAGGCAAAAATAAATGAAAACAAAACAAGATATGCATGTATTGTACATAAATGTTTGCCGGCAAATTGTATACTACAGTGTGCATTGACATGTCTTACTATATCTGCCGACTTGCTGGTATTTCATACTTAATACAAAAATACAAACAAAAAATCGAAATACATATTGTTGCTTTCAACTTACTCTTTCATATCTCACGAACTCTTTTTTTTTTTGATATAATTTGCCGAAAAGAGAGCGAATAATAAATTAAAATGCAAAGAGTTTCGAGCATTGCATTGCATAGGTTGGAGGGGCGCATCTCTGGTAGCTATGAATTGTTGCGTCGCTCATAACACGCTTTTACACTTACACTACGATAAGGCAAACACAAATGCCAACAACACATCAATGGGGGGTCTCTATTTGGAGAAGATGGGGAGCCGCTCGCAGTGGCATTGTCAGAATGACGTAACACACATGTTAACGTTGCTCTCGTTTTTGTTTCGTTGATTTTTTGTGTGGCGCTCTTTCGAAACGTTTAGTGATATAACTAATAGGCAAAAAAAGTGAAGGCGAAAGCGCCCACAACACAAACGCACACACAAATACACACACACACACACATTATTCGCCATGCATTGTAACAGAGCACACTCATATTCGTAACAGTCTTCATAACAGAGCTGCTTCAATCGCATAATTAAAAGTGAGCGCCTGTATGTATGTATGTACATATATGCATGTAGATATAGTACGACTGAATGTATGTATGTACATAGGTGCTCATATAGCCTTATTTTACGATATTGCCGTATTGCTTTTCGTGCCTTAATTACATTTAGCTGGAAAAAATCTTTGACTAATTTGGAGCATACCTCAAAATGAAAATGAGTGCCGAAAACAATCGATCATCAAAGTTTTAAACTTCTAAATTATTAACTTTAATGACGGTTTATAGTATTTTAAAACTAAATTACTAAAAGTTATCGCAGATTTTTGAAAATTTTTTTTGTGACCATTGTGCACATGCGCTAATGTATTATAATAAAATTTCCTTTAAATTGTTTTAGCGCACAAAACAAGGTGAAGGGTGAAGCTTTACTCAGATTTTTCTGTTAGCTTCTATGCAGGTTTAAAGCAATTTTAATTAAATATATAATATCCAAAAACAGAAGGTGGAAACATTAAAATAAAAACTAATTAGACAGCTGACAATAATTAATAAAAATTAAGAGGTAAAAATCACAGAGTACATTGAGATATGAGTCAAAATTTAGTTATTTTTTACCATTTGTGGTGTGGATGTTTACGATGCCCTACAAATGGAGGAAGTCAGTTTTTTGTGCCAATTCCGCAAAGCAAAAATATTGCATGGAAAACATTTCTGAAATCGTTTCTTTTTCTGTATAGTTTGACCAAGTAATTTTGGTACTAATAAACTACAAATTATTTGCTTCTGGGATGTGGCGTTGTATAGAGAAGATGTAAGTGATGCTAAGACATACTATTCACATAAAACGTATAATCTAGACTCAAGGGGCCTTTTGGTCTTTCTCAAAGGGCTGGGCTTAAATTAAGTATAGTGACGCGAAGAGGGCACAATGGACCTTTCTATCTATCTCAGTGCTACCACTATCTATCTATCTAATAAGTTTTTATTTAATCAATTCAATTTTTAACCGGATAACTATTCGTTGGGCTACAAACTTAATACTTAAATAAAAAGAGAAGTTAACTTTTGTATGTCAGCTAGTTTCGTTTTTGGTAAATGAGTTTAATCTTCCACTTAGGTTTATTTTATTGATAAGTCTTTCAATTATTATTGATAAATCTTTCACTTGGGCAAAAATATGTTTAGCTCTTGGTAAATATTTATTCTTTGGTCTGGCACCTACTCCCACTTGCCGCTCTTTCGCGCTCGCCTGACTGCTCGTTTACATTGCGCCTGCGATTTGTGCCTGTGTTTGTGTTTGAATTGGTGCTTACTCGCTGTTGCTGGTAGTAGCCACGGTTCATCATTCATTTCAGTTTCAGTTGAGCAGCATAAACGGTATACATTGAACGCTTTTCGTTGCGGATTTTAAGTTAGAATAAGAGTCGCGTTTTCAGTAACTTAAACAAAGTAAAACGCTCTGTTAAGGTCTTTGTATGTGTATTTGAACCAACGCAAACTATTCGTGGAGAACGTGTCAGACACATCAAATATTTTACTTTCTGTGCTGTCCTAGTTTTTTTTTTTTTATAATAAAACAATTTCGTTAATTTTTTGTGCATTTTCTGCTTGTGTACGCCGATTTTCGTTCGCTATACAAAACAAGCAAATAATTTTTGTTTTCTATTCTATTATAAATCGATGATTATGAAATTAAATTAATCGAGTGTTTAAAAATAAATATTGTGTGAATTCAAAAATACAATAAAAATTGTGTGACGGTGAGTGTTAGAACGTCACATAACGTTGGCGACGACGTCGAAGGCAGCTGGCTGTCTGGCTGACGTGAGTTTTGCAAAGCAAAGCAAAAGCAGTTACGTAAAGAGTGGAGAAGTGTGTACATGAGCGTCTTGAATGGTTACAAAACAAGTTGTTACGCCCATATGGCAGAATTTTCGTACGTTTTGAAATTTTTTTTTTCGCTTTTTGTGTTACAATTTCAGCCGTGCAGTTGAAGTGTAGTTAATTTAAGGTCAATGCATGCCAGCTGGCAGCGGCTACAGTCGTGGCCGCTGTAGGCGTGGGGGCGTGGCTGGATGTTCTTACACAAGTGTTATGCTGCTGCCATTTACTTGTTCTAAGGTGAGCTATTTGGTATAAATATAAATGTGTGTTTAGAAATTTTAATTAAATAATTCATAATTACGAGCGTATTATGCAAGAATCTGTGACGCAAAATCCGACTAACGCGGGTTCTAAGAAAAAAGACAGCAAACCCAGTTATAAAATCACCTCATGACAAACACAATAGTACAAAAACAGACAAAGCCATTCCGACATTTCTCTTAACGAATTTTGTTGAACTCAAATCGTATGCGATTTTGCGCTCCCAGCGCCAGCGACAGTGAGTGGAGAGTTTGTAAATTTTCAATTTGTTTGGCAAAAAGCATCCTAGCGTGGTGTCACTGTGTGTGGAATACGTGAATACCGAAAGCCGGTGGGCAGCGTTGTGGGTGTTATTACGCGATGAGCGCGGCCAGCGCGCCTCTTTACTAGCTACTAGACTACAACAAATAACGGTTACATTGCATATAACTCTAACATCGGCTTACAGCGCCCCAATGCACTGTTTTTACAGTAAACTGCAATGGGGCTGTTCGCTTAACAGTCACTTTAGCTGTTCGCCAACAATTGTATGTTTACTTTCAGAGTGTTTGTTGTGTTGTTTGTTGCCTAACGCGCTTAGGGAGTGTATGCTTGCTGAAATTACGATTTCATTGTGTGCGTGAGCAAGCGTCAATTGAGCACAAAATATATGCTTTCTGCTAATGATAATCAAATAGACGGTGAAAAACATGCAAATAAAAACTGCAAAAAAGCAACAACTCTAATGTAAATAAGCAAAACTCTGAGCACGCCTAACGTAGGCAGGTGCTAATGTTGTAAACAAAGAACGTCGAGTGATAAACGCTCACGATAGAATTAAATGGAAAATTCTCAATGAGAATACTCTAGAAGTGCTTACGTGTTGTTTGTATTTTTAAACAACATTACTAAGCGTTTTTTTGTTGTGTACGACGGTATTTTTCACGAATCACAACATATACTCATCATAGATTTAGCTGTCGAGTCATTTTTGCGCTATTTTTCACACGAATTTTCGCCCCTCCAACATTGAAGAACTGCGTTACATTTTAATTGTGTCACTGTTTGACAAAAAAACGTTGGCAGAGCATAGCTTCTTGTTTGTTTGCTGCTGCACAAACACATTTTGATACTAAAAATAAAGTGAGAAACAGTAAAAATTATTAAACAGAGCGCACACATTTCTTTGCCAATGCCATCGAGTAAGTAGTTAAGCCACGCGGACGAGCCGCCAACACCAACGCGCCACGCTCATCACTCGCCTGTTCGCTGTTCGCATAATGCGCGCTCCTTTTGTTATGTAATCGTAGGCTGGCTGGCGAAGTCGCGCGCCTCCTTAGCGAAAAAATACCATCTCAAAAAATGTTAAGAAAAAAAAATATGTTGACGCAACACTCAATTGAGATGCGTAATCAGGGTCAAATCTAACCGCCGGTTATTTTTTTGTACCTGATGACATACATACACACATATGTACAGACACACACACAGCAATTACATGTGCATGTGTGAAGTGAGCGGAAATGGTTATGTGATCGCTAATATGGCAGCCCAACACACCTTTGTTGGTTATGAAGTGAATTATTGAGTACAATATAAATAATTGAAGATTTCGATATTTCAGAAGCACGTAATTAGTGTTTTTTTTTATAACTATGTACATAAGATTATATTGTGTTCTTATGTTGTGTGTCGCCCATTGTGGCTTTTATTGTGATTGGATAATAACCTGCAATTTTGAACCATCTTACGCAATTTTCGATATTCACGCTGTTCGGTTCAAGCAAGCTCAATCGCACAAAATTGGATTTTAGTGTTATTTAGGAAATTAATCTAAGTAACTCTAACCACAAACAAGTTTTCTTTTATATTTGATTTATTAAAGCATAAATTTAGAATAAACAAGAGCGATTAACAAACATTCGAACTTCAAGTTTCACGTACATATGTGTAGGGTAAGTGTGTCAGTGACTGGACACTTAACTTTTTTTTCAACTTCATGCTCAAGTTCGCTGCAGGCAGTCAACGATATCGAAATATTTGATAACAATTCAGGTCGTTTAATAAATTTTTTAGTCGACTAAGTATATCTGTTTTTAAGAGTAAGAACTATTTTTGTTATAAAATTTTGTGCGATATGTCGTATTTCTCCAGTGACCGGACACATTTTCTAGTGAGCGGACATTAACGATCCAGTGAGCGAACACTTGTGTTTTTTTAATAAAACATAATGATATTAAAGAATAACAATAATTTTTTTAAAATTAATAATAGGAGTTCATTGAAATCTTTGACATTATTGAATAAAAAATAAAATTGATGGTTTCGGCTACTCTCATTGACAAAACAGAAGTACCTTTTAAAAATAGCGTAGGCCACTTTCGCCTCGGTCTATTATCTTTAAAAAGAGTTTTTCTACCACTGTGTTTGATTACTTTTATACCCGATCGTACTTGTACACAAAGGAGTATTAATTATGAGATGGACACATATATGATCAGAATAAAAGGAGGCTCTGACGGCCTACCCGTCCTTCACCATAACTTCAGTAAAAATTTAGATTTCTTAATGAAACTTTATACCTATTAATACTCTTTGGTCAGAGTAGGTTGGTATTGAAAATGGTTCAGATCGGTCAATAACCACGCGGACGATTTGAAAAATGCCAAAACCTCGTTTTTTCGGTATGTATTGGAACAAATTGAGTAAAATTTGATACTTGGAGCGATTTTACACAAAGAAACTGAATTTTTATGAAATTTTGAAAAATAGGCGTAGCACCGCTCGTACAAAACTACATCGTGAGGGTATAAAAAAATTCGGTTTCACCCGAACTTAGCTTTCCTGACTGGTTTACACTGTGTTCAGAAAATCGTCCGTTTTAATGGGAAATACTCATTTGCAAAAGTTTAATAACAAATCAACAATGCAGATATCTTCTTCCTTTGTTAAATACGATTGGGAATCCAACTTATAGGGAAACCCGGGTACTTTTCCCTGGAGACCATCGTGGACTTAAGGATTCCGTTAATAATGGCTGCTTTTCGTAGGCTTAAAGCATTGTTCCATATATCTGCTAATGCCTTCTCCATATTTCCCTTATTTGGGACTAGATTTTTATTATTAATTCAAAAAATTGCTTAATTTGAAAACCACTTATAGAATAGTGAATCAACGACCCGTCAGGATACTGGAATAAGTAGATTTCTAGTAACCGGACACCATTTTCGGACACAAACATTTAAAAAAACGGATTTTCTTAATACAGTGCAAATCAATGCTTACTCTTTGAATATTATAACAAATGTAAACTTACTTTACGGTCAATGACGTTAACAAAAAAAAATTATTTACGGTTCCGATAAATTGTTACAAAAACGATAATAATGAAGTTTGCATTGTACTAACTTCAGTACGAAAGTTTACACTAATTATCATACAATGTGAAATCCGGCTTGTCTCAGAAACGAATTCGACAATGTATGATGGAAAATTGTTGCAATAATAAAAATAAAAATAGTATATAATTTTAATGACGTCAACGATACGTTTATCATTATCATAACATTATTATTATTAGGGCATAGTAGAACTGCGACCTATTATGATATATTGTGGTAACCCTTTAAGTTGTATTTCCATCCTTAAGCCGTTTATGAAGTTAAGCACTTTGGAGGATGTCGTTGTCCCAAATTGTATAAGCCTGAATCCACTTATATGTATGCGGGCTTTCACACAGAATATGCTCAACCGATAGTCACATTTTGTGAAAATGGTATCTCAGCGAACAGTGATCTGTCAAGTAGCCGTTGAGAGTTCTTAGACCTTCTCTGTTTAGAGGGAATAGCCTTCAGAGGCTTCGCGTGATGGACATATGAACCTCTTGGATTGCCTATTATCCTTTAACGATCGACCATTGGGTTGAAATTTTTGCGTTCTACCACTTTCTTAGAAGCACTGCTGTTTGTCCCTTGGAAGAACCACAGAATGGCTGAGGGCCATTAAAACTCCGTTGGTCCGCTCGTTTAGCAATATTATATGCCTGCCATTGTACCATACTTGTGATTCTTTAATGATTGCATTCACCATCGCTTTACAGGTATCCCTTTCAGGTATTATAATCTATTAGGTCTTGGCAAAGGATAGTTTGGGATGCGTAGAGCCTGTGGGGTTGACAACTGGATCAGCATTGGGTGGTTGTAAGACACTCAAGTGCTCTAATATTTTGCGTTTTTATAAACAGACTTAGGTATATACATATAGGTGGTTCACAAGTTGTCTTAAGTGTTGTATTGTCGTAAAGTCATAGAATTTTTCAAAATTTCAAGTTGTGTTATTTTACATCCTTATTCTGTACAATGCAACAAAAACAAAACAAAAAAAAATTGAACTACTGAAAACTTTTATGACCTTACACCTTTACGACATTTTACGACACCTTGTGAACCACCTAATAGATTTAAATATTTTAACTTCAATTGCAGTTATGTAATAAAATCTAGTATTTTTCAAAACTATGTTGTTACTTTTTAGCTATTTTTCTAGCTTCGCTCCTACTTCCTTCAAGTTCCATTATAAAAATAATTAAAAAATCTAATCTTTAAATTTAAAACTAGCTCCCCTTTTTCGAAATTTCATATACAACTATACCAATTCATACACATACATACTAGGGATGTCAATTTTGGGCATTTTGTTGATCCCGGGATTTTAGAGATCTGAAAACGAAATGGCGGAACAATCCCGGGATCCCTAATTTCACGAAGTTTTGATTCGTAATTTTTAATTTGCAAAAAAATGTAACACGTCTGTAGTCGTTGTATTATAGAAGTATACAAAATAACATTAATATAACAAAGAATTTTGATCAAAATGCAATTTCAAACAAAATTTGTTGCATTTAAAATCTGCAGTGGAGAAGCACTGCTGCTGCGCTTCAACAGTTGTTCGTTGTTAAGTTCTCTCAATAGGAAATAGCCTTCATCGCTTCATTACAAAAACTATCAATTTCTTTTACCAAGCCTTCTGATAAATTTTATGTCTTTTGATTATTGGACAATTGCCTACTGCTCGCTAAAACTTGATGCAATTGATCTGTGAGACTTTCTGCCTTATCGACTTCAGGCACCTCCTCGTTAGTTCTATTAACATCGCTTTCATAGTGAGGATAACTTTCTACATTTAAGAGAGTTAACAAGCTGTGTTATTCGTCGATTGTAAACTCTTGGAAAGGCTCTTGAAAGGGGAATTTTTAAGAATGATACAAAATTTAAAAAAATTAATGGCTATTAAATTCACTGTTTTCTACAATTCCAAGATTTGAATAGACTTATCCCGGAATATTCGGTAGTTAAAAAGGCCGGGATCCCGGGATTGACATGCCTAACACATACATACATACATACATATAGAAACACACAAATACCGTCGTCAATGCGCTGACAGCGTAAGCATATCAACATTTTATGTTAACTACATACATACTTTTAAACGTATTTATGTGTGTTAAAGTATAGCTATTTGCATATTTACATATTTATGTACAAGTATGTATGTATAAGAGTGATCACAAAAACAAATCATTACCAGCAGCGGCAACATCGACAGCATCAAAAATTTGTAGGCCACTTTGGGTTATACAATCGTACGCGATTACGCCCAATATTTTTTTGCTTTGCTCTACATTCCCCCTTCAACAACCGCCGCATTCTCTATTATTGGTGTTGTTGCTAACCGACTGGTTGGACTGGTGAACTGGTGGCGGCGTTTCATAAGCAACTCTCTGCTCGGTAGTAATTGGCCTGATTCGCTTCATTAGCTTTGCACATCTGCTACGCAGTTCTTCGAAATAGTTGACTTTAAAATAACATTATTCAAATAATCAAAGGCAAAACCAAAACGCACCATAAATTGATGTCATAGATCAAAGAAATAAAATAGAATTGTGGAAAAAATGTGCTTCCATTAGTTTGACAATAGCGAGAAAATGGGTAAAACAGAAAATGTTAAATAAAAATAAAAATAAAAATAAAAGACAAAAAAAAATTACTGAAAAAATGGTGTGTTAATGACTTTGATGTGCGCCAATAAAGATTGAAGAGCTTGGCAAAAAGTGGAAAAAAGTATATTTAAATACACAACAACAAGCAGCCGCTAAACCTGACCAAAGAAAATGGTGCCCAGTTGATGTGTGGTGCGTTGCAAAATTGATTTTAATGCTGCTCGCATTTCAACTGCCGCACACTGGCTGCACAGTGGTCTCAACGCAATTTTGGCGCAGAATGCTCTCGAAATCCTTAAAGTTTCTATTTTACTTTATTTAAATCGTCCATTTGAAAGTTGGCACAAAAAATCGAAACGACAACTTTCGATGTTTACGTAAATTTTAATCGTTTTTCTAACCACTTAACATTTAGTAAAACAGATTGAGCTACAAAATGGCGTACACAAAGGTTTTCTTAAACTTCCAGGAAATTTCAAACTTTAAATTTAGATGAAAATTTGTTAAATTAAATAATAAAAATTATGCAAACAGTTTGAAACATTGGTTTTTATCTTTTTGTTTAGAGAACAAATTGTAATTAAATCTGAGAATTGTTTAAGTAAATAGAAGGAAAATAAATTACATAATTAGTTAAAATGTAACGCTGCTATTAAAATTAACACAGGTGTATTGAGCAGGATGGTAACCAACCCAAAAATTTAAAACCAATTTCTGGTATTCTGCTATATTAGTATATATATATATAATAGGGTTGCCGCCTTTCTTGAAAACGAACATAAACTAGATACGTACTTAGGTAAATTATTTCAATATAATTTTAAAGCAAACACAGTTTTTAATATAACTGGAGATTTTAGGGAACTTTTTATGAAATAAATTTTTGAGTGTGGTTGCCACTTCGCAAATAATGTAATGAAGCAAACGTTTTCAATAATGAGATGTAACCAAGCCCACCTGAAATTGACAACTGTAAGAAAAATCAAAAATGAGATACTCGAACATGAAATCCGCTACATTTTTCAAAAATTATATTACCAATCTTACCAAAACAATTAATAAAATTAAACATAAAACTGACGATAAACCAAACTTCAGTTCACTGTACCGCACAGCAACTGGTTTGCGTTTGCTGCTGTTGGCGTTCGCCACTTCACCAATTTTATACGAAAGCAAGAGTGAAATGAACTGACATTAAATTGAAATCAAATTTGCACAACCCAAATAACGCTAATAAAACAACAACAAACAATTGACGAAAACTAAATTTCAGCAATTTTAGCTATTTCGTTGAAGGGTGTAATAAAATCGCACAAAATTAGTTCTTCATTTAATTTTTTCTTTGACGCTGAAAATACATACACACACACATATGTGCGCTGTGATAATTTTTTTCATTTCGATATTTATGTATGTCACGCTCACGTTATTGGAGGGAAGGAAATGTTATAAAATCCACACAACTATATTACTAGCTATGCAATGCCAAGTCAAACGAAATAATTTTATAACTTTTGCGTTGCGCGTCGCAGCATTGAAAGCAAAGCAAAGCCAGTCGAAGCAAATCATATCACATCAACTCAAACCAACTCAATTAATTTTTATTTAAACAGTCAGCGACATTTAGCTTGGGGTGTGGGGGGCGGCGCGCGTCTGCGGCAAGTGTGTAGAAGGCGCGTCACATACATATGTACATATTTGCGAATAAATATGTATCATATGTATGTATGTACATACAAGTCACTCCCAAGTCGAAGAACATAGCGCGCGTCTGCTGTAGATACGAGCGACTTCCAATGCAAATTTCCTAGCACATAGCGAGCGCACACACCGTCGCCATTCGATTGCATTTGAGTGTGATGTGATCATATGCGCGTTGTCGTTCGATTCCACATATTTCGATTATGCACCGCAAACGCGCGATTAATCATACAAAAATCATTCAAGGCAGACAACGCAGCAACAGCTGGTCTTACATAATTCCAAGTGCGCTGCTACGCGTTTCAAATGGAAATACTATATATGTATATATCAAAATACACACAAACATACATACAAACATAAATATATGTACGTAGTAATGTGTATGTGTGCGGGCGCAGCGGGTACAGAGTATGCACTTATTTTGATCGAAACGCGGGCGGCGCGGGCGTGGGTGTGCGAGGGTGCGCTCGCGTTTATCGCCACTAGTCACTGGGAAATAATCAAATAGCTCGCGCATTCGTGCATTTTGTGCGGGCGCCAATGAGATAATCATATTTTCTTCTTCTCTAACTCAATGATTTCATGAAATCGTATGCAGCCAACCGCGCAGGTTGTTTTTATTTTTTCCTCTTTTATTTGTTTATGCAAAATGTTGATGCATTTTACTTGGAGCAAGTTATGATCTAGTTTTTTGCTTAATTGAGTAATTTATTATTATGTTTGAAACGTTTTAAGCCGCAAGCATTATATGTAATTTAATAGTTTTAACAAAGAAAATACGAGTACGTCTGCCGTTCGTATTCAACTGTAGGCCTCCCTTAATTGTGCATCAAAATAAGGACGGATATCAACCAGAAGCGCAAGGCAGAAGTTCGGCCAAACACTGAGCTGATGGTATTTATAGAATTTTCCAACTATTGCGGTACTCTAAATTGCCTTATCAGAAAATAATTTTTGAACTTTACTGGAAAAAATGTCTGTACATTTTTATTGTTGTAACTATATATAGTACAGTCGTTATTTACTAAAAATTTTTTGATTCATTAAATATAAAAATGTCGTCAAGCTGTTGTTGTTGCAGCACCATGAATAAAAGCCGCCAAAGTGGCACTCCTTAGCCGAGTCATTACAGAAACAAATACTTAAGTTTTGCGGGTACGGCTAGCTATGTACATATGTGTAATAAAATATAGTGCTTATCATAATTATACAACATTCCGTATAAAGGCAATTTGTACCTATACATTTTACTTTTAAATGATCTCTTATAAATATTTGTCAACTAAAACACTCTTCGGTCTCTAACAAAAACCATAGAAGACCAAGTTTAAGACTTCATAATAACTTAAAATAATTCTACAAATTATCATAAAGAATTAGATATAGATATAGTACACAATGTATCTATTTTAGGTATGCATTTTTGTAGCTCATATAATTTTAAGTTAAAAGTATTTTTTTCCATAAAACGCATTTTCGCAATTTTTGTATTGAAAAAATACGCAACTACGTTAGAAAAAAAAATTTACAAAAATCAAATTCTAATTTTTTTAATAGTTAGGAACATTTTTTTTATTACAGTTTGAAAAAATTAAAAATTTAAATTGATTTTCGTACATTTATGATAAGCAGTGTATGTATTTATTTTGAAGCTGTTTGTAAAATAAAAAAGCATTTTTAATCGCAACACAATTCTAATTCGAAGTTGAGCCTAAAACCATGCAATAACTAATTGCCTAAAACTTTAAAGTCATACGAAAATGTGACTACTGACTTATTGAAGTTTTATTTATTTTTATCATTTACCTTGAATCTGATTCATCCACGAACTTTCTGATTACTCAAGTCTCCAAATAAATACATCTTTAACACTGCTGAAAAGTAGTTTGTCCGTAAAATTATATTATTCGCTTGCATTTCTTGCGATGCAAAGCGTAATGATATTTATTGAAAATTGAAGAAAATTTTTGAAATAAATTTAGCATTAAATTTAGCATTAAATTTCCAACCATACATACATCCATACATACTTACATATCCAAATATTCATTTATTTTTCCTTGTAAGTCGTTAAAATCAGTTTGTGCAGATGTACATATATCTAATTGGATTCAGCATAAAGTGAATCTTACACAAATCCGCCAAGAATTAGAGAGTAATTACATAAACCACACTTCTGATGTCAGCCACATCACAAGAATTATGCAGTAATAATTTTAGACAATAGACTTGCCCAGTGTGTCAAGGCTCGGCGTGCCGCAGCGGTCTGGTTGAATTCTGTTGGCTTTGCAGACGCCATTGTCTGGCCTGAACTATTGCCACAAACGCAACTACAAGCATACAATATGTACATATGTATGTATGTATGTATGTATGTTATATGCTTGTGAATTTTGATTAATTTGGCTTCCTAGAAAATGTGGTGAGCTTGTAACACAATGCGGCGACGCGTTGATTTTCAGCTAATAAACAGAGCCCGCTAAAAAATTGAGCTATAAAGTAGGAAAATTTATTTGCACACTTGCAGTTAATGTCACACATTACTTGTGGTATATGCGTGTATATATGTATATATGTATGTATGTATGTAAGTTGGTTCTAACCTACGCGCCAAGGCAAGCAACGCAAGTCGGCCAAGCAAAGGAATTATTTTCGTCAATAGCAGCAGCCATAAAGCGTATTCAATTATGCGGCAGCCAATTTTGATGAGAATTTCATGCAAAATAAATGAATTAACTGAAGCACAATGAAGTGCACTCAATGCTAACTAGAATAAAGTGTAAAATGGGGAAAGAAGAAGAAGACGAAGAAGAGGAAGCACATAAGCAAACTTTTGTGCGATGCATAAAAATAAATCTATTAATATTTACACACACTCATACTTACAACAGTCAGAAAGCTCAGCCACTCAAAGCAAAAGCGACTACTAATTCATACAAAAAAGAAAATGAGTAAGAATGCGTTGTAGTCGTCGACGACTGGCTGCCATTGTCAAATGTCCGTCTGTCCGTTTGTCCGTCCAACTGTTTATTGTTATTCCACAGTTGTTAGTTGTTGTTGTTTTGTAGGCCTGCGTGTGTGTGAGTATTTTGTTTTGTGCAATCGCGTAATGTGTTATTGAAATTGCATAATGTGATTTTTAGCATTTTAGTATACTCGTAGAATATGCAAGGAACTTCAAACACACACACACTCACTCACACGCTGCACTTGTACACCACAGCTCAACATTATAACAGCGCCACAACACTTAACATTTTTGACAATTCATTTGTCTCTTATTAAATTTTCATTTTTTTTACAATCAAAATACAATGTTTTCTCTACAACAGAACCTTAAAAACCGAAGATTCAAGCTTTGTATCAATTTAACCAAAAAAAACTTCATACAAATTTTTTAATTCCTTTTTTTTAATGTGAATATGCAGTTGTGATACGCGATAAATTATATGTAGTGAAGTGACAAAAATTATCGTTTATTTTTTACTTTTTTTTTAAGGACAGCGTTCGCAGTTCGTTATCGAATTTGTTAGACCGGTTTTAGACTTATTAAAATTAAATAATTTAAAAAAAAATATTGAAAATTAAAATTTTTTTTTATGCGAATTTTTAGAAAATTTCTTAGACGTTTCAGACTTATTCAAATTAATAATTTAAAAAAAATAAAAAATTAAAAGTTAAAATTTTTTTTATGTGAATTTTCGGAAAATTTCTTGGTATCCAGCGCTTCACTGAATATGCATTTTAGTATACAAAGCTCAAGTTTTTGAGAATAATACTTTTTAGGATTTTGTGGTTTTAGTTAGCAAATGTTCTGCATTTTAAACGAAATATAATTAAAATTTAAGAATTTTCTTCCATATAAAGAAATAATTCGAACATAACGAACATGCACAACAACTACAAAACTGCATACTCAAAATAAATAAATGTTTTGTTTAGGTTTAATATTTTATAATTAACAAATTTATAACAATAAATAATAAAAAATTTAATATTTTGTGTGAAAACTTGAAAATTTTTTTTTAAATTTTGTACAACATTTTTTTAATATGCTATTTTTTATATATGTAAATACATACCATAATACTAAAGCGACAAAAGAAAAATTAACCAACATTTTTTCAAAAAGGTCGTGTTTCTATTATTTCTGCCACCAGAGTGTGTATGTATGTATGTACTCGTATGTGTGTACTCTACTTGCCATGAACACTTGTTCTCCCAATACGATTGCTAACATAAACATGTGTAAATATTTTTATAAATGTCTATTTTATAACGATTGCGTAACATTTTTTTTATTACATGCAAAGAACCCAACCGAATGCACTGCACACAAAGGCACTCCGCCACTCCCGTCCTCCCCCGTCCGCCCTCTGACACTACAGTTTAGCAATTGTTCACCCGCCTCCCCCCGCGGCTCGCTCTTTTTAAGGGCAGCTCGTCGATTTAGTGCAGTGCAGTCTAGCAATTTGCCTTTTTGTTGTAATCCCATTAAAATATATACAGCAATTGTGTGTTGGTGTATTTTTTACCTTAGTACGTGCATGTATGTATGCACATATGTATGTATTTGTGTTTTCATTGTGGTTTATTGTTGTTATTGTTTGTGCTTGGTTGTGCTTGGTTGTTATGAGCGTTGAGTTGTCGGTGTTATTGACTTGTGTAATTATCAATTTGTGCAGTGACAGGCAACTTTGTTGTTGTTGCTGTTATGGTCGCTGTTTACAAAACGCCATTAGCTGTTTGCTTTCCTTTTTTTATTCACTGATCGTTTTTCAATTTTTACAGCAACGAAGGAATGACAAACATTGGTAGACGATTTTCTTTGTTGTATAACGTAGAACTCGACCAAAAATATGTACATACGCAGGTATGTCGTAACGAAAGTGCAACTGCACCGAAGAATTTCAGAATGAGTTTCAAAAGTTTCATTTAGTTTATATACATAAATATTTGTATTTTTGAAAATTGTCAATTAGTTAGTTTTTTTTTTTTGAAAATTATCGATTTTTAACAAAGCCTCGTTCCCCGTAGTGGCTTAGGTTAAAAGGTGTTAAGTCCAAAATATTAGATTAGATAGTCTTGTTAATGATACATTTTCTTCATTCTTTTTCTACAAAACTAAAGTTCGTAATTCAAGAAAAATCGTATAAAGCAGTTTTAGATAAATTAATAAAAATTTAAAAAATATTTCATGGCATAAAGAATATGTATAAAACTACAAGGTAGGAAATGCGCAGAACCGTCGCCATGCAGAATTATTACAAATCGACAAAAAAAATTGCCAACGCTAAATTAAAAAAAAAAGTGTCAAAAATAGTTACGCAGTTTGAGCTACTTGAAACTCGCAAATTATTATATTAAAAGAAATTGTTGTATGTAACAAATGTGTTTTTAAGATCTAAATAATAGGTTAAATTTTGAAACTTTGTAGAACATTGTAGCTGATTTATGAAAACAGCTAACGATGAAGCTGCATAGTTTGGGGCCCGCAATGAAACATTAGTCCGAATGGAAAGGGGTAAACAATTTACATATATTTGAATGTACGCAGAAAAAACTTTTTTATATGCAAAATAGACTTGGACTAGCCGAAAGCGATATGTCTTCCAGCATAATCTAACTAAAAGACGATTGCGCCAGCCCAATTTCAAAACTGTTACCTACACCTATTTAGTATGCACTTTCAGCGAAAAATCGCAGGCAACTGGGGGAATAGCAAAATGTAGTCGCGCTGGTGGTATTGAAGAGGTTAGCACAGATCTAATAAATACTTCTTTATTGACTGTTATATTTCAAAGATCTAGAAAATTGATAAATTTTGTCAAATTACTATTGAATTTAAATTATTTGATAATTTTACACTTCAAGTATACACATTTCAGAGTTATAATTTCCATGTTTGAATTTTCGAAGCGAAATTTATTCCGGGTGCAACTCACAATAGGCGGATTCAATCCGGGCGAATGAAAAAATTTGAATACTTAATAATTGCTTCTTATGAAATAATTTGGATGAACCCTACATGGATTGCAGCCACATAGAAGTTATTATAATCATTCATAAACTATGGTTTTCATTTATGTTCTCGTAGTCTAATAAAATGCCGTACTCTGGTAGCGATTCACAGAGACATGCAACTCATCGATAAACTCAGGTTGACTTCCTTTGGCTCAGCCTATATACTACATACTATATACAAGCGCAAAATTCATAACGGCTAAGAGATGTATTTACGTGACACAGATCATGTCTCAGCATCGCCGGCATTTCGCAACATTGCATTCGTTATTCTATTTGAATGAGCTTGATTTTTCCTTTTGTATTATTTATTACACTTCTGCGATTGTGTTGGCTGTGGAAAAGTATTCACACTTTCAAATGCATAGTTACTTACATACATAAAATAATCTATATGTAATCGAATGAAAGCAAGCGCAATAAAATTGAAGGCAAAAATGGCAACGATAAGGGCCGCTATGTTGCTATGTTATAAAGAACATATACTATTTTTTATATGTTTTGTCAATTTATTATTTTCCGTTATTTTCTAGTTAAAATAGTTACAGTTCATTCTTTAAACAAAAATCATATAAACTCCAGTTTCAAACTTTGCTAAAAATAATCAAAAGGTTACGCAAATTTCCATAAATGCTACAAATTTAAAAAATTTTTAATTTTTTTGTATTCAGTTTTATAACTTATGTATACTAACACGAAATTTCAAGCGGCTAGAAATTACCGTTGGATTTAGAATTTTTTTTATCAAAGTAATGCGGTTATTTCGATAAAAGCATTATGAGTTTTAAAAATTTTTCACTAAAATTTAATGCTATATAAGTATTAATTTAAAAATTTTTTTTTTTAATTTTATGAAAATTTCTTTTTGTTTTCTTGAGTTTTGCACAAAGTTTGAAGCTCAGTTTTATACGGGTTTTTGTCATAGAATGAACTGCAACTTAATTGAAAAATAACAGAAATTAGAAAACTAGAAAAAATATATTTATAAATATAAAATGTTTATTTAATTAATATGCTTTAACACTGATAAAATTTAAAATAAAAATTGTCCAACCCCTTGTTTCATAAGTCCACTCTGTTCACAAATTATAGCACAGACACATATTGACACATTTGGACAATTTATTTATCCTCGACTTATTTAAAATTATTTTGCAATTTAAACACCATTCACACCATTTAAAATTTTTTTTAAATATGTAGAAAGCATTTATCAAAAATTTCGAACTTAAAACAAAAAATATTTGAAATTTTTGGGGTATTTTTGTATAACAAAGTGCCAGTTTTTCTGATTTCTGACAATTTGTTTACTGACACTCTTTGGCAATTTCGTCCATATAAAAGACTATCCCGGTTTTTTGCTGTATAGAGGAAACTGCCAGTAAAAAAATTGTCAAAAATCAGCGAAAACTTGTATACACTTGAAACTTGAACTTTCTCATTCTAAAATTGAATAAGCTAAAAAACTGTATACTCAAAAAAAATTTATATTTTTGTTTAAAAGTGCGAAATTTGGATGAAATATTGTTAAATCATTAAGTATGTATTTTGTAAGAAGTGTAAAAAAGCATTGTTTATGTTTTTTCTTAAAAAATGGTTCACTTTTTATACTTAAAAAATAATTTTAAATAATTAGAAGAAAAATAAAGAGCTCAAATCTGTCAATATGTGGCTGTGCTATAATTTGCGAATTTTGCGTGTGTTTTGCAATTTTTTTTGTTTTCGTAGTATGGTGTAATTAAAATACCTTAGAAGTAAAGCTTATACTTAAAAGGGATTTAAAGAAAACATGTTTGCCTGAATATGTATGTACATATGTACACAAGCGTAAATATGTATACAGATGAACGTACATATGTATGTACTATGTACGTGACTCGAAAAATGAAGTCTTCAAATTGTTCACAAATTCGCGGCCATAAACTTCTCACCACATCAGATTCTTTCCACTAAGCTTATGCTATACGCAGAAATCTTACGAAATTTAATAATAGTCCAATGCTTGACGAACCAATGTCTAGCTAATTAAATTTTATGTTTCTTCTACGAATTTTTCGCTATGCGTCGTTGACTACTTACTAAGTTATTTGTATTCAAAGCGGTGTGCGCGCCGTCAGTTCATCGGGTCGCCTTGTGTGTGCGTGTTTTTTTTTCTCATTCAATGCCCGGCAAAACTTTTGTTTACATAACAATACAAAGTAGAAGAACAATGCACAAATTATAAAAAAAAAACTACAAAAATAAAACCACAACAATTTCTGAGTCAAAAAATCAGCGTAAATGAGCAAAGAAAATCAGCTCTGATGAAATTGAAGAAGAAAAAAACTGTTTGGCGCTCGCAACTCAGTATTTTTTGTTAGTTTGCTCTCGAGATTTTTAAAAACATTCTGGGTGGTTTTGACTGAGAGCCGCTGAATACTTTGGCTACTGTCGTTTGCGGGGCTCTCATAGTTTGGGTCGGGCAGCGGCTTTTACTTGTACTATGTATGTAAGTTTATAAATTTTGTTTGAATCACACGTGTGTGTTTTGTAATGTTTTCAAAGAGAATCTGAAATCTGAAAGAAGCGCTGCTATGTACATACTATACCCCTCAGTTAACTCTTAGAATATTCATTTGACTCTTCTCGATTTCATCACTTAAATTTCTTATGTATTGTATTTGCATTACATAATTACAAATTGTTTTATTTCATCATTTCGTTCTTATACTTCTCACTAGTATTTGCTTTGATTACGTGTCTGTTCAAAGTCGAGCTAGTCCTCTGCAATTTCTAAAGAAAATACTTGCACACATGCACACATTTGCGCTGGGCTTTATTTGAATTATTATATGTATGTAGCGCCGATGCGCTAATGCACATATCCGCTTTATAGATGACTTGCGATGACTCCTTGCAATTTAAATACAAATTTATGTATATAGTAGATAAGAAATTATTAAATATCAGCATTGCATTTGTTGTTAAAACCCAAACGACGAAAAGCAGGTATAATATGAATTTTGAGTACGTGAAACCTTAATTAGTAAACGAATGGCAGCTGTTGGTGTTTAATTTAGATTTTTTAAACTTCATCACTCCCCGCAAAAAATTTGCAAATAGAAGGTCGCTGCAAGGAGAACGAAAACAAGAACAAATACATTTTTCATTTCTCTGTTGGTGTTTAAAGAATGGTGAAGGTGAAATTTTTAATAAATATATACATAGTTCATAATTAAACAGAAGGATCATTAAATATTGAATTTTGTATTTGCAACTTATAAGAAATCTAGGTATGCAGTTCTGCAAACTTAAAAGTAAGTCAAATTTTATAATATAATAATATATAATTTTGGCGCTTAGACTATATAGCTCAGTTTTTGGCCAAGCTTCTCCTACCATTTGTGGACTGCGTCTCTTATATTCTACCACAAATGAAGGGACATACAATTTTGTGCCGACTCCGAATGGCAGATGTATTTTATGAGAAGCTTTTTCATGGCAGAAATACCCTCGGAGGTTTGCCATTGTCTGCCGACAGCTATTAGAAAAAAGTGTTTCTATCACTAAGATTTTGCTTGCCCTGACTGAGATTCGAACCTCGAACTTACCGGCATATCAAGTTATAGCACGCACCGCTACCAACTTGACAACAGCGGCCAATTTTATAATATATTTAATTTATTTGTACGACGGTCTTCAGCATTTTCTACTTAATTAATTTTTAATATTATGCTCTTGCAGAACCAACTTTTCAAAAACATTGTCGAAAACCAAAGCGTAGAATAAGCTATAAAAGAGTGTAACCAGTTTCATTTTGAAGTTCCAAGTAGAATGGGCCATAGTTTCATAAAAAACTTACGGTTAAAAATTTGCAATGAAAACGTTGCTGCTATAGCAAAAATAAAACTACATTTGGGCCTTTGCTTGAGTTACAGTTTTTTTTTCTTACGCCCTTGATACGAGTATAACTTTTTTTTCCTTCTGGTCTATTTAATGGTGAACGTCTAATAATTCCTCACTTCTAGTTGTCTACATCATATTTATCTTATTTAGGGAGAAGAGTCAAACTAATATGTAGGCTAGCGTAACAATAACAAAATGTGGGAAAATGTATCTACTTTTTAAAGGCTCTTCTGATATGAATGGCCAATACGAAAGTTTTCTATAAAATTAAAAAGTGTGATCAAGAAACAAACTTAATATTTTTTAAGTTAAAGTGCGCCATCTTGCTGAAGAAGTTCGCTCCCAGCTTAGTAGTTTTAAATACTGCGCTGCGAATTGTTTTTTGTTATCTTTACAATTATGTTATCGATATTAAAATTTTTAACGGCATCATCATTACGTTTGTTGTTGTCATCGTGGTTATCGATGGCATGTTCTATAACAAGGTAATATCGATGTCAAGAGTGTTATCGGCATAGTGATTGTGATTGATATCAACAGTGCTAATTAAATCAAGGTGATTGTTACAAAATTATCGATATCATTATTTTTATCGATATTTTTTGTTATCGATCTATGTATTATGTTATCGATACAATTATGATGTCGATATAATTATTTTTAGTGGCATCATCATTACTTTTACTGTTGTTATCGATCACATGTTTGATTTAACCATTTGTATCGATATTGCAACTGTTATCGATATAGTAGTTGTTATATTATACATATGTATATGTATACATATAATGGCCACTAACGTAATCCATGATGTTTTTATGTAATAAAATTATCGATAAAATAACTTGTATCGATGTTTTTTTGTTATCGATATTAATTGATACATTTGTTACGTCGATTGCATATAAAAATTGACCAAATCGATCAACATCTCATGGGTTTTACATACACAGTTAAGTTTCGCATTTTCTTCGCTCCGGCGAGCATTAAACCTATGCTTTGCCTCAATTTACTGCATTAATGAGACTAATAAAAATAAATTGCTATATAAAAGAAGTTATAAAAATAGCACCACATAGATCAAGACATGGCAGCGCTAAATTGCCGACCGCTAATTATTTAATTTACTAAATTTGAAGCAACAATTTAATCTCATATGTTTATCAACGTATGTACATGCGTCCATAAATAAGTATGTGCATACATAAAACCTTTGCAAATACTTATACATACATATTTGCGAGAAATGAGAATTTTGAGTTGCTGTGTAATTGTGCTGATTATATGCGGTTGCACGTAGGCAATTAGTGCGGCATTTAGTAAGTTCAACTGTTACATTTTTAAGAGCAAATGCAAAGGCTTAAAATTAAGTGTATGTGTGTGTGGCTGCAAGCAAGCTTGCATGTGTTAAAGACGACGCGTGCTGGAAAATGAGCGAGCGCATTGACTTCGATAGGTGCAGAGGTGGTGTTGGTGCATTCATTGAGCATTTTCTCGGCTTTAGTGAGAGTTCGCAAAAGTCCATATGCACTCACACCCGCAAACGTACGCGCATAGAAATGAGTATAAAAGAATTTAAGCGAAGCGTCCTACCAATCACATTGCTCTTGTTTGCTTTTCATTTGTTTTCTGACTTTGCGAAATTATGACTTTTACAACAAAGTTGTTGACTCTTTTCAAAACAAATTTTTACTGTCTCTTTGTGGCTCTGTGTCTCTCTCTCTCTTGCTCTCTTACACTCTTTTATCTGACTGTTTGTACCACGCTCACTAATACTTTTACGAACTAAAACACACGCACACTTAGTTGTAGTTGTAAATGAGCAACCGCCACCGAAACAGAAACAACATTTTATAATGTTACGTAAATTCTTCTTTTCCAAACATTTCAGAGTTCAAATACGGCGTTGAAGTCGTCGGAAGTGGACATAAAGACGCAAAAACTCCAGCAACGGAAACATTTCGGCCGATTATGGACTACACTTCAATGAGAAAAGTTGGAATGGTATACAAAAGCAACAAATGTGTGTTTTAAATAATTGTTAGAAGAATTACGATTAAAAGAAATGTTAACAGTGATGAGCGTTATATAAAAAAGTTACGTAAAGTACGAGGTAATTTTTTTTTCGTAAAATTTGAATTTTTCGAATTTATGTAGAAGTGTGAAACATTAAAAAAAATAAATTTAATTTATTTAATAACGAATTTGTTGCAGATAATAGATAAAAAACAATATTTAGAATGCTCTAAAGCCAAGCTTGCTTAACATTTTTACGTAATTGTGCAACTTTTTGTTCTAAAAACCAAAAAGTGCAAAAACCCTTTTGAAATTGATGTGTAAAAAATTCATCAGCCAACCAGTTTGCCAGACGTGTCGCGTGCAGCTCTTAGCTTTCAAATAAGCAATTGTGTAAAATAAATAATGTTTTCAAATAAGCAATTGTGTAAAATAAATAATTCTATAAAAAAAAAATGTCTCCAACAGCGCTGTAAAAGGGAAAAATGATTTAGCAATGAGAATAAGTATGCAAATTTGTGTGTAAAAATCACTCAAAAAAAAAAAGCAAATAAGCCAATGATTAAGTGAGTCTGTAGCAATAAAGCGAAAATTAGTGCTTGCAAGAAGAAGAAGAAGCAAACAAGGTAAAACTTGCCGTGAAGAAGCAACGAATAATGTCAAAAAGTGCCACTGAGCAATATCAAATCAAAAAGAAGCGAAAACACAACAAAAATAAAGTAAGCAGCAACAGTCAAGTGAAAAACACAAACAAAATCTATAAAAATCAAATTAAACTCAATTACAATAACAGCAACAGCAAAAACAAATGCAAAGTGTACAACAAAAATCCAACAATTACTGGCGGCGCTATTATAAAACAATTAACGCTCACTGAAATTTGCTTGCAGCAGCAGCAGCAGCAAAAACAACAACAACAATCACGTCATTTAAAGTTGCCATACATCAAGAACAACAACAGCAGCTGTGTACAATTATTAGCACAGCCAAAGTCAATTGTTAGCGCAAGCATCGAGAACGACGCTGTTGCTGTGTCGCGTCGGTGCACGCAGTGCAACAACCTCCACGCGTACGCTCCCGCCGCTGTGCTCCGGCAGTGCATACGTGACCACGCTCAGGTAGCGTTACCGCACAGCACGCGCACAAGCGAATACAGCGACTGCAGCAACCTCAACATTCTAAGCAAGAGCAAACGTAACGACTACGTCAACAGAATGCCACTCTCGCAAGGCTACTCCGCAAAAGTGTGCGGCGGCGCAGTGAAGCGCACCGCAGCCAAACCCGCCCTACCTCGTCAAGTGGAGGCGGCTAAGCGTAGCAAATCCGCCGCGGTCGAACAATTCGTACGTTTGAATCCGCAGCGACATCTGCACGCGCGTCACAATTACAACCATAGTAAAAACAACAACAGCAGCAAGTGTTTAAAGAACCACAATAGCAAATTTGTCGCAATGCCACTGTCGCCCGCTACCAATAGCGACTATACGCCTGACGCCGCGCTCACGCACAACAGCAACTTGCAGTTCTACTATTTGTTGGCTGAGTCTCTGACGCGCTATGGCAGCCTACTGGAGGCTTTTGATGTTTACGCATTTATTGCTAGCGAACAGCTGGATAGCTGCATGCCGCTAGATCGTCTCAATACATTCGCAAGCGCGTTGATTATGTACGTACGTCAAATGAGCGCGCAACCCACGGATAATACACAAGAGTTGTTCCCAGCATCTGTGAATAGTGTAAGCAAACCATCCGAGAGTACTGCGCTCGAGTCTGCACTGAAAAGCAAGTATGCCCGCAGTACCGCCAGCTGGAGCGGCATGGTGGGTGGTGTGCCGTGTGCCGTAACGGCCACCACAACGCCGGTGCCGGACGCTGTTGTTGGCGCGGGACTGGTGGACTTGCATTCACCTACGCGAGAACTTTTACGTGTGCCGAGTCCGACGCAAAGCGAGGATTACGATCCGTTGCTATGTCCGCTCTGTAGCGACATATTGCGTTGTCCGGTCACCACCAATTGTGGTCACACCTTCTGTCGGCAGTGTTGCGAAACCATTACGCAATGTAACATTTGTCATGTTAAATTTCCACGCAGCACTCTGGACGATTTTGTCTCGGAAGTAGCTGGTGGTGTGCGTGGTCAGGCCAACACGTCCAGTTCGACACTCACAACGCTCACAACGGCCACAGTGTCATCCGCGATAGGGGGCGCGTCGGCAGCGGCCTACATGATGCCATCAACAAGTGCAGGACTATCAACAGGAAGTGCGCACGAAAATTTGTCGACTTCTACCGCGCCATTCCCAAGCATTTCCACAAACGCCGCGACTGCTTTGCGCAATACGCCGTCACCTAGCAACGATAATTCTTTGCTAATGCGGCGCTTGCAAGCGCACAGACTCGCCGGCGGCAGTGATAGCACTAGGTTGGATATTACTGTTCCGCCACATCGTTTGCAGTTGATACCAGCGTCCAGCACGCCCACCACAGTAACGACGGCGACTGTTGCTTCGACAACGGCCACAGCCACCACGACCATGGCCTCTTCGACGTCCGGCGGTGGGGCTGGTGGTGCTGCAGTGACCGCATTAGGTGGTGCGACGGTCAATATGAAATTCATGCCCGACGTGTTGGTGCGCCGTCTGGTGGAGAAGTGGTGGGGCGCCGATTTGCTGGCGAAGAAGAACAACGAAACCGCTTCCAGCTACATGCACATGAATCTGCTTGATGACGCGCTGAAGTTCTGCAACGTCAGCTTGGAAAAATGTAAGTAATAACCAATTGGAAAATTTTTAATTGTTTATTGGGAGAAAATATTTAACGAATGCAATTTTTGTTAGTTAGTTTATACTTTCCAAGCGTACTTAATAGAATCAGCTAGTGGACAAAGCAAGTCAATAAACTCAAATAAATCAATACTAATTTTGATAACGACCACAGAAAATATTTTAATTCTAATATTGATAAAAGTTCTGATAACAATGCCAATAACATCGGCAGCGATATTAGTACCGAAAACGATAATGATAATGATGACGATGACGATATCCGTAACGATAACGATAAAGATAAAGACTACGATAAAGGTAACGATAACGATAACAATGATTATGACGATAATGATAGCGGTAAATAAAAAGATAAAGCTAACAATAATTATAAATATATCGATAAGTATGTCGAATATAAATACATTGAATATTTAAATTTTTCTGTACGACTTTTAAAAAAAATATGCCCGCTTTTTAATTTTTAATCAAAAATATTTCAAAGTGCTTAGAGATTTTCATATTTCGATATTTTTAATCGTCCTACTCTGTTTTATTTTTTTCAACAAATAATAACCAATCGTTTATTTAAAAGTTTTTAATATTAATTTAAGAAACAATTTGGTATTCTTCCTTTTGTTTGTATCTTTTTGGAAACCCTAAAAATAATGTTAATATTAAAAAATATTTAAATGTTGAGCGATTGTAAATTATTGATTTTCAAGGATTTTATTAAATTTTTTGGAAAAATTAATTTCTTGCTATGGGAAACTTTAAACTTTATTAAATTTATAGAAACTAATTCATTTAAATTAATATCTGTTCATAAAATCTACGTTAAGAATGCAAGTTACACATGCAAAAATTACAACAAAAAAAATGACAGCTCTTCACCAACAATTGAGCAAATATTCCCCTTACATATTTGCCAATTCTCAAAAACACACGCACTTAATAAACTCATCATCATTCACTTAGGGTTAAATATTACGCAAATGCGCCGAAGAGGATAACATATTTACAAAGAAGGTTGTTGTTGTTTAACGCTGCCACGTTTATTGTTGCAGTTTAACTGGCTGCCTGCGCCTGTAAGTATGCTTGTGCATTCTTGTGCATTTTCCAAAACAAAACAGATTATACGCAAATGGAAATGTATTGAGAAAATCGATAAATACACAAGGCAACATGCTGTGTGGCGGCTGCTGCTACTGCTGCTACTGCTGCTACTGCTGTTGACAGTTGTTGTTACATGCAGCTTTGTTTTTGTTGCAGCTGTTTTATCAGTATTTTTTTTTTTTTGTTATTACTTTTTTTACGAGTACGAGTATAACATAATGTTGTAGTCAAGGAGTCGCCCACAATGTCAATGCTGATGTCATTGGTAGCGCACAGCCAAGCTACCCACAATAACAGCAAGCCAAGTCAGGCCATCCAACCAAGCCAAGCTGGCCATGCTTCGCTCAGTCGGCAATAACGTCGAGCAACAAGTTATAAATACTTGCGTTATAGTGACTTGTATGCTTTGGGGGCATTTTAAATGGCAAGCGGTAGTAGTTAGTTGCTAAAGTGTGCAACCGATTTGCTGATTACGTGCTGTGGAAATTTCTCGTTTGCTGCAAATACACTACCTTCATCATCCTTACTCTTCTCGCCATTCTTGCTTTCATTTATATACACACAAAGTTTCAGATATGTACATACATATGTACGTGCTTATGAGTGTGTTATTTTTATATAATTTTTGTATCTGTGCTGCTTCTGTATATACATATGCGCATATATGTATGTATGCATGTATGGATGCGTATAAATAGAACTACATTTACGCATGCAACTGAACGAGCGCCATTCTTTCGAGTAATGCTGTAATTGACCATAAATTACTTTAGACTTCGTCTCAGTATGGGTCAGTAGTTGAGCAATAAAATTCCAACCACTTGTCACTCGCCATAGATAAATATGCATTTTTATATATTAAAAATGACAGCTTACATGCTAAAGTGCAAATGATTTCACCATTAGTCTAAATATCTTTAAGAAAATTACTCAAAAAAAAAACAACACTTTACTAAATGAGGCTGCCCTTTCAAGTTTCATCGAAGCATCGAATTGAATAAGACCTGCGGCCAGCATTTTGCACACAATTTACCTTGACACAGCATGTCCCGAAAATACATACAAATGCATGTACATATGCGCATATTCGTTCGTGTCCACTGCAATAGCCTTGCCTATCCTGCAGCATGTCCGAAAAAATTCTTGGCCATAGCAATAAACAAATGTAGCAGAAATGCGGCAGTGTTGCATACCTCACGAAACAACAGTAACTGCAATGCAGTCTCATTGCTATGCGGCCACCTGTCAGTTTACATACACAAGCAAACTTACACTTCCATCCATAAATACATGTGTACATAAATTAGTGGCATGTGTGATGAACAATTTTTTCTTCACCATATTAAGAATTCATTCAGTACGTGTCAAGGGCGTGCGAAGTTGTCACATAGGCACTTTAAGAGTTGCAAGCAAAAGGTTACCTTTTCTATTGCTAAGCTGACATTCGCTAGACGATGTTGAGGTGAAAAAATGATTGCGTAAATCAATTCAAAGAGCCACTGAGTCATCATAGTGCTGACAAAATTCAATTTCAATTGTTTTTTGTTTTATATTTTCTTTTCAATTTACGCTACGCAGCTTTTATGTCGCTTAATTCAATTAACGTGTCACTTTAGCGTACATAAATACATATTTCTATATACATAAATATATGTAAGATGAGAGTAAGCGCATCGCTCTTTCTTTGATTCTGCTTAATTTACACTTATTTGTCATTTCGGTACCGTAAGCTTTATAACATAAACATAATCTTGTATAATATTCATAACATCAGCGTGTCTATCACTCATACGCCTAGTTGTGCCAGTCACTGGTTCGTCATGCAGTCGCACTCGCTATATACATACATATCTATATTGAAGTACCCAGTTGGAAAGAAGTACATAGTGTTAATAAAAAATCTAAGCGAAATATCCAGAGGAAATGAGTTTGAACAAGCCAGAAAAACGCAGCTGCCTCAGTAACGCATTTAATAAATATTTTGACACTTTGTTTTTTTTTTTTTACTTCCTAGTTGGTCTTGAGATCTGATATTAAGCCAGAAAATAACTGTATTTAATCAAGTGTTAGCTCCATTAGAGTTTGTGTTTTGCTAAAAACTTTGGCAAGCTATAAAAAATAAATATTTTTTCGAAATTTTCTAATACTCTTGGCTGTGTGCCTGATCGCTAAATTGTAGTAGCAACATCAAGTGGTAACTAAATTTTTTTTTATTGTAATATAAAATTCAATAATGAAATAAAAAATAATATCAATAAAAATTCGGTGCTTTCACTACGTAGTTCAGTGTTTGGTCGGTCATCTCCTAGGAAAGAAATTAATTTTTCGAAATTTGTAATTTCATTCTGAATGGCAGATGCAATTTATGAGAAACTTTTTCAAGTCGAAATACACTCCGGATTCGCTTTTTATATGACTTTAAATTTGCATGCTTCGGCTGAGGTTCGAACCTGGAATCTCAGTGGTATATCGAGTTATAGCTTGCGGCCGCTGCGTGATTTCTACTGCGCATAAAACTTGATTGACAATATTTTCAAGCAAATTGGTTTGATTATTTGCTTAAAATCATTTAAATAATTTATTAACATCGGCCTGGTTTAAGGCGTAGTTATTCTATACAGATCAGATTTTATGATCGATTTTTTATTATATTTCCTAAAACTCAATAAAAGAGCCTTTTAACTCATTCTTCTGCTACTAAGATTACAATTTTGTTATAGATTTTTTCCTGAACGCTCAACACAATTCAGACAATCTTTGAGAATGTCACTTCATATAACATTCTATCACTTACAAGTCTTACTTCTGTGTAAAAGTAAATATTATATAAAGTCACTTATGGTGGTATATCTTCAGATTAGCAAATAATGAATTGTTCACATTCACTTTTAACTGCATTTCACTATTGCAAGCGTTGCCTAAAACTATGCATTATTTCACACAAAAATGCTCGTATGCTTCAATTTCGCGATATGTAATTAGAAGGCTATTTACTTAAATTTGTATACAAAAATTCGTGCTACATTCAGCGTTGGCAGGTTAATAAATTTGTCGACAGGGTAGCAGAGCTTGATAATTTCTTTGTTTATATCTATGATATTTTGCTTTGTTTGTACATACTATATATGTATATGTCTATGTACATATGTATATAAATGTACATACGCACAAACATATCAATGCAGATGTGCGAATACACGCCAGCTCAGCGTTATAATCTGACAACTTGGTGGAATGTGTGTGTCGGCATGGTAATCAGTATGCCATATGTTTATTTATAAATGTATGTATGTACATATGTACAACTTTTCATTTTATCATCTTAGAATTAATTTTGAATTTGCTACGATGACATTGAAACTAACAACAAATGCAACATTCTCTACTTTGCTACATTAAACATTTCGTAATTGAGAAGTTTTCGGTAGGTTTTCGCTGAGTTGGTGTTTCAATTTAAATTGTTATTAACACGCTGACGACCAACTAGCAGTGCAATGTGCCCTTAAGCGTTAATTTAGTTACAGGGGGATCGAGTACAAGTTTCGAGAAATTCCTCAAAGTCGACTATGTGTGTTTGAACTTGCTTGTTTTCTTATACTAAAAAAATTGCAAATTGTTAATTAATTCAAAATTGAGAAAGAAGAAGAAAGAACAAGAAAATTTAAAGCTTAGCTTTTTGGCGTAGAATACGTCTTACCTTACGGTATGGGCACCCATGTCAGGTTTTTATTGTTGTAATCTCTATTTCTTTAATTATAAGGAAACGGCACGGTAACTTTTTTTAAAAATTTTTTTGTAGTCAAATGAAGATGTTAGCTTTCGTTTGACATACATTTCATGTTGGTTGATATCTTCCTAATATTTAAATTTCGCAAATGAAAATTGTATAAACACATGCACACAAATATGTGTGTGGTGTTTGGTTGAGTGTTTGCTGTTGGGCGATTTAAATGTACTCGTGCAGCCCTTTCTTTGTATTGCATAATTTTAGGCGGGCAAGTTAAAGTAGAGTAAAGGCAGAGAAAGCGCTGCCAACTACTGCTTATTGGTGGTGATTTTAACACAGAAATCACTTCAAATACTAGATTGGCGAAATTTATGAGCGATACGTTTAATTTGGATTATATTCGAAATGATGCTCCCACAACTATTGATAACACAACCATTGACTTAGTTTTTGCGAGAAATTTAAATGTTAATTTAAAAACATATTTATCCTATTTTTCCCATCATAAGCCTATATTCTCAAAAGTAACTTTCAAATAATCAAATAGATAGGGTCTGTTATTTATCATTTATCTTTACTATTCATAAATACCATTGACTTCGTTTTTGCGAGAAATTTAATTGATAATTTAAAAACATTTCTATCCTATTTTCCTATCATAAGCTTATGGATATCATCAAAAGTAACTATCAAATAAAGAAATTCATTTGCTTGTATTATTTATCATTATACATATGTTTTCTGTCTTATCGGATGGCGTATTCTACGTTAAACTTAATGGCCGTGTCTCTGACACAGCCTAATTCTTTTTTTTTGGTTTTTCTTAGAGAATGCACGGTATTTTAATTGAAAAATAATACAAATTTAGTGAATGTCATGTTTGGTGCGATTATAATTTTGATAATTTTATAGCCGAAAATCGCATTCTACTCGTACGACTCAATGCGCCCTTAGTGGGTTAATCGAAACACGTGAAAATTTATTACCAATGCATGGTTTTCGTTATCAGCGCATAAATTCACTTGCTTTTATTATTATTATTATTTTTTTTTTTTTGTTAAAGTGTTGTTATGTAAATACTCGTACATGCATACATACACACATAATTGCGCTAGTGGGAACACAAATTGTTGCAGACAAGAACTGGGTGAATGAAAAAAAATATTTAAATGAAAACAAAATCGAAAGCAATAATGAAAGCAAAGTGGCAACGTCATCAGATTGTTAATTAATTGCACTAAAATGAAATGGTTTCTTATCGCAATGCTACACACATACACACACACACGTACATACATCCATACATACATACATATGTACATACAAGCGACTGACTTTCGAAGTGACTCAGCGGCCAGAAGGTGATAGATGATTTGTATATGCATACATACCTACATACATACATACATACATGCAGGTGTGTTTGTGTTTACGGATGTGTGTCAGCCAGGTTGACACAAGCAAAGAATAAAAATAAAAAATTTAAATTATTTTTGTTGTATTTATTCACTTAATTCTGTTGCATTAGCATTCGAAATTCGATCAAAGTCCAACTGAATTTGAATTTTGTTTAGCCTCACTACAACTTGCAGCAAATAAGCTTTGAGCAATGTGTTTATTTTTGGTGCATTATTCTGATTGCATTCTGCTTATGTACATATGTATGTATGTGTGTAATAGCATCACCTAACAATTTCCAGCACAATTCAATTAGACTTTGAGGAAAGTGGCGTACATTTTTCTTAAAGCATTTTAAGAAAAAATCAAGCGTACATTTGCTGCTAATTCAATCGAATTTCTGCTCAATAGCCATGAAACTAAATAGCTTTGACATTTCTCCACTACAGAAAGTGAGCTACTTACCAGTGCGCATATAAAAATCAAGACGTGTACCAACATATGTACATATGTTTTTTTGTATGTATGTATGTATGCATTACTTCACCAGTCTATAAATATTTAGTGGCAATATTAGTTTACTATAAGTTTATACTTAAAAACATGTCATGTCTTTTTATTTTTATTTTTTATCTTATTTTACTTGAAAAATACTTTGCATGCAATTGTTGCTGGTATTTCCATGTGAAACTCGTTGCAAGCAAACAATTTTTACTAGCAAAAATTTCGTTTAATCTATGGATACAATGTGTCGGTTCTTACGCGCATTCCCACAGGGTGCTTATGAAAATATTTTTTTGAATTTGTATAGCTTGTACAGCTTTTGATTTGACAGTAGATTTTGAAAGCGGGGTTTTAAAACTTAATGAACGTGCCACTTTTTTTTGTATCATATTAATGGTTTGTTATCCTGTTTGCCATATTTAGAGACTTCAAGGTTTAGCTTACTTTTTTCCGCTTTCTAACTCACTCATTTCATAATACGGATAGTGCCTAAAATTATGCTGGAATTAAAATCGAAAAGTTGTATCGTATACGAAATAGTGATGGCAATTCAAGATGCGTGATAAGGTGACTCACAAAAACTCATGTAAATTAAAAAAAATATATTAATAATTGATACTAAAACCAAAATGCATACCTTAAATTTTGAAGCTTTCACATTTTTTGTTGCGCCGAAAATTATATATCATGATAAGGTTCATCAAGACAGTATACTATTCAGAGGTCATAACGGTAGTACTCAAAACGTCTTGAAATGTTATAAAATATAAAATAAAAACTTTTCAATAGTTCATACTTTATTTTTGTGGCAGTGCACAAAATTTTCCTGATATCATAACGTTATTGCCTAATATTCAATATATACAAAATTTACTCGAATATTTGTAACAATTTAGTATTTTTCTTTAAAAAAATTCTCAAAAAAGATATTGACTATTATGTATCATAAGATCGTCGCAGCTCTATTGTGAAAATAACCACGCCTAAAATTATGCCGGATAAAGCCATTTTCATCAAATAAGAAATACAAGAAAATTTTTAAAATTTGCTTTAATTTATTTTCAATCAAATTTTAGGCGCTGTAAACTAGAGAGATTTCCAATAAACCAATCGTGTTATAATTTTTGTAATAGTCGCAACAATTCTCATCTACACACCCTGTTTTCGTGAGTTGCGTGTGCCTGAGTGCTGCAGTCGTTGTAACGACAAGTGAAAAGTACAAACGCTTGGAATTTCAGAAATGTCGGACTTCGACATTTTTATTGAATGAATGAATGCTGAATGTAGACAAAAAAATAGTCAAAATCAAGCACAAGTAATGCTGTCAGCATTTTTTTGTAAATTTTTCAAATTATTTTGCACAAGAAGCGAAATGTGATGCCAAGCATTCGTTCGAAGGGCGTACGAAGAGAATTTTATATATTCGAAAAAATGCGTTAAAGTTGAAAAAATCTACTATGCAAATTAAAAAACAAAAAACAATAACATTAACTACAACAAAAGAAAATTTTCACAGATTTTTTTGGCTAAAGCTTTTCTAAATTTCAAGTTTTTTTCAGTTCGTAATTATTTTCATTTTATGCTTGTTGGGTATTGACAGTCGAATTAAGCATACGTTGGTAATTTGTTTGTGTAATAAATATCTCTTTTTTGATTTTTTTTTTCACCCTAACTCTCTTGTGCTCCTCTTAGGAAGTTTGGTCGTTTTTAAGTTTATGTGTTCATTAAAAATGTTTTCGATGCGATTGCATCAACGGATGAAAGATACTTTAAAATTTTGTGAGTCTTATTTTATGTAGTGTAATAAAGCGCTTTCTGCGAGGACACGTATAAATATTTAAGATGTTTCCACAAGGTTCATAGTGGACGATGAAAATTTAAATCAACAACTTAAGGAGAAAAATTGCGTAGTACAGAAATGAAAATCGCCTCAATCATTTTTTCAATGCCAACAAGAGAATTTATTCTTTTTTGATTTAGAAATGCCTAAATGCGCTAACAAGACAAAGTCTTTGTACTAGAATTTGCGGCATTATTCCGCGTAGGCATTTGCTGAGAAACAAAAGCTCTTTATTGTCGGCAATAAACTTAGCCGCTGCTGCTCAAAGGTGCACTAAGTAATTTTTTGTGCATAAAAAATGCCTCAACACTGGCCTCACTTCGAATCTCTTACTGCATATTATACTTTGCACAATTAACTTAATTGCTTGAGTGTAACACTAAATCCAAAATGGCTGGCATCAGAAGTCGCGGGAGGCCAATTTGTAATTTAAGCAACACAACATTAATTGCTGCTGTTCATTAGCGCATCACCACAGTGAGTTCTACGGAAATTGTGTCAATTCCAAACCAATAAATGACCTTCGCCAACGAACTGACCATCAAAGAGATTTTGCAATTTTTTCGCTGCCTCTCTATTTCGCGTTTTCGTCGTGATTCACTGTTCACTGACTGTTGTTTCAGAGAAGGAGAGAATATATTTTGACACTGCTGTGTTTCAAGGAATGCGTAACTTTGTGTGTGTGTTTGTGTAGCGTTGGAAGAGGACCTCTCAAACGATTGCGAAAGGGCGGCCATAAAAAGGGGCGACTCTTGTCTGTCACTAATTTCAGCTCGTTGTTTCCCTCCGTTCGTTCGATTTTGACGTGCTGGCTGTCAGCGGCATTGAGTGCCGTTGACGTACTTTGTTCACTGGCTCGGATAAAAGTGGAAAAATAATTCATTGTGCTTTTTGTGCCAGCGGTGGATTTATTCTCGGCACTTTTGCCACAATAAATGGCGCAGTTTTTGCCTCAAACTTTTTTGTAAGTACATATGTACATAAGTAATGTGGCGAACAGCTCATAAAAATAAATTCGCAGAAGTTACTGAATCGTGTTTAGAATAGCAAATTGATTGCGATAAAAGGGAGTTAAAAATGTGGCTACATATAAATAAGTGTGTTTGTGAGGGATGTTGAAGTAAAACTGCATAGAGTGCTTATCGCAATTATGCGACACGTACAAACATATTCAAAATCGACTTACTTCGCTTCAAATATTTCTCAAATAATACCAGATTTTTCAACGCACAAATTTTAAAGAAGTGCAAGTTTTTTCGGAATATCTGTTAATTTTTCTTTTCTTCTTAAGAGATCGCAATATTTTCTACGACAAAAAATATTATGCTTGCGTTTAAGAAAGAAATTATTGAAGAGGAGGTTATTTGATAAACGAAGTAATAATATCAAATATAAAAATAATCACTCTGTTTTTGATTTTTAAATACTCCATTCGTTTTTTGAATGTGTTATTTATATTTGATTTTGAATAAAAAAAATTGTGGTTGCATTTTTTTTATTGATATTTCGCTTTTTTAACTCTTCCGCAAAAATATAAATGAGTTTATACACGCTTGGTGTACGGTAAAAGGCAATTTTTAACGCTGAATTTCATGAGAATGGAAAAGGGAAAAGTAAAAAGTGCCTTTAGCAAAGCGCAACAAAGCAAGGATGTTGCTGCTGCAGGATAAATATTAATAAATAACCAGCGCAACAAAGCGAATTGGGTAAGCAGCAAAATGTGAAATTATAAAAGTTAAAAACTAAAGCAAATAACAAAAGCGAAGATAAAAGCGAAGCGTAGAAAGTTAATTGAAGTGTTTATGCGGTACCCGAAAGGAACTCTGTAAATACGACACATATACGTACATTCGTAGAGACATACATACATACATATGTCCATATCAATAAGTAACTACGAGTGTGTACATACGTGTAAAAGGCGAGTGTTAAAAGGACATCATACATATACATACTTAGTAAATCTTCGTATGAATGATGTGTGGCTGTGTGTCTGTGTGTGTATGCGATAATTGCTGTTACCAAATACACTAAGTACACACTTGTACGAGACTATGCAGCTGTGTGTGTCACAGTTTTATGAGAATATCAAAAGAAGCAGCGCCCTGCAGCTAGTATTTAGCTTGAAAGAGAATGCGCAATTTTTCGGCAAACCCTCCAGCATTTTATCCTCATACGAGTATATGTAAAGACTTTGTCGTTTAACCTACCAGTTATACTGAGAGTTTACTTTTTAGCTCAACTAGTACGTCAAAATAATACTTTCCAAAAGACGATATCCGGCTAAACGTAAATTGTCAGACGATTCATTTTACTAGTCAACAAACTAGTTAGCCTCTGTTTGATATTGAAAAGAAATAAGAAATAAGAGTTGAGTGCTGTAAAAATTTTATTTTAAATTTTTGTTTAACTATATTTTCTTCAATTCTAAACTTAAAGTCATGAGCATTAAAATTTTTCGGAATAATAGCCTATTTCCACCGATACATATTGTATATTGTACAGAAGCTTCGGCTTAGACAGTGTTACTTTCACAGTCATAGTTCAATTAAAAATTAAAAAGAAATTTTACTTTCTGGCGCAGTTAGATTTAAAGCTGGGCAAACGAAAATGCGCAGTTCAATTTCGAAAATTTTATCTACAAAATATTACTTATTCCTTTATTTCTTTTTAATTGATAACATTAAAGATAGGAAAAATTTATTTTTCTTGCTTTTTATAAATTGTATTTATGAAAATAGAAAGATTAGCACATGAAATACATTTTTTCTTACCTTATTTATTCTTTTTAATTAACTTCAAAATCTCAATTCTTAGGTATCTAAATTTTACTTGGTTTTTATGAGACTATTTTATAATAGTCTAATAATAAAAAGTTTGCTTTAAACAAAAAATGTTTGTTCATTTTTCTGTTGGCCTAGTAAATGTTAATATTTTTATAATTTTATTGAGCTCAAGGCCAGTTTATGGAAGATTTGTTTGTGAAAAAACAACAACAGCTTTCAATGGTTGAAGTTATAGTACTATTTCGGAAATCACCACATTTCCTCATCAGACTTCTTTTTTGATTATTAAATTAAATTATTATTAAAAATATAAACGAAAAATCTAAAAAAAAAAAACGTTAAGTTAAGACTAACCTAAAAGAGATCACTGCTTTTACCAATAATTACCAAAACAGTGAATAAGCAGCTGTTTGAGTTTGCTTAATGCCGCTAAACATTTATGTTAATTAACGGACATTCTCACTGTTAAGTATTTAGTTTAGCTTTCGGTGGAAACAGGCTATAACTTGTATCTCATCAGTATGTGCGAGTGCTGCGATTATAATTCAAATAATTTTTTTCATAAAAGTTTTGGTTTATTTTTCGTGATAGTAACGAAAAAGAGGTGTTTTTGCAATTGTTATATTTAATGCATTCGCTGTCGAAATTTCGCCTATAAAATGCTTTAAGTACCAGTTCTTGAACTAGAACTTTTCTTATTTATTCTTGCTTTATACTGTTAGGTAAATTTGTATGTACCCAAACGAGGTATGTACGTTTATAAATGAAGAATTGAAAGTAAAAAGTTGTACGAGTTTTCATCTTTCTCTTAAGTACAAAGTAGATATGTACACGCTTATATAAAGCTTGATGTCACCTCATTGTAAGGCAAGTATGAAGCATTACATGCAGAGTTCATACACACTTACATACATGACAATCGAAATGTCTTCATCTGCAGGCATCGCTACGGCGGTGAGTGTTTCTTTGAGTTGTTGCATGCAAGTTTTAAGGCAGTTAATAAAGATAAACGTGAAAGAAAAGTGATAAAGCGAGAGCAAAGGCAAAGGAAATGGGAGCAAAACAAAAAAGAAATTAGGGCATACTTCAGATTTTCAATTTCAGATTGAGAAATCTTGTTACTGAAGGACTTTATGGAGCAAGCAGGAAAAGTTTTTTATATGCAAGCAATGACAGGGAAAAGACAAACTTCAAAAAGACTCATTGCTTCTAAAGCTTCTAAAGAATAAATAATTATAAGCGCACTTAACAAGACTTAAAAAATATTCTACATTTATATTAAACATAGCGTTAGAGCAGGTATATCGAGGGCATGCCTCTAATCGAAACCAAATGTTGTTCAGAGAAAGATAAGAAAATATAAATTAAGGAAAAATATTATTTAAAAAGTAAACAATACAATTCGAAGCACCTTTGTAATCACTGTTGTTGAACCATCCATCCATTGTTCACAAATTAGAAGTTATTTTTATATTATAATTCCGTTCATTCTCTAATAAACCCATTCAAAACAAATTTTTATACTTAAAAAAAATTATCAAAAAACGGTCGTCATTTAAAGGCACTTGAAACTGTCACAAAAGTGCATACTCAAACAAATTCAAATAGTTTTGAAATAAAAGAGAGAGCGTTCGTAAAGTGAAATTTACTTAAATTGTGTACAAAGCTTGAACTTGGGTTTATACGATTTATGTTCGCGAATTTCCTGTATTTGAATTTAAAAATAGTTAAGTTCTAAAAATTGAATAGTAAATTGATGCCGTTATAAATATTAATTGGGATATACTTGTGATATTTCGCATTCTAAATCAATCACAGTAGGGAAATTAAAAATACACCTGTGTACATACAAACATACACAGACATAATAATATCGGTTAATTACCACACCCAAAAAGCATTTAAAATTTTACGCCAACTATGGTCAAATATTTGTAAAGCATAAAAGTGACAAATGGCTATAAATATTTGTTATTAAAAATGGTGATATTCGCTTATAAAGAACAAACGAAAAATAAAAAAAAACACTTAGCACTTTAAATACTTAAAGTTAAATTCGTGTGTTTAGTTTGTGCAAACGCAAATAATTTTGGGCACTCCATAACTTAAATGAAGTTATGATGCACACTCATTGTTGAATACGTAAAAGAGCTTGCGCATCCACAGCCATTTTATTTGTTTTCTACCAATTTTTTGAAGAAGGAAGTAATAGAATTCACTTATTTGGCGAGAAATGTGTAATTTATTATACTCTTTTATATATAATTCTTTTTTGTGTTGTTTTTATCAAAATGTCATTAAAAAATTTACGTTTTGTAAAACTTTAAATTCCAGTTCACTTTTCGCGAAGCCAATATTGGCGAGCGCGTCAAGGCTGTCACTTTTAGCAATTCAACATCAAAATCTTTTCCACATGCCGCGCGCTTATGTGGGTGTGTGCGTGTGTGTATATATTATATGCGCGCCTATGGCTCGGCTAGATTATGTATGTGTGTGTTTGCTTAAAAGTTTCCCGAGTACATCCTTTTATTTCATTAAAATTCCGCTGAGAAATACTTTCGAACACGCAAACACGAACAAAGGCACTTTAATATTTGTATTTTCATATGTATGTGTGTGTTTGTGTATACAAGTGTTCACAATTGCCACAGGCAACAGCCGCTACAACAACAACAATGCAACAACGCCAACAAAACAGTGCATGCAATTGTGGCATTTATCGTAATTTGTTTTCGCCACAATTCAGGACGCGTGTCGGCGCTCAAATATTCCAACATTTCCTCTTTTTTTTTGTCGACACACAAATAAGTGTGTGTGCTTCTATAGGGAGCGCCACAAAAGTTGATTGTTAATATTAAAATTGTTTACCCACGTAGGCTACAAAGAGCAAATTTGGCGCTAAGCAGCGCTTAAAGGACTCCTTAATTGTAAGTAAAGCCAATTGCTGTACACCACTTACTTACTCACTTGCGTTCCTTTGGATTATTCGCTTATTTTTAGCACAGTCTAGTGGGCGTTGGCGGCGACATATCAACGCAATGCGCTTGTCACACGCGTCTGGCTGGTAAGTTCATTGCACTGGCCTTTTATGAGTTCACTGTTTACGACGTTGCAATCAACCGAGTAAAGAACTCTTTATGAATGCGATGAATACTTACAAAGTGGCAGGTTCGAGTGAGGGAGACAGAATGAGAGTGAGAGTGAGCAGAAGAGCAAGCATGCGGGCGAGCAAGCATGCGGGCGAGCAAGCCTATCGGAGTTCATAAAGTTCATGAAGTATTTAATAAAAAAATATGAATGTTCATTAATATGAATAAATTATTGGGAAGTTTTAAAAGTGAAAGTGTAGTTTATTAAATACGAATACTTACAAATAATCTTCTTTTAAATTAATTGTTTTCTAGACTCCTTTCGAAGGCGCAATAGTTTCTTGTTTCAAACGTTTGTTATTGCAACAGTTGTCGCTGTTCCAAGCTAAAACTAAAAACCAACAGCAAAAAGTTGACCCAAATTGCCGCACCTAATTTAAACACACGTATACGATTTCATTTTGAAGCCTAACAGTCTACCTTTGTTGCTCAAAATCCAAGTAATCGCATTGCACGGTGTGTTAAACTAGGTAAATTTTATGCAAAAAAAAACAAAAAAAAAGTGACAAAAAATTGCACCATATATTTATTTATATGTCTTATGTCCCGTGAATGAGTCAAATCGCTTTATAAGTACTGCGTTTGCAAATGACGCGACTTTGGCGCCACCTAGCGGGTCCGTTAAAAAAAAAGTTTTTCATTCCTTGTGTTTATTTTTTTTTATCCATCTATAGGTTAGAATACATCTCTCAAGAAAAATCACAAAAAATATTTTTCATTATTTTTGTTGCTTGAAAAAGTACTCTGCTGTTGTTTAAATTTGCTTGAAGAAATAAATATACCATTATTTTTTTTTTGATAACTTCAGACTGATATCACGAACATGGTTTAATTTCATTTTAAAAGTCCAACAAGAACTAGTAGCTATTTGTATTTTATCAAAGTGGAATTTAAAGGACTCAAAAATTTCGTATTTGAAATATTAAACTTTTTTTAAGTTTACAACTTGAAAAATATTTGTAGTTATATTTGTTGGAACGATTTTCCATCATCCCTTGTCAAGTTTGGTTTGGAGACAAACCGAATGACGGAAAATCGTTCCAACAAATATCAACATTCCACTCTGTCGGACAAGAAAAAAAAAGAAAACCAAATATTTGTAGTGTTTTTTTTCTTAGTACTAGCAAATAGTTGCTAATGGGTTAACTAATAAAATGAATACCAGAATATATTTTGCTCAACTTGTGTTATTTTGTCAATTCTTTTTTTGCGAATATAATTACGTTAAAGAGATCCACTCTCGGAACGCGGTGAATGCGAAATATTTTGAATAGATTTAATGGCTACTGAGAATGAATGTGTATCATTTGATTACCAAAACATTTGCTAGTATCAAGTAATATTCGAAACCGTTTGCAACTCGCGTTAAAATATTGCCAAAAGAGTCGCGTTGTTTGAAATTTGCCACATCAATCATCAAATCAGTCACACCGTGACAGTGCCTGCTTCACACTCGCAACTCCCAGCGCAACATTTCAATTAAATTTCATTCCACGGTACTCAGCTTTCTAATACTCGTATGTACTTACATACTTACTCTCACACTAATAAGTAAACTGTAAATAGATATTTGCGCATATCTACTTAATAAACCCCCAAGATGTCAGTTTTCGTAATGTTCTCGTTTTGCCATTTTGCGTTGTCTTTGATATTTTACTTTAGGTGAATTGCAATATGTCTGGCTCATTTCAGTGCTCTGTGCATTTCATAACCCAAAGACGACAACCGCAAGCGGTGCGGGGCTGCCACCGCAGGCAAAAAATGCTTATAACTGCAACTTAAATGCAACAGCTGCACAATGAGCAACAACTGCCAGCCAGCGTTGCGCAGGCGATTGCAACAGCACAGGCAGAGTTGCAATGCATTCAACACAAAGTTGGCGCAGAAAAACGCAACCGGCATTGCAACAGCGGCCGAAGAAGTATAAGAAACAATCGCAGTAGCAACAGCAACGGCTGAGACATCGGCTGAGGCGGCAGCATTGGCGGCAGCAGTGGCAGCGGCAGTGCCAGTTGTAGCAATTATGGCAATGCGATACGAGTACATATTACTAAAGGCTGCATTCGATGTGCAACTGTGGCATATGAGTAAACAGTTGTTGCGCTGTTGGCTTTGTGTGTGTGTGTTACTTTGTCCTCATTTTCAAGCAGCGGCAGTAAAAATGTCGCAATGTTAGCATAAAGAGTGCCTTTGAGCAATTCAGTCAGCCGATGCAGCAACCAGTCAGCCAGGCACTCCGTCAGCCAGCCAAAGTGCGAGGCAATCGGTGAGCCCGGCAACAAGCAGCCAACAGTCAGCTATTTAGTTGAGCCAAGTACTACTCTGATTGTTTGTTTGTTTGTAATTTCGTGCAGTGTTTGACTGCTGCTGTTGCGCTTGCTGTTGCTGCATTTCTTGTTTGTTGCTTTTTGTGGTTCACCCATAAAAAGCCCAGTCAGATCAAAATGAAAACTGAAAATTGAGTAATGACTGCGGGGTGCGCTTATGCAGGCATAGCTTGCACACGCCCGAATAAAAAAAATATTTAAATGCACATACACACACACACACAAACATATGTATGTATACATTTAAGTGAACAATAAGCAATTTTTGTTGTCAATTTATGCAATGCTTAGCGGCAATCGTCGTAATCAAGTAGTATCTACTCATGTGTACATACATACATTTGTATGTTGTTGTTGTTTGTGCATATGTGGTGCCTTGCAAGTGCCTGCTTAAGCAATGGATTTTGGCATTTCAATAACGTTAATTGCGATCAAGAATACGATTATGCAGCTGGAATTTGATTTCATAATTATTGCGTATGTAATATGAAGACTTAATTGGCGTAGAATTTATGAAACATTTTTTTTAAATAGCGCTTGTCATAAATATACGAAACCCAGTTACTGATGCGGTTTTAGTATTTCTTATTCTTTTGCTTAATTTCAAATAATTCTTAATTTAAATACAGTTCTTTCGCTAACGAAAAGCAAAATATGTACAAAATAGAAAAAATCAAACAAAATGCATACCAATTTTTAATAAAATAATAAAAAAAAATTTTATTATTCAGTTTTGCAGCCCAAAGCAAGCATAAAATAAGTGTATGTTGATTTTTGCCCATTTTTTTCCAGGTACTCGCTTATGGAAAAAATTGCAAAATAGCGCCAATGACAAAAAAATTTATCAAAAATCAATCGTAATTTTAAGCCAATCGAAGCTTAAACTTGAATACTTAAATTGAGTGGCCTATGAAATTGGATACCAAAAATATTCTAAATTGTTTTTTATTTAGTTCAAAAATTTGATTGAATGTTTTTTGTTTAATTATAAATTTCAACTTAAATTTACGTGGTTTTCGCTTGAGAATGAACTATATTTTAATATAGAAATATTACAAAAATATATAAAAGCATAAAAAAATAGTCAAAACTTATCAATTCGTGAGGATCGTATAATTATGATATGCAATATATTTGTTATACAATAATGCGGAATTTTTTTTTCGCTTAGATGTTATGTCATATTATGTCAGCAACGTAATTCCTTACAAAACATTTAATATAACTGTTATTTTATATACTCATAAACAACAACGCTATAACATTTTGCTGTGTTGACACAGCCAGTTTTTGTTTTTTCCGCCGCTGAAAAGCAAAGTAATAAAATTACGAATCAGCGTAGATTTCAAGAACACTCTTGAACTAGAGTTGTTTACTGGAAGTTTTGTCGTTCATAATGTTATTGCATGTATGTATGTATGTATGCATGTATGTACGAATGTATGCCCCAGTGATTAAATTGCAACCTGGAAGTTTAATTTGAGTTACAGTTTTTGAATAACCACAACGAGGTACACGCGCATGTTGGGTCCCAAAAGGTCTAATAAAACTCTGATCACATATCATTTTATTTTTAGTTCTTTTGTTTTCATTTATTATTTAACATAATAGCATGTCTTTTGGTGCAGTTTAGTCCAATTAAGGGAATGAAGATACCTATAACTACTTTTTTTATGTAGCAAATTTAACAATTTTTAATATTTTTCTTTAAATTTTCGAATAAAGATGTACTCGATATTCGTAGGGTTTTTTAGTGTGTATAAACATAAGTAAAGTCGAAATTTAAGTGCGTTCACACCGGAACACTGTTCTCATAAAAAAAACTTCTGGTTTTTTTAATCAAACACATTTTTAGAGATCATTAAAAGGGTTTAAAATTTCCCAAATATTTTTTATTCATGAGGAGACAACAAATTTTCGTAGCAACAGCTGAGAAATGGTATAAGGTAGACTATGTTTTTCTCCGAAAGCGTTCTAAGAGTAATATTCGAATTATTTTTTTAACCATTTTTAAATATAAGCAATATAATGGAGCCACCAAAAACCACAAAAACTTCCATAAAAAATATTTAAGACTTAAACATTTTTAACAAACGAACGAGTATTATTTCTTGAAGTTTTCTGATTTTCAACAAAAAATTTTCAACGCTTAAACGACTCCTACAATTTTGTTAAAAAAAGTGCATTTTTGGAACACTCTAACGAATTGACACTGCCAAATAAAAAGCAAGTTTTAGCGTTAAAATTAAAATTAAACTATAATTAACTAATCAAAGAAAACGCGATGCGGGCAGTCTTAATATTAATATTACGGGCTCAAATTTTAACTGGTATCGTTTTACGTCTAATTGAAACTTTTGGTCTAGTTTGCAAGAAAAAAAATAGTTTTTTTTTGATTCACCCTAGTGTATGTATATGTATGTATGTATGTAGGTATGTACATAGGTATGTAATATTTATACGCGTATTATTTGAATATTTGTTTTATATTTTTTTGCTATAATTACACAAAATGCCAATTGAAAGGCGGACGTATACGTAACTGAGCACAGCCGCCACCAACTATAATGAATGATCACGAAAATATGACGATTGCACCTGCTAATATGCACACACACACACACACACATACACCTACGTACAAATAGAAATGGTGCGGAACTTTGGACGTAGTCATTTCAATAAAAAACGAGCAAATTACTTGTATATGTAACCGCATGCATAAGAGTACATACTCGTATGTACATACATATTTACCTTCATACACCTAAACAAACACACACACATACGTATAAGGAAATGCACATTTCTGTGCAGTTAGATTTTGATTTTTGCGCGCGAGACATTCTTATCGCACAAGTTCTAGCGTTACACCGTTATACAACAAATTAAGGCATACACTTTAGAATTGAATACTCGGTATGTACAAACGTTTGTATGTGAATATTAAAATTAAGTTAAGCAATTCGACACACACGCAACACATTGAATTAGTCATACGAATATTAAATAATGCAACTAACTGTACAATTAAGCGGCACAAAAAATGAAATTACATTTATTCTTTGTGCAAACAGCTTCAGTGTTACCTAATAATAATTATTAATAGAATTGCATTTATTTTTAAGCAAGTAAATAGCAGCGAGTTGTTTAATTGCGGGATGAAAAACTTACATATTTATGTACATACATACGAGTTTACAGTAGACGACAAAACCGATTTATTGCAAAATATTTACAACGTTTTTCATTATAACTACTTTTTTTTGCTAATTTTTAATTGAAATTTGAGTTGAATATTTAACAACAACCATCGACAGCATCTTACAAATTTAAAAAAAAAATGTATGTCAAACATTTAAATCGGAATTTTTAGAAAAGTTCTGAGTACGTTGTAGTTTTTTAGCCCATTCAGTCTAACAAATTGGACACTTAATTTTTCTTCTCATTACCTAATTAAAATTAGTTATCAAATAAAATATGGTTCATTCTCTAAGAAAACTCAAAAACACCCATATTTTAAACTATTTAAAAAATGTACAATGATTTAACAAAACTTCATAAAGATTTGGAACTTTAAAAAAAAAAAATTTTTAATTTTTTTGAGTATGCAGTTTTTGAGCACATTCAATTTTAGTGTAGGGAAATGTAAGTTTCAAGTATGTGCAAGTTATCACAGATGTTGGAAATTTTTTTTTTGTTGAAAGTTTCCTCAATGCAACGGAAAGCTGCGATTATTTTTTTTTTTTGGAAGGAGTTGCGTAAGAGCGTCAATATAAAAATTGTTAAAAATCTTAAATTAAATGAGTTTAACACTCAAAATTTTGATGATCTTTTAATAAACGTTTACTATCTACATATTTTATAGAATTGTTATTAATTGTGTTCGCTAGAAAATTAACGATATTTTAATTGTTAAATAATTTTAAATAATTGGAGGATAAATAAATTGTACAAATGTATCAATATGTGTTTATGCTATAATTTGTGAACAGACGTACACTCTCGTCTAGTAAAAAAACAAAAACAATCTCGAATATTTAAGCGCTTGATTGAAATATTCGAGCACATCAGCAATTTTTTACATTAAACTCTAGCAGTATAGAAGAAATATTTGATGTATTATGAGTTGCAGTCACACTTTCCATAGAAGTGCACGAACGTACATACGTAAATAAAAGTAATTAAATGCACCGATATACATTTGTGTGTATGTACATGTTTACGTAGGTCTGGATGCATTCTAGCGTACTTCATGCTCAACAAAGTATATACGTTAAATACGTAATATGTTTGCACATACATATGTACGAGTATGATGATATAATAATTATATAATAATTCGTATCTCTCTCTATTACAAGTAATTGTTTTGTTCGCTTGGACCGCCGATGCAATCAAAATTACACAATTATTACGTGATACGAACATAGTATACGGGAGATAGGAACTCTAGCATATATGTATGTAACATACATACATATGTGTGTACGCTTGTATGCATGTTTATACATTTCTATATGTCTACATACTAACATACATGCGAGTCGACAGAATGTTAGCGAACGCAAAATAATTTATTCGCTTTGTTGCAAAGTGAGCAAAGCGTTTGTCGTCATCTACAGCAGCAGCCGGCAGCGCTGGTCATTCAGTAAAAGACGTAGTAGAACTAGTGAGTACATACATACGTAATATATTTACATATATGTTCATACATATGTATGTACGAGTATAAGTACATTCATATAAACTAGAAGCTAGTTGAGTTATTGCAGCAATGCACGTAACTAAAAGCACATATGTATGTATGTATGTACATATGAACATAGTCGTATGATGGGGAGGGGGCGGGGGTGATATAGTTTCATACTTTTTTGCTAAGTTTGAATATTGCATAATGCATTCTGACTGTTTGGAAAATGCGTTTGCAAAGCATTTGTTCAATATTTATTTTATAATTCCCTGTCTGTACTTTAACTACGAAACTTTTCATTTGACTCGTCGAATTAATTAAAATGGCGAATCGCTAGAATAAATGTTATTCAGTTATCTGCTAAATTCCTTCACACTAAAAGTTACTCAAAATGTTGTGAAAGCCTTTATGTAACACGGTGTTTCCACGGCAAGTGAATCACGTGCTTCACTATTTGAATTACGAATGGCGAATCACCGCGTTTACACGACACATTCGTGATTCGTTTGGCATATTTGTTGCTGTTTTAATACTTATTTACATACATACTTTTGCGTCTTCATTCACTATAGGTTTGCCCAAAAACATTTTCTTCACAAACTCAACGTTTGAAATCATTTAAGCATTAATTGTTTCTTGTTTGTTTAACTTTTGTGTTGTTCTGATATTTATATGTACTTTGGCTATTTTCGATAAATTTACGTTTAAAATTAGAGACGGAATCGATTTGTTCGATTGAATCAACTACAAATGAGATGATTCGCTCACAAAAATTTGTGTGGGAAATCAAGTGGATTCGGTTCGTAATTACGAATGAGATAGCGAATTACGAATGGGAGAGCGCATCATGTGCCGTGGAAACATAGTATGTATGTATGTATAAGCATGTACTCATAACCGCGTAACATATTGACAATTATCGGCAATTTACATCAAATAAATAAATATTATTTTTTCAACTTTTGCAAACTCGATAAATTTACTAGCTTGATAATTGAACTGTCAAATTTGTTTATGAAAAACCGTTTATCCAAGTTTGACATATCAGCGCCATCAAATGAGTTCAAAATTAGATTATGAATATTTTCAAGTGCATGCGACAGTAAATTTATGAATTTAAATTAATATTTTTATTATTTGGAAATTTAAGTACAGTTGATTGTATAAAAAATTATACCAAAACTCATCAAAAATTAACACTTTTTAATATGTTGTTGTGTAGTTCATACGAAATGGCTGCTGATTTTTAAAATTTAAAACAAAAAAAAATGGCCAAGTAATTTGTAACTATTTGAAACCGAGTGCTATGTTAAACTTGTGTAAATAGTTGGGCTTTTAAATGGCTTACTCAGAAAAATTATTCAATTCTAAGAGAAAATTTAAAGATTTTCTTGTAAGTTTTAGAATTTGTTTGGATATGTATAATTCAACAACAAATACTTAGCGTGCACGCAAAACTTAATTAATAATCAATCTATTATTTTTTTTTTTAACATTTGTCTGAAGTGGTATAATTTTTACAGATTTCAGCTACTTTTGATGGTATTTTAAAAAGCATTTTCTTTACTAACTTATTTCGAGTGTAGCTGATGAAAAATATATATTAAAAAAAGTAAAAATCACTTGTGTATCAAAAGCACTTTTAAAACTACATTTTTTAGGGTTCGAAATTTTGTTGAACATTTGTTAAGTTATATAAAAATCACTTGTGTAAAAAAACCACTTTCAAAATTAAATTTTTTTGAGTTCGAAATTTTTTTAAACATTTTTTAAGTTAAATGAAAATCACTTGTATATCAAAACCACTTTTAAAACTAAATTTTTTAGAGTTGGAAATTTTGTTAAGTTAAATAAAAATTTTGTATAAAATTTGAAATGGTTTTTGTTAATGAATGAACTGAATTTTAATTGAAAAATAAAGGAAAATGCGAAGATGCGCCCTATATTTCTTTCGCGGACTATGACTTTGTTGGTTAAAACAAGCACAATCTGTTGAAGAGAAAAATTTTAAATATTTATATTGTACGGCTCAACTTCAAAATTGTTCTCAGAACATCAATAAATACTTGTGAGTTAATTTCTAAACAATCTCTTCTCAGAAAAAATTGTGGAATCTTTGATGGCGAGGAATGTTTTCCTTTATATAAAATAAAATATTTAGGTTATTCACAAGATGTCATAATATATCGTAAAGTTATACAAATTTTCGGTATTTCACAAATATTTTTATTTATTTTTTGTTGCATTGCACAGAAAGAGGATGTAAAAAAACACAAGCTGGAATTTTTAAAATTTTATGACTTACGACACTTAACACCTTGTGAATCATCCAATGATTCGGAAACATTTTTTGTTTTCAATATTAAATTATTTCTATTTGCATACTAACGCGCAAAACATCTTAAAAGCCACAATTTCTTTTCGCACCACTCACGTCTGCTCTTAACACTTGCAACATGCCCTTTTTGATAGGAATTACGTAATAGCAATCAGCGACACCCGAACCTTACCTCACCAAAATCACTTATTTATTGCATAAGTGTCCATACTTAGCTACGCTTTTTCTTTTTCTACTTGCAAATGCAAGCATCAATTTATATATGAACAAATCTATACCACAACTCTTGCTAATCCCCTAACAAGGGACTAATCTTCGAGCGCCACAAGTGTTTACACAACTTAACATTCCTATTAAGTACATGCAAATCACAACCACGTCGCCTGCCAGTGATCCTTTCACCCGACTTTAACGCCAACACCAACGCCAACGCCAACTGTTGGCCAATTCCAACGCCACGCGAGCGGGTCTTGCCACAATTTGGCGCACAGATTTAACTATGTAAATCTATATAGATATTTGAAAACAACTACAATAACAATAACGGCGAGCAGTGTAATATTAAATACCACAAGCCCACAAGCCCAGCCTTAACGTAACGATGCCAGCCTTAACGTAACCGAGGGCATAACAAAGACAACAACAACACACTATCGCATTGAAGAAAACAAGCAATGTTTGTTGGCCGCAAACACGACGATTTGCACAATCGCAACGCTTACATACAAGCCTCGGCTCGCATCTAATTCGGCTGCATTGGGATTGAAATTGGGATTGGTTTTTGGTCTGTCCATATTTGATTAAGTAACCGCCGTGTAGTACACAAACAAAAAATTGTTACAACGTAAAATTGCAGCAGCAGCAGCGGCAGCGGCAAACAACAATAAGTAAAACGATTGCGAAGGCACTTGAGTTGGCGAACATCGAAGTTGGTTTGGTTGCGAGCGAATAAGACGATGGACAAAAAAAAACATAAATCGAAGTAAAATAGCAATTAATGTGAGAAGGCATGGAGCCAAAACAAAAGGGGCATTTACAAATCACGACTTAATTTAATATTACACAAAGCACGCAACAACACCGAAAATCAACACAAAATGTAACAGAAAATTACAGCAAAAGCTCAGATAACCGTGTAACCACAAATGCTGGCCGCAGGCAGTTAACAATTGTTGCTACACAAAAAAAAAAAAAGAAAAACGAAACAGCTCACAAACCCAACTACATAACTAAGTAGACAAATATAAAGCTACACACGGGCGGCTAGCAGCAATAACGAAAAGCGAATTGCTATTAAAGCAGCCATAACAACTGATGGGCTATTAACGAAGCGACAAGTCGACAACAACACAACAATATGTTGAAAGACGAACTTATATTTAGAAAATCTTCGACATTGTTGTTGTTGTTGACAGCAGCACGTAAACGGAGCTTACGCTATTCGACTTAATTTAGGCAGATGAGCAAAAGATAGCAACAACTTCTATGTTTTTTTTTTGTTTTTTTTTAATTGAAATTGAAAGACAAAAACACCTAACTAGCCCAAATTGAGTGCCGACAAGAGTAAATAACGCTTGAGCAATACAAGTGGAAAGCAGCAGAAAAACAGAAAGAAAACAAAACAAAACAGCTCCGCGCGAAGCTTGCTTGGATTGCAAAAGCGCAGAAAGCGAGCAGCGCTTCAAGTCTGATCCATCAAAACAGCTGCTGGCGCTAGCCACGCGCGAACAATGCAAAGCTGAAGACACTGCCGAAGCTGCAGACGACGAAACGCGAGACGAAGCCACCGTTGAGTAGCTGGATCAAAAAGCCGATTTGTGAGCGCGCGAAACCTCCACAGCTTCAAACCAGCCCCATGTTGCGGCAGCCGCCTCTTATGTAACAGACCCACTTATGCGAGCGGCGACGACGACGACGACGACGATGCTGACGACGAAGCCGACCAAAGCTCTGTGGCAGCAACAAAAGCAAGCACCGACACCTCATCATCGTCTTGGCCATAAACGGTGGCGGCGTCGTCGTCGTCAACATTTGACTTTGACATACTTTTCCAAAAGCGCCAGTCGTAACAGGCGAGGTAATAATATCAACACCAACCACGACAACACAAACAAAGCCAAACAACGCAAGTGAAAAACAAAAAGAAGACAACTAAATGGTGAGCAACTAAATTGAAATTTAATAAATAGAGGCAAAATAGTTGAGTTTGCAAATCGCAACTTGTCTCAGCAGCGAATAAGAAAGAGACTATGCGCAGAGAACAGCCGGCCAAGAGCGAAGAGCACGCATAACAGCTATACATATTTGCAGCATTTGTTTATGGCCGAAATAATCTATGTGATAAAAGAGTTTTATCATTATGTGAGCAAACACACAACAGCAGCGAGAGCGGAATTTAGTTGCAAACAAATAAAAACAAGTGAGAAAAAACCAAAGCAAAAACACTCAGCGCACAGCAAACGCCGAAGTGGTGCCAATAACATTGCTAGCAACAGTGTTAGCGCAAACATCAACAACAACAACAACAACAGCAACAACAATATTGCGCGAAAAGCCGGTTTAAATGGCGTTCACAAACGTTTTACAACCGAATGAGTGAGTAAGCGAACGCGTTGTTGAAAATCTTAGCCAGCATGCTTGTCATTGCCGCTGTGGTTGTTGTTGGTTATTTTTTTTTTGGCTTGCTTTTGCTGCTTTAACAGCTGTTGTTGTTAATGTTGTTGTGCGTTGTGCGTTCAATTACATAAGCGCTTGCTGCCAAAAAAAGAAAAAAACAAGCGCTCTGCATAAAAAGTTCACTTTACATTTCGTCTATGATTACAACAAAAAACACTAGCAACTTTGGCAGAGTTGATTGAAGGCAACAAAAAAATAAAAAATAAAATAAAAAACAAATCGAATTAAAAAATCCGTTATGCCAATTGAATGGGTATGAGTATATATTGCTTAGCCATTGTATATGTGTATGCATGTGTGTGTGCGGCTGTTAAAGCATTTGTGCGCTCATACACACAAACATACAAACATTCATACATATGTATGTAAGTGTAGGCAGGGATGGATGACTGTTAGCTGGGATGATTATCTAATATGGAAAATTCGAAAGGACGTTTGCGCAACCAAAACTTGGTAACGACCGAATGAGCTGTTGATTGTATAAAACATTTGTTATGGTTACTTAGGTTATGTATGTTAAATATACATACATACATACATTCATATAGTATATGTATGTACATAAATGTAGATTTGTAAAAGTGTCTTGGGGGGCAGTGGACTATTTAATGTAGCTTGAGAAATATATTTCAACAAGACTTTTAATGAAGTAATCATGTTTTTCTTTATACAATACCACAGAGTGTTTCACAATGAAAGGACCGTCGAATTATGTTATCATTATTGAAATTTATTTTTTTTTTTTCATTTAATATACATTTCGTTCGCTTACAAAAACCCCATAAACCAGAGTTTCAATCAAAACTGTAATACTATTGCACACCAAATTTTGTACAAAAAAAATTGTGTGGATTTTCGTTTTAGGGTAGTATGCAATTCCAGAACATCTAATCTCAGCTGACACTCTTGCATAATTGTTTGCTATTAAAGAATTTACAGAAAAGCGTACTTAAAAAACATGTCAAATATTAGTTGAAGTTGTTGGCTGTTTCACACCGCTGCATACTCAAAAAAACTTTAAATTAAAAAAAAAAAAACGTTTGATATTTATTGCGATTAGTTTGAAATAGTTTCCCTTTTCGTCCTTAAAAAGTCATGGCCTATACGATTTTTGCTGGGGAATAAACAATATTTTAATTAAAAACTAATTCAAGTCTAATAAAAGAAAATTGTCAGTATGTGAATATCAATTGCGCTCTCAACTCATTCATTCTAAAATCGCTACCAGAGGAAACTAATAAAAACTAACAACTAAAGAGTTTCTTATTATAATAAAAAAAAATATGGTTATGCAATTTTATAAAGTATTTCTTGCCAATTAAATGTTTAATTTAAAGATTTAAAAAACTTATTTTAGTTCTTTCATCATCTAAAAAAAAGTTGCCCTCTCCCTTTCTCAACCCCGTTTAATGTAGTTTAAAGAACGTTGACTCATTGACATAAGAATGTATTTGCAAAATAGTTGCCTTTTCTAATTACATACACACCACACCAACATTATGCAACATATTTTATTTTGGGCCCGCCACGGCGTATACGTATCAACTCTAGAAGCCATACAATTTCAATTCGTTTGCAATCATTATATTCAATCGATAAGCGTAATTATCTAACCAACATGTGAAATAGCAAGCTTTGAAAGGTATTAATTAAACTTAACTTTGCTTTGATTATTTTATAAGCAAAACAGCGGCGCACAGGCAACGTCTTGCTGTGACGTGGTCTAATTAAAAAATATATTAACAAAAAGCATACGATTTTAATTTGTTGAATTGCCTAATGCTGGTGGGTGCAAAACTTGTTTTTGCTTATCTCTAAGCAAACTAGCGTGAAATCTGTGTTAAATGTATTCTGATTTCACATTAATTCATCATAAAAAATTAAAAAACATACAAAAATTGTTAAGTGAAATATTAAAAATGAGTGGGTCCAATTATTCGCACTTCTTACAATATTTCTTACAGCAATTTGTTTGATACGAGCATTCAAATTTTTTTTTTAATTAAATAAATATGCATATCTGCAAACATGAAGAAAAAATAAAAATATGTCTTTTTTTCAAAATATGATTCGCGATCAAAGCGAAAACCAAATTATAATATTGAATTTATTTTAATTTTAGAAGGCTAGTAAACCTTCCAATTTTTAACTATTTTTAAAATTGCTTTCTTATAAAATTTTTATAATGACATTTGTTTCGATAGCATGACGCTTTCGTAACAAGACCAAAAAACATTATTTCACAATCCATTTTGATAACAATACAAACTGAACATCTATTTCCTAGAGTTATCAGTTATTAAGGACCGTTTTCTCAAGTATATTTTAAAATATAGTTTCTTTTAATATAAGAAGAAACACAAATTTTATTCTTAAAAAGAGTATTTAAAGAGCAGATAACTTTTTCAAATAATTCCATAATTTTTATCTACCATTTTTCTTATTAACCTCAAGCTAGCTATTAAGAAACAAATATGAACACCTTGAGTAAAATTCGAAAAAATCTCAATCTTAAATCACAAATTTAAATATTTTCTATAAAAACATTGACTTAATTAAAAATTCTACACATTTTTTTATTGGCCAGTTTATTTACATATATCATGACACTTTATTTAGGTCACAATTGTTATCATTTGTTTATATCAGCAAGGGTAATTTTATCTAATTTCTAAAAATGCAGCATAACTGCTTTCGCAATTTTCTCTCTGTGATATGAACAGACTTATTTACTTATTTATCAAACCGTAAAATAAATAGTAAATGACCTGCTGCCATGCCAAAATAATAGTCACCACATAAATCACTTAGCACTGCTAGTATTTAGCAACCCAACTAACCAAAAATGGGACAATTAAATTTGAGAACACACTTAGTGTATCAATGCACGTGTGTATATAAATACTTACCTCATAATTTTCTGAAACAAAATATCGTTCTAAAGAATCTCTCATTTATAATATTTTTAAAGTTAGTTCATACAACTAATAATAATAAAAAAATAAGTAGCAGGATAAACGTTATCTTTGGTTGATTGGGTTAAATTCGAACTGCTGCTAAGCTCATAAAGTCTGTTTAATGCTCTAAATGTGCGAATTCATGAAAGGCATTCATTGCATTAGTCGCACTAAAGATAATGTAAGCTTGGTGGCATGCACAAGTGTACATATGTATGTATGTATATAGATATGTACATACATAAAAATTGTGAAAAGAAGAAGAAGACAACTATTAGTTGTAATTGTACGAGCATTAAAAGCCATTCAGTACTGCTGATATGAAGCTAAGGTAACGAAACACAATTGTTGCGAGACCTTCGCATTCTTTTTAAATAACTGCGGCTACTAAGGAATGTATTTATTTCATAATGACAAACACTCCTAAATATTATTATCATTGGAACTTATATTAAACATACATATATACAAAATGAACCATTTTCGTTTTCAAAAAGTTTTAGAGTTTATTCTTGAAGCATTTGCTCTCGCCAAGGGCCAACATTTTTAGTTTCTAGAAGGCGCTCACGTAAAAATAATTGTAAAATCGAGTCCACATTACCACTGTAAAAAACTGCCAAACAGATGTCGCAGTCGTCGATACATATATTTAGAAAACCGCTGGATAGCACTAGGGTCGATCGAGCTTGAAATTACCCATGAAGCGTCGCGGAAAAAGCTGGTGTTATGTAGTAAAAATAACTAAAAATGTATTAAACAAATTACTTTGTGTTAAATTTGGTTTTCGTCGAAATAAAAATATGGAAAACATTGCTTCCCTTTGAGTTGCGTATCCAATAACAAGATAATAATCAGCTATCTACTTGTATTTGCATTAATTAAGGTATCGATGCCCACTCGGTATCGAAAAAGTATAGAGTAGTAGTACATAGAACAGTATTTTTGCATAATTTTCAAAGTTATTTAATTTGATTTCACACAAAATCAATTATAATTTGATTGCATATAAAGTTAATATTTTTTCATACAAATAAGGTAGAAAAAAATAAATGTTCGTTATATTCCATTTATCGAGTACAGAAGTAGGTATATACATACATATGTAGTATCTACTTAAACTCTGCTTTGCCGGAAATTAAAATCGTATTACTTTAAGAGAGTTCAACAAATGTTTAGTCAAAAAAAAAATGTCTTCAAGTAAATTTTCCCATGTTTACTATGTATTATGACTACGATATTTGTCAAACGAGATACATTAAACGCGTTAGCTAAATAAATTTCTTACACTTCTCTTCTCTTGCCTACATGACGAACACTTCGTATTGGCACCGATCCAAGTAATTTTTAGCACATAGAAGCCTTAGCGGCGTTTGTCGAAATTTTATTTGTATGCAATGCAATAAAGATAATTCATTTCGTTGTATGTTCTATAATAATAACAGCTGTTTTCTACCAAAAAATAAAAAATAAAAAATAAAAAAAATTGCAGTACCTACCCGAGGCTTTTGCTATAATCATTGTTAATGATTAAAGAATTCTGTTATTGCTATCACTTGTTGACGAAAAGTATTTCTGATTGTACATGTAACTATTAAATTGTATTAAATAATTTTATAAAGTAAAGTATGCAAGGTCAATCGTAAGTGTCAGCGTTGATTTAGCGCAAACGACAGGAATCAGTCATTGAATTACCTTTTATTTACTCTCGTAAGCAAATATAAATACGATTAAGTTTGAAGAGCTTTACTTTTACCTTAAGCGCCCGCAACAACATGACAAACAAAATAATGTGATTTTCAAGCTCATACATATGTATGTACATACATACAAACATCCATACACAAGCGCACTTCTTTCAATGCAACTGTGTGTGTTTTATATGTTTGTATTATTATTTTTTTCTTTTTTTTTGTGATTGCAAAGTCATGTGCAGTGAAGTGCTATTTATTATTATTGTTGTCACTTTTTCTGTAGTTGTTGTTGTTGTTGTTACTGCTGTTGCTGCTGCTGCTGCTGCTACTATGGGTCGTTGTGCACTTCACTGGCCTTGAATATGAAATAACAATATTTAACTTTTCTGGTTTTTTGCGCAACGTTGCGCTTCGTTTTATTGCTAGTGTTGGCATGTGTTCCATTAGTCGCTCGAAGCTGCCGCCGCTGCTACTGCTGGTGTTGCTGTCGCTATTGTTATGGTCGAAGCGAATGGTGATCGTTGTAGTTGTGCGTGGCAAATTGGCAGCTTGCCCATGTTTTGTGGTTATGTTTCTTGCTTGTTTGACTTACAACTACAAAATATTAAGAAAACTCAACAACACACTTGAATGAAATCTCGGCCCATTGACTTGCAAAAGTTGTAAGAAACAGCTACTTTTATTTTGATACGAGTATTGAGGCATCTGCACAATTACTTGCGGTTTTAAAGTGGAGCGAAAAACTATAATATGTTTGTATAAAAAAATTTAGTTCATAATTAAAATAAAAACGTTGGAACTAAATCTTAAACCATGTAAAAAATTAAAAAAAAAAAAACAATTAGAAAAATTTTTTTTAAAAATAATTTTCAAAAATATTTCGTGTGTGCCGTTTTATTGCCCATTTTAATTAAGTATAATAGGCTTAAAACCTCGGTTGTTTTAGTTTTATGTTTCTACATACTTGGCTTTCAAAAAAGGACAAACAAATAATACAAAAAAAAAAAAATTTTAAGCAAGACAAATTTTAAATAGCTGTGTTTTCTTCGCAAATCCATCAGCATAAAATAATGAAAAAAAAAAAATTGTAGAAATACGAGTAAATGCATTTTATCAAAAAAATTAAAAGGTAAATAGTTAGAAAAAATTTTTACATAAATCGCAAGCCATATAGCCAACAATTTCATTTTGCACAAATATACAATTTGAATACACATTTTTTCCCTAAACTTTTATGTTGAATTAAAATTTTTAAATTTGAAAAAAAAAATTTTATTTTATTTTATAAATTTCAAAAAACTATGTATTACTTTTATTTTTTAAATATGTACATATGTCAAAAGCAATTGAATGTTTTTTTTTTTAATTATATGACAATAAAATTGATTCAAGACTTTTACTTATAAAAATTATTAATATACTTAAATCAGTCAGGAACTTTTATTTTTAAAGCATTTGTGTTGTCCTAGACATTTAATAAAATTTACTTTTGTTCTTGAATACCCACTTTTCCCGAAAATTTATGATAATGACGATTAAAAAAATTACTAAAAAAAATTTAAAATCAATGACCAACTTAATAAATAAAGTTATTGTATATCAAGGCACAAATTGTATAGATTTTTCCGCAGCCACTCACCTTTCACTACCAACATTTCCATTGCGCACTAAAAATGCATTATTTATTTATTGTCATATTTGTAATTTTCTGCATGCATAACTATGTATGTATACGTACATACATATATACTGGTACATTTCTGTATTCGCTGAGCGTAAATTATTTTCCTTGCAACGCTTTTAATTGCATCTATGCACTTGCCCACATACATACATATGTACATACATACATACATTTACATATGTAGATGTCCTCATTACGTGCCCGCCTGCGTGTGCCTTTGTTAATTAATTGTTTGTTTATATTTTTATATAAATATTATTATTATAATTTTTACATACGCGTACTTACACTTACCTACTAAGTATGTATGTACCATATACATATATGTATGTATGTATGTTTGTTTGTGAAAAATTTCACAGCCGCTTTACAGCATTATATTTTATACATCGCATGTTTATCATATATTTTAAATCGCTCCAATTTGCGTACATAGCTGCCATAGCTGGGCATAGCTGAGCATAGCTGGGCTTTGTGTTTCGCTTGGCATATTTTATTTATTTATTCATTGTCGTTGGAGGTCAGCTTACGTAAGATTGTGCGCATTGTTTCGCCGAAACGCACACCTTTCCGTATTTGTGGGGAAACATACATACATATGTACGAGTATGTACGTACGTATGCGAGTTTACAAAGAGTTATGTAATTATTGTTGTTATGTTTTTTTTTATTATTTTTTTTTTCTTTAACGAACGCTAACCTTGACTCGTTTGAAGTTCAGCTCTTTTGGCTATTTTTCATTTATTTATTTTGCATTTTTTGTATTGTTTTGTGACTAGTTTCTTGTTTACTTGTTGATTCTTGGCGCTTGAAATCAAGCAGCGTTCCATATGCGAAAACAGGTTTTTACATAACACTTTGCTTTTAAGTTGCATATGTTTTAGATTAAGCTTGCACAATTTTGTTTTCATTTCTTGTTTTATTCGCTTTTTCAATGAATTTTCGTTAAAAAATAAGAACAAGCCCCCATGAAAAATAAAATGAAATGCAAGGGAGTAATACTCGTAGGTTAGTTTGGAAAAAAAAGGCTTTTTGCACAAGAATTTTGCGTTTGATTTCATTATTTTCCGTCTATTCTAAGTTTCTTTCGTCTTTCCAAATTTCTGAGTTTTCAAAATTAAAAAATTAAAAAAATTGTTTATACCTTCTTTATTTTATGGCATAATTGCTTAATAATACAACATTTTTATTAGCATATTCTTACATAAAAATTCTATTTAAATTTTGTGAACAAATTTTGGAGACGCAAATAAAATTTGCATTTTTAACATATCTATGAAGTGAAAAAAAAACTGAGTCAAAGTAAAACACAGAACACACTTGGTAATTTAATTCCTAACTATGACATCAAATGAAGTAAATAAGTTTTTTCAAGTTTTTTTATTTATAGTGTACTAAATTTAAATATTTTTTTAATATAAATATATTTGTTATTTGTTATTTTGTAGTTGATCAATTTTGAAAATTTTTGTGACGATTTATAATATAATATATTTAATAAATATATTTGATTCCGTATTAATCATAAAAATCAATGTTTCCATTTAAAAAAAAACCAGAAAATAAAAACGAAATTTTAAATTTACATATAAAATTTTTTAATCAGACCTTACACATTCAATTTTACTATATTTAAAGTGCAAGTTTCAAGTCGCTAAAGCCAATTGTTGATTTTGAACGTTGAGGGTGTTGCGTATTTGTTTTCCCATGAAAAAAGTTTATTTTTATATTATAATCTTAATAACGTTTATAATGATATACATGTCTAGTGCAAAACAGCCAAATTAAGTGCCATTTATAAATTGATCGACGATTTTGTGAATAGGAAAACTAGACTGGGAAGCCAAAAAAACCAGCATTGATTATTCCTTGAGTATCTTTCCATTATATATTCAAGTACTATATAATATGAATGTGCATATATGTATGTACGTACCTTAATAAATAAATAAATAAACATCTAAGTAAATAATCAAACAAACAAAAGGAGTTGAAAATTTAATGGACAAGGTTTTAAATTGCTTACAAATATATATGAACGTTAAAAAAGGAAGAGTCGAATTTTGAATGAGAGGAGTATGAAAATATATACATATGTACATACATGCATACATACATATGTATGCACTTAAAAAATGTATAGATCCATACATTTGTATGTATAACACCCAATCATAAGACAAATAAAAACTCCTCAAAGCAATGAAAAATGGTGAAAAAAAAACAACAATAAAATATAGAACAAGTGCAAAAGTAATCAACACAACACACATTATTTTAGGTTCATTGTATTCCAATTCAAGTTCAAGGTGAAAACACTTTGTGGCTAAAATCGTTTTAGCTGTATGCGTCACATGAAAATTTCCAGAAAATGTGATAAATACGTACCTACACACAGAGCAAACAATATTCGTACACGACTGCATTTGATTTACTTAAGAATAAATAAATTTACGTGCATATAAATATGTTTGTATATATTTACATACATAAGTATATATAAATAAATACAAATGTTTGTATGCACACATATATCACTCACTCTTGATCAAATTTATTCGGTCACACGATAGATTGTTTGTATAAATTGTCGAAAAAAAGTTTCTAATCAAACTCAAAAAGTAGCTGTCTAAGTGAGTTTCATTTGCATTCTTATCTCGTTTGTATGTATGTATGTATTGCGTGTGTTATTATTGCAATTTCGCTGGAGGAATTAAATTTGTTGTAGTGTACTTACATACATATATTATGCCCAAAATTAAGTATTTCGCTTTAAAAAAAGATATACATCAAAAATATTGTCATTTATTGTACAAAGTCCTTTTAAACACAAAACCTTCGCCCACTTCGTTGCTTGAGAATGTGACATGGTAAATTAAAGATCAAAAGTTTAAGTTTTACGTAAGTTGCTTTTGCTCTGCACTTAGCTAAATTCGAGAGAAACTTACTAATTACGAAACTGTCCACTTTTTTACTGGAATTAGATTATTTCTTTAAAGACTATATTTTAAGAACCATCCTTTATGATAGAATTAAGAGAAAAAGGAAAAACTGCGTAAAAAGATCTATGATAACAAAGGAACCTTCACCTTAAGAATATCTGACAAGGGTCGAAAACTAATTCTAGACAATATAAGACTTCGTTAGCCTTGGCAACTGTCTCGCTTGTCTCGAGTCGACTCTGAGGCGAAGGCTCTTATCCAACGCTCAATAGACAACTTGTCTGAGAACAGACCATAGAAAGTCAAGGGAAACGCGTTGGCTAGCCAATTCATTTCTCTTCATGCAATTTTTATTTTTTTAGCGATATTTCAATGGTAAAAATCTAAGCTCTAAGCTCCTTCAAAATAAGCTAGACGAACTATTTTCTTACAATTCTCCAAAGAAGTTAAACGCATGGTGAACAAGTGCGCATTAATATGTTAGCTCACTGATTTTGAAAAAGTTTATATTATACAAAATCTAATATTTGTTGAAAAGTATACTTAGTAGTTTATAATAAAAATACATATGTAAACATACAAACATATGTACATGTGTACATATGTAAAAATTTTCGTCCAACAATTCGTGCACTCTGAACTTCCAACGCTTTTTAAATGAGTCGTGCGACGCCTTGGCTTTTTTCGCCTGGGGTGTAGTACTCTTAATGGATCCTGTGCTTCGCCTTGCACCTTTGCTCTTTTGCACTTCATCAACAGCTAAGGAGCAACCAGACAATTACGATCAACATCAGCCATGACAGCGGTTACGCAGCAGAAGTCCACAACATGCCGTCCCTCCCACTCCATCAGCGCCAACACCAAAATTAATATCATTTTATTTCAGTTTTATTACCAGCTGGCGTAAAGTGCTGAAAAACTTAACGCGGTGCACTCTGCGTCCATCATCACTACCCTCAAAAATGTGTTCGCTCTTTTGCAAGCATAAGTGGTGGCGTGTGTATGTGTGTGTATCTCACCACCTCACACCTCTTTTCGCTCTTTGTGCAACGGCGACGACTACGTTCCATCTGCACGAAGCCATCACACAACCCTCCACCCTACCACCTACTTTTGTTGTCGTCGGAACGTTTGCCTAGTCGGTCAATCACCTCACATTTGCGTCAAAATGCTCATTATAAAACAGAAAATAAAATGAAACGAAATGGAATTGGATCGTTAAGAACGAAGAGAATGAAACGCGCTATGTCTCGCATATGAGGCCAGGCACTTGTACATATCTACAGTACGAGTACGTCTGTCTGTACGTGCATGTGTGCATGCAGCTGTGTATGTGTGAGCGATAAAAACAACGCTCTCGCAAAGCAAAGTTTGTTTGGCGTTTGGCGCTTTCGCATAAACATTTGTATGAATTCTTTTGTTTTTATGTATTTTTATTTGTTGCTGCTGCTTTTCTTAAGAAAACCAAGTGAGCGCTTGTCTTATAAAAATGCAGTGAGAACTTTTATATTCCCACCATCGCTACTTCTTTTTATGTTTACTTTTTGCCACAGTCCACCACTTTCTTTCACCTTTTTTGCTTATTTTTCAAGTTGTTATTTGCTTGCTTCTGACCTTTTTTATTCTATGTAGTTTTATGATTATCTGTTTGTTTATTTTACTCGTTTTTTGTTCTTCTTTATATTTATTTTCATATTCATTTTCTAATTATTTCGCTGAAGCACGCTGAGTAATCTTATTCGCGTGTGAACAAGCTGGTCTGCCAATTATGTAACTTTTTCGACCGCTGCAAGTTAATGCTTCGATTTGCATATTATTTCGTAGATTTATTCAACACAAGTTCAGTGTATCTACAAGTCCATCGCAGGACCAAGGGCAGACTCACTTTGGCATTAGTTTGCAGTTTGATTTTGTAAAAGATGCCAAAGCTGCGCTGCCTACTCGCACATCCCCATTTGCAGAAATTCACATTATTTTTAGGAGTCGTTGAATATTTTATAGATGCCTATTCCTTTTAACAATGTATTTATTCATAGCTTCACTTATTCATACACTTCGCTAGTAAATTCTTGACTTTAATTTTAATAATTAGCATATCTTTTAAGGCTTTGAAAGCATAAACCGATTGCGATTTACATTGTTTTCACATATTGTCTGTAACTAAAATGGCCACTGGAATTTGTGATGAGTGAATTTGTGATTTTTGATTGTACAATATGAGGTGAGATGTGTTGAGGTGAGGTGAGTTGAGGCGAGGTTAAGTATAAGTAATGAGGTGCAGTGATTTGAGGGTTAAGGGATTTAGGAGTGATGGGTTAGGTTATGGGGGATTTACGTTTAGTACATACATTTGTGCTATGCGGAATTTAAATATTCTTAGTGTAGGTACGGTGAGAAGAAAAATGTGCCGACACGACAGTTGTGTACACGGCACCATTTCCTGCTCATACGCCGTGTTGAGTTTTCAATTAACTACCGCTACGGAAAGATACAACATACAATAACATAGCATAACATAAAATATCTCAACATACCATAACATAGTATAGCTTAACAAAAAGATGTATAACATAACATAACATTACGTAACATAACAGAGCATAACAGAACATAACATAACATAAAAGAACATAACATAACATATCATAACATAGGATATCATTGCCGAGCATAACATAACATAACATAACGTAACATAACATAACATAAAATAAACTAACATTATATAACGTGACGTAAACTAAGATATCACTGGTTTAAATGTCGTGAGTTTAGATATGGTTAGCTGAAAAATTATTTGGTTCCGTCCTCTATCATATCCGTTTACATCATTCTGTCGACACAATTTTCGTTGTAATGTAAACATTCGTCGCATTTGTCATACTGATTTTTTTATTTACTCGCACCGTATGAAATTTTACTTCAAAAATATTCGATTTAAATACTCATGTGCAATAATTTATAATTTATAACTTTTCTTATAGAAGTTCTTTTTTTGGAGTTCGATTTGTTTAACTCAATAATTTCTATTTAAATGTTACTCATACGCACTGCAGTGTCGAAATATGATCAATCTAAATATTTCACTATGAAAAGTATAGATAAAGGCTACTACTGTGAAACTATTACTGTAAAACTAAATTTCATTATGGAAATGCAAGACTTCAAGTTCTACAAATTTTAGTAAATAATCCTGATTTATTAGTCTCTGTTTAAGAATATCAAATATGTACATATTTTATGCCATAAAAAAGTCTTTATGAAATTCAAAAGCTTGCGAAAAATTCAAAGTAACAAATTGATATTTCATTCTAAAATTGATCATTTTAACCTTTCGCTTATTTGTATTTGCTTACATATGTATTTGTTTGCTTGTACGCAGTGGCAAAAGGTTAACAATTTTCTAGTATATTTAACTTTGACTGCAGTGCTAAGCCACAGCTTTCGCGACAGCAAATAAATCGCGTTATGAAGTGCGAAATTTATTGGCAAATAGATTTAACGGCTTATGCTAATTAAGCTGTAAGTATGCTATTCTAATAGCTTTTTAATTTTAAATACAATGTATGCAACCATGCAGTACACAAACAAAAATAAACCTCTTATTTGCTCAGTGATAATATTTGAAGAAAACTTGTTCCGTCATTTACCGCTAGTTCGAATAGCACACATTAACATAACTAAAAACATAAATATTATAAAAACGTAGAAATGTTAATTTATTTATTAATATATTGCTTCCTAGCGCCTTGATTAATTTGTAAAATATTCTATAGAAATAATAAAATTGCAGTACTACATCATTTTAATAATATTGTGAATAACAACTCTGGTTTATGGTATAAAAGTTATAACTCCATTATAAGTGGTCCTAATTCTTCAGAAAGAAACTCACCTCATCTCAAGCTCTTATTTTATTCAGAATTATTGAGAATACTATAATTGTATTTATAGATTTGAATAAAACTATTTAATATAAAATTACTTAACTTTAAGTCGATTGCATAAAATCATTTCGCAGCAAATGATAAAATAACATAAAATTCTATTACATTGACGGTTTTATTTTTAACTTAAGAAAGCAATTAAAATCATTATAGCTGGCATGATAAAAAAAAAAACAAAGCAAAAATCACGCATCGTGATTTTTATTCTAATAAATACATATGTGTATCGATAGCATTATGAACGATAATTTGTATAGATTTTGCGTCATTTCCTGCTTATAATTTTATGATCGAATTGCAATTGACTAGAATGGGTTGTTATTTCCTTTTCAAGTGCATTGACTTGCTTTTGTTACTAAATAAGTTATTACACTCAACTAACAGTTGTATTGCAATATTTGTAATACGTGATTTTTTTTTTTGAATTTTTCCTTTCAGTAATTGTAAAGATATTTCTATGAAATGATTATTTTTTTGTGCAACTGCTTGGTTTAATTGCTTTTATGTTTTCATATTAATGTAATATTTCCGGAGTGACTTAAGAAAATGATTATTTTTGCATAAAACACTCAGAGTTCTGTTGATTTTTCTAACAAATTATTTTGTATGAACCAAAAATAAATTAGATAATTCAAAATTTACGCATTAAAAACTAAGGAAAATCGGAAAATAAAATTTATTTCAATTAAGTTAGTAAACAAAGCAAGTGAATACATATACATACATATGTAAAAAAAATTCTTTGCATACATAAGTAAGTACATATGTATCTGATACCAAAAATATCTCAGTATGAAAAACAAAAGGCAAGGCAGCTTTTTATGTAATTAAAAAAAATGACACGCTGCTTCTCAAAAATTTACAACATTACGCCTGCATGAACATGAACGGCGGTGTTTACTTCACACCTCTTTCTCTCCCCCTTCCACTCGCTCACTTATGCATTTATTGTTTACGTTCGTGCTATTTATCACAATAAACACTAGCAATCACCGCTCGCTCCCCGCAAATTACTGGCTGGTCGCTCGCACCAACTTATTTTTCATTTGGCGGTTGACCGTCGGCAACCCCAATACAACTAAATATAGCAGGCAATCTTTAGTCAAATCAAAAAAAAAAAAATAACAATTACAAATTAAGAATAATAATATGGGCAATAAATGTCAACAATACAAAGTATGAAGCGGCCGTCAGCCAAAATTTCCTGCGCTGTTGATTGTCGTTGATGGTGGTGGTGGTGTGCTTCTCACTTTCGCCGTCTGCCATTGTTTACTTAAAGATAATGTGAATGTGTTGTTTGCCGTCGTTCGTTGCTTTTCGAATAAGTAAAGTCCCTCTGAAAATTCATTTGTGGCCACAGTGAAAATTTATTTATTTGTTCGCTTGTTTTCAATTGTCGGCTTTTGCTGGCGTTTAGCGATAAGGCAGAAAGCGTTTTGAACTGCGCGGCATATTTGTGTTAGTACAAAGGCCACCAATGGGTCTTTAGTAAATTACTGATAACTGTAAAAGGGCTTAAGTGGTTAATAATTGGTTGGCGAGATCGCGATTAACTTACTTATAGCTAAATCATTATGATTAACTAGTAGAAATCTAGAATCATTTGTTAAACAGCAGTTCGAAATGGTTTCACAAGTGCTCACTGAATTCCGAAAAGTATATTCTGCTTTCTTTTGTTTTACACCTTTACATATAAATATGTATGTACGTACATATAAATCTTACCGGTATCACGCAGAGTAGCCTTCTATGTATATAAGTAAGTATACATACATATGTATGTACATACATACATACATATATTATATAAAGCATCGCAATTTCACACAGGAATTACTGACACGCACTTTTGTCGCGAAAGGCAAATATACTCGTAATTTAAAAAGATATAATAAGTGCATACATGCATACTAGGGATGTCAATTTTGGGCATTTTGTTGATCCCGGGATTTTCGAGATTTGAGAACGAAATCCCGGGTCAATCCCAGGATCCCGAATTTCACGAAGTTTTAATTCGTAATTTTTAATTTGCCACAAAATGTATTCGTTATATTAAAGAAGTGTACAAAAAACATTAATATAACAAAGAAGAACGATTTGTTGCAAATCATGTATGTATGTATGTATTTATTGGTATTTTCAAGAAAAAAAGGAAATAAACGTAAAATTTGACACACATACAAAATAATTTATTCTTCATATTTGGTACAGAAGAAGCACTGCTGTGTCTCAGCATTTGTTGATTGGATTGTCGACAACAAGCTAAATGCTCTCTGTAGGACATAGCTTTTAGTTCCTCATTACAAAAACTATCAATTTCTTTTACAAAGCCTTCTGATAAATTGTATGCCTTTCGATTATTGGACAATTGCGAGTTAAAACTTTAGGCACCTGGTTGTTAATTCTATTAACATCGCTGTCATAATGAGGCTAATTTTCTACCTGAGTGGGCGATTCTCCAGCTCATTTATAATGGCAAGGACAAACAAAAGGGAGTTAACATGCCGTGTTATTTGTCGATTGAGAACTCTCTGAAGGCTTTGCTTTATCCTTGAAAGGGGGATTTTTAAGAATGCTAAAAAATTTTGAAAAAAATGGCTATAAAATTCTTTGTTTTCTACAATTGCGGGATTTAAATAGATCCCGGGATTGATATGCCTAATTAATACATATATATGTACATACATACATTCATACATACATAATACGTTCATTTCTACACACATACAATATTTCGCATATTAAATATGGCTAAATTATTTACTACTGCCGTGTCCATGATTCAAGGTACTACAGAAACTTTAACGAACTCATGTTTACCCTTCCTTTAAAATATCAACAGTTGCATTGCGTATACATACATATGTACATACATAAATCAATAAGTACGTTGTTAATACTCAGAAGGTTGCTGCAATTATTTTGGAACTAGTGAATTCTTATACTAGTGTTATTGCAACAACTTCAACGTTTAAGTCCTTTTCTCATGTTCACATGACACTTTTAATGAGAAGCGCGGATTAGTCTTTGTATTTCAGTGAACTATCTTAGTGGTTAAGTGCCACAGTCAACAGTTATTTCACTGAAAAGCTAAGCAAAACAAATCATACGCCGTAGGTAACACTAAATTAAAAGCGTAAATTCGCTAAATGTTACTATTTGCAACGATTTATTTAGGGAGTTCAAAAGACGTGTTATTTGTCGTATTTGTCGTAAAGTGTTATCGTAATACAATAGTTGTAAACTTGTTGTTTTTGTTTCACATGTTAAATTAAGTGTGTTATTCGAGCACAATCCGTTCACACGTTCAACTGTCGTTTCAATAGCGGCTTATAGCATTATGATAAATAACACGACTTGTCAACTCCCTAACTTTTATATCGCTCGTCATTCGGCTCTCAGAACGTAAATGCTACCCTGGAAACAAAAACAAAAAAATTTATCAAATACGTTTCCAATACAAAAAAAAATAATTTTACGAGTATTATATAATATTTTGATTTATGATGTAAACATACTTTTTGGAAAAAAAAAATGGCTGGAGGAGTAGTTTTTTTTCAAAGTTGTTTATGTACGTACACATCGATTTATTTTGAATGCAGGCTTACCAAAAATTTATGGTACTCCAATTTCTCCTAAACTGCTACGCAATTAAATTAATTGACTCTAGATTGGAAAAACTTTAAACTTAGCGCTGGCAACAGTTTATATCGAAAAAAAATTACCACATAACATCATCTTCTTTAACATTAAAGATACAAAAAAAAAACAAATCGCTAATAACATCACTAGTATAGTAGGAAATTGGTGCTCGATAAACTACGGGGATCTATCCGTGCACACTTACTGCTGTAGAAAAGCACTCAATTGTAAAACATACATTTGCATTCTATGCATATTCATGAGCATTTGCCACTGGAACTGTTGGCCGTTTATTTTCAGTTGCAAATTAAGAACAAATACAATGCTTGTGTATATACATACATACATACACACATGCATACATATGTTCATATATAAACGTGTATATGCATTAACAGCGCAGTAGGCAGAGTTCAAATAAATACATAACAGAGCTCCATAACAGTAAAAGCAAACGCAAAATTAGCCAGCGTACATAGACGAAAACGTAACTTAGCAGCGAGCGCAAAAGCGAAATTTTGTACAACAACACAATTGCTTAATGTTATGCATTGCATCTTTATATACAAGCACACATTTATGCATTATGCATTATCAAATGTGCTGTTTAAAACACTCTCACTACAAAATGTTAATTTAACATTCTCTCGTAATATTATGTTAACTAACATAAGTTGTTTCTCTTTGCAAGTAAATGATTGTTAAGCGCTCTTTGTTCGATTATTTTTTTTTTTTTTTACACGCTCGAATGAAATGTTGAAGAGAAATATGTGCGGTGTTCAGCGGAGAATTATATATTTTAACCCTAATAAGTCATTATATTAAAGGTTGCGTAATTTTTTAAAGCGAATGATATAATAACATTTTATTTACAAACACAATTTGTATACATATATAGTAAAATACTCACTTATGTACATAGAACTCAGTATATTGGTTTTAAATTCCAAAAATAAAGTCTTGCTTGCATACGTGACTTGTTTCACGAGCTTTGAATTAAAGTTTGGTTTTTGAAGAAATCAAAAAAAAAAAAAACGAATAATTCATACATTCGCTTTTACAGGCTGAACATTTTTTTTTGATGATTCAAAAAAAAAAGTTAATTTCTTAACTCATGTTACCGCCAAAAAACATGCCCACAGCGTTTTGCTTTCGTTATCGACGCAGCAAAATCAAATGTTATAAATCAACAAAGTGGTTAACATAACGGCGAACCAACAACAATTAAATGTGTTATCAAAGCTCAGTGATAATTCAGTATGGTTATGTTGCTTGTGGTATCCGACAATCATGAAACGATTGCACCAGCAATGGAATTATATTCTCAATTCTTTTTTTAGTTCATTCATAACCTAATCGCAATAAATTTTTGATTGGTTGTAAAACTGTCATTTGCGAAAATAATTTATAATGCAAGTTTTCTATTTTAATTGTTTAAATATACGTATTGACACATACAATTGTATATGTACATATGTATCTATGAACGTGTGTGAATCCCTCAATTAAGACTAAGCCGATTATTAACTAATTATATAATATTCAATTGCTTATATGAATCACAATTGGCTATACATATAAATATTTGTTGAGGTAGTTTGCAATTCCTTCTAAAAAAGTTTGTAAATTCTGCTAGTGGAGTATTTTTTTTTTTGCGTTACACCAAGCTTTTTCTTGGCGCTGAAAATACTTAAGGTTTAACGAGATGTCGTGATCACCGAAAAAGCAGCCAAAAGTAGTACCACTTTGAGCATTATTTTCAATAATTGTTTTCTCAATAACTTTGCCATTAAACTCTGCAAGGTCAGTTTGAGAAAATAATTATTGAAAATAATGCTCAAAGTGGTACTACTTTTAGCTGCTTTTTCGGTGATCACGACATCTCACCAGATTACTTCCTCAAGACATTCGCAGGACTAAAATCCACGCAGCCACTAAGCCGGCACATCATCACGAGGAACTAAGCCTATAATAATATAAAATAATACGGCGAAAAATTAAGACACATTTTCTGTGCTGACTGAAATTTGTTGCTAAAATACATACGAAAGAGCAATATTTTTCTTTTCCTGTAGTTCCCGGTCGATTAAAATTGCTGGTCAATTGTTTTTTTTTTTCGAAATAGTACTATAATTTCTACCATTAAAAAACTGTTGTTGTTTTTTTTCACAAAAATCTTCCATAAACTGACCTTGAGCTCAATAAAAATTGTTAAATTAACATTTACTAGGCCAACAGAAAAATAAACGAAAATTATTGCCATTATAAGATAACCATTAAATTTTTATTAAACAATATTAACCCAAATTACGCTCTGCAACCTTTTTAAAGAAAACTTTTGTGGGTAAAATTATTTCCTAAATAATTGTATTTTGATTTTCTTCTGATTTTCCGACAGAGTGGAAATTTTATGTAGATTGGAACGATTATCCGTCATTCCTTGTCAAATTTTGTTTTGTGACATACCGCTTTCGGCGTTGTGCCATGTTCAGTGTCGTTTTCGTTCGAGAACTGACAAGGTATGACGGAAAATCGTTCCAATATACATCTTAAATAATTCCTACGCAATGTTTCGTAATTTAATTTGCATAAGTAAGCATTACATATAATTTTCTTTTAAAAAAGTACGCCAAGTGAACGTTTTTCTAGTACTCGTATTACCTTAGTAATATTGGCACGAATGCCAATAAAATATGTAATTTATATTGACTTCTCTCTTTAGGGAAGATCGCAAAGATACGCTTATCATTACATTATTAGTGTCTGCGGCTATTAATGGCCCCCTTCTCTAGCAAAAAAAATTTAAGTAATTCCAAAATGGTTCCGTCTTTTAAAAGTTTTTCCAGCAATTTGAACAATCCATTTGCTGGTTATACAAGTAATAAAAATTCTGAGCATTTCCTGCACGATTATCAATGCGTTTACTTAATGCAAAAATTCAAATTACTTTGTTTCGCAATCGCTTAGCTTCTTCGAATATATTATACGTTTAATTGTTTTCGCAAACGTAAACCGATATGGTTCGAGTATACGAGTAAATATATAATGAAATCATTTAAAAGGCACAAATAATTCCCGCATTCCAAATGATTTGTAGAACGTTTTCTCCTAATTACGTAAACGAATTGCACTCGATTTGCATAAAAATACCCACATTTGCATGAAATCGCGCACAAACAAACACACACGCGAGCCAATAATTCATTTCGCCTCTTATTCTGTTGCCGCGCCGCCCCCAAATGGAAAGACATAATAAAATGTTTCTTAAATAACAGCAAAATCGTCATGAAACCAGTTGAGTGCGGTAATCATTTGAATGTACGTGGTAAGTGCATGTATGCATGCATTCACCCAAACCCGGTAAAGCAAATATGTATAAATCGAGTATGACGACACGCTCATCGTGCGCGGCACGGCGCACATCCCAAAACGCCATAAGCGTCGTAAGCGCCCCAAGTCGCGCAGTCAGGCATGCGGCAATCGCTTGTGCAATAGCGCTGCACACCCTAGCGGCGATGTAATCGAACGCATGTCGCGCAACCAACGTCGCTGCGCGCGCAAACGTAACAGCCCATGCGGCAGCCACTTGGTAAACTTGGCTGGACGGCGCGCGTCTCGAAGGGCCACAGTGGTTGCGCGCAATTGGCATTTGCTTTTTGCTATGCGATTAAGTGCTGGCGCCAAGAACGAACCAACAAAATAAAATATATTCGTTTGTATATAAAATAACAAATGGCAAGAAAATAAGCGCGGTGGCATCAGTGACAGCGACGAACGTCATGCTGATCGCTGATTGCGCCAATTTGCAAATTCGCACGCCCGCATCTAAGTGTTGCGCGCGCCCGCTTCGTCGCCAGGCAGCAGGCAAGGCGCAATAATAACAAAAAACAAAAAGTAAAATCAAAAAAAAAAAAAGTTAAATAAAAATGCAAATGTAAAATTACCTTAACAAATGTCGACTGTTGCAACATCATTCGTCTTTGCTTGCGTTGCGCGTTGCATTGCGGCATGCCAATATGTAAATATGTTTGTGCTAAGTATTACATACACAATTTTGTACGTAATGGCGCGCTGTCGCCTCTCGTCTGTCGGTCGCTAAGTGTTACTAAATGGCGCGTGGACAGCCATGAAGATGCATATTTTGTATGCCACATTTGAGCGCCTTAATTGTTTACATTTACAATAACAACACCAACAACAAGCTTGTGTATGATTTGTGTATTGAGTGCAAAATGGATTCTGTCAATATTTCGTAAGTATAAGTGGCCATATAGCTTATCAGTATGTATTTCGATTGGACTATTTTCCACGACATTTCACGGCTGCTCGCGCTTTTGTTGGCAACGCGTCAAGCGGCTATTAATTACCGCCATCATTCTGTGGCACGCCGCCCATGTGAAGCGTCGCATTTTCGCTGACCGCCACTCAAATATTGACAGACACACACACACAATATTACGTCATACTTGGCTTGTTAAGCGACATAAAGGCGGAAAGTGTGTGTGCGTCCACCCGCTTATTTGTCTCTTTGACATTTCGTTTTAAATTGACATTAATTAAAGCATTTTCTTGGTATTTTACATATTTTTAGTGGCTGCGGCTGGTGTTACTTTGATTGATGGGAAGGTAAAGAAAATTGTACGACGTGGTTGGAGAAAGTATTGCTCTTTTTATGTAGAAACTCGTATGTAGCTCACATTCTCGTCATATAAGATACAATTGCCATTTATGTAATACTCATACACCGGGCTGTTCGAAGACTTAACAATCTAAAAATATGTACAAAAATAATTTTTTTTTTGTTTACCAGCCGGGATGTTTATGTTTGATGAAGCCACTTGGATTTTATATGGTAAAATTGAATCATTCGAAATTAAACCTATCAGCAAGTAAAGTTTTTGTTAGAAAAAAAATTACAAACTTAGGTTCTGAGCAGAAATATATGTTTACATTTTATTTCCTACCTGAAATACTACCGTCATTTTGACATGAAACTATGAGAAATAAATTGCCAATTTTTATATGCGAGCAGTTTAATGTCTTGACTTAAGCATTTGTAAAATGACGTCACAAAAGTAAGTCCGCTTTAATAAAGTGCAAATATGCTTAAATATTACAAGAAATTAGTTATTTCCCTTCCAAATACGTAAACATTAATAAATGCCATAGAAAATAGTTCAATTTTTGCTTCTGAATGAAAATATCAAAGTATACGGGCAAATGAAAAATTAGCTGTGAAAGTAACAAAGTGTCAGCTTATTCCAGGCCATAGATGCCAAGAAATAAACTCGGACATATATTGCTGACATAGAAAAATAATCGGTCTCCATTGACAATATATTTTCTAACATATATTTTAGGACATCAACTTTTTCTTGTGAGTGTGTGCCCTTAAGCTATGGTCTGAAACATTTTTATCAAAACGGCTGCCGGTTTGAAGCTTTGCAAAATTTTAGCAGGCAAAATAATTCGAAAAAAATCGCACAACTTCTGCCTATCGGTTTGCTTTTCTGGGTTCGCCTAAGAAAGAAAGATTCCAAATGGAATTTATTAACGAATTTTTTTTAATTTCTTTTTTATGAAAACCTTGAACTTTATCTTTTTGCTAGTTGAAGATTTTTACGACGATTTTATTTCAATGCATTGTTGGCCTCTCAACACGATATTCGATGCAATTCAGGCGCAATTCACGATGAAGGTGTTGCTCTTGAAACGAAATTAAAGTTGAAAAAAATAAAAAAATTATTTCAACGATAACAATGGCGTATGGAAATTACTTTGGATGCTTTGCTTTATAAAAATCTTAAAAAAGTTGTGCACACTTATCTCTATCGTACGACTTTGATGCGGACTACATATTTAATTAACTAAATATAGTTGTGAGTATAAATGATAGAATTAAGCAAACATTATTTGAGTCATAAGTGGTTTTAATGCAACCTCAAATACATAAATTTCCATACTTTATGAACTATCAGAGGGGAACAATTGTTACAATTGTTAAAACCGTATTTTTTGTTGTTGTTTTACTTGTGTATTTTCCGGTATTCATCGCTACCTTAGTTTGCATTCCACAATCTTATTCAAAAGATATCTCGAAACAAAGATTAGTGAAAGTCAGCGTCCAAAGACTACGAAATTGTTTTTTTTTTTTTTGCTTTTTGCAACTTGTTAATTGACTTTCAAATAAAAGTCTCATAATATTTGAGTACTTGTGTAATATGATTATTATTTTAGATTTAAATTTTTCCATTTTAATTTTTAATGAAAAATCGATGTTCCTATGTTTGTATTTTATATTTAGCTATGAACGTTTTCAGGCTCAAAAAGAGTTTTTCCAAACTGTAAAAACACAATGTTTTGCATAAAATAGTTTTATAAATTCACACACTGATTATCTCTCTTATCTTTTTCTTTGCAGCACCCGGCAACTTCAAAAGTTTATTACTACGCGCCGAAGTTCTGCGCAAGCTAAACCATTTCCAAAGCTCATTGGCCGATGTTGAGAATGCGTTGAAGACACGCCACAACTCAGCGAAGGTAATAATAATTTTATTAAACGCTCTAAAAAAGAAAAATTATTTAAATTCATCTGTGTTATTTTTTTCAATTGTAGGCACACTACCTACGCGCTCTGGCACTGTCCGATCTTGGTCGCTGTGATGAGGCACTCTACGACAACTGTCTGGCCATTAGTCTCGATAAGGACACATTGCTCACTAGCTCGGAACTATTTCAACATGATCTCGCAAAGGTAAGATATAATTAAAGAAAAATAATGCGGCGCTATATTCTTTTTGAATAGTAAATGAGTACGCAGTTTGCTTTGCAGTTATTCTATAATAAAAGTCTCGTCTTTGTTTTCACAGAATTTGCAGAAACTTCTCGCCCAAACTCCAAAGAGTAAATCGCTGCTTCAGCGTACCTTCAGCTCAGACTCCGCCATTGCCGCGGTTCCATACAAACTCCTCACGGCGGAACAACATTTGCGCCGGCGCAAACAAGTCGGTGTGCTCAGCAACGCCAACGGCGTTGATCTAAGTTCATTCGACGACGAATTTATACCCTATAACGGTAATTGTGATATAATCGCTGAAAGCGATTACTTGACTACCATGGATGATGGTCACATCGCCAGCGGTGGTGGTGGCGTTAACGATGATGATGATGATGTCACTGGTGACGCCAAAATGTCCGAGTACATCTCGGACATCGGTGAAACGCTCATGGAAAAGCGTTTCTCGATCTACGCGGGCATGGAGAAGCAATTCGACATTGAACTGCGTCGACAAACATCGCGTAAGCATTTCCGTCGGAAATGGATGCAAAAAGAAACCGAGTTGGTGCCAACATTAAGCTCAACATTGGAGGAGGTGCACTATAGTGCGCTCTTCCGCAGTACTTTGGATAGAGTGCAGCAGGAGTTGCAGCGACTAAAAAGTGCGTGAGCTCTGAGTGTTACTCAAACTATTTATTCTAATGTAATATTTCATACATTTGCTTTATTGTAGAACTCGATTTGGCGAATGGAGCGCCACAAAAGCAGCTTCTGCATGTGCCCGCCGGTCTGGTGGACGTCAGCGATTTTGATTGTGTGCTGTGTTGCCGCACGTTCTGGAAGCCGGTGGTGACGCCATGCGGTCACACCTACTGCCGGGTATGCTTGGATCGTTGCATGGATTACACCTCCTCGTGTCCATTGTGCATGTCGCCACTTGTGGAACCAAATGTCAATTCCATGTATCAGGGCTCATCCTCGCCCGTTCCCTTCATTGTGGCCAAGCGGCCAGTCACCAAATTCCTTGAAGCCGCACTGAAACGATTCATTCCAGACAACTACGAGAAGCGTTTCCAACAGGAGATCGACTTGGAGCCATCGGTGCCGGTCTTCATCTGTACCACCGCTTTCCCGTACGTGCCGTGCCCGCTTTTCGTCTATGAGCCGCGTTATCGGCTGATGGTGCGACGCGCTGTCGAATCTGGTGAGAAACAATTTGGCATTGTTCAACCGAATAGCGGCAAATCGCGCTACTTTGACGTGGGCACGATGCTCGACATACGCGACTGTGTCTTGCTCGGCGATGGCTGTTCGATACTGAGTACGGTGGGCTGTAAGCGTTTCAAGATTTTGGCGCGCAACGAGAAGGACGGCTACGAGACAGCTAAAGTGGAGTACATCTACGATGAGATGATACCCGATGAGATGGTGAAGACCGTTAACAATATGCACGCGGTCGTGCTGGCGAAAGCGCTGGATTGGTTCGAGAGCCTCACCACCAAACTCAAACAAGAGATACTGCAAAGTCTGGGCGAAATGCCGGCGGTGGAGGACAACTGGGAGACAATCGCCGACGGCCCAGCGTGGGCTTGGTGGATCATTGCGCTGCTGCCGCTCAATCAACAACTCAAGGTAAGAATTGCGGTTACTGGCTTACTTTTTCTTTTTGGGCGCGCAAAACTGAAGATATTCTATTATATATATCTTGAATCCACAGGTTGATATACTAGCGACAACATCGCTGGAGAAGCGGCTGCGCGCCATCGAGAAGACGCTCGATTACATGTCAGGCACACTGCGGCGCACACAGCAGCACGATTGCAGTGTGGCTGTGGCTCAACAGCAGCAGCAACAGCAACAACAACAGCAGCAGCAATTGCAGCAAGAGGAACAGGAAGAATGCGACAATGTGTTGCCGCAAAGTGATGAATGTTGCCAACGTACAACGGCAAGTGCATTGCGCACCGTCAATGGCGAACCGCACCATCATCATCATCACCATCACCACCACCATCATCATCACCATCATCATCATCATCATCATGCGAGTAGCAGCGAACAGCAATTGTTGCTGTAGTCTTGCCATGTTGATGATGGCGGCGGCGACGACGAGCGAATGTTAAGGAGAGAGATAAACGTAGTGATGGACAAGATGGACAAGAAAAGAAAACGATTTTTGCATAGGTAATGCTGCAAATATCGGCAGAAGGTCAACCAACAAATACCAAAAGCTTTAAACATTTCAAAAATGAAGTATGAAAACTCATAAACATAAAAACACAATTACCAAAAAATAAGACGTACGCGCAACCTTTAGGCAGCAAACACACAAACAACTACGCAACTACAGAACACATTTCAGACACAAACTGCACATTGCGGTTTTCAGAAATACGTACATACATACATACATACATAGGTGTATGTATGTATGTGTATGGCAACACTATAAGAGTGCCAGACTAGATTTAGCTTTCCTAATTTGTATTTCTTTAATATATGTTTATGCATATGTATATGTATGTATGAGTGTGTAAATGATAAACTTAGTTAAAGAATATTTAGATTTTAAGTAAAAGTGTATCTATGTGTAACGAGATAAGTGTTTTGTCTAGGCAGTTTTAGAAATTTAATGTAATGTAATTACTTGTCTTATACCAATACAACTGAGGGAATTTATAAAAACATACAAACTAAGCAAATGTAAAAAAAAAAGAAAAAAATATTCAATGTGTAAGAAAAACGTAAACTATATTCGAAAATTTTAATACGAAAAAATATATGAAAAATTAAATGTTTAGAGGCCAAAAATAGCAAAAAAGAAAAAATTGAATATTTCAAGAAAAATAAATATAAATATTGTATTGAAGTAGTGGAGATTCGATGTGCAGATTGTTTTATAGTGCAGCGTAGAAAATTTGAAGTTATAATCAGAGTTAAACAAAGGTAGACGTTTGCTGTGAAATAATCATTGAAAATACAAAAATTTGCAATTTTGTTTGATAAACAAACACAAGTTTTTCTTCGCATACGAGTAAGCGTACATTTTTGCAACTATAGTACAAAAATTAGAAAAGGATAATACAGTTTGAAATGGGGTTTGCTTTATTTTTTTTTAATTTTATTTAAATTCGCAATAATAACGCGTGAAACATTTTTATTTCAACTCTTTAGTTTTTGTGTTAGTTTACGTGTAATATAATATTTAAGAATATCAAAAATGTTCCTCTTATGAATGATATACAATTTTTTTTTTCTTGGAAAATAATAGTAAAAGTTTTAAAAGTTATAGCTGTTTTTAATTTTTTTTTATATCATCGTTTATAATGTTTCTTTTTATTACAATTATTTGGTTTCTGAATGCAAACACTTTATCCTATTGTGCAAATTAGGAAAGCAAAAACTATGGCTTACTCTATGCTAATACTTTAAAGAAGTGCTAAACACCAAACTCTACCAACTACAACTGAGTATAGTAGTTCAACAAAATTAAATTAAATAAACTTGAATTATTGTAAAGAAAAAAAAACAGCATCTTACGAAAACAATACGAAATAACTATTTTCTATACTTACTCAATATAAATCAATAAATATAAATAAACGGCTAAATTTTGTAGGTAGCGATTTTTAAATAAATAGAAATATTACGAGTATTTACATACGTACATACATACGTACAAACACAGCTATGAATAACGCAACACTGCGTGTATGATGTGTAGTATTGATGAGATGTTTTTATCGTCATATTGCTGTAACTGTAAATTTACACAGTGTAACATAGCTGACATGATTTTGATTATTGTAAAAAAATGTAGATTTGGGTACTACTGTATTAGGAAATATTACAAAAACGAAAAAACAACTGAGTCTTCACATGTATATACATACATACATACATACATACAACAAATACACACAACTCTTTATACGTGAATAAACAAAGAACACAATTTAAATAATTCCAATAACTTTCATAAACATTCCGTTAAAATATCATAAATGAATGTTTTTTTGGAAAAGCTAGCGAAAGCGCGTGAAGTGGTAATTTTAAAGCAGAAAATTTTTTTGTTTCGAAATTTATATTTTTTATTAATTTTTTTTTAAAAGTTGTTATTAGAAATTCAATGCGAAAGCTGTTTTAAAAATAATATTAGAAAAAAAATTTTTCATAAAAATTGGTACACAAAAAACATTTTACGTATGTAAATATGTATATATAATTTCTTTCTATTTCACGCATTTTTAAAATTAATTTCGGGGTCAAATATTTTTTGAGCTTTTTTTCCTTTCTGGCACAACAAAACATGTTTGTCACGCATTTAAAAATTAATTTCAAGATTATTAAAATTTTTGTAATTTTACTAAAATTTATTAGATATTTCAGTAAACATTAAAAGAAATATTTTTTAATTATTTACATAAAAATATTGAAAAAAATCTCAAAAGAAATATAATAAAAAAAAAATTAATAGGTAAACATTTTTCAGAAATACATTTTTTCATGTGTTTTCAAAATTATTATTTTATATCTGTTCAACGTTGTTTTTTTTAAGTAATGCACTTCGGGATTCCTAAATTTTTTGAGTTTGAGTTTGAGTTTATTTTTCAGAGTTTGGATATTTATTTTAAAATTTTTAATTTTCTGCACAAAAAACATTTGTTAGGCATTTAAAAATATATTTCAGAATTATTATTTTGTTTAAGTCTACTTCAAATATTGACATAAAAATGTGAAATAAAATTTCACAAAATGCGCATTTTTATAATAATAATTTTAAATCCCGATACAGTGCAAAATTTCTATAGCGTAAAAAATTTGGATACTTAAATGAAATATTGTTTGAAAGTATGACTTAAATTTTCGCATAAGTTTCTAATCAAAAACAACAACAAAAATTTCGTTGTCGTAATATTCTGCATAATTAGCAATCGAAGTAGTACATACATATGTATATCGAAATAATTGAGTTGCCACTCTCCACGTTTTCCTGAGTATTTTCAAAAACAACTTGTATATAAAAGTATTTTCTAATTTACGAAAATATCATTTTTTGTATTACACACAAGATAACATAAAAATGGTTTCGAACAATAGTAAATGTAGCACCGATTTTGTTTCTAGGCAATCTCGATTAATAAAAATAAATAAAAAAAATTTCTAAAATTCATATCGGAAGTTTTAAGCCGAACGGCAATAGCTTTAAATCGAACTTACGAGTATTACGTAGCTGGTTAGAATTGACGATATGAACAAAAACAAAGCAAAATGGAGCACACAAAAAAAAAATTTAAGATGAAAAACAATAAATTATTGTATGTAAATAAAATTCAATAGTTTTAAGAAAAAAAAAAAACACACAAACGCGTTTAGAGAAAGATAAGAATCAATGTAAAACTGACAAAACAAAAGTTGATAAATGAAAACTAGAAAACAGATATTTAATGCAGCAAAAGAGTAGAGGAGGAAATCAAGTAATGCTGGAAATGTATGACAATCTCCAACTGAAACAAAAAAGCGAAAGCAAAAAAATTAAAATGAATTAACACTTGCAACTCACAACAAATATATTTAATTACACACTTCAAAAAGGAAAAAAAAAACGCAAAATATACTCTAAACAAGTATGTTGTACGTGTACTAGTTATTTTTTACTATTAAAAAATTGTGAAAACACTATAATTAGATATTTTTATTAACAATTTAACACATATGTATTTGTATGTAGATAATAATTTTTCTTCCTCAACAAACAACTTCGTAACAATAACTACATTTTAACAATTTTCAACTTTAATTTTACATACATATAAACGAATAGAAATGAGAACAAGAACAGAATTTCTAAGCAGCAATACAAACTTTAACTAATAACATAAATAATTCGAATTTTTTTAAATTATATTTTTCGCTTTTTTTACCTACAAGAGATGTATAAAAATTATTTAAAAATTAAAAAAAAAAAGAAAAAACATGCAAAAATAAAAATATGTGGGAGTAGCAAATTCTGGCAAATGTAATTGATTTGTTTGCCAGCCGCAATCTACAATCGATGCGCCTTATTTATCTGCGCTACGCATACAACCAAGTCTTTTTTTACATTTTTATTTATTTTTTCTTAGTTACGAATTACCTGCTGCTAATTGCACCTACCTTTTAATTGCATTCAAGCGCCTAGCTGAGCTGTACAATTCCTCATGACAACAATGTAAATACTTTTAAGTTAATGTCTGCTAAGTCACAACGGCAAAACTTCAACCGCTCAGGCAAGCCAATCCAAAACTCAGCAAAATAAGCTGCAATGGGCAGCCGGAACTTTGTCGCTGTAATTACAGATATGCAAAAGTTAAGTTCAGTTATTGTTAATTGCATTTGCAATTACTCACATACACACATACATACGTACACCACATACACGTACAAGCCGATATTGAATATTAGTTAGTTGCTTTACCGCAAAGCGAATGATTAGTCGCAAACGAGTAAAAATCAACAGAAACTAAAAAAAAAAGAAGAAAAACAGACAAAACAAAAACAATAACCAGTGAAGCTGTGAATAATTTAAGTTTAGTTATTTATCTTAGGTTTTCTAGCGCTAAACTTCGAAGCATAATATTTTATTTAAGCTAAAACTATTTACAATTAATTGAAAAGCTTTGCAATGCTAATACATACATAAGCGTATGTACAAATGTATTTGTTGCACTCATTTTCGCTACTCACCACGATATTCTACACTTGCATTAATCGCAAAAATTTCTTATTCACTTTGTAAAAGAGCACTTCTTATAATGTCGCGCACACACACACACATAAATAATGTGCGCAGACATATTTTGTTGTTTTACATCGAAAATCCATTGTATGTTGGTTATTTAATATGTAAAACAATTTGTATTTGTAATTTTAATAAATTCCTAATTGTAATTTTATTCGTATTTCTATTGCATTAACGCTTATTCTTATGTACAATTTCTTGAAGTAATTAAAAAATGTATACTTATATGTATATTAATTATTGTAATCATGCTATTAACAGACAAATGAAGCTGTTAGCGAAAAATAAAAGTAAAAACAAAAATAAAAAAGAAACAATTTGAACGCTATGAAAACAAACGTAAAATGTAAAATGTTTCCTACACACTTTTTTACTTCACAACAATTTAATTTAATGATAAATAAATGAAATAATTATTCTCTATAAAAATGTATAACCTTGATTTTTCTTTGATCAATATACCTAAAGGGTGCTGAATTAAAATGTAAAAATCAAAAAGGAAGAAGAAACTATTAACGAGTATCTCTTTAAACTTTTTTCCAAAGTGGTTCATAACAAGAATGTTGGGATAACTCAAAGATTGTGGCCTCCCAGACCTGGGCTCATGTGACTTCGGCTCTGGAAGAATTATAATTAAAATGAAGAGCATACCTAAGCAGATACCATGACAATTAGCAAAATACCTTTTTAATTTGGTCTAGAAATTTTAAGCTAATTTTGATATTTCTTCTATGTGTATTTCGCCGTTGTTTGTTTTTTTTTTAACATCTTTGATAGTGCGTCTCGGCCGTGCTTTAAAAGTAAAACTACTCTTAATTCATTTGTTTATCGTTTCATAATAGTAAATCATTATTCCAGGTTGCGGTGATCTGAAATGAACATAAAGTAACAAAGTGTAATTTAAAATTAATCAAAACACAATTTAGGAAATCAATTTTATATAAAGTTAATCATACTTCGATTTTTGTGATAAAGCGAGGTTAGGCGAGTTGGGCTGGGGTCATGTGGATTTTAGGTGAGAGGAGGTGAGGTTTAAAGAGCTGAGGTGAGTAAAAATGTGTTGAGTTTTGGAGTGGTAAGTTCAGAATTTGTGACTTTTCGAATGGGTTGTTCAAGTGTGGTGAGCTCAGGTGTAGTAAGAAGAAGAGTTTTTGCCGTCTCCAACAATTTTCATATACACTGCATACTTATTCCCGTTGGCACCATTTCCAACTTTATTGTTTTCTCAATTTATAGCCGCCGCTTATGAACATAACATAGCATAAGCTAACACAACAAAGCATTACAAAAATAACATAACATAAACTAACATAGCATAATATGCATACATATATTAGACAACATAACTTAACATAACATAACGTAACGTAACGTAACGTAACATCACATGTTTTAGGTATGGTGAGTTCAGACATGGTGAGCAGAAGAACTGCTTGTAGCTTTCCTCTGCCATATTCATGTGGTCTATTCCAGTCAGCACGATCATTGTCGCATCACTTTCATCGCCTTCGCCATGTTGATTTTCTAACTTCCTACCGCTGATCATGCAGTTTCACTTAAATAAAAATAAGCAGATTCCATCGATACATTGCGATAGAGAAGACACAAAAATAATCAGCTGCATTAAACCCTATTATGTACTACGGTAGGCGTAATCAATGCCGGATCTAGGGGCGGGGAACCAGTCGTATTTCACGCAAGAACGCGAAAAACATCTTGAAACTTTGTATTTGGCGGTGGACGATGAGTCTGACGAATAACAATGAGATTATTTTTTAGCATAGCTCACGAGAGATTGACGTCTATTTTCATGTGTATAAATTCTAATTTTATATTCAACCGTAGTTGATTACTTGAATTTATTGTACGAATTTTGTTTAATATTTGATATAATATCAACTACGATAAAATGAATAGCTGATTTCAAATTTCTAAAACATAACATAAACATTGACTACTACTGATAGATATTTGGTATTGATTAAGCAAAGCTGATGTCGAAGTTGAGTCTAAATGATTTTTCGAAAATAAAACTATTCATAAGAAAACTGCAAGAGTTTAATTTAAGAAAAAATGAATGCATTGATGCTCTTCAAAAAATTCAAAGTCAATAATTAATACGTTCGCGATGATTTTTGATACCTTTTTTTGTACATTGTAAGATCGCAAGCATACTTGCCATTCCAAAAAGTAAGATATAACATTTTTACTATGAAAGATATCCAAAGAATGCAAACGCTCCATTATTTTATTTAACTCTTTCACTCATACGACGTGGAATGCCACAAACTATATTTTACATCTTTTAAAAACATTGTCCAAAAACTTAGAAACACTTTTCTAAATACACACACATATATTCGCAGGTAAAACGATTATATTAATGGAACAAGAAAGTACACGTAACAATTAAAAAATATTAATCGTTGAATTGCATTTCAATAACAAGTACTACATATGTACTTATGTAGTTTTTGTTTTTTACTTTTACGGTGATGAATGCACACAGCAGTAATCACTTGAGCGCCGCCCCAACGCACAGTGGCATTTATTCGAAAAACGAAGATTTTTTGAACATTAAATTTTTTTATTTAAATGGTAAAGCTTTATAAATAAATATTTTAATAAGTTATAATTAATTATAATTTTTTTAAATAAAAATAGTATATGAAAGTAATAAAATAAAAGTAAAAGAATAAAAAAAAGTGTATTAAATTAAAACTGATGATCAATATTTAGGACTAATTTATTTAATCACTGTCACGATTTGTGAAGCGAAACTTGCATTCGTTCGTTGAAATTAAATAAAAAAAGGAAAATCAAAATGATTACTACTTATTATAAAAGTCATATTTATAGTTCGATTTGTCTCTTCTACAGCAGTTCATGCAGACATCGACGAAGCGCTTTTTCGCTCTTGCCTGTTGAAAGAAAGACACAAAATGTTTCGTTAACGTCACCATCGTGTGGTCGGTAAAACAAAAATCCCACAAGTTTGGTCGTAAAAGCTGACACCTTTTCTGTATTTACGTTGATGGCTGGTTGAACTCTTAGGGCCGTTTGCACCATCTCTGGTTAAAATTAGCGGCGGTTAGCTACAATTCAGCTTACCATTCAGCGCTTACTTATCTGACGGATGTTATGTGTTGTTATGTTATGTTATGTTGTGATATACATATGATGTGATGCAATATGATGTGTTGATGTGATGATGTAATCTGGTATCGTCGTGCGATTTACGAGTATGATTATGTTATATAATTTCATTTGACTTGATTTATTGATGTGATGATTAACAACGCGTCGTGTGATGTGGTGATGTCAAGTGATATGCTCTGACTTGAAATAATGTGATATGCTTTGACGATGTGATTGAATCAACGGTCGCAACATTTATAACGTGTTCTCCGTTCTTATACATTTCCGCCACGATATAACGAGCTAAAGATGTCGCCGATCAAGATACAGCCACGCTGGTTTTGCTGAATTTGACGGAATCGAATATTTCTACGCAGATTGCAAACAAATTGTTGCCTTGTGACCACTTTATAAATAAAAATGTATGGTTCAAGTACTTGTAGGTGTTATATGCAATTGATTTCCTTTTGCAGTTTCACTTTTATGCTTTGAAATTATCCAATCACGACAAGTTTTCGCCTTTTTCTTGACTTAAATGCATAAAATTCTAAATGCGATCCAGCCGTGGAGAGATCTTGGATGCGAACATGCAAATGTCCTGGAAACTCTGCCAGACAACACAAGGAAACTAGACTATACTACTCATACTCTATGTTCTGGAAACAAATTCACCATAAGAATCCCAGAGAGGAGCGAATAATAAACGTGGATCTAGACCCAGGATCGACGGCTGTATACACAGGCGGCTCCAAGTTAAACGCAAGAGAGGGAAGTGCGATTTACTCAAGTGAACTCAATCTCAACCTAAATTTTCGCTTACCGTACCACTGTAGTGTTTTTCAGACTGAGCTAAATGCAATAATGGAGGCAGCTCGTTGCCTTATTTCTTGTTCCTTTCTAGAACGAGGAATAACCATATAACCAAGGTAGCTATTAAGTGCAGAAGGACACTAAACCGGCTGGAAAAAATGTGCTCCGTGTGTGTTGTTTGGGTCCCTGGTCATAGAGACATTCCAGGCAACCGCCTGGCTGACGACCTAGCAAGGAAAGGAACGGAATTAAACTACTGTTAACGCTGCCCAGGATGCTGGTATACCTCTGGCATCTTGCAGAACCAACCTGCCATATTTGGCCAGTAGTCGATGTGAAGCATTCTATAGCAATCACAAGACTTAACTGACCGTCTCTTAGACTATTAGTTGCGGTAATAACACTGCCTTATGGGCATGCATGGGGTGAGGCTAAGTTACCCAAAAAATGACTACTGCCCCAGCTCTCGGAACGAGGAGGAGGTGGAGATTATTGAACACTACCTTTGCCAATGCTCCGGTCTGGCCAAGGCGCGCATGCTAGCCTTCAAACATTACTTCTTGGACTGCTTAGCCGACTTGAACTCAGCAAGCATCCAAAGTTTTCTTCTCTACATTAGACGCACAGGATGGTTCAATTTTTAAGAGATGGGAAGGAATGCATGGCTTACGCCAGTGGTTTCACAACGGGCTTCTCTATTTTCAGCCTAAGTGTGCCGCCGTGGTGTTTTCTGCGCTGTTGGTAGCCACTCTAACCTAACCTAACCTAACCTCACCGAAATGCATAAAAGTTAACTACGACAAATTGCAGAGAGCTGCCAATTTTCTTTACTTAAAATATTTTGGACTAAAGCACTGTGCCACGAAGCGACGTGATCGCATAAAAGTGCAGAGCAAAGACGCATCCGCACTCACACACACACACACACACACTCACTCGAGACAATTTTCTTGTAATTCGATTGAATTATTTGCTAGTAAATTGACAAACTAGATTTTGTGTTTTATTTTTTTATGAATCATTAATTACTTGCTTTTGCCATTTAAGTGCAAATGATGCGACTGCAGTCAAAACAACAAAACCAGCAACCGCAACTGCACAAACGCCGAACGAATGTAGACAACATAAATATGTACATATGTACTCGTATGTACATACATACATATGTAGGGTTGTAAGAAAGTGTTTTTTTTTTTTGTGAATAATAAATTTGCTTACGTCAAACGCGAAACACAATGCAAATAGTTGCAAAAATAGTTACTGCAGTGGCAATTTAATTGTTGAAGGTGTTGAAGAGGTAAATAATACTTTATGTAATCGTATTTTAGCTCTGTCTGAATGTAGCCACCGCTGTATAGGGTGGCCCTATTGCTAGTGGCATAAGTTGGAGTAGCGTTCAACCCTCGATTGTCCTTTGAAGATATCAAAATAGGAAGCATTACAGCGCATAATTTTATTTTGCTAGCGCTTGCATATCACACTAGTGAAGGCATTTTATCCAAGTAGGCTTGTGTGTCTGTGTTTGCATTACTTAAGCAAATAAGTTCGTTCATAGTTCGAGTTTTGTTTTGAACAAATTTCGTATGCAATTAAAATCTCAATTTATTGTATTTCAAATTAGTCGGCGACATATTTTGTCAATAGTTCGCATTTTGTATGCATACATCTATTGAACGTTTAGTAACTATTCATTTGCAAAGTATGTATGTATGTGGGCAAGAATAGCAGCAGCAACATAACACAAATGAATAAAAACACAACGAGTATAGTACTAGTTGACAAAATGCGTAGTAAGTAGTCGGCGGGAGCACTCTGATATGAGTTTTGAAATAGCAATTGACCTTAGTGCTTCAATTTCTTACCCATTTTGTATGTGCATGGATATTTTAAATAACAAAGTCTTCTACTTCAGTTGCAACAGTTAGCACTTTTAGTATGGACTTCGTAAAGTTTCGGCTACAGTTAAAGCAAAACATTTTTCTCTGCTAAAATGTTATACATAGTTCTTTCTGGATTTACTGAAGAAACGTTAAGAAAATCGAATTTTATATACCCGAATATCACTTTTTAATTTATATTATTCGATTGCATGAAATTAGTAAGTTTGTCACCTAAGTAAATAAATTAATTAACTTTTTGAACTTTTTTAAAAAAATCTACTTTACGGCATATGACAGAAGGTATGTATGTCGTTTTATTAAATTAATTCCATGAATTTAGATTCGGAATATTTTAATAAAATATCTTCGGAGACATGATACAATAATTTTTACAGGTAGTTTTACTCACTCATTTCAGACGCCATATTAACCATTTGACAGAAACAGTGTTCCAGATTTTCGTGCTACCAATTTCTTATTAAAAAAGTCCTCTATTTTTTTGGCATTAAGAAAAACAAAGGCAAGAGAAACAAAATTTTAATATGTGCAAAGCTGCTTTTATATATGTACATATGTACGAGAACATAAGGTGATTCCAAAAATCATTTGCCTCAAAGGACATACATACATATCGTCGCCCGAATAAATAAATGTCGTATGTGAAATTCGGGTCAAATTTAGTTAATAATGCAGTTTATCTAAACATATTAAGATCTTTTAGATGGCGCTTTTGCCGTTTTTGTATTAATCTTTTAGTTTCCGAGATATTGAATAAAGTTGTGTCGCAAGTGCAAGCTCGAAGCGATTTCATCCAATTTTGTCGCATGTCACAAACATTTTTTACATACGACAATTCTTCATATAAATTCCATGCTTTGAACACTCACTCAAATTACTTTGGACAAAATAGGATAATTAAATGTTGTATGTGAAAATATTGCAAATTAAGTAAATAATGCATTCTCCATCTATTAAGCCATTACCATTGGGGTTAATCGTTGTTTGATATCTTATTTAGTTTTCGATATATTGAGTATAATTTGTATCAAATTTTGTCGTACGTCATACACATTCCTGCAAAACTTTTAGCAAATGTAACATACGACAAAATTGTAGTGAGAAAATCCTTTATAAATTAAAAAGTATGTAATTAAGAATAAACAATAAATATAAAACAATTTAAGGTAATTCGTGGAAAAAACTTATCGTTGCCTTCTTGAGAAATTGAGTTCCAAACTTCAATTGTGATTTCTTAAAAATCTTGAAATGTAACATGCGACAATAATTTAACCGGGCGACTGCAGTCAACTTTCCCTGTAAAAATATCTACTCATGTTAATGCAACTTTAAGGCTTAGAAAATCTTAAAGACAGTTTTTTATCCCCACTATACTGTTTTTTTTTTCATTATATTATAACTTATAGTACCACATTAAATACACGTAACTCTGACTAGCTATCGTTAGCTTGGTTTAAATAATAACAAATCCAACGATAACCCTCCTTCCCCACACAGCCGGCACGAGGGCGCATCCGCATGATGCACGGATTTTTTTTTATTTATATAAATATAGTTGTGCCAATTCGAGAAAGAGTTTGTTAAGTGTCGAGATCTCAAACTGTTCAGCTACAGAAAAAATGAATTCATCGGCTGACCGAAATGTTACTATGTACTAATGTACTAACGCAAATCAATTTAAGAGACACATCAAAGCTGTTGGAAAGCATGTTAAAATCCTGACACAAACACCGGAATGGCTCATTCAATTCAAAATTTGTTTTACATTGATTAAGAAAAAGGGGTTTAAAGTGCCTCGAAACACGAGAAGGGACAAAGCCGTGACCAACTTCACCAAAAACAAAATTTCTAACATTTTTCTACGATTTGAAAGAGTAGGGAGATTAATAAGTTTCAGTCGACTGGTATATAGTGGCAGTATGTGAGTAGAATCCCAACGAAAGTGTCTGAAGGCAAAGAGTAAAAATGGTTTTTAAACCGATTCAATAGCCACAAATTTACATTCATCAATAAAATTCGACTGCAAAGGTGAAAAAATATACATCCAATAAATAAAACATATGTACATACATACATATATGTATATATAAATTTACACAATTTGTGTTTGAATTGCAATATTGGGCGTCTAACGTCGAACACTACTTCTGTCAAAACAACTAAAAGTGAAACCACCTCTGAAAATGTTTGTATCATCGAAAATTTTAAGTTTTTATGAAAAATATTTTTTCCGTTGATGTTTTCACCTATGTATGTACATATGTATAATCGTATTAGGTAGAGCGTGGGCGAAGTTATTTAGGTAGATCTCACCAATTTGTAATAGCAAAGCAGCGTTGGTATAGTAGTCGACTTATTATTCACAAGTTTTGACATTTAATTTTTTTTTTGTTTTAATTTTAATATTTTTTAGTTAACATACATACATAGAGTTCATTCAGTAATTTTTTAAAATAAAATATATTTTCCTGAAAATTTAAAAAATTTCAATTAAAATTTGAGAATACCTTCCACAGTTTTTTTTTACAATTTTTGATATATATGTAAACCTCTTATATCCAGGTATTTGCTAAATTTTGTTATAAATCCTCACATGTGCGATTAAGGCAAGACGAATTCAGAAGTACTACAATTAAAAATAAATATAATCAGCTGTCTTCGTAACACTGCTCGTCGATAAAGTTCGAGACACTTTCATTACAATATTGGGACTTTTTCGAAATTATTTCGTGGATTTTTCGTGATCAGTTCGTATCAACTTCAGAATTATGACCGAAACAGCAAAAAGTACTTTCAATTTATACTTCATAATTTATAACAACTCATCCAAAACGCAACTCAACTAACTTCACTTAAATTTACCTCACCTAAATCCATCTTACATCAGTGCAATTCAATTTACGTACGTAATTAACTTATCTCATATTTAAATAGAGCAAAGAATTTTTCTTCTGGAAATCTGGAAAGAGTCTGAAGATTGTTGCGAATTTCTTCATTTAAAAAAAGAAATTTTCTTTTTATAAGAAATTTAAAAATTCGCAATGTTATATTAAAATTGAATGGGCTATTAAACTGCATACATGCTAATATTTTTGTTTAAAAAGTTCAAAATCTATATAAAAATTTGTGCTTAAAAATAAATAGAGGAATATAAGTTCCAAATTATGTCATTTGAATTTGGTTGTTAATGATATGCACAACACTGTATAGATATATATTTATATATATTTACATACAAACATTTCCCGACCATTGCACATTGCAAGGGTTCGCAGTCGCAGCCCTCAGAGAGCATTTTTTATGACAGCAACTGTTCGCTTTGCCCGCTACGAAATGTTTGTTTGCACCCACGTCAGTATTTAGTATGCTTCCCATTTTTTTTTTGAATTCTTGCAGTTTATTTTCCCAATCACATTTTTTTCAATTTATTTATTTTTTTAACATTTTGTTTTGCAATGCTTCTGCGAGCAATGTTGTACTGCTGGAGTTGTTTTCGATTTCATTTCAACATAGTAGTGCATAAATTTGAAAGAATTTTCTTGATGGTCGGTCAGCGATCTCCGTATTTACGCGTTTGCGTGCACACCGCTGCTACTCCATCCCCTGTTTACCATTAACCATTGCCATTTACTGGCTTTACTTAGTGCATATCGATATGGGGATATGCGTTAATCGCTTTTCTAAGAGTGCAATGGTGTTTGTAGTCGGCAGGCAACTACTGAAATATTAATAGCGGACATTTCTTGATTTTAATATTGCACTGGTATTGTGATTTCTGGCACAAGCGAAATGTTGACACAAAACATTGCGATCACCTTTGCAAATGTAGATACACCTGTGTTCAAATCAATAGTAGCAGTGAGTTTTGACAAAATTTGGCAATATAATTTTTTTTTTATTTCCACCCAATTGCAATAGATTTCATTCTTAAGAAAATGTGTCTAAGGCAAAGTTTGAAACCTAGTATCTGTGGCTTCCCGGCATAACCGAAAAAGCTGTTTTCAAGAAAAAACGCGCTCTAAAGTTTTGAAGCTGTTGAAAAATTGCAATTATTCAGTTTGGAAATGTCGAGAATTCAGCCACAATATTCAATATAAAAGTACTTATTTATATTCTTTCGAACGATTAACACATTTAGCAGAAAAAGTGACTTTTATGCAACTTGTAAAATTTCAAGTTGTGTTATTTAACATCATTTTTCTGTGTTATGCAACAAAAACGAAAAAAAATATATAACTACCGAAAATTTGTATGACCTTACAACTTTACGTCATTTTACAACACCTTGTGAATCTCCAAAATGTTTAAAATAATTTTACAAATTCTCATCAAAATATCAGAAGCTTTAAAAAAATTTCGGGTGTACAGTTGTGCAACTCAAATAATTTGTGTTTAAAAATGTAATAAAAGTAAACGACAATCTCAGAAATCAGCTGTAAGTTTTATTCACCTAAAGTTCGCAAATTATCGTACCAAAATCGAATGGGCAACCAAATAGCGTACTCGAAATTTGTTAAAAGCTTCTGAAAAAGTAGTTTGAAACTTTGACGAATGTTTGTTATATTATAACAACAATTTATTAGAAAAAAATCTAAGTGAATCGAAGGATAAAATTGCTAAAATTTGTTAAAATGGTTCACTGCTATTAAAATGAGCATAAGTGTAAGTACCTTGAATACTTTTTTTTCGTTATGGCGGTCATGAATCGGTTACTGCCACGCATTCTTAGTAGCTTCATAAATACGCACATATTGACTTTCCTTGTACATATTCTCCAAACTTATTCGCGTATAACAAATAATATGTAGTTAATGCTTCCATCGATGAAAACTAAAATGTATTTTAGTACTTAATAGGTACTATAACTGCTTAGATAATTTCGGACGAGGTGAGCTTAGCGGGTTTCCCCGTCTAGAGCACTTTAAGCCATTCCCACGGGCAAGTCGTGGTAGCGGAGTCGCTGGGCCTTACTTTTCTGTCAATGTCCCTGTGAAGCTTTGTACAAACTATCGTATCGCAAAAAATTATATATTAAAAAGATGGTCCAAGTTCTGGTAACAAAATTTCACGGTCTTTTTCACCATACCAAAACGAATTCGACATTCGTTGATTTCAACCAGAATCTAATTAGATTTCGGTGTGGTGAAATCAGCCGATAGAACCTGTAACAGTAAACGACACGCCTTGCAATTTCTTTGTTATGTACGTTCTTTGCTTATCGTTCTATCGTCTGCAGTATTCACCGTAGCGAAAGCGCCACAATCCTTAATTGTGTCGCAGAGTCTTTCTCTCGAATACTTTAAGGAATATTCCATCAGATGTTGTGATCGTACCTGCTTTGGCAATTTTAAATGCGAGTAAAAAAGGATTAATGAGAGTTTGATACAGTTGGCGTTTTGTTCGCCGAGAAATTATTTACTGCCGATTTTCCGAATCAGTCCGAAGTAGTACTTTGGCTGAAGATATTCTTCGTTGTCTTTTAATGCTCACATGAACTGTCAAATCAGATCTTATTTGGAGAAGAGAAAAGCAAATGGCATTGAATGAAATTATTTTTATTTTAAATTAAATATTATTTTATATTAATTCCTTATTCGTTTTATATTTATTCTGTTAAATGATTTTTAACTTTTTTGGCTTATGCAGAACCCATTCACATTATGCTGATTTCAGGCACAATAAGTTTCCTATTTCTATTTCTAGCGGTTGGAATCAGGGCCGTGCGCTATGGGAGAATCTTAAAGAGAAGTGTCCGCCACTCACGTATTGAAAAAAGTTATGCTGGGCCGTGTTGAAACTGACCTCTTTCTCTGTCCATCATCACACATCAGAAAACCATTGCGACGTTAAGGTAATAACTTAGTTACAGCGGTTTAGCCCCGCTACATTTGGACGTTAGTGAACATCGAGCAGCTGCCTTAACAACGCTAGCACCCTATAAATACGAGTAAAGTCTAATATGTTTGCTCCTGCAAATATCTGTACGAGTATGGTCTGTAAAATCAGTCACATGAATGTAAACTCAATAAAAACGAGGGCACCAAATGATTTAAAAATAAATATTTATTGATCTAGCATGAACAAATCAGCCAATTAAATTGTAATGGAAAGTCGACGCTCTTGTAAGTAATAAAAATATATCTACCAATAGAAAGTAATATATCTACAAACGAAAGCTTAAATAGTTCAGCATTTCTAGACATTAACAAATACTAGAATTACTGAGAAAATAATCAAGACTCGCTGAGGCAACCTAATATTATTGTTTAAAATTGTGAACATAATTTACAAATAGCAGCAAACATACAATATGTACATACATATGAACCAAACTCTTTGACGGACATGAGAACGCACTGAACTTAACGCTTTGGGCAAATGTGTAGCGTAAGCAAACCAGCGAGTGGCTCTGAAGGGCAGCGCCACCAAAAAGGAAGCCCCCAGTGGGAAACCGTATCGGGCGGCTATCAGAAGTCTCCAATAGTTTCTGAGCAAACAATAAAAAGCAAATGAATGGCGGACTACCTTGGTGAACAAACGAGCTTTGAGCCCATTTTATTACGCGATAATGCAAAGCAGCGATTCTGATAAAGAACCAACAGGAGAAACAAACGAAATCCGATTACATTATTCTAACAAATATTAAATAATTTTACTCACACACACACAAATGCTTGTAATACTAAGAGTGTATGTGTTAGATACCGATTGCACTCTCTCAACACAGTCAACGAAGAAGTGCATTACAAGAATAAATATAGCAGCGGAAAGCTCTGAGTCACACACACACACACACAACTACATTGTCGACAATGTGTGTTTGTGTGAGTGTAGTGTATATGTATACTATTAAGTAATCCACGTAAGTCCGTAAAATGTAATATTTTTGTTGTTGTAAGTAATCGGCTCAACTCGCCACTCTCATTTGAGATGAGCGCGCGCTGCGCTATATTGAGTTGATCGCATTCGCTCTGGCACGACTGCTATGCGAGAGGGTGTGAATTGGCCCACAAACTTAAGCCCAAAAGTGAAATGAGCTGACAACGCCGGTTATTGACGGCGTGGAAATGCAGCTGGCACTACAGTTGGAGTAATTTTTTGCATGGCTTTTGTTTTCTTTACGCCGACAATATTCGCAAAGTTTTGAGTTTCAACGAGATCGGTTGCGGCTTATGCTCAAAAGAATATATAAAAAATAAATAAAATATACTGAGTATTTATATAAAATAAAAATGCGAGGAGTCGCCTTCGTAGCACGTAGGAAAATATTGTTCGATGTGTAGGTTTATGAAATATGCCTAAAATTGTTTATGAATTTTTTCGCATCCGCAAGATGTAGCTAAAGGCGGGAAAGCTTTGGTTTAACGTATACCTATGGCAAGTATTTGGAAAGTTTTAGTGCGTGAGATGGCGCTGGGATAAACATATTTTATAAAGTCATATTTCATATGAAAACAACTGCGCAATAAAAAGAATTTTCAAAAATCGAAGTGCCATCTTTAGCGACTTAGAACTTGTACTTTATTGTACTAAAATTTAATGGGGTGCAAAAAAACATATTACAAATATTTTGGGTATGCACAAAGTTCGAAACTAATATTCAAAATCGAAAAAAATTAAATAAATTGTTAATCCATATAGTGCGGTTATAATTTTGAGATAGGGTGTAAGTTTTTAAATATATTAATAAACATAAGGAAAAAATTAAATAATTCAGAAAGTGGAATTATTTTTTCTCTGATATGAAACTATTTCGTTCTGTTCCTCAGTTACTCACGAATTAAAAAAAAATCAAATAAAGTTTACAAAAGCTGCTATAAAGTTTGTTTATGAATGAGTGGCCAAGCTCGCTTTGTTGACGGAAATATTTAGCCATTGTAGTTGCCAATTCACTCAGTACTCAAAATAATGAGCGAGTGAGATTAATTGCATACGTTTACGAAGAACTTATAACGTTTTTTCTAACATTTTCCCCTCTTGTCCACACACAAATATGTAGCTTATAATTAAATAAATTTAAAAAATTACTACTTGCAGGCTTTCTCAGCCCAGCGCCGATCTCACTCAATTGCAATACTCACGCACGCTCCCCGCAAGCTCCCAGAATCTAATGGTTTTTTAGCTTTTATTTTTTTTTTTGAATTTTTGCTGTGCACCGCAAACGTTCTGCTTTGCATCTACCCCCAACATAGCGAATTCTAGCTTGAGAATTTTACTTCAACGGTGAGTGCTTTCGCAACGCCTGAGAATGTGCGAATGTGGAAGTGAGAACGTTTTTGTGTTATTTTTTGTTTTTTTTACCAAAACCGATGGCGGCTGTTAAAAAGTGCACAAGCTTAGAAATTTGCGACTTTAGTTTGTTTAGTGAAACGCGCGCGAAGACGACGTAAACGGTAACGGCAGTGACAGTGGCTGAGGCGACTGCAACGGGTCATAAATATTTGTATGTAGAGCGTGTGGTTTAATCGGCTACAATTACGTTGACGTTGGCGGTATTAAGGAAAAGCAAATGCATATTGTTTAAAACAACACAACAGCAATTGATCGTCGTGCGTTAAAATGCAAGCGATCGTATGAAAACGTATAGTAAAAACCAAAAAAAAATAAAAAAAAAACCAAAAAAAACAGAAGAGAATGCAAAAAGTTATTAGTTGGCATCTTTTAGTTTTAGTGAGTCGCTGATTTGAAGTGAAGCGAAAGAAAATAAAAATTAAACCAAACCAAAAATAAAAGAGCAAAGTTTTAGTAATTTAAAAAAAAAATATTTCTCTCGCAAAATATTCCCAATCGATTTTCTAACTTCCGCAACGAAATACTTAATTCTACAAATATCGAGCTTGTGCGCTGTGTAAGCTTCAAAGTAGAAAAGTTGAAACGCAAAGCTTTAGAGAGCGCGCTCAGCCTTCGTCAAGTGCAACAGTTCAAGTGCATCACGACGCAGTTCAGCCGAAGAAGCGCACAGAAAAGCATTGCGGAAAACAGATATTATGTAATTTTCTCTAACTCAAACAATTACAACATACACACATACATACATACACACATACATATCTACTATCTTCAGGCACACACATACATTTGTGATCTTACATTTACATTACGGTGCTTGTGTATGTGGCTAGGTAAGCGTGTCTCTAAGCGAAAATAGCCGCTATTTAACAAATACCAATACAAATTAACAACCAATGAGCTAATAATCGAGCACTTGTCGGCGGGAAGTGGCAAGCGACGAACAGAAAAAGCAATGCACAATGCGGCGGCGAATGCAATGAGCGAAATTGACAATTCAGCAATTGCAGCAGGCGGCGAAGGGTGTTTCATTTTTTTTGCTTGTGTGTGAGTGTATGTGAACGCCTGTATTGCGAGTATGTGTGTGTTATACAAAAACTTGTCTTTGCTGTGTTGGCGATTTTTACTAAACTTAATTACGTTAATTGCAATAAGTATATATAATTAGCAAACGCAACGGGATGGGGGAAATCGGCTATCTTATTCCAAATGACTATTGCAACGGCATTCAAGAAAGTGAAAAGTGTGAAATGCGAACTGCGAACTGCGAACGCACACAAACACACACATGCATAAACCGTGGCGAAATAAGAAAAGAAAGAAAAAAAAAATCACTTATTACACTAAAAAAATAAACACTTAGCAGAGCGTAGACAACATTCAAAAATTATAATCTATCATATGCATTGTAAGTGGTAATAAAAATAAAAACAATGAAAAATTATGCCAAAGTAAGCAGAAATTCTAAGCCGCCCAACTGTGCCCGCCGAGTTCCGGCTAATTGGAGCGGCGCGTGTCAAACAATAACAGCCAACAAGGCTTTGTTAAAAAATGTTTCGCCTTTCAAGTAAACTATGTATTGTCAATAGGTAGCTGCACACCAACTCAAAACGCTGCATATGTACGTTTGTACTTACATATATGTAGATAGTCTGTGTATTTGCGCAAACGGCAAACACCTTACACAGCTTTTAATCGAAAGCACTCTTCAGCAGTCATTCGATCGTTACAGCGCTTACACACATACATTCATACGTACATACTTACATTGATTGATAGTAAATAATATATAAAAATGATGTAATTAAAGTTTAAAATTGAAGCATGCCACAGATGGTCTGTCGTATGTAGTGTTTCCATAGAGACCTTTTGAATAGAAATATGTATTTAAAATATAAGTATGAAAGGGGGCAAATGTTTCAGCGACTGTGTTTAGTGACTGTCTTCCGAGGAAGCAACGAAAAGCAAGTTAACCCTTTAACTATTCTAGGAAAACAGACAACCCTTTTGGGGTTTTTTGATGCCACTTCTTTGAAAAAAAAAATATCTTTAGGAACGTATTTTCTTTTTTAGTAGCTTGATATTAGACTGCAATACAAGGAGAAGTGCGTTTTAGTTTTATACAAAACATGTTGAGTCAGGAGCAATTTTAATTAGATTTTTTTTTTGTGAAAACCCCAAGTAAGTTCCTATGCAGTGATGTAATGATTTCCAGAATTGCATTCCATTTTGATATGTTTTGCAGCCTAAATTTTAAATCGTGTTCAGCATTTAAACTTGTTAACGATTTGATCTAGTAAATTGTGCACTAGAGAAACTAGAGAGGGGTCCTCTACTCCCAAGGCCTGTAATCGAGCGGGTTTTTTAGAAAAAAATTGCGAAGGATCAATGGATTGGATTTAAGACATTTTTATTTTATTTTAAAGGTACGTGTTTTGACTTTAAAAATTTTGTATTGAGTACAAAAAAAAAAAACATTGTCGACTTTGAAATTTCATTGACTAAATTGATGTTGAAACTGCATGCGTACCGCTTAAGTAAAATTAAATATTCTTTATAATCACAGTTACGTTGTTTTCCCGAGACAGAATTTTTTTTATTTTGCAAATTGAAATCTTCAGAAGAGAAACTGAATTCTCCTTTAGATACGATTATTCTCAAAACATTTTACAACACGAAGAAAGTCTCTTTATAACTTGCTTACCCAATAACACAATTCCTCTAGGTTAATAATAAAAAAAACAAACACAATATCAATATTTATTAATGAATGTCTTTGATTATTGAAAATTAATTGGAATTTTTATGAAGGAGAAGGTGAATGGGGAAGAAAATTTCAAATTGCTTTTTAAATGCTCCTAATTGTAGCATAAACTTACAAAGGCCACAAGAAATAACCAAATACACAAACAAATTGTCATTTCGACATTTTTGGTTTTTTTCAAGTATGTAAAATATGATACATATCCTCGTATACGAGTATATAAATACAAAAAAAGTAATGTGTGTTTTTTCACTTAAAATGCAACTAAGTGCAATTTAAAATTTTTATATTTATTAATAAAAAAAATGTATAAACGTACACTAGTGGGACTACCTGACATTAAAGTAAGCGCTAAGAACGCTATTCGAAAGCGGCAAAGGTACATTAAGGGCTCGCATAAGCCCAGAAACGAAGTACATAACTGCCGTGGCGTATGAGTAATGCAAACTCTATGATTATATTCAATTATTCTTGTTTTTTTTTTAATGTTTCAACCAGCAAAGTTTGAAATATGTATATAGAGATAGAGAATAATTTGTATACCATTCATGGAAATGTTATATTATGTTTGGTCCGATGTTGGGTAAGTATCAGAACGATAAGAGTTAGACCCATCAAAGAGTACACCGAGTGAAAATCATTAAGATCGGATAAATATAACATATAGCTGCCATACAACCGATAGTTCAGATATTGCCTTTTGGGCCATAACTCCTTCATTTAATATGCTAAAGACTTGAAATTTCGCATATAAAATTACTCTTATTCAATTCTTTGATTCATGAAAGGTACCTATGCAGCCTTTGGGATAGCCGAAGCCAGCCTTTTTTACTTGCTTCAATTGTGATTGATTTTTCGATATAATAAACATTCCTTTACTTTGAAGTGGTATTAATCGACAACAACAAGTGATATAAATGATCTTACTTATTTTAACTTTCATCTTTAAAAAAAAAAAGCTAAACCATCCATTAGTAACAAAATTTAATGAAAACTAATTTTCTATAGGAATATGAAAAACCCTTCGTATGAGTATACGAAAAAATATATATGAATGTATGTATGTACTTATTCACATGTGAATAAATTTGTTTAGCAATCATTTTCATTATCTTCACATGAAATTTGAATTGAATGTAACTCCCCTCTTACTACGAGTATGTAATTATATTTGTATATTTGTTAAAAAGTAATGTAATTTTGCATATGCACACACAAATTTGTATGAATGTATAAATGTATGTAACATATACAAATGAACAGACATGAATAAAAAAGCTTTTCCTAAGAAATTTGTATAAAGACTTATCTTTCATTAGTAAAAGTAGGCAATATGAATGTGATGAGTATGCGATTAGGAGTTCATTTGTTAGGTAGTAAGGCCCATTTGTTTTTTAATAATAAAAATTGTGTGCACTTTGTAGCCCAATGATTGGCCGAGCTTCTCCTATCATTTGTGGGGTGCGTTTCTGATGTTGTAACACAAATTGAGGGATCTAAAGTTGTATTCCGACTCCGAACGACAGATGTATTTTATGAGAAGCTTTTTCAAGGCAGAAATAGCATCGGTGTTTTGTCATTGCCTACCAAAAAGTGACCGCTATTAGAAGAATATTTTTCTATGATTTAGATTTTACTTACTCTAGACCACGAGCTCAGTGGCATTGCGAGTTATAGTACGCACCGCTACACACTCGACCACAGCGTCCTCTTGTCTTCGCAATATTAAATCAGTATCGATTTTCGTCCTTAACGCTTAATATTTACTTAGTAAAATATCCGCAAAGTATGGCAGTGTTTAGCATCGACTGTATATGAAACAAGTCAGAAACCCACTTGAGGCCTTTTATGAATGTAATAAATTTGGTTCATATTACATTTCAATTAACAATTTTTTTTTATCTTAAAAATCAATAGTTCTTAAGATATACGTGAACAAAATGCTACCTTAAAATGCAGGAAAAACTTAACTTTCCAGGAGAAGGTTTTCACTTTATATCAAACATTTTCAAATTGCCATAAGGGATTATCTCTAGTTTTAGATTTAATAAAATTGGAATATTTTATTTTCATCAACCTAAGGCAAATGTTCTGTAACAATAGTTGCAAAAGCGTTTTTCTTCGTTTTGTAGTAGAATAAATTTGTTTGAAATGCCTACAGAAAATATGTATATAGTACATATGTATGTACATACATAAAATAAAAATTAAATGTCCAAATTTGCTAAAGAAAAATCTTTATAAAAATCAAAAGACAGTTTTTTATTATAGGCAATTATTCAAGGAATGGAAGTTATTACGAAAATTAATTCAATTATCCACTCGCATTTGTGTGCTTTCCATTTTTTTATTTTCTTACTGCAAGTTCTCTACTTTAATAGCAACATTTGCTTGAATTTTTGGTGCTCAGGATGATATAATTTGGTGGTGCATCTTAAAGTGTATGCTGAATGTCTAGAAAATTACAAAGTTTGCTAATAAACTGATGACGTTGTGTGGTGATTTTCGCCGCCAACTTTCCTTTCAGGATAACTGGAGAAATGATAATGTAAAACCACATAAATAAACAATCGATTGGACACTTTCTATTCATCATAAATGCCATATATTTAATAACAGTAGTTCTTAACTGCTTAATTGAATAATTCGAAATTCTATGCCATATATCTAAACAATCAGTTTAAGGGAAACATATTTTATAGGCGATTCAAACAATTGGTTTAAACTAAATAAGAAGGCGTCTGCTCAAAAAATTGTATTCGTTCCAACAAACACTCAGACAGACAAACGGATATTTTGGTATGATTTTGTTGATTCTTCCGCTTACAACCATCGCCAATATTAAAACTTTTCGAATAAGCTTAAATACATACATGTCTATATATTTATATCTACCTTTTCTAAGTTGCAAACGTCTCACTAAACATACAACCATTGGGTCTTAACGCTTTTAGATCGATAAAAAAAAATTACCGATAATAAATTCGATGAAAGTACCAATAACAAGGAACCCATATATGAATGCGAATTTCATGGGGTATTTATTTAATTTACAAATGCAATAATATTTATTTGTACGTACTCTCACATAAATTGTGCTTCTCGAAATCAAAAATGCCAATTCTTGCGGGCAATCCAACAAAATATTGCAGAATAAAAAGGATATTATATTACGCTTTAAGCGTAAAGGCATAGTTTTGTTTTAAGCGGTCATCGTGTGGTGGGTATTATTAATCAGAGATAAGCTTATTTGATATTAAGTAACGACATATACATACGTAAAAAAAATACATGTCAACGAGAAAATAAGTTTTCCTAATAAAATTAATTATAACCATAAAAAAAACTGCCAAATGAAAACTGTAAAATAATAATTTGGTAAATTTTTCCTAACAAATTAAAAGCACACATACTTAGCCACAAATGTGTATAACAGAACGTCGGCAGGTGGTTAAAAATGCACTTTATTAAGCTTTTTTTTTTAAAATATTTTTATTGAATGTTTTTATTAACAGCGAATTAAATATGCAAACATATTTTCTGTTTTAACAAAAGCATTTCATGCCTACAGAATCAGTAGCTAATCTTATGTAGAAACTTAGGGAAACATTAACGTTACACGTGTACGAGTATAAGTGATATTAAATAATATTAAAAATAGATAGAATTGCAAATATGTAAATATGCATCGACTCGGAAATACTCAAAGAGGTGGGACGCCAGAGACATACACACACACACACACACACACTTACACATATCACTCATAGCCGGTCTCTAATTACATGTATTTGCTAGCGATTGGCTTGAGCGTTGCTTTGGGGCTGAGCGAAAATGTACTTTAGGAAAAATGCGCACAAGCATACACGAGTATAAATAAATATATATGTATGTAAGTATGTATGAGTCTGTATGTGTGTTTGCATGCGTGTTTCTTATAATATTTAGTATTTAGAAATATTAAGTACTTTGGTAAATGTATACATACTAGGTATGTCAATTTAAGGCATTTTATTGATTGTCCCGGGATTTTCTTTTCAAATCTCGAAAATCCCGGGACAATCCCGGTATCAAGAATTTCTCGAAATTTTTATTCGTAATTTTTAATTTGTCAAAAAATGTAAATTCATGTTTGTATTTATTGGTCTTTTCAAGAACAAAAAAGAAATAAACGTAAATTTTAAAACACACATACAAAGTAATTTATAGTTCAAGTACAAATAAACATATTTGGTACAGAAGCAAATGCACCTACATAAAGTCAAATTATTTTAAATCACTATTTGAGCGAGGCAGAATTATTCCTTATTTTAATCAAAATGCAATCTTAACGAAATAAAAGCCTAAAGTATGTTATCCTCCACCCTGGAACTAAATTTGTTGCATTTAAAATATGCAGTGGAGAAGCACTGCTGCTGTGCCTCAGCAGTTGTTGGTTGGTTTTTGTCGACAAAAAGTTAAATGCTCTCTGTAGGGCATAGCCTTTATCGCCCCAATTACAAAAACTTCAATTTATTTTTCCAAAACTTCTGATAAATTGTATGCCTTTCGGTTATTGGACACTGCCCGAGCTGCTCGTTAAAACTTGATGCAATTCATTTTTAATACTTTCTGCCTTATCCACTTCAAGCACCTCGTCGTTAGTTTTACTAACATCGCTTTCTAGTAAGGCTCATTTTCTACTCGAGGAGGATATTCTCCAGCTCATTTATAATGACAGGAGCAAAACAAAGCCATTGGGGAGTTAACAACAGTTGTAAACTTGTTGTTTTTGTTTCTCAAGTTAAATTTTCTCATTTGAATACAACTCTGAAAGGTATGTTTAGTGTCTTTCAAATCATTGAAGGTTTATTTTTGTTTGAAAAATGTAAATTAAAAGTAAATGGAAATGTACGTATACATATTTTTAAGTAGCCGAGCTCTCATATTTATTATAGGCGGTTTATTGCTGATAAATTGCCTGAATAGCACATACAATAATAAACGAACTTGCATAGTGCTTCTTCACGTTCCACTTTTATTTTAATAGCGGACTATAGAAATATGACAATTTACACGAATTGTGAACTCTCTAAGGGCTTTGTTTTGCCTTTGAAAGGGAAATTTTTATGAATGATGCAAAATTTTAAAAGTAAATGGCTATTAAATTCACTGTTTTCTGCAATTCCGAGATTTGAATAGACTGATTCAGGTATATTCGAGAGGTAAAAAAGACCGGGATCCCGGATTTTGAGGTCCCGGGCTTGACATGCCTAATACATACTCGTACATATGTATAACCCATGTTCACTTTGAGTAGCTACAGCTCCCAGGGCCGGATTTACACAGGCGCAACGTGAACAGTTGTTACAAGGGGCGCCTAAATTTAGATGCAACAAAACTTTGTTCTCAAATTATATTTAAAAAATTATCAGCAATCAAACGAAAAGAAAAAGAAACACGATAAGCATTTTTTATTCAGTCAAATTGATATTAAAAAATCAGTGCATATTTAATAGGTAGTAGAAAAATTAAAAAACAAAAATACAGAGCTGTGTCTATGTTTTTGCTTGCGTCGTAAATTTACAACCTTTTTGCAAAGCAAACCATATCCAGGCAAAATCTTTGCTATATGTTTTGAAATTTCTTCGATGTCCAATTATAGTGCCGAGAGATTTTTTTCATGTTTAAAAAGGATAAAAAATGATCTACGTTCCAAAATGACAGAAATTCAGCTCAACAGTTTAGCGCTACTTTTTATTGAAACTGAGACACTTCTTTCTCTCTTTCGATTTTGAGGATTTGAATGTTTTTAGATCTAAAAATTTATTATTCCTGAAATTTGTAAGTTATTTTGAAATTTGAATTTTGAATGTGTCGAATTGAAATTGATTCTCCAAAAATAAACGAAATACGGATTTTCTTTTGTAAAATAAAAATTTCATATATTCGTTTTTTACTTAAATACATCACTTACAACTTTATTATATGTAAGTATTAGGGGTGGCACTTGAGCGTTTATATCCGACCCTACAGTTAACTACTACAGAATTTAAAAAAGAAGAAGAGTTACGTCAAAAACTGTAATTACTATTATCACACACCAATACCCATGCAATATATAGTAAGGTAGTAAGGTAGTAAGGCAACCTTGAATGCACTCAATCATACGTTCATACATACATACATACATACATACATATATATATATATATGTATGTGTATATGTGTGTTTATGTATTTACATAGCATTTCCAAGTATGCGGTAATGGTTTTAAATTATAGGAACAAACGCTTTGTTCAGAGATACCTGCATACCCTGTAGGAAAGTTTAACCTAAATATATGTATCGCTTAATGGTTGTTTGCAATTACTCGTCAATCACTCAATTGTAATTTCCAAATAAGCTTTTCTTGGTTTTCATTCCGTATTCCTGTCTTGGGTGGAGTCTTACATTTCCCATGGCGTCGTCTTTGATAAAAAATTCTTGTTTTATAGTTAATTAAACTGCACTATCGCTAAGGCTTTTTCGCCGAATTTTTACAGATTTCACAGATTCATTCCAAAGTTATTATAGTCGTATACTTCGCTTGTTCACTCCAAGCTACAACATGCTCTATGCATATGAAAAATTTGCTCTCCGATCGCTTCACTTTGTAGAACCCATAACTCCGTACACTGCTTGATGTTTCTTAATTAACCTCAAATCATTACATATTAGAATAAATATTCTCTCACTATCACTCGAGTTTGACATTTTAAGTAATGAGAAGGATACTCCGTGCCTTCTTGAACGAATTTATTTCACATTCCGCAAAGAAGTCTTGGAAATCATGAGACTTTCTTCTTAGAAAGGGTCCGAAATGTTTTCGCATCTAAAGCTCCCTTACTTCGAATATTAGAATAATTCAAACGAATTTTATATAAAGTATATTTTCTCTAACGGTTAGTTATACATAGTCTGTTAGAAATGCTGTATTTCTAGATTGTTAAGTGAATAAATAAATAAAAAAAATTGGCAAGTCTACAACGATGAGTTCTTTTACATAGCAAATGCTGTCGTCGTTTCATTTCCAACAAATGAATTAGTGTATCCACCGCTCATCAGCTATTTCTAAATTCCAGGGTTCCAAAGGGGGTTTACGGTTTTAGCCGCAACTAAATTTTTTAAAGGCTTCCTGTAATCTGAAATGCTCTTAGAATCCATGTACAAATAAAGTTTATACATTAAATATTCATTCGCTCGTTTGGTGGTCGAATTCTGCAACTGTTACTTTCTTTATTGTCAGAAGCTCGGCTTGATATACACTGAGTACCAAAAGCTTCAATGACTTTCCTATTCAGTGTAGTATACAGTAGGTATCTAAACTTAAATACTAAATTTTAGGTGGCAACGGAGAACAAGGGACACCGCTACCTAAAAATATTGTGTATCTTACTAATTTGTTTCTATGGCTGTAGGCCAAAGATACTATCAGTATCTCTTATAAAAGAAAACAATGGCTTGGTAGACGGAGTCCTGAGGCTAAAGGGTTCGACTGGGGTTGAATAAAAGTATTGGATTCAAATAAAGTTCACCGAATTAAAGCTGCTTAGTATAATTACGTTGGCGCTGTGGTCGAGTGGGTAGCGGTGTTTGCCATTACTCGATATGTCGCTGGATTTGAGGTTCGAATCTCCGCCAGGGCAAGTAAAATCTAAATCGATTTGTGCAAATTTTCCTGCAGACCACACTTTTTCACTATTCATATGTAAATAATTGTGTGTATTTAATGCTCACACCACTACCAATGAGTTCAATTATTTTTGGAGGGGAGTTGTAAGCAAGTTGCATTCTAACGCTTGTGTTAGAACTCGTGTACTGCACTTGATGTTTGTTTGTTTACAAAACAAAAAAACAAAAAAAAAACTTAAATGTGAGCAACGAGTGGAAGAGAACAACACACTGATCACCTACACGCAATATTACTTTGGAGAGCAACTTGTCACGAGCGCAGCGCAGTGTTACCAAACAAAAAAAAAAAACCAACACGAATAGATGTAATCAGAAATATTATTTCATAGCTGAGCTTTGTTGACATTTGAACGGTGTACTGTGGATTTTTATGCCGCAAACTGTTAGTTGTGCCGACTACCTCTGCACCGACTGGTAAGCGATCGCGATCATTTGACAATAGAGCACAATAGCGCACGTCATATTTTAACGAGCTTTTATAGCCGCCCGCACCGCTCGCGTAATTTGATGTGCATATGCAGTTTCTTAGTTTCCAAGTGGTCTTCCTCACTCTTCGCCCAATCTGCATAGACGTTAAAAGAGCTGCCTCTATTTTTATATGTACAAGTATATGTATGTATGTTATGTATTTGAATGTCTATGTCACACATGTTACAATTACGGCATCCAATAACAACAGCAACTAGAGCTTATTTCAATTTTTTTTTTGTTTTTGCTTAAGCTTGTTTTCCAATTAGCGAACGTAGTGCGCGCACAAGTAATGGAGAGCAAATAGAAAAAATAGTCGCAAGCTTTGGTAAACGAGACGCGACTGCAATTGCAACTGCAACGGTAACAAGAACAACAACTGCAAGTGCAACAAAAAGAGGGAAATGAACGACGCTGTCAGACCGCGCCGCAGCGCCAGACGTTCAGTTATCACTTAGCACGGTCAAGTTCATTGCTATTGAAGAGTGATAAAAAAAAATTTTAAAACAAAAAATTAATACTTACATACATATGTATGTACGTACGAATAAGAAAACCGCATACTTAGAAGGGGAAAAATAAAAGCAATCGGAGTAAAGGCCGAATGCAAATTGTGTAATCCATAGCACAGGTGGTTTGGGGATTTTTAGCCAAGTTTTACTAAATGATGTGAATGCAGTTAACTTTTTTCACTTTATCGCTTTTTTTTCTTAACGACTGTTAACCTTTTTTGAAGCCAGAGAGCTCTGGAAACTCGCGTATCTTGGATTTAATGGAATGTACTTGCATAGTTAAATTTTTTCTTGTCGCGTCACATGACCCCTCATATTAGCATTTTATCCAACTTACTATTGTTCTTCGCTGCTTTGTAGGTGATGGTAAAATTTATTAATTTGTTTTTCCCCAATCACATCGTCAGTCCTTACGACGATTGTCCCATTTCACATTTCCGCTGCAAAAACTAGCAGATTTTAGCACTTTGTAGACTTAAAGCAAATCATTAAAACATGTTTTTTTTTTAGAGAATACTTTCTCGAGTGAATATACTGAGTGGTTTGTTGATCCCAGCTTAAAGTTCAACTATACCGAACGTGATTTCTCAGAATTTAACGGAATTTTGTCTAGTTTGGATTGGTGTGATGGCCCTTCATGGCAATAATGCTTCTCTTTTCTCTACACAACTTTAAAAATAAACTGTTTAAGAAGTGCTTGAAGTAAGTTCCCATCTTATAACAGAAATTGAATAAAACCAAACGGTTAATTCTAATGATCCACTGTACTATTCTAAATTTCAGTGTTACTTAAAGGGATTCAAGTGCTTGAACAAGTTGTTATATAGACATTGTTTTTGTACTTTGAAATCAACAAAATTTTAAACTCTAAAGCTTTTTAGAGACTTATGAAAACAAAAAAATCTTGCTTGCCAACATATACAAAGCAGGTGAAAACGTCGTCAAGTTCTGCCGGGCCAAACACTGAGTTCTCGCTTTGTATATGTTGGCGTGTAATTTTGCCAATTAATCGTAAAGAGCTTTATTTACAACAATGGTGTCTTTGGTGACCCCCACTGAAATTTTCCGCCAAACCTTTTTGGTACAATAGTTTAATCCTTAAATGTCCTTTTTTTAAGGATATTTTTTGATTTTCTCGACAAAAGGGTCAAATTGACCCATAAAGAGACCAGTTAGAGGGTTAAGATATTTCACAAAAATAATCCTCATACAATTCCACAAAACAACTCTGACCATAAGAATTCTCTCAGACATTAACTTACAACATTTTTTTCATATAGTATAATGCTCCCTTCGACCAAAAAATTAAAACTTTGACCCACTGTAAAAAAAAATCTCAGACGTGCTGGACCATAATTTTGTTCTACAAAAATGATCTACTCAACATACCCTTTCAGAATTATAGGGTCGCTATTCTGTTCCATTCAAAAAGTCTTCATTTGTTGGACAGTGTAATTTGGGCGTAATTTTCGATATAAAGTTAAGTTTAATTATGTCATTGCTTGGTCATATTCGATGTTAGAATTTCTACGTCATAATTGTTTTGTGTTCACCAATCCGTATACACCTAAAATATTATGTTGTGCGTTGTTAGATCGAGGCTTGAGTATGCCGCTTTTAGAGGTCTTAGCAAATAGGTCCATCCAATCGTGTTGAGAGAATTAAAAAGGTGTTCAAATTTCATTAGGTCTAGTCGGGATATACTAATGCCAATGTGTTTGGTGATTATGGTAAAGTTTGTGGGAATGAGTTTTTGCGAATTTGTCTGAAGAGTGAATTTATATGTCTTTTTATGTCTTAAGTGTTCCAATTATGTGTGGTAATCAGGGGAACTAGCAACGCTAGCTTTGCGGTATGGTCGGCTAGTTCATTTCCTTGAATTCCGGCGTGACCGGGAATCCATACTAAGATAAATTTCGGCTAGTATTCAGTTAGTAGCTTTCGAATTTTGTTGGCGTAGTATTCACAATTTTCCAAACTACAAATGGAGTCTAATGAGGAGAGTGAATCGGTGCAAATTGCGTATTTACCTTCCGTTGATAAGTGGTGATCTAGGGCAGTATAAATAGCTATGATCTCAGCTGAATAGACGGAGGAGTATTCGGGAAGGAGACAAATACGGATTATTGTTGTATTGGTAGTTACGCTGAAACTGGTGGACTGGCTTGTTTTAGATCCATCGGTGAAGATAAGTGAATAGTCCTGCAGTTTGCTTGAAAGTTCGGAAAAGAGTTTTTGATATATGGTGGTAGAAGTTGAAGATTTGGTGTGTCGGCGAAGGGACAGGGATGGCAGATGTAGGAAGCTCCCACGGCGGGAATTTGCAGGCTGGTGGTGGTTCGGAAAGATATGGTAGTTGGCAAAGAGAGCATTTTGTTTATAGTTTTGGCGATAACTGATTCTAGTTTTTGTCTTTGCTTACACTTTGCAGCAGTGGATATGAGCTTGTGAAGTGGCGTTTCAGTGCCTTTTTAATAAACTATCTATACTTGTATACAAGGATATAGAAACTTTGTTCCCATAACGGTTGTTTATAACAGCCTAAAATAATTTAAATAGATATAGACATACTAAGTATATGTATACCAAAATGATCAGAATAAAAAATGAGGAATCAATTTAGCTCTGACTGTTTGTCCGTCCGTCCATCCATCTGTCCGTGGACACGATAACTTGAGTAAGATTTTAGATTTCTTAAATAAACTTGATACATAGATTGCCCTTTGGCCAGGGTAGATGGGTAATGAAAATGGTGGAGATCAGTCAATAACATCGCAGACCTCGCATTGCTTTGAATAATGCAAAACCCTCCACGTTGCCTTGCGCCCTTATTATAAACTGTTTCTATCTCAAAAACAATATTAGCATCGTCTCTAAATTTGGTAAACATATTATCCTTGATATTACTTGTATCATCTGATTTCATTTCATTTCTGATTTCGGACTATAACGAAGTCTCCTTTTATATAACGGAAGTTTTAAAAAATGCAAAAAAAACTTCGTTTTTTCAGTATCTATTAGAACAAATTGGGTAAAATTTAATATTTACAGCGATTTGAAACAAAGAAACTGGGTTTTTATAAAATTTCGAAAAATGGGCGTGGCACCGCCCGTACAAAAATACATCGCGAGGGCATATAAAACTCAGTTTTACCCGAATTTTGCTTTCCTTACATGTTTTTCTTAAAAATGTCTATTGTATGCTAATTATTTTTACCTACACTTGCCAAAATCTGTAATTTCAAAGACTTATTATAAAAACTTACATCTAACAGTCAGCAAGTGACTTCTAATTAAATTATTCTGTACTACTGTCCGTTAGATTTTTTGTAAGCATAGATTTAATTAAGAATGAAATGTTCAAATATTTAAATATGAAATATTCAAAAAAAATTGTTTTCCTTGCAAACTTTTTGAATTGAAACTTGGAAGAAAACTGTTATTTTCGGTACCTGGTTGAAATATACGAGTGTGAGTGTTGGAGTCGTGTGCTCGCGGCCTGAGATCAACAGTAAACTTAAGCTGCTTTCGCTTAGCCAATTAAACCCGCACACCACTTCGCAACGCACTCGGTTTACCAAGCAACACTTCGCCGACACCGCAGTTCGCAGTGGCAATGGTCATTTCATACTCTTCGCTTTATTGTGCCTTTGAAGTTTCGAATATCATTTAACACTGGGGAAATTACAAGTAGTTAAATGCTGCAACATATTTTTAACTATCTGCTTCTGGTATTATTTCCCACAGCATGTCCACCCCATACATATACACACATACATATATGTATGTTGAATTTTGACTATGAAACATTTGTCGCCAATTTTAATCCGATTGACATTACATCTGTTCACTTGCATACATATAAATATATGTATGTGTGTACACATATTGGGTTTGGTAAATCAAAAATATGAAAATTGTCATATGTTAATGCTACTGTATGTACTTATGTATGTATGTACATATGTATATCTCACACTAATGCAGCAATCAGCAATGGGCTATCAAAAGCAACATTAATCACATTGACATTATGTTGCTCACAAAGTGTCCGCAAAAACGGTTCAATGAAATTTCGAATCGTTTCATTTATGTATTTTAATTAAAGTGAAATTGTCCGTGCAGCTACAAATTGGCTTAAAAATTATCCGCATCCATAACCAAATCATTTGCATGTAAATATGTTGGTAGATACTCATACACATACACATACACTCGTAAATACATTTGTGTACACAGAAGTGAAGCGAAGCTCTCCAAGTGACTTTCGCTGTTTCAGTTGCCATTTTTATGCTCGCGCAATTTATTTGCTTGTTGATACACTTGATGCCCCACAAGGTCACCGACGAAAGGAAATTTTTCATTCAATGAACCTTCTACATCACTCTCTCTCACACACACACACACACACACACGTATATTGTTCATACTTTTCCGGTTGCAGAAATGCAAGAAATAAAAACTTAAATTTGTGAACTTTCTTCTGAATGCGTCTGAAGCGTGCCAAGTTAGCGGCCGAAGCCATTTCGTGTTGCAATTAAACACCTTTTGAGGCATGCGTGGAAAATTTATAGTGACTTACTTACATATGTGTGTATAAGTGTATATGTAACTAGCTAGCTTGCGTGGCGGTTAAGACGCAACGAAGACGTTGCCTAAGAAATACATATTTCAGGCAAACTGCTGAAGTGGCAACAAAGTGGCGCCCCAAAGAGAAGCCCAGTGGTGTTGCAACAGACGCGCAGTTGCTATAGAGCGATTTGCATGTTCTATGTAATCGGAAATCATTTTTTTTTTGTTGATACGTGTACAGTGTCAGAATTTGTTGATAACTACTTCAATTTGCTTACTTACCTTTCCACGCTTCCATGTCGAACGTAGATTTTTTGCTATTCGCAAAGAAAGCTCATCAGAATGGCAACAAACAGACATTAAACAAATAAGAACTAATGAAGAAAAAACACAACAAATAGAATTTCGGCAAATAAAACAAAATGAATTCCAATTTTTTTTACTTTAAATTGTATTAATTAAATAGTTAAATGTTTTCGCATGCAATTAGCTGGCTCAGATTAGGGTGCTTGTCCTGTAAGAGTTGTACTTTGTGTTATAAATAGTTTTTGAACGATAGCTCCCTTTAAAGTCCGTACATTAAGGCAGAAATATTTATACTTAAAAAAATGACATTAGCCAATGATGTCCACCCCGGAGAGCTCTACATGACAGGGGGCTTAAATGAGCGTTAGGGTGCATAAACTTTGGCATCCGGAAACTTAAAAAAAAGATACCCACGATTTACCACTAAATAAAGGTAAATGAATTGTATTAACTTCCACCTACAACTTTTAGTGACTGTTTCAGTATTTTTCAAGATACAACACTTTTTAGTGAACTGTAAATTATAACTTTGACTTTTGATGCCTACTTTGTTTTTCACTCTTGCTCCAAATTATTTTACTCGATTAGAAAAAGTGTAAATATTCTATAGCAATTCGTTGTACGTTTTCTTATTGTAACTAAACGTTCGGTATGCTTTACTTGTTCATTTTATCAGGGCCGGATCCAGGAGGGGGACGTTGTGGGGGGTTCAAAAATTAATTTTCAGATGACTGATGACGTAATATTTTCGAACCCAAACCCATTCCTAAGTTTTATTACTTATAGCTCAAAATGTTTGCCAAAAATGTTCTAATAAGTTGTACTAATTTCTTATTGAATTTTCTCCCGAGGGAGGAACGATTCTTCCTGGAAGCACGAAAAAATTTTCATTTTTTTTCCAACATTGATTTACAATTTTTAACCCTATCATTGCGTTTATAGAACACCGCAATTCAACTTAAACTACTGCTTGCAGCTTGCTTGTTTATTTTCATACGTTCTTGTTTCGTAAAAGTCGCGTATATGAGGAACGAAAAAAGATATCAAAACACATATACAACATTCGGGTTTGTTACGGAATCCTGCTTCTAGGTAAGCGTTCAACCGAGTTTCCCTAATAGAATTTTCACTGGTTCAGGGGGACTTCAAGTGGGATACTTTTTTGCTCAGGCAACGCTAAAAATAATTAAGTCGTTAAAAAAGACTGGCGATACAACCCTATTTTATGCTACACACAGAGCTAGGCAATTTGGGAACCGAAAAACGAATTTTAAAATTTGCGCCTCACATGTTCTGCGCTACACTGGGAAAGTCGCACAAGAGAAATAAGTGTATTTTCATCAAGATCCAGTGACATTTAGAGGACATAATCATACGAAACGGGAAAAAAAATTCACATGACAAGACATATGTGTTCTCAATTAAATTGAGTTATACAAAAATGACTTCGAAAAAGATTTCGTACTTTTTCAAAGCGACGACAGCAAAGTATCAACGTTTCAGGTGCCGATGATTTTTGTGACAGAAGTCCACCAAAGAAAAAAGGAAAAAAATAAAGACTCCTAGACGCATTGGACAGCAGCAAAATCGCGACAACTACGAAGGCGATGCAGAATCGTATTTCCGTCAATCAACATTCATCCCCTTTCTGGAGGGATCTACAATCTAGGTTTCTAGACCATCGTGTTTTGCTGTCGAAGACTCAGAACATTTTGCCAACCAAATGCACAGAACTTAATGCAGAGGAAATACGTTCAACAATGCAATTTTTTGCAGACCAAAGGCCCAATGATATTGTGCAAGAATTTTTAAGAGACTTGGAAAAGGGAAGGCTATTAGGAAAGTAAGCCTTCATGTTTGTCCTCAATATTCATTTTTTATCTCCACTCCTCATTTTTGCAGACATTGTTCAATGATTTCGACAGGCCAACGAGCAAAATCATTTCTTGACGCTCTAAACAACTGCAACAAGCAGTTGTACCAATCGATGCATCGGCTTTTACTAATTTGCGCAACTCTTCCGGTTTCCGTGGCTTCGAGCGCCCGCTCTTTTTCCTCTCTGCGTAGATTAAAAACGTATTGACGTAACACAAAAAGTGAAGACCGATTGAATGGGTTAGCGTTGTTGAACGTGCATCGAGACGTGGAAGTAACAAATGAGAATGTAATTGATATTATGCCGAAGGTGCCAGGAAGAATGGATATTCTTTTATAAGCTGAATTAGCCGTCAACAATTATGATAGGTCCATTTGTACTGTATAGGCACTGAATGCTCGTCAAATAAAAGTATAATTTATCAATATAATAAACAAATATTGAAAAAAAAAACACCACCGAAATATTTTTCTGGATCCGCCCCTATACTAATTATTTTTCGCATTTCACAATTTCACATAAACAAATTTTTTAACCATAATATAATTTCTAATTCAACAAAAACTGCGTGAGTTAAAATTTTAATATTTTGCATAAGTGTTTAAAAAAAAGCCAAACATTTTCATAAAATTTAAATTTTTTTTTAACATTAAAAAATATGCTCGCATTCTTAATTATATGAGATACAGTGTACGTTTCAAGTAACTAAACTTTGGATTAAAAATTAAGCATCCGAAATTCTTCCGCTGTTGCAACTATTTCCCTACCTAAATATATATGAAAAACTCTAAAAAATTATTTCATTATGTAATTATGTTTTTCTAAGTCGTCTTATTTTATGAAACTCTCAGTAAGGATTAAAACCCCGAATTTTTCTGATTAGAGGAAATGAACCATACAATTAGGCATTTTTTTTCAATGTCCACTTAAATTTGGTAAAACTCCAAAATACTTCATATTTTTAATAAATATAACATTTGTATGTGAGCTATATGTTATATTTCTTTGATCTATTATGATTTTCACTGCTAATATTGTTCCAATAATAGCTTATATTTGTATAAATAAAATTTCAAGACATTAGTTACTTAAATGGAGCGGTTTTCGTGCTAAATGGAAAATATAATGTTTTATTTCTCTGATCTTGATGATTTTCACTTCTAATATAACAGCAACAATGACAGATATTTTTGGCAAAATTTCAAGTCAATGGCTGATTAAATGAAGGAGTTATGGCCCAAAATGTAATATCTGAACTAACGGTTGTAAGCTAGCAATATGTTATATTTATCCGATCTTAAAGATTTTCACTACATAAATGGTTCTAATATTCGCTAATATTTGTGCGAAATTTCGAGTCTTTAGCTGCTTAAATGGTGGGCTTTTGGTGTTAAATGCAATATCTGAACAATCGGTTGTATATGTATATTGTGCTAATAATAGCGTAATATTATATAATAAATACCTTTCTATTATTTAATTGGCATACGTTTTCAAATTCAAATGCAGTTCAAACTCTAACAAAAAGTATATTAAACCAAGCATTCAGCTTTGTAGAAAAATGATAAAAATGTTCAGCGAAATCTATATCTAAATTTTAAAATTTTTCTCTAAATATTTAGTATATTTTAAAGAAACCCATTTTTGGTATTTCTGTATTATAAAGTGTACATGTCACGTAGCTTAAGATTGCCGTTGAGCTTTGAGATTTTTTTGATTTGATTTTAGAAAATTCCTTGCTAATATTTAGCAACTCTAAATCAGTTCTTTTTTAAATTTTAAAATTAAACGTATTAAAAAACTGCATACTAATAGAAAGCTTCCTACTTCAGTCTAAAATTAGTTTATTTTAAACGATTTTAAGTTTCTTTTTCCTGACTTCAGTCGGTTACCGGTTGTATCCCGCGTTGATTAGTAACAGATTAGAAACATCAAATCGCCAGAACTTGCTTTTTGTACTAAATATAATCTTACTACAGTAATAGGCAAAAATAAAAAGTTTTTAAAGTGTATTTTACTTTAACATTCCTTCATTTATACAAACATATACAAATCTTAATAAGTTATCGTTTGCTTTATCTTTATTATAATCGGTGTTGTTTTATGAAAACTTCTTCTCAGAATCTTTTTAGGTAATTGCAGATTGCGATTAGAATATATTTGGTTAAAGGGTAGCTGTCTTTTAAAAACAAGCACAATGTAGATATCGCGCAAACTCGGAAATATTTAAATATATCTAATACATGTATTAATATATGCAAATCATGCATACAAAGCCATTTTGAAAAATCAGAGACAAGTATTGTAGTAATTGCATATTTGCAAATGCAATCACGTGTTATGGGGAATTACACAATTTTTTCAACGATCACTTGCCATTATAGTTACTTCACTTAAATTACCGTACCTCGTAATTAATTTCTCATTATTTGCAGCAACAATACATTTAAAGGGTTTTTTTATTCAATAATATTTAATTTTAGAAGCAATGGATATAATAAATACATTTACTTATTTATGAAGAAAAATGTCTTTTAGTGCCAACTTGATTTAAACTCGCGTTTCAACTTATACACAGCCGGTAATAACAGTTAATGTTAATTAATTTCATTTAAATTGTCTTGCTTAATTTTTCTTATCTTTATTTCCCGAATTGGAATGTTTAAAAAAACACCTAAACTGCGGCAGATTAATCACCAAATCACACCAAATACTTACATATAAGCGAATAAGAACCATTTCTATCACAATATCATTAAAAGAAAAATTGTATATTGAACGGTTTCAACGATATTCTTATTTGTTTCTTTTGAAACGAATTGAGAGTGGCTCTAAACGCGACTTCTGGCTTTTTTTAAAAATATATCAGAATGTTTAATCCTAAAGTCGGAACCTTGAGATTACGTTTCTTCAAAAGTCTGGCGAAGATAGCGAAGGTGTTACTCTTGAATGGGTTTAGGGCAGGTGGCTCATTCTGAAAAACATTTTGAAAATATAAATAAATGCTGACTTAATCAAATTTGTTGCAGACGAACTATGAAGTAAAAATAAAAAATGCATGTATCGTACATAAGTCTTTAGAAAGCGTACTGATTTAAACTTTTGAAATAAAACTACGTGGTAACGCTACCAAAAAATGCTTCGGGTTCAAAAATGATTCGATGACGACATTGCAATATTTTATATCCATTTTATATTATAGGCAACTTAATAGTAAAATATATACTAATACAACACTGTATATTAAACATGAATGACAACTTTTTTGAACATTTTATTTAGAGCTGTTGGTGATTTCCATATTTTCAATATCCTTTTATCCTTTGTTAAAATATAGTTTGTGGCAATTTCGTTAAAAAGCTTCCTTCAAAAATTATAGGATTGCCAAATATTAAAAATGTTAAATAAATAAACGGTGTAGGTAAATGCGAAATAAGTGAAGAAAATTATAATGATATACTCGTAGTATTTTTCATAAGTTTTTGAAAAGGGTTGCTACTTAATTAAATGTTATTATAATTAATTTGTTTAGGTAAATCGCAGTAATATGGGAATCGAACGAAAGCTTGTTAGAAACACTTTAGCCACGATATGCATTGATATACGTATTTAATATTCCATATATTCAAAAAATAAATGTAAAGAAAATCTGTTAGTTGCCGAAAATTTAGCACAACCGAATTAAATCTTCTAGATTATACTTTATTATTATTATTATAACTATTTATTGAACAATAATCATTCATACAAAAAGAATGTACTTCTTTTTTAGCACAATAAAATTAGCAACACATTATACTTATTTATATATAAGTATGTAAGTATATGAAATGCAACAAATAGTTCGCAAAATAGAATTACAGGCATAATTTTTAAAAGTGATTCCTCACAATGACCTAAACTAATGTTGATGGTCAGTTTAGTTGATTTGAGAAATAATTATTTGTGTTTAACTTTAGTCTTGTTATAGATGGAATAAAATTTCGAGTTCTAATAGCGCTAACGAAAATCAGGCTAGTCGATGTTATGCAATTATAGATGGGTATATTAACGGCCTTAGAACGCTCTGATTTTGAATTTTAATGAAAATTTGTTACATTTTTGTACAATTTGTATAAAGTTGAAAAAAATAACGTTTATGATTTTTGTTAGTGAATGAACTATAGTTCAGTTGAAAAATAATTGAAATAAATTACAACAAAAATAAAGTGCCTACATTTTTTAATTATTGTTGCTATTATAACTCTTAAATATAGTGTATAAATAAATATTAGTTGTGTAAAAACGAATTTTAAACCAATAAAAAACATCAAAGGAGATATTTTAAAATTCAAAAACATAGCAGCTAGTACTCATCTTCTATTTAAGTATAATAATTGTATTGTTATGCGTAAATTTAATAAATAAATAAATAAAATAAATAAATCAAAAATCAAAAACTAGCTAGAGTTGTACTATACTTACATATGTATGTGATTTTTTATTGCAGGCTGTAAATACATTTTGGAGTCTATTTCAATTTTATACATTTTTATGAATGATCTGACAACCGTTTTCCTATAAAATATTAACGCTGTAATTTAATCGGTGTACTATGTATATTTGGTGAAACCTTTGGATCATATGAAAAAAAAATTGAACTAAAAAATAAAAATAGGTAAATCGCATCTCAATGAATATTCTAAGTGCCATCATTCAGGTAGTTATCCTAATATCTGTCTACGCAATTTTATCAAAATCATTGGAGCTCATTTGTGGATACAAATAATAGGTAAACAAGAAAAGCTCGTTTAAAGTAAAAAGGTTAACCCGCAAATAAACTGCTTCGTGTCCTTCGCATATTCTATACCCACACGCGTATTTAAAAAGAAAAAAGTATTTGCTAATCAAAAGATATTCGATAACTCAAATTATCAACACAAGTTATGCAACTGATGCTAAATTTAACTACATTATAACCTTGGCGCCACAAACAAACAAACATCCATACAATGAAACGCTTGTACACCGGCATCAGCTGCGGCTGCTCTAGCTAAGCAACGCCAAGCGACCTTAACTGGAACGGCTGCTTTTGCATTGTTGTTGCATTTCCCTTTATGCATTAAGCGTTAGGCAAACGAACTAATTGAGCGCCAAATACAAAATTTATTGAAAAGGTAGTGATTGGAAAAAAAAATGAATGTCGTTGGTGTAGCCGCAGCTGCGCCGCCGATAACTGGTTGCCACTTGCAACATACCGCACTAATGATAGGAGTCGTCATATAGTACATACACACATACATACATACATACATATGTTCGTACGTACGTACATGTGAATGCGTGCTTTGTGTGTGTTGTTTTTGTGTGAGCGTTTGTTCTTACTGAGTGGAAGTGTGTGTGTGTGTGTGCCAATATTGAATACATGCCACCCGCTTTATTCCCTTATTGCTTTAGGGGTTGCAAATGCATTGCTGCACTCATTGGTGCTTCGCGGCAAACAATTTCCTGCCGGGCATGCGATGTGACAAAGCTGAGCATGCGCATTGGTCAATTGGATTTACGTAATTTGCACAACCGTAGTATACTTGCAGGCGGGTAAACACACACAGTGTTTGTATGTTTTTGTTGTAGGTGGCATACAAATGCAAGAAAATACCATCGCACAAGCAGACGCACAACTTTGAGTGTGTGTGTGTGTGTGTATGTCTGTGTGTGTGTGATGTGTTCGAGTGTTAACTTACAGCATTGTAATGATCAAATCTGGACAAATAACGATACTTGTTCGCTGTATTAGTGCCACATACACATTGTATATGCATGAAATGTATGCGTGTGGTTGTGTTTGATTGTTTGCTGGTATTTGAGTTAGCGACTATTTGCAAAATCCTTCGATTCAAAGCCGGCCAGATTCAGCTTTGCACTTGTTGCATTCGGTCAAATTGCGGTAGCTGCGAAACGAGATCGAGATAATCGAGCCGAAAGTGAAGATAAAAGTGTCAATATATGTATAGTTAGAATACCAATTAAAAGTAACACAATTGCCAATGTGTGTAGAATTTAATTAAAAAAAAAACAGTGAACAAATGATTTCGATAAAATTTGTGTTGCCATAAATTAATATAACAAATGATTTCGATAAAATTTGTGTTGCCATAAATTAATATATTCTTACAAAACTAATTGTGCTTTACATATTATTGCCAACTCACTATAATAACTGTACATACATACATATATCATATATTTTGTGTCCTGCAGCTGTGCCAATTCTGGAGAAAATGTATGCAATAAACGATTTCGAACTCTTCTTCAAAGTGGATATAACTTAAGTCTTTCTGAAATTTAAAATTTTATTTAAAAAAAAACTGGCAAAATGATGTGAATAATTTGTATTTCACGCTGTTACTTACCTCAACGACAACATAAGAAAAAACTGATAAAAAATTTATTTAGTGCAAAAATACAGTGAAATCATAGCTAAAAGTTTTAAAATTATTCGCCTATACAAAATCCAAGGCAGTTGTGTCTAAAAGTGTAGCAAAATATAAAAAAATTTACAAAATTTCCACTCAGCATATTGCATTTGTGGCAGTGGAAATTTTTTCGTGGCACATCGTTTTTGCGTTCGTCATTGACGTAACGCTGTTCGTTTTGCAGCCATATTGAAAATTGGATTACCTAACGCATTTCAAAATGGAGGACGAGAGTGACGACAAGGACGACACAAAAAGGTATGTCGACAACATAATAATGATATTATTCAACAATTGACTGTATTATGCTTTGCATTCATACAATAATACATAAATTATTAAAAAATATTTTGAGAAATTAAATGAATAAAGTTGTATAAAGTAAATATTTTTATACAATTTTTCCACTTAAAAGCATTTTAAAACTTTAACAATTTATTGAATTCGTGCAAGTAATACACCGAAGTGCTTTGTTAGTGAACTAAAAATATTTTATGAAACTTCTCGGAATTAAAACTCATATTCGTCTTAGTTTGTATAAGTAAATTGCACTCCTGTAGGTGTACATATGTAAGTAGTGTGACAAAATGTTAAGGTCAGCCCAACATTGACGCAATACCAGTGAATGTGATTTTTTGGTTCGAAAGAGCTGATCAAATTGACTGAATAATTTTTACACATTTAAATATAAATTGGTGATAATAATTGTAGTCCACAATGTTTATCCACTTTTCCACTTGAAAACAATTTTTTTTTTAAATTTCTCCAAGGTCCTTTTTTTGGTTGTTTCTATCGGTCTTATAAATGGTTAATAATTGACAATTTTATTGAGCTCGAGGCCAAAGTATTTAAAGAATTTATGTTAGCCGAATAGCGTGGCTTTACTCGGATCTCTTAAAATTTTTTCAATACAATATTTGTTTTGTAAATGAAGCAATATACAAGAACATATGTATTTGCCCATGTTAAAAGAAATGTGAAAATGAGCTGAGATGAAATGAGTTAGACGTGTTTAATTTAGTTGAGGCTTGTTCAGATGTCGAGTGTTTTCGTGCGGTAACTTCGGGTGTGGTAAGCTTCCTATTTTTCCTCATTTACATACGTACTCACCTTTGGTCCATGTTTATGTTTAAATCTGCATTTTATTCTTAAAAAACTTTTTAGCACATTTTTTCATTCACCATTTTTGCCGTCCCCACTATTTTCGTCCCGCCTTGTGGATTTTTCAATTTACTACCCCGACTAAGGAAGGTTCACTTCAAGAGATATAAAGTATACGCCTTCAAAGGAGACCTTAATTTAAACATTTTATTCCTAATCGGTTATATAAAAAAATTATTTTAACAAAATTAAACGCAACAGAAGAAGTACTCCGCCCATTAAGATTACAAAAGCGATGTGACACTGGTCTATGAAGAAACCGAACATAAGGGCATCCTTTAAAAATAATATACATATAGATAAGATATACACCAAGTCACTCACATCGCACTGAAATCGCATTAGTATAAGTGTTCACATTATTTAGCTATTTCATTTCAAATGATAAGATCATAGCACCAGCAGCTACGATATGTCACTTATAGCGCCACCTAGCGGAAAAAGATAAACATACTCACGAGCTCCTGAGACAAACCAAAATAATTATTTTAAAAAAATATTAACAATCCTAACGGTTTTACCCTTCATATCCGCCCAACCGACGAGATAGCGGATATGCTCTATGTATATATATATTTTTATATATGTATGTTGTGCCGAGTCCTGCAAGGCAGAAGTTTGTTAGGTGTCGAGATCTAAAACTGTTCAGCTACAGAACAAATGCTCATCAACTGATTATATAATAAAAAATATGTTTTAATCATTAATTGAGAGCATTGAGTATAGTCTTCTTTACGTTAAAAAAGTGAATCTGATATATCAAAAGCACTGGAGTGAGTGTTAAAAATCCCGACATAAATTACGAAGTGGTTCGTTTAGTTATTCTAAAACAGGCCGGAAATGTCTTGAAACTCGGGAGGGAACCTTTAATTTTATTTCGGCAAGAAGAGCTGGGCTAGAAATCAAGCCCGTCAGTAACTTGACTAAAAATATTTTGCCTAACATTTTTGTACGACTAGCAAGGTTAGGAAGATTAATGAGTTTTAAGTTACTCATGTATGGTGGCAGGTTATGTGGAGAACCCCAGCGAAGTTTTTAAAGCAAAAACATTTTTGAATGGACTCAATTCTGTAGGAATAAAGTTAACAGCGCGAGTTTCAAACCACAGAACCATATTCGAGTATTAATTTTAATGCGTATGAGAGCTTTAAAGACACCCTTTATAAAACATATATTAGATGCCTTCCCTATATACTCGTACACTGTATATTAAATAATAACAAATTTTACTTAAAAAAATTCTCTGTATATTTAACAGTATACTTGTATTAAATGGCATTGTATTTCAATACTGGTTTTTTATACCAAACATACAATATGTTACTGGAGTAAATTATTAATACGTCTTTTGCTAATTTATAAACATACATATTTCATACACAACAAGCTAGACATTTTTGTGGGATTATTTTTTGGTGGCTTCACAACCGAAATTTTTTTGAAGACCTTTCCAAACCCGTCCATCACGACCGTTTTGCAAACGATCTCGTGGATCCAGTGGATCCATCTCGTAACAAGGCACGGATTTCCGACACGAAGATATTTTAAATTCATACGAGAAGAATGAAGAAAAACAATGAAGACGGTATAACGCCAAAAACGGTTTGTCACCAAAAAAAAAAAAAAAATTTGATAACGGATGACGAAAAGTCGTTTCCAAAACCACCACTCTCTCCCATTTCGGAAGCAATAACAACAAAACACAAAATTTTTTAATTGAAATTTTCCTGTGTCGGGTAACAAATTCGTTTTTAAAGTCGGTCCACATGCGCGGTAGCGATCAATTGTTGTTTGAAGATCAGCTGATTTGGATTTATTGCGTATTGAATTAACCAAGAAAGATGTTAGTTAGCGCTTGCGAGTGCTGATTAACACAGTGGAGAATTTCGCGTCGACACTCATTCATGGGTGAAAATCGAGAGAATTTCTTCCCCAACACAAATCCTATATCGGATCAGAAATTCATACATAAAAATCTGCAACAGGCATTGCGTGTGTGGATGATTTTATTTACTGGCTGCGCTCAACGCATCCCCTAAATAGCGCTTTCTTTCTCCGGGAAATCAACCGGACGGGCGGAGGCACTTTTTCCAATAAAAGTCAAGACATGCCAGGTACTGACCATAAAACTATTATATGTATGTCTAACGTTTAATAAGGTCTCATTCAAATGCCTTTAGTTTTTTAAATATTTATTATATTTTTCGAGTGCGGCCTACCAACTTTTATAAACAAAAAGTTTATGCGATTGCAAATTAGGGCATATCAACTTCCTAAGAAAGACCTGCAAATTTTGTAATTTTACATTAAAAAGAAAAACAATTATTGGGAAATGTCTCGCCAAAGCATACAATTTAATTGAATAATAAAACTCTATGTATTTACATTCGATATTACTTTATCATTTATCGGAAGATACGTTGCTCTGAAGAAAATCACCTTCAACCGCAAACAAAAGAAAATAATAGAAACGACGAACTAACTAACCTTCGACATAAAGAAAATTGCTTTTGCATGGTTACCACCCCTTACCAATGTGTCTTACGTAATGTCTGTAATGTAATCAAAAAACGAAATGGAAATGAAGCAAAAAAAAAATAACAAATTGCGTATCCATTTCAATAAAATTCACACTTGTATATGGCGACATACATACATACATATACATACCTACCTAAATAATCTGTGATAAATAAGATTGATATAATTCCAATTGTGCCGATTTAATTAAGTTACATAATTAAGTTTACATATATGTATGTATGTATGTATATCTATGTGTGTACATGTGTGCTATGTATGTATATGCAAAAGGAAATATGTACATATTCTTAAGTTGCTTATTAAATAAAAAGCCGGAAACATATCACTTGTTGATGAATAATTATGTATGTATGTATGTATGCATCAACCTTAGTAATATAAACAAAACAAAAATAAAAACAAGAAACCACCAAAGCAACGCCAAAAGAGTGGCATGCAAAGTTCTGGTATCCTGCCAGCAGGATATGACTGAAAGACGTCTCATTGTCGATTGTCCGCGCATTGCAATTTCATAATGCCAAATATGCGAACCGTATTGAAATTGTATGCTTTGTTGACACAAACTGTCAAACGCACACGCCCGACTTATTGTAGCGAATTAAATGCAAACGACAACGTAGCCATCGCATTTGGCATTTCACCTGAAACGCATGCACACACACACACACCTACGAGTATGTGTTTACGAGTATGTTTGAAAGTATTATGGAATTGTTCGTATACTTTGAAGCGATGCATATGAAAGTGGTTTGAGAGTGACGGTTGCAGCTAACACATTTTTGAAGAGTAAGCAAATAAAATCTCATGCATGTAGCGAATTATTATTTTTGTTTTTTTTTTTGTTCGGAAATAGTCATGCGTGATGATATACATATCTACTATGAAAATGTGTACACACATACATACATGTATAAATATTTGCATACATACATATGTATGTACATATGTGTATTTATGCATGTTATTAATATGTACAATAAAATATCCCAAATGCCGTACGCATTACGACATACAAAACAGCTAACAGCAACCAACATACATGCATATGTACATACGAGTACATAACATACATACGAGTACATAACATACATACAAAAAACTGTTTCTGCAGTGGATGGCGTAGGCTCACATTGCGTGTATTTGTTATTGAATGCATATGCATAAGCGCATATGTACATATGTATGTACATAGGTATTTTGGCTTTGAAAAAGAACGATCCTACGAGTATGTAATGACAAAAACAAAGTGTTACTACAGCTCAATCCATATGGCAACTTTTTTTTTGTGAATTTCCTTTTTTTTTGATTTTGACATACATTGAAACACTTCTTAGAACTGTTGAAACAAATTCAATCGCAACTTTTCTTTGTAATATATGTACATGTGTAAGTACGTGTATATTCTTAAAAATGCTTATTAGCGACGTAATCAAAAAACCGTTTTAAAGACCAATCAAACCGGTACGGATCGCTTCGCTGCTCGATAAAACAAATTCCGTGGAATTTTTCTCCCCTTTCCCATGTCAAAGCAATGGGATTCAGAATAAGGCTTTTTTTTCACTGGGTTCACAGTATGCACATATGTATGCAATTATGATTCGACACCTTAAAACTATTTGAAATATTGAAATAAATTGTTCCATCACGTCAAGATAAGTAGTTAAACGCATTTATTGATTTTACTTAAAATTATATGAAGCGGGTAGATAAATTGTTATTCTACATAAAAAAAACAATTATCTTTTTTTTGAACGATTGGCTTTCCTCTTGTAGTCAGTAGTGGCAGTATCCCTCTGAAGGATCCAACAATAGTCTGCAAGCATGGCTGGCTCACATCAGCACTGACAACGCTTCTCATACTCTGCAATTTCTTGATGAAATCTTTTACCGTGTGCAGCACTTACTAAACCCAAATTTTGATATATGCTTGTGACCTAATGCTGACATTAATCCATCAATATTACTGCAGAATACTAATCCATATTCTTTAGAATAAAAGATAGCTAAGGTAATGTGTCGTTTTAGATAAGCTGTAATTTTTAATGCAGTTTGCAATAGATTTCACTGTTTTAATCTCGAGCCTAATATTTCAGAATTTTCTTCGACCAAATCTAAATCTCTAACAAGGACAATTAGTTCTGTATTTTTTGCATCAATAATTACCTCTTCGCTTTTCAATAGGTCTCGATAAACTTGACGAAATACAAAATCTTTCCGGTACTGGATGGTCTGGAGAATGTGGTAGCGGCATTGACACTGATGACACATTTGCATACTTTACCGAGTGTTTTGTTTTTTTTTTAATCTTTCACATTTGTTAAACAGAAGTAACAGCCGTCTACGTAATTTTGGGGTTCACGCCACTGCATTGTTACACCAAAAGGCATCTCTTTAATATTATCCTTGTACCAACCCGTCAAATATTTATAACATTTTAAACAAGACACTTTCGGCACCCATGATTTGTCTTGATTTCTAATGGCAATTTTCAAATAAGCTTCATAACATTTTTCAAACAAAGGCGAAATTGGCTTTTTTTTCACTTTTAGGAGTAAATTGACCACAAATATAACAAAATAAGCTAGGAGAATTAACACAAACACCCGGCATTTTGTAGACTTATGAATATTCTAAATGTTTTGATGACTTTTGTACACACCAATGACATACATAATTGTATAGCTACCCTCAACTAAGCGTACCGAAAAGTAAATAATGTAAGATTATCGTTATTTATGTTTTGGGACGTGATATCTAAATATGAACTTATTTTCTGTTGTTTACTAAGTATACCTAATACGAATCACAATTCGGGATATCGGTAATTTTTTTTGATGTCGCATAGTGTTATCTTCTTATGAGAAGGAAGTGTGTACTTTCATTTTATTATATATTAGTCTATAGTTGTTAAAGAAAAATGTCCAATTTATTTTATCAAGCTGAAGAGGAACTCAACAAAAAACCGGCAACGAATTTTATATCTTCATTGTCGAACTTTTTGAACGTGGCAGCGGCATTATACATTTGTATGAGTTTCACTTATCTACAGCTGCAGCTCGAAGACCGACGTTTTCAATTAGGGCATTCACAAAGTGTCCTAAAATGTCATATGTCGTAAAGTAAAAAAATTTCAAAAATTCGAAGTTTTGTTATTTTACATCCTTTTTCTATGCAATGCAACAAAACAAAAAAAATGTATGCATCAAAAAAATTTTTTTTCTTTACCACTTTTCGACATTTTACGACATCGTGTGAATAACCTAAATTTGTGTTTCTGCATTATGCGATAAATTATCACCGCGAATATAATTCGTACCGATAACTGAATGCCATTTAAGCAGCTAGCATTTGCAATATTTCCAGTGACTAATCACCTGTTTAGTATTTCCCGGTTATTATTGTAGCTTTAAATGAAGTTAATATCCAACTTTTTCACTGTAAGCTACATACATACTTTGAATGTCAAAAAACTTTATAAAAATGGTATTGCCAATAACAGACACCAAGCGAAAAGTATAACCGAAATATGTTTAACTTCGGACCCTTTTTTAGGACAGCTGCACCCTCTCCGGTTAAGCGCTAAATTGGAACTAAAAGCGCCGGTTAAGACCATCCGTCAGATAAGTAAGCGCTGAATTGTAGCTAACCGCCGGTAATTTTAACCAGAGATGGTGCAAACTGCCCTTAGTGGTAAAAAATCAATATGTCAACATGTCGAAAATTGAGAAATTTTGGCTAAAGAAAAATACATTCTGTATAAAATTCTAAGCGTTGTCAATGTAAAATTCTTCGAATTTATTGAATAAAAACAAACTGTCAAAGCAAATGAAGAAATATTAGTTTAATTTTTAAGTTCTGAGCTAAGCTAACTTATAGCCGATAAAAAAAATGTAAGACCTTTGTCGCTAAGTGGTTAGTGGTGTGACAAAGCATCAAAGTGATTTGAGTAATATTTTTACTAAATATATGTTGTTTGAAGTCGCGTTCTTCTATGAATATTTAGAAAATGTAGTACCTTAACCTTAACACATCTAATATCATTGTTAGTCCTGCCCCGTACTCTGTTCTGTTGATTAAACAAATATTAAAAAATAGCAAACATTAGTGTAAGCTTAATGCTGAAAATTATTCAATGCAAAAAGTAAAAACAAAAATCGTATAAATTGTGTTAGGAAATTGAACCCTTTTTTGGTGAAATCTGTGGATAATACACAACTTTTCATAATTATACGAGATCTAGGTTGAAGAAACCGCGAGTAATCTTTGCTTTTGAGCTCAGGTTTTATTTGGCTTTTTGTAAAAACGAAAATAAGAGAAAAACGCAATAAAGTTTTAGTTTTTCGTTATATGTAATATGTGCGGGTGTATTTAAAATTATTTTGTGGTGTTTAATATTTTTTACAAATTATTATTTTACCTGAGGATGAGGTTGGTAGCTCCGATCTTTGCTTGAACTTGGTCAAAAAAGAAGTGAAAGCAAAAGTAATACGGTTTTGTGTCCGAACCGTCTGACCATATGAATCAGGGGAAATTAAACGAAAAATGTTTATCCGGCGGGAAAAATAAACAAACGAAATTGAGTGAACATGTTAATGTGTACGTGTGTGTAACTTATGTGTGTGCTCATCTGCACACACACACACAACTATATGAGAACCGTGAATACGTGTAACCGCTGCACATTAGGGCCGGTCGTTTAATGGTGGTTCATTTGAATTTTAGGCATAGAGGCCTAAACATGGTATTGAGCTTTATTAATTTTTTTAAATTAAATCAAAATTAAAATTTTGGAAAAGCGTTAGTAAAAAAAATACTCATTAAAGAGCGCTAACTTTTTGTTCTGAAAATAAATCCATCTTAGTTTCGAATGTGATGATCAGAATGTGTTGAAATGCAAGAATCACATTTTTTTTTCAATAAAAATTGTGCGTATTGTAAATCAGTCTTTGTTATTTAAAGCTAATTTTATATTGAGTGCCGTTTAGACTAAAATTACTTTTTGTTTATTTTACTTTATATTACAGAAAATCTCGAAATCTCAGCGAAAAGAAGCGACGAGATCAATTTAATTCACTTGTGAATGATTTGAGTGCACTAATATCAACTTCAAATCGGAAAATGGATAAATCCACGGTACTCAAGTCGACGATAGCATTTCTGAAGCATCACAATGGTAAGTTAAATGAAGTGCTTTAAAATAAAGGAAATAAATACCATCAGTAAAATAAATGTGAATAAATGTGCTTAAAAAGAAAATTTAGTTTTACATACTCGTATATTGTGTTGTTTTTTTTTTTTGTTATTTATGACGTTCAATAACTTTTCATTCTGTCTTTGAGCTCACTTACAATTTCCGATGTAGATTTCTTAGGAAATTGATTCCAACTAAAAATTTACGCTTGCCGTTAGTACTCTTTTATTTAGAAGTGACAAAATTATTATTTTTTTTTTATTTTTTTTTTTTTTTGTCAAAAATTGATTCTTAAATCCACTTTCTTTTGCAGAGGCTACTGATCGTTCCAAAGTTTTCGAAATACAGCAAGACTGGAAACCATCATTTCTTTCCAATGACGAGTTTACACATCTTATGCTGGAATCCTTGGATGGCTTCATAATAGTGTTTAGCGGTATTGGTTCCATATGTTATGCATCCGAAAGTATTACGCCACTATTGGGCTACTTGCCGGTAGGTAATCGAAACACCAAATCTATTTACAAAATTCGCACTAACCAGTTAAAATGTTTCGAAATTAACTTTCATAGAGTGACTTAGTGAATATGACCATTTTCGATCTGACCTACGAAATGGATCACGAAAGTCTACTTAGTACATTCTTAAATCCCAAGCCGGTGATCGAGCCACTACAGACTGACATCAATTCGAGTAATCAAATTACTTTCTATTTGCATTTAAGGCGTGGCGGTATTGATAAAGTCGACGCCAATGCGTACGAGTTAGTCAAATTTGTGGGTTATTTTAGTAAGTTAAAAAAAAAAAGCATTGGCCTATAAAAATTTGGAAGATAATTCAAAACTATGTCAATTTGCAGGAAACGATGTTAACCTCGAAAGCACACAAACGCAGAATACACTCGAGCTGCCGCGGATTTTCCAAACACATCCGGGCGCGGAGGTAGACAAGAAATTGATATTCGTTGGCACCGGCCGAATTCAAACACCCCAACTAATACGAGAGATGTCCGCGATCGATCCCACCTGCAACGAGTTCACTTCGAAACATAGCATGGAATGGAAGTTCCTCTTCCTCGACCATCGAGCGCCGCCCATCATCGGCTACATGCCCTTCGAAGTGCTCGGCACATCCGGCTACGATTACTATCATTTCGATGATTTGGAAAACATCGTCGCTTGCCATGAGGAGTGTAAGTAGCACACACACGTTCAAACATCTGCTTCTTACGTTATAATAATTATTTATATTATATCAACTTTTTCTCAACAGTGATGCAAAAAGGCGAGTGCAAGTCATGTTACTATCGTTTTCTGACCAAAGGACAACAATGGATATGGCTGCGGACGGAGTTCTATGTGTCGTACCACCAATTCAGCTCGAAACCGGACTATGTTGTGTGCACACACAAAGTTGTAAGCCACGCCGATGTTATAGGTCGGAGTAAGGTTGGAAATAAGATGGAGAAAACGCCCTCGATCAGCAATAGCACCAGCAAATCGTCTACAATGACGCTGAGAGATATCGAAACTAGTAACCAGAGTATGGATCCATCCACGCTGTCGGCGAGCGATAGTGGCAATGTGATAATGAGCATGTTGAACGAAGCATCGCCCACGCTGGATACATCGCCGATCTGGCCCACCGCTTCCTCAACCACTGGCATAGCGAAAACAACATTCAAGTCATCGCGGCCCGCTTCAAGTTATGGCAACATCAGCTCGACAGGAATCTCACCGACAGCCAAACGAAAACGCTACTTTCCTCACAGACCAGGCAATGAGTCAGATTCGACATCTATGTCTGCGGATTCGGGCACCAGCAAACATTCGCTAATGACCCATTTGAGTTCGGTGAGTATTCAATAAGTTCTATCACTGAAATCTTATAAGTTTCTAATGAGTTTCTTCTCGCAGAGCCGACAACGTCACATTCACGGCTCAAATATGCAAATGCCTCAGAGCACAACCCACTCACAGCAAATGGGCGTTACCAATCAACATTCGCTGCATAATCACCACCAACCTCAACAAAACACTCCGATGCAGCTGAGCCAAACGCAGAGTCAGCAAAAGGTCGTACCGATGCTACCGCAGCATAGCTTGGCGCCAGCGCAATTGGTTACGAACAACCCATGCCAATTTAATCAGCCCGCCTTTGCGCTTCGTAGCTCACAGATTGTGGGCCCAACTTTTCTAGAACCCCAACAGTACCTCGCCGCTATACCAGTGCAACCGGTTATCGCGCAGTTTCCAGTTGCGCCGGTGCTGTCGCCCCTGCCGGTGAATGTGAGCACCGCGCCACCTTGGAAGGCAACCACACAGACGCCAAATGCTGCTTTCGATACAATGCAAAGCCAGGCGGATATGTTGTCGGGAGCGGTGGTGATGACACCAACACAAACGCAACTGCAAGATCAACTGCAGCGCAAGCATGATAAACTACAAAAGCTAATTATGCAGCAGCAAGACGAGCTTCGTATGGTCTCAGAACAGCTGCTGCTGGCGCGTTACACACTACTGCAGCCAATGATGCCAATGAATTACAATACGCCAACAAATAACAACCGAGGCAACTTCAATTTCAGCAGCGGCAACACCATGGAGCAACAATTCAATCAGTTTGGCTTCGCAATGAATTCGGCTGAGCAGTTGCAAGATCCAACATCGCAGCAGATGATGATGCACCAGCAACAACAACTCCCGCAGCAACAGCAACATAGTATGCAACACCAGGCGTCACAGCATATGCAAGTGCAGCAACAACAGCAGCAGCAGCAGCAGCAATCGGCGCAACACACCAACCATCTTCATCATCATCATCAGCAGCAGCAGCAGCAGCAGAACCAGAATCAGCAACAACAATCGTCACAGCTGCAGCATTTGCCAACTCACCAGCAGCAACAACAACAACAGCAGCAGCAGGCGCAACAGCAACCGCAACAACAGCAACAGCAGCAGCAGCAGCAATTGAATCTTTTATCACGCAGTGTATCTGATCTAGCGCAATTCGGCCACGAGGATATCGACGCTTTCTTCAACCTCTCACCATTGCAAACACTGGGCAACTCCGAGTCGAGCCTTAATCAGCGCAACAACAACAACACAGTGTCCACCAGTACACCTGAGCAGCAGCAGGCGACCATAAATCAAAATTTCCTAAACAACACCAACACACCGCAAACGACGAACGACGATTCGTTACTCACATACATGCAAATGGCGGCCGATTCCAGCCCGACACTCAACTTCCCGTTGGGCATCAGCGGCGATGGCACCGAGTCGCAGGACGATCGTCTCGACAGCAAACTCATTGGCAGTAATCAAACACTGCAACAACCGCAGCATTCAGTGCTGACGCACCAACAACAACATCAACAACAACATCAACAACAACAGCAGCACCAACAACGTAGCAACAATTTCTTTAACAACAATCCATTCGAAGCGCTCGGCAATCAAGCGACCACGAATCAATTACCAAACGATCTGGAAATACTGCCCTACCAAATGTCGCAGGAGCAGTCACAGAACCTCTTCAACTCACCGCAATCGTCGAGAAATAGTCAATAACCTTAAGCCTCCTCCTTTAGAATTAGATTAGTTGGTGCATATATAAACATACATAGTTCGATGAGTGACATGAGTGTTTGTTTGTGTGCGTGATTGTGTCCAGTGTGAAATGAAGCGAATTAATTAAATGGTTTTCAAAGACTTCTAAAAGTTGTGAAACGCATAACTCTCGTTGCTAATTGCGCGGAATTTAGCAAAGGCTAAGTGCTTCCTTCTTGCTTCCTTCAATGTGCTTTGGTTGTGCTTCTTCTAATAATGAGTTTTCAGTGCGCTATTAACTAGAAAGTGCAATAAAATGAGCGAACGGGTACTTAGAGTTTGCATATATGTATGTACGTATGTATGTATGTATGCATGCTTGTATGTATGTGTGTATTAAGGTGGGAATAAGTATGTTTTTAGGTAATAAAAGTACAAAATTATCATTCATTGGCTTTCTGTGTCGATCTACTCGTATATATATTTTTACGCTGGAGTGAAGGTAAATCGGTTCCTACCTACTGGAACCAAATCCGCCCTCCAACTGCAAACTCTTTCCAAAAAAACAAAACATGCCACGTCACTTAAAAAAACTAAAATAGATACTGAAAGAAGTTGTATATTATTTTTACACATTAGTTGTTGCTTATAATTATTAACGAAACTATTATTATTTTTTTTATGTGTAAACTAATCATTTGACGCATCCTCGAATCAAACTCATGCTTATAAAATTTTCGGATGTGTTAGAAATACTAGGCGTTCTCAAAACTGAAAACACAATTTGCATAAGTATTTGTTTAAATTGTGATATTTTAGGGGAATAGAGTGGCTTTCTTTCAAAAATTGCAAATGATGTAAATTGGCAAAAGGAAAGAAATTGAAATGAGTTACGTTTGAAATGCTTCTTTTTGCGAGGTGATTCCTAGGCTTGGAAATTAATTAAATTTTTGTGCTTCTATAAAGGGTGTTTTTTTTTAGAAAGAAATATAACGGATATAATTTAATGCTGTGGCCAAGAATTAGCTTTATTATAATAATAAGGGTTTGTCATTATGTTTTAAAAATGATTTCAGGCAAGTGACCGCCGCGACTGGCTCGAATAGATTCCAGCCGAGAGACCCAAATTTCGACCAATTTTCGACTAAGTATAAATCTACTAACAACTGTAAAAAAAAAACAACTCCTAAAAAGGTATTGTCTCATTTAAAACTCCACGTCTAAAAAAAACACCCTTTATCAGTTCTGCGAAATATGACCATAAATAGTTATACTCCTAGAATTCCTTAATTTGAGGATTTCATTATCTTGCCAAAAGCTTTGACCATAAAAACGCAGATTCAAAAGTTTCAGAAAATCGAAAAATTATTTATTTAAATTTGCTGCTAGATCAAATAGCCCAAGGGGGTGTTCAAAAAAAGTATATGTCTCGTTCTAATTATGTGTCTTTTTAAGGCATCCAAGAACATTTTAACACTGATTTTTTTGCTGAGATGTCTTCGGATCTGTTCAAAATTCAAAAGCGTTCCAACTTGACTAAGCAAATTTTATGTTTATATTTGTAGTCATGAACTCGTTACAACGATCGAAATAAATTCCTTTGGTGAGTTGTATTCGTTAGAAAAAAATTGTACAATTCGTTTAATTGTTTATAGGTTTTAGGCAAGCGCTTGTCTCAATTTCTGCAAACGTATAGTTTATTATTACGTTTTGGCTTGTTCAAATTTTAAGGTCTCTCAATATCAACGAAAAATTAATTCTAAATAATATTGAAGAACCAAAATTAAATATATTTTTTATTCGTTAGGTTAGACACATTCTGCTTGTAAAATTAAACAGTCATTCGATAAAATATTTGAACAGTTAACTCTTTCCAAGTTCGATTTAGCCAACAATCTTGTTTTTGATATGTTAAAATTACTTTCCTTTGAATGTTATTACAAAAATATATATATTTAAAAACAATTATTAGAAGTTTAGTGTTATTTATTCCACCTTAACTGCAAACATTTCACTTAGGATTTCAGAATATTTTTGGGTATAACAATTCTAAAAAATTTTTAAATCAAAATTGAATGAGCTGTGTAAATACGCACTTAAAAATATTTTAAAAGTTTTGAAGAAAAAGCTTTAAATTTTGATAAATTTTTTTTTTTGAAAATTCAACAAAATTCGAAACTCGGGTTTAATTGGTGTTTGTGTGGCTTACATTATTTTTCGGTGTAATTAAATTTTAATGGATTTAAGACCATTGCCGGCAAGAGAAATTCTACATTTACATACTTGAGCACTTTAAGATCAATGTATGTGTGCGGTTAAAATAAAACTTCAATGTGTTGTAAAGAAAGCGAAAATTCGAAAAAATTAAAACAAATGTATATTTTTTAAATTATATCAGAAAATGCTCTTATACTCACCGTTTTATATATGTATATGTATGTATACATATATAACTTTTTAATATTTTTTTTTGTAAATATTAATTTTTAATTTATTCATTAAATACACTTTGGGTGCAGCATTTGGAATGTGAACAGCATTTTTCAAACATAGATTCTCTTGTGATATACATAATTTAAGCGATGATTGATTGATGATTTTGTACAAAAACTTGTTTGCTGTTAAATGTGAATTGACTTAATTCAAATATTACAGACATTAAGTTAACTTTGTACATATGTATATATGTATGTATATATGTATGTAAGTATCCAGGGTGTCATACTAGATTTTCTCAGGTTTTGAACATTGTATTGAACAATCGAATAAATGAGGTATCACATGAAAATGTTTACATAAATTAATGAGTGTCAACTTCTCAACACCCTGTTGGCAAAGGAATATAGTAAATAATCCTTTGTTATACTATTTAATAGCCTTTATAAATATATACTTAGTTAGTAGTACTATTGAAATTTTTAGTTTAAGTAAATCAAAACCAGCCTACGAATTCGTATACCAAACTCCTGTAAATATTAATTAGAATATTTGATATTCATTTTTTTTTTTGCTTTAAACATTTTTAAATAAAAGTTGATTTTGTAGACAAATATTTAAAGGAAATTATATTTCTCTTATTACATATTACTATTTTCAGCAATTAGGCACTAATTTATTGCAATGCCAGAAACTAGCTTTATAAATTAAGTTTCTAAAGAATTATAATATCTCCAAACTTTTTCAGTTTGTTTTTAATGGAGAAGCACGTCTTTGCGTTAAAACACTCTTGTAATTATTTTTATACACATATGCAGTTAATATGTGGGTTTGTAAATATTCAATGTATAATATATTCAATATATGTTCTTATCTATATATATGTATATAAATTCTAATTTAAGAATTAGTGATATATAATTTATAGTTTATAGAAGCAATAGTGTATAGAAAATTTTTATATAATAAACTAACTAAAAGAAATATGTAAAAGCAGTTGTGGAGCAAGAAAAACTAAAATAAAATCCAAATGAAAAAAATTAGCACTAACTTTAGTTTTACTTAAGGGGGCCTTACCAAGGCCTGAAATGGAGCGGTTTTTTTGGAAACAAATTGCGAAGGATCTACTGATTGGATTTAAGACATTTTTATTTTATTTTAAAGGTACATGTTTTGACTTTAAAAATTTGGTATTGAAAACAAAAAAAAACCATTGTCGACTCAGAAATTTCATTGACTAAATTGATGTTGAAAATGCATGGGTCCGCCTTAAGCAAAATTCTGGCCAGTTGGGTCATCTGTAATTGAAAATAAATATTCTTTATAATCACAGTTACGTTGGCTTTGTTTTTCCGAGACAGAATTTTTTTATTTTGCAAATTGTAAAATTTATCCAACGATTTGTAAAAATTTTCAATTTTCACGTCATTTTTTGACATATTAGAGACTCTGAAAAGAGAACAAATTGTACTCGGGAAAATATAGCGGCATGTTCACTGAATAATTCAATAAACAATTTTTGAAATCGGATCAATACTTTTATGAAACGTCTTACTCGGCAGCTAAAAAAAACACTACTTTCCGGAAAACGCGTTAAAAAGATTAATTACGGTGTATAACTTGATGGAGAAGGGTTCATTACGAAGGCCAGAAGCATGCAAAGGACTGTGATCTCTACGAAATCCCCTCTGTGGCATATTCTTGGATACATATAAATTAAAATTTAATTTAAAAAAATCAATTTTTTGAAACCGCGAGAGTAGAACCCCTTTAAACAAATACTTATGCAAAAAGCAGCTTCGACAGCGGAGGCGTGTCACGGTGTTCTAACTCAACCTTATATTTACATAATTCCCATTAGAAGCAGCGTTGAAACACACGCAAATCCCTTGAATAATAATAAAAAAAATGTTTTCCCGTTTTAGGGTCGTTCCTTCAACAACAAAAAGTTATTGTACAAACCCCAAAATTTCGATATTTCCACCTTTTTTTACATCTTAACAAAATTCTCAGCGGCTTTTTTTGAGACGCTACTTGGGCCGAGTTTGTAGTATAGCACCTTCTATGCCAGAGTGTTCCCAGGCTCGTATCTCAACTGTCGCATGTATAATCTAAAATCATAGAAAAACTTTTCGCTTATTGCGCTCACCCCTGGGCAGCCAGAGGCAAACTTCCGAGTGTATTTCTACTATGAAAAAGATGAAATAGCAGGATAAGCTTAACAGTGAGCTAAAGATTGCAAATTTTTTCCTTATCTCTTTGGAAGTACATTACTTTGGTCTTCAGAGTCAACATTGGCTTAGATGAGCTAAAACAATTATTTTGACATTAATTTACTTCAGCTGATATGCTACCGGATTGATATTACCACACACACGGTGAAACTTTCGACTTCCGAACGGCGATTGATTTTCATATTTAAAAAAAAATTTCTTTTGAAAACGTCTTCAAATTTGATTTAATTTTATGAGATCGTCAATTGAGACTAATAAAACAACATTTTTTTATTTAAATTCTATCTTTTATATAATCTATCATCATTTATAAAAATAACTTTAAAAAAATATTTATATAGTTACATGGTAACTCTATCGATAAATATATTAATGCTGAATAAATGCATCGAATTTCTAAAGAAAGCATACATACATTTGCTTTCATAAAAACCACTTTTCTACACCTTCAACTTCTCCACAGCATTTTGCAGAATCTCAAACTCTGAGTTAATGTCGTTCATAAGATTGCGAATCTGCTTTTTAGAATCCAGCACTTCAATACTCTGAGTGTAGGCATTGTAGCGCACACCGAAGGGACGAGGAATGGAATTGGCGAATTTGCTATTGTAATTGGTAAAAAGAAAGTGATTATTACAGACAGTACAATGAAAGTAGTAAACATGCAAGCCTTACATAGTTTTCTCCTTCGCACTCTCAAAACTCTCCGACACATAGTAGACCTCCTGGAATTGTGTGATAGGATATTTGGTAACGCCAGTGACCTCCGGATCAAAGTCTTTCAATTTAGGCTTGTCCGATAGGCAATACTCTAATTCACCATAGGATGATAACAGACCCGCACCGTAAGCTTTTAATTCCCCCTCTTGACGGCACATACCATACTCGACGGTGAACCAGAAGATCTACGAAATGTAAACATAATTACGAGTGTTAATAGAGCCCTATAGAGAGGCAGAGAACTCTTTGTTCTGCTGAAATACGCGCACTTACCGTCGCAAGCTTCTCGATGTATTGATCAGGTGCACCTAGCGAAGCTAAACCAATTTCTTGACTGAATTGCGCAAATGCAGGATCGGCAAATAGCGGCACATGACCGAGCAATTCGTGACAGACATCGGGTTCGGGGGTGTACATCGGCTTGCTGGGATGACGAATATATTGAGTCGAGTGAAAGACACGGAAAGCTAGACCAGCGAGGAAATCGCGAGAAGAAAGTAGGCCAGCGACCGGACGCAAAGTGAAGCCAGTACAATCTGTCAAAAAAAAAGATATGATTATCGTGATTTTAATGTAAATTCAAATGATGTTCAGAGGTATCATAAGAGAGCAATACCGAAATTTAATTCGAAATGATTTTTAAATCCTCTGGAAAACCGAAAGTACCCACCCTTCAAAAAGTTAGAAACATCCTCCAGTTGTGGTATATTGTCCTCTCTAAATCCACAGTTATCCACCAACAGTGGAAAAACGTGATTGTATTCGCGGCATGCATGCGTCTTGTACAATTTGGTTAAGTTTCTGAATATAACACCCCAAGTCTCAGTCTCTTCCTTGGTGTAGTCGACGCGTGGCAAAGGCTCACCATGTTTGTAGTTGTATGCTATATCGGCAAAGTATTTCCTAAAAAAAAAAAGACGACAAAAATGTGCATAATGAATAACCTTGGCATTTGAAACTCGCGACTCCAACATTGCTTACCTCCTCTGGCGATAGACGGGATCAGTGAAGCCCGGATGATCAGAATCCAGTTCCGAACCATAGCTCAGAATTTGATTAGCGAAACGATCGAGATCGCGTATTCTGCGCGGAAACCATGGCACCGCCGAGTTATTGTCCTTGTAATCGCGCGAGATGATGTTGAAATAACTGCACTCTTCGTGCAATTCATCGATGGCCTTGCCAAGTGCGCCAGATGTGCTATCGCATTCCACAAAGAACTCATAGCCGGGCACACGCACCGACGAACGCGACTCAATGTGCAGCAAATTGACGTTGTGGTGCGTAAAGATCTTCAAACTCTTGGCAAGTGAACCGCTGCTCTGGTCTTTAAGTGAATATAATAGACAAGTGTTACCAGCCTCCTTCTTGTCAATGCCCTCGACAATGTAAGAAGTTCCATCGACACGCGTCGGCTAAAAGGGGAGAAGCAGAAACAAAGTTGATTACAAAACTCTCTATAGATTTTACTTATTTTAATTAAATGCGCATTAAAATTTATTTAATTCCTTTTTGTTTATTTACTTTTGTAAAAATTAAGAAAAGCTACGCGCAGACTTTTATATAACTATAAGTAAGTGCCACTGAAAATTGAAATTAATAAAAGTCTGTACTATATATGTATATATATCTATATATAAGACTATAAAAATATACTTGCGGTCATTGATGTTGCCTTGCGAATTTCTTATCAACAGAGTTTGAGAGAGGTTGCGCACCTATTTTTTTTTTGGCAGTGAAGCAGACATATTATGACAACGTGCCGATGAAAAGCGAAAACAAAGTAGAAATCTTATCATTTGCAGAATAGTGTTCTAAAAAGCATTGGTATAAGGGCAATTACTGTCACTTCCTTAATCATACGAAATACGTGATGTTCTCAAAATGGTCGGCGTGGGAACACAACAGGAAGTTTTCACAACGATAGAACAATAGAACAAGTCGAAACAGTGGAGAAAGAGCTCTGCTAAAAGTCTATCGTAAATCTACTCCATGCTATGGAGAAAATCCCAACCAGGCTGGTCAGGAGAGCAAAGACTATTTAGAACTAATGATGACAACAAGTCAATGATGCGATCACTGGTTTACAGCCATTTAACATACTCGTATATTTCACAAAGTCGGGAAAAATCAAGTTTGTTTTTCATCTTGAATCTACGAGGAAGCCAAAGATTGCAGACCAATCAGTCGTATGTCTTTCATGTTTAAGATGCTGTAAAGATAACTACTTAGAGGACCAGAAATATCAACCTGGTCCCCTAAGAACACTCCATGTGGTCGTAATTACGATAGTGAATCATTCCTTCGTTTCCGGCTGATTTATTATGCCTCTTTTGTAATTTTTTGCGAAATTTTACTTTTTAAATTAATAAAAGGCAACCGTTTGGGATTTTCAAATTACTGAATGATTTTTATGTAAATATATTTTCTATATAATCAACATATATGACCTCCATTAATATTGTGCCATTACAGTCCAAAGCAAATTGTGCTACAAAGTTCCTTTCATTTTTAATTTATTTTTAATATATTTTCTGAGGGGCAATATCCTCTTGATAGCGCAGCAAAAACATCATCAATAATAGTAAGAGATAATTGGTAGGGTAGGAGGGACTGGACCAAGAGCAATGCATGCCGTAAACTGGCTTTCAAAAATTTCCTATTAATATCTCGCAAACATTTATATTCAATACTTCAAAGTATTTTTTAATTTTTTTTAATTTTCGCAAAACTTTTGTATTAATTGCAGTTATTTGCACAGGCGCTTTTTTCTAACATCTCAGTATTTTTTCCACCATAAATTGCACTAACCTTATCTGAGATTTGACGTTCGTACAACATTTTCTTGTCGTTTTGTATTGGCAAAATACTTGTTTTCTTGCACAACTTGTGGATACAACTATTACAAGAATTATATTTCTGATACTTTTTTCAATTTTATATCAACTGTTTAGCAAAACCGTAAGTAGCAACTTTTGCACTTATATAATGTTTTTCCACACTTCAAAATTCTTGTTTCATCGCTTTAATCACAACTTTAATTAGTCCATAAATCAAGTTAAGCTTTGCTCAAAATCCAATTTAGCGCACGCGCGCATTACTTTCAAGTTTGCTTTCGAGAACTGAAGTCTTGTCCGAAGTGTGCACTTGCTTAAATAGAGTTTGGCGTCTTATACTAAGCACTTCGAGCACTTGCGGCCCAAAGCTGGTTATCTGCGAGCAAACGCAAAGGTTATCGCAAGTTTCAAGCAACTTAATAAATAATATTTATTAGATTTGTATGTGTCTGTATCTGTGTTTTTATTGTAGCCATCGTGGCAGTATGGTCTTGCGCATAACATATCAGCTATGAGCCAACAAGCTGTGGTTCGAAAATAAAATATACTCCTATGGCTCTACTGGAGAGGACCTGAAGCAAACTAATTTTGATCGTCTTGAACAAGAATACTGTAATTTTAATAATAGCGAGATAAACTCGGACTTAATTCTTTAAGGCACACTTTATTTTTATTATTAACTTTATAACAAATTATATGTATATTCATTGATGGCATTTTTGGAACTTTTTCTGTCGTTGGTGTTTTGGTAAATTTTTCAATTACAATAAAACCTCTTGAAACGTGTGTATTGGTTACATAGTTTATGTTTTACTTTACTTTCCTAAAAAAAATTGATTCTAAGCTGAAACAGAGTTTTTGAAGAAAATAATTGAAAATAATAATAATAATTTGGCGGTTACACTATATGGCTCAGTGTTTGGCCGAGCTTCTCCTACCATTTATGGTGTGCGTCTTTATATTTTACCACAAATGGAGGGGCCTACAATTTTGTGTCGACTCCGAAGGGCAGATTAATTTTATGAGAAGCTTTTTATAGCAGAAATACCCACGGAAGTTTGCCGTTGCCTGCTTATGATTAAGATTTTGCTTGCCCTGGCTGAGATCCGAACCTCGAACTCAGCGGCATATTGAGTTATAGTACGCACCGCTACCCACTCAACCACAGCGGCCTCATAATTAAAAAAAAAGAATACCTTTTCATTGGAACGCGTTCATTTTCTTTATAATTTTCTTAAAAACTGATTTCTTCAAATCGCAACTGTATGTAGATTTAAGAACTAAAAAAAACAATAAAATCATTTACGCACTGTTTTTGGGACATTCATACTGATAGGCATTCGATGAAGAAGACGCAGTATCTTACAATGAAAATGAAAAATTTGGTTGAAAACAATTTCAACAGGATCTTATTAGTTAGCTTGCGTCGCAGATGTAGAAAACAATTTTTTTTCTTCGGTCTTTGACGCACACGAGGAGCATGGCCTTACGTGACTTGTAGATCAAGAAAGCATTTGTCTCAGTTTAACGCGAGTGCCCTTTTTTTTTTTAGATGATAAGCGGAAATTCATTGATAAAGTTCATCGCTGCTGGGGGTCTACGTATATACTGGCCTGAATATTATTTAACGCTCAACTAGTAGATGTGAGTATTAACATGTTTACGTACATATATACTTGTATAAATAGATTTGAGGTTTGGAGGACTAAATTCGGCAATTTTTCAGCAACGAGTGATCTTACCAAAATTTCAATTATGGAATAATTTTACGTTTAAGTGTTTTTTTTTTTACTGTACCTTAGACTCGGATTATCGTGCAAAATTAATGAGAACGTCAACGAATATGAAAAAAAAGTTTTAACTCATATTTGAAAAATTATTCTTCTGGTGAAATTTGCAAGTTTTTTCAAACACTCTAGAATATATTTATTTTTTAAACAGATATCAATAGTTTCAAGATTTAACAAAATCAAGTAAAAAAAATTGCTTAGCTGTCATTGAACCAACAATCTAACGAGTTGAATTTGATAATGTATTTATGAATGTACATACATACATACATACTCATACTTATGATAGTACTAGCACGTATTTAAAACTATTTATAAATATTTACAACTAAATGATGAAATTATAAGTTTCTATTACAAATCGATTGAAATATTAATTGTTGATTGAATATGAATAAAAGGACATGAAAAAAAATACAAAATTTAACTCAAATAGTTACGGTTAAATGTCTGCATATGCAAATATCACTTATTTCGAACAAAAATATCGGTTGGGCTTTTCTACATTTCATCAACTATATGTTGGCGTGATTTTCAAAAATTGTATAACAAATTAATGTCGCACGCTATAGACCGCAACAACTCAAAAGTATTTTTATTATTTCACGATACAAAATTTGTTAATTCTTTCAATACAGGCTTGGTTTATATTTTATGTTAACGTGGATAGAAAAAAAAAAATTATTTATTTTCCATGTGGAAACATTTTAGCTTCAGCATCAGTTTTGGAAATATTTATATTTCGAGATAATACACAAATAGTCCTTAACTGTTCCCAGAGTGGTTCTAAAAATTACGTGAAATGGCGCCGAGCAAGTGAATAACATGCATTGAAATAAATATGTAATTTCTAATATAACCTTTAACCTAAACGTCTAATACTTTGATGAGCCAAACAAAGTTGTTTACACATTAACTATCATTAGTAAGTCATTCTCACGCCTCTTTTAATATTTCTTACTATCATATTTGTAATAAATATTTGTCAATATGTTTATTTGAATAATTTTCTACATACATATATGAAATAGTTGAGAACTTAACTTATATTGGAAAATAGTTCCTCTGCTTAATTATCATTTTTCATGTCGGTATGTACTCGTATTTAGTCTTTAGTACGAATACATACATATTTACTAAACATAGGCGCACACAAATATTTTTTTATACGTACAAAACAAATTTGTTTATTTTTCCATTGTCTGATATTGGATGATTATTATTAATTGTTGAAAAATCTGATGCAACTTTGTGTAGTGTTTACATACATACATCTATGTATATATATAAATAACAATTTGTTTTATGGGTATGCACATATTTAAACATACAAGTATGTAATCGACATATTTGAATCTTTTTCGAAATTCTTAGTAGGTATTTTAATACGGCGCGCAATAAAACGTGAAAACGAAATACGAGTTTGAAGAAAATATTATATTATTTGATATGCAAACGTCTACAGCTATGTTATTTTAAACTTTTTCGCTATTCTTTTAATAACTTGTGTTATCGTAACAAAGAAACTGTTAATAATAATAATAAAATTATGGCGCTTCCACTATATAGCTCAGTGTTTGGCCGCGCTTCCCCTACGATTTGTAGTGTGCGTCTTTATATTCTACCACAAATGGACTGGCCTAAAATTTTCTGCCAACTCCGAACGGCAGATGTATTTCATTATGGCAGAAATACAGTCGGAGGTTTGCCATTGCCTGCCGAAGGGTGACCACTATTAGAAAAAAAACTGTTCTATCAATTATATTTTACTTGCCAAGGCTGAGATTCGAACTTCGAACTCAGTGGCATATCGAGTAATAGCACGCACCGCTATCCACTCGACCACAGCGGCCAGTAACCGTTACTTGGTCTATAAATCGTCTACATACTGACTGATATTTTTTTGAGTTAAAGGGATAGAGTTTGGCACAATTCACTTCAATTTCAAATTCATTAAGAATCATCGCCATTTATAATTAAGTAAGCATTAAGTAGCTTCATTCAAATGTACTAGCCTTTAAATATAGTCCCCTTTTACCTTCATTTAGTGTCATTTAAATCGATGAGATCAAGTTTTGTAGACGAGTCAAGATCGCTTGTAGCGAAAAATTCCTATAAATTATTTAGCGTTGACAAATGTTTGCAAAAGGTCTCAATGAATTCAAAATTTTCCAATTTACTTAAGCCCATATTTTTGGAATAAATTGAAATGACTTCTTACATGGCAAACATAACCAACCATAACCGCGAAAAAAACGTAAACGACAAGGTTTTATTTCATGTTGTTCTCTTAAGGTAAACGAAACTACGTTCATTACAAAACGCCGTGTAACTGTCAAGGAAATTAGATAAATAAACCTGCTACTCAATTGTTATTAAATGTATCGCTTACCTGAATGTGCATTTCATTTAATATTATAGCAAGAGTCTTTGAAGTTATTTTCAAATGATTACAAATAATAACTTTTTATGTGTAAAATAGTTTGCTTTACAAAAACTGGTGTGTGTTACTATCGCTACTATCCTGTAGGGAAAACCACTAGTTATGAATTGGTGATCTTTTAGTACAACTACAAGTTCACAATAGTTCTTTTTTGTGTGTGAATTTAACACGGTGATTTTTTCGGAAGTGGCAATTTTCCACTTCTGCGTTATCTTTTTCTATAGCTTAAACCAGTTCTAAATTCCATAGTTGTGCACCAATTCAAAATTCGAACATCCTAGCTATGCGACCAAAAGTTAGGATTTAGCTCTCCGATACCGAAGCCGATTGCTTAGAGCATAAAATAAACTCGAGTCCGCGTACAGGAGCGACAAATAATTACTAAATACTTTTCTTTCTATTTTTCTTTCCTATTTTGCCTTACTGAGAGTTAATTTTGTACTAAAAAAGTATAATTATCTCAAATTAAAAACTTAATAATTGTATTCAGTTTATATTTTATTAATATTGTGTTTTGAAACCAAATAATATATTGCCTTGAAAATGCACTAACGTGATTTGTGTTGCCTTTTCGAAATTGTTTAAAATTGTAAAACTCGTACTAGTTCCGAACTAAAAATTTATTTCTCTAGTTCGTTGTTTACAGGGTAGTTTCCAAATGTGCTGGACGCTAGCTAAGCATTTCTCGCTGTAGCGGTTGAAATGAAGCTTTGCACTGCCGGTTTGAAAGCTTAAAAAGCTCTGTAACACCGGGTGTAGCGCACGATTGTTTTAGCTCGAAGATGAATTGCTTTGCTAGTGTAGGTCTTCTAGCGACATGTACATACATACATACACACTATATAAACACATTTATATATTTGTGAATATTTTTTACACGTTTTTCAAATTAGAGCGCTCCTAGAGGCCACACACATCTTCTATGGCGTAGAGTTAAGTTTTCCATCTTTGCATAATTTCTCCGAAAACAAATGTCCCAGTACAACTGTTTTATTTATTAAACTTTATTGAATACAAATTTTACGATTACAAGTATAAATACGAGTGTAAGTTTAAAATAAACTTGTATGTGCTTTAAATTTATACATTCACTTTAAATACATTTATAAAAAGTTTCGACATTGTTAAAATTTTCCTTTAAAAAGCAGTGAATGGCGCCCAATTTGTTGTAATCAGACGGCGTATAGCGTGTTGATGCACCGATTTATTGCGCACATTCTTCCAAATACAGCCGAACGGCAGAGTGACCTGTGCATTAAAAATCAAGAAACAAATAAAGCATGAATAGCGTGATGAGAGATATAATATGCTTTGAAAATGTGAAAAGCAGCGATGCAAATGTAACGAACTTCGCCATTCTGGAATGAAGTGACTTTGTTTTTGCAATGGAAGCGGTCTAAGCAGGGCGTTTGTACCAAGCGTAGCGCACACGAATCAGATATTCGGGTCGAAAATAACTTACAGATTTGTTATTTGTGACCTTAACCGGGGCTTCACCAGGACAAACAACAAAGGACTCATGACCCGGCAATGGTTTAGCATTCAGGCCCGTTCTAGTCTGCAGACGTGTTAAGGGTGCTGACTGTAGCTGGGGTTCGGTCGGTACTGGGTACCTCAAGTCAAATGAGTGCGATGGCGTAAAGGGCTGGAGTTGCGCTTCTGGAAGTTCAATACAAAAATGGTAATTAAAATTTAAAAAAGTAAACTACCGTCAATCTTCTCACCTTTTACGATAACTTGGAAGTCGCAGCGTGCCTTAATGCCCTGCTCATTGGTCGCTTCATAATAAACCGGGTGCACACCAGCTCTAAAGAGTTCGCCAGGTATCTATTGGATAAAATGGTTAACAATTAGACAACATTATCTACAATACTGGCCATAAAACTTGTGTATACCCTCGATTTGTATAGCCTTTTGATGGGACCCAGCGTTTCTTCGAAACGCGGCTCCTGCCATACCACCGACCGTTGCACCTGATTTGGACTTAACACAACTTCAAAAGAGCGCGTACAGAAATTCAGTTTCGGAGGCTTGGCATGTTCCACATAAATGATTGTCTGACATCTAGCGCGCTTACCCGAAATCGGATCGTGACCGCGGAATGTCACTACATGACGGCCAGCGCCCAAGTGCGCTTGCATATTACGCGTCCAAGCCGGATGCGACTGAATATAATGGTAATCCATATTAGTAATGGGTTTTTGTAGAATGACGTGCGCAGTACTGGCCCCTTCGGTAAGAAAAACTGTCGTATTTCGTGGACACTTGATAAATGGACGTATTACGCCTTTTGATCCACCAAAATCAATTCGTGGTCTCCCTTGCGTACTTGTTGGCTTAGTGGGGAATCTACTCAAACCCACGCCATTTAATGGAACTAATGGAACGGCTGGCAAGAATGGACTTCTCACTGCTGGAACACATTCGAAGGTAGCATTGTGCGACCAAGTGAGGTCGGCCGTGCAGAAGCTAACGCTCTTGCCAGCTGGCACAAATCCAGGCAGACATTGGAGCCGACAGCGTTCACCCATAAACACCTTACCGGTAGCGCAGGTTGTAGGTATAATTACGCCATTGAGCGGCGATGGCAGGCGTGGACAAACGGTTGCTGTAAATCGCCAGAGATGTAGTTGATTGCTATTAAGTGTTAAATCAAACTAGCTATACTTACGCAAGCAACGATTTTCAAAGTCGTCCCATCTTCCAGTGGAATTGCAAAATCGTAGTGCTGGTCCTTCCAAACGATATCCTTCGTTGCACCACACCTTGCAGCGTGTGTTATAGAAATGTTTCTTCTTGTGCCGGTATTTAGTACAGTGGAAGTCGCCGTTGGCTGGAGCCAGGAAGGGCGCACATTGATCACGTAGTTCAGGCGTTCGCTCGCAGGTGCGTCGGTCAGCGGCCAAACGTTGTCCATGTGGGCATTTACATTGATAGCTTCCAATATGATTGATGCACTCACCGCCCACACAGCCGCCAATGCCATTCAAGCATTCATTTATATCTTCACAATCGCGACCATTACGGAGCGTGTAACCCTCTGGACAAACACATTCATACGAACCGTTGGTATTCACGCAATTGTACTGACATAGCCCGGGCGTTGCACATTCGTCAATATCGACACAACTCGATGGATCTTGCGTGTTGGGTGCAAAACCGGGCGGGCAAACAATCACACAGCTGTGGCCATCGTCAGGCGTTACTCCGTCCGAACAAAGGCACTCGAAACCACTAGCGGTCTTATGACACAAATGTGCACAGCCACCATTGTTGTAGGCACATTCGCTGACTTCAACACAGGATTTTCCGTCGCCAGAAAGTTCCAATCCACTTGGACATGAACAACCGGTTCGCGGATTACAAATATATGAACAGCCGCCATTTTCTCGCAAGCACACATCAAACACATCTGCTTCGAGCTCATTTCTTCGTGTGTCGACGTCAGTCGTTACTAGCAAACAATTTCGGTTGTCTGCCGCAAGCGCATAACCTTCGGGACAGTTACATTCATAGCTACCCAAATTGTTGACACATCCATGGCTGCAACCATGCTCGCTGCCTATGCATTCATCCACATCAAAGCAAGACGCCTTGTTCTGATCTAATAAGTAGCCCTGAGGACAAAGGCATTCATAGCCACCTTCAACGTTGGTGCACTCGTGCGAGCAATCGTGTCTTCCAAGCGCACACTCATCGATGTCGATGCAGGTGCGCCGATCTTCAGCAAGCTGGTAGCCTCCTTCGCAGACACACTCGTATGAACCTAGAAGATTTACGCAAATGAAAGTACAGTTACCAAAGCCATTGGCGCATTCGTCAATATCGACGCAGTCTAGTCCGTTGGCGGATTTTTCATAGCCAGCATTGCAAGCACACTCAAAGCTGCCCAGCGTATTGTGACAGAGCTGGCCACAGCCACCATTGGCAGTTAGGCATTCGTCTATGTCGCGGCAATTGAGCGCATCTGCAGACAATACATAGCCAGATGGGCAATGACATCGCGCGCCGACGCCTTCTAAATATGTACATTCATGCGAGCAGCCGCCATTGCTCTGCAAGCAAGCGTTTACAAGCAGACAAGTGCGATTATCGGCGATATTAAGCGCATAACCTGGAGGGCAGGAGCACTGAAAGCTGCCAGGGAAATTCAAGCAAAAATGTGAACAGTTGCCATTAGAAATGGAACACTCGTCGATGTCTAAACATGAGGGTGAATTTGGTATGCTAGAAATGGTTTGATCGTGAATGAGCGATGATGTGGCATATGATTTCGGAGTGGAGGAATGATAAGATGAGAGCAAAGCGCGAAGCGAAGCGTAGACTGGTGGTAAGCCCAAAGCAAATCCATGCGGGCAAACGCAAGTATAAGACCCATTAAGGTTCTCACACAACAAGCCCTTTCCGCAATTGTGCAGTCCTAGAGCGCACTCGTCAATATCGAAGCAATAGGACTTTAGTGGCCCGTCTAAGAATTCGAAGCCTAATTCACAGGCACAATCATACCCACCTGCGTAATTATGACAAAGCTGATGACAACCACCATTGCCGATCTCGCACTCATTGACATCTACGCACGACTTTTCATCTGCGCCAAGTTCGTAGCCATTGCCACAGCCGCAAGCGCCATCTTCTTCTGATTTACATATCTGTTCGCATCCATTGTTACGCTCAGCACAAATATCCTTATACAAACACTTCAGACCGTCATCACCCAGAGACATGCCCTCCGGACAGATGCACTTGAAGCCAACACCTTCAGCAATACATTGGTGCGAACACTGATGCGCCTCGCAAGGATCCGATATATGGCAAGCGCCAGTTACGGCATCGGGCACAGAGCCATCCGCGCATAGGCAAATGAAGCTGCCAGGGTTGTTGACGCAGTTTAAAACGCCGCATAAATTTGGATTCGGGGCACATTCATCGATGTCTTCGCAGACATACTCCTGACCCTCGACGAATCGAAAACCAACCGGACAGCCACACTGATAAGAGCCCAAATTGTTGAAACATTCGTGCGAGCACTCATGTAAGCCGGCAGCGCATTCGTCGATATCCGTGCAGTGGTTCCCCTCATTAACATAACCGGTGGGGCATTCGCAGATAAATGAAATGTTATCTTCACTTGCAATACAAGTACCCGGAGCACAACTTTCATAGCCGCCGTCCTTTGTGCAAACGCTTTCAGATACTTCACAATTATGCAAATCATCACTCAACTTGTAACCGGCTGGACAGACGCATTCATAAACTCCGCTTGGCAAGTCGATACACTGGTGCGCACAACGTGTCTTATTCAACTGAGGATTATTCAAATCCGTGCAAGTATCAACAGCGCACGTGCGTTGATCCTGAAGCAGATGCTGATTGATTCCGCAAGTGCATATAAAGGAACCAATTGTGTTCTCACAACCATCCGAGCAAATTTTCGACGGTGCGGTGTCCGCGTCGTTTTCACTCTCAACAATGACGTCGCACTCGTTCACGTCGACACAAGTGCGCTCATCTTCAGCTATGTCATAGCCACCGGGGCAAGTGCACTCGAAGGAACCATCCGTATTGAGACAAAATTCACAGCCGCTGGTGCCTTCGTTGCATTCGTCTATGTCCACACACTTGTCGGCGTTGTCACCGCCCGTACGATAACCACTTGGGCAGATGGGTTCGGTTTCAGCAACGCGTTTAATATTTTGGTCCTCGTCGTCCTCTTCGTCCTCGGGGTCAACTTCAAACTCTGCATTCCCAGCATGTTGAACTTCTTCTGCGTCCTCCTTGGCCACTTCAGCTGCATCTTCGGGTGTATTCAATGCCGGTATGCATCGGTAAGAGCCTGGCGTATTCTCACATCCGCCAGCGCACTGCGCTTCAATTTCAGGCTGTGCACATTCGTTGATGTCTGCAAGTAAAAATAAAAAAATAATGAACTTAGAAGAGCGTTAATGTGACTAATTAGGCACGAATGCAGGAATTCGATGCGTGTGGTTAAGCATATAGTATGAACTAAAAGCTAATCTCTACTTTCGCTAAATTGGCTATTAGTTAGCAATTTTCATATCAACTTTCCCACGCTTTAGCGCGCCCACCTTGACAATTTCTTCCGTCCATTGACATCAGCCATCCGCTTGGACACAGGCAATAGACGCGCCCCATGGAGGAGAGGCATTCGTGGGAGCAGCCACCATTGTTGCTGGCGCACTCGCCGGCATCTTCACATGTGTGATTATCGGCGGATAATTGCGTGCCCGGCAGACCCTCGCATGAGCAGCTGTAGCCGCGCCAATCGTTGTGGCAAATGTCCTGGCAGGGTCCATGGCCATTGCGTAAGAGGCACTCGTTGATGTCTGAGGCAGAAAAAGCGCGCACGTTGAGGAAGATTATGTGTGTGTGTGTGTGTGCACATGTCAGATTATTGCGTGCAATACAATACAATAGTTGACGTACAAGCGTGTTTTTTTTTTTTTTGGTTTTTTTTTTGCAACGATGAAGGCGAATGATGCATGCAGTTATATGAAATAAATGATATCTGTTTGTAAGTATGTGAATAAGAGCGTTGAAACACTAACAGTTATACGAGCAAACGAGTCGACACTTACCGATGCATGTGTTGCCCGTCAGTGTATCGATTTGTAATCCCTGCTCACACGCGCACTGGTAAGAGCCAGGCAGGTTGTTGCAAATCTGCTCGCACCCGCCATTGTCCAGCTGGCACTCATTGATGTCTTAATGGAATGGCAAAATAAAATATTGATTAGATTAATAGAGATTTGCTTTCATTTATTCACGCTACACACTCACCATGACAACTGGCGTAATTGTTGGGATCCAAACTGAACCCATCAAAACAGGAACATTTGAGCCGTGGCTCATTTTCGCCGGGGAATAGCAAACGGTCGCATTTATGCTCGCAACCACCTTTGTCCGGGCCACAGTCAGCGTCGAGCAGACGTGGCGTAAATGGATCTTGTGTGGGTGCAACGATAATATTAACATCTGTAACGGGCGCAAGTTCAAGGGCGGGTGTGGCACTCTCGCCGCCAAGGCTATGCGAAGCATCCACATTTGGCTGCGCGGAGTGTTCGATCTCATTGCTGATTTCTTGCTCGGTCGGCACAACTGGCGCAGGCGTTGGGGCTGGCGTTGGCATCACGTGATTGTTAACGTGCTCTTCATCATCATCTTCTTCCTCATCGCCCTCAACCGTTTCGTATTCATCGTATTCTAGTAGAAGATTATTTTTAATAGCGCATTTTTCTTCAAGCAAGCGCACCTTAATAGCCACTCACCGTCATCGTCTCCATCGGTGTATTCGCCCAGTGCAACACAAGTTGGCAGTTCCCCTACCCATTTACGTTGACTGCAGTAGAGTGTGCCTATGTCGCTATCCTCCAATTCGAAGTGATCATTACAGGCATAGAGCGCAACTAAGAAAACGGTATCTCCCTTGCGTCGTCGATCGTACTTTTGTACGAAACCGTGTCGTATTTCGGGTGCCTTCACTTTCGCCTGCACACATGTCATATCAAGTGTAGCGGCCATTTCTGCAGAAACGTGACGATCTTCCTCTATGTCAAGCGGCTTCTTTTTTCTAGCGCGTGCAGTGCTCCCTGCACTGTCCACCTCATTTGAGAGTTCAACTGAAAAATAGTGTTTTATGGTTATTCAAGTTGTGCTCGAACACAACAAACGTATTTAATCACTTCTTGCACAAGTCGGCGGATCGACATCCCAAAGATCTGTATCCAAATCGCAAACCAATTCGTTTGTGCCACTCAACTCGTAGCCCTCTTCGCATCTATAGACGACTCGCACTGAATTCTCTTCATCGATAATCTGTATGGATGAATGTTCAACGATGGGCGGATTCTCGCAATCCTCATAACGCGCCAATGACACTTTTCAAATAAGCAATGAAAAAACAAAAACAATAAATATTGATTAAATACCGTTTCTAATGCAGCCATAAAAAAAAATCTTAAGGAAATAAACATGTATGTGTTTGTGTGTGTGTTAAAAAATAGCATTCCGTCCACCCACCCACTCATTATCGTCACACTCATATGCTCTTCCTTAATTTATGTATTTTCTCTAGCCAACTTTCACTTTGATTTATGCTTTGATATTTGTAAATTATTTAATGCTTTCATATTATGAAAACGAGCCAGTGGCGATGGGGCGGACAGACATGTATGTATGTATGAATGTACACCTCACGCTAGACAAAAAATAAACCAAGCAGCACTGTGCTTTTCAACGCTTTTCAGCGCTTTAATAAAATTTTAAATATTTTCCCTGAAATTCTCTATCTCCGCCATTTGGAATATCATTAGCTGGGTTGTGAAATTAATAGGTTTGCAAGCAGAGGTTTTTTTATAGAAAAATTCCTAATTCTTTGAAGTTTTCGAACTTCCGAAATACTCTATAAATAATGGAATTTGATAAATAACTTTGTTATACGCTTGAATAGCTCATCCTCTTCTCAAGCGGTTTTCTTTTTCAGTTTTCATTGAAAATATATTTCTTTCATCTAAAGGCTTTTTTTAGAATATATGGAATTCTAACCCCCGAATTCAGTAAGCAGTCTCAGTCTCTAATTCAGGCAAAAGTCACAATTTTAGACCAGTTGACATTCATTAGATTCAAAATAAAGCCTCTAGTCTCAAAATAAAGTATCAAAATTGTGACCTGGTGATGAGCATGTTCATTGTTTCGCCTTTTCGTTAGTTCGGCATTTTCGTTAGTTTAGAAAACCAAAATATACGTTAAGTCGAGAAGAGTAACATCCTAACGATCTTAGTGTGAAGACGCTCTTAAAGATTTTGGAGAAATATAATTTTGAATGAACGCTTGCACACGAAAATTCTTTTTTGGATGTCTGACTGCTTATTTGTTTCCTGTAAATAAAACTAAAAGATTTAGTAAAACTGCATCGGTAGTTGGCCAAGGCATTTTTGATCATGAAAAACTTAAATATAAGAGAAATATTTTACTTGAAAACCTTCGCAAATAATTCTTTGTCTATCATACATTTTTCAATGTCCATAATTTTGATAAAGAATGCGAAAATAATTTTCATGACAAACGGAAAATACTTCGCATATTTGTTACAACTTTTAGTCATTTCTTTAATTTTAAGATTTTGAATAAAATGTTTATTCGCATACTCATAGCAAGCGTCCATTTGTATAAACACTTGTTCTATTATGATTTCTATAATTTTTTTCCTTAGTTCGCTTTCGTTTCGGTACTTTTGGTGAGAAGTTTGAAAACATAAAATTTCTACCATAGCTAATACCACGATGAAAATACGATCTAACAAATCGATCTGATGAGCGGCGCTAGGTTCATTATAAATATTAAGAAAACCCAGGGGATCGAACTCAAATGTGATTTATATGGTAAGAAATACGCATATCGCGCAATATTTGTTTTCGAATCGAGTTAAATAGTAGCTCGACAGATCAGGCAAAGGAATAAATCCACAAAAAATAACAATGCAGAACAGACATTTAAAGATTAAAGTGAACGTTTAACCATCTCAGTTGGATTAAATTTTGAATACATATTACATCTACATATGTATGTATTTTGAAAAAATAAAAATAAACGTATTAAAGTTATTTAATAATTTCCCCGAATCTCACATGAATTTCTACTTCTAATAAAAAAAATATATATATATTATATCACTACGAAAAAAATCGAAAAAAGAAGAATGTCTTTCTTTTCAACAAAAAAAACTAGCTAACATTGAATTTTTTTAATCAGCGATTGATAATCATAATTTTATTCAACAATGATTGATTATTATTTGAATTTTTATTTTTTAAGCGTATTAAATAGTTATAAATTTATTAATTTATACTTTTTTGCTCAGAACAATTATTGTTTCTGGATAATAGCGGTTATGTTATCTGTAATACCAATTTCCGCTCGAGCGAAAATATAAAATTCAGAAGTATGAAAGTCGAATTATATTTATTATTTAATTTTGAAGAAAACATTTGAAAATTCAAACTATAATTCATAATTATAATTTTTACTGGTAAAGCTCAACAAATAAAAAACTTAGCATATAACCAATACGCTGATTTGTCTTTTACTAAAGCCAGATCCACATTAAAATTTAAAAATTTTCATTTTCAGTTATTATAAATGAACAATATTAAAAAAATATCTGTTCTTTAAACTCTCTTTTCCTCAAATTGGTAGCAATTGTAATTGAATAACAAATTTAATTTTTTTCAGCACGAAATAGCATTGAACATTTTTGAGAAGTCGTCCTTTTTCTTTTATATTAACTAAAATTCAAAAACCATATAAGCCCAATTCAAAACTCTTACAAAATAATATATGTTATTCAAAGAAATTTTCATCAAAAACTTTGAAGCTTAAACTTTTTTTTTTTAATTTTTATTGTGCAATTTTGTAGCTCATTCAATTGAAGTAGAATTATGTGCGGGTCTTAAATGACTTAGAAATTTGTTCATGAGTTGTACGAGTACGAAAATAAGGTGGAAAAAATTTTAAAATCCAGTTGATATCTTTACTTTATTATACTTATTGAACGGGCTCTTTACCCACAAAAATAAAATTTTTAAGTTCGAAATTTTCAACATTTGTTTTTTCTTTTATTTTTATTTAAATTTAGTTTCTACATGCAAAGCAAGCAAACGCGCGTAGGTCGAAAATAATAAATTTTATTGTAAACCATCGTTGCATTAATAACATTTAAGTCAAGTCTGGTCAAGAACAAAGCGATCAAATCCGATTTCAGTGCATTCTAAATTGTCATAATACTCGAACATTAGAAATGCAACAAATATTCTTTTATTCATTCATTTTTAATATGTGTACATTGTGTGTGTGTGTGTGTGTGTGTGTGTATGAACCTTGAACATTCGATTCCCTTCCTGTTTCTGTGCCTACTGCTTCACATTTCAGAAATTCAATTCTTAGGGGAAAATGGATTAATGCAGACATTCACTTACCATTAATTAACGCCACAACTGTCAGCCAAAAGAGTTGACAGCGCGTCGCCATGCTGCTAATCCTTAACGCTTATCCAATTCACAAAACTTTGGTAGGGAATAAGCTAGTTCACTCTGCTAAGAACACTTTAATGCGTTGATGTCAGCGATTTTAAAACATTATCAGATTTGTTGGCGACACCTTGAATTTTTGGAAATTAAAAGAAAAACTAAAATGCCACGTAGAGAATACCACTTATTCGATAATTTAAAAATAGCTGCTGACTGAATGGAAACTAAGTTGAATATTTCCGTAAAAAAAAAACTATGTGCGCTTTGAAATTAAAATAAAAAATTAGTTATGCTTTCACATTGAATTTATTTTGTCTTCATATATAAAATCTAGTGGATGTTAACAGAATTTCCACTTTAACATTTTACACATTGCACTCCATTTATAAATAATTTCTATTTTGCAGCAGGATATTCACAGTGATTTTTTTCTATTTCACGCAATTTTACTTACGCACAACTTTACTTAATCACGGCCGAGAAAAGACTAAAGATTTACTCCGCCACACTATTTTCCGCAGCCTCCATTACATTTTTCAGATATACATACCTACATACATACATGTGTACTTCTCCATATATACTATACAAATATATAAATGTTCGCATGATCGGCAGCCGGCCGCCCTCACAAGCAAAACAAAAAGGAAACATTGTCTCCAAAAGTCATAAAATGATTCATAAAATGAATTTTCTCTCAGGGGTCTGCTGTCTTGACTCTTTGATTCTCTACATATTCAAATTTTCACAGCTTCCTCGCACTAGCGTCATGTTTTGTGTTGTTGTGTTGCTGTGATGCATGTTGCCCTCAACAAATTATAGACTAGACAGACGGCAGCGTTGATATGAATTAACTAGGAAACTCGGGTTTAACGTGGAAATTAACAGTTTCTAATTTTTTTTTAGTTAATTCGCAAAATTAAAGAGATCTAGGAGGTTTTTCGTTGCAATTAAAAAAAAACGCCATCCAAAAAGAAAATATTTATGCGGCTTTTGAAAAAAAAAATTTTATCAGCATTTTAAGAAGTTAACAAAACTGAAAAGGTTAGAGCGTTCTTTCACAGCCACGGCTAGTTGAAATAGCGCAGAGGCCTGAAAATAATTACAAAAAAGTTTTGTATCCAGTAAACACCTTTTTTTTTAAATATTAAATATATTTTCATAGTTTCATTTTTTATTTTTTATTTTTCTCCATTTTAATCACTTCTAACTAACCAAACAGCGAAATAAAGATATTTAATTAAATAATTCTCACTGCTGGCTTCTGTCATTAGCGTTGTGGTCTGCCTATGCTTTTATACTCCCAGGGTATATATGTATGTATGGTACATACATACACACGTGTACATATACGCGCGTGTGTATGGAGCGTTTGAAATGCCGGCGATCGCGTCAAAGATCCCAAAGATATTGCGCTATTTATGCGACAAATATTATTTTTAGCACAAAAGTATATATTAATGAAGATACTAAATATATATTTTGTATCTTTCTACGTATGAAAGTGTGTGTATGAAAGTATGTACGAAAGATATATGTCAATCTCATAAACAAAGCATGAACATACTTCTAAGAGGTGGCGGTGTGCGTTTGGCACATTTGGAAAATATGAGTAGAAATAAAAAAGTAATTAAATGCGAAAAGCTTGTAATACAAAGGAAATGGTTCATTTGTTGCGATCAACGTTTGTCCCTTGACTGGCAGGCAGCTGTCACCTCTGGCGCTAAACTACTCCATTACGCCAAAACAAAGTGCCAATGCGCGATAATCTTTTGAGTTGTTAAAATAATAATTTGTAAATTTTATTGTAATTTAAATAAAAACTTAAAATAAATTTATTAGATACTAGCCCAAAGCTGGCATGTTCTATTATGTATGTACATACATAAAGGTTATTAAGTCGTTGAGTAGTTGGATACGGTTTTTAATTTTCCTGTGAAACAAATATTCTGAGTGCAAGAATTATAATTTAAAAAATATAAAGCATTATTTAAAACTATTCACAGCACAGAAAGCAGTAAAATTGATGACAGCTAAAATATATTCTCAGAATTATTTTAACTTTTAAAAATGTGACAATAAATTTTATTTCTTCAAAACTGCGTAGGCACAAACATTGAACTGTTGAGAATTTTTAAAGTTATTTGAAAAAAAAAAATTAATTACTTATAGCCAAAGAACGATTTTGCAGGTTTTGAAATTCCAAAAACGGAAAATTGAAAGCCCCTAAATATGCAAACCTTAAAAATATCAGAACTTGAGGCAAATATCTTGAAAAATCCAAAAAAGGCGTTAAAAAAGGTGAAAATTCGGAATCAGGAAAAGCTAAATCGCCTTAATTTATTTTTTTTTTTAAGTAAAAAACTTAAGCCATCAAGTATTCAATGTGGTGCTCACAGCAAGTGTGCGAGGAAGTAGCAGACCTTTATTGTATAATCGGATTTATGTTCCCCAAACAAAACAACTAGCGTGCTATGTTGAGTTTGCCTTGTCTTATACATAAAGCGTTATTTAAGAAATTAGGAAAACGAAATGAGAGAAAGTACAGACAAATTTCTCTGGGTAGACAATATTTATTGCGTTGCCATAAGGAAAACAATAAAATATATTTTTTAATTAATATCATATTATATACTCATTAAAGCATTAATAAGTTTAAAATTTAAGGCCTAAATACCTGTGACATCAAGTATATAAACGATGTCTTAATTTGATATCTTACCAAATATCACAAAAAACACAACAATTTTAAATGGCTAACAAAGTACTTAAAAAAATATTGATTCCATCCGACTTTAGAATGTATTACTTATTTTTTATTATACACCTTTGTCAATTATCACTTATAATAATAATAATTTGGGGTTTACACTGAATAGCGCAGTGCTTGGCCGAGCTTCTATTCCCTTTATATTTTACCACAAATGGAGGGACATACAGTTTTTGTGTCGGTGACCGCTATTAGAAAAAAAAACTTTTCTATGGGTAAGATTTTACTTACCCTAACTGAGATTCGAACCTCGAACTCACCGGCATATCAAGTTATAGCACGCACCGCTACCCACTCGACCTCACCGGCCACAATTACTAATTACCTATAATTTAAAAAACAGATTTTCTCTAGAAAACTAATTTTCCAGAACCTTGGCACTTACCTGCACACAAATGCTTGATTGAAAAGTAGGTTTCTTAACATTCAATTAAATGCAAGTTTTTGTTTTTTGTCTACATTTCTTAGGTACAAATTTCCCATTCTAATCGATAAAATTTCAGCCGTTGGAGTACTAGTTCTTTTCGAAAAAAAAAAATGCCAGCGCTATTATTGTGGGTTTTCTTTCAAATTGCATGCCTCTATAAATAATGTGCATATGACAGTCAACAAGGTAAAATTCAAGAATTGCCTACACAACAATAGTTACAGATACTTACATACTCGCACATTAGAGTGCTCGTATATTAAAACCAGCCTTTTTAAATTTCTGCAAAGCATTTTTCAAAAAAAAATTTCTAAATTAATTCTACTGAAAATTTTATCAATTTATACGCCCGTCCAAGGAAGTACTTGTGCGAGTATGTCGCATAAAAATTTTCGCACAAAAGCTCCGCTGCGAAAGCGATCAATGATCGATGATCGACCTTAAGCCACGTAATTTAGTTGTCACTCAAGCGTTAAGTGCGACCAATAAATTGTTAATATTGTTTTGTTTTTTTCCTATTACCATATGTATGGTCATAGCAGATGCTACAAAATCTCCGCTGAGTATTTGCAAACATATTTTGTTTTCTTTTGGGAGCGCTTTGCCTGACAACCAAGCTTATCCGGCGTTGCTGCTGTTTATTGTTGTGATCTTATTTTCGATTACTAATTTTGTTTGTTTATTTATTTATTTCACAACGTTAAATGCGCTCTAAACATTCTCACAATCACTTTGAAATGTGTGTTTGTGTGTGTGTGTGTAGGTGAGTTTTTTTTTTGTGCTGCGCGCGCACTTAATACCAAATATGTAATTGTTACGTTGTTGCTGGCGCGCCCACCTACGCGTATAAGCGACTTAATTTAAAACAATTCAAGTTGAAGGCACAAATTGCGAATTAATTAAATTGAATGAAAGTATATACATACATACATATGTATGTAAGTAAGTATGTGAGTTGGTACATTTGTATGTCAGAATGTACGGAAAACCACTTTGTAAGTGCCTTACATCTAAAATTGTGTTGCTATTTGCCTTATTCCCCAAATACATATATAAATATGTATGTATATAAAAATCGTATTTTGTTGTTTTTATTGTAGATTTTTATTTTCATATATTATACGCTACTTACATAAGACCTTTTTAGTAAAAGCGAAAACAAAATCAAAACGCCATTTAACTTATTTGTGCATATTTTATTGTAATTAAACTTTATAGACTCCTGTTTTGGAAAAAGAGATTGTATGAATGTCGGTATGTATGTATGTATAGTAAACGAAGCTTCAGTTCCAGTGCATTTTTTTTTTATTTTCATAATATGTTATAAAACTTTTTGTAAATTAAAAATTTGCAATTATACATATGTATATGTACATAAGAGATATGTAACTCAATTTTTTTTGAATGAAAAATGTTCCTGCATATTCGGAGCATATAGTTTAAGCTCTAAAAATTCTCTAAAAACTAAAATATTTTATATAACATTAATAATTCGCTGATTTTTTGCGATGGAAAATTTACTTAATTTAACAAATTTTAAAGTTTTTCACAAATTCAAAATTAATTTCCAAAGATTCAACTCTATACAATAGCTTTTGGTTTAAAATAAAATTAAAAAATTTTTTTTTTCTGAAGTTTGAATTTTCTGTAAATAAATATATTTTTCGATTCATCTGCCAAATAAATTGTTCTTGGACTTAGACTAAAATTCAAATAAATTCCATTTATTTTAAGTTCGGTGCATTATCGTATTAAAGCCACAAGAATCCAAAACTTCAAACTTCGTACATATTGAAAAAAAAAAATAATATCAACAAACTTTCATAAATAGTTGCAATTTTGTTTAAACAAATTTTTGAATATTTTCGTTTATGTAGTTTCGAAGCCCATTCCATTTAACAATGTGTAATTTGGCTCAAAATAAATTAAAAAAATTTTTTATATGGAAGAAAATTGTTTAAAAGAGATTTGTCAAAACTTAAAAAATAATTGTAGATACTAGAAACACCACTTTATTATACTAACACTGTAAACCAAAAAAATTCTGAAATGTTTATAAGAAATCTGCTTGCAATTTTTCTATTCTTTAATTTTTTTCGAAGTTTGAAACTTGGATTGGAGCTAATGTTGTTATTCTTATTTTGAGTGAGCTGCGTGCATTTTTTTTTAAAGTAAATTAAATGACAAATAAATTTCATAAATTATCAAAATGTGGTGCGTTTGTAATTTAAAGATGTAGTGTATATGAATTAACAAAATTTGGGAACGTTTACAAGCGGCATGAGAACTTTTAAGCGATGCCCTCTGGTGAGCTATGAATTATAAAAACTATTGCAAATTAAATTTGTATATTTATAAAACATTAAAAATGTGATTAAAATCATAAGATATAAATTAAATCAATCAATGAATGAATAAAAAGCTAAAACAAGATAAAAGCTTAAGCGAATTTATTATTTTTATACCTGACACCACAGGGAGCAGCAGTTTCTCGCTGTCTTGAAGTGCTCTGTCTCAAAGTATCTGAAATTATATTAGCTTAAGACGAAAGATTTGTTACTGTGTTATAGTTCACTTGATACCTGTTTTCTTATAAGATCGGTTTCTTTGGGACGGACTTGGGAGAGCTTTCATGTACCAAAAAAAAAGCTATATTATACTAGCTTATTAATAAAAAAAATAATAGGGATTTTAAAAACTTTACGACAACACAATGCAATGGCCTTCTGAGAATAACGTTCATTTACTCTGTGAATACCTTCAATATATCAGAGAAAACATGCATCCTTCTTTACAAAAAAAAAAAATATAATAAAAAGCACATTCACTGCAGCAAGTTAATTGTTTATCCAATTTATGTGGCGTGAAGCCAGTTAAGTTGTTGGATGGTTCCGACGCTGGAAACCTTGTCCTTATTACAGCCACAAAGTCATCTCTAAAAACGTTTCCTTCCCATCCAAAATTTACCTTGTCGGATTTACAACTCAAAAGTTTTACAAAAGTGTTAAACATTTAAAATAAAAAATCATTTCACGTTAACATTTCGAAATCTTTTATTTTGTTGAACTACGTTACAGTTATTATTATTTATTAGAAATATTTGTTAATTACAAACGAAAAAGTCAATAATTGGCAAGTAAGTTGATGATCTTCTTAGTTTTCTGTTCGCTGGCAATAGCAACTCAAAGTGCGCTTTAATTCGAAATGAAACAAACAAACAAAAAATACTCTACAGGACACAAAGAGGCCCTCGGCATTTAGTAGTGCGCTAAACCATACAACACATTTATAAATACGAGCACATACAATACAAATAAAAAATACTAACAACAACATACGATCTACTTCCTTTTCACAAAATTTTGTATAGACAAACACAAAACGACAAGAAAACATATTTATGCTAGTGTTAATGACAATTTGCTGCATAACTTTGAATATCCTTGCGCCTTTCGCTCTAATCCTCATATCAGTTCTTAATGCTCAAATACGGCAGTCCAACTTGACGTACATAGACGCTACGTTCAGTTTGCGCTGGCGCTGGGCATTTTATGGTCAAAATGCCGTCTGTGGAGAGTTCAGAGCGCACATCGTTCGGATAGAAGCCACGCGGCAGGACGAAACGCTTAACTATATGCCGTCCAACGTAGTTGTCACCATCGCGTCGCTTCTCGTGTTTCGCCTCCACAATTACTGTGTCGCCCACTGTCTTCACTTGAATTTCGTATGGCTTGAAAGGATGCACATCGACATTCGCCTCAAAGCCGTCTTTGCCCACAACCACACGACTCAGATCGGGCGATGAGTTGAAGCGGGCCAAACGCTTCCAGTACGGCAAATCCCAATCGACAAGATCCATGCCACGCCACAGGCGACGACGATAATCCCAATAATCCCAATCGTTGAGACTAGTAGAAGCTGGAACGAGGGCCATTTTGCAAGAGGTAGGCACACAAAGCGTTTAAAATGTTATTGTTTTTCTATTTGATTCAACAAGGAGGCACTCGAAGTATATGTTAAGTGTCGATAAAAATTGCGTTCGTAAATTTTTTTTTATAGTTTTTTTTTCTTCGTTCCACTAGCTTAATGTTTTTTTCTTTAAGAAATAAAAAAGTCGTTTTCGAAATTCATTGAAATCAATTCCACACTTTTCACTCTTGTTAATTTTATGCTCGATTGCGTTTGCTCACTCCCGGGGATACGGATGAACAATAGTACGTCCGAACACGATTTCCGCGCTGTGCAAATAAACTCGGATTAGGTTGGGCTAGAGCTTTTTATAGGCGCACAATTGTTGTGTTTTTGGATGTATGTATGTTTGTACATATGTATGTGTTGTGTGTTGTTGAAGCTGGCGCAGAGCGTTGCTTTGAGTTTTCACGTACTTACATATGTACATATGTAAGTGTGTATGTAGGTGAGCATGTGTGTATTTAGCACTCGATATTGTCAGTTCGATACTTTATTCAATGTCGAATAAAGGCGCGTAAATTATGTTGCTTAGCTTTTGTTAGTGTTCTGGAGAATTATGTTTTTTTTCTGCTGCTGTTGATGTACTGTCTGAATTCAATGTTCGAAACATCTTAACCGAAACCGATTCTATGAATTTCAAAGTGATTAACCGATTCTCTTATTTCGCTGAATAGTTTTAAGTCCAGGCCGAAGAAGGTTAGTTACAAAAACAGGCTAGGCTGAGGTCTGTCAAAATGGCAATGCCATAAAGTAAGATATTACGAATTTCTTGAAAACGTAATAAGCATTAGAACATAGTTAGCAAAACAAAACAAAATTTAATTTTTTTCGTGAGAGTAGTTTCTGATATGTTTTTGTGAAAAGTGATAGTCCAAATAAAAATACCTGGCTTGTGATGATTTTGCTCTTGCTTTTCCTAGAATTAGGACGTGCTTAAGACTGCTAAGTCAAGATTAAATCAAACTCTACACTAAAAATATTTGCAAATTACAAACAACAAAGCAAACAGTTTTGAATACAATGTCGGATCCGCCTCCTTTCCTAGATCCAGAGATGATTGTATTGTAAACCACAACAAAATGCATACCAGTGACAATTTTCAGGGATTTAGCTAAATATTTTGAATTTCTGTACACCAAATAATGTTCGTCATTTTGTATTAAGAAAACATAACCGATTCGTAATCAGCGACTCCAAAAACCCCATGAGTCAATTTGAAGAACTTAGACCAATTTTGTGATAGTTTCGTCCGCCATCTTAGATGCGCCATTTTGAGAACTGACATCGGATTTGTATTCCCCGACCCTTTAAGATTATTGCTGTTCCTCGCTTTTACGTTTTTTTTTTCTTCTTTTATTTAAATGTTTTGTGAGCTGCTCATCACGAGGTCACTATTTAGATACTTTATTTTGAGACTAGTGGTTATATTATGAAACTAATGAGTGCCAACTGTTCTAAAATTGTTACTTTTGTCTCTTTTAGAGGTTGAGACTGCTTACTGAATTCGGGGATTAATGAATTTTAGCACCTTTTGGCTATCTTCGCGATTCTGACATAAGAAAGCATCTCTGAAAATCTCGAAAATTTTCCAATTTCAGCAAATTGTTTGTCAAATTTTAGCGATGGACAAAATGAACCGGATAAAATGTTGAACTGTTTTTGGGAGTTCATACAGCTAAAATGGCGATTCTAGCGTATTTTCCATTGTTAAAAATCTCCATTTTTTGCTAAAATAAGTGTAACACCAGCTGTATATTGGATTGTAATATTAGGGTTGATAATAAAAAGATCAGACAACAAATAACAGGTAATATTTATACTATTTTGAAGCGATTTTCCGTCATTTTTCGTTCTGACACTAAAGATGGCACAACGCCGAAACCGGTTGGTTTTCTAACCAAATTTGACAAGGGATGACGGAAAATCGTTCCAAAACACATCTTACACCAACCCTGTCGAAAACATATACAACACCAAAAAAACTAAAAAGGAACAATGTATACTATTGTTTGTTTAAAATGCTTGATTTTATCGAAAATAGTGTAATTAACAGGATAGCATGAAAAACCCTAAAGTAAAAGATTGACAAAAGACAAAATATATAGTCTTGTTCGCAATGCTACAGAACCCTTAAAACTATCGATAATCCCCAACTTGATTTGCTTTATAGGATAAAGAATCGGAATTCATTAAAAAATGTCTGCATACTCGTACTTTATATGGAAGTCGAAAAATTTCAGTTAACCGATCCTCTGAAATAGAGTTTTGTTTTGCTTCGCAAACGATTCCTTAAAGTTCGCTCTTCGCAACGCACTCATCTTGATAATTTACATATATTTCTTCAACAGTCTTTCTAAATATTCTGATTTTTGGCAATGAAAAAGCCAGCATCACATTAAAGGAAACTCGCCAAAAGTTCGGAAAATTGTTAGCGTTTGGAATTTTAGAGATGTTTAGAGTTTTCAGGATAACGAAAGCTGAAATCCGGCTGCTGAGAACAAAAGAGTCTGGATTACAGAAGTTTTACTGTATATTCGCGGTTTAATTTTCCTGTGCTATTTCAGACTTCTTAGTTCCTGTTGTTTCAACTTTACTTCGGAAAGTAAATAACTTAATAGAATTTTCACGTAAACACTTAAAAAAAATTCCATTTGACAAAGTCGCTGGATTTCTTTTTACTACTTGCATACAACTTATTTTATCCAATAGATTAGAATAGAAATTTCAAAATATTCTATAGCTTTGATATTGTTTTGAAAGGTACTTACACGACTTACGCAGCATTTTCAACTTTATTTTCTTTAATTTAAACAAAAAAACCAGCGCGATTACTTTACCGAAAACTGTGCCATATGTTACCTACTTAAGAGGTTAATTGAATATGTAAAGTCTCCACTTAGCCATATTATTAGCTACTTTCTAGCATAAATGACAAAAACAGCGGAAGTACCAACTTTCCGACAATACCAAAAGGGAAGCTTTATTATCTTTTGCAACAATGGACTCATAACAAATAGCAAAGTATGTATTCAGACATGTTTTCAATTGTACCTACTTACATACTCGTACACACACTGATATGCACATATATACGAGTATATGTATGTATATATATTAGTGTGGACACAAGAGCTCTCACTGCCAGATTCAAAATCAATTTGCACATTGTAAATACGAATATAGACAATCAGATACATGCTACATACTTATTTGTACAAACGTATTTGCATACAAAATATATATATGTGTGTGTTTAATAATGCACACACACACAAGCATACAAGTATATAGAAAAATTATGTTTAATGAAATCTGTGAATATATTTTTCTGGTTACAGATCTTTCTTTATGTATTCAAGTATGTAAGTAAAATAAATTAATTTAATAAATTAATTTAATTTTGTGATACTCGTACATTCTTTGTTTTGATTTGTTGTATTTGCTAGTTATGCCCACTTTTGTTTTCATTTATTTATTTCCAAACAATTTCAATTCACACTCTCATTTCACTAAGCGCTCGTTCAGTAGCAATGGCAATGTTCCCTTCCCTTTATAGAACTGATCCGCCCACAGAGAAGCTGTGACGACACATATCAATCGGGGGTATTGTTGTTGCGTTGGCCTTATTAGGGTTGTCATTGCCGTATACGTTACAAGTATACTGCATAAATATTATTTGTATTGTAATTACAATCATTATTACGATTTAATATTTTAAAGTTGTTTGCGATTAGCATAGCATCTTCCTTAAAAGAATTTTATTATTTTTATGGGTTGTAAAGATGATTACAGCTGACAATATGAAACAATAAATTTATAAGTATGTAAAAATAATTTCTATGTACGTATATTATTCGTACGACTTAATTGTTAAAGAAATCGCATGAAAAAGAAGTGACTTGCACTGCATAATAATAATAATAATAATTTGGCGCTTCCACTATATAGCTCAGTTTTTGGCCGAGCTTCTTTTACCATTTGTGGTGTGCGTCTTTATATTCTACAAAAAATGGGGGGAACTACAATTTTGTGCTGACTCCGAACGACAGATATATTTGCTGAGAAGATTTTTCATAGCAGAAATACCCTCGGAGAGATTTGACATTGCCTGCCGCAATGGGTGACCGCTATTAGAAAAAACTATTTTCTATGATTTAGATTTTACTTGCCCTGGCTGAGGCTCAAACCTCAAAGTCTACGGCATATCGAGTTATAGCACGCACCGCTACTCTCTCGAGCACAGCGGCCACTTACGCTGTATACTCGTAGTATTTACACAGTTTCTTAAGTGAAAATAAATCGAGTTGGCGTTAGACTCCGGTCTACTGTGAGTCGGTGAAACGAAGGTGATATCGGATGTAGCACGAAAACTAAAGAGATTTCAGCCTAAGGAGTGTAAAGTATAAAAATTGTGCGTAAAAGTTATCGTGCTGTATAAGTATACACGTACATATTTATGTATATAAGAAAATCTAATAATAGGCTTTCTCTAGTTTATTTTAAACTAAGGCTAATAAATATATAAAAAAAATCAACCCTATATATATATAATTTGTAAAACATACTTCCGAAAAAGTATCATAGTGATGGTCTGGACATACATACATATATATAATTATATAACGGAATAAAGGGGATTTTTGTTTCGAATTAAATAATTCTGGTTACGATTGATTAAATATTTAATCGAAAGAAATTCGAAAAAGCCAATTTCCGAGGTGTAAGAATAGTCTCTAAAATTACGAGTAACATGCAATAAGAATTCTATTCTATTTTGATGAAGTGAGTGCAATTTTAATAAGATCAATGCAAAATTGAAAATGAGAATTAGTGCACACTGCCTTCAAAATTTAGCAGGGTTCTTTTCTAAGAAAGGTCGTATACAATTTACCATAGGTAAATAAGAAGTGTTATCTCCAAAAGTGTGGGTAACAACTTATTTGTAATTTCACTGTCTTAAAGCCTTGCAAAATGTGATTTATTTCTATTATATGAATACTTTTTGGACAACAAATAAAAAACGTAAGTACAAATGGAAATTTATATTTATTCAAGGCATATCTATAAAAATTCCTATAAACCTAAATCGCCGCTGAAATATTGTAATAATATTTAAAACTCTTAATGCAAATTTCTTAATCTCCACACATTGGAATGTAGGATTTTTGCAAAAACAATTGAACATATAAATAGTTTCATCACCCATTTACAACTGCCATAAACAACTTTCTTTGCTACCTACACACACTAAAGTAAGTTAGCACGTTTGAATTAATATAGGTAACTGCCCTGCAAGAAAAAGTAGAGCTACCCGCATTTAAAAAGCTCTGTGTATAGAAGATACATAGCTCCAAATGCTGTCAAAATCTAACTAAGTTCATACAAAATTTATCACGAAAGGCCGTGAGCCCAGTGAGTGCTACTCGGGGCTGGCGTATACTAATTTAAATATTGTTTAAATTAAACTGTCAATAATGAACAACTTAAGGTTGACATTAAGAGTATTATCCAAAAGGTTATAAACGGATGTACTTAGATTTTTTAAAGTTTTAAGACATTTTTTATTGTTAGATTTGTTATCCAGCACTTCTTTTATTAGAAATTCAAACAATTTTATTAACATTAATTTTTTAATATTTTTCTGGAACATTTTAAACATTGCATCTGTACAAAAACAATGCGTTTTCCTAGGGGGACCTAATTATTACTAATTGTTGTATTTATTACATTTAAGTGCGCATTGCATTCTTACAATATTATTATCTATGCATAATCTAGTGCTCAATGAAAATTCCTTAATCGCAACAATAACAACACCCACAGTAAACAAAAAAAGTGTAAAATGCCGCCTATGTAACAATAGCACGCGCCAATCGGGCAAGAGGCAATGTAATTTCAGTGACATTTTATTGTGGATAATATGAATATGAATAAATTCTATATACATATCTAAATACGAGTAGATATTTACGAATTTGTACACATATTCGCCTAAGTATTTACCTAGCTTCAAGTCGATGTTTGTTTTAGCTTGTCCAGCGACTGATTGAAGTACTCAAAATGGAAGGCAGGAAGAGCGTCAAGCTTTGATGTGACATAAAACTGCATTCTAGCATTTTGTTGAAATTTGTTGATGTATAATAATTTTTTTTTTTTAATTTGTAACTTGGGTTTTTGGTTTTTTTAGAAAGTGCACTTTTTTCAATTGAAAAATACGAACATTCTGCGTTCAGAACAAGGCAAATAGTTTTTTGCTTAAATATAGAATAAAAAGATGTGAATATCTCTTTAATAAATACCTACCGTCACATTTTTACCATTAAGTTTCTTACCGAATTTTTTTTTTTTATTATAAAAGCACATTAAGAATTTAAATTCAACTTTCTAACATTGTCCAAAACTAAAAAAAAATCTAAAAATTGTTCCTCAAAATTTTAATATCTTTCAATGATATTTAAAAAATTGTTTGGCATTCAACGACCATGCTTAGCCTTAAAAGATTTTAAACTTCATTTATATGGAATTGTTTCATGACCTTTTTATTGGAATGATAAATTGGTTTCAATGACCAGCAGTGTTTTGAGGAATGACATAAGGTTATTCATCAGCTCAAGCAAATATATTTTAATCTGATGTGATGCGATATGATGCGTAGATGTGATGTAAATGATGTGGTATGGTAATATGTGCTAAGATGAGGTGTAAAGTTACATAATATGATTTGACGTGATGTGCATGTGATTATGTGACGCGAATATGGTGTGTCGATGTGAAGTGACGTCACGACGTGATGTGATGATTTTATGAAATGAGCTGATGGGATGGTATGGTTTGAAAATGTTATTTGATTTTGATGATGTCATGTGAAGTTGTCTGTTGAGATGTGATGTGATGTGACGAAATGATGTGATGCGAGGATATGATGTGATGTGACGTAATAGTGTCACTTCATAAGGTGATGTTACATATGTACGAAGTGGTTTAATGTTATATATATATGATGTGATGTGATTTGGCGACATGATGTGATGTGACAATATGATGTGAGGGGATGTAATGTGATATGGTGATGTTAGGTATGATGTGGTATAATGTTATATACCTATGATGTGATGACAAGATGTAATGTGACAATATGATATGATATAATTTTATATGATGATGTTATGATGTGATGTGATGTGACGACATGATGTGATGTGACGATATAATGTTATGTGTTGTTATGTGGCAATGTGATTGAATCAACGATCGCAACCGCTATTTTGGATTTGCCGAAGTAAACAGAATCAATTCTTTGCGCGATGTTCTCTTAGAAAGAAAACATTGCCTTGCAAGCAATTTTTCGTTGATTTATTTTGGGTTTTCTGTTTGTATTAAAATTTTGTCCCCTGTTATTACTAATTTATATAAAAATTATTATAAATTCAACAGATGCAAATAAGTCAAAAACACAGAAAATATGTCAACCTTAATAAGCGAACGGCCATCATAAGCCCTGTATAGAAGACGGATAACTTGTGACTCACCACATGGACTTTAGAAAGTACATAGTATGTATGTGCACAGATAAGTTAACAAATATACCAATTGCGTGCAACATTTTTTATTGTCTCTAACCCTTTGCATGATGAATTTCTTGATGCTTTCGCTGTTCCAATTGTTGCCAATGTTTTCGATTCGTTGGTACTGCTGCTGCTTTGTCAACTAGTAGTTATCGTCAGCGATGCTTGTATTCGTTCCATTTAAAATGTTAAAAGATCGTTTTTATTTGTAGCTGCTGCCTTTGACACCACCACAAATTAGTCACATCGATGACAGACACACACATGCCACGAGACAGTTGGCTCGCTGACTTAGCGGAATGATTGTGAACGACTCGCGTTGGGCAGCATGCCAAAGTGGCAGGCAATAAAACGGACGGAAGGTGGGATGTCATGAGTTGCAATGGCATTCAAAAATTGGCCCCAAAACATGTTCGAGCCTAAGAAGAACAACAAACACTTAACAAGTACTTAAACACGCTTATGTGTGTTTGTATGTTTGTATGATATTTTAGTTATTGTTCTATTTGTTTGCTTCTTGCGTTTTTGTTATTGCAATCCCTTTATTTGTATGAATAAAGATTTGTCGAACGCATATTTAGTATCGATTGTGTTTTTCTTCTTCTTTTGGTCCACTTGTTTAACCGCTCGATTGCGTGCTGTTTTTAATTTATGACCGACAAATTCTAAATTCTTTTTGCGGAATTTATTGTTATAGTTTTTGACAGTTTCACATAATTACACATAAATACCTAGTAGCTATAATACATATTTTTATGTGTGAAGTTATAGAATTTTTTTTCAGCAGCCGAAAAGACTTCATCTTTATGACGCATTCGGACGGCTATACATTTTTTTATGAAAAACATTTCCTTTGAAAAGTATTTTTTTTATTATTAAGCGTTCAATGTGTGCATTGAACCCAATACAACAAAGGCTGTATGTATTTTCCATATTATTTGTACAGACCAAATTTATTGTCAAATGTAAAATAGGAAGCCATTTATTTTATGTATTTTTTCATTAAAAATCATCATCCAACTATTATCGCTGTGCCAAAAGTGTTGCATAGTGCGATTAGTTTGACATACCCTCCAACATTTAAGAGCATATTTATTCATAGGTGTGTGGGAAGGTTCTAAATGCTCTCTTTAGTTTATATGTATGTATATCATTTTGTGGGTTTGGTTGTTATATATTTACAATCATAAATACATATGTACGAGTATGATTTACAATTTGGCATGATTTGACATTTCTCTAAAATGTTGACACGGTCATAAAATATAATCAACTTCTCATAATATTTCCCAAAGACATTTGTACATACATACATCCCATATTTTAACATGCATACATATGAAACTCTTTAAAAATATGCAACGCAAGGAAAGGGTAGATAGAAAGGGGTAAATACTTTTGAAAGATTTTGTATTTGAATTTATTTAAAAAAATGTAGGTCAGGGAGCATATTTTGCTTAATTCAATTCAGCTACGATTTCTAAAATTCTCTTCTTTAAGGTGACTTACATATGTAGAAATTTTTTTCTTAGGATATTTTTAACAGAAAGGACTTCTCTCATTTATGAAAAAGTCAAAATTTAATAGTGTTCATGGCTAGAGCAAGCCATTTTTGATTGGAAGTTTATCTTCTGAAAACAGTAATATTTAAACGATAATTAGTAAATAATCTATTATGAAACCATTAATAGCGACAAAGATCACGAAACAGGAGTAGGAGAATATCAGCATACATATTACAAAGTGAAATGGGTGGAAAGTAATTAAAAATACTGCTCAAGATAGCAAAAGATAGCAATAGATGAGAAAACAAGGCTGAAAAGCAGATTAATATTTGAGGCCAGTGCATCATTATAAGTCTAGGGCCTGATCAGATGCCAATGCTATCCGAATATATGGATATTTAATCTATTAAAGAACATAAGGACACGAGTAAGTAATAGGCGTGTCAATCCTGGGATTCCGAAATCAGTCTATTTATGTAAATCCCGGAATTGCAGAAAACAGTAAATTAAATAGCCATTTATTTTTAAAAATTTTAATTTAGATTTTTTCAAACAAAAATTAACCTCAATTGATTTAAAACAAAAAGAGCTATCAAATAAAACAAATAACACACTAAACATACCTTTAAGAACTGTATTGAAATCAAAAAAAATTAACATGAGAAACAAAAACAACAAACTCACAACTGTTGTATTACGATAACACAAATAACACGGCTAATTAAGTCTCCAAAGGCTTTGTTTTGCCGTTGCCATTATAAATGCGCTGGAGATTTTAATAGAACTAACGACGAGGTGCTTGAAGGGGATAAGGCAGAAAGTCTCATTGATAAATTACATCAAGTTTTAACCAGCAGCTCGCAATGTCCAATAATTGAAAGGCATACAATTTATCACAAGGTTTGGTAAAAGAAATTTTTGTTAAGTTGGCGGTAAGGGCTAATTCCTACAGAAAGCATTTAACTTTTTGTTGACAAACCAATCAACAAGTGTTGAGTCGATGCATTTCCACTGCAGAGTTTAAATGCAACAAATTTAGGTCCAGGTAGGAGGATAGCACACTTAAGCTTTTACGTGCTTAATATGGCATTTTGATCAAATCGAGGAATAATTCTGCTTCGCTCAAAATGGAAAGGATGATGTATTTAATTTTTACTTGTTGTATTTCTATTTTTTTACTGAATAATATCTAATAATATAATATTTAATATTGGTCTCAAACAGTAATTAAAAATAATTTTACTTTATGGAATTACAATTGCTTCTGTACCAAATACTTTTATTTGTACTTGAAGTACACATTATTTTGTATGCATGTGTGTCAAATTTTACGTTTATTTCCTTTTTTCTAGCAAAGACCAATAAATACATCCATGATTTACAACAAATCGTTTTTCTCAGTTATTTTGTATACTTCTATAAACCACGATTACAGCCGTGTTACATTTTACGGCAAATGAAAAAATACGAATCAAATCTTCGTGAATTTCGGGATCCCGGGATTGTTCCGGAATTTTGTTTTCAGATCTCGAAAATCCCGGGATCAACAAAATTCCAAAAATTGACATCCCTAATACATACATACATGCATACATATGTCGCTTAATATGATAGTCAATATTTTTAAATGCCTTCATATTTACTAGTTACGCCTAAAAGTATGTGTACAATGGCAAGGGCTTCAAACTGAATTAAATCCGTCACTGTAACACGCATGTTAGTACGCGTTTTACGTGCATGTGTAAGTACATACATAAGTGTATCGTCGGCTTTGAATGAAAAGCTGCTAAGTTAATTTCACTAAATTTTTGATTTTGATGCGAGATGAAAGAATATGTGAAATTAAATCATTATTCTGATATTTCCTGCAATATTTGAAAGAAAGGACTTTGCAGCTTATCACTAATTGCCGACGATATGCACAATTATTGGCAATATTACTAACCAAATTTTGAAAAAAGTGTGGACAATTTGATATACAATTTGCTTTATAAGAAATTGTTATTTTTTAATTTTTCATACATTTACATACATATACATATGTACATATATACATATATTTAAAATTTTTCTAATAAAGTTCCTCGCTTTGTTGACAATAAAAAAACTTCAACAGACTTTCATACAAATTTTAACTGCTTTAAACAAAGTTATGAGAAATTTTTTGTAACCCATTCAATTTCAATATAAGAAAGTGCAAATTTAAGTGCCTAATAATTTCCATTGATTTTAAAAATTGTTCTTTTTTTTTATTGAAAAATCGAAGCGAGCTTGCATTAGTAAAAATAACATTGACAACTATGAAACTTTCCATTAGATTAAAACTAATTTTTGTTGGTTTCTTGCAATGAACAAAATAATTTATTTAATAAAGCTTTGAATTTGTGAAATTTTACGATACGTAACCACACCTTGTGAATACCCTAGTTACTTTATTTTACAATAAAAACTTACAAATATTTAAACTAAAAAAGTTGACAAGATATGATTGTAATTCATTCCAAAGTTTGCTAGCAAATTAAATGTTTTAATTGTTCTTTTTTTATTTTTTGTTAGTTTTTATTGTATATAATTGAATATTATATATTAGTTTTAGTGTGAAATAACTATTCCCGACCAATTTATTATCGTATTTATTCAATTTAGAGAGCCCGCATCGTCCTTAAAATTGCGATACGCAGTCTTCACATGACGAAATGAAATGTTCATATTTCAAAAATAGATCTCGCTTGGCAACAATAACTTTCCAATTTGTAGAAATAACTACGACCAAATCGCGTTGATTGAATGTCAATTTACGTCACGTTTATATTTAATCAAAAAAAAAAAAAAAAAACAATTAATCCACATTGAGAAAATGTAGTATTCGAGCAACAGTTAATAAAGCCACAAATTTCCACAGTGATTTGTATTAGTTCATTAGCACTTAGACACTACATAAACACTTACCTGTTCGATTGATGGAAAAGCAATAAATTTTCGCTGACTCACCTATTTCTGCAATGCAGGCAAAAAGGAAACTAGAAACCAACAGCTAAAGTACATACACACATAGAAATGCATGCGTATGTATGTTAGTGTGGAAGAAAGGATATTGTGCCCGTCGAGGTGACTTACTCCATATACCATCACTACATACATACAAAGCTTTGGTCGCCATAAATATGGAAACCAGCACGTTTGCCTAGCAAAGAATAATGGGGCATTGAGTGCTAAACGTGTCTAATTTGCATAAGAGTTGAAATTATTTATAAAACTGCAAATGCCAATTCAGTGTGTTTCGAAGTGCATGCGAAAGGCAAGGCGTCACACAGTGCCTAATTGTAGCCCATTTATTTTTAGAGCATTTAAAATCGGAACACAAACTTTTTACAAACACACACGTATACATATATATATATATATACATATGTACATACTTGTAAGGACGAAAACGTGCGCTTATATTTAGAGTATATTATTTGGTATAAGTGCAGGACTTCAATCTACTTATGTGCATACGTGGATGTAAAAGCTGCCTCGCAGGAATGAAGAAAAGTAGTAAGTAATTTTTCCTTTAGAGCATTTGCTCGAGGGTTCTTATGGAAATAGTCTTAAAAGGTAAATGATGAAAAGATGTTGTTATTTGACACAATTTTTCGTGATCACTTGCTAACTGTGGCTTGGAGATAAACTGACTTCGTTGTTTTGCCTTCTCCTGTGTCATATTTTTCTGGTCTCACTTAATGCTTTGAGTAAAATTCATTAGATGCAGAGAAGCCCAACAACCAACTAAAAATATTTTAATTATAGCTTCCTTATTGCTGTAGCCGAGTGTGTAGCGGTACGTGTCTTTGCGAAGCATTCCGCTGATTGCCCAGTTCTGAATATCAGTCGATGGATATCAAATAAAAATCTTTAAAAATGTTTTTTTATATTAGCGTTTGCCCCTTGGCAGCCACTCTAGGTATTTTTCTGCCCGGAAAAAGCTTCGCATAAACTACGTCTGCTGATCGAAGTCGTCATAAAGGTGTAGGTCGCTACACAAATGGTAGAAGAGCCTTGGCCAAATCCAGAGTTGTATAGTTTAAGCGTGAAATTATTATTATTATTACTAAAGCAAATATTTTTTTCAGCTAAGTTTTTTCTATGGATGAGGTTTTAAGTCGACACATCAAAGTACTAAATTTCTGATATTATACCATTATTCATTAGGCTTATCAGAATCAAAGCAAACCATGCAGCGCACACATTGACGAATTTTTGGCAATTTATTAATTTTTTTTTTAATTTGTAATTATTTTCAATTTATATACAATTCATTCCGTCACGAAAGAACAATACGCTCAAATTTCGATTTCTTTACCTAATCTATAAAAATTAAAAAAAAATATTATATTAAAATTTCGAAAAAAAAATGGTTTGAATATTTTGAGTATGCAATTTAGTGACACAAGGGGATTTTATTAATATTAAATGCCACACACAAGGAGGTTTGTTAGAGAATTAAATCATAAAATTTACGTCGAATTCCTGGCGCAATTCTAATATTTCCACTTTATAGTCAAGATTCGCACCATCTTAAATAAACATCGGCTGAATACATTTTTACTTTAGAGACCAATTTTCCATTTTTATAATTTTTGTCAAAACAAGACTATTAAATATTTTTGAACGCGACTTTTTGGAGGGTTAACTAAGGGATATTATCAATAAATTTACGGTATAACTTTGTCAACACGTTTATTCAAATCATAATAGTGGCGCTAAAAAAATTAGCCTACAGATATACGTTGCTTCGATGTTGCCACGATTTTTCTCGTTTAAATCATCTGAAACAGAAAATACAACTTTCTTTGTAATCAGTAGACTTGTGATTATATTCGGAACCAGAATTTAGTCGATAAAGTTAAAATTATTTATTTGGCGATTTTAAATTACGTTAAATGACGATATACGAATTTAACCATGTTTTCAAGTGTATGTTGTATATATTGTATATGAGATAGTATTTTTCTAGTTATCGTGGCGACCGGTTTGAAAATAATGGTTCTGAGAATAACGCGTTGAAAGATTCAAGAAAACACCACCGTACACTGCGCATAATTTAATGTATGGCTTTGTATCTCGAAAAGTATATAAGATCGAGTTATAATATATTGCAGACATATTTAACATATTATGTACGGCATTAGAAAAAATATAATTTTTAAACCGTCTAAAGTAGAATAACCCCTTAATAGGCAAATTTATGGTACCTTCAAATAATGCATTAACAAGAAATATCTTTCATAAGCTGAACTATTGCTCGCAGGGCCCACCGTGGCATACGAGTACTTAAAGTTTCGGAACTTATTAACACATTTCACACTGCCAGCTACATTTTTAAATTTTAAGTGTGACAAAAAAAATTTACTTGAGTGTCAATTGAGAATCCTTGCGCCTGGACACTCGCTGCAGATACTAACAATAGTGAACACACACACACACAATGCAAATGCAACGAAAAGCCTTCCGCATTGCTATACGGAAGTGCATACGAGTATGTATGTATGTACTTATGCGCGTATGTTTGGAGGGAAAACAAACTAACTTCTATACATTAAGTCATAAATTTATATTTGAAAGTGTCATTGAATGTTACTTATTACTCGCATAAAGTCGAAAGGACACACATGTCTACATTTATTTTGCTAAAAGTGCTTTTTGGCGGTCACTGCAAGGACTGCAGCCAACAGCCAATGTTGCTACTGCAAATGCAGCAGGAGTAGCCATTTATATGTACATATATGTATGTATATGCATGTTGGTATGTATGTATGTATGTATGTATGTATATAGATGACAACAGCAGCTTCAGTAAGAACGAATGCCGCCAAGTGGCGTTCGTTGAATGCAAGTCAGCCTGTCAACTGTTGTCTTAGGTGCACTTGCAATTTTTTGGACGGAAAAGACAAGGAAATTTCGCTACTAAGTGCCTGGCCACAAGCGCAACCAAACACTTGAAGAAGCAAAAAAAAACACAGAAATGTGTAAGCAGCTTTTTTTTGGGAAATATAAACACAAATGTTTCGCTTTTGGATTTTGTTTTTCTCTCTTTTATTTTGATATCTGTGACTTTGAGTTCACTTTACTTATGTTTGCACACATATATATGTTTATACGTGTATGTATGTACGTATGGGTTAGCATTTAAAATACATTTGTTTGTAAGTTTACCATTTAATATGTATGTATGTATGTGTATATGGATATGAATAGAAGTGTAATCTCTATGGCATGCGCTTAAGTAAGTACGAGTATTTTGGGTATTTGAGAAATTAAATACTCTTTTAGTTTTCACTCCAGTTTTGTTTAAGTATGTTAGTAAATATGTCGCTAATTGATATGCAAGGTTTCACCTTCGATGGCGAAGCAATTTTTTTTTTTTTTAGTTAAGAGTAAATCACTAAATATATCTAAGTACTTATCCTTTTCTTATATCAGTGATATTTGTGCGTATGTTTGTCTATTAGGGTGATTCAATTAAGTAAAGTCGAACTTTAAATGCTCAGTGATTATTCTGTATTGAAAAATATACATATCCATCTTTATTTTGCTATGGAGTTCTTTGCAAACAAAATTTTTCCTTCGATAAACTTTGTTTGTTTTCAGAAGATTTCACAGAAAATAATCAATTGCTTATTTAGATTTTTTTATTATAAATTATTTGTTTTGGAGCCCTATAAAGCCTTAAAATAAATAACGTTTATTATTTAATTAAATTTAAACTAAATTTTAATTTTAATGATTGACAATTTTGAATATTTTGAAAAACCCACAACAGTTTTACTGATAGAAGTTCTAGCCGCTATAATTAAACAAAAATCCAATTTATTTAAATTTATTATTAAATAATAAGATAATATAAAAATGGTTAATTACAGAATTGTCTATTAATTATGAAGTCTTTCGAAGAAAAACAAAATTTTGCAATTGAAAGAAATTAATTTTTATTTTTCCTATAGCTTCTCTATAAAATGATTGGTGCTTTTGCGTATAAATTATACTAGTAATTTTGAACTCCAAAAAATTGTTGATTTCTAAATAAAAAATTGTATTTATGTTTTTTCTAAATACGTAATTGAATTCTAAGATATAAGAGCATTTCAAATGCGACCTTACTTTTTTCCTCAAACATTTTTACAACACCCTAATGTCTATGTTGTCGAATGGTGACTATTACCCATATCTGGAATGCGTACGTTTGTACGCAAACCAAATTTATACAATTCTTCTAAATTCTAATGTGGTTACACATTCAGTTTATCTTAACTACCGATATGCTAAATATTTTTATAGGTAATCGTAGGCAGCTAAAAACGACGATTGCGCCGTTTTTAAGTACTTGTTAACAAATTTTCTCAAAAGTTTACATTTAATGTTGTTTAATTCATTACTGTCAAATATTAACATTGATATTTCACAAAATACCGGTTATAAGTTTTAGATATTTTGCAGTGTGTGTAAGTGAATGCATACAGTATTCTATGACTGAATAAATGAATTTTTCAAAGCTTTTACAAACATTATGGAATATTAACTACATATTGATCAATTGAAAATCATTAATTTGCTAAAAAAGGTTTTGTTTTGTTTGTCCTTTTTTGTTCAAACATTCAAAAGTTTATAATTTGTAAATAACATAATTCATATTTATAATTAAGCAAAGAGGAAAACTTGATAAATTTCGATTATTTATCAAGAATACAGAGTCGAGCAGTAAATCAATCTTAACAAATCAATTAATTAAATTCCCGATTTAGTTCTTTATCGAGTTTATTCATTTCGTTTCGAGTCGATCCCAGATTCGGTTCCAATAATCGATTTAGTTGTAATTGATTTATAAACGATTTGCGATAGAATATATGTAGGCTTGAAATGTAATCGTTACAATATCGATAACCATGAAATGGTTCTCACTTTTTAAGCTTAGTATACAGCTCTCAAGAAAAATCACAAGAAATATTTTTCATAATTTCTGTTGCTTGAAAAAGTACTTTGCCGTTGCTGTAAATTTTCTTGAAGAAATAGATATACGGGCATTTTTTTATGAGAACTTTAGAATTTCTTTTTCATTTCTTGCGGTCATTTTTTATGAATTTTTCTTTTTTTTTGAGAGCTCAATATTATGCTTTAAAAGGAAGTGACGCTGAATTGATAGAAGTAAAAAAAAATTCAACAAAGCAAAGCGCGTTTTATTCAAGCTTACCACTCCTTTTAAATAGAATTAAATGTGCCATAAAAGTGCTTTCACAAAAACTTTCTAAATTCTAAAAAAACAGAGAAATATTGTTGAATTTTTTTTTAGATTTTGGTTTATTTTGGTTTTTGTAAGCTACTAAACTACACTTTTATAGAAAAAAAACAATTCAAACTAATTTGAAAAAAAAAATAATCTATGAATTTATAAGTAAAATGCAGTTTGGCTACTAATATTAAAAATAAAAAAATTTTATATTTAAGAACTAGCAAATACTTAATAAATATTTGCTGAAAAATGTGATTTTGAATATGAATTCGCATATCGATAGATAGTCTCTTTTAAATATCGATAGTCCTTTTTCAAATATCAAAAACCATCAATATGCTTCCATCGACAATTTCCCAACTCTTATAGAAAGTGAGAGCATTAAACTCCAATATTATTTTTTCTTCTACATTTTTAGATAACCCCATTCGAAATTAATAAGCATCCATTTGGACAAATTTTTCACCATCGAATACACTAACAAAGAGCCTAGAAACTGCCAAGTATGATGCTTTTACTTTGTTAGTCTTCTTCTTTGATGCGCATTCAAGTAAAACTGAACCAGCCAGTATCAAAGCGGATCATTTTGTTTTATTAATCTGTTTGCATGCAAATTGCTTAGTTTTTCTGGTAAAGAATAAATAAGATATCACTTTCAGGCTATTAAGGTGTTTATTCTATGAATACAATTTTCTTTGAAAGCCAAATCAAGTTAAGACCATACTTATTAAGCACAAAGGGATCCTTTTTTGCCAAATACATACATATGTATGTATGTATGTTCATCAGAATTATGATTAATACATACATACATCTCTTTTAACGAGATCTGTGTATAGTACAAATATATTTTGCTTTATTCAACTTACTCTAGCGCTATAAATTTATTAAAAACGTTTATATGATTTCTTTTTTTGCCAAAAAATATTTTGTTAACATTAACTTTTCAGATGTTGTTTTTCGAAAGCACCCACAACTACAATTGCAGCTGTTTCTGTTAATAAATGTATAAATACTTATTAACATATTTATGAGCATTTTTTTTTCTTGCTATGAATTAAAACTGTAAGAATGTACTAAGTTTTTTTTTTAATTTAAATAATTTTCGCCAACCCTCCTCCCTCCCTCCCTCCTTTCATTTTGTCTTAATGCCACATTAATAAGCACATTCATCAAATAAATTCTGTTCTGATTCGCTTTGTATTTACTTTCTTTACTATTTTATGAGTTTACTTTGGTTTTGGTTTTTTGTTTTGCTTGCTTTGAATCCCACTGTGATATTTGAGTAGGTTCGATGCCGCTTTGTATTGCATTGTTTGTATTTGTTTTCATTTAACTTATGTGAATTTTGTTGTTGTTGTTTGTTTTTGTTGTTGTTTTTTGTTTTCTTTGCCTTCTGAAGCCGTGATAAGCCGGCCTAAAGCGCTTTTGTTTAGCTTTCATTCTGACTTGTTTGCATGAAAGCCATTTAAATGTGGCCATTCATTCGAATTATGTATGTGTGTATGTATGTAATTAACTAACATATACATATAGTAAATATTTTCATTTTTATATGTATACATGTGTATGTATGTACATATGTATGTGTGGTTGTGAGGGAATTTTTAGTTTTTTAGTTTTTTTTTTGGTAGCATATCCATTGCGCTCTTTAACCATTTCATTTGTTTATATTCGATATTGATTTGCAATTTCACTTTGATTTACTATATTTATTTACTCAATTTTTTCAATTTAGACCATTCGTATATTAAATATGTATGTGTATGTTTGTATGCATTGCTTCATTGCATGCACTTATGTACTGTAGTATCTACATTTGTTTGTTTGTTTTCGAAATACTCGCAGTGACATCGATTTCATGCGGCGCCACCACACAGCACTCGCTCGATTGCATTATATTTGACTCGTTCGCTGAAATGCAGCGCTTCACCGCTTCTGCTAACAACATAACTACTTTCAACTGTATGTACAGACACACAGCCGTATGTACTCATACATATGTATGTATGTATGTATATACATACCTACAGATAGCTGCATGTTATACTTGAAAAATTTCGCTTCAATGAACGAAATTGATTTCGTCAAATCGCAATTTTGCTGCCATTAAATCAACAACGTCAACGTCAAATTTTTCGCGCTTAAATGACTTTCTAACTGACTCACTGACTGACTCTTTGACAGATGTTCCAGGTGAATTACTATTTCACTGCATTGCTGCTACTTACACGCCAATTTTTGTACGTGTAGTATGTATGTATGTATGTATATGTCTGCGCTACAAAAACAACAACATCGTCAACAATTCTATTAAGTCAATCTTATTTTGTTTTTGTTTTTTTAATCCGAAATGTTAAGGGTTGTCATGCGATTGCCGTTGCAACTAACGCTACGCCATTGCTAGTTAGTATCTAAATAAGTACATTAGCACATAAATACATAAATACATTTGTAAAAAGGTAAGTAAGTAAGTGTGTTAAATGGAGCAAGGTTAAGCGTCTAAGGCTCTGCATAAATTGGCTGCCTGTTTTTTTTGTCTTTTAAATTCCTTCTCAATGTAATGCAATGCCCTTTTTAGATCTTCATTGTTTTCATTTTAAATTTTTTATACACTCTTATAGTATGTGCATACATATTTATATTATGTTGAGTATTTAAATTCTTATTGATTTTTTTTTTAATTTATTGATTTTTATAAATATGTAGTTACTTAATGTAACCTATATATTTTTATATGATTTTCATATGAGGCTTAAATATACGTAATAATTTGCTCTAAATTCTCTTTTCTTTTTATTATTTACTGGTATAAAAACACATACATACACATATCTGGTTCTTGGTATAAAAGAAGGTACAAAAATTATTATTTTTTTCTTTGATATTTTCAATGTTATTTGTTAAATAAAAATTTACGCACACAATTTGCATGCATTGAAAAACTCTAGCATATTTCTTGCATCGTCATTTGCTGTGTTTTATTAGACGGTTATTCGGCAGATTTTGAAGGCATTGCAAACCAGCGACCTAAGCTCAAAACATAAACAAAAACTTTTTAACAAATTTAGCGGATAGATAGACGGCGCCAGCAGTTCAGATGTTTAAAAACTTTGTTTTTATAAGCAAAATTTGGTTCATATTTAAAATACAGATTACTTACATACAACTTCACTGACCCCATACAATATAATATTAGGCAGACAGCTTAAAGTTAACAGTTTTACAAGTTAAAAAATACTTAATCCGTTATTATATTGGACCAGTAGCATCAACTACAGAAAGTAACCTTCCTCAACAAACTTCTATCTTTTCTTACACCGCAACGTTTTCTATTTAATGAATGTTGCGATATTCACAAAAAGACTGGTTTTTGAAAAAAAATATGCGAACTTTTTTTCATTTTCTTCAAATATAGGATTTTGCAATACGCTCATGTATTTTTATAAAAGATATCGTGTAAGTTCACAATAAAAAATTAGTTCAAAAATGTATAGATATGAGTCACATGTGACTCACGAACTTATTTCCAAACGCTCACGTGAGTGATATATGACTCATTGGACCGGGAAGTTGTTAAGTACACGGTATGGGAAAATTTTATACAAAAAATTTAGACGATTTTTAGAAACCCAACATTTATGAACTACACCTTTTTCAACAATACTTCAAATATATAATTTAGATTTTGAAAAGAATTAATACGTTAGAATATATCACATGGACAGTAGCATAGTTAAATGTTCTTTAAAGGCGTCAAATGTACTTTAAAATTACGAAATGTAATTAAGAAACATTTTTTTTTTTGATTTAGGAAAGCATCAAGTGTACTTTCAAATTAGTCAAATGTGCTTTAGAAAATATCACTTTTTTTTAAAGAAAAAATACATTTGATATTTTTAAAAGTACATTAGTTACTCTCTGGAATTAATTCGATTAAACGCTTTCTCAAATCGAAATAATACTTCAACAATATCGTCGTAAAATTTCCGATAACTGAGCTGATTATGTATATGTATATGCATTAATTTCCTAGATATAGTCAGAGTTCACGGAGAGTTTCCTTACTTGGTAGCTCGTCTGCTATTTTTCCATGCAAACAATGACTCACAACTGGTCTTGGTGCTACTATTAGAATTTTGAGATTTAATGCCTGATTGATTGTAAAACCTAAAATGATTGGTCGTAGAACTATAAATTTAAACAGTGATCTCCTTTAAAGCTGTAAGTCGGTTTAGAAGTTGGCTGGTAAGGGACTCATGTTTATTGAAAACTCGTTAGAGCGTGTCTCACTACTTACTAGGCCGATGAGCCGCGGTTAACATTTTGCATTTTTCAAAAGAATTTATTTGCAAAGTTGAACAAAGAAGTGGTGTAAGCTACTTGGCTGCCAGAAATCACAATTTTTATGTTATCATATCTACACTTCCTCCAGGAGTGAGTTGGATTGAATCTGATTGATTGGATTGGAGTGGAGCCATGATATCCTCAACTTGCATTTAAAGCGATTTAAATTTTTCATGAACTATGTACGTCAAAGTTTTTATTTGAACTCAAAAATACTGCAGTTAGTTTCGTGCAGTATTTGGAATTTTACAAAATTTTGCTTTCGGTGCATATTTTCTCTATATCATATAAATTGTGGGAGGTCCTAAAATTTGTTGGTGATTTATTTGTTGTGTTTTGACAAACCTTTTTCATCTTTTTAACATGTGTGTGTGCTATATTTCTTTTAGTAATTGCTGTCTGCTTATTTGACATTTATTGAGATTTATGGCTTCGTTTACGATTTTGTGCAGCATTTTAGAGCATTTTGCGGTTCATTCAATTTTTTTTTTTTGATATCTCTTGTTAACTAAAGACAATTTTCGCTATGCACGAGTAAGCAGCCATTTGTTACCACACAAATAGAAAAGAAATTTATGATTAAATAAACAAAGAAATTAAATTTTCCCTTTTAACTTGTTGTAAACAATAAGCTATTTTGTCATGTACACAAATTGCTTTCACAACCTTTTCTAATTTTCAGATTCACACAAACTGCGAACAAAAGCAACTTTTAAGGTTTTTAGAAATGCTCGCTTTAACCCCAGAAGAAAAGCGAGGTAAGCTATTGATGGCTGAAAGCGGGACTTTTTGAAAGCCAGAAAAAAATGATTTCTTTATATTTCCAGATTGGCGTTTTTAACCTTTTTTGAAGTTGATGGTTGCAAGATTTCTGCGCTTCTTCGGAAAGGAAGAATCTTAGTCAGCAAATTATGTTTACCATACAGCGACCGCTAAAAGCGCTTTTGTGCAATCAACATTAAAAAATCTGCTTTCGAAAAATCAGAAAATGTAGCATAGTGTAATTTTAGTATAGTTTCAATTTCCATAAAATTTACAAATATTTGGAGTTTGATGTAAATTTTTAATATTTTCTCTTATACATAAATCTTCTCAGTTATTTATATATTTATTAGAAATAGAAATAATGCGGACTTAAGCTTTTTTCGCACAATTTATTTATGTATATACTTTATTGGTTTATCGTTCATATCTAGAATTAACTTCAATCAAGTCATTTTAAAAAGGCTTTTGAAATAGAACTCCTTACTGGCTTTGAGCATAAATTTAAGAAAAAAAAAAAGATAGATATTACTGCAAAAACGACATCCTACATACATACATACAAACATATGTATGTACAAGCAAATTGTTCACTGGTCTGCTGGTCTGCCTTTCAACACCAAGAACACCGTCTCATCAACACTACTCTTATATCGAGCGCTTATATTCAATGTGCTCTATCTGAACATTTCGACAGCAATTAAAAACTCTATAAAAGTATGCTTCTGTCATCCCTGATATTAATGTTATTTTCAAAGTTGATTTGCGAATTATTAAGTTTCAAGTTATATCACGAAAACACATTCATTTGTATGGAAGTAGCAAGAGATGGTAGTTTGTCAATATAAGCGCTCGATATGAATATGTTTATTGTTTTTTTTTATTAGTATTTATATATTTTAATTCTTACGATTTATCGCTACACATAGAAACATTCTCTAAACATACATATACATATTGGCTAAAGCTTGCTAACAATAAATTTCCAAAACATTCCACATCGGCCATAATATTTTCATACTCTTTTATGGCCAATGGTTTTTATCAACTACAAAACTAACAATTAGGCACCGCTTGAATATGTTTTTCTTCGTTCACTTAACGCTCACTACGATTATGCTTGTCTTTTGTGTTTACAACTACGTAATTGCAAATTATTTGTTATACTTGTAATGCGATTAAATTTGAAATATACAATTTGTATGTATGTTTGTTGTGTGTAAGTAAGTGTCTAATATGTATATATTTGAAGATGTAGGTGAGTGTGTGTGTGTATGTGTGCGGGAGATTTACTACATTATCTCACTTTTCAATGCATGAGCATTGCTTTTCGCTGCATTTTTTTGCGCCACATTTCACATCCAACTAAGTATCCTTGGTCGTTGACGCTCAACGCCCCTCAACACCACAAAGTCCTTGCATTTTAGCCTTGACAGCTTCGCAAACTCATTGCCAAATAAAGTGTGAAGGCGCATTACTTTGCTCGTGCATTACTAAGTCTCGTTACACCATTACAACAGTTGCAAACTACCGAAGTCACTCAATTGCGCAGTTGCTCTGTTGAGTTGTTACAAACGCGTGACTGCGTAAATCGTCAAACGCCAAACGCCATTCGCCTTCATCTGTCCTCCGCTTCTGGCATTCAATCACAACGCAATTACCACAACTAATGCGGCAACACGCCGCCCATACCCCCTGACTTCAGCGTGTATCGGTGCATTTCTCCCAGCCGCCGTTGCCGTCGTCGTCGCCCTTCTCCCCTCTCCCGCATATTCAGAAACAATTGCTTCTACGCTTCGAAATTGTGTCCTACGACGATTTTTTGCTACTACCGCTGCCGCCGCTGATGCCCGTGCCTTTAGGGTTGCGCGACTTTTTTACCAGGAAGCACGTCAAAAACTCAATGGACGATGTTGGCTTCTGCAAACTCTCATCCGACGACGAGTTGGCGCCTTCCAGGCACTTGGCGTGCAAACGGTAGCCACCCTCTGTTGATTTCTCCTTGGTCGCCAATGCGGCTGACTGAGTGTCGTCGCCGCGTCGATAGTAGTTCTTGCAACACTTTTTCGACAAGTTATACATCTGCACCGTGTTATCGATGGTATCGTCGTCATCGCGTTTGCCACCCTTACCGCCCTTACAGCCCTTACCGCTGCTTTTACCACAACCCTCAGCGCCATCGTTATTTGAGTTCAACAACGAAGTGTATTTCTGGCGACTGGCGGCAGACGTGCTGGCGCCACTGCCGTAACGTTCGACGTACGCGTTGTCTTCGCCACTGTCCAACGCACCGCCACCGCGTCCACCATTGCCAGCCTCATCCGCGCCATCCGTCTCGTCTCCCTCTCCCTCTGCCGTGGCCGTTAGATTGTTTTGTGTTTCGAAGACGAATTTATGCGGGCGATATCGCTGCGAACGCTCATTCTCTATCCAGTCGGTGCTGGCGGGCAAGGACAGTTGGATGGTGGGCGTGCGGTAGTATTGGCGGTGCGGATGGAAGCCCAGCCCGAAGTCGTCCATGTACGATTGGGAGTTGAGGTTATCGAGCTCATCGGCGACGCTCAACAAGAACGGAAGTGTTGACATTTTCAAGCGTCGGTTGTTATCGTCGCTGCCGTCGTTTTTGCTTGCGTTTGGGTTGCAGATGCTCTTCCTGCTGCTTATGGTGTTGCTGGCTCTGCTGCCGCCACCACAATTGCTGCGACAATTATTTTGCTGTTTCTTCTAGCCGCGATTATTGTGTGTGATATTTTTTTTTTTTTCAAGTACAATTTCACGGATAACTCGCACACTTCCGTACAACACTCAAAAGTTAGCGTACATCTAGAATACAAGAGTTTTATAACTGCAACAGTTTTGCAACTCTGCGCTAAAATATCAAAATTCTAACATAACTTTAATGCATTCGATGCATACTTTTGGGATTTCTTTCACGCTTTGCGAACGATAGCAAAAATTGTGTCTGTATCTGGAGTAAATTTTCAATGTTTTTATTTTGCACTACGCTTGTTGTTGTTATTGCTTGTGTTAGCACTGCATGTACACAACATTATTTTTATATTCTAATTCGCTGTATATATTTTTGGCTGAGTTTTCGTCTTAGTCAAGTTTAATTTATTTATTTACTAAATCACAAGAAAATCAAGATATTTACTAAGCACTTCACTTTAGCTATATTTACTTTGCCTTGTGCTCTCACTTTGCGCTCTTGGCCTGCACTTTTGCTTGCTTGCTTGCAGCAAGTGCTGTTGCCCCAATGTCTTGTTGTAAATTTTTTATAACATTAACTGCTTTATCCGCTGCTTCGAACTGCTCTCGTTCGTTGATTGCCACAAACTGAAACTTGCCACAAGTCAGTATCTATTTACTTGCGAAAATGATGTGCATGCCACACGAAACTCCATCGTCGTGAATGGGCACATGCATTTGTTGTCGTTCGGCACTGCAGATATTCCTGTGAGATAGCCGTTGTTGCAACAACAACAACAACAACAACAACAACAACAGCGTGTTGCTTTTTTGTAAACAATAACAAAAGAAGATGTATTTGCCAAAGCAACGTCTCTCAAATACCATCAACGTCCCAGGAATTCTTCGAGTTAATAAAAAATGAATCACATTTTTATTGAGCTCGAGGCCAATTTGGAAAAATTAACAACAGTTTTTAATGGTAGAAGCCACTTCTCGTCAGTATTATTTATTATTTAATTATAAATATTCTTCATCACGACTTTCCCAGGCTTTGAACCGAGGGCCTCGTATTTGCAGAGCCAACACGCCACCTGCTGTGCGACGCTTGCTGTGCTAAGCTTGCCACAAACTGGCCTCGAGCACAATAAAAATATGAATTATTATTCATTTTAAATAAAAATCTTAACAATTTTAAATAAAAAGTGTAAAATTTTTTTTTAACCAACAATCGGATTTTCATTATATAAAGATCAAGAAATGGTCCAAAATAAGTAGAAAGTGAGTTAACGTTCGTAAATTGACACAGAAGATGGCACATCGCTGAAATTACGCAGTCTTCAAACAACACTTGATCAAAATATTACGGAAAATAGATCCATTATTCATTATTAGTATAAATACTTTGCGGTAAATTTTAGTTTTCCCACTTCCTGATTAATGTTTGATGAAAGGGAATATCCCATTAACTCCTCAAAGTTTTGGTTTCTGTTTAGTTCATGGAAAACATAGCACCACTGAAGCGGCGGAAGTCGAATGGTTTCTTAAAGATACCTAACTCTAACTTGAGCAATCCATGATGATTCATACAGAAATTGGTTATATACATATGTGTTGGCTATAAGCTCTGGCACACAATTCGGAGTATGGCAAAATGAAATTTTCTTCTTGCATGAAAGCTAAACAACCTGAATATAAACTTGACTTGAAGTTTATATATATGACTTACCTAATTTCTAGAAGGAAATGTAGCAGAAATCGAAAATTGACTCTGAAGATGGCGCAACGCCGTAACCAAGCGTGGTAAATAATAACGAGAAATTGTTGCAATATACGTGAAGTGGAGAAGTGTAATCTTGCAGCTAGAAGTTGGAACGGATAACTTAACGCAAATTAAAATATTTTTCATAATTGTTTGCCATTTTTTCATTTCATAAACAGGAGAAGCTCGATCTAACACTTAACTATATGCTTGTCGTGTAAGCGTCAAAAAACTTGTATTATTATAATTAATTCTATTATACTAATTATTATATTATGAATTTATATTTTTACGACTATTATGATTATTATATTTAAAATATCTCCGTAGAGGCTATATAAAAGTAAACCATAATAGAACACAACAAATAACAGCTGTGTTCGTACTTGCTACGAAGGCAAATGTAACATTTTTAATTGACACTCTCAAGCGCTGTAGCACAAAAACAAATCTTCTTATTTCTCTCTCCCTCCTCTCTCTCTCTCTCTCTCGCTTTCTCTCACTTTCAGTTCTTCCTCCGCTCATGCTCTCATTCACAGGCCATGATTTGCTTCCTTCGCATCTTTCATTACCATCCTTTCGTTTGTGTTTAATGTTTAATGTTTACATATTTTGTACCATCCAATTTTCCACTAGTAACATCGTTTCGCAAATTTTGCACACACTACAAATAGTCGCTGAGTATTTTATTGCAATTGTTGCGAGCATGCTAAAATCTTTGCTCTCTCAAACTTTCTCCCTATTCCTCTCATTTCGACTCGCGTCCTGCGATGATTTTCTAATTTTTACTCACTTGCCTCCATCGCCCAGCTCATCGTATGAACTTCGCGCGATATGGGCACTAATCGTTGAGTAACATCGCGTTACTTCGTAACGACTGTTCTGCAGTTTCATTATATGCAACTCAACTAACTGTTCTACTTACTGTCGTGAGCGTGTCTGTCGTTTGGAGCGGGCGGTTGTGGCGTTTGCGGTGCATTGTTTTGATTTTGCCACAGCCGCAACAAAGGATTGATACATACACAAGTGCGCGGGCAGCGCTACAGTGAAGGACGTTGCGAGAGGTGGGTCACCGACAGTTTTCTTGAGAATTTAGCTTTCGTGTGTAAGGAATGGGGTGAGGCAAGAGGCGAGTATTTCTTAATAAGGCCACCTGCAATAAGAATAAGTCTTGACAGCATAAGATGTGCGTGACTGCAGGAAAAGCTGTATTTTGGATGGTGTGACTGAATTTCTTTTGCTTGTAACACGATAGGTTTGTAATTATCAAAGAACAATTATACATATGCAAAATATGAGAAAGTAAGGTAGCGCATAATTACTTCGCTGGCATTTATAGTATGAACACTCGCTTCGTTGGTTAATACTCTACTTACTTCTTCATATATGTATATAAGTATGTATGTATCTATAAGTTTCGTTATGAAGCCAACATTATTACTATTACACTGTAACGTTATTCGGAAATGGAATATGCGATGCATTTTGATTGAGGCCGATTGCACTTTCAGGAATGTTTTTGTATACTCAGACGTATTTATCTACAACATTATTATGGAAAATTCAAGAAACTCCTAATTTTTGCCCTCAATGCAGGTACTTTGTTATATACATATGAACTTTTTTGTGCTCAGCCAATAAAATTTTCCACTGACGTGCCTCTTAGCTATTCAAGTTAAATATAATTAGTTCATTGCAGTGGCCACCACAGGTTTTTCCCACTTCTGTCGCAAATTTTCATGAATTCGAATAATTTTTTCTACCCTCACTTGTGAAATCATACAACTTCTTGTTGACTCATTAAACTACAAATTAATCACACACACAAACACCGACAGTTGCAAATATTTTCTTACTTGACAGTTTCTTTAATTCATCCTGCAACCATCAAACAAAATGAGACGTATTTGCTTATATTTATTCAAACGTACATATATTCTGAACGCCAACGATTTGAACTTGCTTTTTCAAAGAGAAAAAATTACAATATATTTGTGTTTCAAGGCGATAAATCTAAGTGCTCACAAATTTTAAGGTAATTAAAAACAAAATCATTGACGAGCTGTGTTTTTTTACAATAATATTTTCAATTAGGGGCGAATCATCTTATATAAAGTGTCGTATTGTCGTGATGTCATACAATTTGTAAAATTTCAAGTTGTATTATTTTACATCCTTTTTCTGTACAATGCAATAAAAACAAAACAAAAATTGTTTAACTACCAAAAATGTTTTGACCACTTTAACACATTTTACGATATCTTGGAAATCCCCTAAATGTGTTTAAAAAAAAAAAATTTTTAAAAAGTCAGCGAAAATTGAATGGATTTCCAAAATTTACAGCTTGTTAAAATCGGAAAAGTACGCTGGTAAATAATTTTTGACAACTATTTAACTTTCGTTTAATGTTTTAAGTATATATTTTTAATTAAATACTACTTCTTGCTCGAACGAAAGCGATATATGTAAGTCCAAGTTTAAAACTTAATGCATTTCCTATACTTGTTTGACAAAATTTCAGCAAAATTTCGAATCGTAAAAAGTAATAAATTTGCTTGCGATTTTGTAGCTCATTTAATTTAAGTAAATGCATGTTTTAAGTCGCTATCAAAAATTGATATAAAAAAATCTCGAGCATGCTTTTTATGGAGAAAAGTGCGGAAGAGCATCAGTAAAAAACATGCCAAAACTCAACGGTAATCCTAACCTAATTGAATCCTGCACTTTGTTATATTAAATATTAATGGACTATAAAACTGAATACTTCAAAAAATTTTATAATTTTATAAATATTTTTTGGTAAGAAAATTCTAAAAATATTAAAAAAAAATGTGTGTTAAAATTAAATGGACTATAAAACTGAATACTCGAAAAATATTGTAAACGTACTTGAAAAATATGTTAAAACATTTTTTAAAAACAAAATGTGTTCGAAATTTTAATGGGCTTTAAAATTGCATACTCAACAAAAATTGTAAACGTATTTAAAGAAAATTTCTAAACAAGAAATATTTATACATATGTACATACATATGTATATGTATTTTATTAAAGTATGTTAAATTTTTCTATTGAAATAACAAATCCATAAACTTCAACCATCGATAAACTAAAAATGAGTTACTGCCAAGAATATATCTATGTATATAAAGATTACACAATTGTTAGCCACATTTTCATATTTGGAATGAAATTTTTCGGCAAGAAATTAATTGTCCTGGTCTGAGTTTGAGAGTTTAATTGTCCGCTTTAGGAAGAAATGGCAAGAATTTTAGTGCTCCTGTTCTCTCAAAATATATATAATAGGCTTCATATATGCATGCTACCTCTGGCCCTCTTAAGCAAATCCAAATAAGTAAATATATATGCATACATACATATGTATGTACTAACATGGATGCATTCAAAATGATGCAAAATATAAACACAACCACGAAACTCCCGCCATGCACAAAAGGAATAAGTCTAACTATGCGCCCGAACACTGCAAATGCACTTCCTTTCTAAAACATAACAACAACAGAAAAAAAACTAACACTAAAGGAATTCTACCAAAGCAGAATAAGAAAAGTAAAAACAAGAAAACTCACTTTTAGTTGTCAATCTGTCTGTGTGTGTGTAAGTATTCCAGTGAGTACTTAAAATAAAGCACTCTCACACAACAGACAAACATTCAACTGCACAAACTTACGAAGGCATAGTGTGTATGTATGTATGGCAGGATCTACATATATGTATATATAGCTGGCTAGTCACCCGTTCATGTGTCCGAATTGTAAAACTTTAAACACCAAACGCCAAACGCCAAAGGCAAATGGCAAGTGAGGTGAAGGGAAATGACATAAATCTTTCAGAATTATTTGACACACTTTACGGGCATTGTGCCGAATGGCGATGGCGAAACGCTCAACATACATATCTATACTCTTACTCTCTCTTTTCGAAGTACATGTGTACTAAGTACTTAGAAAGCACAGTTATACTGAGTGTTGAGCAATTGCTGCAAGTGCTGGTTGTCTGTCATTGTTGTTATTATTGTCAATTTCGTTGGTAGTAAAGTTATTGTGTTGCCGCTTGTTGTTGTTGCTGTTGCACTGGTGCGTGCAAGCGAGTTGATGTCCCTTTAAGGATATCATGCACAAGCGCACTCACATGCATTTGTACGAGTTTATGTGTGTGTGTGTGTGAGTGCCTGGCTATATAAATATTCACTTGTCATTGCAATTGTGCCTTGCGGTTCTGCTTTTTGTTTGAATGAATGACTGTCTGTCTAACTATCTGTCTGCTTGTCCAAATGTCGATTGTGTTGCTGTGTGATTGCAAAAGTGTGTGCAAGTGAACGATGTCGTGCGTATACATACGTGTGAGTGTGTGTGAGTTTGTTTCTAAAGTGCACTTTGGGCGTAGCTTGTCCCCAATTCATTTTTGCATGCATTTATTTATATGCACGAGCAGTCAGATGGGCCCATTGGACGCACTGACCGGCTTTACGTACGCACACACGCGCAAACATACATATTCGTGGTATACAGCGACCGACGGAGCGTATGAGTAACAACAGCAACATAATTGGCACAATCCAATTGCACTTTGTGGTCGATTGTGGAAATTAGGGGCGCATCAATGAAATCGTAACGGTTGTACTCTTGTTGTTGTTGTAGAGGTTTCAGTTGTTGGTATTGAAGTTTATACCGTTTAAGATTAAGTAAAAGTTTACATACGTTTTCTTTATTAATTCCTTGTAAGCAAAAGTTAATTTCTTTTTTTATATATTTTTTTTCCAAAAATGAAAAATTTTGAATTTAAATATTTTATAATATATTCTACTACAACTTGCAGTTGATTTTTTGTAATATTTAATCCGAAGCTTTTTTGAAATGTCATCCATATAACGCAAGCTCAAATTTTTTATATGGAAAACACTGCGCGACACTGCCAGCAAAGAAATACAAATTGCCAAAAATCAACATAAAAAATTCCAGCAACTTTCAACATCCACTTAAATTAAATGAGCAACGTAATTGCAAACTCGAAGCATTTATTAAATGTTTGATAAAAAAAATTTTCAATTTTGAAAAAAAAAAATGTTTGTGAATTCTTATATTTTTTAGGAAATTTTTTTGAAAACATATAAATTATCAAAGTTTGTCATTCTTTTATGAAATATCTCTCTTAAATATTGATACTAGCAAAAGAAACATGTCTGCTTAACAAAAATATTTGACCGGTTGCGCCGAACAGTGGTTCGAAATAGGAACTTACTGTTCATAATGGTTAAACGTGAACTCGATTTTTTACTTTTTTTTTTATAATAAATTGTTGGTGCGAAAATCAGAGCTGAGAGGTAAGAAATCTATGCTGCTGTTGCTGTCAATAAATATTACATAATAAAAACTTGTTAAAATCGATGGTTTTTTTTTTGCTTACCATTCGAGGCAAATCCCTTCACAAATAGTGCGAAATTATTACATTGTAATATACAAAAATTAGCGTGGAAATATAACTAGTGCAAGTTCATCCAATAGGTGGCGCTGTGGTTACTGTATTGCTAAATTGAAACATCGAACAGTGATTGCCTTATTATGACGGCATCAGGAAAATCGTGTTGAAAATATGACAGCAGACAAAAGAAGGCAGAAGATGTATGCTAAATATAATAAAACATTCTATAACAAAAAACTTGACAATAAAACCATAAATTTTTTAGTAAAAAATAGTAAAATAAATAAATTAAGCAAGAGCATAAAACATGTGCATTGTCAATAAAATATTGATCACTTTCCCATACTAATATCATATTCTGTAAAAGGCATAATTTCATCGATTTAAGAACACTTAACAATTTATACGATTACGTGTACGTTTGTTGCTGTTGCCCACTTTTGCTGCCTTTTGCACGTGAAACCTTAAATCGATGTTGTTTCATTATCTTTTTGGTTGTTTATAAACAGATATCTATGAGGATTACCAACACTAAATACTCAGGCACACAACTTGGTCAGGAAAGAAGGTTAGAGCGGACATGTGGGCGGAACGTAAAACAAAAAAAAACATAAACAAAACTAAACTCAGGCAGATGAATAGGCCGACAGCTAATTACACTAATGGCAATTTAACTTTCAGAAAGGAAAAAAAAAAATCAACAACATTTTGCATCGCATTTAATCGCTCAAATACGCAAGGCAACTAACTAAATAAGCGGGAAAATCGAAGGAAGGAAATTTGAATTAAAAAAAAAAGAATTGAAAGTGAACTGAAAGTGAAAGCCACGAACCCGCTGCATAAACCTTGAGCATTACAACCGAGGGTCAATAAACGAATAGCGTGAATAACAAAAACAACAACTGCAATGCAACAAATAACAGCCAGCAAAGCACTCGCAGTCAGTGGCCTACCCACCAAGGCGTATACTCGTTCTTACTACAAGTGTACGATGGGCGTGGGCGAGTTGGCGGAATAACTGAAACAAAAAGAAAAACAAAAACTTCGTTGTAAACAAAATATTTTGAAATTTTAGCAAACAGTAGCATGGTGAGATGAAATCAAGCGAAGGAAATGCAACAACAATTGCAACGTTTGCATGAAGAACTAAAAATGTTTGAGGCATTGAAGTGCCACATTGTAAGTATGTACATATGTATGTTTGTAAGAGTAAACCGGTGGGTGTGGGTATGTAAAACTCGCGTTAAACAAACACATGCCAGCTAGTATGTAAACAAATAAACACAATCACGGTCTAAGCGGGACTAATCTTGACCCAAATTGGTGAAAACACGAAGGAAGCGTTTTAAATGATAGCGTTTGCTTCTTAGATATTAAGGCGTTTTGGTCACCGTTAGCAGCAAGCTTAATGTAAAAAGGCTCAAGGAAGTTGACGAAACATTTTTTTTCCAATATCGGTTGCACTTTTTAATGTAATTCCCTTGATAACCTACATTGAGCTATAATAATAATAATAATTTGCCGCTTACACTATATAGCTCAGTGTTTGGCCGAGCTTCTCCTACCATTTGTGGTGTGCGTCTTTATATTCTACCACAAATGGAGGGACCTACATTATTTGTGCCAACTCCGAACGGCAGATGTATTTTATGAGAAGCTTTTTCATCGCAGAAATACCCTCGGAGAGATTTGACATTGCCTACCGAGGAGTATCCGAATCCCTTCGAGTTATAGTACGAAGCGTTACCTACGCGACCACAGCGGCCACCTACACTGAGCTAGTAAAGGTATTTTTCGATACCAAAAATAGTGGGATTGAATAGATTCATTTCTTAAATACTCATGGATTTACTAGTAAACCAAATCGCCGATCCCAAACGCTATTCGAAATAAAAAATTTTAAAAAATTTAAATTTTTTTAATATCTTGCGCCGTGTTTCCGATGTTAGTTAACACCTAACTAGATCTACATACGATTTCAGTCATGTCTCGCGAAAAGTTCTTACAAATATTTTCATTTTTTACCACGACTACGAAATTTTAGTTGCTTATGGGTGTGCAAAATTTACTAAAAAACGCTCGTGTAAAAAAAAAAATTCTGAAATATAGAAGAAAGTTCCCGGCAAATCAGAATTCAAAACTGCGTATTAAAACAAAAATTGTGCCAACAAAATTTTTTCATAAAATAATAACTACCATTAATACCAGCATATTTTTCGAACTATTCGAGAAAGAAATTGGAATAATTTTGGGTCCGAGGTAAGTATGTTGTTATAAAAAAATAATCCAAACAAAATTAAAACAAATACGTGTAACACCTGAAGTACCCATTTGTGTGCAAAGTTTGTCTCTGATCTTTTTTCTATATGAAAATGTTAAGAAAAATTGCAATTTCTTTGTTTCTGCAGAGCACTGCATATATTGATGCCTACAATGAATATTTATTTCTGTCAAAACCCAAAGCAACCCAATTAGTTTCTTACTAATCGATAAATTACTTTTAAAAGCTTTCTTATTATAGGCATTCGCTATCTTAATTTAAAAAAAATTACTTTAAGACTAGATAAATGAGTCAAAAATTAAAAAAGAAAAACTTATAAATGTATTTAAACAGGTATATTTCAGTAAAAATGACTAATTAAAATTTACATTTTGAATTCAAACTCAAAATTTTTTGTACAAACGCTAAATTGTTATTATTTGTATGCTCATATCGCGCCTGTTACAAAGCAAAATTAAGCCATTAAAAAGAAGACAACGAAAAGTTCGGGCAAATATTTTAAAGGCTGTCACATACATACCTATGCGCTTACAAGACGCCTCAAATTCGAATATTGAAATTTTTTTTTTTTTTTTAGATTTAATTAAGGCACATTCAATAGGTAACAGCAATAGAAAAATTGAAAGAAAAAAATTTGAACTCTGTATATTTTGTTTTTGCTTTTAAAAGCTAAAACTTCAAAAATATTTTATCAACTACCTTGAAATGTACTGAAAGCATTCTTGTCACAACGAAATTCAAAATTCGACAATTCAAATTAAAATAAAATATGAAAAAAGTTCAAAACAAAAAGTTTGCTGCGGCTATCTATTTGATGTGCCTTGGATTTAATGAAAAACATTAACATAAATCTAAATTTCAAACTTAATACAAAATTAATAATAAATCAAAAATTTTGAATTCAAATTTTGAATTTCAAAATAACTGAGTTTTTTCGAGTATGCACTTTTGAAAACCAATAAATTTTGGGTAAAAATAATTATGAGCATCAAGTGGCTAAAAATTACGGTTAAATTTCTTTTCAAACAATAATAAATTTTCTTCTGAAAATACAAAATTTATTTTCAGCCTATTGACTTTGCACTTTACTACAAAACAGCTTATTGAAAAAATTTTTAATTTTTCTTTAAATTCAAATTAAAAAAATTAAAATTCTTTTTTTTTTGGTAGAGAAATGAAATATTTAATACAACAATAATTAATTTGCAAAAAATTGGTCAATATGTGGCTGTGCTATTGTTTTGAAACGCGTTGTATACTACATACATATGTATGTATGTATGTGCATGCAAACCAATTCAGTGCACCACCCTCGCAGCATTGTCCTTGTGCCACATTCGCGCACTCTCCCTCGAACACACGCACACACATACTAGGCTGATCATCCACTTACACATACATACATACATATGTATATATGCATGCGCTGCACCGCCTTTGTAAGCATTTCGTGCTCATCGTCAGCATTTTATCGAATTAAATTTATTGTCTGTCGGCGCACGCCAACAATATGCCAAATAGGCGCGAGTTTGATACTGAACACCCCCTCCAACTACCGTCCAACCGCTCCATTCTAACTCACATTTTGACTCATACACCTACATAAGTAGATATTTGTTTGTGTACATACTCGTATGTCTTCCAGCTAGTAAGTGCCGTAGCTTTACAGTTCAAGTCAGTTCATTTCTAGTTAACAAATGTTTCTACCTACATAAGTCACCGCCTTCTACCCTTCATTGCATGGCTTTTGGATTTGAATGGAAAATCCATGTTGACCGTCGTCGACAATTTCTATTATTTTAGTGTATTTTTTTTGGTATGCATAGTATGTGTGCATGTGTGCATGTATATTTATGCACTTAAAATATATGTAAGTTTGTAAGTGTGTATATCTAAATTTCCATGTCGCTGCTCGCATTTAAATTCGGTGTCGATTCTAATTCTAGCTTTTATATTCACATTAAAATGGCTATAAAGCAAATTGCACTTCGTATTTTATACACCTGTAGACAATGTCCGCCCGCTCCCCCTGCCACCGCCACACCACACACACCCGCACACTCATGCATATGTACATGTGTATGTATGTAAGTGTGTAATAACATTTGCTACCCCGGCTAACTGGTGGCTGGCAAACGCTTGCAATCAATTTGTTCACAACTGCATGCCAAGTTTTAATGCAGTAAAATTACAAAGATTTAAATTCAATTCGTATTTGTTTTGCATCCATTTCACTTTTGTTTGGGTTTTAATTTGTTGTTGTTTTCAATTGTGGCATTTTGTGTGTTTGCTCTTCTGAGGTCACGTTGTTCAAATAATTTTGTGAACAGTATGTAAATAAAACTTGCAAACAGTCACATCTTTTTATTGATTGCACTTCTACACGTTCAGTGAATGAATAAATAAATAAATTAATTAATAAATTTTTATTTAGCACTTTTAGTATTTATGCATCAAAATAACGACAACTATATATAGCCATAACGATATCAATAACGATAACTATAGCGATGACAGTAAAAAAAGAGCGATGTCGTAAATGTAATCAGAGGATATAAGCAGAGTGATAGTGATAACGATAACAATTCCAGTGAATAATGATATATGTAAATCACGACAACGTTATCGATAAAAATGACGTTAACGATAGAGCTAAGCAAAAATATATATATTTATTATTATCGAGTTCGTCAAATTACGCCACCGCCACCACCATAATTTGTGAATTCTCACGGTCGGCTGCTTTGGGTTTACTTACTTACATACTTACTTAATTGGCGCATTCACCGTCTTAGCGATTTTGGCCAAGGTCAACATTTGGGTTTACAGTGTTTCAATTAATTTTCTTTTTTGCCAAATTATATTCAACTGTGCCCAACAAAGTTTTGATTTTTATTTTTTTTGGTGATATCGGTCTTGAGTGATAAAATAATAAAATTATAAGATGTTGTTGTACTCTCACAATGATGTAGACTAAATGATCATGATAAATGTAATCATATTGAATTAAAAGTATTAAAATTTCTTCAAAAAATATTTGTTTTTTTTACGGCCTTTCCCAAACGTAGGTATTCGGTGGCTAAAAAATCTTTACGCAGTGGAAAATTCACTCTGAATGAGCTGGCTTTGCTATACCTTTAGCAAACATCAACATCGTAGCCAGAAAATAACCAAAATGTGTTTTTTTTTTCAAAATTTCCTCAAGCGGTTTGTCAAAGGTTCAAACCCAGCCATACAAAGCACAAATGTCTTGAAGCAAAGAAAAATTTCGCTTGGTTTGTTTAACAACTGATGTAATTAATATTAATATAAACTACTTTAATAATTATACTTTTAAATATTCAAATCTTCTTTCTATAGCCAAGAATGAATTCATCAAAATCGGAAATGTCAATTCGAAAGCTCCGCTTTCAGCTTTAACTTCCCAATAAGTATTATCTGCGCTACATTTGGATCTACATACATAGTACATATGTTTGTATGTAAAAATGTATATAAATAAATTATGTTCGTAACCCTTAACGACAGAATCATTCTGAATAAGTTAAGGTAACTCATACGACATGTTGCACATAACAATGGACTTTTTAAAAGCAAACATATATAGATAATCTTTGAATTATTTTGTGACTTCTCTTTTTGCCTTTTTTTGAAGCCGTTTCGGTATTCCCACCATCTTCAGCGAAAAGAGTTACGCTGCTTACCCTTAAACAAACCAATCTACATACGAACATACATACTTACATACACACAAAGCAACATCGCTACGGGCTCTAGACACCCACATCTGCTATCGTTGGTTTTCTTTTCAACTTTTTCGGCTTTCTTAGTTTGCTCAAACCAGTTTATGATGCGAATTCGCCAACAATCAACACCAGCAGGCTGTCGACAGATTCAGGTCAACAGTGCAATTTTTTTTTTTAATTTCACGGACATCGAAAAAGAGTTTGAAACCAGAAAGTTGCTTGCGTATGATAATATGTAAGAGAGAAAACTATGGTTTCTTTGTATTTTATATTGGAAATATATTTTTACTTACATATACATATACCTCAACTTACATACACACATACAAATAACATAAATTAAACTTACTAAGAGGAGATTCAAAATTTTTTATGTTCGCTTATAATTTTTAGAATTTATTGACCTTTTAACTACTTTTCTAAAAAGAAGAAAGTGACTAAGAATAGTTTATTGTTTTGTATGTCACAGTTTATTTACATACATATATTGTATACTAGTACTAAGTGTTGCTAAGGAAAATTATTTAGATCATTTGTGCAAGACAATAAAACAAAAGAAGCATTTAGACAAGTATGCAAGTTGCGATATTAATTGGCATTTTATGTTATGTTAATTCATTTTATGTTACGCTATGCTCTGCTGTGTTATGTTAAGTTATGTTAATTTTGTTATGTTATGTTATGTTATGTTATGCCATTTTATGTTATATTATGTGCACTTGTGTTATGTTATCATAGGTTAAGTTTTGTTATGTTATGCTATGTTATGTTCTTTTCCGTTAATAGTTTTCTATGATTTAAATATTTGCAATCCATTTCAGCGTCAAACAATGAGTTCGTTCCAGTACTTTTTGACTAAGGCTAGTAAAACTTAGATTACCTAAAAAAATAAATGCCAAGATATATTCCGAAGCTTTAGAGTAAATGTTAAATAGAAAACTGTTGTTAAATTAAACTAGTAAAATAAAATGTCGAACTATGAAGCTGAAATTATTGTTTATCAATTATTCCTCCAGCGTTAATTTGGCCACATCCGTGTATTAAAAATATTTAAAATTGTCCTTAGAGCGATCGCTGTGGTTGAGTTGGTAGCGGTGTGTGCTATAACTCGATATGGCGGTGAGTTCGACTTTCAAATCTCAGTCAGGGCAAGTATTCTCTAGATTATAGAAAAGTTTTATTCTAATAGCGGTCACCCCTCGACAGACAATGGCAAACCTGTAAGGGAATTTCTGCCATGACAAAGCTTCTCATAAAATACATCTGCCGTTCGGAGTCGGCACAAAAGTATACTCGTAGTTCCTCTATTTGTTCGAAGTGTTCTTGACAAGTTCAAATGCAATGTACTTGTGTGCCAATTTTGGTAATGTAGTTTCGTAGACATTTGGAGCATATACTTATTTTTGTTGTATTTGTTTCGTACGCACTTCAGGTTGTCGGTGATGTTTCATTGGAAATTCATTTAAGAGTATCGATCAGCTGCTCGGCAAACATCGACGGCATCAAAATTTCCGCTGTCATCGCCTCAAGTTTGCAATTGAAGGTCTTCAACCATTAAAACAACGAATCCGTCAGTCGCTTTACAGCTCATGCATGCTTACATACATACATACATAACATATTTGGCTAAAAATGCCGAAAGCTACCAACAACAACAACAATAGCTTCAATCAAGTAAATGAAGCAAAGGGAATTCATGAAATGATCAAAAGAGTATTCAAAAACAATAGCAACAACCATAGTGATAATGCGGTATGCAGAAACATGCCAGAAACTGATCGAAAATGGCAAAAACGAAAATTCGAGAGAGAGCAGTCACACATACACATATACATTTGTATACATACGTGCATACAATTGTATGTTTGTATAAAATTAAATGCCGGTAGTTATAGATCTGTTGTCTAAGTATGCATTCATCGCCGTGTGTGTTGTTAGGTCTGACAACCTTTAGGACGCCGAAAAGAGCCAAAATATTTACAGATGAAAATCAAAATAGAGACCCCCACGAGCAGCGACAAGCAGCGCGCATACAATGAATGACTGTGTATTGTTTTGCTGTTGTGCATTGTTGTTATTTCGAGCGCTTACAACAATTACACATACAACATTTAAATAGATAAACCGTTTTTTTTGTGGTTTTTTTTTGTTAGCCATTTTTCTCTTACCTTTTTGTTATTATTATTTCTATATGTATGTACATACATACATATGTACATATTTTTTGACATTGCTTTAGTGCAGTCGCAGCGCCGCGTCGCTCGACAAATTCGTGCAGCTTGGCTTGAATATTTTTTAGTTTGGCAGTTTTAGTTTTAATTGAAGCTCAACTCTAGTCGCACACGCAAACGAAAAGTTAATAAGGTGTTGAATGTTAAAGACGAAGAAGACGTGGAACTTTGGTCTCTAAGTGACGACGAAGTGGTACTTACATACATACATACATACATAAATATTTCAATGCACAAAGCAAAGCGGTAGCGGTGGTGCGCCAGAGTTTTTGCTACTCTACTAATAAATAAAAGTGTACGAAAAGTGTTAAAAAATTGCCCGAAGAAATTTTAAAGTGATAATTCAAACATTGGTTGTTTTGTTTTTGTAAAATGCTTGCAAAGCCAATATTTTACTTTTTCAATCGCCAACAAAGTGTTCCCTTTATTCAGTGCAGTTTTAAGTTTATTATCGATTCTGTGTTAGCTTGTTGACCAGCTGCTTTGGACCAGTTAGCGAAGCAAGTTCATGACTGAGTTAAGTCATTAAATAAATAAAAAATCACCAATCGAATGCGCAATAATACCAATATTTTTTCTTTTCTTATAAGGTACTTATACATATGTAAAGGCATTTGCAAGTATTTATGTATATACTCGTATATGGTCAAAATCAATGTCTTTAACATTACAGTCGCACGTATATTTTCGTTCATATATCTGTAATATTAAATAAAATCTGAAAATTGTTAAAGGTACATTAAAGTAGTGCACAAGGTTTACATTTTATATTGGTAAACTGTTTTTCCATCGTCAGCTGTTTCAAAGATACGCGAAGTTTTGTCTAGTCTTTAACATTACATTTTTTGGAAGTGAGTTGTAACTCCACACTTGAACGGAAATTAGCGAATCCTGCAGAGCTAAAATTTGAAACAATATATTTTTCTCAAGACCAAAGCTCAAAGAAATGATATAAGTATTAACTTTCGAGAAAACTGTGCTCACAACAATTGCGCAAATCCAAATGTGCAGTCTTTGACGTAACGAAAAAAAGTCTTTAATGTTACATTGCGATTTGATTTCAGAAAAATGTTAAATACGAGTATGGGACACATGAGTACATAAATTCTAGTCAGAATATTGTATAAGACATCAGTCGGAATCACAATTCTGGCAGTTAAAGTAGCTTTTTGTAAGTTTAGCGCACTTCAAATGCACTTCTCTCTTGCATTCGATGCATGCAACAGAGTGGTTGCGGTTCAAATGTTGAGGCATCGCTTTTAAACATATAATGCACAAGTCCTTATTCACATTATCATCTGAAGATGACTCTCTCTGCACTTTTTTTTTTCGTTGGGCGACCTCGTTTAGCCGGTGTTTTAGTGGCAGGCTCCCTTGTGATTAATGCTGGGCGTTTAACAGGTGTCTTTGAAGCATTTCGCTTAACTTGCTTCTCGTGTAATGTTACTAAGCATTCTGGCGAAGTAAACACTGTGCTTTTCATTAGTTTTCAATGTAGTAGCGCGCGCACTTCCATTTGAAAGTTTTAATGAATATAATAAAACACTGAATACCTTATTATAACCTGATTAACCATTGTCAACGTTTCGCGGTATCAAAAATTTTTAAAGCGACGCTATTTTTCTGTAGAAAAAGAATGAGGTGGTCCAACCTTGACTACACAAAAGGTCCGACCTTGACGACATGCGTCTTACTACAACTTCACTGCTTAAAATATCGGATATATTCCTTGGTAATTCGTAGGATGGTTACCTTGACGATTGCATGTTTTCTCTCGAAATTCTAAGATAGCTATTACGGATGATTTGTTACCTTTAGCACTGTCGAAATGCAAATGTATGCGCATCACTTTTTATGAACACGCTTCTACATATATAAGTTATTCTCTGCAAAGTTTGCATTTGGCAAGATTAGTTTCGCCAAGCACACCCAGAGGTGGCGCTAATGCATAAATATTGAAAACTGCAAGGGTCAAACCTGACAAGGGTCCGACCTTGTCGACATTCCCCTACCAAATTTCCAAGTGAAGTTTCATTCACTTAAAACCTGCACTTATGTACATACTATATTCGATCCAAAAGCAAACAAACTTAAGAAAATCAATTTCATAACAATGTTTTTTTTTTTCTACTAAAAAATCAAACTTCAAATATTTGATTAAAATTCTTCTAATTTCCAAAAACTTTGTTAAGAGTGTGTTACTTTGATTCACACCATTTATGCTAAATTGTGAACAAAAAATAAAAAAAGCATAATGCAAAATACCTCCGCTATTGCAAAAACAAAAAAAAAACTGTGTACACTTGTTCGAGTCACTGTAGACATTCGTACCTTTGTATGTAGGTGCACATGCCCTTTCAGCGTGCTATTGTTTTATATTTTATGTGGCAATTTGTGCGCCCGCAATGTTCATGCAAGGCGGAGATAATTGGAAAAAGCATGAATAATATTAATTAAACTATTTATATAAAGATGATCTACGATATTATCGTACATTAATTGTTGTACACCACATGCAATTGTTCACCAACAAAGTCATTATACGCCAATAGATCTGTCGTTTCATGTAAAACAGATAACAAATGTATGCTTGTTAATAGATACATTTGTTAAAACAAAAAATTACTTACAATCCACCCCAACTCCATAATGACATTGTAAAGACAACAAATTCGAAATTCAAAATTCAAGTTCATTTTGCATTTCATTCAGTTTTAGTTTGATTTGAAGCATGCAACAAGCTGGTAATAGAACTTCGCGTGCTTTCAGGTATCCACAACAACACCAGCAACGGCCGCAAGTCCGTCGCATATTTGTTGATCAATTTCTCGGCGATACAACATTGGCGCCCTTCCATCCAAGTGCAAATAAACGTAAGAAAGCAACGGTAAACTTCACTTCACCTACAAACGAGTAGGCGTATATAATAGACAAGTGTGATGAAACAGTTTCCTACATTGCAAAATGTATTAAATTGAAAATTTGTTCGAAATTGTACAAGCGACGCAACTAAAATTAAAAAATATCAAAAAAAAATATTTGGTGCACACTAATACGCAGCCGCTGAGATGCGGTAAAACAGACAAAAATGTACATGAAGAAATTTGATTGTTGTTTTTTTTTTTGTTTTTTGTTGTAATAATCAAGCAAATATTTTGTTTTCGGTCATGGCGAAGTTCGATTACACTTGCATGAATGGCTTAACTATGGATCAGCAATTGTTGTGGTTTGATCCAAAGTTGATTTGTGAGAGCCAAATATAAATTTTTGTTGGTAATTCAAAATGTTTTAACTGTGAATCTTATGCGACTTAATATGTAAACATTCATGTGGTTTGGTTAACTGTGGTGAGGTAGTTACTAGGTTCAAAGCAATCAATCTTATTATTAATCTTGTGGAAGGTTACAGCAAAATATTGAAAAAAATTTCACTGTTAAAATTGTAGTGATTCGAACAAGTGATCACGTTATTTTATATTGCTTAATTTTTTCTATGTTTTCGTGCCAACTTCTTACGTTATTTTTTTCGAAAAATTTTGTATTCATTTTTTTAAATATATCGTGTGAATCAAAATTTAAAACTTTGTAAAAAATTTATAAAACTTAATTATTTTTAATTCATAATTTTAGGAATTAATCATAATTAAAAAAGACATATTTAAGTTTGCCTTTTACCATATAGTGTAAATACCACATATACGACCCGACTAATTGATATGTTTTGAATATATAAAAAAAAAAAATAGCTGCAAACACTTTAATTTAAAAAAAAATTTAACACTAAGAAATTTTTATAATTTTTTCGAGCACGCAACGTTATAGCACATAGAATTGCAAAATGCAAGTTTTAAGTTGCTACAATTGACTATTTTCATTTTTGAAAATATTTTTTTCACTTGCGCTACCCTCTATTTTTTCCATATGCATGGCAGAGAATGTTTTTCTCATATTAAAGAAACACTGAGAAAGAAAAAAATTATTCGGGCTATTTTAGTAAGTATAAAAAGGTAAACTTTCGTTTTTGATTTTTTTTACTTCTGTGATTTCTTCAATATACAATAAAAACTAAATGCGTTACATTGAAATATATGGCTGACATTGAGGGAGAGCGCCATTAAAAAATGCTTGAAAATCTACGGTAATACGAGGTGCGTTCAAAAAGTAAGGTGACTTTTCCAATTTCGTGGACGACGTACTTGTACCTTCGATTATCGATTTTTTGTTGTTGTTGTGTTGGTACACATGTCGCGAACATATTTCAGAGTAACAAGTACAGTTATGTTTTTTTTTTACATAAAAAAGGTTAGACGTGTTGTGTGTAAAATGGAATCAAGTGGTCTAAATCACTTGAAATGTTGACAATGGAGTCACCTTACTTTTTGAACATAACTCAAATGTAGTTACTTCAAACTTGCACTTTATTATTTTTGTTTTACAAAACTGCATACTTTTAACGCGTTTTAGTAGAATGTTTTTTTTTTTGTAATTTCCTCGAATATATAAACTTGGTTATACAATAGGTTTTTCTTAGTGAATTTGCTGTTTATAAACTAAAGCTAATAACCTAATTTTAGACCACGGAAATTTTTAGCTGCAGCCAGACAAAGTCATATTAAAAATCGGTATTCATAAGTAAATCAATATAAAATGTATTTATTTATTGATTATATGGAACGTACAATTTTAAAATAAAACTAAAAATTAAAATATCAAAAGAAATTTAAGAATTCCAATAGTAATTAATTAATAACCTTCCATTTCGTATGGAAATTATGAAATGCAATTTTCCTAAAACCCCTTTTTTCACTAATATTTCGAAAAAGTTTCCATTCAATTCGACACATTCCGTAAATGTTGGGATTTACGTTCCTACGAATACCAGTCATGCATCATTTAGCTTCGTGTAGTGAGCTTCTCAGATAGTTTGAAGTTGTCAGGTCACAAGCCATTCAAGCCGAATCTTCTCTTGAACTTTACAATTCCATAGATGGCATCCAGTTATAATGTGGTCATAAATAATTGTAGTTCGCACATAAAGTGCCCTATTGCTCTACTCAATGAAATAATAAAGAAATGCAACAAAACCACAAACAAATTTGTCTCTCCCCCAAATTAGCGCGCTCTTTAACCAAAACTGGTTTATTTCTGTTGTTTTTATTTTAATTTTTTTTGTCACTTCTTCTCTATCTTATTTTCTCACACTTATTCTATTTTATTTTTTCTTTCTTTTTTTTTAAGTTTTACCTTTGTTTGCTTTATAGTCTCTCCTCTTTATTTACCTTTGCTTTGCCATCTTCGAGTAGCGCATCTCTCGAATTCGCTAACTTTTATTATGTTTTCGGCTTACACCTTTTTTCAAACACCAGGTTTGGTTTTTGTTTTTTTTTTCCTCGTTCTTTTTGCTTGTGTTTTTGGTAATTGTCGTTTTTTTATTATACACTAAGTGTTAATGCGGCGTATAAAGGCTAAGATAGGCTGTTCGTTTGTACGTTAGTCATCGAAAAAAAAGTATGAAATTTGTCACGGCAAGTTTAACGGTTTAATAGCTTGGCGCATTTGTGCTTCCCTAGCAAGTGCGCATCGTTCGTGAAATTAAGATTTGCGCAAAAACTAAACAAACAGTGTCAACAAGAAAACATGAAAACAAGAAAAGTGAAAAGTGAAAACACGCATTTAAAGTGTAGTACACGTACATAAACAATAAATACTTAAAAAAAAACGTTCTTTCCTCATAGTTTTAGCTTTATTTTACGCTTCTAGTTCATCATCGTCGTCTTTGTATGTTCTTGTGTTCTCGTGAATTAATTTTTTATGTGACTTTGTGTGTTAATTAATTGGTGACACTGTTAGTTAAGCAGCTTTTAGTAACTCTTCATCACTTTACTATCTTCGCTGCTTCATCATGACAACAGCAAGTATCGTGAAGCGTCTCTTGTCGGGCTCGGTGTCCTGGTACTCCTCGAAGATGATTCATTGGTCGTTGATAGTCAGCTTTATTGGATTGCTAACAGCTGCTTTAGGCGCCTACTGCGGTTGGTTCCTATTTCCCAATATGGTGGATAAGAAAGTTGAAGAGGTGAGTATAACTGGTCTATCTTAATTAACACACCAATAAAAATTGTATTTGAACATATTTTTTTATTCTATAAATAAAATAACTTTATATAACATTTACTTCTCTGCACAGTGTTTGTAAATAAGAGTTAAAATACCTATTATTTGTATCTACTTCATAGTTAATTTAATTGTCAGGCCTGTTCTGAATAACTGAAACGAATTGTTTTATTTGTTGTTTACATATGTACATATATCGGAACGAAAGATTTTTTTTTGGTTTTCTGTTTTAAAGTTTTATCTATGATTCACCAAAAATAAAAGAAAATACTCACCCTCACAGAACTAAAAAACTAAACCGAATTCGAGAAGAAAGTATTTATTCTTTATGAACCCAACTAAAGTTTTCGGAATCGCAACGCGGAACAACAGGCCTTTATAAGGATAAGAAATCAATCTCGGATTTTTATATTGAAAAAAAAAAACAAAACCATGCGGTATTACTTATGACCGCATCTTCAGAGTAATTAATTACTTTCTAACAATTTTTGTACACATTTTTTTTTTAATTTCTGTGCTTCTTTTATATTAAAAATGGATTTTGAGGCATTTAAAGAAGCAAGTAAATTATTCTTCATCTGATTTTTGCAGAAAACGACCTCTGACAAATCTTTCCCCACTGTTCCCAACTGTTTTCAAATTATTTACTGATATTTCTTAAACAAAACTATAATAATTATAGTCCATGCAATCTAAATATTTCCAAGTACAATTTCTTTACTTGTTAACTTCCATACAAAGCATGTATAAAATTTATTTTTTTATAAAAGAAGATCGCAAAGCTCTCGAAAAAAACTTTCAAAAATCAAATGCTGGTGTTTTTTTAACCTTAAAACTGCATAATCAAGAAAATTGTAAATTTAAAATTAAGCAAAAAATTTAATTTTTGGAAATTTCAAATCGAGCTTTCATTGTTTTGTTAGAGGTTGAAGTGTATTGTTGTTTCAGAAATAAGGGAAATCAAATAGAAACAAAAACATTACGAAGATTGTCAATATTTGCAACAATTATTTCGCTGGGTGTTCATACATACATATGTACATACATACATAGATATACGAGTATGTATGTATGTTGGACTTGGAAGCTGCGGTCCTTCCGAAACGAAATTTACCCTTAGCTTCTAGCTAAATTAATTTTTTTTTAATGCGACTTAAGTTCAAAATAATTATGTTTTATTACTATTTGTTAACATGCTAAGTACACAAATCGTTTTACTTAGTGAGCTTCAAATATCAAAGGTCGCTTAGACATTTTTTAATCTCTCATTGACCCTCTGCCCAACCTGCATTAATGTATTACATCTCAAGTTCTATGGAGTATTCTTAATTTATTAAGTATACAAATTCTCAGTTCAAGGCCAAAGTACAACCAAAGTACACCAATTTCGGAAAAATAATGCAAACTTGACACAAACTTCTTTATGAACATTTACGCACTTAATGGACTTTAAAACCAAATTAGCACAAGCTTGTAATTTTGAAAACTTCATAGTGCTATCAAATACTCAAACCAAAAAAATAAATAAATTCTAAATAAAATAAACAAATAAACATATAACCTTCAAACCATTCACAAATCAGAATTGCTTTTTTATAATATCAAGATTCGAGAATATCTTTGTTTCAATGAACTCTCTGCGTTCAAAGCCTAACAAAATTTACTTGACCTGGCGGCGACAGAGCACTTAATAAGGCACCGCATTGAGAACTGCAACAATTTATGGCGGCAGCATTTAATTTACACCTGGCGGAAAATTTATTAACGCCACTAAATCCATTGTCAATGAAAAAATTATCATAAAAAGCGTACAACAGAGGTAAAAGAATTTCTAGTTGTAATTAAGCGGTCTCTGCAAACTGAAATGAGCAGCAACTTAACACTAACAATATCCACAGCTAATCCCAATTGAAGACTATTCAAGGGCAGTCACAGTTATTTTTTTCTTACCTGACACTATAAAGATAACGACTACAGTGGATGATGATTGTCAAAATTAAATCAAAACATAATTTGCAAAAAAAAAATACATACATACAAACAATTAAAAAAAAAAAGCAAATTTTTTGCATGAACAAACAAGTTCATTGACAATGGCCCCAAAATCCAAGCGAAACAAAAATTATTGACTATGGAGTGTTTGGCTAAAAAAAAACAACATCACTGAGCTATTTTTATTTTCTTTTGTCAGCACAAAAAAGGTAGTCCCAAAAGCAACATATGTACATACATACATACAAACAATGCAGTAAACTTAGATCAAAACCCAAGCAAACCAAAAAAAAAATGTACGATACTACCAACAAAGCAAAAAGCACGACCATGTTGCGCAACATTTGCTACAGGCAAAACGTGTTGCCAGCGTTATTGTTTGTGTTGCTGTTGTATTAAAGTATCTAGTATGCAGTCATGAGCATGTGTGCGACTGCGCGACAACGCTTCGAAACACGAGTCGGGTGCCTTTCAGTGCTACTGAAACGTGCGAAAAATTTGAATTAAAAATAGTTACAACAACAAGAATACAAATCTTTTTGTTATCATATTTAAGCAGCACTAACCTACAGCAATACTTTTTTTTTTTTGTTTTTTTTTTTTGTAATATCATTCTTTATTAGTCACACACGAAGTGTGAAGAAAAGCCACTGAAAAAGAAACACGCGACACGCATACGCACAGAAATAAATTATGATGTTTTTCGTAATTAATTTTTTTTATTATCTACTAAAATTGACAATCACCCACCTGCTGTGAAGTTGTTTAGTGAGAGTTTGCTGTTTTTTTTTTTTAATTTTGAGATAGTTTATTTTATGTATACATATGTATGTATATTAAATTTGTTGTATTTTGCTGATCACAATCTTCAACTTGTTAACGAGAGACTGGAATTGAAGTGGTGCTGGTTTGTCTTCGTCGGCTCACAAGGCTTCAAAAGTAAGGTCGTAATTATAAACTTTTTTTTATTTTTATCGTCAGCACTTATCACCCGGCACAATTAAGATTGCTATGAGTAGCAGGCCGCTCTCTTTTTCTCTCTCTTTTTATCTCCGTATTTTGTGGAATAACATTTGTTTGGTGTTTGTCAAACTACATTTCATTATAAACAAGGCCTAAATTACAGAGTCTTATTGGTAAGTACTCCAATGCACTTTGTGAACAGGTGAGAATACAGAATATTTTAGAGGTTTGATTCATTTTTTTTAATGACTCAAACTTCTGAGTTTGACTTCGCCGTTAAGCTTTCCTAAGATTGTTTATAGATGAGTTCAGGAAGATTTTTTGCTAGGTCTATTAAGTTTTTTTTTTCTTTAATTGACCTACAGTTTGAAGTTTCCAAAGTCATATTATTTATATTATTTTGTAGATTTTAGGGTGATTGACTCGATTTTTTTCAAACCGGCTTTTTATATCTTTTTTCATAAATTATTGCAAGTTTTTTTTTTTTGATTTTGATTTTTCGAATATCAAATAAATCAGTATTTTTAATAAAAATACGGCAGCACATCGACTAATTTTACATCCAATCAATTAGATAAAACCATTATATGTATATATTTGAATTCTAAATAGTTTTCAAAAAACCCCTCACAAATGTAATTTAGAAGATCTTATATACTACAAATGTCATAATGGACGGGAAATCCTTGAAAATTTGTATAGCGCCTTACAGACAATAAGTCCTAATAGCTCGCTAAATGTGTTCAATGTGGAATTCAGTCATTTGGTATAATTTCAAATTTTAAAAATTGAGACTAGTACCTGAATTCAGTAAGCAGCCTCAGTCTTCTATAGAGACAAAAGTCACAATTTTAGACTATTCATCAGTTTCAAATTAAAGTCTCTACATTGTAATCAGGTGATGGGCAGGTCACAAAAACTTAAAATATCAACAAAAGAAAAAAAACTTGAAAGCGAGGAAAAGCAATTATCTCTAGCTCATACATACATGTAGCTTTTTGCTTACTTGTCACAAGAACCAGTTGCTACTTTTTAAATCAAGAAAAAACCGGGTTTTTTTCAAGTTGCCATTTTTCAAATAATTAAAAAACCGGTTTAACAAAAAAATTCAAATAATCGAGAACCCTAGTAGATATGCAAATGTGTTTGTAGACTCTTTACCAATTTTCACAGCAACGCCAATTTAAATAAGCTACCGGTCTCGACTGTAAGTAATTGACTTACTAAGTTCAACTTGCTTTTGTTTTTAGAAATGTTCACCCTAAACTTGACGTCAAGCGAGTCATCTAGTAGTTCAGTAAATTTTTGGTAGCCGACTTTCAACATAATTACTTCCAGCCACTTAGCCTATGTAAATAACATTCCGTAAAAGCATTGCTTATGCAACCAAAATAAATGGTGTTTATATTTTTTAAACAAGCAAGGTGGCAGTGAAAAGTGAATACTGGCTTTTTCCAATACAAATAATTTTCGTCAACGTTTCATAATAGCAACTAAATTGGCTTTTCAACACAAATAAAATTGATTGTGCCTTAATTAAACGATTGGGAACTGAACGTGTGACATGCGATTTATTGAAATAACAATCTGCGGATGTAAACTCCTATTTCAACAACCTTTACATGCATATTTTGACAAATTACGTAAATCAACTAAATGAATGATATTACGTGCAATTGCGGTGCAAAGTTGACTGTGTTTTCATTTGAAAATGCCCATAATTTGTATACCTTTCATGAAAATGGATATATTAACTTTGGTCCGATATTTGTTAGTACCAGAACGATAAAGACCCATAAAAAAGTATACCGATACAATCAGGGTGACGAGCTGAGTCGATTTAGTCATGTCCGTCTGTTTGTCTGCCTGACTGTCTGCCCGTCTGTTTGAACGCAAACTAGTCCCTCAGTTTTTGAGCTATTTGAATGAAACTTGGCAGTCAAGTGCAATTTATTAGACATTTGTCGGAACCGGCCAGAACGGACGATTATAACGTATATAGGAGCCGATTGTTTAGATATCATATTTTGCTTCATAACTCCTTCAATTAAGCAGCTAGAAGTTTGAAACTTTGCCAGAAGGTCCGCTATTGTACTGATTGTTCAGATATTTCTTTAAGCACGAAAACACCTCCAATAAAGCAGCTTGAGTCTTAAAATTTTGCAAAAATAATAGCTTTTGTGATAACCATTTTAGCAGTGAAAATTATTAAGATCGAATAAATCTAACATATAGCTGCCATACAACCGATAGTTCAGATATTGCACTTTGGGCCAAAACTCCTTCATTTAATCAGCTAGACACTTGAAATTTAGCACAAATATCAACTATTATTAGACATATGTGTAAAGTGAAAATCATATAGATCAAAGATATATAACATACAGCTCTCATACAACTGTTCAGATATTGCAATTAGCACGAAAGCGCCACCTTTTAAGCAGCTAAGTCTTGAAATTTTGCACAAATAAAAGCTATTTTAGTAGTGAAAATCATTAAAATATGATAAATAGAACATACAGCTGCCATAAAACCGATAGTACAGATATTGCATTTTGGGCTAAAAATCATTCATTAAATCAGCTAAAGACTTACAATTTTCCACAAATATAAATTATTATTGGGACTTTTATAGCAGTCAAAACCATTACACAATATCGAATTAATATTCCATACGACTCTCATACAATTCTACCATGCATGAAAGGTTCGACAGCCTTTTTTTTACTCGTTTTCTTTCGTTTTGTAGCGTAGCTGCATTTTCTTTACCAATTGTTTTCACGCCCTCAATGTTACTTTGACTTTGAGTTCATATTTACTTGTAATTTGTATGCAAAATCTGTACCACACTTCGACGTACGATGGACAATAAGTTATGGCCTAGAGCTAGTACCAGCATTTGGCCAATTACCTGACTGCAATACACAATTGCCAATTGAACTTGGACTTGGAGTAATTTACATGATTTCAATGTAAATATATATGTGCGGCTAATTTTGTCAATTGAAATTTACCTTCGGCGCTATTTTGGAAAACAAATACATATAAATGTGCATCTGTTTACGAAATAGTGTTTGCATACTCTCATTTTATCAATCGAACTAAATCTCGTTTAAACGAACGAAAATCCCCAATGGCTGTTTAATTGTAGTATTTAGTGCCTAATAGACTCTTACTATGGAAGTATGTGTGTAGTAAGTCCGATTTCACCACGTACTTCCATAAGGCGTTAAAATTACACCATGTGACCGAAAAAATTGTATGTAACGCCACATGTGACAAAGAGTGTTTTTAGTTGGAAATGTATAAACTTGAATGAAGAAGAAAAAATATTCAGGAGCATCGGCAAGTTTGAGATTTTGACTTATGTATGTATATGTAAGGATGTTGGTGAAGAATAAATTGTGTTTGAATCAAAAAATACTACAAATTGTCGCATAATTATGGTAAAATCTATGCTAAAAACCTCTTCTGGACACATAGAGATAGTGTTTTTAAATTTACATTTTAAGCTTTTGTTTTTTAATTTATGAGTTCAAAATCAATAAAGGTTGGACGCATGTCACGAAACCAATCTTCGTTTTCCCTTTTTTTGTTTTGATATTTCGAAAGATTTCAATAAAACTTTCATTGTTATTTTTTTTATGTCCGCCCGACAGATTGTTTAAAAATCGAATTTATCCTACGAATCGAATCAAATTCAAAATAGGCAAAATATATTTGCCTGCTAGGTATGACGAAGGCAAAAATTAAAAAAAAAAAAATCTAGCGAATGTTGGGTTTTAATTCGTAGTTCAAAAATTGCTAATTCCTTTAGTTAAGAAAGTTGATAAATAAGATAACTTCAGGTTAAAAAGTTTCACAAATTTGACTTTCAAGTCAATTTATCGCGACAAAGACGAATCAAAAGAATTTCCACGCAAATTTTAACGCAATTGTATATTTTTATTCCCATGTCCAAAATAATACTTAGTTATAAGGTTTGAAATGTCTTGTGCATTTTAATTTTCAACAAAACTGCAAGTGGTTAAAAATTAAAGCAGAATTTTTAGAACTCTCAATTTGTTTTTGTATAAAAAAAAGGGAACACACTTGACCAAAAAATTAAAAACAAATTAACGTTAATTTTTTACACATACATGAAACTTTTCCAGTTTTATATTAAAATTGAATGGACTTCAAAATTGCACACTCGAAAATTTTCTAAAACTTCTGGTACAATTTTTTTTTAATTTCGTTAAAAATTTATTGAGTTCACCTACATTTCGTAAAATGTTTCAAGCATTGATTAATTGAAAACAATTATGAAAATATAAAATAAAAAAATTAAAAAACATTCGTAAAAACTGAAATTAAATAATGGCGTTATTTATGAACTTTATTACTCTGTAATATATCTTTTATTTTCAATATTCAATAAATTCTAATTGTTGACGCACTTACTGAACCCACTGGTGCAAACGTCATACGCATTCAATTCGAAATCAACTATTTAAAAAATTTAATAGCCCGCTTTAGTGCCATTAAATTAATATTATTTATGCATGTTTTGCATGCGAACAGCCGTATCTTAACATAAAACTTTAGTTTCTATTTTTTACACCGATATTTCGTTGCTAACTGAACAACAAACAAACCAAAACAAAATTTAAAAAAACCCCGAAATGAGCGCCGATCGCTAAAATATGACAACAGAACAAAAGTGTAGACCGTTTCAACTAAATGTAAATTAGTCAAGTTGTCACTTTAATGGCCTGTTTGTGTACTTCTGTGTATGTACATATGTACATATGTATGTATAGGCTGCTTTTGCTACGAGTACTTCTCCTTCAGGCCAGCTGCCGTGGCCCCAATTTTGTATGGCTCAACGCAAACAGAATTTTAATTATGAGCATTGAGAATGCATTTTATTGCTACTTTTGGAGTACCAAAAAAAAAAAACACAACAAATCACTTCTGTTTCACTTCGTTTTTGTTGTGATTTTGCTTTTTGACTGTCAATGCATTCTTGTGTCCTAGAAGAACTGAATCGCTGTCGAGGTGACTATTTTCGATTTGGCCACAAATTTGTTTTTAGTTTTTTTTTTTTTGGCACAATTGCATTGATGGTGAGTACAATAAAATTTTATTTGATATTTTTAATGCAAGGAATGTTGCCACATACTTATATCGGAGCATAAATTAAAGCGCATTCTTAACCCATGCCAATGCGGAGGTGAAGGCATAATTAATTGGAATCCAACGCGAAAGAGTGTTCAAATAAATAAAGGCTACTGAAGACACTTAAAGGAGTTTTTGTAACGGATTAGTTAAGCAGGAGAAGTACTTAGCAACTGTGAATAGCTGAATATTTAGGTAAACATTTTTCTGTTTTATAAAGCGCATAGTATGAAAACAAATCGCGATTCGATTTTTTTCAAGCTACTATTTGGCCTTTACAATCGATATACGAGAGCATTAAATATTTCGCTTTTATAAAATATAGAAAAAGTGAGTGCTCTTTGAAAAAAATATTTTCTTCATACATATTTACGCTTACGAGTATAAATTATTATATTTTACGATCACCCAGATAATATATTTATTCCCACCTATTAATTTTAAAATCATAATAAAGTGCGAGTTTATATGAAGTTAATAAATACATTGCAATCACAAGCGCCGGGGTTAAAAGCACTGAAGTGTTAAACGTTTACTAATTAGCATTATATTATTATAATATATAAGTATTTATCATTTTTAATCAACAAGTCCGTTGACAGTACAAAATTGACAGTTTGAATGACAATTTTATAGCACTTTGAATTAATCTTTAGGTCACTGAGCCATAAGGCCAAGCGTGTCAATATATTGACTGGTATAATTAGGATGCAAAATATGATAATTAGTTCCATAACATTACTCTCGAAATTCCTAACGATATCACTTTCATTCAACTTGCGAAAAACTTTGCAATGAAATTTGTATTATTATTTATTGGTTATGGCAAATCATTAGAAGTAAATTGCGTGTTTATTAGGGTGGCTCTTTTTATGCAATATGTAAGGGCACCCGTCATATTCGTGTTATCGTGGGCCCCTTTGTCTACGTTGCCCACCAATTTCTACGCCGGACCATCATAAATTTGTTAATATACACACATAAATCTTTCAGGTGTTCCGCAAGAAAGTCACCTCAGTCCGATTCTGTGTTTACTTTTTTTAAATGACATACATACCTTCTGTAATAAAATATTCAACAATTTTATTGTATGCTGATGATATAAAATTTTAGATCGTAATATTCTGTTGATGAAAGGTCTTTACTATTTACAAGCAGATTTTAATAGCATTTCTAAGTAATGTGATTTTCTCACAGGGCGGTTCAACCGGCTGCTTATGATAAATGTAACTATAACATCGAACAAGTATTTAACTTTGTTGATCTTGGAATTACAATTGACCCAAAACTCAAATTCAATTCTCACATCAATGTTACAGCTAATAAAGTTATAGGTGTTTCTGCGTTTGTAAAATGATGGTCAAAGGAATTCTGTGATCCTTACATTACAAAGGCTCTTTTCACATAGTTTGTGAGGCCCATACTGGAATATGGAACTGTTGCTTGGAACCCGCGTTATTAAGTTTATACCGACCGGATTGATTGAGTCAATTCAAAAACAATTTCTGCTTTTTGCTGAAATAAAGCGAACCTCCCGAGTTTCAGGGCATTTCCGTCCTCTTTTTTCTGAAACCATGCAAAAATAATTTTGAACTAAACAAGCCAATCCTATTGTATTTTAACACTCACTCCAGTGCTTTTGATATTTCAGACTCACTTCTTTACGTAAAGAGGAATATACTCAATACTCTCAATAAATGATACGTACACATGTATATTTTATTATTAACCAGCTGATGAGCATTAGCTCTGTAGCTAAATAGTTTTAGATCTCGAGATATTAAGCGTACACAAAAACCTTGAAACCGTCGTATTGGCTTTTTCTTGACTAAAACTGAACAAAATATTTTCTTAAGCGTGGAAAATCGAATGATCGAATCATCTTCCATGCAACTCTTGAACAAAATCGGCGCAGCCGATAGTTCCTGATGATGACTTCAGACTGAAGTCGAAATATTGACGATTAAATAAAATAATTTACATATTATTCAATTGTTTTATTTTTCCGGCCTTGAGCTTATTAAAAATCTATATAAAATTTTTAAAATTTAAATTAAATTTTAAAATTCTAAAATTCAATGATATATGTATTTTAGCCAGCTAAAACTTTGTCTAAACAAAATTGAATAGGCTACAAACTGCATTTAAAAAAAATACATTTAAACTTTGATTTAAAAGTGAGAAACTTTTATGACAAAATTTGATGGCACGTTTTTTTTAATTTAATTATTTTTTAGACGAATGTACAAGTTTGAAAATTGAGCTTACAAGGTTTTCGTTAAAGAATTGTCTGAACTTTAATTAAAGAAATTAAGTAAAAAATATATTATTTTAAGATATTAATCACTGGTATTATTTATTATATGAAATAAGAGTATATAAAAAATGTGTATTTGAAAATCAATTCTTTTAAAATATGTACCGCTTCTTCTACTGAAATACAACTTTCCTACAAAATAAAAGTTTAATGCTTGCACGTCTTTGTTTTTCTCTTTTTAAATTTACCCACAAAAAAGGTTTTAACTTTTCAGTAATTAAAAAAAAAGTATGCCACTCGGTTGTTCTCAACAAAGGCTTAATTAAAAAAAAGAAGTATACAAACATTTTCCATATATTCAATTTTATATAAAAGTATATAGAAAGATATAGATATATGTAGATTACCTATCGAATATACACATTATTTAAATTTCAAAACATTATACGACATTTTATGATACAAGTTTTTTATAAAACCTATTTTAAAATTAGTAGACCCGAGCAAGTCGTTCTTTGATCGTCGAATTAAAAAAAAAAAAAAAACTTATTCGATACGGCATTAAAATTACTTTTTATGGTATTTTACTTATTGAATATTGTCGCAAGGGGATGTACGAGTATGTTAAATTTCTACAACCACATTTTTTTCGAACTTAACTAGTCATAAAACTTGACTCACAAATTGCATCTTCTCCCTAATGCTTACATTATTTTCCATATCTACTCGTATATCTCATTGCAGTGTACATTTATCACTGTCCAATTAAACTGAATGCACTCGTTTTTGTTATCAGGCAGATCACTTTATTTAATTACAGTGAATAACATAATAATATATGTGCATATTTTGCCGAATTGACATTAAAAAATATCGCGCAATCGATTTATTTCTCACCTCCCCTCATAACATATTGTACTTCTCTTCAACAGAACGTAATTATTGCTGATGGTTCAGAGCAGTACAAACGATTCGTGCAACTCCCACAGCCGCTGACCTTCAAAGTGTACATTTTCAATGTGACCAACGCGCATAGAATACAACAAGGCGCCAAACCAATTGTAGAGGAGATAGGACCCTATGTGTACAGGTAAATTGAAGTTCATAGCTGTTACTACTGGAAATAGCAGTAATTAAATATTGTGCATATTAAACGATAATTGACTACGTTTGCTTATATCTACAGACAATATCGCCGCAAAAAGGTGAAACACTTCTCACGCGATGGTTCTAAGATCAGCTACGTGCAGGTTCAACATTTTGAATTTGACGAGGAAGCATCTGCACCCTACACCCAATCCGATCGCATTGTGGTACTTAATATGCATATGAATGTAAGCGATTTTTGCGAGATTTCCATTAACGAATTTACATTTTCGAGTCTCTACTAAGCATTGAACTTTGAAAGAAAAAATATTTAGCATTGGGTTATTACAATTTACACAAAAACAAAATTAAATTAATTAACATACGCCTGGAATTAAAATGCGTATAACTTTTTATGAATCATTTTTTACTTCTCTTGGCCAATAGCTATTATGCTCGTATGCCAATAATATATAATTCTTTCGTGTTCCAAAGTTTGGTAGAGCTCTTGCAGTGCTGTTTTAATGACCAGCATTTTAATGTAGTCTATATTATTTGCAGGCGTTTTTACAAGTATTCGAAAGGGAAATTACTGATATCTTTCAGGGTTTTGCGAATAGATTAAATTACAGGCTGAATCATACGCCAGGCGTTCGCATATTGAAACGCCTGATGGAACGCATACGTGGGAAACGTAAAGTAAATTTTTTTCACATTCAAAAAAAATTAAAAACAAAATTTTTCAAATACCCTAATTGGTTATGGTATTGGCTCACACACTAATCATTAATTCATCATTTCATTTGTACTTAAATTCGTATCACAGGAAGCGTATCCCAACCTATTCTTAAGTTTTAATTCGAAAGATCTAATATTTTTGGGTTTTGATAAGGTAGTCTCCTGATAATCACTTCTATTATAACTGTAATTGTAAGTATAATAATATAATCATATTTTGGCGCTAACACTACATAGCTCAGTGTTTGGCCGAGCTTCTACTACCATTTGTGGTGTGCGGCTTTGTATTATATCACAAATGGAGGAACCACAATTTTGTGCCGACTCCGAACTGCAGATTTATTTTATTAGAAATACCCTCGGAGAGGTTTGACACTGCCTTTCGTGGGGTGACCGCTATTAAAAAAATAAAATAGGTCTATAGTTTAGATTTTACTTGCCTTAGCTGAGACTCGAACCCTGAACTCAGGGGAATATCGTGCACTCTCTATGTATTAATTGAAAATTTGGAATTGTCGTCGACTGACTATCATTACAAGATTTATAAATACATTTTACGACATAAATTGATTTTAAACTAAGTGTGTGGTATGTACATATGTAATCAGAATACGTTTACATTAGACACATACATACATATGTATGTGTTCCGGGACACATTGATATAGAGGATAAGGCAGGATGATTGCGCAAGAAAGGATACACTCGAAGCGCTACACCCGGTTAAAGAGCACTTTGGTATACCACTGACCATCGTTTCTTCGCTCTTGCAGAGATGTGCCTCATGTCAGTTCAACAAGCAATTGTAAAATCCTTCTAGCGGATAGGCCACTCCTCTAAGTAACTAGTATTCGCGATTTCATAAAAAAACTGTCGACATTTTGTCGAATTAGAGTTATTTCCGCATCAAATTCTGTAGCATTACAAAGACGATTTTAAATTCTATTCAATTTTAAATATTATACCCAAAACGGTTACGAGTTATGTTTTGAAATTTAATTAAAAATGTTCTTTTAAAAATCTCAATACAGCATGTCAAGTCAAATATTATTCAACAATATAATTGCTATTCAAAAGTGTTAAATCAAATATTAATTTACTGATTAACTACCTCAGAAAATGGGTAAACACCGTTGTTTTGTGCTTTCGAAGTCATTTTTGTTGTATTACAGCTTTATAAGTATTCGGGACTGGCCAACAATTCTGAATGCAATAAGAAGTTAAACCACTCTTTTGTTAATATATAGATTTTTGAGACAGAATTAAAATAACAATAGCTAACACACATCTCGCATGCAATAATAATTAGAAAAGTTGAGTTAGTATTTATACATCTTCATACACTTTCTAATAGCCGTAATGTTGTTATTAATAATTTATAAGGGAATAGAACCTGTTTCACATATTTACTTATAGTACATAACTGCATAAGCTAACTTTCGCGTTTTTCATAGCTTATTGCATAAACAATTTGAGACACCGCTACAATCTTGTAGTTTTTTTTGTGTTATTTTCAAAAGTTTAAAGACAATGAAATTTTGATTCTAACACACGAAAAATTTATAATTTATATTTACTTAAGTATGTACACATGTAGACTAATATTTTATAGCAAAAAGGTAAACAAAAAAACATTTATGTGAAGAATTGTTAAAAAAAAATATTTTAAGGCGCAAAAATTTTGCAATAAACCAATAAAAATAAGTACGAGCATATATTCGATATTTTTCCCCACTTGACAAGTATTATTGTGCTCGAATTTTTTACTGCGACCGAAGCAAAAAAGTATTGTTCACAGATGCAACTATATTAAAATATCTAAACCACATTTGGGGTAGACACTTGGAAAAGTTGATTTTTTAGGAAATATAACAAAATCGAGGTTCATAGAATAGAAGTTTACGACATGATGCAGTCAAAAACTTTCTTTGAACCAATGATGTAAATTAAAAGTAAGTTCTGAAAAGTTTAAAGACGAATAAGAGTAGACAAAATGCATAAAAATGGTTGCTGGATAAGATGTTTTAACAATTATATTCAAATGAAAATACCGACATGGTTTTTTTCATTCAAAATTGGGATCGGGGATGTAATATGCTCATGCGTGCATTCATTGGTGAGGTCATTTCATTTTATTTTTTTAATAATTAAAATAAACTTAATATTAAAGAAGTGAGCACTTCAACGCAAATTGTTAATCAGTCAATTTAGAGAGTTTTAAATTAAAAATGGATGTTTTCTTTACTTAAATAGTGTATCTTTATAGAAGTGATTACTTAGGTATATTGCAGCTACAAGAATTGAAATGACAATATATGTATGTGCCAGAACAGGGTACTCGATATCTTTCCAATATTGAGTAGGTATCAATAGTGGGATTTGCGGCTGGATGTATTTCTCCCGTTGATTTAAATTTCGCCTTAGCCCAGATAATCTCCTTCAAAGAAGTTTTTGTATTATTTAGCTGTGAAATACAGATTGTACTCATTATTCAATTCAGGAAAATTTTAAAGATAACTAGCATTGTACAGAAAATAAACTATTCAAATGGGAATGATCTTACCTTACAAATTGTGCATTTATCATTCGCCATCTATAATAATAGAATACTGAATTAGTTTGAATTATAATCAAAAAGTAACCAAAGCTTAGATATTTTTTTAGTTAAATTTTTATTAAACTACATTTTTTATCATACAACAACAAAAATCGCGTGTACCAAAGTTACAAACCTTTCAAAGAATTTAAGAAAAAATTTGTCAAATTTAAAAGTATGTAAATGTGTCAAAAATAAGTGAACATTTTAACGGGCTCAAACAATGCAATAATGTTTGAGAGATATTTGAAAACTTATTTTTGAAAACGTTTTTCCGTCAATCGATATTCAAAACTATTACAAATCAAGGCGAATTGATTAAAAGTGGTGGCAAAGCGAATTCATCAAAATTTGTCAAATTAAGAATGTCATAATCGAAGAGAATTGAAGAATGGAAGTTATTGTTTCTTTGTTGTCAGATGGTGTTGCTAGGCAGCTTCACTAGCGCCTGCGAGTTGCATAGGATGCTCACTAGCGCCTGTGGGATTTGTAGGCTGCTTTACTTGCGCCTGCGTTTCGCTCCAAGCTGCGTACGGCAGGATCTCAACCACATCAGCCGCTTTTTGGAACCTTGAAAAAAGGTCCTTTCCCATTTCTTATTTTTTTAGACACACCGCGCACCCATTTTTTATATTTTGAAATGTCTTTATTTTTTACAAAACTTCACAATCACGAGCTTCAAAATATCAAAATATGTAAACAAAATTCTTCGTCATTGCCTTTTACTGACAGCCTTAATTTTATAAAATAAGAAGAACAAGCAACCAGCTGATTGATTACCACCACCTTATATGAATTCGCCTTGTTACAAATCAGTAAATTTTTTTTATAAAATACTCGTCGTTATGCGAAAAAAAGAGTTTTAAAACTCAGTTTTCACAAAATTGTCAAAAATCGTTGAAAAGTTTGAGCGAGAATTTTATTGCACTAAAATTGATTGGGCTATAAAAAAGCGGGATCAGGTTTCTTTTCGAAATAAAAAGTTTACAACTCTATGAAAATACCTCGAAAATTTCTCGAATTTTTATAAATTTTATAATGAGTTTAAAGCGTTGATTCACATGTGTGTAGTATTAACTAAACAACAACAACAATTATTTCGGAGCTTACACTATGTAACTCAGTGTTTGAGCTTTCTTATAAAGCTTAATGCCGTACACTGAACGACAGACAGCATAATTTTATGTGAAGCCTTTTCATGGCAAAAATACATTCGAAGGTTTGCCGTTGCGTGGCATTTTATAAAAAATCAGCGAAAAAAGTTACCAGGAAAAAACCTTTACGACAAGGTGAAAAATCACTATGTGGGCAATTGTTTGTGTCACTGTACATCCACTTCAATCAATCACACACAAAAAGCATCAATATTTACCGTTCATCATAACTTGCAAACATAGAAACTTCATAAAAACAAATTATACAAAAACGAATAGATTTCATTTGTAGATTGCAAAAAAAAAGCTTTTTCTTTTCTTTTTCATGTCAATATTGATCGACGTTTAATAGAACCCTACAAATGGTTGCATAGCTTTTTCGTCGATATTTTAAGCGATATAAAAGTAAGTGCTTGATGACTCAATGTTAAGGTTCATGAATTAATAAAGTTTTCAAGTTCAGCTGTCTCCTGAAACTCCTAAATATTCACCAGCTAACCTGCCAACTCAACGAGTTTTAATTACTTAATCATTTTGACACCTTCCTCTTTCCTAGAAATATCAATCAAAGCTTAGTTTGCTGTTTTTTATACATCAGTTGATATCCTCGGTTAGTGTCTGCGTTTAATTTAAATTTAATTAATTTAAAAATCTTAATAAATACTTTGATTGCCGCTGGCATTCGTTGAACATATCGCACATTTAATGCAAATAAGACGCAACTCAAATTTTGTATAATGATTTATGTTTCGTATATTCATTGACAAAACATATTTAAAAAATATTAATATCACTCTCTCTTTTCGCTTCCTCAACATACAAACACAAATATTATTAGTAAAGTGTATTGTAATATTTGGTTTAGCAGTAATTGCGTTAATTCTATAAAAGTTTTGTTGCTTCATATGATTTTTGAGTTGGGACACTTTTGTATGAAGTGAACGATATTTGAAAATTTTAATTTTACATTTCAACTACAATCTCACCTTAGCCGTTGCTCTTTACAATTATATTAAAAATAGTGTGCTTTTTTACTGCAATGCAATGGCATTCGACTTGCATGCCGCGTTCCAGCCCCTCCTTACGCTTTCCTCTATTGCTTCCTTATTCTAAAACGCTTCACTCGGTGCTCGGCTGAATAAACGCTTGCTTAGACGCTTTGAACGGAAATAAAGCTGTAAATAGCATGAAAATGTAACTAGTACACATATTTAGTGTAATAAAAAAACGTATAACTTTGGCGTGGCTATTTTACTATTTTAAAAAAATATAACAATAAATCTATTACTAATTAAATCGAAGTAGTCTCCCCAACACACTTACACTCACACTTAATATCCATAACCATTGCAGTCGGTGCTGCAGATCTCTGAAAACGATCCGGGCTTGTCACTCTTGCTGGTCCATTTGAATGCAAACCTGAAGTCCGTCTTCAATGATCCAAAGTCAATGTTTCTCGACACAACCGTGCGGGAATTCCTCTTCGATGGTGTACGCTTTTGCATCAATCCCAATGGCATTGCACAGGCGATCTGCAATCAAATCAAAGAGGGCGGCTCGAAGACCATACGCGAACTGAGTGATGGCAGTTTGGCATTCTCGTTCTTCAATCACGTAAGAACTTAACTTCGAATAAGTACTATTCAAATTTTGTAAATACATATGTAAGTGTTCATGCTTTAAAACGTTTGCAGAAAAATGGTACAGGTAATGAGGTGTACGAGGTACACACCGGTAAAGGTGATGCTCAGCGAGTGCTGGAGATACAAAAACTGGACGACTCACATAATCTGCAAGTGTGGCTGAATGGCACGGAGGGCGAGACATCGATGTGCAATCAAATTAATGGGACGGATGCTTCATCGTATCCACCATTCCGTAAGCGCGGTGACTCAATGTACATTTTCAGCGCGGACATCTGTCGGTCGGTGGAATTATTCTACCAGAGTGACATACAGTATCAGGGTATACCAGGCTTTCGCTATTCCATAGGTGAGAATTTCATCAACGATATTGGACCAGAGCACGATAACGAATGCTTTTGTGTGGACAAATTGGCAAATGTAATAAAACGGAAAAATGGTTGCCTATACGCAGGCGCTTTGGATCTGACCACGTGTCTGGGTAAGTGTTGTTTACCATTAATTGTTCGAATCGTACATAGTAAAGAGAAAACAATTATAAAAGTACTCGAGAATGGGACTTAAGTGGACCCTAGACGATCAATATCATTGTTTAATATGCACTTATTTGCTTTTATATTGACATTGTCAATAAAATAGAGATGACAATATTCGTGATTAAATATGCATATATTTGGACCTTAATTTACAATTTGAGAAAGCAACATTTTTTTTTTTTTGAGAAAAGAAAACGCCATAATAGTGAAACTGACTGAATGTGTACATATTCAAGTCTTCTTCTTAAGTTAAATTAAGATAATGGAATTTGAGTGTGATCATCTATTCGGTATGGCACATAAGAAATGCGCCAAAAAATACCTGAAAAAAGTTTAAATTTGCCCACAAGGAGTAGAACTATTTGTGTGTAAATAAATATTAAATATTATTTTAAAAATGCATACTTAAGCTTGCTTTGGTTTCTTTAAAATTTAATTTTATGAAGACCTATCTCAAGCAAGTAAGTCTTATTTTTACATTGGTTGTTAACTCCCATTCGGCAGTCAAAAAAAAAGGATTATATTTAACTGCTTACTGAGAGTTTTAACTTTTCATTTTAGAAATGATCATAAATAAATACAATTTAAAAGCAGACTTATTTAGTTATCTCGCGGATTGCCAACATGATAGAGGCATGGTATTAGCTAATGGATCCAAATTATTTTTTCATTCCATTTCTTTCAAGAAATTAAAAAGATATTAAATTTTTACCAAAGTTTTAACCAATAGAATCAAAATGTTTAGAAAAATCACTAAATTGAAGTTTTGAACTCCATTCAAGGCGATTTTGAAAAAATAATTTTCCATCCCAGAAATCGCCTTTATACATTTCTCCGCACACCGCACATTATGAATCGGTTATTTTATCTTAATTGCCGGTTTAAATGTAAGGTGAATTAATTTCAATATTCATCGATTATTTACAAAATAATCACAAAATATTCAATCACGAGAAAACTAGAAAAGAAGAACGACTCAAGCCCAGCAAACACAATCTCTCAAATTAGAGAAAAGGCTCCCTTTAACATTGGATTTCTAATACCGTTTTCTGTTGCTTTTCGAATTAAAAAAGAGCTTAGAATTTGATTATAAAATGATTAAAGAAACACTCGTATGAAATACTAATATGAAAAATTTTATTTTAAAATATATTTTTACACGAGGGCAAATGAGGCAATATAAAATAAAACTTTTTTAATTTTAATTAAGGAATGCCAATAAAAGCTCTGAAACAATCAAAAATAAATATTAGAATCCATTTAGAATGCTATGGTTTTCGACAGCTTTTCTAATAGTTTTCTAACGTCCTAACGTAGAAAATATATTAGCTTTCGACTCGTTCTTTAATAAATTTTGAACTTAAATATTAGATGGGAGGAATAATTTTTAAAAGAGGAATTCAAAAAACGAAAGTTCCAAGAGTTTTAAACACAAATACTCGAAATACTCAATACCCTACAAGTATTCCAAGCTCTGCTAACTTGGTTGAAATTATTGTTTAAACACAAATACTCGAAATACTCAAAAAGCATTCCAAGCTCTGCTAACTTGGATGAAATTATTGTTTTTCAGTAGTTTCCCGCAGCAACATTGTTTACAAAAGAAGGTACAACTGATACAAAATAACGGAAAATACCTTTTGGAAAGGAATAAAATAATTTAATAAATAGTTTTTTATATTAATTTTTTATTCCCAGCCATCCAAAAATTTGAAACGGGTAAACCTTTTTTTTAAATAACAAACTTTCTTTATTAATTATACATCGATGTTGTTCGATTTTAAATGGCCGTTGGTATAACGAAAAATGGCAAAGGCGGCACCAAAATAAAACTTTTTGAAATCGCCTTGCAAAAAAAGTCTTAGGATAGTACGGTGAACTATTTATTTTGGTATGATCTTATGTGTATACATTTGTGTTTATGTATGTGTTTGTTAAAAAATTGATTTTTATTATAAAACTAACCTGTATTTCACAATACAAACCACTCATTTTAAACAGTTATAAACATAAGCCCTGCAGGTGATAACCTTAACCCATTACTGATGCTAATTTGAACAGGCGATTAGTTAAATTAATATAATTTATTCCTATGTAACTTAACTGAAATCGCTTTTGGCAAAAAGCACAAAAATTCAAACATTATTGAATTGTTCTAAAAAACTAGTTTTGCACACAAAAAACAAATTCGAATGAAAAAGTTATATAGCAAAAGATAGCAAATAAATGAGAAAATTGACGATTTATTTAGTGTTCAATTAGTTCGTACCTAAAATAAACTAGTTTCGTTTTTTAAATAGAATTTCGACATACGTTTCTTACATTACGTACGCATAAATTATTCCTCTGCAAGGAAGCGAAACTGAAACAAATAAACAGACTTAAAGATAGATTTCAAACTTTTTGCAACATTTTTTACCTGCGCTCTTTAAACGTAGTTATTCGCGTGTGCTTCAATTACGCACAGAAAATAATTAAAATATGCAACAAAAAAAATTAAAAAATGTTTTTAATATTTTTAAACATAAGAGTTGACCTCTCGTATATTAGCATTGAACTTCACGGCTAACCAAATGCAAATTGGTATATAAATCTTTCGCCTTACTCTTTATCTTCAATCGGTTGATTATAATTATATCAAAGGCCTGAAGGTGGAGGGAAGAAATAAAAAATTAATTTCGAGCTATCTGCATTTACCACCAAAACGAAGTCAGTGGGCGCGCTCTTTAATGACATAATCGAAATTAATTATAAATGTACATACAGTGTTGTGCATATCAAAAGCCAACGCATTCAAAATGACGTAGCTTACCACGTTTATTTATTTATTTATTTTTAAGAATATTCAATTTAAGTTCAGTGCATTCTTTTATATAACTTTCACATTGTTAGACTAAAATTTAATGGGCTATAAAACTGCATACTCAAAACAATTGTAACACTTCTGAGAAAAAAATTAAAAATCTGCATACAAATTTGTAAAATTTAAAAGTCTAAAACTTTGACTTTTATGGTTTATGGTAGACAATGGACTAAATTTTAATTGAAAATTTTAAAAATAAATAAATAAATATACGTGCCAAGCTATGGCATTTTGAATGCTGTTGCTTTTGATATGCACAACACTGTACATACATACATACACTTGGTATGTTGCGATTTAATGAGGTGCACTTTAGCAACAAAGCCGTGTAAATAAACAAATAGCTAATCGCCGAAGCAATAACAAAACAAATGATTTATTACTTAACTGCACATTATTATCCTACACAACTTATTTATTCATCATTTGTGCGGAAATAAAATTGAATTTTTGTTACAAAAACAACTAGCCCAGTCAGATATTCCAAGAGAGATAGATATGGAGCAGGTACAAATAATTCTTATAAAATACGAAAATGGGCACTTAAAACTGTGCAGACTGGTTGGACGACTATTAATGAGTAGTTCAATTAGAGTGTTTTCCACCGAGTCTCTCAGCAGGCTTTAAGTGGCAATATTTAACACACAAAGCACACGCTCACATATCCCTCGGCCTACTTATTGTGATTAGCGATAGTTTTTGTTTGTGATGTAGCGCCAGTTTGCACTCGTGTGACTCTTAAGAGACTGATTGGCATCGCAGGCCACTAAACGGGTTCACGGTTGCCACATGTTTATTCGTTGATACCGTAAAGCGTGCTATTATTTTCGACAACAATATAATATAAAACACAATGTCACTTTAAAAATTTCATTGACGAGCATCGCCTGCTTAATTAATTCCAGTCCATGACACGACAAAATTTAAAAATTATTTTATAATAAATAAATTTTATTTAATTAAAACATACATATTCAAGACTGTTATTGAGCTCGAGGTTAGTTTCGTTTGTGATAGATTTTTTTAGGAAAAGTAATAATCCAGTTTATTCTCTAACAGAAACCATAAAACCCAATTTTTTAAACTTTCAGAATTTTTGTGTGTATGTAGTTTTGTAGTTTACACAAATTTAGCGCAATAAAGTTAAGTTTCAAGTAGTTACAGTTTCTTATTGAGTTTTGAAAAATTTTTTACCCACACTATTTCGCAATTTCTTCCATGTAATAGAAAAATTCGCGGAAGAGCATCAGTAAAAAGCCAGAGGTAATTTGTAGCAACTTGAATTTTGCACTTTAGTGTACTAAAATTAAATTTGCGGTCTCAAAAATATAAAAAAAAAGTTGTACATTCGCAATTTTAATGAAATTCTGTAAAATAAGTGTACATTTTGCATAAGTTTAAAAAAAATAGTTTTTGTGGGTTTTGTAACAGAAAAAACTGTAGTTTTATTGAAAAGTTATTGAAATTAATTATAAGAAAATTAAATTGTTAATTTTTATCAAAATATGGTTAGGCTATAATTGTTGAACGTATACATCAAATAAATATATAATTTTTTTTTTAACAAAGAACTGACACAGTTTCAAAGTAAAAATTGTACATTTAAGGTAAGGATTTGGCGCAAATTGATTTTTTGTTTTCAAAGTGGCAACCATGCGCCGGGTAGCTAGCTAATCAACAGCAACTAACGAAGACGACACACTTGCACACACATTCGTTCACATAACTAATTATAACCGTTAGTTCGTTCGGAAGACGAACAAACAAACAAACGGCTAACTAGTTAGTGAATCTTCTCACCTGACCAATCAGCTTAGTGCTGAGCGCTGTCATAAGTTATGAATCAATTTATTTACATACGTAAAAGCATACAATATCTTAAGATTAATAACGCAGTGTTCGCAGCTAAAGTGTTGAGCGTTGGTTTTTATGGTTTTTTAAGGCGTGGCGTCAATATTTATAGATAATGGATGCGACAGTTGTGCAAACTGGTTATTTATTATATGTACTCATTTGCGATTGAAGGCATTAGTTGCTAGCTAGGTTCTTGATATTACTTAATAATCTTTTTAAAATAAATATGAAAGAAAAGTTTACGAGAAAGTATTAAGGCTGAATAGAGGCGTAATAACTAAAGGAAGTTTTATATGTTGATTATATGTATGCTCGTAAATATAATCTATATGTATTGCATTAAAAGTATATTACTACGGTTATGTGAAACTTAAAGAATATTCGTATAATAGCTGCAAATGTAAAGAAAATATTATGATAATCAATGATTCTTCACATACAATTTTGAACAGAAATATTTGAAAGTTAGCATAAGAACTTGAAACTCTATAGAAAAAAACCTCCTCTTAACAGAAATATTTAGAACATTTTTCGCTGAGTCGCTAGAGTTCCTGTAAGCATTAATTCTTTACAAATACTTTCAAACAACAACAGATGATCGGCTGATGAAAATCTAATGATTGATTTAAGATTTAAACTTTGGTGCACTCATTATTCAAAACTCAATGAAAGATAGTGTAGAGTTTTATAAGAATAAATCATCAAACTCTCCATAACCATCTTTATAGATAGATAACCAAGCGATCCTTAGATCCTGTCTAAACAGCTGATGACTTTAAACCCTCAATACAAGTTTTACTTTTATATTCGCAGGCAATAAGAGTGTTATGTTGTACTAACAGTGGATTTTTTTCAAACCGTATTTGAAATATTTCGAGTATTAGTTCACAATTTTATTGAGCTCGAGGCCAGTTTGTGGAAGATTTTATTTGGAAAAAACAACAACAATTACTTCGTTTTCAATAAGCAAAAAGTGTTTCGATACCAAAAACACAAGTCTTTCGATATTCATGTTTGAGTTTCCGTTTCAAATACATATGTACCTTTTTCACATTTGTTTTCGTTAGAAACATCCTAACCGAGTGATGTTTTGCTAATATAAAATGCTTTAACACTACTCTGAATATTCAGGATGTTTAAAACTCTATGACGAATATATTTATTGGTTCATCTTCCGATATCCTATAGATCAATTATAACCAGACTAAGATGTCAACAAGTAAAAGTAACGAAAGTTATCGCATAAATACAAACTAGAAATGTCAATGAACGCTATGATAGTTAAGCGCTTCCTTGGACAAATTCATATATTTTATACCAAGTAAATAAGTAGAAAAAGCTTAAAAACTTGTTCGCCATTGTTAGTTTTTAGTCTAGGGAATACATTTGAACAAATTGCTTAAGAATTAAAATGAATGTATAAGCGCTAAGCAAGCACTTCAGTTTCTCTTATCAATATATTAAACAGAATGCAAAAAAAAAAACAACTCAGTGTGATTAAATTAATGACCAGGCCTTCTGCACGGCATCCCCGCGAGATATCAACTGATAAAGCTAACGCTTGCTGTTCAACCAGTTTTTTTATGCGCATCGCGCGCATCTCCACTGATTGACTGACTGCCTAATTGACCGCCCGCCTACCCGCCTGACCCACTAGCTTGCCAACTGGTAGCTTCTCCGAGGCACAAGCTCTGAGCGTGGCGTTGGGCTGCGGCTGAATTATAAATAATCTGAGTATACCTGAATAGCTGGACAGACACTTATAGATGGCAGTTCGATGCGATGCGATGCGCAAAGCGAGCTGGACATATGTATAAACGCGAGCCATCATTAAAATCAGTCTTGAACGAGACGCGAACGTGAAAACAAGCAAAATCAGAGAAATCAGTGGCAGTGGTAGTGTCGATAAAATATAAAAAGCTTTGTTGCTATTTAAATTAGCTTAACAACCTTGCTAATAGTTGTATGCGTTTGAGAAGAATTGTCTAAAAAAAAACCAAAAACTCAACGCTTTTACGCCACAGCTTAAACTGTGTGCGTCCGTACGACTTTTTTGTTCGCGGTACGGGAGTATTTAGTACAATTCTTGCTATATAAACGAATTAAACGGCCTGTCGAAATGTCAACCTCTCTACGATCGGTCGTTGCACGCGCACGCGTTCTCCCAAGCGCGTCCGCTACTTTTGCGCGGGTTTTTACCATATATCTAACTTTGAGTGTGTGCGTCGTTGCTAAAGTGTTCGATCGTTGCGAATTGGCTCAAGTTCTGCACAATAAACATCATTTAGATCTACGCGAAGTGGCGACATGGACTTGCATTGCACAGCACGCGAGCGGCTTCAATACAGAGGCTTACGCGGGTGATACTAGCGGTGCATCGCATGGACTTTTCCACATCAGTGATGTGTACTGGTGTTCGCCGCCTGACAAACGGCTCGCTTGTAATCTGCCTTGTGATCGTTTGCGTGATGCTGATTTGACCGATGATTTGGCTTGCTTGCGTATCATTTACGATGAGCATCAACGGCTCTCCGGAGATGGGTATAACGCATGGAACGCATACCAACCATTTTGTCGTCGTGATGTTGAGCAATATGTACAGGATTGTTTTTCAAATCAGCGTATATTGCCTGTTGCGCAACAATCAACCATGAACATTCCCTTCGTCTATACGCCAGCCCCATTCTACGCACCCACCGCGTTGGCGGTTCACGCGAACTCAATCGGAAGCAGCAGCAGCTATTCAACGCATAAACGCGGAAAGATCTACGAACGGTGTGAGTTGGCGCAGGAACTCTACTACAAACACAAAATGCCAATGGAGCAGATTCCAACATGGGTTTGTATCGCGCAACATGAATCAAAATTTGACACCTCCGCCGTGGGACGATTGAACGCGGATGACAGCGCAGATCATGGCCTCTTCCAAATCAGTGATCTTTACTGGTGTTCGCATGATCGTTACAGTGGTGGCAAGGGTTGCGGACTGCAATGCGTCAAACTGCTGGACAACGATATAACCGACGATGTTCGCTGCATTAAGCGCATACACGGCGAACATGCGCGTCTGTCAGGCGATGGTTTCACCGCTTGGAGTGTCTACAACCGTGACTGTCGCAATCAACAACATGCATTTATATCTTCGTGTTTCAATGATCAACCGTTGCAACAATCTGCTAAAGTACACGTTAACACTTCACCCATTTCATCCCACTACCAAACACCAAATGCATATCAACACCAACAATATCAAGCCAATCCCTTCCTCAAACACATTGGCGCTCCTCCGAAAGTCACACATACACAACCACAACACCAATACACATCCCAAAACACTTACACACAAACACATCATACACAGCCACACAAGGGTAAAGTTTATAAACGTTGTGAATTAGCGCAAGAATTGTATTTTATACATAAATTTCCAATGCAGGATATAGCTACGTGGGTGTGTATCGCCCAACATGAGTCCAACTACGACACATCGGCAGTTGGACGGCTCAACGGTGACGGCAGCGCGGATCACGGCCTCTTTCAAATAAGCGATCTCTACTGGTGCTCACACGACAATTTTGGCGGCAAGGCGTGCAACATTCCGTGTGGGAAGTTACTCGACTCCGATATTACCGACGACGTCCAATGCATTCGCACAATACACGAGGAACACACGTGCATCTCTGGCGATGGCTTCACAGCGTGGACGGTTTATAGTGGGAATTGCCGCAACCAACATTTCGAACAGGTGTCCGACTGTTTCGATAGCAACGAAATAAGTAAGACACAATCACTTTTAAATACAAAGCAGATGGGCGGCAGCAACAACTACAACGAATCAACAACCACTACGGGGCTGGCGGTGACGAAGGGTAAGATTTATAAGGAATGTGAATTGGCGCAGGAGCTGTACTACAAACACAATATGCCGCTAAAGGATATACCAACGTGGGTTTGCATTGCTAAACACGAATCCAGTTACAACACGGCAACTGTGGGGCAACTGAATAGGGATGGCAGTGCGGATCATGGACTCTTCCAAGTCAATGACCTCTACTGGTGTTCCCATGAGGAATATGGAGGTAAGGCCTGCAACATTCCGTGCCATAAACTGCTGGACTCGGATATCAGTGATGACATTGAGTGCATAAAAACTATACATGCGGAACATACGCGTCTTTCAGGCGATGGCTTCACAGCTTGGGACGTTTACAATGAGCACTGTCGCCATCAAAATTTAGATCACGTGACCAAATGTTTTTCAGCGGACGAGATTCAGAAAATTCTACTTACGCAGCCAACGATTGACCCTAACGTGTTTGATAATCGGCAAGACGGCAGTGCGGCAAGTGAACATGGGAAAATATATAAAAAATGTGAGTTAGCGCAAGAGCTATACTTTAAGCATAAAATGCCAATGGAAGATGTGCCCACCTGGGTTTGCATAGCGGAGCACGAATCGAGTTTTAACACCGCCGCCGTGGGACGCCTGAACACCGATGGTAGTGCGGATCATGGACTCTTCCAAATCAGTGATTTTTACTGGTGTTCGCACGATGGTGCGGAAGGCAAAGCCTGTCAGATTTCCTGCAACAAACTACTAGACAACGATATAACCGACGATATTCGCTGCGTTAAAACTATTTACGAAGAACATACGCGTCTGTCCGGTGATGGATTTACTGGCTGGACAGTTTATAATCGCAATTGCCGTAATCAAAACGTGAATCAATTAAGTTCTTGCTTTGACAGTAACGAACTTCAAAAGGCGCAACAAGTCAGTCGGTTTGGACAGAGTGAGAAACCAGTATATATGACACAAGCCTATTTTATTAACCAAATAACAAATACTCGCAAGAAAATAAAACATGAAAGTGAACTAAATCATCCATTTGTGAATAACCCATTTCTAAGTCAGTATAGTGCTGTAGGATTCGTAAATACTACACCGTTGCCTCAAATTATGACTGCAAAGCCCATTCCGCATTACGTCTCTAATGAAGTTGTTATGTCAAAAAAAGTCTTCAGAAATAATCCATTTTTAAACAAACTCATTCAATCAAATCAAGCTAGTGCTGCAACAGTATTAAGGCCTAAAAACTCTACTAATGTTGCTAACCCACTACCAATATCCGCCTCACACGCTTTTAACAAATACCAACAAACCGACACCATAATACAAATGCCTCCACAATCGCTGCCTAAACCTCAGAAACTTAACTATCACTCTAATCCATTCCTAACCAAATATGTTGGCCAACAGTCAAGCTTAGTTCATATTGAATCAACCGAAAGACAATCATTTACACCTGTTCCGCTGAAAAAGCAAGCAGTTGCGCAATATCAAAATAACCCTTTCCTTCAAAAACTTTCAGCCGCTACACTTAGCATGAGCACCACGTTCAGCGAAAAACAACAAGTCAAACAAAAGCCTTACGCCACCACAATGGCTAGTACGGAAAAAACGAAGATGCACATCTTCCCTACGAGAGCTTATATGAACAGCGACGCATTTCGTACGACGCCACTGAATTCGCAAATCTCATTTGTTAATCTTAAGGCCGCGCAAAACTCTCAGTCGCAATATTATTCAAATGGGCTCACTACTACTACAAGGATACCTACGACCTTGAGGGCTAATATACCACAAGTCACGGCAGGCATACAAAATAAAAACCAACGCACATCGCTTGCTGGTACTACCACAACAAAGCGGCCGAGCACAACTTGGAAGTGGCAACATCAGCTACAAGTATTACCCACAAAAGCAGCTTTGTCTCAAAAAACCACAAGCACAACTACGGCACTAACAACAACGAGAAACAACATTAAGTTTAGTACAACGAAAGCACCGTATACAGAGACAGGTTTCGGCAATATTTTTAAAACAGTGCCAGTGACAACAACCCAAAAACCATCTACCATAAAAGGCTTAGCACAGTTTCAGCGGAAAACAACTAATTTAATCACTACAACACCGATGCCTTCAAAAAGAGCTGAAGCAAACGCTCCATTTAAAATTGGAACAACGTCTTTACCTAAAAACCAAATAACTTTGACAACGTCTAGAAAACCAACCAGTAAAGTTGTTACCACAAAAACACCTGCAAATAATGGATTTTACTCTACAAAAGCTGCCATCATTAGTACCAAACTGCCAAATACAAGTAATACTCGAAGACCCACCAATACGTTAGTTCAAAAGCCTTTTGCTGAAGTAAAAACTACCACCCGGCCAACAACGACAACAGTGAGGTCGCCCATAACTCAAAATACTGCCTTTAAATCACAAACCACAACTCGGAAAACAACAAACCGTACAACTGTCACAGAGAGATTGCCTATAGTTCAAAAGAGTTCGTCTACAATAAAACCTACCACATACCAGACAACAACTACTCAAAGAACAACAAAAGGCTCGACTGCAACAACGAAATCACAACTACAATACTACTCCTCGACTACTACACGGAAACCAACAACTACTGTAAAAACGCCATTAACACAAAAGACTCTCGTCACAACGAAAGCTCCAGCAACTGCTAAAACAACGAAGCGTTCAAGTGTTTTTACAACCACAAAAGTGCCATATACAACTAAAAGGATTTCGACAAGTTCTCCAATTACGCAAACTAAAACAAAACCACATCAGTCCATATATACAACTAGCACTACGACAACAAAAAGAACTCCCACTACCAGTAGAACTACGCCAAGGTCAATTTATTATGCAACAGGCGCAACAATCAAGCCTAAAGTTCCCATATCTTCCAATATGACCACAATAAATCCATACCGTGACGATCCCTTTAGTCATCCATTCTTTGCTAAATACAAGGAGCAATTTAAAGTATTTGCCTCGACGACCACTCGTAAGCCAGCGAGCACCATGAATTATCAGGCAAGAACACGTGTTGGAGAGGAGAGCGAATACTATCAACACTTTCGGAATCACACAGCTGGCAATGTAAAAACCCTCTATGCCTATACCTTTGGACAGAATGGCACGCTAGCGGGTCACTACGGAAGATAGAAGAAGGCACTCGCCACAAAGGAGTAACCGCTTTTTGAGATACAAAAAACCTAAAGTGAATTTCAAAGTAGTATAAAGGGCCATAAGTAAAGAAGGAAATATTACTTGCAAACTTTGTGATGCTATCAAAATGTGATTTTTTTTTATTTGCTATTTTTAAATGGAGGAGTAGTACGAGTAGCCAGAATACATGCACGCAAAAACATCACCGAAGCACTGGATATACATAAATTTGACCACCAAGTCACCTTATTAGAGAGATTAAATTATGTTTAGTCATATTTTTTAATTGTTATGTTGTCTTGATTTTTAATTAATCATAGTTTTATTTACTTCTTACATTCGAAATATTAGTGTTAGGTACTCATATCGCACCATATGTATGTATGTTTGTAACTATGCATGTATTTATTTAAATTCTTCCTTAGATTAGTATACTATGAGAATTATGAGATAATAATAAAATGTTTATACGAGTTTAAGTACGATAAAAAATAATGATTTTATTCAGCTGGGTTTAAAAAAGTTTTGGTGAAATGCGTTGCAAAGAAATGTCGTAAATTCTAGTATTGAGTTCCGCGCAGACGGTAAGGATTTGTCTGAAAAAAAACTGTGTCATCATTTGTTAGGTAACGAACATTATTCTATCTTTTCTTCTTCTCTTATTTTCAAATAAAATTAATAAATATCCCTTCCAAGGCGAATTCATAAAAGGTGGTGTTAATCAATCAGCTGATTGGTGTTTGGTTGTCAAAATCAAATGTGTAGTTGCAAATAATCAATCGTTCCGTTTAACTACAAGAAATTTAAAGATATGGTTCACTATAACTTTTTGCGGTGATTCTAATAGTGTAAAAATTATTTCGCGAAAGTTAAATGAGATAAAGTTTGACAATAACCCACCAAAGCATTGCATTTTTAGAATCGTTACCACCTTACACCTTGATCCCTTCTATTAGAAATTTTTTTCGAAAAATTTCAGCTTTTAATCAACAAAATAATTACAATGTTTCAATAAAAAGAAATATATGTTATCTTTTGACTATTATTTTTCCAATCAAAAATAAAAGATAAAAATTTGAAATTTATTTTTTCAATAAAACTTATGTAAAGGTTAAAACTTTGTTCATGATTATTTTTCGGACAAAAATAAAAGTTTCAATTTAAAATGTTCTGCATTATTTTAAATAATGTACCTGTGATATTTGATCTAAAACATAAAAGTAAAATTGTATGTCTTAATTTCCGAGCGATAATATATTGTTTAGTTTATTAACTTCATATGCAAGTACAACAGAAAGGATTGGTCAATTTGATTCGCGGTGTTTTATACCCCAAATTCTTGACAAACAAGACATACATACATACAAACAAACTAAATATGTGCATGCGTATGTACATATATACGAGTATATTAATAAGCAAATAATTGTTTATCAATAAACCGGTCAACAAGGAGTGATTTATGTTTAAGACGTTTTGTCAAATAACTTGAAAATTTAGCCTTGTCTGCGCATTATAAATGAATGTGTCCAATCACAACATACAAACATACATACATACATATGTACATATGTACTCAAGCATGCATACTCTTAATATGTTTGAATTTCTGTAGCAAGTGTAACTTCTTTTAAATATGCAATTCAAATTATTTTTAAATATGCTAAAGTAGAAATTTAATAGAAACATTTTTTAATTAATTTTACTAAAATCCATTTTTTTATTGGCCTACTTAATATTAAAACTCTTAAAATATTGAGATCAATGTTATCAGATATTAAAACGAAATTTAACTCCATTTTACCGCCTCTGTTTGTATGGTGATAATCTGTTTGCATGTTGATAATCTTAGGCTAAGCTCATAATAGAGCGAAGAGCTAAACGGCATGAGCTTTAATAAAAAAAAAGCTGCCAACACAAAAATATTAACACAATACTAATAAATCGGATACCAAAGTATCAATTTCGATAAATAAATAACTGCAAAAAATACGCAACTTTAAGCAAATATAAAGTTTTTTATAAAAATATATGTATGTATAGCATTGTATGTAATAGAATCCGTTTGCATTGTAAAACACTGTAAAATTTTTGAGTCGTCATTTAAAAGAAATCTTTTTACTGAGTATATTCACACCTTCACAAATCCCCAAATTTATACAAATTACTACATTTTTTTTTTCTTTTTGGACAAAAGTGACGTAAGCAAACTTTCTTGAAAGAGTCGCTTTTTATTAACCGTAACCCTTATCGCTAGCGTAGTATTTGCAGTCACCGCTTTGCTTATCGCTCCACTACGTACATAGCGTAAGGGTCGGTTAACCAATGTCTCATTATAATTACCGACGGTTAGCTACAATTCAGCTTACCATTTATTCATTTCGGCCAAATATTCTAAATATCTTTAATATTTTTTTATTACCACCTTCTTTTTTGGCATATTATTATGTATCAAATATTTATAATCAAGGCAAGGCGAATTCATATAGGTGACAGGAAATGTTTAAGCGAAAAAAAAGTACATGTATTTTGTTGTTGTTTTCGGTACAGCGAATCTGAAAACCAACCAACAAACAAATGATTTTGACATTTGTTGTACCACCGCTATAGAAAAAAACAAATCAATCAGCTGCTTACTAAGGCCACCTTACTAAATTCGCCTTGAATCAAGGTCATTTGTGTGCTGTCAAAAACGTCACTGTCTCTTTAAAAATTTCATTTTTTTTTTCATTTTCTTAAGGTTGAAAAAAGAATATCTAGATGAAAAAAATTAAAGAATATCGCACGTTTCCATTAAGGAAGTAAATACAAATGAATGTAATTTTCTACCAGTGCTCTTAATGCAGAACACTTTGCCTTTCAAGTGGGTGGATCGCAGAACAAAACACGCCAAACTTGAGCTAAATATTCAACAGCAACTACATATTTACATATATGTATGTATGTATATAAATGTACATATATACATGCATATGTTATTATATTTTCTTCGACAGTCGTTCAATTGTTATGAATTAAAAAAAATAGTTTAAAAAATTCATCCGATCTAGTTTAGGAATACTTAATTGAAAAAACGAAAAACGTTGTGATAAAATTTTTGTTTGTCCTCCTTTTTCATTGGCTCTTCTGCATTTCAAATGAACCATGGCATCAAAGTGTATTTAGTAATATTAATTAAAGCAAGAATTTGATGTAAATGAGTACAATGTGTACCATAATTATATTACTGTTTTTGGTCTGTACGCTATACAAAGTCATATATTTAGACAATATATGAATTTTAAAAACAATAAAGAGGACATTAAATCGATTTTATTCAAAAATTAAACTGATTATTGCACAATATTCACACTCTTTTTTTTTTTTGCCGCACTTCCTTAAACTATAAAATATTCAAAGCTAACGTTTATTGTACTTTAACGACGGCTTATGTAAAAAAAAAGTATGTAAATGCAAATATAAAAGCTTCCATTAATATCAAGCTAATTTTATGTATTTTTAATTTAAACATAAATGTAAATGAGAAAAACGGCGGCAATAAACGAGCATAAAGTTAAGCTGCAGGATTTCATTTTTGCAAAGTTGGGCAATGACTTTATTTCAATTAATATTATTTAGTGCGTTTTCGTTTAAAGTGAAATCATTCTGACATTTGCTACCAAAAAAAAACAATATCACCATGATAAAACAGATATCTACTTGGTGGTTTTTAAAGGTTATCTTCAGCTGTTGAAAAGATGATAAAATTACGGCCATATGTAAATATATAATACATATGTACATACATGCATACTTGTATGTATCTATTTTGTTGTCATCTTAATTGAGGTGCGGCCACAATACAAATTAATATTCCAAAAAACGTATTAGACAAATGCGAAATTTGGTCACAACTTTAATTTAACTATGTGCATATGGACATACTCGTATACGTACATGCATGCATACATATAATACATATGTAAATAAATAAAATGTTTATTGAATTCTCAAATTCAGCAAGAAATGTGAAAAAATTCCAATTTCTTAAAGTTACGCCAAAATCTATACGAGAATTTTCTGAGGTTTCAATGAAATATGTTTATATGTATGTATTTATATTATAAAATAAAATTATTTAGACTAAATTAATAATTAAAATATTAAAATTATTTGATTAGTTAGTTGCAAACAATTTTGGCCGACAGCAATGACCCCACAAATCAACTTAATATATGAATGCAAGATATTAATATTTTTTTTTTTTTGTTATTTTCTTTGGCAGGTGTTAATTAAAGTAGCGCTATAAATTAATCAATATCACAGTCATGTTTTTAGTTATATCATTTTCGTTTCTTATACGATTTAATTTGCATGTGGCCTAGTGACAACTGCTTTCCAGCTTCCAGCTTAACTCCTCCATTCCATTAACGTATCGAGGTTTAATGAAGACCAAGTTCTAATGCGTTTTTTCTGATCACTTTGCTACGAACTTAAAAATTTGCATACATTTACTTGGATTTATGAAATTTATAAATATATACATACATATAACCAACATGTATTGTCTTGTTAGGATATGTTTAATTTAGAATTTGTCACAAGTTGAATTAAATTTGTTTGCTTATAAATATGTATGAACGTTTATACAACACAACAGAATATGATTAAGCGAATGATATTTGTGTATTATTTAATGGCAAGCATTAATACTTTAACGAACGTGTTCAATTTGTGCTGAGCGGAATAAAAAATTTAGATTAAAAAAATAATAGAAAATGTGCATCAAATTAATATCTCTCAGAAAAATTCATATTTTACACACAAATAAAAAGTATTTGGAGTATTTTAAATGTAAGATACATTGGATTTATTCTTGCACTATATAAATTCCTTTTGTATACATAGCTACATCTTTTTAATTCGCCGCACTTATTTCTTTTTTATTTGAGTTTTCAAGAAAATAAAATGAATACATAAAATCTTGCCAGCAAACAGTAATCCACAATTTTATCGCGGTCATTAGCACAAACTCGATAATTATTGTGATTATCGGTAGCAAAATGTATTGAGCTGTGTCCATATATCACTATATAATCATATAATCATTATATCAATCATAGATTCTCTGCAGTCGCCTCACAACCACACATTCAATGGTTTTTTTTTTTTTTTTTGGTATACCAACAGACGCTTAAAGTTATGCATTCACGTTTGAATAATGGGTGTCACGAAATGTTAGCAACTTTTGAATGAAATAGAAATGTTGAAAATTTATTTTGGCCAGCTCGAAACCCAAAATTAAGCAAAACTTCAATATTCGACCATGTCGACCAGGCACAAACAAGAGTTCCTGAGGATAGCCTCAATTTGAGGTCGAAATATTGACAAATAAATATCTTCAAAAACGAATATTGAAGTTTTGTTTAATATTGGGCCTCGAGCTTGTCAAAATAAAAACCCTTCCCTCTAATATATTAATTGCGGTTTATTGCACTTTTTTATTGTACTTTTTTATTGTACTTTTTTATTTAATTTATTTTTAATTTTTTTTTTATTTATAACTATTAGATATATTTGTTGACAGTGTTTATTATAACTATAGTATTATTCTGTACTTTACTTAATCTGATTTTAGATAAAGTACGTTAGGTAATTTACTTGGATTATTTGTACATTGAAAATGCCCCGTGTTTTAATGTACATAAGAAGTTAATAAATGAAATTAAAATGAAAAAAAAAAATTTTATATGAAAGGCCGATTATCAAAATACACAAACATGAAACAGAAATTAACAATTTAAACCTTAAACACGTTTATATCCTAACTGTTTAACTAGAATTTGTTATCTCTTCCTTCAATGCAAAAAAAAATCGAATTTGATAATAATTTTCAAAAATTTGTCGTACAAAGTTTTTATAAATTATCCACAAAAAAAAATGTATAATTTTTAATTTCACTTCATTTGTTAAAAAAATTTCGCTCTTCACTGGTTATAATTTAAGACGATTTTCTTTCACTCCATGAGAAAACGACGATTCTAAGCTTAATACAATAATATTTAACTACTTATGCATAAAAATATAATTGAAACTTTTTTAAACACTGAAACTGTCATAAGTTATATTTGTTTGATTTTTTCATTTATTGTCAAAATTTATCGTACAAATAGAGAAAAATTTAAGTTTTCTTTTTATTTTAGTACAACCCTACTTTTCGATTGCAAGCTATGCCCAAGCATGATTACTATAACTTTTAAAATTCAATTAACTTACTACTTATTTATGTACATATGTATGTACTTATTTTAATTTTGAAAAATATACAATTGTATATTTATTTGTATGCACTTTAACTCACGTTTCTTAAACGATGTACGTGCAAGGCATTTGTTCTTATTATTTGATGTTGTGCCAGTAGGTGTATACTTTTCCAATGGCACTTCAAGGCCGTTAAAAAAACATTGAAAACTCTTAACACTCAGAAAGAAACCTGTGCTGATTATAGATACATAAAATATCGATCTTCCTTATTATCGTTCGCCAATTATGTTAGGTTCCTACAAGATTAGAAAAGATCGGAGATTTCTCCCCAATAAAAAAAATTGCCAAAAAACACTCTACAATTTTTATGTTCGAAATTTTGATGAGATTTATTTGAAATCATTGAAAATTGCTTTTAAATGATTTTGGTTTGAGAATTAACTTTATTTAAATTGAAAATATTAAAAATTAAGTAAAAGAAAAATAAATAGTCAAAACTTAGCAATATTTCTAGTTACTAAAATGTTGATCGAAAACTAAATTTAAAAAAAATTCTAAAATTTTCATGTTCGAAATTTTGATGAGATTTTTTTTTATATTTTGAAGTTTTGTAAAATATAAATATTAGAAATTTAGTAAAAGAAAAATAAAAAGTCAAAAAATGTTACAAAAATTTTCTTAATATTTGTTAACGATATACCAAATGTTTTCTTGACATCGGCTTGTCTGATGTATGCAGATGATTTAAAAATATACAATCGTATAGACAACGTGCATTAGACTCCAAGAGAACATAGCAAAATTGGAAACTTGGTGTGAAGCTAACTCCTTACCTCTTAATACTGGTAAATGCCAGCACTTGTCTTTTGCGATTGGCTTTGATTATAAGATGGTCACTACTACTCTCGAAAAATTGTAGAAAATAAAGATTTAGGGGTCATATTTAGCTCCAGAATGTCGTTTTCCAAAAATATCGACTTAATGATTGTCAAGTCTAGGGCTATGCTCGGCTTTATAGTGAGAAATTCAAAGGAATTCCGGAATTACGCTAAAGAATTTGTATTTTTCTCTGGTCAGATCAAACCTTGAGTATTTTATTTATTTATTTTTTATTTATTTATTTATTTAAGTCTATGAAATACATTTCTTACAAACTATGATGAACATAAATTTAGAACTTAAAACTAATGATCTTAAGAACATTAACAACGATAATTTGGAAATCGAAATATTAATATGCATACATATAAGAGATTAAGAAATTATATTACAAAATGGAATTCAAAATGTTCAAAAATTCATTTTTCGAGACTGAAAAGTCAAGGAAGACAGAATTTGAGATCTTGTTAATTTCATTGATAGCGCGGGCTATAGGAGCATTGCGGCCATAATCAGTTTTAAGATTTTCTTCATAGAAAGGCAAAACAAAGCGTAAAGAGCGGTTAGGAACATTGAAGTTAATCCGTTTCAAAAGAGATGGACAATCCACTTCACCACTGATAACTCCGAAAATAAAACTCAGGGAGAGCAGAACTCGCCTACTTTCTAAAGACTTTAAGTTTATTAAAAGTAAACGTGAACTATATGAAGGCAACGGCTCAGAAAAATTTAAAGAACGTAATGCGAATTTAAGGAATACTTTTTGCACCCGTTCAATTCTATTTATGGCTGAACTATGATGCGGCCTCCAAATAATAGCTCCGTATTCCAAGTAGCATCATCATCATCTATAAGGGTTCTTCCTCAAGAATAGAGAAGGTCCAGAAACGGTGTACAAGATTTGCCATTCACTCCCTTCGTTAGCATTTTAGTATGCCTGAATATAAAAGTAGATGTCTTTTGTAAGCTTTGCCCACCTTAGAAATGCGAAGAAAAATTTCCTTGGAAATGTTTATAAAGGACATCGTCACGAATCATGTCGAGTGCCACTTCTTACTGGATCTTATACTTTTAAATTGTCCTGCTCGGAATCTTAGACTCAGCAATATGTTACACTTACCTTATCACAGGACCAATTATAGTCTTAATGAACCGCTTACTCGATGTATAAGGCAGGCTAACCAATTCTGTAAAAATGTAGACATATTTACTAATGCACGAGAAACATTTAAGTCAAAACTTAATCTATTAATGCACTTTTTGCATTGTGAATAATGTATTTTATAACATTTATTATATGTAAGCATTAGTATTAAGTATTATATTGAGGTCGTACTTTAATTGATGAATAAATAAATAAATAAATAAAAAAAAAAATGATGACCGTTTTAGCAAACTATATTAATATTTATTTAGGGAAATAAAATTCAAATAACAAAGATAAAAAAGAAATACATTGTCATACATTTATTATAATATATCAACTTGAAAAAAAAATCGTGAGAAAAAACCAAAACTCTTTACTACTACTTATATTTATTTATACATACGGATATACTTATATTTAATTATATACGTGCACTTAGCTATGTATGTACGTACATATGTATGTACTTCTGTACTAATATTTATATAAACACATGCATGAAAATATGAATATTCAAATATACATACTACATTTATATCTATATATGTGTTTAGGTACTTCTTTAAAGCTTGGTGAACACACATGAAATACAGAGTTGCAGAAAACAGTTTTATTGACAAATATTTTGAAAACACCAGAGATTGCAGAAAGTAATTTCAGGTACATATTCAAATGTCTACTGAGGCATTCCATGCTATTTCAATGAAAAATAGATTTTTTTTTTAATTTTCGTATAAATTGAGTATGTTATAGAAGAACTCATTAGAAATGACAGAATGCCCGAAAAAAAAAGATTTTTTTTAAATTTATTTAACTTCAAAAATATAAAGTGTCTCGGATTATATTTTTAAAGTTCCATAACTTAAAAAAAATTGTTTGCTTTATTTTGCGATTACATACATTTTAGAACCCGCTCTGCAACATATCCAAAATTCGCGCAAAGTAATTTTTGACCTATTGAAATAGGTCTACTAGAGATATAAATGATATAAAACCATTTACTTTTATACAAAATAGCGTTTAAAAACTGAAATTCAGTATATATAAAGTTATAAAAATAAAAGCAAGTGCAATAATTTTTACTCAAATCAAAGTAGATACATACATATGTATTTGTAGATATGTACATAGTAGGTTGTTCGATTATTCGACTTTTTTGTTAAACCGGTTTAAAAAAAACCGGTTCCTAATTTTTATATCAAGAAAAAACTAGAATGCAATTATTTCTATGAATGCAATCTTTTGAAAATAAAATATAATTTAATTTCCGAATTCAGTAAGCAGTGTGAGTCTCTAATAGACAAAGTCACAATTTAAGACGAGTAGGCAATAATTGGTCTCAAGTCATCTACTCTTAAAACAAAGTCACTTAATTGTCATCAGGCGATATACAGGTCACAAAAATTAAGACAAACACATAAAATAAAAACGTAAAAGGGAGGAAAGGTAATAATCTTCAACTCATACGTAGACTCAAATTTTAAAATTTGAGATTATACCAAAATACTGAATTCCGTATTAAGCACATTGAGCGAGCTAGAAGTAAGTCAGAGCTGTCTGAGTAAGTTATACAATTTTTTAAGGTTTTACAGTCCTCTTATGACGTTTTTCTAAATATTGAAAATCTTGTTAAATACATTTGCTTCGGTTTTTCTGCAAATTATTTGGATTTCGAATATATACATATAATAGTAATATATTGGATGTAAAATTTGTCGATGTGCTGCCGTATTTATATTATTTATCAAAGGCTTTAAATTTACAACTATGTAAAAACCGGTTTTAGAGATTAACATAACCGATTTATTAAATATTCGAAAAATTATGATATAAAAAAAATCATACAATAATTTATGAAAAACCCGAAAAAACCGATTTGAAAAAACCAAGTCAATCACCGTAGTACATAGACATATTAGTTAACTGCAAACATAAATTTAAAAAAATCAAGTTAACGCGTTTATACCTGATCTTCCAATTATAGCTCCTGAACATAATGTAAGTGTTTAAATTTATAATGATAGTATCTATTTTAGACCAAATAAACATCGAATTTCATGTTTTCTTTTTTAACTTATTTATTTTTGACCCTTTTTAAAAAATTATTTTTATTTTAAAAATTGTTCGAGCATTGAAAGAGTTTGAATACAGCTCTCGAGAAAAATCACAATAAATAATTTTGATTATTTCTGTGGCTAGAAAAAGTAATGTGTCTTTGCTTAAAAATTTCTTGAAGAAACAAATATGTATATGGGCTATTTTTTTTTTTCATGACAGCTTTAGACGGAATTAAGAAGAAAATTTCTTTTTCATTTCTTGAGTGTTATTTTATATGCATTTTTCGATTTCCTTATGAGTTGTGTACTCACCTTAAAACTGAAAGAGATTTGTATTACCGAAATATAAAGCTATGTATTATAAAAAGTCATAAATCAATTATATTAATAATAATAATAATTGAATCATGTGTAAAGTTTCTGGCAAATGAATTTCATTGAAGAACCGCTGCTGTTTACTGCTCCCCCGGCTACGCCTTATAAGTTCGAATAATAGGCCTCATCTTTTGTAAGCGACTTGCAAAAGAACACTAGGAAGCTTATCGTATAGCGTGGAAAGCAACAAAAACAATAAGCGAGTACAGTTGAAATAGGCGGATTAAAATAAACTCGCTTAAAAAATAGCTGACCTCATTGAAAGTGTAGGAAAGTGAGAAAGTAGTGCTATTGTGAATAATCATTTGAAAGTACCAAGGGAAATTCGAAACTTTTCGCTAAACATCAAAATAAGTAAAAAAAAAAAAACCAAAATAGTGAAGACGTAAGTAAAATCGCCTCTTATAAGAATTACTCATTTTGTTATGTTTTGCTAGCAAATTTTACAAACGACCATTAATTTAGACAGACTAGTGCTGTAAAGTGTATTCAAAATATAAGAGAGTTGATTATAAGCGTGTTGGACGTTCTTTTGCTAGTCGCTTACAAAAGATGACGACTAATATAATAAAATCGCGCTGCACACAAAAAACTTTAACTAAAGCTTTAAAATAATAGAACACCAAATATTCACTTCACTCGTGTTGCAATTTAAAGAAAATTTGATGATGTGACGTCATCAGACAACCAATATCGTAAAGTAAAAAGTAACGGACCTGCGCAATTCCCAATATCTTGTTCATCAATCTTGATATGGATATACATACATATGTATGTACATTCGTAGAAATTTTTACGCTGATCGCATTTAAGAAATGTTTTCTTAAAAATAAATTTTATCTGTGTATAAATATGTATGTATGTAGATGTGTAAACTCAATTTTAATTTTGATATTAGTTCCACAGTTAATAAAGCAAGGGGTGTGCTGGCTTTTGTAAAGCGTTGGTCAAAGGAATTCCGCGACCCGTATATAACTAAAAAACTTTTTACTTCATTGGTAAGACCAATCCTGGAGTATGGTTCCATAGTTTGGAATCCACGTTATCAGGTTCACTCAGACCAACTAGAGTCAATACAAAAACAATTCTTACTTTTTGCTTTGAGAAATCTTCGATGGGATTCGCCATACAATCTTCCCCCTTATACTAGTCGTTTAAAACTTATTAATCTTCCTACTCTTTCGAGTCGCAGAGAAATGTTAGGTATAATATTTCTGGTAAAATTAGTCAATGGATGGATTTCAAGTCCATTTCTTCTAGAGCAAATTAATTTTAATGTATCCTCCCGTGCAACGAGAAACTTTAAAACACTTTTCTTGAAACTATGCAGAACTAACTTTGAGTTGAATGAACCGTTTCGGGGTTTATGCCGAGACTTTAACAATCATTCCAGCACCTTTGATGTATCGGACACACTTTTTATAATTAAAAGAACTGTTCTATCCTCTCTTAATAACAGCTAACGATCCAATTTTCTTACTTTGCATTTCTCTAACTTTGTATTCGGCTGATGAATTCTTATTCTGTAGCTGAGCAGATTGGGATCTCGACGCTTAACAAACTTTCTTCTGTCACGACTCGGCACCTAAGATTTGTATATTTAAAAAACATCCGTACGTTATGCGGATTGAGCCCCTCGTGTCGGTTTGGCGGGAAAGTGGGTTTCCGTTGGGTTATAATAATAAATGTATATACATATGTATGTACATATGTACATATTCGTAACATGTTCTTGTAAAACTTCTTTGTTTTGGTAGATTTTTAGAAATGTCTGGGAATTTCTTACACGATTGTTTCTTGATACGTACATACATATGTATGTATGTGTATGCATATGTATTTCTGTTGTGTTCAATGAAAAAACCAAGCCGCAATTCTGCATTGTCGCTGCACCAGAAATAGCTTGCTAAATTTTAGTCCTGTCACGTCGTTGTCACGTCTCAAACTGTTTCGCATAAGCGCTTATTATGCGTGAACAATAATTGTAGAAATAAGCCAATAATGTAGTTAAAATAAAAAAAAAATTATATATTCACTAGTTCGTCTTTTCTTTTCTTTACTCGTCGTTTCGTTTACAGATGCGCCGGTAATATTAACGTTGCCGCATATGTTGGGCGCCTCTAATGAATATACAAAGATGATACGCGGTCTGCGACCGGACGCGAAGAAACATCAAACCTTTGTTGACGTACAACATGTAAGAACAATAAACAAATAAGTTAAAAATAATAAAATATGTACCTTAAATAATTTGAAAAACTAATGAATTAAGGAGCACAATTTTTACATTTTTTTTCTTTATTCTCCTATTTATTTAGCTAACTGGTACACCGCTGCAAGGTGGCAAACGAGTCCAGTTCAACATGTTCTTGAAGAGCATTAATCGTATCTCGATAACCGAAAACTTAACCACTGTGCTAATGCCGGCGATTTGGGTTGAGGAGGTAACAACAACATCGCTTTCCTCAAATTTACATATGTATAGTGTCTTATGAAGCGTTCTTCAATTTTCAGGGCATACAACTCAATAGCGAAATGGTAGCGTTTTTCAAAAATAAACTTATAAACTCACTCAAGACACTCAATGTCATTCATTGGGCATCCTTATGTGGGGGTATTGGCGTTGCAGCTATCTGTTTAATATATTACGTTGTACAACGCCGGAAGCCGAAAGCGGAAGTGGCGCCGCTAAAATAATTAATATACATGCATACATAAATATATCATAAGAAGTTAAAGTTTATTATGCATACGACAATTTACTACCGATGTTAGTACATTTGATATTCTTTATTTAATTTAATGAACACACTATTTTTAAAATTTTTATATTATTGTATATACCATGATATGTTTACAATGTATGTGTATTTGTAAGTGAATCTACATACATACATACATATGTACATATAGTAATATTGGTATCTGTAAATATTTCAAACATTAATATAAAAGTAATTGTAGCATATGTATTGTGATTTAGTACTCGTATGTTATAAATTTAAACAAAATAAATAAAACAAACATGTAAAATGAATTGCCAATTTTTCAACTATGTATGTATCTAAGATTTTATTACATACATGAGAATACCCATAAAAGATCGTAGGGAAATTTGAAAATATTGATTTCTTCAAAAATTACAGGGATTTGAACAGAAAAATTAAATTTTTAGTTAATAATTTCCCTACGTATTTCTATGCAAAATCCAATTCTAAAGATAATCTCAAAATTTGAATTCGATCGGATAAAAATTGTCAAAGTTATTTGTCTCAACAACTGGAAAATAGTATACCATATAACTCGAATATTCTATAGCTGAGCCGGAAGTGGGCTTACTTATGCTTAAAGTTGTTTGAAAAAATTTTCCTCGCTACAAATTAACTTAAAATTTATTTTTATGACTATAAAGCATAGTTTAAGCGAAAAAAAAAACGATTTTTTGAAAATTCTACATTGGCCATAATCCTTAGTTATTGATGTATGTAGGTGTCATCAGCTCGTTCTTGATTAAAGGAGAGGAATAGAGAGAATAGTTTTTCGGAATTTTATTTATTGTCTGAAAGCCCGTTTTGCCCTGTTTCAAAGAGAGGACCTCATTTATTTAGGAACCAGCATGAAATCCAGAGAATAATATATCTTGCCAATAAGTGCTACTTAGTACTGAGTAGGCAATTGAGCAGTAAGGTCCTCTCTCGACGAACGAGACATCAGATGATAGTTCTTTTAGAGTGTTCCAGATAAAGATTGTTTGAATGATTTATGAACCTTTACGCCTTTGAGACGGCGAATACTGCTAACGATGGAATTATGAGTCTAACGAACTTTACAAGGAAAAAGTCATACATATGTATGTCGATCCAGCGCCTCCGTGGGCTAAGTCATGTCGTGCATAGCCCTGAAATTATTCGAAAAAAATTTTCTGCCTTGGAGATACCTAAACCCTTTTCAAACATACTAATTTATTTTACTGCATCTTTGGACAAAACATAACCAAAATGGAGCAAACATGTGCATTTGTAACACATTTCGGCCACAAATTAAGCGTGAGCAAAAAATATCGATATATCAAATTATCGATATTTTTTCCAAAAAAAATAATGGATATTTTTAATCTCGATGTATCAATATTCGATATATATTACCGAATGTCAAATTTGTATCAAATTCGATATTTTTTAAGTTCTCACAATTTGATTTGATTTGAACGTAACTGTGCGTAATAGTACTTCTGGTATTTATGTATATCCGGCGAAAACTAGTTTGATGAAAATTTGAAATGAAACCATTACATAAAACATTTTGATTCTAATAATAATTTAACTTAACTTTACTCCCTTATAGTTAACAAACTTAAATATGTATTTTAGTAATAAATAAAACTAATAAAACTGCCAAACAAGCATAATTTTTTTCGCTATCGAATATTTTTACTTCGAAATATCGATATTTGTACGAAATATTTTTTTTTATTTGCCCATCCCTCCACAAATAAAAAGGCGATCGCGCTAACATTTTCATGTGCTGTTCCCCTATAGTCTCGCCTCCTTTGCCGACAAATTATTACACTTGACAGCAATGGTTCTGGTCTAGACAACTTTGTGTAAGAACCTGTTAAACTGTCAAATAACAAAATCACTCCTTGAAAGTAAGTAAGGGCAAAAAGGTAAAGAGTCACCTGGAACTGAAATCTTCTTTTTAAGTAATTGATTAAACGTCAAAATATTGGCCAAAAACTACACGGACACACAAGCAAAAACTAGCAAAAACGATTTATTAATTTGATTTGCCTCAATTATTGCTAAAATCATCTCTGATAGTTTGGAAATTTGTATAAACTTCGGACAAAAAGTTGCAACGTCTCAGTTAGGGATTTTCCTTAAAGCTATACCAGAGATTTCTGGTGAAGAGTCTATGAGTCTATGAAGAGAGTGGATATTTCTACTCTTATTCACTTAAATCAGCCGTTATGCAAATTATATATATTTAATCCTGTTTATTTACGGGTGTTCTATCAGCATTGCGTGGGCTTACAAACGAAAAAAAATCATTATTTTGCTTCCTTTAATCCCAGCCGAAATCTGCTGCGTTTTCTTTTGACAGTCACATTCCTTTTTCGGACAAGATAGCGACTTATAATTTTTGGACTACTCAAAAATTAATTATATTTTAAACACAACTGAACTATTTGATCTGATCTTTGCGGACACAAATTAACAAAAAAATCATTTTGTTATAATTAGTTATATAATTAATATACATACATAGGTATGTATGTACGTATAGTATCTATTAATGAAACAAATCCAGTTTTTTAATATAGATATGGAGCTCTATGTATTCATAACTGAAAATATATCAAACAGTTATAAATTCAAACATTAGCAACTATCGGCAATGCTTTTAATATATACTTGAAATTATAATCCACTCCAAGAATGACAAATTATCATTCTTTAATCCAATCCAAACTACTTAGCAATATTCTAATGGATTTTGCAAAGAGGAGTTATAGAGAAAAAATCTGCAAATATTTTGAGGTCTGGTAGCATACTTTTGACGTTTTGCCTTGACCAGTCTGCTCGTAAAATCTATTACAAAATAAAATTTCGCCGTTTGCAAAGCGAGTGCGGGCTGCGACGGTGTCGAGCGTAAACAAATTTTATCGAAATTCTCGCGGAAATTTCAATCAAATTTTTATAAAATTACGCTAAACGTGTTACAGAGTGTTTAAATATTTAGTAAAAAGTGAATGCAGCATATCTCCATTGTTTGGAAAGCCGAAAAAGTCATTCGAAAGATTTGCTATACCACACGGTGTGTTTTTCAGTGAAATGAGTACGAGAAAAGAAGTGTCACAGTGAAATTTCCCCCCTCTGCCGTTTTCATCTTGATGCAATCGAATAGTTGTCTCATTGCAACGAAAAGATTTGTACTTCAATAAATCTTAAATAACAAAAGTTAAAATAAGTGTAGCATTATCAACTCGTTTGAAAAATGTTTAAATTTAAGTGAAAACTAAAATTTTGATTTTTTTGCTATCTAACTTTATATGTCCCGTCGGTATTGTCGATCTTAATTCTCAGCCGCACTCTGTCTGCAAAATCAATTGTGTGGCGCTCCGTCTGTTTCACGAGCGAATATATGTAACGAAAACGAAACCTCCGACTACGTTCAGCAAAAGCCAAACCAGCTAGTAGCTATTATCGCTTCCTCCTCCTTAGATTATTCTTTATTGGCACGTATGCTTTGAGTGGGTATTCGTGTCGAAATTTCAATGACAGGCTTTGAGAGCTGCCAGCAAATAAATTTATAAAAATATGTATCGTCACTTTGACAGCCGCACACAATTTATACAAAACCAATGGTAAGATGTTCAAAACATTCATGATCTTGCTTGGTAGCCATGTAGTTACCCACATCTCCACAGAAAATAGCTGATGACAGAAATATATTACCAATTTTTATATGTGGACAGTTATGGCCAGGTTTTTAGTGCCCTGTTTGTCGTTTAAACTAAGTTTAAATTCAGTATGCAGTTTTTCAGTCAACTTTAGACGGAGTTAAGTTTAAACGGCTGTTCGCGCACGGTTAAACTTTGTTTAACTTATCAGCTCTTTGCTTACTTCGGTGAGGTTGCAAAAAATTTAATTGAGTGCAAGGAAACTAAGCTTAAATATATCTGAGTTTTACTAAACTTAGTTTAAACTGAGTTTAAACCAGCAAAGAAAAACTGGCCTTTTGTGTCTTCAAATAGGCATTTGCAGAATGGCATCAAAGAATAGATTTCGTTGCATTGAAAATTTACAAACCTTAAAAAACCAAAGATGTATAAAAAAGAAAGAATTTTATATATATGTTAGTCACAAAATAAAAATGGTATTGATTTTCCAAAAGTAGTTAACTATCTCTAAAAACTGACATGGCAAAATAAGTTTTAAGACAAATTTGTTCTTGTTGAGACATGCCTTTCGGATCTTCGGATATATTATAATTATATAGAAGGGATATTCATTTAAAAGCGTTAATAAGTACCTCGTAACCGCATAAACCCCTCAAACTAACTTTATCTTTTATTTGTTATTGTTTGGCCAAATAACTAATTATTTTAAATATGTTTGAGCTTTATCTTGTTTGGTTTATATATGAGGAATACGTTGTTACGAGGCAATAACGCGTTTAGCTGAATTTTATTATTACGAATCTCGTTTTTTTTTCTACCGAAATGTATAGATATTGCATATTCATTTACACATACAGGTGGCTTATGTATATTAGGGCAAAATTAAAGAACTACAAACGATGCGATCCCTGAATTGTCTTCTGTATATACGTTTTTAATATTGCCATAAGAATTTTTTTTGTGCTCCAAAAAAACTAAAAAGGTCTTGCAAGTCATCTCTCAATTATTTTAAAGAAATTTTGCAGGTGGCAACTCCCTCATATCATTGACAGCTTACATCGCTTATCTCGTTCGCACGAAAATCTATTACTATGTAAAATTTCGCCGTTTTTCCTTTTATTCGTTTTTCGAGAAAATGGCGGCGTCTTCTGCCAAATTTTTTGTACACCAAAATCAAAATAAAGCAAATTCTTCCAGTGCCGAATCTGTAATCGATGGTGATTACAAGGGATTAATAGAGAATGATAAAATTCTAACCCACAAATTAGGAAATAAAGATTGCACAGTCGATTATACTTTTACAAATGACGGGTTTACAGGGACCGAAGAAGAATATGCTGATAAAATTCGTTACAAAAGCGGCAGTGACAGAAGGTCAGCAACAACAGTGCCACCAGTATTTAGTGGAGAAGGCAGTGAAGCCTTTGTTGACATTGAGGAGGTGATTTCCACAAAGACAGTGATTGTGAACAGCAACACTGTCAGCGGCGGAGGTGTTATCTGCAAGGAGAACAAACGTGATCCTCAGCAGCGGACTTTAGCAAGTGTGAACTTCACAGCTGTACCTGAAGGTAGCAAACATACCGATTATTTCGTGTTGGCATTTAGGCCTTGTCGGGCGGGGTGAAAATGAATGATTGTTTGAAAAAAAAGCTATAAAGAATTCATGGTGTTAATGCACATTTGTAGTAGGATCAGACTAGAGAACAAAACTGTGCTAGGTTCGTTAAAATATTATTTTCACATGGCTACCCAACCTAGTGGTTTATGATAAATCTTGTGTAACCAAATCGACAACTTTTAATTGCATTAAATTGATCCTTTTTATTTATTAAAAGAAAAAAAAATTTTTTTTATACTTTTCCAGAAATCAACAACAATTTAAATGATAGAAAACATTCAAATGTGAACACACCCAATATACCAAAGAAATTACATAGCTACGGCAACAACATTGTGGGAACAGCTACAAGTTTCACATATCAGTTACAACAAACACAAAACAATAATCAAGCAATTTCTCGTATCACCAACAAAGAAACGTCCGGCCTGCAGCCTGTTGCGAAAACGCAGAATCAGCAAAACAATCTGTGGACGGATAAGCAACCGAATAAGCTGCAAACAAAAATACTCAACATACGAGCGCCGTCATCGTCATTGGCGTCAACGTCGTTGTCGTCATCGGCATCGTCGTTTGCAAACTTCGCCATGAATTCCAGTCAGCCAACGCAAGCGCCGGGTAATCGGATAACCTTTACAAGCCAAACGCTTCCTAATGGTACTATCAATATTGGAGGGGCCACTGGTCATCCGGCGGGCTCAACAATTATATCGACTTCTCAGTTACCGAATACAACCACCATTAAGACAATAACGTCGAGCGGAGCTGGAGGTGGTCAGCAGCATCATACGCTGCCGCAACAAGTACAGGTACAACATCATCAAGTGTTACAAACTGGCGGACAACCAGGTGTGACGGGTCAGCCGTCGCAGCAACAGCACAATGCAGCTACCCAATCAGTAGGTGCCACACAGACGCAAACCTTAGTTATAAAATCGAACAATGCGGTATCATTGCCAGCGGGTCTGGTCTCAAGTGCACCAGGAATAGTAACAATGACCAAAACAATTAATCAGGTACGGCGACCCAAAGAGGCGCCCATTCCGAGCGACGAAAGTACTGCTCTTATAAAAGATGCCGTTAGGGCAATTAGTAGATACATACATACATACATACATATGTATGTACATATACATTGCTAAGTGTTCTTTTTTGTTATTCCGATTGAGACTTTTTAAAAATATATTGTAAAGCTTATTATCATTACAAAAAGATGCGACACTTTATATATTAGTTGTCTATAGATTCATAAACTTTTGTTCGCTTTCGGCCAATCGCTTATTTGTTTGAAAACAGAAATTTTCCACAGTTCCTGCTGAATATTTCATCCTAATTAATTTAAAAAAAAATCAAAATTCGTACTCAAAAAATCCAATTAAAAACAACGTACATAAATTATTGTTTTTTTTTTTTAATTCTTTGTTTGTTATGGACGTATTATAAATATAAACTTTTCTTTTTTAAAAGAGTTAATTTGTAAGTGTCAATAGATAGCATGCTTTACTACACCACACTTGAGTTATACAAACATACAAATATACATACATATACCATATACGAATACATTTATAGTGCATACTTGCATATCTTAGAACCTTCCCCGCCTCAATGTATTCTTAGTACTGCCTTATCTATGTAAAGACGTACACAAATAGTAAATTTAAAAGCTGTAAGAATCTCGCTTCTGGTGAATAGGTTTGACTGGTGAAACGATGCTTCCGCATGATTAAGTACTGAAAAGTAAAATACCTCTGTTTAAAAAAGCATCAAGCCAAATTATTACTATTTTTTTTTTAATATTTTTAATTCATCGAAATGTTCAATATGCGCAGCCGCTTTTAAATGTGTTATTGGAACTAAGCTGCGCAAAAAAAAAACTGATGCTTTTGCGAGATGATTTTCTGAACAGAGGGATAATAGCAGTTTTTTTTAACACAAGAGTCGGACATGAAATAAAACTATTTTTATTTGCATTGAGAGTTATGGTATCATAGGCTTGTTATTTTTTTAGTTAAATGTTTCCGAAGTAACTTTCGTGCACTTTTGACTTGCATCTGAAACTCCATACTGATAGACAAATAAAAGAACAAATTTATATTATAAACATCTCTAAAGCTTACTGGTGAATCGAATAAAATCTGTTGCATGCTGTAGTGGTTTATCGCTTAGATTTTTAACATACACATCATCATAAATTGTTTTGTTTAACTTAGAAATCCTTTTTGTTTTACAATTTAGGGAAATCAGCAGCAAATGCTAAATTCCATGATTCCGGCGAGTGTAGTTGTGGGTATGCGTCCACCTAACGCGCAGCAACATCAAAAGAATTTACAGGGCAATACACTGGGACGTGTAGTCATCGGGGGTCCTCATATGGTGGGGGCAAGGCCCCAAAATCCAGCGGTAAGGCTTTTTACTAATTATAATTTTATTTTCTTCATTATTTACTACTCATTTTCGTGAAGTTCCTACTAAGAATTTAACCAAATATTAAAACAACACTTAAGTTTACAAATTATAGAACACTAATCGTTGAAAACTAATTCTATAAAGTATTCTATTTTGTGTATTTACCCAATTGTAGATAACACTCAGTACACTAGCACCTGGACAAACGCCCGCACTCATTTTGAAAACGGAGAATGGATATCAATTGTTGCGTGTTGGCACGGCCACCTCGGGTCCAGTGACATCCACCATTGGCGGCGGTGGCGGCACTAATTCCACAAATCCGGCACAAATTCGTTTACAAACTGTACCAGCTGCTGTAAGTAGATTCACAGGGCCTCCTTTAGCACTTCGTAAAACGATTGTAAGATCATCCACCTCCACAACTACCACTACTACCACCCACCACCACCAACATCATCAACAACAGCAGCAAGTAAAACAGCACCAACAACAGGCAACAGCGACGAAACAGATAAAACAAAATGTAATTTACGTGAATTTAGCATTCACAACGTAACGTATTAGAACGTTTTCAGTTTTGAACTTCTAAAAGATATCTTTTCATGTTCGCGGCTCTTTGGCTGGCGTTGTTGTTCATCGCCTGGCGAAGAGTTGGGCGCATTATATTATTCCTAATTGTATGCTCTTGTTTTTATGATAGGAAATACGTCCTTCTTAATGTTTTCCTTATTTTTCAAACACATTCGTTTGTCAGGCTTCTCAGTTTGTTAATTAATGATACGCATTCGTATTATGTAAAGTTTAGTTTTATGCCATGTACTATTTACAAAAATTCGACTACCGCTTATACGTTAATTCCAAATTAACAGAATGTTAATATTTTCGCGCTGTGTTCTTGCTATATGAAAAAAAAAATATATATATCGTAGTATTGAAATTTATTTTAAATGACTTTAAGTGTATTATTTGAGCAGTTTAAAAATAGGTGTAATTTTTGTTCAGTCAAATTACGAAAGAGCTAGGTTTTTAGTCAGTTGCATGCATGTAAGCCTTTTTTAAATTCTTTTTTAACGTTTTTTTTTTTTTAAATTGTGAAGTCGCAAAATCTGAGTTATAAATATTATAGTATAATACTTTGAGTAGCATAAAGTGGATATTAAGTCTTCCCAAGAAATCTACAAAAATTTAAATGTTTAGTTTGTTCGTTTTGCGGAAATTCGTCAACTGAACAATTTCGATGTGTACCACACTTTTCTAAACTTCAAATATAAAGTGTCAATTTTTACTTTCTTATAGTCAAATTGAGTTCATTCCTTATTTACATGTGTACATTGAGTTATTTACTTACATAACCCGCGTACGCACATACATACATATGTGCATACATATATGTATATGTTTGTATGTATGTACATACATACATAAATACATTCCTCTATAATTTTGGTTACATTTTGTTAATTTACTGTTTCTTCCTGCCAATGCCTTGGAAAATGTCTACGGCACTTAAATTTTTGCAAACATTTTTTGTATTAAAATTGTAAAAGTTGCTTGATTAATTATGTAATTTATGCAATTAAATTTTTTTTCTCTACCTTTGCATTATCATTTATTATTAGAGCTAATATCGCTGTTGTGTACCAATATTTTATGCCTGCTCTGTAAATATTTATTTGAAATAGTTAGAAATTTAAACATAAATGGCTTTGAAATTTAAGTTATTTGCAAATATTTTAATTTAAAAAAAAAACTTTTAAAATATTCGTAAACTTGATTGTTGGTTTTGCAGTTTTTTTTTTCTTTCCAATTTCAATCATTTTCTCATATTCGTTTGAATTGTATTTTTGTTTTGTTTGTTTTTGTGTGTGATTTGTTTGAAACAATTAAAGTAATGCAATTTATTTTTGGTGCGCCTACAGTCGATGGCAGTGTCCTCATCCACATCCAATAATATTGTTGTGAACTCAGTCGCTTCGAGTACAGCTGGCCCTCATCACACATATACGACCCAAGCGAATATAACACTGCAGCAGCAGCCGCAGCATCACCAGACCACGCTGCAACATCAACAACAGCCAACGCACCTGCAGACTCAACATCAGCAAATTCACCAGCAGACGCAACATTTGCTGCCGCAACCACAGATCACCCAAATACAAACAATTCCAGCACAACATTCAGCCGGCGCAACCGCCTCCACAGGCACATCGAACACAACGACAATGAGTAATAATCACAGCGCGGTGTCCACGGCCAGTGCCGGCACAACGACGGGGACACCAACCTTGGCAACAACACAAAGCGCAGCGCAGGGAAATACCAAAGAGAAATGTCGCAAATTCCTAGCTAACTTAATTGATTTGGCAACACGCGAACCGAAACCGGTGGAGAAGAATGTTCGCAACCTCATACAGGAATTGGTGAATGCGAATGTTGAGCCGGAGGAGTTTTGCGATCGGCTAGAGCGGCTGTTAAATGCCAGTCCACAACCTTGTCTAATTGGATTTTTAAAGGTTAGTCGAAGTGTTTATATTTTGCTGCATTTTTTATTTTTTTTTAATATAATTTGTATGTTTCTCATTATACAATTCGTCTTTCAATTTTGCTTGCAGAAAAGTCTACCACTCCTGCGGCAGGCGCTTTTCACCAGAGAGCTGATAATAGAAGGCATTAAGCCGCCACCGCAACATGTTGCCGGTTTGACTACATTGCAACAGTTTCCGGTAAGCAATTGGAATCGGAATGTTTAGTTTTGTGATTTAAACGTACGTGTACGTCTTAAATTTTATAGAAAATTCAGGCTCAAATTCGGCCCATAAGTCAAAATCAAACGACTACCATCGGACAGACGCAAGTTCGTATGATTTCACCAGTAGGTCCAGGTGGGCCACGACCCATTGGACATACGACGATCACCAAGCAGCCGGGTGGAATTCGTATACAAGGCCCCACCAATGGTCCTCGTCTTGTCAATGCACAAATCCGAGGACCCATTCCAGCGTCCATACAGCAATCGACAAATGCTCAACTGCCCACTGCACCGACGCAAGCGGTGAGTTGCAAACGGTTTTTTCATCTGAGTTAACATAATTGTTTAAACAAATTTTTTATATGTAGAATATTGTACATATACGCGCTCCAACAATGACTCAAATAAGCCGTCCCGCAACGGTCCAAATTCGCACTGCCAAGGGCAAAAACGCAACATCGGGCATTACGCACGTCAAAGTCGGACAGACGCAAATCAAAGCGATCTCATCGCCTGTACCCTCACTGATCGCATCGAATCAACCGCCCTCGCTCGCAGCTATTTCCAACAGTTTACCACCCTCGTCGACACCATCCCTATCAGCAGTATCCACAATTCTATCCACTATTAACTCGGTGGCGACGTATTCGAACGCTGGCAGTGGAGGACCGTTGCCAACTCCATCTTTGCCCACCGTACACCTGCCCCCCGCCTTAATGAATAGCAGTCATTTGAGCAGCAGTGCTTCAATTGCTGGTCTAGGAGAGAGCTTAAGAATTGTCGACACCAAATTGGAATTCAGCTCTATAAAGCAAGAAAAGATTGCACCTGCCACACCGACCGCGACTGCCACAGCGAACAAGTCGGCGGCAAAATCTGGCGCTACATCAGCCAGTAAAGCGTCGAGCAAAAAGAAAAAAGAACAATTGGACAAAGAGAAGGATGAGAAAGCGAATTCCTCGGGCGCCGCCGCAACAGCGGCCATGTCTTCCTTCTATCAGCAACCCTCAATATCTATGTCTTCATCGCTATACGGAGATGACGATATAAACGATGTCGCTGCCATGGGTGGTGTCAATTTGGCTGAGGAATCCCAACGCATTCTTGGATGCACTGAAAATATCGGAACACAGATACGTTCATGCAAAGACGAAGTGTTCCTGCATTTGCCAGCGCTGCAAGCGCGCATACGTGCGATGGTAATGGAGCGTGGTCTAGAAGAACCATCACAAGATGTGGCGGTGTTGATATCTCATGCGTGTCAGGAGCGTCTGAAAAATATCGTGGAGAAATTGGCTGTGATAGCAGAGCATCGAATCGATGTTATTAAGGTATAGAGTTGAGAATGCATGCACAAGTGTTTATGTAATTGAATTAAATGTAATGAAAATTTAATTGCCTAGGTGGACCCACGATACGAAGTCAACAAAGATGTACGCGGTCAAATAAAATTTCTCGAGGAATTGGACAAAGCTGAACAAAAACGCCACGAGGAATTGGAAAGAGAAATGTTGTTGCGCGCTGCCAAATCTCGATCGAAAATTGAAGATCCCGAGCAGGCGAAAATGAAAGCGAGAGTAAGTTATTAAGCCGCAATACATTAGTGTAAACTATAAAACATGTATTTGTGTGTTCAATTACAGGCGAAAGAAATGCAGCGAGCTGAGATGGAAGAACTACGTCAGCGAGACGCCAATATGACGGCGTTACAAGCTATTGGTCCACGTAAAAAAATCAAGCTAGAAGGTGACGCAACAGGTGCTGGCGCGGTACGTATTCCAAACGCTTCCCCAACCTCCCCCCCTCCCATCACCAATGTACACTTTTATATGTCTACAAAATATATTTTTTTATAGAATTCAAGCGTCGTCGGTGCATTGGGCGGATCGAGTGCGCCAGCTGTGACGCTAAGGCCGCGAATTAAACGCGTAAATCTACGCGACATGCTCTTCTTCATGGAACAGGAGCGTGAAACAAGCAGAAGCCAAATGTTATATAAAGCGCATCTTAAGTGATCGACTTTGTACAACTGCTAAGGGAGACACATTCAACACACATACAAAAAACAAGCATATACAATATGAACCTCCTTCTAAATACGGTGAAATTAGTATGACGTCAACTACAGAACTACAGTCCTTTCATGTCTCTATTGAAAAAAAAAAACAAAACAAAAACAAAAAAGGGTCTATATGTACATTTATTTGTTTCGCTGTAGCGCCATCTACCAACATTTGCATATAATCGCATTTCGATTGCAAAAAGTAAACTTAACGCAACATTCTCAAACTTTTTTACTCAGAGCTGCTTGTTTCAAAAAGTTTTTTTTTTTTATTACAACTTTTGCTTTGCCGCTTCTGCGGTTGAGGACAATGTGCTTTATTAGTTGCATTACATCCACACAGCTTATTTTGGGTGGCATTTACGCTGACAGCGTTCAAAGATTTGTAGTGAGGTTGGATGGAAGATTATTGCAATATTTTGTAAGGACCACACGTAACTTTTATTTATATATACATATGTACATTTTTTTTATGTAATTTTTTGATTTCGTAACAACATTTGACAACATACATAATTTCCTATTTTTAACATTGATTTACTAAATAAAACAAAAAAAAACAATAAAAGTTGCAAATCTGATGTAAACATATTAAATGAAATTTGCAGAAATGAATTCGCTATTTCAGATAGAATAGAGAAAAATTAAATAAACTAAAAAAAATGGATGGCAGACGCTATTTTTATGTTAAGCAATTCGTGCTTTAAAACTTCTTACTTGATCTTTTGCTTGATACTAATACAGATCTGCTTTGTCTAAGTATGCTATTCTTACTAAACGCAAGTAACTTAAGCTCATGCAGGAGACACTGCATTGTTTATAATAAAAAAATAAATATATATATTATAAAATATGGCCTTATAAATTTAGGTTAATGACATGCAAATTTTGTACATTTCGTTTTCGTTTTTCTCTGATTATTATAAGACGTTTTCGATAATTTCTTCTAAACACGCGTTGTTAATCACATAAAAAGCGAACATTAAGATATACATATACAATATTTTTAAGTGTACAAATTGAATATTGAATTAACGGAAGCATTGAAAGGCATTTCGGTGTACATATGTATGTACATACATACATGCACACATACATGCAAAAATATGTGTGCGCGTTGAAGGAACGTCCTGCAGTGGCTTTTCCGTCAGCGCAAATCGGCTGTTATGCCCCAAAAAGTTTGTGCAGCAAAGCAAAAGCAAAATTATTCGAATTTGGTTGTCCCTAACATTTGCACATTTAACGTTTAATTTTAATGACTGTCTAATTTAAAAATTTTTGCGTAACTACAGTAATTTCGTTGGCTCGAGTCCTTAACAAACTATATTTAAGTATCAATGCACGAGCAAAACAAATTGAAAATATTCCAAAAAAAAAATTTAAAAAAAACAAATATGGCTTTGCTGCCTAACTGCACACCATATGATTCGAGTGCTTCAATTGGAGTGGTTCAAAACCAATCTTAACATTTAAGTGCGGACTAGGAGTAAGTAGAATATTCATAGGAATTTGTATATTTGTAAGATCACGGTCACGGCGTGTATGGGCTGGGCTGTATGTCCTCGGAAGCCTACGAAAAAAAAAATATATGCATAAAAATTATCTATTAAGAGTTAATCATACAACAAAGTTAAGGATTTAAGTTTAAGCTAAATTTCTAACCAATAACAAAAACAAAATAAAAAAACAAACTTAAAAAAAAAAGAATTCAAAACAATAGAAAATATATATAGTAGCAAACCGCTTATATGTAGTCTCATTTGCGAAGGCATTATATTAAATTTTAACATAGACACCCAAGAATAGCAAATATAAATAGAAGATAAACAAACACCAACCAATCAAACAACCAACAATTTATTCATGATTAACTTAGTGTTGATGCTTCAAAAAAAAAAAAAAACGATTATGATTGCAACTACGTTTAGAAATTCTTCTAAAACTGTAGTTTATTACATGAAACCCTATGTAAATGTACGTAAATTAAGTTAATTTTTATTATTTTGTAATACAACAACTAATACTTGCAGTTTGAAAACTATCAAGTTCTTTTATAAAATGTAAAAAGTTGAATATATTTAAACTAAAATGGCAAATAACGAAAAAAGGAAACTGAAGAAAATAGAAGTTAAACATTAAACAAAATTTTAATGCTGGCTAAAACTTAGTTTTAACTATTGTATATTACAATGAAATTGTGTAGTTATAAATGAATAAATTAAAGTAATTTATATTTAAAAGAAAACAAAAACCAGAAGTATAAACAAACAAAATTGAAAAGAAAAACATGAAATAGACACAAGCAGAACGGGAAAAACAAGTGAAGTACATAGTAACCGTCAGTATAGCGTGGCACAAAGGAAAATTATACAAATAATAGCCAATGAAACCACTTAAGTTTGTGTGTTTTAGTGAAGCCATCAATTGCGTACACGCAAGCACCACTAATTGGCACGGTGTTAAAACTAAACCAGAAGAAATACCGTTTGCTAGACGAATTTCCAAACCAACAATACCCAAACTAAAAAAAAAAACAAAAAACATGAGTTAAAGTATGTAGGTGAAAACAAAATGTATTTGAATACAAAACGTTTAAAATAAAACAGCCGATATTTATAACTATGACAAATAATTCAGAGTTTTACTTTGCCAGCATTCATGAAAGGTGGATATCATCGCAACGTTTTTGTGAGTTAGAATGTTGTGATTGTAGAGATTGGATAAATGGTAACTTACTTACCAAGCGCTCTATATTTTGTTTTAAACAGCTACATTTTCACTTTATTCTTAAAGTGTCCACTTTACAATAAATTTTCACAAATATTGACCATTATTGTATTAAAATGACAAAATTTGGTTAAATCAAATAGAAGAAGAAGCATTTACATTGTTAAAATTGAATTGAGCGAGAATCGAAAAAACTGCAAACAAAAATTTGAGGTTAGGTTACGCTAGGAATTGCAAATTGTAAAGCATAAACAAGTTTCGGCGCTTTATGCAACATATTTATGTTCAAATAACGCTGTCTTTTCCTTGGAAGCCTTGGAAAAAAGCTGCCACAAACAACTTAACTTGAAACCAAGTTTTAGAGCCCCGTATCATTGCAAGTCTTTCCGATCTATAACTATACACCGCACACTTCATGTTTAATAACTATATTACAAATAAAATCACTTGAATTTCTTTATAATATTATGAGCTGCTTGTCTTGCACATGAATTTTCCATCACAAACGTTAATAGAAATTTAAAATGTAAACAAAATATCCATTTTGACTTTTTCACCGCATAAGGCGTAGATAGAACAAGCAATCACCTGATGGGAATATTCCACCTTCTACGAATTCGCATTGCTTGAAAACATACAAAACGAAAGGATTTGTGACGTAGCATAAACAGATGATGCTGTAAAATTTACTGAGAGCGAATAGCGGTTTTCGCAAGGCGCAACCTATGTACATACATACTTACATATTTGCTAAATCGTGGATTTATACGATGCAGCGAACTAGATATGACGCATTCCGGGGTACCGCTACTTTGATTTTGTCGATTTTCACAATTCTCAAGTCAAAGTAAACACACTAAAGTTCGATTAAACATCTATCACAAGTCAAATTTAAAGTTTCGAAATTAAAACAAGTTTATCACAAAAAAATCAGATTCACTTCGTTTTTCTTCCCTCTTCATATTTTTTTGTTTACTTTTACTTGAGATATGTCATTACTCGATTTAAATGATTCGAGTACTTGAAAGACAGTTTTGTTAATTTCTTTTCTTTTTGCTATTTGCCCTTACGCGTTTCAATCAAGGCGAATTTAGTAAGGTGGCCTCATTAAGCTGCTGATTAATTTGTTTGTTGGTTGGTTTTGACATTCGCTGTACCGAAAGCAAAGCAACAACAAAATACCTTTACTTTTTTATTGCTGTCACGTTTATTAATTCGCCTTGATTTAAATTTTATTAAATTCCGTTTTTTTTCAATTTCTGCTTTCGAACAAAAACAAATAGGAGGATAAAAGAAGATTTATGTAACAATAATTAAAAATTGAGGAAACGCTTTAATACCATTTTTAAAATTTCAATCGAATGCATTTTATCTGCCTATCAAAATAATGATTCGGACCAAAGTGCAAAATTTCTAATACAATTCTTTCAAAAATTATATTTGCTCATTTAAGTATGTATAAAATTTCAAATGTTATTGCGTTTTGTTATGGAACTTCATAATTTGGCGGTTATATATGTAAATGGAGGGACCTACAATTTTATGCCGACTCTGAAAGGCAGATGTCTTTTTTTTTTTTTTTGAGAGAAGATTTTTCACGATAACGAGAAACATTCGGTGGTTTGCTATTGCCTGGGCAGGGGCGCCAGCTACTAGAAATACGTTTCTGTGATTTCAGATTTTACCTGTACTGGCGGGGATTCGAACCTGGATATCCAGTGGCGTACCAATTTGTAGTACACACTAAAAAATATTGAAAAACAAAAAATACTACTTGAACTTCAGTATTGACAGTTACCGTATATTTTCTCAAATTAAATAAAAAATATCATATTCTATAACACAAACAACGTACGATACATATCATAAAAAATAATTTTAATTAATTAGAAGAAAAATAAAGTGTTCAAATCGGTCAATATGTGGTTGTGCTATAATTTGGGAACAAAGTATACTTATTATTTGTGTCATGCTAAGTAGCTCAATAATGGTTACTCCACTTAGGAATACTTCCACACGATAACTTCATAGAAGAATGCATGGACCTTCTCAGAACTCTTGAATATTTTCTCTCTCCAGCTCAGTTTCGGTTTTAGAGTTACGACTCGTCTGCGTCTTACTTTATACCTTCCAGCACATATGTATGCAAAAGATGCTCCACCTTTTCGAAATTGACGCTGAAGTCAAAATTAAGATGCGATGGTTTTGTGATAGTGCCAAGCATAGGATGATTTATTCGACAAGTGAGTACATACTTACCTACTTCATACTATGCAAATGCACTTAAATATGTACATCCATACATTTGTATGTATGTATGTACAATCAAGAATAAAACAAATTCTTTTTTCATAAATTTAAAACTTTCTTTTATTATTATTCAACCTCTTTTGAAATAGTAATAACAAAATTGACCAATTCAGCTCAACAATTTACGTTGGATAATGTGTAACGTTTGCTTTGTTCTATTTATGTTTCTAAATATTATTTAATTGTGTTTCTCCTACTGCACAACGTTTTAATTAAAACTACTAGTATAACCTATTAATCAAGTACCTACTCATGTAGGTACGTTAGGATTTCTAAAAAAATATATTACACCTAGTAATAAAGTACCTTAAAGTGATTTCATTTGAAACAAATTATTAAAATGCAGTGAAACCTACAAAATTATTCAATTAACATTACTACACCTCATTTTCCGCTTGCATGTTTGTATTATTGTTATAATTTTTATTTTTGTTTGAAGTCTTCATTAAAACACCGCTTTCAATTATTATTTCATGTGCATATGTATATACATACGAGTATGTACATACATACATAACTTCTGCTGTCTCTCCACATCCAATTGGTTTATAGCGAAACAAGGCGCCCAGAAGTATGCGATGCGATTGCATATATACGAGTATATTTAATTATTATTCTGAAAATATGCTATAACTCTTGCTATTTAATATGTTTTTCAAATATTTGAAGCCTATTTCTGGTCAGACGCTTTTGATAACTAAATTTTTACTGAACGTCCACTACTCTCTTTGATGTTATGTTCGTTAAATCGAACAAGTGCTCAATAAATGAATATTTTATATATTAATTGATTTATTTTTATTTGATTATTTAGCAAAAATTTTAAGCTTAGCACTACTACCAATAAATACGCGTAGTTGCGTTTGGCATTAATATTTATCAGTTATACTACGTGGCTAAATTATTGTACAGTGTCTTTTCAAAATGCTCAAGCATCTCTTGCTTCGTCAAAACGCTCCTTCCACCATCACTTCGACATACTACTACTATTTAGTTAAAAACCTTACCAAAAAATGGTTTGCTACTGCATTGTCAAGGCATGGAAATGTGCGCCTAAAAGTAGCTAGTAAATATGCAACCTATTATAGATATGTGTGCATAGGCAAAGTTTTTGGATAAATTGGCAAGCACAATTTGAATATTTTTTGTAAAAATTAATTTAAGTATAGATTTTTGGTTTACTTTTAGCACTTCAAATTTTAGCAGTGCAGTTTGTGTGCCGACGATATTGTGTAACTAAGTGTAAGTTTTTTTTTCGCTCTCAGCTCACTACTCGTTGCGTACAATTGAATTGTGTCGTGTCGTCATTCTCTAACATTTTTTACTTATACACATAATTTAATTTATATTTAGCGATTTTTGGTTCTTTAGCATGTAATTTAGTTCATATGTATGTATGTATGATTTGTCTGAGTGTATGTAGGGTTGTGTGCATATATGTGTGTGCTTCGTTGTTGCTGTGAGGAGTGCGGCTGCGTTGTGAACGCCTAAAATGCTGCTACTGCTGGCGCTACATTTTTTGTCCACTGCGACGAACTACATAAATCCGTTTCAGGGTCCGTTTTCTTGTACCAAATTAAAATACGATGACGCGCTATAATCGAATAGTTCAAAGTCATACCTGTTAATAGAAATGAGAGAGTTGTTTATACCAACAAACATACAATGTGCATATGCATAGTTATGTATGCATAGAAATAAGTTATTAGCCTTATACATTACTTTGTGAATTGAGTGTTAGTATTGTAAGTGTATTTGAAAGTTTGTGTAATTTGTTGTTGCAGTTGAAATATACCCTCGAACATTTACAAGTGTTACCGTTTGAATAATGTTTGATTTGGCATTTTTCAAGATATTTAATGTAATAGCAAAGGGAACGCTCGCAAATTTAACATTATGATGAGGCCTAAGCAATAATAATGTGAGTTAAACAAAATGTAAAATTTTTTAGAATTCGCTCAAATGAATTCGTAGTTAAATAACACAAAATGATTTCACATGAAATTATAATATAATATTTAAGCTTTCACTGGCAAGGTGAGAGTCTGTTGAGCGTCTTTACGTTGAACACATTATTTTTGGAACTTTCATTAACAAATTGAATAAATATAATCGATTTATATGCGAATAATAGATTCGTATCAATAATTATATGAAAATAGTATGAAAATCATGACATTAAGAAATTAAGGGGGTATTCCGATTCACAATGTCGAAAATTTGTTTCTTACTTATTTACACTCTACAACTATCTCAAAATGCGTGGAAAAAATTTCATTGCAATATCTATTGTAGTTCTAGAGATATAACCATTTTGAACTGACCGTGCAACTGGCGTATTGAGTCACGCAAAAACTTAAATCGCCTTTATCTTAAGACCACATTTTTATGGATTCTTGGCGCTTTTCTCAAAAACTGTACCCTATAATTTAATAATAAAATATCTAAATTACTCGAATAATACACAGGAAAAAGATGAACTGGAATTAATTGAGTCCAAGAAAATTTAGTATAATTAAACAACAAGAAATTTCAAAAAATAGCCAAACAAATGACTTTTTGTGATAACTCGTCACTATTATTGAGTAAATCATCGGATTAAAGTGATTGTAGTTAATCTTTTAGCAGAAGCGATCCCGATTACAAAAATGTTTCATTTGTACATTTCAGATACGTGAACCTCATACAATCTTGCCAAGAAACAGGAGGTGAATTTGTACAACGTCCACTTTGAATCCATCATGGAGGCTCATTTTTCCATATTTGTTGATGAATAAACCATTTTTGTAAACGTTAAATATTGTAGAAAAGTACCTTGGAACTAACAATATGCACTTTGAGTTTTAATATAAAAAAAAATGTTGAAAAAGCTAACTGTTTGAGCCACCAAAATCGGAATACCCCCTTATTTGGAAGAAGAGAAATTAATACGTTCGGTGTTATAATTGTGAAAATATTTAGAGAATTCGTAGTTTTTCGAAAAATAGAGCCGTAAGGTGGCGCTGCAATGGAGATACATATTTGCAAATATCGTATTTGCTTCATATTCGGACGACGGAAGCTATGCATTCTCTAGTCTAGAGAATGAAGCAAAACAGATTGGTCTAGCAGTGAACGTCATAGAAATGAATCAAAGTCTAAAATCAGGGGCGCCTTTTATTTAAAAGATATACAGGATCTCAGTGTCTCATTTAAGTAAAAACGAGTGTAAGACAAAAGTGGCTAAAATTGCCGTAATTTTTACTTGCGATATTTTGTTGAATTTATCGAAGAGCAATAAAAGATATACTCACTTATAGTATTGATACAAGTCGTGCATTTGTTGGCGTGATAACTTTGAGTAAAAAGATTCTATCAACTCCTGCGTATTCTTGCCTTTGCCCGCATTGCGCCACTCTGGCGCTATGACGCGCGATAAGCCAGTCTTGTGTATAAGAAATAATTGATCTTCGTCGAGAGTGTCGAATTTCAAAATCACATCGAAATTAATAACGCAAGGCGTACAAAACATCGTCGATGAGACGAAATGCATATCCATTTGGAGGATGCCGTGCTTGATCTGATCAAGCAACCAGTGCACGAACTCTGGAAATGTTGGATGTTTCGGCGAATTCATATCCGAATTCTGTAATGAAAATATTTGAGAAAAAAAAAACATAATTTACTTACAAATTTATTAATAAAATATTTTAATTAAATATACAATCAAATGGTCAGCAAGTAGCTCATGCAACCATACGCATAATTGTGCTTGTATGCTTGTTTTTGTGTTGCTATCTAGATTTTTTTGTTTTGTATTTTTTATTTTTGTTATTAACGACGCACGTCTGCCTTCTACTCACTTTTCTACGATATTTGCGTACAATACGCCGCCCAAGTTTGTCATGATAGGAGTGCGGTATGGCAAATACCAGCTTATCACGATATGCACTCAATAGCCTCTCGAATGGATGACGTGCTATCATGAATGTAATCGAATCATTTTGTGCTTCTCGCAGCTGTAAAAAAAAAAAATGAAAGAAAAAAAGCAAATTAGTAAGTATGAACTTATGTATGTTTGCATGTATGTATATACAGTCTTGTTACAATTAGTATATTATTATAAAACGTCGTCATTTGGCAGACGAGCTGTTGATTATTTGTGCGCGACAAGGATAAGGAAAACAATTTTAAAACATTTCTGCACGATTAAATTAAGTTGGTTCATATTTTTTGAACAGCGTTTGATAGTGAAATTCGTGCCCCAGACAACATTTAATCTAATATCTAGAGCACTTTTGTTTAAGTATCTTTCAAAATTTATCTACCCTTTAAACACACATTTTGTTATCAAAAAAAATGTATTTAATTGACAGTTAAATTTCAAAAGCTACCTATGCATTATCACTTCATTATGTAGGAATGTGTCTTTATAAACAAACACGTACCTGATTAATTGTTACACGCGGATAACGTTCTCGCGCCAAATTCAAAAACACTTCTTTGGTTCGTTTGAGGAAATCGGGTGAATAACCAGCTAAGACATTGAAATTGAACATCCACGATGAGGAGGCGGCCTTAAACACATTGCACCTACAAGCAATTGACGTAAATAATTATGTAGGTACACATATTAAATTTATAAAAAAAATATATATATATACATATGTAAAGTTTTAGTAAGGGACACAGGCCTTTATTACAAGTAGTGATAATTAATTTTTCTGTATTTATTTTAAAATTTTTTATACTTTTTGTTCAAACCAATTAATTAAAAAAAAAAATAAATGATCAGAACTTAAGAAGAAGTCCTTGATAAAACAAACTTACCATATAATGTGATATTTTTTATTGACTAAGAACTCCCAAGCGTTGGGTTTGTGCCACGTGTCATTACCTTTGAAGTAAGAAAATATTTTTGAAATATTTCAATTAGGAAGTACATAAGCAAGTACATTATATATAAAAATAATAATGAATAGGAAATATAATTTATGTATATATTTTTAAATTCATTAAGCTTATAGTAAAATACAAATTTGTAGCACTAACTGCTAAGACTATATACACGTTAATTATAATTTAGTATTTCGAAAAAAACAAATTCTTTAAACAGTGGTTCTTTAATGCTGCGATTCAATGACCAATTTTCGATGTTTCAACGATTCGATTTTGACAACTAAGTACCCACTTTGCTGAATGTTTCTGGATAATCTTTGTTAACTAGTGTATTTTAGAAAAACTACTTAAAATTATTACTTTTAGAGACATAACTATTATAAGAGAAAATAAGTTATCGGGACTTGTTCAGGAAACAGTTTCGAGGACTACAGTTCATGGCCAATTCGGTACTTATTTGTGATTATTCACTAAAAAAAGACCGAAAATATACCGGGACCAAGCCAAAAAGTGTCGAAAATGTATAGATAATGAACCTTAAATGTATTGAAAAAGGAAAGGAAGTGTAAATTTTGCTCGATTTGAAACGAATAGTTCTTCGGATACGAATATACATATGTATGTATGTATGTATGTATGTATCAATTACGACCGTTTTCAAAGTGCCCGTGCATTTTATGGATACTGATTTAAACTAAAAATATATTTTTATTGACATTTAAATGATTAAGTCATCACACCATACATTGACGAATTTCGATAATTTATTTTCTTTTATTTTCATTCCACTATTTTGCAATTGCACAAGAGAACGCTATACTACCACTTGTCAAATCGATTTATTCACTTCAATAAACATGAAAACCTTTTTTTCGCACTTCATCTGATTTGGAAAAAATGTTTCAGATCATTTTCCATACAATTTAAACAAATTGAAAATATGTTTTCTCATTTTCTTACGAAATTTTAAAGAGAAATTATTGCATTTTGATATAAGCTTAGCAGTTCATTCAAACAACAAAATAAACAAAACAAAATCATCGATATTTCAACAAACTTATTATTCGATTTTTTGGAATCTTTTTGAGCACTTTAGACCCATTAAATTTTCATATACTCGTACAGGTTTCAAGTAAGTAATTTTTGACATTTTTTTTGTACTAAATATATAAATAATAAACGCTTATTATGCATGTGGAAACGCTTTTAATTGGTATGAATAGTTTTTGCACCGTTTCTATTAATTTATTATAATTGTCTTTTTACAGTGCTCTAATTACTGTGTTTAATAAGCGTAGCTAATAATGATAAAATAAAAAGTTTTACAATTATTTTCCTTCATATAAATTTGCAATTTAATTCAAAATAATTTGGTTTTAATCTACATTAAAATAATGCATGTGCACATACATATATATAATAAAAACTAAATAAAAAAAACCCCAAAATCGTGTTAAGTAAGCAGGAACTTCCGTTTGCTCTTCTTCCAACTTGTGACAAAATTTCTTATCTCTACCGATTACCAATAGCTCACAAGAATTCGTTTTTACTATTTTAATTATTATATTTAAAAGTTTGGCATGATAATACCGATATGTACTAATTTAGTATATTCCATATCTTTGGAAATCGGGTAAAATATCTTATCTCGGCGTGGTACGCGTTTTCTACCAAGCTCTTAATCAAAAAATTCCTCATATCATTATATCATATAAATTCAATACAATCAGTTTCTTGGCCAACATTTTTTGGGTATGACAAATTACTTTTATTTTTATTTAATAATCAAAAAAAAAAAGTATTTCCCGCCTTGTTCACTTGAAAGTCACTTTGCAACAATGTTTTAAATGATAATGCCCACATGCATACTCGTATGTATTTATGTAAATATTGTAATAATTTATATATTTACCAATTGCATCTAAGCCAAATTCGGCGCATTTCTCTTGTAGCAATTTCCGCCGCTGTACCATGCGCTTCTCGATGCGCTCCAGATCGTTCGGCGAAAGCATATGCACCGACTCTTCCGGCAATACTGGCAGGTGTGACTCATTAACATACTTTAGAAAAACAGGGAAAAATTTATAAAATACTAAATATTAAAAAAAATGATCGATAAACAAGCACAAATACAAAGTGCAAAATACTTGATGATACGAGTACTTAACTATTTATTTTATATACTTTCAAGTTAACATACTTTTGGTTACTAAAAGGAAATGCATTAAATGTTTGATTCATGGGGACGACAATTGACAAATAAAATGCTTTGCGTTAGGTGATGGCTGTTTTGGTTGGAATGTGCAATGTGGAAAGTGGAATGCGAATGTGCGCACGGGGGCGTATAAGTAACGAAGGCGCTATTATGATGGTCGTGGTGTACTAAGTTAGCGGGGTAATGGGTGGGGGTGATATTGAAGGTTTGTTGCAACGTGTGAATATTTTGATGCTTTGGAAGTAAACTCAATGGATTTTATATGAGCAATTTTGACGACCTCTAACATTTCTACATTCACATATTTTTGTCAAATACTTGTTTATCTGTATGTATTGATTTCTGTATGTATGAATGTACTTTTCATATTGTTGATGCCGGGAATCAATTCGTATTGTCTTGCTGATGAATTTTGAAAATTTATGCAGGTGTCTATCGAATTTTTATTTATTTTTTTTTGCGTATTAATACTCGTATTTAAACAAAACAACTATTTTGCTGAAAAGCTGCAGGTGTGTGCGTGTGCCTCGTACAATGTGTATTAGCACTAAGCGTAAGAGTATTGACTTGCACAAATACACATTTAGTTACATACATGTACGTTGTTATGTGTGTGAGTGGAGAAAAATGCTTAAAAATTGACGCTGTATATACAAGAGGACTCCGTTTCTTACATGTACATTTGTATGTATGTATGTTTGTATGTATGTATATTTACTTTAGCATATTTGTAAAATTTTTTGCGAGAACTCCCTGTTGCCGCTACAGTTAGATCCTTATTTTTCCCCAGCAACATTACCGGATAACGAAAACTTTGATCACCGAAATGATCGTTGAACTTTGACGCCTAAAAAAAATTGTACGATAATAAAAATTATTGTTGTGACATTATTGTTGCAATTTTGCTATTTTTAGTTAATTAAGTTGTCATTGTATTGTATTTCGCCAATCGAATTACTTTGCATTTAAATTTTTTTTTTTGCAAAATTTCCAAAGTACGTGGTGCAAGTACGAATTGTTTGAAATTTCGTTGCACAATAATTTTGTTGCTGCTCATTTCAACTGGTAAATTAGTACACAATACAACTACAAAAAAATGTGCACAAAAAGCCTGGTCTATGTAAAGAAGCAACTTACTATGCGAGCAACAATAACATGTACAACAAATAAAAAGGAATGTACATACATATGTATGTACGTGTGTATGTTATGTATACTATTACTATGTATAAGTACAATATGTGTATGTATGTACGAGCGCAACTTTTTGATGAACTTGTATGTAAGCGTTAATGCGCACATACATAGTTGAATCACTTGGAGGGAAACTGAAACTGCTTCACAGCTAAAGCTACATAAATAGTTAGGGTTAACAAGTGCGCGGGCGTATGAGTGATCCAAATAATAAAAAAAAATATGTTTTGCAATACCTAAAGCATAGTAAGCGATACGATGTGAAAACGCCATCGATATGCTGAGTACGAGGGAAGTGCAAGAAAGCGACACGATAAATATCGCTTGTGCCTCACTTGTGCAACGTGTCGCTTTAGTGCGAACCTTGCCTTACATTGCAGCAAGATGTTCGTGTATTCGCTGTGAAAATTTAAAAGAAATTGCGAATAATTAAAATGAATGAGTAAGATGCGGCGGAGATGAGTAAATTGCGAGCAATACATGAATGGTGTTTGTAGATATTTAAGAACATTTAAATCAGCATTTGACTAGCAATAAAAACGAATATTATTTAAAAGGCAATTAAATGGTTTTAGCTGCTGTGTGTGAGACTGCACATGTACATATGTACACTTGCACATACAAGTACATACATATGTACATTAGGGGTGGTTAATGGCGCAATTTTACATGCGTTGATATATTGGCGCAAGCGCACTGTAATGCGTTCATACATTGAGTTAACTCAATTGCGCCATGGTACATAGTATGTGTCGAGTAGCGATATTGTAATACACATCGTGTTGTGGACTCCTGCGTTACAAATTTTTGTGGTGTGTTTTTTTTTTTTTCAAATTGGAGCAATTTTATTTTTGTTTCTTGTGAATGTTTGTTATCTATGTATATTCGTAATCAAAGGTTATTTCACATAATAGCGTCCAGTACTTTTCCACCGGAAATACATACATATTTTTAAGAAAATCTCAAAAACTTTATTTGTTTAATTACTTGAATGGGGAAGAATATCAAAATGCTCATTCATTGCGCTGGGACACTAAAAGTGATTGTTGAGCTCTCAGCGCAGTATTGTGCCAAATTGCAGCGCAATAACGTATGCTATCAATTCAGTTTTTGTTGTTGTTGAAGTATCTGTCTTTCCTATCATTCTTGGTATTACTCTATCACCACAATGTATCGCTCTCCACGCATTTTGCTGTCAACGCAATGTTTTGCTCTGAAATATATTTACTGCGCTACTGAGTTCACAAGTTGGTGTATCAGCACACATAACTCACCTTGAGTATCAACTCAATAACGCAGCGCTGCGTTGCGTTACACATCACTAATGTAATAACATACATATATATCTTAAAATAAAAACTGTTATAAAAGTGTAAAACAATTCGCAATAATTTTTCTTGCCTTAATTAGTTAGTGACCTGTGTATGAATTTCATTTGAGGGCACAAAAAATAATTGCGCAGCGTCATATTTTCTCATATTTTCAATATATGTATATATGAAAAGTCCTACACAAACTATCAAATTGTTTTTTAGTCTGTCGATCAATATATATACTTATTATCTGACTATGCGGCAGTTCTTACAAACATTACAAGACAAAATGCACTTACTGAATACAGCGTACTCGTATATTTTGGAACGAATTTTAGTCATCTTTTGAAAACAGCAGGATTGGGGCTATCTTCAGTGTTTTGTTTCAATACGGAAAGTATATTGTATCCACGTCAATTTTGTGAAGGAATGACGAAAATTCGTTACGAAATACGCCAATTAACTATTTAATTAATGCGTGTGTGTGGCGTAAAAATTATTCTTTTAAAAAATGTGCCTCCCTTTCTATGACTGCTCAATAAGTCTATAAAACTTAATGTAAGAGTATTCAAAGAAAATATTCGGCTAAGAAAAGTTTTAAAGTTCACCGCAATCTCCACTTAGCTTGTCACACTTCATCCTTTGTTTTTTCATTACATCTTTGTACGATGTCCAGAAACCTGCAGAGTAAATGCGCGTTTCTGGAAATGCTGTTTGGCAGCATTTGTTTTCCTTACAAAATAAGGCTTTTTTTATGGTTTTGATCGGTTTCGATTCCACCTCTCAGCCTTGTACCGATATTATTGGTTTTCACCTTTTAAGATTACGAACGACATAAATGGCCCATAAACCTATCGTTATAAACTATTTGGAAACACGGATTCGGTTAAACAAAAATTCACTGTCTGCTTTAGGATCAGCTGCATTATTATAAACTCATATTTCGTTAACAGATGCGAAACATTGCCAAAACTCATTCGAACTGCGATTGACCAAAAATGGAGCTATAAAGCAATTGTAGTTGTTGTCAATTGGGAAACAGCGCTGCATCCTTACGACGTATGTTTAGAAAGTAAGGCGACTTTATATTTTATTAATACATATTTATTTACAGACGTGTTCGAAATAATAAGAACAACCAAAGTGAACATAGAAATCATTGAGTAAAATTTTCTCGGTAATATTTTATTGGACCATTTTTTCATAAAAGATTTATACATATTGTGGGTATTAAAAAAATTTAAAATCTGGTCATCAAATACGCACTAACTTTTTTGTACTGCAAATTTTGTTCATCAATTTACCAATTACTTAGAGCAGACTCGCCGTACGCCTCTGTCAACATTTCAAGCTCTAAAAGCATTTAATTCCATTTTGCACACAAAATTGTATGCAAATTCTTTACATGTACGAGGTGTGTTCAAAAATTAAGTTGACCTTTTTTTTGCAAATATCCGTCCTCTACTCTCGCGGTTTCAAAAAATCCATTTTATTTTTTATTTAATTTTAATCTAAGTTGTATCCAAGAATAAGCCACAGAGAGGATTTCGTAGAAATCACATTCCTTTGCATGCTTCTGAGCTCCGTAATGTGCCCGTCTCCATCAAGTTATACACCGTAATTTATCTTTAAACCAAGGATGCATTTTAACGTTAAATTTAACCGTTCCGAAATGTTTTCTCTTGTTTCGGTTGAAACATTTCAAAATATTATCGTTAAAGCAATTATCATAATAAATTTCATTACGTTTTTAACCGAAACGAAATGCTGGCGTTAACGTTAAAACGTTAAGAAAAACGTAAAGAAAAACGCTGGAGATTCACTCGTCGCAAACAGAAGCGCAAACAGGCGCAACAGAAGTTTAAAGTTTAAACACGTTTTACCGAAAGTGTTATTTTTAGCTGCTGAGTAAGACTTTTCATAAAAGTATTGGTTCGATTTCAAAATTTTTTTTATTGAATTATTCAGTGAACATCCGTTATGTTTTCCTCCAAAATGTCAAAAAAATTACGTGAAAATTGAAAATTTTCACAAATCGTTGAATAAATTTTACAATTTGCAAAATAAAAAAATTCTGTGTCGGGAAAGCATAGCCAACGTGACTCTGATTATAAAGAATATTTAATTTCTGATTACAGATTAGCCAACTGACCATAATTTTGGTTAAAATAAACACCAATTTTGTAAGGCATCCAGTTCTTTGCCAGGAAATTTTGAAGAGGGTTAAACAGTCATTGGGCTTTGAGCTGCGACTATTAAAAATAATTAGGAAAGCCAAAAAATGAATAAAATTTCGGTTGGAGCTTTTCCACATTTTTAATGATTGCTGTATTTGTATTTCAATGTAAATTCCCCAATATAACAACCTCCCGCCAAAAGCCTTTGTGCATTATTATTGCACATTTTTAGGAAACTCGGCCCAAAACCCAGCAATTTGATGTACGTGCAAATTATAAAGCCTTTATATAAAATAATCCTAACATAAACTCGTACATAATAACTGATTATTAAAAAATATTTGAAATTTCACTTAGCTTTGAATTGAGCAAATATAATTCGTATCCAAAATGTCTATGTCATATATTCTCTTAACTTACAATCCATAGTTAAAAAAAGATTGCTCATACAAAATTGGGCTTTCAGTAATCGGTAATTATAAAATAATCGTACGTTACTTGTGTTATCTGTAACTATAAACATGAAAGCGGTTTTTACACAATCACACTTGTATTCAAACACCTTCAAAAGTACATCACACAAAATTTATTTCTCTACACACTTAAATTTTATTTATATACAAAATTCAGCAGAATTCAGCAAATAAATAAGTTAGACGTGAACATTAACATTCTCCCTAGTTCCTATTCGAAGATATTTGAGAGAGAGAAGAGGAAAAAAAAATCGGCTAGAATGAACGTGTATATGTCGCTTTGGTGAAGTGAAATTAAGATTGATCTAAAATATTTAAAAATCATCATGTAAACGGGTTGTTTATCTTCCTGATTATTTCCCGTCATTATCGAAAATGTAAACATCATATTGTTGTAAACAAATTGCAAATTGGCTTTAAACTCTAAAAGTAAGTGCTAATTTATGAACACGATCCTCCCTTAACTGCCGCCTTTTAATTTCTACTCATATTCACACTTTAATTAGTTGCTTGTGCATGTTGCAACGACAACAACAACACTGCACTAATGCACTTACATACATATGAACAAGTACAAATACAAATTCAAATGCAATGCGGGAAAGCCAGCAACAATAGCAATACAAAAAAAAAAGGTAAACAAATTTCCAAAGTGCAATATAAAGCAAAGAGAAGCATTTAAAGCTCTTCATGTCGAGTGCAACACACAAGTTTATGGCTGTGCCCCTCAATCGCGGCTACTCGCTCAACGAGGAGTAATCGCCAACGCGCGGTCACTAGTGCCAGGGTCAAGTGCAAGCAAATGACAATCGCTCATAGAGATGTGCATGGACATGTGAACTAATGCCTTGTATGGGAATTTGCACACACTTCTCCGCACGCATACATACTCGTACATACATATGTATGTATATGTATGTACATATGTCGATATGTATGTATAAATTTGTGTTTGTTGATTGGCACAGAAGACGTGTGGCTTGGACTACATGGAGAAATTAACCCACTCAAGAAAGATATGTGTATATCTCTGCATGTGTATCAATCATATTTACATACATATGCACCATACATCTATAGGTAGTATGTATGTGTGTATGGTTGTGCGGCATACATTTAGCAATTAAAACATATGCACATGTGGCGCACTTGTAGAAAAGCGGAAGTTTAAAACGATTTACATTTTTGTGTGCAATAGCAGAAGCCACCAAAGTTTTTTTTAATATTTCATCATAACTACCAGAAATTCGGGGGAAACTTTATATTGTATATTGGTTTCAAAATATGGATATCGATTTCAAAAATATCACTGACAAATGCCTGATTGTAATGGAATGAAAAGTATATTGGAAATTTTGTCCGGAGCCACGTCATAAAAAAATCGGCGAATTCTTTTAAATTTTAGGGTCAAATTGGTTTAGTGAATTTTCTAAAAGTTTGAGCATTTCCAAAATATTTTTTAAATAATCTTCATAGTTTTCAAGCAATCCCACAAAATTTGGCGGGACCTACCATTTTGTGCCGACTCCGAACGGCATATGAATTTTTTTGAGGAGCTGTTTCATTGCAGAAATACGATCGGAGGTTTTTCATTGCCTGCCGAGGGGTGGCCTACTATTAGAATAAAACTCTTCTATGATTTAGATTTAACTTGCCTTGGCCGAGATTCGAACCTTGAACTCACCGGCATATCGATTTATAGCAAGCACCGCTACCCAATTGACCACGGCTAATTTTTATTTAAAATATATATTTTACGCACTAAATATAAAGGAAGAAAATGCACAATATCTTCGGCAAAACTAAGTCAAGGTAAATTTTGAGTAACTATGTAGAAACATGCACATTTTTTTTTATTTTCTTAATAAACGTTAGAAACTCTGTTGACCATTTTTTTATGAAGTTTGATTCATTATTGTGTTAAATATGCACGGTATGTGTGTTCAAGCCAAGTCGTATCCAATCAGGTGAAGTCAGACCGACAGCAAACATTTTTTTTTTGTTTTTAGGGCGAGAAGAAACAAAATGTTGAAATATTTTGTGTTTTCTTTTAGAATTTTAACAATTGACACCGTGAAAGCAAAAACCAATCCACGGAAAAATAAAATTAATTCGCCTTTTTCCTATTGACTTCGCCTTATTGAATACGCCTTGGTTCAAGTTTTGAAAATTTCATTTTGTGATGTATTTAAAATGAAAATTATTAAAAAGAAATAAATAAATAGAATCGCCAACAAAGCCTTTAAGGGCCGTACACATACAACTTTCCTCGCTTTACTTGACAATTCGAATTTTAACAACAGAGCATGAGGTGCATAAGATTTGCTACGTAGAACGCTTTGACAGATTCTGCGCTTGTTGTTTGTGTTGAATTGCGATTTGTGTTTATTTCGAGTATTTTATTTAATAAGAGAATAAGAAATGAGCTTTACTGATATAATTAAGGAAAGAGTTTCAAATTCATGAGGGTAATAAACTTAAATAAACCGCGATGTAAAAGGTCTTATTGCAGCATCTTTCGAAAAAATAAATAAGAAACGATCCAGGGGAGTTTAAGGAAACGGGGAGGGTGGCTTACAAAGATGTGTTTCATTTACTATTTAAACTTGTCTGGAAAGGATTGACAAAATATGCGAATGAACCACCGATAGTAACAAAATGCTGATTGCAATTGTTCATCACGCTTGCATAAGGCAAAAAGTAGATATTGCAATAATAATTTTAAACTTATATACAAAGATATGCTTTTATTTGCAGATATTAGCGCTTGATTGTAGGCAACACATCTTCTTTAAAATAGGCGTGTTTTATTAAACAAGACACTGTGACGGTTAATCGCTTCAATAAATCTTTCCTCCATATTATTCTATCGATAGGTCTGTTCGTGTAAAAGTCCAGCAAGAATTATCCAGCAACGAAATTTCTCAGAATTGTAGAGTATTCTCTCTCAAAGAGAGATGCTTGCAAATTTTTACGCGAACGCAAAATTTGCAGAAACTTGCAAGTTTAACGAACAGCAGATTGATTTTTTGTCCGCATCCAAATATGTAAAATTAAAAACGTTGCATTAGTGTTTTCCTGAAACATTCCACTAACGAAACTTGACCAAAGGAACTTTTACTTGCTTCTTGCTTGTTTAATACCCATATTTTATAATTTTCACCTTAAAAACTCTTAAACAAAAATTTCGTATTTATCCACATTGCAATCAGCTGCTTTTGATCAGCTGTTTTCTTGCTTGAAAATTTGTGCTGGGTAAAATGTGTCCAGCAAGAATTTGCAACTTCCCCTCAAAATGAAATGGCAATTTGCGCTCTCAATTTCCCCTTCCTTGCAAATTTTTTGGTCACCGCAATTCGTAACATTTATCAGCACCGCGAACACTCTTGATGTAAATAACAATATAATATGCAATAATAATAACAATAATAATGGTTCATATTTCTCTTCTTTCGTTTTTTAAAAGTATGTAAATATAATCGCAAAAATTATGAGAGAGATACTAGTGAATTTCCTAAATTGTGTGCATATGCGCGCAGAAATAAAATGGAAATGTAAACAGTTGGTTGTCAAAGTGTACAAAAGTTGAGAGTTCGCCATGATTTCGCTTCGTTTTGCTTTGCTTTACTTTTCTCGCCTTGTATTTAGCAGCTTCAACTTATCTGTCAAAGCGAAACTCTGAAGCAAAGCAAAGCGAAAGTCTTAAGGCCATGCCACATAAGACTTTCTTCGCTTTACGTGACATTTGTAACTTTGTCAGAAAAGCGAAAAACGCAAAAGGTATGCCACAATAAAACTTGACAATACATACTTTTCGTTTGTTTTTTTGTGAAAATCGCACGGAACTCTATAAACATATTTACATACATTCGGCATAATTATGGAAGTTTTGTTAATTCACAAAGGCTTATTATGTTTAAAAAACATATCAAGGCGGAAAATGTGGGTAAGGGAATTATATCTTTGCTGCCACCTCCCGCACGAACCGGTCACGAACTTCCACCGTGATCTGCAATGCTCCTCTATTATAAAAGAAAAAGCCTTTATATAATAAACAAAATTGGTAAGAGCGAACTGTCAAAGTCAGCGAAAAGATTTCGCTTCGCTTTGGCGACGGTGTTGCCTATGTGGGAAATTTCGTATAATTGCATGTATTCATATTTGCTGTCAAAGCTAAACTCTGGCGTAAAGCGAAGCATGGCATGGCCTTTATGTGTATGGCCCTTTAGAATTTTTGTGGTTTTAAATTTATTGCCATTGTACATACATACATATGTATATGTATGTATGTATGTACGTATATTTAGTATGTACAAAACATATCTTCATTAGCTAAGTAAACAATTAGATCATCTTTGGACTTTAGCAAATTTTCGATTTTTCTTATTGTGCGAAAAAATACTTACATACATAAATTCATATATATTTATAAATATATGTTTGAACAAATGTGCTCCTACATACATACATTTAAAAAATAATAAACCTTCATACTATTCAATTATTGCACTTGCGGTAAACATTTCACGTAATTGCTAGCTTTGATTTTAATTTCAGAAAATATGAGAAAAGTAGAACTTAAAGTACGCATAAGTGATTTGCCGAAAGATTTATTCCATATGTAAACAAAAACATATGTACATTTATGTATATGTATATGTATATTCATACAAAGTCCGTTTATTGCAGCTCCATCGGTTGAGCAAATATCTAAATTTGCATTAGAATTCAGCGAAATGTATGAATACGTACTCGTATGTATGTATGTGCATATGTTTGTGTATATGTATTTATGTTTACTTGTTATCGTATACAATTAGCCGTTAATTGTTTTCACACAAAATATAGAAATGGTTAAATGTTTATTTTTATTTGAATTTGATATTCAACTTGCCGATGCGCGTACATGAGAAAACTTAAATTGAGAACAAATATTATTTTTTCATTTATGTAATGAGCACCTTGACGATTGCCACTGTACGATGCGTCGTAACGACAGCGAAATTTCTTTGTACATACATTACATACTAAATAGAGTGGCCCAAAAAGTGAAGTGAGAATTTTAACGCTCTCATCCCCTACAATTGCTCTAAGTCGCGCTAGAAACTAAACCCCATATTTTTATTTTGAATTCCAAAATTGTTTAGAGGTCAATCAAAGTCTCTTATGCAAATTATGTAAGATGACGGTTTTATAAGTTGATTTCCGCGCAGAAACATAAAAATATCACTGCTTTTCTTAACTGCCATCTATTAATTGACTACTGTCAAATTTTGAGCACGCTGAGTCATTTTGTTTATGCTTGACAGCCATTGGAAAATGGAAAAATAATGAATTTCGTGTTTTGATTAAGCATTATTTTTGCGTTAAAAAAACCAGATCCGAAATCAAGGAGAGGCTTGATAAATACTATGTGGACACTGCACCATAAATTTCAACGATTAAGAAGTGATTCGCTGTGTTGATTTGTGGTCGTATCAGCACAAGAGACGCCGAACGTTCAGATCGTCGTTCCATGAGAAATCGTCCATGAAATCCATGGAATGATATTGAATGACCGGAGAATGAAAGTGCGCGGGTACATCACATTTTACACAAATATTTGGATATGAAAAATCTATGAGTGCCGCGATTGCTCACACTCGACCATAAGTGCGGGTACACATGTGTGTTGTCACCATAACAAATATCCATGAATTGAGCTACGAATCCCCATCCCCATTCAGCTTGTTCTCCAGATTTAGCCCGATGCGACTATTTCCTATTTTCAAATCTGAAGAAATGGCTGGGTGGTAAAAGGTTTGGATCTACAGAAAAGCTATTATTTGGAAGGAATTAAAATTGAAAAAAACGGAAGTAAAAGTGTATAGATTTAAGATGATTTTATGTTGAGGTATAAAATGCTTTTTTGCCGAAAAAAAATATATTTTATTTAAAAAGTCACTGACTGATCAACCCGACCTTGTTTATGGGGAAAACAAATTTCTGTAGAAATGATATGGAACCCTTGAGAATGAATAATTTTTTACATTTTCCGTATTCATATTAGAATCATCCTAATATACTCGTACATATCCCAGCAGGTTTTTGTTATGAGAAGTTCAAATTTGTGCCACTTCGTATGGCGGTCAGTTTGTTGCTGTTATAAGGGCTGACGACGTTCGTAGGATAATGCGAAGAGGTGAGTGCTTGGCTGTGGCTTAGATATTCGCCGGAGTTAATTCGAAAGTATTATTGTCATTTTAGCAACCAGAGGGGTTACTCTGTAGTTCGATGCGATAGACAATTTTTTCCAATTCGAACGATTCAGAGAATGAAAACCTTAGGCTTTCGAATATAAATTCTTTTCGGATCGAACCACAGAGTAACAACACAGGTGCAACACTTTGAGGTAAAAAACTTTGCAAATAATTACTCATTTCAGATTTTAATTTCCAACAAATAAAAATTTTCGTAATTGATGTATTGAAATTATTTTCTATCTATGTAGATACCCTCCCACGAATGTACGTACATATGTATGTAACAGAGAATAATTTTAAATGTACTGGCATTGTTTGATATTTCAGTTAGCGCCATTAAATGTATTATTAATTAGCATCTCATTGAACAACAGCCAATCGTTAAAGTGGTTGCGCAAACAACATGAGGCTGTAAAACGGCGCTGGGAATAAATGACTAGAGGAGCTTGAAATGAGATTAATGTAATAAAATACACATTTGTCGACTGTGGGTAAGATGGAGGGGTTGAGCAGGTTTATGTTATAATTAGTATTAATCTCTTTTTCTTTCAAAATCAGCGCAAATAATAAAAAAAACTGGCAACTAAAAAAACTACAATAAGTAGCTAAGTGCAAACCGGTGGTTTAAGGTATAAAATTGATAAATTCTTTTTTTGACACATACTTTAATGTCGTTCAATATAAACGATTTTTTGTTTTAGGAATTTTTATAAAGTTTGTGATAAGCAAGTTTAAGTTGTCTTAAAATGTGCGTAGACAATTTTAGATCCACATAAATTTCCTGATAAGTAAAAAAGCAGGGTTATCATTTTCATACCTAATATCAGAGGATTTGCCTCAGTTTTAATATTTCCTACTTTAAAATCGCCAATTAGCGATAAGAATTCTGCTCGATTCGAAACAAGAATAATGCGCGTTAATACATACATATGTATTTATTTATTAAGATTAATTGATATTCAAATGTGACTGCGGGATGTGTATTTATGTATTTAGGTATGTATGTATGTATGTAGGTTGTTTTTTTTTTTGAGTACATAATTACAAAAGCAGTTGTGTGTATGTTTGTGTATTTGTGTCTGCGCTGGAATTTTTATACTCGCACTTACCTCATATCCTTTGATGCGGTAAATCTGCTCGTTTCGCACCAAATAGACGAGCGCTAGTGGCAGCAATGCGATAGCGGTGAAAACTAAAATATATCGCCGTACGGCGCGGCAATGTGACGTATTTAATCTCATTTACTTAATAAGGCGTGCGCCGCGCCGATACTACAACGCCAACGGTTGGTTGCTTCTTTGATATGGAATGCAAAACATGCGGCACAAGTTTCTGGCCAACACCGATTTTGCTTATTGTTTGCTAATATCTTACGGTACACTTCCACATTTGTTTACTCTACAGACAATGGCTGAAAAAAAAACACAAAAAAAAATTCACAAATAAATTTTGTTAAATGATAGGGTATGATAACCCTGTAGAAAATTTAACACATTTTGAATGAACTAATTAATTTCATACAAAGGTATGTATGTATGTATGAGTCATCACCAACTATTTAATTTCATACAAAAGTATGTATGTATGAGTCATAACCAACACTACTTCGAATACATATTTTTTTTATGCAACAATTTGGCGAGCTCTAAATTATTTTTAAATTGATTCGTTGTGGTATGTTTAAATAATGTTATGTTTCTTTTGCAAGTGCAAATTTAAAGTAGCATTGAATTTTTTTTTTGCCGATGGTATTCAGCATTTTCTTCCATATAACGTAAGTATATCTAATTAAATTCTAATTTTATATGGAAGAAAATGCTCAACACCCTTGACAAAAAATATTCTAATAAATCAACGGTACTTTTTAGCCAACTAAAACTTGCATTTGCTGTAATTGAATGGGCTACAAAACTGCGTACTCGAAACTTTTTTAAAAAAATTCTTCACAAAAAGTTTGAAATTTTGATGTTTTTGTGAACTTTGTACAAAGTTTGAAAATTTTCTAACGATCGAACAATATATTTTTAATGAAACTTATTAAAAGTAAATAACGAATTTTGGTGCTTTGGATTTGTCTGAAACTGTATGTGTCAAATATTTTATGTTGTGAAAAAAACCCTCTTCAATTATGTTAATTTAAAACCAATAAAGAGTTAAACGTTTTGAGTGAGTGTACAGCTAGCTAGCGACTATGATCGTCCATGAAATTTCCGACAGGGAAGCAGCAATGTACATATGTATGTGTGTGTAAATATGCTTGATATTCCATCGGCTGCAAATTGCAGAGAGAAATGCAATCAGCTGCCAACTTTGACATGCACACCTCAATCGCGGAAGACTTTTTTTTTATATGTGCGTTTGTGGGAATTAATTAAACTTAAACCTACATGTGTTCATTCATTGAATTCATGGCATTGGTTCGCAGTTGGGCACGTAAAGCGGCAAGGCTATTTTATATGACTTGTCTACTGGAGATATTTTTAAACTTAATTAAAGTTTATGAAAATGTCATTAATTTTATTCATAAATTTTATTTCAACCACTAAGTGTTCATAACATTTACATACATACATACCATATACATACATATGTAAATATACTCAAGTTATTTTTTCTTATGAAACAAAGAAAAAATTCAAAATATTCATATTAAAAAAAACAGTAGAAAATGTCTCCCTTAAGTTTTTCTTTCACACATTTTTCAAAAATAATTTACGACGAGCGAACTAACTTGAAGAAAATTTCGAGGAAATCATTCTGAAATGTAAGTAGCTTGAAACAAGGCAAATTAAAATAAGAGGACATCATTAGAACAGCTGATTTTGTTCGTTGCAATTCCGCAAGCTTCTAGTTTGGTAAATTGAAGTACTCGTATATCGTTTAATTTTAATTTGCTTTTGTTCCTTTTGACTGTGATAACCTAAATAAACAATAAAAACAACATTCATATAGATTTTTCGTACCTTCTGTTACTAACACCTTATATGAATTGGCCTGTATTTAAATATTTTAAAGCCAAAAATGTTGTTCGAATTTAATCTCTCTTGCTTTCGAAGAATACAATTCATTAAAAAAGCATTTTCAAAAAGAAGCAGCTTACTCAAACAAAAGCGACTGTTTTTCCGCAATTCGGTTACTTAGAGTTATTTGCTGTTCTAGTCGAATAACTTTTTATTTAAACAAAAAATAATTATATGTATATCGGAGCTTGAGGCCGATTTTTTTATAATGTCTATGTACATACAAGGGATGTCAATTTTGGGCATTTTATTGATCCCGGAATTTTCGAGATCTGCAAACAAAATGCCGTGACAATCCCAGGTAATTTTAATTTGTCAAAAAATGTAGCACGTCTGTAACCGTTGTATTATTGTAGTCAAAATAACATTAATTTATAACCAATGAAAAATATTCGCTTTGACAAATGTATTCAATGCTCCATATTTGTTTGTTTGTTTAATTATGTATTATATACATTTCTAAGTTTGATTCATTTGTACCTAAGATTTGTTTGTTGAACTATCTACTAAGTATACTTTCAACTAAGACAAAACGCAAGTTTTGTTCATTATTGTTTTGCAATTGGGTTATTCAATCCAAAGACGGCGTTTTAGTTAATAAAAATAAAAACAAATAAACAGATTTTGTTTTAAACTGTATCAAGTAAAGCGCGTAATACTTTCTCTATTTTTACTGTGCATAAACTCAAACGTTATAACCTCTTATATAATATTTGTTCATCAAGTTTGCAAAGAAATTCTTGCAAGTTTGAGTAAAACGAGTTAAACGTATTGTAACATACAAGCATTTTTACAGTTAAACCAATTAGAACTATAAACAACAATTAAAATTTTCATTTTCAGAAGTAATTATTATAATTTGATTTTTATCTTTTTGCGCCATAATAGTGGTTTTTTCATGATTTTTATTTTTTACTTAAAAATATTTTTCCTCGAACATAAGACATTTTTTTATTTTTCATATTTTTGCATAGGTATCCTGAATATATAGGGATTTTTTAGTTTTTAATACTTCAACATAAAACACATAAAATAATTTTAAAAGTAGTGGAAAATTGGATGTTTAGGATGTTTTTTTAGACGTGTGGTTTTCAATAGGGCAATACTTTTTTCGGAGTTGGTCTTTTTGACAGCTATTACTTCATTTATCTCAATTTGGTTTGCCATTTCAAGACTCCTTGAAAGAGAATATACGGCATATTATAGCTGGTCGAAAATTGGGCCTCTTGGCTGGAATTTATTCGAGCCAGCCGCTGCGGTCACTTGCTCGAAATCTTTATAATAAAGCTAATTTCTTGGCAATAGCGTTAAATTATATGCGTTTTATTTCTTCTAAAAACCACACATCTAAAAAACACCCTTTACTTGAACAATAAATAAGAATAACAAAACAATCAATATTATTTCGGGGAAAATATTAAAACAAAAATATAATTATTTTTCTCAATCAAAAACATTGAAATCAATAAGATACGAATGGAATTTAAAAAAAAACTACTTATGAGAAAAAGGTTAAAATCAATAAATAATTATTAATAATAAAAAATAATAATATTGATTTATTTATTTAAATTTATAACGATTATCAGGGATGATCCATCTGGCACTTTGACATGCTCAAAAATAATCTTAAAAATCTGCACATCATAATTTCAATTATTTATTTCATTTTAAGGCACTTTAAAGAAACAAATAATACGGGGTTGTTTCCTTTTTATTTTTTCAGCGGGTTGCTCTCTGATCCAATAAAAGTGCAAGGCTCTCTGCAAAGACAATTTTTGTTCAGGTCTAGAGGCAGGGTAGGCATTTTAATAGCTATATAGTTGGCCAACCAGCTAACCAATACAACGGAAGCGGAAGGAAGGCAGGTAAAAGTCAACGTAAAGGTAACGCAGAAGACACAATGTCACAATAAATGTAAACCAAACAGCCATCAAAAATATGAAAACCAAGTTTTATTGATTTTTTACTGCCCTCCAATGGTGCACGTTGGCGCCCCCGCCAGTCTTTCTGTCAACTCGTCGCGATATTAGCTTTTCTTGTTTGTTTGCCCGCTTTTGCTTCGTCTACTGTTAGCAGCCGCCGAAATTAATTCATGTGCAAGCAATTCAGTCGGCAGCTGCGCATTCACCAATTCATTCATTTATGAAAAAACAAAACAGACAGTTGGAGTGTACAATTTTCATTTGTTTTCATAGCAAACGCTTGTGAAAAAATATATTTTATTTTGAGCACAATTCGCTTGACCACGCATTTTTTTTTTGTTGTTGGATGGGAGGGATGCGGATGAGAGGGTTACCGTTGTTGACAGCATGAGGTCAACAAAATACTGCTCGGTGACAAGAATGAGATGGTTAGATTCACATTGCTAGAAGGTTATTATACATATATTTATAATATATACATGTGTATATTGCCATTGTTAACATAAATGTACCTACATATATTTGTATGTATGTATGTATGCTGATGTAAATGCTTGGCAAAGAAAGTCCGCGCCTACACAAAAATAAACCTCTTTTTTTTTTGAAATTCAATTATTTTTAACTTCGATTTGTTGGCAATTCATATTGTCTTTTTACCAGGAGGAAGCATCGAAAGCCTATCCGTCGTTAGGGAAATCGAACTAATGCTGTGGTTCTGCACTTTAATGTTTATGGTATATTTACACGTTCTTCTTTATTATTATTATTATTATAACTATTGAATGATTGATGCCAATTTTAGAGACTTTGATTTGAGACAAGAGAATTCACTTTAAGAACAACAATTCCGGCATAAGTGTGCTGCCGTCATCTGGCGTTTTAATCCTGGTAGTATCATCCAATATTTTATAACATTCAACTTGAGCTCTAAACTTAATGTTCGTGAACGTTTTGAGACAGTTTCTAGGAATTGCATCAACTTGAAAACAACCTCTTGTTACTCAAACTTACTCACCCTGATCGGTCGCATACTTTGATTTTGTAATTTGTTCCGTATCCACTTATGTTGCTCTTGTCGTGCATATGTTTACATTCGAGTATGTACATACATACTCGTACATACATACATATGTATGTATGTGCATATCAAATGATGAGTGAAATGTTTATGTTTTTTCAGCTCATTGCATTTACAAATCAATTCAATACGTTACGTCAAAAATAGCCACAGTCAAATTGTCGCCACTGTCGCTGCGTTGTCGAATAATTTAGTCAGAGAATGCGAGCAGCTTGCCTACCACTCCTATGGCGTATGAGCTATTTTTGCAACGGGAGCGCATTTCATCAACATACATACATACATTTGTATGTATTGAAACACATATGTACATACATATGTATGTATGCATGCATTTTTTATATAGATATGTATGTATGTATGTATGTGATTTTATTTACTTCGCTAAAATTGTATCAATAATTGTTGGAAAAAAAAATTAAACTAATTATAGTAATCGCTAAAGTCGCCAACTCAAAGCCGGCACATATGTACATATGTATATGTATATGTACGTACTGTGGCGGTCACAATATTAGCTGTGATTTATATTCAAAGTATTTAAATTGCAAAGGTGCATCTTCCAAATGAAGAAATAAAAAAAGGAATAAAAATCGTGCATTGTATTTATGTTCTTAAACATACATTTGTCTGTACATACATACATTCATATGTACATAAATATCTGCTAAAAAAAATTTTAACCTGACAAAACATTGTACCTACACCCAAAAAAATGTAACTCAACTTCGAAATGCTTCTAACATTTGACTCAATTTTAATCTCTTAAAATTTCTAAAAAACCAATAAATGTCAAATTATACAAATTTTTGCCATACAATCACGTAAACTACAATTTATTCGCAAATGTTTGGAAATCAAGATTTTCTCTTTTCATTTGCAAGGTGCGAAAGGATGAAAATTTTTTTTTTTAATTTACTGAAGCAAAATGTAGACATACATACATACATATGTATGTTTTTATTTTAATTGATAAATTCGTCCGAATATTTGCTGTGAATAAATACATTTTTTTCTCACTCGTATTGAACGAATGACAACCCTGTAGCTAATTGTTTTTATAGTTTATAAATGAAAATGAAAATATAATTTTTGCGAAACAAATCAAAACATGCATACATACATACGTACATATGTATGTATATGTATGTATGTGCTTTCGCCAGTAGAAATAGTAAACAAACTTTCGTTTTTACATTCTTTCGCAAATTACATATTTTTAAACGAATTTCACTATAACCTGACTTTAATACAAATAAATAAAATCTTCCAACAAAACTCAATATTTAATTATTACATTTTTATGTATTTTTTTCGTAGGTAGTGTGCTATTGTTTAGTTGTCCGGCATTGTATTTGTTGGTATGAGATTTTTGCATCTTACTCCAAACAAAATTGCAACCAAAGTATCGAGCACTAAATTAGATGATCACAAATAATTTTATGTGAGTTGTGTGATTTAATTTTATTTTACAAATGTATGAATGTAACAAGTGTATAAGTACATTCATGCGTATGTTCATAGGGACATATACTTAATTAAATTATGCTTGCAACATTAAAATTATCCAATCTTAATTAGGCACTAGGCTTTGAATTTTCAACGACGGATTTTTTTTTCAATAACTACACATGTACCATTCACAGATTTTTCAACGTTTTTTTAAAGCACGAAATTTTTGTTTTTAAGCTAGATATTTAACACAGACGAGTTATTATTATATAGTACTTCTCTATTTCGTCAACAAAAAAAAAAAATATACGTGGATTACACAGTCGTAAGAGTCATGAAAACTCGATCAATAAAATATTCGTTGCTATGTATGCAATTTCGTAATTTCTTCAGCACCAACCAAATCTGCAACAAATATTTTTCGGTCACATTTATTTATACTTATTTGATTTTATTCACTGAATGCCCCGTTGTAATATTTATGAACATAGATTTTTTTTTTGGTAAAAACATATACACAATTTTAAATTCCGATATTTTAAAGCTCTTACTTTTGGTTCGGTTGGTGCGCACCTTAGCCACTTTATGTATGCTTTTAATTGACCAAACAAAAAATCAAACATGCAAAATTGCAAACTTTTTAATCCGCTCTGCAAAACATTTGCGCTCGTGTGAAAGTGTACTGAATCGAAATTAGTGCGAGCACTTTTGGCAAAGCCCGCAAATGCTAGCAACCACTGCGCGCACTCTATATATATGTACATACATTTGTATGTATGTAACAAATGTGCGCACGTACGTATGTATGTATAAGTTAGTGGCAATGCCAACTAACAAGCGCTGTAAACAACAATTACAAATGTACATATGTATATACATATTTACATACAAGCGGACGTGCCAGGCCAACAAAGACTACAATAACAAAAGCGCGCAAATCTCACAAAAAGCAACAGCGACTGCGGCGGCGGTAGCGACAAGCCTACCATAGCTGCCCCCTCTTCACCGCGGCAATGACAAGTAACAGTGTTGTTCGCTGCTCCACAAAACTAGCGCTTAATTGCGCTCGAAATTACATTATTCTCCAACTGTTCACTCCTTAGTTCTTCGATTTTTTACGCTATTCGTTTGTAATCTCATTGATTGACTACTTGCTAAGCGAATAACTTACAATTATCTCACATGCTTTTATTAAAATAATTTTTTAAAAGGCGTTATAAATTTGAAGGATTCTAAATTGGTTACTTGTGCAACACTGTTGATAGTGTTGTTGGCCACAACCCTCTAATAATGTAAACAGAAAAAGCTTTCCTTCTACCCTCAAAAACGTTGAGCGCAAGCATGTTTTTTGACTTTGTTGTTGTTGTTGTTGTTGTTGTTGTGGTGATAGGGAGCACCTCGGTAACGAACATTAGCCTTATCAGCAATCAAAGTCTTTCTCCATCGCTATGCTCTATAAATTCAATTGCTCTTTCCCGGTGCGCAAAATTCTCTCGTGCTTCAATGAAAGCGTGCTCCTTCGACTTCGCCTCTTCTTTCATTATTTACGCATGTACACTCGTATGTACATACATATGTATGTATGTTCGTATGTATATGAATCTACATACAAACATATACATATATATTTATTGGTAATATTCTATTGTGCCGCCAAAGCATCGGTTTTATTTGTAAACAAAAGTATTTCGCTAAAATCAAAGTTTTTGCAATACAAAACGGCTTAGTAATGTACATACACACATACATACATACATACACTTGTAAACAAACAAAAAAAGGGGGTTTAAATGATTAGACAAATTTGTTAAACAATTATGTTTGAGTGTATTGAATAAATAAAGTTTATCTTTAATTTAGTATGAAAGTATATAATTTTAAATAAATTAAATAACGTTCTTGTAAATAAATTAACGACATTAAAAAATTAATAAAGAATGGATCTATGCTCGAATTCAGTAACTTGGTATAATCTCAAGTCTCAAAATGAGCTAGACATTATTGCTTTTCCTCGCTTTCACGGTTTTTTCTTTTGTTTTTATTTGAATTTTTTTGTGACCTGTGATGAGCAGGTTACAATTTTGAGACTAGAGCCTTTATTGTGAAACTAATTAATGCCAACTGGTATAAAATTCTGACTTTTGTCTCTATTAGAGACTGATTTTGCTTACTGACCTGCTCATCAGGGTCACAAAAAGTTTACCCCCGACTTCAGTAAGCTGTCTCAGTATCTAATAGACACAAGTCACAATTTTAGACCATTTGACTAGTCTCAAAATAAAGTGTTTAAATAGTGACCTGGTTATGAGCAGGTCACAAAAAAATTCAATTAAAATGATACGAAGTTACTGAATTCGGGCATAAAAAAAAACAAAAGGAAAAAAACGTGAAAGCGAAAAAAAGTAATAATATCTAGCTCAATTTGAGACTTGAGATGAGACTAAGTTATATAATTCGGGGTCTCAAAATAAAGTGTTTAAATAGTGACCTGGTGATGAGCAGGTCACAAAAAATTCAATTAAAATGAAATTACTGAATTCGGGCATAAAAAAAACAAAAGGAAAAAAACGTGAAAGCGAAAAAAAGTAATAATCTCTAGCTCAATTTGAGACTTAAGATGAGACTGAGTTATATAATTCGGGTATAAGTTACTGAATTAATGTTTTCCATTAACGTTACTGTGACTGCGTGCGCAATTTAATACAAAGAAAATCCGCCTATAAGTATACCTTGCCACAAAAGATGCGCCATACATTGTCACATGCATACGTATTCATAAAAAAACTACATTTATTTTTTACCAATTAGCAATGAAACTTTCAATAAGCCGGTAAAAGAATACACATTGTAGCTTCAGAAGTCTCATTTATTGCTTATCGATTCGCTTTATATAAAATATTTAATTTCTTGATCCTAGCTAACTACATCGACTTTGTACTAAATATATTTACATATTCCTTTATTAAAGTATAAAACTATAAAAATTGTGTATTTGACTTAATTCGTATTTAGTTGCTAGTTAATGTTCATTATGGAACGATTGTTGTGTCTCTGGCTTTTGTTTTACCATTTTTTACAACTCCATACGTCTACGAATATGTACATATGTACATGTTTTATAAAACGAATTATTTAGTATTTGATTAGGGAATGTACATCACAATCTAATTTATTACGACCAGCCAAATCTTGTAACTCCAAAACTATAAGGCTTCCAACAACAATACCACCAGCTTTGCGCACCAACTCAATCGCAGCGTTGAGAGATCCACCAGTAGCGAGTAGATCATCAACGATAACTACTTTTTGATTCGATTTGATTGCATTTGCTTGTATTTCAAAAGTATCCTGTAAAAAAAATAAATTAATTGCTTTGAGAATCAATAAACAATAAGTATAACCGAAGTGCTTTACTTTGCCATATTCCAGCTCGTATTCCACAGATATTATGTCACCTGGTAATTTGCCCTTTTTGCGTACTGGCGCACAACCAATTCCCAATTCCGATGCTATTAGCAGGTTAAAAAGGAATCCGCGTGACTCTAATCCCACAATAATTTCAGCATTAGGATAATAGTGTTTTATTTGTTGCACAAGCAACTCCTTTATGTATTTACATGCAGTGGGATCGCTGAGTGCGCTAAATATGTCACTAGAATAATTCGAAAAAGTTGTCTTAGTTAAGATTTGTTATACATAGTTCAATAATAATTACCGGAAGAGAATTCCCTTCTTTGGGAAATCAGGAAAATTGCCAATTTTACTTTTTAAATACTCAAGTTTTTCCTCATTACTCATTTTCCTATTATCAGATCCTCAGCTTGCCAATTAAAAACAAAGGGGTTAAGACGAGGTCAAGGAAGTGTTATTATCAGCGATTGAAATAGAGTGTTTAAGTGTATAAAGCTGTAAATATAACCAGAATAGTAAAATGTGTGTGTGCTATTAAATAAAAAGTTAGCGTAATGAACAAATTTTACATAGCTGTTGACATTTCTTATCAATATCGTAAATCTGGATGGTGCAAGTAGTCTTGCCACATAATTATTTTTGAGTGGTAATGCCAGAGTTTTTGTGCTATAATGGACCGTAGCACTAGAAATTTTTGAATGGTGCTTTTACGTCAAGTGAATCACATGTTTCATTATTTGAATTACGAATTGCAAATGCCCCCACTTACACGACACATTCGTTTGGCATATCTCTTGCTTTTGTTATACTTACTTCAGTTTAGGTTTGCCTAACAACCTCTTTCAGATTATTTTCTTCACAACCTCGAAACGTTTGGAACCATTGAAGCATTTCATTCTTTTTTGTTTGTTAAATTTTTGTGTTGTTTTGACAGAGAACTTGACAGAGCCCTATTCGCGTTTTGTCACAGTCTTCAATTGTTATGGGATAGTTGTCATTATATTGTCACGGCCAGTTGTCGTAGTTGACAATAGAAAAGCTCTTCTCACTCGCCGCATGCGGCAAAAAGTTCTGTATATGAAAAACAGCTGATTTGGTTCACAATTTCAAATTTTATTCTTCGTTTTATTTTATCGCGTGATACTGAGGATTGGCTCATGGCAATTTGAAAATTGTTTCCAACGCACTTTTAATATGATCCATGCGCGTAGAAATACAAGCAACCAAGAAAACGAATAGTGAATGGAATGCTGGACTTTTGACGGTCACTTGGTTCCAACTTTTCGAGTAATCTGCGGCAAAGTGATTTAGGAAACCGAAAGTTTTTATAAAGATGGTCTCACTGTTATCACGCAGATTCCTCAGAAGTCGCCTTCTGGCTGTAATTTCTTCTTGCTCCACAATCAAACAAATTATAACCACTTGCTCTGCCATAGCTAAAACTCGATCGCAATCTGTGGTGTAAAAACTTAAAAACGGTTGGTTTATTTAAAAATTTAACACCAATTCGCACAAAGCATTTGAGTTGCAAATGTTTACTTTAATAAAATGTAACACAAAAACATCTGTGTCAACGTTGTCACAAAAGAGACACAAGCGAGCTTTCAAAAAATTCTGCGCATACCAAAAATGTGACAGTTATCACAATCATAGCAATTGTCATTACGGCGAAATTTGTCACTTTATTTTGTTGTTTATCTATGTGAATTTTTCAATTTGGTTTACGCGTTTAGCCACAGTAAACCAAACTTATGCGGCGCTATATCGGACCCGACCGAATTTTATTATTAAGGATACAATTTCTTTACTTATATAAGCACATATAGCTTGAATTTAAATTCGAATTTTAGTTAGTTTAAAAATTCTAAAAATGTTAATGGATTTATAAACTTACAAGGAATTTGGATGGAAATTTCATCGTGTAGGGTCGAGTAAGGTTTCGTATAATTGGACAATCAAATTAGCAAAGCAACCCTAATTTCAGAGTGAAAAAACCGAAAACAGCTGATTTTACACAACAAAACAAAAAAATATGTCCATGTATTATCTTTGGCCATGTGCTAGCCTCGAATTGTGTTTCTTTGCTCAATAAATCAAAAGATAAATACGAATTTAATATTAGCAAAATGGGTAATTTTAAACCGCAGGATCGTAGCAGAAACCCCGTTACAGCAAACCAATCGAAAAATCGTAAATCGTCTACTCAAGGAAACCAACACTCTAAATCCAAAAAAGCTCAGGGCCCAAATAAAATGCAGTGGCGTCGGAAGAATCCCCAGGACGAGGTGATGATATATTTGCATGGACCTCTTTAATTCAATAGAATTAAGATAATTCTTTCCTAACATATGCATATACAGGTTCGTAAACAGAGATTTAAGGAACGCGAGGAATTAAGAGCTCAAAAAATTGCTGAAGCTAAAGCTGAGAAAGAACGGGTTCAACAGGAAAAGGAGGAGCGGGTGCGTACTTATAAAAAGAAGCGTTTGGAAAAAACGAAAGTAATTAGTAAAAAAACGCAGCGTGGCCAACCGCTGATGAAGGATCGCATGCAAATGTTGCTTAAGCAGATACAAGAAATGAAGCGATCCGGATAGGAAATTAAAAGTAATGCAAAAAGATTTTGCATTTGGCTCTTAGTATAAAATCAAATGTAAGTGTTGAAAAGTCGAAAAAAAATCCAGCGCAGCAAACGGCTAATGTAGGATCGCAAGGATGTGGCTGAGCAGATACGAGTAATGAAGTGATCCGGAAATAAAATTAAAAGGAATGTAAATAGCTTTTGCTCTTGGTTTTATATTTGTCGTAAAAATAAGATCTAGTTGAACTTTAAATGTATGTACATACATAAGTTAAATTTTTTATTATAATCCTTTTTTCTATATTCATTGTAATCAGAAGTTTGTTTGGCATACAGCGTATCTGAGAATTTGATTATTATATTTAAACAGATAAATAATACATATATATTAAAATTTTTGAAATCTACCTGCTTAATGAAATTTGAAAATATTCCTTGACTTTATACTCCGGAAAGTTTGACATGAAACAATTTTAATTTTCAATTTAAATAGAAAAATTCTTACATTTTATCAATAAAAATCAAATCTATTTTTTATAAAATTGCTTTATAACTAAATTCATAAAATGGCGCAAAATTTTCTGTACATGTTCGAATTTGTGGTCGATGATCTATTGATAACAAGGCCGAATCATTGCGCCCCGGAAGAGTACCCAACGTGCTGTGAGATCTCTTTTCGGTCTAGCGTTTTTGTATCGATTTGTGATCGCGAATTCGGTAAATGCGTAGACACTTGCGCTCCCAAATGTGGCAAATGCTGCATATTCTCGTTGGATTCACCAGTAACGGATAAAGATCGTCTGCTTATTCACATCTACAAGAAAAAGACAGATAAATGCAAATTCCTAGTCGGTGCTACAGATATTCCCATCAAACCACTTTTCGATAAGGTAACAGAGAGTTTTAATATCGAAAATCCCAATTGGTTGGAGCAATTGGCCAAACATACCGCCCATATGCCTGATCCAAAAACTCCATCTAAAACCACTGTCGTCGATAACGATTGCGACGATGAATCTTTGGGGCGCCGTGAACAGTTCTGTAGTTCATTTGAGCTCACCAAACGTTTGCTGCCCCTCTTCAACATGAAACACAAACAAACTGGTAATTTGGTGCTCATAATGCGGCTCGTGTGCAACGGACCCACAATTGTTTCTAGCTTCCCCTACTCACGCTTTTGCTCAACGGGTTGCAAGAAGACTACGCCATGCCCATCTGTTTGTCCGGCCATAGCATCGCCACAGCCGCAGAGTGTGTGTCCGATGCCAGATCCATGCATAAAGCCCGACCCGAAACCTAACGTATGTCGGCGATATTTTGCTTGCAATGCAGATAAGGGTTGCCCTTGCGAAGAGTGCGAAGACGATTGCGCCAGAGGTAAGAAACTGAAGATGAAAAAAAGGAATTGAATTTACATATTAACACATGCAATTGTAACTTCCTAGAGTGTCCCAGTGGTTGTAAGAAGAAGAAAAAGAAGACATCACAAAGCAACTGCTGCCCGCCTCCACCGACCTGTTGCTCGCCATCGCCTCCGTGCTGCCCGCAACCAGATCCTTGTCAAAAGAAAGAACAGCGCACAGATATGTGCCAAAGATATTTTTCCAACGAACCTAAGGGCTGCAACTGCGAAGAATGCATGGACGAATGTGAAGCGGGTAAGTTTATTGAAAACATGTTCATTATGCACTGCTGAAGTGGATCGTACCCTTTTTGTTGATGAATCGGTTATTTTTTACCTGAAAATATGTTTTCTCCAACTCAAGACTAGCTTTGCTAATAAAAATAATCTTCAAAACTTAAAGAATATATAAATTTAATTAATTTTTGTATATATTTTGTATGCTCGCTTTCGATATTTACAGTCTTTACTTAGCCAGTAAGGTCTATTTCACGCATCCGAATTCATTTTATTGCCAACATATAACGAAACGGTTGCGATTCCTTAATATTTTTTCGAAACTTCCGCAAATGTCTCCATATGTTTTTTTTTATTATAGCCAAAGCTAGAGCATTACGGAAGCTGCGCTATTTAATGCAAAAATATGCTGGTCAAAATTAAAAAAAAAAACTAAAATTTTTCTAAATCAAATTAAAAGTAAATTTAAATCGAAATTATAGAACAATCAGTAGCATTTGAATCAGTATTTTCCATTCCAGAAACTCCAAAAAAGGTTATGTTTCTACTTTTTCGTTTTGCATTTATTTCGACATTTAACTTGTATGTACATACGTACATATGTATGTATATCTTTTTACATTAGAAAGCAGCGAAGAGGGATCTGACTCATGTCAGCAATGTGGTCCGCCTCAAATTATGCCTCCGTGTTTTGTAGTGCCCACGAAACCTGAGCCGGGACCAGAGGCCTATGAAGAGTTTGAGGCTTGTTTAAATGGTAGCGGCCTTGTAATACGTGTACTCAAGAATACTCATCAAGTGGAAAGCGTTGACGATGGTTTGCAGCGTGGGGAAAACGATAGTGGCAGCGATTGTGAGGGAATTAATACGAAAGTAAGTAACAAATTAATAATTTGTCCGTACAGATGCGTTAAAAATACTATCTTATTTTGCTAAGTGTCCTTTTTAAGTTTAACAAGAATTAAAAATTAATCAGTTTCCATAAAAACTGCTTGCGCTAAGTTTATATAAAAAGTTCATCTCAACCCAACAATGCTCGTAGGTACGAGTACGTTCGTTTAAAATCTCCAACAAGAAATAGGTAAGTTCGCGTACGGATAATTATTGAAAGTTTTCGAAAACATCAGATTGTAGCGTTCGCGTACGCAAAAAACTTGCAAAGTAGGGGAAATTGAGGGAGCAAAGTAACATTTCATTTTGAGGGGAAGTTGTTGGTTTCTGCTGGAAAAATTTTTGCAAATTCTTGCTGGACAAATTTGCAAGCAAGAAAAAAGCTGATCAAACACAGCTGATTGCGATTTGGATAAAAAAGGAATTTTTGTGTTAAAGGTGAAAATTATAAAATTTGAGTGTTAAACATGCAAGAGCAAGTAAATGTTAGTTTCGTTAAGTTTCCTTAGTAGAATGTTGAAAGAAAACTCTTAAGTCAATGTTTTTCATTTTGCAAATAAATCTATCAGCTGTTCGTTAAACTGGCAAGTTTCTGCAAATTTTGCATCTCTCTTTGAGAGAGAATACTCTAAAATTCTCAGAAATTTAGTTGCAGGACTTTTAGACAAACGGACCTTATATATTGCTGCAAAGAGAAAATGGCCTAACTTTAATTTAACGTCATAAATTTATCTATTTTTTATTAAACTGTTAAATTTTCCTTTCGTTTCAATTTATTTACCTACACATACATTTGTATGTATGCATGTATATACATATAGTGTATGTGCTACTTATGATACACCTTTCCAAATCTTGTTGCGCCATCTCCATTCGCTTCTAGGTATCACCTAAATGAGGAACGCTTATTTTTCAGATTAAATTTAAGGGCTTGCACCCCCGTGTTTGGTAGGTAGGTAGGTTAAAGTGGCGATCCCGCCAGCACACTAAGGCCTTTATTAGGCCCATTGTGGTACCACGCGGATTGAAAAATCCCCATCGAACCAACGTGTGGAAACTAGGAACCTTAATATCTTGCGTACCTCTACTCTGGCCAGATCGCTTAGGTTGTTGAAGAACTCTGATCCTAAGAATTTTGTTCTTCTTTCCCATAGTGCGGGACATTCGCATAGGAGGTGCCTCACGGTTTCAGGCTCTTTTTCATTTCTGCAGAAGTCATTGCAGGGTACCTCTAGTCTCTCTGCGTGTCTACCTATCAGTACATGACTTGTTATTATACCTAAAGCTAGGGACAGGTTTCAGCAACAAAACAGTCATGTGTTAAAGCTTGAAAAAATTAATATGCTTTGCAACAAATTCTCGCGTGTAATAACGCTTAAATTAGTTGCATATGTAAACGTAATAAATTATGCCATTAGACATCTGCAGACATCTTCTCCCGCGAACCTTGTCACTCCCTTGTCGACTTTGTTCTGTCGAGCATAGACAATGGCATAGATAGTAACCTAGAATTTGAGAAAAAAAAATTGTTTCACCCTTTTTAAAAAGCAAAGCTCCTAATTAGCTCCTTCGATACGAGGTTTAAAGCCGCATCATAGCCAACTCAACTTGTCTTTAACTTATTTTGTTATCGTGGATCTATTAAATGTACATTTCCCATAGTTGTATTTATTTTATATTATTTAAATTTTTTTTATTTAAGCTATTTTACAATAGCTTATTTTTTACGATAAAAAAGGCATTCGTAAAAAAATATTAAAATCGAGTTAAATAAATATGCTTAAATGACCGTTACCTTTTATATGATGTGTACAAATTTCATAGCTTAACAGAAAATGTGTACTGTTTACTTTTATTTTTACATTTTATGACAATTTTTTTAGAATATAAACGATTTATCCACATATCCCTATTTATTTCCATTTTATATACAATGCAATTTCAGGAAAACAACCCAAACAATCGGTGCGAGAGCTTAAATGAGATTTTACAACGCAGTAATTTCGCGAAAAATCATGTTAAGCGGCGCACAAACGGCCACATCATAAATGGGCCCAGGTTGCCAAAAATTCGCGCTAACATCAAATATTCCGGAAATGATGCATGCGAAACTGAAAACTATTGCGTACCCTTCAATAAAATCAAGTCAATATGCAACGCAGATCAAAAATTGGAACTCTACCGACGCAAAGGACCCTGTTGCGAAGATAATTGTGGCCCGATTGCGCCACCATTACCAGCTCAAGATATTCGAAATTGCTGCCTACAAGTAGATCCACAGGAAATCAAAGACACGCTCAAGGGCATAAATGCAGATACTAGAAAAAAGGGCATCGAGGTAAGTAAGTTATCATACAGGAATTGAAAGTAATATACCGCAGGTGTCCAAATCAGCTTCATTTTCTAGAGTTGCTAGCACGTTTGGCATTAGTTTTGATTGGATTTTTGTAAAGCGTTCATTAAATTTCTTTGCTATTTATTAATAGACATCCGAGAAAGTATCAACCAAATATCAGGCGTATCGACAAATCAAGTGTGCAACGTGTTTGCAGCTAAAGGCTCTTGCATTTGTTCATTTAGACACGTTTTTCAAATACACCAGCCAATAAAGATTGTTTGTGCTGCTACATTTGCATTGTGCCCGTATTGTACCAGTGTGCAGCAAACTTTAGATAGTCGGGAATGAAGAAAAAATGCCAGCAATTGTTTTTTTTTCAATTATTTCAAACATGTGTCTTGGATGTTGGTTTGCGTTGCTGTGTGCTATAACGACTGCACGCGTTTATAGGTACAGACTTTTCATATGTACATAGTTCAATGTATGTATGTACATAAGTAGTATATATATATACATAAATAGCCAAAAAGCTTTTGGATTGGGATTCATTAGAAAGCTTGTCCAATAACAAAGCTATTCTCCAGAAAAATGGAACCTTCTTTATCCACTGTATTTTCGTTTTGTTATATTGTACACACAGTCCATTCTCGAAGAAAAAATTAAAGTCTAAAGAGATTGCTTTTTCCCGGGGACCGAATATAACCATTATTTTCATTTTTTCAAGTAAAAAAATAATTAAGAAAATTTCGTTCAAAACAAAATTCAAATATACCGATGTAATGTTTTTGGTCCATACTGTGTCAATCTCACCTTATATTAATTCAGAAGATTTTTTGTTAAAAATTATTGCATAAACATTATTTTACGATTTCTACTTCCTCGAGCATATTTGATCGTTATTTTGTGACTTCGTTTTTCCTATCAAACTTAATTGCTATTTTTTCATATTAATTTTAATTTTTTTTAGTCAAATTTTATCGATATTTTATGATTTGTATTTTTTTGCTCAAATATAATTGTTGTTCTTGGATTTAAACTATTCCGATCACTTTTGACCCATATTTTCCGGTTATTTTTTACATCAGAATAAACGCAGAAACTGGTTTTTTTACTGTATTTTGATTTTCTTCTGATTTTTCGACAGGGTGGAAGTTTGATGTATGTTGGAACGATTTTCCGTCATCCCTTGTCAAATTTGGTTTTGTGACATACCGGTTTCGGCGTTGTGCCATCTTCAGTGTCGTTTTTACCCTGCATATAAATTTAAGGTACAAACTCGAAAAATAGTTTATCCCTGCGAGTAGCGATGTCTACTTTAACACATACAATTTTCCTTTGAAGCTCTTCTGTTATCTCAAGTAAAAGATTTTTTCTATTTTTCCTCAACAATGTTCGTTATATTTTTAAAAGTTATCCTAGGCAACTCAAACCATCTAATGATGGGTTAGCTAAAGTCTAAAAAGGCGTTGAATTAAATATCGCAGGTCAACACTGGCACCAAAGCCCTCGTTTGGGGACATCTCCACAGTAAATTTTGTTTTTTAACAGCAATACTATCTACATCTACCTTCTGCTTTTTCGTCATAGCTTTATACCCTAAATGGAGTTCAGAATGTTGTTTAATTAAATGTCGATTAAGATTAGTCGTCGACAAAGCATTATATTTACTTATACATGATTTGCACTCCGCCTTATCGCCGTCAATTATAAAGTATTCGCGTATACAAAAGTTTCAATTGCGACCCAGTTTTTTAACTTCAAACTCAGAATTATTGAACTTTTGACTCGTAATTGATAATTTGTTAGTTTTTTAGCGTTTATTATGAACGAAAAAATAAAAATTACAAAATATAGCTCAAAATTGATAGGAAAATTTAAAATTCAAGAATAATGATTATTTTTGATCAAAAAAATAGAAATCATAAAATATCGATCAAACTTATCAGAAAAATTAAAATGTAAAAATAACAATCAAAAAGTATCGATCAAATATGATCGAAAAAAAAACTTAAAATAACGATCAAATTTGATCGCAATTTTATTTTATCGAATTCTAACGATTAAATCATTAATTGTTTTATAACAACTACATATAACCGTTACCGTTCCTGTTTTATTCTTTTTTTTCAAACCCATTTTGAATGTACTTTCAATATACTGTTAACTTTAAATATCTTTGGTAGGTGCGTCGTTGGTTTACAGTTCGAAATTTATATTGGATATCTGAGGTAATTTTCGAAAGTTCGCCGCAAAGTTTATTGGGTTATTTACCCTATATGTATGTATATACATACATACATATGCAGCGTAATGTGCACTCGAGAAAGCTGCTACAATGATTTTACTCAAAGCTCTGCAGTGTGATTTAGTTTCATTCGAATGCTTTCAATCAAATGACATCGCCATCGCCATTGCCAGCCATTGCAGCGAGTTAACCACAACCAAATCTAAGCTGCGTCTATGCAATTCCATAAAACAACAATTCCATTGCAACTGAGTCTTATTGTATTGAATCAAGTTGAAGCACCAATTTGGCCTAGTTTACGAAGTTTTATTTTTTTTATTCCATATACTTTCCTTGTTTTCCACAAATATACATACATACATATATTTTCATTAAAATTCCATGGTATGCGCGTGTTGTGTTTATGTGACGCAAGTGTTGCATAAATGCTGCATTTATTGGGAGCTTGAATTAGTGAGTTGAATTCACATATTTAATCCTATGCTATTTATTGTGCAACTAAACGTGTTGGTGTTTAAAAATATATATTTAAAAGGTATTGCTAAGTCAAAGGCTGGCGTCGAAAGAAATGTCATTTGAGAGAATCAAGGTTGATTAAAAAAAAAAAATCCGAGTCATCCTTGTTTTTGAGAAACCAAAACGATTGCCACTAAGGGCCAGTTTTTCAGTGCTGGTTTAAACTCAGTTTAAACTAAGTTTAGTTAAACTCAGTTTAAATTTAAACTTAGTTTCCTTGCGCCCAAATAAATTTGTTGCAACCAAAACGAAGTAGTTAGCAAACAGCTGATAAGTTAAACTAAGTTTAACCGAGCACAATCGGCCGTTTAAACTTAGTTTAAACTCCGTTTAAAGTTGACTGAAAAACTGCATTCTGAGTTTAAACTTAGTTTAAACTACAAACAGAGTTCAACTTGCACTGAAAAACTGGCCCTAAGTATCACAATGGTTACATGAACCGAAACCTTCAAAATTGCAAATTTAGTTCAGAAATTAGGAATAGGTTATTACTCTGCATTGGCTCACAATGCATTCGCGAAAGCATCACTCAATAACCCGAGCCAAATATATCTACGAGTATATTTAACGGTTTTTTTTTGTAAAAGTTTTCGTCGCCACCGCTGTAAAATCTGCCAACTCCATTTAGTAAAATTTTACAGTAGAGCGTAAACATATTTCTTTAAATAACTTTGAGAACCTTTCGAAAATTGAATTTGCGGAAATTCCCAACTCTCTCTTTCTTGCTAGTTTTGCAGTCATTGAACCCTCCTTGTATAAAATCGGAACAGTTTTCTGATATTGAATTGATTTTAAAACTTCAGAGGAATATTTAAAAATCCAGAAATTTAATTTTGAATATTCAAATCAAAGCTACTAAAATTTTAATTTTCTGAAATAGCTAAAAAAAGCTAAAATACGAGTATTAAAAAAAAAATTATTTACAGGAGACGCAACCCTGTTTTTTTAATAATCCAACTTCAAAAATCCATTTCCTTAGGTTTGCTACAAAACATGCGAGGACACTGATAGCGATGTTTTTCTAGTGAAATTAGGCAATAAACAGCAGCATCGCCGAAAACGTAACACCATCGAAATTGAACTGAAGACACCGAAGCAACCGATTGTGCTGCCCAAACAGAAAATGACCACTGAGACACAGATAACCGATAAGGAGCTGGACGAAGCGCTTGCCGCCTTGTGCGGTGGTAAGAAAAAGGGAAAGAAAGGGAGAAAGGGAAAGAAGAAGAAGAAATAAACTTAAAATTTAATTGATATGTATATATTTAGCGCTAAAATCAAAATGTATTTAAATTGAATTTCTTTAATATTCTGTTTAAATCAAACATTATCAAATTTAACAACAAAACATTCGTATCATTGTAAAATTATATAAATTAGTCGCACAAGAATGATAAGACAACAAGATTACATTTACATTACCATTTCCGCAACGTCACACAAGTTTATAAACAGAGAATATGGCGAAGCGCATAACGTGGCGTAAGCTAAGGCGAATTCAAAAAAGGTGGTATATTCCCATCAGATAATTGCTTGTTCTATCTACGCCTTAAGCGGTGAAAGTGTCAAAATAGTTTTTTTGTTTACATTAAAAACTTCTATTGACGTGTTGGAAATTTACATGTGTAAGACGAGCAGAACATGAAATTATAAACTTCACACAATTTTTTACTTATATGTGGAGTATAACACCTTGAATGAATTCGCCTTGCCTTGGCGTAAGCCCTTTCACATTATTTCAAGTTTCTTTAATTGCTTCTGATATTCCTTCTATTATTATCTTATTTGTGTAGGAAAGCAAAAAAAAAAACAAACTCTAGAATTTAATAAAAGCGAGAGAATATAAAATAAGTGCAAAATATAAAGCAGAAATAATAAAAAAATCAAACTGTATACTGAAAACACGTGGGAAATGTGAATCGGGCATAAAAGTGAATTGTTTGTAATCTTCTACGACGTCACTCAACTGTCAAAACAGAAAGTACGGTGAGCTCGAAAGTCATCATCTTTGCTCTCTGCATACCCAGTAGAAAATTTTAGAGGTCTAAAGTTGTTCCAAAATACTATGTACGAGTATGTTAGCTTGAAAACTCCGTAAAAATCATCAGCTGAAAACCGCGTTGCCAGAAAATTCATTTGGGATCCTTATGCGAGGGATTTGTTTTAATCATAATAGAAAAGCTTTTCAAGAAAATATTTAGGCATAACTTTTTTAACTTTTCTTGGCAAAAACCTTCGGGAATGATCATCAAAGGACGCATCCTTAAATCAGATTTTGGGTATATAAACCAAGGCACATCAAATATGTAGGTAGCCGCAACAAACTTTTTTTTTTTTAACTTTTTTTATATTTTATTTTAATTTGAATTGTCAAATTTTGAATTTCGATGTGATAAGAATGCTTTTAGTACAATTCAAGGTAGTTGATAAAATATTTTTGAAATTTTAGCTTTTAAAAGCAAAAACAAAATATACAGAGCTCAAATTTTTTTTTCAATTTTGCTATTGCTCCTACCTATTGAATGTGCCTTGATATAAAAAATTGCATCTATGTATTTATTTGCACGTTTTCCGTTTCCGTTTCCGTCTTCTTACATCAAAATCTAAGATTTATTATAAAGTGAACTTATCATCTTTTCAACCCAAGCCATCGGATATGTACATAACGTTCATACCTTAACAACATTCCTAGCTTAAAAGACTGTTAAACATTTTGAATTCATTGTGGGTATCTTGGAATGGATCAGAAGCAAATGTAACTGCCTACAGTGGCATGAGGAAGTCATGTTGGGCTTCGCATGATATTGTTGGCACGTTAGATGTTCGCCTCAATACGTTGCTGTTCCACGTGTTGTTGTTAATGGCAGTAATTGTAGCAGATGCCAGTAAATGACGATGAACGTAAACAACAACAACTTCGATTGCCCAACAAAGCGCTTTCAAACGTTGCATGGACCACAAACTTTTGTTAAAAGCGTAGAAGCATTAGGTAAGTAAAAAAGCGCTCCCAAAACTACCCCATTCAGTTACTCATATGGCTGTTGTTGCTCCTACGACGCTTCTCTTGCTCTGCTGTTGTTGCTGCTGTTGTCTTTGTTGCAATTGCATACTTTATGGCATTGCGAGATTGCTGTGTACCAACTACGGTGGCGACGCACACCGGCGTGTAATCATCGCGTACATCTGGTTGTTTTACAAATAACTATAAACTACCGATTGCAATGCAAAAAAAAATATAAAAAAAATAAAAATAGCAACATTTTGCAATGCTTTGCTGCTGCTGCTGCTGTTGCTGCCGTGAATGCCGCAATGGCAGCAGTGTTTGTATGTAAGAGGTGAAAAATACCGGATCACTTGTGGTGTGCATTACGAACGTTCAACGGCTGATATTACCCACTGGGCACTCTTCTGTAAATATTAAAGCGTATTGTTGCTTTTTAACTGCTGCCCATTGATACTGCTGGGCGCTAAGTTGACTTTGGCGTTGGCGTTGGCGTTCGCATAGATGCTAATAAATACTTGTTAATATTTGCCATTTAACTACATACATATGTAAGTGTGATCCTCAAGTACAAAATTAAAATTTGCAGTAACTGCCTGCGTACGCTTTGTGAGCGCTTCACAGTTGGCTGGTCTAATTTATTATGCGCAAAGCTGTTCACTGGAGGCACAGGTCCACCTTCAAGTAAGCACATATACGACTATAAAATATACAATTTGTTGTTAATATGTTATTAGGAAATCGCTAATTCTAGCGAAGAACACTGAGGCTTATGTACATACTTACATACATACATACATTCATACATATGTAAATATATCTATTAAAACACGAATGAAACGCTCACTGAAGAGCGTTCTATAATATTTTAATTACTGCAAATATATGTATGTACATACATACACACATAAGCTTTCAATTGGAATTTAAATTGCTTTGTAATTATTCAGATTATTTCGTTGCTTTTGCTTCGGCAGCCAAATGACATGATTGATGCGCTTACTCGCCTTGTGTTGTCATAATTAAATTCAGTAATTTGCCACACACATTGAACAAGTAGCAGCACTAGAGAAATTGAAAAAAAAACTCTAAATTTTATGTTAGCGTTTATGAACTACAGTTTTAAAAATCTTTTATCGACTATCTTGGTCCAGTTAAAATTTCGATTGTTCATTAGTTTAATGACCGTTAGACAAAAAAAGTCACTAGTTTGAGCTCAACTTGAGTTTAAGGGCCGTTTGCACTATCTCTTATTAGCGCTTACTTATCTGACAGGATGGTCTTAACCGGCGCTTTTACTTCCGATTAAGCGCTTAACCGGAGATAGTGCAAAATTTATGTTGGATATAAACTTGGGAATTTTAAATTTCTTCAAGCTTTGAGTGCATCGTTACAATTATACAATTTTTAATCGTTTCCGAACCACAGAAAACAGCTGGCCAGCTGCCAGCTTCAAAATCTACTATGTACTTAAAAATTAAAGATTTGAAGCAAACATCGTCAAATGGTCTTCTGGAAGTTTGGCTTTATAGTTTTTAAATTTGTCGAAAATGACTAAAATGAGCTCACGGCCTACTAATAGTACCGCTCTTTGAACTTTGCTTACTGTTTTGTTCCTGGAATAGGCGATCTTATGTAAACAAATTTAAATTAAATTACTTAAATTTTGAATACGCGATATTTTTCGCCTCTCAAAAACTAGACAGCAAATTCAATTAATGGGCCAACTACCATATTTCCGCCCGAAATTAGTGTTGCCAATAAGGGAAAACAATGTTCGAAAGTGGAAAATTTCAACACGAAAATTTATAAGCGAACAGAGAAAAGTGAACAATTTCGGGCGAAAACGAAACTCACAATAAAGGTGATTGTGTTTTTTTTATCTTCCTTATTCAACCAACTTTCTACTTATAAACATTTGTTCTTTTTCTAAATTATCCTCCGCAAAAAAAAAGTGGGCTCGAGCGCATTAACAGTCGTGTATGCAATTTTATTAAGAACAAAAAAGAAACTTTAGAATATGTGTTTAGTTTTAGTTGCTTTTTTTGATATCTTTATAAGAAGAGTGCACTTTGGTAAGTTTTCAAGAAGATCAGCAAATGCTTAAAAATGAGTGACGTCAAGATAGTGACAGCGTTGCCACAGAGATTTTAACTTAATACCAAAATTAAAAAAAAAATACCAACTCAGAAAAATATTACCCAAAGTCGTTTAACTCGTCAAAACCTTCAAATTTTATATAATTTTTTCAATATTTATCTCCATTAAGGTGCAACCACATATGTATGTATGTACATTGTATGTATATGTGTTCATTTACTAAGGGCCAATTTTTCAGTGCGAGTTTAACTCTGCTTGTCGTTTAAGCTGAGTGTAAGCTCAGTATGCAGTTGTGCAGTCAAGTTTAGACGACCGATTTTGAAGGTTTGAATTTAATCTAACCTATCAGCTGTTTGCAACAAATTTAATTGAACTGGATATAACTAAATTTATTTAAAACTGAGTTTAACCAACACTCATAAAATACAATAATCGATTTGAGTGTGCAGAAATGCTTAATACAACATAAAACATTTCGGTTTTTTTTTTTGGTTTTAACAGTATTTTAGTTAATGAGCCATATGTTAATAAACAAGTTTTTTGTTCAATTGTAATAAGGTTAAAAGTTTTAAATTGTTTAGTTTTGCTAAAAAATTACCAAAGTGGCAATGCAAAAGTGGTGTTCTACGGTCGCTCTTCCATTTTTACTCGCTGTGGTTACTTCACGCATTTTGGGAGGGCGCAATCTTCGTCTCTATCATTCTTGGTACATACATACACCGTCATACACTCATTCACACATTCATACAACAGAGTCGATCGAAATAAGAGAAGAGCGATCACACTTGGTACTCATTTGCTGCGATGCCACTAGCCATTATAGCGTCGCAAAGATTGGCCAACCAGTTCAGAGAATGGCCAACAGTTTATTGCATTTTCAAAAGCGTGGTTAACATTTAGTACTTCGATAACCAAGCAAGTAAGCAGAGAGTCGGCCGCTGGTTGAACTCAATGCTGGCGTAGTGTAAAATATTTCGATTTTGTTTAAAACGTAGAGCGAGAAAACTACTTTAAGATGTTTCCAGCTTGATTGTCATCGAGCGAATGTCGAATGGTTGGTGCAGCAACCACACGAATGGTCCATAGCGCGGACTGGGAGTTCCGGAATTTAAGTTAGAGCGGCGATGATAAGGTGTGAAGAGCCCAACAAAGAGACAGAGAGCAATCGTGTACCACTGGGAGAGTGTTAAGGCTTTTGTTGCGATCTGCTGTGCAATTTATTGGCTAAAAAACTCAATGTTACAACATCCGTTTGCAATAATATTTGAATACGACTGCAGTTGATAACAGTTTCACTAGTGATAACACTTAATCAAACGTAAACAAATGCAACCAGCAAATTTTGAACTTATTGTTAAATTTGTCGATATAATAAAGAATAGCGAACTGATCAATATTTGTCGCTCGCTATCTTAAACGCCAACAACAGTACAAAACAAGGAAACAAAAATGTATGCATTTTCGTAATTTTTTTTTTGTCGGTGCGGTTTTTGTTATTCGATATTTCGATGAAAGATGAAGAAACGAAAATGTTTTCTGCGGACCGGAATTAATTTATTGTTGTATAATAATAACGAATAAAGCCGTATATGCACGTATGTACATACGTCTACGAGAGAGATGAAAATAAACGATAGATGAAGTCAAATAAATAGTGTTGGCTCATCAGCTTCATTAGCATCTAAATACATAAATATTTTCATATTTGTAATATTTTATTTGGTGCATTTGAATATTTTAAATTAAATGAACGAATTTTAGAAAGCCTTCGGTGTACATGAATAAAACATTTTTTGGTGTGCCTAAGCCTCGAGCAGGTTAAAGCAGCGCGTCTAAGTCGAAAGTGAGAGTGCAGTAAAGGTGTTATCAAGCGAAACAACCAACTGAAACCGAGCAGATACAATAACACATTTGCTTGCTGCGCACCAGTGTTGCATGGCAGCGAACCGGCAAGTCAGCCCAAATATCAAGTTAAAGGCTAGTGGACTAGTGAAATTGTGATTATTGCATGCGCGGCCGTTTCAAAACCTGTTCATGTGTTTGTGTCGTAATCCGAACGATTTGTCTTCCGCAAATTTGTTTTTTTTTCATTGATTCACTTTTTAGTTAAATGAGAGAAAATAATTTACATACCTGATATACAATCAACAAGAAGTATACGCCGCGTTGGCTTTTTCGATCAGCTTCGATTCGCATTTGCGCCGTGCACAACGTAATCACTGAAAATCGTAAAGCCAATAGATACTTTTGCCATCATCCCAAACGAACTTTGTGCTATTTTATTTAAAAAAAAAAACGAACTTTGAGCATCAAGTGCCGCTATTGCACACTCTTGGACGCTTTGGGATAGCTCAAAACGCTCGGAGTGTCGCTGTCGCCGCAAGCAGCGCCACTCACTCGCTTGCCATCATCTTGAGTGTAGGGCATTCTTCGTGCGCCGGTAAAACGGTCAGTCGCACATACTATAACCATTCAATCATCAAGTTCGCTACAAAATCATCTTAATAATATAAAAATAAATATTAATAATAATATTGATTGGAAAAGAAAAAGTGAATTCGCCATTGCAAAGTCGTAATTGTTTAAATCGCATCCGCAAAAGCAGCAAAAATATGAATCGCGCATCGGTACTATACATATATTTATCGTTGGTTATCGTCATTTCCGGCGGCAACGATCACAGCAACATCAACAGCAACATCAACAGTAACAGCAACAATTCAAACAAGTACAGCATCAGCCATAGTGGAATTAATTCATTCCAGCAACACCATCTCTACCACCCATTCAGTAGCGTCAATAGCACGAAAATGGTCAATCATCCAGTTTCTAGTGTAGGTGCTGCAGTTAGCAATAGACAAGAATCGCAGCAACAACAACAACAAAAAGAACAGCAAGAAGCACAACAGCGCGACAAGCGAGGTAAGTTTGCATACCTAAAAATGTATTTAAAACAAATAATTTATATTTTGCCTCTTAATACATATTTATGCAGATTTTTATGAGAATTCACATACAACTTTTTCTTTAAAGTGACTGAATATTTGAGTAAACCATAAATTAAAGTCTCTCAGCTTATGTTGAGCCAATTTCTTGTTTAATTTTTGTTTGATAGTGCAACTTTTTGCATAGTCATAAATTCGATTGTTTTAAGTCTGCACATGCCTTTTGTTTCGAACGAATTTATATAAAATATTTAACGTTAGGAAAATTTATTTTAACTAGCTCGAAACCCGATCTTCATTAAAAGTTTAACGATTCAATTTATTAGTTTTTAATTGTCGATATTTCGTTCTTAATTTGAGATCATTCGTTGTCGAGAAATTGACAAATTGCAGGCTTTAGCTTAGAGTTTGTTTGAAAAAAAAGGTTGCGGTGTGTTGAAAAAGGAAATTTGTCTATTGATAAATTGTGATAACTTACGTTTTTCTTGTTTAATGTTCCCAATAGTTAACTAAAGCTAGTTCCAAGCTAGCGAATTTACCAATGGATATGCTCAACGAAAGGGAAGGGGGGTGGTGTGTCAATTGTCTCTCCTCTGTACTAGCTAATTCGCCAACACTAAAATACCATCTATTTTGCATGAATTAGACATAAAAATCTAACACTAACACTCGCTAAATACCTAAAATGATCTTATATAATAGCCTCAAAAAGCTATACAATTCGCTAGTCCACAGAAGTGAGGAGATTCACTTGTTAAGCCAATCGTCTTCACCATTTATTGTTTTAAAATAAAAAATACAAATGTATTTTTAAAATTCATCTTAAAGGGGTAATCCGATTTTTGTGGCTCAAACCGTTAGTTTTTCCAAAAAAATTTTTTTTATATCAAAACTCAAAGTACTATTTGTTAGTTCCAAGGCACTTTTCTACAATATTTAACATTTACATTTATTCTTCAAAGTGGACGTTGTACAAACGACACCACTTGTTGCTTGGGAAGTTTGTATGAGTTTCACGTATCTGAAATGCAAAAATGAGACATTTTCGTAAACGGGATCGCATCTACTAAAAGATTAACTACAATCACTTTAATCCGATGATTTACTCAATAATAGTGACAAATTATCAAAAAAAAGTAATTTTTTTGAAATTTTTTGTTGTTAAATAATACTGGATTTAAATAATTCTAGTTCATCTTTTTCCTGAGGAGTATACGAGTAATTTAGATATTTAATTATTGAATTATATGGTACAGTTTTTGAGAAAAGAAGCCGTAAAAATGTGGTTTTGAGAAAAACGCGCTTAAATATTTTCCGGGACGAGGGCTCGCAAGGTGAGCGTACCGTTGAAAACGCATATATTTCCAAAACTACTACAGATACAGCAATAAAATTTTAGACTAACATTCTGTGATTGTTGTAGAATAAGAAAATGAAATTTAAAAAATTAAATTTTTTTTTACCAAAAAAACCGGAATTCCACCTTAAAACCTTCTTATTTAGTTTTGGTACAATAACTGTAACTTATTCATATATACATACCTATGCAAAATAAAGATTTTTGTTTTCAATGGTTGTTCATTTTTTGATTTCGATTGTATTTTTAATTTTTACTTCCGTATTAGCGTTAAAAAAAGTTATTAAAATATTACAAGTATACATTGTATGTGTGTATATATGTACATATGTACGATTATGTCTATAAATAATTAATATTTTTATGCATACATACATATACATATAAATTATTCAATGCGAGAGTTTGAAAGTTTTTTTTAAAGTAGTATCTCTTTTTCTGCAGTTGGATTGCCTTTCTAATCTGTTTGTCAGGGATGTTATCTGAAAAAAAGGTTATTAGTTTGAATGTCGTACGTTACTCAAGGAAATATACGAAATTTATTAAAGGTTGAAATTGAGGGCAATTAAACTTACAAATATTGGCGCGCAGTGCTACAAGTTTTATTTAACTTTTTTGATCAGTCATTATTTAAGTCTATGTTGTGGGTGGAAATTCCTTGAAAGTTTTTATAAAATTTGTTTTATTTCTATTAATTTATTCCGTATCTTCACTTTTTTAACTGAAAAACTTACAGCAAATTAAATTTACATACATAAAATAACGAAATAATTTCGTTTTTCATGACACACTTAGCAAGCAAGCGGCAGTAGCATACCGAAAATAACTAAACTTCCCCTTTTTAGCACTACCAATGTTCATGAGAAATAGAAAACCCTTCTGACTTAGCAAAATCACTAGTCCCTAAGTAGAAATTGCCACTAGAAAAACTCCATATGCAACAATGTTTAACGTCGATAATTTTTTTTTGGAATGGGTAACAATTAGTCACCCAATTTGAACATACATTTATGTATGCCATTCAATTCTTATAACTATCATAAATTGAAAGTTTAAATTACCGGTGATTTTTCCCAAATTTTAACTGATGCTCTAAAACTGAAATGGTTGGCCAATGCTCAGTATTGTAAATAACTTAATTTAATTGAGTATGTAAAATAAAGCTTTTTTATTTAACTTTTACCAGTTCGCTGCTTTCATATAATTTCTTATAGAATTATCATTAAAATACCATATTTTGATTATTTTGCTTTTGGTGGTAATTATAAGACAGATTTTCACAATTTTATTATTTATTTATTAAAAAAACGAATCTTACAATAAAGAATTGTAATTTAGCTAAATAGCCATAGCAACAATTGGCCTCAGGCTGAATTTTCACAATTTTGAAAAAAATCTAAGAAAATATTTTTGATGGAATGTTGATGAACTCCAACTGATATTAGTTTTGAGCCGTTACTTTGAAGGCGAAGAGAGTATCAAGGGCTCTTTAAAAGCATTTTGCCCAGAATAGTGTTTGTTCGAAATTTTCCTTGACAATAAAATCTCGATCCACTTGGATCGGTACATAAATGAGCCTTTTCAATTTCAATAGAGGTTATTAGTTGATGGAAAGTAAAAAGACTCCAACTGACATTTTTATACCCGAGCGTACTTGTACACAAGGGTATATTAACTTTGTTCGCATAACGGTTGTTGGTAACAGCCAAAAAAAATCGGGATAGATATAGACGTATATATACCAAAATGATCAGAATGGAAAGAGGAATCGATTTAGCCCTGACTGTCTGTCTGTCCGTCCGTCCGTTTGTCCGTGGTTACGATAACTTAAGGGGTTCGTATTGAAAACCAATAACAACGCCCACCTTCCATAGAGCGGAAGTATCTATTAGAACAAATTGAGTTAAATTTCATATTTGGAGCGATTTCAAACTAAGAAATTAGGTATTTACGGAATTTTGAAAAATAGGCGTTGCCACGCCCACTTCTGATAAAATTTCCATATCTCAATAACAGTATTAGGTATCGTCACAAAATTTGTCCTTGATAGCGCTGTTATAAATTTTTGTCAACAATTTTCGAAATCTGACGATTTGAGCGATTTGAAACAAAGAAACGGGGTTTTTATGAAATTTTGAAGAATGACCTTCACACTGCATACATCGCAAGGATATACAAAATTCGATTTCTTAAAGAAAATAAACCTTCAACTCATGCGTGCCTTACGTTAATTTGACGGTTAAGTCTCGATACATACGAGTGTGCACATTAAATTACAGAATTAATTTTAAAATAATTAAATATATTTCAAAATGTTTTTTAAATGCAATTAATCCAAAATATGTATATTTTGAGCGTCGGTAAGTCTAGTTTGTGTATGCAGGTGGAAGCAAACACATACTATTTTTTCATTAAAGAAATTTGTGAGGAGAAATATACGCCCTTTAAAAAAAATCACTGCATGGACAATTGTTTGAGCCACTGTATAAATTATAAACAAAATATAAATCGCATTAATCTTGACGCTGATCGCGTTTTACGCAGTTGTTATAAATTTAGATTTTAGTTTTTGGCTTTAATTTATTTTTGATTATTAATATTTTTTTCTTTGTCAATTTAATATGTGTTGTTCTCGACAAATATATGTGAATGCATATTTGCATATTTGCATATTTATTGTTTATGCATCCATTTATATGTATATTCAAAGTTCGTTCAATGAACTCTTAAAAACAGTAAAGTGTCAAACTATGCAAATTTACTTAGATGGCGAATTACATTGTTTCTTAAGACAAAGCTAGTTAGGAAACTTGAAATAGTCTTATTATGTAAATCACATCTGTTAAGTAATAAAATGCCGAAAGATATTGGTTGTATGGACAAAGTTTCAAATGCCAAGAATCGCATAATCGTCAGATACATATACATACATATGTAGTACAAGACCAATCCGGGAAAGGACATCTAAAAATTTTTATTTTTTTATTGGCGAAAAACTGCATATCCAAAATTTTTTTTAAATATTCTAATTAAAAAGCTTAAAACTTTGATGAATATGAGAAACTTCTTTTTCATAAAGTTCGTTTCAATTAAAGTATAAAATATATTTTATTACTAAAATTAGCGAATGTGATTTAAAATGGAAACCATGCCAATATTGTGAAATAACAGCATCTGCGCACTTGTTATTGATATAAAAGAGAGCTGAATTTTATTTGAAAAAATAATGGAAATAAAGAAAAGAAAAACAAATAATATAAATTTGTCAATATGTACGACATATAGGTGACTTAGCTGATCTGTACTAAATGAAGTAGCCGCCCAAAAGCCAATTATTCGTCCTTCATTGGACATTCTGATTTTTAGTATGTACATATGTATGTACATATATCGCTTTTCATACAACTTCCTCATAATGAAAAGCAGACATAAAACTTATCTGCCAATCACTTGCACATTTTTGCTTCGTCACATCTGTAAAAAGTTTGTCGAAATCGAAATGCAGAACAGGATTGAATATTTTTACAGCTGTTGTGAATTGGGGATTTAAAAAAATTGTATAACCGTGTTCAGCTTATTCTCTAATTATGCTTCTATCAAGATAACTGGTTTTGTATATTAAAATATTGTCTAGAGAAAATAATAATCCAATGAAACACGCAAGCAGATGAATAATGAGCCAAAGAATGTCAAATGGAGACTAAAAGCGTTAACGTTTTTGCAAACATTTAACCCCATGCTGAGCAAGCTTGCCAAAATTATGCATACACTTTCCACTACCATTTAAGATCAAACTTGTTTTATTCAAGAAGATAATTTTATATTTTTTAAGTAAATAAAAAAATTAAAACTGAAGCGTGTTAAAGCTGAAATATTTGAATAGCAATTAGTTTGAATTTAAGAATAATGTTTTTTTTTTTAAGTTTACCATAGAATGTTCTTTTATTTGTTTCTCGCATTAAACAGAAATACACCTTTTAATTCTGAAAAGGTTTATTCGGCACGTAACCAATACTTTTGTAACCAGAAAGCTTTATTATAATAAAAATGGTTTGTAACCATAATTTTGGAAATGAACTTAAGTCACTAAACTTTCTACAAATGTTTCATGATCATATCGAAGTAACTACAATTATCTTAAAATAACCTGATAACTAAAGTGCATCACAATTTTTGTTTAAAATTTATAATTTGGGAACAGATTTGTATAATGAAATTGTTTGAAATTTGTATCAAACACATACTTAAAGAAATTCGAACTTTTATTAACAACCTGAAACGCTTTTTACAAATAAAAATTCGAGATATTGTTCGTTTGTTTATTTATGATGTTTAGCGTGGCGCGGTCGTTTCTTTGTTTGATAAATTAACTAGTTTATCACGAACATAAATTATTTGGGTAAAAAAGTAATTTCTAAAGCATACAATTTTTTACCAGTAAAAAATTAAGCCAACAATTACAAAATTGCAAAATTGTATATAGAAACTCAAACCGGTATGTGTGTATGTACATGGAAGCTGATGTTGATGAAGCTAATCAAATTGTAGTTAATGAAAATAATGAGTAAGCATTTTTTTAATGTCTTCAAATGGCTGGGAATGTCAATAAGTCTTAACGGATGAAACCATACAAATTAATTACATTCCAGCAAGTCCAATTTTGCCAAATAAAAGAAATTTAAAAAAAAATCGTATAATTTTATGCATAGATATGTATGTACAAACATACAAATATACATGTTAGAGTGTTTCGTTCTTTCAAATAAGTGATTATATTAGAATTTGCTTGCATAAACCACAAAAGTGTGCGCTGAATTCCCTTAATGGCACCAAACCTTAGATCAAGAACAACTTTCTATTCGTCAAACCAGTATTTAATTCATTATTATTATTCTACCATTTGTGGTGGCACGTTTATGAGAAGCTTTTTTATGACAAAAATAAATTTGAAGAATGTGAAAATAAATAATTACTGCCCATAAAACAATTATAGCATCAGGATTAAAATGTTATACACAACTTACAAATAATAATTCAAAAGAAGTGCATCTAAGATTCAAGTCGCCAAATATCTCTATTTTTATATGGAAGAGGAACTTAAAACTCTAGATAAATATAGTTCGCATTTTTAATGAGGTTTTATTGAATAATTATCCATTTTGTATAAAGTATAAAACTTGGGTTTACATCAAGGCTGATTTAACAGAAAACCGTAATAGAAAAATTGCAACCCTGCCATGTATTTTGTTGTTGCTTGAGATACTTCCTAAAAAAAGAAAAAAGTTGACAATTCACAAATGCAATTCATCCAAACAATTAAAAATAACATGAACGTACATATTTTTTTCAGTAATTACTGTTTAAAACTGCCTTATAAAAATACAAAGTTGGAGGATTTATATATAGAGCACTTTGAACAAAGGAGCTCCGACCTTTACGCGCTGTTCTTTTGCAGATGACGCACGTACTAATTCAACACAAAAAAAAAAACACAACTTTACAAAAAACTCTAAAATCTGATCAAAATCAAGGCAAATATTTATTTATTTCATAAACTAAACGCAGAATATATTTTTCCACTGCACCGCTCGAATAATATATTTAGTTTTATCAAATGTAAACAAGGTTTGACACTTCAGTTAATTAAAAAAATTAAATTAGTAACACTACTGTGGTAACCGTTTAGACCTGCCTTGGTTTACATGATTTTTGTAAAAGACTGAACTATATATTAATTCAAAAACGATGGAAATTGAATAATATATAAAAATAAATTGGTCTAAGTGGTCAATATTTGAAAGTGCTATAATTATTAGGCGAACTGCATTGTAGAAAAAAATTGACAATATATGGTAAGGCATTTTTTGCAACCTATTTTAAAATTTTTTAAATTAAGTTTCTAAGTTAATGAAACTGGTCAACGAACGGCAGCCACTCGATTACTACGAACCTAGAACCCAGTGCTTAAATCACCTACCGACGAAATACCTGACGGTAGCACCGAGAAGGAAACGGTACTTAACGGTGGGGCGTGTATATCGGATTAAAATACCACACTGACAAACCGGTTAAGGTTAGGCTTTCGATGCTTTGGATGCTTCCTTCCTGCAAAATAAATGTATCAAATACAACAGGTTTACGTAGTATGTACAGATAATGTACACTCCTTTTCATATATGTATGTATGTATATAAAAATATTTATGCCATGTCAAGAATTTCTGCCAAGTCAATTTTCTAGCATTGAAATTTCAATTCAATGCTGACAAGTGACTGCTAATGTTTGTACAATAGCCCTGTGCACATATATAACATACATATGTATGTAAGTATGTATGTATGTACATATTCCACATCTTAATTCAAAGTTTGTTAAAGTATTTACACACGGGTACCACAAAACTATTGGTTTGACTGCGCTGAGGGTCGGTACGGTCACATAACTTCAATAAATCTCTGACACATGCATCTACATACGAGTATGTATTGTACATTAATGAATAGCACAAGTTGCACATACAAACATATGTAGGTATGTATACCACAAACAACAATAGCAAACTTCTTCAGCCAATAAGAGTAGTGTTTAATGTAGTAGCAATCGTTGTAGGAGGCTAAACACCGATACAATGGCCAAAAATGTGCACATTATCTATGTATGTATATAAATAAAGATTTGAAATAGCCAGCGGCTGCAGACTTGCCATTTTCGTGGGCAAATCCCCAAGCATGATATTAGTTTGGGAAGTGGTGTAAATTAATTTTGAACAATAAAATTTCAGATAAATCAAATACTATACAAATTACATTTCACCAAAAAAAAAAAAACAAAGTACACCTGCAATAATAAACTACGCAAATTTAGAAAAAAAATGTATAATAATAAGAATGAAATCACAAAAGTGATTAAGGCTAATGTGAATTTTATACTTATAGATATGTAACTTGAAAATTGTTTTTTTTTGTACTTTAATTTAAGTTGAAATGCAATACATACATGTAGCATTGGCCTTTCTTTAAATTAAAACACGCACTCGCAATTTTAAATATACATTAAAATAGAGTTTATTCAGTATTTGCTTGAAGGCACTTAACATAACACGACTATAATATTAGACGTCCGTCCCGTATGACCGTGTATAAGCGAGTGTATCGAATGTCATACTCCGTGCGAGTTAATGAGTATCCTAGGTTTCGTTAAGTTTGTCTGTTTCACTGTGTTCCTTTTCTTCGTCTGTCAGTGTTGCTCCCGTGGGTTACAGTCCAGTGTTGTGTCTGCATGTCATAAGTTTGGGTTGCTTAGTGGCATTTAGTAACGTCCGTTGGTCAAATCCCACATACATATTTCTGGAATCGTTCTGTTCTTCTTATGTACAACCGTCTGTGGGCTTGGACTGTCAAATAATAATCAATGCTTATCTATCATTTTCAGTAAACCTTACAATATCACTGTTAATGCAAATTAAATAAAATTTTTAGTAAACATACATTTTTATTAAAAGACTCGATTTTCTCATTTATGCCCAACATCTTTGTTATTGCCAGTTTATAGACATTGAGACGTTTTTTGCACTTCATTTTACCAGCACTGCGTCGAATGATCCTCACGTCATTTGCTTCCTCAGAGGTACTCTTTTTTTTAAATTTGTGAATTCTCTATATCACTTTAATACATTTTTTCACAAGTCGAAATTGCTAAAAATATCATAATGAAGGCTTTATTTATTTATTATTATCTTACTCATCTAAAAATTATTTGCATGAGTCTTTTCATGCAATAAGCCGCCTTCACACGATCTTACTTGTTTGCAAACATTGGGTACGGGGCGAGAAGTATAAGCGAATGATGGTGAAAAAATGCATGTAAATCATTCACAATTTACGGTTTTTAAAGTCGGTTATGATTTTTTTACTGTCGGAATATGAGTTTGCGTTAATAAATAGACGTGCTTAATTTTGGATCCATACTTTTACATCGCACAATGGTTGTATATATGTAAATATTGCCGTGTGAAGGCACCTAATCTAATCAACCGTTCACGTATTCCTCTTCTTTTTTACAATTTCTTCTTTGCTCTCCCATTTCGAGGATACGTTCATTGCGTCACTGATTCTTGCTCTAAACCTCTAACATAACTGAAGCTGATGTACGCTTACATCGGAGCGAAAGTCTTTCATATCAACCAATTTTTTTCCGCTCACCACAATTTCGTTCGCTAATTATGAATACGTTAATGTATAAAGATTGGATATGGGTATTTGTGATTGCAACATCACAATTGTCGGTCAGCAGCAGCAACTCGATGTTATTGTAATGCAATCAACCAAAAGTAACAACAAACATGACTAGAACGTCAGCGGCACACACAAACAAATACGTGCAAACGTGTTGAAAAGTAGCAGTATCTAGATTGTTGGAAGTGCCGCTTGGCAGACAGTTCGACAACAACAACAAGTTAACGATATGTACTGCATTCGAGCAGGTGGTTCTCCTCGTAATTAACCTCATTTCACTGAAGCGTTGCAAGCGAGCCGCCAACAAAATGGCAAAGTAAACACTAGTTTGGTTCCTTGACGGCGCCGCCTACCAAGCCAGATCAGCTTTCGAGCCAACAATTGTTTTCGGTTTTACGCAAATGAGTATGCAGCTTTTTTTTGATTGTATGTATGTCTTCCAATAATTCAAAAATCTAATTAAAATCTTTCGATTGATTAATCGGTCAGCACAGAAATATTTTACATACAAATGTACTCTTAACTGAAGCCCTCTTCGCCTTCTTCGCCTACTTTACACTACATCACTTTGATTGTCAAATTGTCAGTTTCAATATTGCTTCGCTTTGCATTTGGATGGCCATCGTATGTATGCACATGTGTACCATTGCAGTGAAACACCAAACTAGTCAAAAAAATACTAGTTTACAACTAGAAGTTCCTGATTGAAATCGAAATAGTCCGAAAAAGACCAGACTTTAACCAAATACAAAACGATTTATTCATGCCTTATTTTATTTGACAATATATATGTACATAAATTACTTGTATATATAAAGTCTTGAGCACAATATCTTTGTCCGTTGGGAACTAGTAGAAGACTGGTATATTTCTAATCCAAAACTGACAGAATTGCCATCTCGTCAGACATCCCCATGCTAAAAATACCAGTTGCTTGTAGGACAGTTAGCTTAGTAAGCCCAACTAGTTAAGAAGTAGTTTACTTCCAGTACATTTGAGTTCAGAGTATGTATATACATACATATATACATATATGTCTAAGTGCGGATGTATACATATAATATTGATAGCTGCCAATTTATCATTGCAACGACTGCGTGCAATACAGAGTGGCAATTTAAGTTAGTGTATGCGTTTTGGTAGTAAATCAAAACGCGAGACTGAATACGTGAATCGTGACTATCATTGTTCTACTTATTTTGTAGATATGTTGCTGTTTAGTTTAAAAAGATTGCAGCTCTTTTGACAATCATCTTAGATAATTTTCTATGAAGTTGTAAAAAAAAAATCTAAAATCTTTTTGTTTTTTTTTTAACAGAGGTCAAATTTCTATTGAGTTTGTCAATTATATGTAAGTATCTGAACGACTGTTGATGGGAAAATAAGATTTACATAAATGTGTATATTTGTCGGACAAAGTATTCTTTTCGAATAATATCACCTCTGCTTGTTAAGAGCGAACTGACCAAGCGACTCTACGAATTTTACCAAAATCTTTCGAGTTTTTCGTGTGCGGAAATATGTTCGAAATGTAATTAACGATGAAAACCATAACGATATTTTCATTTGAAAAATAACAAAAACTAAATTGTTTCAAGCACAAAAAACGGTTTTAAATGGTTTTGAAAAAAATAAAAAAATGAGCTGTTATATTAACAAATGCATAATATATCAATTCTGCCATAACAATTTAAGTATGTATGATGGAAATGATTTAAAGCTTTAAATATTTGATTCAAGAAGGTACATATTTATTTAATCAATCATAATTTATATTTATGAAAACTTAAAATCGAAACCTAAACGTAACTAATTTAAACGAACGAAACCAAAACCGAAACACATTGCAAATACCGAAACCTTAAAGTTCTTTTAAATTGGTCTCATGCTTTGTAAAAGGTGGTAATATATTTTTTGATTTGCAGAAGTTAATGGCAACAAGAAACTTGCATTTTTTTACTTTGTTATTATTTGTTTGAAATTTATGTAGGTTTATATGGTCTTTGTTAGACAATGAATGACACGTTAATTGTATAATAATAATAAAAATGTAATAAAATTAAATTTATATTTACGGTAAGATAGTATACTTGTACAGCTAATATCATTGTAGTTTTTGTCTACATATAAAATTATACTCTTCTGTGTGATTTTTTGGTTATATACAAAAGGTATACTTACTTTATTATAATTGTTATTACTTTCATCCTCAGGCGTACCAGCCAATTTTCACCACAGTTGGAACAACCCAGACTTTGTAGTTAATTTTCTTAACTTTTGAATTATTCGTAATGAAACTACATAAAACATAAACTAAAGGAAGAAGTTTATATTTCAAGAAATTTACTGAAAGACAATTTCCCAATTATCTTAAACTTCGAGTGAGACCGTGTTTTAATATATACTCCCACATATATGTATGTATATAAATATTTTTGTAAAAATATGCATACATTAGATCAATCTAAAAATATTACTATGCATTCACGTGTATTTGAATCATATAAAATCGTGACCACACCTCACGTTGAGCACATTTCATTCTAGTTTGGTTTAGCTTGTGCAATATTTAAAGAATGTTCCGACTGAATTCATTAATGTAGGAAAAGCAAAGCAGTGACATTGAAGGAATAGGTGGTATCTGTACTTAAATGCAATAAATTTATAAGTAAATCTAGCGTGATTAGTCCAAAAAAAAAAAAAAAATGTCAAGCACGAAAAATTACACTGAATGCGATTTATATCCGAAACAAAACTTGGCAGGGTTGGACGGAAAAACCTTCAAATTTACTTCAAACGCCAATTAATTAATTACATATTTAGTTTTGCAAAATGATAATGTAAATTTTTTATTTAAATTTATAAAACTGCTCATAGCCAAATTTCATTACTAGAAATTACTATTCTATGCAGGGTATACCACCTCGCTACAGCCAGATAAATTACATACTCGTACTTACATATATATGCATTTATGTGCATAGCTCAAAACGAACTTGATCGCGATCTTGATTTCTCCGCCATTACCGGTCAGCATTCATCCACCGCTCGAAGCAATATCGCCACGAATTTTAAAATCGATTAAACATCTGCAACCTCCATCGAAACCAAATGCGCTAGCATTTACAATGACTGCTTGAAAATTTGCATGGTAGCAACAAATCATTTTGAAAATCTAAACAAATAGAAAAATAAAAGGTACAAAAAGCCAAAATAGAATTACAACGGACAAATGATTTGTGGTTAGCACATTACGCTTCGGTGTCCATGACAAATGTTACACAACAAACGCTAAGTGGCCAACTATAACAGAAATAAATAAAGTGCAGCAAATTAGCAGCACTTTCCAGCGGATCCCAAAACAAACCGCAGCCGAAGCGTAGCAATTGTTTCGCTTGTTGTGGTAGCGCTGAAAAAATAATGCAGTTAAAACAATGGACACTAAATCGTCGTCGATTTGTGGCACGGAATTTTTTCACAGCCACAAATCGTGTGGTGGCAAGCAAAGCGTTGTTGGTAATAAGAGTTTCGGGGTAAAAATAGAAACAAACTACTTAATCTTAGCTCCATTTTTCGTACATTATTACCGAAAGAATGCTAAAAGCGGTCGCTGCTTCTTACAGAATTTATGTACATATGTATAGGCTCCGCAGGTAGCAGGGGGTTGCTGGTCGAAATATGTAGTCGCAGTTGTCTTCAGTTGACGTCAGCATTACATACTACAATTCTTAAACTAATATATTTGTAACAATTTATGCAAAGCATATTGCGCTACTACATTCGCATGCATACATATGTAGATACATACATATGTACTTGTGTATACATATTTTAACTCAGTAACTTTTAATGTGACAACAAATTTTTTAATTAACATTACAACACTCGATTACACAATTTCGAGCAATGTTAATTGCAAGTTAGCGGATTTACCCGCTGCACGTATTTTAACGTCATCCATGTCAAAGCAACAGATCGTTAATCAGGCGCCAAAATTCGAGTAGATTTTGCAGTTCATTTAACGACAATCTTTCTTATTGGGCAATATTTATTGCAGTTTTTATGTAGAGAAATCATTTTGAAGGACCACCACAACTGGCAAGCTTAGCTAGTAAGAGTAGTGAGGTGTAGAAATTAAAGTTGCAATCAAAACCTAAAACAAAAAAAAAATATAAAAAAAAATAAAAAATAAATTGCCAATGAGGTCAATAAGGCTATTAATAATAAGCTATAAAACTCTTCATGCAAAATTTAATTTTTACGATGCAGTTTTATTGCTGAAAATAGAAAAAAAAAATGTGAATTGGGCGGATTTGCATGCAAATGAAATGCGGGAAACACTGAAAATGCAGACATGTTCAAATTTATGATTTTTATCGACAGTTAAAACTTCATATAGCAAGTAAAAATTAAAAAAAAACGTATGAACGATGCTTGGTACAGCAAAAAATAACTGCACTATCAATTGATCATAATCTACTTAAATTTTATAGTACCTGCACTCCAGCTATAAGCCTTAGTAATTGGGGTTGCATTTAAGCTTTATGACATGGAAATTAGCTGAAATTATTAATATGAAATCTTGAATGCTTTTTTTTTGTGGTTATTTGTACATACATACATATATATTTTTGCATGAGGAACATACAATCGATTAAAGCGGTTAGTTTGTTATCAAAAGTCTTCATTAAAAGAAAGCTACCTAAAACTCTTTATAAGGTATAATCTACAATAAGAAATATATTTTCCTATTCCATAGAGAGAATATATGTACACAAGCCCTAATGAAATTGCGAAAAGGAAACAAATTAAATTCATTGGACATTGACATGTTACAAATAGGCAAAAAACAGTAGCTAAGACATGCACATCAGGCTGGGTTTCACCCTGGCATCGTCTTACAAACAAAGATTGAACTATATTTCTCTTCATGTTGATCTCACTCCATTTTTAACCTACGAAATTCGAAATAATTTAAGCTTGTTTATCGTATTGTTAATATAGCTGCCCAATGGGTAGAGAGTAGGGTGATTGACTCGGTTTTCTTCGGTTTTTTTCATAAATTATTGTACGGTTTAAATTTAAAGCCTTTGATAAATAATTTTATTTCCAATATATTTTTATTGACACGGAAACCACAAAGTCAATTAGATATGACTATTATATTTATTCGAAATCAAAAAGTTGCAGAAAAAACGCAGCAAATGTATTTTAGAAGATTTTATATACATACATATATAGACAAATGTCATAAGAGGACGGCAAAACCTTGAAAAACTGTAAAACGCCGTACTGACAGTATGTGGAATTCAATAATTTTGGTATAATCTTAAGTTTTAAAATTTGTGTAAATAGTAAAATAGTGTTGAAGATTATTGCCTCTCCTCGCTTGTACGTTTTTATTATTATTATTATTATTAAAGGAAAAGAAGTGAAATATCGCTTCTTTACCGACGACAGGAGCACTAGTATGTTGTACGTTTTTATTTTTGTGTTTGTCTTAATTTTTGTGACCTGCTTATCACCTGATGACAATTAAGAGGGGTTGACTTCGGTATAATGCACCATTTGAATTTATATGCACGCCACTAGGAATATTCACATGCAATTTTGCAGAAACATAGCTTAAGTGTTTCTTTACTTAAAATTAATTATTTAAGTTTTCAGTTAATAATAGTTTTTATTTTATTTGTTGTTAATATATATGCACTTTACAGGTCAACTTTGTGATTATTAAGCGTGTTAATGACTTATGTTTCCACAAATAAAGTATCTTCTAATAGTTAAGATTAAGTTTATTTGCTTTTTATTGAGTTTGTTTTATTGTTTCACTATTAGAAACGCGTTTATAAATTTGTTTGTATAAAAGAAAACAGGAATGAAGATGGCCGCAATAACACGAAGGAATGAGTTGCCATATGAAGGGAAAAGACGTGCTGCCAGTTGTATTATAATAATAATAATACAATTTAGAAATATTTACTAAATATCTTTACAGAAAATATTGTTATGACTTAATCTCTTATAATGTATGTGAATTTTGTATTTAATACACATTTTGAATAAGCGGAAAGAAGTTCTACTCAAAAATATTGTTGATGGCGTAGCCGAAGTTTGTTCGCTCATGCGTAAAATATATTTGGTCTAAACTAGTTCAAAATGCTCCCTTTGGGTAACTAAATCTACTCATTACAATTTTGGTGTATCTGGCAGCGTTATTAATTTGTTATTGATCAGGCATCACGACCAAACTCATTCGCAAGTAAGTTTTACTTATACACTGCCATTCCTAGGTGTTAATTAATTTTGTGTCTTTCAAAATTTTATTAAAACTATATAATTTAGGCTAATTAATGAGTGTTGTAAAATACAAAAAGATTAAACTGTTGATTTATAGTATGTGTATTGTGCAGTTTTTTTTTTGTTAAAATCAGTTTAAATTCATCTTTTCGATGTGGTGAATTTTAAAACTTTAAACGCAAATATCTTTTAAACTAAAAGTTTCCTCGCGGTTTGGTTTTCAGTTTCGTCATCTGTACAACCCCCTCTACCCCCCCGTAAAAGTAATTTTTTCCAAAGCGTGGAGCACTATACCGAAATTTTCCCATTAAGAGACTTACTTTGCTTTGAGAGTAGAGGACTTGGGGCCAATCAATGCCAATTGGTCTAAAATTGTGACTTTTGTTTATTAGAGACTGCTTACAGAATTCGGACATTAAACTACATTTTATTTTCAAAAGATTTATTTCATAGAAATAATTGCATTTACTTGGATCAAGAACCGGTTTACAATGTTTTTATTGATTTAAAAATTAGGAACCGGTCTTTTTCAAATTGGCATTTTTCGAATGATTCCAAAACCGGGTTTTCAAAAAAGTCGAATAATCGAACACCCTACTAGAGAGTGAAGATTTTTGGAGTGAGTTTTCATCATCACTTGCCGAATTTTTTTCCGGTGAAAAAGAGGTTAATTTTTGTTTTTTTGTCAAAAAATTATGTTAACAAATTATCTAAACTAATAAACACTGCAGAAATTAAGAAATGAATAAAACAGGCCGCGTAATAATAATATTGTGAATTTAATGTCACTTGCGTTTAGTTTTTTAGGATCATCTTGAACACAGTAGTTCGCACAAACATACATACTTACATAAACAATTACTTCAGCAAACTTTTTTTTCCTAATTTTACTACATTTCCATTACTTAATTAGTGTATAATTGCATAAAATAACAAGCAAACCAAGTGTTATATGTAGTTTTCGTAGTTTCGTACAAACCGACACAATTAACTACAACTTAATAGCCTTTACGTGAGCTGTTAATTGACAGCAAAGCGATTGTTAAACATCAGCAATTATAAAGCATATTCGGAAATAAATACCCTTAGTACTTACAACAAGTTAGTGTGCGGCATAATTGACATAACCAAGGCGTATAATATATTTTTTATTACCACTAAAATTATTATGATTTAAAATATGAAGAAGAGCTACAAAAAAACCCGGGAGGCAGAATACATAAGATACATAAAGATAGGATCTATGTATATACAACTTGGAGAACAGCGATGGCAACACTTTAGTCACGGAAAAATTACTTTTTTTATGAAAATCGCTCAAGTTTCGTTACATACAACCGTATCTACCTATTGACATGTGCGTATACAATTTTTTTTAAATAAAATTTAAGTACTACCATGCATATGTACGCATGAACGTGTGTACTTATGTACTTATGCATATATTTACACACTTATGTTTGTAAGTATGTGCATAAGAAATACTTCAATAAACTCACGCAACTTAGCAATTGTGTAATGTCTTCACAAATTTCACATAAGCCATAAAGAGCTACAAGTAAATTACAAATAAGTTTTTAGGTGTACTCATAATTTAAGTACTTGGGTCGTGAACACTTCAAATGTCGCAAAGTGGACCGTTCATTTTCGACATATTTATCTAAAACTATGTATGTAAGTGCATAATTGTTTATTAAATACAATATGCACTAATGATTGTTAAACAAGGCGTTGCTTAACCCGTGTGTGGTGTTGGGTAAATGTGACCCCTTGCATCTATTATTAGTACATTTAAAAAAAAATTCCGATTAATAAAAATTGAACTTCGAATTGTTGTATATTTTGTGAGACAGTCTTTTAAAATTTGTATGTGAGGCATTGCAAAATATTTCAATTGGTCAAAAACTACTTTTGCGCGAGTTTTGTATAATTTGCAGATTAGGCCCTATAATGTTTTTAAAAACGCAAAATAAAGAAAGAAAAAAAGTAGAAAATTCTGTCATATAATTTGAGTTTTTCTACAACATACAATTTGTATGAAAATCTAAAAAGAAACTTGAGTATTCATTAAATAGCCTTAAACACATAAATGACAAAAACTCGTCTTATTTTTAGAAAATTGTTTTTGTTTGCTCGAATTTTTTCCAATCGCGATCAATCGTTCAGCGGAAACATTTTTAAAACAAGAATCGTTAAACTTTAATGACACTAATTACTGTCACTTAAAAAATTTTGTGATGCATATAAACTGGTTTACAAATTTTGACCGTACATTAACTGTCAGCTCAAATATTATTAATAATAAATCTCTTCAAAGTCATTTGAATGCCTAACCATGTTGGCTTCTTCTTACGTGTTTGCCATTTTCTCAATTCTCTTCGCCTCAATTTCACCATGCATGAAAAATAAAAAATTAAACTCCCAATCCCCCTTTTTTTTGTGCCATCGTTTTGTGTGTATATTAATAATGCTTGCTATGTAATTATTGTTGGCTGTATTGATTAATTATATACGAAATCGTTAGAGTTAGTTTTGACAGGTATATTTTAAATGCGCGAATTATAACTTTTTCATGTTGTAATTATTTACAAACACATATGAATATATACTGCTCAATCAATTGACCATAATCTACTTAAATTTATTTTTTTATTTATTCAAATTTAAATCTACAGTACAACCGCACAAATAATACTAAAAAGCTAAATATTACACCTGTATGGAATGTTAAATAATTTCATTAAGATTCGTTATAAAAGTAAAGAACAATCAAGTCTTTGCGATTTAGAAAGTATATTAAGTTCTCGAAGTGCACGAGCAATTGGGGTATTTTTTTGCAAAATTATTTGTGAAACAGTCAACAAGGAATTGGTCAAAATGGCGAAGATTCCTTTGAGGAATATTAAAGTTTAACCGCTCGAATAAAAATAGACAATCAGAGAAGCCATTAATAATACTGTAAATAAACGATAGGAAGAGTTATGATCTTCTCTTTTCCAAAGTAATTAAATTATTTAACATAAGTCGGAATTGATAAGTAGGAACGAAATTTAGGGACCGAAGTGCGTATTAAAAAAAAACTAACTAAGTTAGAACTAACCAGAGACGTAAATAATTGCTTATGTCTATATGGATCAGCAAATTGAGAGGAATTGCGCCTAACGAAGATTAAAACTGAGTACGAATTCGATATAATAAAATGTATAAGACTTTCAAACGAAAACTTAATCTAACAACTAGCAATAGAAAAATGAGTGTCGAAAGCATCACGGCGTCTCGTATATGTTAAGTGAAAACACTTTGAAACATTCAAAGATAGTCGCGATTTTAAACACTAACCATGGAAATTGTTCAAGTCATTTTCGAGCTTCAAATCATCATCTGAATTGTTAACAATCGCAAAGATTTTCAAATCGTTAGCGTATAGCTAAAAAACTAGAAAAAGTGAAGTAATTACAGATGTCATTAATGAAGAGGACAAAAAGTAAAGGCCCTTAAATGCTTTCCTGGAACACCTGATTTGGCAACAAATGGAAACGAGTATACGCTAAACCATCTACCAGATAAATACGATTTTATCCATTGTAGGAAAGTAGAGTGAAAGCCTAAAGTGGCTAATTTATTTAAAAGAATCGTGTGGGAAACTCTATCGAAGGGCTTAGCAAAGTCCTACTAGGTCTTCATCAGAAATGCAGAGATACAAAACTCCGAGAAAAACGTCAGGTTATAAACGATCGACCGACCAGGAATAAATCCATGCTTGTTAAGGGAGATAAAAGATTTAACCGAAAAATAAATTTTAGAGTAACTTCACCCCAGCTATGTATTAGCCATAGTATATGCAACCCCGATTGCTTGAAAATTTTATGACACATAGAATTTCACTAAAATTGTTCTAACGGAATCTCGAATGCTTTTTTTTCTGTGTTTATATGTACACATTTATATATTCGTATGTAGTTGCATGAGGCAAGCATACAATTGATTAAAGCGGTAAGTTTGGAGTTAAACTTTGTTATCAAAAATAATTGTTTTTATTAAAAGAAAGCTGTCTGAAACTCTTCAAAAGGAAACAGAGAATATACAATAAGAACTAAATTTTATCGCTCTTTACACTCATTTTTAAAAATGTCTACTATTCCATCAAAATAATATATACAAGCCTTATTAAAAGTGCGAAAAGAAAAGAAATTAAATATTTTTGCAATTGGTTGCTTTTGATTTCGGGAATTGAGAATATAAATGAAATGAATTGACTAAGATGTGAATAAGGCATGATGGAAAGTTTTGAAAATCAATACAACAATAAAACCAATGCACTTTGGCATGAACAAAATAGGCAAAACAGTGGTAAGGTTTCACCCTTGCATCTTTGTAACAAAAAAAGCTTGAACTATATTTCTCTTGGCCCAATAAATTTCTATGAGTTAATTAATTTCAATTAACAAATTTTGTTATGCATATCAACCGGTTTAAAAAATTTTCTCCTTAAAAAAACTGTCAAATCAATTATATTTATTAATAAATCATTTAGCGCACTTCAAGGTCAGTTGACTGTTGTCATTTGCGCATGGCTGACCTTGTTGGCTTCTTCCTACTTGTTTGTCAACTTCATTTAATTTACACTACATTTTTTTTTTGCTAAAATTAAAAAAAATTTCGCTTGTTTTTAATTGAAACTTGCAGATTTTCCGATAAAATCTTATCATTCTCTTTGTGGTACTCTCATACCTGAATTCAGTTAGCAGTCTCAGTCTCTAATAGAGACAAAAGTCACAATTTTAGACCAGTTGGCATTCAAAAGTTTCAAAATAAAGCCTCTAGTCTCAAAATAAAGTCTCTAAATAGTGACCTGTTTATGAGCAAGTCAAAAAAATTAAAATAAAAACAAAATAAATAAACGTGAAAGCGAGGAAAAGCAATAATCTCTAGCTCATTATGAGACTTGAGATGATACTGAGTTACAGAATTCGAGTAATAGTTGATGTAGCATGCATGAATGTATGTATGTAAGTATGGTATGTAAATATTACAGCATTTACCGATGTTTTTACATACTCAAATACTATTAAATAAGTACATACATATGGACATATGTACATAGCTGCATGGGAGTTGAGTTTTTTTTTTTTTTTTTTTTTTTTTTTTTTTTGTAGAGGTGGCACAAAGCATTGAAAGCCGAAGTGTGGGACTTGCCTTTCGACTCACCGCACTAAAAACCCACCCCCGCTCCGTTTCCCTCGCTCCGTGGAACTACCGTTAGGTATTACTTCGCGGAGGGGGAGCGGCCTATTGCCTTTCTATGAATCTATGAATTTCTGCGGAGTTGCTCCGCTTGACGCAGTTTAGTTAGGATTTTGTTCGCCATATTGCAGACAACGGACCAATTTTCTTTAGACTCGAGCATAGTATCTACCAGGTTTTTAACCGAAAGCAATTTCCCCAACTTCGTGCTCGAGTCATCCCTTTCAATCGCAAAGCGCGGACAGACAAAAAAACAGTGTTCTGCGTCTTCAACAACCTGATTTGCACAGAAGGTGCAGTAAGGGTCATCATCATGTTTAAACTTATATAGATAGGACTTAAAACAGCCATGCCCTGTCAATATTTGGGTAAGGTGGTAATCCACTTCACCGTGTTGCCTCTCTAACCATTTCTCTAACGAAGGAATAAGTCTACGTGTCCAGCGTCCCTTACTCGCAGCGCTCCACTGCCTCTGCCACAGCTGCAAACAGTTTCGCCTCACCGCCTCACGTTCTGTAATGCTCGATGGGGTTATCGTAGCCTCTTTTACCAGGATCTCAATTGGGCAGAGCCCAGCCACTACTAGGGCGGCATCTTCTGACGTTGTTCTGAACGCACTGCACACCCGGATAGCGCAAAGGCGATACAGTGATCTGATCTCTCGTGCGTACGAAACTTTCTCAATCGCCGCCGACCAGATTGAAGCCCCATATAGAAGTACAGACCGTATTACGCTTGCATACAGTTGCCTACTTTGTTGCTTAGGTCCTCCTATATTTACCATTAGCCTCGATAGCGCTGCTGCAACTTTCTCTGCTTTCTCGACTGCGTATTCTAGGTGGGTCTTAAATACCAATCTAGCGTCAAACATAATGCCTAGATATTTCAGAGCAGGTTTCGAAACGATTTCATGTCCTCCAACTTTAATTTTAACAAACTCTAGTATTTTTCTGCTGCTAATTAACACTGCCTCAGTTTTCTGCTCGGCTAACTGCAGGCCATTCTCTTCAAGCCATTTCTGTATTCGCGCAGTCATTAAGTTCGCCTCTCGCTCAACGTCTTGTATATGCTTGGCAACAATAACCACCGCAATATCGTCCGCAAAACCAACAATTTTTGACCCTGTAGGTACTTGTAAGCGCAGAATGCCGTCGTACATAATGTTCCAGAGTAATGGTCCAAGGACGGATCCTTGAGGAACTCCTCCGGATATATTATACTCTTTGCTGCCTTCGTCTGTATCATATACTAGGACTCTATCTTCCAAGTAGTTACTTATTATTTTTCGCAAATATCTTGATACTTGAAAACCACGGAGAGATTCGCCAATTTTCTTCCAGTTAGCGGAATTAAACGCATTTTTAACGTCAAGTGTCATGACCAGGCAATATTTTTTAGATCCGCCTTTCCATCTTACTCCACTTATCGCTTCTTCTGCCAGCTTCTTAACAAGCATCGCCGCGCCTGGGAGTTGAGTGCGTCCGAATGTATGTCAAGGATTGAAAGCTGAACAACTGAAACGTGCACTACAGCGCGCATGCGCGGAGTACAGGATCGTGAATGTAATGTTGTAGAAAGATGTGACTTATATACATATGTACACAGTTAACAGCCGCAACGGTAATAACATAAAATATCATTTTATAAATACATTTATCCATATTTACTTGACTTAAGTTTTAATGGTATGAAGCTACAATGCAGAAGCTGAGGAATGTGAATAAACCACAACGATTTCTAAAAATAAAAGCGTGTGGGTTTGTACAAACGTTTATAAAGGGTGTTTCTTTGAGACATGTGGTTTTTAAGAAGAAATAAAACGCATATAATTTAAGGCTATGGCCAAGAATTTTGCTTTATTATAAAGATAAGTGTTTGCCATAATGCTTTAAAAATTATTTCGGGCAAGTGGCCGGCGCGGCTGGCTCGAATAAATTGCAACCGGGAGGCCCAAATTTCGACCACTTTTTGCAGCAATTGGGGTCGTATGTCAGCAATAACGCGCTTTCAGGGCGTCTCGAAATGGCAAACTAAACTGAGTTTCAGCCAAGTAACAGCTGTCAAAAAGACCAAATCCGAAAAAAAGTATTGCTTCATTGAAAACCACACGTCTAATAAAAACACCCTTTACTTTTCACTTTCATGCTTACTATGAGTTTAAACAAAACAAAAAAGAAACTCAATTCCACCTTGAATGAAGTATTGCGGTACAAGTTATTAAAAAAATTAAATTAAATAAATTCCCAATCACACTTTTATATGCCATCAACATGCGTATATGTAAATATTGTGTATTATGTAATTATTGTTTGCTGTATTGATTAATTATATAACAAATCGTTAAAGTTAATTTTGACAATTTTTTTTTTCAAATGCGCGAAATATTACTGTTTTGTGTTGTAAATATCTACAAATAGTTTAAGCACGCTAATGCTTTTGGTGATCTAAAATAATGTATGGCAATAAAGTGGCCCACATAGATAAGTACTAAATAAATTTTATTTAATAAAAGTAAATATGTAAATGGGTTTTTGCTCACCATAAGTTTTATTTCGTTTTCTTTAACAAAAAAACAGAGAACTTTTGAATAGGACGCATATTTCTTTAGCAATAAAAAGAACTTATATATGTACAAATGTAGAAAAAATCAGACTCATGCACACACTTCTTCACTTATTTTTTTGTTTTGTAATATTGCTGAATGTACCAAGATATACTCATATTTACAACAAAAGTTTTGTCAAATTTCACACTTATCACTGTTTTAAAATTGTTTTTCAATTTCCTTCCTTTTTTTCTAGCCACTACTGAGTTTCAGCTAGACGATGCAGAGATCGCGCGACAAAATCAAATTACACAACAAATATTCGCCAAATATCTGGAGCGGCGGCTTTTTCCACATCGCAGCACAAATGAACGCATACCCACCATATCGGAGATATTGCCCAAACCATCCTCCTCAACGACGGCACGCCCTCGATCACGCGGCTTCTCTTCCTCTGAATCCTTTCACAATTTCCGTCGTGCCGCCAACTCATCGAAAACGTCCGGCCGCAAGAGATATGGCAACGGAAGCAGAAAACAAATCCAACGACAGAAAGGAGGGGCAGGGAGTGGCGCGAATCGACATCAATCCATCGTCGAAACTGAAACTGAAGCTCAAACTGAAGCTGAACCTGATGCAGAAGAAGAACAAGACGCTGAACTAACGCTACAAAAGCCAGATTTTTTTATTGATACTCGTAATAATGCTGAAGTTGATGAAGTGGGCGATGATGGGCAGGAGTCATTGCAAAGTGTCGAATCGGAACAACACGATCAGTACTATAGTGATGTGTTTAATCGCGATCCGAGCGAAAATGAGGTTGACAACGGTAAGTGACGCATAAGTATACATATTAAACTGATGTTCAGTGCACTTGGTATGACATTGATCGATTGTCTGATCGATGCATTACAGCTTTAAAGCTTTGATTAAGACGATCATAGCACACTCTCGATCACACGCGCAAGCGCTTAGCTGATGCGCGTATCTTTAATTTACTTTAAAATTTAGTTGGTTGTTTTTTTAATAGACTGATCTTAATCGGTATTAGGTGCCTAGATTGTCACTTTAAAGGAGTTACATATGTATGTATGTATTAAGGCTAGTTCGGAAATGATGTTCAGCGAATATGAACTAGGTATTATTTTTTTTGATTTTAAAATAGCAGTAGGCAAGGAATCTTGACGTTTGATTTTGCATGGTGACACTAGCTGTAATAAGAAGAAGAATATCAGTTTGCCTCCAAAAGTCAGTTTCCTAAATGATTCCGCACTGGCACTGGCTTCTTTAGCAAATGAGAGAAAAAGTGCTCTTTCTTAACCAAAAGTTGCATAGCTTTGCGCGAACAAAATTTGGAAGTGCTGAAAACCAGCAGCCGCTTTGCCAAAAGAGTTTGGAAACACAGCATAAGAAATTAAAAGGAGAATACATATTTTTGCTTAAAACCTGGTTGCGTTGTGCTTTTCTTCTAACAAAAACTAAAAAAAGTGAAAAATAAACTGTAGAATTTTTTTTAATATGGAGTATTTACTTTTCTTGAGAGATGGATACAGGGCTATCAATTGGAAATTATGTACTATTGTAGATATCCAGCCGTGCTCCCAGTTTCACATTCACAAATTTCCCTGTGGATTCGGTTTGAAATCACATGTTTCGTGCTCCCAATCCCACATCCACATACATTTTTGTTAATTGAATCCGAATAGTTGGTTGTACTATGAGAAATGAAAAGTAAATGGCAAAAAGTGTGTAAATGTTTAATTATTTTCGATTGGAATAATTTTTAAAATATTGTTTGGTTTTTGTAGAAGCCATTTATGACATTTCTGTATTAGTTATTCATTGAAATATGCATATTTTTAAGTGGTTTGCTGATGACTCCTCAAAAAAGCATACACAGCTGAATCCGAAAGGGAAATTTCAACAACAGCTGTTTGTGGACAGCCACAACGATAACCGATATGTGTGACAGGGATGACCTGGTATGCGAAGAAATTTGTGAAATTGGGAGCACACTAATGCAGTTTCACAGGAAATTTTTAAAATCAAATTGTCGAATTGAAATGTGAAACTGGGAGCACGACTGATAAAATAGATGGTTTTTCATTTTGAGAAAATTTCGACTTTTATTCCTATTATCATAAAGTTATAATAATAATAATAATTTGGAGCTCACACTATTTAGCTTAGTGCTTGGCCGTGCTTCTATTACCAATTGTGATGTGCGTCTTTTATTTAGTACGACAAATAGACGGACCTACAGTTTTATGTCGACTCCGAACGGCAGGTATGATTTTCACAAAGGATTTTTATGGCAGACATACACTCGGAAGTTTGTCATTGTCTGATAAGATACGACCGCCCTGAGTTGAGGTTCGATCCCCGAACGTAGCGCCATAGCAAGTTGTAACACAAATGGAATTAAATTCAAAGAGAAATTTTGAAGTGATTTTCTTTATTATCGTTAGCATTCAACAACGTTTCAGATAAAGTTCATGCATATACGAGTATAACTTGTTGTGCTTTATCTTTTACCACAATTCTTTTAACATGCGCTGACATTAACTTCATTCTGCAATTAAAAATAAAATTCCGGCATACATACATACATATGTACATACATAAAAGCGCATATACCAGCCAAGGAGCGTCGCTGAGTTGCTTGTCATCATTGTTTGTCAGGCATAAGATTAGGTTTTGGCTTAATGTTTTACATATTTTCGGCTAAAACTGAAAATATGTATTTTACTAAAGAGTAGCCAGTTTCCTTACGTTTTACATGCATATGTGTATATGCTATGTACTAAGTGCTGTCCGTATGCCAAAGTTCAATTTAATGGATGTTTGCTGTAAGTAGTTGCTTGGAATGTTAAAGTATCTCGCTCACGCTGCTCAAGGTCGACCTGAAAGTGCACTTAACCGACAGCAGGCGTCCAAGGATATTTTTATGGCATTGCAATTTTCTGGTTCTCAACAGCCTTTGTTATTCGATTACATGCAATAAATCATTAAATTACAGCTGCTTAGTGATTTATTTATGGATTTCCACAATTCCGACTCTGAAGTTGTGCATATATGTAAATGAAGGCAAGTATAATAATTTGTTTCTGAATAATGATAGCATAATGGAATTTTAAGAATATCACTTCGAGTTCATGAACTGAAATGAGATTAATTTTGCATGCAGTTTTATTATACATTTCATGGAAATGGTATATTAACTTTAGTGCGATGTTTGTAAGTACCAGAACGAAAAGGGTTGGACCCATAAAAAAGTATACCAATATGATTAGGGTCATGGGCTGAGTCGATTTAGCCGTGTCCGGCTGTCTGTCCTTCTGTCCGTCGGTCCGTCTGTTTGAACGCAAACTAGTCCCTCAGTTTTTGAGCTATTTGAATGAAACTTAGCAGTCAGTTGGCTTTTTATAATTCATTAGACATTTGTCGGAACCGGCCAGATCGGACGACTATATCGTATATAAGAGCCGATTGTTCAGATATTATATTTTGCTCCATAACTGCATTTTTGCAAGAAGTTCCACTATTCTAAGCTCTAAAGAAGCAGTGAAAATCATATAGATTAAAGATATATAACATATATCTCATTAGCCATAACTCCTTCATTTAATAAGTTAACTACTTGAAATTTTGCACAAATATCAGCCATAGTAAATGATATAATATAAGTGAAAACCGGAAAGATCGCAGAAATAAAACATATAGCTCCCATACAACCGTTAGTTCAGATATTGAATTTTGGGCCTTTGGGAGTTATCCTTATTAAATCAGCTGAACACTTGAAATTTCGTATCACTTAATATTGGTACTATTATAGCAGTCAAAATCATTAATATCGAATAAGTTTAACATCTGGCTTCCATACAATTGTTCCCTCCATGAAAAATATGAAGCCTTCGGCATAGCCGAAGACAGCCTTTTTTACTTATTTTTTTTTTTTAATTTTATTTTTTCTTCGCCATAGCGTACGGGCACATAACATACATATGTACAAACATACATACATACACTTCACTTCACTTGTAAAAATTCGTGAAATTTTCAAGATACAAATATTTTACCTATCTTAGCAGTAAAATAAAATCACAAAAGTGAAGTGGATATTATGTTTTTACTCTCATTCAAAATTTTGGTTTATACTTTTTTCTTTCTTAGGATGCAACCCCGTGCTCCGATTCCACTTTCCCTGCGATTCAGTCTTGTACGATCAATAACTGCCGTTGGATTAATTTTTCATGTAACTTAACTTTTTGATTGACGAAAGATCTGTAATATATTTTTTTATGAAGATTATGGAGGAAAGAAGAACACATTTTTCAGGAAAAAGAATAGCACATTAAAGTCAATTAGCTTAAAAAAGTTGATGGGAAATACTAAAATCTCTATTCTCTATTAATCAATGATGATAAAACATTTTTTACAATCCATTCACCAGGGATTAAAGTTCGATTTTTAAAGAAGCCACTGTTCCAATGTGTGGCCGCTGTGGTCGAGTGGGTAGCGGTGCGTGCTATTACTCGATTCGAGGTTCGAATCTCAGCCAGGGTTGTTTTCTAATAGCGGTCACCCCTCGACAGGCAATGGCAAACCTCCAATTGTATTTCTGCAAAGAAAAAGCTTCTCATAAAATACATCTGCCATTAGGTCCCTCCATTTGTGGTAGAATATAAAAACAGACACTAAAAATGGTAGGAAAAGCCAAAACGTTTATAGTGTAAGCGCAAAATTATTTTTGTTATTCCAATATCGCGTTCGTTCAAATAATATTACTTTGCGACCTGAATTGGGATAGAAAAGAAACTTTACTGCTACCGAGGTCTTCTCGACTATTCAGTATTACAATTTAATTGTACTTACATTATAATTTTATATTATTCAATCAATAGTTGCAAATTATAATTTTAATAAGTCGATCAGAAAATATGTAATCAACTCGGAAAAGTGTATTAAGCGATCTCGAGTTGAAATTTTAAATATAAGAACCCGAAACTTTAGTGAGAAATATTTTTTATTTTCCGACACACTTCGCTACATCTGAGATTTTTCTCGTTCATTTTAAAGATCATGGAAATACATTATATTCTACCACAAATGGAGGGACATACGGTTTTGTGAACGACAGATGTAGTTTATGAGAAGCTTTTTCGTGGCAGAAATACCCTCGGATATTTGCCATTGCACGCAGCGATATCCAATCGACCACCGCGGCCACACAGCCACCATCTATGATGTACGGACGCCAAATATTTATTTTTTATAATTTTTACGTAAATCTCGCTCGATATATTTTTATAATAACTACTAATTTACCTAGATGAGCATGCTAATAAATTGTTTAAACTTGATTTGCTTTGACACAATTTATGTTCTGCGATTGGTTTTATTTAAAATCTATTACTTTGTACTTTCATTCAATCTCGTTTCGAAAAGTCGTCACAATTGTTTAACGGTAATTATGCAAGCTATATTTTACTTACTTAAAATTGTTAATTTTTTATTATTTTGCTTAGGAGGCAAAATACTCGTATCACAACTTCTTTGTATTTATATACATAGGAATGAACAAAATTTAAACCAACTTAAATTTAATAAATTTTAAAAAATCGCCCACTTAATACAGAATTTTATATTGGGTGAGTTGAAAACCAGAACAAACGAAACTTTCGAGCATTAATGGATGCTTGAAAAGCAACGACAGTTAATTGAAATTTATTATAACTGCACGAGCGGGACTTAAATCTAAGTGTATACATACATATGTGTGTCAATATACATATATGTATGTATGTATGGCTCTTTGTGGCAATGCATTATATGAAGAAGTTATAGGCTTTGTCATAGCAAAATTTATAACACTGCTTATGTACGTACTGTGTAAGTACGAAATTCTATGATTTTTACATTAACATAAAAGTTAAAGTTCAGTCTCAATTTTTTACGTAAAGAAAACTATACTAAATTTTATTTTATATATCCGTGCGTCATGGGCATGCGCCCCTCGCATCGGTTGGGCGGGTATGGAGGGAATAATATTTACTTCGAAAACATAATTTTTTTTCTTACAATTTGCCAATTCTTTGCAATATTAGCAAACAATACAAATAAACACCTTTAAAAACAAAACACCAAAAAGTGTGTGCATATAATTTTAAAATTTAAAATTAGCGTGACCAAAACTAGAGTAACGATTTTTTTTTCAATGCAGAATAATAACAATAACAATTGTCACGCATGCATCAAACGTAAAAGTCTAATCTCTAGTTTGACGTGTGCACAAACTTGATTTTTGAATACAATTAAATTTTAAACTCATAAATGGTGTATTCAAAAATTTGTTGGTTTCTAGCATTTGTTACTTGTTGATACTGGTAGTTGGTTGCTTATCTCAGTTACATCAATAAAATAAAAAAAAATCTTGGAGGGATTTTTTTTCATAGACAAGCGAAGTGTAAACTACGTTAAAATTTAACATAAAAGTCTAATATTGTTGTAATCATACTAATTTAGTTCCTTTTAGATAAAAGTGTGAAAATTATGTATGTATGTATGTAAATGATGACCAATTAATTTACATTTAAAGAACATACTTCCGGTAAGGCAAAACTATGCCCATCTGCATATACTAAATAAGCGTTAACATTTTATTCATATTTATTTATAGAATAACAGGTTGTGGTAAAACTGTTGTGAGTTAATTTCACTTTAAGCTTGACTTTGACATTGACTTAAAGTAAGAAGTTAGCTTATCGCTCTTGGTGTTGACGATTTTGGCGTCAAGATGTGCCAGAAAAACAATAAACTTGGCTTGGGTTGCTGAGTTTAATTGTCAAAAAATACAAATAAATTTTGTGAACATTTGAAAAGATCTTCAAAAAAGTGTAAAACCTTATAAAGGTAAAAAATTTCACTACAAAAAGATTTATCAATAAATTCCTTTTAAAAATAACTCTGAAATATGTTTTAAAAATACATAAAAATTTAAATTGAATATCAATTTGAATAAGCTCCAGAAAAAACAGAGCTAACTTAGGTTATCTCTGAAGTGAATTCAATTTCCTACAAAACCTCCTAAAATGTTTTTCTTATTTTTGCTATATTTAATTGTTTATAAAAAAGTGAAGGGGTGGAAAAAATTTCTTCAAACATCTTATTTCTGCAATCGCTAACTGAAAAGTAAAGAAATCTGTCTTAATCGCTTGTTAATATTTTTTTTTTAATATTGCAGTTATTTTGTTTATTACTCCAGTATAGGTTTCCTTCAAGTTCTATTTAAATTTTATATATAGTAAAAATACTTATTTCATTATTATCGTATTTTATTTTGAATTCTTGTTTCATAAATATTCTTATTTCAAAGCATCTTATTTCTCTTTGAAACTCTTAATTTGATTCTATTTTGAGATTAAGAAATTAACTCTAGCCAAGTAGCTTATAGTATAAGCTAAAATTAGCAAAGCGCTACTAAATACATACTCACACTTGGTGCCAAAAGCCAGGCGCAATATCTCAATCTACGTAGCTACTGCGCAAACGAAACCGACTTAAATCGACATTGATCGATTGCCATTAAATATTTTATTTTTTTTTTGACGTTTCAATTGCAAAAGAATTTTTGGTAACCAATAAATATAAGTATTTCTTACTTTTATTTCAACCTTCGCTTTATTTCTATTTGATTTAAAATAGTGGTTTGAACATAATGCTATTTCTAAGAGATGCTTGTGAATGACTTAGCACATCGAGAAAATCTTAAATTGTTGGGAGGTTTTTTATAAAAGGTTAGAAAAAATGTATGCCAGACACTTTTTATACCAATTTTTATTACAATTATTGACCGCATATTAAGTCATTTTGTATTCATTCGTTTTGATGTGATATCCTAAAAATTTGCACACTTCAATGAGATGCTATTGTACTCAGTTTTGTTCTTTCGTCGATTTATTGAGTCAACGCTCCCCACACGCTCAACAAATATTTAACTTTTTTTTTATTATCTATGCATTTTTTTTTTTTGACAACGAAAAATTATTTCAAGTTTTAATTTGCCAACTAGAATAATAAAAATATACGCTTCTCTAATTAAGTGTAACTGCCTTATACTCATACAAGTTTTATTTTCTTCACTCATTTAAAGCTGATATACGAAATGCAAGAATTTACTAAGTTTTTAATTAAATTCAACCTTGAAAGTGCTTGGAAGAAAATATCATCATCTCATTATTTAATAACTGGATTCTTATTTGGCGTTCAAACCTCTTCGAATTTAGTAGAAAGTGCAAATACATAAAACCGAGGCAGCTTTGTATAAAGTATTAGTAAAACAGGATTGTACTTTATCAAAGAATACATTTTAGCTTTTAATGACATCAATAAAGTTTTAATTATGCTCAATTTAAAGTTCTAAATAAACCGTTATTTTGGTTACAATAACAGTAATATTTAAAACCAGTATTTAAAATTTAAACTATAAAAGTTGTGTTAGGAAATTTTTTTATTGGACTTGTTTCATTTTATGAATTCGACTTACTAATTAAATATTTCATATTAGCACATTTTCGATTAAACTTTTTTTTTAAGTGTAATAGTAATTTTTTGGTTATTCGGACGTATTTAATTTAAATTTTATTTAATCAATATCATTTTTCATTCAATTTTTCAAACTCTGTTTAAAATTTAAAATAAGTAGCAATATTTATCAAAAATTTTATATTATTTTTTCTTTAATATTTTCGATTGTGCCGGTTTAGAACATTCAATTTCAGTACAATAATGTCAAAATTTGAATTCTCCAAATATCACAGCTTCTTTTAATTTTTTTTATGACTCGCTTTTATTTCAAAATTTATCGTTTAACAATCCTACCGATAACAACAGCAGTCAAAAAAAAAAAAAATAATGTTAAAAATTGTGTGATCTTTTCCACAATATATTTTCACCAAACCGTGATGGATGCTGAATTTTTTTCACGTAACTTGGAAGAAGAAAATTGTATATTAAATTTGTTTGTTAAGAAAAGTCCAAATTAAATTAAAAAAAAAAACTAAATTGTGTATAAGCTTTAATGCCGATAAGTTTTTGGGAAAAATTATAAAAAAAAAACAACAATACTCAAAGTGGTAGAAGTTATAGTACTATTTCGGAAATCACCACATTTTCTCATCAGACTTCTTTCTTTCTTAAATTAAAAAATTACTTATATATCCAAGCAAGTGAAGTGCATACAAATTTGTGTCTATTTTTTGCTGTACAATATTTATGTACTTTTGTCAAATGTTTTTAAGCTAAGACCTTTTTTAGGGAAGTAAGACATTTCTCTTTGAAATTATGTCATTCGATTTTTGAAATTTGAAGATCGAAAAATTGTTTTTTTTTATAAAAAAATCACAAAATCAATTAGAATTAACCACCATCAATTTATTTTATTTCAACGCAACCATACGAAGAGATAAAACAATTAGAAGTATACGAAGCAGAATTATAACAAAAATCAGTGGATCTTGTAACAATGAAACAGCTTTAGCTGTCTTTGAAACGTTTCAATTGGTATTCACTATTCTCATAACAAAGTTTTAGTATTAAAACAAAGTTTCTTAATTATCATCAAATGATAGGCAGGCCACAACCAATAAAAGTAATTATTTTATTATAATAGTTTTAAAGCAGGGAAAGCTTACAGCCACTACTTTATAGTGTAAAATTTTAAAAACTTAAAATCATATCAAACCAAAGTATTGCGGTGAAACTTACTATTTCATTTTGACGAAAATTTAATGAATTTTAACTATCCTAACTCTTCAGATTTTATTTGAAAGCTTCGATGGATTGCCGACAAGGCAGATTTAACACTCAACCTCAATAGAGTTGATAATTTAATATTTTTTTTTTTCATTTAAAACAAAAAACGTTGTTTACATCTGATTCCTGGTTTTTGGGGAAAAAATGTATTGTGCATTTTGCTCAACAAATTAATGCATATTTTATATATTTGTGTTGTGCATTTTTGTGCCCGACTAGAACAGAGTTGGGAAAGTGCGTTATCAGCAAAGAACGGCTCGTAAAAGTGCCGCAAGAGCCACACCGAAGGATTGTTAGGAAGAGAGCTTGTAGCAGCACGATCACGGAAACAATGAGGTGGCCATTTACCATTTCGCGAGCTGTAATTTGGTTGCTGACGTAAAACCGATACATTTGATGCCCAATTCTGTTCCAAGACTTAAACATTAAGTTCTGAAATAGCAATATAAATTTTGTATTTACTTATTTTAAATGAATTGAATTTGTGAATTGTCAACTTTTGGTTTCATTAGACTGATTTGATAGTTGTTATTGACAATAAAGCTATATCAGAAAACCAGGCAGGGTTGCAATTTCTCTAATGCGGTTACATGTTAGATCTGCCTTGGCTGCATATAAATATTTTATATAAAATATACTCCGAAGTGACCTAATTTAATACTTACAAGTTAAAGACATAATATTACCAAACTTTTTTCAAAGGCGTTTAAATCAATTACATTGTAGTCATAACATTTTTTAAACTAGTTTAACTAAGCCCAAGGCATTTGACATTCATTAAAAATGCGTATATTTTTTACTCGTACTCGCAGAAAGCCAGATTCCACTGCAAGTTTGGCTGTCGAATACTTAAACTGGTGATGTTTACGCAAAATGTTGTTAGTGTAAAAATGCAATTTAATCGGCCACCGGCTGGTGTTTTTTTTTTTTCAATTACAAGTTGTCGAAGTGCATTTGTACCCAAAAAAATATATGATGCGGTTTTTACGTTTAACTTTGCTTAGTTTCAAATTTTTTACTTAAGCCACGCCACACGTATCTAACACAAACAATTACAAATATGTATGTATATGTATGTATATGTAAATATTAAATACCACACGCGTATTACCTTGGCCAGGCGAAATAAGCGTCAAGAATAACTAACAAATAACTTAGTCCCAACTGGTATTTGCCTGCCCCACCTATGACGCATGCGCACATCAAAGAAAAAAAAATTTCGCTTATACTTTTGTACTAGCAAGATATGTACATATGTGCTAATATATTAAGTTAGCAGCAGCTAAACAATTACTTTATTTTTGAATAAATGTGAATATTTTAAATCTTCTCCTCAAACAAGTTGTTTTATACGTCGTACCGCCTTATCTCCCCTCCCCTTGTGAACCACAAAAACTAGAATCATTGTGAGAAGCTGAGTTGCTGAGCGCTGGTGAGGATGTGTCCGTAATTGCTCTTTATTAATCAAAAGAAGTTTGCAGGCATATTTGCAATGAACAGCCGTAACAAGTTTTGAGATAACCATAAATATATCTCTCTGAAGACTTGAAAATACACTGCATCATCGCGTTGCCGAACTGAGTACCATGCGCATATGTACATACGTACGCTCGCAAACTCTTCGCCGCTGCGTGCAACTCTTTTCTCTTACCACTTACTTAAGCTCTTAAGCAGTCATGGCGACTTGTGGTGATTTGGCTAGCTGACTGGTTCGTTGCAGACCTGATTTTGCTTGCTTTTGCTTGGCTTGGTTGGCGCTGTCCGTTTTGGTTTTTGCTAGTTGTGGTGCTCCTCTCGCAGCTGTGCGGTTTCAGTTGTCTGCTTACCGCAAAATTAGTTCTTCGTTAACGGTCAATTCAGGCGCACGTGCGCTGTTCACCACACCACCACGATACCATCAAACCAAACCGATTCGTGACAGTAACAAACAAAAGATTTAAGACACAAACTTTCGATTTCATTTACGAGTGCATCGCCGCCGCCGTCGCAACTGTTCGTACGTTTTCACTTTCGTTTCATTTCGCCGTGTGATCCGACGCGACAACAATCCAACATTTATTCCAATTTGCATTGCAGTTGTTTTGTTTTGGTTTTGTGTGTTTTTGTTTTTACCATTGACGTCGTTGTGCTCGTAACTCCTGTTGAATGAATGCGCTTGTCGTCGCTATCGCTGACGCTAATCAAGAAAACACATTGACAACTTTTATGGGAATACAAATGTCACGCCATCTGCGCTCATCGGTGTGTTGTTGAAGTAGTTGTTGCAATCTTTAGCATCGGCTGCGCAAGCGCTGTTTTGTTTTGTCGATTTTGTGACGTACGAAATTTATTCCTAAGCGTTTCATAAATATTTACCGTCATACAATTAAAGAAAGCATTATGCTCAAGTATTTGTTATTGTCTGTGATATTGTGTACGCAAATAATTGCTAGTTATGCAGCGAATCCATCGAGACCGCCAACGACAGGTAGGTGGAATCATTTGGCTGGACCAAAAGCGTTACCCTCGAGTTTTGTGGTGAAAGCGCACAGTGAAGTTGAAAGCATAGGAATTCTTCCTCAACATCCTTTTTGGCTTGTGTTAGCATTTATACTCGTATATGTATATTCGTAAATGGAGCAAGTTTGAGAAAGTGCATTCTGTCAGATGCTTGTATGTACGTGCAATATTCCATGTGTCGGCGTATACACGATGTATGTATGTGTGTATGTTTATTTGCTGCCTATTATTGTTGTTACGTAATTGTCTTCGTTTATGTTTTTTTCTTGATTGTGGATTTTGTTGCTCTTTGCTTTGATTTTGGGTTTTTTTGTGGCCTATTCGTTGTAAGTAAATGCATTCCATTGTGATTTTTCGCATCAAACAAACCAGAAATTGACAAAACCGGGAATTACAACTAAGTCAACGGAACTCATTAAATACATAAATAAATTTTTTAACAAAGATAAACAAATAGTTAAATGAATGCGACTAGTGGGACACTAAAAAATCACGTTTTCATCTCAAAGTTGAATATTAGTGAAACAAGTTTTTAAAGTCAACCCAAATTTTTCTTGTGTTTTAAAACAACATCCGTGTTCATTAAAATGTGGTGCTAATAATTCCAGTAGTTGTTTCGTGCGTTGCATTTTCACTTCTTAACAAATAAGTTGTTCACTTCGATTCAAAAAATTAAATGCTTTTTGAGTTCAATGTATCGCAAATTCGTTACAACGTGTAATGTTTTTCTTTTTTTCTACGTTTTTTCTTTTGTTTTTTGTGAAAAAATTATTTCGCTGCGCGTATTTTATATGAAACTAGAAGGTTCAGCGAACTTCGTCCCGCTCAAAACTTATTAGAAGTAAATTTAGCACTTTTTGAACTCTGTTGTATTTAGTATTTAGTGCGGAAAATGAAACTGCCACCTAAATTTCGAATCCGTTTCCGTAGTTTCCTACTTTATAACTTCTTTATAACTATGACAGATCTTTTTAGTTAAAAATGCAGCTTTGAGGAATATAAAAGTAATATTTCGTTGTCCCAGTTAAGATGTAAAGTTTTCTTTACATCCCGACTCCAGCATTACCAAGCAATATAATTTTTCGCAAAGAAGAATACAACATGAATTTCTTCAAAATCGGTTCAGAAATACGACTTTTATAAATAACTCAACTACAGCGCCACCTATCTGATAAACTTTTTGCAGAGATGCTTTTCTTCTCCTTACCAATACATAGGTATATAGAATATGACTGAAATCGGAAGGACGATAACTACGATTTTTAGTTATAACTCGACACCAGCGCCAAACAACGAGGTTTTATCTCCTTACAATTTTTCCTTAAGCAAAGATAAAAGTGGAAAATACATTCTCGCGTACGCAACTTACTTTCATATATATAAAGATTTCGTTTTTTTTTTATTTTGCTCAAAAACTTTTGTTATCCCTATTTACATTTAACATCTTATAAGCTGAGACAATTTTTAATACTATTTCATAAAAATGTATATAAAATAATTTCAAGCTCGTTTTAATAAATGTGCACAGGGTGAGGTGTTATTATAAAAAATTTGGCTAAAGTTAGTAAACGTTCCTTGCTTTCTATGCAACTTCAGCAAAAAATCGCACAAGTGCTACACGCACTTACGTCGCAGTAAGAAAAACCATACGTTCTTACATTTTCAAAATAATTTAATTTAGCTGCTTAACTAAAAAATCCTTTAAATCAAGAAAAAAAATACACATTTTTTTTTTGAGTTTGCAGTTTTGTAACCTTTTGATTTCGCTAAATGAAAGTGCAAGATTTTAGTGAATACAAAAACCGTGTCGTTTTCAGAAATTCTTTTACGGACGGTATTCTGCAATTTTTTTCATATAAAAAAATCTCGAGCGTGTATTGCGAGAATGCGTCAGTAAAAATTTTTTAAATTTAAAAGGAATTTATGTACGTAGTATCTGCTTCATTCAAAAATCTTTTAATATCAAACATTTAAATAAACGTTTGTTTAAATAACTTATTATTTTCAAAGCTTTATTGTGGCCACATTTTTTTAAATTAAGTTTTTAATTTCACTAAATGAAAGTGCAAGATTCCAGTGAATACAAAATAACGTGTCATTTTCAGATATTCAAGATTAAAGTTACTAAAACGAAATGCGCGTTAAAACTTAGAAATTGTTTGAATACAAGTTTTTTATATCAAAAAAACAAAGAAAAATGTAATGATAATATTAAGAACATTGATAAGTTAGTGAAGTTGATATGCCTTCTCTTCTATGCCACTTTAGATAATTTTTTGTAAGGTTAACTAACATAAATAATTTGCAATTTGATAGAAAATTAAAGTAAGTGAAAAGGTAAGAGAAGCTAGGAACTGGTGGCAATTCATTTGTTTCGAATGATGACTGCTTTCAATTGCAGCACAATTCACCATTATTAAAATAAACTTTTGTTTAATAAAACAAAACAAAACTATGTTTGAACTACTCCGGTTTCAACAACAATGCTAAAAGAAAACAATGCATTTTGATTAAAAACAAAATATAAATAATTTTTCTTGACGAGGTCACTGGAAATTTAATACATAAATATTAAACAATAACAACTACATAAACTATACTCATCACAACCATTATTATATGTATATAATAAAATTCTCCCACGAAATAATACCAAAATCATTCTTGAAAAATGAGTACAATTTAAATACAAACACTTGTCATAACTCGATGTAAACAAATATCAAATACAAAAATATAAAAGATCTAATCAATGCAAATACAATTCACACTGCACTCGCTACAAAGCCGAATATTAAAATATTTGTAATAAGCTAAATGTGAACACTTCGTGTCAACTTTTTCTTAACAGTCTTAGATCTGTTTTTTTTTTTAAGAAAGATAATGTAATGAAAATTGCACTTCACCTTGAATGATCAAATTACTACGCAGCACGGTATTGTGGCGTCTAATATTTTGACTGTGAATTAATCTTTAAATGAAAATATTGCTGCTGCCTGCCACAATTCACTGCTACACATTTACATACATACATACGCCCATACATATGTACGTGCGCAGTTATGTGTCAATGTTTGTTATTTGATTGTTGGCAACAAATTTCTTGTCGGATAACCTTTGTCATTAAAATCGCGTTATCCACTAATTTTTTGTTTACGTACTTTTATAGTTGCAGACTTATAATGTTTGTATTCAATCTTTCTTAAGTTAAATACAAAAAAATTGGCATTGAACGGTATTTGGAAAAGTGCTTATGTATTAGCTTATAAATATCCATTTGAAAGAAATAAAAAAATAAAAGCTCGCAGAAAACAGAGTTACCATTTGTTAAACATTTGTACATAATAAGTTTATAGGCGACTTCGAATTTCTCCTTAAAAAGTTTTTATAAACTGTTTCTTTAGCTTCTCTTCAGTTGTCGAATAAATCTTTCGCCGTTTACTAAAAAATAAACTGTTACAGCACAAAGAGTGACATTTTTAACATAGTTTACATTTTTGTTAGGTTTTTAATGGTCTTTGAAATAATTAATAATAAGTAATAATTTTATAAAATCTTTTATAAACTGGCCTCGAGCTCAATAAATGTATCAATTCTTAACAACGTTTTTTGTTTTTTTTTTGTTAAGTTATTTTTTGAAATCGACAAAGGTAAGGCACACCTATACGAGTATATCCATAAATTTCATAATTTTTCTTTTCAATTAAACTACAGAAAGTCCTCAAACAAATTTTTATGCAAAGCAAACCTTTTTTAAACTACTCAGTTTTGTAGCCCATTCAATTTTAATATATTTATGTCGCTTAACATTATCCCTGGTAAGGGATGGCCGCTGTGGTCGAGTTGGTAGCGGTGAGTGCTATAACTTGATATGCCTCTGAGATCGAGGTTCGAATCTCAGCCAGGGCAAGCAAAATCTTTATAATAGAAAAAGTTTTATTCTAATAGCGGTCACCCCTTGGCAGGCATTGGCAAACCTCCGAGGGTATTTCTGCCATGAAAAAGCTTCTCACACAATAAAGAACGAAAAATGATGCTGAAGTTGACTCAAGCTAGTTTGTCTTCAAACCAAATTTAACAAGAGATGGTGGAAAATTGTTACGATTTACATAAAAACCTAATCCGTATTCCTAACAAAATTTAAGACAAATAATATTTAAAACTTCAAACAAATAATAAGTAAATAAAAAGTAACTCGCGCTCATGTTTAATGTTCAAGTTTATGTATCTCATTAGCTATTATGAATATGTTAGTTATTTTGTTTTGTTTTTTTAACAGTTTACTTATTTCACAAATAAATTACAATAGCGGCTGAACAATTTGAACGAATTTCGATCGTCAAAACATATCAAAAATACATGTGGAGGATTTAAATTTACAATTTGTTGTTTTAGAAATTAATGGACTATAAAATATAAAAATACATAATATTTTTGCTTCGAACGTAATTCGTAGAGCAGCTTCTCTCATACCAACACGAACGAACAACGTAAATCGCGAAATGCGTAATATCTAAGCGACTTCCGCCGTTTGTTACAATACGAATATAAATACTATACTCTTGCATGGATATTATTTACCTTATTCATTTTTTTATTTCATATATTTTTTTATATTAATAAGTCGCAAGGTATGTAGTTACGAGTATTTGTATAGTTAAATGTGATGTGGTGCCACTTTAGTTATACTGTTTTGCATATGCCATTGAGTTTGTGCATGTGATGGGAGTAATATTCAAACAATACCGTTCACAATTGACCTTGCCACGTGGGGTGTCGAGTTTTGATTAATGACATCGGACATGAAACGACAATCAAAGCTCACACGTTAGTTGGCACATATACAATGGGTTTCTCAGAGCAATTATATTTTTCACATGCATATTTGTATGAATGAATAATAATTCCATTCACTTTCAAGCATAAATACATATACGTATGTACATATGTATAGCGTGTTAGAAAACATATGTAAAATGTAGGGTAAACAATAGAAATTCCATTATCAAGTATTAATTGTATGGGTTTTGCTTACGCTTGTAACTAATTAGCAAACAAAAAGCTTTAAAGATATTTCGCTGTCATTAACATATTTTGCAAAAGCTTTATTAAAAAATTACTGTAGAAAAGATATGATTGAATTTCTGTCATCAAGCCTAATTCTCATAAAAACAAACTGCCATTCGGAGGCGTCTTGATACTGGAGGTTTTCTATTTGTAGGATAATAAAAAGCCACATAACAAAAAACTGAGTTGAATTGTGACCTAGGTTGTTCAAGTTGGTTTTTTAAAGTCACTGCATCAGTTTCTTAAAATGAAGGGAGAAGGTGCAAAATATTTTCATAAAATAAGTCTGCCATCGGAGTTATAATAAAACGCTTAAGTCCAAACTTAAAATAATGATTATTATTGCTATTTATGAAAGGCGTTCTGTGAAACAGTTCAATTCAATTTTTTATCAAAAATTGCAGTTCAAATTATACCTTTATTGCTTCATCAAAATTGTTCTTATATTTTTCTACATAATCAAAAATAAATAATATATGTATGTCTCAATGAAAAAACTGGCAGTGTTTTAAAGGTTTTGGGTCAATCCTGGGAAGCGGTGATGAAGAATAAATAAAAACAAGTATGTTGAGGAGATGTGTTGATCTCCGAAATAGCAGCTATAACTTCTATCAGTAAAGCTGTGGTTGTTTTTTTTCAAACGAAATCTTTAATAAACTGGCCTCGAACCAGTACTAGTGCACGTTAGAAGGCCAAAAATAAGCATATTTTCAAGCATTTTTTTTATTAAATATGAAAATGAATCCTTTTTCACATTAATGTTTAAGTTTTAGAGAGTAAAACAAAATTTTTATTTTTTCAAACAAATTTCAAAAAAAAATGGCAAAAAAAACGCCTTCTGGTTTTTCTTCTGTAAATTCTCACACAGCATATAAGAACGAATCAAACGTACCAAGATTTATTAAAATAGATCCAGCCAATCTGGAGATTAACTGTCCGCAAGTTGAAACAATTTCGAGAAAAACGCGTTTAAAGTTTACGCTTTCTCTCCGGCAGCTGCGCGAGCACTTTGAAAGAGCCGAAAACGTGCATGCGTTTAAGACCAATAAACGAGTAGACAATTTTAAATTTCGAATTTCGTCAAAAATTTTAGGCACTTATTTACGGAATTGAAAAATGGAAAAATAATTTTGATTTTTTGAAAATTCTAAAATGTACTAGTGTACCTTGAATAAAAGTAACAAAAAATTTATTTTTTAAATTTTAACACAACCTCAGTAATAAAATAAATTTATGATCTTAAAAATTTTAAAGACAAAAAATATAGGTATGTTAGTTTGTTGAAGTGGCAGCATAGATGGTATTTCCAAAACCATTACTAGGATATGGCTTGTGTCTGTAAATTGTATGTGTAACTAAAAAGTCAGCAGAAATTTAGCTTAGAAACTTAGATTCCTTAGCAACTTAGAAGTATTGAAAAAATCACAAGCGGATATTGGTGTGGTGACAGCCAATTATATAAGCTATAACTTTTATCATATTATTGCTTTTTTTCATATAAAATCATCTACCTACTGGCGTTGAGCTTAATAGCAGTCATTTTGTAGCCCATTTAATTTTAGTGAGCGCGAATTATTTTTATAAAATCATGCAGTTGCTAAAAAGTTATCCATAAATGCATTTTCTGGTTTCGAAGAGTTTTTTAATAATTTTAAATCAAAAAAGGAACTGGAAATTATAAGTTGTAGTTAGTAAACAGTCAAAAATAGACCCATCAAACTATGTATAGATTTCAAAAGTGTTCATTTCAATTATGAAAAAGATCTCTTATAACTAAGAATGAAATGGCTCTTTGCCACGACTTGGTTTAGGAATTTTTGCTTAAGAGCTTTAGTAAGTAAGCAGTTGTATTTCTGTCAGTTAAATCTTATACCGAAATGATAAGGATTATGATCTTTGTTGATTTAGCCATATTCGTCTATCTGTCCATCCGTCTGTCTGTCTGTTGGAATGCAAACTAATCACTCAATTTTATAGTGATTTAACTAAAAAGAATCATTTGTTGGAACCGCCTAATCGTACTATTATTACATACCTACATTTCCGATATAATTGATTGCTCCGATCTGACATTTTATTTGTAAAAATTTTAGTTAACAGTGAAAATCATCCAGATCGGAGAAATAAGCAAAATATTGAGAGTGAAAATCATCATTGCATTTCCCGTCATAACTCCTCCATTTAGATGAAAAAAATCGGTTACAAGACGAATTCATTCAAGGTGGTTTACTTCACATATATGTAAGTAAAAATGTTTGTGTTTATTGAGGTGAAAATGTCAGATGGGGGAATTCTAAATTTGACACAAAAAGCCAACGTACGCCCAAGGCGTAAATAGAACCAGCCATCAACTGATGACAATATACCCTCTTCTATGAATTCGCCTTGACCGGTTATTTTTATAAATCTTGATATAAATGCTTTGGCTATTTAGGCAGAAACGTCAAAATCTACGGAAATGCTTTTGGTATAAATTGACAATTCTTCCTTAGGATATTTCTAACCATTAGTGAAGTGAATAGTCTGACGATGAAATTCCAGTAACTTCTCGTTCTGAGACATGTGCAGCCAATTCAGAATAGAAACTCTCGGGGAATTTTTCTGCCTTTCCCATGTAAAAGCAACGGGGAAAAAGGACAAATACCCAGAGAGTTTTTATTCATTATAGGCCTGACTATAAAGCCTAAGTTGTGTTAACCTCTTTTTTGCTCTACATCCACCGTCGAAGCTGGATTATTCCGACATAAACTATTCACTTGACATTTTATAAATGTCTTTATTTATTTTTATTTATTATCAGAAAAATAATAATACAAACGTCAAATACAATTATTATTTTACTTACAAAAAAGGAGCACTACCTGCCAAGGCCTTCGGCGCGCTGGTCAATTAATTTAGATTTTGTTTGTCAAAGAATGAATAAAACATTTTGATGTGGTGTGTGTCAGCTATGTATGTCTTTATATTTTGTGGGCTTATTATAAAATGAAAGCGCTAAAAATTATATCTCCTCTCACTTAACAGAGATTAAACAATTTAAACTTCCGCTTCAGTGAATCATTTGTTGTGTTTTTCTTATAATAATACATTCGCCAGGGAGTAATGTAAGACGTCTGCATTCGAGTGTCATGTTCTTTCTCAGAAATTTTAATAAAAACTGCCAATACTTATCTCAAACAAAAGAAGATATTTGCGAAAACAACTGACTTCATACATATAATATAGTACATATGTATGTATGTAGATATGGAAAAAATCGAGGTACAATCATATCCAGATTGTATGTGTCCTTTTCTGCCAACCTTCATTGTAATATACAGAAGACCACTGGCGGCAAATTAATATTGTACAATGTTGACCACAATAAAATCGATTTACTAAATTTGTACGAAAGACGTGTAAAAACGCTAAGTCGTCACTGCAATTACTTTTAACACCCTTTTCGAAGTGTTGCATTTTTTTTTTTTTTTATTATTTTCTTTTTATTATATAACCTGCTGACCGGTTTTGCTTCAAAAGCCATTGTATGTAATTAATTACTCTTATTTTTCTCTTTTTTTTTTAATTTTATTTGCATTGCTTTTGCGGTTTCCCACTTGCTCGCCGGTTTATTGCATACTTATTTGCTAATGTATGTGTTTGTGTGACTTTATTTGGTGGATTGATGCCGTTGGCGTAGATTGTCCGAACTGTGTGGACGAGTCTCAGTATACGAATAAATGGACAATGCCGCTGTTGAAACTGGGCGAGAAGCGTTACTACCTCGGCATCTTCTTCAAGGTAAGCTGGATTCTGGTTCTGTAAATTTTTTTTATTTTTATCAATATTCTTATTCATGTAGTAGGTATCTAGACTAGAAACTGTCAAAGGCAATTTTTTTCGTATTTCGTTTTTCTATTTGCTTGTTGACTTTTTATGATATTTTCGTTTTTTATTTTTTTGTTTGCATTCTACAACTGCAAGTTTTGCACTGAAATAATAATAAAGCCATGGGAATCTTGCAATAAAATTTTGCTGTTCAACATTCATATATTTTTCATGAGGCGCTCAGACAGGCTAACGGCTATTTGTGTAGGTAATGCAAATAGTAAATAAATTTTAGAATAGCACTTTTGCTGCATCTTGCTGCGATTGTAGCGACGATGCTGTACGTGCGTTATAGTCGTTGCGGGCGGTATAGTTTGCTTTTTATGAGGCATAGCAATAATATTGTGTGGGTTGTAAGTGCAAGTGGAAAGAGCTCCTAAAATAAAATCATACATTTTATAGTAGATAACTCGAATCCATACATACATATGTAATTATATGTGTGTAAATAATTTAAAATTAAAGCGTTCGAACGAAGAGTAAAAATTTATGTTTACGCAATTATCACATTTCCATATATAATTTTGCTGCATTGTTGGCATAAAATTTAAAGCGCTAAAATTGTGTTCTTAGCAAAACAGTAGTACAAATTTAAATTAGGATTAAAACAAGTTTTTTCTTATAGCCACTTTAATTTAGAATTCTCAACGTATTACCTAATCTATCATGTAGATTTATTAGTGTATCTATGCAAAATATTTTTGTTTAAATTTTTCTTTTAGAACAACTTCAACGATTCATTAAAATTCTAAATGCTTGCGCGAACAGATTTATTTTATCATCAAACCGGTAATGAGACATAAAACTATACAAGCTTGTAGCTGAAATATGTTGTTTGAGCAGTTATGTCATAAAAAAAATGATTTTCAAAATTTTTAATGTGCATAAGTATGGAGAATACTTTAGAGCACAAATGCGTTAGAATACAAATAAACTATTTGGGCTGTTAAATAACTTAAAACTTAAGCTTAAATAACTACTTTTTTGTTACACATTTTAAAAATTCTAAAATTCTGTATCGGCTAAGGTCCTTCAAATTCAAAACTTTGTAAGTTATAATTATAAGATTTCCGGCAATTTTTCTCTTAGATTTCAGTACAATAAAAACAGCTTTTTTCCTACATGTGCTTACATATATTTAAAATATGAATAAACCAAAGTTTTATAAAATATATATTCCCTCGATAATTTTACAGTGTAATTGCTTAGTAAATGTCATTAGAATCAGAGCTACCACATTTCAATTTACGGGTTTTATTTTTGTTTTTTTTTTCATCAAAAAGTACTAGTCTAGAAACAATTGCGGCAAGTAGGTAAACAATCCGTAGTGCCGAAATGGAACCAATACTGATTCACACGCCAAATTCGAGCAAATTTGTTGCTTTTACAAAAATCTTTGAATCACTTGCTTAACTTATCAACATATTTATGAAAATAGTTAGGCATCTTCATAGGAATTTTATTTGGCGCACCTGCGAACTTGAACTGTTAACACAAATAAATCAAATAAGTATGTATGTACTGTCGACGTCCAATAATACAAATCGTATATTCGCAATTAATATATTTTTTTCATATTAGGGAATGAATCAACTAAATATATTTATGTAAAAATTTAAATTCCTTAAAATAATAAAAACACAATCAAATCATAATCTTGTACATCTTTTTCCATTGGTACATTTATTGAAAAAGGTAAAAATACAATTATGTAAAATACAATTTTTTCTGATTAAGCCAGATTCGTCCGCATTAAACACTCAAGCACATTAATGAATGGGGCAACAAGTTATTTGTTCTAGAATAATTTTTCTCCAGATTTTTTCAACATTCTGATTTTGTAGCGCTTTTTAAATTTTATAAGCCAACCAACACTACATATGTAGCTAAAAATGTGTTTTGTACAATTTTGTATGCATTTACGAATTCGCCTGTCTTCATTGTGAAGAACTTGCAGTGCTGGTTAAAATTTAGTCTTTTTTGTTTTTTTATTATGCAAAAGCGAAATTTGTTGAAATTGTACGATAAAGAATTTCTTTTATCGAAAGCGCTAAAATATTAATTTTGTCGTGGCACAATATTAGTTTTTAATTAATTAAGAGACAAAGATTTAAGATTTTTTATTGAAAGAATATTTTTGAGGACAATTAACGAAAAACCAAAAATATCGCTCACGATAAGAAAAAGTATCGATATCGTATCATATCTAAATACGTGTACAAGGCAGTAAAAAGTAATGGATTCAGAGATTTTATGACGATAAAAATAACCCCAAATGGAAATGCCGTAAAGGAGAAAATATCTATACATCTGTACATAATATAATAATATAATAATAATTTGACGGCGTATATAGCTCAGAGTTAGGTCGAGCCTCTCCAAACATTTGTGGTGATCGTCTTTATGTTGTACCATAAATGTAGGGTCCCACTCAATTACTTTTGTTGCTCACTCTGAATTATTGATGTATTTTATGAGAAATTTTTTATCTTTATTAGAAAAAAACTAAAATTTTTCAAATATATTTTGCTTTTCCTCCTCGTTGAATAAAATTAATGAAGTTACGACTCAGTACATGCTTTAACCAATAAACAAAATGCTTGCCCCTAAGCTCAAGTTTTTACTCAAAATTTATATTAATTTATTGAATTTGTTGCTCTCACAACTTTTCTGGATTAGTTGATATTACGAAATGATTTGTCTTATAGTTATTTTCTTATATTTTCGTTGGCTTCAAAAAAAATTTGCCCTAATTGTGAAGGACACACAAGAATTAGGTTAAGCAAACAAATTTGGCATTAATAAGCATATATTTTGATAGAAACCTACACATGTGCTTAAAATGTAGGTTAAGCTTTTTTAAATCATGTTTATTAATTACTTAATATGATTCATGCGTTTCAAACCAGCCCGAGTTCAGTCAATCAAAGTTCAAGTAATAAATCGACGCCAACGGTGTTTATATTGTTTATGTTTTTTTAACGACTTTGCCTTAAAACCAAATTGTAACCGACTATAAAATATTGACAAATGGCATAGTACGAAGTGCCTCCACACTATGTTGTAATTAATCAAGCGATTAGTTAAATTATTGCAAGATACGCGTGTGGCTCGAACGTACATTTATTACACGTATTATCTCTCACACTGTCTATTTTGCATGAAAAATGCATATATTTTATTAAAAGCGACACTCTGTTTACGCTTTAATTGAGAACATTTACATTTTAATTGCCACTAACTAAATGACACACAGGTAGACGTTAGTGATCGAAAAATAAGTTGATAATAAGCAGTTGCAGTTGTCAGCTGTTGAAATCAATTACTGGTGGAACGTGCACTTACAAGAGTAACATTTGATATTTCCTAAATTGATATTATTTTTATTTACGTATACATTCATACAAACATGCCTAAATACGAGTAGATACATATATCAAGTACACTTTGTTGTTTAAAACTCACTGTTAACTGGCTAGTTGATCATTTTACTGAAAATATTTCCAAATTACATGGAATTTTAGTTTTATTTTGGCGTTACCGCAAAATCGCTGAAGTTGGGTTTTAACGTTATTCCTTTTTTGATAATATATAATTAAATATTTAGTGATTTGCCGAACTTAATTATCAGATAGGCTTGTTGGCATTTACTGACTTGAAAGCTACTCCTTGTGGTTTTATTGTTTAAGAATATTTCCGGGATCAATAAAATACCAAAAATTTACATCCCTATTGTACACGTTTTCATACGAAAAATCCTCTTCTCGAAACATTTATTTCTTTTATTCGAACTTCGCGTATTTTTTTACTTACAAATAGGAACAGAAAGTAGTCACAAGTTAATCAGGTGGATATGAATAATGGATCATTATCTCGACTTTTTAATCCTTCAAATAATCAACTGTTTCGTTTGCAGAGTGGCCGAAAACATTGTCGTGGTAGAGTATGATAAGACGTTTTCTGATTATGTTTTACAATTCTTAAGAGTAACACTATAGTAACTGACCCAATTGCATAGAAGAAGAGAGCGGAGAGTGGTCTTCTTCTTCTAACTCAACACCAAAGCTGACGCGACCTCATTTAAGTTCTGCTAACCAAAAGCCGAATGCAGCCTTTCCAAGCACTTAAAATCGAAAAAAAAAATTATAGTACAAACATTTTCATGAGGAATTTTACTTTTTTTTTTAAATTTACTTCTTTTATAGAAATTATTGTTTAACTGAACAACCATAAAAACTGATTGTTGAATGATTGTAATAATACATTTTTTGTGCCATCTAAAATGAATTTGCTTGCTTCATGGTTCATCGATACATAAAACTTAATATGCCGAAAACAATTAAAACCAAATCAATGGGAATTTCTTCCATATAACGAGAACGCGCAATGGGATTTATATTGAAGAAATTGTAAAAAAGCTCCAGTAATAAAAAATTTTTCGAAAATCAGCGTCATTTAAATCCACTTGAAATTGTCATTTTGTTGTACTAAAATTTAATGGGCTACAAAACTATATACTAAAAAACCTATGGGCTTTTTTTAAAAGTTCGATAATTTGATTAAATTTTAGTAAATTATAGTACATTTTGCTTAAAGTTAAAAAATCGGTTTTATAGGTGTTGTTAAGGAATGAACTGTACTTTATTTGATTTGTAAGAAGAATAAATTGTCTAAATGGGTGAAAATGTATATTGCTATAATTTTTAAAAGCAGTATATTTATGTATATAAAAGTCGGGTTTATGTAAAATCATTGAATTCAGTCCGAAAGACTCTTTTACAATTACAAATGCATATGAATGCATGCCAGTGTTTTCATTTATACAAACATGCGCAATTTGTGCGTTTTAATTAAAGTTGCACACGACCCAGAGCATCTTTTTTCCGTCTTATTTACATGTAGTATGTACATGTTTACATTTATAATATTGCGTAGGCTAATTTTTACCTTCTTTATTGTGTTTTATCACTCAAATAACCTTAGCCTCATTGCTTGCTATAAAATCATTACTATTTTATCGACAGTTCATCCAATTAGTCGTAGACGCCCCACTTACAATACTTTAACAATGCAATTAAATTGGAAGGAATAAAAAAAACCTAAAAAAAAAACGGAAGAAACAACTTTTACTCGACTACCTTCCATCCATAGAATGAGAAAATAAAGAAAATAGCGTAACAGAATATTGTGGCCTGCTACGAACGGTAACTAAAAATTAATAGACGCATTTTGCTCGAACTTATACACGCTTACTTATGCTGGCACATACATACATACATACATACATACACATACATGTATGTATAAGCTCATCTATACGCTTGCATAAATATTAAATGGGCCATTTACCATTTACCTGTACGGCCTTTAGGCGAACGTTTCATCGACATTAAGTTGGTTGCTAATTAGATTGTGCAACAAGTTTAACTAACTCAGTAATACATACATACACGCTCATTGCACTCGCTTGCCTAGCGACTGGCGTTCTTAAGTGCTTGTGTGCACTTGCCTAAAGTGATAAATAGCGCCAAGCAGATGTTGATTTTGAGTCGCAATTAATTCATTTAAGACTATTAACTCTTGCTTCAGTTGATAAGGAAAAAGGCAGAAACCGCAGATATGCTTATGTGATATACACACATGCATACATATGTACGTTTATGCATCGTGCGAGCAACACGTGCTTGCATGTAAAGTACTGAAATGCAAGTAAAAGTACTTCAATTAAATTGTGTAAAGTAAATGAGCGTTGACTTCGTTTTAGTCTCCCTGGCGAAATAGATTTATTCTATTAGAGTTTCACTTAGTAGAGCTTTTAAACTCCAAAGCAAGATTGGGCTCAAATTCAAAAAAGTTGCTTAAATAATCAAAGCGCACAACTTTACCATCGAGCACCTAAAACAAGGCGCAGTTATATTATTTCTTAGATCTCACCAAACTATTTGTTCATAATATTATGATTTCTTTTAATAAAACCGATTTTTTATGAAATATATATACGAGCCCTACATAAGCTTTTTTTTGCTACTAAATACTATATTTGCATGCAGGAGAAAATTGCACTTCAACTAAAGGATTGTTGACATTTTGAAAATAAAGAAATTTGGGATTAAAAATAAGATGAAAACATGTATATATGTATTTAATTTATTTCATGTAACATTTCCCTACAAAATGTTACAGACTAGAACGCAACCATTAACATAACATTAACTTAATATAGTTAATATTTATGCATCAAACACTTAATCTAAGACAAAAAAATTAACCGATGTAGTAGTAAAATCCAAATCAAGGTATTTAAAGTGTTAAGTGAAAACTGAAAATAATTAAAAAATTTTGTTATGTTTTTATTGGTCTTTTTAAAATGATTAATAATTGATAATAAAAAGAAGTCTGATGAGGAGATGTGCTGATCTCCGCAATAGCGGCTGTAACTTCTACCACTTAAACTGTTGTTGTTTTTTCCTAATAAAATCCTTCATAAACTGGCCTCGAGCTCAACAAAATTGTCAAAAATAATTAGATTTAGTGAGTTTAACATGAAATGGTTAATGAATAATGAGATAATTTAAATACTCAGTTCTGTCGTTTTTTTATTGAAATTAATTTAAAAACACTAGTTATGTTTTTCAGTTTCAAATAAAGATTTTGTTTCGCTCATACAATTTTATTCGGTCAGATTAACACAAATAGGGATATTAAAGAAAACTATACCATGAAACGAAAATTGTACAATCAATGAGACTTTTCACTCTTTAAATTTATAATTTAATTATAAGTTTAGTTGATTAAATAAAAAAATAAATAAATAATATTAATACCTGGTGGAAACATTTTCAAAAGCTTTCTTATAAATTTTAAATTTATACTGAACTTCTTTTACCGCGAAATAATTAGTCTACACTATTTTCTTAACAAAAAATATATACTGTCAAATGTATTTTAAAAAAAGATGCATTAGATCTTTTTTTTTACTTTAAGTGTGATGCATCTTAATGTATGTGTATATGTACATAGTACATACCTACTTATTCAACTAGCTAACTCAATCAAATTGTTATATTTTTTTTTATGGAAATGTTGCTTTGCGGCCTTAATTGCGCAAATGAGATACGTTTAATTGCCTATCATGATAGATTGCGTAACTGACTTCACATGGAAATTGTATTAACCCAAAGTGGCGATTGACAGCAAAAGAAGCAGGCAATGATGTGCACAATTCATGCGATTGTGGTTAAACACAATTGTAAAAAAATACAACAAGGGTTATTATGCATTTTTATGGTACACACATACTATACTTCACGGTTGCTCTGTTGCGTACAATTAATTACCTACATATGTAGAATGAATTTTGAACGATTGAATTTGCTTAAATCAGTGCCAGATGAATCATAATGGCATGGCTCTAGAAAAATATTTGTACATAAATTGTTATAGGACTAAGTGAAGCGAATATGAGTTGATTAAAAATACATAAGTACATATTTCTAAATTTTAGAAACAAAATACAAGCGGGAAATGAAGAATTTACGCAAAAGTAAAGCGGGTTTGTTTTTAAATAAATTATCCTTACAAACTTATGAGCACTGGCTTTTATTTTCATCCAACAGAATCGGTGTCATATATAAATAGTAATCAGTTTAGTTTCGAATAAAGTTTGTGAACACAGACTGATCAATCTGCTGCCGCATATTCAGTTGCATGTAAGTGTCGGACAAAATGTCGCCACAAAAATCTTCAAACCAACCGGTTCACCAAGCCTGGCCATTAGATAGCAATCAAAAAAAAGGTAGCAAGTCGACGATTGGTTTACTTCCATAAAAAATGTGATTGAAAGCTGTGCTCAGCAAACAAACTGTAACATTTTTAATTCAGCATTATAAATATGTACTGACATATATATATAGTAACATATGTACATACTATTAGGTATGTCAATTTTGGGTATTTTGTTGATCTCGGGATCAAGATCTGAAAACGAATTTCACGAAGTTTAGATTCGTAATTTTTAATTTGCCAAAAACTGTAACACGTCTGTAATCGTTCTATTGAAGAATTATACAAAATAAAATTAACTTTGTTATAGAAGAACGATTTATTATAAATCATGTATGTATTTATTGGTCTTTTCAATAAAAAAAGGGAATAAACCTAAAATTACACCCATACAAAATAACTTATACTTTAAGTACAAATATCCATATTTGGTACAAAAGCAAATGCACCTACATAAAGTAAAATTATCCACTTCAATCACCTGGTCTTTAATTCTATGAACATCGCTTTCATAGTGAGGCTTATTTTCTACTCGATTGTGATATTCTCCAGCTCATTTATAATGGTAAGGACAAAATAAAGCCTTAAGGGAGTTAACAGGCTGCGTTGTTGTCGATTGTTTTGCCTTTGAGGGGGATATTTTTAAGAATGATACAAAATTTAAAAAATAAATGGCTTTTAAATTAACTTTTTTCTCCAATTCCAGCCTTTTTAATTCTCAAATATCCCGGGATTGACTTGCCTAGTACATATGTATGAAAATGTATAAGTACATATATGAAAGGAGCAAATTGTGAGCATTCATACACCTGAAATGCAAGAATGCATTACCAAACCATACTCGCAGCTTACTTATTATCATTTTCCAAGTTTTTTGGACGGCACGTAAATTTTGGTCGTTTTGTGCACGCATGCGTGCTGCCAATTTTAGATAAATGTAGGAAAATGTTGTACAAAATTATACTCTTTTGTAAAAGCTTGAATTGTGTGAAAAGTCCCAGTAGTAAAATTATATAATCTATTACGACACAATACCAGTTCAAAATAGGTAAAATTTAAGCTTGTCCAATTGATAATAATAAGGAATTCAAAACGTTTTATTATAACAATTTGATGTATTTTTTTTCAAGTGGCTTTTTTACCTGAACTGTTGTATTTCCTTAATTTCTGGATCTTAGTTCTTAGAAACAGGTACAGGATATATTTTATTCAAAATTTGGTAGGTAATTTCTTCCATAGCTGGTGCTTTTATGGAGTACTATAAAACTCGCTAGATGGCGCTAAAATCGAGTTATTTATAGAAGTCGTATTTATGAACAGATTTTATTCAAATGGAAATTAAGTTTCCAAAAAGCGAACACGCTAGGTGGGGCTAAGGTTGGCTTTTGTAAAAAAATCGTATGAAAACAAATTTTTGCTTAAAGTTTGAATAAATACAAAATGGGCATGGCTAGACTTAACAAATGTTATGGTCAACAAATGCCGCTGCGTTGAAACCAAATGTGGTACAATTCAATAGTTTTTATTTCAGTCATCAAGAGACTTTTTGAATAATTTTGTGATTGATTGTTTAATTTTTTGCTAACAATATTAAAATTTAAGTCATTTCAATTTAGAAAAAAATAAGGTGTCGCAAAGTCAGATACATTTTCGGTAGCTCAAAAAAAATTTTTTTTTTGGTTGCATTGCACGGAAGACGGATGTCATATGAGAGAACTTGGAATTTTTCAAATTTAATGATTGTACGACAGCGACACTTTACAACACCTTCTGAATCGCCTATACATATGTATGGCTTGTATCTATTATTACCAAATACAAAAATGACGTAATATTACTGCTTCCGCCTTCTTACCTTTTCTTAAGCCGATTATAAATTAAATTTTAAAATCTGGTTCAATAAAATTTTAATTAAGAGTCTATTAAGTTCCAGTCATAATCGCACTGTCATTTTTCTTTTTAGTTATCATAATTGCTTAATTTCATTTTTTTTTTTTACGTATTTTCAGGCGAATTGGTTCAAAGCGGCTCAATATTGCCGATACCATGGCATGCACTTAGCGAGTATTGCCTCACAAGAAGAGAATGACAGACTGGAAAAACATATTCGCGACTTTGGTAAGTATTTATGATGCCAAAGTGATTACTGAATCATAAAACATTAACGCTGCTGGCTAGTCACGAATAATATTACGAGTATGTGCGAGCAATTTCGCAGTCGCGCTCAATACGAAATGAATATATGAATGTACATACTTAGATACATATGTATTCGGGGACTTATTTTGGACCATTAATTATTTAAGCAGTTGGAAAAATGTAACAGTAAACTATTCAAAGTATTAGAAAGAAGTAATAATTAAAGGAAAAAAATATTTTAAGCAGCAACTTACAATAATGAGTTCACTTACTCGCAGCGACTTGTCCATTCAATAAACACTTTTTTTTTTGCCTGTTTGCCTCAAAATACCTTTGAAATAAGCTTTCTTGTTGCCAAGTGGAGTCAGTAAATGTTTTAAAGACATTTTTTTGTATCACTTTTTCTTTTCTTGTACACATGCCGTACTATACCCATACTATTGTATTGCGAAATATTAAATGCAAGAAAGGTATCAAGTGAATGGCGCTTTAAGAGTTCACGGTTTGAAGTGAATGGCCAGCAAGCCTTCATGGCGACAATGGTGGTCAATGCACCTCTCTTTAGCCGCACATAATACCCGGAAAAATGGAAGGTGAAATAATTTAATATTTATTTTAATTTACTTTTTTTTTCTTTTTTGCAACGTAGCACAGCAAGTAAAAGTGCAGGCAAGCAACAAGCATAATGCCTGCTAGTGCTACATAGATTTTCGAGCATTTGCATGACTTATGTGATTACGTGTGTTAGGGTGCTTCTTAAGTGATAAAATTATTATATATAGTTTTTCTTTTCAATTTATGCCACGGTTCATACTTTTATTTCAAATATTTTTTGAGATAAAATCATGTAAATAATTTGTGTCGCTTCCAGCAAATGAAAAATATTTTAATTATTTTTTTTAATTATGCAGTTTTGTAGTCTTTTTTAATATTAGTCAAACTTGCTACAAATTATCATTGATTTTTGAAAAAAAAAATTTTAATGATATCACGGTATTTTCTACTACAAAAAAAAATACTCAGTTATGCGCTATATATTCGTACCATAGATAAGCTTTTAATTTTTCCAAAATATTCAAGCAAAAAAATGACGTTTTTTCATGAGTTGAGTAGTAGTGTCTAAGAACTTTTAGCATCTGCCTCAGTTCTCACGAAATTTTACTTTGAAAACGTCAATCTAAGAAAATTTGGCTCAAGCATTTTTTCTTGAGCATTTCTTCATATGGAGTTTTGACAGTCCTTGAGAACTGTTTAAGACTTCAAAGTTAGTGTCTTAGGTTTGAAAAAAAAACCGTTTAATTTAAATTTATTATGTCCAAATTATGCATGTACCAAATTAAAAATTCCATAAACGCCAACATAATAAACTTTCTTTTTGTGATTTTTTTGACCTAACCACTATTTTCAATATTAACAATTGTTAACTGAAGTTACGGTCATTTATTGCTTAAATTCGAACAATATAGTTAACTAGTTTTTGCTATATAACAATGTTGAACCGGCGTGGTTACTTTTTTTGAAGACCCCGCGTGAAAAACTTCAAAGTAAAATATTGACTTTGAGCCACTACCAAAGTACTCTATGGCATCCTAGAGAAGAGGACCGACGGATAGTTCATTTAAAGTTTCATATTTCCACTTTTCAATTATAGCTTAACAATATCCTTCTATATACCAACACTTAGGGTACGCTTTATCGAATATTTCCCAAAAAGATTGCTATCGTTGAATTTGTTCATATGTGGCAATGCTGCTGGCTGATTTTGTCGCACATATATTATATATCAAAACCAAAAATATTTTTACAAGCATTTTGTTTTGTTGCTAAAGCGCTAAAAATTATTTTTTTTCTGCTATTTTTTTCGATACTATCTATATAGAAAAAATTAAGAAAGATGGCTAAATAACGCGACTAGCTTTCGAAATTTGAACACTAGGAGGCACCCTAATGTACGCTTGTGCATGTACCGATATATATTTGTAGAAGAATACGTACATACAGCGATGACCATATTAAGTTAGCGCAAGAAACTACTTACTTGTAGCTATTTTTTTTTTTGTTCACTTTTAACATGCCAAAGCGAATCGCATGCAACTTTCCAATGCGCCAACTGCCTAGCCGCAGTCAACCACAGCAAAGGCTATACAATTTTGATGCTTCGTGAGCTATTCTGTATTTCTTGGCTTAACATGCCATACATTGTATTATTTTCTGCGCGCTCTGCTGAAAGGCTCTAATTTCTGTTATGTCACATTTATTTACATACTCGCACATATGTATATTCGTACAAATAAAATTAATACAATACTCGTACAAATTTACATAAATGCAATATTAATGCTCTCTCATTTTACATGCGCTTGCCCATCACTTGGAACCATCAATTTCCGTGACCGTGTCTCAACAACAGGTTTTGGTCACGAACACTTCTGGACATCGGGCACTGACTTGGCCGACGAGGGTACTTTCTTCTGGATGGCCAACGGTAGACCCATTTCATTCACAAATTGGAATGCTGGCGAACCGAATAATTTCCGTTATGAGAATGGCGAGGAGGAGAATTGCTTGGAACTGTGGAATCGCGATGGCAAGGGACTTAAATGGAATGACTCGCCATGCAGTTTCGAAACGTATTTCGTGTGTGAAGTACAAGCGAATTAGGAGTGATGTAGGCGTTGATTGACTGAAGCCACAAAATGGTGAATGCAAAAAGGAAAACAATTATTCTCAAGCTACATGCATAACTAATGTGTGTTTATTTTTATTTTATTATTATAATTTTTTTTTTAATGGAAACAACAACGAACGTGTAATATGATTGCATTGAAAATTCGCGAAATGTCATAAGCGACGGTACTTGATTGGTGATTACGCACACTTGTGTCATGCACGCGACACAAGTTTGCACGCAGTAACGCACATCATTCACTTTAGCGGAAAAATAATTTATTTTCTTATTATTATTTTATTTTTTTCTTAGTCTTAAATTTGCAATTTCCCCTTAATTCGTAGCAATTGCTAGCGCACACGTGTACACGGAAACTCAGTGTGAAACAGTTCGCTACATCAAAAAATTTAATTTAAATTCAACATTACGTATACGCACCGGTGGCGGATGGCGATAAACGTAACGCCAATACACTAGGTCTAATAGCGTTCTGAGCACACTTAAGCTATATATATTTTATATGTTTATAAACTTATAAATTTATGAATTTATATACATAAGTGTAGAAATTTTGATGCTTAGGAAATGCGCAAAGAAGTAAAAAAAAAAATTATTACTCATTGAAAATTTAGTAAGCTATTTAGAAATATGTAGGTAGTTAAAATATATTTACTACCTTAGCATTCTTGTTGTAAGTTATGTGTAATTCATTTTGTTTAGTTAGCGTAATTTAAAATTTTTTATTGTATTTTAATTACATTTATGTATGCATGTATTAATTTGTTAGCTTCAAGACTTAAGTGCAAAGAATTATATTTTATAAAAGTATCTATTGCGAAAGCAAATCAAATGACAACAGAATAAAAATAAAATATGTATGTATATAAATTTGTATAGGATAAGCAAGGAAGAATAAACGAAAAAATAAAAGTGAAAAAATCGGATGTATTGCCATGTTTTTCACTTTTACTTACATTTACTAGAATTGCGATTTCAATACAATTTAGGGCAATAAAATTTAATTAGCATAAGCCGCAACGAAATTTCAATTATAAAAGTACTCGACAAATACAGTGTGGAGCAAATGTGCATTCTCATATACATATGTACATATATACATATATATGTATGTATACATGGCATTTTTTTCTTAAAAAATATTAGTATTCTTGTTAATTCTTTTAGGAATTTTCCTTTATACAAATTTTTTTTAAATCTAATATAAAAATTAAAAATAATTTTTATGAAAATTAAAACTTTTTAATTATAATTTGGGCTATGTGTAATGGTCGTAAAAAAAAATTTTTAATTCATCTCTAATTTTTAACAAATTCAAAGCCACTCAATATTATACTAAACATAAAGCTCCAAAGCCAAAATACTTTTGTTTTTATTATATATAAAATGTTTAAATTTTGATTTTTTATATATTTTTATTAATTTTGTATATACTCGTAGTTCGAAATTTTTATTCAAAAAGTTTCTGTTAATGACATACAATTTATTATCGAAATCTCAAACTTTTAAATTTGAATTTGCACTAAATGAAAAAGAGATCACAAGCAAAAAATTTCAAAAAATTCAAACTCAAAATATATTTTTTTAATTCTAATTAATTCTAATTAAAAAATTTTAAATTTTGTAGAAAAGTTTTACAGATTTTTATAACTTTTGTAGAAGGCTTGAAAGACTTATTTTCATGGCTTTTAATATAAAAGTATGAAAAAATACAAAACAAGTTTTACAGGAAAAAAAAAACGTCGACAACATTGTAAAACATCGCCTTGTCCACACTTTTGCGTCATAGTGTAAATATGCGCTCTGCGACCACAGAAGCAGATAAACGCAGGTTTGTAGCGCCGACAACGCCTTATAAAATTGAGATCTTTCGAAAAGCAACAAGCCTTTGCAAGCGAAAAAAAGTAAAATTCATACGAGTAGAAATGTGTGTCGAACAGAGATGACAAAGTGAAAAAGTTTTTACCACAAAAAGTTCAAGCCAGAATATATTTCTAAATTTCTACTCCAAATACATTAATATTTACGTAACAATTTACACAACAGTTTTAACTGTTTCTATGCACGCACAATACAAATGCCTTTCACTCACCATTTGTACTCATCATTTGTTTCTACTATGTTATGTACTACTTGTATTTCATTTTCTACTTTCACTTACCTTAAATTCACTTTTTTCGACCACCACATCTCTACGCTTTCGACAACATGTTGCAATATGCTATCCGGTTGAGAGGCAAACGGCAGGGGTAAACATGTTTTTAATCTCTCTAACAACAGCAACAACATAAACAAAAAACCTCAAAAACATCGGTCTGACCCATGGCAACCACATCCATAACCATAACAACCATTACGACTACAATATAAATTTGCCCCCAATGACCGTTTCCCTATTGGGTCATGATACACTTACTTCAAAGTGTTCTCCCTCTGCTTTGTTGATTATATTTCTTTGTCCACATAGCAGTACTTAGAGGAGGTGAAGGCGGGGTAACAATGTCGAATAGCGTGTCCAGCAACTCTCAAAAGTGCGTCGAATGGCAGTTGACGCTTGGAAAATGTTAATCTCCTGCAATGAATGCCATTCACATTTCCTTAAAGGATCAGGCCAAAAACTTTTACTCATATCACCTAGTACAACTACCGACAAACACACAAGCATGCACATGCGCATATTTATGTAGAAATGTGTGTATGTTAGTTACTCTACTAAGCAGTCGAGGCACAAACTGGAACATCAAAAGTGCTGCCAACGCCGTTGTCCTCGTTCCTATCGCCACCACTAAACCCTCTCGACACAACCTCGAAAAGCATGTGTCCACACGTATAAACTTTTAGACTTTTTGGTAAGTAGCTTTTTGTTTAAACTCTGCTTGCGTTGTTTTTGTATTTCATTTTATTTACAATGAAAGGAAGCGACCGCGCAGTGTTAACATATACATGCATACACATGCACATAGATATGTATATATGATATTAAACATACGAAAATATTACATTAAATTAGTGAGCAATATTTAAATTGGAGAGTTCCCTTAACATTCATACACACATACATATATTAAATAATGAATTGTTGTGAGGTGTGCGCTCTCAAACAGCATTTGAATGGATGATGCCACAATGCGCATGTTCTATTTTCGAGCAAAAGATATACATACACACAGACTTATATATATCAAGCTTATACTCTTAATTCGGAAACAGTAGAATGCTACGCGAGATGTTGAAGGCAAAATGTGATAAGTAAACATATTACGAATATTATAAATGTGAAAGTTTGTTTGTATGGTGATATGTTACTCCATGGCCCTGGGCCGTAGCATAGTAGTTCTATAGTTAGATCCATAACAAATTTGCTCGACTTCCAACGATTGAGACAGACTTTCCAATATAACTTATTTTCGAAACGAACTACAGAGAAATAACACTGGGATCATAAAAGAGCTGTATTTTATTGTATGATTGTGTATAATGGGAGTACATATTAAATATGTGGCTGTAACTATTTGTAAAACTGTTTAATGAGATATAACTTCGGAAGTCATAAGTCACATCGCTCTTAAATTTACACATCCATTCTAGCAGCTGCATAACTTTCTCGAATTTACATTTCTATCTTGAGGAAGACTGATTGAAATAAATGTACGATGGTGTGCAAGCCATGGGAATATTTTTTTATTTAATGTTAAGCAATTTAAATTTAAAAATTATCAGAACTTATGATAAAACGCATGCTATTAAAATAAACGTGAGGAGCAAAAGAGGTCGGTCCAGCACGGAACGAGAAAACAACAAAGACCTGCCAGCAAAAAAACCAAGAATCCTTGCGTATTTACAACCTTTAAGTTGTAGGGGACTTTATATACTTAGGATCTAGCGTGGAGGTTAAGCAAAGAATAATTATTGTCAACTGATGATACGAATAAAAAAATATCGCTATACAGATCAGTCATCATGCTCGTTGTTTTATATGGAGGCGAAACATTGATGATTTACATCAACTACGAGTGTTTCAATCAGATTCAACCCTTTACTTTAGAAACGGAAAGAATTTCATTTATTTAAGTCAATTATGTTAGACTATACAAATTTAATGTGTGTCCATAAACCGCACCGCAGGGTGAACTCCCAATACCCAATGTAAACTTTTGTTAATATGGAGGAATCCTTTTTTTATATTAATATTGCAGAGGATCGTTCGAAGAGTATGTTACAAAAAAAATCTTGAAATTGTAAGGAGCGTAAGCAACTATCCTTCAGCCAAGTAAAATCTGTGCTGAGAGATCTCTCTTTTCATAAAACTGCCTCATAAATATTCTGTCCGAGTCGTTCTGAAATAGCTTATCAGCATTGTCGTTCCGATAAATCAAGACATTGCTCTACCTCTTAGTAAAGCTTGATAATTAAAACATCCACCGTCTACCCAGATTTAATATAATGATTATAAAGCCAATGGCCCATATTGCCGCTAAACTTTTCGAAACAATTACAATACGAGTACCTTTTCCCTATCGTCCTATACTTTTAATGATTCCATGTGTAGCCTTTAGTATTCAAATTATTTTGTTAAAATTAGAATTTAATTGTCTTGAGGATCGACACTAAAAACAATCATTAGCCACAAGCAATTCGTGTGAATCTTTAGATTTACTTCGTTTTCGTGTGATTTCAAGCTTTTACTGAAACAAACACTTTTCCGCTTTTCATAATCTTCAACTCTTTGCTCAACTACAATTCATACTCTTTCTTTTGTAAAAGAGAAATATAATTGGAACACATGGCATTCAGTTCGAATGCTAGGCGTCAGCTGCTTGTCATACGCTTAAGCGCGCAAATTCTCTGTGTACAATCGTGGCACGCAAATCCAACTACTCGCAACAAACATTTACTGCCCTCGACGTAGAAAGTAAATAAAATACTCAGAACATCAACAACAACCCCCAACAATGACAACTAACAAAAATTTATCTACACAAGCTGGCGTGGTGGCAGGGCGGGTGGCGCATGGCTTGGTCCACTCTCCAAATAATTCTGACAAAATAAGCGAATGAAAATATTTCCGCTGCTATACTCGTACATATGTATTTTATGCGTGCTTTTCTCGGTCAGAGAACGGATAGAACCAAATTTTGTGCCGCTCGTCGAATCAGTTTTTTGTAGACATTTTTACGTTACGAACGTGTTGGCGGATGCAAGCAAATGAAGAACGGTATTAATTGTAGTGCGCGGCCAGAGCTTTTCCGTTTACCTAATTTCTAGTAGCAGAAACTGTTTTTTCTTGCTTTACTTTCTATTTAACTGAAATAAATAGAGAGAAAAATATAGTTTATCTCATTTTCATAAGTGCTAATCAACATATAATTAATTACATAAAAGTTGGAGTGAAATGTGAAAAACATTTTTTATTATTTAATTTAATTTTTTTTTTTTGAGAAAGTGAATGCTCAATCGAAGAAGGGTATGCTGTAAATGTGCGAAATGTGAGTGTTGCAATGAAAGCAAGAATCAAGTAAAGCAGAGTCAAATTGAAGAGCAGTAAAATCGAAAGCGATAGTTCGCTGTGGAAATTGGGACGACGAGGATAGCAACGGAAGGAAATTCGCATTCCTGCATGTGTACAAAAACAATAGCAATAAAGGCAATAAGGGTAACAACAACAACAACAACAACAACGCACTATGACTGCTGTCATAGCCTAATTAGTGTATGAGGCGGATACACGTTGCAGGCAAGAGTCGATGCCACCGCTGCCAACAACAGAGTTGAAACTTTAACGAAGTCATACGCGTATGTGTGTGTGTGTGTGCGAATAAGTGGCATGGAGCAAAGTGGGCGCAAAGTGCGTGCGTGTAATGAGAATGGCAAATAAAAGAAAACAAAAAAAATTAAATCGATTAATTTCACTGGAGTAATTCAAAATTTTATGCTAAAGTGTATAGGTAACAAGGCGAAATTATTGGTTAAAATAAAATGTGTGCATACATACATACATACATATTAGTATGTTAACATCGGGCAATACAAATATTCGGTGAAAAACAATTTTTGATTTTGCAAAAGTAAAATGCTAATATTAATGTTTTAATGATATTAAATTTAAATATTTTATTCGTGCTACCAACTGAATGTTAAAAGAATTAAATATATAAATGAAATATTGAAACACAAAACTAGTTAACACGAAAAATTTGACTTCGCACAAACATATTTTTTAACCAAATTTTCTGATTTCGGGCTAAACGAATTTAAAAATATATTGGAATCAAAATTATTCAATTAAAAATGTGATTGAATATGTTTATATACATATATTTATACTTATATATTATATATTTTTGTAAAGGGTAGCTTTAATAATAAGATTAATAATACTCAAGTTGTTGTATTGGATAAACAACTGTTAAAAGTACAAAGAAAAAGTGTTATTTTAGTCTTCAGGGACCCAAAACTACCTCTGAAAATAATTTTATTCTTTGGTTCACGCGGCTAACCCAAAATTTGTCGACTTGTGTCATCGAAATGAAATACCGGCAAAAAAATGTTTGCAGTTTCGTAAACATTACCTTTAAAAAATTAACTCAAAAATACATCAAGTTAAAAAATGAATGAGAAAAGTTTAGTTTGATATGATTAAATCACATTGTTTGAAATTATTTTGCGGTATTTTACTTTAGGTACGATGAATTTAGGTTTAGTGAGTTGAGTTGCGGAAAGTTCGGGTATGGTGAGCTGAAAAAGCATTTACCGCCGTCCTTAACCATTTCCGTTTGCAACATAACATTCGGCAAGATTTCTTTTACGTACTTTATGTACATACATATGTAAATTGCATTCGCCTTGCGAATTGTTAAATTTACTACCGTCGCTAAAGAAGTTTGGCTTCAAAAATTTCAATCGACTCGAAGTTCACTTCTTACGGAGTTGACGTATTTAATCGCATGTAATTATGATAGTTCTTCCCTTTTCCATTGTATGCCTCTCTTTTTCCATGCTACGTATATTCTCAAAGAAATCTGAATAGCAACGACATTTGAAAAATTCGTAAAGGGATTTTCATTGCCTTTTGCCGGCCTTATTTGCCGATTTTCTATAGCCAAATCCTCTACATACATACATTGCGCATGTCGTAAACGAGTTTCTCGAGTAAATTTAAGGGGAATCTTAAAGAATTTGTCTTGAGAATCCTACAGAAATTTTTTTTCAAGTTGCTATCAACTACTCTAACTGAATCTTGCAGTATTTAGAACAGTTTTCAACATATTTTTTGTGGACATTTTTTGAAACTCGTTAATTGTTTAAAGCAGTTTCTTCTCTCAGCATTTGCCCTGAGTTCGTAAGAGTAGGCGGGGTTTAACAGGGCGCAACGGACATTTTTCATAATGTTGCCATACATATTATTATTATTATTATAAGGGCATTGTAACACTGCGAGCTATCAAGATCAAGTTGTTACTCCATCCTTAGGCTGTTTATGAAATTAAGCAATTCGAAGGATGTTCAAGGTGTATAATTTTCGGGCATTCCCACAATATATGTTCAGAGGTCCCTTCATCCAGACCACAAAACCTGCAGTTCACATCCTCCGGAAGTCCCATTATGTGAAGTTGGTATCTCAGCCTTTAAGGCCTTGTCAAGTAACCGGTGAGAGTTCTTAGACCCTCTCTGCTGAGATTGAGTATTCTTTCAAAGGCGGCACGGGATGGAAACGCGATGGACACACTTGATCCTTTTACGATCGTCATTAGGCTGAGATTCTTGAGTGCTCTCACTTTCTTAGAAGTTCTGCCGTGTATCCCTTGGAATGAGCACAGAACAGTTGAGAGCCCTAAAAACTCCATTGGGCCCCTCTTTCAGCATGATACTCCGCCCATTCGTTGTCATCCCCGGAACCAATCGCAGAGTAACTCTGTTGTAGGATCAAGGTTTTTTTTTTTAGAAAATTAAAGGTTGCACATCCTCTTTATCAGGGCATAATTTCAATGCTATTTTATGTTTTGGGGTTCAGCCAATATTCGAGCTTGTGTTGAAGATATTTATTCAAATTAAATTTTACTTGCATGCCTAGAATATAAGATTCATCCATAATTTATTCCAAATCACCAAAGCTGTGCACAGGTCTTAAATGCTAGTATATATGAGAAGTTTTACCAGAGTTGTGTGAGTTACAAAACATTGATGACAGCTATAAGTGGACCCCTTTAATTAGATGATAAATTTAAGAAAGACTATCTGGAAATGTTAGCTTTTGTAATGCAATTCCGATAGCACAAACACATGTATTTTTTTTTTTATATCGGTAGAGTTTAAAGACTTTACTATAAGAAAGCAATGAGCTAAACTAAAGGTATAAAATAGCCTGCAGAATTTAAGAAAAAACAAATGCAATGTAGTAATTTTGCATATTTTTTGTCTTAAATTCTATTATCTTTAAAAATTCCTACACTTAGTTCTTCAAGGCACTTAGTTTGTATTTCATAAATAAAACTCATCTCTACTAGATAAATAATAAAAAAAAAATTGGCATTTCAATTTATGAATGTATAAAATATAATTTAACCACAACAATTCATTTACACTTTAATATGCAATCGAATTTATTTTAATTAAAGACTCTTGGCTGAACATTTCGTGGAAATGTACAAAATAGTATTCACGTCTACACCCACCACCTCCAACGCTGTCAGCTTTAATTCAGCAAATTAAATGTGTTGGCAATGACCAAAGCACACGACGATGGCCATCGTCGCCCTACGCAAAAACAAAAAATCATAAAAAAATTATTGCTAGAGCAAGCAAAATTTCGTATATAAATATTTTTAAGAGCGGTGAACAAAAAAACTCGAGCGCTATAAATATAAATAAATAGCGCCAAATGCCGGGTGTGTGTGTTTGTATTTGTGTTTGTAATGCGCAAAAAGTATGCTGCTGCAAAATGCGTGTCAGGGTTTTTGGCGGCCCTTAGTAAATTAAAAATAAATCAAATAAATTTGAAATGAAAAATGTAATAAAAATATATAGAATTGCAATTATAAAACACTTGCAGCCAAAGTAGAAATACAATAAATAAAATTTGCGCAAAAATTGTGCGAAAGTGCCCTTAAAACTCGTCGCGGCTAGAGTCCTTTTAGAGAGCTCGATATTTTTTTGCAGTACATTTTACCGACTTTAATGTATGCTTTTATGTTAATTCTCCTTCTTTTATTACCCAGCGCCGACAGACAGACGCACATGGGCTGAGTTGTGATGGATGTGAGTGAGTGAGCTGCTGACTGCGAGAATGTTGGTGTGTTTGTTGAAGAGCACGAGTTCTAGTGTCTGTATATTAAAGTGCAAATGAATTATATTCTGGAAGGGCTGCTTGCTCGCCCCCACTTCGCGGAAACTTTTTTTATATTAATGTATGTATGTATGTATGTATGTGTGTGTTGTTATATCATTTTGGTTGTTGAAGGGTTGTTACCATGACGGCTACCATGTGACATTTGCTATTGCCGTCGTCACACACAAGTGTCTGCCACAACATAACGACAAACGCTGGCCGCTACATACATATGCATTTTACAACCACCTTTGGCCATCTCAAGCAGTTCTTTGTTGGCCCACGTCGCGTCACACACAAAAACCCGGCTACTACCTCTACCGTATAAAACATTTAATGGCTATTCCGTCTGTTGTCTACCCCACTGCATTTACATCTGGATAAAATAACCTCGACTCATATCCGCTCACCTGCAATCGGTTGGCAATTTTCAGGGGTTTTAGAGAAGGACTCTCACATTTTAGTATTGTCTACCTCGTTCAATGCCACCATCCACCTTTGAATGTGCACGTAAACGTGACAAGTCGACCGTCAAGTGTTCGTCAAAGTAAATTGAAAAGTGACTTTCTGATATTTTGCTACAAAAATTTGACTCAACCCGTCATAACATACACATGATTTTTGTTTTCATAAAGGTCTTTGATTTTTATTCATTTAATCTATTTTTTAGGTACTTCCGCTGCCTGTCTGTTGGCTCTTGCGCTGCTTCGGCGCTCGTCAATATTAGTATTTTCCCAACCAACAGTTGACTGAGTTTTCCAATCGAATGTAATGGCGAACAGTCATATTAAATTCAAAAAGTAGGTGTTGACTAATGGATTAAGCAATGCATAGATCTCAATAGAATAACATTTTTAGTTAGAGAAACATGGTTTATAATATATAAAAATCGTTGGCAAAATACATAAGTATATAAAAAGACCAGTGCCATTTGGTTTATTATATTTAAATAAGTTCGATCAAGATTAAATTTTGTTATAATGTGTAGTGTGAAAATGCTCACGTTTTAAGATATTCAGCACTACCTACACACAAAGCATTTTTTCTGAACGTTACCACCCCGAGCCCATTTTTTTTAACTGGTGATTCCTATTTTTTATTTCGATTTTGGAAAGCTTTAAGTTTTGATAACATATCGCCATCTATTTGGCCTGCAAATGTTATATTAAGGTCAACCTTGATTAAAATTTCTGTCACCAAGTTAACCAAACTATGTTTAGTTTACCTTAAATGAAAATTTAAATTACGTTGAATTACCAGCTAACCAAACGGACAAGGCGTCATTTTAAAGATCATCTTAAAGTCAACCTTAATTTTCTAATGATCTCAATTTTTTTTATCATACATTCTGCTAGAACGGAAAATGTGGGGGTCGAACTTCCTTTCCTTATTTTTGTTCAACTTAATTTACAAATTGTACAATATCTTTTATTTCTTTTTCATTATTCCTCAATAAAACTACAGTTCTTTCACTAAAAAAAATATACAAACCAAAGTTTCAAACTTTATACAAAATTAAATCTTTTTTCTTATCGAGATGTAGACTTTTTTGATAGAAAAATAAATTTGCCTCAAACTTTGTATGGAAGAAATAGCGGTTAAAAAATCTAAAAATTAAATTTTCAACGATTTCAAACTTGCTAAAAAAAATTAAAGCCATTTTTCGAAGTTCCAAGTTTTAAGAAATTTTCTCAAATTACTGTAAAGTTTTGTATACAAAATTTATATTGTAAAAATTTGTCATGTTGGAAGGGCTATAATTTTTTCACATTCTCTACGCCCATGTACGTGCCAATGTTTGCCTGCATCCTTTGACCCTTTTCATGAGAAACTTTTTTTTGTTTATATGCACTCCGTAAATTTAGCGCTAGACAAATGTTACTCGACTTGCCCGTGTTGCGATGGTTACAGAGTCACCGACGCTCGCTGATTTCTTATTTACTTTATTTCAGAATCAAAGCGTTTTCCATTTAATTACCAAAGCTAAATACTACGGGCATCGTTTCACACGCCATCATCAAAAATAGCTGCTCAATTAAAATTACGCTCTTTATTTATTCATTAATTTAGTTAATGGAATTTGAAATTAATGCAAATATACTTATGTACATACATATGTATATAGATATATAATATTGGAAACACATAGAAATAAGAAAATCAATTATCCTTGGGTTTGCATTCTATACGCAAATCGGCACCTAGAGAGGACAAGCGGAGCTCTAATTGGTAGCAGTTTTTGCAAGGATTTCCTCAACTAAAACTTTAAACAACGAATTCGATTAAATAGGCTACCACCTTGAAACTACATGGCATCATATTTTCCATAATCGCTTCGTCATTTATGCATATTTGGACTGTTTGCAACAAATATGCTGTGCCGGTTTATAAACTTACTGACAGCCTTTTAAAAGTATTAATATCTGCTAATATAAATAGTTTAGTCTTAGTATAATCTTTGCTAAGATTTACTTTCGACTTTTAATTCTAAGCTGTGAACTTAATATGTATGTAGTATGTTTTACTAGTTCACTCGTCCTTCACTTGCCTATCATTGAAATCAAAACATGGCATTAATTTTAAACCTCCAGCTGGCGGACGTCTCCTGGCAGCGAACACTTTGTTGTGTTCGTGCTTCTCGCTTAGCCTTGCATGAAAATTATGCCTTAAAATTTGATTTTGTGCTTACTTGTATTTGTAAGTGATATTAATAGTGAAATAAACATTCAAGTTTGCATGTTGAAGGACTACAAAAATTGATTTTCTCACAAGTTATTAAGTTTTCATAAAATGAAGGTAGCCGAAGGTTTTCCCAGACAAATTGATTAGTTTCCTCTTCCTTCGCTCTTCTTCGGCTGTCGAAAATAAATATTTTTTATGTTATAAAAATAAACCTTTTTCTACTGTTTGTCGTTGCTAAAGTTCACATTAATTTTTCTTCTTTGTTGTTGTTGAAGTTTCCGACATGGTAGGAATCTATTGAATTTTGGAACGATTTTACGTCATCCCTTGTCAAGTTTGGATTTAAGACAAACCGGTTTCGGCGTTGTGCTATCTCGTTTTTCGTTCCGACTAATTTTGTATTTTTTCTCGGTATTTATAGTCGTTTTATTGTCAAATAGCTGCGGCTAAGACCCATTGAAAAAGAAACAATGTGACAATGTTGCCGGTAATATATACAAATTATGAAACTTCGCTTAAAAAATATTTTAAATTAAATTAAATTCCCCTTCTATTTTTTTATTACGGAATAAAAATTTAAATTTTTTCCTCTGAAAACCGAGCGTAACTTTAATCAAACATTATGAAACGAACCATCATTTTGTAAATGCAGTTTCATTATCTGCAAATTCTGTTCTATATAAAATTGTTTTCAATACACACTGGAGAAAATTCCACCTATTTAGTCCCTAATCAATTCAAATAATCGAAAAAAAATTGTTTTAGTAAACCATAAAAAAATAACTTAGTTTAAGCTTACATAAATATGTATAAAGTAACTACTTTACTTACTGCCGCGAATGGCTTTACAATTTCTGATTCTGAACTCGTTGAAACAAAAATAAACCGCTCATACATTTTGCTACCCAAATCTTAAGGATAATCTTTTAAGTAGTTCGACTATCATTTCTGATTTAAATTACATTAACGCTGTGTCCGCAACGAGACCACAAGAAACACAACATCATCACCACATTCAATACGTTCGTGCCATTAACGTCAGTACATTTATGGCAGTCGCTCTTGGTTTAGCTTCGCTGTCGTCACTGCTCACTACTGCCACTCTCACTTTTCATTTTATTTGACACAAAAATTAAGGACCTTATCGAATCACAAATACAAGGAAAACATTTAATTTCATCAACACTAGAATGCGTATTGCGTTGTTGGTATGTTTGCTTTTGTTCGTGTTTACATTGCCATTGTTGGGTATGTTTGTTGACGTAGGATTGCTTGTAACTGGTTGCTTATTTTCATAGCTATGTACATACTTACATATTTATGTAAATATACATATACTCGTATTTTCTGGCTTATGTACATACGATATATATTTTCACATTGATTGCTTTCGTTATTTTTCTCTTATTTTCTTAGCTTCATTTTCCATTCTTGCCATTATCGATTATGTTTCAAAGATTGCAGATAAAAATAAGAAGGAGCGAAAGTCTAAAAGGAAATTAAGTTAATGCTCTAAATATAAGGATTTGCATCAAAGTGCTCTCAATTTACTGTACATGAATATACAGATTGTTCAATCTCGATACCAAATTGTCCTTTTTATGGCATTCCTTGGCTAAATGCAGATATTTAAATATGAATTGAAATTTTTTCCCAATAATCGATTGGCCTTAAAGCTCAAAAATATTTAAATGAAATGTCTTGAGGTTCGATCAAAAGATGTGTGGGCTTTTAGTAAAACCACTTATTTCAATCACTTATTCACGGAAATTTTCTCAAAATCAGAGTGTGTAGCGGTAATATTACCTGCAGTTTCCCCCCTTTTAGGCCACTGCGGAAAATTTGACATCAAAAACCAGTGTGGAATAGTAAATAGCTGAATGAGAGTATCCTATATAGGGGTGGGAGTGATTTTAAAGATTTGGATATAGTTTTCACCTGCCTTCCTAGAGATGGCAGAAACTAGATCGAAAAGTAATTTTCGAAGGCGCCCTTTTTTAGGGTGTTGGATTAAGAGCACAAAGTTGGCCTTTAAGTTTTCGAGGCGCATCTTGGGCATAAATCATTAGGTATTACTTTAACAAGCGTAAGTCTGAAATATAATCGCCGTAACTACAGTGTACTCAGCTTTATAGGAAGAGTTATTGGATGCTCGAGATTCCGATCTATACTCGTACCAAAAATCTCTTAATCTACCTAAAATTTCCAGGAGTGCATTAAAAGGAATTATGAAAAATTTAAGTGTCATTTTAAGTATGCATATGTGAAAGTCGCTTAACCACGAGGTTGCTAATCTTGAGTGTTAAGCTAAATTGATCAAACGGGTTTTTACAAATAGTTTCAAACCTCAATAATTAGGTGTTGAATTTATTAGATTTCCCTAAAAGTGTCCATTTACTAATTCGAAATATTTAATTTTCTTCCATTTATATATGTGACTATATTTACTTACCTAAGTTTCAGCAAATACGCATACATGAATAAGTCATTATTTGTGCGTAAGTGAGATCTTGGTAAGTCCTCTTTGGGCTCTTGCTTTATTACAATCTTTCTCCAGATATTCACAACTAGATTACTTTATTTAACACATCCAATTTGGTATTCTTGTGCCTTGTGCTAAAAACAATATTAATCAAAATGTAAAAAATAAAAAGCACTTCTATGAAAAATAAAAGTGAAAAGGCAAATGTGTGTACGACAAACTAAGGCGAGGACATTGAAGCACGACCGAGTGTACCGCAACGAGGCAACCGCCTACACTTTGGAGTGCTGCCACGTGTTGATGTGGGAGCGTCGTCGTCAACACGATTGTGTGCATAAATGTAGTTATTTCGTGTCTTCTACTCCGACTATCTGTCTGTTTGCTCTGGGTTGATGACAAAGTGTTATTTTGGCCCTGACTTGTTTGTGTATGTGTTTATTAGGGAGAATGTTTGTATATCCTTTTTACAATTATGCAAAGTTTATACGCAACGTATACAACTACATTTACTCGTATTTGTACACTCCTATATGTATGCGAATATGTCATTTCATATAGCTTCGAACTAGGGACGAATCCAGAAAATATTTTTGGGGGGGTCCATTTATTTTCAACTTTTTACGATATTTTACATATCTTGAGATATTTGATTATAATCCATTATAAACTTGGATATAATAATATTGGGTAATATGTTGAATGCATTTTTATAAAGCCATCGTTAGGCTATGATTATGTCATTTGAATCAGTCGAATCATAAAACTTCTGGGATTTAAAGAGTTTTATCGATTCTCCCCTTTATCTAGTATTTTATCACTAGTAACCTCAATGTATCGCTGAATATTAAGCAGCGCAGATATGTCGTCAATCTCCGTTAAGTAGAAAAGGACCGTTCACTGGTAACGTGGCTCTGATTTGAAAAAATTGGTAAATGTGTTTGTAAAATTGCAAATTACGAAGGCGGTTTGATAAGTCATTAACTGTTTGAATAAAATATACCACACAGCCATTTCTTCAGGTTTGCAAATAGAAAATAGTCGCATGGATTTTTGCCATGCTGACAATACACGTGTACGCTTGCGCCTTTTTCGAGTGTAAGCAATCACCCATCGCACGGATTGTTTTTTCATATACAAATATTCGTGTAAAATGAGATGCCTACAACCTCAGTCACACTTTCATTCTGCGGTCATCAAATATCATTCCATGGATTTTATCGACGACTTTTTGTATAACGACTATAATAGACGCCAGTTAAGGGCATTAGAATAGCGATATTATTATATTTTGTTTAATTCATTTATATGCACCACTCAATTAAAGTGAATCAAATATAATAAAAAAAAGAATATTATAATTAATTGTCTTAAACTGAGAATTCAATAAAATTCAATTTGAATAAGGCAATCCATTTGTATTCCAGTTACTGTATTAATTTTTAATGTTTTTTTCTAGAGTGAGTATTTGTGTGTGCTATGAATTTGAAAACAGGGTTGAAATTTTCTGAGACCACCGATATTTTTTTTTCTTCCAGACTCCCAGGACCCCTCCCCTGTATTCGTCCCTGCTACGTACATATGTATATGTACTAGTTTCAGCACACACATACATAAATATGTACTTCTAATACCTACACACATACATATACTATGTATGTATGTTTGCATGTACATATGTATGTACATTCTATTAGATAATTTATATAAAATCTCCTGTGCCATTTATATTCTCGAAGCACCAATTTAATTCCATACGCTTGGTTACATTTCGATGCGCCGCAATTCTTTCTTCCATTTCCGTGCTCTCGGCGTATTCGTTTTCTCAGCGCTGCAGCCGGATAAGCTTATTTTCTATTAAGAACATATAACATACCTAGTCGATAATCGTTTGGATTGCGTAAGGAATTGCATATGAAATATATATAGGAAATAGCGTATATCCAACAGAAGGATGTGATGATGAATGTAAAGCGATCGTAATGGTAATGACGTAGAAAAAAACTAAGGAAATGCCATGGAAAAAAACCAGACTAACTAGCGCTTTCATGGATTAAGTTTACGCACGTATTCTTTCTGTGCATCCCTTTGATAATAAATGATGAGTATGATATTCAAGCTAATTCCCAATATTTTATGTGCGCAGATAAGTTTTATTGAAAAAATTAGTTTAGTGACGACATGAAAATAACTTTGTGCTGGCGGATCTTATCGTCTACTCATATGTATGCATGTGCGTAAATATGTATGTCAGCATGTTAATAGTTAGTTATGTTTAACTCTCTTTTTATTTTACTCTTAAGTGGCAGTATTGAAAACTTTTACAACTGTCGATGCTGATAAATACGAAAATAAATTCACAAATAAATACATACTCATATTAGATTGTGTGCCTCTGCAACAATTTGGCGGATTGTGCCGTTTAGAGGCACACGCTGTATACATAAATTTCAGAACATAAAAATCTTTAGTAAACACTAAATTAATTTAATTATCAGCCCTGTCGCTGAGTACGTCTTAGTAAGATTTTCGTATATTCTACGAAAAAAGCCATCACTGAGTATGAATGGCTATGTCGTAGATTCGAAATTCGGTGAGTTCATTCGTAGCGCAATTTCGTAGATTTTTCGATGAATTTGTTACGACGTGTTTTGGTTGTCAGAGAAAATTTTAAAAATCATATTCCTAAGGAATATCCACTTTATTTTAATAATACAGAAACTTAGTGAGATTGTGAGTATAAAATTTTATGAAAATGTTTCTATATAAAGCAATTTTCTTTCTTGTTTGTTGATTTCCATTTGAGGTCAAACATTTTAACAAAGTTGCTAAAATTGTTGCAGGAAAATCCAGAATTTGGAGGCGATTACACCAAATTCCAAAAGGAGGAGGTGGACCACTTTTGGAAAACTGGATGCACAGAAGTCCATTTTCGTATTTCGTTTTCCTTCGTGACTCATTTGCAGCTTTGCCCATAGAGGGTATAGCCGTTACTGCAATATATTCAAAACTTGAAAAATGTTGATTGGACCATAAGTATATCATATCTTTTTCCAAATCACGTCTGGTAACCACATTCCGCCACAATCTTAGCACCGAAGCCCGTCTTTTAGAACCCCAACCACATTCACAAATGCTGATTTGTTTAATAAAATATTTTTAACAAATCTGTAATTTACAACTGGTAAAATTAAATATGTGTTTTAACAACCAAAACTTTTTTATACAAAGTGGCATCAGATTTCAAAGGGTTAAAGGTATGACTTAAAGTTGTTTGCTGAATTTTAACTGATGCCAAATTTTGCCACCTTTCTTAATTAAATAATATTATTCTGGCGCTCCCAAGGATATACATTTTGTTTAATAAATCCAGAATAGACCTATAAAATAAAATTATTCTGCTACAATTTTTGTGATTACTTTGTGCCACCTGATGTCGAAATCTCTAAATTTGGCATTTGAGTTTGGCAACACTTTTTTCGAATTCACAAGGAATCAGCGATAGCAAATTTTTCGTATTCGAAGGGGAGGGTTACGTCCGTAACTTTTCTACGACGTACTCAGCGATAGGGCAGTATATGAGGTAGCCACATATACTAAATTTGCTTTAGAAACTATAAACATATTAATTTCGAATCGCCAAAAGCGAAAAAGGTATTCAACGCTCTAATAGAGTGTCAAGAGTGGACCGTCTATTTAATTTAAATTCGGCACTGCTGGCCATAGAAGCTATAGTTCAAGAACTTTGTATTATTACTTATGTTAGTATACATACAAATTTTTAGATATAGGTTTAGACGAAATGTGTGGAACTATCGTCTGATATTAGGTTTAGGCTACCTCTTTCAAGCCGAAGGAGCTGCCTTTAGGGTAGCAGTCGACTTTCTGCGCCATAGTTCTACATCATATTGAGAGGTCTATCTATTTTGATAGCCAGGCCCTGGAATCGCTCACAATGAAGTCGAAAATAGTATGTTATTGCATGACCGCTGTATGGACCTCCTCGAAATATTTCCATATTCGGCTGATTTGAGTCTCAGGACACAGCTACGTATATTGCCGGTAACTGCATTGCCGATGGGTTGGACCGATTTCTCTGTCAACATTCGGATTACTCCTCGAAACTTGTTCTTATTATACATCGTCTCAGGTCCTATGTGCGGGTGCTATATGGAAGATGATGAGGAGGATGATCCCAGCTCTCAAATGTCTTGGCTCGTATTCCAAGAGACTTTCTGAGGTGGACCTTGACCGTTTTTCCTAAGTCAGATGTTTACCCGTGGTTATCGTTTTTCAGAGAAACTCGGTTGGAATAGGATAGTTGTCTGAAAGGGCATAGGCTTCATCGGGCATACTCAAACGTCCAGTTCCTTAATAAACCTACCATATTAGTATTCCGAAGTCAACCAATTTTCTATCGGAGTGCATGTTTTTTTCTCTTAAAGTATGACACTGGTAAGCACCGAATCGAATCTTTGAAAGCGGCTGTCTCCATAGTTTTCTATATCGAATATACACATTTTGAATAACACGTTCCCTTGGTCGTGGCTCTGATTTTAATCTTATATTAATTTTCCCTAAGGAAAATATCTGTGAAAAATTATCCACTCGGAATCGACATAATCGTTTCAAAAGAGGATGAATACAAAGTTTTGAAGATTTTTCATATGCCCTTAGAGAAAATCAGAACATTAGCCTCCGCCTATTAAACTGATCTCTGCCTTCTACCATCGTTATGTTTAAATTCTTCATCTTTTTTTAATCCCTTCTCTAAACTAATATAACGCAATAAATAATTTTTTTATTCACTACTCTAATTTGGACTTCCACAGAAGCTTCCTACCATAAAGCGCTAAGAGAATATTCCAATTCGATATTGGAAGTCTTCTCCAGATCCGTCTTAAAAGGCTGTGCGCAGTCATCGACTCACTTAACACCATAAACTTATGTTAACCAGTTTAAGGTAAGTTGCACCATTTGCGGATCAAAATTTACATTAAATCAGAATTTCTGAGCTTACAATAATTTCCAATACTTCAGTAAATGATAGTATAGCAGTTTGCGAAATCATACTTCACATAATCGATTCACGTTTACGGGCTATTACCGTCGTATCTGTATGAAATCTTCATACGACGCACTTAACACCATAAACTTATGTTAACCAGTTTAAGGTAAGTTGCACCATTTGCGGATCAAAATTTACATTAAATCAGAATTTCTGAGCTTACAATAATTCCCAATACTTCAGTAAATGATAGTATAGCAGTTTGCGAAATCATACTTCACATAATCGATTCACGTTTACGGGCTATTACCGTCGTATCTCTATGAAATCTTCATTGTTGTTCGATGAAAAATTTAACCAGTGGCTTTCGTTGTTTATGTTTGTATATGGTATATGAATATATGCGTGTAAACTGAGGAAGGAAGCAGTCTGAAACAATGCGATATTGGTGCTAAGCACAAGCCCATTGAACACGCGACTATCCTTTCTTATGTTGACCTAACCTAAATTCTGTTGTGCGCGTCGTAACGACGTATACACATTGATGTCGTACATAAATTATAACACATTATCCTGTTGCCTGTCAGTCTTGTGTCGCTAATGATGTTGTCATTTTTCGAACACAATATGCTCACTGAAAAAGGCGGCTGAATGAGGTGTGAAAAACGTGTGAAAATAGGCGAAAGACTTCTACGGCAAGTCCAACATTTTGCACTTTAATCTGCTGTTAAGGAATATGTTCGTGTTGCCGTGCGGTTTGGTATGTAACTTTTAAATCAACTCAGTACACGCTAGCACATATCACGTACATGTACATGCATATGTACTTGAGTACATTTGTAAATTCGTATGCTTTGAGTTAAGCTGCTGTAAAGTAGAGTAGTTTGCGAGGCTATACACTATTATAGTCTTTTCAAAAATTATAGAACACATTTAGCATGATTTGGCTAATTTATTTTTCTTGTAACTATGTATTTAAAAGTATTTTACGATTCAAATATCGTAGACTGTTTTTTTTTTTAAATGTATACAAAATAGGCAATGATGTAAAAAACTATAATAAATTTTTTAATTAAAATTTTTTTTTTTAATTATTTCGAATATGCAGTTTTGTTAGTCAGTGCAACAGGGTGCACATTTCAAGTGCCTATTTGTAGGCACTGATTTTTGACAAATTATTTAATGATATTTTTTCGCAATTTCTTTCATATAAAAAATAATCGCGGCTTGCGTCAAAAGTTTGTTGTAATTTGAAGGCACTTGAAACTTGCATTTTATTATATTAAAATTGAACAAGCTACAAAATTGCATGCTCAAAAAACTTCTAAAAAGTTTTAAAAATTCGAAATTGTGATGAAATTTGTTAAAGAAATAATTTTTAATAATTAGAGAAGTAAAAAAAAACTGTCCAAATATGCCAATCAATATGTGGTTGTGCTATAATTTGTGACCAGTGGTTACATACATATGTACACATATATATTGTATAAGCAATTAGTACCTTGTCATGTGTGTGGAGCTGTCAACGTCATCACTTTCACTTGACTGTCACTGGCACGAATTGTTCTCCAATCCAAGCGCCCACTAGCACAGGTGTTACGTACATATGTACATAGGTATATGTATGTAAATGTAGTTAGTAGGTGACCTACCATTGTACCTGTCCTTTCACTGACGTACTATTTCGTTTACTCTCTTACTTTATTTATGCCTTTTGTAGTGATAGCAGAATATGGAAAAAAAAACGTTGACAAAAAAGTATCATGTGACGTTGTCCGCAATAATAGAATAGTACCACTGAAAGCAAGTATTTTTATATACATAGATATACATATGTAGATATGTATATGTATATTAACACAAGTTTGTACGTATGCAAACGTTTGTTCCGCTTCCTTCCTCACTTCCTCACTTCCATACACTCGACACAGCAATAATTTTATTGTGTCAACAAGCTGCGCTCACTAAGCCATCATCAACACCCGTCGGCAACGGCAACGGCAACGGTAACGGCCACGTCCAAGCAGGTTGCATTAACTATCTGCTCTTGTCTCATTCTCACTGCTTCCCATTATCAACATCATTTCAGCGCTCATTTATTTAACCGCCTGTCGCCACCACGGAACGCAGGCCAAGTCCACGAATAACTATTTACTACTGGAACAAAGTGCGCGTTAAGTTGGCTTTAATGATTGCTTTCTTCACACGTACACAGCTAACTGGAGTGGCGTTGTTGGGTGGTGTGCTTCACTATAGGCACACAAATATACTCGTACATATATATACATACTTTTATGTGTGTATATCTGAACTATATATTTGTAGAAGAATGTGTTTGTTTGGCGATTAAAAGTTTTATCCGCTGAAGCCACTTGGCCTCATTCCGACTGCGCCTTACGTTCAGCCAAAGTGATGATTTTTTTCTTTTGCCTTATTTATGTATTGGTTGTATGAGTACATATACGAGCATACAAATTTATGTATGTATGATTTCCAATAATACCTTTCACACGTGATGAAGGTTTTTAAATCCCTCGACATATTTTCAAAAAGGGTGTAAGAAAGCTATTTGATTGTTATCGGAAGGGATTTTGCTGTGTAAAATAAAAACTTATTTCACCCAATGCACAGATATATAATAATAACATAATGGTATCGAGCAAGAAAATGGTTTCAAAATAAAACCAATTACCCTCGCATACTTCATGGCTGGTTCAGTGTGTGTGTGTTTGCTTTTTCTTATAGCTTTGTAATCAATTGTTTATAGTTTCTGATAAAACAAGCCAGCGCTTAATTTACTTCTATGCTAATATATTAAAAATCATATAATCATGGAATTATGCTTGCAAAAATAATTTCGAATTAAACGAGCCACTACGTAGTTTATGCAAGGACTTTAACTTTCACTCCGGTTCTTTTGATATTTCCGACTCACTTTTTTACATAAAGAATACTAAACTTTGTGCTCTCAATAGATAATGGATTGCATACACAATTACGCTTTAAAACAAGTTTTACTATCCAAAATAATTTAAATTTAAAATCATCTGATGAACTTTTATGCTGTAGCCGAACAGTTTTAGAGTCTCGACACCGAACAAACTCCTGCCTTTCATGACGCGGCACAGACACAGAGACTTTGGCCGCTGTGGTCGAGAGAATAGCGGTACGTGCTATTACTCGATATACCACTGAGTTCGAGATTCGGGCAACTAAAATCTTAATAATATTAAAAGTTTTTTCTAATAGCGGTCACCCCTCGGCAGGCAATGGGAAATCTCCGAGCGTATTTCTGCCATCAAAAGTCTTCTTATAAAATACATCTGCGGTTCGGAGTCGGGACAAAACTGTATGTAGGTGCCTCCATTTGCGGCGTAAGCGCCAAATTATTGTTCCTATTATTATTATCATTGTAAAATTCTCCACGAAGGCAATATTCTACAATCAAGTCAGATGTACCATTTGATTTCCCTTTGCTCCGAATCATGGTACAATAAAGAGGTAATATAATATTTGCAGCTGATTGGAGTTGTTTGTTAAAAGGGGTCCATAACAAGTCAAACTTTGTTTACAAAACAGACTTTTTTCTTAAAAAAAACACAAAACAACTTTGTTTACAAAACAATATTTGTTTTGATTTTGTATATTTATAATTTCTAATTTATACAAATTTATTATTAACGCGATTTGGAAAACATATGTATGTACTTACTCAGAAAGAAGACATTGTGTTCTAAGAGACGGGCAAAAGTTCGGATCTTGCTTTTCATATCCAATTCGAACAGATCTTCGCCATGCTGTATTTTGCAAACGGTTGGGTGCGTTCCGATCATTTTTTGCATATTTGAAGGTATACCACGAGAGTCTTTTCCAAATTTTGTGACCAGGAGCAATGTGCCCTGAGGATCCGATGTAGTATGATGCGTCTTTCACTGTTTGCGTTGAAAACAAATGTATTTTTCAAGCAAAATGTAGAATCACTTACATTTTGATTTTATTTAATAATATCAAACTCGTCAAATTTGATATATGTATCTATTTTGAAGGGTGATGGACCACAACAAATCAAAAAATATACCCCAGAGTTGCATTTTCTTTAATGCTGCTACCTTGCACCGAATATAAAATTATTCAATATTTGTTTTTTTTTTTTTAATTTAAAGCAATTTTTATTTTATGAATCCAAATAACAATTAAGTTTTGGTTATTATTTTAAAATCCAAATTTTGTGTTATATATTTTATGGTAACAGGATCATACAATAAAAGTCATCAATGTAAATCATACTTCCATTTTGCTTTTTAAGTCATTGTTGGTTATCTAATCAAGAACAAAAAAAAAAAGGTTTTCTTCTACAAAAACTTTGTGTTTGCAAATTTTATGTGTTTGAGTTGCAAAATAGCAAGCAGTGACTGATTTATGTTGTTGCATTTTTAAGTAAAAGTCTTGAATGATTTTTATTAATGACTTTCATTTATAAAACTGTTATCATAAGAATTTTAACGTAAAAAAACAAATATAACCGTTATTTTGGATATTTAAAATATATTTCAAAAATAGTTGTTATTCAAGAAGTAAGTAAATAAAGTTAAAAAAAAATTAAAATATTTTTAAATCGATTTTTTTAATAACAGCTGCAATAGTCTCCGACTTGAACATAAATTGAAAACTCCAAAGAAGTGTATACATTTTTATTTTTGAATTTTTCATTATCTACTGAGTACCATAATTAGCATACATATGTATGTACATATGTATGTGCACCCTTTTGCGAATTGCGTTGAAGGTATCAACTATGAATGTATGTACATACATATATATGTACACATGTCTGTAAACTGCAATCGTCATTTTTATTATTTATTGTGTTTACAAATGTTTATCCTACTATTGGCATAAAATATCTGCTGTTATTGCGCCTTCGAAGTTTTTTTTTATTTTGATTTTTCAGCCTTTTTCTGCAAATACCAATACTCGCAACTTTTATATTGACCCCATAACCTCGGCCGATTGACTAAGAAACCCCTAAAGCGTTCGCACACGCGATGCGAAATTTCTATCAATTTTGGCTTCCAACATTCTGCGTTTAGTAGATCACAGCCAATTGGACGCCCCCGAATGGTTACTTACCCAATTTATTGGTTTTACTGTGTTTTAGTTTTTGCTTATGGTAGTTGCAACGGTGAGCTCGAAAACAGTACAAGTTCAAAATGTGATATTTAAAATGAAAAGATAGGCATTTTGTTTTAAAATCTGCTGTTTAGCGTATTTTAGTTTATAAGTCATACTAGATGCTAAACACAAATACTAAATATTTATCACAACTGATTGCAAACGTGCGATATGAGTTGAAAAACTGTGTTGTGCGTACATAATTATTATGAACATGTACAGTTTTCGTAGCCAACGTTTCAATTGTAATTTGCATGTATGTATTTATGTATATGTTTGTGTGGCATATGTGCGTGTGTGTGTGCGTATTTAGTCGTAAGTCGGACTGGGGTCAATTTGGTTAGCTGGACCAGTTGGTTCGGTCGTTCGATAACTGCCGACCGTTTGTGCCACATTTTATAACGCATTGATCCAATTACTTGCAAAAATTTGTAGAAAATGTTATTAGCTCGCACGTACATAAATCGACGTTATTGTGTGTGTTTAGTTTGGTTAAATTTTATACGCAGCCTACACCCACCTTCAATGGGACATTGAAATCATTAAATGGACTTGCAAGTTGTGTCGCGGTTGTGAAAGCGCGCTCAAAATTGTATTGCCCGCGTGTGTGATGATACGAGCGAACTGCGTCGAGTTACAAGCTTCAATAAATAATTACCTTGTTAAGTGAATGACTTCGTTAAAGTTTTAATAAACTGCATTTGAACGAACACAAAAAACAAAAAAAAACGAACTGCATTGCAACTTTTTCCTTGTGTGTCTTTTGCAGTTTCTCTTCTGCAACAATGCACTTCAGAGCACTTTCGAATCAAACTGCGTACTTATAATGCCATGCGAATTGAAAAGAAATGCACATAACTCTACATATAAGCCACGGAGAGCACATGCTAAGTCAGCGAGTCAAAGTCAGAGAAGGCGGATACTCATAAAAAGGAATTAAGGACTATATGTTTGCACAACACAGTCGAGGGGAGGAGAATGTCAAGTAGTGGAAAACTGGCAAAAAGTTCGTCTTGCATTATTAAAATTCCTTTCGTGCGCAGCCAAGAAGAAAACATGACACAAATTACTCGACTCAAACCCCACAAAACGCAACACAACCAAAATCAACGACAGCAAAAATATCAGCAGCTCTTAAATTCAGCTACCAAAAACTACTAAACTGAACTTAAGCACGCCAAAACGAAAGCTCACAGAAATTATACACATACAACCACACAGACGCATGCCGCAAGCAGAGCATCATAGAAGAGCTCGCCTCTTTAAAGCGTTTTCAGTAAACATTCATACTTATAACAAACGCTGAGAAAGCGACAACCAGGCTGAAAGAGGACCTTTACAGCCGTTGTTGCAAAAATCTATGTTAAGGACAAGTGGCGTCATTTGCACACTGCCTTCGTCCATTGAGAAGCCTCGACCGGCACAGCAGCAAGCAGCGCAGCCTTTACGGACAGGCACAGCCACAAAAGCGGTAAGGCGGTACAAGCGGTTTGTAAACAAACGCAACCGCAACGATTAACAAGAATTCTTCGCCGAGCTGTACTCACCTCCCCCTCGTCCCACGCACTGGCTTTTATCAACTCATGCCTGCCAACAAAGCGTTCTTCACGTCAGCAGAATAATAGAAAAAATAAAAATAAAAATAAAAATAGTGCCGTAGGTGCTCTGCTGCTGTTGCAACGCGAAAGCGAACGGCTTAGTACGACTACTTGAGGACAGTGACGGTCTTCGGCTCTTCAGCTCTTCAGCTCTACATCTCTCTAGCTCGGTATGGGCGACCTGCAAGCAACAATTGAATTTTCCGTTGAGCTCTACAAATTCTTCAATGTTGACTTATTTCAACGAGGGTAAGTTCAAGATGCTCTTATTTTCATTTTCATTCTCATTCGTATTCCCATTAGCATTGCTACTATTTAAATGTTCAACGAAGGTGAGCGGGATGGAGGCGAGCTGTTGACGGCAAAGTGGCACTGCCGCATTTATTCACAATTCACATTGCTATAGTCAACTTGACATTAACATTTTCACATATTAATTCCATTGTGTATTGCACATACTAAGTATGTATTTGTTCCTATGTGCATACGAGTATATTTACATACATATACACATGTGCATATTTTTGCATTTATGTATGCGTAGAATGTAAGGCATGAATATTGGCATGAGAAGTTGAAAAGGCTAAGGTACTTTCAAACCAACTCGTTCGAGTAGCTCTCGACATTATTTCGCATGAATGTATGTAATTGTTTGGAAAACTGATTTTCCACATTGTAATTGTTATTTGTTTAAAAAGTGTGAGATGCATTAGTTTCAAAGCGAAAGAATAGTTAAATTATTTCCGCTGGAGCAGTAGAGGTATTCGAGTTTAGCTTTTGCTACTTACTTAAATTCTTAAAAATATTTAACACTAAAATTCCTTAAAATTTTTGAAAATTTCATGCCAAAAAAGTATAAATTTTCTTTAATTATAATCAATTGCGACTGTCAAAAATTATACTTCTCTTTATTTTTCTTGTGTCATTACACAAATATATAACTTTAAACTTACGCACAAAAACAATTTTAATTAATTTAAGTTTTTAGTTGTCATTCGCACTTATCGTAAGTTTCGCCGGAAAAAATATGTACGCGAAATTTTTTCATTCGCCGGGATTGAATACGCCTAAATAGATTTCACTTCGAAAATTCGAACATGAAAATTTCAACTCTGAAATGTGGAAGACATACCACTTTTGGCCAATCCAAGCCTATTGTGGAGAAAACATTTATTTCTACGCACATTTAAATAGAAATGGGTTACCCCTTTCCATCCCGACTTATTTTTCATTGCAGGCCCCAGTGCAACATAACCTATGTAAGTTGTTTTCAAAACTCAGCAACAATTTTTTTTCGGCAAATCCTCTTGCAATATCCGGCTTTTCATGCATATTACCTAACAATATCTCTCTTTGAACTTTGTTAACTGTTTTGTTCTTGGAATTGTATGTACAAAAATTTTAATGAAATTACTTGCCTTTTGAATCTGTATAAAATATAGTGAACAAATTCAATTATTCCGCCAAATATTTCCGCCCGAAATCAGTGTTGCCAGTAAGGGGAAACAATGTTCGAAAGCGGAAAATTTCCGTCCGAATATTATATTAAGCGCTTCACTGTTCACTAAACTATTTCGGGAGAAAACGAAACTCACGTTAAGGGTGATAAACATGTCAGAAATTGATTCGCTCATATTTGCTATTTTTAGCTCTTCGTATGTCATTTCCCACGGTTATCTACATGTGTAATATCTATGTAAATAATACAAACTTTGAAAAAAAAAAAAAAAAAAAACCATTAACAATTAATTTGCTTGATAGATAACGGCATTTCGTAATACTCCGCAAAAAAGTTTATTTAACAATTTCTACTTGCATATAAAAAAATAACTTTGTGAAGGTTTAGTTTATATACAATAAGTTAATTTGTATTGCTCATAGCAATTTTTTATTAACTTATAAATTCGACGAGCTCGTAAAATACAAAAAATAACCATTTTGTTTATTTTACTAATGTAGGCACTTATAAGCTAAAGGTATAAAAGTCTCCAATATACGAGAATCTAAGGATTGCGCAATGCATAGCAACATCAACAGTGATGGGCCACATTAAAAACGATATTGTTTGCTGCTTATGTTTTTTTTTTTATTAATTTTGAACAAATTTCAATTAAAATGTTGTTTTCTCTGTAAAATAAAACAATTTTTTTATTTTTTTAGGAGATTAAAAAAAATAATTGAATTTTTGGATTGGTAGAATTTTTTAGTATGCAGTTTTAAAGCTTATTTAATTTTAGTCTAACAAAATGCAGGTTTCAAGTGGTTGAAAATTATCGCTGATTTTTTAGGGTTAACAAAATATGTTTAATTTTATATGGCAGAAAAAAATATAAAAAAATCAACTTAAACTTAAATTCTATACTGAAAAAAATTTTACTACTTCTGAGAAAAAAAATTTAATATTTAATGAAAATTGTTTGAACTTTTTATACTTTTCCACAAAGTCTGAAACTGGAATTTATATGATTTCAATTAGCAAAAGGAGTTGAAAATTATTATTTATGTATGTACATAAGTGGCAAACACTAGCATTTTGAATTTGGTTCAAATTATATGAACACCATCGTGTTTTAGTTAAAGACACATCATAGAATGTAAACAAACAAAATAAAAGAGCCTATTTAAAATAAACAACCTTGACTGCACTCACTGTATACATCTCAAAAATCAAGAACTTCTAATTTCACTTTGAACTTGTAATTTTTAAACTATTTAAAAAAACGATGACTGTGTTGAAAACATGAAAACTTGAGAAATACGAGTATCGTGCTCTGCTATGCCAGCTGTTGTCAATGTCATTGCAAATCGCTGACAGCTATTTTCACATTCCGCTGACATTCGTACAAAATGCGTGCAGCAAATTTGTCAAATTAAAAATTAATTAAAGTCAGCGAGGAATTAAATGAGCTTTACGCTTTCCATTTTACCAACTCCTACTTTACATATGTATGTATGTACATATTAGGTATGTCAATTTTGGGCATTTTTCTGATCCCGGGATCCCGAATTTAATGAAGTTTCGATTCGTAAATTTTAATTTGTTAAAAGATGTAACACGTCTGTAATCGTTATAATATATGTACATAGAAGTATACAAAATAACATTAAGGATTTGTTGTAAATCGTGAGTGTATTTATTAGTATTTTCAAAAAAAAAAGGGAAATGAACGTAAACTTTGACACACATATAAAATAAGTTATACTTCAAGTACAAATATACCTATTTGGTACAGAAGCAAATGCACCTACCTTTGAGACCAATATTAAATATTAATATATTAACATTCAGTAAAAAAAAAGAAATACTTATATCAAGAAAAATTAAATACATCACACATTCCATCAATTTCTTTTACCAAGCCTTCTGATTTATTTTATTGCTTTCGATTATTGAACAATTGCGAGCTGCTGCAATTTATCTTTAAAACTTTCTGCCTTATACACCTCAATCACCTGGCTTTCATAGCAAGGTAATTTTCTACTCGAGGAGTATATTCTTCAGCTCGTTTATAATGGCAAGAGCAAAGCAATGGCTTTATGGAATTAAGAAGCCGTCTTATTTGTCGTATTGTGTTATTGTTTGAAACATAATTTTAAGAAACCGTCTCCCATATTTATTATAAGCGGTTTATTGAGGATTAATTGTCTGAATACCACATACAAAAGTAAGCGAAACAGTGCATCCATACGCGCCACTATTATTTTAATATCAGACTATAGAAATACGACAAATTACATCGATTGTGAACTCTCTAAGAGCTTGTTTTTCCCCTTGAAAGGGATATTTTTATGAATGATACAAATTTTAAAAATAAATTCACTGTTCTCTGCAATTCCGGGATTTGAAAAGACTTATTCCGGGATATTCGGGAGTTAAAAAAGGCCGGGATCCCTGAATTTCGGGATCCCGGGATTGACATGCCTAGTACGTATGTATGTACATGATCAATTTGCATACTCCCACGATGTCCAGTCGTTTTGGTTTTTTTTGTTCTTGCTCAATGCTTATGGCATTTTCGTTGTTGAATACTATGAAAAAGCATTTAAACGGCAACACGCAAATTTAATGGCTGATACCGTTCGTATGTATGCATAGATTTGTTATGTACATACGTATATGTTAATATATGTATGTAGATATGTATGTATATGTGTCAGCTATTCACTCAACCACACTCTGAACAGCTCGTCATCGAGGCAGTCAGTCAAGCACTGAACCAATCAGTTGGTTGTTTATGAAAAACACTTCAACGCACGTCAGCTACAGAAAACCATAACAAATAATTTGGCATTTTCTGCTCGCGCCCTCCTTGTTGGTTGATGTACTTGTTTTTTTTTTTTTTGTTTAATAATCGAAAAAGCACGCAGTCGTCTTTTTTTTTTAAGAATATTTTTCAACACATTTAACAAGCAATTGTTGTATGTAACAACGTTGCTCATACGCCATGCGTTCCTTTCTCTCTCTCAGCTGAGCTGTCCGTCTGTTGTCAGCCAGTCTGACTGTTCGCGCCATTGCTGCTATGCCATTCTGTTTGCGCTTAAGTAAGTCTGTTTACAGGGATCAACTCTGAGTGCTCATGTGGAATTTGCAAAGCTGACGTGCTCAGACAGCGCAACGTTGTTGAGATTAAAAATAAATTTATGTTTACCGCCACCAAAAGGCCAGAAATAAGATTATGCCATTTAAAGTGTGCGTGAAAGAACCAATTGACAAGTGCGCTGTGATTTAGGTGCAATGTTGAATGAAGGTGGTATGCTGAAAAGTAAATATATTTTTTGAGAAAAGTAACATAACACACATGACTGCTTGCCCTTTCTCAGCTCATCAGTCATTCTTTCGAAATCTTTGTTTTTTCGTAGATACACTTTTTGTTTTTTGTATCCATTTATATTAATTTTTATCTCTTCCGTAGCCTCTATCAGGTGCGCTGCGGCCTGCGTGTGTCACCTCGACTTCCCGTCCAGGTGGAGACCAGCATACCAGACACACCGCAAAACAATACACCACATGCGGCGACGGAAATGCACACACATGCGCAGACAGCCGTGAAGGGTGGCAATGGCGGCGGCGACAGCAGTGGCGGTGATGCTGGTGGCAATGGAGATGTACTGCACGAGCAGCAGGATGCGATGCCAAACATGTTGCAGAATGGCGGCAGCCTATTGTCAGGATCTGCATGCATAATAAACGGTTGCGGTGCATCGCGCGTCTTTCAAATTCTCTACAGGAATGAGGAAGTGACGTTACGCGATGTCATTCAGTTTCGTACACACTTGCTGGGTAAGTAAAAAAATATGCGGATTTTTAAATATTAAATTGCAGCGAATTTTATATAAACAAAACAGGGTTTTTATGCTTCATTTAAGAAATACTGCTTGGATTTCCTCAAATGACACTGTTTCAATATTTTCACTATATTTTTTTTTTTAATTAAAAAATAGAAAAAAAATTGTCAAGAATACCATTTCCAATTTTGAAAAAATCCCTTTACATGGTCAATTAATTGTGTGATTCACTGTACATGCATATGAACATAACAGCTACGATCAGTCTTGCCAGATTGTGCGATCTATCGCATATGGGGCAATATTTTTCCAGATTTTTTCCTAATTTTTTTTTGTTTCCTGCCGTGCAATTTTCTGTAAAACCTCGATAGCTCGATAATAACCGATTCAAGTGGATTAGAAATTTAAGAGCTAAAATGCCGCAAAACAATTTCAAATTTAAACGAATTCAAAACTTATGAATGCAAATATTTAATATATACATGTAGTATTTTATTCTAAAATTAAAACAGGTATTCTCATTGTTTGTGAAATAAAAAAAAAAAAATTTGGTAAAACCATATCTGAAATCAGGGGCGTATCAAGAAAAAATACTTCGCAGGGGTTTTTTTTTAAATGTATGTTTATTATATGGATAAGTCCTAATTTTATTTCATTATTCAGCGTCTATACAGTACAAATGTACTTGTCATAATGTTGGACGGTTAATTCAGCTTACAAAAGAATATCCATTCTCCTTGGCACCTTCGACATAATATCAATTACATTCTCATATATTATTTCTTCGTCTCGATGCACGTTCAACAACGGTAACCCATTCAATCGGTCTTCATTTGTTTTGTTTCATAAATACGTTTTTAATATAAGCAGAGATGAAAGGGAATTCAAGTCTGCCTTGTGTGATCACATCTCTCCGACCTCTTACCTTTTCTTTGAATCGGTATAGAAACTTAACACTCGGCTGAATAGAATTTTTTACCTTGGAACGAAACGTTATACAGTAAGAAATTAGTACAAGTGTTTGAACCCCAGTATACAGATAATTTCGTTTGTACGTTTAATTAATGGCACATCTTGTTTTTAAACTATACAAGTTTCTACCGCCTGTATAGATATTTTAGTAGTAGAAAAGTTGAAGTTACAGTACTTAATACTAGTTTATTTTTTATTATAAAATATAAATTGGTTGTTTGAAAAAAACCAAAATGTAAACCATCTGGCCACACTCGCCATATTCAATGGCTGCGCTTTCGCAATGAGAAGTATAAATTTCTGCAAGTAAAATTGTCAGATCTCGCGAAATTAAAGGTTAACCTAATTGATTTGCTGATGGTCCTAAAGTAGCGCGTCAAGCGAACTGTCAAACTCCGTATGTCCGTACAATTCAAATGCAGCATACTACCATAGTGAATGAAGTTGGCTGCAGATACTGACAGATGACATTAGCGTAACTGCAAACTTTGCTATTTTCAGGATATTTACAATAGGTTAACATTAATACATTTTCGCGATATCTTAAACAGGCATTTTGCTATTAAACCAATTGTTGTAACGTTTTTTTCTCTTTGCTAAAACACTTAAGCCGATTGGCTAAAATTTGTTAGATAGGCTCAAAGATGTTCTCTAATTCCTGTTTTGGCAGATGTTAGTAGGGCAGATAAAAAACAAATATATTTATTTTTTTAATTTTTCTCTCTAGGTGGTCTAATGAACGTACATACAGTGCATCTCAAAATTTTAATCACACTCCCACTGTCCACTTTTGACGTTTTATTTTATACGTTAAATATAATTTTCTTTATTTTCAATTAAACTTAGTGCAATCTCTACCAAAAACCATATAAATCCGCATTTCAAGCTTTGTGAAAAAAATATCTAAACACATGCATTACACTTTTAGCAAACATTTAAACTTTGTACTTAGAACTTTTAAAATTGTTTGGGGTATGCAGTAGTATCGCTTATTCAATTTTTGTATGATAAAATGCAAGTTTTTGCATAAAAAAATCTCGACCATGCATAGGAGCGATATTTTATTTTATAAAAGTTTTTTAATTATCTACAAAGTTTGAAACTTGGTTATAGTTATGAGATGGGGTGTATACATTTGTATTTGATTGAATTAAAAACTATACCTGAAGCACCGCGTGTGCTGGCACAAGATTCCATTCATTCTTCACTGTCGCTCCGTTGCAGCATGAAAAGGCAGGCAACGAATTCGCAGTGCGTGCCAACTGCCGCATTATTGAAATTACTGCGCCTGCCATTCTTCGACTCCGACACTACTACAGTCTGCAGTGTGACACAACAAGACAATGTGTACGCGCGACTTTCGTTAACTTCAAGTTACATTAAAAAAAAACAAAAGGGAATAGAAAATAGACGTCACTAAATCAGTAGTAAAAATAGATTTAATGAGTAAAGTGAATTCGCAGCATCACAAAAAGCTAATTTTAATGTTTGTTTATTAGCAAAGTACTTGGTAATTTTTAAAACATTGCAGTGAAAATCAAAGAAGTAAATTTTCTGCCAAATTTTGAATTAGCTTAAGTTTTGTATTGATTTTGCTTACAAATATTTACAATTACAAAATAACCCTAGTTTATCATACAAACGTGTTGCTCTCTCAACGTAAATTTAAATTATATGTACGTAACTATATGGAATAAGTTATTTAAGCAAGTTCTGCCAAAATTATTAAACCACATATTTTAATATGACATAAATAAAAAGAAGTGGCTCTCAGACGTTTTATATTTCCGACACTCATTCACACTTAACTGTTTGACTGCCAAGTATGTATAAAAGAGTACTTTGTTTATAAACTTTATGGGGTAATAAAATATTAATGTACGCATCCTTCTTATACATTTTATGAGAATATTCTCGTAAATATCTACAAGTGTACATACATATGTATGTATGTACTATGTACGTGGTGGCTTCTGCAGAGTGGGGCAAACCCCATATAAACTTCGAGCATGCAGTAAACCAGGAAAACTAATATAAAGCCAAGTTTCATATTTTATATATAATATATAATAATTTAAAAAAGGTTTATTAAAATTTTGAACTTAAGAAAATTAAGATTTTTTTTTGGATATGTAGTGTCGTAGCCCTTACAATTTTAATACGATACGGTACTATTTTAAAGAGATTGATTTTCGACAATTTTTTTTATAGGCACTCTTTTACAATTTCTTCAATATAAAAAATATCGATTATTGACAGTAAAAAGCATATAATGCAACTAAAATTAAGTAGGCTAAAAAACTGTTTACCCCAAAAACATTAAAAATGAAAATTGATGAAAGATGAACAGGAATAAACAATTAAAATTTGTCAATTTGTGGGTGTCGTATAATTGTGCGTATCAGGTTATATGTACATATGTACATATCTATGTGTAAGTAAAAACACACAAACATTTGATTAATTTCACGCTCCATACAATAAGTAGCCGCACATTTTCCTAAGTGCTTACCTGTGTGTTTAGCTCATGTGTATGTTCTTGCGCATACTCGTACAAATACGCAAAAAATCTGCAATCTCGCATAAACATAAACGAATACATAAATGTGGATACACCTAAGAATTTTCATGTGATTTAGCTTAGATTGAGGAATTGGCACAACCTAGGTAAATAAGCGAAATCAGTGGCGTAGCTATAACTTCGGGCGCCCGGGGCCAAGCATATTCCTTTAAGTATTTTTCTAAATTTCAAAAAACAGCGGAGATCGTTTTGCCGACCCCAAGACGTTGCGCCCGGGGTGACGGCCCTTTCGCCACCCCTGGCTACGCCACTGCACGAAATATAAATGAAATGAAACGCATTGTTTGAGAATAGTAATTTTCTTGCTTCCTTAAAACGATTATGATAATCCGATTAAGATTATATATATGCTTTAAGTTTGTGTTAACATTTGATCAGGAAACGGGAATACTTACGGAGATACACAGAAAATGTGGCCCGAAATAATTTATATGTATGTACATATAAAATATACACAAAATTGGTAACGAAATTTTATTAATTTCATGACACTTGTAGTGGAGTTACGAGTATATTATTTTTTTTTTTAAAGAAGATGTATAATGTGATTGTACATGTGTACATGTACATGTGATTAGACATGTGGTTTTTAAGATGAAATAAAACGCGTATAATTTAATGCTATGACCAAGAATTTAGGCTTAATATAAAGATGCTTTAAAAATTATTTCGAGCAAGTGATCGCCGCGGCTGGCTCAAATAAATTCCAGCCCAGAGGCACAATTTTCGACCACAGCAATTAGGATCATATGTCAGCAATAACATGCCAAATATTTTCTTCCAAGGCGTCTTGAAATGGCAAACCAAACTGAATATAAGTAGCAGCTGTCAAAAATACCAACTCCGAAAAAAGCAAGGCGAATTCATTGAACGTGGTATATTCCCATCAACTGATTGCTTGTTCTATATACGTCTTTCGCGGTGAAAGTGTTAAAAATGGTTATTTTGTTTACATTTTAAATTTTTATTTACGTTCGTTTTTGAAAATTCCATGTGTAAGACAAGCAACACATACTATTATAAGGAAATTAAATTGCTTATGTTGACTATAAATCCTCAGAACGTTTGCATTTTGTGTCAAATTTAGATCTCCGCGCATTTGTTTATTTTTATTTTTTAAGTTTCTTTGACATTTTCACCGCATTATACACACAAATTTGTACTTAAATATGGAGTTTACCCATGATTCAATAAAAAAAGTTTAGATCAATATTGACAAGGAAGTTTCGACACTCCCTTACAAAAGGTTGTATATACGAAGTACGGAAAAAGGGTTAATAATGCGTTCCCTTCTAGGAGTAGCATAGTATTTAAAGTTTGCAATTAGTGGTAGAATATAATATTTTCATTTTAACATATTTCCAAGGAATTTTGTGCATAAACAGCAATAAAAAAATATTCTTAATTTAACTGCCATTAAGTAAGAATATTAAAACTGCAAGTTTATGCAAAATTATGTTAAACTCTAAAAATGTTTTTAATCACAAAGTGGTTCTGAATCCGAGTTTTAAAATAAAGAAGCTCTTTTCACATCATTGCTGGTGCTTATGTGTTGGGAACATGTAATGAGGGTTTCTATTTCTGCGATTTTATTTCTGCGCCATTAAAATTTTCAAAAACCAGTTCCAGGCTTTTGTTTATAGCCAAAAACTCGCTGGATGGCTAGGTCAAGGTGCTCCTTGACACTTCGTTAACTCAAGTCAACAAAGCCTCATTTGCAATATTTTGCGACAATTATAGCTTTCTTACTACGAAGACGTTATTTATTCGGTTTATTCCTTTATTTATTTACCATTGGTATCAGGGTTATTCTTAATATTGTGATGAACCCCTGGAGGGTGAAAGGACCAAACATTTTATTTCGATAAATAGTAAGTGACTTTATGGAGATAATGGAGTTGTAAGAAAACCACAATAATTCGAAATTTTGGAAAGAAATCTTTATATATTAAAAGAAAAATAAATCAAACTTCATAACTCAAGAATTTAGTTCTTACAAATTCTTGTTTTTGGCATTTGGATGATTATTATATGATATTATTTTTAATTTATTTAAACCCATTCCTTCTAGAAATTACAAAACTTTCCACTCTGTCACATCGAATTTATGTATATGCGCGTGAAAAGCGCTCAAAGAAAAAGCGCGTCATTTATACACATTTACATGAAATATTTACGAGACGGGGTCAATCTTGTAATCAGAAAAAATGCTGTTTACGCCCACATAAGAAACAAAAAGTGTTTCCTGTTAGTTTTTGGTATTAAAAGTTTTGAGGCTACTAGGTACTATTATTATTTTTAAGAAGCAACACGGTTTTGATGCTAAGGGAGCAAGCTAGCGGTGTATCGAGCTAACCTTTTATATTTGAATCTTGGAGTGTACCGTCTTAAATCAATTCGCCTTGGAAAAAATTATTGCCTTATTGAAAACCACACGTATATAAAATCACCCATACAATAATTCCGCATTTTTTTTATTTTGTGGATGAATTGTAATTAGATATCATTTGGAAATATTGTAAGAATACTATTTTTCGTTGGTATGAATCACAATTTTCAGAAAATAGCCCGTACATTAAAGCATTTTTTATAAACTAAAAACTCGTCGATACATTTTAATATCTAAAATTAAGTTCAATCAAAAACCGAAGAAATAGAAAAGCTGAGTTATTGCGTTTTGTTATGGTTCATACTCGTATATTAATGGCATTAGGCAGTATATTGTAGTGTCCATTTTACGCAGTTAACATTTTTATTAATTGAACGGCCGCAAGGAAATATTTTTCGAAAATAAAAACTGTATCTAAAACTTTTGTTGTTGGTGATTCAAAAAATTGTTCGTAATCAATGGAAGCTACTTCAGTTTAATATTGCTCTTAAGTATGTTCATATTGACAGATTTGGTCACTACAACAACGCAAAACCGTGATTATTTATTAAATGGAAAAAAATCGCTAAAACTTGAGTTAGCAACATATCTGCATACCCCAAAATAATTTTAAAATACTTCTTAAAAAGTTCGAAAATTTAATGAAATTTTGATAAATATTTTCTTCATTTCTTATAAATTAAAAAAAAATGCTTTTAATGCTGTTTGTTAGAGAATTAAAGATGTTTTAATTGAAAAATAAGTTTAAATAATTGAAGTATAAATAAACTGTCCATATGTCAATATGTAAAAATATTTAAAATTTGTTTTTAAAAAGTTCAATTTTTTTCAAATTATTGTGCATTTTGTCAACTGTTGTAAAAATAGATTTGTATGGTCTTTGTTAGAGAATCAACTGTATTTTGATTGAAAATTTAATAAGAAGAAAAATTACTTTTCCGCATGGGGCAATATGTGGTTAGGCTATTAGTTGTTAATTGTTAAAATGGCATTGCATACTTAAAACAAATTATGTTCGAAATTTGTGGATTAATATAAATTTTTTTTAAGTTGAAAATTTAACTGTACACGGTTTTGAAAGTCCAATTAATATGCGCATGTTTTGTAAGTAATAACCGAAAAAAGTATCTGTCTGATATCCCTTTTCAGAAAATACCTACGTAAACTTGGTTGCAAAAAATAGTTCCACGTTTGTTGTGCTGTGTAATTTAATAAAATATATGAAAGTAATAAAATATTATCAGTACTTATTATTCAGAAAACAAAACTTTAAGGGTACTTGAAGTTTTACAATGTCAGCACATAGTGTCTTTTAATATGACGAAAATATCAATCTTCAAAATTAAATAGTACCGAGAGAAAATTTTTTTTTAGTTGTCAATTTATAATTTAATCCCCATGAACACATACATATATACAAATATACATACAAGTAAATCAACCACAATATGAAACACCACAAAACCGCTAAATATATTTTATAAAGGATGTGCAAGAATATAAAAAATACGAGTACTTGCAACTCTTTTTTTTCACTGAAGTAGTTAATTTGTCGTAAATACTGCAATGTTGAATGAAAGTTGTACTTGAATTACACATTTTTTGGAAGGGAAACATTAAATGAATTCACATATTGAAATACTCATCCGGTACTCGGGCATAACAAGCACTTCTGGCATAAGTGCTATGTCCATTGTTGTTGTTGTTGTTGTTGTTTCCTATACTGCAGACACAATAGTGCGAGTACATTTGTAAAGTTGCAGAAAAATTGCTAGTGACTGTGGTTGATAGAAGTGCGCGTACAACCAATATACAAATGTATGTATGTGCATAAACATATGTTAAATATAAATAAGTGCATTTGAGACTAGAAGTACATATATGTATACATAAATACAAAGTTCTTCGGCTGGAGGCTGGCAGACTATACGTACGAGTATATGACAGACTTTTTATCTGCCATTTTTGCTATTTTATTTTTGAGCTTTTGCTCTATACAAAAGCGTTTGACAAGCGTATGTAGGCATGTATGTACATATGTACGGGTAAGTGCATTTACAAAAAAAAAAAACAAAAAAAAAACAATTAATACTCTTACACATGCTAAAGTATCCTAATGTGAACACGTAAATACATACATATGTATGTATGTATGTATGTATCTACTTGACAAGAAATTTGATGCCGCCAAGATACATTTTGCATTCTCTCTTTGCATAAGTGCATATCTTTGCGCGAATGTATGTAAGTTCTTAAATAACAAATTTATGTACATATTAGATTCTTTATATTATATTATACACATACTGCATACATACATATATTTGTTTGTATGTAATTTTGTAGCATGCGATGTACAGGCTTTATTTAGCTCACCATAAATACGCTTTTAAGTGGACCCACGTCGCTGTTACTTTGTTGACGTTGCCAAGACAAATCTGATGAAAGCAAATAGTACACTACCCTGAGGTGAACGAAATGAAATGGAATGACAACTTAAGTCGGCTGCAATATTTGTTGCAGTGTTTCAGAAAACGAAAATCTCTTCAATATATCGAAATAAGCGCTAAAGTAATATTTACCAAAATCACTGCAACAATTTCGTATGGACTAAGGGATTATTTACTTAAGCGGAAGCTTAAATTTGTGAATAGGAAGACTTTAGTTAATAATATACATATGTGCATACTTGTATAATATATCTGAATACATAAGTGTACATATATATGTTTGTACACATATTTGTTTATTTGTCTAAACCTAAAACAAGTTTTTAATAATGTTCAGTCTTTAAGAAACTTTTTAATTCATACCAGTCAAGAAAAATCACCACTGCTTACCTTAAACAGCGTCAAATACATAAATAAGGACACAACTTATTTAGACTTACTTATTCAGTCTAGATAATATACTATAATAACCAGTTTTCCGTTTTATAAAATTTGCTTTCTTTTTGATAACAAATACTGTGGTTTCGATCAAAAATACCTACCATTTTTTTTTGTTGATACACAAAAGTCGCCTCTAAAGCTGATGTTGAAAAATTTCAAAGCCATTTTTCTCACAACGAATGTTTAGGGACAAAATAGTAGTCCATGTAAATATTAATAATAAATAATCTGACTATATATGTACCTCCTTTGCTTGACTTCAGCTGAAGTTTCCTTCTAGACGGGATTTATCTACACTGACGGGTCAAAAATGGACTGTGGGGCGGATGCTGGGGTGTTCTCAGAGAAGCTAGATGTCTCTCTCTCATTCCGACTAAAGTAGAGCCAAGACTCTGGCATCACCAAAGACAAATTCTCTGATTGTCCATGATTTCAAGTGTGCATTAAGCTCGGCGTCTAAGTCAATAGACATCTCTGTCGTTTAGGTTCCCGACCATAGGAACATATACGGTACCGAGAGGGCTAACGAATTGGCCAGAGGCGGAGCCTCTCTTGAGAAATCCGAGGCAGCAAGAACTAGCTGCCCGATAGGAATCATCAAAAGAGAACTGCATTTGCAGTTTGTACGAACAGCGGGCACAAAATGGAGCAGGTTAACGACTTACAAAATCGCGAAAGAAATCTGGCTCACCTATGACACATTGAAAACGTTAGACAAGACAGCCACATTTACGGGTCAATGGCCGCATGATGAGCATTCGTTTCTCATATAATAATCGCTGTAGGAGTTGCAAGCACGAGAACAGACAAGAAGTCCTAGGGTCTTTTTTTTCCAAAAGACTTAAAGGAGATCTTTATAGGTAATGAACAAATGAAAGTGGTTTGAAGATTAAGGGCAACCAACCAACTTATACTCAATAATTTGAAATCTTCGAACTTTGCCTATTTCAATTTCACTATTTCTATCAACTCATTTCGAGCGCACTTTCAGAACAGCTGCGATCTTTCATCGCGGTTATCTAAAACAAATCTTCATGAAAATTGCATGTTGTATTTTTATAGCTTCTTTATGTTTCAATGTTCTAAACATTCAATACATACAGCGATGTCGCAAAACGCCGCAACTTCTATTAAAGCATATAAGGAAGGAATTCTGTCCTCAGATTTGACGAACATAACCTGAAAAAAATCAATAAGAAAACTACTAAATTTGCTTAGATTGCACCTTAAAAATTATATATTTAATATTATTAAAAACTTTTGGCCTTCACATAAACGCTAATTGGAAACGTAAGTGAATTGTCACAACTGTTTGATCGACTTCAGCGCCACCTGGTGCGATAGGCCAAATTGGAGCGTAAATGCTTAGTAATAGGCCGATTTGGCACCACCTAGTAACTAATCTTTTTTCCATTACCTATATACGTACATATGTACGTGTATGTATGTGTACATATGTATACATTTGAGTCAAAACGGTCCGGAGACGTGAATTTTACTCTTTCCGGTCTATCATACATACATACGTAAAGTTAAACATGTAAAGAAGTGAGTCAAAATGTTTTAAGCGATTTAAAATATTTAATTATATTTAAAATTGATGATATTATATTATTGCTACTTTGACTTTATGTAAATTTCAAAGTGATAACGTTCAAGTAAAGCAAACAGCAAACAAATTTTAAAACTCTATATAGAGATAAGATTACAAATTGAAAAACACCAGATTTATTGAGCAATCAAAAGCAACCAGATTTGTTAACCCTTTTCTACTTACACAATCAATCTTCTCATTGTTCTTGTGGTATATGTATGAATATTGATAGAAAGTGTAAACAAAATTTATTCCCTATTCCTTTATTGCGCTTTTAAATATTTCGTTTAACGCTGCTTCCAATATCAAAAACTTGTATACACAATTACTCAATTATTGCTAATTAACAAAAGAAATCAGCATTATTCATTTTCGCATGAGCAGCAACTTCATTTCGCATTCAAATCCACTTCTCACTTTAATCATTTAATTTTCGATTTTCTCTTTTCACACTAATTTTGCAGTCGACAGTCGCCACTTGAAGGAATCCATTGAACGTGCAGAATTCTCATTGCAGTTAGAGTTGTGGTTCGGTGAACAGAATGGCAGCAGCGCACTATCATTGGCCTCTACTCGCACCTTACAGTTGAATTTCCATCCAGGTCGAGGGCTACACTACCATCTGCCGGTGCTGTTCGATTACTTCCACTTGGCCGCCATTAGCGTTGGCATCCATGCCAGTTTAGTGGCTTTGCATCAGCCCTATATAAAGTGAGTATCACATGGAGTGTGTGTGCGAATGTGTACGAGTGAAGCGTAACTGGGCAAGAAGTTTTGGTGGATAGGGAAGAAAGATGTTGAAGAATCATCGAACAAAAAAAAAAACCCCAACGAGTTTAAAGGGCAAAATCGCGCACATTCCTTTAGCTCCATTACATTTTCGTATATGAATTTTTTATGTGTTCATGTGTGAGTACATATAAGGACATGTGAATATGTCTGCTGCAAAAATCACCAACATACTTACATGATCATCAAATCCACTAACCAGCCAACCACGCCTGTCGTGGTCATAGAGCGAGCACGAACAGAACTGCTGACGGCTGTGAATGCGGCATTTGTGTGGTTGGATTGTTGGTGTTGTACATATGCATTACACAAAGCCACCTGCGCACACACATACATACATATGTACGTAGCTCCCCGCAACCGGTTACAAGTAGGACCATTCGAAACTATAGAACACCTTGTTTTTTTTAATTATTTTTTTTTAATTTTTAAAATTCAATTCAGTCCTCAAACTTTATACAAAATTAAAAATATTGTTGAATTATTTCAAATTTGCATCAAATAAACCATCATTTAAGTAAAAAGTTCGACTTTTTTGAGTATACAACATTGAAGTCCATTAAATTTTAGTCCAATAAATAAATGAATTTCACAAGTGCCCTGTATTTTTAACATGGGAATGTCCTACGAGATGGCAATTGTCAGATTTTTATCAGAAAAGTACCAGTCTCATGCTAGTACAAAATGGACAAAAAATACTAGTCCAATTATGGACCAAACATACCAGTCTCCTACTAGGAATAAATAATTTTGTAAATTCTTAGTAAAGTCTGGACTTTTTCGGAATGGTAGATACGATTTCAGTCATCAAATTCTTGTTGTTAACTAGTATTTTTTCTGTCTAATTTGGTGATTCTCTGCAGCATGTGTTAAAATTACAGTTGATTTTTTAGAATTTTTTCCACCTCAATTTCTTCAATTTAGCAAAGCACAATATTCCCGGCAGAAAATTGAATGAAATTCAAAAATAATATTTAGCCATTAAAAACTTGCACCATATTAAACTAAAATTTGACAGGATATGAAACAACATACTCAAGAAAATTAAAATTTTTTTTTAATTCGAAATTTTGATGTCAATTTGTTTATATGTACGTATTTATTAATCACTGATGTACGCAACTCCATCTACGTAACATATTAATTTTCCAAATACTTTCAGTGGATATTTTAAGCTAAAAGTGCATTGTTGCTGAATTGTAACACAATGTTCCGTAATAAAAGCTGAAATGATTTTAAATTTAAGAGCACTTTTCTAATTTTATGAATAACTTAACTGCAAAGCCGTCACGCGCATTAAACTGAATATATTGATTTGTGTCCAATCAAGCGGACTGAAATATAAATAATAACTTGTACAATTTACAGAAAAACAAGTTTGTAACAGATAGTAGGTATAAATTACAAATTTTTAGCGTCGTTAAAAGCCTTTACGAACATGAGTTCACTCTACATATGTATATATAAGAGTACTGGTTTTCTAAACATCTCGGATCCAATATTATTTGCTAATCATCACATAGTTAATATATAAATGACTGTTGCATCTTAACGGAAAATAAATACAGATTTTGTAAGTATCTTGACTCTCTCTGCGTTTATCGGATAAAACTTATGGTGAGCATTTTTTCTGTGAATTTTCAGACATTTCCACTTTTAACCAGTTCATTAATACATTCAATATTTTTGCAGAGCTAATTTTTTTCATAGAGTTAATATACAGTCTAATTGAGCCAGATCGGACCATTTTTACGTCTTTTATATATAAAATGGCTATAGCGCCAACTATCGGATTAATTTTTAATAAACTTATTTCTCAATGAATGTAATGAATATACATTTTGATTGTCAATAAAAACGGTTCATATATATAACTTTTTTTTAAATAACTCGATTCCAGTGCTATATATTTATCCTAACACGTCATCTTGCGAATTTGCTAGCAGACATTAACAATCTCTGTGTAGTATTTTTCAACAATTCAGTTGATTTTAATTTAACAGCACATAAAGAAAATTCATTTTTTTTTTATTAAATTATGTATTTTTCAAAAATAAAAAAGAAATTGCCAAAATTCGTCTTTATGTTAATGCGCTATAGCTTTGAAACGCTCTGTATTTTAGCATCGTATATGCATATGCATACTTTTAAGCTTTTTCAAGCGTCAAATATCGTGTTAATGGGCACATCGGTCATAGCTCACTCATATGCAAATATATGTGCATACATTTATTAACACATATGTATGTGCATACATGTGTACATAAGTAGAAATTTGCAGACACATTCGCACATAATTAAGTATGCAAAGGCGAAACAATAATTAAATTCGCGAATACGAAATCTTATGTCTCTGCTAGAGCACGTGCACTAATAAGAAATTTAAATTCATAATATAAATACCAGTGTCTGATTTTCTATATAATTTTGTTTCTGAAAAAGATGGAAGCTGAAAGGAGGACAAATAAAAGAGAAAAATAGAAGAAACATTTGCAGCTCATTAAAACTCGTACACACACGCTCGCGCTGGCCATGTGTTGTGGCACATTGATGTTCATTAGCATCGCTTGCGTTATGTATGAGTGGCGCATGGCCAACGCAACTCACATAGTACACTTCGTAATAATTTCCAGCCTATGTATATTCGTGTCTGCACTGCACATCTCTCTGTTCGGTTGTGAATAGCAATGAAAATCCTTGGGAGCGCGCTCTTGTCTCTGGCATGTCTGCCCTCACACACATGCGCACACACACACTATTTCCTCTAATCCTATTTTGTGTTTCCTTTCCGACCGGCATAGCGACTCACTGACTTCCTTAGTTGTTTTGCAATTAATTTTAATGACTTAAATCAATTGTTGCCGCTGCGCTGCGTTACGCCATACTCTTCCGCTCGCTCTTCTGCGCACTACATATTGGATCACATTCACGTCCACCATAATGTGTCTAATTGTATGTACACACACACACACACACACACATACATACATACATATATATGGATGCCAGACGACAAGCGAGAGCCTTGCCACAAGTTATTCCTTGCAACTTTCCATGGCGCTTACAAATTTTGCGACGTCTGATGCTTAAAAAGTTTGTATAAAACACAAATAAATACTTAGTTAGATGTACGTGCACATATGTACATATGTATGTGCATATGTATATTTAAATACAAATATGTATAGACTGTACACCCAATGTCCGCCCACTGTTATATTGCTACGACCGCCCACTAATGATGAACTACGTACAAAGTTCATAAGCACAAATGTTTTTAAAGCTTTAATTCTTTGTTTTAACCCTTTGATACTCCTTAATCCCTTTTTAATCAATCAAGTTGAAAATTGTTGTAGTCCCTTGTCAAGTACTGCTATGCTTTGATAAGAATATTGCCTTAAAACTTATTACAAAAATTACACCGAGCTAACTACATACATATTTAAGTTCTATTTTACCCTGATTAACTCAGAAATACAAAGGTATGTACGTAGATCTGAATTGATTTCGATTGTGTTTTTTCTGTGCAATTCGGCTCTGAATAAATTGCATATTCAAAACTACGTAAGCGTAATTTAAACTAGCGGTGGGCGTAAATTACTTACTAAAATAAAAAATAAGAACTTCTTCGCAAAATTTCAACTGAATAATAAATTGTCATTAATCTTTGAAATAATTTTGAATTACGTAGAGATTTCCATTCATCATTCAAATTATTTTTAATAACAAATGAAAATGTATTTTAATTTTTCTGTGTTTCAATTACTTACTTACGCCAATTAAGTGCGCATTAATCGCCTAAGCGATTCTGGCCGAGGTCAACAAAGCACGCCAGTTGTCCCTATATCTTGCTAACTGGCGCCAATTGGAAATCCCATATATAGCCAAGTCTATTTCCACTTGGTCTTTCCAACGCAGAGGAGATCTTCCTTTTCCTCTGCCACCATCAGCGGGAACCGCGTCAATTACTTAGTTTTCTGATAAAGCCCATGTTATTTATACGCCCCGTCGCTCAACTGTCACTCTCAGGCTCATATACACAGTTAGACGCTACCCAGTAAGAATTTTATATGCTGCTTTCATACAAATATTATGGAAGGATAAATAATTTTGTAATGTGTAATGAACAGTGATGGGAATTCTTGTGTGAATAGCTTATTACTAACAAAATGCATATTTATTCACAAACTTTTTGATTTGAGTAGTGAATAAGATAAGAAAAAAGCCGAAATAATATAACTTCGAATTTTCACCTTTTGAAATTTGAAACTGATTTCCTCAGAATATGCTGTTATTATTATAACAGAAATTCATATAGATCGTGGATTGCGGATCGCGCGACAAATATTGAACGCGTAGCCTTTTTAACGATATCAATTCGTGAGTACGCAATTAATTTCAAACATACATATGTATAAATTGTGACGCTAAAGAAATATTGAACATTTTATATAACTTATTGAATTTTCAAAAAAATTAATAAATTTTTATGTCCCCGCTACATATGTATGTATTTTTGACTTCAATACCACAGCGCAAAAATAATGCAAGTACTCACATGATAAATACTCGTATTGAAGGTGTATCATCAACCACAAGACATCACAATACATATTGAATGTGTAAGGCACTCCTAAGGGAGCTCCAAACATAAATGACCTCTAATTTTCTTAAAGGTTTATATAATTATTTGTTACATACGTATGTTGGTTCTGTTTTCAATGAAATGTTACAAACTTGAATTTAGTGAAATACTAAGAATTAAAATAGTAATTTAGTTATAATTTTTTAAGTTCGTTTCTATTTGATTTGTTTCAAATAAAAATTCAAACCACCAATTTTTATGTTCAGAGTGGATTTTTAATAAATTTCCGAATTTTATTCTAAAGAAATCTGGTCACCGTAGTTATTATCTGCTGATATTTGTGGTGGTTCGATGTTAGGATTAAATGTCGGCGTGCAATACGGGGCTCACAAAATTAACTTCGAATGAATTTGTAAAGTTTTGTAACATTTTCTAGGCACTAAGTTAAATATTTAATTAAACAATTTAAAGCAAAAAATTTTTGTTTGTTCTTCAAAATTTATGACTTCAAAATATTTTAAAAGCTGTTAATTTGCATGGTTTTCATGCCACAAAAATTGCGTTTTTAACTTACTTCCCGATGAGTTGGACGTAGGAATTTTAACATTTCAGCATAGCTCGTACTAAGATAAGAATTCAACATGAAAAATCAAAAAGTTATGTTCTGATTTGGTTCGTATTTGAAATATTTCCTATTTAACAGAAAATAACTCCATATGAGTCAAAATTATTAGAAAACTTATGGTGCGGTTAACTGAATACCATTTTTTTCATTATAAGCAGAAGTAAGCTTTGGAATAAAACAAAGTATAGCTTATGTGCGAACTAATTTGAGCAATGTTCAAAATAACATTTCAATTTTCATTAAAATTCCAATTAAGTATCCATTTACTCCCTTTAAGTTTCTCTATTATTTATTAGAAACAATTAAAGAGTTGTGTCGTTTTATACATAATTTATAAGTTACCAAAATCTTACATTTACGACATGCGTATCCTATTCAATTTAATTCTAATCACAAATCATTTTACTAACTTAAGTTCTTACTTCCAAACTTCTTTAACCCTGCGATTTATCAAAATCAAAAACAACCAACCTGGCCCAAATCGTCAACATTTCACATATTACATACGAATAATTCGCATATTCTCGCTGTATCAATTTTACGACAAACGTTGTTTTTGTTTTTATTTGGACCTCCTCCTCATGAATGCTTACCATCGATAAATAAAAAAAGGAAAACACTTTTCCGTTACATTAAACTCTGGTAAGACTTTCTCTTCACGTTCGATATCACAAACTTAGTTATTTTCTCATTTCGTTTTCTCTTTTCCTTCTTATTTTCCACTTGAAACTTTATTTTCTTTCAATTTTGGTTGTGAATGAACTTTAAATAGTTTAAAATATGTAGTAGTGGGAACAAAATGATTGTAGTTTACCTGACCTTTTCTTACCATTTATTTTTATATTACCGAGTTTTTTATTTATTTTAGAGTCCAAACCTCTTGGCTACTATGTTATTGCTTTTTTTTGTACTTAAACTTTGTAGTCGCATTTCATTTGTTCTTAGAGAACAGCAATTAGAAAATCTTACATGTATGCAAGTGTGTGTGTCCCAGTCTAAATCGAAATCTAATTAAAGCTTCGTTTAGTGCAAAAATATTTCCCTCTTATTCGGCTAATTTATAAAAAAAAATTAAATGCATCTCTTAATCGCAGTGCACCTAAAAGCTCGAAAGCTTGGAGCGGCAAATTGAACTGCCGCGGAAGCATGTCGCCTGGTCCACTAGAGGCCGTCTTTTTCGGTCCACAAATTGTGGGAACTACGAAATGCAGCGGAGGACCAGCTGGCCGCCTCTTGCAGTCACGTCAGATTCATCATGAAGTGTGCAGTCTACTTCTGGGAGCTATCGAGAATCTGAAGGCGACTCTCAACGAATTCAGCGCGGTGCTGACGAAGAGCATGAATAATCAAATCGGTTCGCCATCATTGCGAGAAAATGACGCCTGCGAGCGTTTGCAGCTTCTGACCGAAGAGGCTAAGGTAAGTATGCTTAGCAATTTTAGCTGTAAATTTCATCTTATTCGATATGAATTCTATTATCGCAGCTTCACGATACCGAGGAAGACTTTGCAATCCGTGCCAATTCCGATATCGCTCAGCTATGTGCCGAGTGCATCATGTATTGGCGGCGTGTGTTACTTGCTTCCTCTCAAACCGCAGTACACACACTTCTTGCCAAGAAGCACCACATCTTGCGAGTGCAACGCTTCGCTGAAGGTTTCTTTGTCAACGAAAATCCGCGTCATTCTGCGGCTGGATGTTACGACAGTAATTACCAAAATTATGTGGCTATTGCGGAAATGGCACGACGCAGTCGTTACTTACAATCGCTGCCACCATTGCCGGTGCATTGTTCAGCAATTGATGGTGACGCCAGCTCTTTGCCACTGATATTTGAAGATCGTTACGTAGAACCACCGAGTTACACACGAAGACGGACCGGCAGTGATCCGCATTTGAAAAGTCACGAAAGTTTGGTGAGTTCTTGTGGCAGCACTACGCCCAAGCCACCACCGCCACCCTGTTTACTTGATAAGACGCACTCGGTAAATAGTCTTAGTGGACGCAGTTCAAATTCCAAAGAATGTTCTTGTACTGTGAATTTCGATTATCAGAGTAGCCCTGGCTGCGTAGCGGGTGTGCTTACTCCACGTTTTGCTTTAGGTGGCGAAATATTGCAAGCAAGTTTGACGATTGCGACGACACCAGCTGGTAAAGTGTCCAATGCAGGTGTTCTCAATCAACGACAGATGTCGCGTCATTCCGTAACCGGTCTACTCGAGGACGATGATGACACCGAGGCAACAAAGGAGTGCAACTATAATAGTAATAGAACACTACCAGCACGGCACAGCAAATCTTTAGACCAACTAGACGGTACAATTCAGAGCACTCCGTCCTTGCGTACTCACAGCCATACACAACAACTAAACACCCATTCTTCACAAACGCAGTCGGAGTCGAATTATAAGCATTTCAGTGATGGCGCCAGCGCTTCTAGTTTGGCTAACAAAGTTGATCAGTCAGTGTCACGAAAACACAAGGTACAAGCCGAAGATCTAATGCGCAACATTTCGGAGTTTCGACAGAAGTACAAGAACTGTGAGGATGGCACACGTTGTGAGCAAAAATTACATTTGAATGGCAATGGTACGCAGGCCAACAATGTTAATTTGAATGGCTGCAGCCGATCTGTCGTTAGCACATTGAACCGACAGTTGAATAGCAGCGAACGCGCCGGCAAGTTCGACTATCTACACGAGATACGTTTGCTGAATTCACCTAAACAACTTACACTTTGCTCACACTACAACTCACTGCCAAAATACAATGGGAATGGCTTGATTCCGCCGAGGAACTCTTATCCACCCATTAAATCTAAGAAAATTAATGGCTGCTTAGAGGACGGTGCTAAAGTTATATCAAAGTTTACGATGGTGGCAACACAACAACAACACACACTACCACGCAGTAACTCTTCGCAAGCACTTCGTCAAAAGTCCCAAGGCGATACAAATATGCAAATGGACTCATCGTCAACCATTCCACGATCAGTTGAAATTGCCAGAGTCCGGGTATCTGATCTCAAGGAACTGTTAAAAAACGGTACGCTCAAGAAAGAGTCAAGTAGCTCTGAAAGTGATATACCATCCAAAGTGCAATCATCGAAAAGTATCGACCACAAAATACTATCTTCCCTTAGTGTCCCCTTTAAACTGGAGTCCTTAAACACTACTAGCAGCGAACAGAATACCAGCGGCTTTAGCGAATCGTTACCCAATCTGGTACCACCACCACAGTTCGAATCTGCTTCGGTACAAAAGCGAAAACTTGTGCTAAGCAATTCCACATCATCGCTTAGTGAAGAGAGTGGCTGGGTATCTAGCCGGCGCAGTTCGCTTGGTCCATCTAGTCCTGAAACTATTACGAATAATGAGAAAAATGAAAAAAAAGAACAAGCACATATCAACGGCATGGAGACGCGGCTCAACGGTGAGCAACTGCGCCTAAAACTACAACTACTTCTAGATCAGCAAAATCAAAAAACTATCAAAAAGCACAACTCAACGAAATATGCAAGTCAAAACCATAAGACAAATGCGACCACAAATGAAATATCAATTAATCGCAAAGTTTCATCAGTAACATTAAAAATGAAGCCGGATTTTAGTAGAACCGAAATGCATTTACGTCGCCACTTACAACATTTGCCGAATGGTGAGTCGACGGAGACGGATGATCTAGAAATGCCTGCCCGACGAGAACGCTCGAAACATGCCAAGCACGAGAAATCGAAATCAGATTTCGATTTGGTTAGTTTAAAAGAAAATACACCGCTAGAAAATGTGCGAGTGCCACCGCCACAGCAATTTCAAGATGACCTCCTTCCACCAGACGAATTTCGCGATCCTCCCTTATTAGTAGCTCATGAAAAGGATACTGAAAAAAAAACGAATTGCATCAAAACAGCAGTCAAAGATGCATCCAAAAATAACAGTAGCAAGAAAAGTAGTACCCATTTCTTAACACCGACAACTTACTCTGTCAACGAAAACAAAATTATGTCATCACAAATACCTAAAACGAAGCTGAAGCACAACCAGAACTTTAAGGCCAGTCCGAAAAAGAGTCGTGCAACTCACCCGGGTGCTATGTTGTCACATAATTTAAAGGGTGTGCAACAATCTTCGCTCACCGCTGCCCTGGTAGGCACGCCGTCTCAATCGAAGGGTGTTGCCCAGCAGCAAAGCCTCCTGGAAGTACTTGAGCCAAGTCATGCCATTGATAACCCGGTATATCACATTTACGAATCATTAAAACCCATCGCCTCCCCCGCAGTATTTACAAACAAACCTTTACTAAAGTCGCACAGCATCATAGAACTCAAACACAGTCATGGCGAACAACTCTACAACAATAGCCTCTGTAAGACAACGGCGCATCATCACACGACCAACGCCAGCAAAAAAACTGTCCACAATGGCCACAATCATGATCACATAAATCGCTCGCATTCCGTCGAGTGTACGGAAGACGAAGATAAGGAAAACACGAATAACAAACAGAACCAAGTGCTGGTGGCACGCACCGATAGCCAAAAATCCAACAGTTCGCAGATGTTGGAAAAACAAGCGAAAACCGGTGGCACCGGCAGTACGAAACCAGAGACAAATACTTCACTCATGGAATTTGAAAAATATCGCGAGGAGTTTCGCAAACAAATCAAATACACCGGTAGCATTTATTCGGACTTTGCAAAACTCGCGTCCGAACTGCCATACTTTAGCATAAGCGATGAGTATCGCGCCTTTTCGCCCAACGGTATGCATTTAATTATCTGTGTTCACGGGTTGGATGGGAACGCAGCCGATTTGCGACTAGTGCGCACCTATCTAGAGCTAGGACTACCCGGTGCCAATCTGGAGTTCCTCATGTCGGAACGTAATCAAGGCGATACCTTTTCCGATTTCGAAACAATGACTGACAGGTAAAAAGAGCACTAATCCTTCTGTTGATTCGCAATTTAGATTCCTCACTTTCAGACTTGTGGCTGAAATTTTGTATCACATCGAGACTTGTGGTCTTAATCCGACGCGCATTTCATTTGTCGCACACTCTCTGGGTACGATCATTGTGCGCAGCGCTTTGGCGCGATCTCAGATGCGTCCATTATTACCACGTCTACACACATTCCTATCGCTGTCTGGACCGCATTTGGGCACGCTTTACAATACCAGCGGACTCGTAAACATGGGTAGGTTGGAAAAACTAAGATTACAAATTGAAATATGTCACGTCACTCTAAGAATATAACATATATGTTTTTTCTGATATTTACAGGCATGTGGTTTATGCAAAAGTGGAAGAAATCTGGCTCCCTTTTGCAACTTTGCATGCGCGATACTACAGATCTGCGGAACTCGTTTCTTTATCGGCTTAGCCAACGCAGCACCTTGCATCACTTTAAGAATATTCTGCTCTGCGGTTCCAGCCAAGATCGTTATGTTCCAGCACATTCGGCGCGCCTGGAACTCTGCAAGGCGGCCATACGCGATAATTCCAATCTGGGAACAGTTTATAGGTAAATACACGATTTTTTGTTGAATAAAACTAGACTTATGTATAATAAATATTTGTTTTTTTTTTCAGGGAAATGATACATAATATAATCGCACCAATACTGGCACGTCCCGAACTGCATCTGGCCCGTTACGACGTCCATCATGCGCTTCCACATACAGCAAATACGCTCATCGGTAGAGCAGCGCACATTGCTGTACTCGATTCAGAATTATTCATAGAGAAATTTTTATTAATTGCTGGTTTGAAATATTTTAGTTAACCTAATAGAGCATAGAGGATTCGTAGCATTAAAATCAAAAGATAAGGGTAAATTCAAAGTTAATCAAGCCGGCAGGTAAATATAACAAGAGTCGTTAAGAGAAGAAAAAATCAATGAAATTTGTATTGAAGTGGTTGTCTCATTTGTTGAAAGGGAAATTGATTTTTTAAATTTTATTTAGGCCGGCGAACGATAAGATTTGAGTTAACAACAAGACACATTGAAGAGGTGGAAGCAGCATGTACATATTTTGTTGGCCTTTGAAATGTCGAAACCTTTTAATTTAGTGCTTTGAATTTTTAAGAAAAAAAAGCAACAAAACAAAGCCGAAATAAGAAACAAAATTCTATGTTGATAAAACTCAAACCAGCTGTTCTCCGGACGTTGGCTATTGAATATTACATAGGGTCTATAACGAAAAAAGAGCGAGTTTCGCTTGCTGCCCAATAATGTTTTGCCAATAATAATTTATAGATTTTTATCTCGAAAATTTTACGCAGCATTCCTTATTTTGAATATGCTTCTACTCAAACTTTGGTATATGTATGTAAGTACATACGAGTATGTAGAGAAATTAAAAAGAGTAGTGAAAAATGTATTTGGTGTGTTTTGACCTCCGAAATTATAGGATTGGTATTTCCATTCTTTGGTCTCGTCAAATTATTTCTTTATCAGGCATGAAGTTTTGAGGTAATATTTGTTTTAACACATAAAAGTAGTTTCTAATAAGTAGAGCAGGTTTTGTATGTCACTTTGAGGATTCTAGATCCTAGCTCGTTCTGCTCAACGAACTAACTCTTTTATTCTTAGTTCGTTTACTTTATTGAACTTAAACTCGCCTTATTGAGCAATTTCAGTAGTTGAATCTAACTTACGGAATAAAAACAAAATTACTTTTTGTAATGCCTTAAAGAATGAATTAATCTGTAATCTAAACAAATATCCGTAAAACAACAAGCTTGAACATTTAGTTTTATTTACACTATCAATGAACTCTTGTAATAGTTAACATTACATATTAACAAGTTATGAAAAAAGGAGTTGGCATACCATAAGTGTTGTAAAATTCAATCGTAATTTTTATAGAACCATTGCTTTTCCTCCTTTTAATGTGGTTCGTTCAATTAAAAAAATATCAAGCTCAAAATCTCTCCAAGCCTAATAGAAAGGTATTAACGAGTACTTTTTTAAATATACCAATGTTAAGATTTTTTTTGTTTATATGATAAATTGTAAAGCGCAATCTGAAAGCAAAATTTTTTTGTAGTTGTACTTCTTAAGATAACAAATTTTCGTATTCAAAACACACCGAATACCCTTTCAGATCTTTTGCATTTCGTTTTTCGCTATTGTACCATGTTAATTAATACTCAAATAAAAAATAAAAATCTACACACAAATATTTTTTTTTATGAAACAAGTTCAACTTAAATTCAACATTAAGTATGTTTTAGTTTTGAACAAATAATTTTGTTTAACGAATGAGGGTTATTTCATATATTTCCGTCATTCAATTATTCAGTTCGTTTCTAAAACGGCCAACCCGGCTGTAGACTAATAAAAATGAGCGGTAATGGGATTAAGATTGAGACAACCAAGAGATTCATTGGAAGCCAGCGACTTATTGTTAACTTTAAACAAAACTTGTGATTAACGAATTATTAGAGCAGGGTAATCAAGACAATGTTTTAAAACATTTTGGTTAATGATGTTCATAATTTTTGCCATGAGAATTATACATATATAATTTCCTATTTGTAAATTTGAGAATTCGTCTTTGTCACTTAGAAGATGCGTACATACTCGTATTTATACAAACATATACATATACTTAGATATGTAGATATGTATATGTATTTTTTAATTATCGTCAATGGTTTTATGAAAAAAATAAGAGTATAGTTATTTAACAAAAAATTAAAACTGAAAGAAACAAGGAATTTTTCAATGAGAATTGAACTTTTTTTACATTAAAATCTACATATTTAAAATTAAGTAACAAATGCCCTTTAAAAATGTTATTTAAATATATACCCGGTGCACAAGTACCATGGCAGTAAGTCATTAAGCTACGAAAGAATAACTGTAGTAGTGGTAGAGAATCAATGTTACAAAATCAAAACCAAAGAAACTTTGCGCAAAAAGGAAATGTTAAATTTTTAATCAAAAACAAGATAGATTTCTTGAAAACAAAATAGGCATAAATATACAGAATACATATTATATAATGTATAGTGGTTCCCATATACATACATACAATAATACTTATATTTGTAGAAACAAAATACGTTGCACTATGTTAGCGTGGGGTAGTAAGCTTGTCGGTATCTAATGAGCTACTGGTGGTAGATTTCGAAGCAGCGTAGTTTTAGGATTCATTTAATAGTTAAAAAAACAAATTAATGTCAAAACTCAATTTTTTTGTATAAAGAAGACTTGCATTAAAAATATACTATATAATAGGTATGAGCAGCTAATGAAGTAGAAAAATAGAAAATTTAATGGCGTTTGAAATTGATCAAAAATGTTTATTAAACATGTACATAGGTATAGAGAGAAGAAAAACTTCGAAACGCACCAAAAGACGTTAGGTAGGCGATTTTTGTGTTTATTAATAATTAATTCACTTATCTTTTTGCTTTCAATGGAAAGGGTCAATTAGGTCGTTATAGATTTTCTAATTGCTTTGAACTGAAATATATATAATATTTAAAACATTGTTAGAAATGCAGGGAAAATAGTTTATAGAGTGCAGGAATTGTCTAAGCAGAGTTTTCCAATGGCTTGTTGTAGTTTGTAGCAAGAAAGTTGCATAAAATATATATGAATTTAAAAAATAAAAATATTAAAAATAATCATTTTAATTGTACTGTCCGGATATGTATAAAGTATAAATATATACATAAATGTATGTGAAACTGAACTATGATATTTGCTTTTATTTTTCGATTTTATTTAAATTCAAGTGAATCTACAAATAAAATAATTTTATATACTTAAGCGGCCCAATAACAGCGCACGGTTTAATTTAAAAAAATAACCACTGATAATGCAGCGATTTCAAGGATTTACTTATTTAAAGACGCTTTGGAGTTCGGCGTGAGACCAGGGACTTCAAAACTACGACAGATATTAAGAGTACAGTGTCACAGTGTGACAAGTACCGCCATATTGTTCAATTGAGGCCCTAAGAACATCATTTTACATAATATTTCCCACAACGAATGGTTGGTTCAACTTCTCCACTTTTGTATTTATCACAGTTACGAGTATATTTTACTCGTACGAGTATATTTTAAAACAGAAAAAAATAAAGAAAAAAAGTACTCTTAAGCACCAAAATGTCACAATTCGTCCATTTAATTACTTTAGCGAAAACCATAAAAAACAATGAATTCATAAATATTATATAAAAGCTATTTATTTTAACGCAACATTTTAGCTCATTCGTTCCATTAATTGTGTATGTCTGCAAAAGTTTTGTATGTATATAATAAAGCGTGATTTTGTTATAAATTAATTCCAAATGTAAGAAAAAACTAATAAAGCACTGCAATTTAATAACTATGGTTTTATTTATATTTTATTTAATTTAACTTACATGTTCTTACATACATACATACATATGTATGTATATCTCTTGTAGTTTTAACATGCAATCTTTATTTGTATGTATTTATCAAATCCTTTCTGCTTTGTGATTTTAAGGGCCAGTTTTTCAGTGCTGGTTTAAACTCAGTTTAAACTAAGTTTAGTTAAACTCAGTTTAAATTTAAACTTAGTTTACTTGCGCTCAATAAAATTTGTTGCAACCAAAACGAAGTAGTCAGCTCACAGCTGATAAGTTAAACTAAGTTTAACCAAGCACAATCGGCCGTTTAAACTTAGTTTAAACTTCGTTTAAAGTTGACTGAAAAACTGCATACTGAGTTTAAACTTAGTTTAAACGACAAACAGAGTTCAACTTGCACTGAAAAACTGGCCCTAAGTAGTAGGTAAGGAGTAGTAAGGATGGGTTAGACGTTTTACGTTGGTTTTTGGCCAGAGTGCCTTTGCTGTTTGGCAAGTGATATCAGCGTCCGGTTGTTCTGCTGCGACCGTTGTAGTGAAGTGTCCAGTTTCTGTTGAATTAAGTCTTATGAGGGGGGAAATTTCAATATTTTGAAAAGCTGATATTTCAAAAACTATTTATCCGGTCTTCACAATAACGGTATCGTTGAAAAGATAATTAAAAGACCATATATGATATGCATATGTTTAAATAAATTTTATATGTACATATATATTTTGAGAAAAATAACAAAAACTGAAAAACGCAGGGTTATGATCCTGAGCGGCTTCGCGGAAAGGTAGTAACGATGTGTTTTATTTACTTTTTAAACCCAAGTGTACAACAGTATTTCCGAGCAGAACACCTTTCCGCGTGAGTGGACTTCGGGCGTGTTTTAAAAAAATGATCCTGCCGGACCAACTCCGGCTTCGCCATCAACAGTATTTCCGCGCAGAACACCTTTCCGCGTGAGTGGACTTCGGCCGGGCTTTAAAAAAATAACACTGGCCGGACAAACTCCGGCTACGCCATCAACAGTATTTTCGCGCAGAAAACCTTTCCGCGTCAGCGTTAATGAAATTTCCCACTTTACCCATCCCTAACAATTATCAATTTAATTATTAAACCATATGTGTATATTTTCTCCATTTTGATATGCTTTCCCGAAAAAAAATCCTATTTTAACTAGTCTAAAGATTTTTTCACTTACAGCGTATTTTCCCAACTACCGAAAAATTAATATATCGGGGAGTCACTGTACAAATTTTGTTGTCAAAGAAAAAACTGCAAAACTTCCTATTGTGACTGGCACGAACATTGATTAATTTTTTTATTAGAAAACGTATTGACATCGTATAGTTTTATATCAAAAATTTAGAATAAAATACAAAGGCTCTAAGGATCGCCAAAAAGAGACTTTCATATATCCAATTAAATATGGCATTAGCACGCGTTCCCCAACTGCGAATTGTACAGCGAGATCTTAAGTGTCGGCAAGGATGCGGATTTTATGCAAATGCTCAATTTGACGGGCTCTGTTCCAAATGTTTTCGGGAACGCAATGAAAAACGAAAGAAGGGTATATTGCAACTATAATGCCTACTATAATTAAATATTAATTGCATTTTTATTGCAAAAGCAGAACAACAGAAGACTGTCACTCCCACTGGAAATGTGTCATCTGCTGCTAGTTTTGGGAGCGGTGGGGCAGGCCGTTTGTCACCTCAAAACCTACTAGGGCGTTCACTAAATAAGCGACAAGAAAGTTTACCAGAAATATCGACAGGCACTCTTACAAAGAAGAAATCGTTAGTGCCATCAGTATTTCAAAAAACACTACAATCAAGTACGCAAAGGAGGAAAGTTAAGCAAGAGGGGCTTCTTGGTAAGAGGGATAATAAAGTATATTTAATACAGATAAAAATGAAAAATTAACTTTATTATAGTTGCTGGACAAAGGTCATATGTTCCTGACCCTACCGAGAGTCAATTCATGCTTCAACTGCGTCAATTACGCGTTCCCGATGATGGCAAGAGAAAACTAAAGAATGAAATTCAACGCTTAGATAACGCCATAAGAAGCTATATGAACAATAGTGCGAACAAAAACATAGATGAACTTTCAGAAATAGTTCAAAATACCTATACGAAATTAGCGGATATCGTGCACAACGACCAGCGTTTTCAAATTGCTACCAATGAGGATCGCGAAAATGCAGTTGACTTCTTTGAAAAGGTTGTCATGACCCAAAATCACAAGTAAGAATTATCCCGACAAAAATTTGGAAATTTTCAATTCATTCGTTCGCTGTTTCTTCAGATTTCTCTTCAGTCCATTTTTTACTCTCGACGAAGAAAACGATGTAAAGATTCAAAAACGTATACGTCAACTTAGTTGGATAACGGCGAAACATTTAGTTTGTTCTATTGACGAAGTTAATGCAGAATCCCGTGATCTAGTCTACAATGCCATTACTGGTATGTTGTATAAAATATTTCATTAAACTGCTTATTAAAAACTTTATTTGTTAAAACTAATTTATTTAGAGTTAGTGGGTATCGATTCCTATTACTCACCTCAAGAAAAACTAGAATGTACGGTGCGTTGTTGTCGTCATATCTTTGAGTTGCTTAAACATTCAGTTGGTGGTCCAGCAAGCGCAGATGAATTTTTACCTGCACTCATTTTCGTCGTTCTGAAAGCCAATCCGGTGCGACTTCATAGTAATGTCAATTTCGTGACGCGATTTACAAATGCATCACGGCTGATGAGTGGTGAAGGGGGCTATTACTTTACAAATCTTGTAACTAAATAACAAAAAAATATTAAAATTTCAGTAAATAATTTTATTTTATTTTAAGTGCTGCGCAATATCGTTCATTGAGAATCTGAATGGCGAAAGTCTAGGCATCTCAGAAGAAGAATTTGATTTGCTTATGTCAGGTGATAAGGCATTCAGTACACCTTGGGAAAGTGCATTGTTGGCGTGCGAAGGATTGCATTTAATATCGGAAAATATGAAGCGTATGGAGTCATTAAAAAAACGTAACGTTAGTATAGCTGCTGGTATTGATAATTTTCGTAAAGACCTCGAAGAATTTCAGGTAGTGAATTATTGCTTCAATGCTTTTAAACTTAAAAATAATAAAACCTTTTCGTTTTCTTTTATTTATAATAAGCGCGTAATCACCGATAAAGTGGATGTTTGCATTGCTAAAGCTCCTCTGACAATCCTGCCCATTAAAACCCCAACCCATCTCATTCATAAGGCACGTGAACATCTTTCCAATGGAAATACAGCACAAATTGGTCATTATAATACAAATTTGATTGCTGCTATAGGAGCCAGTAGCAGAGCCCCCAAAGGAAATGCAGAAAAGTGTATTCCTATTCCATTGGTACCTACAGACACAATAGGTGCCACCGCAGATGATGCGGCACACACATTGTCGCTCAAAGACACCACTATTAGTTCGGTTGGTCGTTTGTCACCTCTGCCACCAGCTCAACCAAATGCTGATCTGCTATTTACGTCCCCCATTTTTAACTATACTCCCTTCGATGCCGTTTCTCTGCTTGAAGATCACTCGGATTCAACAGATGATTTTATACTGAGCACAGATTTGCGTGGTGGACTTACAAACGTTAATTATGACTTTGACTTGTCCGATCACAGCGCAGAAAATAGTGTTGAAGACGACTTGAAGCTCAACTTGGACGAATTCGATCCGCTCGCACAGAATGCAAATGAGGTATCGGTCTCGGTACTGGCCTCATCGACTGAATTAGAAACTATCGACAAAAACGCAAGTCTTCTTGAGAGAAGTTTATTGGACAGTGACTCGCCCACAAATGGAACATTACTGCCATCACCACTCAAGCCCACTGTGACCGATTATCGTGGCTTTTCAAGATTTGAAATTCCTTCTATTTCATGCAATACCGGTGACTTCGCGTCTCTCAATCATTCAATAAATGAACGATTGGACAAATCCGGGACACCTAGCATAATATCTGAAAAAAGTACAGCTAAGTGATTAATGTTTGGAACTAAGTAGAAGAAATGCGCAGTGGTACCCCTGGTAATACCCGTAGTAATTTAGTAATTTGGTAACCGCGATATATTTAAGTAAGCGAAGATAATGTCCGATGTTTTGAAATTGAAAAAAAAAAAAAAACGTTTGTAAATATTGCATAAACAATTTGAGATATACATATGTTCATATATATATTCATAATAAAGCAACAAATACCTACATACGTACATATACGTGTATGCACATGAGTATGCAGTTGTTTTTGTGAAGAAAAAAATTTCTTTTGTTTCAATTAATTGCATCTACAACAAAAACATTTAAGTAACTTTACGCACCACAATGCTTTGTTGATAAAACACTTGAAAGTGAGCGTTTGGAATGAAAATGGTGCCTCACTATTATCGTACGAAAATAGCTTACAAAATTCTTTATATACGTGAAAATTATTTATATAATTTTGTCAACGTTTTGAAAAAAAAATACAATTAACAGATATTTCAGAGAAAAGATGTTTGTGAGCGACTTTTCATTCTTATTTATCCAAATGTCATGCAAACGAGAGAAATTAAATTTTTAAGCAAACACACAACCCTAACAGAATTGCTTGTTGGGTAGTCTCGAAAAAGCATTAGTGACTGTGAATGCTAGCGGTTTGCGCAGCAGTCACAATAAAATGACAACAAAACAAAATGACAAACATATACTGACTTCGGTCCGATTGGCTTTCGATTTGTCCATCGCTGTGATTTTGTGTTTTGTGTTTTGTGTGCGGAGGGATTGTGGACTTTTCGAAGGAAGCTGCGGGCGTGATAATATCAAAATATTTAGTAAAAACACATGCAAAAGCGTAAAAAAATGGGAAAAAGTGCCGAAGAGAGGTGGGTGCGCAGTGGTCATTCCATGATGTTAAGTTCAACCAGAATTCCAATAGTTTTGTTATGCAATTCCCTTGAAATGGAGAAAAGAATATCAGAATATAAGATTTGTGTGTATGTGACGTATAGACGGGTTGGAGGCTGTTTGTGTGGCCGGCAAGTAGAAACCGTGAAAGTGGGCCAATAGCGTACCGTAGAAGTAAATAATTTGAATGAGACGGCGATGAGTTTCGTTTGTAGTCTGCCTGCAATAAAACTTGTGGAAGAAATGTATGTATAGAAAAGAATTCTCAAGTCTTCACTTTTTGTGTACCCAACGCTTAGTGCGTCGTCGACTACGCAATTCTGACCGAGACCTTGAACTCCAATTTGATCTGTCGACGCCGCTGTCATACGAACAACTTAATGGAACCTATTTTTTAATATAATTTATTCTAAAATAAATGCACTAAAATAGCCGTAGTCTCTTGTATGCAACAATTGTTTAAATACTATGTATATAGAATTATTAACGCATTGCGATAAGATATCTTATTTTTTAAATTTCACTAGCCTGTTAGATTTGTTTTATATGTATGTATGTATCTTTATTTATTTTGTTTCTCCTAGTAGTTCTACAGCCGCGCCTACGTTTCGTATAATTCGTGAAGTCTACGAGAGTACCAACGCACATGAACGCTTTGAAGCTGAACTGGACAAAGCGTTGGAAGCTAAGGTGGATTACATAATAATTGAACCTCCAAGGCTAAGTGATGAGACTGCTCGTTGGATAACTGTGGGCAACTGCTTACACAAAACAGCTGTTGTTTCAGGAGTGGCTTCGCTTATATCCAGTTTGCTGTGGCGAGATCGGCCGGTGATTGCCGCACCTATGTGCGCTGTGTCGCTATTTTGTACGGGCTTATACACAGTATCTTGGAATTATGATCCTTGCTGTCAATATCAGGTAAGCATATATTAATACTAAAACATAATTGTTTTAAAATGAAAAACAAGATGGTTTATTTTTTCATCTGCGAGTTAAGAAAATTCCTTCAATATATTCATATGCTAAGAAATTTGAATTTACATTTCGAATTTCAGGTCGTAAATGATGATGAGATACTTAGTAAATTACCATTAGGAGATGTATCTGCGCCAGGGATATTGGGATATTCTCCAAATACCAAAACCAAGTACTTGCATCGCAGCGTCACTCTGTTTTCAGCAGCATTTTGTGCATGGCAAATCTGGCGGTCATACAAGTAGCTACGCTAACCAACACCCAGCAGCATAGTCAGAGTAGAGTTGCATGCTTTTGTGATTAGAAAAGAAATCGAATGTCAATGCAGCGAAAGTATTGTATATTTAAGTATGCTAGTACTTTTGTCCTTTGCCATCCATGCAACCACGCCAACACGCTCTCGCGACAAAGCCGCAATTTACACTACCCAATTACAAACACACAGATGTATTAGAAGACTCCGCCGCAGCAATAACAGCCGCATTTGCTCAGCGTGGAGTAGTTAATACTAGGAAGTTGTTGATCGACAGACATCCCAATTTTTTCTATTTAATATAATTCACTACTTTTTATTTTATAAATTTTTACAAATAATAAGAATGAAAATAAGTAAGTAACGCGTTAGCACGGAACCGAAAAATATTAGGTGATTAATTTGGATATTAGATGCCCATTGGAAATTCTCTCATAAACTGTTCTTTGCAATAAAAATTTTGAGAGGAGATATTAAATTTGTAGTATATTCAAAAGTTTTGCTTAGATGCAAGTTAAAGTAGAAATTAATAAATTTGTGCATTTTTGTCCTTTAAAATTGTATAGTTTATTATCCTTTTAATAAATTATTTATTCACTAAATCGCTACGTTCCACCATTACTTCATTTCAACATCTAACCATAATTTCCAAATTTCACGTAAGATGTACATATGTACGTGCCATGAAGTGAGCATGAAACTTGTCCTCAGCTTTTCTGTGTTAAATTAGTGGCGCACGGCAGCATTCAACTACATTCGCATTGAACAATGTGTAAAATTTACATTGTTTTAATCGTTTAAACTATAAAGCAAACTCAGCGGTAAATATGTAAGAACATGAAAAAAAATTATAAATAAGTGTTTAGCAATAAAGTAAAAGATTGAAGTGTTGAGATCGATTTTTAGACTATGCTTTGTGTTTCAATAAATTGTTAAGATTGTAATATATCCAAATATAGCGAAGACAAAGTCAAACACCACAAAAAATTGTAATAAAACAAAAAAAACTAACATCAAAAAATAAATAAATTCTAAAATGTATCTCTTTAAATCGATATTCGTTTTCTCAAGTGCCTGTTAAAGTGTATGGAGTCAATAAGTTTAAAGGCAATCTATTTACCATCAAATTTTGAGTTTTCAGAAAACGGTTCTTCCATGCTCAGTTTGTAACTGTAACTGAGGAAAAATTGAAAAAGAGAAATAGTATTTATGTATGTACATACATATGTAAATATGTTTGTATCTGCATGAAAAATTTGTGTATCTCTCCCCTATGTACATACATATATAGAGGATAATAATATACAAATGCATCCGTTTTTGCAAGATTCTTATTATAATAAGGTATACCTTCTTATCAGAAAAAAAGCAAGCTTTATCAATTGAAAAATTTTGGGAACCATACTGTACTTGGTGACAGTTAGGCCGGTAGATGGTAGCGTACGACTTTATTTACAGACGCTCGTATATACATACATACATAATCCGGAAATGTATGCAAATACACAATTCATTAAAGTGTATATTATCGCTTCTCAGATACGGTAATCACTTTTGTATTAAGCAATGTCCCAATTAGGCTATTGTTTTATTTTTCTTTCTTTTTGGATTCATGAGTTTATTTGACTAAGTCGTACGTCTTGTAATAACTGTACCTTCCAGTTTCGAAAGAATTATTAAATGTGTGTTTCTTTTAGCATTTACTAAATTACATATCTATATATGTATGTAAGTATGTAAATGTATGTATGTACATATACATATGTACGTCTACACCGTACATACATACATACATACGTATGTCCGATATATGTTCTTCATTTTAAGTCATAATCCTGACTCGGCATGTTGACGGTAATGGTTACAACCCCTAAAAGTAAGATTAATTAGTATACATCACAAAAAATAAAATAAATTTATGTTATGGGTATTCATCAAAGCACGTAAATGTCTGTTAACCGCGTAAACCTCGTAAATAAACCGACTTTTTATACAAAAATAAGATAGTTTCGTGGTTACGAGGCGTTTACATACGTGTTTAGATGAACACCAATATTATTCTTTGTTTTCCATCACTAAGTTTGTGGTGTTAAGGTATATTTTGGATAAATAGGTCTCGCCGAAGCTAACAGCATCTAGCAATTTACTGATAACATTTTAAAACAAACGTAAACAGATACCGAAAAAAACCTACTGGGTGCTTTATACACACATACATATGTAAGTATGTATGTGTTCACATTAGGTGCATCCAAATTAAAGAAATATGTGTATCAACAAATGCAGTGAAGTATGATTTACATATGAGACACATTAAATTAAACAAAAAAACTCGGGAATATATATACATATGTACATACATACATATGTATGTTCATTTTTTTTGTTTATGAGAAAAAACTTAGATGGCACTCTGTTCCGTTATATGCTCGTATTCTTATCTCTACGTAGGTACGGTGGTGGTCATTTCCCTTGCAACTTAATTCAAAACTATATTGTTTTCTACTCTTATGAATATGTATGTTCAGTATAAAAGACATACATATAAAACGAAGTTTCAAGCTTGATAAAAAATTGTATACTTATTTGCAAGTTTCAAGTCTCCAGAAATTAACGATAATTAAAAAAAATTCTTTAGTCCACGGTGTTGCGGTTTTCTTTCATGTACATACATATGTATATAATTTTCATTATATAGAAACAAATGCGACAATTTTTAGCCACTTGAAATTTGCACATTATTATGTATATTAAAACAAGTAAGAAAAAGCTGTATTCGGCTAAGCCGAAGGCTTCATATCTAAATATCAGGAATGGAAGAAATGTATGAGAGGCATATGTAATAATAATTCGATTTTAATGATTTTGACCCAATAAGAATTAGTATTTGTGGAAAATTTCAAGTCTTTAGCTGATTTAATGAGGGAGTTTTGGACCAAAATTAAATTTTTGAACTATCGGTTGTATGGCAGCTATATATTATATATTAGGAGCTGTATTTTATATCTCTTTGATTTTCACTGATTCTATAGAGCTTATAATAGCTGACTTTCTGGCAAAGTTTCAAACCTCTAACTGCTCAAATGAAGGAGTTATGAAGCAAAATATGATATCTGAACAATTGGCTCCTATATATGTTATAGTCGTCCAATCTGGCCGGTTCCGACAAATGTCTAATAAATTATAAAAAGGCACTTGACTGCCTCATTGTTCATTCAAATAGCTCAAAAACTGCGTTCAAACAGACGAACAGACAGACGGACGGACGGACATGACTAAAACGACTCAGCTCGTCACCTTGATCATATCGGTATACTTTTTGATGGGTCTGGTATCGTTCTAGTACCTACAAACTTCGGGCCAATGTTAATATACTATTTCCATGAAAGGTAGAAAACGAAAAAAATTTAGCCTGGGTGAAAATTTGTAAATTTTCGGTTTTTTTAAAAGGTTTTAAACTGAGATTGACATGGTTTTTGTTAGAGAACGAACTGTATATTAATTGAAATCTTCTAAAAATAAATACAATATTTATCAACATTCAATTTTAATATTTACACAATCGATCATTAAGCTTTCAATTGGCACACGGTTAGTCCCAATTGTAACAACCCTATTGTGCATATGCAAGGTTTGTCCGCACGTATGTGCCCTGTTGGAAACATCGAACTTTTTTTTTATTCAATTCTTTACTTTAAATTACTTTAAAATAATTTTTTTTTTTATGAGCCCAATAACTGCTCCCTATAACCTCATCACGTTAAATAAATCAGTTAGTTATACGAAAATACAAGTAAGTGTCATTGAAAAAAAGTACTTTGTAAATAACTTCTAAAGTAGTCGCATTTTCGGCAGGGTACATACTTCCATATGTCCATTTGTAAATGGATGAGCGCGTACACAAATACCCACGCATACGTTTGTTTGTGATAGTTCCTATGCATTCAATAGAAGGAGGAAGAGCTTGTCGCACGCAGTCATTGAACGGTATCAATTCATCAGCGTTCCGAACATAAAATCGTTTGACCGCCAACGCGATCACTCCAATCTCGTCGAAGCTGCCCTCAACAACAAGTGTCGGGGAATTCGCTGCCTTGCGTGCATTAGCAGAATAAATACTTTCATAGTTATTTACCGTTTTAAATATTAAGTATATAAATTTATTTACTGGCATCCGTATTAAACAAAATAAACTAGCTGATGAGTGTTCATTCGTTGGTTAAAATAATGAAAAACTCCTCAACAATTGGTTTCGCGGATCAGAAATTCTGGTTAACGTGTAATAATAAAACCAGTGAAAAACCGCAACAACAACTTCAAATTAACTGTTTACAATTTCACTGTAGAGCACACTAGAGGCTACAAAGTAAAACTTGTTACAGTAAAACTTTCGGTTTGGGTACATATGAAATCGGTGTGAAAGCGTCTTCAGTTAACGCGTTAAGGTCTTTGGTACAATGCGGCACAGTATAAAAGGTGAGTAACCAAGTTCTGCCTACTTAAGTGTTAATATATTTGCTTCATATGTTCGTCAGGTAAAGCTGATAACGTCTGAAATCAGATGAGCTTTGCACTTTTATTTAAAATAATCACGTTACGTACATACATATGTACAAACATATATACGAACGTACTGTATATGAATGCAGGTGTACAGATTTAAGGTACATACTAATATTTTTATAGCTGTCGAACCAACTCCTAGTAGGAAAATATGTACATACATACATATGTTTCTTTATTATTTGCCCGTAGAATATTCTAAGTGCACAGTGCTTTGCGTACATTAAATCTGAAAACGTTTTCCCAAACAGTATTTAACAATACTCACTGGAAGAGTAGCCTGTCAAATCGACTATCAAAAATATGAGCTTTAACTAGTCTTAAAATATTCTTCGACCTTAATATGGCTAGATCGCCGAAAAAACAGTCATTGGCCGCTCTCAGTTGAGCAACCTTTACATCGCGAGGACAGCATGTTCCCAGTTATAGGGTATAAAATCATGATCAGTTCGAAGTTGAAGGCGCTTTTTGATGCTGACCTCTCTCAGGCACGCCCACAGCGTCTCAAACGACTTTCATACCTCCACCACAAACTCTTAGTAAGTGCACAGATATTAAACTATTCAAATTATTATCTATTGCGTCGTGAGTATGAACTCATTACTTCGTATCCAGATCCAACCCTGATACACCAAACATCGATACAACGACCTGTGCAAATTCTTCGCAGAACACACAATACCTTTTATCTTGAGCTTCTGAAAATAATACAAATCTACCTCTTTTTCTCTTTGGTGCAAACATACTGCAAACATAACGCTTCCGAACGACAAAATTTATTCTACCTGAATTTGTACCGATAATTTTCTAATTCAGAATTTCCTACATACAATCCACTACAATGTGTACAAGATCCTCATTACTAGTAAGATATCTTGTTATCATTACATTTATCTAAATCGCTCAGCCAATATTTGTTAGTCGTTAAAATTTGTAGTCGCTTCGTTTCATTGCACAGAATCACCGGTTGATAATAAAAAGACCAGGTCAGTGCCATTTTTGATATCCGTACCGGCATGCCTTTGTTACTTACCCAGCGCAGTGTTGACAATTTTGTAGCCCATTACGAACATGACCAGAAATATGAACAACTATTCATGCAATTGGAATCACACTTATGCGCTATTTGGCGTTTCATCAAATTAATTTGTGGTCTCAATTTACTGCGCAATGTATTAATGACAATTTTTCATTTCAATGAAGGTGTACGTGAAAACGATCGATTAGTGTGGTCCTGCGGTTCACTGTACACCGCCATCTCGCGCACATATCCAGAGGCACAGGTTGGAGCCAAATCGACGACTGTGATCACTATAGAGGCTAACGAGCGCACGGGATTGTTGAAGGGCAGCAAAAGTTATGGCGGCACCGCAGCGCCAGTAGCCAGTGAAGTGCGTGGAGCTGATAGCAGCTATGGTAGTGAGGACGATAATTCCAACATCAAAAAAGACATTGATAGCATCATTAGCGGGCACTTTAGAAAACGTAGATGGCACTGCTGTGCGTGCATACAAATGACGACATTCGTTTTGCTGCTAACTAGCGGCTGTGTTATCGCCACTTATCTCTTAATTGCTGAGTGTAAGTCTAGAGATTCTAAAAAAATAATTACTTAAGATTTGTATACCAATTTAATTGTATGTATCAATTCATTGTGCGAGGCTCGATTTCACTAAGTCTAAACGCTTTTTTTGGATTTATGTGGTATTTATGCATGCATTTATGTATTTACAACAACAGTTCACTTTCCAAATGGTGAACTATATGCCCGTCGAAGATATTTCAGAAAATAGTTTGTCCATAACGACAATGTGATTTATTAAAAAAAACCTACTGCGTTATACATATCAACGAACGCCTTGGCTTTACATACTTCATACCAGTACATACACACACATGCATGAACATATGTACGTGCAAGTATGTATATGAATTATCCGATATGATAACTATAAACACACCAAATACGATCATTTATAATACATTTATTAAATTTTATCAATTCAAAGTGCATATGATTCTCAAACTAAGAACATAAAAAGCCAAGGCTTGTGCATTTTATGCAATTTAAACAATTTAAATTAAACAAACACTCATAAAAAGTGCAAAGTTTTTGTTTGCAAAAAAAATTGTTCAAAGTGCAAGTTCCAAATGGCTACAAACTGCCATTGATTCTCGGCGATATTTAGAACTTTCAATTTGTTGTTCTAAAATTTATAAAGTTGCATACTCAAAAATTATAAAAAGTTTTGTTTCAAACTTCGAAATTTTTTGATGAAATCGTAACTAATTAATATAAATTTTTTTATAAAGTCTAAGACGTGGTTTTATATGGTTTTTGCTATATTTTAGTTAAATAATATCAGAAAAGAAATAAAAGAAAAATAAATTAGAAAAAAAATTGTCAACGTGTGGTGCGTTTATAATTTTGATATTATAATAATAATTTTGATTATATAATAATTAACGTAGAGTTTTAGAAAGTTTATTTATGAAGAATTCAAGTTAACTGGGAGTATTGAAAATTTGCTTCTGGCTTTTCCTAAGCAGATCTTCCACATAAATTATAATCGTCATTATAGGCAAATTTTGGAAAGCCAAAATGTTTCGAGCGTCACCCGTGGCCCAAACGTTTCGTGCCAGTGCCGTTCCAGGCACAGGCCCGGGTCCCATAGATGTTATTGTCGCTGCGCTTTTAGCAAATCTCTCAGCCCAAAAATGATAGAGAAGAAGATTGCGCCTTTCGGGGTACCGTTTTTCAAAACTTTTCTGATTTTACAATTGAACGACGTCAATATAGTGACAGCGTTGCCACTTAAAAAAAAATTACGAATCCCAGAAAAATATTACCAAAATTCGTTAAACTCGTCAAAACCTTTAAATTTTATTTAATTTTTTCAATATTTATCCCCATTAAGGAGCAACCACATATGTATGTATGTACATGTCATTTACTAAGAGCCAGTTTTTCATTGCATGTTTAATTCTAACTGTCGTTTAAGCTAAGTTTAAGCTCAGTATGAAATTGTTTAGTCAACATTAAACGGCCGATATTGAAGGGTTGCATTTAATCTCACCTTTTAGCTGTTTGCTCACTACTTTGTTTTGTTTGCAACAAATTTAATTGAACTGCGTAAAATTAAACTTATTTTAAACTGAGTTTAAACCAACACAAAAAAAAGGCTACCATTACTCATAAAATATAGTAATCGGTTTGAGTATGCACAAATGCTCAATACCACAAAAAAAATTTAATTTTACTAAGGGAGTATATCGTCACCTAAAATGCAAAAGGCCGTAACTAACATTTTTAGTATTTTACAGGAGAAGCAAAAAACGTTATAAATTAAAGACTACTTAAAGCTAAATATCCAAATTGTAGATTTAAGCTTAGAAAACAAAGACGGATTTGTTTCTGAAAACCAAATTAATGGGAAAAAAGCAGTTTTTAAGAAATGTTAGTTACGGCCTTTTGCACTCTATTTTTCTGAAACCAAAAAGCCGTAACTACTTGAAAAAAAGTGTGCATAAAATAAAACCAATGGTTAAAATAAGAAAATGTGCTTTTAGGCTGTAACTAAAAAAGTTTTTAACAAGTTATGTCTTTTTGTATCTATTTATTGTAAGTATTTAATCACAAAAGACATTATTTAATTAATACATTTAATTTGAGAAAATAAAATTAAATTAAACTGGTTAAGAAAAACAAAATAATTCATTTGAAAACAACAAAACCTGCATTACAAAAGCAAATTAGAATAGGTTTAAGATGTAAAGGGTATATTACCCTAAAAGCTGTGGCAGTCAGCCGGAAGTAAAAATTTAAGTTCCTGCAGGTGTTCCCATTTCTTTTTGGATATTGGTATTCTTTCGGTATGTAACTGTGAAGGTTCGATGTCCCTAAATTTTTGTTGTGTACGTTGTGGCAAAACGTTATAATCGTCGTTGATATTTGTTTTATAATAAATTATTCCAGATGGATCATATGCCAAGGCACGGATCATATTAACAGTTGGCTCTCCGGATTTTTTGCCTGTAATGAAGATACTGAGTTTTTTATACATAATTTATACATGTGTGTTAAATTTTACCTGGTCGAATAGACACGTAGCGCTTAGGAATACTTTCGTAGTCAAGGAAATACTTGTAATCAACATGATGCACTTTTAGAGGAAATGGGTTCTTTCGAGACTCTCTAATCAAGCCAGACAGCTCAGATGGTAAATTTATTTGTCTCTTGTTGATTTTTCTTTGAATGAGGGAGTGGGTCGAATCACACTCCATTTGTGTATGTCCTCACCATTTTCTCATTTATTCCAAGCGTAGATAAAAACATATGAAAGCACACTTGAACACGTTTAGAATGATGTTTTAAATAGTAACGTTTTGTAATTGATCTTCTAGAGTTCTCAACACCAATTCGCTTTATGTTTGCGCGTTCAACAAGATTAACGACATACATTTTTTTTTGATCCCATGACATTTTCCAGAACCCATTAAATATTTCCTTAAAATTTTCTTCGGAAAATGTAGAACAATTCCGTACAGCACTTTTCTCACAGAATTTTGAAGTACATCCAGCTTTAAGTTCTCTTGGAGCTTTTTCACTAATAATGCCTTTCGATAGTCCCATGTATTTTTTTCCTTTCAATCGGTTTATTATATTTCCAGATCTTTTATTATTTTTTTTAAGTTTTTCATTACAACCATTTTCACAATTAGTACTCATTTTATTAATTTTGTTTTATTCCGGGAATAAAGGCAGTAACACAATAACACAATTTGATAAAGAATGAAAGATAATGAAAACAACTGTAATTACGGCTTTTTGGTTTATGAAATTGTTGAAGTTGTAGTTGCGGCCTTTTGATTGTCGCCTATAAAGTCGTTATTTTTGGACGTATGCATGTAAAATTTGCTGTGTACATGTGTTTCGGTTAAGTACTTCATAATCAATCAAAAAGTCAATTTTGAATTTTTTGTTAGTTACGGCATTTTGCATTTTAGGTGACGATATGCAAATTTAAAACTTACTTGCAGTTTTTCTCGATTGTTGGTTGTTTGGGTCTTTTAGTTAATGGCATAATGGCAGTCTTTTAGTTAATGGCATAATGGCAAATTTCTTGTGCAATTCTAAAAAGATTAAAAGTTATTAATTTTTAAATAGTAACTTAGCATTTAATTGGTAAAAAATGTGAGGCAATGCTGTTTTGCGGTCGCTCTTCCATTTTTACTCTCTTTCGCTCACTCACTAAGGTTACGTCACGCACTTTGGGAAGGCGCAATCTCTTCTCTATCATTCTTTCTCTCAGCCTCCATATTTCCTGCCGCACTTCTGTGGATCGCGATAAAGAGGAGTTGTCAAAAAGGATTTTACGTCATATAAAGGGTGGGTCTTTAATACAACTCAACTGCCTCTCAACATGACCACGAGTTCATTACATTAGCTCTTTTGTAGGTTGAACTCAGCACATAACCATGGTCTTGCGTGTGAAATGTTATATCAGGCAACTTAATCAAACATTTTAATATCAGTTTGGACTCGTTAAAAAAAAATGTGCTCTAATTTAGGATATCGTGTTTGCTGGATATAACATCTTTCCAACCATAATATGTCTGGCTGACTTTATCTTCTTTTGGTTCCTATCCTTCAAGATTATCTTTCAAAACACATTTATTTGACTGAGCAAGTTCGACAAGTATTTGTGCATAGGAATAGCGTCAGACACTCTCTTTATGAACTCGTAGGTACTGTTTTAAGTTCAGCATTGAAAATATATTTTGAGATGATGGAAACCTTACAGATGTAATTAATTATACGAGTGTGTTATATATTTAGAAAAAGCGAATATATAGTTTTCAGTATTGTAATCTTTAATCCAAACACAAATTCTTTTTTCACAGCTCGTTTACCGACTTTGCAGTTCTCTTTGGATTTAGTACATCGTGATTTGTGGAGTAATGCTTCCGCGCCACTTGCAAGTTTTGTAAACAAATCCAAACTACTAAATATTGTGATAACCCATATTGGCCGATCAAGTTGTGAGAGTTTCCAGAAATGTTTACAAATTCTTCGCGATCTACAAATGCAGGTCTTACAACTAAAAAACTGTTACTTTATTAAGCATTAACAGTTGTTTACATTTCCATTTGTAAAGTACTCAAAAAGCCTCGGCCTAGTGGAGGAGATCCCATTTAACTTTCTGATTGGCGGTGATCGGAAAACTTATGAGGCTCGCGGTTGGAATTATGAAAGTGGCCTGCCTTTCGTGTCACAAAATATCTCGCTCGTAATCGCATTTATTGGTATGTAATTGTGTATACTTATATTGAAAAAGAAATGTATTAAAACAAATTTTCGTTTTAAATTGTGTATATTCACTTAGGCAACTATACGACTTTGGCGCCCAGTTCGGTACAGTTGCGTTCCGCCCTTTCGCTCATCGCCGAGGCAGTACGACGGAAAAAGCTCCAACAGCAGTACAAAATTTTTAGTCTGCAGAACTTAACAAACATTCAAAATGATGGAAAGGCACTTGTTGATGCTATAAGTCAGTGGAAGCATTTTGCTGGTCACTTGCAATTCACCTAACTAAGGTTACAACTAAGTGTTCCATGCAATGAAGGGTCCACATTTTTCCGTACCTAAATATATGTATTTTTATTTGCTATAATTCTCAAATGAGTTTTATTATTCAAGAGTTAATTGGAAACGGAAGTTTTTAATTATTTTTGTTTTAAATAAGCAAATGATTTATTTAGCTATTGCGCAGTTGCATAAAATTACAAAACGATAAACTGTGTTTATAGTGCATATCCATATACTAAAGAAAGGGTACAACTCATGCTAACCACAAGCTAAATAAAGTAAATATATTTGTATTTTGGTTTTTTATAAAATATTGGACTAACTCTAAGTTAGGTAAATTTACACACGCACACATCAACACAGCACCGTCGAGCTAAGCTCAATTTTTTCTCTTCCTATTGATTTGTACAACCTTAGCCTAATCGAACTCGAGCTTACGAAAACTACCCTCAATCGACTCGATCTGGGAGAAAAAGTTCATGCCATTGCTACTTTTCTCCCCGTTGAAGTTACTTTTCCTCAATATGCCACGATCACTTAGTAGCGCAATTTTATCCAGGCTGAGTATTGCCTCACGCTTGGCCACCAATTCCTCCTTCCACAACTCGACCATCGCTTTCATCGGCATATGACCACCCAGTTCCTGTGGCAGGCAAGCGGGATCCACATGTTTCGCCAGCTCTTTATCTTGCGTGTAGAGCGCTAGTCGATTGCGTATTTTCGAACTGACACGTCCCTTTACGAAGTCAATTAGCCACTTCAGCGTTGCTGGCACATTCGCTAAATGTATCTCTTTGTGTCGTAATGGAAGCGACTGTTCGCTCCATTTGAAAACGCGTGCAAATTCTGTTGGATTCCAATTGGTCACGTGCGACGTGGTGACACCAGCAAAGTCGCCAACATGTATGAGTCCACAGATTTGAGTGGCTTGATCTTCCATGAGACACTCGTAGGTGAGAAAATGTGCACGCGCTTGATCGCCGCTGGTGTATATCTTTGGATTGAAGCCTTTTGCATTGATTACCACCACACGGCGGCCGTTCTTATCACGTTTTGGTGAGGCAAAAATATAGCCACTACTAATTATGTCGTTCAGTTTTGGTTCTAGGAAGTCCAATTGCGTACTCATGTGTGGGAATGTTCGACGTACGTTCAAATACTTGAGAAGAGTTTGCTGTGCCATGGGCACACTGTACTTTTTGCAACGCAGGAAACGCAAAAGGAACTGTTCGTCGAGTCGGACGTCGCGCAAATCTTCATGTTTCAATATCCAATTGCGCAGTTGTTCCAGACTTTGTTCCCGAGTGCATTTGTCTTCGCGCAATTCGCGTTTAGCAATTTTAAGAATCTGCTCCGCCAGTTCTGAATCGGCAAGTTGTTCGATGGTATGTTTCATGCTGGGAGAGGTTGTTTGGACGTGTTGTTAGATTACGATACGAATCTGTGAATGCAAAAATAAATAAATAAAACTTAAGTTGTCGTTAGTTTAATTTCTAAATTGGTTTTAATGAAAATTGGATGTCGGGCAGAGCTTATAATTCTAGTATGAAGATTGTGATAAATATTAAAACGAAATTATGTATTTTTTCAACCATTGCTATGGCAATAACTATTGAAAATTTAGTTAAGAGTCTTCTGAATCTTAAAAATCAGTAATTTGTAATTTGTGGACTGGTGACAAATCGATACCGAAATATTTTGTACTGGTGTCGAACTAGCCTCAAATGCCTAGTACTAATCCTGTGTCGATTCCGAATTGATGAAAAAATCAAAAACTTTCTTGTGGTTGGTCCCGAACAAATCCCGAATTGATCCCGAAAAAATACCGAAGTAGTCCCGAAGTAGCAACCAAAGAAATTTGACAACTTCAGGTGAAGGAACTTTTTACTGGCTTTTTCGCTACTAAACTTCACCGTCAAGGAAATTGCAGTTGATGTACATACATATGTATGTACATATGTATGTACGTAAGTTGAGCCACAACTGGTTAACAATTCATATAAGATATATATGTATGTAGTTTCGAATTTATTTGTTCGTTTTTCAACGCAAACCAAATAACAAAGATAAGACATATTTTAAAATCGATTGATTGAAATGTGATTTTTACACTATAGAAATATACTTATTACACATCGATAATTTGCATTTATAGCACAATATAAAATACAACAATCGTATAAAGTAAATTAAAATTTTCGTGAATTTAATTTAATTTATTCAATTAAAACTAGGTAACGTACACATTTGAAGGCCTATAGCTGATGTTAAGTTCAGTTTCACCGAAAGAATGTTGAGCAGTGTAAGTTAAAAACGAAAGACTTAAGAACCGAACCGCCGCGGAAAATTATATATACAAATTTGTCCAAATCTAATATCTAATATCCATTCACAAGCAGTAATCGCCTAAGTCAAACATTATAAAATTGCCCTAAATAGTGCTTCTAAAGAAATTTAAAAGGTAATTTACAAACAACAAATTAATGGAAAATATGTTTAAGAAAAAGCTGTTACATTGAAAAGACTATATTATTCCCATTTGTATATTTAGGCTTGCAAATATGTGTGTACAATGAGTGTCCCTTGTTGTAGCAATGAGTTTGAGCAAAATCTTTTGTATGCCCTTGCATTGGAATACTCGTACATACAAAAAATGTCCCTGAGATGGTACAAGCTGCACACAAAAAATAATAATTCATTTCATACATATGTTACCATTAAAAAGTATTAACAACTACTTTGTACGATATGTATGTATATACATTCATACATACACATGTAAACACTCGTACGTACAATGGAGTGCGGAATGCGAGATCGCTGAAATGACTAAGCGCATCACATTGTCTTGGTGGCTCCGTAAAGAGGCTTTTACATACTTACATTCATACGTTCGTACATATGTATAAGTATACATACATACATATACTTATATAAATATTTGCATTTGCTTAAGCTTCCACGAACAAAACAAAAAACTATTATACTCGGCGGCTATACACACACACATACATATGTACGTGTGCACTATGTATATCGAATGCCGCTGATGTTGATAAGACATTTTGTGCGCCTCTAAAGCAGAGAGATAAAATAATCGCTTTTAACTATCATATAAATATATTGAACATATACATATGTATACATATCTATTTACATAATGCTCGTTTTATAATATACAGCAGTATTTAAAAAATGTTATCTTTTAAAAAACTGAGACAAGAGATTCACGTCCATTCATATAAGTTCAAAGAAGATAATTTATTTGAGTCTGTCTTATTTTATTCTGTTTTCATTTAGTTTTTCACTATTAAACTCATTACTTTTAAAAGTTAACTGATTCAAATCGAAATCATAAGCAAAAAAACTAAAATATGTACATACATATAAATGTTTTAAATTTAAACTAAAATTATTCTCGTAAAAAAGTTGAAACAAGTTCAAAATAAGACACGTTTTGAGTAAGTAGCAACCAAAAATGCGTCTATAACTGAAATATATATTTATGTCGTATTGATTTACTTTTTGGCACAAAGCAGATGCAAGAACATCTTTTTCCGCAATTTTCATCCCGTTGAGCATTTCGTAATACTGAGTATTGCCGTATAGTTTAGTATATTAAAAAATTTCGGAAATTTTAAATATTGAGTTGCCACATCTGTACTATATGTTATGCGTGGCTTCGGGTAATACATATGTACATATGTATATGTACATACAAGTTTATGGTTATGCATATCTAAATATGTATGTATCTCAACATATCCACTTGTGCTCTTAACATGAACAGGTGCAACAGTTTTTAACACTCTGGTTTTTTACAATGTTTGTTCATTTAAAAATAAAATTTTACAAAAATTTTAAAAGTTTAAGTTTTAAAGTTTGTTCTCAATTCTGGTACAATAAGGTGCAAGTTATACTATGTCGAAAATATTGCCCATATGCTGCTATGTATATAAAAAAGAAATGGTCAAATTTGTTAAAACTCGTACCTATTACTTTGAGCACGACAACGTTATGTTAGCGCCACACACAAATCTAAAATAATTAAAATAAAATGAGTAAAGCAGTAGATCAATTTTTTTTAGTTTCATAAAACAAACCAACTATTTTTTTGTCATGATTGCAATTAAAATGGGCAAGGTTGAAAGGCGTTGCAGAATATACATTTTACATTACTAAAAAGTTAAATATTTTTGCAGAGAAAAAATATTTTAAATTCAACCGTGATATTTTCATCAGATGTTAATACCATCCACGTCAGTAAATAAAATAACCATTCTTTGCAACCGTATGAACGAAATGACGTTTTGTTTTCTCGTAAGAAATGTTACCTTCTCACATTGTAACTTTAGCATAAGGCTATACGTATAACTGAAAAATTTATATATTACGTATAATAGCAAATTGTTGCAAAAATATTCAAAAGAAATACAGTTTTTTTATTAATAAGGAAAATCTTGAAAATAATACTTGTCTAAAAACATTTTCCTTTGCTGGCTGATTATAGAATTAAAAATGAGGGGTATACTTTTATTTCGTTACAGAAAACCCCTATAAAATGGGAGCATTCAAAGTCCGGCATTACTTTTTTACCCACACTTTTGGTACCTGCAAACAGCCAGTTACCCGCCGAGCGGTAAGAATGTCCTAGAAGGTTTGCCATCACTTGTTTCTATCTATATCTAGACATGGATCCAACCGGATCCACCGAATGGTAGTTACGCATAAACACTTTAAGTTATGTTAAACTAACTATTTTAACGGTCGAAATAGTACCCAAAAATAATTAATAACTTTCATATTATAGAGGGTGTAAAAGACAAGATACATACATACATATGTATATGCACATTAACAACTTTACATATGTAGGTGAATAGGTGTGTAAGCATGTACACAAATTTATGTATATGTACACGTGCAGTAGTTATTTTTTTGTACATAGATATAAGTATGGTTATGTATGTATGTACATATGAATTTAAAATTTGTTGCGCCGTTTATTAAATAATGTTGACTATCTCGCAAGCAACATTCACACGCTTCCCACCAAATCAGCGGCGGCGATTCAACAATAAAAGAGCCATAAACATCCATACCCCCGCTTATTGCCCTTTGAATGGCACGGAGTGGGTAATTAGCTTTGAGCCACAGCTCGCCTTATTTCTTTTTTCTCAAAAATTTTACGCTGATCATTCAGCACGATATGCGAATTTTTTTGTAAGTTGTTATTGTTTGCTGTAATATTCGGCTTTTGTCTTTCGCATGCCAATTTTTACTCAGCAAGTTATCACGATGACTTGTACATATATATATGTATGTATGTGTGTATGTACCGGCGTGGTTATTTAAAAACCGCTACTGCATTCAAATAAAAGTACAGAAAGTTTAAGTTAGAAATTGCACAAAAGGTATGTACATACATATGTTGGTGTTTATCAAATGCGAAAATTTATAACTTTTTTTACATAAATCTTTAACTGAGCTCCATTGCGATTTAAGACTCTGTATTTTGATTTTGTCGAATATACCCATGCATGCATACATGCGAGTACATACATATGTACATACACAATACACATTTTGCGTTTCTTTCATTCCAACTTATTCATGGCAAACATGTGACCGCGTTGGTATTTATATGATTTTTCTTAAATTTTTTTTATTTTTGTATAAATTTACATTGATCACGCGTCATCGCACTCGACCGGACAACGGACAGATCATGGTTAGAGCAATAAATATGTATGTACATTTGTATGTAAATATGTACATATGTTTTTACATATTTGTGAACCGCAGTATGGTTGTCATCAACATGTTGACCTGCTTTTTTTTGTAAATAAATTTGAACTTGAGCCAATTTTACACACACAAAAGTCATTGATAAACTATTGGTGAAAAGGTTACAAGAGGTATAAAGATTCTTTTGAAAATTCTTTTTAATGATTTCGAATAAAGCAGAAGAATTAAAATGCGCAAATTGTTAGGAACAAATATTGTTGCATATGCTGTACATTTTATTCTATATTACATTAAATGTTTATTTACCTACGAAAAGTATTAGCAACAAAGATTTGACCACAAGATGTCACCGAAAGAAAAGTGCGGTTTCATTTGTTATTAAATTTCATTTTATTTTTGTTATTTTTGCTTCTTTGGATCTTGAATTCAACCGCGACCTGTTCAAATACACTAAAAAGTGAAATACCCCTTATTTCATAAAAAAATATGAATTTAACTGTAATGAAAATATGTTTTTTTGTTATATGTATATTTTATTCTCCGTACAGCTCCGTATGTTTGTAGCTTTAATAATTAGGTGTCAATACACTCAAATAATTTTGAAATAACTAACAACTTTCTAAAACACTTTTTTAACACACCTGTATAAGATTCTACAATATGGGAATCTTATACAGGTGTTCTATAATTTATATTTACCTTTTAAAAATTTAATTTAAATACAATTCGTTTGATACTTATCTCGTAGTATTTATGTTCATAATTTAAGTTTGTGAGAAATTTTCATTTTTGTAATAAAAATTGGAAACGCAATATCTGCTAAATCTAGCAATGAAACTATCAAAAACGACTAAGTTTTAAAAACACGCGAAGAAAAATCAAATCGATTACTAAGGTTTTAAGTTAAGCTGCAACAATCAAGCAATTCCAATCCAACTATCAGGCTCTGTAAGACTGCATCACCAGCACTTTTGCGGCATGCAATCGCATCTATTCCGAATGTCTCTACAAAGAAGTATCTAAGCAAACACAAAAATCGAAAAATCTTCACTTCAGATGACCTGTCCAACAGGAAATTCAGCGACCGATCGACTTAGAATCACATATATATTTTTATTTCCATTGCTGAAAAAATTGAGTTACAGTATATCCAAAATGATCATAATAGAGGGTATTTTTTGCTTGAAATTCCATTACATTAATAAATATACGGAAGGAGCTAATTAAGAAATTAATCCAGCTTTCCAAATCAATGCGCTAATCGAACTCAATTTACCCTACAAAATAGCAACTCTCATACGGCGTACAGACAGAACCTTAATTGAGGCAATTATCAAATTGTCTTTGTGTAATTTGAGTGGACAAAATTAACCAATTGACTCAAATAAGACCGTCTCGGCGTCGCATTAATTGCTTTTTTTTTTAACCTATTTCCCAAACAAATGCCAGTGAACTTTTTATGTTGATTTTTTCGGTATGTTAACCAATAGACAATCATGAAAAATTGTCGCCAGGGACCTTTAGTATAAGTTTCGTGGTACACAAAACACGTTGAAGAAAACCAGAAGAAATTGCAGAATGATTTCAGAGGATTTTTAACCATTTGCCTTTTCTAAATTTTCACACTTCCTGTATTTTGAAACATAAGCTCTCAAAATATCTCTTTGCATAAGTTTCATTTTCTAATTTAAACCAGTAACAGCTGATGTAAGCAAGTAGAAGTACTAGTGTGCAATATTCGCCACTACTGTCGACTCCAGCCACTTGTACATTTATTTGTATGCTTTCCCATCGCTAGTAGATTACAAGTATTTGCAAGATATAGTAGTAAATTTTACCTGGCGCACTCCTAGACTGAACAAGTTTTTGTTTTAGGCTGAAGAAATCGCCTCTCTTACACAGCTACTTGCATGCGTACCTACATACATACATACAGACTTATATAGTCCGTTTTGTGTCTATGTATGTGAACAGCAAAGCTAAACAGCATATTGCAGCACAATCATTTATCAGCGTCATAAGCCACAAAACAATCTACATCTGAACGCAAATAACAGAAAGCCCAACACACAAATGCAGAGTGCGACAAAATGATAAGTTCATAGCCACAAAGATTTTTATTGAAATTTTTTTGTCTTTTATTGAATTTCCATTAGTTTTCAATTACTCTCAGATCAACCAAAGTTTTAAACATTATTAAAAATGTTTGTTTATTTTTCTGTTGGCCTAGTAAATATTAATTTTACAATTTTTATTGAGCTCAAGGCCAGTTTATGGAATATTTTTGTGATTGCATTCTAATATAAAGTAAATAACTTGAATACAGAATTTGCAAATAAAACACAAACAAGTTAAATAGCGGGAAGATCAGTTGCTCTTGTTTGTAGTAGGTTTGTTTAAGGAAGATGAAATAAACACAACAGCCAACTCGGCTAGCGTAGCACAATAGGTAGCGTATTGGCTCTGCAACTCCGAGCTCCCGGGTTCAAAGCCTGAGAGAAGTGGTTATGAAAAATAAAAATTTAATTAATTTAATAAAAAGAAGTCTGATGAGGAAATGTGGTGATTTCCGAAATAGTACTATAATTTCTACCATTAAAAAACTATTCTTGTTTTTCACAAAAATCTTCGATAAACTGGCCTTCAGCTCAATAAAAATTATAAAATTAATCATTATAAAATTTTTTTTAAAAAATGCAAAGAAATTGTTTAGTTTGCCAATCCATGATTATTTTTGAATGTTCAGTTTTGTAGCTACATATTGAATTATCCAATTATAGTAAGTGAAAAAAAAACCGTTTCTCCTATATGCTGACGACTTACAAATTTTCTCTACAAGAAGGGGGTCGGTGGTAATTACCCAGAGCCCGGACCTTCGTTTTGTCTTAATTTTATAGAAATATTTTTTTTGAATTTTGTACGGACAAAAAAATGTCCAAAAAAATTTACTCAATATGTAAGGAGATAGATGAGAGGACAAATGAGGAAATATTATAAAGAAACGATTTTGAAGGGGGCCCCGTGAAATACTCCCCGGGCCTAGATTTTCTCTTGGCGGTCCTGGATGTGAGACAAATCGCTTATCACTGAATATTGAAAAGTGCTATCACGTCACTTTTAGTAAGCGTAACACTGTCCTACAAACGTCGTATAATATTTAAAACATCTATCAAAAATCTGTCCATTAGATGAAGGACTTTTTTTGATAGCAAATTTACTTTCGTCAATCATATTTTATACTTTATAGTGTCGAAGTCGTATGCAATGATGGCCTTTGTACAACGGAACAATTCGGAATTCTCAGATCCATACACTTTAAAGTTACTTTTTACGGCCTTGTCAGATCTAAACTAGAATACGCCGCTTTTAATTGGAGGCCCCTGCTTGACGAAGATTACATTTTAGTGACACGATTCCCTTATACTACACTAGGTGTATGCTAATCAATCTAAAATCGCTAGAGAGTAGAAGAGTGATACTCTCATTATCTTTCGTGTTCGATATCATCAGCGGGGGTTAAGATTGTGCCTTTTTTCTTGAAGGCATTCGTTTTAATACACCATTAAGAAATTTACGTCACTTTAAAACATTTTATGTTGGCTCCATAAAAACTGTATAAGCATTTAATGCTCCCATCACAAGAGCTTTAATTGATCTTAATCGCATAGCAAGTAGTAGAGATAAAGATTTCTCAGTCTGCAAAAACGACGTTTTGAAATCGGTATATTCTAGTTTTGAATAATTTTGTACAATTCGTCGTTAGTCTGTAAGAATAAATTATGTATTCATAGACTATATTTTTACAAATAAACATTTGGGCGCCTAAAGCGCTATTACAATAATGTAAACTACTTACGCAAATCGTAACACTTTTTATATTTCTTCTCCACTTTGTTGCACTGAGTAGGCAGTCCAATACGTTTTTTTTTTTTGTCAGAATAAAAATTGTTATTTATATTTTCTAAGATAAAATTGCAAAGAAATATTTAACATCTTAAAAAATATCCATACATCTGACCAATGGGCAGATGATTTTGTATGTACAAAATAAATAGTCGAAACTTTTCAAAATGTTCGAGTGCTATTATTTTTGCCACCAGTATACATATATGTATGTATGTATGTATAAAGGTACTCGTGAATATGTTCATACAAACTCGTACGCATTTATGTGTCTCGTTTCTTGCTGCAGTCAATCGACCGTTATATGCACTGAATGGTTGGCTTAGTAGCGGTATGACGATTTAATTGTTGACTGTCGATTTGTGATCTGCGCACAAGAGTCAAAAATTATTTAGTCGTGATTCGAAAAATGCAGTTGTGTAATACATTTAGACCAAATTCAAAGGTAAAACAACAGCAAAGCAGGTTATTGAACGACTGCTGCTGTTCCGAAACAAAAACATAGGTGCACCTATAGTTGTATATGTAAATGCACATATGTTTATTATTTATTTATTTTTAAACTAATGTATATACATAAGTAAGCACGCATGTGCATAGGCATTTTAATTTATATATAATGACATTAAGTTTCATATGCGATTGTGTGTATGTACATACAATGTACGAGTATGTTAATGAAAAGATCTAAGCCCATATATGTATGTAGAAAGGAAGTATATAAGCGTATCGGTGTGTTTGATGTTAATTTATTTATTCTTACGTATTAGAGTGGTTCGCCATGAAAAAATAATAATAATAATTTAGCGCTTACACTATATAGCTCAGTGTTTGGCTGAGCTTCACCTGCCATTTTTGGTGTGCGTCTTTTAGGTTGCGCCACAAATGGATGGAACAACAGTTTTGGGCCGGCCCCGAACGGCAGATGTATTTTATGCGAAGATGAGCAGAAATACCCTCGTAGCTTTGCCATTGTCAGCCGAGAGGTCAACGCTATCCGAAAAAAAAATATGATTCAGAATTTACTAGCCCTGGCTGAGATTCGAACTCCGAACTCCACGGCACAACGAGTTATAACACGCACCGTTACACACTCGACCACAGCGGTCAACATTAAATTAAAATGGTGCAATTTCAGCTCTCAATCTTAAGTACACACCTTGCCATATAAAAATATGACGTTTGCAGAGATATGTCGGTGTTCGTGTCGACAGTATAATTTTGGTACTGACGTGTGGTACGTACTTGAGATAGAGATATACAACTTTACAAAGTTTGTTTTTAAAATTTATTTAGGGATTATTCCTAATAAAATTTGCCGGCGATCTTGCGAATGACATTATATTAGGTCTTGTGGTTTTTATAATGACTGGATATCATATCGGCACCTGTATGTTGTTGTATTTAAAACAAACAAAAAAAACTTGTTGAAATCCAAACGTCAAAAAGATATCTAACAACGACATTCACTCAACAGGCACTTGAGAAAACTAATATGAATTGAATGAGTTGGGTATACTCGTATTTTATCAAGAAGTCAAGAAAGCAGTACTCAATAATAAAAAAATACTAAATGTGAACTTTATATGGTAGGTCGGTATCAATTGCAGCGGCGTTTAACACAATGATAAAATTTTCGGTAATGTGCGCACGCGCAGCAGCGACATGCTTTACGGATATCGTCATGACCTTGAAAACACAGCAGCATTGTAAAACTTACTCGAATGTTAAATTTTGTCAGCGAGTTCGACTTTGAGCATGCACCCGGATGAGCTACCCTTCTGTGGGTAAGTGTGTATTCAATATATAATCTTAGGCTTAAAAACTTACATTAATACGCACATAAGTTTGTAGATATGTTTGTAAGTATGTACATAGTTACATACATGCAAGCTTGATGTATTTACATAAAAAACAAGAAATCCAAGTTGTAAACAAACATAAACATATACCTTACAAACTCATGCATATGTATGTATGTATGTATGTACATAGTATATCCATTAGTTTAAGTACTACGAGTATATATCGAAAGTAATTAAAATTTTGCGTATGTGTAGTGTTGAAAAAATGTCACGTTAATTATTTGCTATCTTCGCTTATAAATGTTTATAATCAGTTGAATAATTTTACCATACGTTGTTCATTAGTTAAGGAAGATCGCTTTAAGTCAGCGTGATAAACAAAAATTCTGTGTAAATTGTACATATAATGTTGGAGGGTGGGCAAAACAATTTGTTTTCTATTTGTAAAACAATCGCATTTGACCTTTACAGGTTGGATAAACAAAGTCAAGGAACAGTTAGCGCGTTTTTTTTTTGTAAATCTAAATGTATGTATGCTTGTGTAATTTTTAAAAAGTATTTGTAAGCTAAGCTGCAAATCATGTCATTATTGTCAATAATTTTCATTGAAAATGTTGCTTGATTTGTTAAAATGTATTATTGATGATTTGTTTTTTTTTTGTAAAAGATCAGTGGATTTATAGTACGTTACTAAGGATTCAGTTAGATGTATGTATGTGTGTACATATTTTTTTCAGTGGCGATGTTTTGACAGTTTGCGCAGCCATATATGTACTTATTTTAATTTTGAAAGAAGTACCTCTAAACACCTTAATTATAAAATTGGCAAGTACTCAGTTAGAGCGAATATCGTTCCTCTGCGTTGGTTAAATTTAGAAAAATTTGCATAACAAAACATGTCTTACAATAAAAATTCTGCCTGTTACTTGTACTTTTGTTATCAATAAAATGTATTATAGTGAGTTCTTACTATTTTTTTGTGAAAACAATTCCGGTTTAACCCAAATCACTCTCAAAAGTGGTTCCAAGCTAAATTAAGAATGTTTTGCAGTGCAATTTAGTTGAAATTTCATACTAAAAAATATTTATTTTTGTATCACTCAAATTTTTCTTAATACTTTTGGTTCATGTAGATGTTAAAAAGAAAAAGAAAACTATTACCTTTATGTCACGTCCTTATACGCTGGCAACAAAAAGATTGCCAAACTTTCCTGAACTGTCATTAACGATAACGAAATTTAGTTGCCAGCACAAAATATACCCGCCAATAAATAAGTTTTTTTAAATATACGGCAAAATTTGCAAAATTCTTGGAGGAAGTCTATCCGTTTCTTTCTCGCAATGAAAAATATCCAAATTTAGACTTTGATAAAGAAGTCTTTCGAAACTTGCAAGTTGCATCATTTGAATGAGATTAGACGTTTAAAACTTTTGCACTGGATGGTATACTGAAGAAACTTTAAGAAGAGATTAATAACTTTCTTCCTCTATGTTTACTTATAATAATTCTAATGATTTTATCGCTTTTCACTTTACAATTCTCAAAGAATTAAATTTCGTTTGTTCAAAAAAGAATCAATTGTCCACTTTTGCTCCAAAAATTAAAAAAACCTCTACGTGCACTATAAACATATACTCGTAGTGCTTATAAATATACATAAGAAAATGTTGAAAATTATTATCAATGCAAAAGGTTTGATATCTCTTTATATATTTGGTAGAACACGATGGAGTTACTTTTTTTAAAAAGGACATCGATTTGGATTTCAAGAAGATTCAATTTAAATGACGCGAGATAGTCATACATGTGAATATGTATATTTGTACATATGTATGCAGATATATATATGTATGTACATATATGTGGACATATCCGTATATGGTTTTATTAAAAAATGAATAGCAAGTTTATTCTTTGGTGAAACTTGTTAAAAATATGCCTAAATTTGCATTAATAAGGAAATAGATCCGAGGCAATCATTTAATCACTCAAAAAGTCTGATACATGGTAAAAACATATGAAATAAAAATTTTGCAAATGCGTAGGTAGTCACATACATAGGTATAAATACAATGTGTGCCAGAGCCAGTGTAAGTAAGCAATTTGGTATCTTGGCAGTGGGTCATTTAACATTTCTTTTTAAGAATATGTAACACAAGCACAGATTTCGCCATCCAAACACAAAATTCATGCTTATTTATGTTTGATGGTTCATGTACATATGTATATTTATTCAAAATATAGAAATACAAAAAAATATGCTGGAAACTAGTCCAGCGAGAATATACATAAGTATATATTTATAGCTTACACACGATTGAAAATAAAAGCATACGAATTTAAAAAAAAAAAACGTTTTACCATGTACGTTTTTTCTAAATTTTGGCCTCGCTTTTATTCCTAAAACAAAAATATATTCATATATTATTTATTTAGTATAGCCTAAATTAAAGCCCTGCTAATTTGTAGACGAAAAGTTCAGTAATATTTATCAAATATGGAAAACATTCCATTTTAAAATAACACAACTCAAAAAACAAATGAACTTAGCTTAAAGTAAATTTTGGGATGTTCAAAGTTCGTGTTTGTAGTTAGCATGCATTTGAAAATTCCAACTGTTTAAGAATATAAAAAATGAGTTAAGCATTTGATTACAAACATATACTTTTTACAATTTCCTCTGCTAATTTATTCCGAAAAAATATCAATAAAAAAACGGAAATAATTATCCTCAAAAAATAAAATAATTTAACATTCTTGAGTCACGTACTTAATACCAGTCGCTTTAACAATTAAGGTTCGCCCGCTTAATGTTCGGTTTAACGCTTAATCGGAACTAAAAGAGCCGGTTTAGGTCATTCGTCAGATAAGTAAGTAGCTAACACCATACACTTTGGAAATTTGTATCCTTCGGAATAAAGGCGATAAAGCAGTTTTCCATGCTAAATTAATTTGTTCACTACTTTATTGTTTATTTTTTTCTTTACAAAAGGAGGTTATACTTTTACATATAAATAATGCTCAAAATATATGTATGTATGTACCTATGGGCTGTTAATCAAGGCACATTCAATAGGTAGCAGCAGTAGAAAAATTGAAAAAAAAAATGTTGAGCTCTGTATATTTTGTTATTGCTTTTAATTTTTTATTTTATTTCTATTTGTTTTCGGTTGATTTGCATTACTGCATGTTTGGGTATAACAGATTTAATTTATAAAAATTACTTTAATTTTTTGTTATTTAAAGAAAAATTAATTTTTTTTTTCGGACAATCTATATTATCTTATAAAAGTACAAGTATTTGCATTTATTTTTTAAAGTGTTTTTATTTCAAATGTAGGCTCTAATTTCAAATGGTGCATTCCATCATTCATTTTTGCACAAGTTAAAATTTAAATATTTTTAAATTAAGATTCCACGTGTAATAGGCCAATCCGATTATAAACGGAATAGTTATGTTGCCCTCAGAGCACGAAACTTGTGTACGAACGCAGATTATCGTGTAATGGTGATGAAAAAATGTCAAAGAAAACACAACAAAAATACTACGATAGTTTGAATTAAGACATTAAAGAACTTTAAAAAAAAAATACCCTTAAGTGATTGTTCTCCTCAATAGATAGATTTAACTGTGGAACTTAACATTTTTACTTTATTATTGTTATCCTTCCATTTTTGTTTTTTTTTTCCTGTTGTTCGGCTAATGTTGCATATGTTGATCGAAATATTCAGAGAACAAATACAATATTGAAAATTCAAAAACATCTAAACAAGAGCTTCTAGCAAAAATAGGCACAGCGTGTATGAGAATGTGTGGTCGCGAGTTTGCAGCCAAGCCAGACATCTTAAGTTAAGATATGGCATGAAGTTAAAGCGCTTGTGAGCTCCCTAATATTCAACAAGTTGAAACTTTTCCTTTTGCATACCTACATATTTGTGTCCATTTCGTTGTCGCATTATTATTACTTGGCTCATTCCGAAAGCCACAAAGTTACATTTTACATATTTTTTAATGCATACGTACGAACGTACATACATATGTTTGTTCACTAAAAAGTTGTTGGTGTAGAATTGTTCGTGCAACTCAAAACATGAAATAGAAATTTCATAGAAAATTGCTCGTAAGCAGTAGAGCGATGTGGCGGCGTCAATTGCATAAGGCTGTAAAGCAGTGAAGCATGCGCATGCGCCGCGTTGCAATGGTAACTGCAGTCGAATGCAATTGCATAAAAACCAACAATGCACCGATGTGCGTATGAATGTGTGCATGTATGTATGTATGTATGTAGCTATGCAGTTGCAAGCAGGTTGAACACATGCACCCAAACACCTACATTCATATCTTTGTATTTGAAGTCCTGGTTTGCTATTATTGCATAAGATAATGCTAACGGTTTTCGGCTTCAATATACATTCACATGGATAAAACTACAAAAAACGTTTGTATGTTAAAAAAAAAAAAAAATTTTTTTTTATTCAATATTTTGTGTGCACGGATAATTGCGAAATTCGAAAGTTTTTGTCTTTAAACAACACACATTATTTGTATAATTTTTTCTACACTGTATTTAGTAATTGTATATTTTTATAACAGTTTTACAATGTTTTTAATTTTTATACGTAATTAATTGAACGGCCTTTTGCCTGCTTCTTATTCACTGTCACTTACTTAACTTAACAGTTCATTGAGTCTAGGGATACTTAAAATTTCAGCTTCGCACTATACTTTGTAGTGTTCAAAATAAAATATTCGATTTCTACGTTTTCTAATCAATCCAAACGTAATGAAACAACTGTGTCGCCCGACTGCTTAGCGCGGAATGAATTGTGGCCACAACGCAAACGCTCAGATGGCAGTAAACTCCCGCTTGCAGAAAAGCTCCCAAACAGCTCGACAACAATGCAGCATTCAATATTTATATTTGTTTGTGTGTATGTACAAGCATGTATGTATGTACATACGAGTACATATTTACGTACTAGAAAAGTAGCTGAGTGGGTACATATGTACATGCATACATATGTACATATGTTGAACTAAGATATGACTGACTAGCGACCGAAAAGGCCGTATCTACGTACATACAATATGTTGTATTATGCTACAACAATAAAATAACTAAGCTCTACAATTCGAACTCTTAGAAGGAAATCTTAAGGAAAGGCGCCTCCAATAAAAAAAATCTCAATTTCTACGCTAACTATAAAATTTGTTATATTTAAAATCCGCCAAAAAATTTGGCTCAACTGTGCGTTCACAAAAAAAAACACGAAATACCTGTTGTTTCAGGAATATTATCCAGGATATCACTGGTAGTACTATCATGAGTAAAGGGGCCCGTAACCTGGTAGTCTGTAGCACCCGGTTGCAGCATCAGAAGATATGTACACCAAGCTACATGGCTGTCTTCAGATGGTAAAACACGTAACCTAATCGACCATCACCAGGTCACAATTTAGAGACTAGAGGCTTTATTTTAAACCAAAAGAATGCCAACTGGTCTAAAATTGTGACCTTTGTCTCTATTAGAGACTGAGACCGCTTACTGAATCCTGTTTTGCACTGCATTGTCATCTGCTCAAACCACAAATTAAGTAAACACAGTTTTTAAATTAACATGCGCTGTATTGAATAATTATTTGCGCAACCACATCTTTATATAGTACATATACTTAATGTTAAGCATACGAAATAATTATTTCTATTAAAAAATAGTACATACGTATATGTAAATATATTCAGGGCTACCATTGAATCCATCGGAGTTAGCCTAAATTATCTTAAATAAAAAATTAATGGCGTACAGATTGCAATAAAATCAATGGCTACATAAAAAATTTACATAAACTTATTCCTCCTAGCCGTTGGAAGAATTTGGAATTCAAAATCCAAAAGGAGTTTAGTTCTCCTCGACAATATTAAGCAAAACTGTCTCTTCCATGTCATCTCTGCTGCCTTCGATCTAATTTTACGAATAAAAATATAATATAAATACATGCTTTAATTTCCTTATTCTCTTTTATAATTACTTACCTTAATACCGAAATTATTTTGCCCATCCAAATTCATACGCCTATTATCTGTTAAAACAAATTAAACATAAATTTGAATATAAGACTGTGTTTCACATGCTATAAGTATTCTTAGATCTTACCAATAGGTTTCACGTTATTCAAGTTCGTTAGAATAACACAATTGTCATCTTCTTCCTCCAATTCATCGTCACTTTGTAAAACTTTTACCACCATATATTCCGGCAAATCACTCTCGTCGTCTACAACAGATTCTTCATACTCATTTTCTATTTTCACTCCATACTCATTTTCTTTTATTATATTATTCCTTATGGCAGTGGGCTCAATTCTTTCGATAGTTAAGTCATCATCAGTGTTATCCACTTCTTCAATTACTTCATATTCTTCAAAATTTTCACCTTTAGTCGTTTCGTCATCGGACATGTATGGATCTTCGAACTCGAATAATTTATCAGAATCTATTATTTCAACTTCAGATTTAACTGTTGTACTGCTTTTGTTTGCCTCAGCAGAATCATGTAATTGCATATGGCGCACCATGTTGCCCTTGTGAGCAAACGCACGTGTACAATATGGACATTGATGTGTCTTCTCAAGCTTTGGAGGTGGTACATAGTTATCATTATGGTATAAATTTATATGGCGTCCTAGGAGCTGCTTCTGGCGGAAAGCCAGACCACATTTTTCACACTCAAATGGCTTTAAGTCGCTGTGAATTTGCTTGTGCATCTCAAGATTACGCATAGAGATCGATTTATAATTACATTGGTCGCAGCTAAAAAGTGTTCGGTTAGCATAGTTGTGTAAATGATTATGAGTGCTCAAGATTTAAGACTTACCTGTAGCAACGCTCTCCTTCATGAGTTTTCACATGAATCTTATAACTATATCGGTCGGGTAATTCCTTTCCGCATCTTTTACAGGGAATAGGCTGATCGGAATAGTGCAACTTTTGTACGTGAATACGCAAGTCTGATTTACGACTGCAAGTCGTTGGACATAACGCACATTGGAACACGGGTTTGTCGTCAACACTGTGTATTAGTTTGTGTGATTTTAGTGAATTGGATTGCGTAAAACGCGATTGGCAGATATCACATTCGTATGGTTTTTCGCCAGTGTGTGTACGCAAATGTCGTTTCAATTTAAAGCTATCGGGCGAAGCGTATGTACAATGAGGACACTGGTAGGGACGTTCACCAGTGTGTGCACGCATATGGCGCCTCAACTTACTCATTTCCACTGTAGCATAGTCACACTCTGTACATTTATGTCTCTTTTCGTGAGTGTGTTTGTAACGAATATGCCTGGCCAAGTCTCCAGGCGTAGTGAACCGACTTTCACATGACGAGCAGGCATGTGGCTTATTACCAAGATGAACATTCATGTGATTTTGTAATGTGTGATTTGTCTTGAATCCTCGATCGCACATTGAACATATGTAAGGACGATCCTCCGAATGAGATTTCATATGTCGAGATAACATATATCGCTTATATGTTTCATAATTACAGTGTGGACAGTTATATTTTACTGAATGAGGAATATCTGCAGTTTTTGCCGGCAATACTTTCAACAACGATACTCCTGGACCAACTTCCTGTGTTTTATTATGTTCCTCTAGTTCATCAAACTCATAGATTTCTCCGTTTGTTTCAATAGAAGCTGGATCGTCAACATTTTGTTCTCTTTCAGTTTTAATCATATAGTTATTCCTAACAGAAGTATGATTAACTGTTCCAAGCATCGAATTTGCAACTACAAAATTACATATGTATGCAAGTATGAAGAAATATGTATAAATTTGTTAATGTCAAGCTACTCACCCTTCTGCTTTGGTTGAGACTCTGCCGTGGGTGAATTCTTTCTTTTCCGAGTGCTTGGAGCATCTGTGTTGTTGTCTGAACACAATGTTATATATATGTTCCCTCCATCATCCAAATAATATTGCCTATCTTCATTTTCTGCGCTATTAGTACTATCATCTTGTAAAAATTTTGTGGACCCCTCCTCCTCGCAGTCAAGATCATCAGTGGTAAGGCAAAGCGTTACCTCCTCTATTTCTTTATTTATCGAATGTATTATGTTATCCAAGTCTTGAGTTTCGGAGTCCCCCTCAACCGATTCAGACATGATTTATATATACTTTTTATGTTTTGTTGTCGATCTTGTCAGTTTTTAAATTATTTCTTCACAGAGGTCGCTTATAGTTAACGCGGCGTAAATTTGCTCCGCAGGTTTTGATGGCGACACACAGCGGTCAACAGCACAGCAATACACAACGGCGCTTGACGACGGATGGTATTGAGACCCTCCTACTACGTAATATTTGCATTTATATCCACTAATGTTGGAATTAACCTTTTTGGAGAACCTATTACATGTGTATACGCATGACTAAGTTTTAATAAAAACCCTTCTATAAAACTTCATATAATTAAACACAAACCTTCGATTTTTGCCGTCAGAGGAAAAATTACTTTTACTATTTCATAGGGACAGCTGTTGTAAAACTTCAATAAAAGATGGCGTATGTGTAGGCCAGAGTTGCACGGAGCAATTTGATGTTTTTGTTTTTTTTTTAATTTACGTAAATTAAATAATGAGAGAATGCATTTAATCGGCTTCCCTTTATGTTTGTAATATAAATGGGTAAATTTCTTTTAGAGAAGCAATTATACCTGAAATATCTTCTAACAAACACGTTTTAAGGATCTATTACTTTGAAAATTGTATAAGATCATGATTTAAAATCAACCCTGGCAGCCGTCAACCCGGACATTTTTTTTGCGAATACCTGGCTATAAAAAACAAATGCAGGCAATTTTTGCAACACCCGTCCGTTTTCCATTTTTCCCGCGCGTACAGACGAACGTTGAAATTTTAGAAAAATCTCAGTTGCAGTCTACTAGAATAGCCGGAGATATCAGTTTATCTTTTTAGAAAACGTTGGAAAGGAAGGCATAAGAAATTTAGATCAGTGCGCTGTGCAAATCCAAACTGGTTTATTAAATTATTTGCCATCCTAAGAAAAGTCAAGGAAGCAAAATAAATGTAAGTAATCTATATTCAGTAAGCCGGTATTTATATGGTAGTTTATGGATCACCGGTATTGCTGCCATGATCGTGTCTAACCTTTAATGTCATCTCTGTTTTTAGTAAAATATCCAACTTACAAAATTTCTGCGACCGACGATACCCGTCGACTTTTCACCTATTCCACAAAAATAAATAAAAAGTAAATATGCCACGAATTGCCGTCAGGAGAAAGGCTTCTACACCTACCAATAATAGCAACAACAACAATGAGGAATTAGATGGTCCGAAACGCAAATTGCAACGCATAACATTCCAACTGCCACTACCACAGCGGCCAAATGTAGTGGGTCGTGCTTTGGTATGTGGACAAGGTGATATGGGGCAATTAGGTCTTGGCGACGATGATTCGAAATTCGAGCGCAAAAGACCGGCTCTGGTAGACTCAATAGAGGATGTGGTGGACGTACGTGCTGGGGGTATGCACAATCTTGTATTAACGCATGAAGGTACAGTTTACTCTTTCGGCTGTAACGATGAAGGTGCTTTGGGGCGTGATAGCAGCGAGGATGGCTCAGAGTTTGAACCACACACAGTTGAACTACCAGGAAAAGTACTAAAGATTTCTGCAGGTGATTCACATTCAGCCGGTTTGTTGGAAGATGGTCGGGTCTTTGCATGGGGGTCTTTCCGGGATTCCCATGGAAATATGGGTCTGACTCTAGAAGGAAATAAGCGTCTTCCCATTGACGTTCTACCAGACACTAAATGCTGTGACATTGCTTCCGGTGCTGATCATTTAGTCATACTTACTTGTGCCGGAAAGGTATACACTGTGGGCTGCGCCGAACAAGGGCAATTAGGGCGTGTATCTTTACGTTCAGCAACAGGCGAAAGTAAGTTAATGATTTCTCCAACTTTAACACAACTTTCATGATTTGTACTTTCCATAGGTCGGCGTGGTAAGACTGAATTGCTCCGTCCGGGAGAGGTCATCATCAAGCGTGGCAAACCAGTTGACGCTATTTGGGCCACCAACTACTGCACATTTTTGAGGGAATCTCAAACCAATAAAATTTGGGCATTCGGGCTGAACAACTACAAGCAGCTCGCATATGCCAAAGACCTACCCACTATTATTAATCCGATCGACACGAAATTCCAAAATATTAAACAAATTGCTGGCGGCCAGCATCACACATTAGTACTAAAGGACGATGGAACATGTTATTCCATTGGACGTAGTGATTATGGTCGACTCGGATTGGCCGCTGTAAATGGAGATATTACGGAGTTGCAACCTGTAAAAAGTTTAGCAGGGAAAGTCATTGTCTATGTATCGTGTGGTGAAGCACAATCATTTGCGTTAACCGATGATGGTAAACTGTACTCTTGGGGCATGGGTTCAAACTATCAACTTGGCACTGGCTCTGATGACGATGCACTAGAACCAGTACAAATTATCAGCAAACAAACCGAAGGTAAACGAATTATACGCGTGTCAAGCGGAGGGCAACACAGCATATTTCTGGTTGAAAGCGAACTACAACCACCGAAGATATCTAAAGCAGCTCTAGGGAAAACCGCTCCATTGAAGAAAACAGCTTCACAGGCAGCTACCAAAGAGGAGGTAAAGCCGAATGTTATTGATGAGCAGCAGCCAATGGATGCTAAGGAATCGGCAAACACGAATGGCGATGCTACTGTAGAGGAAAAGGATACTGATAATAGCGCTGAACTTGATAAAAAGACTGCTGAAAACAATGAAACTGGGAAAGCTGCAGCGAAACGTGGGCGAAAAAAGAAGTAAAAATACTTTACAGTCCAAATACAAAAAAATCAATTTGTTTTTTTTTTGTGTATCCTTTTTGTTTAAATATTAATTTTTCTCTGTTGACTGTTAATGAAATAGAACATACTTTAGTTAGTTACTGACTATTAAGAGCGCACACAGTCCCGAACTGAAGAGTGCTGCTCTCTACATTATTGTTTTAGATCGATTCGATTGATGTCTCAATTAAATTATGCAATTCAACATAATAAATATATGGGAACAATAAATACTTTTTGTAGTATTGGTACACCTCTTTTGTATTTCATTGGGCTTTCATAATAAATCTTAATAAATAAACAAATTGAATTTTTACTTAATTGGATTCACTTTCTGTGGAGTTACATGTTGTATATATTTCGATCTTACTCCATTTGTTCGTGTTGCATAAGTGTTTAATTATGTATGTAAAATTAAAATGTTTAAATACGTATGAATGTATATAAATTTAGTTTTTATTTTGGAATATGTACGCTTTTACAATTTTTACTTCGGCATTGAATAGTGATTAGGTTAATTACCGTCTTAAGTTTTCTATATACATATAAACATGTATGTACATATGTATGTAAATACTGTCGTTTAAAGTACAATCCAGCTTATATTCATTATGCAAAACCGCGTAGCTGTACAATTTGTGGCATAAATTAGATTTGCTCACCGGATGATAATGGCTCGCTCCATATCGATTCTTACCGATGATATATCGATATAAGACAGTATAATTGTTTCAAGACAATTGATCAGTAAGTTATTCCGTTTTCAAACACTTGCATTTATCTTGTTACGCGGTTTTGTACTTTAAGACGATACGTACATCTGTACGTTTGTGTATGCTATTGGTATATTTTTATTATTTTATTTTGAAATGCAAGCGTACATAAATATGTTTTGAAATATAAACATACTTACATATAAATATGTTTTTAAATGTATATATATAATCCTATTGGCTTGTTATTAAATAATATCAACGATTTCATAATTATACTATATATATTTTATATTTGGTCGTAAGTTTTTGTGCATGGTTTGCTCCACTTTGCCACGCTAAAATGCAATCGGCCTGCTGATTTATTATTTGCGTTTGCACTAGACTACAAACGTAAATAAACTGTATAAATTTAGTTATATGTAATTAAAATCTCCAAGTACGTTATTTTAACATACATAGACAGGTAATATTGCTATGTTGATTTCCTTTAATTAAAAAAAAAAAAACTCATCAATTCGATGGCCAACTTCTATGCGCCTGCACTTGCGACCGCATATGTACCTCTATAGTTGTGGATGGAGGTGTAATTGGTGGCGCCAGAGCGGTTATTGTTGCCCTTGGCTCGGAACAACAGTAAAACGAAATAAATATAATACAAAAGAGCATCGAAATCGTTATTATAACTCGCGCAAATTTACGTGCAAATGCGATTAGACCAAGCAGATAACCACCCCCCGCCACACCGCCCTTGTCAAGAGTAGATTCGTCGTAATCGAAGCCATCAGCGTTGATGACATCATCATCAAGACTTGCGACAAAATCACTGCAGTCAATGTCGCTCTCAACAGCATGATTGATGCTACTGCTGCTGCTATGACCTCGTCTACGCAGCCTATCAGCGCCTGTGGGTACCAGTAGGTGCTGTTTGGTCAAATTGCATTTTGTAAGTAAATATTATAGATTTTGCCCAGGGCAATTGCCCCCAGCAGCAGCACTGCATTCCTCGTCGCCGATACATCCAGACATGCGGTTCAATTGTGTCTTCAGAAGATACACCACTGCTACAGAGAGTGCTAGTAAGAAGACGAGCGTAATGCACTGAAGAATTTGTGTGAATCTCAACTGACTTTCCAAGACTTTGGCGTGCGATGACAACTGGTCGGAAGAGAAATGTAAAAATATATATAATATATATTTATATGTATATATGTATGTATATGAGAGTTCTTAATGTGTACATTTGCACAAAATTATCAAAATGAAATTCGATTTGTTAGTTCCTGAAATATTTGCGTGGAAAGACATACACATTTTCATATTGTTTATATTTTGAAAGAAATATTATAATTGTCCTTATAAACCGGTTAATCGCTGACTAAAGCACACATGATTGTCGGTTATTAAATACTAGTTCTTTATATTTGTGTTTTGGTGTTAAGTGAGCTAATTTTTTCATTCAACAGAATAAATTATCAAAATGAAATTCGATTTGTTAGTTCCTGAAATATTTGCGTGGAAAGACATACACATTTTCATATTGTTTATATTTTGAAAGAAATATTATAATTGTCCTTATAAACCGGTTAATCGCTGACTAAAGCACACATGATTGTCGGTTATTAAATACTAGTTCTTTATATTTGTGTTTTGGTGTTAAGTGAGCTAATTTTTTCATTCAACAGAATAACGTTAAAAAGCTTTGACAAAGCAAATCACTTTGGGAAACGGTCAACTAATTGACAGTAAATAACTTGTTTATATGTATGTACCTACATATTTTAATGTGCTACTCGCGAAATAAGATAAGCATCTTAAAGAAACGTTGCCTATCTAAGTCTTCTTTAAAAATGTCAGATGTCTTTATTACAAAATATGGCCAATTTATGTATGTATGTGTATTAGAAAACAAACTTAAACTGCTTAAAATTTTTTTAAATGTGCAAACAATTGCAGATTAAAATTTAACAAATTATTTTTCCGTTATTTTTTTTGTAAAAATTAAAATTTTTGTGAGTTTACTAAAATCGATGGAAATTCCTCTTTACTTCGTATAGTGCAGTTTCCAAAGAAATATGTTTCATTTTCAACTTCACTAAGTTTAGCATGGATATAATCGTTTTTAAGTTCGATTTCAATCTGCAAATGTTGTACATTCGACCAGCTGTGCTACTCACATCCGTAACAGTGTTGCTTTTCGTCGCAGCGTTTCCCTCATCAGGGCCACCATCACTACGCGTTCCAGCATGTCCACAAATGCAGTGGCCGGGTGTGCTAGCACCACTTGCACCGCCACGATAGTTGCAGGTTAGACGATGCTGCTCGACATCATTGCCATTTGGCGGCTTCAGTTTCCACGCCTCGCTCATACTCTGCTGTGATGGCTCAATACCAATGGGTGCTGTCATACACATCACGAGAAATTTATCTTTCGGAGATTCGCCCAAATGGTAGTCCTGCTTTAACATAATGCTCACTGACACTGTCTCAGATGGCGCCAAGTAGCCGCAACGTGGCCGCACTCGAAATTTTTCTGGTGATGTAGTTTGAACCTAGAAGAGTTTGAAAATAGTAAATAATTGGGTAGGTGTGGATAATTCGATTAGTTTATTTTGAGGGACTTACTTTGTATGTTACCGCCTGCGTGCCGATACATTTGAGTTCAATTATGCTCTCGCTGTTCTCGCCACGATTGAAGTATATGTTATCGTTCGGTGAAATTCGTATCATTGTGCCTATTTGTTGTCAATTGTAAAAGGTTTAATTTTTTTTAAATTAATTTGTAATTTATTGTATATTTAATTTTGACAAAATTTTTTTTTATTTTTAAGTTTGAAGTTATAAACAAAAGTGTATAGTTTGGATTTAGTTGTATTTATCGTTGTAAAATAATTGAGTAACAAAATACCACATTAGACAAAAATATGAAAAGTCCATGATTAAATTATTATTGAATCAAGTGAAAAGACCTCCATCGGAAAGGGTATAGACCCACATTTACAATAATCTGCCTCTCAACCCACTCAATTTAAGCCCAGAGTACCTATGTACATATATGTATATGTTTATGTACATATGTACATACATACATACATATATACATATGTATGTTTTGCCGTTGAATTATTGATATCTTTTATTGATAAAATACTTTTTTGTACAAAATAAAACCATTTTGGCCTGTTTTTTTTAATGTTAGTTAAATAATTGAAAAACAGAAATCTCGGAACTATCATATTGATATCTGACACACACGTCGGTTTGTTTAAACACTTATTATATGTATTGTATCTACCTATGTGTAAAGGTACATACATATGTAATATGTATGCATGCATGTTTGTGTATACATAACGCTAGTCTACTAAAAAAAAACTGCAAGATACTAAAATCGAGTTATACAGAGCGAAATTTCAAAACAAAGTAGTAGAAAGCTCATACATAAATTTATACTAACTTGGTTCGTCCAGATTTTGATAACCTCTTTCACATTCTGGCATTTCGGATCCCGCGTACATTCGGTTGTTGTTGGCAAAGTGCACCTAAGGACATAAAAAGAATTGTTTATACATACAAACATAATACGTAGATAAGTTAAAAAATTAAGATAATCTGTTCGTAAATTAAATTCAAAAATACGGATTCTTTCTAGAACAACACTACTCATCTTCGCTTGCTGACCGTGCTACCGAATTACCCACCACGACTACTGCCGAAACAAGAATGCTAAAATATTGCATCTTGAACGCTTACAATCCATTCCATGGCATCAATATATGTACATATGTATATATCCAGTATAGGTATTTATGTGTTCCTATGTGTGGATGTACTATACATATAGGAATCTATGTACATACATGCATACACAAAGTAATTTTACATATGCACATACATACATACATTCTTATTTGGGAAAGCAACTCAAGGATCAAATCAAATGAGGGGCGTCTAAGCACTAAGTTTCATTGTTTAATCTATCATTTAACGCCTTTCCTTCAATTTTCGTATTTGATGTTTTGTAGCCTTTTTAGTTCAATTATGAACAATGAACCCTTCTCGTTTGTATTAAGAGCTCTCGATTCAACACTTAATGCATTGGGTACTATCTATTTTTGCATAAGGTGGATATGTGCAATTCATTTCTTATTTTCAGAACAAAAAAGTGGAATACAAAGGTACATATGTATGTATGTACACATTTGCGTACATTTTGCATACATAGAAATGTATATGCAAATGCATTTGCATTAACGAATCCCCGTGCGAAAAACGTCAACTATGACCATTTGAATTTTCTATAATTTTATTTTAAAAGAGCTGTCTTTTTTCAATAGAAAGGAAATGACATGATAATTAAAACTTAATCTGGTGTTTTTTTTTTGTATTACGATCGACTCGGAGATGAGAGAACTTCGCATTTTATATTGACCCAGTAGAGTGCCAGTGCGTAAAAACAGTTGTGTGAAATAAGTTAGTGATTACAACACACATATTTTTTTAAAGGTTGACTGCAAAATTATACAAAAGCTCGATAGAGGCTTTACATAAAAACACATACAAGTTAACTTAACATAATAATTTAACGTTACTTACATATGTATATATATGTATGTACATATACCTAAAACAGTATTAATATTATTATTACTTAATGTATGTCTATTCAATCTATATTGACGGGACAATCTGGAATGTGGAATTAGTCTTTGCACAAATTAGCTCCCAGTCGACTGTAACTAAATTATCAGACTGCTTCCGATTTTACATATCAAGCCCAACATATTCAAGTGTTAGAAATAAATTTTTTTAAATGCAAAATTTTGTTGTTTCATTCCAGGTCGGTAAATAGGAATGACGGGACGCTGTGATCGGCACAAGAGACTTTTTTAAACAATTTAAAAGTTAATGCATTTAAATACATAACAAATTCATGGCTTCGGATATAAAATATGATAATAGTACCGTGGCCATCCATTCATTGTCCTCATTACCAAGGATCCAACAAGGCACACACTGGTTCGATACTATACTTCTTTCATTCTCTTTTCTATTCAAGTTATTAATTAAATGCATATTTGTAACAGCACAATGCGGAATTTCGAAACGTTTTAGATAAATCATCATTCCAACTGTTATTTTTTTGCAGCTTATTTAATGTTGATGGAATTGTGACTTTAATTTTGTTGTTCCATGATATGCTCAATTAAATTTTTTATAATTTGTTAGATAATTTTAGAAAATTTTGAAACTTCCAAACAGTTGAATGTCTTAAAATACGAAAATATTTATAAATACACATACTCGTATTTAAATACATATGTATGCTGTCAAACACAAAATAACAGTGTTGAGTTACTGATTTGCTATAATAAGAAGACTGGCGCTCGGTCACCTTACTCTATTTTCAGTTGATTGATTTCCATCTACCTCAAATAAATGAATATGCAAATTAAAAATTTTTTTTTTCTGCTTATGTGTTACATAGTCCACAATTATTAAACAAACCGGCACAAATTGTATTGTTGAATTGACGCCTTGGGCAAACGGATACCCAAGTATCAATTAATGCAAGTAAATGCAATTGGTTTCTCTTGAATTCCGAAATTATTTTGATTGTCGAGAGTATCCTTTATGAGAAAATATATTTGGCATAAAGCAATTTTTTAAAATTTTCAGATAAATACACGAAAAACTATACACAAATGATGGGAGAAAAAATATTACAACAATAAATTTATTTCACCTCGTTACCGCTGGTGAATAAGTATCAGCTGATTGCGCTTCAAATGCCAGATGCGATGCCAGATGGATGCCAGATGTACGAAAGGCGAAATACAAAAATTTTTTAAAGTTCCATAGCAGAGTTCTATGGTGAGAAAATTAAACTGACTCCGAAATTTGCTATAAGCTATTAGCAGAGAACGAACGTACATACATATATCAATTAAATAATAATAACAACTTTAAAAACAGCAATTATAACAACGGTTTATGAATGAAAACTTGATCATGTAACTGCCGGGTTATTGAAGAACCACTCCTCAGGTTCGTTATACGTAACAGAACGTAAAGTTTGCGAGCAAGTTTTTTTACAAACATCAACTTCCTTCCTTTTCTTCCTCTTTTATGTTTTGAAAAAAAAAAAAAAATTCTGCTTAAACTTAAATATATATAAAAAATCTGACAATTCAGCCACTTAGAATATACATATGAATGTACGTATAAAGGTACATATCGTTACTTTAATATAGAAAGCCCATAACTCATTTTCTTTTCGATTTCGATTCCGATTTATGTAAAACCGGTTATGCAGATCACAATATGTTCATTCATACATACATACATATGTACATATATCTTACAGAAATTGCAAAAAAAAATATAATATAAAGCATTGATCAAATATTATAAATAACTTTGCGCTTCGAGAGAATTTTCAACTGCAGACCTTATCATTTTGTTAAAATTTTAAACTATGTTTGAACGAAGAAAAATTAGAAATGGGGTCTTTATATGTAATAATATATATGTACATATGTGTGCATGCACATATGTATATTTACATATATACATATATATAATTTTGGCGCGTACACTATATAGCTCAGTGTTTGGCCGAGCTTCTCCTACCATTTGTGGTGTGCGTCTTTATATTATACCACAAATGGAGGGACCTACAGTTTTGTGCCGACTCCGAACGGCAGATGTATTTAATGAGAAGCTTTTTCATGGCAGAAATACCCTCGGAGGTTTGCCATTGCCTGCCGAGGGGTGACCGCTATTAGAAAAACTTTTTCTATCATTTAGATCTTGCTTGCCCTGACTGAGATTCGAACCTCGAACTCACCGGCATATCGAGTTATAGCACGCACCGCTACCAACTCGACCACAGCGGTCATCTGTCATATGTATATATACATATACATTTACCCATGTTCATTCATATGTATGTATATATGTACATACATACATATATGTATGAATGTATTAGTAATCAAGGCCAATAATTGTTAATTAAATTCGTACTTATTAATATTCTAAAGAATATTTGCCTAAGAGCATAGCAGTGATCACATACCCTCGGCATCTTGGATGGAATATTAATGTTGTTTATATTTGTATGTATGTATGTATACAGGTGCGTTTCCGTATTATATTCGGCTTAACTAGGCATGTACATACATGTGTACTGTTTAATTATGTATGTACCTATGTATGTACATACATATGTATATCGCAGCTTCGAACAACAGTTGGTTGAATGATTAGCTTTCAGTACGACCGGAATATTTTATTTTGTTTTTATGGTTGTTAGAAGGTTCCTATGTTTACGTAGATACATACATATGTACATATCTTTTATTGAACACCTTTTTAATCGAATTTTATTTAAACAATTTTTTCACATTAGACGCGCGGCACCTTTTATTTTATCACTTAAGGAAATATACCAATGGCGTCATGGAATCTTTGATGATCCTCCACACAGATAAATATGTAAGTTTTCTGTAAAAATTCGCTTTCGCATTTAAAACTGCTGAACTAATTTAAAAAACGCTCTATTAACGATGTGTCCGTTTGGATAAATTGTAGACAGCTAATGCAAGCGGCGCGGCAATTGAAAATCAACTGAAAGCGACAATCGGCGTTCAAAGCGGTGGCAGTGGAATCGCCAGTGACCAACATATTGAGTACCTACATTTGTAAATAAATATGGATATGTACATACATACATACATAAACAAATGTATATATGTACATAGGAAACATATATTTATACAAAGCGTATACAATAGACATGCATGCGTATATATGTACATACATATGTATGTTTGTATGTATGCCAGCAAAAGTAATAAAAACAAAAGACAAGAAGCTCCAAACGCCAAAACTGCAAAACAACGATAACTAAAGCAGCAATATAAATTTCATGTGCACACACACACATGTTTGTATGCTTATATGTGTAAATATGTATGTACATGTATATGTACACAAGTGGCATAACCCAACAGTAATTTAACCGATTTTTAATTGTTAAAGTATTTTATGTGATTTGAAATGCGGCCGCAGTTAGCAAGCGTAATAGTGCAAACACTCATCGATGTGTACGTGTGCCGTTTCTGTTTGATGCAAGACAAAATTCAGCAAAACTTGTGCCGTATATACAAGGTGGCGCAAACGTAATCCTCCTATCAGAAAATGCTATAAATTTTGCGATTGGCCCCTAATGTCAGTTCTATTTATTTGACCCATAATCGGTCGGTGATTTCGTCGCAGATTTCCTGGCCGTCCGACGCCTACTGGTGAAACACTGCGACGTTTAGCCGCTCGCCTCGAAGAGACTGGCACAACACGAGATGCTGCCAGGCGTGGCAGACCCCGGAGTAGCCGTTCTGCAGAGAATATTGCTGCTGTAGCCGAGGATGTCATGGAAGCGCCGTCGACATCGACCAGACGACGTGCCACGCAAATGGGTATTAGTCGACGGTCTTTACAGCGAATTTTGGTACAATATTTTAAGATGTTTCCGTACAAAGTCCAGACGGTGTATCAACTGTTAGCTGCTGACCGCCAATCGCGTCTAACATACGCTCAAGCCAACATCGGAAGTTTACTTTTGCGCCACCTTGTATTATTCGAACTTATAAAGCAGTTCTCCAATCAAAATGAGAATACGTTATTGCAGGTGCGACGTACATGCACAGATCTTAAATTATTTTTGTTAGCTGTCGGCGCAATCTCTTCTATATCAATCTTGAGTATGTACGTTTGCTTGCATCAACACAATGTTGCCATTCATTTGTTTGCAAGCATACTTTTACCCGCATCCACTTTATCAATTACATTTTATCATCGTAAAATAAATCAAAGGCAAAACCCAACAAATCAAAATAGTCAATTTGTCTATAATTAACATCGATTTTACGTTATTTTAATAGAAAATTAGAATTTTCTAAGTTTCTTTTGTTAATGATTTTAAAATGCACTGTTGGTAACGCTGTGCGGTGAGAGAGCACGGCTTAACGGCAAAAATCAAAATTTCTCAGGGTACACGCGTACACGCCACGCCGGAACCGGCAAACGAACACGATGGTGAGTTTTCATTTACATGGCACCCTCATAAGTTTGATCGTGTTAGCTGACTCGCAACGTACGGCTACGTCGGTGACTGTTTGCACTATAAAGGAATGCAAAAACACATACATATGTACATAAATTTACTTCATTGCATGTATAGAAACGTCGTCGAAAATTTGTTCGAAAACCATTTTACAAAACCCAAACGCGTTATAAACATACATACATATGTCATGTACGTACATGGGTAAATGGGTTCCTGTGATTTTTCGCCTAAAACTGTTTACCTACCATCAACAATAGTTTTCGAGCTACAATTTTAAAAGGATTGAAAAGCAAAAAGCAAACAGAAAAACAATCAATAGTTTGAATAGCGCAACTTAAACTTAAACATATGTACATACTTCAATCCAGTGCGGGTGGGTATTTCTCACTGCAAAGGTTTTTTTTGTACATCAACGATTTTCATGCAAATTCTGAGTATAGGCTATAAATACTGCGAATCCAGCGCGTAAGTAAATCGTGCACGACTTTGTTTTTGACTTTAGCAGATTTTACTAACGAACTGTATAGATTTTATTACAAACTGCTGCCTTGCCGAAATGAACTAGTCCTTTGTTAAATTGGATAGCATAGGATTTATGACTGGGTAAGCACACACACATAGAAAGTATAAACCTGATATTTAACACAATCCAACACAAATGGCGATCGAAATGCATACATACATATGTAATAACAATAAAGAATATCATACGAAGGGAAATGTTCAAAGAAATAATGAATGCTAAATGCAAAGAAAGGCATACGCACCAGCACAAATGGCATTCCGCCTTTCCTATAAACTTGAAAGGGGGTCAGAAATTTGCCCACTCGAACTCAAACACATACATACTATGTATGTACATATGCTTGTATGCATTCGAGTTTGTACATAAATATACATATGTTTGTATACTTTTGATCTGCTGCCAGCTGTTTAGATTACATTAAGACAACAATAAATTGTCGATTGGAGCAAAATACGCGAATAATATACAAGGTAATGAGTGATAAAGAGGATGAGTATAATACCTTAACTGCATACAAACATCCTCTCAGCTGCTTGCCCAACTGTTGAACGTTTCTACACACTTGAATGTCACTTGGAACTGAACAGTTACAAATATATATGTATGTATGTATATCTACAACGACTATTCTAATGAGTGCAATGTTTGAAGTTTTAAATCAGATCACACATGCTATGTATCGTCCATACACATGTACTCAAGAACGATAGAATACAAGATTGCGCCTTCCCGACGAAAAATGATGTGAAGCAAAATGCGTGCAACGTCACGAACATGGTTTTTCTGAGAATCGAAAGAAATTGTAAACAAAAATGTGAGGTTAGCTTCTGCTAGGATTTCTAAATTTTAATGTTTCAACCAATTTCGGCACTTTATGCAACATATTTATATTCAAATAACTTCATTTATGCACTGTGTTTGATTGGATGCTTTGAAAATAACTGCATTATAGCATTGGGAGACACAAGAAGCTTAACTTGCTACCAAGTGCGCACAGCTACACTTTCACATCACCTTTAGCGAGTTTTATAGCCCCGTATCATTGATATACTCTGTGATTTAACACTTAACACTGCGCACTTCATGTTTAATAACTTTATTTTAAATAAAATTGCTTTTAAGCATTGAATTTAAGTACAAACAATTGTATGCTTACAAACATACAAACAAAACTAACCGCGTTCTGTGACGTAGCATAAACAGCTGATTCTGTCAAATTTGCTGAGAGCGAATAGCGGTTTGCGGAAGGCGCAACCTCTGTATTTTCTAAATCGTGACATGTACTCATTTGTGACTACAAGACAAGAACATTGCAGCTTAAAATTCAATTAAATCTTCATACTTGAGCTTTTATGAGTAGAGTTATGTTTTAATTACAATCTCAGAAATTACCTAAGCCAATTATCTAAAAATTATAGTCTGCCCTTGACAATTTCTTTCAGAATGACTCTCATACCAAGTCATCGAATTGTTGTATTCCTTAATTTCATGCGACCAATGTAACGAAATAAACTCTCTCACACCTGTAAGGCACTTCGCGTTGTACACGCCTTCATTTCCTTAATTTTGACGTCAAATCAATGCTATTAAATACACGTTCGTGCTGAAAATAGTTAAGCTAAAGCAACAATAACAACAGAAAATTAGTGTAACTGGTGGCTTATTTTACGCAGAACACCTTTACCACGTAGTAAAAACCTGTAGAGTGAAATCATCCAAATAAGCAGTTCTGTTGTGGTTTTAAAAATGCGTTGAGCGCGAAATCAAATGTCATTTTATCATTTGCTTGTAACATGAATTTTTATAGAGCATTTTAAAAGATGATTATTTTTTCTGTGAAACCTCGCATTTAGCTATACAAGATATATGTATGTATTGTAAGTACCATAGGTACTGTAGAGCTTTTAAACGAGTGTTTGAAAAGAGTCCAGTGCATAACTCGTCCTGCTTATTTATTACAATAAGGGAACTGGTTATTAATAAAATAAAGCATTTTAGCTCGTGTTATATGTAGATAATAAAATATATTTTCAATATACAAATGTGTATAAAAAGCTTTATAAGTAAAAACTTTATTTTGTTCTGTTGAAAACATATTATGAAATTTTAAAATTAATTTGGCTTCTTAGGCAATTTCTTGTTCAAAACAGGCGGTGTTTCGGAGAATGCGGACTAGATAGGATGTATTGATTAGATGGTGATGGGTTTGTGAGAGGAAAAATGAATAGTGTTGTTAACAAGAACCTTTTCAGTAAATTGCTTTCTTACATTATATTAAGTCGCGTAAAATGCTTATACTTACAGAATACAGTATACAGCAGAATTACAATTTTCTCGATTTGAGAGCTATGTATATTCAAATTGTACTGTCACATTCGAAAGAGTAGAGCTTAAATGTTGTTGTTTGGTAATATTGCAATTATTATGTTTCCCTATAAAGTCTGTGTGGCCCCTGTGTAGTGGTGCGCGCTATAACTGGATATGTCTCTGTGCTCGAGGTTCGAATCTCAGCCTGGGCAAGTAAAATCAAAATCAAAAGAAAAAGTACTCATAAATACATTTGCCGTTCGGAGTCGGCACAAAGTTGTAGGTCCCTCCATTTGTGTTATAATATAAAGACGCACACCAAAAATGGTAGAAGAAGCTCGGCCAAACACTGAGCTATATAGTGTTAGCGCCAAATTATTATTATTATAATAAAGTCTTAATAGTTGGGCTTTCAGTTTGGATAGCTATTTGAAGGCCACGTTTTGAATGGTTTTTTTTTAATCTACATTTGAAAATGTTACAAAAAAGGCAGTTGTAATTGAAAAGAGTTTTCTATTCAGTATCTGATGACAAACACTTTTTAATGTATTTAATTGTTATGATATCGCTAACGCAAGGTTAGAAAAATCAGTTATCAGTGAAAAAATGCTGTCAATGAAAAAAAAAATTAAAATTTAGATAGCAAATGATTACCAAAAAAATGTATTGAGTATAAAACGGAAAAGAAAATAGAATAATTTTATTTCGGTCCTGTTTAATTGGGCGAATATTCCATCGCTCCGTCCGTCGAAATTCGCTCAGCGTTTTGTTTATACCATTAGCAAGACCGGCAACAAAGAAGTCTACGTAAACTACTATACTTCCTAAAAGTATACTATGTTTTGTTACACTCTCGAAAAATTACCTTTGCATTAGTACATATGTATGTATGTATATATGTACATGCATACACACTCGTAACTACTTTTTTATAAAGCTATGCTCCTGAAGCGCGGTATTTACAGCCAAATTAGTTATATCGACATTGGCATTAAGCCCACTTATAGTAACAACACGTATTAACATACAAACATACTTACAAAAAATGATTTCATTTACAAAGTAGAGTCTGCACTTACCTTCTTTTCTTTGGCATTCGGTGATTCTGGCGGGCTTGGCGGGCTTGGCGATCTTGGCACGGCACCATTACTTTTCACAGTCAGTGTATTTGGCCGCTGTTGTAATTTTTCTGGCACAAATTGGAATTCGTATGGGTCATTGCCACCCCAGCTGGCAAGACAATTATCCATATTGATATACTCGCTGATATCCCTTTTCGATATCAATTTTAGAATTTCCAACGCTTTGGGCGGTATAAAACCCCTTATCAGTTTGAATGCAGCTACAACGACGAGTCAAATTAATAATACAACAATAAATTTGTTATAGAAAAAATTATATTTGCACTTACCATAAAGAACCCAAGCCATTTCAAACACTAATATGTAATTCAACGCATTGGGATAGTATAATTTGAATGTTTCAATGATTCGTTTAACAAATTCGGGATCCATACTGGAAACACTGGTGCCGGTCATGTCAAAAAATATCGTAATTTTATCCATATTCGTTTCGCGATGTATGCGCTCGATCCAGTAGACAACAACACGAATCACTTCATCCATATTCTTTGCGCCCTTAGCATGTAGCTTTGTGCGAAATATAAACAGCGGCTTGCCATCCAAATCTTTGTTTCGCACAAACATGACGCCATCGTGCAAATATTTTTTAACTAATTTATTCTCATTTAAATCATACGCTCCGTACTCTTGGCGCCATATACAAGTCTCCCAGAGTTTGTCAAATGAAACTTTCATATCCAAGTCGTAAGTTTCAAGAAAACGTTTACACCAAATATCTGCATTACGAATTCGGTCGAGATCGACGCGATGGAAAGGCACTGAAAGGAAGAAAAGTTAAAGTATTTATGTGAAGCGAGACTTCCTTAAAATTCGAGTCGCACTTTTTGTTTAGGTCAAGGATTTAAAATATCCAGACTTCATGCGTAAATTTTGGGAGTCCAATTGCCACCTTTAAATGAAAATTCGTCTCAAAATTATATTTTGAAATCTTTGTTTGTTACATATTTTTTCTATTGTAATCAACAAGCAGGATTGTTTATAATCATAAACGAAAAATTTCATCTAAAAATGTTTTCGAAAATATTCTGATGTTCTATAGGAAACACAAAACAAACAAAAGTTTTACATTCTTTTCGAAATTTACTAAAATTAAATTTATTTAAAAGAAGTAAGAAAAGCTAAATTCGGGCGAAGACGATTTTTATATACCCTCGCGATGTATTTTTGTATGGGCAGTGCCCATAATTTTATAAAAACCCTGTTTATTTGTTTCAAATCGCAGCTAGTCTTAAACTTTACTCAATTTCTTCCAATAAATACTGAATAACGAAGTTTTTTGCATTTTTCAAAATTTCCATTATATGGAAGTTGGGCGTGGTTATTGTGCGATTTCAAAAAATATTGACGGTGATGCTAGTGATATCAAGGACAATTTGTTCACCAAATTTTGTGAAGATACCTTACATCGTTATTAAGATACCTACAGACGTTTTTTTTATTAGTGGGCGTGGGAACCCCCCATTTTTCAAAATTTCATAAAAATCAAGTTTCTTCATTAAATATCTCTCTAAATATCAAATTTTAATTAATATGTTCCAATAGATAAAGAAAAAACGAAATTTTTGCATTTTTTAAAATTTCCGTTATATGGGAGGTTATGGTCCGATTTCCAAAACTTTTTAACGATTATAACAGCGGTATTGAGGAAAACTTGTTCACTAAATTTTGTGACGATACCTTACACCGTTATTGAGAAAATTTGTCATAAGTGGGCCCATTTTTCCAAATTTCATAAATACCAAATTTCTAAGTTCAAAATCGCTCCAAATATCACTCAATTTGCTGTAATAGATACCGAAAAAACGGAGGTTTTGCAATTTTGAACACCAACCTACCCTGTTCAAAGAGCAATCTATGTACCAAATTTCATTGAGATATCTTAACTTGTACTCAAGTTACTGTTACGAACGGACGGACGAACAGACATTCAGTGCTATATCGATTCCTCTTTTCATTCTTATCATTTTAGTATATATATGTATGTCTATATCCATCTCGATTATTTTTTGCTGTTACCAACAACCGTTATGCGAACAAAGTTATAATACCCTTGTGGACAAGTACGCTCGGGTATAAAAATCGTTATCAAAATTAAGAAACTTCAAGTATTCACTAGTAGCTAAGAATTACTGTCGATTTTTAAGAATTTTTTGTTTTGGAAAAAAAATTAAAAAAGTTAATAAATTTAAAAAGAGTTTTGAGACTCGTGGAATAGCTTTCGTGAAACCACCTATTTTTTTATAAAAATAAAAATTAAATCTTCATTACATTTTTCGATAACACACTTTTGGAACAAAAATGAACAATTTTCAACTAAATTTGTCCATGACAAAATTTCATGAATACTCTACAATTCTCGTTAAGTACATGATATGATCGAGTGATAAGGCTGAAGCGCGTAAAAAAATTGTACGTTATAATAAGAATTATCTATTTTGAAAATATTAACCGTTAAAACTTAAATGACATCATAAAAACACACATGTCAAAGTAAAAAACAAATCGTCTGTAATTCACATAAATCAATTTACTCACAAATAAGCTCAATAAACAGTCGTGCATATTTATGCTTACATACATTTGCGAGAACTGTATAGTCATCAAGGTAAGGTGCTACATAGAGTTCAGGCAAACGTTAAGGCGGTCAGACGACTTGCCTATGAATTAGGTGCGTTTGACTTTTTTGCAAATGTATGTATATACATCCGTAAAGAATGCAAAAAAAATTATATCAGTTCACATACATAAATACATGCATATTTACTTGCCATGCTAAGCTTAAGTAATGCCTCATTTTAATTTGCTTGTCATAAACCAACGACTACATGAGTGGTGTGTTTGTATGTTCGCACATGTGTAAGTAAGGTACTAATATGAATATAGGCCCTTTGTCTTTATTCTATTTTTTATCTATTTTTGCTTTTTCACATTATTTTCGCGTTTAATAATGACTATACAGGAATTCCTTACATGTAGTACATGCTCTTATTTAAAAATATTGTTGAATATTCAAATTAAATTTTAAATAAAAAAAAACTGCAATAAATTTATGTATATTAAATTTCTTTGCAAAATGTTATTGTCACTGCGGTCTGTTGGTTTATCGTGAATACAAAATAAGCTCAGCGAAATTATAAAAACGATGACTCTGCGTTACAAAACCTCTTATCGGGAATGTTTCTTTCGAGTTCCTACACACAAATTCAAAGTAACAAGTGCTTTCCCATGAAGGCATGACTAACAGTCGGTTGCACCAGCAATTTAAATAGCACATACTTAAATTTTTATTTGCATTCAGCACTCACACAATCTTTTTAAAAAAAACTAAATTCCGGCGTAGGCTCTGCGCGATTAGGTGCTGGAAAGTATTGTAGTGATTTTCCTCAATAATTTTCGCATTAAACTGGCCGTCAGTACACAAATAATATATACATAATTAAGATATTTAGGAGGTGTCGTGTTCTCGTAAAACTATAAAATTTGAAAAATTCCCTTTTCTGTGGAATGCAACAAAAACAATTAAAATACACTATAGGCTACCGGCAATATGAGTTTACAACTTCTCGGCATTTTAAAACACTTTGTGAAGAATACCTTTAATATAAATTTGAAATTGAGTGAAATTTGGTATTTGGAGCGATTTTGAACTAAGCAATTAAGTATTTATGAAATTTTGAAAAATGGGCATTGCCAAGCCTACTTAGGAAAACATTTCTGTATCTCAATAACGGTGTAAGGTATCGTCACAAGGTTTGGTGGACATATTTTCCATGATATCGCTATTATTATCGTAGAAAATTTTTAAAATCGGATCATAACCACTCCCACCTTCCATATAACGGAAGTTTTGGAAAATGCAAAAACTTCATTTTTTCGGTATCTACTAAATCAAATTGAATAAAGTTCGGTATTTGGAGCGATTTTGCGCCAAGAAATTAAGTATTTATGAAGTTTTGAAGAACGGGCGTTGCCACGCCCACTTAGAAAAAAATTTCTGTAGGTAACGATGTAAGGCATCGTCACTAGCATCACCGTCAATAATTTTTAAAATCGGACCATAAGCACGGCCAACTTCCATATAACGGAAATTTTGAAAAATGCAAAAAGTTCGTTTTTCAGTATTTATTGGAAGAAATTCAGTAAAGTTTAATACTAGCAGCGATTTGAAACCAAGAAACGGAGTTTTTATGAAATTATGGGCACCGCCCATACAAAACTACATCGCGAGGGTATATAAAAATCGGTTTCGACCGAATTTAGCTTTTCTTACTTGTTCTGAAATACATTTGTGTTTTTCTGAAATACATTTGCGTTTTTTAGAAATACATTTGACTTTTTCTGAAATACATTTGAGTTTTTCTGAAATACATTTGTGTTTTTCTGAACTACTGTTGGAAAGGTGTAGAACTCTACTTTTATCTAAATTTTCTAACTACGTTTGAAGTAGTAGTATTTATTTAGCAATTTCGCTATTTTTATAATAATAAATAAGAATTTATAATTGCAATTTGGATCTTAACTATAATTTTTTTTAACAAATTCAATTACTTTTATTTTAAAGGTATACATATTTGAATCAGTTTTTATTTATAGCGGTAGAAAATTGATTAAGGCGGTCTTCTAAAATCATTATTATTCCTTAGTGGATATGGCTGTACATACATACATCGGGCACATAGCATATCTTAGAAGTTAGATAGAAGTAAGGAAAATGTAATGATATGTTTACTTATTTATTTGAGACGAAAAAGTGCTAAATATAATCAAGCCTGTTTGTTGTTATTGTAACATTACCGCTGAGTGCACGCTTGATCAATAAATATTTCTACAATATGCAATAATCTATGGATACAGAGCAAACCTAATGCCTGAAAGTGTGCAAGTGCTACAATTGGTAGTACAGAAATGAAAAATTTTACGAAGATTTACAGGGTTGATTTTGCATTTAAATTATCTGGTCCGCTTTCTTAAATACTGGTTAAAATTATCAACTTAAGCCTTCAGTAAAAAATTCAGCGCTGGTTTTTTTTAGTCGTTGCATTTGTAGCGATAAATGCACATTTACAGCTACATATGTATATTCAAGCTCAATTCGGATTACGCGAATTTTCTGTGCCATCCTAATAAGTTATAGCTCAGCAAGTATGTAAGTTCTATTTAACTAACACACATCTAGCATCAGCTGTTTAAATTATTAAGATGCATACATTGTATGTATGTATATACATAAATAAAATAGTTTTGTACATGAATATGTATGTATGTATATTGTGTATTTGTATTACAAAGTACAAGTACATGTGTACATATATATATTTATGTAATAGGTAATTAATGGCTGTATTGTGAAATCGCTGTAGAAAAAGTGCACTTGAATTTCAATTTTTTACTTTTGTTTTTTCAGAGTTTTATTATTTCTATTTTACAAGTGTGTATGTACATATGTATGTACATATGTAGATGTAAAAAAATCGAACTTTTTTGAGAGTGAAATAAGTACTTTCAACCGGAAGATGGCTGATCTGCGTTACAGATTTTTCATTCTCGTTGAACATACTTACAAACATATGAAAGCACTCAGTTTAGAGAATGTCAGCGGGGACAAAGTCACTTATGAGGATTCACCCCTGCATTCAGTGCGTAGTCTCAGTCTCTAATAGAGACAAAAGTCAAAAGTTTAGACCAGTTGGTAGTCATTAGTTGCAAAATAAGGCCTCTAGTTTCAAAATGTAGTAGCTAAATTGTGACTTGGTGATAAGCAAGTTGTGAATCGGAAAAGACACTCGCACAGCTGACAATGATACTGGTGACAATGTCATGCTGGTGAGCACTTACACCTCAAAATCTATCAAAGACTTATAATTTATAAATGACCACTGCAGGACATTGCCAGGCTCTGACAATGAAAAAAAAAAGCCTTTTTATTTGGGAATTTAATGGAAGTGAAAGTCGCGACGGCCGTTGCCTCGTAAAGCCTACATTAAATTTTCAAAATAATATTCATATTCGCGTTTACTTGTTCTATTTATTAACTACACAATCACACGGGGAAACAATCTAAAACAATAAATCACAAGAAAGCGATTACAAGTTTTGAATAAAAAGACGTGCTTATTATCAAATTGTCATTTCCTGGGTATTACAACTTTTGAATGGGCACAATTGTGCGCCACCAACAGAATTTCAATGTCGCCATCGTACTTGTTGCTTACCTTTAGGTGGGTTTTGTTCATATTTTTCGTTGAATAAATCTCGCAGCTCATCAATTTGCGCTTGTGTGGGTGTTTGCACTTTGACTGGCATTTTAAGCTATTTTATTTTAACTTAATTATCATACATACAAACAAATACGTAATGAAAAAATTAAAATTCTAAAATTAATATCACTGCAATTTTTTCTTGTCACCGGTGTGGAGTTAGTCGCACGTTAGAATACTGAAATAAGCACGAAATTTTACTGCACTTCCGTTACTGCGATCCGTACCGTTTCAGCACCAAAAATGTACTGGGGCTGGGAGCGTCGCAATCGCCACAACTCAATTGAATTCGCAATTCTTTCCAATTGCATGAATTGTTTACAGTGAAAATGTCGCATACAAATATGCCTTGTTTGTACTTGTACAAACAGCGTGAAAAAAAAAACAAATCATATTACCGAAACCATGGCGATTCGCTCAAATGTACGACTGTAGACGGCGCGAAGTGTGCACTTGTCAAAGCGCGGCGATAGCACTGGCGTATAATCTAATTAAAAATTAACTAAGAAGCGCTTCGATGACTGAAAATACGTATGTATGTAAGGGGTTTCGCTCAAATATCGAAACGAAATCGTGATTTGATAAGATTCACAGCTGATTGAGCGATTGCAAGTATTCGCACACACGATCACACGCTCGTCTAACAAGCACTGAACTGACAAATTGGATTTCGATCAATTCAATGCAAATGCATGCGATTGATTACAACAAACATACATTAAAATTATTGACTTAGAAACCGAAACAGATGACAAAGCCAAAATCAAAATCAAAATCAAATCGATTCCGAGGCCGGCGACAACGATAGAGGCGTTACACTACAATGCGAGTAATCAATAATCAAAAGACAAAAACGAAGTAAACTGAAAAGGAAATAATGCATTAAAAACGAAAAACCACAAAAAAAAAAAAATAATAATAAATGCACATCGATCGACGACCTACAAAAAATGTATGCTAAGTTCGTTTATATTTATGTTCATATGAATGTACAAACGAAGGTATCGGCGACACTTTGAAATTAGTTCAAACGGCAGAATGAGTAAAACATGTTTTGAATTTTCGATTAGTTAGAATCGGTACACCAACCCGCGTTAACGAAATTTACTCGTTAGTATGAGTATTTTGTTCGCGTTGAGACGGGTTCTGCGATTGAAGGCGTACGATCGCGCTCAATTGCTTGACTTTGTAGACAAAATACTCATAAAAGTTCGCCTCCGATATTGAAATAAATTTTAGTTGTTTTGAGGGCTTATTATTCTACGGCTATTGAAGCATTGCAAGCGTTTAAAAACTCTGAGCGCCCATTGAGTTGCCCACCCGTTGTAATTGTGAACGCAATGAGTTGGTCGCATGTACATACATACATACATCCATATTAGGGTGGTCAACAAATTTAAAAAAAAGAAAAAAAATATCCGTGTTTTTTGAATTTTTACATTGATTAATATTTAACAATGCCACCATCATTTTCAATTTTTTTGGCGGAATTGTTTTAAAATTGCTACAAATACTCATTCCTTTTGTTTGAAAATCATTTGCCTTTTGTAATTTTCAGTTAATTAAATCAATAAATAACCCAACAAATAAAAAAATTGGATAGGTATAATTTTTTTAATAAATTCGTAGTTTCTCTTCCACATTTTTTTTATTGTTTCCAAGAAATGAAAAAGTAATGAAAAGTTTGTGCACGCTATTAATAATAATATGCATTGCTCAAAAAAATTCACAGAATTTTTTTATCTTGAACCAGCCTAATGTATACTCCTACATATAGTGCGTCTCATTAATCACAGAACACGTTCCTGCTATGAGTAAATAGTACAATGCTATCGTTTCAACAAATGTATATACATATGTAAGTAGTTCGTGTCTAAGGTTGAGTTTGTATTTATTGACAGCAGCAGCGATGCGTTTTGCTTACTTTAATATCTAATGAAATACAATCAAAACAACAAATTAATCAGTCTTATTTGCATACATACATATGTACATACAAACCGAGTGACTTTTTATGAATTGATCGTGTTATTTCCATAACTAAATAATAATAAGTGACAATTCTTCTTTAGTATACTTCAAGGTCAACTTAGCAAATATTTATACATTTCTTACCATTAGGCTATAAAGAACGAGAACATATGGGCTTGAAATTTCCATTGTTATAGGTCGTTGTTTAAAATATTTCTTATACATTTCATGAAAATGATTGCACACAGTTTTTTATTAGTACTAACGTAAAGCTATTACTTTGAACTAAGTACGTATGGGCTATAAGAGCTTTACAACGCTTCAGCCGAGCTGTGTTTTAAAGGCCAAATTCGCTTTGATTGGATTTGTTTTTAAATGGTGCTCAAAAACCTTTGAATCAGAAAACCACGGTACAAAATCACCTATGTATATACATACGTGATCCGGACTAAACAGGAGAGGTGCAATGGAGGCTCTGAACGTGTTCTGTCAGCAAGTTCGGATTTGAAAAGAGCGAGGAGACATGGAGATGAAAAGTAATGAATGTGTAATTTTTAGTAGCTGAAAAAATAAAATACATTCCTCTTCTTCATATTTTGCCAATAAATCTGTTTATCGAAGAAAGTGCTATTAAGAATGCCCTTAGAGCGATTGAGCATGAACCTAAGTTACAATCCTTAAAAGCCTGCAAATTGCAGTAAATATTATTATATTTTTGCTGCAAACTCCTTTGTAATCAATATTTCTTTTCCAACAAGAAGTTTACAGAATCGAAATATCAATACGATTATCAAATTTGACTATTGGCTCGCGAACTGTTAGACAGTTAGAATGATTTCTACTTCTACATCCTAATATCAATCTAAAGTCATCTCTCAATCTGGTCGTCACCAGCTTATAAACACTGCAGATTCAAAGAATGAACTAATGATTAATTTTCCGAGTTGATTTATAACTTTTATGCTCACTCATTAAAAACACATTTTGCTTATTTCAAACGGCAATGTTTTTCACATTTGTAATCAAATTTCAAAACTACAACCAAAAGCTTCTCCGAACTGAAAAGCTATGCAAGTTTCTGTTACAAAGCACCAAAAGCTGCTATATGACCATATGTTTTCCTACAAATTTCACTTTTCAATTATACTCGTATGTGTATGAGCGATCCCGTGCTGGTATTGACTGTGCCCGTGAAAATGATGCGAGTTGACCGAGTGCTGGTGGCTAGTTTTTTTTTAAGTGAAATAACAGTGAATAAATAAATATTGATTGTTAAAATGAAATTTGCCGAACACTTGAGCGCACATATAACACCGGAATGGCGAAAACAATATATAAATTACGAGGTACGACCAGCATTTGTGTGGAAACTTATTTGCGTTTTCGGATGTTTGTCAGTGAAAAGTGAAAATGTTGTAGATACTGGCGCTGCGGGTGTACCAACCATGGCAGCAGCTGTCAGTTGGGTGGGTGATGTCATAAAAGCTTCTAAGGCAGCTGTCAAAGGATCGAGCTTTTATTATGGCGGGAAATGTTTGTGGGTGTGCTGCGCATAGCGCAAAAACACTTGTGGCAAAATGTTTAGAAAATGGCAATGTAAACACAATGGAAAACACATGTTTTATTTGCATTGTTTACAAACAACTCGATGTAAATAAAGCGAGCTTTTTTGTATGGCGGGATGGGGCAACAAGAGTACATAGGATGTATGTGTTTATTACTAAATATGTATAGATAAAGCTTTGGTGGTTTGAAAACAATTGTAGGTATCGAGAAAAGTGCAAACAGTTGTGAGCACAATAAAAGCAACATACTTTTCTTTCTCTCGCCTCTTAGCTATGTTTTCTTGTTTAGTACTGACTTGCTTCAATTTTAAAACTTTCTAAATTTTAATTTACTGCCATAACAGGAAATGAAGGCGATGCTGTATGCTGCCGTAGAGCAGGCACCCTCCGCAGAACTCGTCGATCCAGAGGTGCTGTCGCGCTACTTTGCCAAATTCGATGAGCAATTTTTCCATTACTGCGACAAAGAGTTGGCCAAAATCAATACATTCTATTCAGAAAAGATGGCTGAGGCCACACGCAAATATGGCAATTTACGTAGTGAGCTCAGCGAAACATTGGAGATGGGCGCTGTAAAGAAACAACCCGCTTGGAAGTCCAAAACACCGTTGGGCAAGAAGAATGTACCTGCACGCAAGATTCAGGATCTCAAACTGGCATTTAGTGAATTTTATTTGGGTCTGATTTTGCTACAAAACTATCAGAATTTGAATTTCACCGGGTTTCGCAAGATACTCAAGAAGCATGATAAGCTCTTGAATGTGTGCGATGGCGTCAAGTGGCGCGAGGAGTATGTGGAGGCGGCGCATTTCTATGTTAACAAAGATATCGATAGGCTTATACAGGAAACGGAGCGCGCTTTCACGAACGACATTGAGGGTGGCGATCGACAACGGGCAATGAAACGTTTACGTGTGCCACCATTGGGTGAACAACAAAGCCCATGGACCACCTTCAAGGTGGGTCTCTTCTCGGGCGCTTTTGTGGTGCTTTTCCTCACAGTCATATTGTCGGCAATATTCCATGGTTTCGGTGAAGATTGGCGTGTCGGCTTGCGTATGTTTCGCGGTCCTTTTCTCTTAATAGAGTTTCTCTTTCTGTGGGGTGTCAATGTTTACGGTTGGCGTTCGTCGGGCGTAAATCATGTACTCATCTTTGAACTGGATCCACGTAATCATCTCTCGGAACAGAATATCATGGAAATAGCTTCGGTGTTTGGTGTGATTTGGGCTATTTGTGTACTTTGTTATATTTATTGCGATCCACTTGGTTTGCCACAATATTCGGCGCCCATATTTCTTTACACACTGATGATTGCATTTCTGCTCAACCCAACGAAAACTTTCCAGCATGAGGCGCGCTACTGGGCGGTACGTGTACTTAGCCGTGTTGTAATGGCGCCATTCTTCTTTGTGACCTTCGCCGACTTTTGGCTCGCCGATCAACTTAACAGCATTGTGCCTGCCTTTCTCGACATACCCTTCATCATCTGTTTTTTCGGCGAAAATCCCAGTTGGCACAAGACGGGCTTTGGTAAGTACATACAGACATACATTGTTGCTTCGTTTTTTCACATTTTTCAATTTTTTTTTAATTGTAATTTAATGTTTGCACATTTTTCAAACATTACAGATGGCAACACATGTGTGCAAGATATTTCCATGGTGCGGCCGGTTGTGGCTATTTTGCCAGCTTATTGGCGATTCGCTCAGTGTATTCGTCGCTATCGTGACACGCGTGAGGCTTTTCCGCATTTGGTGAATGCTGGTAAATACGCGACATCGTTTTTTGTTGTAATATTCTCATACAAGTTTCAAACGACAGCAGGTAAGTGGTAGCGGAAAATAAATTTTCTAATAAAATTTCGGAATTTAAAACTATTTATTGAATTTCTGCGCGTAATTAAATTACTGTTGCAAAAAGATTTAAGTTTAACTTTAGCTTTTGTCACTTAAGGCGCAAAAATCATGTTTGCGTGCATTTTAAGTTTCTGTTGAACAAAAGTTTGGGTAGTCACACTTAAAACTTTTGCTACCGCATTATAATCCCTAGATACTGAAAAATCTTTCATAGCATCAATATTATGTGCGCATGCAAATAAAATATGTATGTATTTACATTCATATGCAGATTGAGAAGGAAGTTTTATTGCAAATTACAAAGTTCTGCGAATTTTATGATCATAATAATCATAAATTGTGCTTAATACATACATATGTAAATCAAAAACTGATTGTATTAAATAGCTGGGCGTACGCGTTGCTGTCTGGCATGTCCGAACCATATATTGCGATTTCTTTAACTAATAAATTCCTTTCGAAATTACTTTGTTTCCATGACACGGAAGATTCCCTCAGCGACATCCGATATTTATTTGCAATTATTAACCAAATCTCTTTGCATTTTTCTGCTTAGCGTTCCAATGACACCTCTAAAGTATCGCCATATTATCGCCAGAAAGTTTCGATACTCAAGTAATTATTGAATTGAAAGTATCTAAACTTACAATTACACCAATTTTATATTTTTCACTATATTAATAATTAAACACATCAATATTCAAAAACTTTAAAAAATGTACGCGGTAGTGGAGTGAAAAGCATCGACTAAGAAACTACTTGATATCGCAAAAAAAGTAACCAGCATCTACTTATACTCGCTGGTTTGATCCCTATTTCTGCTATACACCCCATCTGACAAGTTCTGGCCATTTTTTTTTCGTTATCTAATTTTTTCAAAAACCTTGAGCATGCGCTATTAATATCGAAAAAATTTTAATTGGGAGGAAGTAAATAATTTATTTAAAATCCAAAGTAATTTGTAGTCACTTGCAACTTTCAACTTATATGCTCAAAATAAATTTACTAAAAAATTGGCAAGTTTGAAGCTTGGTTTCTATGACTTTTGCTACTTTCTGCACTGTATTTTCACGGAAAATTAAAAAAAAAATTATTAAAATAAAATCAAAATGCTTCACATAGCGAAAGCATGGCTTAGCCTGTTGAGACGCTGGCTTTATTGTTACGTGGTGGCGCGGGATCGATTTCCGAAATAGTACTATAACTTCTACCGCATTAGTGTTGTTGTTTTTCTCAAATTTTTCCAACAAAAATTGGCCTTTAGCTTATTTAAAAATAAAATAATGAAATTAAGCAGGTCAAAAACAACAAATCATTTTTGTTGTAACATAAGGCGTATACTGAAGAAGCACTTTTTTATGCTAATTCCTGCTTAAGTAAATTAAAAAGAAGTAAAAAAAGCTTAATTCGGGCGAATATAATCTCACGAAGTATTTTTGTATATCTCACACTGTTATTGGGATGTATCTGACACTGTTATTGAAACATTTTTCAAGATTTATTAAAAACCCAGTTTCTTTATTTCAAAACGCTGAAAGTATCAACATTTACTCAATTAATTCCGAAAGATACAGAACAACCGAAGTTTTTCCATTTTTCAAAACTTCCGTTATATAGGAGGTAGCGTCGTTATTGGATGATCTTGCCTATTTTCAATACCAACCTGCCCTGGACAAAGAGCAATCCATGTACCACGTTTTATAAAGAAATCTCAACTTTTACTCAAGCCCTCGGACGGACGGACAGACAGTCAGGGCTAAATCGATTTCTCTTTTCATTTTGATCATGTCTATTTGGATTATTTTTGGCCGTTATGCCAAGCAAATTTTACCTATAAGGAAAATGAGTTTTACCCTAATTTACAAACATAAAATCACTTACTGTTTTGAAGTAGATTTGTTCTGAATAAAACTTGATTTAGATGTTTTATTTTTCGAGACTCTCTAACTTCCTCTTAAGCCGCATTCTCAAGACATATGTAGTAGATTTCGGATAACACTCGACCAACCGAAAACTTGTTAATGCAATTCTTTATATAGTTATTTACATTTAGAAATTTTATTTTACACAAAGCATGAGTAACCTTAATGTTAATACATACATTTGTATTTAACCAGATATGTATGAGGTACTAACAAAGTTATTACATAAAGTTATGAGGATATGAATGGAAATATACATACATGCATATGTATACACTCGCACATTGAAGTGCGTTTAAGTCTGGCAAATCATTTCCGCCGCTCATTTAAATATTTTGCTTAGCATCAAATAGTTTAAACACACCGAATAAAGTTTGCAATAATCTAATTTCATTTAATTTTATTTATTAATTAATTTTTATTTGCATTAAACGTACTTCGGTAGTTCCATCATCGAAATCGTATGAGACTTATTGAAACTTTTAAATAATGAATTTAACCTCACTTTATGTTATCAGAAACTTTAAAAATTATTAGTTAGAGTATTTATAAGAGTAAGTATCCAAAACTGTTTATCAGTATAGTAAATTTGTTAGAGAACCGAGACGATACACGTACACCACAGTGGCAGTGGAAAGGAAAAAACAATGAAATATTCCAATGAAGAAAAGGGTCAAAAATCTCAAAATAGTGATGTAAGCGGTGAAGGCAAAAACTCGGTGTCCCCTGAATTTGCACATTTTTTCCATGCACAAAAAAAATTTAAGTACAAAGTTTGAAACTTGATTTATATGGTTTTTGTTAAAAAATAAGCTATATTTTTTGTAAAGAATAATGAAAATTAATTAAAGGAAAACAAATCGTCCAAAGGTGCCATTATAAGGGAGTAAGTATTGCTTTGCAGCGAGTATAATAAGAAAGTAAATTTATAAAAAAAATAGGCAAATGTATTGAAACGTAAGTTTTAGAACAATGACTTTACGATCGATTTTCTTATCAATTAAAGAAACAACAAAAACAGTTATACTGCGCAGCGAAAGCACAATAAGTACGAACTAACTACAAATAATGAGTCGAAGTTATTGTTTTTAAAATATTATTTTTTATTGAAGCGTGTTTAAGCATTTTCGAAAATAAAAAAATAGTAAAATTTTCCTGCAAGTTTATGACTTAAAAATGATCAAATTTGTCGAATTATTTTTTAAATCTTATATGTACCCTACTCGTATATACGTTTTATAACAAAATCTAAATTATTTATACAAAATTGAAGAAGCTGGCGTACTTTGGGGTTCTAATATTAATCTAAAATTGTTCAAAAAAGTCGCTTTATTTATAAGAAGTAAAGTTACTTCTTTAACGTGAATCATGGTTGAAAAAAGTTTATTTATTATCTAACGTTAAATACACATCTTTCGTAAACCTCTAAATTATAGCAATACAATTTTCTAATTTGCCTTCTTAAACTTTGAATAATATATAATCTATCGCAGAACAGCGTAATTTCTTTTTTATTACAAAATTTTTTGCAGATCCTTTGCTGCTATTTTTTCTGGCCAAGCACTCACTTCAAAGTACACATTTTTGATAACTGAATATAATTCTACGCTACGCGCGAAATTTGTATAGACTATTTGCTGTATTTACTGTTCGTCTTCACCATTCGCTTGCCTTGCTGTTTATTTACCAAATAGTTTCTTTTATTTGTTGTGAAGTAAGGTTGCAAACACAATTGAAATTTTGGCAAATAATTAACTGTTGATAATATTTTTAGAATAACCTAGTTAGTATATTTTTTATGCATAATTCACTTACGTTGAAGTTTTTCACAGCGACTTATGTCACATCGAAGGATAATCCTTGGTTCTACTGCTGGATTGTAGCGGCTATTGTGACCTCTTGTTACGCCTACACGTGGGACATCAAAATGGATTGGGGCATATTTGATGCCAAGGCTGGTGATAATCGCTTTTTGCGTGAAGAAATTGTCTACTCTTCAACGGTGAGTGTGTGCATACATACATACATAACTAATTACATACATACATCTGTTATGTAGGTGTGTATGCACCTTGCTTATACACATTTTATTATTTGTATGTAGTAAATCGACTACTACAAAGTATCCTTCTGGCTACTTTCCAAATATATAAGCTATTCTAAGTACATTGCAGCTGTCAGTTATAAATATGCTTCGCTTTTGCCCAATTAGGCAGCTACCTTGTCACATATATTATGTTCACATACATACATACATATGTACCCATACACATATGAGTGTGTGCAGTGTATAGGAAATATTTATTTTCATTACTCTTTCCACTCGTAGTGGTTCTACTATTTCGGCATTGTGGAAGATTTGATATTGCGTTTTGGCTGGACCGTTTCGATGAGTCTAATTGAGGCTGGTTATATGGAGGGCGATGTTATGATGACCATACTCAGCCCATTGGAGGTATTTCGACGCTTCATTTGGAACTATTTCCGTTTGGAGAATGAGCATTTGAATAATTGTGGCAAATTTCGTGCGGTTCGCGATATTTCGGTGGCGCCTATGGATTGCTCAGATCAGGTGAGTGCGTGTGGTTGGAAAATATACACTGGCCAGCTTAAATTAGAACATAAAAATAACAGCTGCGTAGGCAAAAAAAAATTAATGTTTACTGGCCAGTTTTAATAAGCTTTTCGTATGTTATGTATTTCGTGCGCATTACTGATTTTTGCACTCTTTTTCTCATACATACATACATACATACATCTGTTGGATATTTGGCCTTTGCAGACTACAATTTTACGTATGATGGACGAGGAAGATGGCGTCATCAATCGACGTGGCAAGACCAAAGGTCTATCCAAGAAAAAGGAACAGCAACGCCTGTTGTTGCTGCAAGGCGAATCTGTCGAAGATTTATGCTCTTAAGTGGACAACAAAATCTTTGCGTTATGTGAATTAATTTAAGCGACGATAGAGAAAATTTTTTAAAGGACATTGTATACAAGAAGTACATATTGGATGTCATCAATCTCAATGAATATATCAACTAAATGTTTATTTATTTAGATGCTTGTGATTGTGACAAAAATAGTCACGCACAGTGCGAGGTAATGAAAATGAAAGAAGTAAAGAAAATTTTGCGCTTAACTCGAAGCTCAGCAGAGTGATTTATGTGTGCATTTGTATAAGTAAATATTTGTATGTATACACATACATATGTATATTAAGCTCAAATACTTAAGCATATACAGATATTGAAAATAATATGAATACAAAAATAGTACTTAAGAGATAATAAATGCTGTTCAACTGTTGCCAAAAAATTAACGAACATAAAACAAAACAAAAAAAAAGAACAAAATATATTCGCACAGAAGTTACATATCTTCATAAACATTGTTTCGTAAGCTACTTAATGTGTTCTTAAGTATAAATTAATTCAGTAGACAAAATCAAGCAAGCAAGGCGATTCAAACTGAAATACTTGTAAATGCTGAAAAACATACAAATACTTTTATTTGTACGAGTATGCTTGTATTCTTGTTGATGAGTTCACATTTCTTTTCGGCTTTTCCATGCATTCGCCAATATTTGCATTTGCTTTCATTCGTCGTAAGATGTTTCCCAAAAAAACTTACTATTTATTCATGATTTTTTTTTTTTTTAAGAAACTTGTTTGTTAAATTTGTTGTAATATTCTAGTAAATTCAAGTACATGTTAAATAAATATTTACACAAACTATATCGTGTCTTTTTTTGCTTTATTCACATACTTTATTGAACATCAGCAAGGTAAATATATAAATGATATTAAAATTAAATATTTGTATTTGTATTTTGTATTTATTATTAATTCAATACTAACACAACAAGGGTAAACTTTATAATTATTAGTAATAGTCACAACGGATATGTATATTTATTTATTTGACTGAAGGAAAAGAATAAAGTATAAGAATAAAAATTGTTTATGTATTATTATTATCTTTGGGGAAGAGAACACCAAAGTCGAGTCACATGCACCAGGAACTACCTCTCCGACACCATTATTTTGTATTTAACAGCGAGGAGCTTAGTATTTCTCATATACTTCGTGGCAGTTATTTTGAGGGCAAAGTACCCAGGTACTTTCGAAAAGTAGATTTTATGCAAACGTAAGAGGGATCTAAATTGCAATAGCTTATCCAAGGACATGTAATATATAGACTCTGCAAGATGAGAAACATGGTCTCTTGTCTTTATTTCAAACGTATATCCACAATTAACAAAAATTTCAGAACCAAATAATAGTGAGGGCATGAGATATGTTTTAACAATTAAGATACAAATTCGTTGAAGGGTAAAGTGTTGCGTGGTCCAAAGTGCGCAAAGCATACCACATAGTTTACCTACCACTACATTAATATGGCTATCCCAAGTTAAAGTTCTGTTGAAAATTATGCCAATATTTTTAGCTGTCTCCACAATGTTGATATTGATGCCATTAAGCGAGATTTTTGGTAAGATGGAAGTGTCAAAAGGCTTTCTAGAGATAATAAGATCTTGGGACTTCTTGGGATTAAGTGTCAGTGCGTTTTCGGAGGCCCATTCCTTGATACGGTGTACGTTTTCGTTAATTTAAATGAAACAGTCACATATGTATGTATATCGTTTGATTTATGTAAATAAGTTTGGTGCTGAAATTGTGAGCAGTTTCTGATATGACAAATAGAAAACCGTGGCACATGACTTCTTCCTCTGATTACGATATCTATACTCACCACAGTTAATTTCATTATACGTTACCTCACCATACCTAAACCCATGTTATGTTTTGTCATTATATCTTACATTACTTCGGGTTAAGTTGCTTTGTAATGTAATGTTATGCGTAACGCGTAACGCGCCATGTTTTGTTATGTGCTATGTTTTGCTTTTCTCTTGAGCGGCGGCAGTATAATGAAAAATAAATATGAACCAGAACTCACCACAGTTAGGCTTCCTACACCTATACTCGCCACTCCGAAACCCTCTACACCATGCCACACTTGAAACCTTCATATGCCATCTCTTTTCACCACACGAAACTCTCTTCACCTACAATTATTTTATTGCAAATCTCATCTAATGACCACACCTTTTCCTAGGCAAACAAACTAAAGGAAATCTTATATTAAATTCATATTTTAAATTGTGATTTGATTAATTTAAAAATACTACTACTAATTGTAAATTAATATAATAATTCTAGTTACCGATATCGTTAATGGTAAACTATAAGAATCAAATTTATGTTTTTTTTTCAAAATTGAGAAATTTCATTGTAATCGGGACTCCATAAATGAAAACCAAATTTGCAAGAGACGGTGAAAATTCAATCCGAAAAAAAAATTGTATTCATTATAAAATCATTCTTGAATAATTACAACGATTAAATGCTATTACATTATTTTCTTCGAATCCATTATAAATATTGATGTTTAAGAAATTTGAATGATGACCTCATTCAGTGAAATTACATCTAATAAATCGTGCAATCTATGAAAGAAAAAAAGTTAATTGTAAAAATAGCGCAAAAGTTTTATTTTGATTACACTCACAAAATCAATCATAATGGTAAACAAGGATCTGCCAGTTTCATGGTATGACCTTGAGTTTTGGAACAGCTTGTGCTAATAACCAGTGATATAAATACCTGCGTCAAATCGAACAGAAAAGCTTTATGTAAACACTGGATATTTACTTTGTGCATTCATAAAAAAAAATAATACATGCATTCATCATATATAGTGTACTAGAGTGATCGATTATTCGACTTTTTTTTTTTAAACACTTCGAACTATTTAAAAAAAAAACCGGTGATTAAATTTTAAATCCAGAAAAACCGTGTAAACCGGGTTTTGTTCCAATTAAAAAAAAATAACATCAATGTACATACATACATGTTACAAAATGCTTTTTTTTAGGAAATAAATCTTTTAAAATAAAATGTAGTTTAATGTCCGAGTTCAGTAATCGGCATCAGCCTCTTATAGATAAATGTCCCAATTTTAGACCATTTGGTCTTAAAATAAAGCCTCTAGTCTCAAAATAAAGTCACTCAATCATGACCGGGTAATAAGCAGATCACAATAACTAAGGCAAACATAAAAAATAAAAACGTAGAAGCAACTCATTTATAGTCTCAAATTTTAAAAATTATACCAAATTTCTGAATTCCACATTGAACCACTTGAGCGAGCTAGAAGGACTTATTGTCAGTAAGATGTTCTAAAATTTTTCAAGGCTTTCGCGTCCTCTTATGACATTTGTATAAATATATAAAATCTTATAAAATACCTTTACTCGGATTTTTCTGCAAATTATTTGGATTTTAAATATATTTGATAATTTTATTTAATAAAGGCAACATTGTTGTTGCCTTTTCAATAAACATATGTTTGTAAAATTAGTAGATGTGCTATATCTTCATATCTACGAAAAACCGGTTTTGGAGATTAAAAACCCGTTTTATTCGATATTCGAAAAATCAAGATTTCCGTACAATAATTTATGAAAAAACCGAATCAATCACCCTAGTATGTACATACATACATACACAGTTGGTGAGCTAGTGCGTATGCGGAACATACATACACATGTATGTATGTGTGTGAAAATATTAAATAAAAAATGCTATGAGAAATAAAACTAAAATTTACACATCAATTTTTGGAATCGTAAAAAAATATTGAATCTTTTTTTTGCGTTTGTGCTTAAAGCGCCATGTGAATATTTTATAAACTAAAATGATTAAAAATTCATTTTTTCGCTTTCTATTGGTTATACGACTCTAGAGGGAATACATATATTTTATATGGAAAGCAACTTTGTTTCAGTGCCTAGTCATGATTCAATCATAGAAGGTTGGATAATTAGGCACGCTGCGTTAGGGTAATCTGTGTTGCCCTCTTTTAATTTAAAATAAAAGTATTATCAAACACGTGGAAATGTGTACATTTCTCATAAAATAGCTTGGCAGACAACACTGTTGCCTTTTTATAGTTTTTAAATTATTTCAGCATGCTTTACATTAAATAATCGAATTGACGACTTTCTTGTACGTTTTCCATGTTATTTTCTTTGCATGTATGAAATTTATAGGTTGTTGGTTCGATTCCCGGCCAGGTCAGATCAAAAAGCATTTTATGTTTTTATATTTTTTACTGTATATATTTTATATAAAATAACATATGATTAAAAATAAAGTTTAATAAAATAAATTAAAAACAATAAAACAATACAGTTAAAATATCGAATAGAAGAACAAATTACTACATTCACGATTATTTTCTTATACAATTTATTAAATGGTGATGAAGTTTGTGAAATTTGCAAAATCTAAGGAGTTTGTACAAAATTCAAAATTTTTATTTCAATATTTTATTTTCATTACGTATTAATTGAAAATTATGATTTTTCTGCATTTATCATAAATAAATTAAATAATAATTATATACACACACTGCGGCGAAACTAATAAAATTTTGGTATTTTGACCAGTTTTGACTAAGATCTTTACTTGATTTCTAATAAATGTATATCAATAAAAACGAAGGTAATGCGTGGTGTTTTCCATATAAAAAAAAATTTGATCGAACAACTAATATTACATTTTTAGTGACAATAGTTCACAATAGTTTGTGGAAGATTTTATTAAAAAATGTAGTTGTTTTTCCAAATAAAATCTTGTACACACTGGCCTCGAGCTAAATAAAATTGTGAATTGTTATTCATTTAAAAACCAATAAAAGTCATAACAAATTTATATTTTGAGTAATTATATTTTCAAAAAAGTTCGAAATTGTAATGAAATATGTATACAGTTTTGGCTTACTGGGCTTTTAATAGATCCCTTCAATTTAGGTAGATAAAACTGATATTGAATTAAGATGTTAGAGTTCTATTTTCTGCATGTAATAAGAATAAAAAACTTAAAAAATTTTGAAATCGCATTGTTTTTATTAACAAAATGTCTAACAAAAATTTGCTTCTAAATCGCACTTACGTGCTAGGTGCCAGAACTGCACGTTGAGGCAGACCAATCGTTATACTTCTTTTTTCGGTTACCGACGACGTAATCATAGAGTGTTTTTTTCCTGAATCCAGACTGTTGTGGCATCAGTATATTGTTCGTTTCTAGGAAATTTACTAGTTGATTCTTTGCAACGGTTACTAGTATTTTTTTATCATTTGGTCTCATTTCTTCCGCTCGGATTGTATTCATTACCTTCTGAATTGGCACTATAATTGACATTTTCCGGTGATCAGGAACCATACCATTCCTTAAATTATGAAAAATGATATTGACAAATTCAAATAAAATTTAGCAAGAAAACGCGTTATATTCTATTTTTAAACATAGGCTACTTTTTATAAAATATAAGTGAGTTTCATGTTCATGGAGAAAATTCTAGGATATTGGATTGAATTTGTGAGTAGGCATACCACCTGTGAATTTTTGATACCGCATTTTTCAGAATATATGTGCGATGGAGTACCGGTTGACTTTTTTTAAATAAAATTGTTGTTATTTTTTGCCAATTAAAATAGAGTTCTTTTTTTATACATTTTATTTGTGTAAAATAGCGGAGTAAAATCTCGCAGGTATTAGCTAGTTAACACCTTAAAATTAAATAATTACTTAAAAATTGTACTTTCTACTACCATTTCGCAAAAAGGGATCACATTATTCCCCCTTTCTGCGTACTTCCAAAATACAACTATAGATTAAGGAGTGTCAGATTTAAGCTGTCAGTAAGTACAGTTATATATATATATATATAATTTATGAAAAAGCAAATAATTCACTAAAATTATTTTTTCACTTCACATTAAGAATTCACCTTGTATTTTTTTTTACTTAATACATTTTAATCTTGCAACAAGTGCAATCGCTTTTAAGGTTAAGGATTTTCACTTATGTATTTATCTGAGCTCACGAATATTTTGAATGCCTCTCTTATAATCACAGCAATTAAATAGGTATTAAAAATAAGTGCAAACTAATTGCTATTCAACTAACATACCCACACCATACAAATGTTTCGATATCGCCATGTCAAGGGTACTTGCAACGTGCATATGTATGTAACCTCCTCAGAGTGCTGGCTGTTTTTTCTATAGGCTAATCTTTAACTAAGTCATTGTTGTTGTGTTACAATCTGCTCTAATACACTATAAAATTAAGTGAAGGTTGCAGTTAAGCTAGGTGATGTGGCAACTGACTATTGTGTCGTAGGCACTTAACCCATCCATGTCCTTTGGGTAAACAGGATATGTTAGCGAAGCGGAATTATCGATGGCCGCTCATACATCACTGACACATTCTCTTCGCCCAAGCGAGTATTCCAGTCGCAAAAAAAGGAAGGAAATACATGTGTTTGAGTTTAAGTAAATAAATAAAGGAAACAACAACAAGAACATGTTCACACACTTACCAGTATGTGAAAATTTGTATTGACTTATGAACCTATGTATGTGCAATAAATCGATAGATGTTTCTTGTTAAATAAACCCTGAAGAGTGATGAAGGTAAAAGATGTAAAAACAAAATAACAATATCCATATTCTTATGTACATAAACACAGGCTCCATTAGCAAAAGAAGTCGGCAGGAATTTTAAAATCCACCAATTTGTAAATATATATCAAAAACTGATTTTGCGTGAATTTTTGAATATGTTGCAGAGAAGGTCCTAAAATGTCTATAAACGCAAATAAAAATTATTTCAAAAGTTATGCGACTTTAAAAATCTAAGATGTCTCGGCATAAGCCATTTATAGCTCAAAATATATTAGTTTTATCAAAAAAGTTATTAAGTCCTTTTTTATAGACAAAGAGTCAGAGATTTATAAAACAATTTTTTTTTAAGTACAATTTTTCATACTTTTGTTAATTTAAAACAAAAAAATATGTGTGATTGAACGTATATAAAAGAATAAATTGACCAATTTTCAAAGGGTGTCTCCTTATAAGGCCTGAGATATAAATTTTTTCGTGACAAAATCAAGTGTTTTCGTTGTGCACAAGCTTGTATTTAGCAAGCTAATACTCGTTGCTTGTATATATCAACACAAATCGAACTCACGACTATAACGTATATGGGAGCCGATTGTTAAGATATTATATTTTGCTCCATAACTCTTTCATTTAAGCAGCTAAAGGCTTGACAGTTTGCAAAAAGACCGAAAATTGCCATTTTTTTTTTATTAACAAGGTATGAATAATTTTACTTAAAACAAAAAAATTGTTTTTAAATTTCTGACTCTCTGTCTATAACTAAAAAAGTACTTAATAATTTTTTTGATAAAACTAATATTTTGCGAGCTATGAAGTGATAAACAATGGCTTACGGCGAGACACATTAATTTTTTGAAATGCATAACTTAAAAAAAAGTTAGTTTTCGGTCGTTCTGTCATATCTAATAAGTTAATTATAATTAGTTTCTTTTTAAATTTTTTCAAACAAATCACCTCCTACGATAGATATGTTTAAGTTTCAAAAGTCTGCGTCGAAATTTTAAATTCTGTTTCAACTGTCTTTGACCTTTTTTTTTGAAAGATAGACTTAAGAAAAACTTGAACTTGAAGAACTCAACCAAAATTTGACCGAATGTGACGCACAACGTATCACTGGAAAATTAGTTTCTTACTCTTTTTATTCCACACAAGCAAACCCATTTTTTTAAAATAATTTTTTAATGTACATAAGTACAATGTATTTGAATATATTTTTGTATGTACATCGTTAAAGTTGGCAAAATAAAATTTATGGTTGACAAATTCGCCACAATCATCAGCAAAAAATTAATTTGGAGAATGTGCGAATATTCAGCCATCGATGTTGGTTTTAGTGTCAATAAAATGAAATATTGATTCCTGCAAATGCTGATTTATTGCTGTTTGATTGCTGCTATCTTGATTTGAATAAATCAAAGTAAGTATAAAATTTAAAAACGCTTTCAAGAATATTGTGTTATTTTTGTTTAATTTTACTTATTGTTTACTCACAAAGTAAGCTCTAAATAATTTGTATATCTAAATATAAGTTTAAGACCAGTTTTTATTTAAAATTTTTATATTAACATATACAGTAGTAATTCCTTTTAAAACGCTGCAAAGAAAAAAATATATTTTTTAAAGATCAACTTATTTTCTTTATTTCAAACTCCTTAATTACGAATCTTTTTAAGAACGCAAAGAATGTTTCTTCATTTTAAATAATTCCTTACAATGGAATGCTTTTTTACGAAGAGGGAACCTCGAAAAATTAACCACAAAACCGTTAGTGTGAGACTTTAACCCAATTGAAAGCCGCTACCAGAGGCGATTTAAACGTTAAACTCGTCTCCCTCTCCTCACCATTACCATTTTAAATCCTTCTACTTAGAATCACCTTACTTTTTATTCTGCTTCATAGTTAGTTTTCTTCCTAATGTTTTAAGATTCCCATCGCGACACCAGTTGTTTTCGAGCTTGCTTTCCAAGCTACACAAATAAATCCCCAATAACGATTTTATAATAATGTGACTAATCGATATTTTGCCAATAATCCGAACGTTATAAAACAAAAGAATTGTAAAATATGAATTGAGATGATTACTTTCGATTTGAAATCGATTTCGAAGACGCTTTCAGCGCCGTAAATGTTCCCGTATTATGCCCCTAAACCGACTTCATTATTGTCATCGACTGCGCTGCCCAGAGTGTGCTTTTATGTAGTACAAACGAGTATGTGTCTCCTTTTTGGAGTTGATATTGTCTCAAAAGCAATTATTTTGGAAGTAAACACATTATGTATACTAGGACACCCGCTGCTGACGAAAATATTCTACTCTACATTCGTTTTCTTTGCTTGCTCGAGGATACCAAATATATTTTGAACATACACATACATATTTATGCATAGTATAAAATTAGCTTCAACAATTTTCTACTGCTGAGAATGTGCGAGGGTAGGCAAATAAATCTTTTAACACACCACTCTGAATCGAAAACAAAATAGTATATGAATATCTTTTTTATACCAAATTGCGTTATTTTGCATTACTAAATTCATGGCGCTACTTATTTGTTTTAACATGTCTTCTGAATGTGATAATGAAGAGTTAGTAAGGATTTATGATGTACCAGCCTGGTTTTCACCTAACTCGTAAGTGTGCGAGGGAGAGATCAAAAACATCAAACCTGCGATTAATTTCATACCGAAACACGACAAAATTGAATCTCCTGCAATTATTGTTCTGTTCCGCATAAGAAAAGCTTCAAAATTAAAAAAAACCCCCGTTGACTGTAAATTGCAAACTAAGCCATATTCGGCGAGTTCGTTAACAAAATGAATAAATAAATAACATAAATACACAATTTTCGGAGTGGAATATTTATGCTCGTTCGACAATTAACTGCACATTTTTATATCGATTTTGTACTGTAAAATGATATTTGTTTAAAGAACGCATATATTATGGACCTGCTTTGAATTATAAGCCTCCCTCGTATATTATTACCCTAAATAGCAATATGTACTAGGAATGTCAATCCCGTGATCTTGGTTTACTCTATTAAAATCCCGAGATTGCTGAAAACAATTTATTAAATAGCCATTTAAATTTTTTAAATTTTTAATAAAGCATTATTTGTTACACTGGTTGCGCTTTACTCATTTGCAAGACTTGTTGAAGGCTTATTTGCTCGCTTATTTAAATGTGGCATCGCTTAAAATTTTATAATAGAGGAAATTAATATGAAGAAATCTACTCTGAAGCATAAATTTTTTAATAAACTCGTTGCAAGGCTCAAGCAACGGAGGACAATTATGTCAGATGTGTACATATTTTAATTATTATGATCCTAAATATGACTTTTCTGAAGCTTCCATTAGAAAGGAGCTGGAGAATATCCTCACTGATGTAGAAAATGAGCCTTACTATGAAAGCGATTTTAATAACGCTAACAACAAGGTGGTTGAGGTGGATAAGGCAGTAAGTCTCAAAGATAAACTACGTAAAGTTTTAACGAGCAGCTCGCAAGTGTGTAATAACACCGGTCAACAAAAAATATTTTTTTTTTGGGCATGAGTTTTACTTTATATATTTTGCATATATTTGCAATTATAGCGATTTTACCATATCTGATTTTCGTACCCATCCAGCAGCTGTGTTGGAAAATCAACTACTCTCTTAGAACATCCTTCCATCACGGAGTTCATCTGTTTCCATACATTCCGAATTCGTTCTGGAATCTGAACCAAAAATACCACGTCTCATCAACTCTGAAGATTTCAATGATTTAATAAGATACTTAAATCTATCAAAAAATAAAGCGAAGTTATTGGCATCACGGTTAAAACAATGGAATTTACTGAATTCTGATGTTCGAATATCCCATCAAAGAAAACGACATGGATATTTTTTTTGTTTCTTCAGTAAGGAAGATGAACTCTATTTTTGTCATGACGTGAAAGGGTTTTTTTTGAAGAAATCGATATTCCTTATCGTACAACTGAATGGCGCCTTTTTATTGATAGCTCAACAAAAAGTCTAAAAGCTGTTTTACTACACAATGGGAACAAATTTCCATCTATTCCATTGGCACATTTCGTATATCTCAAAGAATATTACGACAGTATTAAAATACTATTAACGGCAATTATATATTTGGAATACAAGTAAAAAAAATTATGGATTGTGATATTTTCCCGAAGCTACTTAGCACTGAGGAGAAAAACCCCTGGAACAGTAAAATGTCTTTTGTAAGAATTAATCCTAAATGGATGATCGGTATCTTTTAATAAATTATTTATATGTAATTTTTTTGTGCATTTTTATTGAGTTGAATTTTTCAATTTTTTATACATAAATGCAAATTCAGAACTATTTTGTATTCTATGTATAACCCGTGCACAAAAACGTTGTAGACTGGTGGTTTGGTAAAAGCAATTGATATTTTTTGCAGTTGGAGTGATAACGGCTAACGAAAGCATTTCGTCAACAATCCAACCAAGTAGTATTGAGGCGGAGCGATGCTACTCTACTTCTCCACTGTAGGTTTCGTATGCGATAAATTTAATGCTTTTATTTCTTAAGATTGCATTTAGATCAAAAGAAGGAAAAAAACAGATTCGATAAAAATGGAATATATAATATAAATTTGGCGCGTACACTATATAGCTCAGTGTTTGGCCGAGCTTCTCCTACCATTTGTGGTGTGCATCTTTATACTATATCACAAATGGAGGGACGTACAGTTTTGTGCCGACTCCGAATGGCAGATGTATTTAATGAGAAGCTTTTTCATGGCAGAAATACCCTCGGAGGGTTGCCATTGCCTGCCGAGGGATGACCTCTATTAGAAAAAACTTTTTCTATGATTAAGATTTTGCTTGCCCTGACTGAGATTCGAACCTCGAACTCACCTGCATATCGAGTTATAGCACGCACTGCTACCAACTCGACCACAGCGGCCACTTTCTCTGTATATGCATTAGCTGCTGTACCAAATATGTATATTTGTACTAGAAGTCAAAGGTTACTTTGTCAAATATATGTTAATTTTTTTTATTCAAAAGACATACAAACATTAATTACCACAAATTTTTCTTCTTTGTTATATTAATGTTATTTTCAATACTACTATAATACGATGATAACAGACGTGTTAAACTTTTTGATAAGTAAAAATTTACAAATCAAAACTTTCTAAATTTCGGGACGCTCCCGATATTCTGGGATTTTGTTTTTGGATCTCGAAAATGCCTAGATAAATAAAATGACAAAAATTCACATACCCACATGGATTTTCAAGCATACTTACGTAAATAGGTTTGATACTCAGTTACACTCTTTTACACTTGAATATGTACATTGCTTTTACGTTTCTTTGTTTTATTTAATTTTAAACGGCTTTTATTTTAAATACAGTTCACAGGAAGACCCCAGTGAACAAATTTTCCAAAACCGACGTTAGCTACTTAGGAACTTGGGCTTTATTATATTGAACTTGAATTAAATTTAAAAGTGCCAACTGCAAAAAAAACTTATTTTATATCAAATATATACATACAAATGTATACAGAAAAATGTACAAAAAATAATATGAGAGAAAAATAAACCGAAGAATCATTGTTTCTGTTCAAGTGCGAAGGAGTGTACGATAATGAAATATGTTGAATGACATGTCGCTGGCCATGAACTTACCAACATACATATGTATTTATATACCTTTGTGTGTACATATGCACGTATTTTGCAAATTCAATGATGTCCCTTTGGAACTATCACCAATGTTTGCTCGTGTTTAAAAAAAAATTGTTTACAAGCTTTTCCTTTTTCCTGAAAACTCTTCGCTTGGGTGCAACAAATTTGTTTACAAGCAACAGTTTTAAGTTTTTCACAATTTTATTTGAAACTTTCTCTAAGAGAAAATTGAAAATAAAATAAAAGTGAAAAAGTAGACACTTTATGCAAATCACAAACGAAATTCAGAAGAGTCAGAAGTAAAAATCGTTTAAAGAAATCTAGTAGGTTTATAGAGTATTAAGCCAAATAATACAAAAAAAATATAATGGTAGTAGCCTATTTTTCCATTCCTTACTGAATAATTTAACTTGGACCAATGGCAAAACTTAATTTCTATGTATTCGTATGTACATTTATGCGAAGCCAATAATACAGGCATGTTCTTAAAATCATACAATTTTAGTTCAGTAGAATTTGCTAAATATTTTTGATTATCACTTATGAAGAGACTTAAAATTCTGCCTTAAAACTGTAAAAAATAAATAAATGAGTAATATAAGTCATTCTTATATCATATCAGAGAATTTTTAAATCCAGCATCTTTGAAAGTACTTATCAAATCGTAACGAATTTTGATTGTACGATTTTCAGAACATGCCTGATAAATGCAAATAGATGTATTACCGAAAGGTTTGAACAATTTATTTCCTATGTGTTACACAGAAGAAAACCTGACATAATTCATTTTGCTTTGTTATGTGAAATAAATTAACAATGTAAACATATGTAAGTACTCATTGTGACTTTCTTAATTTTCCACTCTTGTTGCAGGCACGTGCTCGGGCAATGTGCTAAGCATTTCAGCTGAGGTTGCTCATACGCCTACGTAGCGGAACCCCTGAATGCTACCAAGTGAGCATAGCATGGTGCTTCTGTATTATTTAATCAAAAATGAAACCTGAATAATGATATTATTTTTGGGTTGTCAAGAAATCTTATAATACTTTTGCTGGCATTTTTGTGTTGTATGTAGCTAGTGATTTTTTGTGTTGCCACTAAGAGTTGTTGTTATGACATTTGACGGCTGAGTTCTTCAAGTGCTTGGCTGAGCATGAAAATATATAATCTAACTTTCTGTGGTAAAATTTTTAATTAAAATACAAATTTGTTCTTTCAATTATTGAGTAAATTTCTATGCTTATATAAATAACAAATATGTTTATACCAATAACAATTGTTATGCTGTAAAGAAGTAATTTGTGAGAAGAACATTACTCGCATAATTTATTCTGAATAAGAAAAACAAAACAGTAGAAATAACATTACAAGTATACTGATTTCAATACAAATTAAATATTGCATTAGTGTTACATTCATTTGTTAAAGCTTCTTGGTAATACATTAAATTAAAAATTAGAAAGTAATATTAAAACTTCAAAAATTCCCTAGACCTAGAACGTCTGAAGACCTTCAATTAAATTGTTACACTCTATTTCTGTGTTATGAAATTATTCGATATTTGAATTTCATAATTTCCAAACTGAACCTTAAGACCCACTGTGCCTTCTATTTTTTTTTAGTACATCGTCCATAATTGGTTTTTAGGGCATAAAATAAGCTACTTAAAGTGCCAAACCATTTAGTGCCAGCGTTGTTCTCTTCAATTTTCCTTTTCTTTCCAATGGTTTTGCTTCGTCGAAGTGTCGGTCTATCGCAAGGAATTGGCTCCCAAATTATTTCTATGCTTTTTTATCTCAATTCGTCTAATTTGTTGAAGAGTTGGAACGGAGGAAATAATTGCTATACTAGATTTACTTCGTTTGTCTTGAATTGTCTTAAAATATGCAACCTTTCAATCAAAGTGGGCCCTTTTTAAAACGTCAACCGTTTTAAGTAATTTTCTATTCTTTTAAATACATTTTTTTGAAGTTTTGATTTTTTATACACGAAATTTTTTTTTAAATTTTATAAAAAATCATAACTTCAAAAAAATGTATTTAAAAGAATAGAAAATACACGAAAAATTTTTAAAAATTTTATAAAAAATCATAACTTCAAAAAAACAAATTTCGGCTACTTGGCAGTTGTCCAGATTTAAGTTTCAATTGTCTATTTTCTTTGGCAAAGTTTTGAAAAAAATAAAAAATAACATTTTGAAAAATAATTTTAAAAATTTTTTGCAATTTTTCAATACAATTTTTTTTTAAATTTTCATGTAATTAAAAGAATAGATAATTACAAACCTTTCAAAACAAAATCGTAAACTTCCTAAATTTTTTTTAAATTACAGTTTCTTCAGCTTATCAAATCGCATGGCCATATTTCTAATAAAGTAATACAACTGAACGTTGAAAACCTTTTGCTTTACTCCGATTATAATCAACTGAGGTCAGAGTTTTCATCTAAATAGAGGCCATCAAAATGCACTCAAACGATTCGATGTACATTTTACGCTTTTGCAATAAAAAAGAGCAAGTGTAGTTTTGCATACATACATACATATGTACGTACAAATGTAAATAGTTTGGCATAATCGTATGCTCGAGTACATAAAAAAAAAAATATCTAGCTAAGTGCATTAAAGAAACTGCTCTGTGTAGACATGCTGTCGAGGAGCTATTAAAAATAATTAAAATAAACTTTTTCACTTAGCACAAATGTGAAATTATCGTAAAGCTAACAATTTTAATGATAATTTTTTTTTTTTATATTTATCCTTGCTTGTGTTGTTAGTGGCAATACAAATAAAAAAAAGTAGATAATTAAACTAAATTGAGTTTATTAACTTCAGAGGACATTGCATATGACATCAACACAACTATAGGTATTTTAAAATTGCACAGCAATTAATACACCATAATTTTTTTTCTGAAAATGACCGAACTTGAAACGAAAGTTTTCTTACACTTATTTGCACGAAAAATTAAAAATAGTTTTTTAGTTCTAATGTGTAAATATTTTTTACTCTTGAAGATCATTTCGGTTCGATAGTTCTCTACTTTAAATAGTTAGTAAAATTGTGTGAAATCCTGATTTATAATTAAAAATCGTTTCTGTATATCTGCATTCAAGTAAATATTTGCGAGCTTTCAAATTTTCAAACCTCCAACTTGACTATGTTTTTTCAATAAAATTCGGTAGATGGTTTCTTATGGAAATGTATGTCAAAAAGATGTTTCTAACCTTAGAATAGACTTGACTATAACTACGCGCTAATGTCTTCAAAGCAAAGTTAATGCAACGTCAGAACAATTTTGTAGAATAAGTTGGGGTAATTTTAAGATTTAAAGAATTTTTCGCTGCATATAAGAATGTACGGCGTATTTCGCAATACAGTGCAATGCAGTACTGGATAACACTTGGATAAAGCTATGAAAAGGCTTTTCAATAAAATAATGTTTTCTAGACGGTTTTTATTTTGTCTACAAGCTTTATAAGTAGAAAATTAAAATGATTAATAAAATAAAAACTACGTGGTTTGTTTCAGGTTTTTTTGCAGTTTACTTAGATTTTTCATATGATTTAAGGCAGCACTAGTTGTAAGTTATGTTTTAAAGAGCCACTGAACAAATTAAAAATTTACTTTTATATTTTACATAAAATTACATGAAACAAAAAACAAAAACAACAAAACTTTGAATAATATTTCCTTAGCTATGCAATTTCTTACCTTTGTGTAGATAAATCAAAAGAATATGAATAAGTTCAAACGTATTTATTTTCATATTTTAAATATTTACACATTATTTTGTGCCTTTTTCCAAAGAGCTAGATTTAAAAGTACAATATAAAATATTCACAATGTCATAAAACAATGTTTTCTTTTGCTAACTCTAAATGACTAATAAATTTTTTAGATAGTACATTTTTCTTCATAGTTCTGCACAAAGCCAAAGAAAGCTTACGAGTAGACATTCTCAAAAGTGCTGTATAAGTACAAACACACACAAAGTAGTAAGTGTTGGTGCTGTTGAAAATACTTTTTACAAATATATATGTACATACATTCTATATACAAACGATTTCGAACAAATATTTTTTTCGAGTTTTTTTTAACGGAATTGACAAAGAAATATTTTGTAAGAATTGTTTACGCTACTTTTATATCGCAAGCAAATTTCGCATTTCTTAATATTTATATTTTTTTGTTTGTAAGCGAAAGTTTTGAATTTAATGCAAGTGCGATTGAAACCGTTTTTTGTCGTGCTTCGCATGTTGCTTTGCAGAATGATTTAATATTTAAGTCGATACATAAATACCTATGAACGTATGTATGTATGTACATGCGTAAATGGATAAGAGTTAATATTCCTACTACATATATATTTTACAAACATATGTACAAACATACATACATATAAACTTAATTCGGTCTCACAATTTTTGCGGAATGCTGACAGTTATGTTGTCCTCCACTGGTTCACTTGGCGCTTCCGCTGAAAGAAAATTAAATGTTGTAGGTTTAAAGCATAAATATAGGGCAAATATTTAAATACAATTTTGTATATGTGTATACAAAGGTACTTAAGCATTTATAAATAAGCAAAAAGATAATTTATATTTAAATTTACACGCGTTTTTTTCTTTTTTAAAAGTTGCCGTCACACATAATTGTTAATAAGATTATTGGCTTATCGAGTTTGAGTGTATATACATGTTCATGTATATACATTAGACTGGGCGGAAATCCAAAAATTTTCAAAAAACGTTTGATTTTTTCAACCAGATCTGATGTTGCTCAAATGTTTGAAAATACGAATACAAGAAATCCCGAATACCCCTAATAGGTTTTGGCTATTGTACATTTGATAAAATGAGTATTTGGTATTCAATGAATTTGTTTTGTAATTTTACAAAATTTATCAAAAATATCATAAATACAAAATACCAGGCCAAATAAATCACATTAAGAGCTATTAAAAGCATGTATTTTTTTAATTACAAGCATTGTACATGAAATACTGTGCGAATATGTAACAAAAGTAATTTTAAAAGAAAACATTTTTGTAAATGTGAAATAGTTCATTTTAATTATAGAATAAGTGTTCATTCAATGTGCGCTTTCTCATATTCTTCTCGACGTTGTTTTATCTTCCGATAGATAATTTTTTTTTTTTTAATATTATTCATTATTCCAGTTTCAGTTTAATTTTTCATTTATATTCATTTTTGCCAATTGCATAGGAATGTGTTTTCTTTTGTTGTTGTTGCTTTCGACAGAGTTTGAAATGATTCAATATGGAACGAATTTCCATCAACCTTTGTAAAATTTGCTACTAAGAACAAAAAAATTACACTGCAGATGGCACAACGTCGAAACTGGTTTGGCTCAAAATCGCAAAAAAGTGGTCAACGATTTTATGTACTTTTTACTTAATAATTTTAAATCCATTTTAGCTACTAAACATTGTCTACATAGAAAATTTTTGTTGCATCATAGCATGGAGAATATATACATATATCTATATATCTTTGACGAAAATTATTATTGTAAAAATTATAAAAAAACGTTCTTCGAGCGTTTTAGATTCACCCTTATCGTGAGTTTCGTTTTCGCCCCAAGATTTGTCAAAGAAAACAAAGAAAATGTAGGTGAGTTATGAAAACAGCTAAGGATGGAACTGAATATGTTAGTTTGGGGTCTACAATGAAAAATGAGTCCAGATGGAAAAGAATAAACAATTTATTACTAAAATGTGCTTAAAAATAATTTTTATTTATCCAATCGGAGTAAAAAAAACAACAAAAAACTATCCAAAGTATTTATTTCGGGTTAAACTCACACAACGCACAATGGGTCGCGGGGCTACATAAAAGTACAAATGTATACGTGCCTAAAATTTTTCTCAAATGTCTCTCAAACATTATACTCGAATATAGTATAGACAACTCATTATTTAACCGGCATCGAAGACCCTAGATTAAATCGTATATTTTAGATTTTAGATATTTTGATTTATTTATTTGTTTTTTTTTTCTCTCTAATTAGTCTAAGTAGGCTCTAAGTAGAGTTAAGAGAAATTTGCAGTTGTGATTGGAGTGAAGGCGGAAATTAAATTTAAAAATTATATGAATGAAAAGTATAAGCTTCAATATATAACGGTTGCAATGTTTGCGTGAATGCTCTGAGAGAAAAAATTTTATATTTACCAAAAAGTTGCGCGGATTTCGAATTAGACGTATGAGTATACTGAAGGGAAGCGTATTAAACAATTTAGAGGAAACTATGGTAAGGACGTTATTGAAGTGAGTAGTACGATGTGTAGGAACAACCACAAGACCAAGTGTGTTTTCTTTCAAATACTGTTCCAAATCAACTGTTCTCTTCACGTAAGAAGCTGATACATTTATGTTATAAAATATTTTCTTTTGTATTAAACGAGCAAAATTTCTTCAAATTCAGCATTATAACTTTCATATTTCTAAAACCATGTTAAAGCATTTGATATCTGTTTATATAACATAATGATTGCCAATTACCGGCGGCAGGAAGAAGTAATTTTCAAAATGATTTAGTTCCCTAACTATGATTTTGATGTTCGCTTTCGCTGTTTGCCAATGCGTACACATCCTACAAGGCATTGCCGCACATACATACATACTTAAACAAATAATTATGCATATGAAATGTTAAGGTTGTGGAATCCAAAAGTAACTTATATTAATTATAGCGAGCATTGCACTGAGCTACATACATATAAACTTGTATAAAAACACTTGGTTATGATACAACACAGTTTCGTTGATAAATGTTAATGCTCGCATTTATTTTTTGACATACATATATGTACATACATATTAATTTGATATACATACATACATGTACATATGTTAAAATGTATGCAAGTGGGTTTTTTCGGTTGACAGCTTAAATTATTGGTACAAAGAAACAAAAAGTTATAATCAGGAAACCGGAAACGCGTTGTTGAAAACATGGAAATAGTAACGCGTATAAGTTAAGTAAGCATATGTTGGGCAACCGCAATGATAAAGTGTGCGTGTGTGTGTTTGCAGTATTTATGCCTTGTCATTTTACTTTTTTTTATGTGGAATACCAGCTGTTAGTATTAATGATCTGGCTTAATTTTATTCTTTGGTTGACACACGGTATATACCTGTAGCCACTGTAGTTTGTATTTTTGCTTTTTTACGAATTGAGTCGACTAAAAAAATTTTGTTGTTTGCATATTCAAATACGAGTAAGTATTTGTGTATGTATTTTGACTGTGCGAAATCAGATACTGAAAATATTACTTGTAATTTTAGCTCAAGTTGTGGCAAATAGTTTCAGTATATCTACATCCCGTCAAATTCTTAAAGCTAAAGGGAACTTTTGTGACTGTTTCATACCATATATTCCTGTTGTGTAATTGTATATCTCTCTTTTACATATTGCTTGTGCGATTTAGCAAATGTGTAGCTATACTGCTTAGACAAGTCAGAAGTATTCGATTGTTTATACAAAGTTTTTATGAAATTTACTAGTGGAGTGCCGTAATTTTTCTAAAATCCTCTCAAGTGATTTACCAAGTAATTTTTATAATATGTTACTGGTCAATTTATTAGACAAATAGTGATTTTATTTACATTTCAATACGTATTTTTAAAAATCCGATTTGTTTATGAACACGCATTGCTTTTATTTCTTTTTTCAGTTTACTATACATACAAATATTAGTTTTTAATTAAAGTACTCGTAAATGTACTATTGAATTACAATATTTAATATACATATGTACACACATACATATATTTATATTCATAGCATCTAACAATTAATACTTTCTTCTGAACCTGTGAATCTCTGATGAAAATCTTTCGACTGCAGGAAAAAATCTCGTCGCTAGTACCACATTTCTCTGTAACATTTCCCACTACATTTATTCGAATTAAGAGATTTTGGTATAATTCTTTATCAAATTCTCTTTTTTTCTTTACTAACAAGATTGTTTGTTACAGGTTTCCACTGTCGATTCACGAAATGTTTTGTTTTATCTTTACATTTTAAAACAATTTTTTATTAAAATTTTCAAAATTCCTTAATCAGATCTATTACCATTGTTACCGCTTATTTAATATCGTAATATTTCGGGTTTCCAGATTGACGCATCTAAGCGATATTTTGAAATTGGTGATCTCAGAGCAGCTAGTTTCGAAGATTTCGGGACTAGTTCGGAGCTACAACGACTTCACGAAATAATGACTTTTATGGTACAAATTTAGGGACTTTTTCACATTTGTTTCATACACTTTTCTCGACTTGTTTGTGATCATTTCGTGATTTGTTTAGGGCTATTTTAGGTTAAAAATCGTAACAAATTTCATATAGAACTTTTAAAGGACAATGTCGAGACCGTTTTAAGACTTAGCCGAGAACATTTGGGATTAAATTCACTTCCAAACCACTTTTGGAACGATTTAGGAAATTATTTCGAAACTTAAATTAATTCCGAAGTGGTTATGAAAAAAAGAACGTGATCTGCTCACGACAAAATGAATAAAATTAAGTGAAATTATTGTTTTATTTCTAACGTTACGAAATTTTTGAGTGATTGAACGCAGTAAGCAGATCTGCATAGTACACGATTGCACACTTTTCAACTGTAATCACAACTTAGATAATCTTTAAAGGACTGCTAGAAACGTTGTTCATACAAAAAAATTAGGTTGAATTTGTTAATTTCCTGTTTATTGTTGTGTTGCATTAACTAAATTGTTAACAAAAGTGTCGTTTAACTTCAGGAAATGTGCAAGAAAAAATTAAGAGAATTACAAATCGTTACAAATGCTAATCTTTTTGACACCACACAATTGGCCTTTCATTTCAAAAAAGCAAAAAAAAAAAAATAGGCAAATCATTGTTGTGTATGTTAACGCACAAGAAAATGTTTGCAATTATGTATGTATGTATGTATATTATGTTTTGATAGTGTTGTGCGCATTGAGCGTGTTTTATTTTGCGCATTCAGCATGATTTGAAATTAACTTTAGTGCTGCCACAACTTTCCACAACTCGAACAATGGCTTAGCTATGTATCTGCTATGCAACTTCAGCAAAATAAATACAATTACAAGTAGATATGTACGTATGTACATGAATATATGTATATATGTGCATATTGCTTTCGTTAGGATGCTGAGGCAATCTGTCAGATCCATCCTGTACACCATTCTCTCGGCGATGTTGAACGTGCCACGTAAAGCAATTTTTTTTTTGTTGTTCACCAAAAGCAGCTCAAATCATTTCAAAAGTAGCAAATAGTTTATGTCAAGTTTTGCGGCTTGCATTTATGTGTAAAGTATGTACTCCTGTGTATGTATGTGTGTAATATGACGTGTGATTTTATTTATACATTTTACATGTTTGTTGTTGCTTTAGCTTCCTTTAGCCTTTTTTGCGCTTTGAACTCATTCTGACGTGATTAACGAGACCTTTTATCTCAATGCCATTTATTAAATTCGAGAATGTGAGTTGCGGTTGGTTAGCTTATGTTTTGATTTGATCGATGATACGATGTAGCCACAAAGCATACATATTTGGGGTAAAACGATTATATATTTGGGTCTCAAAGGTAATTGCCATATTAATAGTATTAATGCACATTTATGTACAAACGTAGTATCTTTACAATTCAATGTAAATTTGCTTCCACTTGATTTGACATCAAAGCGAATGCACAACATAGTTGACAACTAATTAAGAAAACTTACTTATGAATTAAAATTTTATATATGTAATTGGCAATTGTGTTAAGCAAATTTTAAAGCACGTCTTAATAACTTGCATTCAAGCAAAGTTACGAAAATTAAATCCCTTCACAAACAAATTTAACAGCAAATAATCTTCATTACCTGAGTCTCTACGAAATTTATGATTTTGATCCATCTCCTCGGGTATCGTTGAAATGTGTGTATGCGGATTCGTCGTGATGTGCGGACTCGCGGTAGAATTTTGTATTTTTGCGGTCTGCGAATAAGTTTGTCTCTCCGTCATTCCACCGTCAGCTATTTGTATCATCACTTCCGTCTACGAATTAAAGAAATCCAATTATTACGTTTATTTATGCTGTCACATTGAAGTGTCACTTATAATTATGCAATTACAGATTTACATTCAAAATACACTTAACAAAAATTATATATGCACTAATTGTGATTGGAATTGGTTGATTTTCTTCTGTTCTGGATCTGGATCTGGATCAAAACAAAATGACAGTTTTATTTGACTTTAGTTTTGTTGTTGTCATTCTTCGGACTAAAAATTGTGTTTTTTGCGTTCCTTTACTTTTTCTTGTTATAGCGCATTTTGCTGATTTTAGTCAGAAAAGATAAGGAACATAATTTTTGTTTGCTTTAACAATAAGAATTATTATCTTTCACTTCAATTTTATATTTTAGGAACCTTATTGAATTTGTGAAAAACGAATGTTCTTGAAATTTCTGTAGATTGCTAACAGTTTAATACAGTGATTATCAAAATTATACGACATATTGGCATGTTTAGTGTACTTAATTTTTCTTTTATTTTATTTTTTAACGTTTTCCGTCAAAAGTACCATTCAAAAATCTCAAACAACTTCGTACTTCATAAAATTTAAAATATCTGTATACAGTTTTGTAGCCCATTTAATTTTAGTAAAACAAAGTTCAAGTTTATTTTCAATTGATTTTTGACAATTTTAAAAAAATCTTATAAAGAAATCTCGATTATGCGTTGTATGGAAGAAATTACAGATGCGATGCAGTACAAAAAATTGTCAACAATTAACTGTTAAAAATGTTTGTATGTTTAAAGTTTGAATCTAGGGTTTATATCGATTTTAGTAGAGAGTTCTAAAAATAAATGGCGCGTGTAGCACCGCACGCTGGAAGTGAAGCTTCTTCCTTTATTAACCAAATCCAATGATCCAGAGATTTTTATAAGATATGTACCATCGATTTTATTTTTTGCTTGATATTTAATAAATAAGTATAAAAATCGTATCGATATTATATTTAGTATTCCTTTGGATATTATTTATACATTTGCTGTGTGAGAATATAAAGGAGAATTAAAAACAAGCATTCACGAATTTTAAAACCTTGCAGAATTTAGAATTTCACTTAAATTGACCGCTGCAAAAAAGTTTTTGTTTCGTACTTTCGGCATGAAGGTATTTGTAAAAATCTGGAAAAAATTAAAAAGTATTTTTGTAATAACTTTGTATTTATCCTTCTGATTTTTTATTGCTGGCATATCGTCAGCCAATACAATTGACACAGTGCTTAATTTTTGCCATAGGGGAAATGTTATTTATTGCCAATTTGTTCGCTCATTTTTTATAAAAATTATAGTTCATAATTCTACACAAAATCGCTTGAACTTCATTTTTAAACTTTATACTAAATATATAAAAAGTCCACTGCATATCCATATTTTATTTTGATACTTTAAGAATTAAACATTTGGTGATAATTCAACAATTTCTTATTAATATTGTGTAAGGTTAGAATCTTTAATCCAGCTTTGAATAATTCACCAAGTGATCAATTTCTTGCGTTACTGTACTTGTATCAATTAAGGTTTGCAGAAAATGAATGTCTGCTAATTAATAAGACTGATTGCCTCGAACTTAAACCTTTCACAGTCTGTTGCCGATTTAATGAGTGGTGTTTATATTTCCTATTACTACTTACGCCATTGCAATTAAGTTCTCATTATACCTATACATGTGTCGTTCTTTTACCATTGTTGGGATTTTTGCAGGGGTAGCAAAAATGTTTTATACATGATACAAATGTTTTAAAAGGTAGTTTTACTTTTAATTTTTTTTACAGTAGCGGTGTTTGACGGCAGATGCCCAATATTGCCACTTCTTTGAATTAGACATTGGCGATTTGAATTGTTTATGTATTTCAAACACAAATCGTGTTCATATGTTTTATTTATTGGATTTATATTTTTTCACCAGTGCAATGAAGTTTTATTGATGAATTTAAATGTACAATTTTTGGCCTATTCTTTAAGCCTAGATGAAGATAGGTAGTCAGAGTTACGTGTATTTGATGCTGTATTATAAGTTCTAATATAATTAAAAAAAAAAACAGTATAGTGGGATTAAATCAAGGCTTATAGGATTTACATGTGGAGTTGCATTTAAATGTGGAAAGATTTTTTAGCAGGAGATATCTGCCTGGCAAAGTTGACTTGCAGTCACCCGGATAAATTAATGTCGTATGTTACATTCCTCGAAAAAGCGACCATAGTTTTTTTTTTTCCAAATTTTCGGATAATACGAGTGTTACTAGTTCACGAAAATCTTAAATTATTTTATTTATATTGTTTATTTAGTCTAATTTTTTTCGCATGTTACATTAGGCAACATTTTTGCAGGAATATGTATGACTGACGACAAAATGTGATGCAAATTGTACTCAACATATCGCAAATTAAATAACATAACAAAAAACGAATAAGTTTATTTAAAATGGCTTGGAAAGACAAAATTTTAAAGATTTTACGACAAAATTTTACAGATTTTAAATTTTGTCCAAGTTGATTTGAAGCATACGACAATATTTTCCGAGTGTTCACGAATTTTTGTATTATGTAAGTAATGTTTGTGACATACGACATAATTGAACGAAAAAATTGCGACACAATTTTACTCAATATCTCGGAAACTAAAAGAGAAATCCAAAAAGAGATAACGCCATTTAAAATATCTATATTAGTTTAGTATGACTGCATAATTAACTAAATGTGGCACAATTTTCACATACGACATTTATTTATCTATATTTATATCTACATATGTATGTATGTATGTATGTCCTTTGAGGTAAACGATTTTTGAATAGTAAATGCAGCTCTGCACATATTAAAATTTGTTTTTTGTTGGCTTGTTTTTTCTTAATGCCAAAAAATAGAGGATTTTTTTAATAATAAATTTCTAGCACAAAAATTCGGAACACTGTTTCTGTCAATTCGTTAAAATGGCGTCTGAAATGAGAGATTGAAATTATCTCTAAAAATGATTGATGCGTTGTATATTAAAGTGTAAAATAAAAATTAAATATTCAAATATTAAAAATTGTATTTCTAATAAAATATATATCAAGACACCAACAGACATATCGTATTCGTGTTTTCAATGAACTTTTAGCAATTCTTACCCGCATCTGTTGATCCTCATAGCCACGTCCCTGCAGGTAATTTTGATATTGCGATATCACGCACAGCAGACAGTAGGACTAAACGGCAATAGAAGAAGCGGAATATGAGTAAAAAGAAAGGAAAACGTTACAAGCTGAGAGTGGTGAAAAATGTGCAAATGTGCTTGTTAATGTTGTACGTATTTATGTTATTGTATAAATTTTAAAACAACTTTATTATGTATATAGATTGCTTCAGCTACCGCAGGCTACAACAATTTCGCAAGTATAAAATTAAATATTTATGTTTCTTTCATTGAGGCGCTTTATTAAAATATGAACAGTTGAATTTAAGTAACTATTAGCAAGAATTCGTTTACCAGAATACAAATCTTGGATTACATTTTGCTTTAAATATTCATTAGTTAACCTCTCAATTTAAATTCGCATATACTGTTTAGCAGTTTTTTTTATAAAAGAACTTTAAAGACTAATTATTGTTTTTGGGAAACATCAAACATTGATTTTATTGATTCTTAGATAAACGAGTAGACATTGAATGATAAGCAAATGGGTGGAGGTGAACCACACTTTTTTGTATTTTTGGAAATTAGCGTTATATGAGCGTTCGAAATAAATACAATGTCATTTCAATAACATTACATATTTGGAATAAATGTTTTTTGTTTTTATAAAAACGCTGAAAAAATATTCTAAGCGTAAGATACCACTAAACCAATACCACTAACTTTTTAGTATTCAATTAAGTTATGATTAATTTTACATGCATGTTTGTAAATAAATTAATAGCTTACATTTAGGCAAACAACAAAAAAGTCAATCGTGAATATGAAGCCCACAATTGGATCAAAATTGACCATTTGCGTTAGCGATAAGTAGAATAAGTGAAATAATTCAATCAGCACATCGCACATCATGAAAATAATCCAAGGCAGCAGCAACTCTCCGCGATTCTTGAAGGAAAATAAAAAAATTAAATATTTACCACATTGCCATATTTATTCAATTTTGTTTTGTTTTGCGTTTTCGAAGTTTCAATCAAGAAAATATTAATTCTCACACACTCACACTTACGTGCTTAAGTCCCACGAAGACGTATAACGAAGATATAACTAAGGACACCGAGCAAATCAGAAAGAGAATATTAAAGAACACCATAGCTGTAATGAGACATATAAAAAAAAATAAAAATTGTAAAGCAATATTGAAGCGTGTACTCGTACCCCCGTCCACCCCCCAAACGTTACATCCATGATGACAAACTTTGTGCAAACACTTACCGGGCGTTATTTCTCCCTTCGTCAACATGCTCTCACCGACGGGTCGACTCCTATTGCCAGCCAAAAACTCTTGCTCGTCGTAAACGGAAATGGACATCACAAGTGAGGAGAAACTGAAGTACACCTACGAGTGTAAATAAATATAAAAGTATACCTGTTATAATGTATGTATGTAAGCATGTAGTGAGTAATTAAAAAGCTATTTACTCGATGTTTGACTTGAAAACGATATATAATTAGGTATAAAGTATTATCCTATTAACAAATGCTTATTTATTTCCATATGTAATTTAAATAATACGAATTTAGAATGTAGAGCCCGCAAATTCCCAATGTTTCCGTTTTATTAAAAAAAAAGTAGCTGCCTTCGTGAGGAACAGTAGCTTACATCGAATATGGCAGTTTGCGGATGTGGAAAATTTTGTTTAATTTGGTTACCGGACTGAAAAATGTTTTTAAAAAATGTGTGAAGTCTGTTGTATATGAAACTTTTTCTACTTAAGTGCTTTTTCAAAACCAAAACTTCCAATTTACTGAATGAAGTGTTGTGAATTTGGCAGCTACAAATATTTGCATGTCAAAGACTAGAGTAATTTTAAGTTATTTAGTTAAATAACGTTACGAATGCAATACCTTATTTCTGGCTTAAGCTTCACTAACGTATAAAATGGCAAAATACCGCAGCCGAATTGTATTCAAACCAAATTTTCAGTGAATGACGCAATATGGTAGATATACATTCATATATTTGCAGTTGCAATTTTTGATGTGTACTTCAATTTCGAAATACATTATTTACAACCGATTTCACCAGCAATTTAAATAGTAAATAATTTCCGTAGTCAAACTTTTTTGTTTGCGGTTAGCTCACCATACCCTGAACTCTGCACACCTATACTCAGTACCATTTAACTCCATGCGCCCCAGCCTAACACACTTATACTCATAACATCATAATTTTCCATGCTAGGCCACCATACCTCTGCTTAAGTTCCCACGCCTTAACTCTATATACCTAAATGCACCCCACCTAAACTCACCACACCTAAACTCATAACATCCTGAACTCACCATATCTAAATGCGCTAAATCTAAACTCAATTAGCTGTGTAAACTTAGATTTTGATGATACGTACTATGGAAGAAAATGCTCAACACCTTTGAGAAAAAAATTCTAATAAATCAACGGTACATTTTAGCTAACTGAAACTGGAACTTTGTTTTACTAAAATTGAATGGGCTACAAAACTGCAAGCACAGAAATTTTTTAAAAGTCCTCAATAAAAAATTTGAAGCTTTAATGGCAGTTTTTACAAATTTGTTTAATTTTTGCGAATTTCTTACAAGCTTTGAATCTTTTATTTATTTTATTTTATTTATATTTATGGCTTCGGTTAAAGATTCTACTAAATTTATTAAAAATAAATAAATAAATACAGGTTAAAATAAAATATGATTTTGAAATTTACTGCTTTTATTGTGAACACAGCCCTAAAAATGTATGTATGTATACCCGATTTCATAAATCACTTTTAAAAAGCTTAAATTATTTTTTGCAGGGAGAGTGAGCCACCCTAAAATACTAAACTATAAATAGATATGATGAGCTTGGCTGCAACCAGTGCATCCAGCAGCTATGTAGATGATGCTGTTGCTTCACTTTTACAAATATCGAAGCCATTTTACTCTGAATCTTTGTTATTTTTGCACAAAAATGTGCGCACCGACAACGCAAACGCACGGAAGCTGTCACGTGGACATTTGAAAACTCAAAGAACGCAAAATATTTAGCTGAATAAACATAAAATCACTATGTCGACAAAACATCCGCCGTTCCAATGCACTCTTCCTACTTTATCATATAAATAAAAAAACAAATAATTAAAGTGGAGCCGAGAAAGAGAGAGAGATATTTGGCATCAGCAGTTAAGCTTGGAAGAGATGTTTGGTAGGAGTGCGGATGGAAAATTGACTGATTCATTGCTTGTCTCAAATTATATTTTAGTTCTGCCACTTTCGCACTTTGGCGGCGGGAAAAATTAAGTTTTGTGGAATCAATTTGCGACTGTGGCCGATAGCAAAATGATTTTATTTTTTTTTATCATTGCACAACCAGATATTAGATTTGTGTAGGTGTTACAAATTTCGCCGAATAAAAACGTTTCATAAGTGTCAATTGCCCCCGGAAAGTTATCGAACAACATTGCGCTAGTCAATCGTGATTTCAAAAAAAATAAAACAGTTAGCCAGAACAAATGCATAGTAAAAATCATTTCACAATGACACAACACACATTTATACTTTATATTTGCGGGCGGTAGTTATAAACCAAATAGAAGTGCGATTTACACACAAACACGCATACATATTCAAACAACAACTACATTTATGTATTAATTTACATAGTGGCGATATTCTGTTTTTGTCGGACGCCATTTGTGTGTGGGTAGTAACGCCAAAATATAAGAAAAAGTTATTCCTAAGTAGGATCAGATGGCCGTTGGGAAGCGTTTGGATTTTTGCTATAAATGTGCTTTTGTTAAAAATCATTTGCCTCACGGCTGTTGAGTTAATATGTGTTTCGATACATACATACAAATGTATATACTCGTAAATACATATATTTGCAAACAAAATTCAAAACACGCTCAACAAAGTTTAGTAGCAGCAGCTCGTCGAAACACCTAACAAAGGGAGTGAAGCTCTAAACGTTTACAGATATACTATGTTCGTACGGACATGCATACATACATATGTACATATGTATACATGTGTATATGTACGTATTTAGGCAAAAATACTTTTGATTTGTATTCGTAAGTGGTTTGACTACTAAATTGCCATCTTTGTGGCGATTTCTTAAGGAACATTTATGCATGTATTCGGCTAAAATGAAATGCTCAAGGCGATAATATGTATATGCAAGTGTGTAATTATGTAAGTATACAAAGTAATGTCAAAGTCATAAAGTTAGCAGATTTCTCCGGCCAACAGATTCAAAGTTCATTTTATTCAATTTCATAAACATATAAAACTAATAAATAAGAATTGCTAAAAATGTGAATTTGAAATTTTCCTTTACGGTGCGCTCCTAACGATCGAAGCTCTTAAAAGAGTCGCGGAAAATCATATTCGCCAGAGACTTTAAACGATTTCGATATCACAGAGAGGTCATGACTGCATGTGGACTCCACCATTCGCCTATGATTTGTTAGAGAAATATAACAAAAATCATACATTTGTAAGTGTTGTTTACGGCCTTAATAGCTTTTTATATAAAGAATTTTTATCATGTTCGAATATATATTTTTATAATTAAAAACAGATAAAATACGATATAATGCAAGTTACACATACCATATACGAGTACGAATACACACATGCATATATATTTACCAAATTTAATGCTTCTGAGAATGGAAATAATGGCGAAATAACGATTTTCTAATAGTTTGGAAATAACAAAGAAAAGTAATTAAAAGCTGCATCTGTTGGTAGCTGACAAAGTTTCTTGGAATTAAAGTTGTAGCGACCGGATTTTTATGATATTTATTTTAAATTTTGTACTCACGACGAGTGAAAGGGTTGATGAAGGAGATTCATAGCACATTTTGAAGAAAAGTGATATTTCAAAATTATTATATTATATATGTACTGACAGTGAAGGACGAAGTTTACATACGTTGATGTTGTTAGCATAATCAAAAGCTTACTAATTTCCAACGAGAAATCAAAAAAGGTGAAACTAGTTAATCTCATCTTTTCACGAGCAGATGGATGAACAATTTAAAATACAATGGAAGTTTGCAAATTGAAATACAATTTAATTTTCGTGAAAGCTTTAAAATCTTACACAGATTAAAATGGTAAAAATGGTGCTCAAAGTCAAAATTGCCTTTTTATGACAAAAGTTGTGAGTAGACTGTAGTTACTAATACGCTCAGGAGATTAGTCTACTTTTGAACTGATAATCGATTTTTCTTGTCCATGTAACCTGGCACATTTAAAAGGAAAGTGCTTTTTTATTTACACTCAATACTTACCAAAGTGTATGTTGCACTCGCCATACTGCCCTTCCGCACCGTCTTCCAATAGCAACAAGACTGTAAGACGGCCATCTTCGAGACACGCTGCCGCTGCCGCTGCCGCTGCCACTTAACAGAAGATGGATATAAACACTTCGAGGTATGTCAACAAAATGGATGTACTCGTAATTTTATTAAAGTGACCCACGTGAACGTTTTCATTTTAATGATACAAGTCGGTAGCTTTTGCTTTAAACATTAACGAAACATTTGTGGCAATGCGTGTAAACTTTTCAAGCGCTAAATTTTCTTGCTGCGAGCATTTCTTTAGATGGTTTGGATCACATTACTGATTATTAAGTTTGACGAAAGCTCGCTTGTTTAGTAATTATTTCTCTCACTTATTTCGTTGCTAATAATGTTCGATGATTACACAAAAGAGCTGCTATACATTTACGTTGTGATTAAAAATTTGAATTTGAATATTTCGACTTTGTTTGTAAGCTCATGAAATTCGAAACTCTTACGCCCAAATCAAAGCACATCAAATAGGTAGGCGCAGCAAACTTTTTTTTTGAACTTTTTTCATATTTTATTTTAATTTAAATTGTCAAATTTTGAATTTCGTTGTGATAAGAATGCTTTCAGTACAATTCAAGGTAGTTGATAAAATATTTTTGAAATTTTAGCTTTTAAAAGCAAAAACAAAATACACAGAGCTCAAATTTTTTTCTTCAATTTTCCACTGCTGCTACCTATTGAATGTGCCTTGGCGCAAATGTTAAATTAAGTATCTAGTAAATCAAATTTTAGGTTGTTGATGTGTTTGAAATTAAATTTTTAATGTTTTTTATTGTCCTTAATTTTATTTCATACGATACTAGATTGGTATTATAAAACGAGAAATTTCTTCAAATTTCTTTTATCTCTATATATGTAAGTATAGAACTAAGATGGTAAAAGGAGTGTACTGCTTAGCAGAATCGATTTTGACACTCTCAAAACTTTATTAAATAAATAAAGAAGCAATTATTATTTCTTATATTTTCATTTTTTGTTTGTTTTATTGTTGAAGGTTGCTATTTGAAATAAATTTCTGTCATCCCTTATCAAATTATGTTCGGAAACAAGCCAGCTTTGGCGTTCAGGCAACATCAGTGTCAGTTTGCATATAATTTCAAACAATTTAAATTTGAAACCAAATAAGACCGCATTCGGTGAAAGTGTCAACGCATGAGATAACAGTTGAAACAAAACGAAAATATTAGACATATTCAGCCACTTTTAAAGAACTTTTGACTAAAAATCATCATTAAAGTGAAATAAGAGAAAATGTCGTTAAAGATTACCACACTTTTTTTTTAACCCATATCAAAGTAAGTTTAGTATAAAATTAGAGACGAAGTATGTGACTGAAATATTCTCTTATATTTAATTTTTGTTCCCAATTTATTGCTTAAAATTTTAATACTTATATAACTAAATGTTTCGTTAGTTAATAGTCGAAATATCTCAACCACAATCAGGGTAAAATTTAATAAAAAAGTAAGTGGATTAAAAACGAAATTTTTTTTTTTAATAAAACTAAAAGAAATTGTATATATTTATTATTGAAAGATATTTTTTCGTATTTCAAATTGATAAACTATCTCATGCCGTGTACCACAGATACAAGTAATTTTAATTTTTTCACAAACAAGTTTTTAATCGAACACTTAGAACTCAACAGTACCATCTAGCTGGTGGAAATCGCAATGGAGAGTGAGGAGGGGCGTATGAGTGATATTCATGAAGTGTGCTTGAACTCATTCGTTTACTATACATTTTGTCGAAAATTAAGATCGCTTTTCATGCATGAATATTTACCATTTTTTTCTTTACTTGAAAACATTTAATTCTACCGGTTGATAATTCAAGGCCAACATTTTGCAAAAAAAAATTAAAAATTAAAGGCATGGTTAAAAAATATGTTTCACAAAAAAGTTCTTCGTAAAATTTTAAACACATACTCGTAGAACTGCTGAATACACCACAAAAAGTTTAATTTTTTTATTAAGTTTAATTACATTATATTTTTTTTTAAATTTTTTATCGACATCGTCTTTTTTATTTATTTTTTAAATTTATATAAAAAACGTTTATATAACTCTTGTACTTATTTATTTGTATTTATTTGTAGTTATATGTCAACTCGGCGAGAGGCAAAATTCGAAAATTTGTCAAAATCACAATTTTGTACGGCCCATTCACAAATTTATACAGTCGTTACTGAAAAGTCGAATATACACTAATACAAAAAAAAAAATAACTGAATAAAAATAGTTCCAAATTCCAAAAAAAATATTATTTGTTTATAAAAATGTACTTTTTGTTTATAAAAAATAAGTCAAAAAAATTCAACGTATTTTTTATTTGAAAGCTGAGAAAAAAACGTAAACTTTAGGCCTGCTAGTTATTTTTATAATGAAATACTTTGCTTCGTATTCGCAAATGTTTAGAGGTATTTTTTTCGAGCGTCGAAATTTGGAAAATTCACAACACCAGAATTTTTTATATTGTGTTAAAATAAAAAAAAACGTGTTCAATATTTTGCCTCAAATAACACAAAAAAGTATGTTTCGCCCAAAAAAAATGTTTGAATGTAAATTTAGGATAGAATGACCCGTATACAAATTTTAAGAAGAAAATTGGGTAAACAGTCTTACAAATTTTAAGAAGAAAATTGGGTAAACAGTCTTAATGTTATTTAAAAAAATGCAAATTTCATGGGGAAATCTTTTTGGAAGGCGAGAATTCCTTTTTGGGTAAAAAAAACTTTATTTTGGCAATGAAAATTTTGTTATGAAGTCACCAAAAAGGCAATATTTTCATAAAAAAACGCGCTGGCACTCAATTTTCTTTGCCATTAATTTGCTACGCTGATTACATTTTTCCTACATTATTACATTCGTTACAAAACAGAAAAACTCCCGATATACATATAAATCAGTATGTAGAGCACACTATAAACAAGTAAATGATTTTATCTTTTGCCAAATTGTAAACAATAGTAATGGTTTAGGAAAGCACAAAAACACACACATTTTATGTCATTTAATAGCTGAGTTACAATGCCCTTTTCTATGCGACTTGCTGTATCAATTTGTGGTTTTTTATTTGTTAAGTGTAAGAGAGAAAAATATGATAATTTTCTTTATACAGCCAGATAAAACGATTATTACGCCAATTATTGTTTCCGTTTGCGTCGTTAACTGCACAGAAGTGATTAAATATCAGCCACATTTTTGTGGTAATTCCAAAATTGCTTTTACAGCGATATTTTTCGTAATAATTATGCTTATTAATTTGTCATTTTAATTTATTTGCTTCATTTTATTTTATTCACTTGTTCACTTGCAGCGCGTGGCTATTTTAACGAGCCTTGGTGTAGTGTTTCAAAAACAAAAACAAAACAACTACAAATTATTTAAGCATTAAGATGACAAATTAGCTTTGTCGCTGCGGGGATTTTATAAAACGCACTCGCGTGCCTTTCGCTATTTAAGCGAAAAAAAAATCATCGATTTCTTCGAGCCAAGTAGTTAAATCTTTTTCTGGCTCTACTCCGGAACTACCGCATTCCGCGTCCGTACCGTTTGAAGTAACCGAAAGGACTGATTGTCTTCGCTTGATGCATTGCAATTTTTACCGAATCCGATATGTTTTTGCTGCAGCATTTTTATGAATGAATTGGTTTGCGCGAACTTGAGGAAATGTAAACAAATGCGTAAAAGCTCTGCGGTCGTTCAAAAAAAGAATGCTCGTTTGTGCCTTACGAATACATTTTTCGTGTTGCATCTCCAGCTGCTACTTTTGGTATACGAAAAGCTTTTACTTAATTGTTAGCCCAGTCTACCTGCAAACATACGTACTCATGTATGCATAAAAGTAATTTCCAACACATATTTGCATACAATTTCAATCAGGCAGGTCTTTAAACTTGAATCTAAAAAGGTTGCGGTTCTCCACAACGATTCAAAGCATTTTATTCGTGAGTGTGTGAGTGTGTGTATGTGTGCTCATGAATAAATTGCTGTTTACCCGTACTCTTGTCTGCCTTAATTCAAGTTTAATTCCAGTCTTTTGCGAGTATTTGCTTTTGAAGTTCGAAACAAGCAGATGAGTAGTTGTCAAACATTTCAGAAGAAAAAGAGATGTATGTACGTTTGAACGTTTTCTTGCTGAAACTTGAATTGTTTTTAAAAGTTTGTAACTTATGATTTCATGATTTATGCCATGTCTGTGACAATGTTATGCAATTATATATAAAAATAAACTACAATTAAAGTTTTGTGGTTGACAGTTTGCCCGAAGTTTGAAGCTGTATAATATTTTACGGTGTAATGAATTGAAAGTTTTTCTTAATAGTTGCTGTCCAACGCTTGTTCCTCTACTAACAAAAAGTAAAATATGCTGCTCAATTTGTGGCACATTCAACTTTTATGAAAGTTTGTCAACTTCATTCACTTGCATTTCCAGATGATTACAAATTTTTAATAAAATAAGAACAATAAAGTATAGAGTAGAAGGGGGTAATGCGGTGTACTCTTTTTTACTAGAATGTGAAAAAAATGATAACTATTGGTTTGATTTAAGAAAGTATTTATTTATTATTCAACCAACAATTTCTAGTAGTTAATTATATATATAACTTGTAGTTATCTATGTATATAAATTCATATGAAGTTAAGAAACACAGTTGAAAAAATTGAATGGAAGTAAAATTAAACTATTTGCTAAAAGAAATATTTATAAAAAAAACGAAGACTTGATGAATGCACAACAAATGGTTGCATTGAAAAAAACGTTGAAAAAAAAACCTGTTTATTTATTTATTTTACTTATTTATTAAAAAAAAATCTCAATTTATTTAAAAAAAAAACAAATTTTTGAATACTGAAACATAAAATTCGATCGAAAAAACTAAATATAACAGCATTATACAAAAAATAGATCTAAATATCAGTATATTCAACTTACTTCACTCTTTATAGTACACGACATTTCCCCAACGGTCATTCTTCAGGTTAACTTCAATAACTCTAACTCGATAAAAAAAACACAATTATTTAAAAAATAAAGCATTATTTTCCATTGGCAGGAAATTTCCCTTCGGAAAACACTAACCTGGTGTATTTTTCTGTTAGACAAATTATTTATTTCACACGTTAGAATAACAACTTTGTCGTCCCGAAAACGTGAATTTTACAAAAGTCGCCACAGCTTTGGCCACAAATACCTGACGATTGCTAATATTGTATGCAAAAGCTCCGTCTGTCATCGGGAACCTACCTTACCGACGGCTAATTAATCATTAAATTCCTTTTGTATAAAAACGCCAGTTCACCACATTACCCCCTTCTACTCTACCTTAAAAATATACGAAGTTGTTACTAATGCAGAGTGGATATATGCTAGTTTAAGTTTGATTAAATGTTGAAAAACTTCAAGAATATTTCCTAGCATTGTTACTTCGACTGCTGCTACTCTCTCTATCTCTCTCTTCTCCCTCTATTTTCCTATACCAGTCGCCTATCACAACTTTTGCAGTTAAAAAAATAGCAAAAACAAATACATTTGAAATAGATTTTTATAGCTATATTTTGCTGGTTAAAAATTTAGAGTGCCCTGCTCTCCCGCAAAATTTGGCACACTCGTTTCTAAATTGGGAAGCCTGAGAAAAATAACCGATTAACTTTGAAGCCCAAGCAGTATAGGAGTGACTATTTTTCTACGCTCCCGAATCCACACATTTGTTGCACAAATTCATTGTTACGACACAAGTCTAATGAATTCAAGTAAATTTCCAAGCTGCTTGAAATGAGAGTGGCCTGTTACAGTACTTTGACGCACTGCGTAAATGCTGTTAAAAAGCACAACATTTTTTTTTGATATTTCAAAGGCATACTTCAATTTTTTTTAGTTTCAGTAAACTTCTACGTTCTTTGTGCAAAGAATTCATTTCAGGATGTCCCAGCATAATTCAACTTTCTAACGACCTCTGAAGTGCCAAAAGGGCTTCCCAAAAAAGGGAGGCAAAATACCATTTCTTGAGAGAGCATTGGTTGAAAATGTTCTACAAAATTGTTATTCGTGAAATTTACCATATGCACCCTAACAACTTAATTCGTTCCTATAAAAGTAGAAACACACACTCCTGAGACATTTTGCACTAATATGAATTTTTTTAAGACAATAATAAAATTAAGTTAAAATTGGTTGCTTCCCAAGGCTACGGATGCTCATAAAATAATCTGATGCCAACAATAAAAAAAATATCGGCTGATCACTACATCGTTCAAAAAATATCGATACTATATCGGTTATGAATATCGGTTTAAGATTTTCAAGATTTTTTTAAATTAAATGTAATTTTCTATATTACAAAAACGTAAACTTTCATTCAGCACAAATCGACAGATCTTCAGTTACTTATTTATACGGCTTAACGCTATTAACAAATAATAAAAATTATGTATTTATATTGGAACGATTTTCCGTCAACCCTTGTCAAATTTGTCGTAAACGACTCTGAAGATGGCACAACGCCGAAACCGACTTGTCACAAAACCGAATTTGACAAGGAATGACGGAAAATCGTTTTAATATACATCAAATTTCCACCTTGTCGGAAATTCAGAAGAAAATCAAGATACAATAAAAAAGAGTATACGAGTCAAGGCACATCAAATAGGTAGCCGCAGCAAACTTTTTTTTTTTGAACTTTTTTCATATTTTATTTTAATTTGAATTGTCAAATTTTGAATTTCGTTGTGATAAGGATGCTTTCAGTACAATTCAAGGTAGTTGATAAAATATTTTTGAAATTTTAGCTTTTAAAAGCAAAAACAAAATATACAGAATTCAAATTTTTTTCTTCCAATTTTTCTACTGCTGCTACCTATTGAATGTGCCTTGTATACGAGTATAGAAAAAAAGGTTCGTCCAAAACTATCGTGGTATTGGAAATATATATGTATATATATATAGATAATATCACCGATGTCGATCTGTTTTGAAAAGCATCGCAATAAAAATATCAATATCGACCAAAAAATCAACGATATATGTTAGCTAATATCAATATATCGTTTGCATCCCTACCCATGGACAATGTACTTACATATTTGCCTAATATGAGGCAAACTTCTCCAAGAATTTTAAATTAGAAAATGTATCGCAAGAGTATTGTCGTTACTAATGCGCCTAAAATTATAATGCCAAAACTTGATGGAGTTTGGAGAAGTTATGACAAAAATCATGAACTTTATCATATGCACAGGAATAAGGCTGTAAAGTTAAAACTTGTAAAAAAATTATCCGCTAGGGGAGAGGGGGGTGGCTGAAGCCGCGTTACTATACCAACTTAACAAATATTTACTATTTTTTATTCAGTCATTCTTTCACAAGTGCTAATTGCGAAATAATTAATTCTCGCTACTCTGGCTCTAAACTTGTCTATTTTTAATTTACTCCATTTAATCAAATCTATTAAAAAACCACACTGCCATATAAATACATTTACGCACTTGCATGCACATACATATGTACACATGTATTTATGTTATAAGCACGCATATGTATAACCTTCCAAACGTTTAGCATTGAATAGTTTAAATTGGATTTTATTCGATTTCCATTCAATGACAAACTATAAGCAATCCTAATTTCTTCATTTCCGCTTGAAAGCGCTTTTCATGCTACAAAATGTTTATTGAATTTTAATTAGGTAAAAGCGTGAAATACATACTTACACATGAACGTAAGTGTGTGAACAATAAATAAATTAATAGAACGGTTTAATTTGAATGCAAATTTTGCGTTATATGGCTGAGAAGCTTTTCAGAAAAAATTTATATATTTGGTTACATTAACATTGTGTTATGAAAATAAAATATCTTAATTGTTATGTGCAAACACAGCAATGCACGCTTTCAATTTCAGTTTATTTTCAGATTATTTATGTATATTTAATTGCTTTTTATTGAGTGGAATTCAATTTAAATTATAGAAAATTTTATTAAGCTAAGAACTGAATTTCTATTTGTGCGTGATTTTTTAGTTTTATCTAAGTAATACTTGTGCATTTGTCTGGGCGTGTATCTAAAAATAGTTTTCAAAAGAAATTCTATTTCGAAATATTAGCTTGACCGAATTCTTTCTTAAATTACTCTCACTATTCTTTCCGACAAGCAAACCGCTTCTTCATGTTGAACTTTTTAAAATTGTCAAAAGTAGTTTTCAAAAGTTTTGAGTGCAAATACATACATATGAATGTTATATGAAACTAGCGTTGATTTTTTTATACTTGTGATGCAAATACGTGTCAGCGATTAACTTTGAACTTAGTATCAATTCAGTATTTTGTGGTAAAATATAAAGACGCACACCTTAAATGGTAGGAGAAGCTCGGCCAAACACTGAGCTATAAAGTGTAAGCGCCAAAATTATAATTATTATCAGTTTAGCATAAATATCTCATATATTGTGTATATTTTAATTTTTAGCTATAATTCTTGGCCGAAGAATAGTTTAGATCGCCTGAAAATATTTGAAAGCTTAAAAGGCAACATACATATGTATGTAAATATTAGCGTTTGTTGCGTTGAAACCATTGAAATTGCTACCAAGAAAATCATTATCAGCCCAATCACTGATTCCAAATAAACTCCCGTCGTGAAGAAATCTGCCGTCACGAATTCGAGAAAAATGTTATCAGCACTTCCGACAATTTCGTGGTTAGTGCTGCCAACTGTTACGCTAAGTTCAAATGAGTGCAACCAAATCTTTAAACGAAATTAAACTATTTTTTTTTTAATTTGAAATATTTTTGAGCTTTAAGGCCGATTGGTTTATTGGAAAATTGTTAGGAAAAAACAACAATACTCAAAGCGGTAGAAGTTATAGTACTATTTCGGCATAGCTATCGATGTGCATGGCTCTTATGGTCCAACAAAATCTGTAAAATGAAGAAAATAACAAAACCAAAATATCGTTTTACTTTTTAAAATAACTCAATTAATTAGCAAACATTTTTGCATATTTACTTTTTGCCAGGTCGTCGCTGTTGAAGTAATAATGTTATATTATATTTAATCAAACTTGGCATTTTATACTTGTGTTCATTGAATCAGCTATTCCTCTTTAATACTATTGAAATTTTTCTAATATTTTGTAATTCGAAACATTCAATTGAAATGAGCAGCACTTCCAATAAGCTGACTACGAAACTCGTATCCCTGTTCTCTGGTGTTCAGCTGCACGGCATCTTCCTCTTTGGAAAGCCTTGCGCATTGTCTGCCCGCTCCTCCATCATATTCATGGCATTGACCTGTTAAAAAATATATTTAAATTTATGCACTATAGTCATTAATAAACACTTCTTAAATTTTTAACTACTTCAGTGTTTAATATCCATTTAGTTTCTAATTCACTTGTATGTGTTTGTTCGTTTTAATTATTACTTTCACTTCTCCCAATAATGGAAAGCGTTCGTAGAATATTTTCTCGAATAACTGTCAAAATTGCATTTCACTCGGAATCCCTGATAACAATCTCCCGAATTTCGAAATTTCGTAAGAATTTATTACATTTATAGCAAACATTTGCCGAGACTAAGAATGCAGATAAACATTTTCCTCATTTGAGTAGAGTAAAAAAGACAAACCATGAAAGATTTTTCTCTTTGCAAAGTCATAAAATAAAATTCAAAATAAATCAATTAAGGAACAAGCGTAATTTGATATTAACTTATATACATTTTTACAGGATTTTCTCAATTCGATTAAATTCAAACTTTGAGAAAATTTGTATCTTTTTAAAAGTAACTTAAATTCAACCAATTAATCGATTAATTATTACAATTAGCCATTTTCCTCGTATGAAATTTCCATTGAAATGCTTACCACAGCTAATATACAAATGTACGAGTATGTATATACATATGTGTGGCGTTTCACATGCATGGATATAGCTATATGGGATAAATTATGTCAAAAATTTACTACTTAATTATACGCATATTTATGTACGTTGTGTTATTATTGTCTATGTCGATAAAATTGCCTTTTTTTTTTGTTCGCGATATTTGCTACTTAATTTTAACAATATTCACATAATTTTCTATTAAACTGTTATTTATATGATCTGGAACCCTGTTTGACAGGTGTTTAAGTTATTAAAAAAATTAATTGATTTATTGATTTATTGATTAACAAAAATTAATTGATTACTTTATTTGTTTTTCACATTGAAATGAAATTAAATTTAAGGCCAAACAATGTATTAAACGTCGCGTGCGGTGCAATTACTTTTACATGCGCTGTATTATAATTTTTCAATCTCTTTAAATATTTGTAATGTAATTATTTCACATTTTATATTATTATTTTTTTCTTTCTAAATAAGTGAAAATTCTAAATCCTCTTCGGATACACATAAAACATACAAACAATAACAAATTTATGTAGAGACGCATACACAAAACTCATAAATTGAAATGTTAAACAATGCGATTAAAATATGGAAATATTTGGTGAACGTGTTAAATATTCAATTTAAATTTGCTTCAGTAATTTATGTAAAAAGCGATTGGTCTGACAGACACGCCCAAGAGCGAGCGAGCGCATGTTACCTTTGGGCGAAACCGAAAATGCGAAAACATAATTTAAAATCAATTAGTTTTATGCAGAAACACACACAGTATGTAAGTACATATGAATATAAACAGTGTTCCACCGACTGAATGAGCATTGTTCGTTGGAACACAAAAACCGCATATGACGATAAAACGAAGTAATTCCCTTGAAAACCCATAAACAAGGACAAGAGAAATTTACCGAGCAAGTCATAATGTGAAGTTGCTCAGCATGAGCAAGCTCAATTAAATTAGCACACCAAAAGAGTATTAGGTATACGAAAGCAAGGAAACTGGACTTAAATTCGTTTAGCGCAAAAAATTGCTTAAACAAAGTAAACTTCCAGACATCGAAAAACCAAAGACTACTGTATTTTGTGCGCAACGCGAGCATATATACAAACATGCGTACATACAAATTGCACAAGCGGTCAGTGAATTTGCATTCAATGCTTAAATTTTGTTAGTTAGCCCATTTAGCGCTCATACGCCATGGTGACCATCCGCTGACCCATTGTGGTAGCTGCGGTTGTGGTCAAAATATAGCCAGCACAAGCTGACACAACAAGGCAATAGATAATTTATGCTCCGGTCCTAGCATGAATACATACAAACCCACACATTAGCGCAAATGATGCAGTAAATTATGAATATACCCTTTCGCATACCGCGCCTATTGAGGGCTCACAAAGTTCAGCGTGGCGTATACGCAACAACAATCGAACTATGTACATTTACGTTAAGTACATTTGTATGTATGTGTGTTTGACAATTCTACACGCCATTATAATAGTTGCATCCGCATAAAGGCAGCTTGTTGCTTAAACAACTAAAATTGTTGGCTTCCACTGATAATGGTGGCCATGGCTGGCATTTGTTGCTGAACTTGAGGAGTATACAATCAACTGACAAAAAAAAATTATTTAAGAAAATTCATTTATTTAAAATCAGTTTTACAGCAGTAAATCACAATCAGCAACACTGTTACACACCGTGATAAAACACCATAAACTTTACCTCAGTCGCATTAGAAAGCATTAAAGTTCCAATTAGTTTGCTTCTTTTGTTAAACTAACTTTTAGCTGAGAGCTTATAAACTTTTATGCCATGTCATAAGTTCATTAAGTTGATGTCTGATTGTATGTATGAAGCTCTCACTCGAAATAATAGAGCAAAACTCTGTTTTGCATGCGTTTAATATTGTAAAAATATAGAGATTAACAATTTAGTGAGTAAAATTCGTTTCCCACAATAGTACAACGACAAATGTATTAACAAATTTTGATATTTATTTTCACTTATTAAATTTTTTAAATTTGTTACAACTGATTTTCTTGCGAAAACCATATAAATCCATGCTTAAAGCTTTGAAAAAAATTAAAAAAATTAAATTAAAAACTTGTAAAAGCTTTCATACAAGTTCCAAACAAAAATTTTTCTCTGAATATTTTTATTTTATTTTAACGTTAGGAAGTGAAATATTAAGCTTAAATTACGATTAATTTTTTTAATGTGACTTTTTTACCTTCAACGGACAAGATGCGATGGAAATGGAGCTGGGCTTTATGACAAACCTAACACAAACTAGCCGTACAACTGAGCGCCATTCTACATATTTCTTTTACACTGAATTCGCGGATATGATACGAGTATGTTGTAACTTTTGAGTGAAATATTATTATTTGATAAATATGTTAACTTGTTGAATATCGAGCTTGTCTGAAATTCAAACTCTGCTACTGTAATTGTATTGGAGAATGCGATAGGTCGTTTTTGCTGGGTATTTATGTGTATTAAGTAATAACAACTGAAAATCAGATTAAAAAACTGCGAAATTTTATCGATTTATATTAAAGAGCTTATAGAATTTTTTCGGCTTAGCAAATGAATTTAACGCTTTCGCGTTCGTCGGCGCCCTACTTCACCAACAAATTCGTCGCTGAGCGCTACGTAAGCTAAACTACAATTTCTTTTCATTTATTTTCCATAGTAAGTTGTGATGATTTATTTTGACAGATGTGCGGGTAAATGCTACATATTGCGCGTATTTTTCAAAAATGAATTAAAACAAAATATCTTATTTTTCAGAAAACGAAAAAATAAACAAAACAACGTCACGTGTTGATTATAAAAAAAAGCGAAATATTCGTAATGGTTTTACGAACGTTTTTTATTAACGTTTCGTAACATAAATGTAATGAAAACATTTCAAGCATTTATATAATGCAAAAACTAATAAATTTATTTATTTCAATATAAGTTTGGGCGATACATTTTACTTACATTAATCATTAAAACGACCAGCGATTCTGTCTACGTTCTCACACATTTTTCAAAGTGTTTCGTAAGCGAATGTTTGGCTAACACCAATTCGTTTTCTCATTCATCATTCATACCCAAATGGTTTTTTTTAATTATTAAAGATATGTAGTTAGTACATTTTTATTTTTCTCCAGTTTTTTAAGTTTGTGTCCCAAACTTTCAGCAAGCTGTTGAAAAAGAACTTTTAACAACAAAAAGTAATTTCCACTCGAAAGCGCAAAAAAAGGCTTAAATTATACCCACTTACGTATATTATTATGCAAAATGTATTCTAATATAACAAAGAAGCTACCCTTAAAGTGTTAAGTGAGATTTTTTGTCATAGCAACGGGCTTTTGAGTACCAAAGTGACGTGCAATAATATTTATTTATGTAAACTGCGTCGCTGATGGTGTATCAACATATTATTTATGCAGATTAGGGTGAACCAAAAAAAGACAGAAAGGAAATGGTGTCGTTAATTTGACTTTTTGCTACATCCCTCCTAATTCTTACTTATCCGTATACTCTCAACATATTGCGTTTCGTAGATCCTTAAGTTCAATGATTACTGCACACGACTTGATGATTTTTCTTGGTGACTTCAATATGCCAGGCATATCATTGGCTCTCATAGACAATTTTATCGTTCCAATTTCATCAAGGGATAGATACAATGTGTTCTTAGAAGATATCGCTGAGCTTTGTCTAAATCAGATTCCTTTAGCACCAAACAATTTTGAAACCATTGTGGATCTTGTTTTTGTTGATGACATATCTAAATTATCTATGAATAGGTGTGAGCTCTTGGTTATTCCAGAGGTCTCGCATCACACTGGAATCGAGTTAAATTATGAAATTATAGGTGATTTTGGAAATAATGTTGATAAATCAAGTAGCTGAAGCGATCGTTTTATTTTCACGAAATCAAATTTCAAGAAATTAGATCGAGAATTGTCGTGTCCAGCAATTTAATAATACTATATACAGCTTTTTTTAAAAGTTTGTACCTAAACAGGTTTGCGTACAAAAAGAACAATCACACCATTGGTTTACAAAAGAACTAAGAAATTTAAAAAAATAAACAGGTTTGCGTACAAAAAGAAAAATCACAACTTTGATTTACAAAAGAACTAAGAAATTTAAAAAATAAAAAGTCGCGAGCAACTCCGTAGTTTATATTTATGTCCGGTTCATTTGATATTTCAAACTCACTCTTGTAAGTAAAGAAAACTATACTCAATACTCTGAATAATGGATACATATGTACATACATACATATATGTTATTATTTGCACAGCTGTTGAGCATTTGTTCTGTAGCTGAACTGTTTAAGATTTCGACACTTAACACACTTCTGCCTTTCATTACTCGGCGCAGCATATATGGAAAAACATTTTCTTTTTATATGATATATCCGTGCGTCATTCGCGTCGGTCAGGCGGGTATGGAGGGATAAAACCGTTGGAATTATTATTATTATTAAACTCAGGTCACTCTCACTTTACACAGGCACACATCAATTTTGGTAGAGAATGCATAGGGTACTTAAAAATCAATATTTTTATTTCGACGCGACTCTCAATAATTGGGTATTTTTAATTGGAACACAATTTGCCGACTGAAAATTATTGATTCTATAGCGTTTCTACGAAAAAATGTTTTGTTTCTACGAAAATAACGCGAGACACTGAGTACTTTAATAATCGCTGGTTTTTCAAAGAGATATGGGATATGGATATGGATATGGCATTAAAATTCTAACTTTTTTCTCATTCAATCGTTAGAGCTACCCTAATGTAGATACTCGCCGAAATATGTAAGTACATTTGCAGTCAAGTATAGGAATATACTTTCGTTACATTTTTAGATGGGCCTTAATCCGCACTTGACGGATGAATTATATCAATGGAAACATTTCAGTCACATTTGCATACATACATACATATGTAAATGTTTATTTAGGAATCAGATATGCATGACAGAATGCAGAAGTTAAGAAATTTTTTAAATTCATATGGAGGTTTAGCAACTGTGAGAACAATTGTACTAAATAGTTTAACTGATAGGAGAAACTTTTTGATATTTTGTACAAATATTGTGTAAGGCGATGGCAATAAAGTTTTTCGAGGAATATTTTCTTGATTTTCCATTGCTTAATGTATTTGCCAACTTTTTTTTTTGCAGATTGAATTTGTTTTTTATTTTTAAATTTATTTTGAAAGGCCTGAGTGGAGTTTCTTGCATACAAATTTTCTTCAAAATAGTCCTTTGTTGAAGTTATACTCAAGCATGTTTCACATTTCCCCTTTGCCATTTAATGGCTCAGCTTAAAATGTTAGGAAGGTGAAAAATTACAATATTTGTTTAGTTCCGCACGGACTGAGAATTCCCGTTTATATTAAAAAAGTTGCAAGAGACTTAAAAACAAAATTCGAAGTGAGTTGTCAACATTCTAATAAATAATGGTGAAACAAAAAGTTTGGCTCTAAAAATATTCCAATATGCTTCTCAAAAGGAAATTATTTAAATAAATTATAGCTCCCATTTAAAAATGTGGAAAAGACGAATAAGTGAGTTTTGTGAAATTATCAGCTCTCCTACCATAGATAAGAGTACATATTTCGGTTAAACATTGTCACCAGTCTAAAAAAATTAAATATATTCAATGTGTGTTTTAGGTAAAATAAAACAATAATAGTTAAAGAAAAATGAAAAGAGTTTCAATCTGCTTAATCTGCAAATTTAAGGAAAGATAAAGTCGTTTGTGAGATCGAAATTTTTTTCTTTTGTCATGTGATATATTTAGTTAAATAATCTACCAGTAAGAGCAAAAATTTAAATAAATTTTCCACTCCCAAATTTTAAAGCTGAAATTTAACAATCGCAACATTTAGTTTTGACTAAAGATTACTATGTAATTTTAAGATTTTTTGCCGCTTATGCTTTCCTATAATGTGTTAACAAATTTTATTTGTATATGCACTTTATTGTAATCAAATTTAATTATAGCGCATATTGTATAATAAAAATACGGTATGTTTTTTTCTTTCTTTTATTTTGAAGTTTTAATGAAGTTTTGTTGGTATTTTTAGTCTTAAAGAAACTGCGTTTATGTTGTTTTTGAGGCATTCCACTCTATTTGAATTGGCCAAAACTACTTTTTGCGCGAATTTTGTATATGTTGCAGAGAAGGTTTTAAAATTTATCTAAATGCAAAACAAAGTAATAAAATTTTTTTCATTTTTCAAAAGTTATGGAACTTTTAAAAACGTAAGGTCACTCAAAATATTAGTTTTTTCTAACAAATTAAGAGGTGTTTTTTATAGACATAGTCAGAGATTTATAAAAAAAAGATATTTGGTTAGAGTAAACTTTTTTATGTTAATAAAAAAAATCAATTTTCTGAAAAATTATGTTTGTACGGTTTTAAAAATTAAAAAAATTAATTTTACAATTTTTATTGAGCTCAAGGCCAGTTTAGGAAGATTTTTGTGAAAAAACAACAACAGTTTTTTAATGGTAGAAGTTATAGTACTATTTCGGAAATCACCACATTTCCTCATCCGACTTCTGAGCTCAATAAAAATTTTTAAATTAACATTTACTAGACCAACAGAAAAATAAACAAACAATTAAAAAAATTGTTTTATAAATCTCTGACTTTTTGTCTATAAAAAAGTACCAAACAATTTTTTGAGGAAACTAATATTTTGCGAGCTATGAAGTGACAAACAATAGCTTACGCCGAGACACCCTTCATTTTTAAAGTCGATAATTTTTTTTTTAATTTCCGGGCGTTCTGTCATGTGTAATGAGAGTTTTTCTACCAATACTCAATTTTTATGAAAATCTTAAAAAAATTAATTTTTCAATTGTTAAAGAAAGTACTGAATTTTCATTTAAAATTATTTAATAACAAATTAGTCAACATTTGTGTATTGGATTTGGATTTTATTTGCAATAAGTCTTAAAATATGTGAAAATTACGTATTTGCAGTTGGTATCGTTAACAGAAAGTATAAACATTTATTTCAACATTTTTTATCGAAGTGTTATCACCACTTTTTCAAGAATTGCACTTAAATACTGTTTTATTCACAAGTTCAAAATTCAGCTTCATATATACTTACATACATATATACTTATGTACATACATACATACATATGTATGTATTTAATAGTTATATTTTATGATTACTTAAACAAAGTAATGGCTTCTGGAATTATTTGTGTACATTTCAATTTAGTCTCACGAAATTTATTTACAGCCATTTAATATATTCCAGCAAGATTTTGGCAAACGATTTCCAAGCAACGCATCACACACACTTTAGCTTGAAAATTTCTGCGCCATTTCCGGGTGATGTCGCGAATACTACATCGTTAAAGTCATTCGCCCCATGGCGTTCAAGCAAATGTGGCGGTAGCAATGAAAAATATTTCTGCTTCAACAATTGTATATATTTGGTGGACGCTTCTAGGGAATCGCAACAAGCAACAATGCAGCCACCCCAACTAAAAAAAAGAAGAGATGAAAATTTGTGTACAGTTAAGGAGATAAGCAAATCGAATACTGTCGAACATAAAATTGCGCGTTAAAAATTGTCTTTGTGGGCAATAAAAAAGAAATGAATCGTAAGCGACTTACCCAGCACCGGTGAGACGCGCTGCCACACCTGCCGCATCGGATAATACAATCAATCGATCCAGATCAACGTGCGAACACTCGTACAGCTCCTTGAGACTTTGATGTGATTGACGCATCAATTGTGACAGCGCCGCAAAGCATTTGGACTGCGCCACGAATCCTCCATCATCCAACCCATTCGTTGCGTTGGCACTGCTACCATTCGACGGCTTGCCGTTGATGCCGTTATGTTGATTTGCAACAGCGTTGCCGTTGCTACTTTGCTCGCATATTTCACGGAACTTGAGGACACGTAGTGACTCTACAATAAAGTTAAGAGGAGAATACCTACAATAAGTAATATCACAACTTTCACACCCCTTCTACGTCCGCCCAACTACTCACCCCGTATGACATGTAGCGAGCGTTGTCGCAATTTAAATTGCGTCATCTGCCGCGTATTGACTGTGAGAAATTCTTTTTCGAATTCTCCATCGCTGACCTCCAATTCGTGCGCACACAACTCGTCTCGCGCGTAAATATCCTTTGGCAACCATTTCAGCACCAGTTCTTCCAGTTCGGCGAGCGTACACTCTAGCGACTCCTGCAATTGCACAAAGCGAGTCATTTCGCGCCAGTTATTCAACTTAATGTGCTTGGCAACAATGCGCGTAGCAAGTCGGCATTCCACTACGCGTTCATTGAAATCCGATGAAGCAGCTTTGTTCTTCGCCGCTAGGCTGTTGGCCACAATGAAGCATACGCCAGCCGGCAACTGTACAGGTGTGGCATTTAATTCGGGATGGAATTCAATGAATTGTGCACAGCCGGCCTTGGCCAAGTAGGCGATGGCCTGATCCATACCACCACCCTGCGTTCCAATGTAGCGTTCGCAACTGGCCGATATGGTGGCCAATCGCTTGCGATTCAACGGCAATTGGTGTACTTGTGCAGTCGCTAATACAGCAGCACTAACCAACGCGCTGGAGCTGCTTAAACCGGATGCTGGCGGTATGTTGCCGCTAAGCGCGATTGTCATGCCAATTGGATTCCATGGTTTATTATCTAACTTTTGGATTTGGTCACAAATGCCTTTCACACCACACAAATAGTAGTTGTACCATTTCGGGCCGCCATGTGCTGGCAAATCAATGCTGTGGAGTTGCAAATGGGTGCGAATGGTATTTGTCAACTAACTAAGCAATGAAATTAATGAAAGCCTATGTGTTATAAGTTACCTCAGGGCATTCAAATCGCATTTAAAGTTCTCGTAGCGTGTTGCTTCGACGTTGCGTAACTGCAAAAATGTGTTTTCAACATTTTGTCCGACGGCCAACAGGATGCACTGGTCAATGGCCATTGGCAGAACGGGGTAACCACAATAGTCCACATGTTCGCCAATTATGTTGACGCTGTCGTTAAGAAGAAAAATAATTATGAAACAGAAAGGCATAACTGAATTTACAATAAATGGAATATTTGGACTTGTAATCATTTCAATTTGAACAATCGTTTATTGAACTAGAGATAAGTTTAATTGCGAATTATTGACACTTAAGCGATTTATAATTTATAGCTGCGATTCCGGAAAACTCAGTATCTCATCATTAGCTTCCTCCATTAATTCTTTAGCAGGACTTGTCTTAAAATAATAAAAATCACATATTAGAATAAAAAAGCGCCTACTCTGCGCTATGGATGTGAAATTTCTTCCATTGAATTCTACTCCATATAACTAGTTATAATTTTAGCTTACGATCTACAAAACTTAATGTAAGATTAAGACAAAGCTGATTTGTAAATTTCTTCGGTAAGTTATTTTGAATTAAAAAGTGATAAAATGAGGGGTGGTAAGTAAATGTTTAGTGAGGCAAGCAGCTAATTCCTTAGCTTTATAAAGTCCCTTTATCTGTAACCTATCTGCCTATATCTCTATTTCTTTCTCTATATTAATATCTCCTTGTTTCTATATGAATATTCTTCTTTTATATATGTTTGTATAGATATCCTTAGACTTTTCTGTATTTTATCTTTTGTAATCCCAATCTCAATATGTAAATGAGTATACGAGTATATATACGTACATACGTATATATATATATTTTATATGACTGATGTTTGTCTAGGTAGTATTTTAAACTTAAAAGAAAAAAAGGATTCGCTTTCTTGCGTCATAATACCTCTTCGACGAAACCTTTGGATAATTGCGAAGCAGCAATTTTTTTTATGATTTACATGAACATTTTAAAAGAGAAACCATGAAAGTAATTCCTTAAACATGAGATACGGTAATATCCTATTATTTCCAAATAAACTCTAAATAATGCTTATTTTATTATTTAAAAAAAAATTATTATATTATTCTCCAACAAAACCCATATAAAACCAAGTTTCAAACTTTGTAGCGAGCTAAAAATATTCGATTGAACGAACCATATTTCAAAGATTTTTCTCAGAAGTGATTAACAACCACAATATAATTTTTATTTCTGAAGACGTTATGTTTTTTTGCATATAAAAATAAATTGTGCGTATTCGTTATAAGTAGACATAGGACTTCAATGAAATTTCATATTTTTGTTCAGCATCCAAGAGATCCTCGATCAAGACAGAAACTCTTTTTTTGCATATTTATAAATTTTTTGCATATTTTTTATTTTTATTTGAATTTTTTTGGAGAGCGTCAAAACCTTTTTATCTTCACTTTAGATGCATCTACTCAATAGGCAACTTATGCAAATTGTGTGTAAAAGTGAATCAGAAATATAATTTCCATATTTACACATATCCTAAGGTTACGCTACGCCATACGATACTATTTTAGTCTGATCAATGCCATAAATTCTTGAGAAAAGATGTGTGATGAACATAACATAATTATTTTGTGGTTTTTTACAATAAAGCGTTTTTTTTTTGTTTTTTTTTCAATTATTTATTTGTTTCTTATAAGGTCCTCAAATTTTGCGATCTTTTCTTTAAACAAAAGTTATTTTGCTAAAATCCCAGAGAGCATTGAAAAATGAGAGACAAAGCGAATGCGGCTGAACGAGTCAATAAAAAATTATTATAAGAATGTTTCCGGGGACCATTCCTAAACGATATGAGATGAACTCTCTGAGGTTTTAGCAAAAATTTTTTTTTTTTTTCTTTTATTGTTTTACACAATCCTGAACGTCACTTTATTTTAAAATCACTTTGGAACAAATTTAGTTTTGCTCCATCACTTCTTGTGAAGTAGTAGAAATAAAATTTTAAAGTCATTGAACCACCCTCATTTTACAAGCTTTTTGATTTGTATGAAACTTCTGCGTGTCACATTAGGTGTAATTCATTTCAATAAAACTTAACAAATATAGTTCAACGTAATATTTTCATATTTCAAGGAATAAACCAAATAAGATACAAAATTTAAAAGATCGACTAGTTTTTTAAGTTTTAAATAAAATAATATTTGTTTTTGGGTTTTTTTTACATGAAGTATCTATGTATATTTATGCCGTTTTTAAAAACTCTGGAACGAATCCTCCATTTTTGTATGAATGTAAAGAAGATTTTAGGTGGAGAAAAAAGAGGCTTGGATGAAATTTTTTTTTTTACCAAGTTTCAAACGTGGTTCTATAAAAAAAAAATAAGAACGAGTACAGTCTATTAATTACAAAACGAGAGAATGAATTTCGTAATTGGAAACTATTGAGCGAAGATTGGTAACTGATTTGAAATAATTTGACAACAAAATTTGAAATTTTAGCTTGCAGAGGAGGTGTATAGATGAACAAACCCATTAAAAAAAACAGAAAAATGAGCAACAACTATTTGTAGCCTCTCTGACTTGTTGAACCAATGATTTTTTTTGGATTTTAAAGGGTGTTTTTTTTTAGACGTTGTGGTTTACAATGAGGCTATACCTTTTTCGGAGTTGGTCTTTTTGACACCTGTTACTTGATTTACACTTAGTTTGGTTTGCCATTTTAAGAGGCCTTGGAAGTTAATATTCGGTGCGTTATAGCTGACATACGGCGCCAATTGCTGCAAAAAGTGGTCGAAAATTGGGCCGCTCGGCTGTAATTTATTCGAGGCAGTCCAAGTGACATAAGGTCACATAATGGCAAACCCTTATAAAACCACATGTTTAAAAAAACCCCCCTTTATTTATTTTGATCAATGCAACTACTAAATAAATATTTAAAAATTTACTTCGTTATTTCATTTTAATAAATGCTACTTTGAAACAAATGTGTGTATTATTTAGTATTAAATTAGTGAAAATGACGCCAGAAAAGCAAATTATAAAGCCAGTTATTAGATTCAAGAAATAGATGATAAAGACGAAGTAATCGACGGAACAACTACTCAGTATACATATATGACTTCGAACTGTTTGATGTGCGCAACAGACATTCGAAAGCAAGCTAAATATTTTGCTTTTGAAAAAACACCTGAAGAGTCCCTGCAAAAAATAAATAAAATTGTTTCACTACGGAAACAATGTAAATTTCCGCTTATCTATGACTTTGATTCCAATTAATAAAGCCCCATTACGACTTTAAAGGGCCAGTTTTTCAGTGCTGGTTTAAACTCAGTTTAAACTAAGTTTAATTAAACTCAGTTTAAATTTAAACTTCGTTTCCTTGCGCTCAAATAAATTTGTTGCAACCAAAACGAAGTTGTCAGCAAACAGCTGATAAGTTAAACTAAGTTTAACCAAGCACAATCGGCCGTTTAAACTTAGTTTAAACTCCGTTTAAAGTGGACTTAGTTTAAACGACAAACAGAGTTCAACTTGCACTGAAAAACTGGGCCAAAGACATACATATGTAATTCATTCATTTATTGCACAGTTTTCTATATTCTGAAAACCCGAGCACTATATTTGAATACAATATTCAGAATACTAATTTTTTTTGGTAAATTATTTTTATTTTCTGCAATTTATAATAAAATCGTTAATACAACTAAAAAAAATCATCAACACCTACCGTCCAGGCATGCGAACGAAAAATTCCGGTTCTTGTCCATACTGACTGCGGTAAAAATCGTCAAGCTCGCGCAAACGTGTGTACAAGCGATGTTCAGGCCGAAGCTCTAAACTCGACATACAGATGACGCCCTCTTCACTTGAAGACATTTTTGTTATAGAGCGAAATATAGAGCTACTTTTTTTATTGGGCGAAATATAGAGCTACTTTTTTCCCCTGTTGCAAATGTCAGCCATAAGGAGATGTAAACAAAATAAATATCTGAACGTCAAAATCAGCTGTTAAATTATCGGAAGATTGTTATTTAATATTTAATCAACAATCAACTTTCGAAAAATTAAAGGAGTAAACAATTAATAATTAATACACAGCCAGTGCCGCGTTGGTAAGCGAATTAAAGAAGACGAATTTCTGGCCTTAACAAATGTAATTATTTCATCATGTTCAGCATACTAGCGCTTGCTCTAGAAATTGTCAACAAACGCTACACTTTCGGAAAATCGAAGAAATGCGTGAACGTTTAGAAAAAGGACCCAATTTTCAAGACCTTTTATTACGAAAGCACATAAAATATTGTTTGTATCAGCAGCGGTGGGGGAGGCGACGGGCGAAAACGACGCGAAGGTGCCACGACAATTGCACGAGAACACGAACTGATAAGAGGCCGACAGCGTGTCGACTGCGATAACAAGAACGCGAGCAACAATCAGAAACAGTTTTTATTGAGATACAGCTTTGATTAAATTTGATTGTATTCACAATTATTACTCTACTTATTTTTTAAATAATCACGTTTTATTAAACTATTAGTATGTATGTACTTATTTCACTCGCAAAAATAGAAGAAAATTCAGCAATGCAACCACTCCTCGGCAGTGGTGCGGTTGACTGGGAACTGGGGAACATATGCACAAATGTGAGATTCAATATGAAAAGAAAGCACCAAAGCAGACGAGCTGTGTAAATTGTTTCTAGGAGAAAATATTCTGGAGAGAGTTGAGAGTACTACTCTCAAAAGTGGGTGTGGGATTGGGGCAGAGGGCAGATAAAAGAAATGTCCGCGCAGCACAGTGTATTTGTTTCGTGTTGGCAGATGGAAAATAGTTCTACGGGGAATATGAAATTAATAGTTTCCGCATTATTACCCGATTTTGTGAAGAAGCTTACTGGTAACAACTTGTCCAGAAATTAACGTATATTTGCACATTGCATTAAATTTGATAAACGGAAAGTGAAAATAGAAACACTTGAGTACACAGATTACCGCGCATACGAGTTTGTGTGCAAATATATGTATATAGTCGTACATATGAATATAGTCTATACATATGTATGTACATACATATATACCATTAAACAGATATTCAACAAATTCGGGCATAAAGTCCCTAAGGTCATACATATGTATTATGTACAGTATTGTTCGAAACATAAGGGACATATATGTACATTGATAGTGATGGTCATTTTTATTTATTTATTTAAAAAAAATTTAATTTAATTTAATCGATAATAGAAGCTAAATAAAAAAAGTTTTTAAATTTTATGAAAATTTATTAAAACAAACTACAAAAAAACATCATCAAAATGTTTAACTTTTATACTAGTATCATAACAAACGGCATCTTTTAGGTGCTTCTAGTCCGCACACTTCAACTAAAATTGACTGGGCTAATCGAAAATTTCCAAAAAATACTGATTAAAAAGTTGAAAACTTTGATGACAGTTTATTGAAAACTTACAAATTTTTAATAAGCTTTGTATAAAGTTTTAGATTTTTATTTATATGGCTTCTGTTAAACATACATATGTACTTTATACTTGTGTTATTTTTCCGTTGGCCTAGTAAATGTTAATTGTACAATTTTTATTGAGCTCAAGGCCTTGAAAATTAATAAAAATAAATAAATACACTTTAATTTGAAATTTGTTGCCTATCTTTCGAACAATACTTTAATACAAACGAACAATTGTATTCCAATGCAGTTTGTTTTTTCAATAGATATGTATGTAAGTACATACAAATGGTAAAAACAAATATCACAAAATTTAAAGTAATCTTCCGTTCACACACAACCGGCGACGACGTCTTAAGATCAACTGAAATTCTTATTAAAGCGGCTGGTGAGTTTCTACGCCAACAATTCACACTTGATGATATCGCGACCGGAGAACTGTATTGCTTTTGAATTCTAAGCATTCAAACAAGATGTCTTATCAGTGGGGGCATTGGTTCTTAACATAGTGTGCTTTTATCTTAATTAGACGCGTTTTATTAATATAGTTACTAACTACATATAGTACATAAGACCTGGTCACGTGAAAAGGAAAAATTGTACTATGTCTTGGCAATCGGCGAATATATATAAAAAAAATTACAAAGCAACGAATAATTTGACCGGAACTTTTGTGACACTTAAATTCTACAGCATTTAACTTTCATAATAATACAATAAATAGCGCGACCCTATCTAATATTGTATGTACATACATACACATGTACATATGTACATATGTATGTACACAAATATCATATAAATATTTTATATGAGTTTCTAACATGCGAAACCGGTTAAATTTCTGTTTCATTTAAAGTAATAAAAAATTGCAAAAATTGCCAAATTTTATATTTCCGCTAAAAGAAAAAGGCGTAAATTTAATATTTAGTTTTTAAATAAACTGTTTGCAATTTGGTTAGTGCAGACTACCAGCTTTTTCAAACAACAAATGCAGAACATTATTAATTTTATCTACGTTTTTTGTGTACAAAAGAGAAATTATGGTCGGCTTTTCAATATTTGATTTTTTTGACATAAGTCGTTCTTACAGCAAACGTGTGATATGTAGATTTTTTTTTGTTCAATGAAATATATTTTGAAGCAATAAAAGATTTGTGTGATATTTGAAATATTTAAATTTGTTTTTTTTCTTAATACTCGAAGCTCTTTTCATAAGTTGGACAACACAAGTTTTATCAAGTTTTTTATGCGTTGCTTTTATTTGCTTAAGTATTCAGTGCGTTGATAAGCAAAAATGGTTTAACCTCGTCGCGCATTTCAGTTCATACTTCAGTGTGTAGTTTAAAAAAAAAAAACAAGTAAGTATACGCGATCGATTCTATTATCACGAATTAAAGAATGAAATTATATTTCTTGCTACAAAATATGCTAAATATCCACAATGGTATACTAGTTTTACTAAAATAAATGATTTCATTCAATATCTGTGAACTTGCAAACCGGTGTCGTTGTTAATGAGGATAACCCAAAGAAAATTTGGATTTCATTAAGTAAATGGAATGACAAATACTTTTCCTATGTCGATCATCAGAGCTATAGCGGTTTCACACCGAGCCTTAATTGAGGCAATAATGAAATTGTCTACGTGAATTTAATAGAAAATATATGTATATGAATATACAATATACAATATATTTTCTCTTCAGTTATTGCCGCTGCGATTAAAATAATAACAGTGTAACATACTCCTAATTATTGACAATTACATTTTTTTTACTTACTGTCGGATTCTGTGTTCTCGATAATTGTTAAATCTTTATATATATCAAATGTTGAAAATTGATTAAGACATTTGTATTCTAATCAAGAATACAAAGCTTTTTTAATTATAAATTATAAATATTAATGAAAAATTAAATTGAGAAATTATAGATATATAAAAAATCTTCATATTTTCCTTAAGTTTTGAATTTCAAATTTCGAAAATATTCAAGTACTCAGATTTTTATGTAGATAATTTAATTTAAGTAAGTTTCATAACGTTTGAGTTTTAAATTGTTAAAAATCATTCAATGAATTCTGGTAATGTTTTTTTATTTGGGGTGTTGGACAATTTTCGGGAAGAAATTGCGACCAATAAAATAATTTTTAAAACTTTAACACTTAGCTTAGTACACAGATCTGAGCAAAATCTATAAATCACTATAAAATGACTCTCAGGTAATGAAAAAGAAATATACAAACTTTTTCAAGCAACAGAAATAATGAAAAAATATTTCCTATGAATTTTCTCGAAAGTTGTATTCTGTATTCTAAGCTAAATATACAATATACCAAAATTGAATGAATTATATAACTATATGTATAGCATATTCCAAAATTTGTCAGATTTCTTCAGCTTGTCAAAATAAATTTTAAAAATATTAAATTCAATGGCCTTATCAATATACGAAAAAGTTATTGTAATAAGTTTTTTAAGTCACTAAAATCTAGGGCGCACTGTTAAAATTATTTTAAGTGAAGTCAGCAACCAGCGTTCCATTGTTTAGGTTTGTGTATGTGCTCTTCGAACTCGCAAAAGTAGATGACGCTGTCGCTAAGTAGATTGTTATGCTTTGAATGAGGGAAAATTTTTACAGCGGCATCTGTGCGATGACGCTGTCGCTAAGTAGATTGTTATGCTTTGAATAAAGGAAAATTTATGCAGCGCCATCTGTGCGTCGATTAATGCTGTTAAAGCCTTGCAACCATAGCAAGCTGCAACTAGCATGCGATTAAAAAGTAGTAGAATGGCAAACAAATTAATGTCATGCTATAAAATTAAAGTATCGCTTTTTTGAAGAAATCTAGCTGATTTTCTGTTCGTCACAAAAATTGCTAATCTCCAGCTGAGCTGCAGCCTTGTATATTATTTTGAAATGTTGTTCAACTCCTTCTTGTATCTTTGTATGCGAGCGGACACTGAGGAATTTGGAAGTTTATCGCACAACTGATAAAAATACAAAATACATGTAAATAAACATGCACAAAATATCCGTGTATGTACAGAGGCATTTCAAGTTTTCGTAGGCTTGGTTAAATCTGCCATTTGTGATGTAAGTTTGTACATGTGTGCGTGTGTCTGTGTTTGGAGGTTGTCTGTGTTTACACATAATGAGCTACAACTTGTTAACACAAATGCACAAAGTGCATTACCGTTATGTTGTGCATGTCAATATCTATGCACCTACATACATACATACATAAATACATACGAGTATAGATATGCGTCTGCATGTCCGTCCACACAAGAGGCTGCGGCTGCATTAGCAGGCCAAAATACCCACCCACTTTTGCAACCAAACACTATTGCCGGAAAATCGCACGCAGTACTTGTCACGGTTAGATATCTTTGAAGGGATGTATATACACATACATATGTACTGTACATACATGTATGTATATGCTTTACGGTGTACATACATACATACATATATACATACGTAAATTCGTGTGTGTAATGTGTAATTGATTTTTAACTTCGACATTTGTCCAGACTATGTAAGTACAACAAAAGTTTAGCTTGTAACACGGCTACATTTTAGGTACTTACATACATACATACAGACATATATACATATGTACATACATATAAGTATGTATATAGGCCTACCCGCACCAACTTTGGCTGCAACATCGATGACCGCATTTAACTTCGACACCCTAAAGTGCTTTGACAGCGTTTTACAATTGCAGTCACTTTGTTGTCATTAGATATTGTCAACTGCCATTGTGTTTTGTTGGTGTTGATAATGAAACATGTTGTTGCTAATGATACGCTATTGTTATTGTTGTTTTTGTAATTGTTACTGTTTGTCATTTTGGTTGTTGCATTTGCATTGGTTGGCTTGTTTTCGGCCATGTCACCGACGCCTGGCCATGTCGTCCTGCTGTTCAACATGTTCCTGAACGTTGCAGCCAACACGCACGCACGCATTCTGTGTCCTTAATGTTGTTGTTACTTGTGCGCGCGCGTGTGTGTGTGTGGTTTAATGTGCTCGTTGCATGTTGTGTATTTTGTATGAGGTCCTTTCCAGCCGCATAATACGTTTGCCACAAATTACCAAAAGTCACCTCAACTACATTCAACTGGCAGGTGCAAGTTGGAGCGCCTAAAATGGCTCACACTCTGTTGGCATAAGTTGTTGTTGGCAAAGTTAGCAAACAAAAGTTGAAGATTGTGGCGTTTACACTGAAATGATGATATAAATTCGAGAATGTATTTTATTGCTGTTATTTTTGTTCTTTTGATTTTTAAACATCTTAGCTGCCGATATGGCAAAAATTTACGTTAACTCAGCAGGAAAATATGTACATATCTGTGTCTCTTGTACTTTATATTTTTGAAAAAATTTTTTGGAAAACTTCTTTACTCCCTATGAAAATTTGTGGGGGCGTTGTTTATAGGTTCGTGTCATGGCAAGTAACATTCCGTGTTTACTTGTCAGCCGGTTGGTTGTGGTGCTTCCCAAGTAATAACACGGCAGTCAATTATTTGTTGTGCGTAGGCGCCATTTTGTTGTATTTCTGGTGGACCTTAAAACTATATTTCACAGACTTTTTAAAGTCAAATCGATGTAATGGATTATTTTACAATATATGTACATACATAGGTCTGATAAATGGAATATAAAATGTCTATAGATTTATATGTCTTTTCGGTGCAACGCCTGGACATTCGCACAAGAGTTGCTGAACGCTTTCCTCGCTTTCGTCTAAGTGAAAATTGCGGCTTGCCAAGTTGTGCGGAAGTCCCAATCTTGTTGCGTGCTTACTTAATGCCCAATGGCCATGGTTTTTTTTTGCAAATCGTTATTGTGTGGACCACCAGATAAGAGGTGAAATATTTTTTAAGCGCAAATGTGCAGTTCACGCTTATTTCTCTTCTAGTTTACGACTCGTTCGGGATCATTTCGCGGTCATAGCGGTACTAATTAGAATCCTTTGAGAATAGTTTCGGTAGTATTTCAATCTAGTTCGAAATTTTTTCGGGATTACTTTAAGACTATTTCGGGTCCGTTTCGGGATAAGTTCATGATTATTCGGGAACTATTTCAGAAACATGTCGAGACTGGTTCTCAACTATTTCAGGGATATTTTGGAACTAGTTGTGGAACACTTGAGCCTAGTTTACATAATATTATATTCCTTAGCTAGCTCTGAAAGTCGTGAATTTACTCCCACGAAATGAACAAAATTAAATGAAATTAATATTTTATTTCTAACATAACCTTTATATGTACGAGTATGTATGTAACATAATGCCTTGGTGCGCCTCACACAGGAGTTTTATATCAAATTTCATGAGTACGCGTTACTCACAATTTTTTAATTTGAAAAAATTTGCGGAACAGCAGCTCTGAACTTTAAAATTACATATTCAAAAGATTTTTAAATATATATTATTATTATGAATTAAAAAAAAAATTTTGAAAACAATACCTTCTTATTGGCATTCCATTGAGCTCCAGGCCAGTGTATGGAAGATTTTTATTTGGAAAAGCTGAACAAGCATAGCACAGCATGTAGTGTTGGCTCAGGAACCCGAGGTTTCTTGATTCGTACCTGGGGAGCGGTGATTTGGAATAAGTAAAGAAGTCTGATGAGGAGATGTGTTGATCTCTAAAAGAGCAGCTATAACTTCTACTAATAAAACTGTATTATTAAAAATAAAAACTTCCATAAAACTACCGAGAACTTAATAAAATGTCAATGATTAATCACTGACAAGAATTATATAACCGTAAATTTTTTATTATATTTTTGTATTTGCTGCTAGCGACTATATTCCTTAAAAAAATTGTAACGATTTTTATTTCTTAAGATAAATAAAAGTATGATGTGTGCCAAAATACGAGTATAACAAAATTTTTTTTTTCAAAAAGTTTATCAATTAAAAAAAAATTTTGAGTGTCCGAACGCTAGTAAGGAATACATGTCCTCAGTGCAAACTAAATCGCACTATAAATTCAAGCAAGGCAATAAACTGCATCAATCGAACTTAAATTCTTAAAACTACGTAAAAAACACCCAGTATATGTTTCATTTCATTTCATTTATTTCATTTATTATTGGAAAACATTAGTACACTAATATGTTATATATATAAATAACACCCTAGACAAGTAAAATATGGATAACCATAACACGAATTGCAAACCTTTTCACTTAACTTTTATTAGTTAAAGATTATCAAATTAAATTTTTGAAACCTCAATGATTGGTCTCAAATTAATTTTAGTTAGTATTTTAAACAAATATATTTAATTAGTAACTTTTAGTCGTAGCACAACCCGCAACATGAACATTTGAAAATTTCCACCATCCGACCAACATCCGCTTGCCATTCGACACATGGCCGCGAAGATATGGCAAAACTCGATGCATTTTGCTTTTGTTTTTGTTCCTAGTTAGACTCGGAGTCTATAGTACGAGTATATCGTCAAAACCACTCTACAGTAAGAACATAGTCCATCAATATATGTAAGTTTGTATGTTTGCATTTATGCTCGTCTGGTTTGGTTGTTTTGAGTTTTTTGTTTTTGTTTTTGTTTACGAGTATTTTAATGAGTTAATGAATTAAAATTTTGGCATTGTTTATCACCCACATCCACACATGGAAATACTTTTGAACAACACAATAGAATCACAAAAATTGTCACAGCGAATAAAGGAAATGAAAATGAGTGCGCACATATGAAAGTACAGTACACTCTCGCTAATTTAAGTGTGTGGGAAGTTCTTCAATTTCATATGCAAAAACAAACGCTGCAGAAGGAGGCAATGGACTATGGATACATTTTTATTTAGCGTTAACAGACATTTTCCAATTGGTATATTTTTGTATTAATTTTTTATAAAAATTTATTTTATTTTTTTAACAATTCCATTTAAATGAATGTTTGAAAGAAAAAAAAAGCATGCAAGTTTGTCAATTTTATTATTACAAAGTGGAAATTTGAAAAGGTTAGAAATTATCCTTGCTTTTTAAGATTTTTTTTTTGTCAAGGGAATTGCGATTTTTTTCATATAAAAATAAATGTTGCTTATTCGCGAGCAAAATAATTCGAATAAATAAACAGTATTTCCTAGCCACCTAAAACTTTCATATTGTTAGACTGAAATTGAAAGAGCTAAAAAACTGCATACTCAAAATATATGTATGTATGTATATAAAAAAATTGTTGAATTTTTTTTAGTCATCTCTAAAGTTTTAAACTAGGATTTGTACAGTTTATGAACTGAATTTAAATATAAGTGGCAAACTATGCATAGTTGAAAAAATGTTCATTAAAAATTGCAAGTTAAAAAAGAATTAAAGTTTTTAAAAAAGTTCAGGATTTTTCATTAAAAAAAAATAAATATATTAAAGTTTTTAAAAAAGTTCAAAAAATTTAATTTAATTGATTCCTATTAGAGCAGGACATGACTATAGAAATCTAACATGAAAACCGTTTTTAAAATTGTAAAAAAATCAACGTAAAAAACTGTTATCGCTCACTGTATTAAGAAGTGTACATATATATTTATGTATATTCCACGAAATCATATTAGGGAGTTCACAAGCACTGTCGTATCTCGTATTTCGTCGTATCGCTTATTAGAATAAACTAGTTAAAACTTGTTTTTATTGTTTCACATGTTAAATTTTCGTATTTCAATACAACTCTGAAAGGTATGTTTAGTGTGTTATTTGTGTGTGCTATTCGATCAGCTCTTTCTGTTTATCATCATTTGAGGTTTATTTTTGATTTAAAAATCTTAAATAAAGTCAAAACCGACCGCTCAAATTTATTATAACAGATTTTTTGCAGACTTACTGCTTCAATACCGGATAGAATAGTAAACGTAATAAAACAGTGCGTTCACAAGCTCCTCTATTATTTAAATAACACACTAAAGAAATACGACCAATAACACGCTTGTGAACTCCCTATATATTCTTAATTTCTTTTTGTCATACTATGTTATACATGTATGTATGTATGTATGTATGCATGTAAGCAAAGGTATTTTCCAAAAAGGTATGCTACGAGTAAGTTTCTGAACATTAAAACTCTTTGCCAGTATTACTAGAAGGTACATACAGCTTTCTACTCAGGGAAAGACAATTCAAGGCGGAGGAATGAAGAAGCGATCCAAGATTTTTTTTGTTTCGCGCGCGATTCTATTCTCTTAAGAAAACTCTGTTCCGATAATCCAGTTTATACTGTGCTTCCTTATGTGAGTGTGCTTGTATGTGCATGTGTGCAATCTGCATGCAAGTGATATGAAATATAAAAGAGGTGTTTCGTACTTTCCTACACACACAGCCATACTAAATACATCACATGAAAAACCAAAGCAAAAATCTCTGTCATTTACGAATTAATGAATACGCATAGGAATGCTTGTATAGAATACACACATACAAATGTCAATATTTGAGTATGCATAGAATGCTATGCAGATCCCAATTCGCGCCGAATATGTATGTATGTACGTATAGTTGTTGCTGTGTCACAGCCTTTAAAAACGTTGACAAAGCGCTAATTTTTCCTTTTTTGAAGAATGACAATATGCCAAAAAAGTATGCAGCTGCTTTTAGTGCATGCGTATTTTGGTTTATATATTTATTTACATGCATTTATATACATTTACAACACATTTTATAATTATAATCGCAGCAACTATTTGATAATCAATTATTGTTTTATTAAATTTATGTTTTTTTTTTCAATTAAATACTTTTTACATTCTCTAACTTATACTATAAAAAGTGAAGTTTCAAACTTTAAATTGTAAATAAAAATATTTAACGAACTTTCTTTTGAAAGTGTTAAAGAAGTGAAATAAAAAAAATTTAGAAATTTTTTAGTAATGCATTTAAATAGTGCATTTGATTCTACACCTTTTCCAATAGTATTTCAGAAAAACACAAATGTATTTCAGACAGGATCAATTGCATTTCAGAAAAACGCAAATGTATTTCAGAAAAACGCAAAGGTATTTCAGAAAAACGTAAATGTATTTCAGAAAAACGCAAATATAATTCAGAAAGGCACAAATGATCTTTTCTGAAATGCATTTGTGTTTTTCTGAAATACATTTGCGTTTTTCTGAAATACATTTGGCCTCTTCTGAAATACATTTGCGTTTTTCTGAAATACATATGTTCTTTTCTGAAATACATTTGTGTTTTTCTGAAATACTGTTGGAAAAGGTGTTTTATAAATGTGGCTCTTCTGCAATTTATTTTTTACGATGTGCTCGAAAAAAATTGGTCCAACACCGGCAGTAAAAAAAAATATTTCAAAAATCAAATATGAATTGTGGCTGCCAATTTATTGTTTTAAAATTTTGTGTGCTACAAATTGCATTTCTTAAAAAAAATTTTAAATTATAAAAAAAAAATTATTGAAAATTTGGATTTATGCCTTTGTTGCAGAAAATAATATATTGCAATTGAAGAAAAATTACAGTTTAGTAAAAGGATAATAATTTATCAAAAATTTTCAATAGGTGGTGCGGCTATAATTTTGAAATTGGTTGTATATATTGTACATATGTATGTATGTATAATTGTTTACAGGGCTTAGTTAAATGTATGTATGAAAAAGAAAAACTTTTTTAATTTCCCGATTTTTCAACGCAGTTGTTTTGTGCATTTAACATTTGCAAAACGAGCATAAATTGTATGCTAAGAGTGTACAAAAACAAATACAAAAACAAACGTTAGTGAAAAATCAAAAACTTTGTTAAACAAAACCAATTTTTATATGAATCTAGACTTGCATTTGAAATATATATGTACGTATGTGTATGTGTAAAAGCATTGTTTTGAATGGTTCCACCCACCATGAAATGTTTTGTAAACGCACACATACATAAGCATATAAATTTATTTGCATGTGAATAAATCAGCAAGGTTCCAAGGATAATACTATTAGCTAAGGTATTGTGTGATTCTTCTTTGTTTTTCTTCTTTTTTTTTCATGGCTATACACATGTGAACGTACTGTGTGCTGCATGCAACCGTGTATTCCTATTTGTTATTGGTTTTATAAATGCATATATTTTTGCAAAGTTTTTCGCCATATTCAACGCCATTCAACGCCGTGGCGCCGCTCTGCACTTCCCCCCTTCCACATAACTGCCGTGTCAACCACAATCGCCATCATATTCACTACAAATTCAGAAAATATTTCGTTGGATTCTGTTTGTTCGGCATTTCCGTTGTAGCTTCATTTCCTGTTTGTCATGTTTGGATTTCGCCATTGTTGTCGCAGCGACTGTTGTTTGCAATGCCAAAAAATATGGCGGCTTTTTTCACATGTGACACGTACTAAGCATATGTTGCTGAGTGCTTGAGAAAAAAAACAAAAATAAAATAAAAAAACAACAATAAAAATGTTGAAGGATAATGCAAAAAGCGCTGAGTTAATTATTTCATTACAGCATGTTAATACACAGAGAGTAGTACTTTGGTTAAATGCATATTTATTCTCAAAAGACGCAAATGTCAATGAACCTATTTAGTCTGCGAAATTTAAAAAGTCCGGAAAAGCTATGATTGAAAAAAGAAGAGGTTGAGTTTATGATTAATTAATTTTGTGAATTTTACGCTATAAATTCAGTGTGATTTCAAATATGCAAGAATAGAGAATTGTCAGCTATATGAAAAACTTTGATTCTTCTTCTTTTATGGCGCTGCAACCGTTTGTCGCTTTGGGCCGAGATCAAAAAGCTTCGCCAGTTCCCTCTATGCTTCGCGATGTGACGCCTATTACTCATACCAAGTGTAGACAAGTCCTTCTGCACTTGGTCCTTCCAGTGCGTTCTTGGGCGCACTTGCCTTCGTTGCCCACCCATGGGTACTGATTCGAAGGACTTTTTCACCGGACCATCATCATCCATGCGAACAACATGGCCAAGACATCGCAGTCGTTGCATTTTTGTGCACTTGACTATGTCCATATCATTATACAGCTCATACAATTCGTCATTCCATCTTCTGCGGTACACGTTGCTTACGCGAATAGGGCCGTAAGTCTTACGAAAAACATTTCCATCGAAAGCCCTCAAAACCTGCCCATCGCTGGTCAATATCGTCCACGTTTCTGCGATATATAAAAGGACGGGATGAGAGATTTGTAGAGCGAGATTTTCGTTCGTCGAGAAAGGGCTCTGCTTTTTAATTGCCTACCGAGCCCAAAGTAGCACCTGTTGGCAAGCGTTATTCTTCGCTTGATTTCAAGGCTGACATTATTGCTGGTATTTATACTGGATCCAAGGTATACAAAATTCTTAACTACTTCAAAATTGTAGCTGCCAACAGTGACGTAGGTCCCAATACGGGAGAATTTTTTTGTTTGATGCCACAAGGTACTTTGTTTTGTCCTCATTCACTACTCGACCAAACTCTTTTGCTTCTTTTTCCAAACTGGAAAATGCTGGCCCTGTTCTTAAGACCAACGATGTCAATATTATCCGCATACGTAAGCAGCATCGTACTTTTACTTTTACAGTACCACTGCGATTCAGATTGGCAGCTCTTATTACGATTTCCAGATTGAAGAAGTTGCACGAAAGTGAGTCACTTTGTCTAAAACCTCGTTTGGTCTCGAACGGCTCGGGGAGGTTCTTCCCAACTTGGACGGAGCTAAATGTTCGGCTCAACGTCACTCTACATAGCCGTTTTAGTTTTGCAGAGATCCCAAAATTTATACGTGGCTTCGTATAGACAGCTTATATTCGTGCTATCAAAGGCGGCTTTAAAGTCGACAAAGATATGGTGTGAGTCGATTTGCTTATCTAGGGTCTTCTCCAGCCACTGAATCCGACCTCAGGAGACGCGTTTGAAGAAGAGAAGCCCAGAACAATATTTATGGTTAAAAAACAAAACCCTCTACTCGACCAAGGCGAGATGAGAACAGCGCTAAGGGAGACTGAAGAATAACAAAGCGCCTGGAACAGACGGTATACCGGCTGAGCTGTTCAAAGCCGTCGGTGAAGAGCTGGTAGGAAGCATGTACCTAAGAGAATCCAAAATAAGGGTGATCGTGCTGTTTGCGCCAGCTAAAATGTAAAAAGTTTTCTAAACATCGCATATTACGTCCTTTCGATGATACTGTGTGAAAGACTGAAACCATATATGTATGAACCAGCAGATTGGACACTGATATGCGGCTTCTGGCCTGGTAAATCCACCATTGACCAGATATTTACAGCACGTCAAATCCCTTTATAAGCAAACCGGCACACCCCAACTCTTTGTCGACTTTAAAGCCGCTTTTCACAACACGAATAGAAGCTGCCTGTACGAAGCCATGTATAAATTTTGGATCCCCGCAAAACTAATACGTCTTTGTAGAGTAACATTGAGTACAACTTTCAGCAACGAGGTTTTAGACTCGCTTTCGTACAACTTCTTCAATCTGGAAATCGTAATAAGAGCTGCCAAGAAGGCTTTGGGCACTTTCGATGAATATGTTCTTCGCATGATTTAAGACGAAAGTATGAGCCGTATATAGTCAAGCGCATAAATGATGATTCTCCGGTGTAAAAATCTTTCGAATCGAAATCAATTTATGTAAAGACATTAAATTTTTCTAACAAAAACCATAAAAACCCATTAATTTAAACTTTATACAAAATATAAAAATATTTTAGATTTTTTCTGAGTATGCAGATTCGTAGCTAATACAATAATCTGCTAGTTTCAAGAAGCTTGGGATTTCCGTTGATTTTTGTAAATTTTTTAATTGATGCTCTTTCACAATTTCTTCCATATAAAAACTCACGAGATTGCGTTATTTCTTTTTCGATGTTCAAAAGTTTGATGAAATTGGTGAAAATCGAAAAAAAATTTCCTTTTATAAAAATGTATTAAATCAGTGTGAAGCTCTAAAGAAAAAAACGCTCGTACATATATTTATTTTTTCAAGAAAATTTAGAGCAACGGCAAAGTACTTATTCAAGCAACAGAAATAATGGAAAATATTTTTGGGGATTTTTCTTGAGAGTTGTTTATAAGCCCATAAATCGAAAAAAAATAATTTATTGAATCAGAAAGACGTCAAAATTTGTAAATTTTTGTTTGTGACTTTAATTGTGGAACGCATTATAAATTATATTTATGGTAGGTATTCTATCTTAAAATTTTATAATAAAAGAATGACCCCGAATGAAATTATTTATGTTAAAATTGAAGCAATTTTTAAAGGGCATAATTCAGATATTTTAATTAGAAACCAACGTTTACCAAAATTATTGTTAACTTTTTAATCTTTAACTTTTCTGCAATGCAGCAATGGAACTTGGTAATGGATTTTATTCTTATTATTAAAATTTTTATTTTTGTGGAATGTTATTTACAAAGCACTACCCTCAGAAAATTGAAAATTATTTTTATTTTATAGTTACACCTTTCTCGCTTCCTACCACACATTTATATTGCATATTTATATACTCGTACATTCTTCATTGATTTCTATAAATTTCTTTAGAATATACTTTTTTTTTGAAATTTATAATACCGATTAAATTTATTTGTACATATGCATGTATGGACTTATGCTAAAAGCTATTTGCAACTGATTCGCATACTAATTATGGTATACCAGAAGCGATTTTGCAACGCCAACGAGCGTCAATTAAATTCTCGCCGCGAGCTACTCCAGTTTCAACACCCATAAAGTGTGAGCAATGCAAGCAGTCAGACAGCCAGCATTTCACTCAATTCAATTGCATGCGTTATGCAAGCAAAGTCACAGTGGCATTTGCAATGTACAGCAACAATGCCAAGCAAATAAATATGCCACCTACACTAAAATCAGCAACGGCGCTGCTTAACTCTCGGCATTTGTTTATTTGTAAGTAAGTAGTCAAATGAAAAATAGAAAAATTTTGCAGTTGGCGCGTTTCCTCCGTTTATTTGTATTTATTATTTTTTTTCTTGTCTCGCAGCTCAAAGTCCAACGAAAATCGCCACACAACAAAAACACCTTGATTGTGGCGCGCAATGAAAAATGTGTTCATTGATAAAATGTAGCGAGAGCTCTGCTCCACCGTGCACCTCATTCTTCATTTCGTGTCTTCAATTCTGCGTTGCACATTTTGTTGGCGAAAGCTAAAAAGCTGAAATGTGACTATCCTGCTTACGATGACCAATTGGCGTTTTGTTTTTTTTTCTTTGCTTTTCATTTTGCGTTCATATCATAGCGCAATCTACAACTACAAATCGCTGACACACACCCACGCACCACTCTCGATACTCGTACAAAGGTACATAGTACACGCATATGTATGTATGTATGTATGTATGTATGTGCATGCATTTGTTTGTGGGCGCACACGCTCATATAAAGCGGTAATTTATATCAGCAACTATTGAGTTTGCCATAATGAACATTTGCAGCAACGTTGCAACTTTAGCAACAAACACTATCAACAACATGATCGTGCCACAATTCAACATTGGAGGTCCAACTATGTCGACTGCCCGGCCGATCAGGCAGTGCCTTCAGCCGCCTTCAACCTGCACCTCCGCCAGCCAACTCAATGCGCATGCGCTCCCCTCTTTGTGCGATTGTTTGCTCTTTCCTTTTTTTGTTTTTAGCATATTTCTCATCGGCGCACAACAAAGCAACTACCATAACAACAACAATTATACAAATAAACTCGCAACTGCTTGGTTGCGGTTGTTTGTTCGCTATTGTTGCAAATGCACCAACAAATTTGCAATGCGCGACTGGAATTATGATTATCATATCATTTCATGCTAAACACCTCGTTAGATTGAATTGCGCTCGCTGCAGACTGCAGAATATGCCACGCACGATTATGTGGCGCGGTCCGAAAGGGGGGGTGCTACGTATAAAAGCAGAAGTAGTATGTAGAGAATTAACTGAGTGGACTATGCACCGGCGCTGGCATTTACCTAAACTGAAAGTAGTTGCTGAGCTGAGTGGGCAGCAGTGAATTTGGTATGCGTGTACAAAGGATCGCGTAAATGGTTACTTTCGGAATTGTTGGCATACCACTATGGAGATACACTGAAATATATTTATATAGAATTGTATTTTATTATATTTCACTGAAGTTAAATCACGATGCAGCGATGAGAAGTGGCGTCTTCCGGCGTACCGTTGACGTATAGAAGTTTATAAACAATCCTTTTCTACACTTGATTCACACTTTTCAGAGAAATGAAATTAAAGTTTGCAATTTTTGTTATTTCATCTTTGTATTTTGTGCCTCTTTTAAATTCCTTAATTTTTATTCAATTCAAAATTTTCTTTTTTTTTTGTTATCTCACCCCGTCAAATATGAGAGAAATAGAAGAAATACCAATGAGAGAAATAGAAGAAATACCAAAGCAATCAAAAAAACGTGAAACAATGTAAACGGACCTTAGTTCATTGTTGCGGCATTATTCACTTCTTCCTGCAATTTCCGCAGGTGTTTCGGCTATTTATACCATGAAATCATTGTTAGTACTACAATGAGTAAGCGGAATCTGCATACTTACATACATATATATATTTTTTGCATACATACTGAACTGCATGAGTTAGAAAGAGATGGAATGTTAGATGTTCGGGTAGCATTGTAAACTCGGCCTTAATAATCTCAAATAAACTTGACCCGTAATCTCTGGTAGAGCTCTCTGGTACATCATACGTTATTTAACCGAGAGTGTGCTTTTGTGACGTTGCCGAAATGAGAACACAAGCTTTTTTTTTTCTCAAAGTTTAGTATAAGCTTCTAATCTCGCATATGTTGAGTTATGTAGGAAATTATTAAATTTTATTTTGAAGACATCGACAGTTTTAAAATACGGTTCACGCTTAAAAAATTATTTATCAGTTTCGAAAACCGCTTAACTGGAAAAGTTTCATTTCCACATATTTCACTGAAAACAAAACTATGATCGAAGTTTAGTAACTCGACTTATGTGCCATTCTAAAGTTAAGCGTAAAAAGTTGTAAATAATAAATGAAACAATAAAAGTACAACAAATAGAAATTTTTGCTTGAAAAATAGATTATATAATAATTGTTATGAAATTCATATTTGTTGGAACGATTTTTCGTCAAGTTTGGTTTGGAGCCAAAACGGTTTCGGCGCTCCGCCATCTTCAGTGTCAATTTTTTTTTCAACAAATATTAACATTCCACCCTGTCCGATAAGAGAAAGAAGAAAATAGTACTATGTATTATGAAATTATGACTACAAAGTTGCAACCATGTCTATCTGATGGAAGCAAGTTTATTTCCATTATTTTGGGGGAAATAAAACTAAAGCTCACAAAGGTCAACATTCAAATTTTCAAGAGAGTTAAATACGAGTACATCTGTGGGTTTGAAGAAGATGCTTAATTCATACGGTTCGTGCTGTCCTAAAGCTTCTAACTGCGAAAGATGCAATTCAGATTCTCATGGCACTAGAAATTAGTTTTATTGGTTCTAGGACACAAAGGGATAAAAACGAGTGAAAGTACCTCATATACAACTTTCAGATCCTTTTTTTTAAGTTTAAATCTGTTTACATTTTCTTTCTATGCAGTCTGGATTTGGAGACCACCCCACATATAGAGCGAATCCAAAAGAATTTTTAAGGTTTGCACAACGTTGTTTAAACTTTACTGATCCTATACCTCCATACAAATCATATTGTCATCCCTTATCCCTGAAAACTTTCCGTCAAAATCCTCTTTTCGCTCATTAAGCTTTGTAGTGTACTATTTGCTAAATAACACAGTTTACTGCCCTGCCCTAATGGGGAAATTTTACTTTTTTATTTCGGCGCGGAATTTCTGACACGTCAACGTATCCAGAAAAAAATAATTAGACTCGTCCACTTGTAATTATGTAGAAAAACTTATAATGCATACATATCTGAGCGCTTTTCGAGGAATTAGAAAAATAGGTTGATAAGAAAAACTTGACATTTCTTAAAACCGAAATCAGTGTAGGTCAATACTTTGATCCTCGTAATAAATAAATGAATTGCCATTTTTGCGAAATCCCGAAAAAAACTTCATGGAAGAGTATTCAAATCTTAAAAATACTTACTTAGTGCAAGTTTGTATAGGACCAACCTGCAAAACATTAAACAAAAAATATGCAACACTTATTAACGAGTATGCTTTGGTTATTGACTTTACACTTGCGAGTTAAAACAGTAATCTTAATTTCATTATAGAAAGCATTACTAGTTTTTGAAAGATCCTACAACACTTCATTGATAGACTAAAAATGCGTTCACATTGTTCAGCTTTTATAAGCGATTTGTTGAATGAGAAATTGAATGAAAAATTCAACGCGTATAAATTGCAAATCTGTTTACATTGCCGATCTTTTGTTTAGCCAAATGTTTGTTCACATAATAATATGAAATCAGAACGCGAAATTGAAGTAACTAGTATACAGCTAGCGAGTGTTAAAATAATTACATTTACAATTTAGTGACGATTGTCCGAGTTCCAAAAAAATTGGCGAATTGTACACATTTACACAAACACAGGGTTGCACCAAGAAAAAGTTGGACGAGCTCAAAGATGACTAGCAATTAATTTTTGTAGAAAAAAAATGTAGAGCAAACGTTTACATAGTGCAACCGCCGAATTTCACAAAAAGATGAAAGCGAAGTTGAACATAGTAAGCGAGCTTTAACAGAATTGTTATGCTGATATTAATTTAAATTTTTTTTTTCAGTGTAGCCTTTTGAAAATTTCGCACAATAAGAAAACTCAGACTGTAGCGTTGACCATAATGACCCATTAGGAAAACTAAGCCAAATTAGATGGACCACCCAAGTTGATAGCGGTAACGCCATGGGATTTTGGGAATGGTTATGTCCATTAGTTGTAGTTAAATAGAGCTAAATTTGAAATAAAAAATATGTCCGCTTCAATAAGTAGAAACGGAGGCGCATATTTCACAATTTTAATTATTAAAAATATTTACTTAACAAATTGCGGTAGTACTTGTTTGTGTGTGTGTGTGTTAGTATAGAAGTTTGTGTATATTTGTCAGCATTCGTTGCTGTTTTCGTTTACTTTTTCACTATTTCTGCTATCGCTTACATTTTGTGTACGCTCAGGCATTCAAGGGATTAGCATTTTTCACTTGTTTATTGCTGTTGCATTTGATATTTTCCTATTACGTGTGCTTGACGGCATTGCGCGGTGATGGGCGGCAGCGGGGGAGCAAGCCAGCCACTCGATCACTGCAGATCAACTAAATTTGAGCTGTGCGTCGATGTGGGTGGCATCCATGGAGATCGCTGGCTGGCTGGCCGCTTCACTGGCTACGAGAAGCGTTGTGGGTGGGCTGGCCTTTGGGGCTGCTGCGTCACAGCGAAATCATGTTGTTGTATGTAATTTTGTTGTATGTACTTGCAATTTTTCGTTTTTTTTTCTGTATTAAGTGTGTGTTGTAATGAAGTGTTTTTGAATGCGTTTATTAAGATTTAAGATTTTAATGGTGTGAGTAAAATTGCATTTGCGATATGTTCAGAGTATTTCTCTCTAAAATAAAGAAATGAATTAGAAAGCGAAATTCTGTCAATTAAAAGATATTTTAGCTATTCGATAACTTTACTAATATGTTGCTACTTTTCAGCGCTGTTGTGCAAAATGTATTAGTCATTGCTTAAGTAGTCATGAGTTAGATATGGATTAAGTGCTTCGACAGCTTTAATCTCTGCAAAACTTTACAAACATACATTAATAATTATGAACATCCTAGTAGACAACTTCGGGAGATAAAAGCAACTCCAAACCGGCTTTTTTGGAGTCTAGAATCCACATTTCTGTTATTGTATGAAATGGCAAAAAGTAAAGCCCTTCTGCTTTCCCATAAAAGCTCTGGCAGAAGAGCATTTATAGGAAGTACTTTAGAAAGCCTTGTGAAACAGCTCTTTTAAAATCATTACTACATTCATAAATTTTGCACACACCATCGTTTTTAAAATCCGTATAAATTGTCAGTTGCGTTGCCAAAGCAGTATATTGAGTTAAGGCAGAGTTGCATTTGCGCATATCATAAATTGAAAAGCTTTTCTACACCTTTTACAAACACAAATGTATTTCAAAAAATATCAATTGTATATTAGAAAAACACAAATGAAATTGGCCAAATTGTTTTTCAGCAAAACATTAATGTATTAATTTCGTCTTTTCTGAAATAATATACATTTGCATTTTCCGGAAATACATTTGCGCTTTTCTGAAATACAATTGATATTTTCTGTTGGAAAAGGTGTGGAATGTATAAGCCTTCTGAAATGGGTTATATACGTTAAGAAGATCTTCCTAAATCATCTGCTGGGATATAAATAAATTGCCTACTTTGGTATGTATAAGTTCATATAAACATAGGTATGTAAATATATGAACGTGGAAGGAAGACATGTGATTGCTTATCTATGTCTATTTACATACACTAATTCATTTCTAGAAACATACAAACGTGCATACATCTCACAGCATTTGTTAACCACTAACCCTTCTAATGATTACTGACAACTTAAGTGAAAAGCTTAACTCTGACATTCACACTCCTTTTAACACTTGACACAGGTGGAGAAAGCACTTCAATTAGTTACAAATATATTTGCAATTAAATCTTTAAACTTCATCGATAATGGCAAGTCTTAAAATGTATTCATTCGTTTGACACACCATTTCCCCACGGTCGCTGAACTTTTCTAAAACTAAATTTTCTTTCTAAAAGAAACAATTTAAAATGTCAATTTGTTAACATGCGATTGTATTGCTAATGGTTGGGTGGAAAAAAAATGGTATCAAGAGTTTAGGTTGCGCATATACCAATTTATTGAACGTAATTAAAATTGATGTAGTATTTGGAATTGACCCAAAATGTCTTTCTAAAGTGATTGCAAATATATTACGTAGAAAGGTCAGTCACAATTAATTTTCATTATGTTAATAACTGAAGTAATTAAATCCTTTATTAATATTTCAAAGTGCATACGCTAAAAATAAAAAGGTAAAATTCTCAAATTTACTATAAATCAAATAAATTTCTGCTCTAGTTAAATTCATTTAATGTAGATCATCAAATTCTACTACATTGCAAAGCTTAACTAGAAAAAATTAGGCTGAAGGCTGAAATTTTGTTAATAAATAGGCTCTTATTTACATGGTAATTAGAACCTATGTTATGTAAACAAAATGAAAAAGTATAGCATCTGTGGTTTACTTACAGAGAAAAGAGCGAGAGGAACAGAAAGATGTTTAGAGATAATAAGAGGAAGGACGTCTAACTGATAGATTTTTCATTAGCAACTTCCCTCGAAGAAATCTATTTATCATGTTATCTTTTTAGATTTTTATATAAATTGAGTATATTGTAGAAAAACTCATAAGATATGACCGAACGATCGGAAAATAAAAAAAAACATTTTTTTTTTCAAAAGTTATACGACTTTAAAAATGAAAGGTGTCTCGACATAAGCCATTGTTTATCACTTCATAGCTTGCAAAACATTAGTTCTATCAACAAAAAATATTAAAAACTTTTTTATAGACACGAAAAAATTAATATCTCAGGCCCTTTAAAAATTGGACAGTTTATTCTTTGATATACGTTCTAACACATATATATTTTTAAAAAAATTTTAAAGTGGTGCAAACGTGTTTTGCAGCAAATTTATTTATTTTTATTAACAAAGATATAAACAATTTTACTTTAAAAAATAAAACAAACAATTTTTTTGTAAATCTCTGACTCTTTGTCCTTTGTTTTTTTTTTTAATTTCCGATCGTTCTGTCGTAAACTTTCTACAATATGCTCAATTTATATGAAAATCTAAAATATTGCTAATTTTTCAGGAGAGCAAAAAAACGGATTTAACCACAAAAGTTGCTTACAATGAAAGAAAAAGGGTTGTTAAAATTAACAATATATCAGTAAGAAATCGGTTTTTAATCTACTAAATTTTTGGTTTTTCAATTAATCGTTTTTATTAAAATTAATGCGTTTCACACAAAAAATCATCATAGCGCATGCAAGTTCTTTTGTCAAATCAGTTTGAGTACAATAGTAAATGGTTTCTTTTGCCTTGGGTCAATACAAGTTTATTTAATGAATTTGAAATATAAAAATATCATTTGACAAAACAACTTCAATCCAAAGAGGTTGTTATGTCAAACGCAAATCGCAGAAATTGCGCAGAACTTTTAATAAAATAACGTTACAATTATTCCGTTCAAAATTTTTTCTACTAATTCGAAAGAAGTTGTCCAATACAAGTGTCCAATCCAATTTCGAAAAAATAAAAAAAAGTTCATTATAAGAATGCTTACATAGAAAATTAAGAATAAATTTTTACTCATTTTAAACATTGAAGTGAATGACGTGTGAAATAAATTATATTTTTCCTCTTCACACTCTTTGTGAACAATTTTTATCTTTTTTGTAAATAGTTATTCACTCAAAAAGGTCCAACACTGTGGCAGATAAATCTGCTTCAACCCTTTTCCCTTACACCTGTGATTTCGATTTAATTAAGTGGATACTTTGCAATATTTTTCGAATGTACTAATACACTCGCTCTTTAAGCTTTCTTCAGGTAAATGACCCACAAAATGTACCTTAACTGCTAATGGCATCATTTCACTTAGTTTTTATGGCGTTTCAACATTTCATTAACAAACAAAAAGCAAGGGTGTAATTCAAAGAGCGCCTCGAGCAAGTCCATTAATCTTTAAGATATTTTTGATTTTGGCGTAAATAAGGTTATTCGCATCGAAAGTTGCATCGTTAAAATAAACTTTATTACAAAATATAAATTTTATATTTACTAACTGCAAATATATGTATGTAAGAAGAGTCGAATGGTATGGAAACACACTGAGAGGTAGTAGAAAATTTAAATAACAACAACAACAACAGTAATAAATGACCATTAAATGCAAGGTTGTAGCTATTTAGCTAGCAAAATCAGGCAGACAACGCTTTTGCGCGCAGAACCCCCCCAATGTAGCGTTTCTTTGTAAATTGGCGTGTTTATCAAATCAACAACAAATGCGCAGCAATTTTCATACACACACACACACACACACGCATACTTACACACCACCTGAGTCCCATGGATTAGCCTTGGCTGTGTAGTCGTAATTTTTGGTTGTAACATCCCTTTCGCAGTTGTTGGTTTCGAGTTTCGAGATTTTCACTCAACCATAATGACTTGTTTAATAGCGTATTTTGACGTTTTGCTTAATAGAAAATGGCTTAAATAATGAGCTTGCAGCGTCGGTGGCGCAGCAATGGCACGAATTGGCATAAGACACCCTTATTGCGGGGCAAACTCGTACTTTTTTCAGTGCGCTTTCGGTAGCGTAAACGCGTTTAAACTCTTTGTTTTCATTAAAATTCAATGTAGACCGCCGCATTGTCAAAAAAAAAACAAAAAAAAACGAAATGTGATGTAAAGGTTTCAAGCCGTTAGAGGCGGGTATGAGTTGGAGAAGAGACTTGTGTTAAATGGGAAGTGAGTGTAAACGTACTTTTGTCACGATTTGCTCTTGCAAATGTGTTAATTTAATTATGGCTTGGAAAATGTATTTTTTTTTTTTTACATTTTTAACAAACTCAAAAAATGGTTGTCGCGACATTTGTTCTTATCTAATTTGAGCGACACTGGTCAGCATACGTGAATCCTAATTGGCTGACCATGTTTTTGCTACTTTTGTTTTTAAAGCTTCGCAAGCAATTGTCTGTCGTATTTGTCGACATTTTCTCGCTTGTCTGACATATGTGACGGACATTTCCAATATTTTCTAACCATTGTTACTTTACTCTTACCTCACGGACTGACCACTTTGATGGACGCTACACATGCAAGACAACTGCCTACTTTGAATGGTTTGGAAAAGGATATGCTTAATACGTATGTATGTATGCACATTAGGGTAGTTAAAAAAAAATTCCTTTTAAAAATATTTTTTTTTCCGCGGAAATGGTATAGAATTCTTGGAAATAAATATATTTCAATCAGCAAACTCTTCTTCCCGTATAAACAAGCGCAATTTTGAATGCTTTCAGTGACCTCTAAATATTTTTCGTTTTAAATAATAATAAATTAAAAATTAAATAAAAAAAAAATTTTTTAATAATTATTATTAATTATTGTCCATTTAAAAAAATTTTTTTTTTTCGTTGAAACTTTATGAAAAATCGAGGCGAGTGCAAATAATTTATTTATGAGATCCTTTTTTAATATTCATTTTTTAGAGGAGCCTCAAAAAACCCCCCAAACCTGCAAAAATAAAAAAGGAGCTCTTATTTATGGATAAAATGGTTATTGTCTTTTAAAGCCTCCTGAAGAGAAGCAGAGTTTGGTATTTGAAAAACATTGATTTTTAAGGATTCTATACAATCTCTATGACACATTATTTTTTCTAAATTTTGGAACGATTTTCCATCATCCCTAGTCAAGTTTGGTTTTAAGACAAACCGGTTTCGGTGTTGTGCCATCTTCTGTGTCGTGTTTCGTTTAGAAGGGATGACAAGGGATGACGAAAAATCGTTCCAAAATTTAGTAGATTCAAACCCTGTGGGAAACTTCAACAACAATTAAAACATTATTTTTTCCTCTAAATATTCGGTATAAAACAATCCTTAGGAATAAGTGCATTAAAATTTCGTCGCACCCTTGTTTTGGACCAGCCTAATGCACATAATGCTTTCATTTGTTAAGAACCGAATAGCGGCATTTATCAAAGCGATATCAGCAGCAAGGCAAAATGTACTAATGTCACATTTTTTGTGAGTTCCAGTTTTTAATGACCCGGCGACATACAAGCGTCGACATTTAAGTATTGAAATATTTAACAGTTTTTTGTAGCCATAAAGTGTAATGTTTGGATGTTTTTAAATATATTCATATGCCTTATATATATATATATAAGCACTGGTCAAATTAGATATTCGTACATTTTTTTTAATCAACTTTTTTGAAATTGTGTTTAAAATTTCTACATATACATACGCAATCCTTCTTTTGTGCGCACTTCCCACTTTCTCAGCCAACTTCTCTGCCATTTCAATATTCGCAGGATTATGTTTTATATATTCTATACCAATTATTTACCATACTACGTGTATGCTGGCAGCATAGCGTCACTTCACTCTTGTTATTCGGTGACAAAATGCGGTGCATGTTTGAACATCCGTTTCCGTTGAAGTTTTTTAATCAAACTTGTCGCGCAATTTATCAAGATGACACGTGGCGACATTAATGTCTTAATGAATTGTAGGCAGTTGGCAGCTGCCAACACATTGCGCTTCCGTTTCCTCTTGGCCTCTTGTGCTTCACTCCGTACCCGAAATGAATGATCCCTTATGGTTTTTTAATTTTTTTTTTTGTGATTTTATTAATAACTGACGAATTATTGAAATGTTGTGAAAAGCAGTCGCACCTTCAAGCTTCGAGTGACTGCATCATAACAAAGCTAATGTATTACGAGTATTAAAGGAAAACAAAGATAAAGTTCTAATAAACTTATTGCCAGGAGCGTTTCATATCGTCACCCGAAGTGTCAAATGATGCTTGAGTTATGGGATTTTTGCAGCCATTAGAGTTGTGTTAAAATTTATGGTAATTGAGAAGGAATCGGTTTTATTAAAAGTAACCATAAAATTTCAACTGCAAGCTTAAAAGGTTTTAAAAGTCAGTCGCAGACTTCGGATTAACTCCCGCTTTTTTGGACCAGTCAAATAAAACTAATCTGCTTTCGGTTCACTGCCTGGGATATCTCTTTGCTCAGAAACGGTTAAGGACAGCGCTGTCCGGTAAGCTAGGGCTCTAAAATTATGCTTACCCCACATTTCCGAAATGGGAACGGCGATTTTAAAGTGACGATTATATTTTTATAAAAACTGATGTTCTATAGTATCTCATTTTCTGAAAAAAAACTTTCAAATCTATATTGTAAAAAAGTGTAGTAATCCCCCCGACATGTTTTATGTTTTTTTTTTAGTGTTCCATCTCAGTTATCAGTAAAAATTTATGAATCGCTTCTATGTATCTGTCTGTGTCTCTCTTTTCTTCTCGAATTTCGACACATTACTAAATTTAAATCACTTAATTCTTGTAATGGGACCAAAAAGGATTCAGACGCATGGAGTTTTGTGAAAAAGTTTGAACAATAGCGGCATACAATATAGGCATCGATATAGGCTTCTTATCCTGGAAAAACCCAGCGAACTTTTTTTCGGAGCTTTTGTTGTTCTTCTCGGATATTGTTGATACTGCCAGTTCAGTACTGCAGAGCGAAGTTTTTCAAAATTGCATCTTCTTATTAAGGTTTTTTTTGGTTATATTAATAACATATATATTTGTTAATGGAGTTTATGTGAAAAATATATACTGCATGATTAAATCTTAAAATATTTCTTTGGCAGTTATTATTTTATCCCGCTAATTTCTAAATAATTTAAAACTAAAAAAAGCACCATTAGTATATAAACAATATATAAGTAGATATGTTAAATTTATTAACTGAAGAATCTAAGGCCTTAAAACATTCGGTCAACCTGGTAAAAAGAGAGTAAAAACAAAATCTTATCAGAGAGTGAAAACTGCTGTTTTTTAAACTCCGTGACCTAGGTCACAAAAAATTTAAATGAAAACAAAAGAAAAAAAAACATGAAGTTGCAAATTACAAGTTACTGAATTCGGGGAATAATGAAATAAAACACTATCATACGAGTATGTACAAAGCTTGTAGTATTTTCGCTTTAAGGCCGTTCTATTTCGGAACTAAAAAATTAGTTGCTTGCAATACATTTTTTGTTGTTTTATATACGATGTCCGTGCAAACAGCTAAATGGGCAATTAGCCAATCTTTCTCAGTTTAAACGCCAATTGAGCTCCTTTAACTAAACTTAGTTTAACTAAACTTAGTTTAAACTGAGTTTAAACCAGCACTGCAAAACTGGACCTAAGTGCTGCAACTTTAAAAGGTCCAGTTTTGCAGTGCTGGTTTAAACTCAGTTTAAACTAAGTTTAGTTAAACTAAGTTTAGTTAAACTAAGTTTAGTTAAACTAAGTTTAGCTTTAAACTTAATTTCCTTGCGCTCAATTAAATTTGTTGCAACGAAAACGAAGTAGTCAGCACACAGCTAATAAGTTAAACTAAGTTTAACAGTGCAAAATCGGCTACTTAAAGTTGACTGAAAAACTGCATACTTAGTTTAAACTTAGTTTAAACGAAAAACGACAAACAGAGTTTTATTTTCGTTATGTGTATCAAAAGACGAAGATGTTTTAGCAGCCAAAATCGAAATCGTGTTTCAAATCTGGTGTAGCAGTATTTCGCGAGTGCATACTTGTTCAAAAAAATAAATGGAGCTACAATTTTGTTTAAAATTTTAAAAATTGATGGGATTAAGTAATCACAAAAAATTTGTTGAGAATGAGGATGTCGGTAAATCGGCATTTGTGTATATATTTACATATTTTCCTTTTTCTTTTTTGCTCCTGTTAACTTTAGCCGCTAATACACTTTTTGAAGAAGAAGAAACAAAAGTTGTAAGTGCAGCAAACACAATAAGCGCACATAATTAACAAAGTTTCCATTATATATAATCAAAATCACACCGCCATACTTCACGGCTAATTTACCAACAATGTAATCGATGGTGAATTTATGAATGTATTCACATATTCGTATTTAGATACAAAAATATTTGTACATACTTTTTGGGTACAACCAAGCCCACCAACCACACAATCAGTCATCAGAGCTCATACAAGTAAATGCTATTCGTTCCATCGATGTCAACATAAAAATATTTATGATTTATGACATGCCATTAATGTTGACAAAAAATTAGCCAAGTTAAATAAAGCGAAACACAAAAAGAGCGCAACGAAAACAAAAAAAAAATTAAATAAAAGTCAACAAAGTGGCACGAAGTGGCTGAAGGTCTTTTTGGTCGACGAAATTAGTCAAATTGGTGTGGGTAAATTAAAATCTAGATACACACATTCAAACTTCCAATAATAAATAAGTATTCGGATATGTACATATGTGTGTATATATGTATGTATTACATATGAGATTACGTATCTAATGCACTTTAGCTGAGCTGTAACAGATTGTTGATAAATGAATGCCTGATAAGAGATTTTGCGCATTCATTGTCAAGTCGAACACATTTTCAACATATTCCAACATTTGTATGAACATACGAGATTAATGCTATTAAATATTATATATATTATGGAAAATCATAAGTGCGTATATTAGCGCGCTAAACGCGTGTATATCTGTGCAGTACATGTTTACGTTGATTGTGTTTATGTATGTCTGTTTCATGCATTTAATGTTCTCTCGCCATTTTATTAATTTACTCTTATCACACACTTACGATATTTCTAGCTAAAGGGGAATGTGTAGTAAATAGAAGGTGATGGGCGTTTTATTTTTTTATGTACTTATTGATTTTCAGTAAAAAGTTTTACTATTTTCCATTATGATAAAATTGTGCAGCGATTTTTTTTCTTTTTTAACCAAAGTATTGAGTGGATATAAAAGCGTAATGTATCTTACAATTTTTTCATTTTAGCTTTTCATTTGTCATAAACTAAGTTAGTTGCCACCAATCATTATTAAATTTTTGCAAATTTTTGGGCAACTTTTCCTTAAATTTTGCTTTTTGCTTACAACGGTTTATATATGTATGTATGTATGTGTACCTAGGTATATACATTCAAACTTTTATGCAGACCTTTTAAATAATAATTAGTAATGATTATTAATTAATCATATTGCTTATTAATTAAATGCAAATTGTCGTTAGTTAAACGTTTAATGATTAAATGTTATTATTTGCAACTTTTTTTTGATGTACAGTCTGTTCAGAAATTATGGCACAATCATTTATTGACATATTTGAAAATTTTTTTTTTTCAAATTGTTCAAAGCTATCTTTTAAATAAAATGTTGATCGTTCTCTAACAAAAATCTCATAACCCATTTTTTTAAACTTCATAGAAAATGTCCGTACGTACAATGGTTTAACATAATTTCATTCAAATTTTAAACCTAGAAAAACAAAACAGTTTTAAAAGATATGTTAACATGCGGTTTCGTGGCTCTTTCAATTTTGGTATCATAAAGTGCAAGTTTTAAATTCTACATATCGCCAGAAATGCACTTTATTATACTAAAATTAAATGAGCTACAAAACTGAAAATTAAAAAAAAAATTAAAAAAAAATTAATTTGTTTTGTAAAAAGTTTACAACTTTTGTAAAATTTTGATTAATTACTGTACATTTTGTTTTAAGATTAAAAAAACGGCTACTTTTGGGTTTTTATGAAAATAAAAGGTATTATATTTAAACATTTTTTTAAATAATTAGAAGAAAAATAAAATTTTCAGATGTGTTGCTATAATTTGGCAACAAAGGGTACAATAGTTAATTACTTTTTACATTACAAAAAAAAAACGTATTTTAATTAGATGATTAATAAAATTATTTCAATTTTTTACTCATCTTAAGATTTTTTTAATACACTTACTTTTGGCTTTATTAATTTCGTCATTTATTTGAACTTGGAACATTTTTTTATAATGCATTACCCAGTAAATTGTTCAATATATCTCAACGCAGTTAATATAGGCATGAGGAAAATCAATATGCAAATAAAATTAATAAATACATATGTTTATATATAAGATCTACTCCAATGATTATTTTACAAATTTTCTATTCTGCCAATGTTCTTAATAACTCATTTCTTAATTCATAAAAGCAAACATGTGCTGCTTTTCTTACCTTATTAATATAAATTATTCTGAACTGAAAAAAAGAAACTGATTCTGTTTCTAATCGGACAAAAAAGAGAAACCAAAATAAGAGCATGTAAAAAAAGAAAATTTGAAAATATTCTTAAATATTTATAGTAACGATTTAAGTTATAATCAATTGAAAATATATTTTTTTTTTGGTTTATGGCAATTTTTTATTGATGTTCTTTTGCGATTTCATACATACAACAAATAAAAATAGGAAGCTTGCGTTGTGTGGAAGAAATTGCCAGTAAAAATTGTCTAAAATCACTCGTAATTTTTAGATAAATAATTAACATTTTTTTAAGTTCGAAATTTTGAAGAAGTTTTGTTAAAGTATTGTACATTTTTTTTCAAGTTTAAAAAATTGGTTTTTATGTTATTAATTTGGGAATGAACTGTATTTTTATTTAGAAAAAATTTAAAGTAGTTTCTGGTTGTATTTTATGTATGTAAAAGAGTAGAAATTAAATTGATGGAGAATCGAAATGAAAGCATACAAATTATGGAACAGCTTCAATGTGATTCAGAAATAGCCAGCTTAACTTTCAAATAACTCTACACTAATGTCTACGATTGTATTTGGAAAACTGGCTTCGGCAGCTTACACTTAGCCGCGAAACAAAACCTATTATACGACTTTTAATATCATGAGGTTTGTTAAATTTCCTCAAGGATCAATAGCAAAGCGCTACAAATGTATATAGATACATACTCGTATATGTTATGCAGACGAAAGCTTGAAACAACATTTGCGAAAATTTATTAGAACCGTTTTTATTAATTTTTGTTTATTTATCAACCAAAAATCTAATTAACATGCGCTTTGATAGTTCGCATTTTATTATTTATTGCGGCTTAACGATTTTCTCTTATCCAAAGCAAATTTATTTGTGCGCATTTTATCAGTTTTACGCTTATCAATTATTGTTGTTGTGCGTGTCTTACGCGTACATTGATACGAGTACGACAAAACAATAATGGCCGCCCTAAATGTAGGATATGTACATATGTACGAGCGAGCATAAGTATTTACTTCTCAATTTAGTGATTAACCATGTTTTGAAGCGACACACCTCCCACACACGTTGAACTCATCCTTCGAGCAAGCAAGAAACCCTTTCAGCCATGGCCAAGAGCTTACCAACAAAAACGGCACTGAAACAGCGAGTGACGGCAAGAACGCAAGCTAGTCACCAGCCAATACATTGCCCATCATAATATAATAATTTTTTTTTTGTTTTTTTTTTTTAATGAAAATGTTAACACAGCCGTACATTAGTCGCTTCCGCTGCGAACAGCTTGTCGGCCATAATGAATGACAGTGGCGCGAATGTTGGGCGTAGCGCGATCATTTAGGCCAACAACAAGCCAACTACAAACTTACAGCACGCCACACACGTCAACCATTCATTCAGCCATTGAAACGTTCATCGGGCAGGTGCTGATGTTACGTGTATGGTGGGCTCGGTCTTGCGCTCTTAAACACGCAAACTGTCTTTCATGTCCACTCTTGTTAATCTACAACACTTTGCAAGGGGCAGTTTCTTGTATATATACATAAATAAATATGCCGTGCATATTTGTGAAAGTTTCGCTCACTTTTTTACATACATACATATATACTCGTAAGTGTGTGTGTGTGTTTGTGTGCGCTTTTGACATGCGATGGCCTACACTTAGGGGTTTCTGCCCCGAAAAGCGTACACTGGCTCATAAATTTCATTGAAATAAAATGTGTTTTAGTTATTGTACATTTTTCTATTACAACTGGTAGGTACATATGTACATATGTGTGTGTATACATGCTTGCAAGTTCGTCAAAGGGGTGGTGTTCGCTTTTCTGTTGCGTTCTCTAAGCCTGTCCAATTGTCGTCGCGCATTCCTCTACCAACAGTTGCCACAACTCGAACTGGCCCAAATGGTTTAACTTTGCGATAAGAGCTGTCTGTGTTCATGTGTGTTTATTTGCCTGTTTTACGAACAGTTACAGTCGTTGCACATAAAACAATAAATAATGGCGTATCAGTTACAGATAACAGGCGTTTTAATTCGTTAATTTGATTTGAAGCTCACTTTAGTTTGCTTTGGGTATTTGTCTTATCGTTGCATTTGCGTGAGTTTTGTTGCTTTTGGTTTTTTGTTTATGGCACTGATAAATTACTTATTACGTAGTTATGTATTTGGTGATGAAATTTGTTTTTTTTTATTTATTTTTTTAATGATTTCAATGGTACGAGTACAATAAATATAAACAAAAATCGTGTGTTATCACAGCAAGCTAATTTTGCGTAGCGGCAAAACATCCATTGAATTAAATAAAATCTACTCCACTCTAAGTAAAATAAAATGAAGAATATGAAGAAAAGAAGCACAAAGTAAAGCCGATTTTAGGTGATAAAAGTGGTTTTTGATTTTAGTAAATTATAAAAATATTAATTGCAGAAAGTGATATATTTAACAAATAAAAAAAAAAACTAAAAAGAACAGGTCTTTTTTTATTACTTAAGAACTTTCAAAAAAGTCAAAACCAAAGTAGCGATGATTCGATATGTGCCACCTCTAGTTCACTGCATTATGCCTGCTTTGTGATGAAAAATTAAGGTGCCAAAGAGAGTGCCATTTTTTCTCTATTTATTGGGAGATCATTTAGTACACTTAATTAAAAAAAGTACTAGACCATAACAATGCTCTTGTTTTAACACTTCATAAAAATGATAATCATTCTGTAAATCGAAAATATAATCACAAACTGAAATAAACTAGTACCAGTGATATATACACAAATAATTAGTAAGACTGACATCTCTGTGAGTAATTTTTCTTACGAAAGTCTATTATATTATATTCTTATTCTTCTCCGACTTGGTGGAATGTTAATGTTTGTTGGAACGATTTTCTGACATCTTGTTAAGTTTGGTTTGGAGTAGAATTATATTATTTAAATAATATAACTCCTGAGATATGATAAAAAAGTGGTCACACTTTCTTTTGCAGTATCTCTGTAAAACAAAAAACAACCAAATTTTATGCAAAAGTTATATGAATTGAGGACTCAAACATTAAACAAAACTAAAAAAATATTTACGAATACAATTTTCTTTTATATAGAAACTCAAATAAAGTAATTTTCAAAACCGATCTTTCAAAAATAGGCAATAAATCTGTATTCTCAGATTGTATTCTGTGGAATCTAAAAAAAAGTTAAAACTTTAGAAAAATTCGTATATTTTCATTGGTGCAATTTGTAAAAAATTTAATAGGCTAGATTTTTTTTAATTATGAACTATATTTTTAAAAAACATCCGTGATGACAAAAATAAATCGTAATTTGGTCTATTGTTTGCGTCACTCCATAGTATTTATTGTTCAAAAATTACGAAGCTACTATTAAATATTGAGTTCTGGCAATTAGTTTACTTAATACCATTTTAATAAATTTCTTTGCTGCGCCTAGACGAGCCCTGTAACAGTTTGAGTTTAAACAAACGAAAATTTATTTCAATTCGATGCATTTTTTTTTAAATAGTGTGTTGAAAAATAAAGGGACTAGGCCTTTGAAAACTTTCGAATATCGCAGTCGACAAATATTGTATTTGAGTTACTTAATCAATTTAGCGAATAAATATATAATAATTAAACTTCCCGTTTAACGATGTGGGAGAATGTATATGTCAATAAATATTGCCTATATACAAACAAGTAACTCTGCACTCCCCCATACCCCCTTCCGGCGACTGATTGCTGTGTGGCTTGTTTTCATGTTGCTTGCAATTTTTTCCACAACCAGTTGCAATCAAAGCACTGCGCCAGCCACAATCCTTAACTAGAGTCATACAAGAACCAAAACGGAAATGTCCAAAAAGTAAGTTACTCGCTTGTGGCATGCAATATTGTTGCATAGCAGAAATAGCAACAATATGAAAAATTTCGTATTCGTTTTGCATTCGTTGCAAAAAACTGTTTCTTACCAACTCAACATCAAAAGTGTCTAACATCCGGTTCAAGTTATCCATGGCGGGCAGAGGGCCCTTTTGTGAGGAAAGCAAAGTTGAACGTTCAGAGTTATTTGTGGCAAGTACATTGGTATGTTTGTATGTATGTGCAAGTATATATTCACAGAGGTGCCTTAATTGCATATTAGTGTGCTATCTTTTTTTTGCATTTTTTCCATTTTGATGTTGGCTGATGTTTATGATGTGCCGCCAAACAAAGTTTGTGTGTGGCATTACAACAACAGCAGCAGCGAAAATAAACAACAAAAACTAAGTGTTGGTGTTAGCATGCAAATTTATAGCCACTGTTCGTCTAGTTAACGGAATTTTCAACTTTTTTGCAAATATGCCTGTTGGCAGTAATGATTGTAATTGGAATGCATTCAAAAACATACAAATACATCCAAACAAACATATGTATGTGTATGCAATAAAACACTTAAGTACAAACATAAATTAAATTTATGTTAAAATTAGTGTACACACACACTGACAAAGAGGCGAATGTAAGCTACCAACTTGTTTGCCAACTTTCTATTCAAAAAATTTAAGTCAAAAAATTATAGTTGACATTTATTTTTTAAACTTAATGGTAGGTAAATATATTGTATATGTTTTTCTAAAAGAAAAAAACCTATGCGAATAGACTATTCTTACGGAAAATTATTTTTGGAAATTTAAAAGGTGCATTTTAATGATATTCTAGTGACTAATTAAGGAGGTGCTCTGGTTTTTTGGTTCAAAAGAGTCGAAATTTTTTAAATTTCATTTTCTTATTCTACAACTATCACAGAATGTAAGTCAAAAATTTTATTTCTGTATCTATAGTAGTTTTGAAAATATATGCTCACCTTGCGAGCCCACGTCCCGGGAACATTTTAAACGCGTTTTTCTCAAAACCTCTGCAAACTATTTAGGGCTGAAGTTTTAGCTGTAAAGAGATCGTTAGAGAAGCTTGGAATCAATAACAAGGGAAAAGGTATTTTCTTTAAATATTATAGCATAGAAAATAAAGAGTTCGGAAATGTTTATTATTTTAGCGACTCGATATATTTTTTTTTCGATTTTTGCTCTACTTGACCTTTCCTAAATATGCTCATAATACACACAAATTGTTTATGTTTCTGATCACGCTCTCTGCTTATATTTATGTAGTTTTAGGCACGTCATACGTCTAATACGTACTTACGCAATAATTACACGAAGACCACCCGCAAGAAACAACACAAAAATTCACTCTACCTCGACCTCAAATTTGAGTCATTCGTTTGGATTTTCTTTGAACAGCAATCAAATTGTGTAAATCAACATATCAGGTTACAATTAAGCAATGATTAACTACATTTTGCACTCAAACACATCTATACACTAACACACACATACACACACACACGCAAACACATACTCACTTAACCATCGTTTTAGTGTTAGCTCGATTCTTAATTAAGTTCACTGACAGCTACCCCCAAAATGCAAGCACTGCTACGCTTACTCGAGTGAATGGGTGGCATAAAACAACACACACACACACAAACACTCACCGCACACACACATACATACAAGGAAATACCATCAATGGAAAGAAAACAACCTGCGGACTTTGGAGAACTTAGTCCGAGCAACTTGCTTGGGGTGGTTGCGATGGCAAAATGTTTGCTTAGACCAGTCAGCCAAGTGGAAGTCAATGGCGTGGCGGCGTTGGGTTAGAAGCACGGGGAGAGATATTTACTAGGAAGGAAGGAAGCGATATGTATATGATGGAGCAATCATTCATGCCATAAAATACTCTACCTAACTTCGAGTACATTAGTGTGTACGAATTTTCGAAATGCTCTGCTGCGTGGGTGAATCACACCAAAGTCAAACATTGTGAAAGTAAATATTTATAAAACATTCGTTTATGTTAGTGCGTATCCGCAATACAAAGCTACATACATACATACATATGTATTTACAGTGTAAGTAAGAGTGTCTATTCTACTGCCACTCTAACGAAATAACTATGTAGTTATGCCATTCCATTTATGTATGTTTGTACCAACGGTCGACGGTGTAACCTCTGTCTAACAAATGATTATGAAAAAGTTGGCAGCTTTTTCATCTCCCACACGACTTTATCGAGACTCACTCAAGTTGTCAATAAAATGCCCATACATTCAGTACAAGGATCGAGCAGGATAACAGAAGAACATATTGTATTTAGCTTTTGAAACATTTGTTTGCTGATTGCCGTATTTCGTGCTGGAGTGGGCTGTGCGGGTGCTAAAAATATGCTACATCATCATACAACAACTGCATATCTCTTCAATATTGCGCTGAGCATTACAATAATACATTACATTTTTTTTTATCAATATTCTACTCGCTGCCTAACTAAATCCTCCGCTATCTGTATGGATACCTTTTGAAGAAGGCCAATAGTCTCGAAAGGCATTCAGTGATATCCGCATGCGGCTGAGCCCATGAGACTAACCCTAACTAGACTGTTGCTGGTTGGAGATTGAAAAGGGCAATGAAGTGCTACAACAAATACCCGTACATACATCGATACGATACATGCAAGGATTCTCAATGGCTGTCGAACAACTGTGGCTGTTGGACATGTACGATTATTTGTTGAACACTAGAAAAATGTATCAGTAACAGAAAAATCAATGTTCGCCTTTTTTTCACTCTCGTGTCCCAAGTGGCTGCGGTCGGTGTCGAGTGCTGCGTTTGTGAATTGAATTGGCGTCAAGGATGCCGCAAGGAGAGGGGGGTGCGGTCGGCGGGCGACGTTATATACGCTGGGGGCCTTTTTGTGTGGCATTTTGTGGCATCCCCCAGCCGTCGGTGCGTGTTTAAGTATCAGTTTTGTGAAGGATATGTGTTTATTGATGCGGCGATGGACATTTAGATATGAGTTAACAAAGTTTTTGCATTACTATAATATTTGAATCAAAAAAGTATAGCAATGAAGATAATAGAAGATAAAAGTAATATTCAGTTATTAAGAGTGAAACTAGAATTGATTGGAAAAGTAAGCCTTACTAGTTTGGTAAATAAATTCTTTAAGCTTAGGTGCACACATATGCACATTAGAGTGGTTCAAAAAAATGTTACCGTAAATTATGAAGGTACGCACTCTTTAACAAGGATTGTTCTAACGCGAACGAAATGCTCGATGTGTTATATTTTTCAATCTACAAATATTTATGCATCGCCTAAAGTTTGTTATGTATTTTAAATTGTAAAAAAAAGTTTTTCGTAAAGTTGTATGATTCCTCCATTAGCAAAATCCAAATTTGAATGCTCTAATCGCTTGGGGTATTGTTCTATATCGAAAAAGCAACCTCTATGTATTTCAAAAAAACACGAGCGTTTTTTCGATGAAGAACACTCTTAGGGAACGCGATCAATTTTGTTGCGGAAATTTTTCTTGTTACGCAATAGTTCTTCCCCGAACGGCATATTTAGAAAAATTTTCAAATAAAATCGGACAAACAAATTTTACGTATTTTTTGGCTAAATAAAAACAGAAAACACGACATAAAAATTATAGTAAGCCAAACAGTTTTACTTAATTTATTATACTCGAAGCAAAATTTCATTTTTATTCAGTATCATAATCAATATTTTCATCATCTTATCAACATGCATATCTTGGCAACGGAAAAATTTCCCAAGCAAATTTCAAAATAATAGAGGAGAAACTGCTAACTTCAGGTTTGTACCAGATCTTCATACCAGGCCTACCGGTTTTGTCATAAGCTAAACAAGCGAAGCGAAAGCAAAAAAAAAAAACAAAAATTAATGGCGGCGCGTATATTAAACACTGTTGAATCAAGCTCTAACTATAGAGGGATAATCAAGTTTCTTGTCTTCTCTTGAAATAAATAAGTTCCTGCGTGCCATAAGCCGCGGCAAATATGTCAAATACTCACGACGAATAGCAATCTTTTTTCTCCGATTTGACGATCCTTTACATCTAAAGTCAGTAGAGACCAGCGCTCGAACTATATAAATTCCATTTCGCAGTAAATCAGAGAAAAATTTCTAGTAGAGTAAACGATTTCGCTGTAGACATAATATTTATTTATTTAATTAATTTCAATCTACAGATTTTGTTTCATACAGACTAGCTATAGACTCTTGAGAACAAATTACACTTTATTATCTATCAACACTTAAGTAAAATTCGATAACACTAGAATATGAATAGCACAATTCAATGCATATAGCAAATTGTTATTTTTTGGCATCATTCGTAGTATGCAATACACCAACCAATTGCCTATTTTTTCTTTAATTACGCAAGGCTACACATACGAGGAATCACATATACGAGGCTCAGTGTTTGGTCGAGCATCTCTTACCATTTGTAGTGTGCGTGTTTTAATTCTACAACAAATTGAGGTATCTCCAATTTTTCGCAGACTCCGAATAGCAGATGTATTTTATGAGAAGCTTTTTCATGGCAGAAATACCCCGGAGATTTGATAACTTGCGACAAGCGAACTTGGTGAAAATCTTTTGAACTCTTTCTATTTTGGTGAAATGTAATTCATAATTTCGACTCCACAGTTTTCTTGATATAATTATAAATCGCAAAGATATTTGAATTTAATTGGCTTCAAAGAATTTGCCGCTTTGTAATTGGTTAGTCAATATATTTTCTAGAGTCAATAATCTAAATGGACAGGTATCAAAATCCGTTTGTTTTTCATTGCAAAGCCAGAGCGCTGTAGTCTGACCTTAGTTTACGCCGTGTGAAATGTGTTTTGTTTCCCATTTCTCCAATTTTCTTGAAAAAAATAATAACTCAGCAACCCTTTAAACAATTATTAGCCAAGTTGAATTTATGACATTAAAATTGCACATCTCACAAAGGCCATATGCGGCCGACATAAGGTGAAGTAAAGGTTTTGCTATTAAAAAAAAAACTGATAGAAGCTCCGCAAAATTGCTAGCTAGAAATGTATGCGCCAATTATATATTTATATTACTTAAAGTATGTTTTAAAAAAAAAAACTGGCAATTCATCAAACAATTCAAAACTTATACAATTTCGGCATGTTTAATGTGTTTAGGTGGAATGGCTAAAGGAAAATTTCAAATAAAAACTTTAACAACTCTTCTTCTTTCTCTTATTATATGCATTTGCCCTCGTTACACGTTTGAATATATGCATTTTATAATTTCTTTCAATTAACTCGCCGCTTCTTTTGAATCAAGTGTAATGCCCCCCAACCATAACCAATCAATCAAAATTTTTTTTGACGCGTGCCGTTGCTTTTCTGACTCCACTCTCCACTCAGTGCTTAAGCGCTCCGTTCCCTCGCATCCGCCATTCTAACCAAACAAAAAAAAAAGTAAAAATACATAAATATGGCTCGTTCCTTTGTTGTGCGCTGCACAATGTGCTAACGAAGGATCATTAAAATTGTTGATCCAATCAATAAATTTTTCAATTAAACGCTAAAAACACATGTTTGCAGTGCAAACAGCCAAAGGGAAACTAATAAAACTCACCACGGTTAGTGTTAAAAACTGTCACCCGAAGCGTTGTTTTATTGCAGGCAAAGCAGCTAGCAGCAAAGGGCTAAAAAAAGAAGCGACGCGCATGCGCATAACGCAACAACCATGGCAGATCGACTATGTACGATCGGCTGGCAAAGCGTATGGAGTAAAAAGTTTGAAATACTCGCACGCACATACATGTATGTATGTGTTTGTGTGTGCAAGTTCATTGTTTGTTAGAGATGGCGAGCATTCTCGCGATTGCAATTTGTTTTCAAGTCAAAGCCAACAGATGGTAAATTCTTGCGTTCCTCGCAGTTAAGAACGAATGCTTCTTTGTGTGGCAGGTTCTTCCAGGAATTTTAGCTGGCGAGTAGACGCAACTTTCTTTGGCCTCGCACCGCTCAAGTCTCACAACCTTTTGGCGCGTTCTTGCTGTGCCATATTATCCTAATTGGCGTTGCGATAAATCTAAGCGAAATTATTGCAGCCGCTCGTGCGAACGGAAGCCTCGTGCGTGTTTGTATGTCAACGTCAGGAATGCAGGTGTATTCGAAGGGGATCCAGCAAATTGAATAACGAGCAGTGGTCACTATGCCACCCCAATGTTGAAATATAAATGGCAGACCTGCAAGACGTTTTGGTGCTTAGAATGTAGTTAACCATGCAATAAATTTTAATGTTTCTCATTTTTGCTTTAAAATAAATGTCCTCTTGAATAAAAAAATACAAAATATATAGAACATAAAGAACATAAAGAATAGGGAAACAATGAAAGGTTGCTTGCTTACATACATAAATCTCAATAAATATTGGAACATGTGAGGCGTGCAATCCCAGCTCTGACATTATCATGCAAATTTTATTTACAACTCTAAAACCGTAATATTAAATGCAAATCCCTTTTTTTTCAATCTTGCTCTGCAAAAATCCCAACTACAAATCAAAAGCGCCCACTACTCGCCCACTTTTGGGTTGTGCTGCTGTTAAGGGTTTCAACGTGTACGCATTAGTATGCACATACATACATACATACATTCATGTCGGATTGAAGATGTGGAAGCTGCAGTTTGAAGGCATTAAACACGTCTTTAAGTAGCCATTAAGATTTGATAAAGCATCTGGACCGTTGTAAGAAATCATGCGACCATGAAAATCGTTTAGAATACTCTCTGTAAATTGTAATTGAAATCGAGGTGAGAGCTTATGGTATCATTTTCTTTATATATATGTATATGTGTACTACAGTTGGCTTGAAAATTATGATTACTTAATATTTAAAAATAAAAAAAAAGGAAATTGGGGGAAAAGTTCTCGCTTAATTTAAATAGCTGCTGAATTTTTAGAATGTTAAAACAAAATTATTTAATTTTGAGCTACTAAAATTGTTGTATTGTTGTTTTTAGAATACTATATCGAATATAACACCAAAATATTATCCATTGCTTTAAATATACTCGTATCTGTGGCCAGAAGCAATCACCGCTTAAGTCGACTTAAGAACTGGCGGTAAATTTCAAGTTTGACGCTTTATATCTCGTCGATCTTATTACAATTTTTCAAAATTTTGAATGCCTTGTAAATGAAAAATCAAGGAAAAACATCGGTAAACAAAAAAACACACGACCAAAAGTCAATGGAAATTGTTAAAAATTGCTTATTTGCACTAAAATTGAGTGTAGAACTGCATATTCAAAATAATTTTTAAAATTAAAAATTTTATTTTTTGTCTACAAGATTTGGTACTTGGGTTAACATGGTTTACATTTGAAAATTCGTTGTTTATGAATTTATGTGTTTTAAAAATTCAGAAAGAGCACAGTAAATGGTTTACATGCAGATGACGGGTAATTCGAGTTGTTGTTGTCAAAAGATTGTATTTAAGATATTTTTAAATCAACATAGCTTTTTCAGCAGATAAATCAAACGAATACCGTCCTTTTTAATTTCCTAGACTTTGTTGTTTTAAATTCTTACAAACTTTGTTGACGGGTTAAAAATTTTCAATTTAAGTTTGTTTTCACATTTCTTGGACAATTTTGTTCAAATCTATTAAATTGGAATTTTGTTAAATTTGATAAACCGTCAATAAATGTTGCATAATTTAAGTTTCATACATTTTTTTAATCAAATAAAAAATTAAAAATACATATTTTTAAATTGATAATTATTTTTTAGCGACTTTTTTATTTTATTAACTTTACAAACTTATACTCAGAATCAAAAAAATCAAAATATATATGCTTTTACAGTTAAATGAAAGTAATTGTCTTCGTAAGTGTTGATCAGAAAGAACACTAAAAGTACTTCGAACTCAAAATAATCGACTGTACCCGAACAAGTACTCGAAGGGACTCAGAGCTCTGTGGTACTAAGACCTCATAAGAGCTTGAAAGAACTTAAAAGAATACGAATGTTTTTAGTGCTCAAAAACACTATGAGACAAACATCACTTAAATGCCTACAATTCAGGATCGATTCAAAGTACTCAGTACTAAGTGTGGAATACACACTTAAAATTATTGATTTATATTTACCCTCACTAGTATCTAGAACTTATTAATTGTACCCATTTATAATTTTTCAAAAAGTAGCCAGTTTTGCATTAACTTTGAAACCCACGGAAAACGGAAATTGCGCCAATATACCCATATGAGTATATAAAATTAAGAAAGGAACTCGTTACTTTCAAAAATACTTGATCTTTAAAAGTATCGAGACCGAAGAACTCGATCCTTCAAGTTACTAGTTACTTCCCAACACTATTTACTAAATCAATTGAAAAAATATTTTATAAAATCAGAAGGATTTTTGGTAAATGACATTTATTACATAGAAAAATAAATATTCTGATTAAAATAAATGAATAAGTATTTGCTGTTCAATGAAACTAAGTAAATTGCAAATTTTACTAGGTTATATTATGAACTTTGCCACTCACTGTTTTCATGAAGGCCACTGCAATTTTTCAAACCAAACATACTTTTTTATTCTCGCATAAGCAAACAAACGTAAGTACATTTGTGTATATGTAGTGCAAGGTAAAAAACTGTTAAGTGCCTTTTACATTTCCCAAAAGTACGACAAAAGTCATCAAACCCGATTTTTAAAGTTCTATTTTTAAAATCTGTGTAATGCAATATCTCTTATATAATTACTCCAAATAGAAATTAATGTTTCTTTCTTTAGCTACAAAATTACTAAAATGGAATGATTGATATTTGCTATGGAATACCTTATTTAATCTTTAGAAAAATCCAAGGCTAAAGAAGCCCAAACTTTGGTTTTATTTAAAACTGTTATTCATAGCATTGAGTGATGTTATGGGGGAAAGCTATAATTTAAAAAAAAAAATGAAAATATACTTTATAAAAACTAAATTACTACTAAATTCTAAAATATTTAAAAAATCGAGTTAACATTTTTATACAAATACCAGACCCCATAGTAATGTACGTAACAAATACACCAACCCGTCTGCATATTAGTGTGTGTAGAAGTGTGGTCGTCTAGCGCTAAATATGTTATCTGCATTTAAATGGTCAATAAGCTAAAAAGGACATTTTATTTTTTATTGAAAAGTACATACATACATTCGTAAGTACATACTTGCGCCATATGCTCGCATACGTGTGCGTACAATATGTTTTAGTCCATTATTGCTCGTGTGCCTTCTTATCACATACGCAGCGGCATGGTCAAAGGGCACATTAAATGTTGGACAACAGATGTTATTATCGTTAATACGGTTATAACTAGGTCGATAAATCGCTGCGTTTGTTGACACCAACATCTTTTTTTGTATAATAAAATTCTTTTTTTTTTGCCAAACGAAATGCAATTTTCATTGAGTAATAAATAAAAAGAATTATGAAGAAATATTTACATACATATAAATTCTGCTCAAGTTTAATATAAATCACTTAAATTATTTAACCTATGTTCAATGGATTGATTAAAAATTTACTGCCAGAATACAGAATTCTAGTCGCAGGCTCGGTTCAACTCGCCTGGCAAGAGTAGACAATCTCATATACCGATTGATTGGAAGATAATGGTATTCTATCTCTCTGACTGATAACGAAATCTTAAAATAAGTTCAAAAACTTTTTAAGATAAACAACTGTTTAAGTTTATACAATTTTTTTTAAAAAGTTTTATTCATAAAAAAAAAAAAAACAAAAACAAGTAAGCAGAAATAAGTAAAAAGGGGGTAAAAACTTGGCTCAAGAAGGCATGGTTTGTACTTCGTGGACCAATTTCGGCCTACGCGTGGATGAAATGATCTAGTCGTCTTACAACTGAAGATTTTCGACCAGACCTTGCCGACTAAAATTTCTTCTAACCAGAAGTAGAAGAGTCCTAAGTCTCGTCAGATGAACTGGTTTGAACTGATGACAAAAAATTAAATTTAGAAAATAACAGCAAAAAAAATTAAAATTATACAAATGAAAATTATTTTTAAAGTTTTTGACATTCGTAAAGCTTTTGAAAGCCTTTAATAACATTTATGAATAGTTTCACACAGCATATTTGAGAACGTTGATATAAAAATGTACTCGTATCTAAATATTTTCAATACTTGGCTCTGAACCATGGTACAATAAACAGGTAGTAAAATGTTATCAGCTGATTGGAGTTTTTTTCATATATGTGGTCCTTAGCAAGTCAAACTTTGTTTACAAAACAAAAAAACTTTGTTTACAAAACAATCTTTGTTTACAAATTGAATATTTCTAATTTAAACAAATTTTGCGTTAACGTGATTTGGGAAACCTACATACGTATGTACATATGTATACACATACCAAGAAAAGGGACATTGTTTTATAAAAGACGGGGAATGGTCGGATCTTGTATGAATATCCAATTCGAACAGAGCTTGGGTATGCCGCTTTCTGCAAACATTTAAGTAAGTTTCGACCATTTTTTGCATTCTTAAAGACATACCTCGTGAGTCTTTCCAGAATTTTGTGACCAGGAGCAATGCTTCCTAACGATCCGTTCAAGTAGGATGGTACTGTTTGCGTTGATATATGTATATTTGGTTTACATTTAGAATTATCAAACTCGTCAAGTTTGATATATCTATTTCGACGGGTGATGGACCACAACAAATCACAAAATATACACCAGGGTTGCATTTTCTTGAATGCTGCTACCTGTTTAATGTGCCTTGCTCTGAACTTATAAAATATCATCAAAAATATAAAATAAATACTTAAAAATCGCAAACAATTTGAATTATTATAATTTTTAAAGCCTTATAGAAATTTATTTACTTACAATTTATACTTACAGCCGGTTTCGCCAGCAATTTAAATGGAACTTATATTTTTATTTTTCTGATATTTTTTGATAGCTTTCAATGGATATACAGTTCTTTCTCTAACATAAATTATGGAAAGCCAAATTTCAAATTTTGTGGAAAATTAAAAATCTGAATATTTTTGAGTATGCAGTTTTAATTTAATCCCTTGAACTTTAGTATGTTAATGTGCAAGTTTAAGTTTTTTAGTCGAGGTGTCGCTGTTTTCTTCCATATAAAAGTAAATTATTTAAAGGCGTTGTATGAAGAAAAAATTAAAAAAAAATCAACGGTAATTTTAAGCTACCTAAAAATCGGACATTATCGTACTAAAATTAAAATAGCAACAAAACTGCAGCCCAAAAAAAAAAATTCTAACACTTTTTAAGTTTTCTGCAAAGCTAGAAAACTTGGCTTGTATTGTTTTTGTTTTAGAATCAACTGTATTTTTATTGAGTATTCTTTAAAATAAATATATACAGCCGTGCTCCCAGTTTCACATTTCAATTCCACAATGTGATTTTAGAAATTTCCTGTAAAAATGAATTAGTGTGCTCCCAACTTCACAAATTTCCTCGCATATCAGGTCATCCCTGTCACACATATCAGTTATCGTTGTGGCAGTTCACAAACAGCTGTTGTTGAAATTTCCCTTTCGAATTCAGCTATGTATGCTTTTTGTGAGGAGTCAACAGCAAAACACTTAAAAATATGCATATTTCAATGAATAACTAATACAGAAATGTCATAAATGGCTTCTACAAACATCAAAGAATATTTTAAAAATTATTCCAATCGAAAATAATTAAACATTCACACACTTTTTGTCATTTACTTTTCATTTCACATACAACCAAGCATTCGGATTCAATTCACAAAAACAATGTCCTCATGAATTTGGTTGCAATTCATAACGCCACCAATGCATTGATACAAATTAAAAAAAAAAAATTGAAATTAAAATTAAACTAGAGCCCAGCACTGCTAGTTTCCTTCTCAATTACATTTGTGCAGTGTTATAAAAACACAAAGTTCATTTGTATAATCATATCTCATATTCGTATGTTTGTTGTTTGCGGGTGTTGTTGCAACATGCCATGTAATTACATACAACACGTGTTATTGTCTATGGCGGCCGATGTTGTTAATGTGTTCTGCAAATAATGTACATAGCTGCACTTTTATATGAACTTTAGTTTGCATCCACATATATTTACCATATGCATGTTTGTTTGTGTGTGTCTGTGTATGTAAGTGGGAATGTTACAAAGTTGTTGGCTGTTGCTACAAAGTCAGCATGAAATTAACACGAATTTATTGTCACACGCAGACACAAAATCACACACACACACATACGCAAACGAGTAAAGCGCCAACAGGAGGAAACATATGTTACAGCGGTACATAACCATCCAGTCGGTTGGTGGGTTTGGTCCGAAGGACGGCGGGTCGGTTGGTAGGTCGGTGAGTCGGCATAAACATTTGTAGTGTCACATCAACACTTTCGACTTTCCATCGCCGGAAAGCATAATCAGTGCGTGCAGCTTCCGTTTGCCGGCTGTTGCCGTTGCTGCAACCAGTTTGTTGTACTGCGACATCCAATTGCAGTTGTTGCAGTTGTTGCTTTGGCTGCATTTGTTGTATTTACTATTGCACCGGAAACGTTCAACAATTTGCAGTTGCATTCCATTGCCTGCTGAGCACAAAATGTCAACAACTGTTGGTTAGTACCGTTGCCGTTGTCATTGCCATTGTTGTTACTGTCACCGCTGAGCTCCAGCGGTCTGTCTGTCGTACAGGCTACTGCTGCCACTGCGTCCGCGGCGTTGCAATCTGCTGCTGGTGCTGTTACTGGTTGCTGGCGCTGGCGCTGATGCTGATGCTTGGCATGCACCAACGATGTATGTAAATAATAACTGTCATGTTGTTGCGCCGTTGTTTTGCAACATATGGAAAACATTACAAAAACATTCTTGCTACTGGTTTAGTTTTAATGTGATGTTGCATGCTCAAGGCGAGAACCACAAATGCCTGCGCACAATATATTTGTTACTAATAGAATTTTTCCGCATGAAATGTGCACTCTTTTAATAAACGATTTGAATGCAGTGATGTGTGTATGTAGTCGAAAGGGTACCTCATTAAATCCTTTGAATGCCTCCCAACATCACAACCGGCGCATCGAATTGCTGCAGAGACTCAGTTAATGGAATAAACCTTTTTATTTGATTAGTTTTGTGGATGCATTTTATTCGCCACTGTTTGGCTTGCTCGTCTCACTTAACAAAAAAGGTAATAAGTAAAATGCAAATGTAGATTTTACAATGAGATCTTTACAATAATGAAATGTCGTCTGGGGTAAAACCAGCTGCAAGGATCTAAATATAATTTGTTTTAAACATCGTTTCAAAAAAAGAAAAAAAAAATTAGGATACTGCATAGCAAGATTCTAGGCTCAATGAAATTATTGTACCGTGGCTTAAGACCTGGTAAATCTACCATACCCAAAGCAGTAGCTTTACGCGCAATAAGGGAAAAGATCTGAGGAAAACACATAGACGCAGACTATATTTCTGTCGATTTTAAAACCGCCTTCGATAGCACAAATAGAAGTTAGTCTTCACGCCTCTTTTAATACCAAATGGGGTTTCCTACAGGGATAAAATTCTTTAACCTGATGTTGGCGAAGATTAATTGAATTGCAGCATTAAGAGGAGCAACTGCTAACGTTAACCGATGGCATTGATATCAGTGGCGCTGACAAACGCGCTGCTACTTCTGCCTTTTTTAAACTGGAACTTGTTTCGAAGTAAACTAGGGATCTTGACACCAAAATCAGTTTTGAAAGTTACTATTTGTAAGAAGGCCTCATACTATTTGAGAATCAAACGCTCACGATGATGTAATCCTTGAAATTCAACGTAGAAGCTCTCTTGCTAACATGTGCTCCTTTGCTTTAATTGTTTAAATGAGCGGAAATGTCCTCCCTCGGATATTCAAAATTAAACATTAATTGGCGCAAAAGCATGGACGATAACACAAACTCTGTTGCCAATGTTAGTTTCGCCCAAGCGTACTCTTGATAACATCTTTTTGCTTTATGAAATTTTCGTTGGGATTCTCTCGCAGAGAAATGTGAGGCATAGCTTTTTGGTTAAGTTACTGAGAGGCTTGATTTCTAGCCCATCTCTTCGTAGCGAAATAAAACTAAACGTTCCCTCCAGATTTCAAGACATTTCCGGCCCCTCTTTCTGAAGCCATGTAAAAGTAATTTTGTATTAAACGAGCCGCTCCGGAGTTCATGTCAGAATTTTAACACTCACTCCGGTTATTTTGATATTTCAGATTCACTTTTTTACATAAAGAAAACTATACTCAATGCACTCAATAATTAATACATACATACATACATATTTATTACTATTCGATCAGCTGATGAGCATTTGTTCTGTAGCTGCACAGTTTTAGATCTCGACACTTAACAAAGTTCTGTCTTTCATGACTCGGCGCAGCACATGTATATGAAATTTTTTTTTATATATCCGTGCGTCATGCGGAGGAGGGATAAAACCGTTGGGATTATTATTACTATTATAATCTAAGTGGGGACACAACGAAATATTCACTTTAATGACAAGGATGATAATCTTTCTTCACAATAAAAGCTATTTCAAACTGAGTTGGCTATGAGCAGTAGAGACCTCTCTCTACAAGTATTGCTGGTGAAAAACGCCAGTTGGCGAAAGACCAAAATAGTTGACGTGCTATGCTGAGCTCGCCCGAAAAACCCTTAGTCGCTTATAACTAGTACAAAACAGAATCTGAAAAAAACAGTCTTTTTTATAAGGGTTTAAAATGCTTCAATGAATTGCCAGAATACATTAAAAATTGTGACACTAATTTGTTCAAAAAATTATTATATGACTACACAAAATCATTGAATATAAAATAGAGTTTGTAGTTTGTGTTGATTTGAGATGCATATATTAATATTTCAATATTTCGTATTCAAATATTGTACATATTGCTAATGAAATGTAAAAATATCTCTTAAGTGATTTTTTTTTAACTAGACTCTACGTAGTCGTAATAAATAAATAAATAAATAAATAAATAATTAAGTTAGTAGTAAGTTAGAACTTTAAGTTTCCTTGCGGAATTTTTTGTAACACTTTTCTAACGAAAAGATGGCCAATATTTCCGACCGATTGCCAACAAATCCTTGAAATTATCTCTAATCTCCCAAATAAATATTACTAGGCATATGCCAATCTTCCTTTTTTGAGTTCTAGTTTATTAAAATGTTATCAAGTAAGTAGTTCCATACATTTTTTTTATGTTCTCGCCCCAACAGAGTTTGCATAAAAAATAAAATTACTTCCTAAAATAATGTACTTTTAGAATGTCTATATGTACTTACGTTAAATATCCTCATGCTTCATTCCATCCCGCCTCGTTGTCAGACCTTTCTTCTTCATATACTTAAGTACTTTTTTCTACTTTCACTCAATGTAAAATATATTTTCGTTGAGATAAAATCAATTTTCATACATTTCATAGCCTTTCAAAATATTTATGACAGCTGACATGGCGCTGGTGACCGCAAAGTGGTTGCTGACAATTCTATTATCCATCAACTATTTAGTAGAATAATTTCTTTTCTAAGTATTTACATTACGTTTCGACCTTAACGTGGTCAGGGCTGTTTAGTCAGTTGTAATACTTACGTACGAATAAAATTTGAATTGTCTGGCACGTGGTAACGTCAATGCGTTGTGTGTGTGTGTATGTTTGTAATTTGGAAAAGACTTTTATTTGTTTTCATCAGCTGGTTTGTTGTTAACTTGTATTGTGACACGAATTTTCAACACAACACGAAATAAATGCGGAATTGAAAACAGAGAGAACGTTTTAAAAACACATAAACAAAGTTTTAATATACATATTTTCCACGAAAAACACTTAACATAGAAACTGGAAAAAAAAATGCACGCTTCGCTAAGGAGCAGTTAAACAACAACAGTTTTGTTTGCTGCCGCGCATGCGCAACGCGCCACATTTGCGCGCTATGCTCATTCTTTTTTGGCATCCACACTGACATTGATGTGTTAATTGCGTTGAGAACACTTTCAACGGTTGAGATCTTTGCCATCGATAGCGCATGCAACTTATAATTTGTGATAACACGCACAACAACAACAACAGCAAGCAAATTCACAGTCATATAACAATAACGTAAATACATTTGCGTTAATAAGCCAAATGTCTTGGCAATAAAATTAGTACTATAAAAAAACAATTGATATAAATAAATAAACGTATTTTTGTTTTCTTATTCTTCAGCCGGCAGCAGCGTGTCAACGTTTTTCGCGTGTTGTTGCCAACGAACTGTGCGCAGGATCAGCTATTTGTAACGTTTTGAGCTGGTTTATGCGTTTCGATGCAATAAGTAAGTCAATGATTTTCTCACACACATACATATGTACGCGTATGTTTGTATGTAAGTAGCTGTTGCAATTTGTTGTCCGTCTACTGGTAGCTGGTTTTACCACGCACTCGATCAGCTGCAAATTCGCTGCGGCTGCGGCTGCTGCGTTACAAATTGTTCACCTTTACGCCGAATGCTTTGAAAAGGGATTCGCGCTAATTAGAGGTTTTCGCAAACTGTCAGCTTCCCTCCAGTTCGTCCACGCACTGCTGCTGCTGGTGCCCAAGATAAGCTCACACAGTTATTGGTGAGTAAGTAGAATATTATGGTAGTTGATTTTTTTTTTTCTTTCGCTGGTGTCGGTGAAGCATTAAATGAATAATTTCGTAACTATTTATTTGAACAAGCCTTAAAAAGCCATAACAATCCTCGGCACTGAAGTCAGCAATACATCCAAAGAAGTGTTAGTGAAGCCGCTTTGGTCTCGTTAGGGTGATCTGCGCTAGAGTCTCTCTTTCGTTATTTTTCCTTCAATCATATTTTACCTACAGGTTTCTCAATTATGCAGTGAGAAACAATGATCGCAGTCTCATGACGAAATAGAACGCGTTCCTTGTATATTTTCATTACTTGGTATCATCTACACAATATATTTCTGCAAACAATTTTTTGCTATTGGCAATATTTTCTATTGTTCGATTTATTTAAAAGCGAGCAACAAATGTTTTTATGAACAGCTTTTGCATGATAGAAAGACATTCAGAGATTTACCATTGCCAGCCGAGGAACTGCGATTGGACCCTAAGTACTGAGCTTCACACGGAACTAAAGCACGAACCGTTACATACTCGTTCTCGGCTACGCCATAAAGAGTTCAACCCAATATTCTATCAACTTCATAAACTCACCGTATTGCGTATTTACCAATATTTTATTGTATACATATATATATATCAAGTGCTCGGTATTCTTATGCAAAACCCAAAAGCTCTTTTCTGGATAAATTGTTAAGATGTAAAATTATAATGACAAATATTCTTATGCAAAACCCAAAAGCTCTTTTCTGGATAAATTGTTAAGATGTGAAATTATATTGACAAATAAGAAATCCCTTTAACAAAGTTACTATTATTATTTGAAATCACCTAGCTTTTACTTTTATCAATATTGCTACTGAATACGAATCGAATAGTAGCTTGATAAAATTTTTGACAAAATTTCTTGATAAATTGATCAAGAAATACAAAAAAAGGCAGTAATTCTGACCGTGTAAAAAATTAAGTAGATCGCTTTCAAAACTTCTACCAGTATCGCTCTCGAAGATTAGGAAGCCTCCTCCACCATCGTTCAAAGTTTTGCACTTCGGAGCGTCTTAGTTTACTTACGCCCGCGGTTTGCTTAGCCGACATGAGGCACTTCTATCCAGCAGCACTACGCAAGTAAGAAAATGGGAGCTCTCACTATCTCTCTCTCTCTGTTTTGAGAAACATCCTCAACCATGATGCCAGCTCGACTGTATATACACTAGAGTTTTCATTTCAAATCAACCGGTCCGCGCAGGTCATATTTTTGTATATTAATAAAAATTAAATATGTTGTTTTTAGCCTGATTTTTTGTATTTTAAAAAGTGAACATTTTTTTCCACCAAAATTTTTTGTCAATGTACAGATAGTTCGATCTGTATTCTGGCAAAACGGCTATTAGCGAAATGTTTTTTTGGGAGTTATGACCAAAAAAAATGAAAATGGCGTTCTTCTGAATGTAGTTCTATATTCGACAATTAAGCCTTGAACAGTATAAATACACATATTATTACAAGAAAAACAGAAATATGAATCCAAATACGCAGTTTCAATGTAATCGTTTTGGAAATTTTCAAAGTTTAGTACTTTTTTTTGTGACCATTTGCATTGTACTCATATTTCTCACACAAGAAAAGGGTCAGACGATATCGTTAAGAGCACCAGACACCTCTATGGCATTGTCAAACTTAGTAGATAGTTTTAAAACGGCACTAGAAACCAAAGATATGAAGGATTTCGAGTCAAGAGCACTTTCTTGCGTGAAATTATGAGCACGACGGAGACTGTATGGTTCGACGCCTTACTGTGGTCCATCCCGAGAGCAGGGCAAAGTTGCTAAGAAGGTTGGAGGTCTCGCAGACTGCAATCCAATGGCACACTTTTAGTGAAGTCTCCGAGCGACAGCTAAATCATAGCAGAGAGGATACCTGACACAAACAGTAAGTATCCAAGTAGACGGATTGTATGTTTTATGAGCTAGAGAAGAAAACCTCTGGGCTTTTATATATTATGTGAGCAAGACTTAGTTTTTTGATGTTGTATATGGAAAGAATTTTCCGTAATCCCTTGTTATATTCAAGGTGCTTAATTCCGTAATAAGCTTAAGGTTGATGTGCCAGTTTGAGGGTTAGCGCATCAGACTTGGCTAGGTATGATCTAGTAATAATAATAAAAATAGCTAAAAAAAAAACTAAATTGGTTATTGACGGTGAACTCTTGACAGAAAACACCTCTTTCTTCCGAAGTGCAATGGTCGCATTATTTAATTTTAATTTAATTTTTTTTATATCAATCTCCATTCATTAAAGTATTCAACAATGTGTTTACTGCTCCTGCCACTTATGCAATTAGACACATGTAATTTTGCACGCTCGAAACTTAAGTTACTTGCGCTTCAAGTTTTCAAATGCATTCCAAATGTCATTTGTAAGTGTAACTGCCATATAATTATCCCACTTTAAATACATGTACAAACCGTACTCTTATGACCCTACTAAATGTAATTAAATTCCCAGAAGCATCTACATACAAACATTCATAGTAAACGTAGAGTGTAGAGTAATTTGCTAAAAACATTCCTACTAATCATCAACAATTTACCTACTTAGCCACTTCACGCGCACAAGTCGTTAGCCAGCACTGGAGAGATGGTGAAGAAGAAGAAGCCACTGCACGCCACTCCACTCCACTCCACTCGACTCGGCTCGACTCTATTCAAGGTGTCAACTTGACAAAAGATACAAGTGAATTAAACCCAAATAAAACCTGCTTTCTCCAGCTGCAAAACAATGCGCTCGCACACTCGTAAATTCGTTTATTGGTAGGGCCAATTGCTTGTTGGCTAAGTGCAGACGCAGATTAAGATGTTACACGGCAAAGTGTTGCTTGTCAGTCGAGCGGTAAATGCACCATTTAAATTTTGTGAGCAAAGGTTATTGTGGCAATGCTGGAACACGCCACAAAGCCATACATACTACATGCATGTTACAACAATACGAGTATACACACACTCCTTTATAAAAAAGTAGGTTCAAACGTGCAAACAAACATATTAGTTTTGTACCTTCCGCGTTCTGACCGACTTGCGATTGTGTGCATTTGTCTTTGGTCGAACTGGCGCATTGACTGACTGACTGACTCTATGGGGCTGGCAGTGACAGACCTCATGTCTGACGAAAATACAATAATAACCAATACACCGAATACGCTTAAAAACGTCAGATGATGATAACGAGGAGCGAAAAGCCGCTACAACAAACAAAAACTACTGCAGCAAAGTCATTCATATAAATACCAACTAAATAATAATAAACAAAAAATGTATGTATGTATTGAATGCAGAGCAGAGCATCAAACATCGCGAGTGTTGCGCTCGTACTCGCCGCGCTATCAGAGCTAACTATCAGGACATGGCTCAACGCAGCCAACAAGCCAACAAGCCAACAAACCAACAAACCAAATGCCTTATTTACGGGCTCACAATCGCTTTCGCTTTGGAGTGATCCGCGCGCGATCCCTGCGTTGACTGGGGGGATACACCATCGTTGTCTGGCTTGTTTCAGACCTCTTTTGGTTTGTCCGATGCGATGGCTGAGTGATAATAATATTGTTATTTCCTTTATTACCGATTGCGACAGCGCGACTCGACTTGGCGGCTCGGCGAGGAGGTGCACGCGTCGCGCTATATTATTAGGGCTGACAGCTCCCAGTTTGACATGTAAATGACTGCATTTTGCTGGCCTGGTTCGACGAAGTCGCTTTCGCCCTCTGCGCCCGTACGTCTGCTCTGGCTGCGCGTTTGAACCGCCTGTTTGTCTCGCTGACTGTTGTTTGTCCATAGTTTGTGCTTCTTTCGACGAATTTGTTTTGTAGCATCTCATTTCGCTTTTTAACATTCGAACCACAAATGAGCTACAACAGTATAGCGTTGGTTTGGCAAGGTTTCACAACTTGTGTTGCTTATTTATGTATTTAGGTTTATTTATATTTATTTGTACGAGTGTATGTATTGTATTAAAAAATTTCGACATTGGTTTTAGCTTCAATTTTGCATTGTGTTTTACACGCTGCAATTAGCAATTTTCGCAGTTTTGCTTGTCGCTGTTAATTTTTTTTTGTTTTTATTTTTATTTTTGTTTGTGGTTGTTGCTGTTACTGTTACTGTTACCGTTGCCACTGGCACTGACAGCTCAACATGCGGGAAAACACTTCTGAAAACAAACTTAAATCGTAGACATTTTGATTGACATTTCACTTACAAAGACAACAAATTTCGCGGCGTAATCGCACAAAAAAAAAAACAAGAAGAAAATAAAATAAAATAAAATTACAATGGATGGAGAGTGAATTTAGTTTTTTGTTTCTACATTTGCTTGGTATGCTCACATTACACAATCTGTTCGATTTTTTTTCCGCTCATTGTGCAAGTCTGGATTTGACTTTTGACTTGAACAGATGCGGCACGGAGAGGTGTGAGGAAAAACCAGAAAATACAGCTAAATTAGGTCACATCAAAACTACAGAAATGAATTAACTAAACTACTATTTAAATTGCTCTTTCTTCGCAAGATAATTTAAAAAGATCAATCGAGAAATTTAATAAAATAATTTAATAAATTCTCTCAGTTTAAGGTTGGTTTTAAGAACAAATCAACAATATTATTTATATTTTGGTTATTTTTCGTCCAATAGATTTAGCATTTTGTTTCATTATTGTTTAGTGAGATAAAGGCCAGTTTTTGTTGGAAATTTTTATTAAAAAAAAAAAAACTACACCCAAAGCGGTAGAAGTTATCGCTGCAATTTGGATTCTAAATAATGCGTTCAAAGAAGTCAAATTAGTTGTTTTATCAAAAGTCCATAGAAATATAGTTTTTAGTAGGTATAAAATATTGATTCAAATCGATTTCAATTCTGGGTTGCCCACACACTAAAAATATTTTATAATGATAAAATGTCAGGCGACGGCTAGAGTCTTCGAATGAGCAAAATTTTTTAAAACATTTTTCATAGAGTCAAAGACAAAGTGCAGCTAACTAAGATTCAACGTTTCATTTACGAATGTATGCAGGTAATCGATGCTATACCTAAAGGAGAAAAAAGACAATGCAACAAATTTACAGCTTGATGATTAGCGTCACAGATCTCTTTCAGCCTTACACAATGCCGGCATACGACGAATTTTACGTAACGAATATTCGCCGTTTGGCCCCATTTCGGGACTAGTTCGGGTCCATTTCGAAACCGTATCGGGACTAGTTCGGGATTAATTCAGAACTTCACAAACTGAGTTTTTTTATTATTTTTTTACGATAATAATCACGAACTAATCCCGAACTGGTTTTAAAGTTGTCCCAAACCGGTCCCGAAATGGATATGAACTAGGCCAAAACTGGTATGGAACGATGGCTGAACTGATCCCAAACTAGTTCCGAGAAAAAAGTTAAAAACGATTGCTTTTTAATGCTTTGGTTTGGTCACCAAAAAAATTAGGTTATTCTCTCGGACTGGTAATCAGCATGGTTTATTCAGTGTTGTCACCTAATTTTTAAATTAAATACAAAATAAAGCACCAGAAAATTTTTATAAAATTAAAAGTGTTTAAGAAAAATGCACAGCAAAATCATTTTTAAGTGAAGTTGTCACTTTGTATTAAAAGGTGTGGGTATACATATCTGAAAGCTTAAATTCACAAAATATGTTTGGTTGGCTTGAAAGTGGTGGCACATTTTGAACTTGCAAGTGCATCAATATTTAAAAAGAACGCAAAGTGTTTGAGCGTATTTGTGAAAAGGAAAGATCCCCCTTAAAAACGAATAAAGTAGTTTTAGGAAATACTTAACTTCCTAGATAAATACCCAAGCAAGAGGTGAGTGAGTCTAAGCTTTTCCAAAATAGTTCTCACGCCTCAATACACTACAACCGCGCTTAGCGCAACAATACAGTCGAGTTGTGTACAAATAACCGTAAGTACTTATTTAAAAACGCGTCATACTAAGCAAACATAATAAGTCTGCCAGTGACAAGTATGTAGTTATGTCCTTTTGTATGTATTTGATATTAAGTATTTTTCTAATAAATGTGACATTCCTGTTCCCACAACCAATTGTTTATTTACGCAATTCGCCAACAGCAAAGGCTCATAAATTCACCTTAACGCGAAGCGTACAGCGTGTCAATTGAAAATCCTTAAACCAACAAAATAATACTCAGCGCCTTCATTTGTCTCTAAAATCAATGACGTATGTACACATGTACATAATTACACACACACACACACACACAAACTCTTTATATGCATACAAATGTATTGTCCTACCACCAACATAAACCGCTGAGAAGCGCTCAGAGGCAACCCACCCTCTTTCTTGCCAGCGTTGTTCTTATCATTGTCCGACTTTCCGTTCATTTACATTTTTCACAAACAATGATCGCTGCTCGCTGCGCTTGCTATCACACCCTTTTAATAATATTGCTTACCCTTTTTTGTTGGTTTCTTTATTTGCTGCTAGCTATGCCTTGGTTCATTTGTTAGCTTGTAGATACATAAGTATATATATATGTACATATGAAGTATATTTGTTTATATTTGCTGTGCGCTCTGAGCTTTGACTTTGACACGTTTGCAACTTAATTTTGGCTTATTACCATCTACGGGCACTTTGTGCGTGCGGGTGCTCAGTCTACGTAATGCACATAAATATTTCTTTACATACAACCATACATACATATGTGTGTACATTAGACCGTACCAGATAGAAAGTTCGCCATACACTTCCCAATCTAATATATGCTTAGATGTAAAAAAAAGTAATTATCATACGTTTAGATCCTACTGTTAATGACTAAGATAGGACGACAAATTGTAAAACTAAAAAACGACACCGGCCAACAAATGAAACGGTAATGGTCGGCGAAGGTTACAATACCCCAATGCACCACATCTTAACTCACCACATCTTAACTCACCACTCTTAAACTCCCCACACCTAAACTCACCATATTTGAACTTACCACTCAGAAACTCACCACACCTCAAATCCACAAATCTCAACACACCAATTTTTGTCGTCTCACCTTACCTCACTTCAGCTTATCTTATCTCAACTCACGTCAACTGAACTCACCACACCTAAACTTACCACTCATAAATTCACCACAACTAAAATGTTAACATCCGAACTCACAACACGTCAAACTTTTTCATATCACCATCACCTTATTGTACGACACCACCCCTAAACTGAAATTACTTCAACTAACATCACCTCATTACAAAAAGCTTAACATATCATAATTATACAAGTAATATTGATTTCGTAGTTTAATCAATTTTAAAAGGAACCCCCCATTATGTTGGTTAACTTATGTATGTTAAACTTAATTCATAGTAACTTAAAATTGTTTCACAGTTTTGGAACGAATGGAGAATATTTACAATTCTAAAACCTTGGTACATTTTCTATAAGGTTTAAAAATAGGCTTTCATGGTTTTTGTTAGAAAATTTAATGGATTCAGGTGAATCGCAATCTCAATTTGTGAGGTCCGACTTGCACGTTTCGATCAAAGTTTATCTCAAGCTTGAAACATTTCTACACTCAAACACCCGATTTTTGTGTCTACTTACGTCCGGACTAGAGAAGGTTGCCATTTTGGCATGGAACGCAATGTGATACATTTTAAACGACTTTTAGTGGTTAAAGTGAAGGTAAAATGACGGTTTAAAACCATTCTTCAAAAATAAATGGGAGAAGATTATAAAATAGTCGGACATTTTTTTTCTACTTTTATATTATTTGACGCATAACTTTGGACCATGTGAACAGATTTCGATAAAGCTTGTTTTATCGGCAATGTAGCTCAGTGGTGGTACCATATTAATATGGTTTAGTTCCGATTAGAGAATAATGAAGTCACTAATGGTACTCCTAAAAAATTTGTGAGCATTAACTCGTTTATTTTTTGTTCAAAAAAAATTACTAGTTACTCAGACAACTCTAGAGCTTGCGCAAACGCGACTACTTCACTCCCACTGTTGGTCGAGTAAGGATTAACCTGACAACGATAGAGATGTGACTGTAATTGTTCTACTTAGTCAGCAAAATTTATTAATTAAGCTCTCTTCTAATTGCATATCTGCTGCATAATTTACAATCATTCGTCAAACTCTTTTCTTTTTACATTTTTGGGAAATGTACTTAACCTTGGCATCAATCTTGCGATCAAATACAATTTTCGCAATTGAAAACCTGAGCAGCCTTTAATTTGAGAGATTATTATTTTGTAGGAGGATGCATTCCTACACCCCATTTCAAATATTGATATTCGTGGTTTTGAATTGTCGCGCGAATTGGTTAGGAATTTTTAATAACGTTTGAAAAATGTTTATGCCAGATTGCGCATAATTGACAAAAGGCAATGGCACCAGCGAATGGCGCAACATCCACCCAGTAATCGACGGGTTTGGCGGATGGAGGCCTTACCACCATTACTGTGGCATTGCGGCGCGCGTGACAAAACCAGGAACTTAGCTACTGACGGTTTTGCTGCTTTACTGAGTGACAAGTGACATTTCATGTCTTCAAGAAAATTAAGAAAATCACGAGAGACTGGCAGTCAGGCAAGCAGCAGCAGCTGGCGCCAGCGACAGTTGTTGTTGAAGTGCAGAGCAAGGGGAACGCTTTCAATTAAATGGAAAATTAGAGTATGTTCGTTATACAAATGTAACTTGTTTTCGTGTTTGCACAAACAACAGTGACTTTGACAAAAATCACAAAAATCATACAGACAAAATAAATCGTAAAACAATTAAAATACAACCAGGCATTGCGAACTGAGTTGTCAGGCTTGATGCGGCACAGCCGATTGAGGGGAGATAACGAAACGAGTCGATGTGCAAATGCGTCGCCAAGTCGGCAAGTCGGCAAATCGGCAAACGGTGACGATAACGCTGATGAGCCTGTTCTCAGTTGTCTCTAATCCATTCCGCCGACGTTGTGATGTGACATTTTTATCGTCGTAAAAATTAAACCGCGACACGTGTTGCTAGCAGCGCTTAATGCAACGCAATGAAAATATTAAAACTAATAATTTAATAATAAAGAGCTAAGCAAAAGGGAAATGTAAGGAAAAGCGGATGGGCGGGCGTACAACAACAGCCAATGTAAACACTAATCGCGCTGGTCACGTGCCGCCGCCAAAGCCACGACGCTGCTGTTGCTGTTGTTATCTAACAAGAACACAAAAACATCGACAAAGTATCGTTCGAACAGCGGCCTTTCGAATGTGAATTGAGCATCAACAGCCGTAAACAAACATTTGCCTACTCTAATCTGTCATTTAAAAGTCACACGCGTGAGAATTGTAAACAAGACATTTTTTTGTTTTTGGTTTTGCGTCGAACAGAGCACAAAAGTGGCAGCGCGAGTGTGCTTAGGTAATGCGGAATGCGAAAAGAACAAAAAAAAAAAATCAACAAAAATAGTAGAACGAAGTCAAATATAAACCTTGATTGCCACCCCGCTAAAAGCAGTTGTTGGCTGCGGTTGAGTGCGTGTGGCAACAGTTGCAACCCCCGCCATTAGGGATACTTATGTGTGTACTATGTATTGCCTGTCTGCCGGTCGCTGGAGGATTATTTTAATTTCATGTTTCAATGACATTGCACACACGCGCACACACACACACAAACACCGACTTGTACGCACACAACGTGGCATCAAAGCGGCCAACGGCGCTGAGTAAACATCATCATCGGTGATAATATCACTGCCACTGCTACTGCTGCCACTGCTGCTGCTGCTGCTGCTGCTGCAACCAAAAGTCGTTGCTGCAGTGAGCGTCTTTTTTCTATTACTTTCTCAGTGTAGTCTTCGCCCCCTCCCTAACCTATCCTTGGAAACATACACTTGTATGTACATATATACTTCAACGTATTCCCAGTGGCCTCGTGCAACTTCAAAGGGATTTCTCTACTACATATTCGTACATCTGTACATACGTATGTTTTTTGTTGAAGGACACTGTGCAGACGACACTTTAACCAAATGCCAGTTAGTCAGTCCACGCGGTAATGTTGACGTTGCATTTGCCACCATTCTCATTGCTAATGTCACTATGTAAATGGCAATATCAGTCAGCAACTAAGTCTGAAGTCGCACCGGTTACTTAAAGCCGCAACACGTGTCGCACACTTTCTAAATCAGCCGGCAAACATTTGCTGTTTTCTTACGGATATCTAAATATTCATTGGCAATTTATAAATGAAAACAAAAGCGGAGTGCGCTTGAGTGGATCAATCATTTCGAAAAAAAATTAGAGAGATCCGTGTGTATAGGAAGATGTGAGATATTTTTTTTCAAAGAGACCCCTTGAAGGCATTCGATTTTTAAGAAATGACACCGTCGTCAGATTATTTTTTAAATTAAACTTTGTGTTTTCTTGATAGAACTCTTTATATTGTGACTCTAAAATGATAACTGCTAAGAGGTTCTGCTTAATAAAATAAATTATTTAATTTTCTTCGAAATTGATCTTGGAAACTATGCTGTAACAACTATGCAATGTAACCATTTCCATAGGCGTTTTGGGCTTTTGCATATTTCATTCGCCACTTAGAATTTCGCATAATTTCATTTCCTCTATGGACAAGAATGATAGAGAAGAAGATTGCGCCTTCCCAAAATACGGGACGAAACCATAGTGAATGAGCGAAAGGGAGTAAAAATGGAAGAGCGAACGCCGAACAGCATTTTCACTTTAGTAATTTTTTACCAAAACGGATTGTTAAATTTTTTTTTTCAATTTGGAAATTGTTTCAAAGAGTTTTCTTTTAAGTTTTTAATACTAAGTTACTTCTAAAAAATTTAAAACGGAAAAAACGACAAATAGAATTAAACTTGCACTGAACAACTGGCCCTTAGTAAATGAGCGACATATACATATGTACATATGTGGTTGCACCGTTATGGAGATAAATATTGAAAATAAAATTTTAAGGTTTACTCGTCTAAACGGTTTTTAGTAATATTTTTATGGGTTCGGTAATTTTTTTTTTGAGTTTTGGTATTAAACTAAAATCTTTGTGGCAACATTGTCACTATCTTGACGTCACTCAACTGTCAAATCAGAAAAGTTTTGAGTAACGGTACCCGGGAAGGCGCAATCTTCTCCTCTATCATTCTTGCTCTATGGGCATCACTGCAATTCTCATGTGGGTTATATGGCAGTTGGTATAAGTGTCAGGCGGATTTCATATTCAAATCTGATGCTCTTTGCAACCCGAACTGGGATTGTAGTTATTTTCAAATATATCTTCGGCTAGGTCTTAAGAAAATTCATGGCAATTACCTGATAATGGCATTCCTCTAGCATGCTACAAACATAGATTAAGTTCTGAGCTTAGGGAGAATGTAAATTTCACATGGGCCTCGGACCCCACTTGTCATACCACCAGCCAAATATGGCCAGTTGTGAAGTGCTCTAAAGCTCTCATTGTGATATAACCGGGCACTGCCTTATGGACACTCTTGGAAGGAGACTAGGTTACCAAACAAATGATTTTTGCCGAAGCTACCGGAAGGAAGAAGAGAGAAAATTACTGAGCCAAATTGAGCGGCAAGCATTCCTAAGGGCGCAGTTACCCGGCACATATCAAACACACTCAAATTTTCTACGTAAATTTTACGTCAGCTCGAAAATTCTGCGGTGGTTAGTTTTCATTTACATGTTCGCATGAGTTTGGTAGTGTCAGCTGACACGTGTCGGCTGTTTCTACGTCGGTGGGTAACACAACGGGTATTCCTGTTTTCAGGCAAAGTCACTCTTAACTCACCTAACCTAATCTGTGACCCGAAAAAGTTCTTAGACTACGGCTTTGCTAAAAGTGATTTTATTCACGTGAATTCGTGCGAAGTGCTTATCTTTTGCGGTGTCATGGTTTCAAATTCAGTCACTATTTAAAAATATAACTCCTAATTCGCTGATAAAAGTAATTTATATAAACAGATTCAACAAAAAAAATAAATAATAACTAAGATAAAATTATCGGTCAAAAGAAGACCAGGTTATTGAAGTTGATTTCGTTCTTTCAAGTAAACTTTAAATTTGGTTCTTGGACTTCCTAGTGTCCGCAAGTAGCGATTTACCCGTAATTTTTTACTCGGTAACAGATAATTTTTTACATTTTTGACTGCCTCATGTAAACGCATGGTTACACTGTCCAAGTGTCAAACAAATTATTTTCGATTCTGAAACACCTATGTATTCCGGCAGAGAGACACACTTCGGCCAGCTTTGGTGCGCCTGGAGAATCCGCTCTAGCTCAATTCCTTCAGCTATTCGTGTGAAAGAACCATCGTGTTTCTTGACGAAAGGGTGCAAGTTGGGGTCATCTACAGAGTCAATATCAGTCTGATGCTGAAAGAAATATTGGAAGAAAGCATTTTGTAGCATTTTAAATTTACGGTGCAAGCAATCTCAGAGGCTGTCCAAGTATTCTGGGTGTCTTCTTTAATCGTTTAACTTGATTCACAACGTTGCGTTAACAACCGGATGTTGATCGATTTCGAACCGGTAACCGAAAAGTGATCGGTTAAATAGCAAGCTACAAAATGAAAGCTGAGAGCTGATTAATGCATTTTACAACTTCTCAGCGTTTTTTGCACATTTTTTTAATCAACGAAATGCGAAACTGCAACGGAAATGCTCTGCATGCCACATACCAAACAACTGTATGCTTGTTGCATGGCACATTATAATAAATGTACAACAGCAGCAACAACAACATGTTCCTATGTATGTATGTAAGTGTGTTAGTACATTCGCACCTTTGCAGCACTCCTTCACTCCACGGAATAGTACATGAATGATGTACTATAGATTTTTGCAGAAATCATTGTGAAATTCATTTAGCGGCTCAGCTTCTACGTAATTACATATGTATATACTCGTACATATTTGTTGTTGTTGGCGCCAAACATTGCAGTACAACATTGAAGCAAAACTGTCACAGAGCGAGGCTTCGAATGAATTCCACGAAAATGCGTGTCGTACATCTTTATTTAGTGCGTTCAGTCAGTCGTCCACTACTCTGAAGGCCACCACAGTTGTTGACTTGTTTGCCACTGACTGAGGTGCTGATTAACAATTAATTAATTCGTTTTAACTTCTAGTCACCAATGTGAAACTGTCAATGAGTTGACAGTTTGGCTGCTTATGATTCCGTTGACGTTGTGTGGCATGCAACTTGTAGGAACAGACAAACTGCGTGGCAAGGTAGCTAACCTGCTGATGGTATCTCATTAGCACTACTAATTAGCTCGAATTCCTTCTTAAATACTACACACACACATACATATATACAAACGATTTCTTAAGCGTAACTAAGTAGCTTTGTGTGGCTTTGGTGCCAAAGTGATTGATAGTTTGAGAAAATAAAGCTAGAAATTGGCGTAAAAATCTTCCATATGTACGCTGTTATTTACCTCCAAAAATGGGCAGGCATTTAAACTTAATGCGAGCTTTAATCCCTGGTTTGTGAGTGTGTGTGAATTTTCACAATTGAATAAGAGTTGCTTTGAATGCGAAGTAAATAAAATATTTACCAATATACAATTAATTTTTTTCTGCTGACCGATAAACGGATCACACGACGACATATCTTCTAGACATTGAAAGTGTCTTTTATAATATCAAAGCATAATAAATGGATGAATGAAGACAAAGGCAATAGGTGGGCAGAGTGGCTTACTATTCTGAAAATAAATTTATTCTCTTCGGAAGAAGAATGAAAACCTTTGAGTTCTTCCTACCAAAAATATATGAAGCAACTCTAGTTCGATAAGCTTAATTTTTGATTAGAAAACAAATTAGAAAAATAAAGTCGATGAGCAAGCGAAGGACCCGGCAGCTTATGGTTAAAAGGGCATACAGACGGGCAATGTTATCTTGATAAGTAGCCTTGATTTGAATTAATTAATGTACAAATTCACGAATATTATCTGCATAAGTACTGAATATTGTGATTTTAATATGGCAATGCTGCCACTTTTGACAGAAATATGCTATTGTGAACTAGCAAAATGTCTACAGCTGCTGTCAAAAGTGCTTTTATTTAAAAAATAGTTGCAAATATTAGCAAATTAAATCAAATTACAAATTAAAATGCGATTTCTTGTGGGTTTGTAGGATAGAAATTCATGCAATCCGAAAAATTTTCGCAAACTGCTTGGCAAAAATTCACAATAATTTCACCAACATAATTGCATCCTATAGACTTGCAAAAGTTCTATATTCCAAAGCGAACAATGAGATGGCCACTATTTTAAGAAATGGAATACATTGCCTCATATTGTTGTTCACCTTTTCAACGCCCACAACTTCGCCACAAATTGTCTTGAAATTACAATTTTTTTGAAACGATTTTCGTCCTTTGAAGGTTCGTCCCGTTTCCAAAAGTAGCTATAGCAATCATTCATGGAATAATATGCATGTATATAAATTATTTATATCGTTACAGCAAATAAAAAATACTCACAAATTTGCACAGCTGCCTTTCTCTAACGTCGGCGGGAAGTGTAACCATACAAGACTGAGTCATCCTGCTAAGAATTATGCTTGCCAATGCATTGGTTATTTTAATATTATTTAGCAACTTCAAGATAATAATTTTAAGCTTTTTTTTAATTCGTAATACTTTTTTTTCCATTTAATTAGCTGCCAATCTTATTTTCCTTACTTTCCATTTTCGGCTAAATTTCGTTTGTCAAATCAGCATATGTAGAAATGTAGATAAGTGCGGTCTGTCAGGCCTAAAATATTATGCTGATATACTTAAAAGCTCGTTTATTTGTATTAGTGCCCCCGTCTGTCAGCCCTTTAACACCTCATGCTTTTGTAAGATGCATTTGAATTTTATCTAAAAATATTTATAAGTAGCCAAAAATAACATCAAATAACAGGTACTTTTTCGGAATTGCGAACAATATATTAAAAATTTCAAATTATTTATTTAAAAAAAAAAGGTAGAAAAGTGATAATATTTGGAATATTGTTAAGTAAATAGTGTTAATTTTATATCGAATCAATTCTATTTATTATCAGGAAAAAATGGCAAGTACTGAACAAATGAATGATTTTTAAAACAGGCTTACGCAGTACTTTTTTATCCCAGCAAGTTAAAACAACACGCTTAAGGATTATTTTGTCTGGCCCCAAATCATTAGCGCTAAGAACATCAGAAGGTTCTTGGAGTATCCAAAAGCGAGATGCTGAATACAGGAGAAGATGAAACGATGAGCTATGTACACATTACTAATAGATTCGCAAAAATTGACAAGTGATGACGAAAATTTATATTCAAGAAACAACAATTTGAAAACCTTTGACTTTAAGCGAAAAGTTCGCTTCGTACCTAAAACAAAACTCAAAGAGTCCATGCAGCTTAAATATATATAAACCTCTCTGTCATCCTCACAATTCCTTTACTTACGAAAATATCAACGGCAATGAAAAATTCATTGTACAGCGTTAAAAATTCCGCATGGCATTTCCCAACGTGTATAAATCAAATTTCGGTCAAAATCAATATAGTAAAGCAATAAAAATTCGATTGAACACAAAACGACCCTCGCGGACAACATTCACCAACCGGAAGCTTATCGACACAGCTACCCACAAAATAACATCGCTACCACACTCTAAATCTCGATGAATATTAAAATTTCGATTGTTTTAAAAATGCGATTATGGCTAGCAAGGCAACAACAACAGCGCCAGCGATAAATCATTTTATTCCCGCCAGTACATTCGAGGTTGGCTGCCAGCAAGCAATGCATTGCACGATTGTAAAACAGCAACAACAACCAAAAAAAAAAACAACAACAGTGTCATAAGTTGTCCACAGCGACTATAATCGCAATAGCATGTAAAGGATTTCAAGGATTCAATAAATGAAAATTCTGCAACACATTCCCTTTATGAGCTTTTATTTATGTATAAAGGTTTGTCCGTTCGCGCTCTATCGCAGGCAGCGATTACGGAAACGCGCATATTCGATACACGAACCAATAAAACTGACAAAAAACACAGCCAGGAGACTCTACATACTCGTACATAAAAAATGTTCAGGGCAATCGTAATTGTAGCTGGTGGCATGCAACGCCGTCCCACTGGAGGGCATTAAATCACAATTTCCTGTAATGGTATGGCGGCCATTTCGACAAGTTTGGCAAAAAAAAAGAATGCCGCTAAATGTTGGCGCCAACGGATATTGGAGCGTTGAAACTTGTGCAAAAAGTGGCATTTGGAGAAGTGGCAGCGGTGGAAAATCGCTTATGTTGCAGAATCCAATTTCCAAATAACAGGCGTTATGTTTTGTTATTGGATTGTTTGGGTTTTCCAAAAAAAAGAAGGAAGAGTTGTTAGTTGTTATGTGAGCAAGGAAGCTGTCAAAATCCTAATTCAGTTTTAGTGGCAATGAAATTTGTTTTAGTGCTCGATTTTTGATTGAAAACGCTACTTATTTATATAAATATTGTTTTTCATTTACTTAAGGAAATTGTGCGATTTGTTATAGTGGAAAACGAAGATAATAAATTTATGTTAATTTAAAGGTGTCAACTACTGCTTGTTAATTTAAGTTCAAATTGTTATAAAAGCGTGCTTTTAGTTTCTCAAACTACTGACATACATATGTATGTGTATAATATTAACTAAGAGATAATTAAAGATCATTAAAAAGTAGCTTAAATGATATAAAAATCGTAAAAAATCTCTTAATAATAATATTATTAATAATAATTTGACGTTTACACTATATACAGCCGAAGTCCTCTATAACGAAAACCTCTCTTTAACGAATTTTTTTTTTTGAAACACTACGATTTTCACAAATTATTCATATATTTAAACCTCTCTATAACGAACTTCTCTATAGCGAATTCCTCTCTGTAACAAATTCTTTTGTCATACATAAATGGAATTTCCAATAGCAAATAACTCCTCTATAACGAATTTAGCAAAAAGCTAAAAAGTAGTTGTTATAATACACAAAACTACACACAATCACATGTTTTTACATACTATTTCCTAGAATCGGCAAAACCTAAATACATATGTACGTAGGCGCCAGACAAAATAACGGTAATTTGGCCGATATTGAAACTGTTGCAGTTGAAATTGAGAATTTTTTATTCATTCAAGTTATTTTTATTCATGCAAGTCATAGTTTTATTCATACAGTCGACAATTTTTTCATACCTGAATATCCTTATAATCTTTTTGACTTTTTATTAAGGTCTTCTTTTAAAAAATTTAAGAAATAAAAACAAATAAAATTAATCAATGTTTCATTAAATAGGCCTTGAACATAAAGACATGAAATTTCGTATGACCTTTCTATAACGAAGCCCTCTCTATAACGAACTTTTTCACCGGTCCCTACGACTTCGTTTTAGAGGAGTTCGACTGTATAATATACATATGTGGTGCGCGTCTTTATTTTCTTTCACAAATTGAGAGACCTACAGTTTTGTGCCGGCTCCAAATGGCAGTTGTTTTTTATGAGAAACTTTTTCATTGCAGAAATACCCCCGGAGGTTTGCCATTGCCTTACGAGGCAGCGCTACCCAAACGACCACAGTGGCCACGATAATCTCTTACATCACATTAAGTTAATTTTGGATTACTGCAGTAAAACACCGAAGCATAGCGATTCTAGAATCAACCTTTATATAATTTTATATATACAAAGGCCGGGTGTGTCTGTTACTATGTCAGAAGCAGAAAGCAAGCGACAATTGGAAGCAGGTGAAGACCGCCCGTAATGCAGCTCACACAATGTGTTTCTTATTTAGAAATTAATGATAGTTATGGTAAACATTTAAAAAAAGTAATCAAAATAAAATTATACCTATTATTAATGTCTACAAGTTAGCCCAAAAAACCCTTTTTTATAATTAAATTTTGAGTTTTGTAAAATAACTTTACGTTCTGGAATTTTTTGAGTATTTTTTTAGTTTACAGAACACCTAAATACATAGAAATCAGTTGGAAATATCCAGACAGCATTTTTGTTGCAGACCTGTGTAATTTTTGAATACTTGTCGGACTTTTTTATTTCAAGTAGGTTTCGATGGTTACCTAGAGAATTTGAGATTTTAACATTTTGCAAGAAAGTTTATGAAATCGTGCGAGTGTAAACGTCGTATAAGATTTTTGGCATACAAAAGAATATGTTAGAATTGTATATTTCCTTTGCGCCTACCATGACACAATTTGTTATTCAATAATCACCATTCAGTCATCAAAATACGAAATAAAAAATATTTCGCTCAATAGAGAAACAAATAGTTTTTTTTTAAGATTCAGTCAATAATAAAATAACAAAAAACGCTTCAAATGTAAATTTGTTTGTGTGTAAATCTTTTTACAGAAAATTATCTAAGTATTAGCGACTTTAAAGAGGTCTATTGTGAAACAGTTAAAGACAAAGTCTTAAAATTAGGGAGTATGTATACATTTGATATTATTTACTTTCTTCGCTTTCAAGTTCTATGCAAAGTAATAACATGGTTGCGGTCTATATAGAATGAAAAAAAAAATTGTCAAAATGGTAACATAAATGCTCACACCTTTTTATTTATTAATAAAATTTTTAATGTATGTACGTTGTTTATAAAATATAAGCAAAGTGATGCAGCAAATTTGAAAATACTAGCATTGTAAATTAAAATTCGTACGAGACCTGCTTTCATACTCGATTAGTTGCAATGAAAAATCTACTGTAGAATTGATAAAAGTTTGCAATAATTGCTTAATCTTTCGGTGAAAACGAAATTTTATTTTTTTTAAATATTTTTTTGTTCATAAAAACATAAACAAAATATGTTTACCTTGTATTTGGGAAAATATGCGTAAGCAGTTAAAATTAATATTTCGAAACACAATACATCTTATCATTTACTATATACCATAAATATGTATGTATATACATACATTTCTAGGAGCATACACATGTCCATATTTTACTCTTGCATCCGGTGAATAAATCAATTCTCAAGGGTACATTTGTGATTTCGGCGCTTAATGCAGAATACAAAAACAATGTTTGCTGGTTTCAAATGCGTGTGGGTGTATGCGTGCTGGACTTGCTGTGCTAAGTGTTAAGGCATCAATTAAGATGCCACTCAAGTCGTCAAAATAATAGCACAGGTCATGTCGCTATTGTCTTTCATATACATACATACATATGTATGTGCAATTGTGTGTGTGTGTGTGTGTTCGCATGTGTAAGCGCTAAGTCGAGACATGTCCTGCCATTTGACATGAATAACAATTGCTGGCTTTTCAAAACAACCTTATATTCGATCAATTGCCTTAAGGACACATGTACACTTAAGTGTCCTCCAAACAGTGACATCCCCACGCGCAGACACATACTCCTACATACATATGTATGTACATATCGATACTCATACGAATATACGCGCATATGAATTTCACAAACATGCATGTCAGATAAACGCTTTGACATGTTATGAATTGAAAACGGACACTGACAGCTAATCATACATGTCGGTGCGCTATAGAAATAAATATATACCTGCCACATACATATGCACAGATGTACATCTGGATGTATGTATGTACATAAATATGTTAGCTCCCCTACTCCAAAATCATATTAGCCTCTGCTCTCATCTTATTTGTTTGGCATCAGCTTTCAATGCTACGGGGACTGTCGCAGCGACGTCGGAAGGTGTTTGCGTGTGGAGCGTTGAAAATGACAAACATGAAAACATTTACTTGTAATCGTATGCCAATGCCAATGGCATTAAAGGATTAACACCCGGCATTTTCAATAATACTAATACCTAATGCCCAACATAAACCTATTCTATTCCTGTTCGTACATTCGCTTGACAGGACTCTTTTGCGCCAGTGCCGCAGTTGGCAGAAGGAAGTCAAATCAAGTTTGAGCGCGAGCTGTCAGCATAATTGAGAATTGAATTGAATTTTCGAAGTCAGTTGCAAAGTGACGCAGTGCGTTAAACTGTGCATTTTGTTATTGTGTGACTTGGAGATAAGTGGGCGTGTGTGTGTGTGTCACGAGTTAGAGTGACAGGCACAAGGAACGATAGGCTAAAAACACACTCGCCCTCGACTCGTCAATGCAACAAACTAATTTACAAAATTCGGAACATGTTTCGAGCATTAAGAAGTCAGGACGCGCTGCGTAAACTGTCGCAAGGAGCAGAGTGGAAGCAAAGTTAGCAATAGAAATGTAGCGGGTGGATCTACAATAATAAAATACCCGTATTAGACTGAAAAGGTGGTGGTTGCCACCGTTAAATGCGGCAGCTTGTACGCATTTTCTGCACTCAAATTTCTAATTGGTTTTCATATTACAAATGTACTTTTAAAAAAGTAGCACAAAATTGTGTGGTGTTCCATCAACACGATGCACCAATATGATTTCTAGATATTTTTAATAGAACAGCTAGCACATTTTTGTGGCGCGTTACAAGCATATACATATGTACATACTTAGGAGTACAGTTAAATTTTACATGTATCAAAGTACAAATTCAGTAGCAGCAGTTGATGTCAAAATTGACATGCAACCCGTGGCAAGATGTTACGAAAGTGTTTCTGCATTTCTTGAATGTAGTTAATTACAGCGATGACAATGGTCTCTTCGAAGTGAAATCAAGCTGAGAATGATACTTGAGTGATAATCGCGAATAGATCATATATTAAACGATTTGCGAGTTTGTAAATTCTTATTTTTCAGAACGTATAAGCAAAGCCTTAGGTTATCGACACAGTGCTTCCACAATTTTTGAGAATTTAACGCTCACTTTTTTATTAAATTCAATATTTTGGTTCGTGCATTCAGAGTCCCAAATAGAAATCAAAACAAATAAAAATCAGCCAGAAAAATTTGGAACGACTTGACCAATGTAAAAGCCGCCTTAGCCCATTGGTTTGCGTATTTCAGTGAAAATCACTTATTATCTACTCCTTCCTCTTTGTTAATATTCTAAGATGATGTCAAGTGAAATCATCAGAATGATGCAATCTTGTATGCTAATCGTGGTAAAATAAACTTTGACCCCTTGGCGTTGTTAAGAGTGTGTGTGTAGCTTAACTTATTGAACCTTGTCAAAGTTACGGTGTATGCTGTAAAACATGAACTTATTTACTTACTTAATATACTCAGCAACCGCCTAGGCGATTTTGGCCGAGCTCAGCAAGGCACGCCAGTTATTTCTATCTTTCGCTTACTGGCGCCAATTGGAAATACCAAGAGTAGCCTAGTTCTTTACCGCTTGCTCTTTCTAACGCAAAGGAGGACGACCTTTTCCTCTGCTACCACGCGGCGGGTACCGCGTCGAATACTTTTAGAGCTGGAGCGCTTTCATCCATTTGAATGACATGACCTAGCCAGCGAAGCAGCTGGATCTAATTTCGCTGCACTATGTCTACGTTCTTGTAAAGTTCATCGTTACATCGTCTGCGGTATTCGCCATCGCAAAGGCGTAACGGCTTATAAATCTTTCGAAGAATCTTTCTCTCGAACACTCCAAAAGCCCTCTCATCTGGACTATCACAACTTTTATGGTTAATGGTGATTAGGTAATTGTGGGAGATACAAAACAAAAAGGACTGTCGACTCTGGTCTAATAAGTTCTTTTTCCCTAGCGAATAGCGCAAATGTGCCTCGTTGCTACGATATGTCTGCGTTAATGGACCGACCTGGAGTTATTTTCGGGTGAAGTAGTGTGAAGAAGGATTAATGCCGTCACAGTAACAGCAACAACGGCCATAACTACTCTTATGACTTTCGAATACGTCCTTTATCTTTCATATCGACGGCGTGTCAATGGGTGTTTTCAATCAACATTAATGCAGCCAAAAACATTGAAAAGAAACAAGAGGGAACTAAGCTCGATATTTGATTTGTCTAGCTCTTACTAAGGAATTTTTAATAAGAGTGAGTATAACAGGCGCAGAGATCTTGCCCAATGAATGCTCTGGACGTCCCCATAACATTGTACCGAAAGCTTAGAGCCATTTACGGAAATGAGACAACGGGCGAACTTGGCTCTGCATTCAATGGGTCCCATGCGGTCCACAAGAGCGGCTCTCTCAAAGAAATTGGGAGCAAATTTTGCCGCTTGAAAGCTAAGAAAAGATAATTCGAGCATACTGCAGGATCATATAGAATTACCCGGCAGATACTGATTACTTATGATTCTTTTAAAACTAGGCTTTGATAAAAACTCGAATAGAAAATACCTACAAGCTTTCTGTGATTTGCACTGAAGGAATGGGCATACCCTTTTATAGGTGCTGTTGCAGCTGTAACGACCCAAACTCGGTGGAGACATGACATGAGAGCATTTTCTGTGTGAGTGTCCAGTCCTAGCTAAGAAGAGGAGCTATTTCTGCAGAATATTCAGAGTGCAGTGGCATCTCTATGTATTACGCTATGAAATTCATGAATGCCACCACTGGTTGTAAGTTTCACGAGCTCGTGAGATTAGAATAGCAAATCTATACTAAATTTAAATTATTTATGAAAAAAAATATGGTGAAGATATGTTCGGATATTACAAATTTTAAATATTGAATATCGATTTTAATTATGAACGCGTTAATGAATGAAATTTACATATCTGGCATAAGTTTAATCCTCTTGTCTCATTAACGAGTACTCGCGTTTACTGAAAAATGTATTTATTTATTTATTTTTCAAGTAACTTAAATTCATTTGAAAATTTACGCTTAAAAACTCCATTCGATTGTTGCCTCAACAGTTTTCCTGTTAATACTACATACATACATACATATATACACATTTTAATTAACTTACCAGGTCCAAATTATATGAATGACATAAAAAGTTTTGTAAACTCGTTGTCTACGAGTTCTCGCAAAAAAGTTATACACACAAAGGCAGCAGCACTCAATTGCAATGTATGAAAGTTTGTACGAACATTTGCACACACACTCATACATACACACACATACAAATGCAATTGAATGTACTGCAGAAGAACGAAATAAGTGAAATATGAATTTACAAATTCAAAGTTTGTTTGCATTTCATTTGTTTAATTACAAACAAGCAATGAATGAAGTCAAACGTACCCAGGCAATTGGTGAACTCAAATATTCCGTATGACTGACTACCCAGAAAAAGTTAAGAGAGTGCTTACTTACTTACTTTGTTTGAAAATGTATGCTTGTGGATGTAGGGAGGGGTAGCGAGGGTGGTCATCAACGCCTGAAATTTATTGCATTTTGGAGTTCTTTTAATTGAAATTACTAGAGTTTTTATGTGAGAATGCAACTGGTACTCATTCATTCGATTCGTTTATTTGCTTATACGAAATGAGTTGGTTAGTTGGCTCGCCGGTTCGTTGGCTGTCGGTGGGTTGAAAATTACATTTTTCAAGTTGACAACTGGAGTTGATTGTAAACATTCATCGATGACACGGCATATGCGTGCAGGAGTAGAGATTGGCTACTCGTGAAGATTGGATGATGTTATATATTGTACACATGTGAAAATGTAGATGCAGAGGTACAATTGTAAATAGTTACGCATAACCGAAGGGAATTAATTGAAATGCATAAATACTAAGTAATAGTGCCGGGAGTAAAGTTATGCGCACTGCAAATATTGTTCGTTGGCAAACCTTTAAGAAACGGAGATTCAATTTACCCCGCAGCTGAAGAACGAAATTGGATGTGATAGCTCCCGTGAGAACAGGGAACCTGTAGAGAGTGTCCAAAAATTGATTACTGCAAATCAGAAAGGTTAGAAAATCATGAAAAATTATATTTATTGATGTATTGTCGCTATAATCGCCTGATCAATTCAGCGATCCTCTTGATATTTCTAATTCAGAGAAGATCTGCACTTTTACGAGTAATTTCCACAACGGATGCTTTCGGAACTGAGGCAATTGCAGTGCTCGGACTTAATTTTTTTAATTTATTAAAACAAGCGTATGTTTTGTCTAAAAATGTTATATATGTATGTATTTAAAAAAGAGTCACGTTTCTGTTAAAATGTTGAAAGGCCATTTTAAGTATTTTTTTCGCTTATCTGTATTTTTGTATTTAAAAACAAGTAAAAAAATCTGTCTTCGGCTATGCCGATGGCTTCATACATTTCATGAATGCAAGAATTGTATGAGAGCCATATGTAATAATAATTCAATATTAGTAATTTTGAATACTATAAAAGTTTCAATAATAACTAATATGTGTGCAAAATTTCAAGACTCGAGCTGATTAAATGAAGAAGTTATGGCCAAAAATGCAATATGTGAACAATCGGTTGTATGGCAGCTATATGTTATATTTATCCGATCTTAATGATTTTTACTGCTAACAACATTCTTTTAACAGTTATTATTTTTGCAAAATTTACCGACTTCAGCTGCTTAAATGGAGGGGTTTTCGTGCTAAAAGAAATATCTGAACAATGGGTTGTATGGGAGCTATATGTTATATATCTTTCATCTATATAATTTTCACTGCTTCTATAAACCTTATAAAAGCGGACCTTCTTGCAAAATTTCCAGCTTGCTTGCTGCTTAAATGGAGGAGTTATAAAGCAAAATATAATATCTTTACAATCGGCTCCTATGGCCGGTTCCGTCTAATAAATTATAAAAAGGCACCTGCCAAGTTTCTTTCAAATAGCTCAAAAATTGAGGGACTAGTTTTCGTTCAAACATACAGACAGACGGACATGGCTAAATCGACTCAGCTTATCATCCTGATCATTTCGGTATATTTTTTGATGGGTCTAACTCTTATCATTCTGGTACATACAAACATCGGACCAAAGTTAATATATCATTTCCATGAAAGGTATAAAAAAGGAAGAAGTACTATATATGCAATATTTTAATGCAATTTAGAATAATAACGTTTGAATCTTGATTCAAGATATTGATTTTATTGTAATTGTAAAATAATAAATGTTAGTTTATATCGGTCAGGTAACATATATAAATACTATACAAATATGTAAATAAATTAAAAAATCTGTATTTACTTGAATGGCTCATAACTTTCCACCCGCTAACATGAATTTCTATCTTCTTTCTTGTATGATTTGGATAATTTCTACATCGTCAATGAGATGGGCATTAAGAAAGACTTATAGAGCGTTCTTTCTGTTTTCATTTTCGGTGTGCAGTAGAACTTGTTGAAAAGAGCCATCCTCCTTAAGTTCGCTACTTTTACAAAACACTAAGAGATCTGAGAGCGCACTTGTAAAAGAGCAGGAGGTACTTCGTATATCTCTCGTGTTGACACCCAGCCCTAGTTTGTAAAAGGCAGAACTAACTAATAGCAATGCGATCGGTGTAAACTCCTATAAAGGATAGTAACTGACCGATTAACTCTGCAGCTCGCATTATCTTCTCCATCAACTGGTTAAAGAAGTCGCACAACAATTAGTCACCCTATCAAAAACCTCATATGGTGTCAAAAGGTTGGAGAGGTCGTTAGAAATTCGAATAGAGTTAGTGTGGTTAAAAATGCCATTTTATAAAGCCGTATTAATTTTGAGAAAATACCAATTTCAGAAACGGGCATTTTCGGTCCATGGTAGGTTAAATAGTTTTGAAGCCGCGCTAGTAAAGTCCAATCAGTTTATCGGCGGTTGGTTGCAGTCTTTCCCACTATTAATGCCATTATTAGTGCAGAGAACTTTTGGAACCCACAGCGTAATAAGCAAATAGCATTGAAAAGAAAAAAAATGTACATACATATGGACATATAATACTAACTGTATTTTAAAATAGCATTTTTTTATTAGGATTACAACAATAAACAAACCGCAAGTTACACAAGCGATATATACTAGTTGTCGGCCAAGCGTGCACAGTTTTTGTCTCTTTCTATCAATTCCCCCGTAGTCGGCGCGCTCTAAAAGGGCTGACAGACCGGCAATATTATCTAGGTAAGTAGGCTTGATCTGCATTAACTTATGCATTATCCTCTTCCAAATGCGTGAACTAGCAAAATGTCTACATCTGCTGTTAAAAGTGTTTATTATTAACAAATAGCTGCAAAAATTATAAATTAAAATGCGATTTCTAGTGAGTTTGTAGGATAGGAATTCATGCAACCCGAAAGATTTTCACAAACTGCTTGGCAAAAATTCACAACAATTTCACCAACAGTACTGCATCCTATAGACTTGCAGAAGTTCTATATTCCAAAGCAAACAATGAGATAACCACTATTTTATGAAGTGGAATGGAAAATCAATGCCCACAACTTTTCCACAAATTTTGCGAAATGCATTTGTCTTAAAATAAAAATTTTGCATATTTTGATTTTATTAAGCAACTTAAAGATAATAATTTTAAGCTTTTTTTATTTTGTAATAATTTTTTTCCATTTATAAAGCCTCCATTTCCATTTTCAGCTCAATTTCGTTTGTCAAATCAGCTGATGTCGAAATGCAGATAAGTGTCGTCTGTCAGGCCTAAAATATTATGCAGATATACTTATAAGCTCGTTTATTTCCATAAGTGCCCCCGTCTGTCAGCCGTTTAATGTGCACCAAGCCTTAGACTTCTTTTATACACTAAACCAGCAATTATCTAAAACGGAAGTTTTTAATTAAATATAAGTTACATGCATTTTTTTGTAAGAATTAAAAAAAAATATGTTATTTTATTTTTATCCGCTTTACATTTGGTATTTTAAATTTTAGTAATGTGGAAAATATTACTCATTTTCATTGCGCAAGCAATGTCAGCTAATTGATAACTTCAAGAACAAAGCAATTTATACAAACCATCATTGGCCCGCGGCCCCCGTTTGAAAAATCGCGAACAAATTTGCATAATGAACTTTTAATCATCTTTTGGCAAAAATCAATTTACCCTTTAAACCATCCGCTACATACATACATACATATGTATTTACATATGAATGAGCTACTTTCCGATTAGTTGCCACATTTGACTGCCATCGCAAGCGGCATGCTGCATATTGGACTATGTTGCGCGAAATTATGTGCAAGTTTCTAATTTGCTGTCACACGTCAGCCAGCACGAATCATAGATGCTGGCATAGTAGTGATAGTGGTGATTGTGATTTTTGGAAGTGCTGGAAGGGACGCTGCGAGACCTCTGAAATGTTGATGGAAATGTGATTTAGCAGCATTTTATTGTTGAACAGCAATCCACTTCCGTCCTTGTGGCAGTTTGCATTTCATTTTGCCAGACAATGTCAATGCTATGTTTAGCACATGAACCCCACTCCGTCCCCTTGCCGTTGCGTACACAATAATGACGAGACATTCAGACGCATTAGCGATTTCGTTGTCGCGGCGTTCAAAATATGAACAAGTCACACTTTATATGTACTTTCGCTACAGGCTGTTGTTGCCGCTTACTTTTGCTATTGTTGTGTCTAATTTACTCTAACCATCCGCTTTTGCTGCTCCAATTGTTGTTGCTCGGCGCTGCAATCGCGCGATAAGCAAGCGGGGGAAAAGCCAATTCATGTTTTGCAATTGCCACAATAATTCGCGCACATTTAGTTGTCAATTTGCTGACTGTTTACTCTTGACTCGTTGACGCGTTTTTGTTGTTAGTTTGCGTTAAATTGTTTTAGCTGTTTAGCCAATTTGCAATGCGTTTTATTGGCACATTGTCGAAATTAAGTGGCTACAGTCGGCAAATGAATACAATTTAAATTACGATTAGTGATTAGCGTTTACAGCATAATGGAAAAGTGTTTTTGTTTTTTGTTTTATGTTTGAAGGTTCACTGCTACGAAATTTACATGCGAATGTCCATATCTGAAATTATCTGTAACTCGGCGTTGTGTGTTCGCGATACAGTGCGGGATGTTCATACTCACATACAGGTTCGCACATTGAAATAATTGCTTCACAGGACGTAGGCTAATATACAAATTTTAATCTTATTTTAAAGTATATTAACCGCTTCGCACAATAATCCACGAAGTTCTACAGATACATTGGGAAATAAAGAGCTAAAATATCGTTACTTTGGACAATCACATTGATTGATTTCCAGCTCCGGTCATTTGTTGCTGTTTGGTTAGGCCACTAAAAAGAGAATAACGCGACTGAGTCACGCTATTGAAGTGAAACTTTTCTGATTTGGATGTGCTGAGTAAAGGTATAGTAAGTTCAGATGTGGGGAGTATAGCTATGGTGAGTTTAAGTATACAGAGTAAAGGTGTGATCAGTTAAGTTGTGGTTAATAAAAGTGTGAAGAATACGATTAGTTTAAGTGTGATGAACTGTGGAGAGTTTTGAGGGTTAAAGTTAAGGTGTGACGACATTGTGTGAGGGTGTGTAGAGTTGAGGTGTCGTAAGTTCGTGTGGAAATATAAGATAGCAAAGCATAAGCCACCATAGCAAAACTTAACTTTTCTATATTCCTGATGCAAAGCGATTTGACGTAAGGTAAGTTGATTTGAAATAAAGTGAGGTGAGTTGAGGTGAAAAGAGTTTACCTTTTGTAAGTGAAAGTGTGGTTTATTTAAGTGGAGAGAGTTAGTTGTTGCGATTTAAAATATGGTGTGTTAAGGTGTGTTGAGTTGTGGTGTGGTGAGTATCGTCTAAGAGTGGTTAGTTAAGAAATAGTTAGTTCCGGTTTAGTGTGCTTAGGTGTGGCGAATTTAAATATAATGACAGACTCGTTCGATGCTTCAAAGCAAAAGTTTACAACTAAAATACCATTGAAAAGAAAAAAGTTCCGGAAAAAGTTCTGAAGTTTTGAATCACGCGAAATTCTGTTAAGATATGTTGACGCAGATGGCAAGTCTTTGGGATTGTAGAAACTTATATTAAAATAAAATAATGACGGCTTTATCTCGGCAGTGCTTAGCACAATATTATCTAACAAAGCGTTAAATCATAAAATCTCGGTAGGCCATCGATTGGCTCAATTCAAGAAATAACGTTTATTCAAGAAGCCAAGTATAGTGGCATGCCAAACGAAGCTTAATTACACTGTCCAACAAATGAAGGCTTTTTGAATGGAACAGAATAATTGTTCTTTTTTTATATTAATTTTAGTAAAAATCACACCCGATATGTACTGCTTAGTAGCTCAATTATGCTTAATTTTATCACGCTTAATTAAGTCACAGATGATTTGTAAGTCACAGCTGACTAGACGCGATAACTCAGTGTTTGGCCGACGACGTTTTCACCTGCATTGTATATGTTGGCGTGTAATTTTTCCAATTAATCTCAAAGAGCTTTATTTACAACAATGGTGTCTTTGGTGACCCCCACTGAAATTTTCCGCTAAACATTTTCGTAGAATATTTTAATCCTTAAATGTCCTTTTTTAAAGGATATTTTTTGATTTTCTCGAAAAAGGGTCAAATTGACCCATAAAGAGACCAGTTAGAGGATTAAGATCTTCCACAAAAATAATCCTCATACAATTCCACAATACAACTCTGACCATAAGAATTCTCTCAGACATTAACTTACAACATTTTTTTCATATAGTATAATGCTCCCTTCGACCAAAAAATTAAAACTTTGACCCACTGTAAAAAAAACTCAGACGTGCTGGAGCATAAGTTTGTTCTACAAAAATGATCTACTCAACATACCCTTTCAGAATTATAGGGTCGCTATTCTGTTCCAAAAATGCTGTTGGACAGTGCTATTATGGGGAAATGCAACGACAACTTGCCCTTTCTCAATATCGCGGCTTTTAAGCGGCTGAACAGTTCTCTCGGAATCGTTATCGAAACAGTGGCATTTTCTCAATAATCCCCCAACTAACACTTTATCAATTTTTCAGAGTTCTTTTGATCCACCTAAAGTGTATTAGTGCCCTCTGCCACCTATCCATTATTTTAAGGTAATTTTTTTAGGTTCAAAGCAGCTTTTACACTACTTCCGCTTTGCATAGTTTCCATTACCCTTCCCATTAAATTTGAACTACTTACTAAGTTGCGTAAACCCTCTTTCGAGTAAACACCTATTTCACCGATGGTCACATAGCCGTACATACTACCATACATACATATGTATGTAGATGTGCTCATACAACATAGTAACCCCTTAATAAACAAGCGTACAATGATGTATCTTTAATATCTCAATCGGGGGAAAATTCTCATCTGTTTTCCTGGTTGGCTGCGTGTTTTTATTCTCATTTTATGTTAACTTGCTTTTTTCTCCAAAGACTTATGCATTGCTCTTTGGTTGTTGTTGTTGTTTTATATTTTTCCTTTTTTATCTTTGTCTACTACAACGCTTACTGTTTCGTTGCGTTCCTTTTGTTTTGCTTCTTTTTTTTTCATCCGCAATTTCCGTTGAAATTTTCATCACGTCAGCAGTTTCCGATGTTCTCGCTGCTGTTGCGGTAGCTGGAGCTGGAGGGTTGCTCGGTTGCTGGGTTCGCAGTGATTTGGGGTGTCCATTAGGGAGCTGTGCGGCTCATCAAATAACCATCGATTGACGTTGCTTGCCGTTGCTTGTTGTTGCTTGTTGCTGGTGGCAGCGACAATATACCCACTTATGTTGCAGCACTCACCTCGCAACCCATTTGTAACTTGTTTAACATACACACCTGTGTGTGTGTGTGTGTGTGTGTGTGCACCTGTTTTTATTAACTTCATTCTCCGCCCCTTTCCACCTCCTCTTACTTCGCACATTTGCTTTTGTTCTTTTGTTTCATTGAGCCGATTTTTATGCGTTGTTTTATAACAATGTTTTTTAGCATTTGCTCAATCTACTCGCCTCCCGCCCTTCCGCTTTGCTATTATTTACGATGCTTTGTAGTTAGTGCTTTCTCTCTTTTTTATTTTCTGCTGAAATACCACAAATATCGATTGGATTGCGTTGCAATGTTGTTTGAAACATAGACAAGCATAGTGTGTTCTCTCGTTTGAATGTTCAGGTTACATGGCGCACGACCATGTTGCATGCAACGTTTATCGCCAGCATATTGCCCGATAATGTAATGTTTGCGACTCCAAGTTTGTTTGGGCATTGCGGCCGAGGGCGATGCTGTTCCCCGCATTCCAATTGATTTCAACTTGCTCACGTCTGCATTTTTATCAACTCTCCACTCTAAGTAAGTACCTAAAAGCTGCGGCGGATGAGATAAACGCAATGTTGCAACATTTTTGCTCTGGGCGTTGTCGGGTAATAATATTTCGAACAATGTTTTTGGTTTGTATTTGCGGGCCACAGACATGAATAGACATACATAAGTAAAAAATTCATATTGAATATATATTTTTTTTGAAACGAGTATGTACTAGTACAGATGCTGCGTCAAATAAATATAGCGCTACTTTATATCAATAATTTCGAAAATTTATTTTTCTTTTATTTAATTTTCATAATTAATCAAGTAAACAACAGTTAATTCCCTGGCGAGAGGCATATACATAATGCAAAGTTGAGGACTTTGTAAATAACAAAATTTTACAAAAATTTAATTCTGCGCTTGATTTTGTACAATTGTTCTTACGGTTACTCTATAAGGCAAATTCGCGATTTTTTATTAAAGAAATATTATGCGCAAAAGTCTTATTAAATTATAAAATTTTTTAAATGTATGAAGCTTCGATGAAATTCTGTGGTGCAAAATTTTTTAATCTTTTACTTTATGACTTTCATTAGAGTTAAACAAAAAACATATTTTTTCACAGTCGGCTAGCGTAGCACAATATGTAGCGTATTGGTTCTGCAACTGCGTGCTCCCGGGTTGGAAGCCTGGCAGAAGTGGTTATGAAAAATAAATTTAATTAATTTAATAAAAAGAAGTCTGATGAGGAAATGTGGTGATTTCCGAAATAGTACTTTAATTTCTACTATTAAAAAACTGTTGTTGTTTTTTTACAAAAATCTTCCATAAACTGGCCTTGAGCTCAATAAAAAATTGTAAAGTTTTTTTAATATTAAAAATTTTGTTGAGTTATTATTAAAACTGCGTTTATATGTACATATGTATGATTTTCATTTGAGAATTATCTATATTTTAATTTAAAAATTAATGAAATTAAATTAAATAAAAAAAATAAATTGCCAAAGTAAAAAATAAAGTGGCACAGTGTGGCCGCTGAGTTCAAGTTGATGGCGTTGCGTGCTATAACTTGATATGCCGGTGAGTTCGAGGTTCGAATCTCAGTCAGGGCAAGCAAAATCTTAATCATAGAAAAAGTTTTTTCTAATAGCGGTCACCCCTCGGCAGGCAATGGCAAACCTCCGAGGATAATTCTGCCATGAAAAAGCTTCTCATTAAATACATCTGCCGTTCGGAGTCGGCACAAAACTGAAGGTCCCTTCATTTGTGGTAAAATTTAAAGACGCACACCACAAATGGCAGGTGAAGCTTGGCCAAACACTGAGCTATATAGTGTAAGCAAAAAATAAAGAAGTGTTTCAGTTATTTAACGCAGTGTGTGCATTTGTTGCTGCACTTTTCTCTAAATCACAATTTGTTTTTTAATTTTAACTTTCTTTTTATTTTAATTTGACGTCTAATGTTGTAATAGTTGGTAGTTTTTAATATAAAAAAGTTTGGCTCAAATCCACCATATAAATTAGTTTTAGGATATTAAATCGCTGGAAAAAGTTTATTTGGCACGTTTAATTTTAAAATTTATGAATGGCAGAAAGTTTTTGTTGCACCCATGGTTGTTGTTGGGTGGTGAACTAAATTAATATTTTTCACTCCCTCCATTTCGATGCGCATGTGATGTGTTGTTGTAACTATTTTTGTACATACATACATAAAAGCACATACATATGTATGTATGTAAAGTTTAGAATGTATGTACATACATGTCTGCTTAATAAATCCCAAACTATCTGTTTAACGTAAACTGAAATTTTGCAAGAAAAATAAGGGCGGGGGATAAACATATATTATTAAGCTTTTACTACCAAGAATTATTCTGTGCTGAGCGGTAAAGTTATTAAATAAATATGCTTAGTTTTTATTCAATTTTAATTGTTTTCAAAATTGCAATTATTTGATTGATTTGAAAATAAAAACGTTTTCGAAAATAGATAAAATTTTCAAAATAAAAAAACTGTAGTGTAGGTTAATAGTTGAGTTAATGCTGTGGATCATAAAAATTTTGTATCGGAATTATCTTCAAAACCGGCGGCGAAGTGCTGGTAAGAAGCATATATCAGCTGTTAACCACAATTTGGTCCGACGAAATAATGCCAAAAGATTGGAATCTCAGTGTACTTTGCCTAATATTGCCAACTATCGACGATACTGAGTGAAATACTAAAGTCGTATAAGAACCAGCCGATTGGACCTTATCAGTGTGGCTTCAAGCCTGGTAAATTTAACCTTGGCCTATAAGAAAATCTACACACCATTTATTTTAAAGCTAATATTAGCTGCCTGTTCGACGCCATTCAAAATTTGGGGTCCTCGCAAAACTACTATGGCTTTGTAGATTGACGTTCAGCACAAGTTTGAGATCCGTCCAAAATGGTAAGAACCTATCCGAGTCGTTCGATACCAAACGAGGTTTTAGACATAGCGACTCACTTTCGTGAATTACACAAAAGCATGATGATGCTGTCGTATGCGGATAATATTGACATAGATGGTCTTAACAACAGTCAATAATGTCAGCCATGAAATAAAGCGAAGAATAACACTTGCCTACAGGTGCTACTTTGGGCTCGGTAGGCAAATATCTGGCTCTATGATATGGGGCAGAAACATGAACGATGTGGATTAGCAATGAGAATGATTCGGGTAAGCGACGGGTACTGAAGGAGATTGAATGATGAACTGTAGGAGCTGTATACTAATACCGTAGAAAAGTTCAACGATTTCGATGGATATGTCGTTCGTATGGATATTGATGTTCCGGTGAAAAACTGTCGACTCGGAATCCTTGGGGGTAACGAAGGCAAGGGCGCCCACGAACATACTAGAAGGACGAAGTGCAGATGGACCTGCACTCACTTGGTGTGAGTAATTGGCGTAACCTAGCGAAGCAAAGAGGGAACTGGCGAACTATTTTGGTCTCGGCCCAAACCCACGCAAGGCTTCACATTCATTAATTTCTTATTATGTGGTGATTATGACTCTTTCACGAACGGACGGAGAAGGAGCCGTTGTACTAAGAAATACACATTCAATACATTTTTTGTTTTCGGTGTGCAGATTGTTGTATTGAAATGGTCAATATTCCCGATACTTATCGAACGTAGGGCATTATAAACGAACATGGAATTGCTTGTTTCAAAATACTCCAAATAATTAACGGACCACAGATTTATACGCCAGATATGTTACGATTCATGTGAAAGCCGCCAACATAAAAAGTTAAATGGAAACTCATAAAGATTTGAAAAATCAGTAGCCGTTGATTCTGCAAAAATCAAAAGGTAATTTTTGGAAATGTTAAAGTAAAAAAGACAACTTCTTGAATCCGCCCTTCACGAGGAACCGACGAGCGAACTTTAGTAGTGGAAGTGTAAAGCGGAGTGAGCCGCCTAAATCACTATCTACATTAACCGTGATCCAAGGCACCAGAAGCACCAAGGCACAACTATTCAAAACACGATTTTTCGAATAATTAAAATAAATTCCGAATTTGAAATCTACAAAACTATGTTTAATGTTTGCTTGGTTTAAAGGGCTCAAAAATCCAAAAATTTTGAGAAGTTACTATATCGATAAAGTAGGTTAACTTAAAAAAAAAATTTTCATGTATTCTTATATGAGTAGGTGTGTGTTTTCAATGTCCTACTAATAATATCGCTTGAGAGTGATTTCTTTAATAGTTCGCACTATTTTGTAGAGGGGTGAGAAGCCGACTGCGTGTCATAAAACATCAATTTGAATTGTGTTACAACATTGCCATTTAATTAATGACAACAAGCACACTTCCATGAATAATGGACACACATCACAGATACTCGTACATACATACACATTTGGAATTTTATATTTGCCTTAGATATGCAAAGCAAAATCTTTCAAACCCTTTTTCAAGTTTAAAACAAAAGCAAGAAAAGCAAGTTGTAACAGGCGCGAGTTTAGAGAAATTTTACTTCTGTACAACAATAAATAATCTATGTAAATATACATACATACATATGTATGATACAATTTCTTGCGTAGTTTTGAAACAATAACAACAACTAAGTGTATACATTCTTGTATTTGTGCGAGTAATAGCAATTGTAGCGGCGACAAATGTGGCGGCGAAAAACAATAAAACAAACTGACAGCCTTACTGACAGCCAACATTGGCAACATTATTATTAAAAGCATTTTGTATAACGACAACAACAACAACAAAAACAAAAACGCTTTTCCCCCACTGCTTCAGAACATTGCCAATTGGTCCTTCTATAACAAAATACATACAACGAATCAAATGGTAGTCAAACTCGAGGTGAGTGCCGTATTGGAATACACAGTTTCGAATCGTGCACGATTTGTAAATGAAACCGTCTCAAGGGGTAGTTGCGGGTGGTGGTGGTAAAAGGGAGCGCTCGCACACACTCAAAGTATTTTAACAACGTATTCACGCTGTTTTATAGCGCCAAAAACTGCCATAGCATGCGAATTTGCAATAGAAAATGCCAACAATATAGCGCAAGAGTTTTAGAATAAGAAACAAATGTATGCATGAACATTAGGGTGGTCAAAAATTGTTTGGTGAGAAACAAGTAAAGTCGAAATTGAAATGCTTTCACACACCAAAAAATTTTATATAACCAAAAAAAAATATATTTTTTTATTTTGAAATCAAAAAAAAAAAAAAATTGATGTTGCTAAAAGAGCTGAAATTCGCTTTTTTATTTAACATAAGTAAAAAAATATATTTCCCATAAAAGGTGTAGAGTTCTTCAATGTCTTTGCTTTGATCTGGGAAATTTGTTTCTTATTAGATACCTTAAAACCATTATGCAATTGTTTAAAAATTTTCATATTTACTATTTGTTGTGGTTCCCATAAAACAATAAAAAGAAAACAATTATTCGCTTATAATAAATACGATTAAATAGCAAAAATATTCAATATCAGATAATAAAAATAATTATTAAATAAAGATTTGGTAGTCAAAAGACAAAATATTTGAAAGCTGTGTGTTCTACTTATCCGATCTTAATGATTTTCTCTGCTAAAATAGTTCTAATAACAATAATTATTTACCCGAAATTTTAAGACCTAAGCTGCTTATATGGAGAGGTTTTCGTGATAAATATCTGAACGACCGGTTTTATGGGAGCTAAATGTTATATTTCTTCGATCTCTATGATTTTTACTGCTTATATAGAGTTAAATAAATTTAAAATCTATAGCTGCTTAAATGAAGGAGTTATAGAACAAACGACTCCTATATACGTTAAAGTCGTCCGATCTGGTCGGTACCAACATATGTCTAATAAATTATAAAAGGCACCTAATTGATAAATTTGATTCAAATAGCTCAAAAACTAAGGGACTAGTTTGCGTTCAATCAGACAGACAGACCGACGGAAATGGCTAAATCGACACAGCTCATCAGCTCAGCTACTTTTTGATGAGTCTAAGATCGACCGTCTAACTCTTATCATTCTGGTACTTACAAACATCGGACCAAACTTAATATACCATAGATACCATTTCCATGAAAGATATAAAAATGGTGGTATTTTTTCGCCTTTGATATATTTATGTATATTGATCGATCCCAGGAGTGAGAGCTTAAAATTCCGCTTTTACATGTTTTCGGACTACCATTATGTACACATACAATACACCCACAACAACAACAAATTTTTCCTTAAAATACTTAAAATTTTCGTTTTGTTAGTATGCACTAAAGCGGCATACATGTCTGTATATGTACGTGTATTGGTATGTTGCTGCATACACTTGCACATGCAACCATCTTACATCGACTTCCGCTTCCGTTCCACATAGTTGTACATTCCGAAAAGCGACCGCACAACAAAAAGTTGATGGAAGAAGAAAGCACACATTGTACTTATGGGTACACGAAACGTTGGCAACAATGTCGACGACGCACAGTGGCTGCAAGAAAACAATAATAACAATTGTAAAGGATTTTACAAGTTTTCCAACGACCTATGCCCTCAACACTCGAGTGCAGAGTAAAAACATCGGCCGCCCGCCCTCGCCCATTTGCGCAGTGCCACTCCGAAGTTGGTGAAAGTTTTCAGCGTGTGAATGCAAAAGCGTAACGAAAATAGAAGAAGTATCAGCTGGAGTTCATTTAATGTTAACTGCTTGATGGGGTTGACAAATGCTACTTAAATACGAATGTATGCGCTTATTGTGTGAACATGCATACATACATATATACTAGTAAGTAAATGCTTCAATGAGTGTGTGTCATACATTTTGTGTACATTTTATTTTCACCCGTTGATGGGAATTCGATGTTTTCACTAGTTAATTGTATTGATACTAGTGTTTATTAATGTGCGTACATTTAAAGGTGCATGCGGATAGGGAAATCATAACATATATATATATAGCTATATAGCTCAGTGTTTGGACAAGCTTCTCCTGCCATTTGTAGTGTGCGTCTTTATATTCTACCGCAACTGGAGGGACCAACAATTTTATACCGACTCCGAACAGCAGATGTATTTAATGAGAAGCTTTTTCATGGCAGAATTATCTTCGAAGGTTTGCCATTGCCTGCCGAGTGGTGACCGCTATTAGAAAAAAAATTTTCTATGATTAAGATTTTGCTTGCTCTGACTGAGATTCGATAATATCTATTCAATATCGAAATAATCCGAAAACTAAGGGATAATTTGTATTGATTGATGATGATGCGCGTGATGCGCATCTCGTGATGCTGACCCTGTATGTGGCTACAGGTGCACAATTAAAACAATAATAATATTCAAAAAAAAATTTAATTAAAAATTGACATTCTTGTGATTATAAAGTTAAATTGAAAATTGTATTGTTTTGTCGGAAACCCATATTCTTTTAGTCAATATGTATGTATTTGTAATGTGTAGATTGCAGAGAACCAAAAAATAATAATTATATCATGGTGGTGTTTGAAAAAAGTCATCAAAGTTTTCGTAAAAATTGTAAAACTCTTTTGATAATAATTATGAGTGAGAAAAAAAAAGTCATCGATGAGTATTGAGACTTATATTATAAAAGTCTTCTCATAAAAATGATCAGCGATATACCTAAATATTTGTATTTCTTCAAAAACATTTATTTTGAGACTTAAATTATGTAAGGACTTGCTCAGGACCATTTCGGGAATACTTAAGGACCAGTTTGGGATTATTTCGGGACTAGTTCGAAAGTTTTTCGGGTCCCGAACAAACTCAGAAAATATTCCGAACTGGTCTCGAACTAGTTCCAAACTAATGACGATTTAAACGAGCTTCAATTTCAATTGCATATTTTTCAATTTTGATTATAATTATGTACATACATACATTATCGACATTGTTATCATTAACTTAGATATTTTTTCTATCGATAACAATGGTTTATAATTTTTTTAACTGTCGCTATGAGTATGGTCCGCCGTCATGGCGATATCAAAAGAAATGAATTTAAATACATTTATACCTTTATGGAATTTGGTCAAAATCACCTAAGGTTGCATTTCGCTACCGGTAACGATAAACTTGGTCGAAGGTGTTGCCGAGAAGATCCTCTAGGTCAATATTTCTTAAATCGTTCGTAATGAAATCCTTAGATAATTTGTGGACAAATATGTAAAAAAAAGTGTTGAACGAAACCTCAGCAAATAGCTCAGTAAGCTTCAAACATTGACTTTCGTGAGGAAGAGAGCTATTTTGAGAATGGCTAGTACCATTATAGCTGCTTAAGGATATCCGAGTCTGCGGAAGAATAATATTCTAACGAAGTAGTATCATAAAATAGCAATAATGAGTCATGCAATGAAACTTGAGTTTATTTGAAAAAGAGAAAAACTGAAATGAGTAAGAAAAGAAATTAGATAGTTTGAACAAATTATTCAACAGATGTTAACATGGCAGGTACACAAACGGCTGGGTGTATTTGGGCTAAGTGTAAAATGCTCGGAATCCATTAGATTAGACATATAATCTTCCATTAAGGCACTCAAATTTCGACCTCAAAACTGATGATTGATTACCTTGGCAAGCTGAACACTCTTGGTATGATCAATCGCGTCTGAGTCCAAAAAGAAGAAGCATTAACTTCCTCTATGTATGACGCGCCCATGAAAAAGGAACAGACCCATAAAAATTATATTAGGAAAATCTACAAGGTCTGGATCAGTAAAAAGCCGTCGTTGGAAACTAGAAGCACAAACAGTTTAGTTAATGTCTTTCAAAGAACAAACTAAAAATAATAACCGGTATTTTTACAGGATACTGCAGATTAAAGTCTCAACTAACAAATACAGAGGAATATACTGGGAATATTCCTGTAGATTTCTCACGACAGCCGGACTGAAGGCAATAACTATATTCAAGTAGGGGCCCAACAGATCTCCAGGCAGTGGTGCTAGCTTTCAAATAATAATAAAAAATCTCTGATGATAACCAGTAAACGAGCACTCACACAGTCGAACAATGAAAATAAAAATCTAAAGAAGCTTAAATGTTAGAAGTTAGTAGTAGTTATTGCCGGATCATTTTCCGTTTTCTTCCTCTGCAACGCTTTCAGGCAGCCATTTCAAGCATAAAAATGTCGAAACTAATTTCGATTGTATGACATAACAAATGAATTGACAAATTTAAAGAAAATCACAACACTCACAGCACACATGGCAGCAGATTTGTGAAGCAAGCGAAAGAGCAAAGTGTCAACGTGTCTTACATGACAATTTGTCGCAAATGTTACATGGAAAATACATGCAGCAGATATGCTTTTGTATATTAACATGCAAACGCACACACTCGTCTCACACTCGTCTCACACAGGTATACACATAGCAAATCTCACAAAGTTTTCGATTGTGTGAACTTGCAACAATGCCTTTGAGCCGCGCAGCAGACAAGCGACTTTTACTTAAAAACGCGTTCAACGCGTGTTTCGCCGTGTTGCCGTCACGTGTGGCAAGCGACGAAAAGAAGAAACGGATTGAGGCAGCGCCACATTTTACTTACACGCAGCTGTGTGCTCTACATATTTGCATGTGTGTGTGTGTGTGTGTGTGTAATAAATGTGCTCATTTGAAAATTTTTGGTCGTTTTCCAAAAAAAAAAAAAAATGCACAACCAAACTGACTTTATTCAATGTTGATTGCACAATGTGTAGCACAAGAAAGTGAGCGTGGCAATTGACAGCCACGAGGGGGAGGGAGTTTGTCTTTGCGTTCAGCAAAAGTGTTAAAAGCAAGTCAATTCTAACTTGGGCCGACAACAACAAAAAACCCCTTTACCTTCACACTCTGCTAGTGGCACATTCACGCCGAAGTAAAGAAAGTATGCGTGAATTTTAGGTGTTTTTTGTGAGTGTTGGCTTGTGTGTGTACGTGTTGTGGGGTCTCAAAAATTGGGTAAGGACTTTGTAAAGTGTTAAATTAAATGTTTTTAAATTACCAACAACTATGCAGTGAGCGCGTAACAATATTGTTGCAAGCAGTTGACGTTGCGTGGCATAGCGAATTGAACACGATAAATGTGTTTCCTGCAATGAAAGGGTTAAAATGGCTTTATTAGTGCCGCACATTTGTCTACAACTGTAATAAATTTATATAGAGCTGTGAGTTTCATAAATACAAACAATGCAAGCTTGAAGTAAACGGCAACGGCATCCAGTTTTGGCACAACCAAAAATAAAACCAAAAAAAAAAAACAGAAAAAAAAATTAATTCGAATTGAGCCAACTCTCTGCTCGAAGAGATAGATGTTCATGTCGCTGGCTGCATAAATCTTTCTAATTGACTTTTGTCTGTGTTTTTAGGCGCAACAACGCACAAACACACGCATACAAAGACAATTCATTTCCCATCAGCTGCAGTCTGCCGACTGCTGCATTCTACGACCGCTCGATTGGCGGCCTCTCCTAGCTTGGCGGCTGGACACTCGCCTAATCGCATTAAAATCGCCTTTTCTGCGCCAAATAGGCAAGTGTAGCGCCAAAACATTGTTGCCATCACGTTGTTGTTGTTGTTGTTGTTGTTCTTCGTATTACCCTATAACACAACACCTCAGGCTTGTACAATTTGAGATGCTGCGCTACAATAGCAACAACAACAACTTCGAGTACATCATCACTCATGAAAGACAAGATCACAAAGTGAGTTTGTGGCGCTGTGCTGTGCAAATCCTCTTTGGCGCTGCACAAACTGTTGCCAATGTTTTGGGCAAATATTAGTGGCGCGTATAGCTTTGCGCTGCGGAAAAAATCAAAACTAAGGCAACAACGGCAAAGTGTGGCGATATTGGAGCATGTCATTCGCGGAACGTTTGTAAATTAATTAACAGCCCAAACAAAAATTGACTAAAGGATAGCCGCGCGGAATTGTGACAGGCGTCGGGCGCGCAGAAAAAACTTAGCGACACCGGCTCGCCAAATAAATGCTCGTACACTGGAGGAAATTTTGTGATGTTTTTATAATTGTTTTTTGTGGTCGAAAACTTGAAAAATTTAATAAGGAGTGGATATTCATATAATTATAAATTATGGTGCCTCACGGACAGAGTTGCATTTTCTATCCGGAGTTATAAAAGTTTCCTTATAATCAAAATTGTTGCGAGAATATTTCGAAGTAAAATTAGGATTGAAGTGAGTTAAACCTACCTCAAAATACCTCTAGACATGGCGTCTTTAATAAATAAAAAATCATCAAATTCTGAATATATCTATTTGTAAAATTCAAGAAAAAAGCTTAATTTAATATTGCGTAAGCTTGAAAGTGTCTTCGGGGCTGACAGATATCGGCAAAACTTTTTCGTATGCTCTTCCAATTTAATATTGTTTCCGATAATGTTAGGCACGATGTGGAAAAATACTCACTCGCCCTATTGTGTGTAGAAATTTGGGTACGAAAATAAATTAAATCGCCTATATACTACTTGATGAATTAAGGTTTTAGAGCTCTTAAAAGCTGTTCGAAGGTTTCGTAATTGACACCATTTACCACATTATTTTTCAACGAAATATCCTATTTCTAAAACTATGTGACTCATTACGGTTTCTGTTGGCTCTTATGCACGGATAAAACCGAGGTACCCTTGGTTGTAATAGTGCTGAAGAAAAAAAAATTGTGTATATGAAATAATAATAAAAATCAAATAAGAAAAGATGGTCGCCAATAATTTTATCGATGCATGGCAAAGCGCCCGCACACGATGGTCGTGTTGCATTAGAAGTGAAGCATCAAATATCTGTCTATCTTGCGGACTAAGAGAAAATATTTTTCTGATCGAAAAATATGAAAAAGTTATTAGGGTCGTTGGTAAATATATTGAGAATGACGAATTTTTTTATTTGTATTTTTACTCTCAAAGCCCCCTTCCTCACATTACTTTATCTTAGCACATCATCGCTGTTGTGTGAGGAAAAGCTCTTCAAGAACCACAGAAGATGGTCTAAAGGAACGAATTTTTTTTCTTTCGGGGACATAAATATATAAAAGACATTTACAGGTCTATTCTAGAGAAAATTTAATTTACCGGAGTATTAAAATGACCATTTTGTAAATTTTGTTACGATTTCATATTCTACCAAATCAAAAGCACCTGTTTAGTTTTGCTTTCTTACATATTTTAAGTGAAAATCGAAAGCTAAGACCTTGCGAAAATTTTTAGGCCTAGCAGTTTTATAAGGGTAAAGAAAAATTTGCAGAAAAAATAACAGCGAGAAGCTAACTACTCGTTTAATTAGGAAGACAAAGTTTTTACGCATAAAGCTTAGAATAAAGCTCTCTTATGAAATATAACAAGAAATATTTTTCATTATTTCTTTTCTTTAAAATGGAACTTTGCCGTTGCTGTAAATTTTCTTGAATTAATAAATTTACGAGCACTTTTTTCTTAAGAGCTTTTGACTGATTTAAGAAATTTTTATAGAAGAAAATTTAGTTTTCATTTCTAGAGTGTTATTTTATATGGATTTAATTAATAAAATTGTATTTCAGACAAAAGGCCTCCCGCCTTAGTTATATTTGGTCCATTTAAGCTATTAGGCACTTGAATCCACAAAATTTTTTTCGGGCGCTGGCGTAATATTTTCACTAATGATTTGTGTACTCATTAAAAAGAAACTCGACATACCACGTTTTTGAAAAAAAAATATGTTGCTCTATTAAATTTTAATTAAAAATAAACTTCATTCATATCTGTCGTTTAGCCATTTTTCATTAATTTCTTTTTTATTTACGGTTTTAATTGCAAATTTGACACCGCTTTTTGCTAAAATGTGAGGTGTTGCCACTGTTTCTCAAAACTTTGTAACCATTATTCTAGAATACTAAATTCAATTTCGAGCATTTTAAATACAATAATACGAAACACAATTTACTTTTCCAGTAACAATGCGAAGAGGCCTGTTGTTGTTCTCTAGATATATCAAACGAAAGAAATAATTTAGCTGCAGTCTCGTTCATTGACTTTGATAATGAGCTTTTGTGTATTTTTTTTTAAAGAAAAGAAACTGTCATAAATACCTATGCCTCGCATGTGCATTGTAAATGTGTGAAACATACATACTATACTATGTATATGTACAAGTTTATGAACTACATAACTAAAAAAATAATATTTCTAAATTATGTAAATCCGAAATTTTGTTTCGCCTTTAAAGGAAACTTAAATTCGATATTTAATAAGGAAATTTTTATTATAAATTTTCAACCGAATTTTCCCCAAGTGTAAGCAATATACGAGTACATACTATGTATGCGTCTATTTAAGTCCATTTCTTGGCTTTTTTCTTCCCTCTCTTCCAACACACAGTGACTGAGATGTCGACCGGAAATCGAAAACATTAGCCAACAACGAGCTTATCAATACATCTTCCACACTCCGTGTGCGTTTGCTCTCATCTTCTCAACCAATAATGCAAAATGAAGTCAATTGATATTTGTGCTGTTGTTGTTGTATTGCTGTGGCAAACGGCATTATCCAACATGAAATCTCTTTGTTGTCGTTCCGCTTGTACCACAACATGTTGGACATTTTGCAGGCTCAGTGCTACAATATGCCAACCACTCAATGTTCACCACTGAAGCATTTTCAGCATTTGAATTCAAGCGATGTCCGCTGCCCGATTCTGCACTAATTAAATGCAGCAAATATACTCCTGCATATACATATTTGTTTGTATGTATGTAGATAACTGTCTGATGTGCGAGCAAAGCTGTTGACGGCGTTGCTACAGCCATTCACTTATTAATAGTTTGACATTTATTAAAATTTCAATTATCCTGCATATCCTGGCAGTGGCGTGCGGTGGGTGTGGTGTGGTAACAACAGAACTGCCATGCGGAAGTTACGCAACGCTGCCAATGCACAAAGCACAAATATATGTATATAAAGCTGTAAATACCACACTCTCCTCCACTCCTCCACTCCTCACTTATCTATTTGTTGCCACAACAATAGAAATAATAATAGATATGGCGCGATATGATATGAATGCTGCTGCTGTTGCCCCTGTTGCTGCGTTGAACGACAGAGGAAAAGTAATCAGTTGACCGACAGCAACTTTGACGACACAGCACATTTTCTCTGCGCACTCAAGGGACCTGGAACACGGACCTGGGCATGTGACAACATTGTGGCTGGGGGGACATTACGTCGCCTGACTGTTTTGTTCGCTCATTATTAGCGGATATTGCAAATCTTCACAGGAAACTGAAACAAAATAAATTAATCTGCAATGCAAAAACAAAGCAAACAAATAAATAAATAAACTTTGTCATTCCCGGTTGACTGTCCTCAATGGCAGCTGGTGATCGGACCAGTGATGTGTGGCAAGTGGCAAGTGGCGAGTGGTGTGTGTCGAGTGGAGAGTGGCGAGTGGTTCGCGGTAAGTGTGGATAGCACTTAATGTGTGTAATTATTTTTCTGTTTGCTCAATTGTGACACATTGTTTACATAAATAGATAACAACTATTTGCTTGATGCGCTGAAAAATGAGGAAACTAAAAGTGGTGCGAGATTTGGTAGATGTGAGTATATATGTATATTTAAAAGAAAAGTTCTCAAAGGAAATATATGTAAATGATTTTATGTACAACTGACCTGTAGTGTTTTAAAAATAGAATCATCCTCTATCTGAAAGAAATGAAATATTTAGAAGTTTTTCACAATAGACTAGTTCACGGTATGTTTTGGTAGCAGTAAAAATGTTCAATGAATCTATTTTAAAAAGCTCAGGTTTAATATACAATAAGATTAAATTTTTTGTTTTGGTAGCTCACGTATCTCGTTTAAAACCTGGACAATGGCAAAAGACGAACAGCGATTTGTTCGTCCGCCGTGCCTAGAAAAATTAGTTTATTTCATTATTATTACAGCCATAACAATTGGCTTGTCAGCTGAACGGAATGGAAGTTCCAGCTTTTTTAATTTACATTCTTTGGAAATGCTACACTAATGTCAAAAATGTACAACAAATCGTGAATTTCTTCAAACATACTTAGTTCAAAGCTGAATTTTTAAGAAAAAAAATTAAAATTTTTCAAATACATACAGTACAGTTATTTTATTTATTGCGGTTAAGTCAAATATGAATAGCGGATATAAGAACAGAGTCACCTTCAAACATTACTAAATGTAAGCTAATAAAAAAAAAATTATTAAAAATGAAGGTAATTAATTAACGAAATAGGAAACACATAGTTCAGGCTTAGGGTAAATTCACTAAATTAAAGACTCTTATATACTCCCTTTACGATTGAAATTATCTCTGACTGAATTTATCCGAAAATTAAATTTTAATATCTATAATTCAAATTTTGTTATTATTTTTATATTTTTTAAATTTTTTTATATTTTTTTTAGCTGAACGTCGATATTTTTAATTCTTCGTTTTTATTCCATTTACTAACTAACTAACATTTTTAAAAATATTTAAAAAAATTCACACAAATAATTCTGTTCTGTTAACAATTTTCTGACAGTTTTTTTAAAAAACTTTTATTCTCACTGTTTTTACAAGTACTTTTTTACTTTTCTTAACGCCTTAAACCGGCGTACAGACAGAGCGTTTATTGAGGCAATAACAAATTGTCTTCGTGTATTTTGAGTGGACAAAATTTACTTATTGACGCAATTAATTGCTGTCTGAATGCCGCATAAGTCTTAACATATTAAATTAATAATTCCTCCTTTCAAATATTGCTTAAACAAAGTTTTAATCTTTGTGAATGCAATCTTTAGACAATTGGACGATTTCGCCTAAATAACACTGAATACATCTTCCAGGATTTTCATCCAAAAGCAAGATGTGATGGGATAATATTTCTTCATAGCCGTCATTATAATAATAAAATGAGAAAAGAAACATTTTAATAAAAAAGCGCGTATGCGATTTTTTAAATGTTATATATATAATATAATTTTGCCGCGTACACTATATAGCTCAGTGTTTGGCCGAGCTTCTCCTGCCATTTGTGGTGTGCGTCTTTATATTATACCACAAATGGAGGGACCTACAGTTTTGTGCCGACCCCGAACGGCAGATGTATTTAATGAGAAGCTTTTTCATGGCAGAAATACCCTCGGAGGGTTGCCATTGCCTGCCGAGGGGTGACCGCTATTAGAAAAAACTTTTTCTATTATTAAGATTTTGCTTGTCCTGACTGAGATTCGAACCTCGAACTCACCGGCATATCAAGTTGTAGCACGCACCGCTACCAACTCGACCACAGCGGCCACGTTAAATGTTAATCTCTTTTAATTGACTATACTGTGAGGCCTAAATTTAAGCTTTGCTTTTTGAAATTTAATTTTTCTTTTTCAATTTTATGACTCAATAGATGGGTGAAATCGTTACAAATGTTTTACTTATTCGAATACCTAGAACCAGTGGTAAAGTAGTTGAACAAAGTTGTAGATAAATTTTTAAAATAATAAATTAAATAGAAGTTTGAACCAGTAATGTTATTCATGGACATAACTATCGAAGCGTCTAAATGTCTAAATGAAGGATACTGTGCTGTGGAGGAAGGTATGCAGATTATTATATTGTATTTATTATTTGTATGTTATACTCGAAGACGTGGCGAACTTCATCCCGCCCAAAATTTATTAAATATAAATGAAACACTTTTTGAACTCTGTTGTAAACGTATTTAATGCGAAAAATAAAATGCCACCTAATTTCATTTATACTTATGACAGATTTTCCAAGTTAAAAATGCAGCTTTGATGAATATAAAAGCAATATTTCGTCGTCCCAGTTAATATGTATAGTTTTTTGTATATCCTGAATCCAGCGCTACCCAGCAACATAATTTCAACAAAATCAGTTTAAAAATACGTATTTTACAAATGACTCGATTCCAACGCCAACTATCTGATAAACTTTTCGCAGAGATGTATAGAATATAACTAAAAACGATGTTTAGTTATAACTCGATACCAGCGCCACCTATCGAAGATAGGCAAAGAAAAACACAACTAAAAAAAGTCCACTTATATATATCTATATAGAGATAATAGAATCGATGCAATTTAAACTTTTTACCCATGTTTTCGTTTTGAAAATATACCACTACAATATCAAAATCTGTTTAAAAAAACAAGTTTTATAATTTTTTTCTCAGCTATAACTCAAAAATAGTAAATAGGGTTCGAATGGCATAGAACAGCATTTAAAAATACTTGAAAATGCATATTAAGTTAGCAAACATTTTTTAACTTTTGGTAACCGACTTACAGGATAACGCTTGAAGGAGTTTAACTTTTTATGAATATAAAAGACGAATATATTTTTTTTTTTAAATTATAACATACTTGTGAAATTTTTTTTATATTTGTTTAAAATCAAGTACAATATGTACTTTTGAAAAATATACAAGTAGTTACTTGATATCATTTAGATACTGACTAGCAGGGGTGGCGGAAGACGTGGGTATGGTGGGTATTACTACTCACCTGAAATTTCCAACAGTGGTTTATTACCCACCTGAAATTTCGAGAAAAAAACGCGCGTTCAGTCTATTTCAATTTCGACCAATCAGCGCATTATAATTTAGTCAGTACAGTAGTTCCTTGCATCCGTGCTAGAGTCTCAGAGGAACTCTGATCGCGTCACTTCTCCACATTCCTAGAACAAGAGCTTCAGAATTCCTTATGAATGATTTCATTTCTTGAAATTCCAAACGAATGGCTGTGTTTTCACTGCACACATGAAAAATTTAAAAAAAAATCAATGAAATTATTATTTTCATGTTTTATTTATGAACAATAAACTTATTATAAGAAGAACTATAAGTTTTCGCGAAACCCGTTGACCTTCTTAATTATATCGACGACCCATTTCCTTTACCTGGTAATGCTTACCTTACCTCCAGTCGACTAAATATCGATACGTTGACTCAAGTATACATAATTACTGATTTCAGTAACAACTTGATTGTATCCATTAATCCCCGAGGATTACCAAAAGCTTCAATATAAAAACATTTGACTACTTTAACTTTTTTTAAACAAAATTTTTTGGAGACTAATTTTTAAAGGCCTCAGTAAATTTGATTTCAATTTGAAGTCGATTGATAACATGACTTATTCAGCCGCAATTTCGCCGGAACTCGGTCGCTTAATAGTCTTTACAGTTCCGCTTACTATTTAGCCTAAAAAAAAATTCGTATTTTTAAAAATCGATTGATGAAGAGCAACGCCCACGCAGACTAAATGATGAATAACAAACAAAAAAGAGAAAAAAAACATTACAAATGTGTATAAAATTTTTGTGCCGTTGACATCACCTGCCCGTCTGCCATTTACACATCGACTATGACCTTAAAACTTAAATTCTTAAATACACTTAAAATGCAGGCGCTCATAAAAATCGCCAAAGATTTTAGTCGATATTTGGTTTGTGCATACTTTTTTTTTCTCTATTTCACCGACGCTGCCGCAGAATGTTTCCTATGTCGTAAGTGCAAAAATCGATGTGCGAGCACACTTTGAGAGCCACTGTTGCGTGTGTGCGCGGCTCCCCAATGCAAAACGCAAAAGAAGCCAAATTACAGCGAAACGGTACAAAAATGTATAGCAACAACAAACTTTAGCAGCGCGCTGGGGAAATCGAACCGGTTCGTGGAGGAGACTTTTTTTATTTCAGCTACTCGTTTGAGTTTGTGTGTGCGTGTGTGTGTATGTGTGTGTGGTTGTAGTTGTTGTTTGCGCATTGACTGGTTTCATAGCCAAAACCACGCCTGCGATGGAGCAAATAATGGTAAGGCAGCGCGCATCCACTTTGAGCGCACATACAATATTTGTACTGTGTGTTTGTATGTTTGTATGCATGTACATATGTATGTGTGTGTGTTTAGGCGCTCAATGTTTGATACTAAGCAGATAAATATTTGTTGAAATAAAAGGAAAATATATATTGCTTTCCGAGAGCGCAAACAGTGTGGGAGCGAGAGCGTGACCATTTTTTAAACGGTTTCTTTTTTTACGCTTATGCGCTGAGAACAAAGTGAAACAACAACAATGCTTGCGAAATAGCAAATGAATGGCAGCATAGCCCCTGCGTTGGGTGGAGAAGGTGTTGCGTTGCATGTGTGTATGTGCGTGTGTGTTAGCTCAGAGCTGCAAGCCTGCGAAACCACAAAAAGACGATTTCAAAGTAACATTTTCTATTTGTTTGTTTTTTTTTTTTTTGTTCTACTCTTCTTTCTATGTTTCTTCTTTTAGGAGCGTGTGTGTGTGTGTGTATGCTCATTGGGCACATGCGCATAGCCGTTTGGCTTTTCTTTAACTTGCTTTTATTTTATGCGATGCGCTGGCAAGACATCGACTATGCCGCTCTCAGTGCAGGCGCAAAATGATGGAGCCCGCTTTGTGGCGCGCTGCCGGGAGGCTCCGCCCATGTCGGCGTTGCATTGGTGCGACGCGCACGTCCCTGGTAGGTACACAACCGCAGCGGATTTGTTTCTTGTTTTCTTATGCTCACTCAAATGTTTTCTTCTGGTTTTTTATTTTTTTATTTCATTCACATTTTCAGGTTTCATTTTGCATTTTGCCGTTGTCGCTGCGCAGCGCTGCTCCAGTAAATGCAATAAAATTCAAAAGGTGTTTATTATTTATTACATGTTGGTGATTTTCTTCTGCATTACAACACTACACAAGTACACAAATACATACATACAAACATGTGTGTGTGTAGTTCGTATTGCATTTGCACTGCCACCGCTATCGCCCGCGTCAGCCCCTCGCCTGGGCCCTCATGCATTCAAATTTGTTTTTGCTCCTTCTGCCGTTAGCGTCAACGTTTTGTTATCGGCTTCTGCTTCTGGTGCTGCCGCTGCTGCTTCTGCTGCTGTTGTTGTTGTAGCAGTTGTTATACAGCACTTTTACATGCTCGCCTCACCGCTAGCTGGCATGACTGACTGATATAAAAGGTGTGCGCTTGGCTGTGTGTGGCAGCGCGGTTTTGTGGCTCTTAAAGGATTTCTCAAATTCTTTCCCTAGATTTTGTTTTTCTTTTTGTTTCCTTCGCAAACCTTTTGCGCTTTTCTTTGCCGTTTTTTCGCTACTTTTGATGCGTCTGCCGCTCGCTCAAGTCTTCCGCTTTTCCCTATTTTTATTATTATTTTTTATTTTTTGCGGAACTTTATTTTACTTGAGTCGTCGTGCGAAATGAGAAAATGCAGGAAATTGAAAGTCATTTCGTTATTTACAATTTTATCTTTGCCATGGTCCGTTGCTGCGTTGTTTTTTTTTTGTTTCTTTCGTCACACCAAGTGTTGTACCAAGTAATTGTTAGTGTATTTGTTATTGGGGTGGTTGTCGTTATTGCTGTTTTTATTGTAAGTGTATATTTTCAGTGCGTTTCCTGCACTTTTACGCAGCTTATTTTTGCAGTTTTCATCTTTGCTCAGCGCACTGTGATGCAATTTTTTTTATCGGCTATTTTTTTTCTAATGTTCCATCCTGCTTCTGTACATCTTATAAGATTTTGTATACCCTCAATAATAGTAAAAACATCGGTCTGCGTATAAGCATTGGTGAATTTAAAAAATGTCAGCAATTTATTTTCTTTTTATTTACTTTAAGTTTTTATTTAAATTATATTATGGTTCATTCCCTTATAAGCCAGAGTCTTGAACTTATACAAAATATCAGCTTTGTTGTGCCTCATGGTATTCTGTCATATTTTCTATTTTAAATGGTGATTGCAAGGCATATTCAATAGGTATGCGCAGTAGAAAAAAAAAAAATGTGAGCTCTGTGTATTTTGTTTTTGCTTTTAAAAGCTAAGGTTTCAAAAATATTTTATCAAATACTTTTAATAGTACTAAAAGCATTCTTATCACAACACAATACAAAATTTGACAGTTCAAATTAAAAAAAAACTAAGAAAAGGTTGAAAATATATCGTTGTAGCTGTTATTCCTATGGTTTACCCAAAACCTTGCAATGACATTCTTAAATTAATTTCATGCTGGTTTTTAGTACCCTGCAAAAGCCGTCTTCATTTGCTTTGCACACAGTGTGACACATTGCCATCGTCAATGTTTTGTTTAATTCGGTCGCAAACACAGTCTTGAATCACACAACAATAAACGAGTGTAAGGTTTGAACTGCAATGCAATGCTCTCTTCTCTTTGTTGTCAGGAACTGTCTGTCTTGAATATATTTTCATTGTTTTTCGAATCAAGAGAGAGGCAACACTAACAGCAATAAAAACTGTTTAAATGATACCGAATCATTCGGATGTTTTGCTCCTTTCGTTGCCTTACTTTGCGTTTTGTTCATTCTTTCATGTGAAAACAAATAAATTAATAATTCGCTTATTCGATATTTTCAAATGAAGAAATTGTATGTACATACATATACATATATCTGCTGAACACATCAAAGCCAAATTAAAATCAATTGTCTTTTTAATCAACTGCCATTCGAATCAACTGCCTGCGGAATGTGTTGCCTTTCGTGTCTATCCGATTTTACTACAGTGTAGTGAGCGACACTCTCTCTCTTTGCTTACATGATGTGCTGTTCAAACACCGCAACATTTTGAATAAATCACCGATTTATTTGCGAAAGTTTCTTTGCGGGTAAAGTCAGAGTACTGGTTACCAGTATTACCGTATCACACGATCTCTGAGGCTAATTGAAAATAAATAATTGCGAATTAATAACGAAGGTAGTTGGATAAAACGGTATACGTAAATATTTCTCAATTTTTCTTTCGAAGAAGTTTGAGACTTTTACCCCCCGCATTGGGTTTCAAACTACAAAAGCAGTTTTGATTCAGTAACTTTTTAAATTTCACGAACTTTACAGTTTATCCACAATAATTGTTTAATTCGAAAATTCCGTAAAACATGATTTTTCTTTTCAAAATAATTTTCTTCCGCTACACTCGGAACTCCGACCACTGTGCCGGGATGGGCGGCTATAGTCAGATCAGTATTAAAGGGGTTTGTATGTTTTGTACTAATGCAACAACAACAACAGTTCGGAACTCTCAGATCTATACAGAGGTTACTTTTTACAGCACTTGTCAGATCTAGATTAGAATACGCCTATTTTATTTGGAGGCCCTATCATGCTTGCTACATTAAACGCATAGAAAAAATTCAAAAGATTTTTATTCGATATGCTTTACGAAGATTACATTTTAGTGACCCGATTCCCACCTACCACATTAGGTGTGTGCTAATAAATCTTAAATCGCTAGAGAGTAGAAGATTGATACTCTCATTACCTTTCGTGTTCGATATCATCAGTGGCGGTGTATATGGTGCTTCCCTTCTTGAAGGCATTCGTTTTAATACACCATTTAGAAATTTACGTCACTTTGAAACATTTTATGTTGGCTCCATAAAAACTGTATATGCACTTAGTGCTCCCATCACAAGAGCTTTAATTGATCTTAATCGCATAGCAAGCTGTAGAGATATGGATTTCTCAGTCTGCAAAAACGACTTTTTAAATTCGGTATATTCTAGTTTTGAATAATTTTGTACAATTCGTCGTTAATCTGTAAGAATATATGTATATAATATATATTTTTACAAATAAACAACAATAAAAAAATTGTGTCGACCCACATCAAACGCGTTAGATTTCCGTAGTTGCAATTACAATCTCTGAAAAGAAGAAAGTACACTCAGACGTACTACGAGTATCTGTCAAAGGGAACAAGATATTCTATTCACTTTTTCGCAAGATACCAATACATTTAACAATTATTTTAGCTTAAGATCCAAACTCCATGTTTAAAGAAATATTTTATTTACGACTTTTAGTTTTTCCCTAAAGGGCGAATATGAGGATTTACGTCTTCACTGATAGTTATCTGTGACTTTTATTTTTTTCTTCGCTCTGAATGACTATTTCAAGACAAAAATAATTTCTATGTTTCGTAGAATTAATTTTTTCTGAATGTTACCAACAAAAAAATGTGTTTGAAAATTGTTGAATTGACTAATTTTAGTTGGTCTTCTTTGATGAGTTTCTCCGACATCCTTTGGTGGCTTTTCTTGGAATTCACTCAATCTTCCTATCACAGAATATAATATTGACGACAAATGGCTCAGTGGTGGCTTGTTTACAGTTGCTTGCATGATCAGGTTTAAACCTTTTGAATTGAAACTGTCGAAAATTTTTGTTTTTTTCTAAAAAAAAAAATTTGAGATACACTCGAAACCTCTCTAAAGAAAACAAGTAAGGAAAGCTAAATTCGGGCAAAACCGAACTTTTTATACCCTCGCGATGTATTTTTGCATAGCAGCTAGTATTAAACTTTACTAAATTTCTTCCAATAAATACTGAAAAACGAAGTTTATTGCATTTTTCAAAATTTCCGTTATATGGAAGTTGGGCGTGGTTATGGTCCGATTTCAAAAATAAATGACCGTAATGCTAGTGATATCAAGGAGAATATTTTCACCAAACTTTGTGACGATATCTTACATAGTTATTGAGATACTTACAGCCCTTTTTTTATAAGTTGGCGTGGTAACGCCCATTTTTCAAAATTTCATAAAAAAAACAAGTTTCTTTATTAAGTATCTCTCGAAATATCAAATTTTAATTAATACGTTCCAATAGATAAAGAAAAAGCGAAATTTTTTCATTTTTTAAAATTTCCTTTATATGGGAGGTGGGCGTGGTTATGATCCGTTTTCAAAAATTTTCTACGATAATAATAGCGATATCAAGGAAAATATGTCCACCAAATTTTTTGACAATTACTAATACTGTTATTGAGATACAGAAAATTTTTCATAAGTGGGCGGATTCAGCGGATTCCGATATTATACATTTCCAAAATTTATTTGGAGAAGAGGTTTAAATTGCGCGAATTCTCTGAAACGTTTTTGTTTTTTTTTACAAATTGTTATGTGCGTTAAAGTTTTCATGACTTTCAAGGCATCACCCATATTTTTATCTCGAATATAAACGTAAATTGGTTCTTACATTTTTCGTCGCCTTCTACCTTGAAACAATCATTGTAATTTTCCCATTATTAATTAAATGGTAATCTTTTCAAGTTCGTGTAAAAAAAAAATGAACTTCAAGAAAATGATTCACTGTGCCACTTGCCACCTTACTTTGTGCCGCCATTGTTACCGCAATGCTATGCTAGTTTTTTGTGTTTTTTTTTTATTTCTACGATAATAATAGCGATATCAAGGAAAATATGTCCACCAAATTTTTTGACAATTACTAATACTGTTATTGAGATACAGAAAATTTTTCATAAGTGGGCGGATTCAGCGGATTCCGATATTATACATTTCCAAAATTTATTTGGAGAAGAGGTTTAAATTGCGCGAATTCTCTGAAACGTTTTTGTTTTTTTTTACAAATTGTTATGTGCGTTAAAGTTTTCATGACTTTCAAGGCATCACCAATATTTTTATCTCGAATATAAACGTAAATTGGTTCTTACATTTTTCGTCGCCTTCTACCTTGAAACAATCATTGTAATTTTCCCATTATTAATTAAATGGTAATCTTTTCAAGTTCGTGTAAAAAAAAAAATGAACTTCAAGAAAATGATTCACTGTGCCACTTGCCACCTTACTTTGTGCCGCCATTGTTACCGCAATGCTATGCTAGTTTTTTGTGTTTTTTTTTTAACTATTATTGCAGCAACAATTTTTGTTGCTACTGGGTCTGTCTTTGGTTGTAGTTGTTATTGTTCTTATTGTACATGTAGTTTCATCTACTCATTTGCGTTCCGACATTTGTTACATTATGTACCTACAAAACTCCTTTACTCTCGTTTGTCGCTGGTCCATGCAACAAACGCTCCAAACCTCACGTAACCTGCGTATCCGACCTGCCCCGCCCCGCTTATCCACTACGCAAACATGCTTGAACACAGCTCGACCGCCCACCGCCCAACGATTGTCGGTCCACTCGTTTCTACTCGTTTTACTACAGCATTTGCGGCCATTGTTGTTGTTGTTGTTTCTGCTGCAGTTATTCTCTTATTATTGTTATTGCTGTTTCTATGTTGTATTTAATGTTGCTGCTGTGTTTTTTTTATCTGCAACATTTTTGATACTTTTTTTTAATTTTTCTTTAGTTGCTTTTACAATTTTTATCAAGTTTTTTGTTGTGTTACTTTTCGGTTCCAATTTTTTTGTGCTTGGGACTTGTGTGTTTAAATGTAATTGCAAATACGAGTTGTGTTTTAGTTTCTATGTATTTCTTTCTTTTATTTAGCATGTATCTACTCGTATGTATTTACTTGCTCTCGTTTCGCAAGGCTTTTCATTTTTGTTGCTGTTGTTACTTTAAAAGTAGCTTTATAATGCAGAAACACAACTTTAGTATAATTTTTGCTCTTAAATGTGTGCTACAATATTAATAGATATTTAAATATGTGCATGTATGTATGAGTGTAAATACTTACCAATTACTTTAAAGGCAGGTTCCTTAAAAAAATTTAATTCTCCATGAAACGTTACCAAAAAAAAAGGTATTTTGTAAGTCAAAACTGCTCTCTGCATTTGATCAAAGACTAAAATAATAATTATGATTTAGAAAAGACTAAAAACTTGACGTCTTCTGCGGGAAGCACAGACAAAGGAGAATTAAATTTGCAACTCTAATTTTAAGCCTAAACAAGGGTAGCGTAAGTACATAATTTTTTAATATTTTTTTATATATTTTTTATAAAAAAAAGTATCTATAATATTGTTTTCCAATTAAGTTTCTAGGAAATTCTCATGAAAGAGTTGAGGAACTCTGCATATGTGTTGTAATTCTGCATCTATGCTGGTTTTAACAAATATTCTCTCGAAATATTGGAATTTCAGTTACTCAATGCTCTTCTCAAGATTTTGAACCAAAGAAAGCACACATCGTATTGTTACATAATCATTAATTCGGCACAGTTTTATTAAGAACGGAAACTTATTATTAAGTTTTTAATCTTAAAAAAAAATAAACATGGTGTAGTCTTATAATTTAATTGCCTTTGAAAGCTCTTTTTTAATATTAAATGATTTTTATTTTTTCGAGTTTTACTTAGAAAAATTTTAAACAATAATTAATATCTGATTACATTTGTTTTTGCTATTTGATTTTTATCTTATTGCGCAAGCAAAGTGTATTTATATCGTGAGACTTGAATTTTTTCAGCTTCTGATTTTTATATTTTCGCTCAAGTTTAGTGATTAATTTTTATTTTTGTTTTTTTAATCAGCTAAATCAAACTCAAAAAAACCTAGACCATTTGAGCTATTCTTTTGGTATTTTATAGGAACTTTCCTTTCATAATAATTACAATTGCGCGAAAAATAAATCCAAAGAAACTAATTAGTTTTTGGTAGAAAATACCATGGAAATATAATCATTACTTTCGATCGAAAGCAACAAAATTAGGAAGTCAGCCATAAGATAAAAAAAAAACTATAAAAATTACTTACACTTTAAACAAAAAAAAACGAATAAATATATAACTAGTTATATATATTAAAATCAGGTAATATTAAATAAACACCTATCTTCATTTATCGGGTAAAATTTTTGTCGAGATTTTACTAAATAAAATTATCTAAATTTTACAGAACTAATCTTTTTGATGTAGTTATTTTTCAATCTATTTGAAACCAGATCGGACTATAGAAACCCCTTTTATTTATAACGCTTACCTAGCGGCTTCATTTATCGCTTACGACTTTTTTGAAAAAAACGCGATTGCTGTGACGCCTAACGGATTAATTTTTCGCAAACACAAAATGCACGAGGTGATATTATAAAGACTGATTCCACAATAATTGGCTTTCATTCTTTCATATTCTGTATACGAGATGGTGTATGCATTGATCTCGGCTACTGCTTCATCATCTTCAATTTTGACCCTGCTACTATCACCGTTGAACAATATTGATATAGAAGAGATTGCGCCGACAGCTAGCAAAAATAATTTACGATCTGCGCATGTACATCACACCTGCAATAACGTATTCTCATTTAGATTGGAGAATTGCTTTATAAGTTCAAATAATATAATAAAAATGCGTTGCACTTCACAAAAAACTTGAATTAAACCTTTAAAATTATAGAACACCAAATATTCACTTCACTGGTGTTGGAATTTTAAAGAAACTTTGCCGATGTGACGTCATTTCGAGCAGCTGAATGCCCATATCGTAAAGCAAAAAAGTAACGGACCTGTGCAAGGCGCAATCTGTTATTTATCAATCTTGACCGTTGAACGAAGTGAATAAATTCGATGATAGTTCTCGTAAGTATACATATTTTCGATGTTGAAAACGATGGCAACGTTGTCATAATATCAAAAATTTTCTACGGTCACGAAACACTCAGAAAAACCAAGAAAAATTGAGCACAAAAGTACAGTTATACCGTAAATTTCCATAAGGAGTATACAATTATTTTGCAAGCATTTTTTTTAGACCCGTATTCTACTTCGAAGATTGGGATTTCCGGGAAAATTTTACCTCAGTCGGGCAAACTTTTAGAACGACATTTCTACAAACTCTTAACTCACACAATTCGTACTCCATATTTCCGTTACTTATTTCTAAAATGTTGTTTTCCGCATATTTTGAAATCATTTTCATTTTGTTTAGCTATCGAACGAAATTTATATTTTATTGAAAATACTTCTGACAGAATTTTTCATTGATGAATTGCCGCAATGCCATAGGAATGGTAGAAATATTTTTGTTAGAACTTTTTGAAAACACTTTTAAACACAAAATTCGACAAAGTATGTTCGTAAAACATTTAGTACCTAAAAAATACCGAAATTCCATAACTAAAAAAATAATTCATGTGGTAAAATGTGTTCTAAGACAATTTGTTAACTTAAAAAATATTCACCTAAATGAATGCCTGACTGACTGACATGCGGTGACATCGTGTCAACATCCATTTCATGGTGATTAACACACTCAAGCGCCTTGTGTACATCGAGCGATCGCATAAATATATTCACAAATGTACATACATATGTACATATACTCGTACGGATAAGTCGAATAGAAGCTAGCGGGGGCGTTGATGTCAGCGTCGATATTGGCGTCGGTGGAGCGCCGCTGGCGGTGCTGGTGATGACGGTGACAATAAAGCGCTGACAGTTGACATGGCGACACTGTTTGCATACGCTATGTACTACTACGCGCCACAAGTCGCCGTAAGGCGGGTGACGTGACACGTCAACGCAGGGCAACAAAGGCAATCAGGAGTCACTAGCGGCACTTGCCAACTGACATAATCGAAGAAACTACCAATTGGCGGTGCGTCCAATTGACTGTCACCGAGTTTGTCGAGTAGTGGCCACAACAGGCGCGCGATCATTACTCATTAAAAATGGCTGAAACAATGATTAATTTTGAGAACTTAGAAAAAATGCAAAGAAAAAAACAAAAACAAAACTATTACGAAAGGAAGTGAAATATTACGCGCTCTTAAGAAGAATCAAATACAAAAAGATCATGACAGGGGAATGCGGGAAAGGATCCGCGCACCTTTGCGGTCGAGATGAAGGACCGAACGAACGTATCTATGAAATGCTTTGACAGCGCAACGCGTCACTTTGACGATTGGTACGCCGTTGTCAAAGTGGCATGTTTGTCAGTGTGTATGTACGTGTTGCAATCTCGTGCGGGTGACGTTGCGGCGGCCATAAGGTCGCCTTGATTTATATGCGATGATCTATAGGGAAATGAAGCAGGACGAACGCTAGAGCCGCTTGTATGCCGTAGTTGTACACATACACACATACATACTATGTATGTATGTTTGTAAATCAAATAAGAACAACTAATTTTATTTTTAAATCAACCACAGCAGTGTTCTTGTGATTTAAGAGATGCACTGACGGTGGAAAGGAAAGTGTCTTCTTGCTGTTGACAAGTGGTGTCAAATTGATTTGGCAAATTAATTACTGACACATTTGTCAATTTTATTTCGAAAATTAACTGCAAACTATTTGGACATTTTGGAATGATTTTGAAGAGGCTCATAGGTAGTGATTTATAGAAAAAAGTTTTCTTTTGTATTTTTTTTTTTCATGTACATATGTAGTTATTGTTTGACTAGGCGTTCGTATTATTTTGCTATTTTAAAAGATAAAGTAAATTTCCACAATAACTCATTTATACGTTTATTTCGAAAATCTGCTAAATTATTTGCTTGCTTGACTCTATGTTATTTTTCTTTTGCTTACGGAAGCTCAAGTTTTAAGAATATTTTATCAACTGCCGTGAATTTTACCGAAACCATCCATATCTAAACGAAATTTGACTACTCGAATTTCGAATTAGTTACTTTGTTGCTGCTACCCTTTTTGAGGTGCCTTAATTGCTAAAATGAAATAATAATTTCGAATGAATTTCGAATATTCGTTCGCAGAACAGTCGTCTATGTTACGAGAACTTCACTTATTATGTATACACTTATTACTTTTCATTTTATTTCAAGACAATTTTTAGTATATAAATTAACCCTAAAAGAGGATTGATATTTAATATATATCGGAGTATCTACGGTCATCAAATAGACAGTCAGCACATTCACGGCTGGGAACCCCCATCACTGTTTACAGTTATTAGTTTTTACAAGTAGAGCGTTGAAATACAGCTGAGAATCTCTCTGGCCAACAAGTGCTACTTCGTACTGAGTAGACAAATGAGCAATAAAGTCCGCTCACACTCTCTAAGTCTCTCATTTTGCCCGTCTTGTTGTACGACGCAGAAGCATGGACGATGAAGACATCAGATGAAAGGGCTCTTGATGAAAGGGCTCTTAGAGGACTTATTGGCCTTACGCCTTATAGCACAGAATAGATAAAAAAATCTGCGTTTACATACATTTTTGTACCTCCTCTGCAACATATCCAAAATTTGCGAAAAATAAGTTTTTGACTAATTGAAATAGTTTGAAATGCCTCACATATTAAAAGCAATTTCGTTGTATCAACGCAGTCATTTTTATATTCGATTTGTTTGTATGAAACATTTTATCATGCTAGTTTTTAATACTACTTTTAGTAATAATAATTTAAAAAAAAATGCTACACATTTTTGAAGGTTTTTTCTATAGGTATGTTATAGAAACTTACTTTTAAGTCCAAAAAAAGGAATCCAGTGTACGCCGATTCGACGTTGTTCAGCAAGAGCGAGTTCTAAATTTTTAGATAAGTGGCAAGCCTTGTGTTAAGATTTAGGCCGACTTTTCCAAAACTGTTTTTTTTTTCGTAATGTGTGTCAGCCCTATTCTCACGCCCTGCATAAGATGTATCGAATGACTGTTGTCACACTACTGCACCTAAAAATATGCAATACAACTTTGTTTAAAGCGCTAAAGAAACACTAACCTCTAGTTGCCACGCGCATGCCGAAAACTCCTCACACAATCATTGTCATAACTAGCGCGTCTAAAGCAAAAATCGCAGAATATATAGGTCAAAGCTATTAAAATGGAGTTTTGAGCTAAAATTTTAGACGTGTTAGTAATTCTATAGTTATAAAATGAGTTTAGACAACACTCTGGAAATAGTAGTACTTGTATCGATACGGAGTTCTGAGTGTTGTTTAGGATTCAGCATCGATTTCTTGTACTATCGAGTACTGTTTATTCTTTCGAGAAACGAATACTTACATACTACCTTAAGCATCCAATCTGCCCAACACTAACAACTATAACTTCGCAATACACTGCCCTCGATCTAAATCAAGAACGCAAATAAAAGTGAAATTTAATCAAAGCCATAAAAATATGTTTTACGATAGCTCTCAACCTTCTCTTTCCTCTCTAGCCGAAGACTTGCGAACGATTTGTTTATATTAGATTTACTCGAGAAAAAGTACCTCATCAATTTGGGGCGTCCTGCAGACCAGCCAAAACCATGCGAAGCATTTTGATTGAACACGTCCGTTTGCCATATAAACCTGAGCACTTGCGTTGCATACAAATTTGGCACTGAACGCTTTGCCGCCGGTTGAAAAAGGACGATGAGACGCTGTTGTGCATATGTACATTTGTCTCGACCTTAGTTAGGATGCGTTTATGATTTGCGGTGAGTATTTATAACCAACTTGTTGTTGGTCAATTTACGCGTGCAGAATTCTAACATATGTGCATATATATATACATATAATAAAAACATCGCGTCTACTAATAACCACACAAGTATTTATATATAAACTTTTTGCTTGAAGTGCGGCGCAGAGGGCGTGGCAGTGAGTCTTCGAGCGTTCGATGTTCATTTAGAACGAGTAAATAAATTGTTAGAGTTCGACAGATAGAAAGCCGTTGTGCCACAATCATAAAGTAAATGCTTTTACCAAATGTGCACTGAATATTTATTCTCAGTTATTAATAATAACCGATTTTTATCAATGAGTTCAAGTATTGGGTTTTTTTCTTTTGAAATAAAATACTAAATTTTTTTGATTACAAGTGTTTGTACATAAGTTCATTTGCATACGTAAAAAAAAATCGAATTTGCTCCTCCTTCACCAAGTCACTTGCAAATGTTGCATGTCCTGCCGGACAAACACAAAAATGCTTTCAACCATCAGCGGAGTTTATTTTTTAAATATCCAAATATCAAAAAACAGTAACGCTGAATTCAAAGCAAAGTGGCTGAAATCAAAATGGTTACCGGAAGTGGAGAAGCAAAATCATTTACATCCGCTTCTGTCTGTTGACAAGAAATGCGGGTTGGAATTTCAACTATTTTGACATTTGTCATTTCTGCTGTCATATTTTTATTTGAAATATGCATAAATACTCATGAACAAATATTCTTAAATACATACATACCTACCGTTTGTTGAGGAAAAGAACCAGAAAAAAAAATTATTTAGTTAAATTTAATAAGAAAAAAGTATTTACAAAAACTTCAATAACAAGCCAAGCGGCCATCAGAGCCTTGAATGGAATAACAGCGCATATTGCTCCTCAGATATGTTGGAGTATATTTAAAAAGCGCCATAGAAAAACCATTCGCATAAAAATAATGAACATGTCCCTTAAGGGTAGGGCTGGTATCGAACAGCTGATTAAAATACCGATTAGATCGATATGGCGAAAATAACCCTTACTATTTCTATAATTTGTAAAAAAAACTCGTATTTATTTGTAATTTTATCTTCTATTTAAGACTGCTTTGTTCCATAACTTATTGGCACATTAACTTATTATTCCTCCGTCACAAAAGCTCTGATTCCGATGGCTAAAAAGCTAATAGATGTTCAAAAGGTTTTCTTGAGACGATTTTTTCACCAATGCTATGGCGATACTCAGTCAGTTCTTAGTTTGGAATATAAGGGAGTTGGATAAGAGTTTCAAAACCAAGCACTAGAAGGCTTATGGCGAGTTACTATCGCTGTGTGTGTGTGTCCTGGTGTTGAATATAATTTAGAACATACTTCCTCTTCTATTGCAAATTTTGTGGCAATTGCTTCATTCACACTGGCGAATTAATTACGATTAACCTTCTTGGACGTCAATGTTGACTTGACTACTGTTTTCGTTGATCCACTCTTCACTACAAATTACCAAACGCTTTCTGCCGATTTTGCTCAGTGGAGTATCGCAAACCAATGTCCATTTCCGAACGGTCAAATTTTAATAGGTGAAGGTCCGATTTCCTTTGAAAATTTGGCCACCTTCTTTCAAAAAAAAATATTACCATCAAATGTAGAAAACCGGATTTTTAATAGTCTAGCATTTTTGGAAAAAATATATTTCTCATGAAAACCAAAATTATTCAAAAATATACCAAATGCTTTGTTTGCCAACTCAGGTCTCGCTTGAATTTAAATTACACATATTCATGTTAAATTTGCTTGCACACTCACACATACATACATTGTTATACGCGTGTATGTATTTATCGCTTGCAATATCGAATAAATTTTCCAGTGGCTTCTCTCTCTCCGTCCATTTTGTAGTCTTTTATTGTAAATTGTCAGCATTCATTCCACTTTGCATTGCTTGTATAAAAAAAAATTTCAAAAAATTCTTTGTAAAAAAAAAGAGAAAAATGCGATATGAAAATTTACTGTGAAAAAACAAGCATAAGTCTTTGGGTGCTCCCACTCGCTACTCCTCAATAGTAATTTCATTTGCATTGATTTATTTCGGCGGCATTTAAGAGATAAAACCAACAAGCAACGCAAATCCCGAAAACATGAAATTAGTGTTGTATAACGATAAAAAATTACCAAAAGTGCAAGGCAGAACAAATGCCGTATGCCATTGATTGGCTACCATCGTTCTTACCACTGCGACCGATCGATCGATTTATGTCCACTCGCAGGCAACCTTCTCCTTTGCATTTGCTTGCCACGCAGCGGCCTTTTGTTTTTGTTTTTTTTTTGACCAATCGTTTCCATTCGATGCCGCTTGTCTCTGCTCATTTAGTTAGCAGCTACTTCGCTGATAGCCACAAAATAGCCTGTCCTGTACCGTCCCACTTCATCTGCCCCTCATCGTGTTGCTGCCACTGTTGCTGTTGTGCTGAATGAACATCAAAGGCCGCGGTGCCGCCGCTGCAGTTGATGGCTGGCCGAAACATGTGTCCTCTTTGGGAAGAAATCATCAATAACATACGAAAATTTATACGGCGGTCAACATTAAAAATGAATATTTATAAGGCGCAGCGATAAAGAAATGTTTCAGGGCAGGCTCAGAAACATAAAACACAAACAATAACAAAATAACCTGCCGCTGTGTCGAATGAACAAAATCAGTATACTCGTACAAGTAGAAGTACAAGTAAGTGTATGGGAGTAAAAACACACTGACGCGATATAAAACGCATCAAAGCGCGCTGAAGTGCTGGGGAGATGAAGGGAGCTAGCGGCGGAGTGCGCTTAGCTGGATGATGCTGAAATGTGGTGGCATGCAACCAAATGAGTTCTGACATTACGGCGGACAAACAAATGATTGCACTTAGCCAAGAACAAAGCCGCCACATCCAGAGTCACAGCTTGAGCGAGCGGCAGGCGCTCAGCAGCCAAGTGGCCGTCAACATTGGACAACCTGCGAGACAGGATGGCGTTATTTAGTTAGCTGCGCTTATGTGGCATGCCGCATGCACTCAATCGGCCAGCTTGTTTGGCCAGTCGATTGGTTGCTTTGAATGGCTGTTCGCTTGGCTGCCCTGTTAGGCGGGCAAACACATTTAACTTGTGCTTAACACTAATGAATTTCTGTTAATTAGATTTAAATGTATCATTCAAAAATGGCCGCGTTCCTTTTGTGAGTTTTGCTTTGACGCTTCAATAACTAACCAAATAGTTATGTGTGCTAGAAATTGCTCGTAATTCGTTTAATTTTGTTGAAAACAGCTGATTGAGATTGGCAAGAGGATAAGGCAAATATTTCTGCCTTAATATGGATGCATAATAATTGGCGTTTTCTTTGAAGTGAACTCATGCGATGTATGTTTATGTTAGATACAGTCAAGATCGACCGAGTTTTTCACAATGCCGTGAAAATATGCTAAATTTCTGCACGAGCATTTTCTTATATAAATTTCCAATAATATACATATGTATATGTATAATTCTGGTCCAAATTTTTTTATTAGGTTTTCATTTATTTCGAGCTCACACTGTTTAGCCCAACCTTTGACCGGTCTTCTTCTACCATTTGTGGTGTGCGTTTCTTATGTTGTACCACAAATGGAGGGACCTACAATTTTGTCCCGACTCCGAACGGCAGATGTTTTTTATGAAAAGCTTTTTCATGGCAAAAATACCCTCGAAGGTTTGCTATTGCAAGCCGAGTGGTGACCGCTATTAAAAAAAGTTTTTCCATGATTTATATTTTACTTGCCCTGGTTGATATTTGAACCACGAACTCAGCGGCGTATCGAGTTATAGCAAGCATCGCTACCCACTGGACCACAGTGGCCAGCGGTTGTCCAAATATTGTATCGAATGTCTTTATTTTTTCTAAAAATGTTGCTCGATTACACTTTAGCTCTGAAAAAATTGAATAAATTGTTGACTCTTAATTTATAGCGCCGAAACCAAGGAAAGGCTGCACAATCAATTTTAATGGTTAAGGAGTGGTTTAATGGAGTTCCGTTGTGGTTGTATCAGCACGAGTCACGCCGAACAGTCAGGTCGCCCAAAAGAGGTCTTTACACCATGTCGATAAAGTTCATGGAATGATATTGGATGACCGGAGAATGAAATCCGTGAAGTGACTGAGGCAGTAGACATCACATTTTACCCGAATATTTGGATATGAAAAAGCTATCCGCGCGACCACTGTGTGACCACTTCAACTTGGCAAAAATCCATGAATTAGGCAACGAACTGCTACCCCAGTAAGCATATTCTCAGGCTTTAACCACTGCCACTATTACTTATTTCCAAACCTGATGTAATAGCGTTGTGGCAAGAGGTTTGTGTCAAACGAAGAGGTCATCACAGAAACAAACGCCCAATTTGAGAGTCTTGAGAAAAGCTTTTATTTGAAAGGAATAAAAAAGATTGGAAAAACACTGAGCTAAGTGTATAGAGTTTAAAGAAGATTAAGATTGAGAAATATAACGCTTTTTTGCCGACTAGAATATATTTTATTCTAAAAGTCACTCACTTATTAAAACGTTCTCGTAACAATATTACAAATAATTTTGTGAACAATGTTTGATTTCGTCGAGTCTAAGGCAAATATAAAAAAAACTTAAGTCAGGTGTTCAATCGATACTACTTGTTTAATGTACCATGGCTCTAGTCCAGCAAAGAATCAAACGAATTGTTGACTTCTAACTCACAAGGAAATGGTTTATTTTTGAAATATTTCTTTCGGGCTTTGAAATGTGGTTGCTCTTTTGATCTCAGCTATTTAGATATACTATACTTGTATTAAATTGCATTTTCCAGGGCTTTTCATAATATTTCAGGCGATAAGCCTTAGATTTTTTAACGAAATTTCTTAAAATATTCTGCATTTTGGATTTTATGCACATAAAGCAAGGGTTTCGAAAAAGAGGATACAATTATAAACACACAGAAAACATGACAGTAAATAACATTAAGACGCAATTCTAAAAAATATTTAGAAACTAAATACGTTAGTCAGTAGATCGAATCGAAAAGAGTTTCCATTGGAGAGATACATTTTTTCAGTAACTGAATCGTTGGTATTCGAACCAATTTTTATCTAATCTCAACATTTTTGCAGCATTTCCTGATGTTCTTATACAACAGTAATTTTAAATGTTAAGTCGAAAAATGCTGTAAATTGTCAGTACAACTCGAAGTTAGTAGATTATCCTGCACTTTCCACCAAACTCTCCGTTGCACTTAAATCAAAACTTGATTGAAATAAAGAGCCTTTCAACAAATTTAATAAAAAAACGCTCAATACTACTCATGGTCATTGAAATCACTAAATAATGTCAACAAAAAAATCAGCCGATTAATTTCTGAAAAGGAAAATTCGTCTTAAAGTATATTCGCTGTATTTAGAAGCACTTCACAATCAAAATATGAAGTACCACTACTACAAAGACTACTGGCGTGTATCGTTAATATTTGGTAATGATTCTTAAAAGTTGTGCTAAACGAGTATATACAAGCGATCTTTAATGTGCTGATAAGACTACTAGAATTAAGTGGATGAGTTCAATTTTTTTGTCAATGAAACACTTTAAAAGTGACATTATAAATTCTAAGTGATTTTTAAGTGATAGTTTTATGTTTTTATGACTAAACAAATGTTTGGCATCATAAACGGCAACTTACTTTTATTATCCATAATTTGAAAACGAAATGGTATGAGTACTTAAGATTTGGGTGAACTGCAGCGCGATTTTTTATTTTAAACAGATAAAGTTAAAAGCAGCTTACAAACTAAATATGTATTTCAGCAGCAGCGCTCTTAAAAAGAAATAAAACGAATTTTAATATTTTATTAATGTAAACAAAGTATGTATAGTAAATGGTCCCATCGGAGAGCAGGTCGATCAATACAAATAAACAGCTGATATGGCAAGTGCACTTGAATGTAACGTAAAATCGCTTAGCGGAAAGTTATCTGCTGTAATTGTAAATTTCTAGCGTTAACTTTTTTATATTTGTATTATGATTAATGTTGCATTCAAAATTTTTGCTTATCAATCTACAAATAAACAGCTCGTCTGCGCATCCTTTTCAAATTTGAATAGCTGCAGGACAATAGCGCTACTTACTATTTTCACATTTCATATTCAACTTTATGCGATATATTGAAGTCATTCATACTTGGCGAGGAGGACAATGGCGTTTTGAATTGAATAAATCATCAGAGCATGAACCGAAAATAAATAGCTACAAGCAGCACTCACAATTTAACAAGTCATTCAAAATTGTTTGGTTCGACGACATAACCCTTCTTCCTCACCTTTGCGCTGGCCAGCGGGTTTTATTGATCTTGTAATTGACAACTGCCTCATCAGGTTGAGGCTTCTTTACTCGTCAGACACATCACATACGTTTAGTCATTGGATGGCTTTTGTGTCTGTGTACTTATTCAACTCAAATGCGAGTATAATAAATAATGAGGCAAGAAAAAAAAAATGTTGAAACGATCTGCTGTTCTTCATCGTCTAACTTGCATACGACTATCACTTCTTAAAACAATTTTTCATACTTCAAAAATATGTGATCATTTGCCCGAAAGCGCTGGATTTCAATATAATATTAATTGCATAAACTCAACAACGTGTAATAATGACAAAGTTGATGATCGTGCTGCTGCTGCTGCTACTCACGCTGATCATCGTGCCTGTTTTGATCGCAGTTGCGGGTGTTGGCGATCGCTTTGAATTGATGCTACATTTCGATTTGATTCGTTTCGTTCTTTGTCGATTTGATCGTGTATAGCTTGTTGATCTTGTAATTGCTGTTACTTGTCAAATATGGTACGATCATGTTGTGTATATCTGGAGTGTAGTGTTGAAAGCGCAAGCGTGAACTCGAAATTGATTAATGAATATCACTTGTCACATTACTTTATTAATACCTTTTTACATATGTATATACGTTCGTACATTTTTACTGATTTATTGTGTCAAAGTCTTTTTGTATGTTCATATTTTTTAAAAATTTGTTTTCTTGTTTTGAAATTATGTGGCATTCTTAAGTGTGCCCCATGCAGCTTGTGGAGCGATTTTCAGTCACCAGTATGAATAATGTTCACATATTTATGTATGCAGTTTGGCTTAGCAGAAGCCGAAGGTGAGATAAACAAATTTAATATAATAATAAGAGTTTCCACGGCAGGCAAATAAAAAGGGTAATTTTGTAAAAAAAAGTGTAAGATTTGTCGAAATTTTTTTCCCTTACTGCGAGTATCAAAATATGCGAATGTGAAGTTGGCTGCTTTTACCGCGGCGGCACTTGACATACAATTTGAGGTAACTTTTTCAACAAATGCAGCCGAGCTGTTGTCAACAGTTGCAAACGAAAAAGTAACAAACGAGTAAAAGTTTGTTGAATGAAAATTAATTTTTGATAGCCTGCCGTAAAGACCTTTAATTATTTCTTTTATTAAATACTTAAGCACTTAAAAATCTCTGTATGAACTTGAGAGTTCACTAGAAATTAACATACTCGTATTAGAGAGGTTTTACGGATGACAGTGTTGACGTTTCGTAGATAGAAAAATATAGTTCGTTATTTTTTTTTGGATTATTGGAATTAACTTGTTTTGCTCTCTCTTTTTGTTTGGTTTAATAGCCCATAATATTAAAAATAATCGCTCACTATCATTTAGAAATCATCCATCAGAAAATTGAATTGAACCTCAAATAAAAGGAAATTGCAAAGCTGATGAATTGATTTCGGCGCCAAAGCAGTTGGTAACATAGTGAATTATTATCATAATTATATTGAAAATATTTTTTTTGGATTCGTGTCAAATTAATTATTTTTTATTGGGATGTTTGCGGAGCTTTTCGGCATCAATCGTGACTTCTTCAGGGAATCAGCATTTTATTTGTACATACATACATAGAACATAACAGCAAAAAATATAAAATTATAACAATAAAATATAAGTTCACAACAAATATTACGCTTACATTTAAATCACAATAAACAGCAAAATCAATTAAATATAACAAAAAACAAGATTTAAACAATACAAAATTCCTCAAATACAACCACATCACTACTTAGCTTGTGGAACATTTCCATACTGGAAAACAGGATTTTAACGAGCACTTTACAGTGGTACACGGATGGCTCAAAAACCCCGGAAGGCATTGGGGCGGGTGTCTACGGTCCGAGAGCTAGGATCTCGGAACCACTGGGGGCCTTCCCCAGTATCTTCCAAGCGGAGGTGTATGCCATCAGCAGGTGTACTGATGTTAACATCAACAGGGGATATAAAGGAGAAAACATCCTTATCCTTAGCGACAGCCAGGCAGCTCTCAAAGCCCTCTTATCCTTTGAGGTTAAGTCCTCTCTCGTCTTGGAATGCATTGAGAAGCTTAACACACTGTCTGAAAAGAACGTTGTCACACTCTTATGGGTGCCAGGACATGCAGGTATAGAGGGCAATGAGGAAGCAGACAACCTAGCAAGGAAGGCGGCTGCCTCAACCCCCATAGGTCCGGAGCCGTTCCTCGCGGTGGGCTCACACACGGTGAGGGAGGTGCTGAGGGAAGAGTGTAGGAAATTAAGGGAGCTACACTGGAAAGGCATACCTGGACTGGTCCAGGCAAAGAGACTACTAGGGGGGTATAATAACAAAAGGTACAAATTACTGATAAACCTCCCTAAGGCCAAACTCCGTATCCTGACAGGCATTCTGACAGGGCACTGTAGACTGAAAGGGCACATGTACCAGATGGGGATCTGGTCGAACGACCAGTGTCGCTACTGTGACCTTGCCAGGGAAACCCCAACGCACCTACTTCTGGAGTGCGAGGCTGTAGCGCGAAGAAGGGAGAGGTGCTTAGGAACAATATGGCCCAAGGATGAGCACATACAGTCCCTATCCCCAGGATCGATCTTTAGATTCCTAGAGATGCTGGGGTTGGTCGAGGTGCTGTAAAGTACATGAGGGCACAATAGACCCATCGGTCGCAGTGCTAACCTCACATTCATATCTATCTATCTATCTATCTAGCTTGTTTATAAAATACAATAAGTGGTAAATGGTTAATTTTATTTTGCTATGGCCTAGTCAGCAAATGCAGTTTCGAATACTGTCGCAAGTCTTAAAACTTTTTTTAATTTCCTATAAAGAAAGAAAAAAATTAACCAGGTAGCACTTATTAACTAGAAAAGCGGTGTGTCGTTTTGAGTTTATCGATCGGCGAAAAGAGTATAAAACTCAGAAATTAATTTTTATTTCTGAGCTATAAAATAATGCTTAAGAAATGATATTTATTTTTGATAAAAAAAAAATAAAACTCAAAAAATAATCATTATTTCCAGCAAAAAATTTCAAATCACAAAATAATGATTTTTTCTGATCAATATACAAAATAAGCATAATTTCAGAGCGCAAAATTAAAACACGAAAAATTACTTTTATAAGTGATCAAAAAATATAACTTGATATTTGATAATTTATCCTGAGCGATTAATAGCAATCGAAATATAATTATTAATAATAATTTTTATAAGTTTTGATCAGAAATTTTTTAATCGTCACAAATTCGTTGACTGCTTGTAAGATAATATCAATGTATATATTTTAAAATGTTCTCCGATATTTGGAACCTTTTGATTTTTTCATTATAAATTAGAAAATAATCATTATGCTAAAACAAATTTTCTAAAAATATTTGTGAAAAAATTTTAAGTTTTAAATTAAATAAATTAGAATAATAGTATTTTCTTAAACATTTGAGAATTATGATATAGGCAACTTATGGTTATTTTTTTAAGAATTTTCAGATAAAATAAAACATTGTGGTTCAAAGTTTAAAACACTGTAGAGAGAAAAAATATGCCGCAGTTTTTCATCCAATTTCAAACATTTTTCTCAGCAAAGTTAGAATTTATTGAGTAATCAATTTTAGGATGCATAAACTAATCGAAATTTTAAGTGGACACAAATATCGTTGAATTTTGTATTTTCCCACATTAGCTTCTTTATAACACATAAACACATTTTTATTTGTGCATGTGGAAGAAATGCAACAAATTTGTCTAAATAAATTCTAAACAAGTAAAAAAGGTTTAATGTTCCTAAAAAAAATGTTAGAAATTTCTATGTAAATTTGTTGAATTATTTTTTTTTGAATTGCTAAACTATTTGAAACAGATCTTTATATGACTTTTGTAAAGGAATGAACTGTATTTTAATTGAAAAATATTAAAAATAAAGAAACGAATTTAGCAATTAGATTTCGAATTTGGTTCCAAATACTATGTCCACAAGGGAACATACAAATATAATTATTATTATGTTCAAATTAACCTTTTCCTGTAATTGAACATATCGGTAACATTAGTTTATGCAATATTTTAGTGTTTTTTTTTTTAAATGGAAGAGTACTTCAGTAGCAAACGTTGTAGAAGTTAAAATTATTGTGTCATCAGATTTCGGATTTAAATCCTAACCAAAACGATTGACAATGAACCATTTACTTGTACAATATTTAGTAGCCACAGATGTGTTGCACACTTGCACTCGCAACACTTGTACATGTGCACCGGCAACTTGCAACGCACACAGCACACGCAACACATGCAACAACATGCAACAGCATGCAAACAACGATCATAAGTTTTTGCGATAGCGATAAAACCGAACATGAGTTTCTACTTAAACAGTTTGCAACATGGCCACACGGATAACGCAAAGCCAGAGGAGGAAGAGCGAGCACAAACCGAATTCGAGCAGGCAGCGCTGGCTAACCATGCTAAGCGCAGATAAATTGCGGAAATTCAAGGAGAAAAAAAAATTCAAGGCGGAATGTAGCCGCCGAAAATTGGCACGCAATCACATCGAGCTACAGAACAGAGTAGAGAGTACAAAAAAAAAATGTTTTGAGAAAAACTGTAAAAGGATAAAGGTGGTAGGTAAAGGTCGCAAAAACACAATTTTAATTTACGCATTCATTCATTCACTGGCATGGATTTGTACCACTGACATTTTTTCGCGTTTTTTTTGAAATTATTCTGGTAACCGAAAAAGAAGAAAGTTAATCAATTGTCGCCACCGCCGTGACAACGGTGACAGTCGTACCGATTTTGTCATTCCATATGCACAGCAAAAAACGCAAGCTGAATTTTTTTTTTTTTGTAATTCTCTTTCATGTTTGGATGGTTTTGCTTGACGTGCAACAGTCAGGCGATTGGAGCTATTGTTGTGGCTATAATTTTTACTTATAAAATACCACAAACGCACAAATCATCATGTAAAATTTTGTTTAATTAAAAGATTATTAATTGTTTGGTTTGTTTTGGAATATTTGCCCAAAATGACGCTGCTTAAATGCCTAGAAATCAGTTGTAAAAAATATTGAATACGTCACATGTAAAGGGTTGCATATTTCTTGGCGCGAAAAATGATTTTTAAGATACAATTAATATATAAAATTTTGCATTTCCAATGATATTTAATATATGTATATTATGATTATGATACATATGTACATATATAAAGAGTAGATATTTAAAAAACGTCTGACAATTTAGGAATAAAATTTATTACATTCGAAATTTTTCAGATTTTCTTATCACACTCGAAATCGAATAATTTTTACGTTGATAAATTGATATATGACAACTATATGTAGCATATTTGTAGGCGGCAAAATAATTATTGCATCTTTATTTCATATTAAGGCGAGCTATTTAAATATTTAAAAAATCCATATTCAAATCATATATTTATACTGTTATTAAACCGCGAATATTGCCTATTTGAAAATGAGATATACAACCTTGCTTTAATAACAAACAACAGTCAGCTGTTCAGTACAAGGGTGCCAATTGCTTGGCATATTTAAATAAAGGTGAACAGCAAATCAGCGAAAGTAAAATGATATTTAACAAACATTAAATTAAACTTAAATAGTGGCCATACGTATATTAATTAAATAAAAGTTTCATATCTAACGAAAAGGCGATTTTGTGACGAAGAACGCGAAGAGATAGTGACACATATACATACATATGTACATAAGTTTATTTATCAAATTTTTGAGGTCAGAAGTTTGGAGCGTTTTGGTGGCATTACGTCTTTAACCTCATTAATGCCATATAACATTTTGTAGCATATGAGTTTTACAGTTTTTTTCATGCAATTCGATTGATGTTGAAGATTTTATTTTAAAATTTTTTGGTCGTAGAGCTATTTTATTTATTATTCTTACAGAAGACTTGAAGTAACAAATCTGGTGAGAAGACGGGTAATCGCCGAAATAACAACTATAACTTCTACCGCTTTAAACATTGTTGTTATTTTTTAAAATATTTCCTATAATCAATCGGCCTTAAAGCTCAAAAGCAATTAAATGAATATATTTACATATACGAATATTTTCTAAAGTTTTTAAATTATTTCAGTATTGTTATAATATAAGGTGTGTTCAAAAGGAATGGCCACTTTTCACCATATCTGCTCAATGGTTGAAATTTTTCGTCCTTTCACGGGACTCTTTAGTTTTAGAAACCGCAAAAAATAATTACATAAATGGCACAATATGGTCTTTAGGATAAAATCAATCAAAAATATTAAACAAATTTGAGCTCAATAAAATGATTTTAATATTTTCCATAAAAAGTCTTGAAATTTTGTTTGAATTAATATCAAGCAAGACATATTAAGAGCTTATCAAAGATACACAATGGTTTCTTAAATAATCTTTATTAAATTTTTATTCGGAATAGTGCTCAAATACTTCGAAATCAATAGGTACCAGAACGTTTTATAAAAGCAATTTTTGAGGCACGATTTAGTTTTTGATCAGTAGAACTTTTAAATTTACTTAGAATGCGTCAGAGCTCAAAATCTGTTTACATATTATTATTTTAACTTATTGGAAAGTAGAGTTCCAGATAACATAAAACCGACTGAAAGACTGAAACACTTTTTACGCATATAATGGATAATTTGAAGTAAGGTAATAGAAAGCAAAGGTTAAACATATTTGTAACACCTCAAATTCACTACCCCTTCAATGGTAGTCAAATTTAGTGATATAATTGAACTTTATAGCCTAATTTTGTATCGCGTAAAAATTTTTTGGAAATGCGAAAATTAAAAGCTTTTAAATATTTTTCTGTAACGAAATTTTAACAGAAATTCGTTTCTGATGCATAATAGAGCTGGGATTGGCAGTGCAATAATGACAAATTCTGGTAAAAAAAAATCAACAGCAGCCAATGGCTATCGGTCGATAAACACGGAGGGATTCTTTTTATACCTTAAAATTATTTAAAATTTCAGCAAGGAAAAAATATTTGTTCATTTAGTTAAAACAGACCAATTGTGAAACATAAAATTTAGAATGGAGTGAAGTTTAAAAATTTTATAATCATTTCGATATTGTGATCAAATAACTCAAAATGTTTAGCCCTTTATACATATAAATGAGAGCAAATTATTTTTATTCGAAATAACCGGTAGTGACAAAGTGTTTTTTTTTTAACATTACAAGTTTCGTTAGTTATTGTTTTGATTTCACCTTTCATTGTGTTAATGTGCCCTTTATTTACTTAACAAAAGCAAAATTCCAATCAGCATGTTAAAATTTATTGTCATCTTGTCACTTAAAACTATATTACCAGTTTGAATAAATGCTCCAACAAAATTCCATGCACAGTCCCTTTAAACTTTTCGTTTCTTCTCTATTGCATATTTAGTAATGATGACAAACACTTTCAGACGATATCTTCTTGCCTGCTGCTGGATCACTTTAATTTACCTCATCCCTTTTGTTGTTATTATCATTATTATAGGTGAAATCTTTTCAACACTTTAACCGATGTACGCATGTAAATGAATTCAAAACAATAAATTTACATGATTACATTTGGAAACTGGTGTTGCGCTCAGTTTGCTACCGAAGTGGTAGCGTTTCGTCGATAAACATTTTTCAGTTGGCAAAACAAACTTATTCAACTGATTAGTAAACTAGTTGTTGAATTTGCTGGTTTTGTTTTCCTAAGAAGCCATTGAATTGATGAAGTATGAAGTACATAGGTGACTCTGCTTCACGCGCGAAAATGTGGTTTGGTGTTGTGCGTTTCTTTGCTTCTTTATGTGGTGATGTTGAGGAATTGCTTTGTCATCGAATACTGAATACTATTTCTTATAGATTTGTACATATGTATTAACATACATACATATGTGAGTGCATGTGGTTTGACTTTATTGTTCCTAGTAGGAAGAAAAAATACACATTGTTCGGTAGTCATTCGACTTACTGCTTTCATTTCAAACGTCAATGATATCAAAGCAAGATTTTATGTTCGTATTTTTGTCTACTCAGTGCGGTAAAAATTTGTTTATAGTTCGGTCAATGTAAACCAAAAATAACAGTAAAGGTATAAAAATTTAAAACAAGCTGAAAATCAGTAAAATGATTGTAAATGGCATTTTAAAACTCCTCATCGTCCTCATCATAACCTATAAAAAATATAGTATATTTTTTCCCCTCAGAGCTACCGTTTCTGAGATATAACAATTCAAAAATTGTAAATAATTATTGACCTTTGACTTCGAGTACATTTTTTTCATGTACCGGAACGATAAGGAGTTTTAAAAGATTATTTATAATTATGCTTCGAACCATTTTCAGCTTGTTGTAAATTTATGTATCTTTGAATGTCTATATTGACCGGCCTATCCTTTGTTTTTTACAAATTCGTTGAATGGAAGTTTATCAATATATGTATATGTGAGGATTATGCAGCGTTCGTATATAGTTTTGTCATGAAAAGGATGTTGAACGATGAGCCCGCTGAAGATTCTTTGGTCAGAAGTTTGGGTTGAATTCAAAGGTTATAGCGCAGCAATACTGCTCGATCATGAATCCATTTGTGTCGTGCCTATGCTTTCTTAGTTTGGTGGCAGAAAAACTCTGAAAAATATCGTCATTTTACTTGAAAGAAAACTTAAAAGTCTTCTAGATTTGGCTCAGCTCAACATCTTTGCAGCGGACTAGGGTATTTTGTTTCGACAGGAAGTTTCAAGTTCAAATTCTTAATTGAATAGTTTGGTAAAGCAGATTCCCATATCTGGTCCCAAAAAAATGTATGCAGTGATGCACTGACGGACCTAAGATGGAGAAGAGGACATACAGATGAATGACCAAACTTTCGAACACGATGTGCTGCTGTGTTGCGGTCCCAGAATGTACCAGACAAAATATGCACCTTTATAGCCCAGTGGTTAATCAGACTCACTCCAAGAATGCTCCCAACGTCATATGCTGAAAAACTGTTTACTTTGGCAGTAGAAGTTCAGCCTGCTATAGTATACAGATATTAATTGTGTCAGTGTGACGCGGGACTTGCGAGGCGAGGCAGCTGGAGCTCCTCAACTGCTATGGAAGGTGGTTGGACTTCGATAGCGGAACACACAGGTTCGGGAAACCAGGAATCTGTTGACGGACTACCTGTGGATGTTACCCAGGCAACGTCGGTACGTCAGCGGCTCCAGTGGTTATCGTATGTACATATGTCTGTGTCTCGTCCGTCAGTTGCGAAAGGTGGCCCCTGATGTGCCTGTGAGACGGCTCCAGTGCAGGCAAGTCAGGGACATCTCCCTGATGGTGGCATCTCAGCAGATACTGCTTAAAGAGCATCAAGTTGTGCTCTCTTACTAGTAACAGGCTGACCGCATGGTAGAAGTGTTCCTCCGGTGGCGTTCTAACACGTTTGCAATCTCATCCAATGGGTCCTGCTAGTTCCAGGTTAATATATTGGCGCTGTATTATTAAGAACCGATCAGCCAATCGCCTTCTGTATTACCAACAATGTTACTTTGTCTTTGCTCCAAGTGCTGGTGGTAAGCGACTGGAGGACCTTGTTGCGTCTCTGTCTAAATTGACGATTGTGGCTGTATGTGCCGAGAAGCAGACAAGGCTGACGCGGGTGACCTTAAAAATATTCGATTGGTCAACTATGGGTACATGAAATAATTTTACCGTCTTGGCTGGTATTTTTACGAATGATGAATCCTAAATTCGTAGACTCAAGCAAACTTGTAACTACAAATGCTCGGCGTTTGCCAATCGTAGATTAAGATACATCGGCTAGTGTAAAGTTAAACTTTCGAGTTTTAGAAATCCGTTTAAAGACACTTGAAAGTTAAGGATCAGGGGCGTGCTGCAGAGGCACAATACTTTTGTTTATACTTTTCTTTTCTTTATATTCTATCTATTTACACATCGAGTGCAAAGTTCGACTAAAGCTTTCCACGTAGTAATGAATTCTGTACGAATTGTTCTTAAGAAATAATATCAAAAAATTTTGCCTAACATCATTCACTTAACATTATTAAACTCCATTTGACACATTTGTAGTACTTGCAACTTACAACTTGCTTGCCCTTTGCTGTTGGAAAGTTCATAAAACTTCTGCGCAGCAATTTTACATACAATTTTGTGGCTAGATTTGATAGAGATTTTGTCAGCTATCAAAATAGCATTTAAAAATTTGTAAACAATCACTTAAACAAACTTAGACAGAATGTTAGAACGCCTTAATGACGGCTTTGCATTTTGTTAATTTTGCAAACTTAAAGCAAGCATCACTTGACTGCTTCAGCCTCCTCACACCAAATCACTGTGAGCATGAAATTTTTGCTTCAGGCATATGCAACACCATAAAGTTGGCCACAAGTAGCAATGTTTCTGGTCAACCAACTCGGACATAACCCTTGCAGCAGCGTCGGTAGCAACAGCAGCAGCGACAACAAATGTCTTGTCGGTCGGCTAACCGCCAATAGCCAACAGCCAAGAGCTAATGGCTAACTGCCCACCGCCGCTTGGCCGCCCACACCAGCTTGTATTTGGCTGCTTGTTTGGAGTACGTTGTTGGTCAGCTCGTTCAAAACTGCTGGCGCCTCGGGTGCTGCATGTATGTGCATACATACATACAACCATTTAATGAAACGCGCCCAGTGGGTGGTCCCTGCCTTGAACACTGGTTGCCTGCTGTTGCCAGCAAAGTCAAAAATGACAAGAAGCCCGGCGCGGAGATGCTCTGCTGGTACATGTTTTTTTTTTTTGCTTGCGGTGGGCGAGGGTGTCGAATGGGTTTAAGGGCCGCGCAAATAATGTTCATTATTTCCCATTAGTTGGCCATTGGTGTACTTGTATATCGTGTGTTGTTCTGTTGCTGGCGTTTGGGTGGATGGTTGTTGGTTGTTGGTTAAACTGCACGTCGCAACTGTCCAACCATAAGAAGACTAAAAGTTGTGTAGACGCTGGCAAGCATGCCGCTGACAGCGTATGACCATGAATTTTGACAAATGACCACAAGGCGGCCAAGCGATGATGTGCTGGGAGTGTACACTTCATTTTGCTATACCACCAGTCTGTCACTTGGACAGTAGCAAGTTTTTTTTCTTCCTATGCGCTACGAACGTGTTAAGATACTTGTTGTCTGTACAGACAAAAACATATTTGACCTTTCGTTTATCGCCAAGCGGGAAAACATAACGAGCAGAACATTTATACGATAAGGATGGGTGGGGACGTTGGCGAGGGTCACTGAGGGTAGTGGTCAAGTCGAATGTGGTATGTCATTAATTAAAAGGAATCTTCTTCGTTTAACGCCTTCTTACCCAACAAAGAGACGCAAAAACACGCAAATATTCGCACTCCAACATATCCTGCTGCTGCCACACCCACTACTCGCCTGACTGCTCCGGTCATATGTGCCGCCATATATCATTTATTTTATTTTCATAGCTGAGGCACCTTTCGGCACGTCCACACATCAACTTCGCCATCATCTGAGGCAGAGCAGCAGCAGCGGCAGCAGCAGCAGCACCAGTGGCGCATCCTCATCAGCGCCAGCTAAATACTTGTCGGCCTTTGCGTACATCTTCAGTTAGCAAAAGTTATTGGTGAATTCCTCTGGAGAATTCTAATCATTCCCGATGAGTAATGACAACATTCACATTCTCTGGCACATATCCAGATATCATTTCGATTGTTGCTTCGGCTGTGCGTTCGAGCTGTGAACTGTCCAGTGTTTGCATGTAATCTTGGCCAACACTCAGCGCTGCGTGGAAGTAGCGTAGTTGGATGTCTATTGGACTTTAGCTGGCGTTTGGTTGACTTCACCGCACCGCCGATGGACTTGTGGTATTTGTTTTCATTGATATTAATAACTCTGTTGTTATCCTTTGATATGAAGTTAATCGATGGGGCGAAACGTTGTTTTGCTGTTCGCACCATTGTGCGAGTACCAACCCGCACTTGTTGTTCTGGGCTTTGTTGTTGGCGCTGCTCGTTTGTCCACCAAAATACCAGGAAATGAATTATGTGCGAATACTTTCTTTCAACAGCTGTGAAATGAGGGCAACACTACCCTGTGGCAGCAGCAGGTCCATTGTGAGGCATACAACAAAGTAAGTGTATATGTTGTTGTTGTTGTTGTTGTAATAGTGTATTCTATTTCATACCTTACGACACTTAACTACTTGCCGCTACTTGCGACGCACAATAAAATGTTGGAATGTTTCAGGTATTGCTCTCCTGGAATTACGGAATTCTAATAAATAATATGTTTTTGCATTAAAATAGAATTATAAGTATTTGTGTCTGTGTGTATTATATTGTAATGTTTAATGATGTAATATTACTTACCTTGTAAGTACAGTGGAGAGGGCTAGCAACCAGCGGTCTGCAACTTAATTACTTTAATTACAATCAAGTTCCTTTCTTGGATTGTATGAAATATGTGAGAAAATTGTTTCGAATGAAAGGGAGTTAGTGTGGTATCTGTTGGCGTTGGTAGATTAGTGTTATGAAGCGAATTAGATTATTTTGATGATAAATGAAGAAATTTATGAAAATTAATTTAATAAATTTAATAAAAAGAAGTCTGTTGAGGAAATGTGGCGATTTTCGAAATAGTATTATAACTTCTACCATTTCAAATCTGTTGTTGTTTTTCCAAATAAAATCTTCAATAAGCTGGCCTCGAGCTCCAATAGATAAATTTGGCAATTATAAAATAAATATTTAAGACAAAAATAGGCTTTTCTTAAGATTTTTAATATTTCGTTTTCAAAATCAAATCGCTGACAGCTATTGAAGAGTGTTTTTTAGTAAAACTATTTGAGCTGCAAAAACACATTGATTTTAATTTATAAAAAATTCAATTATAAATAAACAACAAACTTTAACAAATTTACCAATTAGTGAATTTTTAATATTTTAAATAAGTGCATGTTCATAAAAATCATATACATATATAAAACTAGAACACGCGTCGAACTTTGCCCCGCCCAAAATTAATTAATATGCACGTAGAATACAACATGAATTTCATCAAATCAAAATCAACTATCTGATAAACTTTTCGCAAAGATTTTTTTCTTTCTCTTACCAATGCATATATAGAATATGACTGAAATCGGACTATAAATACGAAATTTTAGCTAAAACTCGACACCAGCGCCACCTATCGAGGTTTTCCCTCTGCAACATTTGTCCTTACTCCATTATCGAGTTATGGGCGTTTAATTACTTATTTTACCCATCATTAGTCCTTAGAAAAAAAATTTTAAGTTTCTATAGTTATGAATTCAACTATATATATATCAACTCCTTCTTTACTAATTGAATAATTGCATTTTTTAGCGAAATTTATTAAACGGCTTTAAACGTACATAGTCAACTATAATATTCAACGCCTGGAGTTCATTACTTTTTGTTCGAGTAATCTACGGTTAAATGGCTTTAACCGTCTAGACTATTTTGCCCGAACTCAAGATATCACACCAGGCGTCAATTAGAAACACCAAGTGAATCCAAATATTTTTCTACTTGGTTTTTTCAATGCATTTAAATAACCGTCAACACGATAGTAAAAGATGACGGTTTCAATCCATCGACTCCATAACTTTTGCTGAATATGATTAACCGTCTATGTTCAACTTTCAATATAGCCTTTTGTGGGTGATCTATAATATGAAAACATGATTATGCAGACTACGGAACGCATGAATTGAGATTTTATCCTGCCTTCAGTCTGATTGACAAGCAGATTACCGCGAACTGTTGACTAATTTGATGGAGCCAATACAAACCGATGATTATATAAAGATTGGTGAATTCTTAGTTCTTTGAGAGGACTGCTTAAGATCGAAAAGCAATGCGTTGATTTATCTTCCTTGTCGTTCACGGCGCAGCTTTCCTTTTCTTTAAATACTTCTGAAACCGCCTAATCCAGTTAAAACATTAAGATATTTATAGAATGTGATATTCGTTCGATGAGAGAAAACTGTTCAGTTGTTTATTTTGCGAAAATTTCACTTTTAATAAGTGAGATCGTTCTTCTAATCTTTACTTCTACTGGTGCCAATTTTCAAAACAACGCTAATATAGCTTGGTACACAGCTCTCTAGAATATCGAAAAGTTTATATTAAATTACGCTCAAGGAATTAAAAATGCATTTTTTTCTATACAATTTTCTTAAATCAGTTTAAGAAAAAAAATGATCAAATTTTTATTTCTTCAAGAACATTTTTTGCAAATTACCTAATTCCTTTTATTTTTCTTGAGAGCTGCATTCAAGCTTTAAGGTCTGCTTACGAGCCATAATCCATTGGAACAACATATTGGCGTCTTATGTACATAGGTGTTATCAACGATACAGATCGTTTTCTCTACTGCTGTGCGACGTTCTATGAACAGGATGACGCTTATTTGGAGCGAATGTTCTAAGAAAGAACGAGATATATTTTCTTACACACGAAACGTTATTTAAACACGTCGGATTAGGGAAGCTATGCTAAGGAGTAAATACGGCACAGATGTCGCACAAAGCTGGTTTCTATTTCAAACGGATCGAAGATGTTCTACCAAAATCTGACGCAATGATATCTGTGATGTTTTTGATTTCGAGAATCGTGGATTATATCACATTTTGGGACATCGAGCTGAAGTTGTTTCCTCAAACATTTGAGAATAAAACGTCGTAAGACTTTTACTAAAAACAAAAGAATATTTATATGGAAAAAAATAAAAAAGAATATTATCTGAGAAATGTACCATGAACTTGCAACATTTATATAAAACATCGCATAATGGCCGCCTTGTTACGCCCGGCACGTCACAAGCGTTGACTGCGGCGATATGTTAACCGCATTGCTTTGCAAGGCATGGCCACAAACGCCGTTGGCCGATAGTTGGTTGTTACTTTATTGGTGGCTTTTGCTGGTCGGTGGTGTCGCGCCATCTCGTCATCAGCAAAGCCCAAACAAGCAGTCGAACAATGGCGCTGTGCAATTGATTGACAACTTGTGATCCAAAATGCCACAACGTGGTAGCTGGCGCCCGCAATTGCAGCGCCGCGTCCGCGCGATTTATATGCGGCAGCGCCATTGTTGTGCCACATAGGGCAAAAAACAATGAGAACAGTCAGTGGTGGCCGCCGGCCGAGGCATGCGAGTGGGGCGAAATGCATTGGAATGGTTGAAAATGCGCAGCGAATATATTTTAAAAAGCGTTTAAATGCATTTTTGCAGCGGTTGCGGCAACCATTGTTCGCGCGGCATTGGCGAACATAATGACGATGACAGTTGTTGTTGACGTGCGCAATTTAAACAACGATAACAATCGGCAGTCCAATGACAGACCAGACCAAGGAGCGCAAAAGGATACCTTTCCGTTCAAACGGACGCAGCCATTTTTGTGCTGGCGGGGGGCGCGGCGGGCGGCAAGCGACTTTTTTAGCTGGGCATTGTATGTATGTGTGTGGTGGGTATTTTTTTTATAAAGAGGCAAACAGAAGTCAAGCCGACCACCGCAACAGGAACAACAACAACAACACCAACAACAACACGGAGCAAGTAAGCAGAAGACCACATAAGATTGGCCGAAAGCATAACAAGGAACAACATGGCGCTTTGGTGCATTGGCGCTGCGAGCACACAATGTGGCCGAAAGCAGGAAGTGGCGCCCCACGCCGCTCACCCGCCCCGCCCTTAACTCATGCAACACAGTGAGCTATTGTGGCAACACAACAAACAACCAAAAGTAGAATGCAACCTGGTCTACATTTTGGGGCGAGATACAACGAATGTGTGGTAGCGAAAAGGCAAAAAAAAAATCGATTGCCAAATGGGTGGACCTTGTCGTTGCTGGTTTAGCAGCCAGTGCGCTCGAGTGAGCATTGACGCTTATCGCCGATCGCAGCCAACACATACACATGTATGTATTGCATTGTAACTGCAGTTTTTTTTTTTTTTTTTTTGCTGTTTTGTGTTAGCGCATTTGTGGCACGAAGATGTTCTCATGTCGCCATATAATGAGGTGAGTTGAGCTGGCGCATATATTAACATTTTATTTCGATTACGATCGAATTGTTTTGCTGCGGGAAGCCATCTTGTGGCAGCCGCAAAAAGCCAAAAGGCGTTGAAGCAGAAATGAAAAAAAAAAAAAATTGGTTTTTGCAAATTTAAAGCTGCAACAAGCGGAATTTTAGTGCATTCGCGTCAATTTAAAATTTTGTCATACCAATTTACTTAGTTACTTCGAATGCCGCGCCACGCGCACACAAACAAACAAACATACTTATATAAATGCAGGCTTTCTCCTCAAGGTGCATTTTAAAGTTGAAAACACAATGCCGAAACTACACTTATTATCAAATGTTGCAAAAAGTCTCTTGCACGCTCGGCATTCGGCAAACTTTTTGCCTTTTCGCTAGCAACAAAATTAAAGTTTTGCAAGGGGCAACCACTGACTGCTAAGTATATTATTATTATTTATTTCCGCCCTTTAACAGCATTCATTGCTTGTAGAACAAGCTGCTAAGCCGCACAAAAACAATTAAAACTTTGGCCATCCATTTGGTTTTTTGGAGAATTGTCGCCAAAGACAACAGTGGCCTAAAGCGGGCCACTGCTGCTGGTGTGTATGACTGTGTGTACATAGTACATAAATTGGTAAGCTAATGGCGTTTTTGCCTATTATTTTAATGGTAATAATTGGAACTGAAATATGCAAAGAAAGCTTTCGGATTAAGAATAAAAATAAAAAAAATGGCGAAAAAATATTTAACAATTTAATACCTTAATTCCTATATACTTACTAACCTAACCCATACGAAACAAAGCGTCATACCTTGAGGAAAATTTAAAAAATTTCAACGATCTCACATAAATAGTAGATACACTTTTTAAAAAAGTATTTTTTTTTTCTAGTAGGTTGATGTTTCAACTCCCTAATTTTTTTTAAATCTTTTTATTGACGCTCTTCTCTGCTGAACAACTTCAGTTCTGAGAAAAAAGTTTGGAGGTTTGATAAAAATTTGATAATTTTCTTTTTAATTTTCTACAAGGCTTGAGAGTTTGAGTTTTGCCTCAGAATGCACTGTGGTTTAATGAGAAATTAATTAGAAATAAATTGTGAAGTATTGCTTATAAGTTTAGGGTGGGCTGTATGTTAAAACAAAAAGAACTCTTGAGGCAAACTTGTGGCAAGATCTATCTTTTTTTTGGCCAAAATTTATATTGCAAATTTACACAATCGTCTTTCGTACGTTTGGTCAAAATATTTAAAAAAGAAGTTTGATCGCAATCTTTTGTCTGAAACTATGCAACAATCGAAATTTAAACCAACATTTATGTACAAGTTTAATGAAAAAGGATTTAAGAATTAATGAAATTTTAGTTTCTGCAAAGATTTCCAAATAATTAAATTCTGAAGCGTCGTTTCAGTATAAGACTTTTTCATTAAAAATCCGGCAATACACGAGTGCTATAAATATTTGTAAAATTACAAATAATTCAGAGAATACTGAGCTTCTTTCTAAAATTGTGCGACTATGTATGTAGCTCAGTGTTTGGCCGAGCTTCTCCCACCATAGTCTTAACTGAGGCTGTTATAAAATTACATTCGTTTTTTTTTTAATTAGAAAAAAAATTCTATTCTAATTTATTAAATTAAGCGCTGTCAAAATGGGCTCTAAGGTAGAATATCTTTAACCTTATCTATTTCTCAAAATTCAATATTGCTTGGGGAAGTGAAAGGTGGAAGAGTGCGCCGGAAATGGCCCTCGCAAGTGGAGAGAAGTACAAAATGGCTATCAACTAATTTTAAAACTTTAAAATCGAAAAATTGTGAAACTAATTAAAAGTTTTTCGTTTATCGAAACAAGTAGAACTAACTTAAATTCTAATTTGAATTTATTTGGTGTTCTTAACACATATTTTAAAACAGTTGTAACTTACGCCGTAATTTTTCTTCACTTCCTTGAAGGTCATTAGTACCGATTGAGAATATTAGTGCGGGCTAACTTTTTTTTAATAGAGCTAGAAGCGGCTTTTTTAATAGATATCAAAGAAAGTTATGTCAAAAAGTAGCTTTAAACCTTAGAGCCTTCTTTATCTTTAACTAAGCGCCAATGGGTTTTAAGCCAACGAAGTTGTGTTAAATGGCATTTGCCTTGCAGTTTATTTTATTTTTCTTGCTAGCATTATTTGCTTTCTTACTAAGTACTTCGTTTAATAGTTGCAGTGCCCGATATTACTTAGCAGATAAATTTTGCGTCTGCAACAAAAAGAATGCGATAATTATTCAGAATATTTGCTTCAATGAGAAAGAGAAAATTTGTATGCGAATACTAAAAAGTTGAAGCGCTGTAAGCTATGTTAATTACCAAGAACATTTATTTTCCTATACATACATATATGTGTATGAACTTAATTATATATTAGCTCCACTACAATTGCATCTATGTTTGTTCGTATAAATTAATTTAAAATGCTTGCGAGAAATTCTATACTTTTCTTCTTTTTTTCTGTCGAAGTTGAATAAATATTTCAAATGTCTTTTTATTGCGATTTCTTCACTTGGTTTACCGAATATTCATTTGTACTATTAATTCGCTTTTCATTCTGCTTGTGATCGATCTATTTTCATACGTTTCAGACATTGTTCAGTGAAATGTGTTGTTCGATCAATTTGCCAAGCGGCGTATTGATGTGCCACAAATAGCTGCGGTTTGTGTGACAAATGTACGACATGTTGTTCGTTGTATTGTAAATTGTTGCAACATTCATTTGTAGCAATTTTCATTTGTGTTATTGGCATGAGTACGAGAGATTGCACGTTGAAATGGGAAGTTTAGCAAAGAAAATTGCTCGAAATAGTTTTTGTACTTTTTCTTTGAGTACCAAATATTTTTTTTTTTAAACCATCAAATTAAGTTTTTTAGTCTAGGTAAACGGGTATTAACTTAAATTTCAAACAAAAATATAAAAAAAACAATGTCAAAGTTTAGTGACATTTCTTCTTCTTCCGCGAGTTCCCTCTCACCTTTGCGAGGTTATGCCAATTACTCATACCAAGTGTAGACAAGTCCTACTGCACTGGGTCCTTCCAGTGTGTTGTTGGGCGCCCTTGCCTTCGTGACATTTGGGGTCGCTAAAAAAAAGTAAGAAGAATGTCCTTATTTCTGTTTCTATGAAAACATGGAACGTTTATTGTGCAATTCTTCGCGAGAGCTGTATGAAAGTGTTAAGCAAATATTTATTATTGTATTTGCTGGTTAAATTTTTGTTTGATTTGGGTCGAACTTTTAATTCGAAAGCATGAGGAGTAAGGATTCCACAGTCTCAATCTAATTAAAAAATTTGTATTCAATGAAACAAATTAAAAAAATTTGTTCGTTTTACTTTTGAATTACTTGGATGGTTTGAAATTTTTGTGAAACTGAAAAATTAATTTAATTGGTAAATAGCACATATTCACGTCAGCCGATAAAAACGGGGCTTCATCGCGCTCAATAATTAAATGTTTTTTTTTTATTTAGCTTGACATGAGTTACACCATTGTTTATATATATTTTAGCTTTGCTACAAAACAGCCATCAGCTGATGTAGCTAACGAAATAGCTTGTGGCTGTAGTACCTTATTCTGTTCAGCCAGTAAAGAAAGTTTTATTTGCGAATTTTTTTTAATTTTTCGTAGCTACACAAACTCCAATGCACGTTAATTTTTAAAATAAACATTGTTTTTATAGACCCTTTGCTATGTGTGTTAATGTTTTGTAGTATAAAAATTGCACCCAATTTTATGTATTTGGACAAAAACAAAACTCTTTAAATTTCAAAATATTACTTTTAGTTTTAGTTTTATTAAAAATTACTTTCCTCTTTGTCTATTCATCACAATTGCGTCGCAGAAAATATTTATACTGGCCATATATTCTCTTCCCTTCCTGTGAACATTTTCTGAGATAGCGAAAGTGTTGCTAAACTAGTGTAAAAAGTTGTTTTAAGGCAAAACACAAATCAAACTCCGAAAATCGCGATTTAGTTATTAAAAAGTGTGAATGTTCGGGACTCTTAACCGAATAAGTATCAGTCCTGAGATATTTACCAGAGCTTCAGCTTCAGCGATCTTTGCATCAGCGAGATGAGATATTAAATTGTTTTTTTTAAATTTTTAACATTTTCCATGCTTCAAACAAAACAAAAAAACACAGCTTAAAAAGAGTAGCAGCTAATGAAAAAAGTATGATAAGCAAACAAATAATATTTAACTACTAACATTTAACATACTCGTACATACTCGTATATCTATAAAATATACGACAACACCACATGTAAATGTGAGAAATGTCAGTTGCTCGATCATATCATTCATTCATTTAAACTTTAAATTTTAAAGTCTTATCCCACAATGATTAATCACTTTTACAGCCACTCATTCAATCATATAAGTACAATCTGTTTGGGCACTTAGCGTTTTTATTGGGGTACCGTACAAGACGATATCGCCGCCATCAAGCTGCTGAGTTACCGTCGCATCGTCAACGCTACTGACAAGCGCACTTTCTCATTTACAACAGTAATAAACATGATATGTTGGAAATATCGACAAACAACAAACAATTGAAATTAAAGTAGAAATATTTACTTTCGTACATACATACATGCATATATTTTCAATAAAGACAACAATTAAATCGGATCGCTTTCGCGACGGCTCCGCCAAGAGTCATCAACGAGTCATCAAGAGAACATCCTGCCATAAAGAAGTTAGCGTCATTGGCACTTAGTCGACGTAGCAGTAAATACGTATGCGGACTTTTGGGATCAGAGGCTACTTTGCCGGCCAACAAAATAATAAAATGTGCTATGCCTTAGCATAGAAGAAAAAAAATATATAAAAAAAAATCTATACTCAGGTACTGCTTCGATCCACAACTGAGGCTGATGTGTGTACGAGTATGTGATGATTATGAATGCAAATGAGTCTGATGAGTGTGAGCGCTACAAAATGGATCTACTTGAAATTTGAGAAAAAGAAAAACTATGTATGTATGTATGTATATGAATGGTCAACGATATGAAAGGAATTTCATGTCGAACGTGAAATTAAGTGCGCTCATTAGCGATCTATCCAACGGTCGGGCGCAATGACAAACGCGCGCTCGCTAGATGACTGGCTCGCATACCACAGACCCTTGGAATGAGAAGGCCTACGAGAGCGAATTTGATAGCTGTTGAGTTGACGGCTACTATTTGAAGTGGGACAGCGACAATCAGAACAAAAGCAATATTAACGTGCACACGATGCGATCGACAGCACATTAAACGTAGATACGCAGATACGGAGCTACAAGCGATAGGGACGATACGAACGATAGGGACGATAGCTTTAGATGTAAGTAGTTGCTCACTGGTAAATGGCTACATGAATACGCCGTCTAGATATGCGCCGTCTATGGATGCGAAAACTATTCGGCTGCTGTTACAGTTGTTGTTTAGATAAGGTTGATATGCCTTTACGATCGCAAAGCGGCAAAGGTGAATGATGGTGAGCCGGCGGTGGTGGGGCGTTGCGGACTGGCCAGCGGACAGGTGACTTTGAATGCAATGGCTTGAGTGCTTGAAGTGCGTGCATTTATTGGTTTTTGGGTGCGGCACAGTTGTTGTTTACTACTTGCGCTACAAAGCGCGATAATCAAGCGACTACAAATTCTTAATGTCACGATCGTGTCCGCTTGGAAGCAGATACGAAAACATACTTATATGTACATGATTGCACTATTTGTGTGTGTGTGTGTGTGTTTGTGTGCGTATGCGAGTATAAAACATGCATTTTTATGTCATTGGCGGTGCTTGTGATCGTTTTGTTGGCCGTTTGCATTTACATATGTACGTTCCCTCAACGTTTACAACGCATGCGTTTGTTTGTTTGTGTGTACATGCAAATGTATTTATTCATTTATTGCTGTCGTTTAATTTGTATGCAAGTTTCTTCAAACACACACACAATTGTTTCACTACACATCTCTTTGCGGCCTGTCCATTGCATTTTACAACATGATCATTCCACTATCGGCGATCGAGTTTTGTGTGCAACATTAATATTTCGCCATAGTTGCTCTTCACGCTGCACGCTGCGGCGCTTTATGTGCCACAGCATCCGCCGACGTCACATACGCACATGCACCGCATCCGTCTTCGGTACTGCCATTGATGCGTTTCGGTTTTGCGATTTGCGGGCTAACTTAGTTGTTGTTGTTGTTGCGTTGTCAACGTCGTTTGATTCGTCGCCATATATCGCTCAATTAATTACCGCTATCGCATTAATATGCTTCGCACATTCAAAATTGCAATAAATTATTTTCGCTTTGTGGCTGCTGCAACAGCAATGAAGCGTTGAGCGATTTATTGAGCGAGTGTGTGTGTGTGTGAGCGCGCGCGCTGTGTTTGTGCAGATTCACGAGCTCGTGCAAATCGCAATCAATGTAAACGCTGACTTGCTACAAGAAAATGAAAAAAATAAATAAATAAATAAATAAAAAGTGTGGCAACACGCACGAAGCTCAACAAGAAACACCTCGTCGCTGAAAATTGCAACTCTGCTATCACAAAAAAAAAAAAAAAAAAATGCAGAAAAACACGAAAACTGTCATGGAAGTGGCAACATCGGTGTGAATAAGCGCCTCTTCGATCATTTGCGCCGGAAATCCATATATCAGTATTTATTTCATTCACCTATGTTTTCGTCACACACTTGCATATAAATATATGTTTGTATGTACGTGTATGTGTATGTGCGCCGTGTATGGGTTGATCGTGCTCGGGTTTAGATCCCACCGAGCGCCATTTCAATCGATATTTCGCTTGTTGCTTCACAGTCTTCATTTAAACATTCAGTCAAATTTTATTTTTTTTATATAAACTTTTTAATTTTTTTTTAGTTTTTGGTTGTGGCCAATCTTTAAATGAGTCACGTTGTTGCAATACTTGCGCTTTTTGCCAGCATTCGTCGTAATTGGTGGCATCACGTCATGGGAAGTCGCTTAAAAGAAATGTCTTCACTTGGAAATTAAAGGAAAAAATTGCAAGAGTAGCTGAACTTTCCTTAATTTGGCATTTTCTTTGTTTACTATCTGCACTTAATGTCTAGGAAATGTTGTTGTTGCTATTCCATACATCACGCAAAGGGCATGAACGTAGACATGTAAGTTTCAGCGTGATTGCATGTGACTTTCGGCACCATGTTATTATTAAAATTGTCAGAAATTTATGTCTGCACGAAATGCCAACGGAATATCTTTGTTGTTATTTTTTTTGTGTCATAATAATATCATTACGAGTGTTTAGTAGTTGGCGATAGATTGTTGATGCCAAGTTTTAAAATAAAAAATTTTAAAATATCCAAAAAATAAGTAATAAAAAATGGCCTTACCTATGGACTGGTGAATGGTTAGTAAAGTTTACCCTCTATGTTTATCACTATGTACTTCTGTTTTGAAACATAGAAAAAATATGAAAGTGAAAAATCATTTCTTGTTTTCTATGTTTGAGGAATTGTGCATTAACAAAGATATCAGATTAGGAACTTCTTAAAGATTTCCAGCTGAAACACTGGTATTGTTCTATACTAAGGAAGAGTGAAAATTTTAGAGTCTGTCTCCGGTTAATTAAGTCACTGGTAGGCTGAAAATCAACACTCCGATGTGCTGTCATAGGAGAGATTCATCATTGATCGCTTCTCTGTCTCAAAAGATGGAGAACCCAGTGCATTTTATATAACAACTCACACAACAGCACCTCCTCACCGGCGATCCAAGTCTGTCATGTCTTTTCTGTACAAAAACATGGTCGAGTTCGCTAAGTTCTGCTCGGCTAAATAATCCAAAATGTAATTTTTGAAGAATTGTTTGCGCACCATGGACAGAGCAAGACAATGCGACTGAAATCGTTGGTTGAGTATCCCAATTTCCTTCCTTATGGCCTCATAAGGCAGTCTGACTGCCACCCTCTTTACCAATCTAAGAGGAGCGGAAAAGCTAAGTGAAGACTGTGTATCGCTTTACATAAACGTTAGTCCAAATCTGGCTATCTGGAACTTATTCTCTAGTAGAATCCTGTTTTTATTCTGTGTTTAGAGTTAAGTGGTATGTCCACATCTTGAGCGGAGTTAAAAGCGGTTATTTCTATGTCACCCTTGTCAGCTCGTCGGCAACGCAGTTGGCGGGAAAGTATGAAGGGATACATACAACACTCAAAGAACATTAAGATGTCAGAGTCCTTCGCGATTTGTATAGCTGTCGACCCTCGATCTATGCTATTGTCAACTTTACATTCATTCCCAGTTGGGATATTTCGTTATCTAAAAAGAATAAAGGAGTATGGTGTTCAGCTTAGCACGCTAGATATCTACCGGCGAAAGACTTAACATTGCCCCCAGAGTTTTGCTCAAGTAATGCTCCAACGACAAGCATGGAAGTCGTGTTCTATATCTATTTCAACTTTACCCTGGACAGAGACTTGCCTAGCGCCGGCCACCGGACGGGGTCACTGTCACCAGCTTTATTACAGCTGTGTACAAACAGTGTTCTATTTATTAATTCTTTTTTCCCCAAATGCTTGCCGACAGCCTGCAGCGATCTTCGATATTTATCTTTCAGCCAAATTTCCTATTTAGAATTCCGCCAAGGTCCTTGGCCATGCTTAAGAGCATGAGTTCTATATTCGTTAAGGGAATTTAGTTTCAAAGTCGGAATTTATTATTTCTTCGTAAATAGTGCCATATCGGTATGGATAGAATTGATGCTAAGTTGAAATTTCTTAGACCAGAGTTTGACTTAAACTCACGATATCAAAAATAAAATCTTACGTCGATCAATTACCTACCTTATTGGAGAAGTGAAGCTAATTATTTGAAAGCTGCACACAACATTTAAAAATCCTTTGAGCTGAGTTCAGCAAAGCCTTTCGCCGAGCTTCTCCTATCTTTTGTGGTAAGCGTATTTATGTTGTATCACAAATAAAAGGTCCCACAGTTTTGTACCGACTCCGAACGGCAGACGCATTTTCGGAGAAGCTTTTTTAAGGCAGAAATATTCTCGGAGGTTTGCTATTGCTATTTAGATTTTACTTGCCCATGCAAAGATTCCATCCTCGTAATCAGCGGCTAAGCGAGTTATATCACGCACCGGTACGCCCTAAAGAGTTAAAAAAATAATTGTGCGTTCTTTTTGCACCAAATTTGATATGATGAGTATAGCGTCATCCCAACATGTCACACAACTTCTTTAATCCTGTAACTGAGAAATTCGTTTATGTGTTAAGTTCTTCCAGGGATAGGTTACTCCAACCGGATACAAAGATCATATTATTGAACAAAAATCAGGACTAAAACAACTTTGCTGAATGTTTTGCCCAAGTACTCTAAAATATTTTAATTGGATTATGGTTTGTAGTTTTTAGGGATGAAAAGGGCGTCCTCTTAACTCCGGAATCGACTTTCAGATTTTCAATTCTCAAGGTCGATTAGTCGGCTATATGGCTAAAATTGACTTTTGGAAAATTTGCAAACAAATAAATACCTATTAAAAAATAAACTGATATTAAGTTATTAACATAAAGTTATTGATTATAATTCAATAAATATTTTAAATTTTTTAATTGATTGCACGCGATTTGGCTTTGAATTAAATTAAAATTAAATAAATATTAAAATGCAATAATAAACGAAACCACATTAGAAAAAACAAGAGGTTCCTTAGCCTTAAAAGCCTTAAAATAAATTATATTAAGATTATATTTATAAGAAAAAAAGTTAATTTGTATTCAAAAAGTTGAGTACACTAATTTAAATTTATCTTTTAAGATTTAATGTCTGAATTATTATTAGTGCTGCTGCCTCTTTTGTGTGATTGGTTTTCTTTACTAACCGAAGGATACATTTTTTTGCTTTTATTAAAATGCAACTCTCTGTCACAAATAAGTTCTTTGCTATTATAAATTTTGGAGCAGTAAAACGATATAAACCTCGGAACCATTATAAAATTGTAAGTAGTATTGAAAGCTCGTTGCTGAAGGTTGTTTATTAAAATATTTTATTTCCCTATTCTGATATTTCATAATTAAAGTGCCTCTGGTAACAGCATAATGAACTATTATACTAATAAATAAAGGGCTTATACCTTCGCTACCGAAAAGTCGTCGATACTTGCTCGTCTTAAGGTAACTGAGATCGAATCCACAAAGTCGACTTTCGACTAAAGTCAGTCGCAATTTTTCCATCCCTAGTAGTTCTACAACTTAAGCCACCAAATTTTAAGTTATTTAAAGCAATCAAAATTATAGCTTACAATTTGCATTGGAGCTGGGTAAAATCTATAGAAACGAGTGCCCGTGCATCAGCCGCTATTGACAGTTTGCTTTCGGTCAATGTTCCTTCTGTTGACGATGCGTCTACTCCGGCTGCATGCAAAAATAACACACAGGCAAGCATCAATTGGTGTTGTGCCACAGCCACAGCCACAATCATCGTCTTCACAGATTTTTTTTTGAGGCAAACGCATCAATCCATACCTAACTAGGTAAGCAGCAAACAAACAGCAACTAACTTGCCAGCAATTATGCGTTAAAACAATCGACAGCAAAAGTCAGTGACACAAATATTTGCAGGTGTGAGTGTGTGCAACAGTTGGTCGAACAGATCGTGGATTTTGTCAAGCAACAAGCGACCTGCCACACATATTTGTTTGCCTACTTAAGCGAACAAATGGAAAGAGAATGGTCACGCTGCCTTGCCCTTTCGTACTAACAACACGCAGCGGTTGCGCCTCACGCCTGCCACAGCAACGCTTGCTGCTGCTATAAACGCTTGCTGCTGCTGCAATGGTACGTCCAAGCGTTTGTGGTTGGTTTGTTAGCTTGTTGGCTTGTTGCTTATTGACTTGCGTAATGAATAACTGCATGTCTCTCGAATTAATCGGGTGCAGCAGCAGCAGCAGCAGCAGCAAAAGGAGCAGCAGCTAATGCAACAAGCAACAACATCGACTACTAACATGCAACATGCAATATGTGCAACCTGAGCAACCACCACACCTCTTTGTCATCGTGCATACTCACCTTTAGAGCAATTACTATTGTTGTTCTTGCTACCATCACCTTTTTTGTTGCACTGTTGTTCTTACGCTTGCAGTTGCAACAGTGTCATTGGTGTTGTTGCTGCCGTTGCTGCTGATGGCGAAGGTGTCGCACATGCATGTTTGTACATTTTACACCTTTTGCTAATAAATTTCTGTGTTTGCCCGTTAAACTGTTGTACGCAGCCGAAGGTGTGTTCAACTTCAGCAGTCTTCCTTCACTCTTGCGTGCTGGCATCGTCCTACTCCTTGGCTGCTGTTGTTCGCCTTGTGAGCTTTTATTGCAAACATCTCAAAAGATGGCTAACGAGTAAACGTGTGTGTGTGTGTGTGTGTGTGTTGTGTGTATGTATGCGTTAAAATCACTCTTGTCTTTTCGACGCAGTCCGCACAGGGCGGCGTATGAAGTGGCCGCGCAGCAAATTCAAATTGAGCGTTAAGTTGTTTGTTCGACTAACATTGACAAAACCAATGGCCGACTAGTTAGCCAATGTTTACCTTTTTGCTGTGCCAGTCTCTATTTAAATACATACACACAGCAGGCAATACCTGTGCAAAAGTCACATTAGTGTTAGTGTGTTTGTTTGGCGTTGACGATGATTGTTTGCTCCTTGTTTGCACTTTTGGATCTGTGTTAATGGAAGCGTGAAAATACAATTAAAAGCCTTGTTAGCAAAGTTAATATGGTGTTTTGTTATTGGTTTTACTAACATGCGCATATACACTCATACAAACATACACCTGAACCAAGTTTTCTGGTAGCACGAAAAGAAATTAATATACTTTCAAATCTCTCTACAAAAGATGATAAACGCCTACTTGGAGTGAATTGTCCGTGGATGTGATGTGTGAACTCGTTTTTCGACTTAACGTTCCAAGAAAACATATCATTCCTACTTTATATTATCTAGACTCCAGTTCATACTGGCTATGTTTATATTTATAATGAAATTTTCGTTTGAAAATAACCCTAGGGAAGTTAAGTATAGGTTTCGTCTGCAAAAGGCGATTGAAATGTCAACCCAGACAAGACACTGAAAGTTTCCGGATGCGACCATTTGCTGTGGTTAATTCTCTGAATTATTACATTTGTTAAGGCTTAAATTCCACCAGGTAATTTCGATTAAACCGCACTTCAACAAATCATTTTTGTCACGAAATGAAAAGTTCTTAAGAAGAAGTGTTTTCGATTTTAAGTGTAGCTTAATTAATAACCAAAGCTTGTAACGAATTGTATACATTTTTTGTTAAGAAAGCCACACCATAAACCACTTTTATGACTTATTTGCAGAATTTAGGCGTGGACGAGTCAGTTTTAGTAATAAAATCCGTGTGTATAGTTAATTAGCTATTTTTGTAATGAAAACATCGATTCTGTGCGAGAAATAATTCAGATGGTTGGGCTTGTGGCATAGCGGGACAAGAAAGCATCCTTTCATATTAACAAAATAAATACAAATAAAATTGCACGTGCATTTTGTAGTGAAGCAAATGTATAGTCGTTGACTTTCATACATTTTAACCGGAGCTCAAAACAGGCTCGTGTAAATTGGTTAAAAAAAAGGTTCTGCTTCTGAAAACGTGTATAAATAATATCGTAGCAATTAGTAAAACTTAAATCATTTGTTCAAAAAACAGAAAACCAAATCACCCAAACCAAAAAAAAAAAAAAATAGATCGTTCACGAAAGGGTCCAAAAATAAAATAAACGGTTTCTTCTTCCGTAAAATTGAGCCAGTTGCGAATGTAGTTCTGCTATTGGATGGAAAATGGAATGCAATAATTAACTTGCCCGAATTCATTGACAAAATCAGAAAAAATTACATGTCACCTCGCATTATAATTCATCACGGCTATTTCAATGTTCACCTGATTTTTCAATAAATTACTTTTTCATGTTCACATTTGTTAACACAAATTTTGTGCGTTGTGCGCATTTTTCTGCCGTTGGGATATTAAGAAACCATGTTTTAGAGGTACCCCCTTTAGAGTGGAGCAAATGCTTATTTTGAGAACAATATTTTCAGCATCTTTTAAATAATAAGTTCCTTCTAATTTTCTGATTACTTAACATTAAAACCTCTAATTGGGATGTACAAAAAATAATTGATATTTAAGTAAACGCAAATTTTAACTTATTGTTTTTAATCCCTTTGGAATCGAAAACGTCGACCTCGTACATTATGCATCAAGCAATGTTCTCAATCTTTTTATAGCTGGGACTGCATATAGGGTAATCCTAGGAAAGGAACTTCTAAAAAATTTGTTTCCTATTTAAAATTCATAAGAAAAGTTTGCTTTGTACTCGTATAATTGCTACGACGCGGCGCTGCGTCGGTTGAAAATGGAAAGACTTTATTTTTGGAATCGTGGAAAACTTCACGACCAGAAGGAACTGACCATATTATCTGCAGCGTTATAGGAAATGGTATCACGATCATTAAAAACTCTTCACTAAATCGTTTCTAATCTTAAGTTTAATGATAAACAAGTGGGATTTCTATGCAGACGAAAATGTATAAAAAACCGAGTGACAGAAAAAGAAGCTGTCCCTCTTTACACCGATCGCTGGCATTAGAAATGCTATGTAGTAGCACTAGCTTACTTCGAGGAACGAGACCATGAGGACTCATATCTTTGCCGGGGAATTGATGCCAACATCTTCACAGCGCAAATTTGAGGCATCTTTGAAAGCTACAAGGTTTTAGAAAAAAGCAAGAAGAGGGTTATGAAACTTCCAATATCCTCTGACATCCGAAATTGTTTCTGTGTGTTATTAAAAATTTAGAATCATATCAACCAATTTCCTTTTGGGTACCAATTCAACACCTGTCAAATAGAAAGCAGCACTTGTTATGAGAATACCCACTTTAATCGAATTAAACTGGATTTGAAATCAAAATTTACTATTGGGAACATGGACAAATATATCAAGGTACCCAGAAATTTAAATCTTATTTAATTCTTAAAAGAGTTTAGCAAGCACCGCACACCAACTAACCAATTCATCATGGACCTCGAATTTTAAACATTGAAACTAATTGAGTGTTCTTCACTATTAAACAAGTCTCAAACCATCGGAAATTGAAATCAGATCCAAAATATTTAGAAATATACTTATTTCCGGAAAGCAGCTTTAACCTCTAAAGCCCTTTCAAACTCATACCAAACACGCGTCGAGCTAAGGAAAAGAATCATTTTTAAATAATATCCAGTTGATGTTTCATTGAAGGAGACCAATTTTGAAACAACGTAAGAGTTTAAAATCTTTCGCTGCTATAGAACTGGTTATCTCACTAAAAAAAAAATATAGAAAAAACCAATTATATGTACAGCCATGCTCCCAGTTTCACATTCACATACATTTTTGTGAATTGCATCCGAATGCTTGGTTGTATGTGAAATGAAAAGTAAATGACAAAAATTGTAAGAATGTTTAATTATTTTCGATTGGAATAATTTCTTAAATATTCTTTGATGTTTGTAGAAGCCATTTACGACATTTCTGTATTAGTTATTCATTGAAATATGCATATTTTTAAGTGTTTTGCTGTTGACTCCTCAAAAAAAGCATACATAGCTGAATTCGAAAGGGGAATTTCAACAACAGCTGTTTGTGAATTGCCACACCGTTAACTCATATGTGTGACAGGGATGACGTGATATGCGAAGATATTTATGAAATTGGCAGCACACTAATTCACTCTCACAGGAAATATTTGAAATCACATTGTGGAATTGAAATGTGAAACTGGGAGCACGCCTGATAGTTGCAAACCAAATTGGAATTTAATGTTCACAATTATTCGAAGCCCTTATTTTCCAACTGATGCGATGATATTTTTTTTATGGTTTATATAAAAAGTTTAAGTGATAAGTGCAGAGAAAGTTGCAACTTTGAAAAAAATCGTTTTTCTTGTTCTTGTTAATAAATTTCTCAAAATAAAAACTAGAGATTTTAATAACTTGCAGCCTCGATATTCAAGATTTTTTATACTATGTTTATAAATCTAAAATTTTTCTTCCTTATCCAGTTCAGATAAAGTCGAATTAAGGTTAAGGTTATCTGTTGAGGCGGCTGATATGGGAATACATGAAAAATTTGGCCCGTTTTAATCATCCCTTTAAATTTTTGAAAGTATGTATTTTAGTTACTTACATTGTTAGTTATTTTCACACGCAATTCATTCAACACATAAAAAAATTCTGTACACTTTTTCCATTTTCACAAAATGAATATATTTTTGTTAAAATCTTATCTTTAGTACCAGCTCAAAGAACATTTCAGAAAATCTGCAAATCACACATAAATTCATTTAACAATTCACAGTAGCCACAGACTGCTGATGCCAATCGTTAGGCTTATTGGACCAGCTAATTGCCTACAAATAAACCAGGAAATATTAACATATTATAAATAAAGGTATAAATTGCTTTCCTGCAGATCAAAGGCGGCTAAACGTTCAATGCTTGATCGAAAAAAAATGTCAACAAAAGCGGGGCAATAAAATAAAATCAGGCCAAAAACAGCGACTGTGACTTCGATACGATGGCGACGTTGCAGTAGGCAAGGCGCTGAGAGGCAGACTAGGTCGCCAGTAGTTGAATGGTGTGGCAGCTAGCACCAACAAAATCATAATGGCGTATTAAGCCAATTTTGTTTTGTCAAGCAGCCATTAAATTGCAACGCAGCCAACCGACCAACCCGTCCAACCGTCCAACCAACCACTCGAGTGGTTAGTTCAATGCGAAATCCGGTAATTTAAGCAGAATTACCAAACCGCAGAAGTGCTTGCAGTGCCGCCGTCACTCTTTGCCGCGGGATGCTTTTGTATTTGCTTACGCACAGCTTTAACAATATATGCAAAGGAAAAAGCAATAAGTGTGTATCAACGGCATTGGAACCATCTTCTCGCGATCCTCCAGAGCATCAATGCAACGAACCGACAACTGCTGTGACTTGTCGTTTGCATATGCAACAAATGTTTCCTGTGTAGCAGACGCTTGTTTCGAGATGTCCTTACCTGCGCACAACAACAAGAACAACAAATGTGCTACACGTGTATGTACATATATGTAGAAGCTGGTATATGATACAACAACAACAACAACAACAACAAGCATGCTGCGGTATCATGGTTGCCAAGCGGTGCGCGGTGTTGGCGCTGAGGACGCGTAAAAGATAAATTAAAACTTGTTTATCATGTCGGCGCGTATCTTTAAATGCAGTAAAACGCTGCTGCGATAGCGCAAAACAACGGCAAATGACAATAAAAGAAATAAATTAAAAACAAAAATTGAGCTCCAAGCAAACTATACCCTTGCTGGCGTGGGATAGAAATTGATAGTGCTTTGCTTTTAAATAAATCGGTTGTTGAAATTTAAAGGCGTGGCAAATGTCTAAAAAAGTAAGACACCATCAGCGGCTAGAAGCACTTTCCATTGGCAATTTTACTACTGTCCGGACTACTCAAATATATTTGCGTTCATGGATTGAGATTCTGGAAGCGTTTCTCAAAAGCTTTATGATAAATGTAGAAGGTGCATTTTTTCTACATTGGTTTTTTTTCTTGGTTGAGAATTGAGTGTTTCGTGATCAGTTTAGAATGAGCAACACTCGATATTTTTGAACAGCAAACTTTTATAAACTTACTCATTTTACATTGTCTGATACTTCGCAAGCTGTGATTCTTCCAAATCAAACTTGACTTGACTCAGACTCATACTAGAGTTGCTGCAATTGCTGCATATTTTGAAGAAATATCGACCAACAAAAGTTTCAATCTTCTTCCAAGTTTCAAGTTCATTAAATTCACGAATTTCTCACATTTTACTTACTTACTTTTGGTAATTGGCGCATTAACCACCTTACCGATTTTGGCCGAGTTTAAAATAGCACGCCAGCTTTCCCTATCTCTGGCTCGCTAGCGCCAATTGGAAATTTCTCATTGACTATTGTTGTAAATTTTCCAAGGCAGCGGTATGGTTACATATATGCTGCTCGTAGACGATGGAGGATAATTGAATTTAAGAGCATTCCATTTGAAACTCTCGCTGATCTCTGACAGATTACCTGGCTTTCTTCTCTAAACTTTCTTTCTTGCTTTGCTCAAGAGTGCTCTCTGAGGAACCACGCAATAAAACTTAAGTTAGTTATCTTTTTTTGCAACTAAAACTACCAAGACAAGAAGTTGATATGAAGTCTTGATTAACTCACAGCATTTACTATCGTTTTCAGTTAGATCGAGAGAATCTAAATGTAGTTAATACGATTGCTCAGTATTCTTGTGATGAAATGATACTTAAAATAAAACAAATATGCCGCGAATAAATAGTAAACCGTATTTTAATGGCTAATCTTAATTACTAAATTCTTGACAATTTCCATTTATTCATTCAATGAAAAAAATGTCGTTGTTTTTAAACAAAAGTGGTATTCAGAATTTGTTTAAAAGTGACAACTGAAGATGGCGCTATGCTCTAAACAAAGCGAATTCATAAAAGCTGGTGTTAATCAATCAGCTGATTGGTGGTTGGTTGTCAAAATCGATTGCTTTTTTCACGTAAACAATTCTGCCATTTGCCACAAGAAATTTAAAACTATGGTTCAACGGAGCTTTTTTCAGTGATTCTACATAACAAAAAGTGTAAAACTTATTTCGCACAAGTTACATACAAAGAAGAAAAACTTTGACAATAGTCCACCAAAGAATTGAATTTTTAGAATCAGTACCACGTTACACGATTTCGCCTTGGCTCTAAAGTTATCATGCCCAGACGTCAAACCAATAAATAAGACTTTATTATGAATAGCCCAATTGATTATCAAAATTTTGTGTTTGAAATGACTTACAGAATTTTGGGAGTATAATCAGAATTTTACTACAATATGAATTTTCAGTCAAATTTAGTTTTTAATAATTTTCTGTTGGAAGTGTGAAAAAGCATTTCTTGGTTTAAATAAAATTCCAGGAAAAGTTAATGTCCAATTAAACCTTTGAAAATGAACGAAAGATAATATTTATTTTTAGGGTTAAGCTTTTTTATGTGTAAATTTTAGGAAGTTAGAATATTGCAAATTAAAAAACAAAATTGTCGAAAAAAAAAATTTTATTTTGAAGGTATTTTACATCTATAATTGGTCCGCTATACATATTATTAGGATATTTTTTGTGCAATAGTGGAAACGTTTTTCATGACAAATTTTTTTCGATAATTTTTTATAAAAAACTTAGTTTATAATTCAATAAAAATTGTGCGAGTCAAAGTTTCAAATTTTATATCCTTTTATTTGGGACTTAAAAACGTCTGAGTATGCAGCTTTATAAACCAATCAATTTTAGCATACAAAAGTGTTTGTTTCTATCGGTGCAAATTTCGCACTGACTTTTGGCAATACTTTGAAAACTCTGCTTTAAAATTATTTTTTTCGTAAAACGCGTTCATTTAAACAATTTTTTGTTCGATACGAGTACGTAATAGTTTTAAAAATCGACGCGTTGCGACAGTCTTAAATTATTTTCTACTGCAGTAAATATTTGGATTATACGCAAAAAAGTTCCCAAAGACGAAATTTTCATAAATTTGTCGAAAATAAATGCGATGTTTGTGCCACTTTATTATATCGAAATTAATTAGCTAAATATCAGCCAGTAATTGTATAGCTGTTGTACGAATTATCTCGTCACCAATTCCATAACTCTAACTTTGCAGCTCCTTCTTTAAAGGGGCTTCTATCGATGCGTGTCAAACGATTAGTTGCCATTAGAGAAATGCATGAATGGCATAGAGGCAACCTACGTCCAAGCTCACATTGTTTGCCGCCGACATTTAACAACACAAAACTGGACGAGCTGTGTTGGTGCGGTGACGCGGTGACACTTAAGCCACTCCTTGCTGCCACAAAGTCGACAAACAACCGACTTACCTGTGTAACAGCGCCAACTACTCGCCAAGCAGCGCTTATCCACACACCCCACCCCTACACCGCAGTCACTTGCAACGCTCATCCACCACTTGCAACGCCTTAGTGGCAGAACTTAGTTAGGTTGTCGTTGCAGTCATTAAATTGTTGCTTTATTTTCGTTCGTTCGTTTGTTGTTGTTGTTGCAGTTTGCTGCTGCAGCAGTTGCTGTGCTTGTGTTTGAAGCGATTAAGCAGCGGCTAAACATGGAAAATTGTTGTAATTATAGACGACTTATCGAGCAGCAGATACGCGCGGCACGCCAAACCAAAGAAAACTACGCCTCGCACACACACACGCCGCCTTAATCTGGTGCGCAATAAAGTTGGAGCACCGGAGGCGGGGAAGTGGAGAAGGGGGGAGGCGGGTTGTGATGTGGCTGGCGACCAACTTTGGCTGAGCTATCAAATTGCATTGCATTGAATGGACTTTTGACTTTGCTGCACAAACGCTTTGCTATCGCTGAACGCCAACTTGTTGCACCACCATCAGCACCATCATGCCGGCTATCGGCAGCAACATGGACATTATTTGCGGCAACAACTTCTTAGTTGCGTGTGCAACAACAATAACTAACTAAAAGTGTGGTGCTGCATTTTGCATTAGAAACAAACAGCTTTCGACTTGTAATATGAAGAGAGAGAGAGGGGGAACAGCAACAACACGAACAACAACAACAACAACATATCTTATTTTATGTTTGCTGTTATTATTGTTGTGCATGTTGCTATTATGCTGATATTGCATGTTGCAAATTGTTTTTGTTATTGTTGTTGTTGTAGGTAGTGTTGTAAAAAAATTTATCGCATTCCGGTCTGTTTGGCTTGTTCAGGTGATGCGTTGTGGCAGCAGCGAGCAAGCGGTTGCAGCTGCAACAGCAACAGCAGCAACAACAACAACAACAGCAAGTTACAATGCTATAACAACATGAATAACAACAAAAACAACTATCAGTTTTGTTGTTTTTGTTATTGCTGTTGTATGTAATATCAGTTGCCGGTGCAAATGCTTCACTGCGCTTTGCCATTCTTGCCGCCACTCCCTGACACCGCCTTCGCCATCATATCCGCCCGCCGCTCTCTTAGTTATTAGTTGCTGCTTGCCGTTACAGGAATTATAAATTGCTCGACCGCTCAGCGCGACAATTTGAATTGAAATGGCAATACTATCATGCGCCTTATCGCTAGCAATGCTCGGTCACCAAAGCTCGCCAGCAATGCGATGGCTAAGTCCAAACAACCACAGCCGGCTGTGGTGGCTGAAATGTGCAATCCTCACTTTGTCCGCATGCATTCAGCGAGCTGGGAAAGTGTGTGTGTGTACATTTGATGACATAAGCTGTGAATTGCTGCCGTTGTGTTGCAATGTTGCAATTACACGCATCGAATGTCCGCTGCTGCATACAAACTGATATGGCATTGTCGCATCGCGTCGCTTGTTATTAGGCATTTTAAGGAGCGATGCCTTTGAATATGGTGGCTTCTAAAAACGGTTGGTGCTTGGTATTAATGAAATCGCATTGTGTTGAAGCAGTGGTTTTGTACTGCGGAAAGAGTGAAGTGATAATTGTTGGTATTAGTTTTATTAGTAAATTGATTGATTTTAATCCATATCGACTTCAGAACTTAAATATTTTCTCTTTTTTTTTTGCCTATATCAATTGATTTAATCGCTTCCCCAATATACAACTGCATTCTAAATCTGAATTCGAAATTTGGCTAAATTTCACTACATTCAATTTGTTACGCCTTACTTACGTTGCTATCTACACAAAATCGATTAACCTCATTAAATTAATATAAATTCCATATTTTCAAGCCATAAATGACCATTTTTTGTTATTTTTCTTGGCCTTATAACTACTAAATATTATTGATATTTCTTTAGTGCTAAGGCCGATTGGTAACTAATAGGAATATTTAAAATAAAAAACCACTTTGAGTAGAGGTTATTGCTGCTATTTCGGAGATCTCCATATCTTCCCATCAAAGGGAATTGAGCTGTTGTACTAGGTGTTGTTATTTCATTATTTTCCTGTTATAACTCTCGCCTTAAAAAGCATACGTTGACATTAAAATAAAAAATCGAAAAAGCAGAAAAAATTCCTGGGAAGGAGCAATATTGAGCAAAATAATTTTTTTTGTTATTGGTTGGCCATATAACTATTTTATTTATAATTATTTTTGAGCTTAGATCGAGCGGTTTTTAGAGGAAATTATTAGAAAAAAAGAACAATACTCAAAGCGTAGAAGTTATAGTACTATTTCGGAGATCATCTCCTCAACTGACTTCCGTCGAAGACGTACCCACGACATCATGCGTAATACTTAAGCCGGCATCTAAAGGCACTGATCTAAGCTTACGCTGTGTGAGCTGTTTTAATTTTTCCTGTTTTCTCTCCAAAATTTACTGCAATCAAGTGCGGCTATTCTGCCGCTATTTATACTTGATTGTGTAGCTGTTGCTGTACAATTTCTTAACCTTAAAAAATAATTTAAAAAAGGTTTTTTTATCTAATTAAAAAATGCAAAATTCCTTGAACAAATTATAGCACAATCACATTTTGACAAATTTTGGCACTTTATTTCCCTTCCACTTAATTAAAATTATTTTTCACGTAAAATATGGTTCATTCTATAAGAAAAAACGTAAGCACCAATACTTTAAACTATTTACAAAATGGTACACTGATTTATCAAATCTTTATCAAAATTCCAAACTTTGTAAAAAAAATTGTTAGAATTTTTTTGAGTACGCAGCTTTTTGGCTCATTCAATTTTAGTCTGAGAAAGTGTTAGTTTCAAGTATCTACAAGTTATCAGCGATTTTTGTTAGTTTGTTTTTACTGGCATGCTCCTCCATACAACGCAAAATCGCAATTATTTTTTATATGGAAAGAATTGCAAAAAAAGCGTCAGTAAAAACATTGTCAAAAATCGTTGGTAATTCTGTGTAATTTATTTTTAATATTTTCCATTTAAAGTATGTATGTAGATATCGATTCACAACAGATTCCGTTCCAAAACTTTTACAACGATAAAAAAAATTAATCAAACAAAAAAATAATAAGAAAAATTTGAAATCATGTTTGTTATAAAGTGTGTAAAAAGTTAGTTTCAAGTCATTAAACCCTACCGCTGGTTTATTCGAGTTTTTCTTCTTTTTCTCCCTTTTTATTTCTATTAAATGAATTAAAACAATGTTACTGATTAACACCTCAGAAAATAAAATTGTAATCAATAAAAATTCTTATCATCTTAACGATGTTCCACAGATAATGAAGTCTTGAAATTCAACGAAAATTTTGTCTTGTCGAAAAGTGGTAGTTTCGTTAAAGTTGGCAACGGATGCGGTTATTTTCGAGAATTCTAGTATGTACGTCTTGGCGATGGGGAATATTTTAGATGACGGAACAAGCTCTTTGCAGATGAAGAGGCAAACCTACACAGAAGAGGAAGAGGAAACACAAAGTAAAAGGGAACTTGGCTTCATTTGAATTCTTTAATTGGTGCCATTTGGCGCCTGAGAAATGGAATGATAGCCGGTTGCTTGGTTGATCTTGACATATGTAAATCGCTTAAGCGTATCCAATGCTAGTACTGAGCAAGAAGATACTTGCCGAACTTCAAAATATCAATTAAAATTTCAAAATAGTAATCCATTGAAATGATTTCGGACAAATCGGTTCCTTTCGACAACAAACCAATAAATGAGCTACTACTTTTTAAAAATATCTCAATCTGGGAATAAATGAATAAAAACATTTTAATTGGACACTAAATATTTTGAAAATTGTTTTTAGGGAATTAAACTGCTATACGAAATTTTTCAACTCTATGTAAGTTTTAGTTAAGAAGAAGTACACAGAGCTTAAGTTGTTGGTAATATGACAGCGTCACTGAAAGTGAGATTTCAAATAATTCATATTTTTTCTCACTCTTCTCCCTCTCCAGGTCACATAATAATTGTTTACAAGCTGTCAGTGCCTGAAAGTCACACAATCTTAATTATAATGTTAGCTCGAAACGAAAATGTACTTCAAATCTGATTTTTCCCACTTAGCTAAGAGTATATAACAGCAAATATTTGATTGTGAATGTACATATTTATTTATTTAAAATTTCATTTTCGCACGAAATTAATAAATGCACCAAAAATGTTTACCAAATATTTACAATCGTTGTATTTCGAAAGAGACAACACTAATGACAAAATGTTGATGGAGATGTGCTTTCAGAGACATTTGTTGGAAGACACATTAACAAAACAACAACAATGGTTGATGAAATAACAAACAATAAATATTGAAGTAAATACGAACTTAAATCATTCACTTAGAAGATGCCACTGGTGAGTGTAAGAGAAAAAAAAAAAGGTGGAGTGAACATCTACACATTTACCTAACTATCATCTTCATTTTGGTAAGTTTGTTATTGTTAGTCAAGTTGTTGACACTAGATACTCAAGACTTTTCGATTTCTTTCTGTTGTACTTCTAAGATTTGTGTGTATCTTTTGGTGAGCATCCAAAAACAAATCCCCCCTGTAATGGTTTATGTATTTGCTAAACACAAATACCTAGTAAACAAATCAATTTTTGTTTGTATGTATAAATAAATATGTTGTAGATATGGGCATTTGTTGTAGTTACTGGTGACAATAGCCATTGCAATCAACACCATTAATGAAATTTATTTAATAAATATTTTATTTAAAATTTTTTTTTTCTGCGACCAAAATTAACATACGAAAAATGTTAAGAAAAAGTAAAATTTGAGCTCACATATGTCTCTTAGTAATTCAATTATTTGGTATTTAAACAAAAACAAAAAACGAACCGCTTTGTAGCCGAATTATGAGTGACCAATAAAAATCCATTAGTAGTTGAAGTGTGCAAGTGCGGATTATGTTTTCTAAGAAATAAATACTGAGAAAACTTAAAAATTTAGATCGCTGATGGAGCAGGAGCTGGTGTTGAAAATGAAGCTCAAAGTTTGCGGAGCATTTTGAAAAGGTGTTAAGCTAAGCAAACTTATTGACATTTGCATCGAGCAGAGATACGCAACAAGTGGCTCACGAGAATTTCGACGTATGAAGTATATATGGATCTCTGATATCGATGTAATTTTACAATCCAATAAATATTATTTGTAATGTAACAAAAAGCTTTATCGCTGCTTTAACTTTTTCAAAAATTTCACTACAAAATTTGCGCGCGACTCAAAGCAAACTTTTCAGAAATGTACCAAACTATCTCCTAGATTTTGGAGACGCTAATCCAAGAAAGCGCACAAAAATTAAATTAACAATAATTAATATCTAAGGGTTGTTAATTAGTAAGCAGGAAAGCATTCTGAGCAACGAATTCGCAAACGTATGCGGAATTTTGAATTGTCTAAAGCTGAAATAAGAAACAAATAATTGTCTAAAGAATTTGGAGAGACCTAAACATTCAGGCGCCTCAGAAACTATTTCTCGATTTCAGATAAATTTTTTTTATTATTTTATTCGTAATTTCTTTTTTTCTTTAATTTTATGTTTCATATTATTCACATATTTCATTCTATAACAAGACCCAAACTTTACACAAAACTTGTAACGACTAAAAACGATTTTATAAAAAGTTCCAATTTGGCAAACAAATTTTTTTTTTAATTTTTTCACTATGCAGGTTTATTAGCCCATTAAATTTTAATACAAAAAAAATAGCAAGTTTCAAGTGCCTTGGATTTCTGGTAATTTTTTTATCGACGCTCTTCTGCAGTTCCTAGAGCAAAAAATTGCAAAAGAACATCAGAAAAAAAAAACCAAAAACAACAAAAAAAATTTTAGTTCAAACGTGTAAGGAAGGAAATTTTGAAACTTGGATTTAACTAAAATAATTTTAAATATTCACAACTTTATTGAGTTCGAGGCCAGTTTGTGGAAGATTTTATTTGGAAAAAATAACAACAGTAACTGAAATTTGTAGGAGAATAAATTTTATTTGTATAAAAAAATATTTGAAATTAAATATATATAGAAGAAACTAATAGTCAAAGCTTGTCAATATGAGCGGTTTCGTATAATTATAGTAACATTCAGCAAACAATAAATGAAATTTGTTAGGATGGCTTTGTTTTTCCAGTTAAACTTATAACAAAATATTTATTGGGATCGAACTCATTTGGATAGAAAAGGTTTTGGTTTATCTACATATATGTATGTATGTATGTATATTTCTACATTTTTGTCGCACCCAGAAACCTTGAGGCGGCATTTAGTATTTATTCAAGTTAAAAGTTTCGCCACCCACAAATCATTTAATTAAACCCTTGTTAGCGGCCTTTAGGTTATTAATTAGTTTCTATGATTTTTTCACTTTTTTTCCCTGTTTTTTTTTTTGTTTTTCTTTTTTTGTAAACGCCTTTCGAATTTGGAAAGTTTCGCCCGGCAAACAAATGCAATTATTCCCATTATGTATCCTATTAATTATGCCCAAAATAAGGGTTAATTAAAAATAAAAAGCATCCTTTTCCACACGAACTCATTTGAGTTCACTAACTTTTTCGCTTTGCTTTGCATAGACGGAAAAAAAGAGTTGGAAAGGCAAGTGCGCAGAAAAAAATCTTTGACCAATGTGCAACAAAAGAAATTGCTCGAACATGAAAAGGACATTAAAGGCTGCTTGACGACCATTTCAAGGCGATTTTTTTATATTGTTTATGTATAAATGAGTGGCATGCACCAAAGTAAATTTCACTGAATATTAATTGGGGGGAGGGGGGTGGATTGTGGCAATGTTAAAAAGTGTTTAAAACTTATTGTGCCACTGTTTAACGGCGCGTTAACGCGCAGTCAAAAATGAATGGCCGACCGTTTGGTCGAAATGGCATTGTGCGGTGCAAAATCCGCCGCATTCCGTCCCTTCGCGCGTCTACAAATGTCTGGAAGAGAGCACGTTTGAAACGCTCAAACGCTCGAAACGATTGTACATTGTTGATATTTAGAGAAACTGCCTTTTGGTTTCCGCAGCTTTGCTGTTGCATATACATATAGTGTAACCGCTTTTGAGTTCTCATTATTTTTTGTTGCTAGCATACCGCAAGTGAAATATTTCCTGCGGTTAATTTGATAATAAATCCTTATTTGCTGCCCTTTGGCGTCCGAAAAGTCGTTTCATACGCCTTTAAGTTTCATGAAGAAAGTTTTTATTTTTTTTTAATTTAGTGTGAGTGATATCACTTAAAAACTTACATAGATTTTAATAGTATTAGACATTAAGTGTAGCATTATCTGACCTTAGAAGAGGTTGGACAGATTCGGGTACAAAAACAGATGATGAAAAAGTATGTTTTTAATATCTATTCGAATTGCTGAGCTTATTGGATTTGTTGGCTACAATCTGTTGCTTTTTCAATACTCCTTAATGATTTGAACCTCCATCAAACTTCATGGAGTATTTGCGAATATTAGCCACATTAAGAAATCCCCCGCTTCTTCCCGTCATCCTTTCAAACGCTTGTTTGCTACTGTCACAAGTATAGAATAAGAGAAAAATTGAGTAATTTCATTTAATTATCGACCATCCGCTATTTACAGCTGCCGCTGAACTCGCCTGTGTGGCTGTGGTTCATCAACGCGCCGATAAATTGCCGCCACATTCTGACAAGCTCCGCATACTCAGCTGCATTCCCGACAGTTCGCACACTCGTCGTCGTCGTGTATTACACCCGTACAATTTGTATTTTTAATCCCGACTACAACGACTAACAACAGCAACAATTGAATAATGCCAAACAACGCACGATCTGCCCAAAATAGTGTATGCCGCAAGTCTACCAATTGCCACCATTTCAAGTGCAGATGCCAGCTACTCACCACACCTCACTTCGCTTATGCGATCGTTAGCATAGCTTTAGAATTTTGTATTTCGGGATTTCACTTGTCACACAAGTTCAGTTACATGGATCAGCGCCGCGCCAATTACTTGCAAAGAACACATTTTGCAAACGTAGCAGCAGCGCTCGGCTGTATTCAAATTCCCTGCAACCGATGTAGGTAGGTATGTATGTACGAGTATATACGCAAACTAAAACAGAACGCATACATACATACAGACGTGCAGAGGGACACGTCCAACTCATTACTTGCACTTGATGTTCAACAACCGAATTCTTGCAATCCGTGTGGAGCATCCTCTTCGATGTTAACGCGATGTTCTTTCACTTAGCTTGTCGAGCGGCGGCTATGCGTCCAAGAGACGTGCGCGTTTTATTTCTATATATGTATATATACATATGTATGATTATGCATAATGGTTAACACTCACATAGAGATGTGTGTTGCGTCGCTGGCTAGAGCATTTCGGTGCGTCTGGCCCCATTAATTCTTCGCTGTCGTAGCGCCCATCCAACGATCCACCGATCCGCCGATATATCGATTGGCATTTTTCTGTTCGCCTGCTCGCCTTACACATGTTCAATTGTACTAGTTGATTGTACAAAATGTTGTTGTCTTCGCGTCTCTTTTTTTTTGGTTTTTGGTGCAGCGCATTTCACTAAAATCCCAATTAAATTTGATTCATTTGCAATTGCGAGAATTTTAATTCGACGCGCAAGGCCATTGAGCCAAAAGAAGTGTACTTATTTTTTAATTTCGAAAGGGAAATACATTTTTAGAAACATTGCCGATGTTCGATAAAGAGTATTGAAGAAAAATAAAAAATACTTTTTGTCTAGTATGCAAAGTAGGTACTCATAAAATCGTTGTTGCCTAAAGAATTGCTCTTAAAGAGTGCATTTCAAAGGTGAAAGAGTTCCATTGCATTGGGTTATGCAAAATGAATTGTGTTGTTCTTGCGAGTATCATAATCGGTCTTTATTATTCCTATAAAATCTCATATCATTTGGTAATATAAGGCTCTTAAATATAATTTCCTCGAATTCCTGGAAGTTTAGCATATCTAGAGCTTCAAGCCAGACTCTAGATTATATATAGATTAAAGCCCGAAATCGACATCGTTAATGTCTCATTGTTGCACTTTTCGAATGAGTAAGATTTTGATTTATTTAACAAGACTAGCAATCAAGTACGAAATCATTCGACTGTTCGTTTTAGTTGCAAGTTTTATATTCGACACTTGATAGAGGCTACAGCGAGAATGTATCTTAGCTGCAACAAGGTAGGAATTCGAGCTAATATTGGCTCCTCGAATAGAACAAACAATATGCGCCCGTGAAGCATTTATTTCATGCATCACAACGTTTTTTGTTTTGTCTGCGTTGTATATTTTGTCTGCGATCAGTTGATCAGCTGATGCCTCAGTGCGCGACGAAGTCTATTTATCTCATGAAGGCAAAATTTTTCGACTATTCGATCAGATATGCTTTTGCTTCAAAGTTGCTAAAAAAAAACTTTGATATCGTCGAGGAATTGTTGTAGAACTTCTGAAAGTTCCCTATTGGAGAAGAGCCTGATGATCTGAATTTTTAACGAGTTTTTAAACAGTCTATATATTATTCGTTCAGTCACTGCGACTGTTTTAAAACCAGTGAGTGCTGGGGTTTATTGAAATCTTAACCAAATTAAATATAAAAGTTAAGAAGTTAAATAGCTCGCAAGTTATTCCCTCGAATATTTATTAAAAATTACTCGTACCAAGTTAAATTTTTGTGCATTTCTTAAAAAAGCAAACAATGTACGTTCGGGTGTTCCCAAAAAGAAGTTGAACAGGAACAGGAGCGCTCAAATTAGTTTCTTATATTATTATAAAAAATTAGTTAAATAAACAATTGGGCATTACTCTGTGAGGTATCTCGAAGGACAGCAGAGTTGGACACAAAATAACAGGGACCCGGACTTCAATACATTTTTTAATATACATAGGTCTTAAGAAAAAAGTTTATTTTTTTTTTTAATAAAATAATTATAATCGGTGAACACGACTTTTTTAGCCCAGTCATAACAGTTAAATTTAGTAATTTTTTTTTTGGCTGATATACAATTTTTTTCCTAATAATAAACAAATTTGGTTTCATTTTTATTGTTTCTTAGTAGGAAATTACTTTAAATTCGGCTTTAAAAAATGTTTGGCGATAGTTGACTAAAAAGTATAAGTCCGGATTTTTCATTTATTATTGGATTTTTTCCCAAATAAGAAGAATCCAGGATTCGTGCCCAGTTGGTCCTGGGATCAAAGGCACATTTATAACTTTCTTCTACAACAATATTTTGCCCCGGAATTTCATATAATCGAATATGAATAACTGTTATTTTCGGTATCTAGAAAATATTGATTTTCAAGAATTTTATGCCATGAAAAATTATTTTGTTTTATTTAAAAGAATTAAAAATATTGGTGTATAAACGCATTTTATTTTTGTAGGTGGTATTAAAAGTCTGACTTAATTTTTTCCCCCTATTTTGTTGAACTACCACGATGAGCATTTTGTTCAAAATTTAAATGAAATACAATTTTATTTCGAAATTTATAGCAGATTATGAGGCAGTGTGATATGAATTTCCGATATGTGTGCTGAATCAATTTTTGCGAAATTCTCATAATAATATTTTTTATTTGCTTTCTATTTTTCTTCTATAAACTTGTGCTAGCAGCTGTATATTATCAGTTTATACATCCTTCATTCAAGTGTCACCTCCCGACTTGTCTTTGTATCAACTTTGTATAACTTGAATCGAATTTGTTTATAGGCTTCTCGAAAACATTTTCACTATAAGAAATTCCTTAGAACTATCATCGTTATGACATCTTTAAAGAAACATATTTGCCATTCATCCGATAAACTCGACTTTGATTAATTTTTTCTAGCAGCAAGCTAACAACTGTTGTCGATTGTTATTCTAGGCAGATTTTTACGAGTAATAGCAACATAATCAGTCGCCACAGCGAGATCATTAGCTACAAAGCCAAGTAAGTGTCGCCAAGATGGCACCAACACTTCAACCATTCCCGGCAAAGTGATGCATTTAGTCGAAATGAAACACACATAAATACATACGACATATGTGTATTTGTAGAATGTGTACTTCAATCCATTTTAAAATGAAATTAAAAGTAGTTATTCATCCGATAAGATCCATCCTTACTATGTACATATGTATGTATGTACTCATATATGTAAGTATATGTATATTGTGTAAAGCACGAACGCATATTTGCCCTCACATTTATTTATCTGTTATTTTCAGCTATTTTATTTAATTACCCCTCTCAGCGTTTATCCTGCGCTGACCGCCCGCTGTCCACTCTAAGCAAAGTATCAGACCCTAAACGGCCTAATTAATTGACCAAATCCACCAACGCCAACGTCAAAAACAATACCAACAACAATGTCGTAGTCAGTCTGTCGTCCACCACTTGCGTTCGCTTTTACTTTCATCACTTTCATCGAACGAACAGTCAATACTCGTAATGACACTCACGCCTGCGACTCGAAGCTGGATGCGGGCGTCTAAATATTTTGTGTGACGGAGACTACGACTATCTGCCTGCTGTTCTGTGTTAATCCGTCTGCTGCGCTCGTTGACCATCTGCTATTGGTCATTTGTTGTTGTACTAATCGTATTTACTTTTTTAACTATATACAGTTGTTGTTGCTCCCGCCGTGCGATATCTATTGTGCTGTGGCATGCGTTGTTACTTTCTACTTTCTTTACGACTTGATAAGGACAATGTTGACGTCTGTCAAATCAGGCATAAAAATAATCAATTACGAAAAATGATGATTCTAATTGAATTTGGTTTGAGTGAAACAGTTGTGGACGAAATGAGATAATGACTTTATTTAGAATGTGTGAGTATGCAATAAAATCGAACGGAAAAAATGATAAACAAATATTTGTTTCAACCATTGTAAGTGCGCACGAAGTACATAGAAAAAGTGAAATTATAAGATAATAAAAAAAAATTGTATAAATAAAATTGCAGACTACATAAAATATCATCAGGATTAAAAAAATTACAATGTAAAGAGTTTTGTACAATAAAGTGAAATGAAAGACATGGATAAAAATATTCTATTTCGAGAAAATGCGAATTTTAAGAGTTTGGAGTCATCAAAAGTTAACATTAAAGTCTTAAAGATTCCAAAACTGGGCAAAATTTTTTTTTATACAATTAGCTTTTACTTCAAAAACAGTTCAATGCATATCTGACTGTTGTATTCTTGGTGACTTCAATTACGTCCCTGTTCATTCACTCTGTGCTAATCTTTTATCCCCGCATGTCTCTGGTAAGAATTAGTATGAGGGACTGGATTTATTAGACAGATACGGCTCAAACTTAACAGGAGGGCCCGTGGCGGAGTCTTCGATTGGAAACTCCTCATCAGTCTCAAATTCAGGATAGGCTAGCGGAGATGGATATCATAAAAACGAGTACATTGGTGGGGGCCTCGCTATTGTCAAGAAAGACTATTGTCTAGTCAGACTCATTTGAGTAACCGCGTGGTAAATTATTTGGCTAGTGAAGGTATCCTCTGGATTGCATCGCCAAGTAAAGAGAAAATGATTTTTCTGTCCGGGTAATGTCTACTATTGAGATTTTTATTTTAATGAGTTCATGAAACGTTTGTTGAGCAGTTGCTGATTTCTATATATTAGCATATCGTTATTAATATTTGCTTTTAAATGGTGAACTCGATTTTGAGACAATTTGGCATTTTTCTGCCCGTCTATTATTTATAGTTTTTTGAAAAGAACCACTGATTTGTTAACTGCCAAGAGCCAATAAAATAAACAGGTGTAAACATGGAGACACTTATATTTGGCCGATTTTTTGTCATACCATGTAAAGTTTGGTTAGCAGACAATGCGGGATCGATGTTATGCCATCGTCAGTAGAGGAAGCTCGGCTAAATATCAAACCTCACAGCTTCCGTGATATTTACATTTACAAATATAAATATACATGATCTTAAACAAATCTTTCGTTTTAACAATTCTTATAGCCTCTTCAGAGAGACAGTGTTTACACTTTTTGTTTTCTCGAACAAATAATCATCTTCAAATCGTTTTTTTTTTTAACATTTGACAAAATCAGTCTTCTTAATACTGATATCTAAGTTATCTATTTTTGAGTTTCATTCGATATTTCTGTTGTGGATAAAATTATACCTTTCCCACCGGATTTGCGTAATTGTATTTGATAATGCACAGTCCCATTCTTTCTTTGATTCGTGCGGTATTCCCAAATATATTATCTAAGGCCCTTTACTTTCTGTAATATTTGTCAACGATATGTGATACAAATGGTGTAACCACTTTAAATTTATGTTTTACGTTGACGACTTGAAAATTTAATCACCCGTTAAAAATTACTCAGAATTGTCTTCAGTCAAGTATTATTAAATGTTTCCAGCATTCCAAAATCATGTCACCTTACCACCACCCTTTTTGACGGTTAACGATTAATAACCCTAAGATATCCGATGTAGGTGCCTCGAAATTTTTATTTCATAGTGTATATGTACACTATACTACTATTGATAAGCAGTTCTCGATGTTTGTTTCCATTAATCGATTTTACGAATCTCTATAATCTAAAACTACTCCACACGTCATATTGATGCGACTATGCCATTTTTGTTTTAAAGCCACATAACGATTGTCTTATTGACCGATTCGCCCTACTTATCGCCTCAGAACCCTAATGAATATAGAGAATTAGTAGTTAACGACTTAAGAACTGATAACTGCTAACTGTACGAGCTCTGAGAGACGAAAGTCAATAAAACTTACCAATTTTACTGTCAAGTGCATTTTAAAGATCTCGGCTGGAGTCTAGAAATCTGTAAGCTTACCGCAACGTGAGTTTTTAGACATCCATTTGGAGTTATCTGTGAATATAAGAATCGCATTCCGCTTCAAACGATTTTACAATAGGTATATTAAAAAAAAAATTTGTAAAATGTTAGATTTAAGTTATTAGCATTTTGTCTTCTACGTACACTACATGATAGTTGAAATACTATTAAAAGACCTAAGTCTAACATTGTACTACTATAAATAAATAAATAAAATAAATGCACTTCGGTTATGTCGGGGAAATTAACTTTTAAGTTGCATCCAACATCGATCTGCATTCCTTAAAATACCCGATTTCAAACTCGTTTGCTATTAAAAGTGATATTTAAAAAATATTTAATCAGGACTTTAGTGGTTTTTCTTTACTGCCACATAATTATTACTCGAGTATTTATAGCAGAAAGCTTCCAAATCAGTGAATACATTTTACTACTTTCGATTTTTTCAATTGTTATTGCTGTATCGAATGCATTTGTTAGAATATTTTTAGTTTATATTTTGCCCGCGAGATACAAATACATTTCATTCATTTTAATTGCTGTACAATTTGCGAAATGATATTGTCATGTTTTTCCAAAGGATAAAATATTGTAGCCACAGGCGAAAATGACAAGTACTTTAACGGAAGTAAGCAACCCAAAAATAAGCAAAACGAAACGAACAAAAATTTGGAAGACGAATAATGAAGCAAAAAAAAGAGATAAAAGCAAATAAAAAAAATTGCCAGGCTCGAACTGCCAATACAGAAATAAAATATTTGCGATTTATCCGCAGGCTTTGATGCTTTTCGCTAAGGCACGAAATGAAAAATCGTTAAACTTTCACAACAAGAGCCGCCGTCGAATATATTTAATTGTGTACATGAAAATTAAAGTATATTTGTAACTATATATGTATGTATGTATGTATGACAGGAGTGCGATACGAGTGTAAGGAAAGAAGTCTGCATATAAAATGGCCCTTACAATTGTAGAATCATGAATATCACAGCTCTTCTCTACTTTGGCATTCGTCCTTTTTATTTTTGTGCATATATCCGGCAACTGACACTTTCATACGCCAACGTAATTAATCTCACCTTGAAATTGCACGCGGCCTTTGAATCAGTTAAAAACGGCAGCACAGAGAGGCAAATGTGGCACCAGCACCCTAAACGAATTTTGGAAGAGAGCGCGCGCGCATCAGTCTGTAACATTTGACAATCACTATTGCCAACAATGCAATGATAGCAGAAACAGCAGTAATAACAGCAGCAAAAACAGCGGCATCGACAGATAGCTACTGTTGCAACGCCCCGCGCTCGACCGCAACACCGACAATATGCACTCACACACAAACACACACAAGCGCACACTCTGTTGTTGTGTCGATATTCATTTCGGTGGCACCACCCGCAGTGCAGTAATTCGCTGGATGTGGTTGTAAATTAAGCGCAACACATCATTTGCAGCATCCGAAAGTTGCGTGCGATTCGCGGCGCGGCGTCTACGTGCGTGCGTGCGGCTTATTTGTGTGTGGGCGCAGTGGGTGTGGCGTGGCGCTGCAACAAACAAACAAATAAATGATTGTTGTAGAAGGACTCATGGGCGAGAGCTGTCAGACGGATGTAGCGACCGACCAGCCAACAAACAACAAACAAATATAGGCAATGTTCACATTAACGCGCATTCGCCATGCCGTGCCACTCGCTTACGAGTACGTGCCGCTTCGTGTTTGGGTGTGTGTGTTTGAGTGTGTCAGTAAGTTGGGCGGTGGTTGCTATGTATGTATGTATGTTGCACAATATGTCCGCATGGGGCACGTGCATCCGGCGCTGCATATTGCTGACTGCCTCTTTTGTTGCATAAATGTTGTTACGCGCTAAACAAATAAAACGTGTCGCCCACACTCGCTGATCTCATCCTCAGCCACATCCTCAACAGCCCCATACTCAGTCTCAGTAAAGCACATTGAGTGTCCTGCGACGGAGGTAACCAAATTTTGACGTCTTTTCAGCGCTTAACTGCCTCTGGGTGCTTCTGCAGCATAATTTGGGTATAAGTTTTTATTAAGTAGACAAATAAAATTCGCTTTTGGTACTTAAAAATGTTGATTGTCGAATGTAGAAGAATTGATGCACCCGTGTTGTATTTACATGAGGGCTGTCCAAAATGCATGTGAAAGAGTAAATTCGGAATTTTAATGTTCTCACTCCCCAGGATTTTTCCATATTGGAAGAATTCCTAATTTTCTTTTATTAAAAAAAATTTTAGAGGTCGCTCCAAACGTTTCAAGTTTCCATTTTTTTTAATAAATTAATATTAAATAATGGTTAAACAAGCAATTGTGTATTGCTCTTTGAATTTTCCTGAATCACGTTTGTCGCTTGGAAATTTTGTATTTTTATACTAATAAAAAATTTCTAATATATCTTGATTAATAAGAAAAGTAGGTATAATTTAATTTTTTTGTTTTCAAAAGATATTAGGGGGTGTTGCTCGTTGGTTTATTTTCGGACCAACCTAATATACATACATACATAGGTACATACAAAGATACATACGACGGTGGACGCGTAAAAAATTTTGCACCGCTTGTAATCTTCTTGAGCGTTTCGAATGCGAACGTGTGTTTGACATTTGTAACACGCTAGCAATAATTGTTAATACACGTTTGTCTCTGACATTTAGAAGTCGTTAATCTAACAAAGATACATATGTATAGCTTCGATTACATATACATATATTATGTACATTTTTACATTTTCCTGAAGAACGTAGTTACAATAAAAAATGGTCAGTAGCTAATTTACTGAGCCACGCCCAATTCCAAGAGAGTTTTATTAAAAATATACAAATGTGTAAAACTAGATATTTGGGCATCCCACACTCTTTCCATGCGTGTTCATACGTCAGTGTGCGGTTATTTCTCCGACTACCAAACTGATGGCCGTTGTGGCCGAGTGGCTAGCGGTGCGTGCAATAACTCGAAATGCCGCTGAGTTTGAGGTTCGAATCTCGGCCATGGCATTTAAAATCGAAATGGCAAACTTCCGAAGGTATTTCTGCTATTGAAAAGGTGCTCATACAATACATTTGCCATTCGGAGTCAGCAGCACAAAATTGTAGGTCCCTCCATTTGAGTAAGCGCCAAATTATTTTAATTATTACCAAACTGTTAGAGATGAGGTTGAACCGATCGAGGGATATGGATTTGCATTTGATGAAATTTGAAGCAATTTCGCTTGTTGATGGTAGCGGTTGGACTACGTGTATTTAGAGGAGGTTTGAAGTATTTCACCGTCTTAGACAGAGTTTATAACGCACATTTCCGACTTTTTCCATACCAGCTCTGAAACTTCTCAGAGGCCTAGAGAGACACCAACAACTTTCACGGCAGTTATTTTAGTACATTCCAACCAACAGGCTTTGGTAACCTGAAACAAGTCCTTTAAGACCGCTTTTCAAAACAAGATATCTACCTTGAAAACTGCTCGGAAACTCGTCCATTTTGTTGACATACAAAAGCCAAGAAAGTCGCTGCTTTAAATACTGTCCCCACTGCTAATACTGTGCTTCCACAAATTCTCACGTGATTCCCAGTTTGTATTAGACCTTATATAAAAAATGATAAAAATAACACGTAAACAAACATCACTCAGCGACATATTAGTCGCTAATGAAAATTATAATAATTAGCAACAGAGGCTCAAAGCTCTGCTGCGGTCGCGAAGCTTTGATTTTCCTACCCGATGTACATATATGATTAAGAGTTGATAACAAATTAAGTGATAAAACTAAATAAATTATAAATAAATTAATTGCAAAGTGATGAAAAATGAGCCAGAAGAACTAGCGGCTGCAAAGCTGATTAGCCAGTTAAGTTTCCGTGACAAAGTGAATTTCAATGTATCGACTTTTCGGTCTTCAAAGGCGCCTAAAAACATAAACTTGGTTTACACACTTGGATCGTTTTGTGTCAAACAGATGATCATTGACTCTTACTTAATTTTTACAAATACTGTTTAATATGCATTCGGAATTTGGATAAATAAATACTTTTGACAAGTAGCAGCGAAGATCATCGACAAACAGGATGCGATTTTCTATAACCAAAATCAAAGTTCGTCTTTCTTACCAAGTGGAAGGTAAGAAATAATGAAAATTCTTTTATTAGAGTTTTCGTAGTTATTTCGTTTTCATGCTCTGTGGAATGAAAGGAATGTGGACGAACATCAAAGCAATCGCGACCACTTCGCTACAACACTCGCAATATTTTTATTATAAGCGTTTCTCCATTTTATGATTTTCTATTCACAATTCTTCCTTGTTTCATTTACTATTTAATGTCTTATTCACTTTTATCCGGACAATGTCTTCCACGTCATTGACTTTAAAATGCGTCTAAATCAAAACGCACGCGACTCAGCACTGCTGGCGACATTTCGCCGCTGCCCAAGTGTCACTGCCGCATCACGCGTCGCCACAAAAGTATATTCTTTATGTGACGCGATTTTTGAAAAATGTTCTATGCCTGCGAGTAATGCAATAATTATGGTAATTTGCTGCGTTGAGCGCACGAACAAACGTTAATGGCGATTTGCGCGTCGCATCATTTCACCTGCTTAAATCCGGCGCTTCCGTCCTTGCCACCATCGAAGGCCGCAGCGGTGCTTTTGCCAAAGAGTGTTTTTAATTTCAGCGGCATTGTTTCATGTTTAATGTGCCGCTGTCTTAATGCTGGCTGTAGTCGGCATTTTATGCCTAGAAAGGGTGACAGATAAACCGCACGCGAATCCTTGAAAGCATCCGCGCTGTGCACTGTGCGTTGTGCGTCCTAATAGACGGCGTACTTTTTACTCGTACATACTCGCATTTAAAGTTAAATGTTAAAATGCAGCCATTGAAAGCGAAACCATTTGCAATCGTAAGCATTTCGATCGATTTTATGGCGATAGTTAAAGTGCTTGCTAATTTCCTTTGACAATTGCGCTTTCAAGTGCTGCAACAACACCAACTGCGATCGGCGCTGACAAGATTGCCGCGATAAGATCTTTGCGCCACTACACAACACCAGTGCGCGTTAGTCTTGGTTACGTGGCAGAAAGTGATCGCGCAGGGCTTTATCGCCGTCGCCGCCGTTGCATATCAAAAGTGGCGCTGTGGTGGCGCGACAGCAATCTCAGCGGCGGATCGATTGCTCATTCGTTTGAAATGCAAAGCGGAAAAGTGCGATGAGTGCGGCGACAGAAATAAGTTGCTGGGCAGCTCCTGGACATTCGAAAGGCAAATGGTGCATATTAATAATTAACAGCAATGCATGTTTGCACGTAAAGAGCGCAAGACCTTGCATTCGTGTTAAATATTTGCCAATTCAATTGGTATCGATGCGTTGCAGTTGCAAGACGGCCAAGTGGGTAGGAAGTACGAACGAGGATTGCTGGAAGAAATGCAATTCGTTAAAAGCAAGCTTCAGTGACAACGCTGTGACTGCAAATGCTGCTAATGCACGTATGTTAACAACAACAACAACAACAACAACATTACTAAGCTTGGTTGCATGGCAACAAATTTAGTAGCGCATTGTCAAACGACATGCAACTTATCGGCCGAGCAACGGTTGCTCGCTGTTGTTAGTGCCATCTGCGCATTGTTTCTGCTGCTGCTGCGCATAAATTTTGCTGAAATTCAATATAGAAATTTGCATAAACATGTTTTTTAACTTTGTACAAACGATTAACTTAACGATGCGCATTTTGTTACGAATCTTCATTGAATGGCTGGCACGTCTGCTGTGGCTCCGTGTAGCAGCCACTATCTTCGGGCACTTGGCGTTACATTTGCTATTTTGATTATAATCCGTGCAGTTGTTAAGTAAATTCTCCAAAAAGGTAAAACAAGTTCCGCTTGAACTATTCTCTAAAAATATTTCTAAACGCGGAGAACCTGAACGTGGTTGCCACACTTACTAATTCGATTTGAGAAGTAATACATTTTTTCTACATTTATACTTTAATATTCTTCATCAAATTTAAGTCATGTTGCTATTGTGTGTTTTTCTTATCGAAACTTAACAAAAGTAAAAAATCAAGATTGTTTTAATTTTAATTTGTAATGGAAACAATATGGAAACAAAGTATAAGCATTGATTTTACTCCACTTCTTTAAAAAGTCTTAAGTAAATCGACTGACGTACGTTTGTTATTAAAAAAGAGTCGTTTATTTTATTTACTAATATATTTATTTAATCGAAAAACTCATATTAAATGATACTCTAGAAATGCAAATAAATTTTCTTGTATACAAATTTGTTTAATCACTAAAAAAAATGATCGTATATTTATTTCTTCAATAAAATTTACAGCAACGACAAACAATTGTTTAAGCAACAAATAAAAATCATTTCCTTTATACAAAGATAAGACATATAGAATATGTGCAGTTGATTTTCTGGTGAAATACACTTGGAATTATTTCCGTATATTGAAATATTTAAATTTTTGTGAATTTATAATTTCGTAAAATGGAGTTCTTCAACTTGTCACGTCATTTTCATTTACACTTTTTAGGATTGGAGTTATATGAGCTTTTTCAATCTCTAAGCAACAGCCAAGAGTTAACGGTTAGGAGCGCTATGAGAGCGTATTAAATCCATCAATATCGGTTAGCAAAGAGGATTGTTGATTAGTTAAAAATTACCAAGTTGACTACTTATGTTATTAGAGCTACTCATGAATTAAAAGAATAGTTTCAAAGGAAATTAAATGTTACTTTTCGTCGATTTTTGAATTTTAAAAAGTTTCAGCAACCTCCCAATTAATTTATTCTCACCTAAATTGAGCCTATTTCCCTAGATAAATACTAAGTTTTTTTTTTTTTTTTATTGCGAAAAATTGTTGCTAATTCCTAATGGGCTGCCACCTATATAGATCAGTGTTTAGCCGAGCTTTTCCTATTATTATAAAAAACTCGTTTTCTATGATTTAGTTTTTAATTACCTTGCCTGAGTTTCGATCAATGATATCAGTTGCATTGCGGGTTATAGCACGCACCGCTACACATCCAATCACGGAGGCCACATATAGCTGTCATTTTGGGTAAGAAATATATTTTCTCAAGTGGCAACCATGAGAGCAAGCATGAAAGTCACACCTGGTCGGTGGTGCGTGAGGTGAATTTGGTAAATACAAATATTCGAGTACATACATATATTGAAAATGATGTGATTAAATTACATACCGAAAGCGCATTTGCATGCGAAAAACACGCAATCATTGCAATGAGGATATTTAAAATATACATAAATATATATAAAATATAAAAATTGAGCCTCGATAATTTCTTTTTGAAGAAAGGTCGGAAATAAAATTTTGTAAGTACTACGTATGTATGTGTTTACTCTTTTTGTTTGCATAAAAAATTTAAATATATATTGTATGTAAACATGTGATGTGTCTGAATTCAAAAATCAAATAAGACCTAATGAAAACCAAGCATACAGTTTAATGGGTTGTAAAAAAAAACCATCAAGAAATTGTCTAATTTGAGAGAGTTATTTAAACTAAAATTGACGTTCAGTAATTGGGTGTAGGTAGAAATTCTTTCAGGCAGTTAAGACACACACTTTAATTAAAGAGTAGATCAATGTTAGTATTAAAGTATCCATAAATCTCAAAGAATTGTTCATATAAACTTTCTCTTCAACATACAAAAAAAGTGATTCACAAACGATGGACACGCGTTGCTATTTGCAAATGTGATTATAATTCCAAATATTTTTATATCGTAAACATTTAGTTCTCTCAGCCGCTTGGTAGACATATTTAAAAGGATATAATTTAGTGTGGCAATAAATTATTTACGACCTGCTTTGGGACCAACAACAACAGCAACAACAATAACATAAGTACTCATACAAGTAATCGCCCAGCATAGGCCAGTTTAAGTAATTATGTATGTACGTGTATGCAGCGCCGTGAAAGGAGGAAGCAGGCGGCTAATTTTACGATCTGCGGCAAACATTTACGAGCAAAAAGTATGCAATCGTAAAAACCGGACGCGATTTGCACTGTGAGTTAGTGTCATTAAGCGTGCCGGTGACCACTTACGATGATGGTGCATTGACTGACATGTGCGTGCGTGGGCGCCAAGGCATTGCTGGTTGTAGGAATTAATTAAGTATTAAGTTTTTATTTAGATTTGACAAACAAAACACTTATGAAACATAAAAGTTAGAATCAAAGTACATACGAGTATATAAATGATGAAATGTCATTTTGTTTAATACAAATACGAGTAAATATATGGAAAATGATGAGTATCTTTATATAGTTTGTGTTACAAAACCATGCAAAGTTTAGTAAAGGAGTTTAGTTTCATTTTGATTTTTAACATATGTCGAGATGTTCCAAACCGTCATAGAATTAAACAATTTTGCAATCACTTGCAAATTTCGTTGTAGACTTGCTTAGAAAAATATATAAGAAATGCAACCCTGATTGTTATTCAAATACAATTTTACAATTTTCCGCGGAAGCCTTGAGGAAAGAAGTATGATAAGGAGATGTGATAATATCCGAAATAGTACTATAACCTCTACCACTTTGAGTAGTGATGTTTTTCCTTATAATTTCTCCTATAAAACCAATCGGCCCTAAAACTCCAAAAAAAATTTAATAAAATAAAATAGTTATATGGCCAAACAATAACAAAAATGTATAAAAGGATGAGCCTGCCTAATACAAACAATTCTAAACAAAATAGAAATTGTACAAAAACATCTACACAGTCAAGTATAAATAACGGCAGAATAGCCGCATTTGATTGCAGTAAGCGTAAGCTTAGCCGAGTGCGTTTAGATGCCGACTCAAATATTACGCATGATGTCGTGGGTACAACACCCGCGGAAGCCAGGAAGAAAGAAGTCAGTTGAGGAGAGGTGGTGATTTCCGAAATAGTACTATAACTTCTACCGCTTTGTGCGTGTGTTTTTCTAATAATTTTCCCAATAAAACCGATCGGCTTTAAGCTCAAAAATATTTAAAAACAAATAGTTATATGGCCAAGCAATAACTAAAACATATTTAATTCTGTGTATCGGAGTTTAGTTTGTTTGTTTATAAAAATACATTTTTATTATCTAAAACTTATTTCTTTTGAATTCATAAGGATGTTCATAATTTTAGTACAGTATCCTTTTTGACGCACTACTCGTATATAAAACGATGCAAATAATATCTACTATATTTAAATAACTTTCTACAAAATCGTGTAAATATATTAATCCATTGTCATATTAATATTCTCATTCGCTCATTTATTCATTCATATTTGGCTATGTAGTCGCAGGCTAAACTTATATACATACATACATGTAAACTTGTGTACATATTTGCTCTCATTTTTATTGCAAACTCATAATTCGTAAATTTCATCGCCTCGTTAAAGTGTCGACATTTTTATGATGTTAGTCTTCGAGATTGAAATACGCACGGCACGTTGCAGGTTATTACTTGCATTCGCCTTATGTATATTAGGAAATAAGTATGCACGTTAAATGTGCGTTTGTGTAATTTATTAGGGTGAGCTAGTTGCCGTCTTTAGAATCCGTTGTATACATTTTTATAATTTGTTTTTAAGGGTTTGCTTGCATTTATTTGACTTTGAAAGTTTGCACAATTTTATATTTCTAAAATGTCGCAAATGCCCAAAACTGAATATAAAAACTATTACTACTTTATTAGAAAAGTGTATTTTAAAAGCTCATTTCAGTAAATATCGTTAGCGTGTTGTAGAACAATAAGATGGAACATCTAATAAAGGTTTAAAATGAAAATATCACTTGATATTTAAGGTAATTCCAAGACATTGGAAACTAAGAATGTATAAAGTTTAGGAAGAATATTGAATATTAATAAGACATTATTAAAGTTTTTATTTAAACTAACATTGGCAAGGTTTTTTTTCACAACATATGTTTATTAAATAATTTTTGTCCAGTATTTTTTGTTGATATAAATCTCAAGTTTTTTTTATTAAATCAAAAATTACTCGAAAATATTACTTTTTTGTCGTTTTTCAATTGCGGATATTGTTTTTTGTCTGTATAATATCTAAACTATACGTACAGTATAGGTATGCGTTTGTTATTCGTTCATTTGGTATTAAGTTATTTTTTTTAGAAATAAAATATTGCCAGTTCAATTCCCGTAAGAGCAATGTGATTTCACATTTTCACATATGATTTTTTGTACAAAAGATTTTGTGGTTTCATATAGAACTTACCTTATAAGGACTAACCTTACGTAATAAAAAATTTAAAAGTTGTATTTCGAATTAAAAATTGAATTTCAACTTTATTCTTGTGAACAAACTAATCAAAAAATTATTCTGACTCAAAATGTACTTAAAATGTAGAGTTCCGGGTCGACAGTTCATATTATTCAACCTGTTTTGCAGAGCTTATATAAAAATAATACGCCGTTTCTTACAAAACATTGATTAAAATCATAACTTTAAAAAAACAAATTTTGTCTACTTAGCAGTTGGCCAGACTAAAGTTTCAACTGTCTATTTTCCTATAAAAATTTTTGACAAAAAAACAAAATAAAACGCATTTTGGAAAATTAAATTTTTGAAATTTTTTCGCATTTTTGGTTTAAACAAAAACTAATTAAAATTTTCATGTATTTTCTGACGCTTGTTTTTAATAGAGTAGATAACTACAAACATTTGAAAAAAAAATTGCTTAAATCGGTTAAAAATGAAATTGCGAAACACTCCAAAAAAATTTTTTTTAGCAAAAAGAAAAAGTACGTGTGTCCTTAAATTGGGCCAAAAACAACATATTAAAGTTTCGGTAAAATCTAAAATCATGACCCGAAACGACCGCAAGTTTTGAAATGGAAAGGGCCGAAAATATGAAGCTTTTATCGAGCTTATGTTGTAAAGTGAAGTCTGCAATACGATAGTTTTCAGGATGGGTAATATTAGCTTTTTAAACAATCAATATAATATTCCGTTATCTAAATACTCAGAATTTCGAATATTTGAAGCACTTGTTTATGTGAACATACTTTTTAAATTTTCAATACCGTCTCGTGGGAAAATACGTAGAAGTTACCTCTAGCTTTTAGCTGCCACAGAGCGAAAATGAATTATTTAGTTTTTTAAATAATTCGAATATCAGTATTTAAAAAAAAAAAAAAAATAATCGACTACCTTAGTATCCGCTTAGTACTCGTTATTGACAAGTAGCAATGTTTCACGCTTTGAAGCATTCAAGTGTTCAAGCAATGCTTAGCGGCAAGTTTATTAACGAGATTAAGGCGGACAACCACTGCCACCGCAACAATAAATGCTCGACTCTTTGAACTCCCACACCCATCAGTTACAAGTACGTATGTATGAGAGTGGACATATGTATGTGTAGACTTAAGCATTCGCAAAAAAATGCAGTTAAAAATTAACTATCGTTTTACACTAGGCCATGCTATGAGTGATGTCTTTACTAAATCACTGACTTCATAATTTCTTTAATGACCACAAAGAAGCAAATATTAAATGGTTAGAGCAATCAGATATATGAAAAGCGATTTACGATAGTGGAAGCTAAGCATTGCTAATAAAGAGCAAAACAATGAGTGAGTAAAGGTAGTGAATGCGGAGGGAGTGATATTTAATTTTTTTGTTATGAATTCTAATGACAGTTTCAAATGGAAATTGATTGATGATATGGAGTAAATATAAAACCTGATAGTATTAACTATCATGAGAAGTATTTCATGTTTTAAACAGTGAAGCACGAAACAAGACACAAGTGAGTCCTTCTTTTATGAAAATTGCTTCAAATTCATTTAAAATTGACAAACTTCTTGCTCCCTCGCAAATTATTTAAGTTTAATTACTTACTTGAAACTTCTGCTTCTGATTTTTTTGTAGTTTTTTAATAAATTTTTTTAAAAATACCTAAACACTACCTTTATCTAGCGTATAACATTCCAGAAGATACTTTATGGAGCCTTCTTTAAAGAAACTCATCTAGAAATGCTAAAGAAATATGTTTGTTTGATTTTATAGGAGCTTTCTATTAATGTTTTATAAAAATGCGGCTTTGCATGAATTCTTTGTAAAGTAAAGAATTTGTTTTAGAAGAATTGCTTAGAAAGGTTTCCTAAAGGACATCGTACAAATGCTCTTCTGGATGTGAAAACCGAAGGTCTTCAGTTTGTGCCAGTCCATATAAAGGAGAAAGGAAAAGAAATTTTATAGAGGAAGGCCTTTTAGAATGGGCTGAAATTATCTATACTCTTATTTGCTTAAGAAGAAAAAAAACTTTACCAACACCTTTTAAATATTTAAAGGAAGGATTTTTGTTGCTAGTCTGACTTTCACTTATTTTATAACCAGTTTACCTTATTAATATTCTGCCTGTGAATCGTAATCAGTTTTATCTGGTGTAAAACTTTCTTTTAGATTTAAATTTGGCTTACTGACTTTATCATATGTTCGAATTAATTTTTTTTTCAATAAAGTCCATTCTAATTTGATGAAAATGATTTTATTGCTCTCAGTGGGAAAATTGGTAATGGAATATAATTTTTTATTAAGTACTTAAAGATTAGGGAAACCGATTGAATCAAACCTACTTTCAGCGAACCGGCTGTGACCGAATGTTTCGATGCCTGCCTGCATCTTCGTTTGGCCGCAACTTCGAAACTCACACAAATATTTAACATATTTTAAAAATTTTTTTTATTGTATAAAAAACATTTATAAAAGATTTTTTTTAATTTTTCGGGGTATAGGGATATGTAGCTCATTCAATTTTAGAATAACAAAGTTAAAGTTTCTAGGGGCTACATGCTACCACTGATTTTTGACAACGTTTTTACGAACGCTCCCTTGGAATTTTTCCATATAAAAAGTAATCGCTGTTTTGCGTTGTATAAAGAAAACTGCCAGTAAGAAAATTGTCAAAAATCATTAATTACTTTTAGACACTTGAAACTTGTACTTTCTCAAACTAAAATTGAATGAGCCAAAAAACTGCATACTCAAAAAAATTCTAAACATTTTTTTCAAAATATTTGAAATTTTGTTAAATCATGGTACATTTTGCAAATAGTTTAAAAATTAGTATTTTATTTTTTAATAAATTAGAACAAAATAAAAGTCTCAAATCTGTCAAAACATATGTGGTTGAGCTATGAATTGCGAGTATATTTCTAAAATTTGTGTAAGTTGCTTGAAACTTCTTTTAAACACAACGAAAAATGGACTTCGAGTAAGCTTATAACTCGATTTCCACAAAAAATTACACAACATTTTATATAGAATTTATTTTTGCAAAAATTTAAGCGAATTTTTTGGAAAATATTTTATGCCACAAAATCCGCTGCAAGTATTTTCTAAAACTTAGCAATTGGAATGCATGAATAAAACTTATGGCAGTACTTAGTACTTAGCTCTTATATAAAACTTTATAAGTAAACTTCAATTCAAGCTTACATTTCCTCCCCTTTCTTCCAACCGATTGCAGCACAACACCAACAGCAAATCACAAGTGATTTTATCTTGCAGGCAAACAGGATGATATCCCACCGCGTTGGTATTCAAGTTAACAAGCGAAGATATGTCGACCAAATCAGAACAACAATCTTCGAAATAACCCAAAAAGGTGGCGAAAAGTGTTGCCAACCACAACTGGTGCAACGCCAACAACCCACAGTTCGGGAACTTCAGATGCGCCATTGAGGATAGCCGTTGCAGCTTTGACTGTGTGTGTGTGTGTGTGCCTGTTTGCGGGCGCGCGCATTTTGTGAAGATGCAAATTTCATCCAAGATATTAGAGCAACTTGCAACTTGCGGCGCAACGCACAGTTGGATATCGCTGGGTCGCAGTCAACGACTGCTAACACATTTGCAATCTTTTGTTTTATCACAGAGGAAATAGCGCAAACGAAAAATGAACAAAAAAAAGGCACAGAAACAAATGTTGCCACAATAAATCGTTGCAAGCAAACAACGAACTAACAACCCCAAATGTCGTTGTGTTAAAAATGTTGCTGCGATACTAGCAACAGCATAACAACAATAACAATAACACCACTGAACGTTGTGTTTAACAACACTGTATTTGTTGCTCGATGAAAATGCGGCTGCTTGTCCGATAACGCTCAGCGACGGCAGGCGAGCGAGTGGGCACACAATTTGCCCACTTACTTATTCATGCAACCAATTTTTGTGGCACGGCTTAGCAATTTCATGTTATATCGATTGGCAAAAGAAAAACCGCCGAAGTCAAAGTGCAAATGGAAGTTTGGTAAAGAAAGAAGTACTATAGTTGTATGATGAAGGTAAAACACTAAGAAAAATTGGTGAATTGAAAGCAAGTTACATTGCAAGTTTATGCTGACACAGTACGTCCAACTGTGGCAAAGAAGTTGTTGTCTAAATTAGCAGCTGCCAGTCAGTGGTGGCAGGCGAAGAAACAAACGTTAACGGTGAGCGCATTAAAAATGTATGCCAAATCAGCTAGGAAAGTGTATAAGACATAAAAGTAGACATTTCTATAACTGTGAGACATTTGTGAGTTTGACTTAGAGTTGGACATTGCCTGACCAGTGGTAAATTTTTAATGCCTTAAATAGAATTGTACGAATTTAAGAAAGCTGTGTTTTTCCCTCAATAATGTGCACGTCCTGTTGTCGGTTGAGGTAGTGAAGAACAATGAGCGTATCCTTACCCACTCCATTATGGGCTGTGCTTCCTTGATAGTCGGAGAACAATTACTCGTGTGAGTGGAAGCAACTATTTGCATATTAAGAAACCTTTTTCTTCTTAAAATTTGTTCAATTTTGTAAATAGCACAGTGTGTCTAACTACATACATAACCGTATTACTTTCACTTTAAAACTCAATAAAAATTTTAATTATGTATCTGCTAACGCATCCTATGAGATGTGACTTGCCCGTCCCCCTTGTCAGCGCTTGTATTTATGAAAATTGTCTATCAAATTAAATCTAATTTCCACCCTCAGTTGACTGCAGCAGCCCTTCCCACTCCCAAAGAGCCGCACTGAAACTCTGTTGATAATGATGATGGTAATTTTGTTGGTGGCGGGCGGTAATTGCATTGGCAATGGTGTCGCTTGTTTATATCAATTTTCCACTTCGTTATCTTATCAAATGCATCATTATAATGAGAATGTTGAGAGTGAGTGTGCGAAAATAAAGGACTACAGGGGTTGTGTCTGCTCGAATTGTGTGGCAGCGTGCAATTGAAAGCAGTTGGTGAGGTTGTGGGAACTGTTTCTGCGTTTGGTGTCTGAATTCTACCCTCGCATGAAATGAGCAATGTTGTGTGGAAAATGATTTTTGAATATAGTTATAAAATTTAATTTATGTTTTCGCTGTTAAAGTGTAGGGCTGACTGCGTTTGCATTGGAAGAGTTGATGGATGTGGCGCGAATATTAGTGATAAATTAATTTAACTTATCCGCCGAAAGGTGTGAAAAGATTGGGTGGAACATAAAACCAATTAATGTAATCATATTAAAATAAAAAAGAATAGCCAATACGCGATGGCTTTGTGCCGCCCGAGTAATTTTGAGTTATGCAAAACAGTGCCTCCAGACAGATTTATTAAATGTACCTACCACTCAGCTCCATTTTTCGCTACCGTTTTGTGCATAAATATTTCTTATGGATTTATTTAATTAGAGACTGAACTAGAACGGACTATAAATACGAGTTGTATATATATATATGTATATCTCATTTCCAGTGTTATATGTATATTTGTTCAGCTTATAAAAAAATTTTTTGAGGAGGAGCCAATTCTTTAGAGCCTATTATAAGCGCTATAACCAGCTAAGCAATGTTGGCCGAACTTGACATAGCGAGCCATCTTTCTTTATCTCACCCTAACTGGACCCATGAAGTGTAACCAAGTCTTTCAGCACTTGGTATTTCCAACGCAATGAATATCTTCTTGTTCCTCTGCCAACAGAAGCGTCGATTATGTTCAGGATCGAAAGGTATTCATATGAGAGAGGATTGCACTGTTCTATTGTCTACGTAGCACGAAGTTGGAATTTCTAGAAATAGAGGTTCTTCATTGGATTTAAAGGCTGACATTGTTACAATGCACTCAAAATGGTCCACATTTTCAAAACTACAACCAGTTCAGTGAGCGCCCAGGCGCTAACTATTCGTATTCGCTTCTCTCACTGTTCAGTTCTAAGAAGACAGAGCTAATAGCGAGGTTTTTAAGGCCGATCATGTCAATGTCATCAGTGGACATTAGCAATTATATAGTCTGGCCATATTTTACACATTAAGCATGAACTTTACTACTACTCACAGCTGGCAAAACTTCAGCTCTGTGGCCTTTAGCCATGCTATTGCTCTTTTAGTTTCGTCTTGGTCGGCTCACGTTACGTCAATACCGTCATCATTGATTAGGGCAATAACCGCTGCGAGAAGTCGTCATTCCATAATTAAAGTATGCTTTGGACGTCAAATACCTGACCGTTTATGTCATTTTAACTGGAATTTGCTACGGTCTTGAAACTCTCCTTAAACCGAAACTTCTGAAAACATGCGACAGTCATAAAATGAAAGCCCTCTTCGAATCAAAGGACGAGGCTTTGAAAAGTGATATTATTATGTTTATTCTGACTTTTTTTAGCTTTGCGATGCTAAGAAAAAATTATTTATTCTTATTCATTTACTACGAAAGTTTATTAAAAAACGAAAATTTGTATCGATTTCATGAACCATTTCACAATGGATTATGTTCTTCTTAAATGGTTCTGTACCCATTTATTTACCTTTATATGTTCAAGTCAATACATACAGTTGATGATTCCATATTCTTTGGCATCGGTTTCCCACAAAACGTGGACATAAAGTTGTAAAAGTTTGCTTAGAGTTGTTTGACATCTTTCACGCTTTTGTCCAGTTTATCCTCATTGATAATGTTTGCTGGATCCTAAGTATAAAATGCTCTTCATCACTACTTCAAAGTTATAAATGCCAATAGTTTATTTATTTATTATAATTAGTTACAAAATTCAAATCTTATAACTAAACAGGAGATTGATAGACCGACATCCTTTGGTTGGTTCAAATACTAAATTGAGTTTTACTTCGAAATTTCCAATTCAACAGAAACATTTCCAAACGAGTCAAGTTTGTTTTTGGTGGCAACACTTATACCTTTTCCCCATTGAGTAAATAACATTGGGTACAAAATATTCACTATTCCAGTCATAATTTTTGGCAACTATTTACATCTGTATAGGAATGAACATACACACGTTTTTGTAACACCGAACCCCGCGCGCTCAACATTAGCAACTCTCAAGTACAACTCATAACTTAACAAATCGAGAAGGCGGCGCAGTTGCTGGAAATCAATTCCAGCTAAAGCAAACTGCGGGGGCCGACTTTCGCACGCATAGTCCAAAAACTGGCCGCCCGCCTGCCCCAAATTTCTTATTGTTTTTCTTTGTACGAATGTTTGTAGGTTCGTATATCAGCTCCTAGCAACAACAATCGTCTGCGAGTAGCCACCACGCGACGCATTTAACTCACCCCGCTGCGGGTGCTCTGTGCCACATATTATTATCAGCGCGTACAATCAGTGTTCGCAGTTGTAGACTACAACTGTAACAACAACAAAAAAAAAAGCAACAGCTAACTATGTAAGAAACAAAGAAGCGTAAAGGCTGGGAGAAAAATATGATTCGTGTAAACATACATGATAATTTTTTGATATTCGAATTCGGAGAAGACGCTGCATCTTGCCGCCTCAGCCTCCACCTCCGCAGAAGCAGCAGCAGCTGCAAACGAAGCTGGCAATGCCCGCATGCGCCACGACTTCTCGCAGCCACACGTCGAACCTTCAGCTCCACCGGCAACGGCTGTTCAATTCGATGTTGCACCAAATGCACGAGAAATAAAAAATGAAAAACAATAATGGAAATATCGAAAGTTTGAATCACATTAAAGTTGAAGTAGAAGTGCCACAAAGTTTATGCGCCACTAACTGAGTAGTTGCTATTTTTTTTGTTGTTTCTGTGTTTTTATTAAATTTGTATATGACCAAAGCGGCAGCGCAAATATGCCGCCAACAGTTGCTGACTTGTTAAAGTACTCATCGCTAGTCGAGTGCCCGCATGTTGTCGACAACAATCAGCAACATAACTAACTCCTGCAACAACAACAACTAGCGCTCATCCGGTGATCAGCAACCAAAGCGCGTTAAGCATTTTGAGGGCAATGCCGGTACAAGCGATCGGCCACCTTTTTGGTCGGTAAAGGAGAGCGAAGCAGATGCTTTCTAGCTGTGCTTTTTGACGGCGGTGCCATCAGTGTCGTCATCATCATGCTCCAAGACGGTCAAGATGGCCAGTTGTAGTAGACCCCCCGTGGTTTGAAGTTGCCACGTAGAGTCTTTTGTTTTGACTTTTGGCAACAAAATATTCGCACAATTCACAAATGATACAAACATAAAAATGTATGTTCGTACAACAAACGGCTGAAATGCGGCGAGCAAATATGAAAAAGAGCGGAAATAAGGAAAAATAAATATGATGTAGATGTAGAGAATGTACCAAACTTGTAGGGTTGTTTAGTTTATGAGGAGAAAATACATGGCCGCTGTGGTCGAATGGGTAGCGGTGCGTGCCATTACTCGATATGCGGCTGTGTTCGAGGTTCGAATCTCAGTCAGGGCAAGCAAAATCTTAATAATAGAAACAGCTTTTTCTAATAGCGGTCACCCCGCGGCAGGCAATGGCAAACCTCCGAGGATAATTCTCCCATGAAAAAGCTTCGCATTAAATACATCTGCCGTTCGGAGTCGGCACAAAACTGAAGGTCCCTTCATTTGTGGTATAATATAAAGATTTTGAGATATTGATATATTCGTAAAAATACGAGGGGACTAAGAAAAGATTGCTTAGTTGACCAGCAAAAAAAAAGCAAAGAGTCACTTCTTTTCTCCACATAATCACCGTTAATTTCAATGCATTTCTTTAGCCTATAGATCCACTTCTCAAAATATTCTTTAAAGTCTTGCTTTTTAAACTGTCTATTATCTCGCCGTTGCTGTTTAATACCTCTCCTCACAAATTTCTTTTAATTTTTGAAAACAACCATAAATCAGACGGTGCCAGATCTGGGGAATATGGTGCTGGTCGTATTTCTTCAATGGTAGAGACAGCAATAAAGTTTCTTGTTATTTCAGCCGGGTGAGCTGGCGCGTTTGGTTGGGTAAAATAAACTGACATCATAACTTTTGTTGCTGATTTTTATTGCCTAGCTTTCACGGGTCGAATTACTCCTGTGGACTGTAGTTTGGTTTCCGGATCGTAATTATAAAACTAAAATTCGATAACAGTAAAGGCTTTACCAAAGTTACAAGATAGTCCATTATCAATTGTGGAAATTTGAGCCCTATTAAGTCATCAGTGGAAGGATTTGGTCGACCTTCTCGGGGTTTGTTCTCTACAGAAAAATGTCCCATCTGGAATCTTCGGAATCACTTGGAAATAGTCTCTAGAGACGGTGCAATTATTGCAATTTCCCTTTCACTGTATATCTGAAAACCGAAGAAAACGACAAAGCGAATTTCTGTTTTCCTTGGTGGTGGATCTTCGCCTAATCTATCGTCAAATATTTGTATTTTCTAGCTTCCATTTTAACCGTAAGTTTTGAAATTTAGACTGAAAACTCGTAAAAAAATTGCAAAGGATTTGGTATTTTTAGTTTTTTAGAAAAAGCTTTCAGAGTCACCAACTAAGCATATTTTTGTTAGTTCTCTCGTAAATGTACTTATAAGTATTTTGCAAATTGGTGATATGCAATGGAATTAGATTGTAGAAGACAAAAAAAATTGTTCTCTTTTAAATTAAAAAAAAACACTAAATTACTTGTTCATTTCCCTCGATTTGTATAACCGATTTGTTAACCATTCATATTGCCCGCCCTTCATCATGCCTTTCATCTTTTTAAGCGATGAGAAGGCAAGATGTTTGATCCTCCTCATTTTGACATGTTAAAAGGTTGAATGAAAAATACTGCGGTCAAAATATCCTTCCACTCGGTAGATTAGAGTGGGCAACGAAAGAAAAGGAGCTAATGAATGCAACGGAAGGACCTATCGCCACTGGGTATGAATAACTGATGTAATTTCGCTAGGGAGAGAGGCAGCTGGTGAGACCTTAATATCCGCCAAAAACTGAAAAACGGAGTAAAAAGATAGATAAATATAACAAGGCACACACAAAAAAATTTTCAAGATAATCACTCCATAATATTTCTGATTTTCAAAGTAAAGAATGACGATTACCCTTGTTAGAAAATACCTTCTTCAGCGAACTACTGCAACTCTGTAAAGAAGTTATTGACTTCATGTTGGAAGTCAGTATATTCGACGAAAAACATATATATCTCAAAATCTATACTACCTGCAGTAGCGTTCAGCTTACAATAGCAACTCACCCACTTCTCAACGAAAGTACTAATCGTACACCTAAACTTCAAACCAAACCACCCACTTCCCTCCTTGCTTGTCTACAATTTCCGCAATAAACGCTCATCATTTTAGAAATGCATAAAAAACAATTCTACACATTTCGTTTTGATGGAGGTGAAAACAGATTTTTTGCATATCGTCGAATATCCGCTGGCGAATTCTTACAACTGGGGAACTTTCTTCCCACTATGCGCTCCATCTGTTAGTTGCACTGTTTGTATATATGTACATATGTATGTACATGCAACTCTACTTCGATTGCCTTGTTCACGGTGTTGTTTCGCTGTCGTTGCTTGTTGCAACAACTGTCGCGCTGTATGGTAAGTACAATTGTTGTACGAGTCCTCCCGTGCACCACATCTCTCGAATGAATTCACCTCAAACGTCTGTCAGATATGCATCTGGGATGCGAATCGTCTTGCGATCGTTCGAACTTCGATTGCTTTGACTTAAAAAAACATACTGCCATACAAACAAGTGAATGTATGTATGTACATATATCCAAAGTATGTTCATGCATACATTGCTCATATCTGAGAGACTTTTCTTGCCGGCCACTTTGTCATAATTTTTATCGGTCGTTTATGCTCTGGACGATGTCTTTTTCGCTGTACTGCGGATGACATTATTTACCGGCATAAATTTTAATTCGAACAAATGAAAGGCTGTTGCATTTATATACAAACATACACACACACGCGAGTAGATCAGCGAAGTGAGGGAAAGAAGTCCAAAAAGAGGTAAACCGCAAAAGAGTTGGTGTGCGCAAGTAATATCAACCAGCCGAGACTCGTGCGAATACAATTGTTATTTTTTTTTTTTGGCAAAAATTATAAAATTTGCTTTGAATATTTTTTTGTTGATCTGCTCTGCTGTTTGTTGCAAGCTTACTGCCTTGGCAGACAGATGTTCTGTGGGGGGTCAGTTAGCGTTTTAGGGCAGTTGTTTGTTCATATCGTTTATGATTATTGTTGCTGTTGTCTGCGTTTATCGTTTGTCGCCAGCGTTGACAATTGCAGACCTTACCAGAGTTAGGTTATATAAATTTTTGCTCAGAATACTTAATACACGCTCAAAGAGGGTGTCTTAATTTGCGATGATGAAGCAAGTTTTATCAATTATAAGTTTTGGCAATTTGAAAAATACGATTTGCTCATAAAGATTAACCTTAGTTACCATTTTCTTGAAGAGATGTGAATAAACTGTGTATATTTCATAAAATAGAACTTGGAGACTCCTTGTAGTCTGTAACCTTTCGCAATCGCTAATCGTGTGATCAAATTTTTACACTATATCATCGATTATTGGAGCTCTTTAAATAAGTAACTTATCAAAGATAATTTTCCGTTTTTCACATTAGAAATATTGCATATACTTAAGTTTTTGTTATTCCTCGAAATTAGTCTTGATACCCCCTTTTGCATGCAGCAATAAACAAGTTTTATTGTAAAAACAAAAACGGTGACAATTTCCTAAAAATCCTGGACGCATTCATTTTTGTCATAGAAATATTTAATTAATTGCATAAAAAAATTGGCGGTATTTCACAAGTACTTGCGACGGTTTTGTCGTTTAAATTAGTTATTTTATAGCCGACTCTCTATCTAAAGTTTATATTATATTTTATTATTTTGAGCATAAGCTGTACGCCTATAAATTTTCTTAAAACACAAGACCATTTTTGTTCTGAGATTTCGATAGTTAGGGACCTTTAGGTGCGGCTGTTATGAAAACTCCGTTCCCACAGCCGACATGGCAAAAAATCTACCCCTTATAAACTATTTGGGAACAGAGCAATCACAAAGTAACGATTTGCTTTTGAGGTGCTGTATCACCCAAATTCAACAGAAAATAAGAAATGAGACTACAGTTGGCACAACGTAGAAACTCATTTGTCTGCAAACCAATTTTTACAAAGAATGGTGGAAATTCGCTCCGAAACACAAGATGTAAACTCTTAGACTGCAAGTTCTTGCTTAAAACTTGGACACTAGAACGTGACGTGCTATAGAAAAAAAATGCCTAAGACCATAAAGTGTGGGAGATCGATGTTTTCGTCTGTTCTAGCTAGTATGAAAAAAAATGGTTTGAGCGTCACTTGCTTTCGGCAATGTTTTTCTTTTGAGAAGTTGAAAAGCGATCCATCTCACTCTACGATCCGACTATACCTAAAGTGTGACGAAAAAACTATAAAAGGCATTTTTTTTCAATTTAGATCGCAGAATTTACGTGAACTTTTTTTCTGATACGGTGTATGTATGTATAAGGTACAATCTCAAACCATCTCGGGCTACCAATTAGAACAGGTTCAGAATAAAAAGTTAACGGCAGGTGACGTAGACAAGCCAAAAGGTTAATTAGAACATTTGCTATACTGTTATCGTTCTTAGCTCTGCATACGACTCGCCACCAAATAATATTACAGTTTAACAAATTAGTAATTTTGTAAACTAAGTTCCTTATGATTATGAGCTAGATCATGTCGCCGTACCCTTCCCAAAACTAGCGTCCACAATTGGTCCATGTGGGATCTCATTATCTTAATTAAGCTAAACTTCGGTGGAACAACGGTGTGTTTAAGGAATTGGTTTCTAGATAAATATATTTGCGGACAACTTAAAAAATCTTCAATCGTTTTGCCACTGAAATGATAACCCTTTAATTTCCACTCTACATCTGTGTTTTGATATCGTCAGAGTTTCTGTGTCCGAGGGATATGTATGTGAAATTTTATTAAGTTTTTTTTTCATGTATTTTTATTTACAGCTTATTGTTGTTGTTGTTGTTTTTGTCACGAATTTATGCATTTTAATATGCGCTTTTGAGTTATTAGCATCGGCATCACATGATGATCTAAAGGGACCGTGTTCGCCAGTCATGTTCGCTTGTCGTCTGCTCAAAAATCGCTGAGAAATGCTAAATATCGGAGGATAAGCAGAGAAAAGTAAAATAAATATAATCGTACATTTCAGATGATTTATTATGTTGCCAAATACATTTGAATTGAATGGCGAAGTAATATGATAATACAACGATAAATGTATGCACATTCATACATACATATGCAAGTAAGTATGTATGAACATACTATAAATTTGTGTGTTTTCGGCGCGCGAGTCAGTCATATGGCTATGGAAAAGTACAACGTTGTCAAAGTAAAAGCACACAGCGAATGTATGTAAGTAGGTATGCGTGTGGCACAAAAGAAATCAATTCACATATGCGACGGATTTGTAAAAATTTGTACAGATTCATTTGCTTTCACATACGTGCGAGTACTTCGATGTAAATTGTGAGCAGAGTGTCCATATGCATTGATACAAATATATATGTATGTACATATGTATGTATGTATTTGAATACTTTGTTTGTACTAAAGTCCCAAGAGGAAGAGGTTTTGTGAAAGGTTTCTAAAATTGAAAAAATGCATACCAATCGACCACCAAAGTTGTTAGAGTAAATATTTTTATTTAATTACCACAAGAATTATTGCAAACTCACTGGACGCGCGTCCATGGAACCAAACAAATACGACAACTCGAAAACAAGCAATAATAATAAAAATAAAAATTGTGATTTCCTTACAAAACAGTAAAATCTACGTATGTATGTATGTATGTAGTTATTTGTGTGTGAGTACATGAAAAGTATATCCATTTCTATTTAATTCTTTGCTTGTTAAGTCCCTGGTGAGAACACTTGAAATGTTTGTGTAGGCGATGTCCTTTCACTTTGTGTAAACATGCAGCAACAATAGCAATAAGAAAAACATGATAGTATGTAGATACTACGCTCATTTCGAAATCAATGAAGAAAGGACACTTATTACACACACACACAAACCCACATGTTTACAAATATATTTTTTGCAAGAAAAAAAAAGTCATTCAATAACTCTCGGCTAGAAACACTTTACTTTCGCCCATTGTCACAATATGCAACACATTTGTGCTAGAGTGGCTATCACAACAACAATGCAAAGTGAAATGTTATCCCTCCAACGAAGTGAACATCTTTTCTAGTAGTACTTATTGAGCAAATTTCGACCTTCGGCGGCATCAAATGGCAACAAATGAGGCCAAAGGCAAAGGCACAACCAAATGCATGGGCCAAACAAAAGCGACGATGGATACTTCAAATAGGAAGGAGCTTTAAAAAAGAAGAATTAATTCAGTTATATGAGAATGTGCATTAGACCAGCAGCGACTTTTTTAAGAATATTTAAGTTTTTTTTTGGAGAAAAATTGTATTGATTAAAGTTCGTAATGCATTTTACTTACAATGAACCAAATAACTTCGTTTATGGGGACGTTATTTCGATGCTCCGACTTTAAAATTATTTTATTCATTTTATTCAGTTTAGAACAAAATAATATTTCGTTAAGATGCCCTGTGAAGGTGTATCAGAAATTGTATACCTTACGTGATAACTCTTAAATATGAACGAAAATTATTATTTGTGTGACATTTGCTCAGATATGGTTGCGTAGTTGTAAGCTTGGTCTTATAAGCTCCATATTACATTTAGTGAATGAGTAGCTTCTAAATTTAAGTTTAAAAATCTTTGTGATTACTTTCAAAATTCTCTCTCGGACGGGTCACTTCTCTTCTACACTGATGGCTTAAAACTCAAGAAGAGAATAGGAGGAGGGGTGTTCTCAGCCCAAATAGGATTGGAAAAATCTTTCCGTCTCCTCCACTATGTGAAAAAAAAAAACAAAAAAAAAAGAAGCTAGAAATGACTGAAAAATTAGCTCAGGAAAACTGAAAAATATGACCAAAGAATCGAAAAACCAGGATAATCGAAAACGACTACAACAACAAATTTAATTTAAAGTATTTTATTTTTTAAATTTTTTGTGTGAACAAATATCATTTTAGAAAAGATTGTTATTTAATTATTCATTTTCCTAAATTTATAAAAAAAAATTTATATAAAAATATTTTCATTTTCCTTACTTATTTCTGCTGAACCGTTTTCACTATTTTATGAATTTGATTGCAATTATTTTTATTATAAAGAGACACTTACAGGTTTCCAAACCTCGATTTTTTTATTATTTATTAGACTTCCAAATCCTGTGATATATATTTAACAATTATAAATTATTCATCTGATCAGCGAAAACTACCAGACAACGTTTCAAAGCAAAAGGGGGCGCCTGTTGAAAAACGATATTATAAATTTTTGTTCTGACCTAATGTAGGTATACTTAAGTTTTAATGCATAAAGAAGTTATGAAGTCATGCATACTAGGCTGCTACTTGGCGCACGCTGCACGCTCACACACACAAACACCTTCGCCATCTACCCCAAAAATTGTGCTACAGTGTTTCAAAACTTTTCACATACGACACTAAATTGATGCAATCAAATCATTCACAACAGTTTTTTCTTAAAAAAAAAAACAGCTGGCCATTATTTTTTTTTTTTTTTGTTTTAAATCTCTTCGTCAAACTTCGCAGTTGTACATTACTAAGGTACTGCCAGGAATTGCTATACATTGCATTCTATTATTGATTGCTGTTTTACCTTGTAGTTTACATATTTCATGGCTGCTTACTTTTCTTTAGGGATTTACAAACACATTAATTTTCGTTAGAATTGCTAGCAAACACTGAATCCATTCATACTTATTTCACTTTTCTCATATTGTTTTGTTATTTATTTTGAGGAAAAGAAAGTAATTGTTTGCTCTTCTTCTTGACACACACACACACACACATTGTTTGAGTTTATTGTTTGCGACAATTACAATTAAATCAATTCATTTTTTGAGTTCTCACTTCTTGGCTTTTGATTAGTGTTTTGACTTTTCTTTTTTAATTTAATAAATACTTTTTGTCTGGTCATTGCATTCTTCTTTGCTCTGAGGGAGAAGAGATTCCCTAGGTGACACCTTGTTCGCTGGTAGTTGGTGGTCCTACTGTTTGCGTTTGTCTTGCGTTTGACTAATGGTTGGCGAGTGATTTGAAAAAAAAAAAAAAAAAAAAAATCTATAACCATTTCTTCCTGTGCGTTCCAAAGGTGCAGCTATTTGACTTTTGTTTGCACATAGTGTTAACATTCTTGTAATTATTGGTGGTAATAATCGAATGAGAATGGAGTTTTTCAATGTTTGAGATATTACTTGGAAACAAACATAAATCGAGTGGAAGTTTTTTAATGTCAGTATTTTTTTTTTATTATGTTGTAATATTTATTTTTTGTGTTTTGTGTAGGTTTTTTTTTTATTTCAGCAAAGTTTGAAGTTTAAGTTCGGACGTTTTTTTTTAGAGAATGTACGCGCATTTTAATTAATAAATAATACAAAACAGTAAAAAAAAAAAAAATAAGCCCGAAAAGTAGCAGAAAGTATTCAATATGCACAGTTCAAAGCTTTATCCAATCTTGGAGAAATAATTTGTTTCTCAAGTGGATTTCTAACTTTTTTCTGCAATTAAGATTGAAAAGATTTCCCAAGGTTTGATTACGATTTGAATTCAATTGGAGTTAAATTTAAGGTATTAAATAAGGTTTCTACATATGGTAAGCTACAAAATCAAAAGTGCACAAAATCTGTTGCAGGCGAAAAAGCAGTGTTTACAATTAAATAGTTAAAAATAACATTTTTACAGCAAAAATCGGTAAATTCATAAAAGTGCCTTAAAGAGGAAATAAACTTGTATCTATAATTCCGGAATGCGTAGTAGTAAAAAATTAAAAAGCGAAGTAAGGCATAAGAAGGTTGGTGAATTAAGATATTGAATGTTTTATTCAAATTTATTATTACAAATAAAAAGAAATATACAAATTTATAAGCAGTTAATTATTTTGTTTCATTTCAATGAAAATTGGAATTTAATTCGAATAGGAAACCAAAATATCTTCTTTGAGTCTAGTTGGAGATTATTGCTTGAATTCGAATGGATATCTAAGGTTTTATCAAGTGGCGAACTACAATTTTCGCATACAAAAAATGTTATTTTTTGGTTGAGAATGAGTTGTTTCTCCAATTGAGGTACGCTTGAAAATCAACATTGAAAATTGGATAATGTATTGGATCTCCACTTTACCTTAAGTAAATTTCCAACGACAATGTTTACTGGGTATAGAAAATTAACAAACAATTTTTAGTATACAATTGTGTAGCTTGCTAATAATAACAGTAAATTTTTGACATTATTTTACTGACGCTCTTCCGAAATTTCATTCATTTAACGTATGGGCGTAAGTAAATTTTCTTTTTCAAAAACCCACGGGAATTTTGAATTTCCTGAGGATTGCACTTCATTATAGTAAATTAAATGGTATTTAAAATTGCGTATTCAAAAAAATTCTACGATTGTTCTTTTTCATAATTTAAATACGAATTTTACTAATTATTATCAACCATATTTTGAACAAAGTTTGACGCTTGGGCTAAAATGAATTTTCTTATAGAATGAATTGCCATTGAGAAAAGGCCATTATATTATAAAATATAAGAATTTAGACTCAAAATCGGTGATTTTATTTTCAAACTTAAACTAAATTTATGCTTAAGGAGCTTCACAACCAGCAAGCTTGCTTAAGAGTGAAAATGTGCTTAGTCCATTTATGCAAAATATTTGAAGGGAGATAAAAATAATAACGCAATTTCACAACTTTATTCTCTCATCAAAATCTAACAATAATAAAAATGAACTTAGCAGCTTTTCACTCTAAGCCGACAATATACGTTTTATGAAAAAAAAAAATGTCCAAACCCAAATTAAAAAAAAAACTCTACAATTTACGGTGCTTCAGCCACTTCAAATTTATTTTAAATTATACCCAACAACTTTTTAATAATCACACTTGACTGATTCACTGCAACCCTTTGTATTGTAATAATACTGCATTCACACTCTGTAACTGGAATTTGCAGATATCTACCATTTCGAAGAATTCTTCGAAATCGAGGAGGATTTTCTATAAGTATACTCTCAGGATTTTGATATTTTGAATTAAAATAACATTTTATCAAAATTCCATCGTTTTCCTCACTTTGTAAGATGAAAAAGGTACTAAAAAGTTCAACCTTTCAGTTGAATGGAAAGCACACAGACGAAAGCAAATGTGGACAGAATCCAAAAAAATTGCAAAGGAACGCTTCAATATTTGTTTGTGATGAATTTAATTGCAGATGAAATAAACAAACAACTAACTTTCTTCAGAAATAAATCAACTTCAGAACTATTTATTTCGGAGTTCACCGTAATTAAAAATTGTCAAAAGGTTTCCTAATTAAATTTCCAAATTCTTACGATTTTACCTAGTTTTCTCAACTTCGCTCTCAACATAATTATAATATATAACATAATTATACATATATGTATGTACTTTCGAGTACATTACTGTTCTGACTAAACAGCGACAAATATTGTTATGATGCCTTTTACTTTTAATCCTCAGGAATACCCAACCTGACTGTCTGCACTTTCACTAACGTGCCATCATAAAATCTCATTGCTTCTTTCAAATCGTATCAATTACATTTCTTATTGCTTCTAGCAGTTAATGCAATTCTTCAGCTAACTATTCTACGTAAATATGTATAAATATACATTTTTATATATTAGTGTGTATTAATTTGTTTGTACTCGTATGTCGTAGTTTACTATTCGATCAATTCGTTACCATGATCGGCGAAATGCCTAGCACCAAAGGTAGAAACCTGAGTCACTTTTCATGGCACTATTATGGTCAGGAACATGGTAAGTCCATTAACAACGAATACGACGACAAAGTAACCAAGCAGCGGTAATAACAACAACTAGCTATTAACAATAAAATGAAATGAAAAGAACAGCACAAAATCTGGCTTATCGCATCGCAAGCATCTCGATCTGTGTAGAAGCACAAACACCTGTACTTATGTATATACAACAAGTATCCTTGCATTTATTTGATACATTACTGAATGCTGGTGGCGGAGGCTGTTGAAATGCCTGAAATGGCTGCGGTGCGTTCAATTTAAAACACATTAGCGACAAATGTCTGACGAGGATCACCAAATCGCACCAAATTACTTCGTATACCCTTAAACCCGCGTCCGCAGATCATCTTCACATATCAAGATAAACGCGATCAATGATCAAAAGTGTCTCCAAATTTGTGCCGCCGCCCCGCAATGCCTGCGACCATGAACAGTTCAACGATCATCACTTGTCCCCGCATAATTACCGCCTTGAGCGTCTTCGGTGTGCCACAAATTTGGTGTGGAACAAAAGTTAGAGGCAAGGCGATACAAAGGCGAGACTGAGGCGGGCGAAGGTGTTTTCAAGCGGCTACCTGTGTTCCTCGATGCTACGCTATTTGCATTCAATTCGTCGTTTTTCGACTGATGCAAAGCAGCTTGCCTTTGTCTCGGAATGCGTGTGTGTGAAAAAAGAGGCAGGCATGCGCACTCAGCCTCCATTCAGTTGCCTACTTGGCCACAGTCTGCACCAGTTACAATTATCAACTTTTGCTACTGTTTTTTTTTTCTCTTGTTCCCTACATTTTGCCCCTCACAATGCTACTTACGAGCGACGACGCACTTTGTCTGTCCGCCAATCAGTTGGTGCAAACAGCGGTCGTGTGCGTGTCCAAGTCTGAGCTGAGTTTATTAGATATTTCTCTTTAGATGCTTATCGCGAATTGAATTTCTTTTCCTTTCATTTCACTTTGTCTCGGCTCATGCATTGCATCGGGTTTCGTTGACTATGTTTTTCTATGTTTTTTCTATTTTTTTTTCTCCATCATCAAGTTGACAGAGTTTTATTAGTTTTCTGCTACACTTTCCATTGTTTCGTTGGGTGTCTATTGCTGTGTTGTTGGTGACAATGAAGATTTGTTTGCCTGTTGGCTCAGAGATTAGCTCGGCGGGTCGGGGTGTGGAATTCTATTGAGCAGTGATTACTGAACTGTTGAAGAAGTTAGCGAAACAAAAGCGTTTTCGTGATTGTTTTTTGTTGCATTGGTGTTCGAAAATGGTCGTTAGTTCACTTTTATTAATATGGCTTTATCTCGTTGCGAACCAAATTGAATTTCTTCATTTCAATAGATGCTCATCTTCGTTGTACTTTTGGTGCTTTCGATAAGTTGTTCACTGTTTATTAAGCGCCTGAGTTGACAAATATCTAGGGCGTAAGTTTTGTGTGGTGTTGAATTTGTTTAGGTAAAATCGTAAAAGCACAGAGCAAGGAGGCGTTAAATCTGACGTTTAGCTACAAATTACGAGATCGCTTCAATGTGCTCTTGCCAGAGGAAGAGGTGACGTAATGAGTTCTGCTGTTATCAGACCGGTTTTATTTTCGAAATATTATTTTAAAAATATTGAAGCTTTGACTTTTCATAACTTATAAAAATGAATTAGTAAAAAAACTAACACTTTAAGTATGTAGATGATAACTTAGGTACATTGAAACATTATATATTTTTAAGTCACCGACTTCCTTTGAGCACAGTGTGTTGTGAAACCCATTTTCTGTTCTTTTTTGAACGAATGTTGGTCTGTGCTGGGATAGAAGAACATTTGGCAGCAAAAAAAAAAGTTCCACCTGAGCCACCTCCTACTCTTGCAGAAGACTGCAATGGCAGACTTCACGCTGGTTGCAACGGAACTATGTAGATCGCTTGTAATTCGGCTATGGAGTGATCGTTGATTTGGATTATATGGTACCAGGATCAGTGTCCCCATTCAAAAATATTTGACAATGTTTCAGAGATGATTAATGAGTAGATAATGTTGAACAGTACCACTGCCGATGCCTCGTTCTGGCTAAATTTTAATCATAAAATGTACAGATTTCCTTAACTTTTTGCTAAATTTGGGATAAATTTTACCAAATTAAACTGACCCTAAACCTCAAAAACAATTAACAATACAACATTTTTATTTGGTAAATATGCTATTTTTATATGGCAATGTTAATTTAACCAAATTCTTTTTTGCGAAAATGAGAAAATAAAAAATTTTCCCCACAATCATCTCAAGAATTTTATTATCAACTATAAGATAACGATAAAGTTTATTTTCACATACTAACTTTAATATTTATATTCTCTTTAATATTTATAATTCTCAATTTGTTTATATTAATCCTCTTTTGGTTTTTGTTCATTTATGTCACGAACTGCACAAGCTATGTAGGTATATGATATACTCATAGAATGTTATATGAAAGTGTAAGTCTTACTTGCTAAGTCAAGTCATCTGAATATTTGAAAAAAAAAGTTAAAAAAAAAAATTCCAAAAAGTTAGGTTAACTCCTTGGTTTCTTTTTGTCATTATATAGTTTTGAATGTCTTTATTTGCTTGTTCAAATATTTAAATCTAAAAACAATCTGATAATATCTTCTTCCAAACCGATATGTGTATTTTTGAATATTAAAATTTCTAACAAAGTTTGTTAATTTTTCTGTTGGCCTAGTAAATGTTAATATTTCTATAATTTTATTGAGCTCAAGGCCAGTTTATGGAAGATTGAAGCGTAGCACAATAGGTAGCGTATTGGCTCTGCAACTCCGAGCTCCCGGGTTCAAAGCCTGAGAGAAGTGGTTATGAAAATTAAAATTAAAATAATTTAATTTAATAATCAAAAAGAAGTCTGATGAGGAAATGTGGTGATTTCCGAAATAGTACTATAACTTCAACCATTAAAAGCTGTTGTTGTTTTTTCACAAACAAATCTTCCATAAACTGGCCTTGAGCTCAATAAAATTATAGAAATATTAATTTCTAACAAATTCAAAATTTTTTATTGCTGCAAAAACCTTTATTTGCTTTTTTAAAATCTGATCCTCATTTCTTTTAACCCACATCCATATACCGTCTTTTAAAATTTTGTGTTGTAGATTTAATTTGTGTATTAAAATCCACCCTGGTGTTCTAGTTCTTCCTCATGTTTTTTCCTTCTAAATTTCAAGTTCCTTATCCTAAAAATAGTCTATTTACGGCGCCAATATTCCACATTATTTTCCTGCACATTTAGCAGGGAGCTTAAAGTTGCCGTGTTTCTTGTTAGAAAAAAGAGTGTCTTCATTTGAGATTTTAAAATGTAATACATTTTCCTTGAATCAAAGTCCTAAGCGCAGATCTTAGATGATGCAGCCAGTTGGCTACCACAAACATTCAATCATTCGCTTCTCATTGTCACATCTAAAAATTTTGAAATATTATTGAAACTTCAAAATATTATATTAAACGTCAAAACTTTTTAATGAAACTATCTTATCGTGTACCATGGTTTTATGATTGGGTCACATAAACACAAAACACTTAATGTGTATTTTTTTCTTTAAATAACAGAAGTGTTAATTATTAGAAAAAGGTGCGAGAGAAGAATTTCCCACCAGTGGGAACAAACTGCTTCAGTCAAACAAATATTCCCGTTGACAACTGTTATCAATCGGTGACCAGCTCAATCTAATTCAAATAAAATTAATTAATACATAATGCATTAGACAAATAAAAACTACTCGCAACTAAACACTATGCATGTAATTCCAAAAAGCGACCGAATAAATTAAAATGACCTGAAAATCATAAGCTTCAGACCGCTCTAGCTATTTTGAATGCCTAAAAAGTTGCATTCTTTGTACTTGTAAACAAGCACATAGTAAAACTTTTCGATTTAATAGATTTTTATTACATTCACTGTCAGTCTAATTGGCAAAACCCATTAACAACACCACGAATACAATGGACCTTAATGCCGTTGCAGGACAAGTGAATAGACAAGTTTTGTAGCAACCCCTGAAAACTTTTCACCAGCATATTCATACATATTAACGTACATAGTATTTTAGAAAGTCAGCCGCACATGTGGCAGCTTGTTTGTATGTATGTATGTGTGTGCAACGCTTTTAGTGTGAAACACTATTAAAATCTTGTAATATTACACCACCAACAATAACTGACGACTACAATGGTCCAGGATAAGGCGCATCTACCACAGCAACACTCTATAAAATACTCGTACATATGTAGGTATTTATAAGTATGCAAGTAAGTATTAGATACACAGTAACAATTTCATAGCTGGACGCATAGTTTGTCGCCAAATGAGTACAAGTGTTTGAGGCGCCTTAATGTCCTTGAGCTGTATGCCCATTGTGGCTTACAACATCACCACGGATACGCTATAAAATTTTATGCTTCACATTCAGACGCAGGCAGCAACAAATAGCAAAAAAAAAACACTACAACTTTAGTGTGGCAAAGCATTAAGTTGAGCGAATTGGTTGGTGTTGGCTACCAGGCTTCCGGCTGCTAGCTGTGCGAGGGTGTACGAACCATCAACTATTCGGTACTATGTATGTTGAACATTCGCATAAATAATGAAAATGTAATGAGCAAGTCAGCCATAAAGACGTCCGAACGACAAACGAAATTCAAAATTTTCAAAAATCCCTTCTAAGCTCTGAATGACAAATGAAAATGTAACCCATCTTTCATTATGTAATACATATGGATGCATGTAAATGTATGAGAATGTACACGCATCTGGTTCATTTGCTATCAGGGCACGTACATTCGTGGACATTAGGGATAGTCGGAATGTTTTCATACTTACCTACAGCGATTGTTGGAACTCAAAACAATTTTTTTTATTAAAAAACTAAATTTGTTAAGATTTTTATTGGCCATTTAAAGGCCAATAGCCGCTATATCGGAGATCACCACATCTCCTCATCCGATTTATTTTTATTTAATTATTCATCAACACTTCGCAGAGTTTTTAACCAAGGAACCTCAGATTCCAGAGGCCAATAAAAATCTTAACAAATTTATATGCCTGGATGAGCACACCTACATAAATGCATTCTAAACTTAGTAAAACTAATTAAAAATATATAGAATTGCTATAAACACAAACAACAACCACATAAGTTAGTTTAAATAGCGTCAAATCAGCTGCACTCGTTTGTAGTTGGTTTGTTTAAGGACGATGGAATAAACACAACAGTCCACTCGGCAAGCGTAGCACAGCATGGAGCGAGTTGGCTCTGCAACCCAAGGTTCCTTGGTTCAAAGCCTGCGAAGTGGTGATGAAGAATAAATAAATTTAATAAAAAAGAAGTCTGATTAGGAGATGTGATGATCTCCGAAATAGCGGCTGTAACTTCTACCATAAAAACTGTTATTGTTTTTACCAAATAAAATCTTCCATAAACTGGCCTCGAGTACAATAAAAATTGTGAATTATTATAAAAAAATTAAGAGGTCTCACAAAGCGTTTAAATTTTCTCAAGAATTTTATTAAGAACTCTTTAAAAACGAATATTTTTCAAACGCCTAATTTTAATAATTTTATCGCTTCCTTTTTGGAATTTTTTGCGCTTCTTCGATTTATCATTTATCAGAGTGGGAATATAATGTGAATAGTGTCAGCTCTACTATTATGGGCCACCCTAATACATGCACACACACACATAGATGCATACATGTATGCTTATCTTTAGCCAGAGTCCTTCAATGTATGCTGCGCCGCCAGATGCCATTTCCTTCGAAATGTTATGTTTTTGTGTTTTTGCTATTGTTTTTGCAACTAGTCCGTTGTGCTCTTGTGCGTCGTCTAATCCTTACAAAGTAACTAAAAGGCATCCAAGTGATTGGATTGAAGTGAAAACGCCCACTTTACGCAACTTCCACGACGCCCAACACATGCAACCCAGTCTTCCCCTTTCACAAAGTGAACTCCTCATCTATCTGCAGCCTGCAGCTTGCACGTATAAATACATAAATGTAGTAGCTTGGTGGTCGCATATTTTGTGGCACAATGAACAGTTGTTGAACTCATTGTTGCTTCAACTACACCAACACTACTACTACACTAAATACTAAGTATGTGCGAGTGCGAGTTGAATTGATGTTGTTCTTAGTGTTGTGAGATCATAAACAGTGCTAAATGGAGATCCAATTACTTAAAATGTTGCCCCATTGTTGAGTAAACATTAATTTGCATATCTCTTACGCTCACCGGTATCATGAAACGTCAAGTTACTAGTATTTACCACTTGCCGCCTTCTGCGCACACAGCACAAATATGTATTTAACTCCTTCCTAGTGAGGTCTCAACATACCCCCAAGTAGGTACTTGCTCACTTATCCTTGTCTTTACTTTTAATTTGGATATGTATGTGGGTCGTGGGTGATGTTATGCATGAAATGTTGTTGGCTAATTGTGCGTGTGTGTGGCAACAATGAAGGGTTTTCAATTTTATGGGCTATTTTTGGTTTTGTGACGACATGCTTTCGGTGAGAATTTGAATTTTGATTTTGCAAATTATAATTGGTGGTACTAAAAGAAGAGAAAATAACTTATTTAACTTAGATTTTTGTATGTGCATACATACGAATATGTGTACTAATACGGGTAAATTTTTTTTTGAATATGTGGGCATACCAAAATTGTAATCTACTCGTATATGCTGTTCTAAGGGAATTATGAATATGAAATCAAGTTCAGTTTTGCCAAACTGCAAAATTAGATGAATACTGTATTGTATGAAGCTTTGAGGAAATTAAATTAAACTATGGGAAAATCTGAGTGTGTTTTATAAAAAATGTATTAGTTACGATAGGCGCAGTCCTGTATTTGAAGCCGTTGTGATATCTCGGGGATCGAAAAACTACTTCCAGACAAACGAAAATTCGGCAATCATCAGTATCAGTACCTGTCGTAATTTCATTCACACTTAACCACATATAAATCTTGTTCTGCTTCTCCAAAATGCTTGCTAGTCGCGCAATAAAATGCCTTATAGGATCCGCTTTCTTTTCCTTGATCCTGCAGTTTCTGTAGAAGTGATGGTGTGGAAACCAGAGTCGTTGTGCATGCCCCTCTCCTATCCCATAATAGTAGGAAGATTTTTATAATAATAATCTTGGTTCAAGAAAGTTTTCCTTATTTGTGAGCCTTCCAATGTGTTGCAAAGGCTGGTTTTCTTCCACGTTTCCTGATGTTTTGCTATTCCAAGGTACTCATATCAAATGAATAACGAACTGTTGAGGTCAGCTTTTATTTGAGAGTTGCTGTGGATGGAGTTAAGAGGTCTCATTAAGATGTTTTATCTCGAAACTTCTCTGCACAAAATTGCTTCAAAGAAGCGGAAATAATTTAGAGAAGACTCCTGCGTCTGCAAAAGCAAAAAGATTCATTAAGTCTTAGAACTTCCTTGGAGTTGTGCATAAAAACTCACTGATGCAGGTTATTGCAAAGAACTGGAACAGAAAACGATTATTATTCAGAAGATTAGAAGTAGAAATAGATTTATTTTTGGTGTCAAAACCAACAGACACACAATTTAATACAAATAAAAAAATAAGTAACCTCCTAGCAACAAACAGAAAGACCTGTAGGTGCTACTTTGGGCTTGGTAAGCTCTTAAGGCCGTCCTTTAATGGGGAAGACAAGGTCTTCCATGTACAAAACGGAAGAACTAAGTGCAGAAGGATGTGTCTTCACTTGATATGAGATACTTGCGTAGCTTTGCAAAGGAGACAGCGGAAACTGGTAAATTTGTTTGCTTTCGAACGACAAACGATTAAAGTGCAGTTCCACCAATATGAAACTCCTTTAATTTATTATTTTTTTCGCCTTTTAGATTATGAGCTGGGGAAAAGGAATCAACACTGATTTAGCAAAATCCATTATTTTATAATAAAATTACTCTCAAGTGATGAATCTACGAAAGTATTGTTTTGGTTGACATAAAAAGCTTGAGAACTATGAAATTATGAAAATATATAAGTACGGCAATGCATCAGGAATATAGTTGTTAAGAGGTTTAAAAGCGACACTTTTTCTACTCTTGCGGCAAATATTGGCAAAAAGGAAGATAAAAAAACAAACAAAAAAACAAAAAAAATATTCAAAACATATAAAGTTTGCAACAACAAAAGAGCGCATGTCGCACCAGAGGCGAAATTCCAAACTGAGTTGCCCCAAAGAATCAACCAGCAGTACTTGTACACCAATCGACAAGCAAATGCAACATAACCAAATACATGCAACAACATTGACTTCTGCAGCATACATAAAATCAACAGCAACAACAAATGAACTACATAAGTAAGTAACTAACCAGCTACGTAACCGAAATTGCCCAAATGTAATGCAAATAAAATGAACCCACTAGTTGTAACTGTTGGCTGGCTACCACAACAAAGAAGCAAACAAAAAAAAAACAACATCGCTTGTACAATGTTGTTGGTGGCAGCAACATTAATACGGGTTGTATTGCCGGCGGCATCAGGCAGCAACAAGCCACATTTGAGGCCTACACCCACCACAACCGCATGCAACAAACAGCCACAAATATGTATTTTCAGGGAAGTACAGTTGAGGTAAAGTTTGAGTGTTGTTGAGCGATTCAACTCCTGCTACATCCGCACAATCAGCAGAGGCAACACACTATAAAGTTATAACAAAAACAGTTTCATCAAAAAAGAGAAGAAAATACAAAACATTTAACATTCGGTGAAACATGCTCAAAACATTATAAACATAACCTGAAATTCAAAAGGAGTGGTGGTGTTGACTAGGTGGCATCATCATTGTGCTTCATTTCCTTCTCTTTTTTTTTGGTGCTTTGAAGTGAAAGACTGAAAACCGATGAATTGATGGGCGTGAGGAAAATCGAAAAGTTTCTCTATCCAGCTCGATATGATCTTTTTTAATTTTGTACACATATTAAGCTCCAATAGCCACGGATTAGCTTCAACTGTTCTATCTGAAAATTCAATGATAATTGTTTGTTCAAAACTCGCGTTATAGGAACCGAATACATATTTTTGGATTTTCAAAATTAAATTTTTAATGAAACATGCTGCAACCAGGGCGTGTTCTACGTGAAGAAAATTACTAAGACTTATTAGGGTGCTTCTCTGACACCATCTACCCTGAACTACTGTCAAAAACTATTTCGGGAGAAGGTGAGTAATCAACGCTGTGCTTTACAATTGGACGTGATTCTGCGCTGTCCAGGCGCTGAACTATCGCTTTGACCTGTTGGTCTGAAAGAACGAAGTTTAAAGTCATATAATCCAGTTGTTTTTTCTCATGTTGGATAAGTCAAAGTTCTTCTGTGTGGTTGTCCTAAATAAAAATGCAGTTCAAGATCCTTAAAGGGCTGACAGACGGGCAAGGTTATCTAGATAAGTAGCCTTGATCTGCATTAACTCATGGATAATCCTCTTCCAAATGCGCATAAGCACTCATATAAATGCACGAAAATTATGTGCATAAGTACTGAATATTGTGATTTCAATATGGCAATGCTGCCACTTTTGACAGATAAATACTATTGTGAACTAGCAAAATGTATACAGAAGCTGTCAAAAGTGTTTGTTATTAAAGAAAAGAGCTGCAAAATTATCAAAGGTTTGTTTTTTAATTAATTTTAAAGAAAACTAAACCCTATTATAAATTAAAATGCGATTTTTTTTAGATTTCTGGTGGGTTTGTAGGATAGGAATTTATGCAGTAAGCAAACTGCTTGGCAAAAATACACAACAATTTCACCAACAGTACTGCGTCCATCTCCGAATAGACTTGCAGCAGTTCTATATTCCGCAGCAGATCCTAAAGCGAACAATGAGATAGCCACTCTTTTATGAAGTGGAATACATGTCCTCATATTGCTGTCCACAATTTCTCCGAAAAGCTGTTCTACTGACACGAAAGTTTTCTTTGAATCGATTTTCGTCCATTGAAGGCACGTCTCGTTCCCAAAAGCATCCATAGCGATCCTTCATGGAATAGCAAACATGTGTATACATTATTTGTATCTTTCATAGCAAATAAAAAAATACTCACAAATTTCCACACCTGCCTTTCTCTAACGTCGGCGGGAAGTGTAACCATACAAGACAGAGGCATCCTGCTAAGAATTATGCTTGCCAATGCATTGGTTATTTTAATATTATTTAGCAACTTCAAGAGAATAATTTTAAGCTTTCTTTTAAATGCGAGATGATTTTTTGCCAATAAAATAGCTGCTAATCGTATTTTTCCCCTTCTTTCCATTTTCAGCTTAATTTCGTTTGTCAAATCAGCTGATGTCTAAATGCAGATAAGTGTCGTCTGTCAGGCCTAAAATATTATGCAGATATATGAGCTCGTTAATTTGCATAAGTGCCCCCGTCTGTCAGCCGTTTTACGTCGCATACAAAAAAAAAAAGATTGAAATTCGAAACGAATATGCAAGTTGCTGGCGATCAGTTTGCTCCATAATTGTAATTTTCATTTTAATAATTATAAATTCAAATTAAAAGTGCAAACTGTTTGTTGATACTCCATGGCATAACTTTTCGATGATCTTTTACGACAGGAGAGATATTTGCATGCGTCCAAATCGAGAGATCTCTTAGTAATTATATATTCAACTACTAGAATTAATAATTAAAAAAATATTCACTTTTATGAGCTTCATTTTTAACGTGTCTTCCATTCCAGAAGTCTTTTTCTTTTTCTTTTTCGGTAGATTTACATGTGTAGACTAAAGTTGAATATGTAGTTAAGTCAAAACTTTTACTCCCTCTTGTTTTACTCAACATGCATACACATAATGTACACTTAACACCTTTTATAATGGTATTAGATTATACTAAAACTTCCCAAATTCTACACATAAACTTTTGAACTGAAAAACGACGCTGCCAGTGGACGAACAAAATTTTGCAGACAGGACATTCTCAAAGGACTTGCAGGCGTTGTGTTGCATTGCTGCTTGTATATTTTAATGCAGATAATTGTGCGTGTGTATGTGAATATATACTATATACATGTTTCCATAATATGTTGAGACTTTGTAGCTATTGTCAAGTAGCATCAAGAGTCAGCAGCATGAAATGCAGAAGCTGAAAGGCGAGTACTCGTAGGTTGACACACCAAAGTGGTTAGACTTTATAACCCGAAGCTCGTTAGAAACACAAAATTTTGCATTTCAAGGTGTACATATTTGCAGATAATGCATGTTATATGCGTATATTTTTACATATATGCAGTACTTGTATCTATGTATTTTACAACAAATACTTTAAACAAAGCGGTAGTATGCAGTTGCTAAGCACAATTAAGTTGAACGGTAGAGATGAGACAATTTCTGGTTAAGATGCACTTTGGTCCATACATAGATAACTTCCTCGCCAGCTTTGAATTGGGCGCTTGTATTATTAAGATTTTATCTCAGCCGAGCCGGCAAGGATGTTGCAAGTGTATGAAAATTTGTTAGTTGGCGATGAACATGTGCCGATAGTGTTAATCTAATTGCTGTGGGGTGTTGATAACTATGTTTGTACATAGTTTTAAGTATAGCAAATATGCAAACAAAACTTGTATCCAGAGTAGAAACTACTGAGTGTTTGAAAATATTAGTACAATAATTAATATTAAAGTAACTTGCGGATCTTACAAACAATTGGCGAACAAGTTGAGAACTAGTCTGATCTCATTGGCTATGGCGAGGTCAAGCAACCGCACTTTGAGTGTAATGATTTTTTTATTATCTGCGAAAGTTTTTTTTGCTTTAGACGAAAATGCTTCAGACAAATTAGAAAACTGCCATCCCATGATTTTCCCTGGCGTAAGACAAAAAACTTTCTAATCCATTTTAACATTTTAAGGGATTGTATATTGCTATCATAATTTGTATTAACATGTTTTGAATATTTTTTTTTCTTTAATTCAATTTCGTCTATTTTTAAATTGAAGTACAGTCTATTTTCTAGCAAAAATTAAATATTGATAAACTTCAAATTTATAATTTTAATACAATTAAGTTTTTATTCAGAACCTTAACGTATCCTCAAAATCTAATTTTAGATATATGAAAGAAAATGTTCAAGACCTTTAACAAAAAAAATCATATAAACCAACGGTACTTTTATGTCAGCTATAACTTCCACATTGTTGAACTGAAATTAAATAGGATACAAAACTGCATACCCAGAATTTTTTTAAAATACCCGTAAAATATTTTTTAATTTTGATGAACATTTTTAGAAATTTGATTAATTTTGAGGAATTTTGTATAAGCTTTCAAACGCTTATTTATTAGGGTTAGGTTATAGATCCTACTAAATTTTAAGTAAAATTATCAAAAATTAATAAATATATGTAAGTTTCAAAATACATAATTTTCAAATTTACTGATTTTTGTTAATTTTCTACAAAGTTTGAAACTTTAATTGATGTGGTTTCTGTTACAGAATTATAAGACCTTTAATTAAAAAATAGTAAAGGTTTATTAAAGGAAAATATATGTATATGGTCAATGTGGGTGTTGTATACATATGGCAAGTGGTATATACACTGGAGGCAAGAAAAGAAAATGCGGCATTTTTGCAACATTTTGCTTATTTCGCTTGGTTTATATAATTGGAAAGGTCGCCAAAATCAATGTTATTATATAATTGTTTTTGCAAAAATAAAAATATCAAATAAACTTTATAAAAAATTTATAAAATTATATTTTTGTGAAGGCAGTTTCCTGATGTAGCCCATTAAATTTTTGTAGCTTAAAATTCAAATTATAAGTATCTCCGAAATTACAATGGCTTTTGGTGATATTTTTATTTAACGGTGCTAGCCATTTAAATACGAGTACGTAAATTAAGTTTCGAATAAACTTCGGAAGAAAATGAACAGCGCCGCAACTAAAAAAATGTTCACATGAAGCTTGCACTTAAACCCAATAAAATTAAAAGGGCTACAAAACTATTTAGTAAAAAACAATTTATACTGATTTCATTTGAGCTTTCGTTGAAAATTAGTTTTTATGTCTTTTATGTTTAAATGCTTTTACTTTTATATAAAAATCTTACTCGTCTTATTTCACGCACATTATATTTTTATTGAAACGGCAACAAAAAATTTGCAGAAAAGACGTAACAGATATATTTTTAGAAGATTTTATTTTTAGAAAAATTACATAACATGACTTTAAAAAATTGTAGTTCGCTCAATGTGCTAGTGGGACTTATTTGCAGTAATGCGATATACATATTTTAAAGGTTCTCTGTCCTTTTATGAGCATTTTCAATATCAAGTTTTATAAAAACTAAAGAAAAAAATTTTCTTCAAAAACATTTAATTTTAAGTTTTAAAATCTGAGGCTATGTATGAGTAGGAGATTATTGAATTTTCTCGCTTTTACATTTTTAGTATTTGCGTTAATTTTTTGTGACCTTTTGAGTTTGTTGGCTTTAGTTTGAGGGCAATGAATGCCAATTGGTCTAAAATTGTGACAACTGTCTGAATTTGAAACTGATACTGCAATAGGTTTATTTCATAGAAATAATTGCATTTATTTGCAAGTACATTGATGTAGCTTTTTTCTTACTTGGAACAAAAACCGGTTTACCTGTTTTTTTCTGGATTTAAAAATTAGGCACCGGTTTTTTTCAAATTGTAATTTTTCAAATAATTCGAAAACTGGTTTTACTAAACAGTCAAATAATCGAACAACCTAGTTGTGACTCTTTTCGAAATATGTGTGTTGCATGCAAAATACGTGTACTTACATAAATACCATGAAATTATTTCTGACAGTTTTTAAAAAATAACTTACGACAAGTAAAAATACTGAAGATTTCAAAACTATCTTTTAATAGAATAAAATCATTAATGCCTTCTGCAGAAGTGTCTAATTTTGGACAAGTTCAGAAGTTCTCGATTTTTTTAATGCATTAACAACGTATGTGTGCCTTCTCAGTCCTAAAGTCTTTCCTTTTGTGATTTAAGTGCAGCGAAGCCAAAAGAATAACTGAAATTGAAATTTCAACGAAAGTTCCTAGTATCTTTCTTTTCAAAATTACAACAGTTACTGCTGCGGCCTCACATAGATATGTATGTATCTACCGGCAAAAAGAAACCAAAAATTTATGATTTAAAAATAATTTTTGCTTTTACAATTTTTTGACATCCCGTCTAGTTTCTCTTTGTGTACATATTCACATCTATTTATTTACAATTCATCAATATTCCTTTGCGCACATAACTATAACTGTTAACATATGTAACGCACATATGTTAGTCCTTGTCCAACATACATACTTACATACATTGCATGACATCTTGCCGGATATACTTATGCGATGCAACTTTTTGATATCTTGACAGGATTTCACGCCTCAAAATCCATTGTCGACCAAACACAAAACATGAGATTCAACCAATTTCATTGAAAATTTGCCAACAAACAAAGTCATGCCAAGCAAATGGAGGCCTTTGAGATAAGTAGTGCGTTTGATGTTCGTATATACTCGTACACACATGAAAGGTGTCTGTCTACATGCAACTATGCGCCATTTGAGGCTGGTTATTGTGTTGAGCCAAATGGCATAAAGGCTAAAAAAAAGTCAAAAGTATACGCAACTTAATCCAATTTAAGAGGTCGTTCCGAACGCTTTTCACCATTCACCATTCGCCATTCATGTCCTTCCATCAAACGGGCGCAGATGAAACGAAAATTGCGACACTGCAACCGAAGGTCACTTTGAATGGTGTCGCAAAGGTGTGATAGTCTTAAGCGGCTTGACGTTAACGCCAACTAGAGCAGCGACAATAGATGGCCAAACGAACAAGTAACTACACTCATTCTTGTTCAACTTTCTTGTTGTGCGTTGTTTGTGAAATCCTTATTGTGCTTTGTTGTGTGTGTGTGTGTGCAACAATAAACTAATAAAAATGTCAAAACGCATCAAAAGAGTGAAAAGATTACAGCTTAAGATTTTTCACTTTCATGCCATGCATTGGCACTGGTGAATGTCCTGAAAAGGATTTATTTTTGGTGAAAGCGTTACGGTCGATGTATAAAAGTGAGAAAATGGAAACAGTGACTTGCAAAGGATTATGGCCCGCAACGACGTGTGTGCGCGCTCAAACGTGAATTGTTGTTTGTGCCATTCTTGCATTTGTAGAGTTTATACATTTATATGTGGGGTCGTCCTCACATGTACTCGCACACACACACACGCAATATTCTTTCGTTTGCTCGACATGTGCTGCACGCCTTTTTTTTTTAAATATCAAAATCGGAATCACATCAAAATCGTAACGCTTCACGCTTTCGACAATTCATTGCTATTAAATTTAACAAAAGTCATATTTTTCGTCGTGCCTCGTCGTCTACACGAAATCCTATTAAAAAACATGCCTCATCGCTGCTGCTGCTGCTGAGGGGCGCTTCTGTTGAAAGTAATACGGTTGAGCGCAGGACACTGCCAATATTTTATATGAATGCGCAAACACATTTTATCAATTTAATATACATACATCTGTATGTTTGTACGCACATATGTGTTGAACTGCGGATTTGTTTACTATATTTGTATGTTTGTAGCGCACACTTAGCCCACACACGCCCTCCAATTGGCGCTGATGCGGCACGCACGTGTGTTACATTTATTCGTGGCTAGGATAAAAAACCGGAATACCCTTGGTACGTACAGTTCGAAAGTATAGAAGTGATTTCAGCTGCTTTTAAAGAATCAGAGTGGGTTATCATAAAATGGAATTAATGCTTGTGATACATTTCATAAGAGTTGTAGTAAGAAATTGGTCACATTCTTACAACAGATGGAGGAATACTGCATAGTAGAGTAGACAACTATTGATGAGTTTCATCACAAAAACCTACAACAAGTTGAATGCATAAGAAAAGCAAAATAATCGTCCCGGAAATCCTAAAAAATATAGCTACCTGTTTTCAATGCTGGACAGCGTTGTTGTGGTTAAAGTGTTCGGAAACTTTTAAACTCATGCAAGTTGAGGGAGCCTATCTGATAACTGCCCTAGTATCTGTGTTTTACCTGTGGTTTCAAAGAACATAGCGATGGCAATTTTAAAGCGTCCTAAAGGAACGCCTTTGTTAGACTATCGATAATTCTTAGACTAGCTTTCGCGCGACATTCTCTTGTGAGAACCAATATCGAGTAAAAACCGTATTCAGAGCTGATTTGTATCTTATGTTTGTCAGTTTCGAATAGGCTTTCGAGTCCGCGACAATATTATCGCTACTAACAAATCCACGTACGATGAACCTAGATGTCATGTGCCTCACAGCGAGAGCTGTCTGTTACTTACTCTCACTGCTTCTCTTTCTTCATGTGATTAGAGATGTGTTGATTGCGATCAACCGAGCTCTTACCAACTATGGTATTCAGTGGACCATGCACAGTTCCACAAACTTCTTTCTCGCATATGAGAAAATCGATTTAAAAATATACTATATATACTGTATATGTATATCCGAATTGTATCGAAGAGTTCTCAAAGTTTCAGTTAGGATCGATTATTAGAAAAATTGTCTTAAATCTATTTAAGTATATTTGTGGTATGAGTTTTTAGTTGTACCACAAACGTGGAGACTTAGGAATCTATTATGAGTTGCGAATCGAAAGTATTTGGCGAAGCAAATAAAAAAGGTCAACATATTTTGACAGATGCTACTTGAGAACGGTGAAAATGCTAAAGCCTTTAAATATTGACTCGGTCTTTTTCGCCATTTGCTTCGTCAAACCTTTGCTTCGCAACTCATTATACCGACGTTAAGGCTGTATGGAGATTACGAACGGCAGATTATACTCGTGAGTTCGCCATTCCCTGCCGAAGATACGTTCTGCCGTCGAAAAAACATATTCCTTGATTTTAGATTTTACATGTTTCGGCTTAGGGTCGAGGCTATTTTTTCTTCACTAATATTCGTATTTTTGATCCAATTGGGTAATTTTCGAATATTTTTGTTTACACTCCCACCTCGAAATTTTCTTCGAAATACTCAGGATTAAATACTGAATTTTGAGCTGAAATGTAACTAGCACGAGTTTCTTGTTATTTTATTGTTGTTGTTAGCCATGGATGAAGTTCGAAGATACAGAAATATGTTTGATATCAAAGTTGTAGTAAATCAAATTTCCTACAAAAAGGTCACTTTTTTATTATAATTCCAGATAACCAGGTTTTTATTTTTCTAAATTTGTTGTTTTCATTAATTTTCGATTTAAATCATTAAAAACATTTTTCATTTAATCACACAGCTTCCTTTGCAAGCGTACTGAATCGTATACATATCTACCGATAACGGGAAGACTTTTAGCAAGACTGAAATGTCTAATGCCAAGAAAAAGCTTAGAAAGTTTTATATTTTTTGTTAGGAAGAAATAGCAGACATTAAGCGTCACCAGCAGTAGATACTCGTATTAGAAGATAAAAAATTAGGGTTTGTCCTCAAACGTCCGGTCCCTAATTCACTAACTTTTGGCAAGGCTAAACATATTTTTCCCAGAACTTGTTTCCGTACTCAGTTCCAAGGCAATTAAATAAAAAAAATTACCCTCTCTCTTTGCTTGAAGTTCAAGGGCTTGGCTGAAGAATTGTTGTGTTCAAAATCTAATAAAGCTTGAAACCAGCTACCGGTTATCGAAAAGAAGTAATAAGCGAGTATAAACATATTTCTACCACCTAAAACCAGAGTTTCGAATACGTACACGCATTACCAATAAATATTGCTTATATTCTCAAACAATTTGCAACATTATGTGGATATATAACGAAACTAAAGCATAAACGTATGTAAGTAATACAGTTAATCGTACACTTTTCAATCGTTACGACTACTTTTGCAGGGTTTGCTTTTGCATGAATGATGAAAGAGCATTTATAGTCTTAAGGCCCGTATCCAACTACCATAAAAAAAGTTAAGAAAAAATTTCCAATATTTTGATTATGCATCGGGACCGGAAGATAAAATAAAAAGCAGAGTAATACTTTGTATCTAAAAGTCCGTTCCCTTACCGTTACCATTTCTTTGCCAGAGCTCGTTAGAATTTTCATAGAAATCCTTTTTTTACTTTGTGTTGAGGCAAATGAAACGAAAAAATAGACTGGTAAACATACTAGAAGTTGCTTCGTTTTGTAGAATAATTTTAGTAGGCGAATTTTATTAACGCTAAATAGCAGCAACTCTTTTGTGCATTTTTTGCAACAAAAACTTGAGAAAATCCATTAATAAGCAGAGCGAATTCTTTAAGAGCCGCGTACAGCGAGTGTAAATTTCACTCTATAAATAAACTTCTCTTGATTTTTTTAGAGATTTTTCTACACGCAGTTTGAGAACTGGGATCTGCAACTAAGGATCTGTACTAAGCTAAAATTAGAATATCTATTAAAAGCTTGCTGAACACGCTTATAACAGGCAAGCCGAAATTCGGACTGGGTTATGTCTCACAGGTCCGCTAATCATCGGAATAGCTGGAGACTTTTTTGCACACTTCTATAAAGAACATTTAAATATCTAATTTAAATTCGCTTACTTGATATTCCAACCAATAATACTTAGCAGTCTTGTCCTGTTCATGGAAATCATTCTATCTACATACGTAAATAGTGGTAAATGAAACGAAGCGAACACCCACTGGCGCCTCGTATTATTACTTGCTCGTGCTGTCGCTTGCTTAGCAAATGACAGATGAATTTGTATTAAATGCAGAGCACAATAACGATATGACACACAAACACATACATATAACACTGCGTAGTCAGCAAAGGACAATTGACTTTCGTTGCGTTTCCGCGTAGTAGTAAAATTGCTTTGCGGAATGCGCGGAGATGCTGTTGATCAAGCGAAATGGATACAAAAAAATTATATATGTATATGGCTCCTTAAGCAAATAAACCCGGCCAAGTGGATTTAATGAACAAACCACGGCACAAGAACGTCGCATCAAAGCTTAGTGGGATGGGGAGCAACTCTTGCAATGTTGCAACATGGACAATCGTCATTCGCGCGCTTCCAACGCAATTGGAGACTGCTTGAAGCTGCGAAGCTTCCGTTGAAGAAGCAAATGCTGCGAGTGAACAGCAATGCGTCCTTTACGTAATTTACATTTCTTTTGCAGGCATTCGCGGTCGTACTGCCTGCCACCCTGCTGTGCTAAGCCACCTTCATATTTGCATTTTCCTTTCGCCTCGCGCACATCCTTGTGCATCTTTGTGGGAATGAAGCTGCTGGATTTTAATTTAAGTCGACTTCAATTGTTATTTACATTTTCATTAGCATACACAATAAAAATGCGAATTGGTAAAGTATAATATACACACATTTGTACAAACAAGATGAGGTGTAGGATGGAGATTGCGGTGCTGATGGTGTGGCATGGCAAAGGCGTCGCTGCGGCTGGCATATCGCATCGGCGAGCCATTGGATGTTAAATAGTGGGTTGAAAGCGCGCAAATGAAATTGGAATTATTAAAAAAGCGCCACGAATGCGCCGCCATTTCGTCATTGCGCTCTTGCGCTCTGTGCTCACTAGCCAGCCCCTACCAAGTTCCACGCGCATAGCTTGCTTGCAACGGAAACGGATGTCAGCGTACAAACGGAAGCGGATGGGCGCGCGTAGGGAGATAGACGACGAGCGTGGGGCAGCGGCGCACCATTAATGAATATTTCATTCACTCCACGGCGTTGTTTGTCGCTGTTTTTGTATACTCGTTGTCGCTGTGAAGTAGCTTTGGTGCGCACATTACAACATTTTTATTTCGCTTTTATTTTAAGCTCTTGCGGATTTCGGACAAAGCAGATTTTAGCAACGTCAACTCACACTCCCCAACGGCTCATCGTCGCTGCGTCGCTTCCTTGTGTCATGATTTTTGCAATTTTCTTCCCTGCAAACAATGAAAATTTCTTGCGCGCTTTCACTCCCCACACCGCCGCACTGACGCTAACGCCATCTTATTGTATGCGCGCCGCGCCATTCGCCTTCTGCAACGACAAATGCGAGTGAATTTATTTGATTGCCGTTGGCGGTTAGATGCGACTTAAAAATGTAAATTATTGTAAATGTGATCCGAACGCGCGGTTAGATTGGCGCTTAAGCGGTGGATTTGCGTGACCCCAACCAAGGCATAGTGGCCTTTTTTTCCTACCAAGCGGATAGCGCCAGTTGCGGAGTGGCAAGCAAAATGGTACTTATTAAATTAGAAACAAGGCGGCGCAATCATTTATCCCTTATACTACATAGCTGTGTACTTGTGACTTGCTTGCATGCCCAAATGGTGCAAATGGTGCAAATATTTTGAGGCACAATCATCGGAGGAAGTGTTAAAAAGAGTCCAAATTTTCAACCATCTAATCGGCCTGGATTTGGTTAAAAATTACTTTGCATTAATTTTCAGCGCGAAGTGAGTGAAGCGCGTAAGCAGACGAGACGTAGTCGCCAGTACGGTCGCCAGAAGGGTCCTTTCGCATCCTTCCACTTGTTAGCGGTGCTAGTGATTGTGTTGGTCGCATTATTGTGGTCGTTGTGGTCGAATAGCTAATGCGATATATTTGCATATTTTGATTGCGACTTCGCGTTCATACAACTACTCCGCCTTATTCTCCCTCACCACTATTGTTACTTTCATAAATATGGTTATTCTTGCTGGCCATTGGCCGTCTGGACTTTTGGCCGCTAACTGTGTCTTCATTTGGAAATTGAAATAATGTAAATTTACAAGCTTAAAACAAATCCGTCGCTTGCGCGCAAATTTACAAATTCAATTAAACGACACAGATTGTCGGAGTTCCCAATATTGCTGTACTATTTGGTTTGGGACCTCATTCCTGAATTTGATGACGGCTCCTAATGGTTATTAATTTCAGAGCATTTTTTACACTTTTTCGTATTGCTTTGAGCCTCCTTATAGGTATAGACATACTCACACACACATATATGTTGGTTTTAGTTAATCCTCTCAAATGTAAGAGCACCCAATTTCAAAATGATTACTAATATATTTCAGTTTAAGTAAAAATATGCTGTCGAAATGGTTTCCACTTTTCGTTTGCTACTTTAGGTCTGACATATCGAGCCTTTAACGCCATTTTAGCGTAAGCGACAAAAACCAAATTTTACAGGAGAAGGTTTTTTTTAAATTTTTTTTTTTTTTTTAAGAGTGAATGTCGCTTACGATAAAATGTAAAGTCGTACATCTCCATAACTATAATGATTAGCGAAACAATATTTAGCCAGATGACGTATTATCAGTTTTAGAACAGGTCTGCATCAAAAAGTTAATTTTGGAAAAAATGTCGCTTACGTTATTTTCGCGGTTAGGGTTCGATATATTAATTTTTCTGTTGTTTAAAACTCAGCACTGGAAAAACTAGAGCAACAAAATTAATTATTTTTTTAAATAACTTTGTTTTATCTCCTTTTCTCTTTCTTTGATCTTATAATGATCCACTCATAACACAATGTTTAATCACTCGACCCGATTTTTTGTTCCACAGTTACAAGATGGTTACAAATCTTCAGTAGCCTTGCAACATGTGACAAAGGTACAATCAGATCAGAACACAAAAGTTTCGAAGCTATCCACTAAAGCTAAGCGTTAAGTCTAAAGCTCTAAGACGTGTCTATTTTCCCGGATGTGTTATGGGTGTACCATGTATATAACGGTATAACCTTGGAACGTTCCGATACACAGATTCGTTAACCAAAAAGTGTGATAAATAACACAGCTGTTTGTTAATAATTGTCAGTCAGACTTTTATAAATTGTAAGGTTATCACATGGACCGAGTACTAAATGACATGTTGTTTTGCATTAGTGCGAAGTATAGATTTCCTTAAAAGCAAACTGTTTACTATATGCAAAGTATCGAGTTCCGATAAATTTATTTTGCTTTTATTTAATTTTCGATATTTTCCTATTAAACCGAAAAAGTTGGTTCGCCATAAGCGTGGTTCATTTTAAACCAATTTAGTATCTTCATAAAATTATGAATTTTTAGATTTGTTGATTCAATTACAAAAAAATTGTCCAACTTGGTTTGGTATTGATATTGGCTTGATTGATAGGCGTCTTTTATTTGACCAGCAATTTAAGCTATTTGCTTATTTTGTATGAGAGACTTAGCCAACATAATTGTATTGGCTTGTGAAAAGTTATCTTAGTTCAATGCTTTTTTTTTTACACAATAGTTTGGTTGTTGCAAAAATAAGAACAGTTGGCAATGCCGATAAACTCTATTTTGACAGATGAATTGTAAGCAAACCAAAAATAAAAACAAATGCTTCTAAATTGATGAAATGGAAAATTTAATAAAAGAAGCGGTACGTATGGATTTTGAGTTAAAATTAAAACATCATTGAAACTTATTGTGTTTTAGTTTCTTGGCAATGACGAAATTATGAATTTAAAAATTCAACTTACATTTTTTTCATTTCCGATAATTTATTGAAATAAATTGAATTTAAACTGACAGTTCTTGCCTGCGTTGCCACCGCAATTTATACTTAAGCGAAAATATGAATTAAGCTAAGTACGTTTTATTTGTCAAAGACTTAGCTATTAGCTTGTGATGGTCGAATAAAACACGCCTAATATATATTTCCACTTTAGCCAAGTGGTCCAAAATATTTTATGGGATGTCGCGTGTCTGCAAAAAACTTCTTACGTACATTCATATTTAATACTGCACTGGCATCCAATGACGGGGTTTTGCGTTTCGACGCTGCCACAGCTTTCATCACCGATACTATAAATAAACGGCTCGAATTTATATGCTGTTTGTTTAAAAATTAATTGTATTTTATTTGAAGAACACCGGAAATAAAACAAAAGTTAAATAAAAAACGAATTAGAGAAATTTGGTCATCTGATCGTTTCAAAAAGAGATGCAAGTGTATCTAACCAACCACTTATCAAGTGTCCGTGTTTTCCTTCAAGCATACTTTTACTTACAGCCATAATTAAATCGCACATTCCTGGTAGCCAATGGATTGACCCATTTCGATCGCTGCCATGCTTAATGACATGTGTTGCAATCTTCTGGGAAAATAAAACCTTCGAACCACATTACCTTAAATTGGAGTATAAAAAAAACGACAACAAGCATTGCTTAATTTAATAGCCTCTTAAATGAACATCGGAAAAGTATCTGCCAACTTGCTGAGCAAATTTCATTAAAAGTAGCCGAAAGACTTCCACACAACTGCATCATGTTTCATATACTTAGCTACCAGATTTGAACTAAACACCAGAGATAGATCCAGAAAATTGCTTTCGGGTGCAGTGAAGCAGCCCACCTGGTCTGTCCTAAACATTTTCAAAGACAACCAATTATTTGATCTGTGCAACTATTTGGAACTTTAAAAACCTTGCAGGACTCTTTTCTATAATATTTGCGTTTTTATAACAAAGTCCTGCAAAAATTCCGAGACCTTTAAATATTTGATTTATTTTCTTACATCTAAAAAGAAAACCATTCACATGCGAAAGTCGATATTCACCACTCATTTCCAGCTACGTCATCCACTCATTTCTTATCAATAATACTGCCACATTAAGTAATAAAACGCCACCGATGTGATACTTGTAACCCTTGAGCATCTATTAATTAAAACCTGTGACCTGCGGCTGCGACGGCCATAAAGCACACTACCACACACGTAACACACACACAAACATATAAAGCAGCACACCACACGCGCAATGGCAATGGCAACACGAACACGCAATAAGACATGTTTACAATAATTTATCCATATCCTTTTCAAAAAGCCAACACACAATGATCCAGCGCAAAAAGGATATCTCATAAAATCATTTGTCCTTTTTGGCGTTTGCCTTTGGACTTTGCAAATGTAAACGAATGAGAGTGTGTATGCAAATCCTCCTCAAGGTGTATGTTAACATGCCAGACTCCGACATGATTGTGTTTGTTGTTACTGTTATTGTTGTTGTTATTGTTGTTGTTGTTGCATTGTTATTTTCGCTGTTATAACATAGCCTAAAGAGAAGCAGCGTTGGTTTCGGTTCACCACTCATACATACTCATTCATACTTATTGGTTTGTGATTGTTGTTTGAAGCCAACAAATTCACGCTCCCAACTTGTCATATGTCATAACACAACGCTGGCAACAACAGCAACAACAGTGAGAGGACAACAAAAGCGAAAGCAAAGGCTTTGGATGATGATGATTTTGCTTGTTGTTCGCTGCTAATGCATTTTTAGTGGCAAAGTATACTTCGTGATGGTTCGACTTCCTGTCGGATAAGCCAAATTTTAATTTGACTGATTACCCAAAGTAACAATACTCACATACTTACATACATACATACATACGTGCGCACGTTCGCACATACACCGACAAAGATGCGGTTACGCGGCTAAATTTACAGATCCAGACAAAGGTGGTTCGGTATGTGTAAAGATACAACCAACAACTACAATCGATGCCGTTTCGGGTTAGAAATGCTTTTTTTGCAACCTTTGCCACTTCCACCAATTTCCCCCACACTTCAAGCATTTCGTGTGTCTACATCCCCTACACATTCGCTTACATTGGCGCATACATCCATCATAAATTCATTAATCGTGTTCACATCGTTCGAAACAGGATGAATTATGCGTATCCATAGACGCCGGATGAAGAGGTTTTTTGTTATATATTTCCCTACAACTGCTCTTTGTTCTGCCGGCAGATTGACTTACTGTTTGTCAGTCGAAACGGTATAGCGTGTGTAGGGCTGATTTGTGGTTTTACATCAAATATAATAGCGACTTCGATTTAAATGAATACATACATACATACACATCTAAATATGTATCTAAACACATTTCAAGGACCCTCAAGTACGTATATAGTCGTAGATATATTGTATCAGGAATGGTGTTAAGAGTATATTAAGCTTCGAGGAGGTACTATGAAAGATTTACTGATGTATCAAACGAGGTATTAATAAGTTATAAAAATATAAAATATGTTTCATATCAGTAGGGAAAAGAAAATTATTTTCAAAAGAAATAAACGAGAATTGAGATGCTGGCAGACAGGAAAATCCCCCGAAAATTCTGTCATAATATTATAAAGCAACAAGCAAATTGATTTAAGGCCTGGTTTAAACAAATGCGGTAAAATGGACTAGAAACTCCTCTACGCTTTTGAGTAACAACTTTGTTAACGCTCTTGAAGAAGAGCAACGCTCACCAATCTTCAGAGGAGTTGTTCTCATTCCTCCATATGACCAAGATGAGCTGAAACGCCAATACGGAGGCTTGAGTACAACAATGCCGACGCAGCAGAGTTCTATGAAGTACAAATTTGTCTGAAGAGTTGGTATCTCGATGCGCTTTCATACAGTCTTTGGTTGGCGAAAATTACCGCGGAATAGGGTTCCTTAATAACGCGTGTAAGGTATTATCGTGTGAAAAATAGAAGCCCCACAAGAACCAACTGATGGTACCTTATCAGATCTTGCTAATTTATACGGGTTTGTTGAGTGACATTGAAGACATATTTTAGCTCTGTCTAAATTGTGAAGAACATCTCCGAGTTGTTCGCGATCAAACAAGGTTAGAGACAAGGAGACTCACTTTTGTCTAGGTCCTTAAGAGCGTAATACGAGCTGCCCTCAGCACAGCATTTTCAGGTTAATAAAAGGAAGTAAAAAAATTTTGATGTTGCGGTGAACAAAAATCTCGATCTACAAGCATCTCTAATCTGTTATTTGACGCATACACACAGACCAAGTCAAGCAACGATGAGAAGCCTATAGGGGCGCTCAAGGGAGCGGTTATAGGCAAGAACTATGCCCTTCTACTTGTCGACAAGGGGTACCGAAAAAGATGGTATGTTGGGCTGTATGAGATACATGTACACAGGAAATTTAGATAATCAAACGGATAAGAATTCAGCGATTCGAAGATTTAGATATATAATGCGTTTGTAGATAGAGAGTTTCCTTTGAAAAGATCCTTCGACTCGACATATTGGTGTAGACAATGAGAGCCCCACGAATACGTATATAGTGAAGGCACCAAGTGCAATGGAACCTGTTTTCACTTCAAAACCTAAACGCGGTTGCATAGCCGTAGAAGATCGATTGTTTAATTAGTTCTTTTTTTTATAATTTCAACGGTACACCGAATAACATTTCAAACAGAGACAAGGTTAAGACATATAATTTGGTCGAAAGCAGACTTCAGATAAACCCACAACATGCAAATATTTGTTGAAATAGCGTTTGTTCATGCTTTATTTGAAAAAAGACACGAATAAAATAAATTCATAAGTCAAGAATCATTTTTATCCAACTGTACTATACACATGACTGTACTCAAATTGAATTGACTGCAAAACTGTACGAGGATGGTTTCATAAATCAGTGGCTTTTTAATTAAAATTTAAATGCATCACTACTGCCCTTAACTGGTACCCATTAATAGACTTCTGTCGAATTTTGAGTAAGCTGAGTCATTTAGTTTATGCTCGACAGCCATTAAAAGCCTCTTGACTTTTAACAAAAATGCAAAAATGAGAGTTTTGTGTGCTGATTAAGTCTTTTTTTTTTTGCATAAAAACCGGAAAGCAAACAAAGGCTTGATAATTACTATAGGGGCACTACTCCATTAACTTCAATGGTTAACTGAGTTCTGTTGTCGTCACAAGTGAGGCTGAACGTTAAGGTCGCCCAGAAGAGGTCGTTACACCATAAATCGTCTATAAACTCCATGGAATGATATTGGACGATCGGAGAATGAAAGTGCGTAAGGTGGCCAAGGCTGTAGGCACCTGAACTGAGCGGGTACATCACATTTTAAAGGATTATTTCGATATGAAAAGGCTATCCTCGCGATGGGTGCCGCGATTGCTCACACTCGACCTTAACCGCAACCCTTTAACCACTTCAAGGAATTGGCAAAAATCCATGAATTGGGCTACGAAATGCCACCCCATTCAGTATATTATCCATGCGACTATTTCCTATTTATAAACCTGAAGAAATTGCTGTGTGGTAAAAGGTTTGGTTTAAATAATGAGGTCATCACACCAACGAACGCCTTTTTTTGAGAGTCTTGAGAAAAGCTTTATTTTTGGGAAGGAACAAAAAACGCTGGACTAAATGATTAAAGAGATTATGTTGAAAAATAGAACGTTTTTTTTTTTTGTGGAGAAAAATACATTTTAATTTTATTATTGCAGTGGTAGGCTAATCGATATATTTAGTTGATGTGCAAAAAAAACACTTTTTTCCCGACGTTTCTCTTCCTCAGGGGCGATTGCGTATATTAGAATTTGAATTTACATTACTAAGAAACAAATTTATATGTAATTATATATTAATAACACAAAAACATTGATACCATCCTGTTGTGGTATTTTCGTCAAACTCTTGCACATCAGATCGATTAGCCTATCACTGCAATAATAAAAATAAAAATATTCATAGAACTCGATCAAAAACTTACAAATATACAAAAAAAAATATATATATGTATTATTCAAAAAGTCTCCGAATATTTAAAACACCTTCTTATACAGCAACATTTTTTAACAATTCAACACAATTTTATTGCTAAAAATAGTTTTTTGTTATTGTTTGGCCAAATAACTGTTTTAGTTTTAATTGTTTATGAGTGGTTTTTTGTTTGGAAGCTAAGAGATTTTTTAAACTTTTGAGTCCATTTAGAGACATTCACGTACTCTACTTTCTTAAATTATAAAAGCGTTGGCCAAAAGTTTGCGTTTAATTGCAAAACCTGTCACATAATTTAATTTGATTTTATTTTCGAAAATTCTAAAGAGTATTCGCGAAAATTAGAAACCAATCGATGAGTTTATTTATTTATTATAAACCTTGGCACATCAGTGCAAATATAAAACTATTTATTTGTTTGGGCAATCGAAATAACCAAGGTCCAAATTGACTGAGCGCTGAGTGTCTTTTACTTAAATATCTGAGTGTATGTATGCATGTGTGTGTGTCTTATCTAGAAAGCCCCGTTGTATTTAAAATTCCGGCATTACGGATTTTCTTTGTAGTTTCCGCAAGAAAACTCCAGCATTTTCTGCAACACATGTTTAAATTAAATTTCAGAAAATTATTTTTTTTTTCTATTTCGCCTTTTAATACATTTTGAATTTGTTTTTCGCGGTCTGCTGCTTGTAAGCAATAACCACACGATTAGTTAAATCTGTTTACACAAAACGATTATGTGCAATAGGCGAGACTAGTAGAGAGCGGCCAAGTAAATCGGATTTGCAAGTAATTGCATGTGGCAAAATTTGGGCGTATGGACAAACATATGCAACCACAGACCGCAAATGGACCGCACACAGGAATGCCAGCACGAACTGGTCACACGCCAGCTTATTAAGTATAGATGTAGTTAAACCAAAAAAAAAAAAAAGAAAACAAAAAACAAAACCTTGGCATGTGCGTGCGCATGCGCGCATTGCCTAAAGCGCACCCACCACAAGTCAACGAACGCGTGTTGGGAAAGTACAGACTCAAAGGCATATGTTGATGCGTTGATGTACAATAAATATGCAAACGTAAACATGAATGCAGTAAAAACCCGCTGACTGCACAGCCTGCACACGTTGAATTGGGGCGTTCTGCAACTAATCTAAAACATATGTTAAGACCGCCGAAGCTGCAGCGTGGAGCGCGATGTGCGCTGCAAAGGATAACAACAATGCAATATCAAATAAGGATATAGTTATTTTTGAAATTAAATAAAATCAACAAAATCACACTCGGCCGAGCGAGCGAGCATGCAACAAATGGTGGTAAATACCGTGTGCTTCATGTGGCAGGTATCACAATTGCCGCCATGCTGCAGCAGCTAGGAAATTCGTGACAACAACAAGAGCACGTTAAGCAACCACAGCAACACGCTGTCACTTTATGTGTGGCAAACTTAAAAAAAAAAATACACCGCGACAGGACATCATTACACAGCACATCGGGCACACACACACACACACGCGCCCATACTCACAAATACTTATGCAAAAATATGTGGCACTTAAGCCTATAGAATAACGCAACTATTCAAATATTCGTTGTAGCGTGTTTGCACACTTGTAATAGTCGCCATGTGTAGGCGTTGCAACAACATACACACATGCCACATGCACCTACATACATACACTTTGTAATTGCGAGATACTCGTACAATATGTAGTAGTGTATGTACAGATGTACATTTGTTAACATGTCTATGCATAAGAGTAAATGCAATTATGCTTTTAAAAATGATCGCGCATGTGTGTGTGTGTGTGTGTATTTGTGTATTTGTATGCGGCGATGTCGTTGTCATGTTTTGCATATTTTCCAACACTTTAATCAGCATTAAAAATAAACACGACCGTTGATGACAATACGCGTGTATGTTTGCAAATGTGTTGTATGGCTTTGTGTGCCTTTGTTTGGCCTACCCAAGCGCTTGTGGCATTTTCCACCTTACCGCGCCTCTGCCGCACCTAACGGCCACTATTGCTCCATATACTTTTGCAATTAATTGCAAAGCTGTTTGAGTGGGTGAGTGTCGGTCAATGAACAGCTGTTTTAGCAGTTGGTTAAACTAACAAATTTTCATAATAATGAAAATGTTTTTCCACATGTTTACAGCTCGGCGATTGTTGTGGCGCTGGTTCGCCGCAAATGGCAGGAGCTTAAGAGCTTTGAAATTGTTGCAAAAACAAATGTTTAAATGCGATTTAAAAGCGAGCAATAATAATTAGTTTAGAAATCTTCAATTGTACTGGTTCAGAGTTTGATATGGTGTTCGATGCGATCTCCTAGAACTACCTGCTGTAAAATGATGTCGCCTAAATGGAGTTTGAAGTTGTCTCAGCGAATATCTTTGCCGAGTTTTGCGCGGCGTCTCAATCAGAAGAGTTTGTGTTAACACCAAAAATTGCCGCCTTCAAAAGTAAGCTACAGCATAATTTTTAAAACAAATTTTCCCGCTGACGTTCTGCACATCTTAATCGTGGGTCTATAAGAAATGGTTATAAATTTATGAAAAATCATCTTCAACGACTCCTCGTACTCTTTGGTTGCCTGTACTTAATTGGAATAACTAGATTGGCGAAAAGTTAGAAAAAAAATATTTCCTGTTGACTTATAGGGAGAAATGGATCCTGAGCGCAATAGCATCAAGAGCATTTATATATATACAAGCAGCGTCAAAAATGGCGGTCGCCGTTAGAAACTGCAGATACTATATAATACTTTACCTGGGGCTTTAATTGATTTTAGATTTTTTCATAACATATAAATGTTTGTTATTTTTCTGTTGGCCTAGTAAATGTTAATAATTGACAATTTTATTGAGCTCAGGCCAGTTTATGAAAGATTTTTTTTGTTCTATCACTTATACCATTAAAAACTGTTGTTGTTTTTTTACCAAAAAAATAAAAGTGTCAATTATTTTTCACAACATTTATTCGATAAATTAATTTTTCTCTATATAAATTATATTGAAAACAATTAGCGTTTTGAGTTACCTCTAAATATTTTTTGATTTCAAAACCAATTTGATATTTCAGTATAAAAAAGGTCAGAGCGTTTAAGATCCCACTTATAATTTCCCAAACATTTTTTAGCTACCCCACTATGAGTAAAAATAAAACTGTTTCGAAGTTTTCAAATCTCTTAAATTTATACAATTTACATATTGCGTTCAACATTTATTTTATTAATTATGATTGGCAGCCGTCAACGCAGTTTTTAGGTGCAGTGCTAGATCTTAGCAGTTCAGATTTACGAGTATGTTAAGCTCTAGTCAAAACTTCATTCAATTATCTTTGCGGCTATATTTTCTAGATTGTACACCATCTTCTCCGTAGGCGCCTATCGAACGCACAGTGCCAGTATTTAAAAGCGCCTTCAGATTCCGATGAATTGAAGTATTTTTTAATGAAAGGGGAATTAAGTTTGATATGTTTTATTTCCAAAAATTATTTTTTCACACGTTCATCTCTTATTTGCAACTTTTTTAATTTATTACTTATATACAACATACAAAAAAAATTCGAATATTTGCATATTTTAAAAAATCTTCTTTGGACCGAAAAGTTTTCGAACCAAAATCAGTACAACTCATAAACTTTTTTGGTGTAGCACTTTTCCGACTTTTAAGGCTAAAAAAATGAAACACTTATATTGTCTAATCCATAGCTGCTTTTTAAAATAACTAGTCAAATTTTTCGTTATCGTTTTTAAGTGAACGATCTTCTTTCATAAATTGCAAAAAGATAAGAATCAGTTGTATTTAAGTTTAGGTTTTTATCTTAAAACTATTTGTGGCTAACTGAGATAATATTGACATTGTTGGCCTTAACAACAGGGACGTCAGTGCAACATTTTCCAGTCTAGAGAAGGAAGCAAAAGATGTTGGTCTTGCAGTGAACTAAAGCAAAACAAAGGACCTTGTGACAACAAACAAAAAATTCTCGCAAATTGGGACCGATGTCACTGCTAGCAGTTACAATTTTGAAGCATTCAAGGGTTTTGTATACCTTGGATATAGCATTATAACACTTGCCAACAGGTGCTACTTTGGGCTCGGTAAGCAATTGAAAAGCGGAGCACTTTCTCGATGTACGAAAATCTCGCTATGCAAATCCCTCATCATGTCTATATTTTTATATGGCGCAGAAACATGGACGATGCTAAACAGCGATGAGAAGGCCTTGGGGGCTTTCGAGTGAAATGTTCTCCCAAAGATATATGATCCTGTTCGCATAAGCGACGGGTTACGAAGAAGATGGAATGATGAACTGATGATAATGAAATGGACATAGTCAAGCGTTGATATCGATGGCTTGCAAATATCGTTCGTATGGATGATAATGCTTCGGTGAAAAAATCTTTCGATTCGGCAGAAATGGGTGACCAACGAAGGCAAGGGCCTGTCTTCAATAAGTGTGAGTAATTAACGAAGGTTAGAGGCAACTGGCGAAGATTTTTGAAGAAACGATTCTTAGAAGGAGTCCGGGGTGGCGGGGGGAGGTGGGATGGGAAAATAATTGCATACTTCAAATCTAAAGTTAGTGTTGTTTGGAATGATAGTCGGTGTAAAGTTATATAGATTATCAGAAAGAAGCGTGCCATGGATTTGAAAATCGCTCTATAATTTCTTCAGCAGTGACTTCAATGTCATAATGCGTGCCAAACCGATCAATATTTCCTGTAGCAAAGTTTGCTTGCGGCAAAGAACTTTCTTCACTCGTTTAAATCTCGCGTCTGTCACCGGAATTGTGCAGAATAGTCGAAGGAAATTATGAATTATTGGGAAAATGTCAACATCGCAACAAGTATTACAGCAATAACTTAAGTATTCAAATTGAAATGTATGAAACTAATTGCCTTTGTTGTAAAGAAACCGTTCATGCTGAAAACTATTAAATTCAGAATATATTCGATTCGTGTGTGTATTTTCACTTTCTGATATTCCACTAAATGGTTCTAGAAAATTATAAAATTCACAAAATCATTAAGGCGAGTACTTAACACTTCAAAAATACAGGTAAATTAATAATAAGCTGTGGCCGCTGTGCTCGAGTTGTTAGCGGTGCGTGCTATAACTCGATATGCCGGTGAGTTCGAGGTTCGAATCTCAGTCAGGGCAAGCAAAATCTTAATCATAGAAAAATGGGTTTTCTAATAGCGATCACCTCTCAGCAGGCAATGGCAAACCTACAATTATATGACTGAAATTCTTGATAAATTTATAAGTTTTCTTTCAAAGATCTGATTTTTGCTTGAATTTTTTTAATTGTGGGACCACAATAGCCGCTGTAACCACAATACCCTTTTTCCCCTACTTCCTTGAAACATGTTTCTCACAAAACAATTTTTGTAATAAATGGTACTAAAAAATGCAACTAAAATTACGATTTGCATTTTAGTGGCATTTTTATATGGCTTATTTCTGAATGATTCCAAAGCAAATTTCTGAATTAGATTTATCTCAAATACAATATTTTTTACGGTATACAAGTAATCTACATATACGTCGTCGGTTGTAATGTCATAAAAGAAGAAGAAATGATATCCGCGCCACACACTTTTTAAGATTAATGTTTACAAAAATGACAATTTTTGCCAAACTATAAATAAGATCTCATTTTTAACTTTGTATGATAGTAATGCATTTTATCGGAAATCGTTTTGATTCGCTCTAATAAACTAATACATTTGATTTATAAATTTTTGTCTCAAATTACGTTATTCACCGAAATCAGATTTTCTTCAATCCTTTGGAAGTTGCAGGAAAATATTTAATATTATTTTTTTACTAACTGTTGGCATACTTCGCCACTTACCACTTGTGAAAGTATGTAACGAATAAATGTTTTAATTGTTGCACAAAATCACACAGCAAAAATAAAACCTTTTTTCAATAATTTACTAGATACAAATTCTAAAGCCTGTATAATTGTGATTTTCAGTTAAAAATAAGAGGTTATTTCTTTCACTTTTTATCATTTGTTTACACATCTTTTCTCATTTTACCCTATATATACATATATGTTATTTACACTAAGAATAAAATTTCCCTAAAACTCAGTAATAATGAAATCGAGGGACCACCGAGATAGTTCAAAATACTTTTTTGGCGGATTAAAATTATACTCATTCATTTCTTGTGCGCTACCTCACAATTTTACAGCTGCTTCTTATAAACTCATCAATGCTTTTGTGTGTATTAGTCGAGTTACAACATTTTTCTCTGCTTCAAACGAAAGCCTTGTGCGCTTAACAATCAACAATAAACTTAGTAATATTTATGAATAGCACGAGCAGTTCTAATATCCTATGATTAAACGCCATTTGTTATTTGACGCGGGTGTTCCGCTTGCCACATGTCGTTTCCCACTGTCGTGAGTTGAAGTAGCGTGAAATCTATATTTGGTAAATACTCGCATGTAGCAGTATTGGACAGCGGATGTGCGCTGGAGGACAACAATGCTAGGCGCGCATAGCGGGGGTTCTTGCACTCATTCTGTTTGGACATCGACTGGACTAATCGCCATAATAGAGTCGTTGCTCGTAAACAGTTTCATTAGAGTTTAATTGCAAAACCACACAACTTCCATTGGACACCTTTTCATTTGTAAGTCAAAGTAACGACGGCTGTAAATGTATGAGAAAATATGTATGTATGTCCTTGTTCGATTACACCAACAACAGTGTGTATGGATCGCCAGAGTCGTTGGCAGGACAGTGTGGCGCAAAGCGTAAATGAGATGCGTCACAGCGTGAGATGCATCTGAACAATGCGTGTGCGCAGGCAATCTGTGGCATCTTTTTGTTGCAATGTTGAATTTGTGTCGCTCATTTGTGGCAACTGCAAATGCTACGCAGCTGACTGACTAATTCAAATGAATTCATTGTTAAATACTGGAAAAGAGACCAAACAATTGAGGTCATTTAGGAAATTGTTTTATTTGTGTCACAATTGAGGTCGAAGGTTGCCAGACTTGTGGGTAGAGATATAAAAATGTTTAAAAGAGATGACATGATGTGAATAATTAAATAATAGGAACATAAAAAGTCGAACTTTAAGTAGAGGAAAATGAAGCGAAGGGTAAGAAAATTGTGCGATAAAAAAAAATAAGAATTATTACGGAAAATGGCATCGCTGCTGGCACAACGTAGAAGCCGGTTTGTCTCTAAACAAAATTTAACACGAAATTATTATTTTTAAAAATATAGTAAAATAAAATAAATGATTCAAACGTAAGAGAACAAATTTAAACTTAATAATTTAAAAAGTGATAAACCAAATTAACCAGTGGAAGGAAACAAAGAAAAATTAAGAAATTGTATTAAACAAAATGGCACATTTGGAATAGAATTAAGCAGTAAAGACAAGCAGTAAGCTAGCATTTATACAAAGGGATTTTTTATTGATTGGACATCGACAATCTCATATAAAAAAGTAAACGTTAGACAATGAATCGCTTGTGAAATCGCCTGGTGGACATAAATGCTGCTTAAGCAAAAAAATTAAAGTAAGCATCACTTTAATAATAATAAATGCCATAGCTCAGTGTTTGGCCGAGCTTCTCCAACTAGAGTTTTTTAATCGGTACGCTTCAAAAGTAGACCGTAGGGACAGCATATTTTTTCCCGCTCTCTTGACATTTCTTTTCAGTAAGGTTTGCCATTTCATCATGAAAAGATATAGGATCCAACAACGAGTCGAAATTATTAAAATTTACTACCGAAATTCGGAGTCAGTGGCCTCAACTTTAAGAGCGCTACGTGCAATTTATAATGAGGCCCATTTCTGGCTGAATGGATTCGTCAACCCACACGTACTCAATGAGTTACCAATGCATCACGAAAAAATTACGGTTTAGTGCGGTTTATGGGCCGGCGGCGTCATTGGGCCGTACTTCTTCCGTGATGATCAAGACCGGCACGTTACTGTGAATGGGAATCGCTACCGCTCAATGATAACCGAATATTTTTTGGCCGAAATGGATGATATGGACTTGGACAATATGTGGTTTCAACAGGACGGCGCCATAAGCCACACAGCGAGTGCCACAATTGATTTATTGAAAACCAAGTTTGGTGAACGGGTTATCTCACGAAATGGCCCAGTCAATTGGCCGTCTCGGTCGTGCGACTTAACGCCGTTAGACTATTTCCTGTGAAGCTACGTCAAGTCTATGGTATATGCCAACAAGCCAGCGACGATTGATGAACTTCGTACGAATATCGAACGTGAAATTACAGCAGTATCGGCCGATTTATGCTTGAAAACTGTCGAAAATTGGGTTCAGCGTCTGGACTTCTGCAAGCGTGCCCGTGTTGGCCCTGCAAAAAATCGAGTTCCATACATAATGGCATCGAATATGCTCTCGCAGGAATAAAGAATTTCATTGATATCCAAAACCGTATTTGTTTTATTTAAAAAAAACTTTTGTAGGGTCCCTATTTTATACCCTTTATTTGCGATGTGCGTCTTTGTATTCTACCACTTGAGCGCAGCGGCCACACTTTATTCACTTTTAATTCAGAAGGAGTTTTTAGACATTCAGTTACTTACCATAGGTGTCTATTTGGTTAAACGGATCATTTTGGTTCGATGACGCTTTCCAAGGAAAACGAAATTCCAATAATTGGGTAATGGAGAAGAAATATACCACTTCATCAGTTATTATTGCAGCTATAGAGGAGGCCTTGAATTCCATTGAAGAGTTTGAACATATTAGACCACTACAATGTTTTCGAATCCAACGATCTTTGGATTCTTGAGACCGATATCGTGAACTCAATTTGCTCTTAAAGTAATGCTTATAATTTGAATTAAAGTCAACGAAATTGAAGAATTTATTTTTTTCAAATGAGATTTCTTGCGATGAACTGCTCACCCAAGAAATATCTTTGAGAAGTAGAGGTATTTGGAAATAATAATCAGAGGTGAGATATCTTCATTTTTATAGGCAGCCGGGATACACTCAAATTTGGAAATTTTTTTCAATTTAAAAATTGTGCTGGTTGTAGCCGATTATATTTTTTTTTGACGGGCGAACTTTAAATCATTTGAGTGCCTTTTTACAACGACTGAGAGGATAAAAGCACGTCCTGTTATTTTTAGATTTCTACACCTTTTCCAACAGTATTTCAGAAAAGCGTTAATGTATTTCAGCAAAGGCCAAATGTATTTCAGAAAAACGCAAAGTTATTTCAGAAATCGTTTTGTTTTTCTGAAATACATTTGCGTTTTTCTGAAATACAATTGATCTTTTCTGAAATACATTTGTGTTGGAAATGGTGTAGCTAAAGTGGGGGAGGGCATATTCTATACGAAAGCATGAAGAAAAATGTGCATGTCTATTAAAAGTTGCTGCAGAATCCACATAAACTACATTTCTTTAGTTCCGAAGCAGTTGCGTACTTTGTAAAAACGGATGAACTCTTTAGAAAATAAAATTTTGCCTCCCCTTCCCAGTGATTATCAGGAACAAGTTTTAAAGCTAAAAAGAGTACCTTAAATTAGAATTATTACAAATTAATTAAGTTCGCTATTTTTCTAACTATTTAATTCATTTCTTATTTACTCATGGCACTAAAAACGAGTAAACATTCGCTCTACATCTTTTCCCGAATCATTTCCGCTTAAATCGACATATGGCAACCTCGTCAAGCCATTTACTTCGCCAATCATTATTACTGTTGTAAATAAATATTTTGATTACATACTTCAATTTCAATGCATATCTAGCAAGGAGTCAACCAAATATTTACAAAGGACTTTGAGGACACCAAACCATAGAAAGTGGAATGAAAAAAGAGCGAAAGTGAATAAAAGTAAGAAAGAATGTCACACATTTTTCATGCTCAAATTCAATTTTCATCCCTCAATGATTCCATTCTAATGACATTACGCTGCAGACAGCTCCAGAGCCCTCGAAGAGCTCCACTCAAATCCTTAGGCGCTAAGGTCGATAAATGCCACTGCCACAACCAACCGTGGCCAGTAGATTAGGAGTTTCCGTATCATAAGCGAGACAATGCTCGAAATTAAATGACAGCCAACGAGCAGCGGCGAGTAGCGAAATAAAACCTTTCTGTTAGTCAACCGCGCTCTGCTGCCCGCACACGGGTAATGGCATTATGAAGATGCTACACTGCAGGCAAAGGGAATGTATTGATGTCAGGACGACGGAGCGGTGAACAGCAGGATGTCTTGATTGCTTGAATGGTTGCGTTGTGTGGCTCTTTGTGCGTTTGTGCGTGTGAATTTGTGGCAAACGATTGGAATTGAGGCGAAAAATGACTTCAATACGGCACCAATCTGGAAAAATCAAACAATATGCCAAGTGATAAATGATAATGGTGATTTTTTTTCGACTCCAACCACCTCATACATATATGTATGTGTGTTGTGTTGTTGTTGTTGCTGTGCTCGTTGTTATGCATACGCATATAGTACATACATACATATACATCGTATATCAACATTTGCACACACTCACACATGGCAGTAGGTTAAATTGACACTAAATACTAAACACTTTTGCTAGCATCCTTACAACAACAATCCTCCCCTATTCCCACTGACACAACATTGTTTAAATGATAACAACAATAACAGCACAGCGTAAGTATAAGGCTATATTTATAAATATTTACAGCACTCAAATACAAAAGCAAAAAGGATATTGTGGCCATTTAAAAACAAAATTGAAGGAAGAGTAAATAAATAAAGGAATTTTACAATTGCAAAAAAGGACAACATGACTAGCTCTACTGACTAGTTGAAAAACAAAACAAGGCTGACCCGAGGATCACATCGCTCCACACGCACACACCCACACACACACTTCAACGGGCTGAATAATGCAGCAGTGGCTTGGCAAGTTATGCAGTGCCGCCCGTCCGGGCTGTGCCCAGGATGTGTTCGTTTTAAAACGCAACGGGCGGTCCCTAAGTGACAAATGACAAATGTATTTATCTTCATCGATTCCAGCAGCTTGTCCTGACCAGCTACGCAATGTTCTTGTTAATGTGTTTGAATACCAAGAGTGGGAGCGGGCATAAAGTCAGTTTAAATTTTGGTATCCAGCAGCGCAATGTGGCTATGAATTTGACCGGAGGTGACCAGGGCATTCGCTTCCTGTTTCCTTTTTTCATTTAAAAAAAAAAAAAAACAGTTTTTTTTAGATATATCAATCTAAATACATGCGTATGTAAGTATCAGCAAATTTTTTGTTTTTTCTGCGTACAAGGGAAAAGACGTTCGATAACGGCAATGGTGATTTCACACTTTCATTATCAGCTTAGAAATAGTAAATACGTTTAAACTTTCTATCAAACTTTTCTATCACATGTACATGAGGTAATATCATTACTTTTGCAATTTTTTTTTTTGGGATATATTAAATAATGAAAAAGTTGAAATAATATAAATATGGCATGCATTTTTATTTACATGTGCATGATATGATCAAATTTTTTCACTAAACCTCCTCTGGACTAAAAATGAATCCCTTAAACTCAATTATAAGAACCTACTTTCGCATTTTGTCGCAATTTTTTTGGGTAGCCCATTAAATTTAAGTCTAGTAATGTTCAAGTTTTAAGTATCTAAATATTGTCGTTAGTGTTTGACAATTTTTTTACAATCACTCTCTCGCAATTATTTTATGTTTGGAGGAAATTGCGGAAGAGTGTCAGTTGTAAAAAAATTACAAAATTCAATGGTAACATTCAGCCACTTTAAACTTAACTGTTTCTTACTAAAATTTAATGTGCTATAAACTAATATGCACTTTAAGAAATCTATATTTCTTTAGTTGGAAATTTTTGATGATTAATATTAGTTTTTTTAAGTTTTGAATTAAGTATGAAATTCAGGTTTATGTGATTTTCGTTAGAGAATGAACGGAATTTTAGTTGAAGAATATTAAAATGATGACGAAAGAGAAACAACGTGTTAAAACGACTTTGCAACATCAAAGATAAGTAAATTTTCCCGAAAGCACATATGTATTAGTAATGTACATAGTACATATCGCACCCTAAACCAAAAACCGTCACAACTCAATGTTTTTTAAAATCGCTTTTATCTCATAAACTTATTCCCAGAATACTTCCCAATATGCTCCGAAAATTTCTTTATCGTAACTATCTTATTTACTGGAAAAGTACGTTTAAAATATTACAACCATTTTTACATAAAATTTTTTACTTCTCTTGGATATTAAAAAAAAATAATTTTAAATCCTTTTTCCACATAAACTAACTCACAGAATACTTCCCCAACTGCTCCAGAAATTGTTTCGTAGTTACTATCTTCTTTTACTGGAAAAGTATGATTATAAAATTATCAACATTATTGTAGAGACAGTTTGTTTTGCCCCTCGTGAACATTTGAGATTTTTAGAGTTGTGACTGTTTTTGGTTTAGGGTGCGATATGTATGTATGTTACGTTACAGTATCCTCAAATAGGGATAAAGATCTCAATTCGAAAAAAAATATCGCATATGGGGGCAAATATAAATAATCACATACAAAAACTTTGTGTCTACTCGAAAAACATATAAGAAAGATCCGAAAGGCAATTCAAATTTAACCTAGATGAGATATATAAATAAATCTTCGACATTTTTGATATTAAAAATTGGCTAAATCCTATTAAGAGGGTATTCCGATTTTTGTGGTTCAAACAATCGAAATTTTTTTTTTTACTTATTTATATTATTGTCTCTACTACTATCACAAATTGCGTGAACAAAAGTTGCCTTGCAATATCTATTGTATTTCTGGAGATATATCCGTTTTGACCCAACCGTGCACCTGGCGAATTGAGTCACGCGAAAACTTTAATCGCATTTATCTCAAAACCACATTTTTACTAATTCTTCGCAACTTTTCTCAAAAACTGTACCACATAATTCAATAATTAAATATCTAAATAACTCGTATAACCCTCAGGAAAAATATGAACTAGAAATGTTTGAATCCAAGAAAATTTATTATTATTAAAAAACAAAAAATTTAGAAAGAAAAGCCAAAAAATGCCTAACCTTTTACTTCGTCACTATTATAGAGTAAATCATCGGATTAGTGTGATTGTAGTTCATCTTTTGGCAGATGCGCTCCCGTTTACAAAAATGTTTCATTTGTGCATTTCAGATACGTGAAGCTTATACAATCTTGCCAAGAAAGAGGAGGTGTCGTTTGTACAACGTTCACTTTGAACACATCATGGAGGCTTATTTTTTCATATTTGTTGGTGAACAACACATTTTTGTAAGCGTTAAATATTGCAGAAAAGATACCTTGGAACTAACAAAACAGTATTTTTTAAATTTCGTGCAACTGTAATTGATTTGGGTGTGCAGTACCTCCATAACAATTGATGTATATTTGAAAAGTATAGCTGATACAGCTTTTCCTTGCAGCTGCTTGGACTTTAAAATCGGTTTCTACAGCAAAATGTTTGCAAGTTTAACTTCTAAGCACACTGAGAGAATGGTTCACTTGCGTAACAAAAGAAAAACATGAAAGTGAAAAGGTCATACGAGTTCTGTGACATGCGGGAGGCGTCTTATGTTACTTTATCCAATTTGGCGACTTTCAACTCACTTTAACGGCCTTTTTAAATAAAGTACATAAATACACAATTCCGTCTTATGTTCTCAAGCCTCGTGCGATTGCAGGTCTCGGATTTGCCTGCTCCTGCAAACACACACTTGGCTAAAAACCTGTGAAGAATGCGTCCAATAATGTACTATTTGTGCTTCGGGAGGAACAAAAGTAGGCATGGTTAATAATTATTAATAATTATAATTTATACTAAATATAATGTATACTAAAAATCATTTGAATTCTATTGCTTACGAAAAATTCAAAATATGTAAAAAAAAAATTAGAGTTCTGGAAAATTTAGAGTCGGAATTTCCCCTATATTTACACAAAGAATTTCCTTCAAAGTCCTACACAAATAATCTAAGAAAAGTGAAAGAGTAAAAAGTAAGTAAAGTATTTTGAAAGAAAATTTTTATATTATTATTTTTCCTTTTTACACCCATTCGACTAACTAAAAAATGCTTCATCGTGTGTATATGGTTTGCTGATCAAAACACTCTAGAAAAATCTTCAAATATCTTTAACACTGGCTCTTATGTCAAATCGCTTATCTGAGTCATCTCAAAATAAGTCCGTATGTGAGTTATTTCGAAAAGCGATATTGCACACAAAACACCTGAACAAAACAAATGCAATAAAAATGTTAACAAATGTGCAAACAACTTAACAACAACAACGCAAATAAAATAAAATAATCCTATAAAGATGTTGAAGTGTTTGTCGCCCACGTTGCACGATCGTCAATCACTTGTACGCATTGCGACAACAAAACAGCAAAACAACACAAATTTACAGACAAAACTGTCAAAAAGGACACAAAACGAATTGAAAAGTAGCGAAAAAAGGAATTTAAAATATATAAAAAAAAGAAAAAATCAATTGAATATTGTAGCTGTCAGATTACAATCAAAACCATAATAAAGAAGAAGTTTAATGTCTTCCTTCCTTCCGGACTCGAATGCGAATATCCGATAACTACTTATGAACGTATAATGCACGCGTGAATACGTGCGCAATACCTGAGCTGAGTAATTTTAAGGAATGAAATTATTTACAAAAGAGTAAGTACAGTAGTGCTGCGCAACTGAACAGCTCATTAAGGTGAGGTGTCGAAAAGAGCACGAATTTGTCGTCGTCGAGGACATGCTCGACAAACTAATCAAAACAGATTCGAAACAGTGTCAGTCAGGTGTTGTTGTTATCCATACACATACTCAAACACACATGCATATACATACATACATACATACATTAAAGAAGTATAGATTTGGAAAGTGCCGCGGGGTTTTCTCCTTGTCCACTTGATTGTAATTCAGTAGCAGGAATTGTAAAAAAAAATATGTGAGGAAAATAGAGAAATTAGCGGAATAAATTTTAGCAGATTCGTACCGGAAAACTGGTTGCCCTTTGTGAGCCGTTCTTTTTTGAATTGGCTGCAGAAGAAGGTGAAAACCTATTTTTTCGTCAAAAGTTGTATACAGATTGCTGGAGTTAATTTGATATTTAAGCGTAGTATTAACCGATAAAAGTAAAGGTTTTTTTGTATGGCTACTTTTAACTTTAGACACGACCTTATTATAGTTTTATGGGAGAGTTGGAACTTCAAGGGTGAACCAATAAATATGTAGTTCAGTTATTCTAAAAGCTTATGAAAAGCTCGAATTTTTTTTTTTTAAATTACTTGTTTAAGTAAGTATCTAACTTTTGTAGCTCGTAAGCAGCTAGACTTGGTCTGCAATAAATATGTTTAGCATTTTCAAGATTTTTTTTGTATTTTTAAGAAGTACTATATTTGACAAAAAAGTTACATAAAAATATATCCGCCCTTGTGAGAGGCTAGGTTTTTCAATCTTTAAGTTTGTTTTCTTAAAGCTCTGTTGCTTAGTCGTTAAGTGAGACATTTTGAGAACGTCTTTAGTGATCTTATTATACTTTGTACGCAATTTTTTTTTATTTTTCTGATTCTGATTTTAAAGCAATTTCTTATATTTAATAAAAAATGCAGACAATTTTTATCAAAATTTCGTATTGATTTTTGACAATTTTTCTACTGACGCTCTTTCGCAATTCCTGCCATATAAAAGATAAAAGATTATAATCAGTCAAAAATCAGTGATAACTTGTAGATACTTGAAACTAAACTAAAAAAGTCAAGGTACATTTTGTAAATATTAAAAAAAAAGGGTGTTTATGGTTTTTCTTAGAAAATGAACCGTATTCTAGTAGAAAACTAATTTTAATTAATTAGAAGAAAAATAAAGTATTCAAAAATGTCAATATGTGAACAGAGTATATACTTACATATGTATGTATGTACATACATATATGATGCGATTTGGTCAAATTCAAAAAGCATATTAATTGACTGAATATAAATTTCTAATTCTTCGAAGCACTGGACTTGAAATGTAACGAAAATGTTAGAGGTATTTTTGACAGGGGCCTTATGTGAAAAAACTGCTACTAAAATTAAATGCTCACTGTGATTAAGGAACATTGTTTATAAATTAAGAGGATATTCTGGTGTAGAGGTATGAATTTCAGGTAATTTTTGAATTGTCGTACAATAAGGCAATCACTATTTTTACTATAAATTTTTTGTTAGCTATTTATTAATAATACAAGAATACAGAAACAAATCAAAAAATAAAAAAGTTTAAAATTTCAATAAATTAGCAGTTAATAAAGTAGGTGGTCTCAAAAAATTGGCACGTGACCATACCTACGATTTAAATACTCCTAACAATCTGAAAAAAAAATACAATTTTTTTTATTAATCTTGAAATTGAGTGGTTCTACGGAAAAGTTGGAAAAGAAATTTTCACGAAATAGCGACTGCCTAAAAAAACAAATTTTGTGACACTGAATGAATTTTGGGATATGGGATGGGGATGATTCCAGATGTAGAAAAGTCTATAAAGAAGGCTCTCTAAAAGTTTCAAGTAAATCGGTCCAGTAGAACCTGAGAAATTGTGAACTTTTGGAAAGGACAACGTTTTTAAAGTTTCACGTAAAGTTTTTCGCAGTCTAAGTCATTAAATTTACAATTAGCCTATATCTTCGCAAATAATTTGAATTTTAAAAAATCCTATTCTAAACATATTCTTAACCAAGAATTCATTTTAGTTCAAAAACGCTGCTTCATGTACTTGAAAAAGTGGTAAGCTGCGCTGGCGCAATCTCCAAACAATAAATTTCAGTTTTGCATGTTTCGAAAATACGTAAATACTAAATGATAGGTGACTACAGCGACAATTGTAAGAATTCTTTTGCACTGCCTTCACTTTTCTACAATTTTTCTTAAAGGAAAGCAAAATTTGGATTTTTTTTTAACTTATCATCTCACTTATTTTATAATAAAAGAAATATTATTAACTTGATACTTTGCATTACTTCACTTTTAAAAAGTCGTGAGTCATTTACAAAGGAAAGAAACCAAGCAGAAAACATGATTATCACAGAAGCATAAGTGGAATCGAAATAAACAGTAGGAAGTGCTTACCCTTTCGCTTCTGTAATTCATTACATTAACATGGGCATGTCATAGGGCGTAAGCCCTTACTTAACTGCATTACTAGCATTGCGTAAAAGAAGTGAAATCATTAGAAGACATTTTAAGGCAATGCCTTCTGGAACACATTGCTTATGAAAGCGTTTACCGATTTTTTGCTGCGAAATTTAAATTTCAATATGTTAAAAAATTGTATATAATTTACTATAACAAATTGACATTAATGAAAGTACATATTTCTCACATACTCGTATAGGTATTTTTTTCTTACAAATTTTGTGTTGGCGTCTTTTTTCGTAACAATATTACACATGCACCACTGTACTTGTAATACTAAAATAATCATATCGATTTACTTTAAACACATTTATATTTGCTTACAAACATTTTAATACATACATTTATGTTATCTATACATATAATACTGTTTGTCCAGCACCGTCGCCATCGTGGCCAAGGCATTGCAGTGTTTCCGTTTCTGCGAAAAAATTTTCGTGCACATTTTTTAGGTGACAAGTTGAAAAGTCAGTGTCGAAAGGCAACGAAATACGAAAATGACAGCACCACCACTACAACTCACTACAATCCCGCACACCACTCCATTGGAAAACTCTGGCTTGCATATTTGTTGCCTCCTTTACTCCCGCCTCTGTGGTCGCTGTCTTTGGTAGCTTCTATTGTTTTGATAAAATTTGTTGTTGTTACCTACCATGCTATATGTTGTTACGATATGTAGTGGTGATGGTGATGATTTGATATTGTGTTGTTGGCATTCATGTTGTGAAAATCGTGAAAATTCTGCTACGTTTAATGTTTGCGAAAATGTCGAAATGTTAAGGCAATTTTCAGCACGTGTTGTCGGTGCAATAAATTTTCACTTAAAATTTTCCAAGTATTTTCCACTTCCGATGAAAAGGACATGAATGGAAATTACATAGCAAACAAATAGCAACAACTATGGTGGTGTAGGAATAAAACAGCGATCAAAATTATTGATGTACATATTTAGTCGAATATGTTCATGAATATATATACGAGTACATACAAATATAAAATGTACATATGTACATCTAAGGAGGCATTGTGTGTCCTATTTAGGGGTGTCAGCGCTTAAATAACATGTGGCGTTGTTCACAAAAATCGATCTACTTATTACCACTTTTAGCGAAAACGACTCAACGAAATGTGCCTTGCATTGCATTGGTTTTTTGAAGAAATTTTGCTTTTATGGTTATTTTAAAATTGTAACCCATTCCTTTGCTTTTTATTTATGTAGGTTTATATGACGAGGCGTACATAAACGCACACTGGTAATGCAATATTTTTATTGCGTCAAAAATTTAATAATGTGCCCAAGCACTTGTTTGTAAGGGTTAAAACCCTTAACACGCCAAGTCTGGCCCACTGACTGGCTGCTTAAGTAGCACGCGTGTATGGAAGGGATTGCTAAAAGTTTTGCAATAAAATCTTTAAAATTCAATTGAAATTTTTCAATATGCGCAAATTGATTCTAATAAATTAACTCCTTACGATTTCAGGGTGACCAATTGTAGCGAGGAAGAGGTAAAAGGGCTTGGCATTTTTCTTTTATTTTTTACTGCAACTGTTATTGTTGATATTTATTAAAATAGAAAGAACATGGTGGCAATTTGTAAAAATTTGCAATGCTTTGTGAAAAAAAAAATTTGGAGTATTCAACCTACATATGTACATACATGTGTAGTCAATGATTTGTACTAAAGTCGTTGAAGATTTCAGTTCAAAAATTGTTGAAGTGAAACTTCCATTCGTTCGTGCAGCGCAAATGTAACGAAAAAACCGACATGATTAATATTAGTTACGTTCGCGTACCTTATAATTATTGAAAGTTATTAAAAAATAACCACTTTTTGCGTTTGCGTATGCAAAAAGCTTGCAAAGTAGGGACAATTGAGAAAGCAAAGTGACAATTAATTTTGAGAGGATGCTACTAGAACAGTTTTTACCAGCCGCTATATTCCAGAAAGAAAACAGCTGATCAAAAACAGCTGATTGTAATTTGGATAAATAAGAATTTTTTTAAGAAATTTTAAAAGGTGAAAATTATAAAATATGCGTATTTAGCATGCAAGAAGTATGTAAATGTTGGTTTGGCTAAGTTTCTTTAGTAAAATGAGTCAAGAAACCACTAATTCTATGTTTTTCATTTTACGTATTTCGATGTAGACAAGAATTTAATCGGCTGTTCGTTAAACTTGCAAGTTTCTGCACATTTTACGTTTGCGTATTATTCTGGATATTTTTCTCTTGTGAGAGAACAAATGGCATTTCGCCAGAATTTTTTCTGTTGGATGTTTTCTGCTGGAGGTTTTAAACAAACTAAATACGTATTTATTATAAAAATCGTATTTATATTTAGATTTTTTCTCTTAGTTAAATAATGTTCTGTTGTATTGTTTGTGAATAGCATTACACAGTACAACATTTTTCAGTTCATTGATTGCCAACTTAATTCTGAGAACTGTATGTGAAATTAGACCCAAAAAGAATAAATAAAATAAAGAAATAATTTTTTAAATTCATACCTTTACTCAATTGCGAATAAAAGCGAAACGCGTGCATCGATTTTCATGATTTTTGTCTCATTTTGCTCATAGGTTATGTAACTTTGGGAAAAAGTAACTAGACTTAAAACTTATTTCCGTTTTGTATTTTTTATCAATTTAAAAAAAAAAACAAAAAACAAAAAAAAACTTTTTTCATGCGCTTATTTTTAACTTGGAAACTGTTGCTTGTATAGGAAAACAATATATGAATATACTATGATTAAGGGAATTGTAATTCTAAATTTTTTAAAATTTATTTCAACCAAAACGGGCTAGTGGCTGTCGAGCTATGTCAAACAACAGGGCCTAAAACGTGATAAATTCCCCTATACGATAGTACTAACTTCAAATCGATATTAAAAATATTTTGGCAGGTAAGAAGACAAAACGAATGTTGCAGAAAGTATTCTTTTTGGGTCTAATTTCACATACAGTTCTCAGAATTGAGTTGGCAAATCATGTCTTGTACTGTGTAATTTATGTTAAAAAAGTGAGTCTGAAATATCAAAAGAAAAGAAAGAGTGAAAGATGAAGTCCTGGCATAAATTATAGAGTGGTTCACTTAATTCAAAGTTATTTTTGCAAAGCTTCAAAAAAAAGAGGCCGTAAAAGCCTGGAAACTCGGGAGGGAACGTTCCACTTCACATCTGCCAGAAGTGGGGGGGTCTAGTAGTTAAGCCTGGCAGTAACTTGACCAAAAATAGTATGCCTAACATTTATCTGCGACTAGCAAGTGTAGGAAGATAAATACGTTTTAAACGATTAATGTATGGTGGCAGGTTATAGATACAGTTTTTTTTTCGTTTTTACTTTTCAATTTTAAGTTTAATTTTTTAAACTGTCAACAGTGTAGCGCCACAAAAGTTCAAAATAACTCAATATTTACCAGAGCCACAAACAATAGTATGTCACACAGTACAGCCACACATTGTGCGCAGTTTAGAGCATTTAGAGTATTTTGATTTTTGTGAGCTCTTACTACTTACTTCAGCCAGTCAGGTATTATTGTTAATCTAAACTTTGTCGATATTAATGTATGCATATAAAAAATTGTGATCGCTATATATGTATGTGTGTAGGTCTATCACATGTTCAGTTGCCATAAATTAGAACGCCAACCAGAGTTGACTTCGACTTGAGTTTACAATTTGCAATTTCCTTAACACTCCCCTTCATTCAATTCCAGGTAGTTTGTAGTTTTGCATTAATCAGTCAAGCACACACATATGTACATACATATGTACACGCTACATGCTCATACTGTAGCGAGTGTGTGGCATGCAACGGGATCTGTCGTCATCTTTACGACTATGTCTTTCCTGGGAAATCGAAAACAAAGATCAAAACCCGTAAACGAAAACGGAATAAGCAAGAGAATAAAATTCGATATGTGTACAAGCAAATATACAACCAAACCAACAAATTCACTTGGTCACCACTCGATGAGGCGTTAATCAATCTGCTGCCTTAATTGCAAGTAAACTGATGTTCCTGTCGCCAACCGATCGGACTCGACTGTTTAGTATTCCAAACATTTCACTGCACACACTGCTGCCGTTGCTAACCGCACTTTGTTGTGAATACGCGAGTGTGTCTGTGTGTGCGTGTGTGTGTGATGTATTTCCGCAGCAAATTTAATCGAACGCCGATCATGATCACATTGGTGACGGTTTGTTGAGTTGCTGTTTGTTGTTTGGTACACTCATTGGAAACTGATGGATTGTGACAAGCGTTAAGTGAGCGCAACAAATCGCCTTCAAGTGTCGTGGAAAAGTGCGAGCAACTAACTACACGTCTTACTACGATAATTTTGTGAGATTTGATTGTTACTCTTTGCGTCTGCACTGGTCACTTCATGGGAAAGTAATATACATATATTTCAAGCGACTTGCATTTGTTTATTGGCTTGAATAAATTGTTGCCGCTGTTAACATTTTACAATGTTTCTGATGACGCTGTGCACATATGAATGTACGAGTATGTGTGAGTTGTTATTGTTGTCGCTCGTATTTTGTATACGCTGTTGAAATGATGAATTCGCCTGCTGCCGACACTGCTACGTGTTTACTATTAAATTGTCACTTACAGCCAAAGTATTTCTATACCCTAAAAATATTTAGTGAAGGTTTGTTTTTTTGTTTTCCATAATTTGCTTCAAAAAAAGTTCGATCAATTCGAAATAGTTTTTTCTCATACTGCTCTAGTTGGGATTTCCGGTAGGAAACCTAGTTGATAGCAACAGCCAAGTTCGAAACTCACCTACCCACAATTGAGTGAATGAGGGTGAAACCATTCCAAGCATCGTTCTTTTCAACTACATCAATTTAATTCCTGTCACATTCTCGCTAAACGTAGAGCCTAAGATTTAAATTGACATTTCTTTGAGAATAAAGATGATCCCATGTTCGAAAAGACCATTACGAAATTCAGTAACAATACGCAATGAGTTTAAAGAGAACTCTACAGCCGACAAATCCTTCAACCTTGCCTGTAGAACCTAGTTAAGGGGATCCTCTACTCCCAAGGCCTGAAATTGAGCGATTTTTCTGAAAATAAATTGCGAAGGATCTATTGAATGTTTTTAAGAAATTGTTTTTTTTATTTAAAAGGTATGTAGAAACTGCATGGTTCCGCTTAAGCAAAATTCTGGCCAGTTAGGTAGTCTGTAATTAGAAATTAAATATTCTTTATAATCACAGTTACGTTGACTATGTTTTCCCGAGACAGAATTTTTTTAATTTGCAAATTGTAAAATTTATGCAACGATTTGTGACAATTTTCAATTTACACGTCATTTTTTAACATTATAGAGACTCTATAAATAGAGCAAAATAAAATTTTGCAAATCGTACTCGGGAAAACATTGCCGTACGTTCACTGAATAATTTGATAAAGAGGAATTTCAAATCAGACCAATACTTTTGTGAAAAGTCTTACTCGACAGCTAAAAAAAAAACAATACTCTCGGGAAAACATACTCAAAGGAATGTGATTTTTACGAAATTCTCTCTCTGGCGTATTCTTGAATACTTATAGATTAAAATGAAATAAAAAAGAAATCGATTATTTGAAACCGCGAGAGTAGAGGACCCCTTAAGGAGGTTTCGGTGAATAACTACTTATGTAGCCGTTTACTTACTTCGTATAACACATTTTTTATTTTAGTTTATACTGCTATAGCTCAAATAAATTCCTTAAACCACTCTAATAAAATAACTACCTTTTGAATTAGAAGTTAGAGAATTGCATTTTTATTTTGACATTGAGCGTAAAAACCGATTTTAATTTATCGATTAAAGGATTCAGCTTTACCTCATTAAAAATATTCGCATATTATTATGCGTTTTTTTTAAATTAATTTCCTTTCTGCTGTAATTTTTATAGTTCCCCTTTTTAAAGTTTAAAACCTTAGAAAAGTGATTGACAATAGCTATTGTCCTTTGTCAGGCAATGACAATCCCCCGAGAGTGTTTCTGCCTTCAAAAACATTTATGAAAAACACATCAATTTCATATTTCCGGGGAAACAAACATTTTTTGCAAAATCACATTTTCATAAGTTGAAACGAGGCATGTTTCATAATGCTTTCCAAAACATTTTCTTTTTTTTAACCAGTATCATTACAAAAGGGTTTTTTGTATTCTTAAGCCAAATTAATCACTTAATTTCAGCGCAAAATGGCAACAAAAATACTTCCGTGGAAAAAGAAAAATCATAAACTTGTGAGAAAAAAGGGAAAAAGGCGTCTACATAGTTTTTGTTTCAAAATTATTTTTTTTTATTTCGCATTGAAAAATATTGCTGTCCTTGTTTCTTCACATCGCGCTGAAGACTGGATTTTACATTATGTTAAAAATACAACACTTGGACTAAAATAAATACTTGGCAATGATGAGCAAACTACTCTCTGTTCACAAATTAAAGGCACAACCACATTATGACATATTTTGACAATTTTTATTTTTCAATAGAACAAAACCCCATTTTTTTAACTTTATGCCAAATGTACACTTTTTTTAACAAGTTTAACGAGCTTTTGAAATTTTTTGAGCATGCTGTTTTAAAGCTCCTTCAGTTTTAGCACAATAAAGTGCAAATTTCAAGTTTTTACAAATTATCACAGATTTTCGACAATTTTTTTACTTGCAAAAAATTGTCAAAAGTGACTTGCAATTCGAAGGCACTTGAAACATGCACTTGATTATACTGAAATTTAATGAGCCACAAAACTGCGTACTCAAAAAAATTCTAAATTTTTTTTTCAAAATGTTCGAAATTTTGGTAAAACTTTATTAAATAATTGTGAGTTTCATATAAAGTTTAAAAATGAGTTTTTACGGTGTTTTAATTGAAAATAATTTTATATTATTAAATGAAAAATAAAATGTTAAAATTTGTCAATATGTGGCTGTGCTATAATTTATAATTAGAGTATATCTAGATATATTGATAAACGCAGTAAACTTAAGAAAAATTTCAATTGGTTTTGAAAGCCAACGGGAAATGCTTGCTTATACAGCGTGTAAATGGAAATAGCTAATTTTGAAATTAAACTTTTGCGAGGTACATACATAGTTATATGCATTTCCATTGACGTATTTGTTGACAATTTGTTGCTGCTGCTAGAGTTTGTAGGAATATTTTCAATCTTGTATTGTCTGTAGTCATGTTGTTTTTATGTTGTTGTGTCAGGAAAATTAATAACACAACTGTTGACATTAATAAAGCATTGTATTTATTTTGCTTTGTGCCACACAATGAAATCATTGCAACAGCATTTAATATGTTTGCATACAAATGCCCCCGCCATACTAAAGTCATCCGCCACAGCTACATACATACATATGTATGTACATCTTTAACTCGCATGTGCACATAAAAGATACACTGCCAACTTAATTGGATTTTTATTGATTTATAAAACAAAACGAGGCAACTTTGTCAAGACGAAAGCATTGAAGGCGAGCGAAAGAAGATGGCAAACAAACTTATGCATTTAGTTAAATAAAGTGCGTGCAAACATATCTACTTACATGTATGAGAGTAAATATATGTATACACGTATGTACTTATGTTTGTATGGAAGAGTATGTATATGTAAGTGTGGCTGCTAGTGTAAACTTCGAAGAAGCAGCTTTATGACTTTCTTCTTGAAATTCAAATAAAAATCGTTTGACTTTTACACATTAAAGTTTTCGCTGAACTTGCTGCAGGCCCACACAACTGTTAGTTCCCAGAAGCCAGGAAGAGCAAAAACAAAGCAAAACACTCACGCACAACGAAAAAAAAAAAAAAATATTGCATACAAAAAAAAAATGTATGAATAATAAAGCAGCAAACAGTTAGCAATTGGCTTTAAAGCATTCTTTAGTTAGGTGACATTGTTTAAACAAGACCTGCCTTGCTTGAATAACATAGTATTCAATGCCACACCAATGCCAGCTATCACCCTTTTACTATAAAACAACAACAAACGAGCCCAAAACGTCACTGTCAACGCTGACAACGTCGCCGCAATGCTCACACAAGCTTCATTTGAAACCAAATCGGCAGCACACCTGAAGCGACTGAAAAGGCACACGAAAAAAAAATACAAAAATTCAAACTACAGAGAAAATCCAAAACTCATGAAAAATACAGAAATCAACAACAACAGCAACCAAAAAATAATAACTCCAACAATCAAAATCAGTGAAAACCAAAACTCAAAGCTATGCGCTGACAGTAATCGCTTGGGAAAAATTAATTCCAAGAAAATGTACCGGAATTCTGTGGAAAACACGAGTTACGCGACTGACACGAAACCGTGTAACGTAACCCGATGCAGGCAATGTCGGCCCTCCCGTGTTCCCTGTGGCCCCCCATCCCCCTTCCCCCTTATGGCAGCGCGTTTCAATTAAGCCGCTGTGACAGTTGCCTGCCATAGCTCTGTGAAATTTGGCAATTTTGCACTTTTTGGCGCACAAACACATGTATGTAGATATGTATGTATCGACCTATGTTACATTCATATGTATGTACTTGTATGAAAAGTTATAAAACCATAACGAGTAACTAAGCAAATCCAATTTGATGATTTTATGATTCCTCCGCGCCTTAGTGTGTCTCGCATTTTGTTGAGCATTGCATATTTGGTGCATATTTTATTTAGTGTGGACATTTTTTATGTGCAAATTTTTTTTTTTGTTTTTTTTTATGCTGTTTTCTTTGCAGTCTCATTTTATTGAAGTGATTTGTATATTAAATTTAAATGGTGTATGTTGTGCTGTTGTTGTGGCTACACTGCGGCTCTAATTACCATTGCTGAAAGCAGTGTATGTTGACGATGTCGTCGTTGTATTGCATGTGTTGTATCAAATCACGTCGTCAACAATTTTCGTTTTGCATTTCGTGCAAATGATACTATGGGAATATTGTTTTCCTGGAATATGGTAGTCATTTTTATTATATGAATGGCCTGACAGTAAAAAAGAAAACAAAAAAAAAGCAAAGCAAGAAATATTATACATAACTTCCCTGCAAAAAATTGTGCGACTAGTCGCAAAAGTGAGTATTTCGAGATTAGTCTCTATCGGGTACAATTGGGCATTAATTAATTGAAGATAAATCCTGTTCTCTACTCTTTACTATTCGATTTTTTTGTAAAACCGGATTTCGAATTATTCGAAAAATGGCAATTTGGGAAAAACCGGTTCTTAATTTTTAAATCAAGAAAAAACCCAGTATACCGGTTCTTGTTCCAAGTAAGAAAAAAGCTACATGAATGTGTATACGACTACATGTAACTAAATGCTATTATTTCTATGAAAGAAATCTTTAGAAAATAAAATGTAGTTTAATTACCGAGTTAAGTAAGCAATACCTGTCTCTAACACCCAAAAATCACAATAGTACCACTTTTTAAGGTTTTCCCGTTCTCATATGAAATTTGTTTAAATATATAAATTTTTCTAAAATACATCTGTGGAGTTTTTTCTGCAAATTATTTAGATTTGATAAGCACTTTGTGGTTGCCTTTTTAATAAAAACATAACGAATATAAAATTAGTCGATGTGCTGCCATATTTCTATCAAAGGCTACATCTTCACAACTACAAAAAACCGGTTTTGGAGATTAAAAACACCGATTTATTCGATATTCAAAAAATCAAGATTTCAAAAAAAAAACGTAGAAAAATTTATAAAAAAACCGCAGAAAACCGGTTTGAAAAAACCGAGTCAATCACCCTAATATGTACGCACTTAGGCAGCGAAATTTTCATGCGCGTCGTTGGCATATAAGCAGATCGTTCGCTTAGTAACCCGCGAGAAGCCCGTTCGATAATCTCTCGAAGCAACGATTTTTTTTTTTTTATAAATAGACTAGTCCTCATTTATATCTACCTATTTGGGTAGAAAAGGAGACAATTAGTCTCTTCATATGACATGCTCGAACAAAAGGGAACAGTTCATATAAGCAGATCGTTCGCTTAGTAACCCGCGAGAAGCCCGTTCGATAATCTCTCGAAGCAACGATTTTTTTTTTTTTATAAATAGACTAGTCCTCATTTATATCTACCTATTTGGGTAGAAAAGGAGACAATTAGTCTCTTCATATGACATGCTCGAACAAAAGGGAACAGTTCATTCCATATAAAGAGATCAGAAATTGTATTAGTGGCATGCTCCCTTGCGACTATTCCCGAACTCATCCTAGACTAATCGCATTTTTTGCAGGGTCTGAACAAATGAGGCTTCAGCCCTTTTTGGTGTTCTGTTAAATATTAAGCAACATGTTGCACATCCAACGACTAGACACTTTTCGTTCAAGCAAGCAACTTTACATTCTCGAAACATAGTATTTCTCCGACGAGGCTTATAAGTGTTCAGCTCGCTTTTAACAAATCGTTAAAGGTAATTAAACCTAAATGCGAGTTTTAGTAATAGAGACAAAGGCTCATTGGCTACCTAAAATAAAAATAAGTGATTTTTAGCTACAACGTATCTGCTTATATTTGTACATATGTATGTATGTAAATATGAAATCACATTTCAAAATATAACTACGAATTACGTTAGCTTGATGTCAAATATTCTGTAAACACAAAACTCCTGAATTTTTGGCCTGGACCAGCTATAACACCATGTACAAAACGAAAAGGTTAAATTAGTATGAAAAACACATTTTCAAGAAAGTCAATTTTGCTCGTCTAATACACATTTTCAAACAGATGGCAACAATCTTTTTAATATTTTCAAATTAAAAACATCTCAAACCACTTTCCATCGACAGCGATATTGTATTGCATAATGTAATTGAGTCATTTTTATGTTTTAGACAGGTCGCAACGCTCCTACACGTAGTTTAGTAATAAATAAATAATTTGTCAAAGAATTTCAAATAATACCCATATTTTAATGGTTGCTTAAGTTCAATTGGTTGAACGTAAATTTTAAAGGGTGGCAACTTTTTTCTGAAACCTTACGAATGGCTAAATTTTGAAAGAAATGCGGGTTTGAAGCTTTTTTGATACTCGTATGTAAATATTTTATGTATTATCTATTAATATCCAAATTTATTTAAAACGCTTCTCATTTTTAGTCCAATAATTCTTTGCTGGTAAAACCTGATAAATATGACAAACCATCAGCTGTAGATTGTTTGATAAAACAAATCATAAACAAGATGTTGAAATTTTTAAATAGAAATTCAAATAATTTAAACTTGCTAAATATTATTTTTGGAAAGGTAATAAACCAGCATATTAATATACATACGTTGTTTGCCAAACTCCTTTACTGAAATTTCTCAAAAAAAAATGTATATTTATTTATTATCAAAATCAGCAACATCAAAGATTAAATTTTTTTTTTTTAAATTTTATTAAAATTTTTTCTCCAACAAAAACCTTATAAACCCAAGCGTTGAATTTCATACAAAATTTCGTTAAAATACTGAACTTAAGAAAAAATATAATAAATTCCAGAGTACTGAGTTTTGTAGCTCACTTAATTTTAGTGCAATAAAGTGCTCGCTTCAAGGAGTCGCAAATTTTCGTTGATTTTTCACAATTTTTTTACAGGGCTTCCTCCCCTTTTCTAGAAGAGGCAAACAATGCGCCTTTCCCTAACCCTGAGAAAGGTTCGCTGCATACAAACGAATGCCGCTTATTTTGCGTAAATATCCTCAATTTCATTCCCAACGATTTTAGTATGACCTGGCACCAAAAAAACCCAGATCCAATCCGTCAGACCAAGAGTGTTAAAGCTATCAAGATCCTACATCACTAGTTTTGAGTTTACCTGGTGATATTTGAGAGCCCTAATATCCGCTTGCGTGTCCGATAGCACTGTCGGGTTCCGTCCCCGGTAGCTACGCCTGATGTTAAACTCCACTCATCTTTTTTGCCTGGAAGATATACTATATTTAGGTTTCCATAGATTCCGAGTATTAAACTTTCGGCCCAAACACTGCAACTCCAAGAATCATTCGCTGGTTAATTTTTTAGTTTATTTTGCTGCTCAATTTAAGTTTTGAATCATTTCGTGAGACTTGACTTGGATTTCATAGGATCTCTCGATATTGCTATTTCAGGATATCGTTCTGGCAGAGTGTTTAGCTTCCTTCGATCAATATACCCCCAAGGTCCCGTTATTGGAAGCCGTCATCCGCAGTACAGCGCTCTTTGCTTGAGTTTGAATGCGTTAGTGAAGAGGTGATTCTCAAAGCCCCTGTAATGCTGACGCTAGCCTGGCTTGCTGTAGGTATAGCGACTGCTCGTTTTTTTCTGGGTTGTTTTCTTTTTATTTTATTTCCATACTTTTCAATTTCAATTGCAGTCCCAATGCAAGTCAAAAACCAACACTTGTTAGTTAATGCAATTCATCATATTCAATAAAAATTTATAATTTTTTTTGAAGAATTTTACATAAACATTTTATTTATGAGACACCTTAATATAAACATTTATATATACATACATATAATATATATAAACTTGTTTATTCTCTCTTCCCTCTCCTCAGCCAACACTAACACAAATATTTCTCTGCACAAAAACGTTGTTCCATGGCGCACCCACTATAAAATCACACACACACACACATGCACACACAAATTCCTCTTACCGAAGTAAACAAATTGATTCCCATAAATGGCAGCTGGTACACTGCCAACATTTAACGATCAACAAACGCACAACAATAACAGCAATAACAACAAACGAACGAACGAAAATCACCAGAAATGAACTTAAATGGAGCTTTCAATTAATTAAGCCAGCGATTGCAGGCGCCAGACTAACCAACAAAATATATTTATACTGTTTGATTGTTGTAGAAGTAGTTGTTGTTCTTGTTGTTACTTTGTGGCATGGCAACGTAGTGTGCTGCTTTACCTACCTGATGGGTCAAGAGCTCTGTAATAAGTTGTTAAATCTTTTGTATAAAATTTATGTTGTGATCATATCACAAAATTAGTCAGCATCCTCTGAATTGTATGCAACAACAACAACAACAACGACAACAACAACAACAGCGCCAAACAGGCAGGAAGTGCTGAAGTGCTGCTGTGGTCAATGTGTGAGGTATTTAAGTGTTCTGTGTATAAATAGTTGGCGGTTGTTATTGTTGTTGTTGTTTTAAGTGGAACGTGTTTACTTAACTATAACGATACTAATGAGAATGCCTTTGAAGTGGGAGATGAGTTTGGGGCACAAGAAGATGGATTTGCCGATAAGAGAGTGTTCTTAGGTCTCCCTATTTTTGCAAGCATTTTTATATCGGCCATTAAACGAAGCCACAAGTTTTGTTGTATCGATTGGGGCAATCATAAATTTTGCAGATAAATGACTTACTATGTATGTATGTATGTATGTATATATATTTAGCAAGCGCAACTAAATATTTGTGGTGTATGCACGAGTCGTAAAAGAAGCGTTGACAAAATTAATGTTTTCATAAAGATTTTGATTTACGTCGCTGCGCACTGCATTGCTTTCGCTTTGAAGCGAATGGGAGCACTCAGTTATGTTTATTAAATTAAGGCACGCACATTTAATGAAGACGCACACGCACACTCACACACACACACACACACGCACACTAACACTTGCCCGCACTCTCTCTGCGCAACGCCTTCGTCACGCGTGTAGGCCTCCCGTTGCTTCCGAGCAGGTTGGCCGCCGCGTGAAGACATGCTGATGAAAACTATCCGTAGCGTGCTCATCAAGTCACCGTCATCAACCCATATCATTAACGTGGCGCAGCATCTACATACATACATACATACGTGGACATGTATGTACATACGAGTAAGCGGCAGACGCGCCAGTGGCATGCCCAGCTCCCCATCAATGACTGCGAACCGCCCCGAATGAGGCAAGCAGCCTAACAGCGAAGTGGCGGCCGCGGCCGTTGTGGCAGCTCCCTTCATTGCTCAATTTAAATGCTCGACAGTGGGACGAGGTAGCAAATGCGCGGCACAGCATGAGTAGCTGTGATTTGACACCTGGACTGACAGCTTGAATTTGTGGAAAATTATTAGACTAGTCAGCAGCCAACGGACGGACGGACAGGCGGACGGACGCACGGCAAGCAGGGGCAACGTCAGCAAGCGCACGATCGAATGGTGTCAGCGCGTTGGGCTGCTTACCGCTGATCGCGCGAGAAGAGAAACATATTTCAGCGTTTTTTATTGTTGTTGCTGTAATTTTTACGTTTAATGGGTATCATTGTCGGGCCGTTGTTGGCTGCTGTTGTGGCACCCAAGGCGCTAATTTGTTGAAAAATTATGTTGAATGTTGCACATAATTAAGCGGCGAGCGAGCGTGTAATAGCTAGTGTTTTTTGTTGTTCTTTTTTTTTTTTTTTGCTTTTTTGCTTTTTCGTTCGCATTCATTTGTTACTTTATGAAATAAGTTTGAATGTGTTTTTAAAGCGTTGCGATAACATCGAAAATAACCAAATTTTATTGCTATCAAATTGTGGCTGAAAGAAATTCGAGACGATATTAAATTAGACGCTAATCGGCCATTAGTATACATATGTACAAGCGTGCAAGCGATATGCAGATACTCAAGATAAAAAGTTATCGACAAATGTTTGTATGAATAGCTTTGCAACAGCTGTGTATAAATGAATGCAATTGTTTGGCGGCACTGATATTGAGCTGTATGAGAATGCAGGAGAGGTGGCTTTAGATCTTTCTCTGTATAGACAAAGACGAATGTGAATGCGTCGTTAAATCGAAATTCTTAGGATGACTCAGTGAATGTATTCTTACCGACATTAAGTAGATTTTTTAAGCAAATCGACTTTATGGATTTTAGTTGTCGGGGAAAAGTTTTCAATTAAATTCCAAATCATAATCGTTTTTGTATTATCCATTCGAATATATATAAATATTTAAAATCAATACTGATAACTGCAAGTTGTCCCACTCCCGCTCGCTGCCTTAACATAGCCTGAGTTGCGATCTTTTTAATTTAAAAAAAATAGTAGATACTTATTTCATAAAACGGCTTGGAAGCCGACACTGTTAACTTTTTATGTTTTTCAAAATGATTTCAGCAAGCATTATACATTATTAAAAAACCTTTCCGACAGCGTTCTCGTGTGTTCTCAGTACCTTTGCCTTTATATCATTAAACTCATTAAACTCATTAAACTCAGTTAAACCCAGTCCGGGTCAGTTCATTTTTATATAATTTTTTTGATATTTTTTCTTTCAAAAAAAGTGTTTTATATTTTAAATTTTACTCGAACGCATACTCATACATACACAAAACAAAATAAAATAAAAAAATTTTATTAAACAATATAAAAACAATAATATTATACAGTTGAAAAAAGGAATACAAGAACATTTATTAAAATGTAATGGTTGTTTTACTTTATATAATTTTTATTATGTTTTCTTATTTTACCTTAAATTTGAAAAACAATCGGGGTTTGTATGTTAATAGTTTGTGTTCTATATATTTTAAATGAAAAATATATCAAATAAGTGAATAACTATTAATGCAAAAGTATTTATTGTTGTTCGTCATTTAAATAAAAAAATATAAAAATATATTTACATTCATATACTGCTACAAAACTAATATAAATCCGATATTTTGACCAGATTCGTCTTTTTTTCTTTTACTAAATTTCTTATAAGTATAACTCTTTTAAAATGCTGTTAATGTTTTGTTGAAAGTATTGCGTTGGCTTTCCATATAAAAATAAATTATCTTCAAATACCACTAAAAACTCACAAATTAGCAGTCATTTTCGCGACTTGAAACTAAGACTTTAGCTACTCAAATTTTATGAGCTACAAGACTACATACTTAAAAGTTTTAATACAAACTCTTTTTAAGACATTTCAAAACCTCAATGAAATTTTGCGAAATTTTTAAAATTTATGTAGAAAAATTAGATATTAAATATATGAAAAATAAATAGTCAAAACTTTTCCAAATATTCAAGTTCTACCATTGTATGTATGTAATAAAAATAGAAAACTAATAAAATTCGAAAGCGGAACATGCAGCAACCGCATGGTCGACACAGTTACATATTTCTCTCTTTCTTTGTCTTTCCTTAATGCAATCTTATAATTGAATCATAGATGCGTAGTTATATCCAAAATATCTAGCATGGCGAATTTATAAAGGTGGCAGAAAAAGTTTAACAAAAAGAAGTACATGTATTTTGTTGTTGCTTTTGGTACAGCGAATTTCAAAACCAGCCAAGAAACATATGCTTACTACGGCCAACTTACTAAATTCGCAAAAAATTATGTTTAGAATCTGTCGGTAACTATACTAGATTCGACTTGAACTTGAGCATTGCTTAGTCCCAATCACAGTTAATATAAAATCGACTTGAGAGTTAATATCATTTTTTGACATAATCTTTAGCACCGAAAATCCTCTTTCCTGCGTTGGGAGAAACGAAGATTTTCTCTTACCAGAACATCACTAATTACGACACTCCAAAAAGAATTAGCTTTATTCAACCAAATAAATTAATTTAGCAAATTAAGAAAAAGTTTATTATTCTTAGCAAAAGGTAATTTAACAACTTGTGAATAATACATACAGAACATTTTAGAGCTTCCATATTGCCAACTGATTTTTTTTTTTTTTTTTTTTTTTTTTTTAATATGAATTTTTAACTACTGTCACCAAAAAGGCAACAATCATTCCGCCAGCTCGTATGCCAACTACTCAGTACATCAACGAAGTCTATCAAAATTCCTACACGATCATGTTTAATATGTTGTGAACATCAAAATATTTCTTGCTGTTCTTCCGTATCGGGAACTTAAAGGACAACAAGCCACAAAACATAGTCGTACATTATTTGTCCGTACATTATGTAGATACACATGTAGACATATGTATTTATATGTTTGTTTCTCCTTATACAATCGCTACTGGCAACATCCGAAAATACACCAACGAATTATTTTATTGGTAGCTAAGAAAGATCGCAAAAAATCTTTTAATGATGACAAGTTCACGAAACATAAAAATTATGATTGTTTTAAATTCAATTAATGCATTTTTTCTGCACCAAAAAAAAAAGGGATTCATAAATTCATAACTCCATAACTTCTTGGGGAACAGCAGATATGGATTCGAGACGAATATGTATAAGGAATGTGAGTGCTGGTTGTTGTACAGTGAGCCGAGGCGGTTAATAATTTGGTAAAAATTTTTAGTTTGCAAAATATGGTTTTATGGGCCTGATTTAACAACACAGTTGATTCAAATTTTAAATCTTAATCTTTTTTATTAAATTCTCAATTTTCAATATTGAAAGTTTAAAGAAATTAATGATCTCTTGTGGCGGTAAATTGAAAATTTTTTGCTCAACTTTAATCGTCTCAAGCACTTATTAGCCAATACGTTATGATTCCGTAGCAGAAAGTTATTTCATTATTTTCATAGTCCAAACGGTCCAAGGTTTCAATCACTGCTGGGAAATTTAAAATCTAAAGTAATAGAAGAGGTCACCCATCGCCAAGTAATGGCAATCCTCCCAAGTGCATATCTGCCATGAAAAAGTTCCTCATAAAATACATCGGCCTTTCGAAGTCGGCATTAAACTGTAGGCCCATTTCTATTTCTGGTACAATTATTATAATTTTACATTCATACAAAAAATAATAAAAGTACAATTCATTTCAAATCATTTTACAAATTTTCTTGAAATTGTAATGCTTTCAACTCAATTCACGCCACTGTCACCTTATAAAGTTGTGTACAGCGTGCCGAGGTGTACGATTCTGTGATATGAAATATGAAAAAACATGAAAAAGTTATGTTAAAATGTCATGCAATAATTTTATGATTGGCAATTTGGCATTTCTTTCCCCTCCATCTGTCTCTCTCTCTCGCAGCGCGTCTTTGAATTTACACACAATACAGCAAGCTACCATTGAACAACTAAGCCAATGTGGAGTCCATCAGCTATTGCGCGTAGGTATATTTCTTTTAAGGACAGTTGCTCACTTCCCAACAACTCCGCACTCAACAGCATTGCGACAGTGGCGCTCGCGACTCGGTTGCCAGCAACTTGTGCATTATTGTCGTCAAGAAGTCTCAGCGTCTCGACGAGATGTAGCGATCAATTAGTGCGGCTACTACTAATTCGTCGTTTAAAATGCAAAGCACGTACGGCGTGTGTGTCCTGGCATTCAATCGTCTTCTGACCGACCAGCCGCCAACTCGACAACTCGTCCAACAAGGCGGAAAGACACCATCGGAATGCGTCGAAGCAGTCGCAAGCGCTGGCTTGAGTCCTTGTTGTACACATGTCCGTGGCAGTGGCGGTGGAGGTGCTTGCAGACGCTGCAAAAAACATAATCAGTACAACAACTTGAACAATTTTGAAAACACACATATTTGGGTGCCGACTACAAAATATGAATTCATTAGCGAGCGAAAAAAGTCGAAATGCGAATGATTGATTGCAGGAATATTGCATGTGCGCAAAAATTGGCTGAAGCAGCTTCCATTTCATTCGGTGCGCACGGTAGGCGAATGGGGAACTGCTTCATAAATATATGAAGACATCAATGCATATGACAGTTGGCGATTTGAGTTTGTTGAGTCCCTAACTGGTGTGTATTGTGTTGCTGTGTTGTGGAGTGCGGTGCGCCCAGTCAGCGCTCACTGGCGCCCCAAATTTATTTTATGTTTTCTTCCATACTTATGTACATTTGTACGAGTGTATATAATTGTGTGTATGTTTATAGGTATACGTAAGCGAAGCCCTAAAAAGTGTATTGTTATTGTTGACCAAGTTTGGAGCCGCCAGGCCGAGTAAATGGCCCTACAGCGTATGGGAAAAGGAGTACAATCGTGCCAACGACTAACTGCTACTATGCACTCAATGCAATTGTTAGCCTTAAGAGTTCTTCTTCGAACAGTAGCTGGCGCCTGGGTTCTTTGTTGTTGCGCTGCAGTAAAATTCATAACCATAAAAAGTAAATTTTAATATAAGTTGTACATGTATGTATGTATGTACATACATATGTATGGATGTATGTGTGCATGCGTGTTTATGAAATTGTCAGTTTTATGATATGAAATGTCATGTCGACAATCAACTGTCGTCTGTCGGCCAGCGGCTACCCAACCGCCAACTAACCGCCATAGACCGTCAGCGCACGACTTCAGTTTGGCGCTTCTGCGGAGACAAACGTTTTGACAACATTTGATTTAACATAGGAAAATGCAATTAAAATTTTTATTCATGCCACGCCATGAATGCGCAACTAGGCATAGGCGCAAGAAGTTGGCAGCGGTGAAAAAAGAAGAGTAAGAAGAATAGAGAGAAGGGGGGCGTGCAAGCAGGTGTATCGCTTGGACGGCGCCGCAACAAAGTTTTATAGCCGCATTGAAAGCACTGATTGAATGTATGTATGTGTATGTATGTATATCAAAAATCGAATATTTAGCTTTCATCAAAGTATCAAAGTATCAATATTCAAATATTTATTGGTTACTCATACACATAACATACATTTATGTACATAGATATTGGCTAGGAAAATTTTACTTTATGTTTTATGGCCTTTCTACTGAACGTTGAACACGGTGGATGAGCTATCACTAACGACACTCAGTTGTACAATGCTATAATTTTTTTTTTTTTTTTTCTTGTGTAAAAGATGGAGAAAGTTGTTGTAGAGCTTCAATTTTTCGTAAACAATCGTTCCAAGATAAAGATATGAAACACTTGCAGGCGATTCCCAAAAAAAAAAACTTAAAGTTTAAATTTTGTATACACAAAAAACAAATTATCAAAAATAACTTTTTTTATTTTTATACATTTTTCAAATAAATTGGTTTGCAGCCCAATCAATTTTCGCAAATAAACTGCAAGTTTAAGGTCGCTTAATATTATTGTTGATTTTTGAAAGTGTTTTTAGTTTTACCAGCATGAAAGTCGTTTGCTTTTGCTTTGAAAGACTGTAACCTTAAAAGTATTTCCAATACTGCAAATGTGAATATTAAACAAGAAAATTCTTTATTTTATCAAAAAAAGTCAAGTTAGAAAATGATATTTTCTCGAAGACTTGACGATAAAGCAAACGTTGTTCCAAGATGCAATTTAGTTTACATATTTCAATGGAAGATGTTGAATTCGAATTTCTAATGTTAATAAATATAATATTGATGAGATTTTTATATTTGTATTATAAAATTAGTGGCATTTTCTGATTTATGTTCAAGTATTGAAAGTAATTTTTTAAAAGTTTTTTTTTAATAAACGTAGTTACAGAAAGTGTACAACATTAAAAAAATCGTAAGGAAAACATGTTATCTCAGTCGTAGTAGTAGTTTTTCTTTGTGTAAGAAAAATTGCAAGATTCATAGAGCGGCCTTCATACCATCACCCTTGTGTGCAAACATGTGTGACGTTAAGTGAAAAGTATAACCGTATGGGGTTATGATGTCTTTGTGGAGCTGAACACACCTCTGGGGACATGGACATTAACGCTCCCTCTAAAGGTATTGATTGTTGGCTCATAATTTTCCTAAAAAAATGGAAATGGAAGGATGTCAGTTTCTCCTGAAAAATGTTTTATTGGGAAGCAGCTTAGAGGTTTTCGTGAATATAAAAAATGCCGGAGATGATCTAAATTTAGTTTGTTGAATTATATTTTTATAATATCAACAAAGGAATACAAAATTCGATTTATTGTTGACTTCGAGGAGCTTATTACGTTACCGACTCTAAGACAGCTTGCTCCCAGATCTTCTTCTATACAACAAAGAATATTTTGTTAGAGAATTATGCGATGGATGATTTTAGGTCGATCTTCTGGTGGAGGTTACAGCTGTCTTGTTTTGTTTAAATTTGCATTCAATCAGAGAAATGGGACCTTTCAATTGATTGAGATATTATATTTCACAAAAAACATATATTATTATTACTTTTAGGATTGCCAATAAAACGGAATAGGCAATTTAATGCTTTGACTGTTTGTAAGGAATGAACGATTGCCTTCAAAATGAGACTAGATTTTTAAGAAGAAAAACATTATTTTTTTTTTGGAAAATATCCATAAGCTTCAGTTTGGTGTTGAAAGCTGTTATCAACGAAAAGCTTAAAGAAAAAATAACTTTATATTTTCAATCAATAAATAATAAAAGATTTATTTTAATTGTGTATATTCACGGTTCCGCAGTCTGATTTTGCACAATAGTATGTGGTATATCTTATTAACTAGGTCATGAAGTTCAACAAAACTTGTCTACCGATGTATCGTACTATTTAGCGATATTATTTATTTAATTAAAGCATAGAAGAAGCTTAACTTTTTATACGCCGTCGAAATTAGCTGTAAATCATTAGCGTGAAATTTATTAAAATCGTCCAGTTTAGTAACAAAAGATGACAACCAACATAATCAATGGAGCCTACCACCAACGGTCAATGGTTAACGAAACGGTAGCAAAAGTAATAATCATAATAAAGTTATATGTATGATTTTTTTTTTGAAAATACAAAGCAAAATAATGATGCTCACAAAATTTTTTTCACAATAAACTGGGTGAACAACTTGATCAGCAAAGATGACCGACCACCAACATCGCGCGAACGGTTAATAAAATAATTTATTACTTTTGCAGCAGCTTAACATTTTTTAACAAAATACAATACAAATTACTTACGGGTCCATGCGTAAAATTAGAAAGAGTGAAAAAATAAGGTGTAACTATAAGAAAAGAAGGCATTTTGTCTTGTTAAATATATATTTATAAAGATGCCGCTTTAAGCAGCATAGTTTTATGATTTAATTCCCTGCACGATGGCTCCAATGCAATCGTAACTTAAAAAGCCAAATAGTTTTTAATATGGCTCAAGGTCTCCATATGAATAACTCAACATACATAAGTATGTATGTGTGTACCATAATACCACGCACCAAAACAGTTTTGTACACAACACGACCGCCAGCAATCGGAATATTTAAGTCAACAATGAAGAAACACGCTTAAGTACATAAAAATTATAAACTCAAAGCGGCAGCAAAGCGCAAAAAAAGTGAAAAATCAAGTCATAGAGATGAAAATGTAAAGCTGCTCTTTGAAGAGGAAAAAATCATTGTGACACTAAAAGCAAAATACTTTAAACCGATTAAGTAGCGATCGCGCTGATGAACCATTCGTCTATTTGTCTGCTATTATCTACTTTGATCTGGACTGACGAACTGTCGTCGATGTCTCACTGTAGTAGGCATTTTTTGCGCCTACATAATACTTAAATACATATGTATGTGTTTGGTTTGGTGAATACAAATGAAAATGCTACAACGTTATTATTTTGTCCCAAATTACTTTTTTGGATCTTAAAGGTTTTTGTGTTTGTGAACCCTTTGGTAATCTCTTGAAGCATCGAATTGTCGAAGCAGAAATTAAAGAGATGAAAAGAGAATAAAATTGAGTTGGGTAAATAAAGTACATAAGTACGTACATACATACATACATACTTATATTTGATCCAATTTCAAATGGATTGCCAATGCCGACGACACCGCGTCAAGCTCATAAAAGCGATCGGCATTACAATGCCTATTAAAATGTTAGTATAGAAAGAAGTCTGGATATCTGTTGGCTGTTTTGATTACAGCAATGCCACCTTATTTAACAGTAACCCGGTAGGCATTTTCATTGAATATTGTGAAAACACAAATTTCGGTTTGCTTTTATGAAGACGATAAATATACCATCTTGGTAGAAAAAAAGAAAAGATATCTACATACCAACATGCCACTTTTGCATAATTTTGAACAAAACCGTTCATCGTTTCTAGTTTAAGCTTTTCCTTCGATCGCGATGGATGTCATCCTCTGCCTCTACTGCCACGAACAGCCAATGGAGTAAATTCTTTTAGGGCTGGAGTGGTTATACCTATTAATTTGTACGGCCTTATCTATGTATATACATACCTATTGCATTAGGGGATTTGGGAGCTGGATCGTCTTAGCAACGAAAACCCTATAAATGTGTACAACGATGGATTAAATTTGTTTGTTAAAATTGAAGTAGGTGTCTTTTGCAAAACAATAGATTTAGAATACTAGACCTCTGCAGCGTCTATAAAGCCATCAAGGAAGTAGCCGATGAATGGTGATAAAGCGTTGTACCACATTATCTACTCCGACAGCCAGGCGCCGATCAGAGAGTAGATCATTGTTGATGTTGCGATCGAAATTGGTCTTGGAGTTCGTGATCACTCTGTCGTTGTGTTTTGGGTTGCGGGTCGTAGCAGCATTGAAAACCTGGTATCAAGAAGGCCATTATGGCTAGGAAAAAGGGTATTGGAATTCTCTTATCAACTAGCGTGCTGCTCTTTTAGTGGCAAAGCCCTTTGACAGGTAGTTGACGACGGAAGCTGCTACAGGCTACCAAGCAACGATCCTGATCGGTTATTTCTCGATAGGGTTTCACGGTGTACGACTGTATATTGCCTTAGTCTATATGCGTCGATGCTGTTCGAAGGATGATGAGGAGAAATTATCTCAGCATTACCTTTTACCTGTCCTACGTTTGCCAAGTTTCGGTTCTAATATTTCGGCGTTCATTGCATAGACACTTCCTCGAAGCCATCTGTAGTGGTCAAAGACTTTATAATGAGCACTCATTGCCTATCCTAACCTTGGTTTTTACCGGTTGTTATCGATTCAGGTATAGTGGTGCCACAGTGGTATAATAGCATCAGTCTAAGTAAGCTTCATTTCTGAGGGCTGTCAACTAATCCCATCGCACCTGTTACATTTTTGTGGCGTTGCCTGATTTACCGATTGCTGTCGAAAAATAGGTTTTTCCAATTTCGAATTTTTTGGTCTGCGATTGGATTGAAACATTGTGCTCAATGATGATATTTAGACAAAGGAGTTAAGGACGGCCGTAACTAATATGCTGTGGAATAGTACGAGTTCGGCTGCCAAAAATTATGCAATGGATGTCTCATGTCGATGCAGCGAACATTTATAAGTCTGAGAACGAAAATTAACACTGAAGATGGCACAACGCCGAAACCGGTTTGTCTCCAAACGAAACTTGACAAGGGATGACAGAAAATCGTTCCAACAAATATCAACATTCCACCCTGTCGGACAAGAGAAAGAAGATAATAATACATTATAAGTCTCATATAAGTCGTGGTAATAAATATATTTTGAGCACATTTCTTACAGGGGTTTAATCAGCATGAAGCATTTTCCTAAATATTGAATACTCTCATGTTCTTGTATCTATGCACATTAATTTACCAGTAGAAAGTATTCAATAAAAATATAAACACAAAAAAAATATCAGACACAACTTCAAATGTTGTAAACCAGATCACCAACAATAAATGCAACAAAAGGGTACACAAATCACAATATTGCCTACCGACTATTTATGCTTGCAACATGATGACTTAACGCCCAGGCAAAGAAGCTATAATACAATGCTGCAGAAGTAAAGTGCCTGCCACAAATCCAACTACTCTGATGCGTATTTCATGGCTACTGGTTTTGAAAATCTTTTACGATATGCTGTCAGTAATTTTCTTTTTTCTCTACTTTTTCGGTCAGCATACTTTTCTGCGTGTTTGTTAATAATTGTGTGGCGTTCGTCGATGCGTTAAATCTTTGCTCGGCTGGGAATTATTATTGTTAAGTTGTATTGTGATTAAAAAAAAAAAAAAATATTTAAGAAAGGTATGTCGTTTGTGGCTAGCATCGAAGGCGATCATCGTTAATGGAGTGAGAGGTGCGCTGCCAAACGGTAGCGGTTTTGGGCGCAACTATGCACAGCGTGAGATTAATTCGATTTTATTAATCCACGCACACCCACACACATGCACAGTGAAGAAAAAGAAGAGAGATTCCAAATCCGCTGCTTTGACTTCGCGGCTCCAATACCTGGCTTATATGGATGTGCATATGTATGTGTGTGTGTGTGTGTGTGTGTGATGTATTTGGTGGCCGTTGTCACGTCAGCGAGGCAGGAATGCGCCGCTTTGTGTTTAACTCCCGCCTGTTGATTTTCAATCAGCGATAAAACGCTTTATCCCTCAGCTGTACATTGCGGCCGACTCTGGGAAGAATACAAATTTTTCAAATTCTTTTACTTCATCGAGTGTGTTGATTTAAGTAATTTTCGATTTTTTTTTTTTTTTGCCTCTCTCCTACTCGCTAACATTTCAACCTCTACAATCGAGGTCAAGTGCTAGAGAAGTGGCATGCTGCTTTCGTCTCATCTTGACACAAAAGCAAATATTCAAATCCACGCTCCAGCTGAGGAGTTGACCAGCATTGCCACCGGAAACGGCAACTTTTGAGCTGTTATTAATATGCTAATTCGCCAAAGTCTGGATTGTCGTGTTCTTGAGAACGCAATCTGCATACGTAACATGTGTTTTTCAAAATACATATGGAATGTACGACAATTCCTGCACCTCACCCGCCTACCGGAGGCAACAATTCATATTTATGTAGATCTCCTCGCTGCGATTGCTCTCTAATTGTTGTTTTTGCTGCCAGTTTGGCTTTTTCATTTCAGTTAGTTTTGATTTAATTCATTCGTGTGCCATGAGATCTTCACTTTACTTTGCTATGCCATACCACCACTCAATCCTCCACTCAGTTTTCTGCTGTCCCATCGTCCCGTCGTCCGAACAAAGCGTCTCCCCCATTCCGCCCCAAGTGGCGCGCTTACAAAAGACCAAACAATGATGACACGTTATAATTCTCTGGATTTACACGTTGAGGTGTTTCGACTCTTTTGTTTTCGCATTTCTTCTGGTCGACTGCCACAACATGATCGTCGCTTGTCGTCCGCTGAACAATTGCAAAGTCGCCTACCGCCTCATTCGCGCCGCTCGGTCGACGCTCTACGAGGTAACTCTTTTTTTTTTTTGTTTTTGTTTGTGGACTCTCTTCTGTTGTTCGGACGCGCTCAGTCGTGTCTGCATGTCGATTTTATGATGTGTGGCATTGTGTTTCCGTCTTAAGCGAGGTGGAACAGCGGCAGCGACAGTGGGGGTGGTGGCGGCGACGTGGCGGTGGTCGCGGTGGTCGCGGTGCGATTTGGCGCGGCGTGGCATGTTCGAAAGGTGTATATTATTACAGTAATTTTGTTCGAGTGGCCACAAATTATGCAAAATCAGTGTTTCTCTGCAAATATTCATGTCGTCTCGCTGACTTCTTTTTTCTTTTTTAATTTATGCAGATTTGTAAATAAAAGTGTTAATTAATTGCTAAATATGCAAGAGTTAGTGTTGGCTCGTATTTATTTTATGATTATGCAGATTTGCTGTGAGAGCTACGTACATACGTACGTGTAAATTGTATGATATCGGCTGCAGTGCTTGTGAATCAACGGCATTATTTTTTTTTTTTTTTGCTTCAAAAATATGTACGCAAATAATTTCAATATGTAGCTGTAAAAAAATTGTCTACGTTAAGCGACTCTATTTGCCAAAACAGTTCGATGCAGCTAGCGAATGGAAATATAATTAAGGGCCGATCCATAGCTACAGTTCCAATTAGCGCTTAACCGGAACTGGCGCAAATGACCAAAAAGTACGTAGTAGGGAGTGCAACAAAATTGGTTTCTTACCAAATTTTAAAAAATTATTTTGAATCGAACAAAAAACCAGGTATTTTGTAGTAAGAAAGCAATATTTTTCTAATATATAATTAAATTTTTTTAAAAAGCTTAAATTTTTTTTTCAAATTTTCACTAAAATTTCAAACTTTATGCCAGTGTCTTTACTTTTTTATGCCGTTCATGGAAATGGTGTATTAAATTTGGTCCGATGTTTGTATGTACCAGAACGATAAGAGTTAGAACCATCTGTTTGAACGCAAACTAGTCCCTCAGTTTTTGAGCTATTTTAGTCAGGTGCCTTTTGATAATTTATTAGACATTTGTCGGAACCGGCCAGATCTGACGACTATAACGTATATAGAAGTTGATTGTTCAGATATCATATTTTGCTCCATAACTCCTTAATTAAGCTGCTATAGGCTTGAAATTTTATAACAGGGTCCGCTATTCTAAGCTCTATAGAAGGAGTGAAGATCATATAGATCAAAAAAATATAACATACAACCATACAAATGTTCAGATATTGCATTTAGTACGGAAACCCTCCATTTAATCAGCTAAAGTCTGAAATTTGGCAGAAATAATAGCTATTATGAGAACTATTTTAGCAGTGAAAATCATTAAGATCGGATAAATATAACATATAGCTGCCATACAACCGACTCCTTCATTTAATCAGCTAAAGACTAAAAATTTCGCACAAACATTAATTATTATTGCGACTATTAAAGTAACCAAATTCATTACTATCGAATAAATAAAACATATGGCTCACATACAATACTTCCAATCATGAAAGATATGAAGCCGAAAACAGCGTTTTTTTACTCGTTTTTATTTTAATATAGATTTTAAAGCCCAGCGAATTTTTCTATATTAATCGTTATTTTTCTGTAAGCGGTGTGGACATCTATTCATTTAAATATATATATTTATATGGAGAAAATGTGCAACATATACATATGTATATTCCAATAAATCAGCGTAGTAGTTGGGATCTAGCTACTTGCAATCGGCACAATTCAAAATGTTTAGTTTAAAAGTCGGCATTCAGTGTGGGTTAACCTTTAGTTTTCTTTATACGAAAAAAAAAATTAATTTATGTTAGAGAAAAATATTATTATTATTGTGCGAAATGACAAAATTTATCAGATTTTTTATTTTTTAAGAGAAAAAAGATTGAAAGTGCACATTTAAAAGAATAAAAACAAACACAAACAATATATAATTTTGGCGCTTACACTATATAGCTCAGTGTTTGGCTGAGCTTCTCCTACCATTTGTGGTGTGCTTCTTAATATTATAACACAAACGGAGGGATCTACAGTTTTGTGCCGACTCCGAACGGCAGATGTATTAAATGAGAAGCTTTTTCATGGCAGAAATACCCTCGGAGTTTTATTAGAAAAAACTTTTTCTATGATTAAGATTTTGCTTGCCCTGACTGAGATTCGAACCTCAAACTCACCGGCATATCGAGTTATAGCACGCATCGCTACCAACTCGACCACAGTGGCGGCCACCCTTTGTTTAGGTTGTAAAAAAATTGCTTTAATTTTTTATATCGTGCATTTACGTTGGTCTGCTTGCCCCGAGAGACGACCGCAAAGAAACTACTTCTTCTACTAATGTTTCGCATATCGAGCGTCAAACGTCGTTCACAAAGAAAATCCTGTAAAAATAGTATTCATTTAGACACGAAAAACACCAGTGCAATGGAAAGGATGGCAAACAATTGGTGAAGTCTCGTCTGACAAACGATTGCAGATTTGCATAAGGCGAATAAGCGATTCGAATATTTTTTTTATTTCTACGACTCGACTTTAAAGCAACTCGCATCATCTAATGCTTATATTTTACAAAGAATTAGTTTAAACTAAAAAGTGTGTTATATATTCTTTTGCACAGACAATAAGCATAGTTATGTTAATTTTATTTTCAAAAACACCGATACAAATTTTTCCTATTGTGTACAAGAAACAAAGTTTGAAAATATTTTGCACGCTTAGCAGTTTGTCAGCCAAAAACCAAAACACATTGCGTATGTACACCCGAATTTATTTACCAGTTTTTTGTGGGTCGCACAGTCGGTGGCCAAATCAATCGAAACAATTGGAACGCCACAAAAAATGTTTAACACGCACTTAAAAACAGCGGAATTCACGCGCACTTCCTTCGACGCTGTCAGGCGAGCAGTGCTGCGACATTGTTCTTTCAACATTTTATACGAATATTTGCCTAAGCCCTTCTCTTAAAGAGACAACACAGACTGCGGCGAACAATGCGATCGAAAGTGTCGCCAAATTGATTCATGGGAATATTTTGCTACCCAAGCTACCCAGATCGACTCAGCTCCTCCACAGATAACACAAAAAAAAAACACAAGGAGGTGACAATACGTTCTTACGTTTGTGCAAAGTCGATGTGTAATTGTGAATTTAAAAAGGAAAAGAAATGATTATACAAAAAAAATTTAGTGTGGAGCAGTCAGCAAAAAATCGCAGGCAAAAATTTTCGCCACATTGATTAATTGAATTGAATTGTGGATTGTAGAAAACCACACTCGCATTCATACATAACTATGGTGATGTGTGAGCATTTTAATATAAAGGGTGTCCCAAATGTAAACAGCTTGGCGGCTACCTTTTTTGTGGGTAAGTAAAATTGGCGCAATCCAGGTGTAAGGGCCGAGATGGCAATTATCACATTTGGATCAGAAATGTACAAGTCTCATACTATACAAAAAAACACTAATCTGATGGATCAAACAAACCAGTCTCCAACTACATAGTTTAAAACATACAAAGAAATAATAGACCTTATTCTATTGCCAAGGCTTTTGTATACAAGTTAATATTGTCAAATAATATAAGGCATAAATAAATCGTTCTGGCCTTTTTCGGACTAGTTCGTTATCAAATAGAAAATTCTTGTTGTAAACTAGTATTTTTTCTGACTAAATAGTTTGGTGTTTCACTGCAAAGTTAGTAGAATACTTTGATAGTATTATTCAACATTAATTATTCATTGAACTTGCTTTTTTTCAACAGTTGACAATTCATATGGTGTTACATTTTTATTATAAAACTTAAACAAAATATTTTCTTTGACACCCACATATTAATATGTGTAATATTTTCACTAACCTTCTATTTAACGTGTATAAAATTATATTTAAATCGATTTATCCTACGTGTGACGGCACTTTTCATATTTTCTAGTAAAAATATTTTCAAGTAAAAATGTTTCCTAAATCTATTTTCTGCGATCATATTAATAGTTGTAAATTTAAAGCCTTGGATAAATAATTTTGTTTTGTTTTGCTAGCAAATTTTACAAACGAACATTAGTTTTGACAGACTAGTGTTGTAAAGTGTATTGAAAATATAAGAGAGTTGATTATAAGCGAGTTGGACGTTCTTTTGCTCGTCCCTTACCAAAGATGACGAATAGTAATGCCAGAATTCAGTAGCTCGGTATAATCTCAAGTCTCAAAATTTGAGACTATGAGCTAGAGATTAATGCCTTTCCTCGAATTTACGTTTTTATTTTTTGTGTTTGTCTTAATTTTTCTGACCTGTCTATCAGAGACTGACACTGCTTACTCAATTGGGACATTAAACTACATTTTTTTTACAAAAGATTTCTTTCATAGAAATAATTGCATTCACAGTTACATGTGTGAAAATGAATGAAGTTTTTCCTTATTTGCAATTTCGAACTTGCTTTTCTCTTGATTTGAAAATTAGAAACCGGTTTTTTTCATAATTTGAAAACCGGTTTTACAAAAAAAGTCGAATAATGAACACCCTAGTTATTACCCTTATTCAAGACAATTTTGCCATTTTAAAACTCTCCTACATTTTTCAGATATTTATGTGTAAAGGATTTTCAAAGCCATTTCATTATTTTTTAGTTTGAAATCGCAAGCAATACCTCTTTTGGCATTGTGCTTTATCTCTGGACTTCATTCCACAATTTGATTGTTTCATGACTTAAAAGAGGCGCCCGTTCTGGAATAAGGAAAAATTGGTCGACATGGTCTTCAAATCCCTACTATCTTTATGTGAGAAATATTTTTGAAGTTTATAAAAAAAATAAAAAAAAAATAAAAATAGTGTAAGTTTATTTACATACCAGAAATTTGTTAACGTATTTTTTTCAAAATCTTTCAGTTTTTTAATTATTTTAAGATTTTTGTTAGGACACTGAATGTATGTTCCTTTCAATAATGCATGAATGTTTTGTTTAAACAGCTCGCTTTTCGAACTAACATTTTTCTTTATTTTCATTTTATTATTAATTTAGCGCACCCGAATTTCCTCCAATGAGATTATTTGCACTCAAAGTTCCAGATACTTAACCCATAAAACTATGCGATTATTGAAGAAACGTAAATATCAAATTGAAATTTAGCTATATTTATTAAAAAAAGGCAACCAAAATTATGGCCAAACAACCGATCGCATATTGAAGATCGCACATATTGAACCGCACGATAAGTTCAAGAATCAAACTGTGGCAAATGGCGCAGCCTTTGAGCAACTAATAAAATTCGTGAAGGTGACAATTCAATGGATGACAATTTCGACTTCAGCGCGATCAGTTTGTAGCACTTTTGGAAGCACTAAATGGCTTAGCGGGGGAATCAAGCGTGCAAAAGGTTACAACTCCACTGCCACCACAAACTTTAAGTTCATTTACATAGTTCGCAATATAAGTACGTGTTTTAATGTGAATGTATGTAACTACTTACACATACACATACACATACATGCGCATGTACTAACTCCTGCCGATCGTGTTATCATTCATTCAGCAAGTCAACAAGCTCTGCTCAATGATCGTGTCCCGCTGTGGTGCAGCTATCGCGGTGTGCAGCAGCAGCAATAAAAACCCAGCAATAATAAGCAACATTCGATTTGAATTGCCAGCTGCTAACGGACGACATCACACGTACATACATTCATGTGACGTGGTCTCTGTTGCCGCTGCACAAAATCGCAGCAGAAATAAATTCAAATTTAATTGGAAAGATATGATGGTGACAATGACGGCAGTATGCCGTTGACTTACAGAGTTCGCGGGCCCTGCTGACTGCCAGCCGTGGCGACCGAGGCGCAAGCTGGCGATGTGACAGTTGTACTCTTGTCGGCTGAGGTGGCTGGCGATGATGATGCCGTGCTAAAGATTTCACTCAATTTCGATTCCATGGATTGACTGCTTGCTTGCCTGTTTGCCTGTTTGCCTGCCTGCCTGCTTAGCTGACTTGCGGGCTGCCGGAGACTGACGTTTTGCTTGCAACATTTAATTTGGCTGCCATATTAATGACACCTATTGCTGTTTGTTGTTGTTCTTGTTGTTGGTCCATGCGTTTGTCTTGTTGGTCGTGCGCGCTGATTGGTTCGCTTCTTAATTTGCGGAAACACACTTAACACCTAGCTGCAACATGACAACGCCCGGTCACATCAGTTGAAGTGTGAAGCGCCTGTAGTGCGCCCACCGCTGCCATGCCGAGCATCAGCCAGCTTGCAATCAGGTTATGCGACTACATACACCCATGTACATAGAGGCGCTGTGGATATCGCAGCACAACGATCTTGCCACACAATCCAATTCAGGAAACCACATTACCATCCTGCGCGCCAATGTTGCCTGCTGCGGCTGCTACTTCTTATTGTTTTTGCTGTTATTTTACGGCCTCCACCCACATGCGATCGTTCGTTACATTCGACGTGCGTCGCGATCGCCGCCGCCTCGTCGTCGTACACGAGTACACGAAATGCTACAACTTGTTAACGCGAACATGCGCATGCGCTTACAACTTACATGAAATCCTACAACAACTGCTACATTACAGCTACAGCAACAACAATTATGCCAACTGTGCACATACTAACATGTGTTGTTGGCTGTGTATGCTGCAACTGGCTGTTGCTCCTTGCAAACTGTTGCAGTTAAAATTAAATGCGAAATTGTTGCGCGTGATATTTGATTTAGCGTAAAACCATCCAACGGCGCATCTTTCCGCAACCTCAACAGCGGCGTTTCCTCCTCGCCTAAGTTAGGTGTACTAAGGAGATTGTATGTAACTTGTTGTTGTTGTTAGTGTTTGTTTGTTTTGCCTTCGTTGTAAGCAGTTGTTGGTACAATTTATGCTTGTACTGGCAAATACAATTTTTTTGTATTCAGTTGTTGTTGTTGTTATGCCTTGTGTCGTTAAATTTATTGGTTGTAAATAAATGAGTGCTCCAACATGCAAAGTGGAGACAAAATAAAAAAAGCAACAGCTGATAAATAAGCAACACATGCTACGAAATATATAAATTTAAAGTTCCTACGTTTAATTTTAAGACAGACTGTATGTTCTGAAGAAATTGTTTAGTAAGCGTAGATATGCCAGAATAAGAATATTAAACCTAAAATATCAATACACGGAAAGGGAACAAGATATGAAAGTAAATTCAAGAAGACTTTTTTGCTCCATATTGTGAAGAAAGAAAGATAAAATCAGTTTATGGATTCTCATTGCAAATAAACTTAAAATTTTGTACAGTCCGGTGGGAGTTTTGGATATCTGCAGCAAACATAAGAAGCTTTAATGAACCAACAAAAGCATGGAACCTAATACCTGGTTTTAACGTCGAATTTGACATCAAACGTCGTCAAATTTTGCCAGTTGGTTTCAACGATGTCACAACTTGAAATCATATGTCAAGATATTGGCAATATTGTAAGGATTTGGCATACACTGTAGTATCGGTGGTGTTACCAACTGCAATGTCGATGCTAGTTGAATAAAGTTTTGATTTTACCGATTTTTACCTCTTGAATTATTAAAATATGGGTGACACAAATGTATACTTTATATAAGTACTAACTGTTACTGCCATTCTAAAATACTTAAGCATTCTTTCCACAGAAATTGCCAAAAACAGGTATTGAAACATTTCCTAACCAAATTAAAAACCTGTATATGGTTCCTTTTATTAAATTTGCATATAATTAGCTCGAAAACGCATAAATAGTTATTTCAATTATGATAAAAAAAAGAACTTTTAAAGTAAACAGTCGTAAAATCTAATTGCCAATAAAATAGAACCAGAGAATTGAAATTCCAAAAAATCAATGAACTTGCTAGCAAAACCAATATTTGCAGGTACGTCGTATATCTTCCGGCATTAATTCTTCTAGGGTCCAACATAGCGACTTTGTTATGGAATACCAAATTCCTGGATTTTTTTTATCAGGAAGAAGCGATTCCTTTACAATATCCCACTTTTCGTGCTAGAACCAGAGCCTTATACCCGATTATGGAAACGCGCTTAGCCGCGCGTTCGTCTTAGCGAAGAAATTGCTTATAACTAGACTTTGAAAAGAGTTGTCACTTGTCAAATTGATTTAAATTTCAGTTATGTTTGATAAAATATTAAAAACCGAAGATGCCAAACAGATTCCCTTATCGAGAAGATGGCGCATGGCTATATTTAGAGTAGAGTTGCCACTTGCTTGAATAGTCAAATATAATTTAACTTTATTTAAATTACATAAAAAACAAACTGTGTGTGTGTTATTTATGCACAAGTTTTTTGAAATATAGAAATAAGAGCAACAAACGCTTTATTTTGGCGAGAAATAAGTGTATACCCATATTTTGGTCAGATGGGCCACCTTTTTGAAAAGTCTAAATAAAGTGAATATAATAAATTGTATGCAAGGCTGGACGTCTGCCCCATTTTGCTGTGCTTTTCAATACATTGATATAATATAAAGGGTTAAAGAAGGCAAATACATCAATTTGCATACACATGCGACAAATCTATAAATATTAACAGATATGGCTGCCGAAATTTTCTAGTATTTTATATAAATGAAAAAAGTTTTCATTTTTGACTTGGTACGACTCGCCAGATAAATCCCTCCGAGTATTACCACAAAATGAATCATGTTCCATTAAGGCAGTTATCGTTCCTTCCGTTGCGATCTTTATTCGAAAGTATAATAAATGAAATTGATGTAGACTTTTATCTTTAGAAAGCGCCTGTGGTAAAAGAACAAACAGTGAAAGTTCTGATAATATAAGGGAACGGATTTTATGGAAGTTGCCTTTGCCTTTGCCTGACTATAAATATTCTAATTTATACTTCCTTTCTTCAAAATAAATGCATTTTCTGCTTTTTAAACTGGTGTCAGACACAATTAATGCATTTTTTTTAACCAACGAAATTTTAGAAAAAATAAAGACTGTTTATAAAATACAAATAAAAGGCGACACAATGCCACTATTATTTGAAAGTTATTTTTATCAGCTTCTGTCGAGTGGATTTTAAGAACATTTAAGGCTGATGTACATATGTACATATGTTGGAACGATTTTCCGTCATACCTTGTCAAATTTGGTTTTGTGACATACCGGTTTCGGCGTTGTGCCATCTTCAGTGTCGTTTTCGTTCTGTAGGAAAATCAAAATAACATTTAAGGCATTATACGAATGAAAATAAAGAAAGAAGTCTTATGGTTAGACTTAAACCAAAGACTAAACTGTGCATATAATGAAGCAAAAAAATTATGTGAAAATTCTAAAGAAATTACCTTTTGCCTTTTTCTCGCTTTTTATTTGCTTTTCATTGCTATTTTACAATTGTAAGTGTCCTTTTCTGCTTTTACTGTCAGTTTTATTCGTTTTAGGTCAACATTTTTTTTTTTGGCTTATCATCAGGGCTGAAATGTTTTGGTATATGCCTTAACGGCTATACGCATATTAAATTATTGAAATTACTTTGCCTTATTTATATGAAAATAGAATAACAGTAATTAACCTAATTTCATATTATAACCAATTTCTATCAATAACCAAAAAAGAATCTCAATTTCATTGCATATCCACAGCAAAAATCGTGTCATCTCGCTGACAGTTTTCACATCTGAGAAATTTTTCGCTTGAAATCTTTTGATCTTTAATTCACCACTTCAAGTGAATTAAAATTGCATACAAAATGCAAAGTGTTTATGCGCCGCATTGAGATTTTTGATGTGATGAAATTGCGAACGTATTCAGGCAAAATGTAGCAGCTTCTCTTGTCAAGTTTCGGAGGAAGGCTGCCACGTGCGCATCACCAACGCGCCACTGTTCGGCTTGATGAGACAACTCATCACCGATATAATCGTTGTGTCGTCAACAGTGTGGGTGTCAGAAACAAATGTGCATTCGTAAAAAAAAATATAAAAATCATTATGCTACCAAATGCACACAAAATACATTTTTGCACACTGACGAGCTGTGGGTTGAGTGAATTATGGATCGTTTGGAAGGAAAAGCAAATAAGTAGATAAGTAATATTTTTTATTTCTTCTGAAAATTAAAATAAAAACACCACTAATATTTTGTTGACTTTTTCGTTAAAAGCATTTTTTTTTTTTAATTTGCACTTGCTTCATCAGCGGCGATTCACTCACCTTGAGGCTGGCTATGTACGTTGGCAGTTGCAGTGCTGAATTTTAATTATGCGTTGAATGCATTTCGCTTTAAAATTGCGGCACCACTTCAATATTGGTTCCAACAAAGGCACCTAGGCTGGGAGGAGGGTATTTTCCTGCTAAAACTGTAGGACCCATCAACCAACTTATCCATGCGACGATAGATTGTTGCCTTGCGCCCAGGATTACTTTTCGGCGGCACTTGACGCGCGCGCCATCATTTCGATTCGATTGTGATGATCGTCGTCTCACTTCTGTTTTAGTCCGTCCATCCAATTGTTTGTATGGCTTTTGACGATCGTCATCATGATCATCAGCATGCAGCGCGTAACTTGAGGTTGTCGACTGCGTTGTTGTTGTTTTTGTTGCTGCACATTTGCATTCGCCAAAAGCTTTGCGAAGGTGTTGTCTGTATGATTTATGCGTAATATATTGCAACGCGTCATTTTTTGGTGTTGTTGTTTTGTTTCAATTGACAGCGCCGAGTTACCAAAAAAAAAAACAACCAAACATAATTGCACAGATCCGACAGTTTATGAACAATAACCTTAATATTAATATATTTATGAATTTTATGATTTAGAAAGGACGTGAATGTGACATGAATTGGTTCGTGTTTAGCTAAGCTTTTGACGATTAGGAACTCATTTTCTTTAATATAAATATGCATTCACTCTAATTCATTAACTCGTTGAACTTAATTAGAAAATTTAGTTATGAAAATCTTTGAGGTCAATTTAAAATTCATAAATAATACCAAAACATTGTAAAAATGTTTTAAATTCGTTCGGGAAATGTATTACATTCCGAGAGGCTGCAAAAATAAATGTTAATGTATCGTTGATGTAGTTTACGAGCCAGGCAAGAGCTAAGAACAAGTGAATGCCACGCCTGGGTAAAGATACATTTTTGCATATCGTTGATATAATATAAAAGAGTCGTGCTTGACTGAGTTATACAAGGTTAAGTCAAGTCTTCGTGTTAAGATATATATTTCGTCGAAGGACGTTCAAGGCTCAAGGCGTGATGGCTGCTAATTAGTTGAGAAAATATAGCTTTAGTTCATTCAGATGCAATCGGTTTAGTTCAAGTCAAAAAGTCTTTGAAGCATTGAACATTGTGACAAAATAACAAAAGTCAAAAGTCAAAGGCGAATGTGTTGCTTTAAAAAAATATGTTCAGATAATCAGCACACGATCGACTGTATTTTCTGTAATTTTTCGATTTCATTTATTTTCATATCTTGAGGAAAGGGATTTTGTTTGAAATGCGCTGATATGAAGTTTCCCGGACAAAATGTACTTAATTAATAAATGTAAATATTCATATTTATAACGAGAAATTATACTTATTCTATTAGTAAAATGGCATTATCAAAGCTGTAAAGACGAGCGATTTTTTAATATGCCATCAAACAATATGTTTATGTGTTTTAAGGAAATTTGTTACGAAATATTTAAACACTTTTTCAAAATAGTAACGAAATTTTTTTTTTATCGTTTAGACCTACATATGTACATATGTATAGGAGGAGTAGTGACACGATTTCGGAAAGAAGTGTCTATATGATTTGACAGTGAATGCGTGAAAATATTTTCAATTTCGTTCAGAGACTCCAATTATATCTATTACATATGTACATATGTATATACTTACTACTATGTAAATAAAAACATAATTCGTATACGAATATGCACATAGGCACATATTTTATATTTAGTGGGCAATCAAGCCATGCTATTATTTATGGCATGCATACCACATCAATACATCGAATATTTTTTTATTCTTAAAGCAATTTCCGCTTATTCCTTTTTGAACAAAAAAAATTTACAAATGAAAAATTATAGAAAAAAAAATATTTTGATAAACGCCACAAATCAATGCAAATTAAATAAATATTTTACTACTGGCATTTATCGAAAACGAAAATGGAGTGCGCCTTGTTTGTAGAGTTTGTAGATGCAATTAAAAAAACAGAAATATGAAAATTTTAAAATAAAACTGCATAGGTATTTTAGAAAAAAACATTTTTTTATTTAAATACCTTTTTGTTGTTCAGAAAATTGGTATCCTACTAGCAAAAACTGTAGTAAATTTGAGAAACATAGCTTTGAGAATATTTCGTGCAAAGAAGCACAAATTCTTTAAAAATAGAGCACATCGAAAAATGTGGATATAAAAAACCATAAAATAATAATAAGCGAGCTAAAAGACTTTGATTTAGTTATTGAATTTTTTTATTGTATGTAATCAAATACCTAAATAAAAATTTTCTTCCTTTGAGAAAAAGGACCTTTTATTTCGTTTTAGTAATTTTGTTTGAAACAGGTTTTTTCTTGTAGAAAGTTGATAAAACAAATTGTTATTAAATTTTAAAACTTTTAATTCGAAAAGATAATTAATTGAAGTTGCAAAGGTTGCCTACGGTTTTGAGCATTTTCTGCCATATAAAAATAAATTCAGTTATTTAGAACAAAAAGACGAACATCCGAAACAAAAAAGGTCTTAAAAAATCAACAGTAATTCAAGGGATTACAAATTTGCAATCTATGACTGCATATGCGGAAATTTTATAATTTGTTTTAACTTTGTGTACAAGCTTTGAGATACGAGTTTAAATGAGTACGTCATAGATTGAATTACATTTATTTCAGTTAAATGCAGAGACATAACTATTAAAAGAAAAAATATTAAAAATCAATCAATATTTATTATAGCAAGATACAAATGTTTCATGTATTCTATAACTATTATTCAAAGACTTATAAAAAAGCCTTTTCATAATAATTATATGTGTGATAAAATCTGTAAATCTTCAAAAACCTTTATTTTGAGACTTATGTACGAGTATATAGTCAAAGTTTTCTCATAATAATTATGAGTGAGAAAATATTGTTAATTTTTGTAAAGCAGGACTTATTCAGGACCATTTCGTGCCTAGTTCGGAACTAGTTTGAAACTTTTTGGCAACACTTCGGAACTTGCTCGGGACCAGTTGAGAACTTTGTCAAGGCCAGTTCACAATCATTTCTGGGCTAATTCGGAACTAGTTCATAACTCTGCGAACTTCGGTCTTTGTAGTTTTTTTATTGACGTTAGTACGTTAAATGTACCAAAAAGTGTCGAAAATGTTATTTTTTTTCTTCCTCATAACTTTTATAAGTCTCACAATAATACTCCTCGGTGACATACAAAATTTTTTTACTTATAACTATTATCAAAAAACAGTTTTAAATTCTTATAAAAATTGTGCTGCTTTTTTTTAAAAAACTCCACAATGAAATTATTAAAATTTTGGGTTTCTTGTTAAATGAAAATGAAAAAAGGGATTAAAGGGATTGGATTTTACAGATTTTTTTAAAAGTCAAAGTAGTTAAGTATTCCTCTATAATTCAGTCTATCACAACATTGCTAGTAATATTCAAGCAGTCAACGTGCCGGGTGCATAGTAGAGCTGAAATTCTGCAGATTCATATTTTAAAAATATTTTCAAAAAGAATGCGTGTTACAGCAAATTTGAGAATTTCACTCGGCACACTCCCCACAAGTGTTAAAAAAGTTTTTGTAGCACCCTTTATATGTATGTATGTATGTATATTGCTGCTCGTCGACAATTTGGAATGCAATGGTGTGTTCAAATGATTCAAATTACGCACTCAGTGACGGTATCAAAATTCAAGTTCAAATAAAATATGAGAGCTCACAAAATTGCTTATGCAAGAGCTTGCAAATCTAATTTAAAAAAAAATTAAGTAAACTTCAAATTTGAAACGTTTTTCCAATAAGAGAATGGTCACAATAATATTCTTCTCCACAGTGCGTATAACTACTCGTACATATATACGAAAATATGAATTTATATATATACTTACATATGTATAGAATGTATGAAGTACTTTAGAGGTTTGCATTCCTGTGCCTGCTTTGTTTGCTACTTGTCGCCTTGGCGCAGTGCATACGAAAACATGTCAGAAAAAAAATTATTTAAGAAACGCAACAAAGCACGTTGAAAAACATACAAATTCTGCACAAATGTACCTAAACAGAACGACAAATCGAAAATTGCTACAAAATCGCTGACAACGGCACACTTCGGGTTGCGCAATTTTGGCAGGCAGCGCGAATGGCTTCGTAACGGTCAATTAACAGTGGGCCACTATTTCTTACATCGGGTGTTACTTATGTATGTACAAACATATGTATGTACATATGTATGTATGTGTGAATATACTATGACTTCGACCAATTTTGTGTTTTTTTTATTTGGCAACTTTTTTTCTCGCAATTTTAGCCAATTCAGCTGAGCATTTAAGGCAATTATTGTACAGTTTTGTGCATATTTCCAACGGTGAATTAGCAAAGAAAGCCAACGATTTTGCAGTCGACCGACGAAATTGCCATTTTTTTTTGTGGCTTAATTTCCATTTCCATTCACTAATTGCAGCGACAATTCTTGTCGCGCTAAATTTTGCGCTTTTCCATTGCCATTTTCATTCATTCATTCATTCATGCATTTTTGCAAATCTGCTACTTTCCTGCGGACACTTTAAGAGGCCGCCAATGTGTTGAGTTGGTTTATTTTATTTTATTTTTTTTTTATTTATTTATAACAAGCACTTTTTTTTAGTGTATTTCCGGTCGCTGACATCGAAAAACACAGGAAAACACGTTTTCACGTCGCCTTTTCGCTTGCAATCACTTTTAATACAATGCTGTTTTACAAAGAGCAACAACAACAAAATGCAATATGCGCACCTTTCACCGGCGACCGCCAGCCCACCCTAGCCAACCATTCGTAAGCGGTGATTGCAATTGCTTACTTTTCATTATGCGTCCTACGTTGCACCTACCGCTTGCTATGTCCGTCATGTCCGCCAATCTGTGCTTCGCTTACTCACCTCATTATGGTTTCATAAATTTTCATGTAATAATATTGTTGCCGATTGATTGTCAATTTGTGTCAATATTGTGTGGCAATATATATTGTAGCTGCACATAACATGCTCGTCATACACCAAACTGCTTAGCGATGCTGCTTGCCAGTCAATAGTCGACAGTCAGCGCTTACAACTCATTTGGGGCGTTGTTATTGCTATGTTGCTTGCAATGCGCTTCCAACGCCGCTAAGAAGCGTTGGCTATTAACAAGGCGTCCATCGAGTTGTTGATGTTGCCACTAAATGGCTTTTGGTGTCTCATACGATAGCACAGAAGCACATACATACAAACATACGCACACACACACACACACTTATGAAGATACACGCTTGCTCCTCCACTGACCACAACAATCGCTTTCGAAGTCTCTCTTTTGCCAACAGTCTCGCATGGATCCCTGTAATACCGCTTTGAACAGCAATGATTTATGCAAGCCTACCAACAGTTGCTGTTGTTGTTATTGCTGTCCATCATTCAAGCTGCTAGTCTGGTCCTTCAATTGACTAGTGCATAAGCTGATCGCTTTATGTCCCAATTAATGTCAAACGAGAATGACTATTACATTGGCAATTACTGCTTTGAGGAAGTAAGTTTGGTGCTCTCAATTTACTATGAAGTTTTTGGCTCCCCACAGCCCTGGGAAGTTCAAAAACATATTAAAAGACAAAAAATTTGCAGTTGCATACCCTGAGAGAGCCGACCGTGTTTCTTGTTTCAACAATCGTATATTATATATGTTTATATAATATGAAAGAAATCGACTCTTCCCATGGCAAATACTCTTTGCTTGTTTTTTTATAAGCCTCTCGATTTTTTCTTTCAAACCAAGTAATGCCCGGAATCTTTCTTTTAAACACTTCAATATCGCTTCTTATCTCCATTTACTTTTTTTTTAATACCTTGAAACAAACATTATTTATGTTTCTTCAGGGGTCCCGCAAGGAAGTCACCTTGGTCCGATTCTGTTTTTACTTTTTAAGTTAAATGAGCCACTCCGTAGTTTGTGTCAGGATTTTAACACTCACTCACAACATGCTCTCAATAATTGATACATATGTACATACATATATATTACTATTCGATCAGCTGAGCATTTGTTCTGTAGCTCAACAGTTTTAGATCTCGACACTTAACAAACCTCTGCCTTTCATGACTCGACGCAACATATATGAAAAAAACAATTATGGTCCGAAGTTCAAAGGCTTACACATTTGTAAATGTGGTTTTGCAATTCTCTTTATTGGCAGAGTTACATGGAACGCCAAGCGAAGTAAAATGCGTTATAACGCAGCCACTCATTTGGAAAACAAAGTGATACCGGAGAAGCATAGACTGAGTAAGCAGGCGCGAGCAGAACTTCACCACATTTTTTTCAAAGTTTATATATAAATGAACACTAGTCCAGTAAATAATGCTGATGCCAATAACATCGATCCAATTAAGTTTTTCGAAATAGATTTTACAGAATTTTAATATTTTTGTTTTGGTTTCGATTTCTTTCTATGTTCAGTTAAGTTAAAATTCTCTGTAAAACATTCAGCTTCAAGAAAGTATGAATTTAGGTTAGGTAAGGTTAGTGCGGTTGTCACTAGAGACACACTTAGGCTCATGACCCGTTATGCGCCGCATTATGGGATTTGTAACTCCCGGAAGAACCCTAACCTGAAACCATTTAGTCCTCTGAAGAAAATTTAGGAGATCTCGGATTTCTACCCTCGAAGCTTTTCACGGTCGTTGAAGAACTGTCTACCCAGAGTGGCGAATCTACGACAGTATGGAGCAGGATGCTTTGCTTGAATTTAAATGAGCTTCAATATTATATTTACAGATAATTTACATAATTTAACGCTTATTGATTGCATCGGAATGTGATACGAAAAATTTTGGCAAGCGCTAAAGATCTTTCGAAATTGTTTCTGTTACTCATACATAGCCTACACAAAAGTTCTCTGAATTAGTTCATTCTATTATTCCTGTATTCGGCTGCTATTAACACATGTTTAATAAGAAGAGAGGTTTTCACTGAGTATTCTTGAATATACATATTTACTATACAATGACCTACGATCTTTTTGATTGGTTGAAAATTATCAATTTGGGATTAAAAAAACGACAATTTTTTTACCCTAAAAAACGACACTTTTTTCAGAACTACTCCATTTTGTGAATTTTTGAAATTTTTTAAAAATCATCGTCATTGTATATTAAATACCTTCAACTTTAATAACCTTTTTGAATATTTTTGTTTAAGCTACTCATTCGGCCGGAATCATGTCAGCAGAACGTTTTTTTGACACCTCTGAAGACAGCACATAACTCCGTTATTTTTCAATATTATTTTTAACAATTTGTATTTTTCAAGCTCGAGGCCCCCAAATTAAATAAACTTCTGTTTGTTTATTTGTGTATTTAACTGTCGATATTTCGACCTCAATTTGAGATCATCATCAGGAACTCTTATTTGTGCATTGTTTAAAAATTTAAATTCAAAGGCCGATCATCGTAATACACAAACATTTCAATATTTTTGTAAAACAAAAATTTTAAAATTTATTATTATGTCCAAAGACTTCATAGCATTCTATCGAGTAGCCCCTTTATCCAATTCTGCAGGTCACTTGCTACTATGGGGAGACGCAAGGTGATTAGGAACGTCTTGGCTTTAATAGAACTGCTTAGTGGAAGAAGACCCTGAAACTGGCTGATACAAATTTATGGACACAGAATGTAAAAAAAAAGTGTTTAATGTGATGGCTAAGTGGAATACCCTGCAGTTGCACAGGTTTAACGACTCCACTAACTTGCTCCAGTAGATGTAGGGGTCCACTGATAGAAGCTACACAATCTATCATTTTGAAAAGCTTTCCTGGAATCTATTACCATCAAATTAATATTTTGAAATCAGTTTGCACATACTTACTCGCCCTCACTTGCCACAATTAATATTCAACATCGCCTTCAGTTTGGCAGTATCAAAAGTTACTCCATCTCTAGTCATTGCGTTTTCTAACTACGAGTATAATTCAAATAATAGCAACAGTTTAGGTTGTTAAATACAACAATTCTTGCAGTGAATTATAATCGCGCGTTGAAATGTTGAGATCAGAACTTAACAAGTTTATTAAAAGAACTACTATTAGCGCGATGTTGTTATTAATGTTTGCAATGTTGCAATGTGCTGTTGTACGCACGCAAAAGGACATGAAATGTAACATGTCATACACGCACAATTACAAACGCATTCACATTTGCGAGTAACGCAAAACTTATAGCTGCTTATTCATATTTGTATGTAACTAAATACACGCAACGGCCGAGTAAGCGGCTTTTGAGCCGCCTTGCCGCCTTACCGCTAACCGACTCGCCCCAGTATGTCCAGTGCCAACAAGTCGAAACAAGCGCAAACATACTGCTGAACAAGCTGGCAACAAGCAATGACAAGACAACATACATCGAATGTTTGTCTGTCATAAACGTGACTTCGGCATGTCGTACCTATTGGCAACTTCATCTGCGCCAAAAGGCAACCGGCTAACTGATTGTCCCATTTGTGAACTGGACGGTCTGGTCGATCGAACGGCCGCTCAAACGCACTTTCTCACACACTGCTACTTTGGCTGGCGATCAAGCCCAAAGCCACCCACCACAGTCCGCAAAACGCAAGATCGAGAGTTAAACCGAAACAGCTCACACAACAGCTCACTCACTTACTTACTTACTACGCGCACATACAATGGCTTTGAGCAATCTGCTGCATCCGATCTTCACGTCAGCGTCATTTGATCATCAGATCAGCGCATCAATTGCGCCATGAAATATGACAATTGCAATCGTTCGCGCTGATGTGGAGTGACGCGCGCTTGTCGGACATTCCGGCGGGCATTATAGTTCACGAGTTGTGCGCGCTTTTTGCAGGGCGATCTTCATAAATCAAAAATTGCTGCAGAGTTGCCTACTGGTGGTGAGTGTAGTTTAAGTTGGCTTGTGTTTTTATTTCTTTGTTAAGAGTCTTTTGATATTTTCGCGTCATGTGTGTATGTATGTATGTATGTGCCTTGGTACGATTCGTTTATTCCCAACGCGATCTTCTCATGTTCGACTCTGTTGGTTTACTTGTTCTGTCTGCTTGCTAATTTTTTTGTGAACATTTGATGTTATCTTGTTTATGTCATTTGTTCGAAACAAGCTCTTTGCTGTGCTTTGAAATCGATTAATAACCAATGTGAGTTGATTATTGTCATAACTTGGCTATCTTTGGGCAAGAGCAGTGTGTATGTATGGGAAAATGGCAAAAAGTAAAAGAGTTTCATACAAGGTGTGTTAACTTAATGAACGAAGTCTCCAAGGGTAAAGAAGCCAGCAAGTTTTTCTTTAAGTTGCTATTGCAATATTTTCTTATACAATATTTTCAAAAACTTACATTCTCGGATCTTTATTGCGTACTTTTGAGCTCTTTCATATTGGAAGGTTATAATCAAAAACTTCTTGAAGGGTCTCCTTTACCGGATCAATAATGCGTATAGCCCTAATATTTAGTAGGAAAAATAAAGGTACCTGGAAGGTAATGATGAGGTAGTCAGATTTTAAAGAATTTCTTCGAATATCCGTAATCAATAACATTCGATTAGACCGTTGAGAGAAAAAGTTTAAAAGCCAATATGTTGCATTAAATCCAATACACAAAGTTTAAGAAACTAAGCAATCAATTGCTCTGTCGATTTGGCCAGAAATATCATTATAGTTTTTTATTATAAGAAGCCGCACATAGATTGAACACGGTTGCTATCGCACCTGATATATTGTATATAGCACCCTGAAAGGCAGCTGCTAGCTTTACGTTGTTCTTTTGGTTCATTGTTGTGGTTGCAAAATAGTCGCAGACTCTTGCAATTTGGAACTCAGTTCTCTAAGCAAGGGCATCTCTGCAAAAGGTTTTCAAGTGCCTTGCAAATGTGACATTTATACCGAGTTTAATATGCCAAATTCTTTTAGCTTTTATACTCTTAAAATAATTCGATTCCGCATATTGCGACGAAACTTGTAAAGAGCTCCAATATATTTTAAACTAAAAAATAGCCAAATGGGCTTCGTATAAAATACCAATCTGTTCAGATGGCGTGAGCAGGCGAACTTATAGAACTTATAAAATAGTATTTTCAGACGTTTGACGGCGTTAGCACACCATGGTTTTTTTTTTGGTGCGTTGCAGTCCGAAATTATTCTGCCCTCTTTTGTAAACTGAAATTGCTGAACGAAAGTGCTCCTATCCCCTTCCTCCGCCCTAGAAACCTGATTTCAGGCAATCTGAAAATACTATTGTTCAACACCAAGTTCTCGAATTTTGAGATTAGAGCTCCGTGAATCTGACATGTATTTATGGTACATAAACAGGCAAAAATCCGAGTGAAATTGAATACCAAAAATTAAAGCATTATTTTTATTTTTTTCGCAGTTTATTTTATGCGCTTTTGAATTAAATCCAATTAAATTTGTAATACATACATACCTACTTAAACTATCATTTACTCTCTTTATGATGTATTTGTATATGAAAATCAGTATGTTTTTGGAAATTGAAGTAATCACTATGCCAATGCCGTTTGGTCTTACTTATTTAATAAAATTCAATTTGAATTTTCAATTATTGTATTTGAATACTCTTGTGTACGAGTGTACTGTATCAATTATGAAGTAGGGAACTACTTCGTTTGCGAAATTGTACGCTCTAACGTTAAGCTGGGAATAATTTAAATTTGCAATGGCTTCCGGTGTTGGCTTCGATTAATTTCAACAACTTGCTCTTTTTTATTTGACTTTAAACGCAATGTAATAAATGTACATTTCATAAACATTTCAGATGTTGATTTAAATTCAAAAAATATTCACATTTTGTCATCAAACGATTGCGATTATTGACTGAATTGTGTTAACGCCCAAAGTGTATAAAGCATTTTTTTGCCATTCTCTAAAAATTTTGTAAAAATTGCTTAAAAAAATTTTCATCCATTTTTAGAATAGTTTTGAGTATGCGGACTGTAATCCTTTCAAGTTTTATGTGTTTAAATATTACCATTCAATTTTTAGAAACTTTTTAGCCCAACTTATTTTTATACGGAAAAAACTACACTCTCGAAAAAAATTGTCAAAAATCAAAATCGAAAATTTAGAGAAAACGTAGTTACATACTAATTTATAATAATAATAACTTTGGCGCTTACACTATATAGCTCAGTGTTTGGCCGAGCTTCTCCTACCATTTGTAGTGTGCATCTTTATATTCTACCGCAAATGGAGACCTACAATTTTGTGACGACTCCGAACGGCAGATGTATTTTATGAGAAGCTTTTTCATGGCAGAAATACCCTCGGAAGTTTGCCATTGCCTGCCGAGAGGTGACCGCTATTAGAAAAAGGTCCAATGAAATATTTGTGTAGACAAATCATGCTAGATAAACTGTTACATGCATTTCAATTTTTCTGCGTGTAAAGTTCTGATATTTCGAATGGGATGGGGTCCGGACAAACCCGCCCCCCTGTATCCGCGCCTGCTAGCACACCAAGATATTAGCTGCTCACCTCACTTCCATTAAATCCCAATATGCTCATAAAGAAAACAACAACCAAATTTTAATTTTTCATTACTGTTTTATTAATTTTTGTTTTTTTTTATTTTATTTATGTATTTTTACCTTTTTATTTTCGGATTAATTTTTATATTGCAACTAATTACTGCATTTCATTGCCATTACGCGTTCATTACTTAAAACATTCTTCATTGTGCATTCATGTTTGTGTGTGTGAGTGTTTGTGTGTGTGTCGGTATCACTGTGTTCCTACATAATTCTAGAAATAGACCTGTAGTAGTTACATGTATGAATGTACATATGTATGTTTGTATGTATGTATGCGTAATGTTGATTTGCCATTTAACAAGCTAAACAAATGAGCGTTGGAACAACTGATAACAATGCTGCCGGCTTATCAATCCATCAACCAATAAATATTTATTTTGTTTTCAATTTGTTCTTGCGATTTTAAAATACGATTTGCGTCACAGCGTACATAATAATTACATATGCATGTACACATATGTATGTGTGGTATATGTACATATGTATGTGTGTATGTAACAGTTGTTCACTTCGCTCTTTTGTTGCTTTTCCTACCATTTCCATTCTCCTTGCTCTAATGCTAATGCAAAATGTAATTAAATTATAAGTACTACAATTACAATGGTATAACACACGTTGAATGTTCAACGGGTATTTATTTTTCAATAAATTGATTTATTTATTTACTTTTTAATACATTTTTCACTTATTGCATTAGAATAATTATTTTTTTTTAATACATACTGCACTGCTTGGTTGTTTTTATAATGTATGCATGTATGTACATATATGTGTGTGTGTGTGTGAACATTGCGTCACGTTACTTTTATTTTTGCTTTATGACTAACTTTTTTTCACTTTTTCACATCCTTCTGCAGTTGTTGTTGTTGTTTTACTTATTACCTTTAATACAATACATTCAATTTTTACTAAAATCTAATCACTTATTCACTTAAGATAGCTAATCTGTAAGTATAATTGTGTAATTATTGTATAGATGTGTATGCCAAATCAAACACAAATTCTGTATACATGCGATTATTTACAATTTACAAAAAATATACAACTTTTTTAGTATTTTTTTTTTATTATCTTTGCAACTCGCAAGTGTTTTCACCACTTAAGTAATATAGCTATTTTTTTTTTTTTTGTTTAAATTGTGCAAAGTTATAATTTTCTTCATTTTTTTTAATAAACTTTAAGTTGCAATTTTCTCTCTTCCACTAATAATAAATTATTTTACAAACGACAGGAACAAAAACGTTTTAGGCTTAAAAAAAATATAAAACAACCTAGGCGACTATTTGCGTTAAAGTATACATAGATACATACATTGAAAGAAAAAGCTTACAAAATATTAAAATTTTTTTTCTGCGCTGCTTTTTGCGTTACTGCACTCTGATATGTTCTTTTTTTTTGTTTTCAAATTTGCAAAAACTTAAGACAATTTCAATTCACTGTGTTACTGTTTGTGTCCCAACTATGTATTTTGAATGTTTGCATATTTTTTTTTTTTGTTATTACAAATGAATTAACAGTTTAAAAATACGTACATACTCTTATTCTTTACACTTCAAAATACTAATCTCTCTCTCGCTCTCGCTATCGCTCTGTTTTGTTCATTCCATTTGCTTAAGCGCTTCCTTTACATTTCTGCTCGTTTGCGTTTTACTATTTCTTTTGTTTTCTTTACTAACTGTTACTTTCTATAAGCTCTGTTTGCATAAGTTGTATTTGTATGGGCTTCGGTTTTTCTCAGTGTATTTTTTATGCTGCCTTCCTCTCTCAATGCTATTTACAGTGTTGTGTAAAAGAAGGCAGAGACAAATTTGGAACAGCAGCTCAGCACTGGCTGTGTTGTGGCTACCAAAAGTTTCTAATGCTGTTAACTTAATATTTAGTATCTTCGCTAAATATTTTCGGCTAATCAAATACTTTTTGGTGTAAACGTCTTCAAGTGGGCACTACTCACCGCTTGCTCTCAGTTAAAAATTATCAAATCACATGTAAATTATTGTCCGATAGTACAAATTCTCAATTTCGATGCGCCCACTAGCCGCGCACAACGCTTTCCCAAAGCGCGCTTCGTTGCACGAATTACGGCCGCAGCGTCACTTTGGGCGCTTGTTGTTGCAAATGTTGCTCGCGGAAGGCAATCAGCGAACGAAAGGCGGACATTGGCGAGGTTGCGGCTGCTGCTGCGGCCGCTGCTGCCGCCGGTATCACATGGGTCAGTGTATGCGTGTGCGTATGTGTGTGCGTGTGTGTGAGCGCAGGCGATGGCGTGCTAACGAGCAGCATCGAGGTCGACGTGGTCGCCGGCTGTGGCTGCGATTGCATCAACGACGACGCACTCACAGCGGACAACATTGCCGTTGTTGTGGTGGTGATTGCCGCTGGCGGCGTTGGCGAAACAGTCAACTGTCATGGTTTGCCTGGCGACAACTTGCCCGAGTTGGAAGAGTTCGACGAGGAAGTCGAATTGCCCGATATGGGACCCATGTGATGCGAGTGGGTTAGACTCATCGATGTTGGTGGCTGTACGACATCGCAACCAATGGACGAAGAGGTGCTGGAGGCCGATGGCGAGGCGCCCGCTGGTGGCGGCACATGATGGGGCGTGTGGTGGTTGCCCGTCGTGGTGAGACTGAGTGGTGCGAAAGGTGTGCCGCCGGCGACGGCAGCCTTCCAAAGTAGCGGATTCATGCTGAGCCCATTGTGCGCGGCCAGGCTGGCGCCGAAGTTGCGCTGATGCTCGAGAAATTCCTGAGTGGGACCGGCGAGGCCAGCTGGTCCATAGAAGCTGCGATAGAGGTCGGGTCGCACGTAAGGCGAATAGTTTGGTATGCGCGCCGCCAATGGAGACAGAATCTTACCGGGTGAGGCGTGTTGCGCGGGATGGCCGTAGAGTGCGGGATGTGTGGGTGGTAGTTCGCCGAGGCTGGCACCAGCCAAGCCAATGCTGCCGGGGGGACTGTCTTTGGACGATGAATCTTTGCCATCCTTGGAGGCCATGTCCGCTAGCGACCAAATGCGCGGTTTCACTGCTAAGCTGGCGCTGGTGCTGCCGCTGCCGATACTGCTAGCCGACTGCAACGAATTCTGTTGTGCTTGTTGATGTTGCTGCAGTAGCTGTTGCTGATGGTGGTGGTAGGCAGCAATGTCGGGTGGTGAACCGGCTGGAGGGCGGAAGTGATGATGCAACGCGGCGGGATGGAAGAGTGGATGGCCACCGCCTGGCATGACGCCGGGGCGGTCGTAAAGGTCAGGGGAGCCATTCGGTGAGCCGGGACGCGAGCCAGACCATTCGCTATTGTTGCTTTCGCCAGGGCGATCACCCAGATCGCCAAGCCGATTGGAGCGATCTTTGTCATCGTTGGAGCCGAGGCCAGAGTCTTTGGCGTCTGTGGGTGATAGAAGAGAAGAACAAGAAGAAAGCCAATGGAAATTAGTAAATTGATGAAAAGTATTGAATTATCAATAAATATAGAAGTGCTTTAATTAGTTTTCATTTAAAACGTTTTTTTTTTGCACACTTGCGCGACTCACCTAACAAATCATTGTCATCGGTGCTCTTGTGGTCGTCATCATCGATATTCGCATCATCATCGTCGACGCGATTTCTTGGCTCCCACGTCATTTTGTTCTCCTTCTTCAGTCTTCTTCTCGCATTCGCGAACCATGTCGACACCTGTGTCAACGTCATTTTCGTTATTATTGCCAACATTATTTTCTCCCCCTTGGTGGGGTACGGGTTCTTCTTGTGTTCACTCAGCCAAGCCTTTAGCGTAGAGGTAGTCTCGCGGGTAGCATTCTTACGACGCGCTCCATTCAAGTCGACACCATAACTGCAAGCAGACATTCGAAAAGAAAGAAAAAAAAACGACGAAAGGTTAATACTGCTGAAGTTCAACGGAAAGGGTTGTATGTTTTATAAAATCGACAAAATTATGTTACACCATTAGAGTGGCGTTTGTGTTGTGTGGGTGGGGGGGGCGTGGAAAATGTGGATTTTAGTGTTGTCGACACGCCGGAGTGCAGGTGATTACAATTAAATATAATGCGACATAAGGCGATTAAAAAATGGGCGACATGGCAATTCTTAGGCGCAAAGCCATTGAGACGACATTTGAATTATTAACAGAAGCGGCAGCAATGTTGGCCACTTGGAAACGATGCTAAGCAGGGGTAATGTAAAAATATGTGTTAAAAGGTTAGCTGCATTTAATGACTATTATATTAAGCAATGTTTCTACACTACCACCAAAATGGGAAATAATGCTACGTGCTCTTGAAAGTTATTTAAGAATATTGTAGCTTTTTAAAAAAGAAACTCCCAAGTAAGAAAATGTGACAAATGTTGATACAACGATTCTTTTTTCTTCAATGAAATTCATTTAAGACAAACAGGGAAAAGATTTAGTTTTGCAGAAGGGCAAAGGTTGCATGAATTTTTTAAACTTGTTTTACTTCAAAAATTATCATGGTTTGACCAAAGTGTATTCAAACATGTGTGCTAAGTAATGACGGGATGTTTATTATGTCAAAATGGCAGCTTTCAAAATGTATTTATATTGCATTAAGCCATAAATAGACGTTAGAGGAAAAATACCAAAAAAAAATTTTTAAGTAAAAAATAAATTTATAAACATAAACGACTACATATTTATACATTTGTTTATAAAGTCAATTAACAAGGATTCTTACAGACTACACTAGATAGAAGTATTACATATTTTTATAAAATATTACTGACATTACTTAAATAAGATTCAAGTCGGTTACGGAAAATATTCTTTGGCATAGAGGAAGCAAGCTCTAGAGAACTCGAAGTCGTATTGAATTCTTGCAAATTCTATTTAAAGGAACATTTTCTGTAGAGAGTTATGCTGAATCGACCCTAAGAGTTCTGCGAGGAATATTGAAAAATGTGCTGCTATGCAATAAGGGACAATCTACATTAACGGAATGAAAATAAATAGACAGAAATATTTTTGGATTATTCATATATGCATATAAATTATATAAATCTATATTTGTTTTGGAAAACGCAAATAAAAAATTGCTAAAATGTCAACAGAGTAAGTATTCAAGCTAGTCCATGGAATGAAAAAATACCAAATATTTTTAAGTTATAATTTTAGGCATTTCTTGCCTTTGGATGTTTATACAAAAAAAGCTGCTCTGGTGCAGGAGAATGGTGTTTCGAATGTGTTGCATTTGGCTGCAGGCTTCGTCGTTTGCACGTATTTTATTTGCCAGCTTCGATTCACCTCTTCCTAGCCACACCTCTTCTCGACACAGCATAAAAAGGAAATTGGTTGCCGTTTTTTGCCAATACATTATAAAATTATTTGCTGAATTTTTCACAAGTTTTGTTATATGTTAATGTACATATGTATATAATTTTTCCCAAACTTTTTGTTTACTTTTTTATTTTTGAACACATTTAGGGGTTAACAAATTTCATAAGGTTTGACATAATAACGTTCCGGAATTCAGGCGCGGTCAGTATCTACTTAGCACACTTTGTTAAATTCACTATGAGTTTGAGCACTTGTCTTTTTGCCGTTAAGTAAACTACTACATTTTGTGGTATAATATAAAGACGCACACCACAAATGGTAGGAGAAGCTCGGCCAAACACTGAGTTATATAGTGTACGCGCCAAAATTATATTATATATTATATAAACTACCGATGTCTGTTTAAAGTTATAAAACCAAAAACTGTATCTTGAAATTTACTTTTCGTTCTTTTATTGTAACAGTTCCAGTATTCGACTGTCCAATGAAATGAAACAAAAAGCAAACCAACAGCACTGAACGAAGCGAACGTTAAAAGCAGATGTTGCACGCAAGCAAACAAAACGTAAACATATTCAACATTTTACAAAGAAAAAAAAAACCGGATATCAACAGCAACACAACATTTAACAGACAACATGATTCGCAACGATTTTTTTAATTGATTCCACGCACAAAGCGCGATGCAACGCAATACAACGTAACGCCACACAATGGCCGCACTTGCCACACTCATTGTGGCAGCGCGCCTCTGCTCCAGCAACAAGCTGCGTGGCGCACCTTAGGCGCGAAACTGGGTGAGCACTTGGCGGACAAGCCACAAAATTTGGCGGCAACCGGCACGAACGCGTTTCCATACAACCGAGCCGCCAGCGCGGCGGTCAGCGGTCGGCGTTTACGCGCAATTTGTGGTATTTTAATAGGCACCGCGACAAAAAACAAAAATTGCACAGATATTAAGCGGGAAAATGAAACATGATTAACATTGACTACAAGTGATCAAATAGATGGCAAAAAATGTGCGCTCAATAAAAGTGAAAATCAACGCAAATGATGCGCCAGCGTTATTGTGCCGAACCTGGAGCGACGTGGTTGATTGGTTATTTGGTGCACATCCACACCAACGCGCCGCTGACTCGATTGCGCTGTTGTTGTGCTTGCATACAAGAGTAAAATAAATGAAATAACAACAACAATTCCACATTTGCTGTTGTGTTGTTATTTTTTATGTTTGGCTGATGGCGCACATTTGCTTATTATGGCCTTTTGTGGTTTTGCGAACATTTGGTCAGCCAGTGCGCTGATAGTGGGCTGGGCAGTTTACACACAGCCGTCGGCGAAACCACCACTAGGAGTTTGCACAGACTACGTGTAACTCATGCACACATACATACGAGTACATACAAACATTGTATGGGCGGGCGCCAAATTGTGGGCTGTACTCTTCGACATGCACAAACGGACATATCGTTTGAATGTATCTCAATTTTCCGGCTTGTTGCAAGTCATTCATTTATATGTATTGTACATACATACATACATATGTATATGTGTATTTGTGTATGCTCACCGCTGTTATAGCAATATTTGCTACGCTTCGACCACATAATTGCTGTTTTAACATGAAATTGTTTTGCTACTGATGCTGCTGTTGCACAATTGATATTTGCATTAAACCGGGTCCGTTTTCATACAAAATGAAAGGTAAAGTAAAGTTTGAGAGCTTACTTTGAGAAGATTTTAGTGTCACACACATAACGCGCAGTTTTTAAATTTATTGCAGCTAAAAGTGAATTAAATTTGGTTAGGACTGAAGTCAAGCAGTCGAGAAGCCTTCGAATACACACAAATATTTATTTAGCTAAACTCTTCACTAAGTAATGCCGCTTTATTCAAACCGAATCTAGTGTTCCTGCCTTTAGTTTGTATATTAAGATAAATATCTATGTAGGTTTACCTTGAAGTAAGACAGAATTATATTCATAATTTTTATTTTATTTACATAACAATATATTTAAAACAGCCCGAAGAGAGCTCTAAACCTCATAGACTAGAGAGAGAGAGAATACATTTAAAGCTAATTTGTCTTCTAATTACTTTAAAATAGATTTTGGTAAATTTTTGTTGATTGAACTTTTTTTAAATTTTTTTTACGATGGAAGAAGATTGTAAATTGCGGCAGAAATGTTTATTATATTTTAGCTCAATTACCTTTTTTACTTATTTTTTAGTGTTATGGTGCTCTCACAGAGAAATGCAATTAGTAGATGGACTAAGAGAATATTGCGTTTATAAAAAGTGAAAAATCTAAATTAAGGAAAGCCGAATTTTCTTTTGCTGGTTTTGTGGGCCAATGAATTTTTTACTGATTATCTTTTAAGTGTTATGTGCCTTATTGAATCTTCAAGATGCTCAATGCAATTAAGTTAGAATAACTTGCAAAAGTGCAACACAGAAAGCTTACAACGTTCAATATCTTAAATTTTTGTATGGCAAATGGGATCGCAATTAAGACTTAAATGGCCCTTCTGACTTAATAATCAAGTTCGAGGCTGAGCATGCTCTTCTTCTATTGCCTTTTTTTTTTAAGTGAGTGAGATGCGTTAATTCCGACAAATTTAAAAAATTTAAAATCCAGACGTGTTTGATAAAGACTAGCGCGAACGCTATTGATACAAAATTTTTCTGTAAAATAAAAACTAAATTTTTGGCACTCCCAGTTTTAAGTAATGGTTACTACAAAATACTTATTCTTCAATTACTTTAAAATATATATTATTGATTGCCAAAAGAAGCATAAAGAGCTCAGAAAGAAAGAAAATTAAAAAAACTAAAAGTAAAGAATAAGCATAAAACATACACAAATGTAAATTTATAAAAGTATATGTATCGACCGATTTAAAACCAATACATCTAGCTACCTAAGACACTAAGGAGAACTTTGCTGAAATTATTGAAACACCTGCAACCAACTGACTGAAATTGGGGGCGAGCTCAGGGCTGACAAAGTTTTTCGCTTTTCATACTTTGCATTTTAATGCCTACACATGAATTTCTTAGTACATATGTAGTACTATAGCAACACACATACATACATACATATGTAGTATTTTATGTTCGTATGTTTTCGATAACATTTAACAGGTGTCTTTTGTGTTGCGACATTTTTTAGCTAAGCTCAAGCCATTTTTTTTTTTAAGTAACAAACGACGTTTTTGATTTGCGAAATTTGTGTTAACACCTGACAGGAAAACGCTTTACATAGTTAGCCACATAAATATTTACATACATCCATACAAACATAATATTGCATACGAATATACAAATGTTGCTGATGATATGCCAGTAAGGGCAGGCGCGCATGACTTTCAAAGCTTTAGTGGCAAATCACACTTATGGAAAGCTTGTTTGCAGTGAAATAAGTTAAGTTAAATTAAAAAAAAAAACATATATAGTTCGCTTTACTTTGGGCTTCGCTATGCGCGCATTTCCTGCTGGCATACAGACTTTTATAAATTCTCAATATGTATTTCTTTTTTAGCAAATTTGCATGCGGAAATACATATGTTTGTATGTATGTAGATAAGTATATTTATTTTTGTGTGATTAATTCTCGTATTAAGTGAGTGAGTGAGTGAGTGCATTTGCATTACGTGACGGGTTGTTTTCAATTGTCTAATTGACGTCTGTTGAGGTGTGAATTGGTGTCAGACAAAGTGAAGAAATCTTCCACATATGCAAATATTTACATTGTGTAGATTTCGATTTAACAATTTTATATGCATTTGCAATTTTATGAGTTATAATAAATTTTATTTTTTATATCCCGAAATGTGGATCAAAAATCAACTTAGTAATTGTTAAAATCGAGCTCTAAGTTAATTTGGAAAAAGTAATTAGAATTGCAAAATCGATTGGCAAAGAGATAAGTTTTACGAGATTCGTGTGAGCGCTAGTAACATTCCCTGTTGATATATAGATGGCGCGCCATCTGCCGCTTAATTTACTTTTTGGTTATGCTAGCGCCAATTGTAAATAGTGTTCTATGAAGAATTGAAACTGTGAGAATATTTTAGAAGAGGGTTTAAGTAAAATTTGTGTAAACACAGCAGAACATATGTACATGCAATAGTTCCGGAATATTGCGTGACTAATTCACCACTACTTTGGATCCATTTCGGGATAATTATGGAACACTTTCCGAACCTGCTCCTAACCATTTTGGAACCTGCTCCTAACCATAAGGGACTGTTTCTTGAGCATTAGAGACTTGGTCAGGACTATTTTGGGTTCTATGAATTAGACAATATTTTCGGAACATTGAACGACTTGTTCAGAATCTTTTCGTGACTACTTCTTGGCCATATCGAGATTATTGCAGGACTACTTTAGAATAATTTTGGAACCTTTTCAGAAAATTCCTTGATTGATGAGTTCAATTTCAGGACTCTAATAAAATACCGTTTCGTCATCGTGTCAAGACTTATTCAAGATAATTTAGATAAAAGTTCAATACTTTTTCACCATCGCTTTCGGAACTAGTTCAGGATGCTTCTAGGGCAGTGCGCAAAAAGTAACGAAGCGCTCCTCAAACATGTAGCTCTGAACTTCTGCCGAAGTGCTTCTAAAAATGTCGTGAACTCATCCGGACAAAATACATGAAATTAAATGAAACTTGTGTATTTTTTCTAACCAAACCATTTATTTATTTAACAGTTGTTAACACAGCCAATTGCGTGGTTACTTAGTACTCACACCTTGGTTTTTTTTTTAAAAGAAACACTTATTATCTTCGGTCGAAAAAATGTGAAATTTTTCGGATGCTCTCGTTTTATGTGTAGTTTGACACAGAAGCAAAACATATAAATTTTAAAAATCGTTGCAGACAATATTTATCACTCACATTTTCCGCAGCGATTGGTAATTTCCGCATTGGGGCGCTCAGCGATAATGGCGATACATATCGGTTGGAGTTTATATCTATTTCATTGTGAAAAAAATATTCTTTACACCAATTGTCAATACGAAAAAGGATACACATATAAATGCCAAAAAAAACGTCATTTTTCTTATCCGAAATAAATATTTCGCTCTTTCCTTCATTTGAATCAATTATGCAATTATTTATTTTAATATCTGCAAATTCATGCACTTTTACACTCTATATTTATTCCATTTCTGATCTGCTCTACTTGATTTGTTACACTGCCTGCAATTCATCAGCAACTTTACGAGTTTGACTCGTCTCTGGTCGCTGCGCTGCTTTTACGGACGTCCATTGCATTTTACGCGCATTGAATTGAGTCGCACTTCAGTGACTCTTCGATTTGTTCGAGTAATTCCGTATTATGTAACTATTATTGAATTTTTTTATTAAAATTGATTTTCTTTCTTTTGCCATGGCTTGGCGCATCAACTATGCTGAGCACGCAAGCGCAGCCAACGCTATGAAATGCATACTTATCAATGTACTCGCATGTGAAGCGCGTTGTGTTGTATTTGTGTGTGTGTGCACAATATGCATTTATGCGCTTTGCTAATGCATTTAGTCACTTGGCGGCAGGAAATTATGCATTGCAACAGCAACAGCAGCAACCTCAGCAACGGCAACATTTGCAGCTGCACGTGCGCCAGTCGCGTTCTCTTTTTGAGTGTCTGCGGCTGGCGAACGTAACAGCGACTATAAAACGCTATACAACTGCGAGCGCAGACCGCCTACATACAGAAGTGTACTAAATTATTCAAGGCGAAATTTTCATTTATTTTATTTTAATTTTACTTCCTCACTGATTCGCATTATTTTTTTGCCACCACAACTCTTAACGCATTTCATTTAAAATAATATTTTCTTTAATTGCATATTCAACCTTTGCGCTTAACAACAAATTGCTGGCGCTGCGAATATTTGCCAGCGCAGACGCACCGCCGGCGACATGGCGAGATCGCTGTGGTGGGTGGCAGCGCGTAGGCGCATATGCGCAATTGCCGTAGACAAACAAGCAGTGATATTAAATAGTTGAGAATTGTTAATTTTCGCATTTGCAGTTTTGCTTGTTTTGTATAGTTTTCTGCGATTGTTATCTGTTGGCGCCGTCTACTAAGAAGCCGCCGTCACTGCGGCAATGGCTTGGTAATTTTTTAATCATTAAAAGCTGTTGGCGGTCGCGTTTGTATTTGTTGGCTTATTTGGCCTTATTTTTAGTCTTATTGAATTTGTGTATTTTTTAATAATCAAATAATAAGCTCAGTGTTTGTTAGGCTGAGTTACATGAAAATATGACAGCGTGCGATGGCAATCTCTTGCCGACACTGGAGAGAGGTGACTCAAGGTAAAGAAAGTAAAAAATGAGCACAAAAATTAGCTAATTTTTTAAAATTACATACACTCTATTCACAAATTATAGGACATCCACATACGGGATAAAACTATTTTTCAATAAGAAAAATCATAAATACCCATATTTAAAACGATGCGCGAAATTTCTTAAATTTCTTAAATAAAACTTAAAAAAAATGTTTTAGAAAATTTTTTGAGTATGCAGTTTTTTCGCCCACTCAATTTAAGTACAAGAGACTGCAAGTTTCAATTGTCTACAAGTTATCATTGAGTTTTGACAATTTTTTAACTTGCAGTTTTCTCCATACAACGCAAGCACGCAATTTTTTTATGGAAGAGTTGCGAAAGTGCGTCAAATTTTCAAAAATCAGTAGTAACACGTAGCTACTTAAAAGTTCCACTTTATCAGACTAAAATTGAATTGACCAAAAAACTGCATACACAAAAAAAATCTAAAATCATTTTTAAAAATTTCGAAATTTTGATGAAATTTTGATAAATATTTTCTACATTTCTGACATAATTTAAAAAATTGTTTTTAATGCTGTTAGAGCATGGAAGATGTTTTAATAGAAAAATAATTTTATATATTTGGAGAGTGAATCAATTATCGATATGTCTTTGTGCTATAATTTCTGAACAGAGTGTACATAGATATTTTGAGAAATTGTTTCAAAACTATCGAAAAGCTAACATTACTACTATTGTTTTCTGCTTAAATAAAACGGCTTCACAAATTGACAATTTTTCATTTTATTTGGCCTTTTGTAAAACTCTTTATTTTTCAATCCAATTTTCAAACTTCCTAAAAAATTAAAAATTAATCAACAAACTTTTTTTGTTCTAATTATAGCCTTTTTCAAAAAAATTTTTAAGTTATCGATTTGCAACTGCAGCTCATGAAATTTTGGTTGAATTCAGTTTATTCAAAAATCATTAATGCGCGAATAAAAAAATTACCTCTTTTATACTGACACATCATAATATGAATATTTTTATGTACATATGTATTAAAGCCTAACCATGCTACCCCACCACCCATCATCTATCATGCGTTGTTAATTTTCATCAATTTTTTCCTACTCCGTCTGTCATACTGAGCTTATTAAGATTTACAGCTTTTAAAACAATAAAATCATCTGCTCAAATTCACTGATAAATAATCACACTGAACAAATGGTACTTGCCACTAGCCACACTCGTAAGGGATGCTGCATATGCCACACACGCGCCACAACAAATTTACAAATTTACAAACTTATATACGCAACAAAGCTTATTGCATTTATTCACCATATTTATGCATTAAAAGCAAAATGTTGTCACTCAATTTGTAGCCATCGTTCGGCTTCAGCGAGTTCGCTGTTGGGAGTTGGGCGTGTGCTGCTCGTTAAGTTGTTGCAGCGGTGGCGCAAAATGAAGCACCCTTCTTACAGAGCATTGATTTATTTAATTGAAATATGTCGTTGGTTAAATGTAATACATAGTATGCTGTTGCTTTTATTTTTATTTTCATTTTTACTTGCTTCGATTGTTGCATTACATTAAATTGTTGCTGTTTGAGTAATTGTAAGCTGCGCGTAAATGGAAATTGAAAAAATGTGCGCGCTCAAGGAAAAGTGGGCGTTCTCGAAGAGTGTTTGCTTTATGTTGAAATTAGCACTTAAAGATCAATGCATATATGTATATGAGTGTATGCTTGTAAAAGAAAAAAAGTATAGTCTATTAAACTGCTGGTGGATGCACTGAAGGGCATGTGAGGTTCATAAAAGCAGGCCTATGGAAGGCGTGACCATTGGCGCTTTTGCGACTTTTTCAATTAAATGTTTATAAAAAAAATTATCATACTTTAACGTGTTAAAAAAATGTGTTTAATTCATTAATTATGAAATATTTCATAAGAGCTACAATCCATAATTTGAAAAATCGAGTAAATAGGGGTATTCATAGTCTGATGTATGTATATGCTTTGCATGCTGTTTGGAGCGTCAATAACACGTCTTGAGTATAAAAAGCTGCATGTATGTCAATGCACGGCCACATAAACCTTGGAACTCCGGGGCTATATACTTAATACTTGTGTGATGTATCCAAAGGAGTCTGTGAATACGACAAATGAAATTTGTAGGTTGAAAGAATACTTTAAAAACTCCACCACATAAGTTTCTTTCATTATATTCATTCAAGATATACAGTGGGCGACAAAACTTCGCATACCATTGTTTATTTTACATGATTAACCATGATTTAGTAATTTTAAATAAAATATGGGTTCAATATTAAACTAAACTAATGGCTTGTAACTCAAAAACAAAAAATTATTGAAATCATTTAATTCAATTTTTAAACCTTGTACAGAATTTGTAATGATTTTTGGAATACTAAAAGTTTCTTATCAAAATTTAAAACTTTTATGCCAGGGTGTTTAGAAAAAAATCAAGCAAATACACTCAAAGTTTTGTCGCCCAGTGTATGTGTGATATAAAAATAAAACATTTATTTTAGAGCACACTGTATTTCTCGACTTTCTCTAATTTTGAGCTCAAAAACAATTCAGTGAAAGTAGCAATTTTATCATTTCATATTTACATTGACAGAAACTTATTGTTAGCGGCAGCGTTAACGACATCGCCTCATCGCATTTATTATGTCGAAAATAAGAGGAATAACATTTTTGCTAACAAAAAATATATTTAAAAAAATTGTTGTGGTCCAATAACCAGAAAATTCTGACTTTGCCTTATAGAGATAAATGGGTAAAGTTATCGATTTTCATATCGTTACATAAACGTTTGCCTTTTCATTTTCATTTTCAATATCATATTGATTTATTTGTTGTTGTGGTTTTTTTTTGTACTCACCTATTAAATGGATAGCCGAACGCCGCATCGTAAGGATGATACACTGAGGGGTATGGCCAAGGCGCACCGCCACCCACTAAATTCTCCTTCAAATCCAAGCCACCCTGCAACGATAAGAAATTAAAAACAAAAATTATTATTTTGCCAAAACATTTATGTATGTATGTAGTTGCAAAGAGATAATAATATTGAACAAACCATAAAGAATATAATAACATAGTATAACTAAACAAACAATAACATTTATAAAATTTTAACGAAATATATTTTTCTACAAGACATTAGAAAAGAAAAAAAATTGCTAATTACATAAATATACGGAAGCTGTGATAAGGAATAGCTACATAAAATGATTTTGTATGTATGTATGTATGTATTTCGACCAGCCTACCCAATTCATTGAAAGAAATTGTTGCTTTTTATGTGCTTTCATACAGACCTTGATCTCAGCATACTAAGGTAGCATGTTTAACAAATTAACACAAGTTTTCGATTGTTTAATATTTCAAATACATACATACATACATACATGCCTATGTATGTGTGTGTATGTGTTTATGTATGCAAGGTATTGCTAAGTTTTATTACAAAATTCCGTTTAATACAAATTTTATAGAACACACACATTTTGTACGCGCCGCTAGCGATAATAAAAAAGAGCAACAATGGGCGATAGTGGGGGGCAATGTTGCGGCATTGTTGCATGCGTCATTCGCTTGACCCCCATAAATAAATGACAAGAATAAATTGGCGCGACTGTCAAAAGCGTTCTTATTTTTTCTTCTACTTTTGTGCTTTTTTTTTTATAGAACGAGCGCACTCGTACATAGGTAAATACATATGTACATTTTTATAATTACACAATTTAGTAGTGTTCTGTTTTTTTTTTTTCTTAATGCTATGAAAACTCTATTAAATGGCGGTGCGCGTACACTTTGCCAAGTGATAATTGAAATAAAATAATGAGTACATAAATTCTAACAAAACAATTAAACACACTTTTTATTTACTTATTTGCTATTTACATGTGTATGTACCAATCGCTACGCCGCAATTTTCTCGCTAAGTGCATGTAAGTACATATTTAATTTACATGTATGAAGATGTGGGCAAGCGGTCGCAGGGATGCGAGGCGTTTCATTTTTTTTTTATGATTTGTTAGGACAAGCTTTTATTCTTGAAACGCCGTTGCGCTCGCTTAACATACTAATCTACATATGCATTTACATATACTATATGGTTGTATGTACGAGTATGTTATGTAAATTTTATTTTACAAACACTTCAAGCACTTATCGTGACACTTGTTCTTGCTGCTGCTGCTGCTGCTGCTGCTTTTGCTCTTGCTATTGCTTTGTTTTCTTATATGCATGTGTGTATGCGTTTGCTGATTAAAATTTCATAAACTAACAAATTAATTAATGCACGTCACAAATGTCGCACTTGTCTTTGAATGCGAATAATCATTTAGTGTATTTTTATTGAATATATATTTAGTTAAGCAACGGACTAACGGACTGTCTGTCGCATTGCCAGAATGTTGGAACGTCCGTTTGTCGTAAAGACTATGTACGTCGTCATTCACGCTTTTGTGCGACTGATAACAAAAAAAAAAAAAACAATTAAATAGTTGACATTTTACATATTTACGAATGTGAATTATGTATGTATAGAAAATCTTAAATTTCTAAGTGTGTAATTAAAACTTGCTGTTTTTGACAGAGCCAGCTATGGTTAGCATTGAAGTCGCTGGCTGTGAGGAATGAGATAAATAAGCATAGTTCCTTTTCTTAACGCTTAATTGTTTGAAGCATTTCAAAATTTATTTCAATGAATTTTTCACATACTCTGTATAAAGTTAAGTAAAAACTAATTTTTCTTTGAATTCTAAAAAAATCCAGCGTCAAGAGAATACCATCGGCACAAAAAATCAAATAAAAAAAAAATAATTTTATACGATTTTTATCGGTCCGATCCATTCGGGTCATGTATTTTTTTTCTCCATGAAACTGCAATGTGTTGTTCGTTGGTCCAAATAATAAGACACGTATTTTTTTCTTTTGACGGAAAAAAATTGTTTACGATATTTTTCGCCGATTTCAATTGTGCTCTAAAAATTGTATTTTCCCGTATTTGAAAATTTTTTTAAATGTACATACTGACGGATTTCGATAATTCAACTAGCAAAATGTAATTAGTTAAACATTAATGTGCATAGTAAAAAATTGGCAACTCATGTCCAACAATTTTTTTTCGGAAAAAAGGATTTTTTTTCAAAATTGAATTTCTCGAAAAGTGTATTTTTTATTTTTTCACATTAAAAAGGAGACACTTTGGAGTGTATTTGGGCCAAGCGGCTGTGAGCCAAAAATTCGGTCATAAAGTTCATAAATAGCGAAAATAAAATAAAAATGAAAATTGTTAACAATAAATATAAAAGAAAATATAACGAATATCTTAACATATGAGTTAGAAAATCAATGCCAAACAACGTGGATTAATCAATTATTAACTTAATAAAACAAGAAGTGTCATCCCTATCGCTTAATTTACAAAAAAAAATGCATCATTTTTAAAAAAATAAAACTTTCATTGGATTAAGGCAACAAAGGAAAGCAAAAACAATTATCATCGTGAATATTATCATTTAGACATTTATTAAACGATTTTATAATTATAAGTTTTTTTTGTTCAAACCAAAAAAAATGCAATTGTTGAAATCACTTTGCTTTATAAAAGAGTTAGTCAAACAAAAAAATTATAAAATTCATACTCAATGATACTTCAAACGAAAATAAATAAGGGCATACAACTCACGAAAACTGCATTGGAAGTTTTGCCAAAAAAAAAATTTGTCGGTCTCTGAAAGACTTAACACCGATCATCGATTTTAAAATTTGAATATTTTTTTATCTTTTTATAAAAAATAAAGGAACAAAGAACGGCTCGTCTCAATTTGGCATGCCACACATTCCGCATTTTAATGGAAATTTAAATTGGACACTGTTTCTAAGAGCACAGTCCAATAGAATGAGTCTTCCCGGGAACAATATATGTAGATGGAAACGATTGATCATCTTTTTTTTTATTATGAATGTTACTGGTTTATTCGCTAGCGTGGTCAGCAAACGAAAATTTTAAAAACTCCATGCAAAATCTTAACTTCTTGATCAAAGATTTATTGTTCTATAAAACTGCAAAAAATTGTTTAATAAAAAGTAAATTTTTTTGTATTTCTTTTCGCTTTGAAATAACCTTTAATTGTACTTTTCGTTAAAGTGGCTCATTTCTCTGCATTTTGCATTACAATTTTTTTACAAAAACAAAAAAATAAATAGATGAAAAAAAATGTACTCAAAAAGAAATGTCAAATCGTTGGAAAAAAAGGTTCATCAATGACAACGATAAATGAGACTGTGCATCGACGGCCTGCCAGAATTAGCATCTAATATTTAAATTGATTTCTAAGGGGATGTATGTACATATGTATTTTCAGGGAAGCGTTCGCCAAGAATTTTCTTATCAGTGGTATAAAAATTTGTCCAGTAGGTTGTAACTTTAATCGCTTCCTAAGCCATTTTCCAACAAAAATTGGCAGAAAAACGATTTTTACGTAAAAAATAATATGGTGTTGAAAAAGTTTGGTGGAAGATTTAAAACATCCTAAACTTTTCACTCGCGTGGAGCTATTCTGTTTTTTATTTATGTAACTTTTAATGAAGCGTGAGCCACTGAAGTGCATGCCATCGACTGATATGGATTTGACGAACTATTGGTAATAAAATGTTGGTAATAATTTTGAGAGTATACAAGATTTTGTTTTGATTGTATGTAGCTCCACTACACCAGAAAAAAAAACTTCATTTCATTATACACTCGATCAAAATTGAATATGGAGCTTCGCAAGTAGTCAAAGTTATTCTTGTGAATTATATCGCGTCACTCGGTAGCAACTCTGTGCGATTGGCCTCCTGTGCGTGAGTGTGCATGAAAGCGTGTTATCGTAGCCAAACAAGCAACAACAAATACAACAAACAATATTAACAACACGTTGAACACATTTATTGCGTGATTTGATTTTAATGCGTTGATATAAATTTCGCTTGTATGGTTGTTCTTGTTGTTGCTGGTGCTGGTGCTACCACCGCTGTGGCAACAACTGCAGCAATAACTGCAAACATACATATGTACACACATACATACATACGCATAAACGCATAAACGCAAGGGGCCACTCGTCGCAGCTCAAAGTGCAACGCGCAGCAACATAAATTGTGTGCAACAATAATGCAGGCGGGTAGTGTAACAACAGCTATTTGGCTACTGTTGCACGTCCTTCAAGCGACACGCAGCGTTGCAACAACAACAACAACTACAACACCTATATATAACAACAAACAATGCCATCGACAACGGCACAGCGCTTTGTTGCTGCCTCTCGAGACCCCTACGCTGACAAGCAGCAACTTGAATAGCAGCGCTTGAATCACAACAACAACAACAACAACAACAACAACAACAACGTTAGCAAGAATCAACCACTAAATACTCGCGTCTGTGATAAACATTAACAACATTCGACATGTTGCTGTTGCCCGTCGCTACCGCTGTGGCGTGTTTTAGGCTGCTGACAAAAACAACTACGACAACAACCACAACAAGGCGCTGGTAATAGCTACACTAACCTGGCGTACAACATCGACAACAATGATCGGCAGCAACTAACAAATGTGGCATGTTGTTACTTAGTTGTTGTGTGTTTCGTCGTTTCGCTTGTTGTTGCTTGTTGCTTGTAAAAATATTGAGTTACTCGCAAAGCGGCGGTCGACAAGGGTGCGCACCAACATCATCAACAACAACAACAACAACTAAAGCGCACTTATTCATGTATTGTTTATTTTTAAACACGTCCGCGCAACATATTTAAGTAGTATAAAGTGGCTACCAGCAGCATGTTGCAACCCACAGTGGCATTGACTGCCCCAGCGATGGAGCGCTCTGTTGGCAGCAGATTGCTGCTGGCAGATATTCGTGCGAGCGCTCAAAATTTATTTGCTGCAAATGTGATAAATTCCGCATAAATACTGCAGCTACTGATGCTGCTGCCACTACAACAACAACTACAACAACAACTGTGACTGCGACTTCTGTTGGCATTGTTGTCTTCGTTTTTCTTTTTTTTCGTTGCACACGCACTGCTACAACTCCAATGGTATCGAATTTATGAATGGATAGCCAACAAGCTGCCACGTTTTTGCATTCGTGTGTGTGTGTGTGTGTGTGTGTGTGTGTGTGTGTGTGTGCAACAATTGGCATGCATCGCTGTTGCAACGCCGTTTCATTGTTACTCCAACTCGTTTGCACCTCTTGTCGCAAGTGACAGTTTTTTTTGTTATTTTTTTGTTTTTGTCTTTCGCAATATTGTTCGTTCGCCTTTCGACACTTTCAACTTTTTGTTTTTTTAATCCGCTCGCTGTTTATCGCTAAAACATTTCAAATTAATTTATTCAAATAAAATTCTGCCGCTGCTGTCCCTTTCTGCAGTCACTGCAAATGGACTCCTCTTTTCATGCTCCCCCTCCAATTCCACTGCCATCTATGCATTTCGCATTCACATTCGTAACATTTCGCTGTCATTGCGCGCCGTTGAGCTCTCTTTCTTTTTGCTCGGTTTGTGTGCTCAGATTACATTTTGTGATATTTAAAAATAATTTTTTTTGCATTTGCATACTTCTGTTTTTATTTCGATTTGCCTTGGGTGATTTCTAGTTTTTTTTTATTTTTATTTGTTGTGCATTGCATTGAAATGAATGATTCTAAGTAGAATTGCTATTCGTTTTATTGCCGCTTTTTTTTTGCTGACGTCGTGTGCCGCTGTGTGGTCCAGTAGAGTTTAATTTTATTCCTGTTTAATAATAACATAAGTACACTCGCAACGGGATGCTGTTAATGTTAGTACACATGTGTGTGTGCATACATACATACATACATAAGTAAATTTGTGAGTATTGTATGTAAAAAAATCTGACCGTCTTATCAGCAATTCGATTTGCTAAGCGAGCGAAATGGCGTTGCGTCTAAAATTACGAATATTTTTAGATTATATTTTTTGATATTATTTTTCAGATTACATTAGTGGAGTAATTTTCTCTAAATTAGCTACCTTATGTTTTAATTTATTCTCCAACGTAAACATTATAAACTTAATTCATAATTTATAATAATCCATTAATAATTAATTTTGTATCAAAAACTATTTAAAAATTTTTTAATTATAAGGTTTTGTAGCACACTAACTTTTTGTATTAAAAAGTGCAGTTTTGAAATGGTTAAATATTACCCTTGATTTTTCAGATGTTTTGCCGCATTTTCTTTCAAAGAACACGTGGAACCAAAAAAATATGTAGCTCAGTGTTTGGAAAGAGTGTTTGGCCGAGCTTCTCAACAATCTATGGCACCCTTAGGCTTTAATTGTACTGAAATAAAATCGGCAACAAAACTGCATTCTAAAAAAAAAAAATCAATTATAAAATTTGCTTTAAAAGCTCGATTTTTTTGTGCTTTTAACTTGAATTTATACGGGATTTGTTTGAACGTAAATCGTATTGTAATTGAAACAATTTTTGAAATTAATTAAAATCAAAATATTCGTCAATATATGTATGTACATATACGCTACAATTTTGCAAAGCTTTGTAGTTTTAATAATAGGGACTTAGGAAAAATATTATATTATTTTTTTTAAGAAATATTTTTTTAAAGTCATCATAAAATTATTGCTAATATTTTGCGAAAATTATAAAAAAAAAAAACTTTGAATAAGAAGGCCGTCCAGCAGCAATGTTATTCCAAATTCTAAATTTTAAAATAAATAAAAAATTAATTTTCTTCGCAAAATTTGATTCGCCAAATTTTTTTTCTCGGTTGTACAAAACTCGAGTTAAATTGCGAAATAAATTTATATGTGCAATTATATATATTTTTTGGAATTTTTTCCTTACAGCCATTGCTACGAGCATTTCCTTTCGCGAATTTTTCACCTCAGCTAGTGCCAAGTAAAAGCCACTGCCGTTACTCCAGCTCTAGTCATTGGGGTCATGGCATGTTGCATGTTGCAAGATGTTAGTCACTCATACAAAGAATCGTTTATTATTAGCAAACACATTTTTGCCACAACAATTGAATTTTTGGGCTATATATAATTGTATATTCGCCACTGGCTGCTCAAATGCCAACAACAATAACAGCCACATAAAATCGACCGGAAATTGAAAACTCGTTTTCCGCAGACATAGCAAAATGATGAACGAGAGGAAGAAGACAATCCGGCAATCGTACTTTACAGACTTAACCACAATCAGAGTCACAGTTGCATTCGCATTCGCAATCGCAGTCACAGTCACAGTCATAGTCAGAGAACCACAGACGTTGTAGCGGACGCAGACGCGCAGTCGAGATGCCACAAATGCTGATAAGGTGCCACGCAATGCATTGAAATGCCAGTTGCACCAATGATTTTGCAGTGGCGCGTATTCATTCAGAATTCCATTGAGTCCGTGCTGTTGCAGAAATGGTAGAATAGCAAGAAGTACAACAATAACTACAACAACAACGACAACGTCTTGTAATTGTATTTAGTAGTTTTGAGTAGAACAAGTCGAATTGACTGCTTCGCTAGCGATTAGACGAGGCACTTTTGATGCGCCACACAGATATAGCGACGGCGTTGACGGCGGCAAGAACATGTTGCAGCCACACATTTGTCTTGGCATGTACGTGTGTGCGCGTGCGTCTGTGTTGCACGTAGCCATGAAGTGCCAGCGATTTGCTAAATGACTTGTAGTACTTGCAGCTGCGGTCAAACTGTATTGTGTATCATTTTTTTTGTTTGTTTCAATTTTAGGTGCAAGCATTACTTTTGTTTCTATTTTTTTTTTTTTTTGCAAAGTGCGTTGTCGCCGCCACACGCTGTGCCACTCTACTCAGCAAACGCTTATGGAACATGCGTTTCTTACCTTTCATATAAGCGTACATACAAACATACGCACAAAGCAAAATACATATAAAAAAGTGTTTTAATATTTTCTTTTCCTTTTTTGGTGCTTTTTTTTTGTTTTTTTTTTTTTTGGTGACTGTGCTGCGTCAAATATTTGTTGTATGTTTTTATTGCATTTTGCGCCTGCATATGCGACTTCTGCGATTAACGGCAGCGATATGAAGCGAGCAAATGTGAGACAAGCAAGAAAAATGAAGGTGAAAAAAAAAAAAATATTTACAAACTAAAAAATGTTGTCTTGCGAAAAATACCAAAAAAAAAAAAAAAACCAAACCAACAGAAAGGTAGAAAATGAAATTAAATAAAAAATTGCATATTTCATTTTGGTAAACGTTTAATGTTTTACATGCATTGAGCATAGTTTTCATGCCTATCGCCGCGCACCCGCATCGACACTGCGTCTCAGCGCCGTTGTAATGTTGCAGCAAAGTGTTGCAATGCATTGCCTTGACTCACCTTGCCACCGTTAAGGCTATTTATTATTGGTGTTAGCTGGCGCGACTTGTCGATTGATATCTAAGTATTTTTATGTTTTTGTCGAAGGTATTTGGAAGGCGTTGTAAATGTAGACACGCATTTTTGGTGACAATTGTGCTTATTGTGCGGTGGCAAGTTTTTTATATGCATAAACAGTTAGATAAATATATATAAACACATACAAATGTACACATTTATGCATTCATTCGACGTCCAATATTTATATTGGCACATTTGCACATATCATTTTTTGTTTTTTAAGATTAAATTATTTTTCAACGAAACCCGTATCCTAGTTTCAATTGTAAAAATTTTTTTAAAAAATTTTAATTTAATATAAAAAAAAAATTTTTATCATTCAGTTGTACAATTTTTTCAATCAAAATGAAAAAAACTTTAAAATAATTTAAAATTTAAAATTTAAAATGATATACAAATTACAATTTTTTTGAACATTCAATTTTGTAACCTTTTTTAAACATATAAAAACCAAGTTTTAAGCGTATACAAATCATTCTTGTGCTTCTAAATTCTTTTAAAAACGTTGTTCTGCATTTTTTCTTTAAAACGCGTGCTCGAATTTTTTAATCTAGTAAACTCAAAACTCTGCTTACTCCAAAAAAGTATATATTTTTCATGTCTGCTTGTGTAAAGCAAATAAAAAATAGTTTTTGAGATTGATGTCTCTACAAAGAACACTAAAGATTTAAAATTTATCACAATTAACATTCACAATTTGAATTTTAATTTGTATCAAATAACTCTTTCGTTTAAATCTTGTTGATTTTGAAAGCTCAATACATTTTTAAATATAACACTTCCGAGCTGTTCTGTGCAACATTTGCGAAACATCCCGAAAATTTAATGGCAACTGCAGCAAATTGAGAAAAATCATTTATAAAGTACCGATGATTTAAATTTTTTCTATTGTTGACCCGTGAAATATTAAATATATAAACTTCAAAATATTTTATGTTGCTAGGTATAAAAGTAGTGCTTGGATATATTTTTGTTTATTATTTGCCATCCAAAAGATTTTTTTTTTTCGTACGAACAAAGTTATTTTCATTTTCTTGAGGTCTAGTAAAAAGTCCAACGAATGGCAATGCTATGGAAAAATAAACTAATATGTGTTAGTAGTAATCGAAAAAATGTTTTAAAACGCGAATTTGTTGTAGATATATCTTAAACTAAGTTCGGGTATTAACTGGCGAAGAAATGTTATTATTATAGAGTGTGTATTAAATATTGATTTTGTCAAAAGTATGCCAACTTTTTCTGATTTTTATTAGTTCCTCTATCCTCTGCTTCTATAAAAATGTCTGCATACAAAAGTCGCCAACATTGATTTTTTCCAAAAAAACTTAACTTAAACTTTGGCAACGCGCTCACAAATATCTATAACATTTTTACATGGTTTTATGATTTTATTTATCTATTACCAATCTCACACGCACAAAAATATTTCCATTTCAACAAACAACATTGTAATAGAAAAGTTTATACACTTTGGCACTTACTGGCAGCGTAATAAAAGTGACTAGAGTAAATAAATAAAGTTGCAACAACACTGACATCGAGTGAATATAGAGTAAATGTTTTCACACACAAACAATAATATTTAACTGCAAACTGCCGAAATTGAGTTAATGGCGGTTGGCATGAAATCTCTATTCAGAGGACTTAAATACATACAAACATAGAAAACATACAAACATACATAAGTGAATGCACGAGAAAATAAAAACTTTATCTCTTGGTAATACATAACCTCATCTTTATGTATATTTAGCTATCTATGTACAAATCCCTTTTGTAGTTACATAAATGTATCCTGCCAATTCCATTATTAGATACATACATATGTACATATGTAGTATCTCAATATGTACTTCAAGTGTCTGCCGCAGCTGGCTGTCGAGGAGCAGCGAGCGACACAAAATGCCACTTCACACTTCACATTTTACACACAAAAGTTTCGACGCAAGGCGAGTGAACTCAACAAGCAACAAACTTTGCTAAAATTTTGATAACAACAGCAGAGCAACAACAATACTACAAAGGTAGCTGCACAAAAATTGTAGGCGCCGGAAAGAGGGAGTAGAGCGGCAGCGCCAAAAGCCAACCAAGCCACCAAGCTAAATAAAAGCTGACATGTTGCAAACTTTTCAACACAAACAACCAAAAAGATTTGAAATAAGTAACAAACAAAAAGCTAACAAAAGAAAAACATACGCAGATATGTACCTACATAACAAATCTGTACATTCATTTCTTGTTGCTAAAATCATTGTTATTTTTTTGTTTGCTGTTGTTGTATGTTATCTGTTGGTTAGGGTTTGCTTTGTGCCACACATGGTGAAAAGTTGACAAATCAGTGCTGAGCTTCGGAGACAAGCGCATTGGCGGTGGGTGGCCGTTCAACGGGATCGAAAGTGTGTCAGTGTTTGTACATACACGAGAGTGCTGGATAAATTAATAGGGACGTGAAATTTGAGCAAATTTTTCTGAACAAAATAAAACTATGTAAGTCCAAATATCAAGGTTTGTGCAGAAATTATAAAAATTCCACTTAAATTATTCTTAGATTTATTGCTTTATCTACCGAGTGAATAGAAAGTAATTCTTTTGTTAGCGATTTTTGTTATACCTTTGGAGGAGGCGAAGCAGTTTCGGCGTTGTGCCATCTTCAGCGTCGTTCTCTGCATTGTAAATGCACAAATAATATATTTAAAGCACTCATCTATATTCCACTCAAAAGAAAAATTATTGCTTCAGCCTAATAAATGATCTAGAAGTACATTCAATTTCACACTCTCCAAAACTTTTTAACAATTTAATGTACTTTTGACGCAGTTTCGTGAAAATTTGCCACTTTGCTTTGCCTTTTTAGCTGAGTTGATTCAGTATGAAAGTGAGCAAATTTTAAAGTAACATACTCGTACATTCGTACATAGTCATACGTAGTAGTACATAAAAATTGATTCAAGTATTTGTGTTGCTGTAACTGTTGTATAAGCAATCAAAGTCAGTGTAATGCCCAATAGGAAATACTTAGCTTGACATTTAATGGCAACACAGTAACTTACTTATCCATAAAAAATTTATTTAGATGCTAGATCAGACGCGAACTTAGCTACAGACGGTTGTTAGCCATCCCATCGCGAGTAAAGATATTTTTAAGATACATAAAATCCATCGTTTCCTAGTAAATAAAAACTCAAAAATTAATTCGGAAGTAAAATGCAAAACATGCATGTTGCTAATATCTAAGAGTATGTTATTTGAAATTTATTTATTTCAGTAAATGATTTTCCTTAGCTCAACATAAGAAACATAGTATCGCCGAAAAGTGTTAACTGATATCTCTCAAAATTTATATTGAAATGTATTCTCGCTAGTTGCCGCTGTGGTCGAGTGGGTAGAGGTGCGTGCTATTACTCGATATGCCGAAGGGTTTGAACTTAAGTTTAGAGCCAAATTATTAGTATGTTATTGTTTGGCCATAGAACTATTTTATTTAATTATATTTGAGCTTAAGGTCGATCGGTTATTGGGAAAAATTATCAGAAAAAAACAGCAACACCACATTTCCTCAACAGACTTGACAGACAGACAGAAGAAAGAAGTCTGATGAGAAAATTAGGTGATTTTCAAAATAGTACTATAACTTCAACCGCTTTGAGCATTGTTGTTTTTTCCTAATAATTTTTCTCAATAACCGATCGGCCTAAAGCTTAAAAATAATTAAATACTATTATTATTAATATTCGTGCTAGAAAACCCATTCTCAATATATATACATTGTAGAAATTTAACTAAAATTTAATAACGCATTTTTTCAAAAAGGAGAAACTTTATTTTTAAAATTATTTATAATATTTTTGTTGTTGTTTTGTGACTAGAAAATAATCAAAAGTTATGAAAAACATATCTTTACTAAAATTGAAAGTGTCCGCAAGAAAAACTCTAATTAAATAAAGGTAGATATTAATTCTATCACTTTCTCGAGAAACTTTTTGATTTTTTTTTTAATTTGTATTAGTTTGGCTTGGCGAACATTGCTTGCCTCGTAATGGCTTTAGACCACTCAAGCTGTTTACATAATACTGGCGGCGTTCAAAGGAATTAATTTTAAGGTGATATTTCGCTATTTTTAATATAAAAGTCAAAGCAAAATTATACATCCACCTATGTATTAGAGAAAGCCCTAACTCAATCTTATTTCAAATTTAGTTTTACCCTAATTTCTGTCAAACAGCTCACAACATATTTTTTTCCAACTTTATTTGCCCTTTGGAGAAGTTATATTCCGATCGAAACAAAATCGTTTAACTCTTACATTGGCTACGTTTTTCCTGTCAGGCGTATTTACAGCTATCGCCCTTTTAAGATCCCCGCTCTCCACTTCAGCCACACTCAGCACTACTCGATGGAGGCGCGTTGAAGCGCACAATGCTGCGGCGCCTTACTTTCTCTCAAGTGTAGTTGAAAAGTTCACAAGTGTAAATTTCACAAAACACGTATAAAACATACGAACATATGTACATATGTACATAAATATACACAAACATACACACTTACATATCAACATATGTATGTACGAGTATACTACTAACTAGTGCACGCTTGAGAGCTAAGAACTCTAGTATTAGACGCTGAAAGAAATACGATTTGTTAGGAAAAATTAACAATACAACCCTTAAATGCTCAAACTAAAATTTTGTGTTGTTGCAAATAAAAATTTGTTTGTTGTTGATGTGTGAGCAACAATGACAAGCAGCAAATATTTACGAGTACATATGTATGTACATACACAAATGTACCTACAAATGTATGTATGCTAAATTAATATAGACCAAAATGTATGCCACAACAACAACACATGAGCAACAACAAACTTGCATTGCAAAGTGAATTTTTTCGATAAACATAAGGCGGCTAAGAGGGCGCCATTGGGCGTACGTTCGCACCCACTTGGCTGAATGAGCCGTGCAACAGCATTGAGGCAAACCACTCAGGCACTTGATATGCGTACGCTGGCGTTGAAACTTTAGTTTTAATTTTATTTAGTTGGAATTTGAAAATGTTTTCATGCTGCAAAAACAAATTAATGGTGACTACGTAAACAAACTGGCAACGTACAATAAGTCTGTCAATGAATGTGGCTGCTACACGGCGTAGTACATGCAACATGTATGCCGGTGCATATCCTTAGGAATGCTAAGAGCATATATTTATACCTATACATACATACATAAACACAGTTGTCTTAAACTACTAAATTCATTCAGAAATCATTTCCAAATCTATAACGCATTTTTTTTCTTCCACGTTTTATCACTCGCATTTTTCGTCCTTACTTGCTTCGCATCTTTACATTTGTCTGCACTTGCTCGGCATTTGCCTTTGGTTTTTTGCCGCCTTCAGCCTTCAGCATTGCAACAACATCTGCGCTTACGAAAATTTTTGATTTCGAGTGAGCTGTCATCTGCGTGTTGACAAATTTATTAATAAGGCAATAATAAGATGTGGCAAATATGTGCGCCCAAGCGCAAGTGTTTGGGGGATACGACAGTGGCGGCACCTTTGAAATTCACCCCCACCAAAGAGTAGCGCTGACATTAAGAAGAGGAACGATGCGGCAAAAAAAAAAGTCACGACTGTCAAGGGAAATTTCAATGTATCTTATGGGTATTTCAACGTCGAATTTGGTACCAGAAGTGCTTATAACTACATACATTTTTAAATAAATAAATATTTTTGTGCGTGTGCGTTTCTCATTCATGATATATGTATGCACATCGCCTTTGCTTCAATGTAATTGCGTGGCAGCAGCAAGTGACAGCCACTTGACAGCCTGTGTCAAAGTAATGATTTCTCTGCGACAATTTGACATTTTCTCTCTTGCCGCTGCCGCTCTGGAGTCATTTTAGTTTAGTCATATCATTTCGTTGTGTGTTGTTGTTATTGTTACTGAAGCAGCACAAGAAAAATTATGCTCGTTTAAAGGTGCGCTTGCTTGCTTGCTTCCTTGAAAGGGAAAGTCAAAGCTGCGTAAATGACTAATTACATTCGAATGATTTATGCTGTGGAACGTTTGGTGGAGCTGTAGCAGTTGTGGGAGTAGGCATGCGAAGTGAGATATTATTATATATTTGTGTCGCTAACTAATTAGAGGCAGTCAGCCACATCCAAATTACGCGTAGAGTGTAGTGAGTTGTCATTTGGGTAATCAACAGTCGGTAGTTGCCGAGCGTAGCGTGTCTGCAGCTGTCAACTGAACTTAACAGCTGTTTGAGCGAAAGAAGTGTAGCTGTTATTGGGGTAACATAATTTCGCATACGAGTCGACTTTTAAAGGTTAATGCATTGGATTTCAAAATTAAATAGTTTTGATGCGCAAAAGTATGAGAATTTGTCTTAAAGAACTCAATTACTAGTGAAACCGGTAGTATTACTGCAGGCGTTTTCAAATATTTATCTGCGGAATTCAATGACGGAAAAGGCGATCACAAGAAACTTTAAGGATATGAATGCACGGTAGGAAAAAGTGAGAGATTTTTACAAACACAAAAATATTGAAACGAGTTTTAACAGAGACTTTAATACGTATGTACGTACTTTATATAAATAAAAACTATAGAATTTTTTCATGAACACAGTTCGTCTGTAGCCCATTCAATTTTAAAATAACGTTTATTTTTCCGCCTCTTTTACAGAATTTTAGTTACTAGAAAAACTTAAAAAATGGATACCGAAAAGAGAACTTGACTTTTTTAATAATTTAAAATCGATATGAACATTTTTTTTGAGGCTTTCAATTTTGTTTTAAGTTTGAGGCTAGGTTTATAAGGTTTTCGACAGAGATTGAACTTAATTTTAATGTAAAAATAACAAAAATATATTTGACAACAAAAATGCATTTTGTATGAATTGTTCAATGTACTAGTTGCTTCATAAATAAAGTGGAGTTTTATGTTTTAAAAATTGCATTCGCATTAAAAAATAATTTATTTCGTAATTAAATAAGAAACATTAATTAAATTTGAACTTTTTAATATTCATACATTCTTAAGAATGTGATTTAGATATGCTTAAAAAAAATTGCAACTTAAGGAGTGCAAAATAATTTATTATTAGATATTAATTTAAAGTTGAAAAAAAAATTGATTGGAGGACCTAAATTACTCCATCTTTGATATAGTCTAACCGATTATTACATCTCTGGGTAAACAAATTTTGAACGGGATGACTTTGTTCTTTAATATCTCTGGAGATTAACGAAACATTTGCACACCAACACAGGTTTCGAATAAAGGTTTGGTTTGATTTCTAAAAAAAAAATTAGTTTTACCTTATTTAAATTTCGAATATTCATTTTCAATTGCTTGAATGGTCTTCTGTAATAAGTTGCGACAAAAAACATGTGAAATCTCAATTTGAAGGACCCAAATCAATTCATCTTCCATATAAATAATCTAAAAATTACATTACTAATTTTTTATAGATTTTCGTGTTGCATAACATCTGTACATGCATATTTTCATAATTTTTTGTTGGTTTACTTGAAATTGATAAATTATATTTTATTATTTTTAGCATTCCTGGAAGTGCTTTACGACAAAACACTAAGTGTTGCATACTTCGATGAGAAACAATTTAGTTTTAAACTTATCTGCCACATACATAATAATATATTGTATTGTATGTATGTATGTATATCCGCGATCACAACAAATGACTATTGGAACGCGAACTCATATTTTCACATTGCACATAAATACAAGTATGTTCACTGCATCGAAACAATTTGCGGCACAATTTATTATTCACAATTAAGTATCGAACTAATCGCCATGTTGTTAATGCCAATTTAAAACCGCAAATGGCATGGTTCAGCGCGTTAACATGAGCGGGAATTGATCGTGTTAGCAAAAGCGGTGACAAACACCCCCGCATACCGATCGCAACAGCGCCAATATGCTTGCATAACTATTCATGCATGTGTGTGTGCGCTTGTATGTGTGCATAAGTTGAACTAATAAAATGTCTGACTTAGAGCTGACTTGTAGCTTTTTAACCGCTAGCCATTAGTTCACAGCGTGCTTGTGTATTTTTTTTTTTGAATGCTTTCAAATTGATTTAATGTGTTTGTGCCTTTTTAGTTCGGAATTGTCGCGCTAATGCAACGCTTTATATGCAAATGTGCCACATGTTGACTACCAGATTTCTAATGCGAACGGCTGCTGAGGCTACTCTTCGTTACAAATAAAGTTACATAAAAAAAAGAAACAAAAACATGAAACGGCAAGACGGAAAATAAATCTTTACTAGCACATACATACATACCTACATACATTTACAAAATTAAAAAAAAAACCGTTCAAACAAGCTGATCATATTAATAATATCGCTTGTAAATTTTATGGATCATGTTGAATATTTAAATTTTCTTGCTAATATTAGTAGCGAAAACTTTCTACAAATTGCATGAAGACAAACTGAGCTAATAAAATGCAAATATCTTTAATAGGATAGCAACTGTGAAATGCTGATCACAGTTCTTGTTGCTACCAACGCAACATTAATTTAAATTTTCCTATTGTCCTGTTAAACAGTTTCACTGGCTAATTGATCGATTTAAAAAATGTCAACCTTTCTACTTCAGTATCAGAAAAATTTTCAGAAAATTCTTGCGCATATTACTGCCGGCCGATGTTGTCAAAGCCCACACTACACAGGGTGATCAAATATGTTGTGCGTTCAATGTCGGTTTATTTTTACTTTGGTGCTGAAAACGACGACCGACAAGATTTTTGCATTCAAACCATAGCTACTCTGCAAACTTTTCATGCTACGTTTAACTCAATGAATATCCACACAAAACGTATCACCTTGTTAATAGCACGTTTAGTAGTCTGCGCAGCTGAATTGACATTTTTTCCATTTTTATACCATTTTTTTTTTTTACTTTTGCGAAGGTGGAACTTAGTTATTTGCATTACAAATTCCAAACAGCAAACAAAACGAAATAGTTGAATTAAATGAGTGAAATATTGTAAGTATTGATCAGTACGATTGGCACTGATCGCGCTACCAGCTGCTGAGCTCATAGCGAGCATTTGCTGCTGTGTCTGAGAACGCTCATCCAGTTAAGGTTGAATGGCGCTTTAAAAAAAATAAAAATAAAAAAAACAAAAACAAACACTATTTATTGGCTTAAATTTGATAGCTACAATAGCGAAAACAAGCCGCCGTTTAAGCGCGCCAATAATGCGTACAACAACCAAACGATCATTAAAGAGTTCGTTACAAAAAAAAACACAAAAAACATTAAACGAGCGGCGTAAAATGAAAACGCTCGTAAACATCGAAATTAATGTCACTTGTGTGTGTTTTTTTGGCCTTCTCGCTTGGACTTAAATCAAACGCTGTCGAAGGGTCCAACGGCCTGTGCGATCATTTGAGTTGGCTGATCAGTGGATTGGTCAACTGTTGCCGCTACTCTTTTGCTGCGATTTTCGTGGCTTAAATTTTTTTTTTGTTTAGGTTTTTGTTTTATTCAATTTTGTCGCTTACATTTACTTGTTTTTATATATTTTTATTTTATTTTAGACGTTTAACCAACGCTCGCAGAGACGAATTTATGGATCAATTGAGGTTGAAAAGAAATTAGAGATCGTTAAGAATTCAAGCGTAGTAAAACAAATTTATTTATTGTTGTATTAAGAGCTGATGTTGTAGGTGTTGCTATTGTTGTTGCTCTCTTTAGTATTTTTGTTGTCGTTGATCAACCATCAAATTGATTGCTGCTGCTGTTTTCTTGTTGACTGCAATTATGCGGCACTTCTTTTTTTCATTTTAAACTTTGTTATTTTTAATGTGACTTCGTTTGCTCTGCGCCACGATGTTTTATGCACTCATACAAAGCCAGCAAACTTGTTATTTATGTCGCTAACGAGGCAAGTCATAAAATAAAATTTATATATTTTTTCGTGTTTTTTTTGTGATTTTTCTATTGCCTTGTAAGCGCCAAAATGTTTTAATTATAAATGGTTATATTGTTAGAAAAGTATGTATTATGCCAAGAACATTTCCATTTTTTTCGATCAATTTGATCAATACGAACGATCAGCGCTTTGCAGGTTAATAAAATTCGAACGTATACAAATAGTTTGTTACTTTTTTTGGGTTTCAGCACTCTTATTGTTGTTTATAGTTTTTTTTTTATTTTTTGTTATATTTATATATGGTTAATAGATTTGTTTGGATTTTTTATTGATTTCTTCTAAAAACTTGAATAAATATGCGCTAATCAATGCACACATTCATAGCTGCGTGTTTGTAAGTATGTGCAAGTAATTTTTAGGTCAGCAGTTGTAGCTTTTGGAATTTTATGAATTTGAATTTTATGATTTTTAATACAATTGAGATTTGATTGTGATGATATTGCGTTAAATTTAGGCGGCAGTGTTTGTTTTCTAACTCTAAATTGTTGTGCTGCTTTTAAAAGTGACGACGAATAGTTGAGTTTGTCGACTGCTTAGTTGTTCAAATTCTTTAAAAAATAATGGACATTCGTAAGGTTCTATCATAGAAAATTTCATTTTACTTAAATGCCAACTTAACTTGTAGTGCACTATCAGGCAGCCAAAAATAGTTATTTGCTTTTCCCGCTTGAATTCAATGAGCTTTGTGAAAATCTTTTACTCTCCGACTTTCGCCAGTGAACACCAAATTTAAACGCAGCTATTTATTTTTAAAAGTTTCAACAGAGTACGATATTGTCAGCTCTTTCGTTGACTTTTCTGTTATCTCACATAATCTCGCTTTTGTAAGTGCGAAGCGAAAATTCGTCAGTGTACCAAACTTTAAATATTTCGCCCGTTATTTATATTATCGCGAAACAGAAGTAAAATATATTTAAAAAAATTTGGAACTTGTGGGATTTTTAAAATAATAATTTCGTTGTCATGGTGTCTTTGCGTCTGATGCCCATATTATTCAGGAGTGGCTTAGGAATTTTTAGCTGACCCCTTACTTAATGTATCATATTTTTGTAGCCGATACTTATTGAGTAGAAAGTAATATTTTAAATGAATCAGCAAAGATATAATTTTATCTACTTTCTATTGCATTGTAATCATAAAAAAGTGGGACATTTGGCCTCGTGATAGAATATTAAAATTTTATCGGACGATTTTATGAACGGATCACCAAAAATGTCATTTTTATTATGTTCTTATTTTGAAAATTAGTGTTATTCGCATTTCTATAAAAATTATTTTTAATAATTATTTGAAAAATCAAAATTAAAATACACGTGTATTTCGGTCGGCTTAGCTGGAGGAAACGGTATAAAGAAAAAGAAATCAGAGTTCAATCATCCAAAAATGTATTCAATTTTTTGTTGCTAATTGACAAATAAAAATTATAAGATTCTCCTACTTTATACAAATATCTGTAAATATGTTTTAAGAACTGAAATAGATTCACATTACAGAAAGGAGCACTTTTTTTAACTTTTGAGTTCATTTGGAAGCCTTCACTTCCTCCAAAACAGCTCTCCCCATGAATAGGTTGCCACTCAATGTCAACCGATCGATTATTTTGTGGTGCTTCAAGGCCTTGTGGGTCATTGGTCGCTCTACACCTACGCTCTCAAAAATGTATCGTTTCACAAAAATACTCATTTAATCATCTGTATTTCTTCATGAATCATTTCACATGCGTTCAGTTAACTCAAATCGTACACAAATTTACTGGCAGCAAAAAAAATATTTTTTCACTTTTTTTTCTATTTTTTTCGATTTATTTTTGACCACATGCGACACATGAATTCCACATAAATTTTACATACTATAAAAAATCTATTTAGTACATAAAATGCATTTAAACAATTAAATTGGTTTTGTCCGTTGCGCGGCGGGAAGTCAATGTTCGCATTAAACATTTGGCAAGACATAAAAGATGCCACAAATGTCAACACAGCGCATATATGTATATATGCCACATGCCAGCGCTGTTTGGTGAACCAACGTTTACTAGCAACAACAACAAAAACAACAATCACACAAAAGCATTTGTTTGGCTGATTGCATTGTTGGTGTTGTTGTGGCTGGCGGACAAATGTTTTGTGCGCGGTGGCGTTAGCGTTGCATGGCATGTTGCATGCCACAAAAGGTCGTCGTCGTCGTCGTCGTCGTCATCGCACAAAGACGACGCAAACACTATAACATTTGACTGGAAAAATATTTCTTGTGAGGCATTCACTATTTCCACTTTTGCAACAGCAAACGCAAGTCTGCTAAGCGCATGAAATATCGCTAAGCCCAGATAGAGAGGTCAGGGAGCGTTGCTTGGCTGGAGCTGTGGAGACAAAGTGAGCCTAGGAGTTGTGCGACCACCCTCGGCGTTGTGATGAAAAAGTATTGCAAAAAAAAAAATGTAATAAAAACAAACGAAAAAAGCAAAACCTATTGTTGAGGCGGCTATTGTTGTCGGTAGCGGCATTGTTGTTACTCTTTGGTTAGCGCAAATTTGTCGCAGACGGCGCACATTAAAATATGACATCAAATATGCAGTGGCTGCCACGACATCAGGAAAAAACACCAAGAAATTTGTTGCGCCGTCGCGGTAATAATCATGTTTACAAATACATTAACATTTTCTAAGTCTATTACTCACCGGATTCGCATAGAAGGGCGGCTGATCGGTCGCTATGCCCGACAGATATGCAGACATGCCCTCCGGATAGACGCCTATCGGCACACCACCCGGTCCTGCGACAAGTCCGCCGGCGGCCGCCAAACGCTGGTAGCTGAGTATGTCGTATTGACACGAGCAGAGCGATTGCCCGCTAACGGGATCCGTGTAGATTGTCCGACCAGTATCACAGCAACGATTTGAGCCCGGTGTGCCCGGTGGTGGTGGCACACCACCCGCACCCGGAGGCCCGCCCGTCAAACCGGGCGGCATACCAGGTGGTCCACTTCCTGGTGGTCCTATCACCGAAACCGTGACACCACTACCCGGTCCACTGGCGCTCAAGCTGGCGCCTCCCGGTATACTACTACTGCCATAGGGCGTGGCGGCTGCTGAACACGGCGATATGGAACGTGCGCCCGGCGGCACCGTCGATGTTACGGCCATTGGATTGTTGGCGCTGTGGTGGTGGGCGGCTGCAGCAGCTGCGGCAGCGGCGGCGGCGGCGGCTGAACTGATACTTAACGGCGTTGCGGCTGTAGACGTGTTGCACTTGGGTGGCACCACGCAAATGTTCGCGTGACTATTGCTGCTGAAGTTGTTGTTGACGCTATGAGGCGGTGGTATAGCGCCAGCGGCGGCTGCTGCAGCAGCGGCGGCAGCAGCTGCGACTGCGGACGCAACCGATGCGGTGAGTGTGGGCTGCGGCGCGTTGGCAGCGGCGGCGCTGTGTGCGGTGGTGCTGAGGTTTGTAGGATGTTGCTGAATCGGCGCGACGGGTTGTGCGGTGGCGGCTGTGGGCGATGTAGTCGGTCGAGTTGAAACGGCGTTCTGCAAATAAATAGAAACATAAGTGAGACAATGTTGGAGCAAGGAAAGGGCTGGTGAATAGTTAGAACGCAATGGTCTGGTAACCTAGAAGGGTTTGTATTTGCCCGCACAGCGCAGCGCAAGTATAAATAGTAAAGCAAATATAAATAAAAAGCACAAATTTAATTAAAAATGCGTGTATCATTATCAGCGGTGCGCGGCGCGCTGATAAGCACTTTCGATTGCTTAAGTAGCGTCCACACACAATTTTTTTTATTACAATAAATCTTTTATTTTTCCTATGCATTGCTGCCACTATTTGTTAAGTTGTCACTGTGGAAACAACAAATCAACGCTAAGTACACAAATAATTCAACGCGTTCGATACTTATGTGCGCTAAAGACGACTACGATAGGCCATCAAAGACACAGCCGCTTGCCGACAAATCATGTAACAGATTGACAATACTGATTTAAATTACACGTTTCGAAGGGCTCAGCAACAGAAAGGAGTACTCCACTGCAGGCTGAAGTGCAGCGAACCGCCGCGAACTGGCTGCAACTGAGCGCGAGTCGAAATTACCAGCTTAGATGCTCTTGCAACGCTTACCAAGTGGCTAAAAAGAAAAGACAGAAGTACTTCTGACGGCCGCATAGATACTTGTATCAACAACAGAGTTTGCAAATAAAAAAGTTAATGTAATTTGCAAACAAGTTTTTAAACGCAAACGCAAATACATCGTCGATCAAACAGTTCTAGTGATACAATGACAATTCTTATCGATCGAATGTATCGATTAAGTAAGCTTATGTACTCAAGAGTAAGCGCAGATGTACAGAAACGAAATGTAAAAGTATGCGAGAAATCGAAAACGTGAGAAAAATGGAGATTTTAATGAGACCTTTCATAATTACAATCAGTTCTTTAAATACGAAGTTTTAAATAAAAGTGCAAATTTCATATATTCGGTATTTTCTGCATTCGATTTGTGATTGTTTAAAGTAGATTAGCTTGCAAAGAATATTTGTAAACTAACTTAAAAAAATGTAAACAGTTAGTGAATAGAAAGAAAAAAAATGTATATACAGTGTTTTTGATTCACATTTCGAATGAGGCTAAGAGGTCTCTTTCTCGTGAGGGCGATACATTCAAATCTTGAATTATGATCTCCTCATTTCTTAGGTGTCAGTTGAGGATATTATACAATATACAATATTTACAATGATTAAACAAAGTTAAATCTAACTTTCGAAATTTAAAAAAGGTTTTTTTTTTTATCATGAGGATTTATGTATATATTATTCAATTGTAGAATGATAAAGTGGAAGTTTCAAGTGTGTACAAATAACCACAGATTTTTGACAATTATGTACATTGATTTTCGTGTTTATTTTTTATATGGTATGAATTGCGAAAGAGCGTACCTAAACCAATTTTTTTTAAATCAGCCGTAGTGTGTAAATATTTGAATCTTACATTTTTTTACACTTAATTTAGATTTAATGGTTTACAAAACTGCATACTCAATGGAATTCTTAAAAAAATTTGTTTAAAAAGTTCAAAATTGTGATGAAAATTTGTACATTTTTTATGGTTTTCATTAAAGAACGAATTAAAATAATTAAAAATAAATTTTAAATATTTAGAAGAAAAAAAAATTGTCCAAATGTGTCAATACTCGTATGCGGTTGTGTTAGAATATGTGAAAAGCTTTCAATCACTGCCCTCGATTTATTGGAAAGTGTTGCATTCTTTCTTTCATATAAAAATACATTTTTTTTATGAGTATCTGGACTTATTTTAACTGAAATTGAAAAGGTCACCAAAGTACTAAACGAAAATAATTCTCAAATATTTGTTTAAGCATGAAAATTCGATGAAATTTTATTAAAATATTGTATAAAGTTGAAAAAATTGTATTTTCTGGTGTTTGTTTGGAAATGCACTAAAGTTTAATTTAAAAAAAAATTTAATTAAATAGAAGAAAAATAAATTATCTTAGTTTGTCAATATGTGTTTTGGCTATTATTTTTGAATGCTTTGTAGTTCAATTTGATTATAATTTTTTTTTTCGATTTCTGACAGTTAAGACTATGGAAAGCAACATCGAAGCAAACTAACTTCAGTTCAAATTAGCTAACTTTTTAACGCAATTTCACGCAGAAAAATACCAACACATGTAAATATTGAAAATCCACACCACTCCTTTTGCAAAGTGACCGCAATTAAACAATTTAACTGCAACCTTCTCCTCTCCTATTGCACAACAGCTGTTTTGCGTTAATCCTCTTGTATTGGCAATAAATTCCTTTTACACAAATTCAAAACAATTCCTACATATGTTTGCTTGTACTGCAAATAATTACAAATGCAACCGATGCAACTAAAGTAAACAATAAAATAAAAGCTAAGCTTTCTCGCTGTTGCTGACAAATGCTGCAGGTTGTAAAATAACAGTAAATCGATAAATGAACCTAAACACACATGTTGTGGCATATTGTTTTGTTGCGCGTGTGGCTCAGACGACAGGCGAGAGCTCCCAAAGTGTTTGTGATATTAAACATTTTTGATATGCATTTTGCATTGTCTCCGGCTATTTGGCTGTACGACTCAGCCAGCTTTGGTTGACGCAACGACGCTGAAGTTGAAGTTGTCTTGTTTCAAGTGACAACTGAAAGTGTTTGATTTGTTATTATTTCGTATATTACAGCTCATGTTTTCAACGATATTTATTTATTTGCTGCATTTGCTTTATTTATTTAACAAATAATATCGATACGCAAGTATGTTATTTAGTTAGTGTGTGTGTGTGTGTGTACATTATGTGGCGAATACGAGCGTTGTGTGACATTTTCCAAGCAACACCAATTGCCAGGCTTGTTGACACAACCACAGCGAAAACATATGCAACTTGAAATGAAAAAAAAATAAATAAATAAAAAAAAGCAGAAAAAAAAATATTAAAAATATTGAAAACTAAATACAAACAACTTCAACAATCATGGCCGGCAATCAGTTTGATTGAACACGCTTTGAATCTGCCGCTCCTGCTTGTTTGGCTTGTTTGCTTGAGGCGCTGCCATTACGTTATCAACAAGCAACTTCATCGTCGGCGTCGACGTCGGCGTCGCAGTCGTCATCGATATCGCCATAATCGTTGCATGCGGCTGAGCTCCTCTATGCTCCGTGTGTCCAGATTGCCATTAAAGTTTCACATACTTTCTATGTGATTCTTGAATTGTTGTTTGTTGTTGTTGCTGTTGTTGTTGTCATTACTATTACTGTCAACCATTTTCCTTTTTCGATTGTAAGCTGAAGTGCATATTTAGTTGTTGCAGCAATAGTTGGGAATTATTATTTTTTAATCGCATATGACCACTTGAGCTCGCCACTATTTTGCCAGCAAGTATAAACGCTTGAGTTTGTCCAAAGGCGAATGATAAGCGGTGAAGGGTATATATCTTGGTTGTTTCATATTAAAAAAAACGGCATCAAAATGAGAAAGACTTCGAAACAAGTTTAATATTTCAAAAACGAACTTAATTCGACACTACGTAATGACTGATTACGAATATAAAGTTCCATTTTCAAAATTCAATCTGCAAGAAATTTGTTGCTGGAATTATTTTGTATTCTCTATGTGCATTTGTACATTTGATTTTACGACCCGATAATTTAAGGGATCTGTATTTTTATTTAAAAAAAAAAAAGTATTGCATAAGCAGGGTCGTGCGCAGGACTTAGCGCACGGATTGAAATTTTATTTACGAATAAAATTTGATGAATACTTCTTTTCATATACGTTAATTTGCCAACGAGGGGAGGATGGGGAGTTTCAACCCCCATTACTTCATAACTTGTCATGGTTTTTGAGATTTTTAAAATTTTTTTTATAATTTAAAAAAATAACTACCGTTGTTTGTTTGAGTTTCTAGGAATAAAAATATTGATTTTTGAAAAATTTTTTTATGGACGCTCCTCCGTTACACCTTTGAGATATCGCATGCTCGAGTTTTTTGTGTGGAACAACTTATGCAATAATGTCAAGTTCAAATTTTTTTTTTTTTTATAAAAATGCAATGGTTGTGGCCACAGTGGTCAAGTGGGTAGCGGTGCGTGCTATTACTCGACATGCCGCTGAGTTCGTGGTTCGAATCTCAGCGAGGGAAAGTAAAATCTAAATCATAGAAAGAGTTTTTTTTTAATAGCTGTCACCCCTCGGCAGGCAGTGGCAAACCTCCGAGGGTATTTTTGCCTTGAAAAAGCTTCTCATAAAATACATCTGCCGTTCGGAGTCGGTACAAAATTGTGAGTACCTCCGTTTGTAGTAGAATATAAAGACTCACACCACAAATGGTAGAAGAATATCGTTCAAACACTGAGCATATCGCAGTGTAAGCGCCAAATTATTATTATTATTCTCTATTATTGGCTACAAAACGAGAAAGAATCATTTTCGATTCAAATCGTAATAACAACAGAAAAGCGGCATAAAAGTAATAGTTTTTAAAATTGTTTGAAATTCTCATTAGGGAAGTAAGTTTCTGAAATTAAAAAAGTTTTGAAGTCGTACTTTTTTAACTTGGTTATTTGGTGGTCTTACTTGGCGAAGTCCATTTATTTATAAAAATTTATTAAAATTCAGAGCATATTAACTTTTCAAAACTTCTTCGGCAAAACTAATCGCGATACATGAAAAATAATACGAGCACATTTAAAAGGAAATAAAACAAAATATTTTGCTTAGCTGTTATACCATACATACACATTTCTATATAAAGCGCTACCTGAATATCTACTATAAGACTTTAAAAAAATCAGAGTATTAATCACTCTTAAGTTAAATATGTTTTTTATTTGCCGCAAATATACAAATGCACACTACATAGGTAAGCAAATATCATAATAGGATAAATGCAAGAACACATTTTGTGTGTTAAATTATAAAAAAAATAGTTAAACGAAGTGGAGAACAGAAGATGTTTCCACAGATAATGGCGAGCGAGAGACTAACGAATGCCACAAACCAAATGTTTTTGATCAGCTTATCAACAATTTTGTTAGCAAAAGCTATTTTAATTTACCGTGGATTTGTTTTTATTTATTTAGTCAGCGTTCGCACGCCTTTTAATGTGCCACCAAATTAAAGAATTAATTTAAAAGAAACCCTTTAAAAAAATGCACAACCTGCTGTTTCGGTTACAATAAAATACGCAGACGAACTAGAGAACACCAAAGTTATATATAACTTGCATAAGAATTTACATATCTATGTATGTATGTATGTACATAAATGTATGTTTGTATGTAAGTAGCAAGTTGGCAGCGAATGTCACTACTTGTAACTACATACATCAAACGTTTGTAAGCGCTTCTTGTACGCTTAGGTAAACATACATTGAACATCTTGAAAAAATGCAACAAATTTTAATCAACTCAACGGCGGCAGTAGCAACATCAATCGAACATAGAAAAGAGAACAGGGTCGATCATGGCGACACACTGATAAGCCAAATGACACATACAAATATGTATGTATGTATGTATGTATGTACAAGCAAGAGATGGTGGGTGGAGCGGCCGATGTCGCCGACGGCTGGGCGTCTGACATGCGGCATCAAATCATGTCGAGCAGCCAACACTTGTACTTGAACGCCAGAGCGGTGTTTTGCTCGCTGTTACCAGCGTTTGCAGCTACTTGTAGATGTACAAAAATATCCGAGTTTAAGCAAACAAATGTACATTTTTCGATATGCACATGCCAACACATCTCGATAGCGGAGAGGAGATATCGCCGCAGAAGTTGGCAAAAACAGTAGCGCATGTTTTTTGCGCCAATGACAATGGCGGATACGTTGCTGCAAATATATATACATTGTATATATGTATGTATGAATGTATGTAGGTGCGCACAGAGATTGTTGCAACAATGCCGGCAGCTGTTGTACGACATGAAAGTTGTAATTAAAAATCAATTCAAATTGCTGTGGCAAGAGCTAAAAAGTGAAAAAGTAATTGTGATAAAAGAAAATAATGCAAATAAAAATGAAAATTGCGCAATTACTTTGAAAACAACAACAACATTAAAAAAAAAAAATCATTGAATTCTCTTTGCAAGTAATTTCGTACGGAGTCATTACAGTCGAATGCAATCAATCGCTTCGAGCAGCAAAGTTGGCGCGAATTTAATTGAAAATTGTAGCATTGCCGTTGATGTAGGTATGTACATATGTACATATATTTATACATACAAAAGTACATATGTATGCATGTAAATGGCGTACGTTAAACATATGTATATATGCATGTACATATATGTTGTAGTGCATTAGCCACCACAAATTGACGCACAGACATTTGCACGACATTGCCACGTTTTGCTTCACTGTGGCGGACCGTGATTTATTGCTGGCCGATTATTTAAAGCAGACTTTCCGTGTGTGATTTCATATACTCATACTTCGGTGTGCGTTTTGAAATAAGAATTGCTGCTTTCAGATATACATTTGAGTGAAAAATGTCCGGAGCAAAATATTATTGTAGAAGAAAGTTATCAATGCGCCGTTGATCCCAGGACCTACTGGACAAGAATCCTGCATTATTTTTATATTTTAAACTATTTTGGGAAAAATTCAATAAAAATTTGGAAAAAAGTAGTTTAATTTTTTTGTTCAGTAATAACAGTCGCGGCCGCAATAAAAGTGCTTTCCTAATAATAAACAATGATACCCAATTTTTTTTTTTTAATTTGGATAAGCGGTTAATTTATTGTTAGGAAACGATTTTATTTTAGCCTTAAAAAGTATTTTACCAAGTTTATTACTGGACTAAAAAAATAAAAGTTCGGGTAGAACGATTATTTTATTTCAAATGAAATAAAAGTCCAAAAATACATACGACTTTTATCATAAAAATTATAAAAGTCCTCGTTCCTGGTATAAACCAAACATAATCAGCGAAAGAATTCGCCGGCCTAAAGTCGGGTGATAGTCATCGTAGCTGATTGATAAAAAAAATATTTCTATTAACTTTTTCTATTATTGCGGATTTTGAAAGTTTAAATAACAAGTCCATAATGCACCACCGATTTATTTCTTTAAATTTGTCGATTGAAGGCAGCGGCATTACAATTGCATACAACAAATACTGATTTAGCAGAGTGTTTTAACTTTGACAGTTAATTTTCTTGCGTCGAATTTCGCTCAGCGATTTGATTCTGCTAATACCCTAAGTTAACTTCAAATACAAAACTATTTACTTGATTTCATCCTTAAAATGCACAAAGAATAAATAGGAAAATACATTTTTATTAAACTTTAATTTAATTAATCGTCTCATTCATACATGAATTCGTAAATATATTCCGCAAAGATTATTTCTAAAAAAAACAATTTCAACGCAAGATACATAAATAATTTTTACTGATTCTTCGTACGAAAAAAGCAAACTATTACAACAATATTTACCTAATTTCAAGACCTTTATGTAAACGGCTGATAGGCTTGATCCTATTATCCCGAAAGGATAAGTGCATTTCCCAATTAAATTAACTGCTCTTCCTTATTATAGAGCGAAGCCACTGAAGTTGATTTCAATAAAATTATAAAAGCGTATACTTTCCATAATTATTTTAATTTCTTGTATTTTTTTTTCATTTATACTGTATTTGAAGGTATTTAAATATAAACTAAAATTCATAAACAACAGTAGACTTAAAACTGTGAATACTTTGGAAAACATCTAAGTAACTTGCACACAAATCAAGGCAAACACAAATTAAAATTTGCCCAACAGTGACGACAACCACAGCTGACACAGAGTTCAAGCAATCACCGGGAGATAAGAAATTTTATTCACAAATTTATTATTAAAATTTGAATTCATTCATTGCTACGACTTCCGATGCGAACACAAAATCCTTAATAAAATCGTGATAATTTTTTTTGGCACGCGTATTTACTTAAGAATTTTATTTTCATTTTAGGAATTATGTATGAAAAAAGTTTAGAGAATTGAATTTGTAGTTAGAATACACTGAAGTAGATTTCTAATATGTTATTTGCTTATTTTTTATCTATAACAAACAGAAGTTCAATAATTGTATACATTTTAATCTATTCATCTAATTGTGCTAAAAGCATTTGCTGCTGATAGAAATTTAAAAAAAAATAAAAATAAAAATTATTTGCGTGCTTGTTGCGATCCAATCGGAAATGGTCACGTGCAATCATATACCCAGAAATATATCAGTCTTTTTAGGCGCTACACATTCCAGAATGCATATTTTTTTCGCGGCGATGTTTAAAGGAAGTCTTGTGTTGAGTGTTCAAGGCCTTTTTTGGGAAAATTTTTAAGGAAAAATCAACACTCAAAGCGGTAGAAGCGATTTAAAGCCAACGCGTAACATTTATTTAGAACTGAAGTGGCTTTTTTTTTGTTTTCAGGTGAACGTTATTGGGAGCGTAAGAAAACTAGAAAGCGGTGAGCTTCCACTGAAATTTATTTTTGCTTGCTTAAAATGGTGGTTCGCAGTAAAAAGAAAAATCTTAATCAACTTAGTTTTTAGCAACTTATTTAACTGGCGAACTGTAAAACAATACTAACTTTTTCGGCAGCCAACTTCCTGTGCTTAACCTTAACCTCTTTCATTTCTCGTATTTGGCTGGTCCATTGCAAAATTGTTAACGTCTAAAAATAAGCAGAGCGAAATTCATGGCAAAAAAAATGGACCGTGAAACAATTACTAAGTTTACTAAAATGTGCTGAAGACCTCTGTTCGTTAAGAAGTGCCACACAATTCGAGTGTGAAGCTGAAGGTTATTCATTAATCGGACGTGCTCCGAAATTAACATGAAATATTTTTGTAATGGAATTGGATATACATACATACATATCTGAACAGAGTTCGCTACACAACTTTACGAGCCGACATACCGACATACTAACAATTTCAGAGAATTTGTTTTTTAATACGCATTTTTACTCAAAACTCTATTTCAGTATAAAAAAGGGCAAGAATGATGATTTTTGACAATTTTTTGTTGATACTCTTCACCAAATTTCTACCAACATAAGAGTAAATAAAATCGCTAGTTTCATTCGAAAAAAGTTTCATTGCCAAAGGTTGCAGGAATACCTAAATAGTACAAATGTATGTACATATTTACAAAATTCATAGATAACGTATTTTATGTGTAACTAAGTATTGGTGTGTATATTTGTGTGTCGGAACATATTTACCCAAATATAATAATAATAATAATTTAGCGCTTACACTATATATCCGAACTTCTCTTACCATTTGTAGAGTGCGTCTTTATATTCTACCACAAATGGAGGGATCTACAATTTTGTACCTACTCCGAACGGCAGATGTATTTTATGAGAAGCTTTTTCATGGCAGAAATACCATCGGAGGTTTGCCATTGCCTGCCAAAGGTTGATCGCTATTAGAAAAAAAAGGTGTTCTATGATTTTGATTTTACTTGCCCTGGCTGAGATTCGAACATCGAACTCAGCGGCTTATCAAGTAAAGCACTCACTGATACCCACTCGACCACAGCGGTCAAATATGCTTTGTTTAAATATTAGCTATAATTTTTTGAACTTGAAACCTGAGCATCAGTTAACCAAGATTATATCTGCTACTCAAAATTTTTCTTAAACTTCTAAAAAAGTTTCAAATTTTATTGAAATTTTTTTTTTCATTATTATAAATTTAGTTTAAGGTGTGAGACTTGTGTTTTTCGGTTTTCGTTAGAGAGTTAACTTTATTTTATTAAAAAAAGAAAATAATTATGTACTAAGTACATTAAAAGAAAATAACTTGCCCTTCTACTAAATGTACTTGCAAAGGAAATCTCTGACAACCGGCTTTTCTACCATAGCTCAAATTCATACATGAATACTTATTTGACTAGAACTTTTATGTAGTTATAATTACGTTATTTGATATTTTACTGGCATTAAACATTTAAAAATTTTATTTTTGAGAGCCAAATCGAAGTAAATAGAAAATAAAAAAGATGTATGTTCGAAACTGTTTTTAATTGAGTTTAGAAATTAAAATATGTGTGTGAGTTTTAGTTTTCAGTTAAAAATCAAATTGCTGGAAAACATGTACATATAATGTTAAAAGTTGTGCTCAGCGGTTCTACCTTTCTATGTTTTTATAATGATTCAAAAAAATTGTCAAAATATTTATGTAAAGTTATTGATTACTGTCCAACCTTTCCTAAACTATACGAATTTCATGTTTCCGTACGCAAAGAGCTTTGAAAAATAATAGAAATTGGGAGCAAAATTTGGCGGTTGAGTTGAAGGCAAAGCTACTAGCTTTCTGAATGTTAATTAACCCGAATTTTCTGAAAAAGTTCTTATTTTAATTCGTTTTCCCTCATATGAATTCATGCTTATATCCGCTGAATAAGTTCTTATCAATGTGTATCATTCGCGCCACAATATAATTTTTTTTTTAATAATTTATATAATTACTCGTACCTAAATAAGAAGAGAACCGTATTCAAATTGCAGTTTTGAGCAATGCAAAATGAAAAATGCAATGTTCAGTTGAAAGTTTAAAAATATACCTTACAAAGCCAAACAAAATTAAAAAAGTTTAAGTGTATTTGTGGAATATTGACAAAAAAAAACATCTTTTTTTACATTTAATTAATTAATTTTTGATATTTCATAAACAAATTAAATTATTCATATTAATTTATATGAAGATGTCTTTTTTTATGACAAATTTATATAATGAATTAGTTTAAAATTGTAAGAACTAGCATATTTAAAGCTTCATATAAAAAAGGTACTTAATTGAGATAAGCTTTTTGCCAAATGTACAAAGATAAATTTAGCTAACACATATTTAATACCATTTTGAACGCAGCAAACAAATTAATCAAAGACATGGTAATATAGAAACGTTTAATGCAAAATGTTGCTATGCACGGTCGCAATTTTTACACTTGGTTGCAACTGATTTGTAGTTAAGGCTTTTAATATTTCGGCGCGAAACCGAAGCATCACTACTGGGAAAGAAACTTGCAAATTCTTCTTAGAAGAATTCTAGTTTAAGGAAATTTCAACTAAGGAAATCAGGAAATCAGCTCATTTAAGCATATTTTAGGAGAGAGAATTTTATAGAGTAATTAAACATGCAAAAAGTTAGTAACGATTTGCTTGGTGAAGTTACTGTAGTAGAGTGCTTAAAAAAAAACAAAAAAAAACCGTTTCAAAAAAATGTTCTATTTCACACTTTAGAATATGGAAATAATTAAAACAGCTAATTGTAAAACTAGCAAATTTTTCGCTCGCATACTTTTTTTGATACATTTTTACCATTTGAGATGGAATTGTATGTTAACTCTCTTGCTAGTTGCTGCTGATATTTTTCTAATCGAAGAAAACAGCGAACGTTAAACGTAGGACCTTAAGTTATTTAAATTCCTTTCATCTACATATATCACTAGCTATTTTCGGAAAGAAGTGCTCCGAAATACTGTGGCGGAAGGAATTTTTTTTTTGCGACTCTGCAAAGAGATTATTTTGTTGTCTTGCTTATTTTGAAAGGTTTTTACTTTTTGCATTTATTGAACACTTTCTGGAAGTTCAGCTTTATACTCAGGCTTTATCAAAAATCCTTCCTCTTCAATAAATATACAAGTTTGTTTATCATGCATTACTGCAGGTTTTTTTATACCAAACGCTTAAGTATGTATTTTTCTAACTAAATAAATGAGATAATACACAAAAGTATACGCACCATTACTAAACACACACCACTGTCATTACTGTGCACTGTCATTTAATGTTATGATTTGACGTTATTAAAAAAAATGCAAATTAGTAATTCAATTCTCTATACAAGCGGCGGCACAAAACCGCAAATGATTAATGATTAAATTTTTTATTTTAGCTGCTTGCATAAGTTTTGCACGCTTTTGGTTGATTGCAGCTGAGTGTTGTATAGCAAATAATTCACACTTTTGTCACACAATTAGCGGGAAATCACCGACGCGTTGTTGCAATAATTTTGTCAAAAAGTTTTCTTTTTTACTTCTTCTTTAATTTATGGAATTCATTGCACTTTCCAATTAATAAATCCCCAGCCAAGCCGATAATTTTGCGGTTTAACGGAAAACAGTTACGGCTGCCGGCGCTTTTTACAACATTTCCAATTTCACGTTTTTGCACTTTTACCGTCGCAAGTTTCCAGTTTGGTGGCACACGCGCGGTTTTCCTGTTTCTGTTTTTTTTTTTATGTTTTCGCACACAAAAGTCGAGTTTATTGTGCTGCGAAAATTACATTTTTTACGCTTGTTTTTTTAATTAGTTATTAAAAATGTAGTTTCGAAATTTTATTAAATTTTTTTTTTTTGGTTTTACTTTCAACACTTTATTCCAACTCAACAATAATTAGTTGTAAACTTCGAATTGTCGCGTGCGAGCGCGAATTGGTCAACTCAAAGCCAGCGAGTGGTGAGACGTGCTGACAAAACGCTCTGATTGACTGACGGCGGCGGGCCGGTGGGCGAGCGTATTGCTACTACAGCTAGTATGTAGCCAACGTTAATGTACTACTAATAAATAAACAGCTAGCATTGCGTTCGATCGTACGGCGGAGCGAGCGAGCGACACGGCACCACGATGCAAACAATTCACGTAACAGTCAAAAGTAGACTAACATGAATTTCCAACATGAGCAACTACAAAGTTGTACAACAAATGGGAATTACAACACGACGACACGACGATGATGACGACAACAACAATAGCAACAGCAACGGCATAGCCAACCAATTCGTATTTGTGTGTGTGTGTGCGTGTGTGTGTGCGTATGTTCGTACATGCAAAGGTACAACGACAACGAACTACGACATCGACATCAACATCAACAACCGACACGATGTACAGCCAACAAAAACCAAAAAACCATAGGGGAAAACAACAACAGCAACAACAATAGTAACAATAACATGATGCAGAACAAGTAAAGCAACGATAATGGTGATAGCATGGCTGGCTGGCTGGCTGGCTGCCTGACTGCAGCGCAGTAGCTCTGTTCGTTGTTGTCGCGGTGGTGGTGGTATTGATGTTGGTGTTGGTGTTGGTAGTGGTGAGGACGATGATGGCAGTGGTGGTGGGTTCAGTGCCGCTACTATGGCAATACTCGTAGCAATAATGAGTGCTAAACAACAACAGCAACCACCACTACATGAGAGTACATGAAGTAAACATCAGGCAATCGCAGCAATGAGACACCTAAACATACCAACACACATACTCACACACGAGGGCTAAGCGGAAGAGGAAAGTACGTGCGCACACACAGATACTCAACTACACGCACACACACACATCAAGAAATTCTCAGTTGAGAGAACGCACTCACACACACACGAAAGCAGTGAGCTGAGAGCGCCCAACGAAAATCCAATCCGAAATGCAACACGAAACTGGTTAAAACACCGCGAGAGATAGAAAAAGCAGAGCGCATTGAATGCATTTGAGCGGAGCATAAATAATTTGCGTTGGTATTTGTGCAATGTTGAAAAATCGTGTATGTGTGAGTGTGTTAGTGAAGGGGGATGGTCGTGTAAGGCGGCGCGTTAAGAGAGTTATAGAAAAAGTTAAATACAGCACATGTAATAAGAGTAACAACAATCAAAAGCAAATTGAAGAACAAGAAGTGGATAAAATACAATAATAAAAGCAACACAAACACAGCACTAACAAATGATGATAATGGTAAATGAGTGCGCTACAGAGTAGAGTGTTGGGCAAGGAGTTTAGAAGTAAGCAGCAACAACAACAGTTCGACATTTGTACTTATGTATGTATGTACATATCTATGCGTTGGGAATCGCGCCAAGCGAGCCTTGTGTTTTTTGCACATTGGACGCCAGCAGGAGGGGGGTGAAACGAATAAGAAAATACAAAAAAAAAATATGGCAAAGCGGAAAGCTAGTAAAGTCCTAAGCGCTCGTAGGAATAACCGCAGTGGCAGCAAACATAAGCGCATTTTGTTGTGTTAAAATACAAAAAGGGAGAACGAAGGAAATTAAATGATAATTTAGGTAAGCTATGGAAGTGCATTCTGCACGAACATACAGACAACATACAAATGGATGTAAGTACGTATCGTAAATGCTGCAAATCTAGCAAGTAAATGTTAAGAAATTTTAGTGGCTACCTATTTGCTTGTATAAATAAATTGCCAAGTCGGGTTAAAGAAAAAATGCGAACTCTGTTTAATCAGTAGCGAGATCCAAAGTAAATCAAATTTATGCATTTTTTCTACATTTAACATATTTCACCTTTTAGTCCAAAACAGATCTAAGTTTAGAGGTTTTCCAGAAAACCTTTGTATTTAATTTGTGAAGATAGATCAGATGCATGATAATCCGAAGGCCGCTACAAATCGGACCGACGTGAATTTGCCACTGATACCTCTGTAATCTAGAGACGACGCAAATATTAATTTATTCCCAGGACAGACGGTTGTTCGTAGAGTAATGAACCGGGTTTTATACCTACAGAATCTGCTGTTTCGTCGACTCAATCCTGTGCAGCTCCGCCAACCACATCTTAAGTTACTCGCCTCTGAAGCAACTTTTAGCATAGGGATTGCTTCTCCACCCAGCAGTGTCTGCCAGAGAATGCTCCATTGACGCAGTGCCCGTGCACATCTTCATCTTTAGCCCGGATAGAATCTTACACTGTCGTAAATGAAGTACAGATACGCAAGAAAGTCTTCAAGTCGCTTGCAAGCAGTACTTACATACAAGGTGGTCTCAGCGTCATTACCGTCGTGAAAAGCCAACACAACGGACAACGACTCGATACGCCGTTACAGCGAGGAAGGAAACCAATTGCCACTCGAATTCTCGGCCCATGAATGTCATAATTTGCGTTCAACTACAATTAATCTGATGTTGTTTGGGCAAAGACTATTTTTATGGGGATCAGTCTACGATTATCTAACAAAAAAAAACTTTGCATTAGACCCAAAATTGCGCTCGATGTTGTTTGCTACCAAATTAATTTGCCCAAAAGCTGTAGCTCCTCTTTTGTCACATTTTTGAGAATATGCGGAGGTCAAGCCAGTTAATATTTGGATAAGATTATTTAATCTTCATCTTGTTTAGAGCTGCAGTTCCTCTGAACAATTAAATACGATAATTGGGAATGTTACTGATTGCGTCGGAATCAAAAATACTTGGAATGAATGATAGTATAGTAACCAGTTTCAAAGACGTTTAAAAGATAAAAATATAATAAACTCATTATTTCTATATAATGGAATCACTATATAGTGAAGTAATTTTCTACTCCGTGCGACGGAAGTTCGACAGAAAATAGTTCTCAGTTTTTTTCCAACTAAAGATGAGTAAGAGAGTATTTTTATTAAGATTTTTTTTCTACCATTGAAAACTGTTGTTGTCAATAAAATTGTGAATTATTTTTATTCTTACTCAGTCTAGATATAGGAAATATATAAGTTAGTATGCAATTGGCGGCCGCAAAGCTTCTGAGTGTCGATACTTTTTCATTAGGATAATTTTTTTACTTGCGGAAACGCATTGTTTGTTGAGATTCAAACGATTATAAATTTAAATACACATTTAAAAAATTTTTTAATAGTAAATCCCTGCCTCTAACCAAAAGCCGACGGCGAATTCGAATCGCCGCGCTAAAAAATCGCTTTTCACTGCTGCGGTGTCGTAGACTCTTGCAAAATGAATTTCAAGAAAAATATTGCCCGAAAGGTGAATGTAAAATTGCTAAGTTGGAAAAATGGGAACAACCAGTAAAAAAAAAACGTGTAGGTAAATATAACCCAATATGATAATCCCCACTTCAAACTCTCGCCACCCCTTCATACTTTGTATGTTCTTTGCTTTCGCTTTGCGCCTTTCAATGCACTCTGCTCTCTTCAAATACATTTTAATTTTGTATTTTTTTATTTTTATTTTTTTTGTTAACTTCCCTGCAGTTTTTGTTGTTGCTGCTCACAAATAATTTTGTTGTCGGTGTGAGTGGCAAGCGTTCGCTTGTACGTACATTCGCTCATTCTTGCTCACCACGAGAATGTGTGTACCTACAAGATATTGTATGTACTCGTAGTACAACAGCAGCAACAACAACAGCGCAAGCCAGAGCAACATTCATACCTTCTTACTTACTTACATATGTACATATGTATATACAAACAACATTGGTACAACAAACAGTGACAGCGGCGTAACATCGGCAATAATGATAATCATTAAAGTGGGCAGGCTGCTGCTACTACTTTTGCAACAGCAACAACAACAACAATACGAACGGCAGTCAATTCAGTACAATTGAATGGTTGAACGGACAGCGGGCAAATAGTCACAGTAGTTAGTGTAACTGAAGAGCCAGCGGTGAACCGGTTGCTTCAGCATTTGCTTCTGTGCGCGCGTGTGTGCCCATTCAAAACTGTATCTAAAAGATACTCCGTCGTCGCCTCATATCTACTGCGGCCATAAATAAAGTATCTGCCGGCAAGCAGGCAGGGATTCGTAAAAGCAGCGCGCGCAATGAGTGCGAGTGAGATGCAAGAGATGACAACGAAAAATCGACAACGCGAATCAAAAGAAGCGTCGAATGTGTGCGCCAGAGCGACGGCGGTGGCACGGGGTGGTGTGTTTCGATGGAGTGTGTGTGTGCGCGCTGGGCGTTGAGCAGCAGAGGCAGGCAAGCCAAAGGAAACAAATAAACGTGTGACTGGTCGTGCGGCTTTGGCTGGGGCGGTGGTTGAGCGTACAAATATACGGAATGTGAACATGCGGCGCGGTGCGACGCCGCGCGGCTCCTTGCTATCTGGAGACAAGCAAGCAAGCGAGCGAGTGAAAAAGAGAAGAACATGGAAAAAATTAACTTAACAACTAGAAAAATGGCTGTTATTGCATGTTGCGCTGTAAATGCTGCTGCCACTGCCGGCGCGGTAGCATAAGCACCAGGGCAACAAAACATGACAACAACAATAATAGTAACACGCACATAGAAACTCACACTCACACACACGCGCGCGCACGTTGGTAGTAAGTATGTTGTTGTTGAGTTTGTAAGCGCAATTGAGTTGACTGTGTAGCGCTTAGATGGCCTGTGTTTTTTTTTTTTTTTTTTTGATTTTTGTAATTTCCCTCGGTTACTCCAGCTGCTGCTGCTTTGCTTCTGCTACTTTACGACTTTGGAGTGGAGCGACCGCGCGTAGCGAAATGAGAAACAAGAAAAATTAGAAGCAGCGACAACAAGCAAAAACAACAGTAGCTACAACTTGCACACATTTACGAGTTCAGTTCATACAAAGCTGCACATACATACAAGCGCAAAAAGGGGTGGGCCACCGCGCTTTAACAGCTCATATCGTGCGCTGATGCGTCCACCGCCCGCGCCACCAACCGCCGCGTTCGCTCTTACTTCTGACAGTGGGCAGTGGCTGGCTTGCGCGCGCGTTAGCAATCGTTGACAAGCTTTGAGTGAATTTTCTAGCGTTTTTTGTTTTTTATTTTTTTGGGCGTGTGTGTATGTGTGTGCTTGGATGTACATACATATGTAAGTGAGCATTTTTTAATTTTTGTCCATCCATGCATTTGAAGTTGTTGTATCGCTTGTTGTTATTTGTTACTTTGAGGTTATGCTGCTGCCACACGCTGACTGACTGATTCGCTTGCTGGTTGTGTTTTTTCTGGTTGTAGTTGCAATATTTTCGCTAGCTTGTAACTTTTCTCAAATTAGTTAAAATGCCAAGTAGCTGGAATTTGTGTGTGTATGTGTGTGTGTGTGTGCGTGCGCTTGCGAGCGAGATAGCGGCTGGCGTAGCGTATGCTGCCGCTTCGCACTGTTGCTCACTAAGCTCTTGTTGGTGATTTAAAAGCGTTTGCTATTAATGAGTTAATATTTATGAGCTGTGTGCGAAGTGGTAATTCCAACGCTTGATGCTGATACACTTCGCTCTATGGCGGCGCTCTAGTTGCGACTCGTACCAAAAGTTAATTGCCAAATTTGACAATAAAGCAAAATTGATTACATTGAAAATGTATTTACATATAAAGGAAATGCAGTGTACGCTCGATAATGTCAACTAATTAAAAATACCGGACTTATATCTGCGAAATTGTTCACTTTTTAAATTTCTAACGTAGCAAAAATATCCCCATTTATACCGAATAATGCATTTTTAATTGGAAACTTACGTTTATGTAATAAAATCAGGGGCGGATCGAGGAGGGAAGCCTAATGAGTGACATTTCCCTCGGCAAAAATTCAAATCAGTTGGAAAATCCGAGTTTAAGGATTTGTACTTCACACGTGAAAAAATTTATAATAAGATATTTATTATTTTTAGACAATACTAATTTTGGAATAATTTTGTACGAGATGTACATTTTTGACTTATATACTGATAAAATAAACAATGAAATTTTTCAAAGAATATTATTTAGATTAGTAGTATATTTGATGACTAACTGATTTCAGGAAAAGTGCGTGCTAAAAAAGGCTGGTCGGTCTAGCACTACCCCAAACCAGAAGATATCGTCGAACGGTTTGCAAACCTTGGAGCACACCGAATGCTTTTGTAATTCTTGTTTCAGTTGTCAGCTATTTTTCATAGTTAATTAATAAGAGTATATTTTTTACAAGTTGGTAAGGTTCTGTCATCCATGCAATAAGATATACCAAAACTTAAGTTCGAAAACTTGCTTCTTATAACTTGAAAAATATTTTAAAAAAATGTAAAATATGTGAAAAAGGTGTTTGAACTAAAATAAAATAGGATAACTTTTACATCTAGACCCGAACATATTTCGACACAGTGTACCTCCTCCAAAATCGAGCTCACGCTCAGGCTCTGCCCCTAAATAAAATTAATTTAATTTTTTCGCAATAGGACGGAAAACCGAAATACACTTATTTAAAAATATATGTTTTTATAAATTAATTGAGTTTAAATTCAAATGTGGAACAAAAATATTGAAAGAACTTTAACTTTTTGAATAACAAAAAAGAAATAATATTTTGAAAATGTATCGTAATTTTTAACTTATAAAATAAGAAGAACAAAGCCACAGCATATATTACAAAGTGTATATTTAAGTTTTATCTTTTCAAAAATACCTATTAAAAAAACTCAAGGCGCTTAAAGGATATATTTTCAATAATATACTCCTCCGAAGTGTTTGGTTATTTAAGTAGCCAAAGTCGGAGTAGTAAATATAAGGGTAAGATCTAGTGACGTCACAAAACCGCTATGCATTTTAAAGAATAAAAAATTAATTCAACGAGAAAAGAAAATTACACTGAATCTAGCGTAACGCCGAAATAGTTTTGTCTCCAAACCAAACTTGTCAAAGGACTTTGGAATAGGCGTTCCAAGAGTTAAACATCGGTATTCAATGTATGTACTGCTAATACTTTCGCTTCAAATCCATATCGGTTTAAAATAAAAATAACATCACCCCAATAACTTATTCCGTACAACTCTTTATTTAATTCACGCCATCTGAATCTAAGTTTCGTTTAAATAGAGCAAATATATGAATAAACGCATGGATATTCTTTGCCATAACATAAATATTTCAAATGATAATTAATAGTTAATTTTTTTTTAATAAAAATATAGATTAAAATACAAAAAAAAATTATGTGAATCAAAGTTACAAAGCTAAGCAAAGTTTTTAAAAAATTCGACGAATTTTTTATAAAATTTTCAACTCTTTATTTAGTAGTTCTAAGATTTTCGTATTGTTTTTTTTTTATAAAATTCAGCACTTTAAGAGACTATCACCCCTATGCTGGAATCCGTCGTACGTTCGATTAGGCTATGAATCGGTATGCTCAAATCCGCTTTTCGTAATCGTAAGTTCGAAATTCGTAGACTGTTTTCGCATGTTTTTTGTATGAATGCTTCTTTGTTGAGGCGAAAACTTGTCACAAATCTTTGAACCATTAAACATTAATATATCAGAGAAATGAATTTGACAATATCACCGTTTTATCATTTAAGAAGTCTGTATTTACATACATATGTATATGTACATATGTATCATCTCTTAACAATGTTCATACATACGATTAATTTTCATATAATTCTGCCTCTAATTAACAAAAACTTCTTATCAAATGGTTTACAATGTTGATATTAAACTTTACTCTTCGCTTTCAATAATATCGGTATATGTACATATATTGCAGCCAATATGTCAAATTAAGAACTTCGAAATTCTTATTTTTGGTTGGCAACGCGGTTGATAGTTACGATCGGATTTCAGCATACCAATTTTCGAACTTTCGGAACGGAGCTACGAATTCGTAACTACGAACATTCGGATTACAGCATAGGGGTGTATGTCTTAATTGTGTTATAGTAAAAATATATCTATTGATTAATTTGAGCCTAACAAAATGCAGGTATTTAATTTTTTTTTTAAATTTTTCGGACGATTTTAAATTTATTTCTGACCAAATAGATTACCTCATTGTTTTTAAATATTTTAACTTGACAACACAAATTATGTCTCGCCAAAAGCAGGCAAGTTGAAATTCTGACTGTAAGCTATTAATTTACAGTAGTTGAAAAAAAATATTTATGCATTTTTGTTGTCAAAGCCAATGAAAGGAAAATAAAAATACGAAAGCGAAATTTTAAATATTTCTTCTGTGTTTTATGACAATCAATTACCTTCCCCCTCACTACCGCACTTTATTCGCACCGTCGTAGTATTGTGTCAATTACATGGCTACGTTTACAATAATTGTAAGGGATTTAACTAATTCACATTACGTTGAGCTCAACGCGAGCTTACACTCATGATAACAACAACAACAACTGCAAGAAGTATTATTTTCGCTGCTTTTATACGCAAACATCAGACGTTCATGCATACATACATACATATGTATGTATATTTGTATATTGATGCGATTAAGTGGCTGCCTGTAAAACATTAAATGGATGCCAGTAAACTGAAAACCAAAGGAGGATAGCGAAAATGCTTATATGCACATGTACATATGTATGTATGTATGTACGTATGAGTGCATGTGTGTTGTCGTTGTTGTAATTGTTGCTGGCAAGCAGATACTTAGCGCGCACATAATTGCTAAAAGATGTTGCAACAAATGCGAACAACAATTGCTCGAGAGTAGTAGCAACAGTGGCAATGTACCTATCTACAAACAGACAGCGGAGCAGAGTGGAGTGATTCCATTACAAATTCTTAAATAAAGTTTCTTTTTTTGTAACGAGTATTTCTTCGCTGCTCAGATACTGCACTCGCGTATACACATACATACATATGAACATATGTATGAATGTTAGTATGGATGAATGTATGAAATTCCTAGTGCAAGATGAATGCTTTGATCGTTAGCCCCTTTGCTGGTTGGTGGGTTGTTGTTGCTGCTGCAAGACAATGTGCGAGAGAGAAAGAGAGAGACAGAGAAAGAGAAAGAGAGACATAGAACGACATATGTACTTATGTACTTATGTTAAACACGAAGTGAAGTCCATGAGTTGCATACTTACTTACTCTGCTTTGTGTTGTAAATACAAATCCAATAACAGCGCCAGATACCAACAACTTGGCAATTGTTAAACAAAGAGTGCAGATTCCTGAGGATTTATTTACTTGTACATATGTATGTATATACACTCTGCGAAATTCAATTAAAGGCACCTGTGATATCTTTAAAAAATTCGAATTCAAGGGGAGAAATAAAGGATTTTTCTTTTTAATTTTATTTATATGTATTTAGGAGTTAGATAAATAAAAATTTCTTCACATAAATGAAATTCAAACTTAAAATACAATTTTTTTGTAACTATTCATACTTAAATGCGAAATTCAATTAAAAGAAAATATACAAAGAGTTCAGAAAACGCCTGAAAAAAATTTACAGCACAAAGCTAATAGTGAGTCCATCCCCCAGATTTATTTATCACTTCAAAAATCCGGCTTGGCATCGAAGCAATCACATTGTGGAACTCCGAAAGTGGCATTCGAGACCATTCTTGCACAATGGCATTGCGTAACTGTTCTACAGTCTGAAATTTACGTCCTAAAGCATAAACTCGACGAGAAAGGTTCCCCCACATGTTCTCGATAGGGTTTAGATCGGGGGAACGTGATGGCCATTCTAAAAGTTCAATTTGCTTCTCCTGAAGCCAACTTTTGGTAACGCGTGAGGCATGTACGGCAGCGTTGTCGTGCTGAAATATGGGATTCGTGTTTGGCAAACCCTCCATAAAGGTAATTAAGACTTCGTCCAAAAGATTTATGTACGCTTCTGAGTTCATACGTCCTGAAATTTTGCATATGGGTGTCCTGTTGTGATAGCTGAAACCTGCCCAAACCATCAGTGAACCCCCTCCAAAGTTTCGCTTCGTAGAAAAACTTTTTGGACCCTTCAAGTCGTGCCAGTAGTAATTAAAGCCGTCTGGGCCATCGAGATTGAATTTTTTTTCGTCCGAAAATATCACATTATTCCATTCATCGGTCCACGACATGTGTTGTTTTGCAAATTCTAACCTTGCACGTTTGTGGGACTCCGTCAAAGTTGGTTTTGACTTCATTTTTTCCAAACAAGTCGCTGACTCCCGGCTAAAATTTGTTGCACGCGCCGTTTGCATATTGATAAATTTAAATCTGTCAAAATTTTTGATGCAATTGCATTTTTTTCGAGGCCAGCGCGAATAATAGCAGATTTTTGCCGAAGAGATATTTTCTGGTTGTTCTTGTTCGAGCGTTTTGTGTTATAGTTTTCCTTTAATTTAATCACGTTATCGATTGCTGAGGCGGAACGATTCAATTTAATGGCAATTTTTTTATTACTCATGCCAGTATCCTTGTAGGCATGGACCTGAGCGACTTCTACGGGTGTAAGCGTTTTACCTTTTCCCATACTATCTTTTTGTTATTGTAGCAAAATGTTTAACAGTGAAATACAATCGAAACTTTCAAATTATGCATAAATACAGCGGATTATATGCACAAGTTATCCGTTAAAAGCCACAGAAATGACTGTTCTTTAATTAAATTTCACTACTTAATACTTGCAAAACTCACTGCCAAACGACATATGTACAAATTATGCAGAGAGAACTAACGGTACTTGAAGTTTTTAGGCATGACTAAAAGAGCACTAAAAAGAGAACAAAATACCAAAACGAAAGGGGAAAATAGAAAATACCGTTATCATTGAGAAAAGCTTTAATGATATGAATACCTGTGCCTTTAATTGAATTTCGCAGAGTGTACATAGGTACACATGTAGATATATCTGCCAACCCAATATGTACATATGTATGTATGTATGTATGTATGTAAGTTTGTATGTATCTACGTAGATATCAAAAACTTTTAAAGCCCGCCTGCAATGTTCCACTACTCGGATTACAACGAAACATTGCTTGTTCCATATTTACTTGTGTTTTTTTTTTTGCTGTGAAGCCTGAGCCATTTTAAGCGCGGAGCGATCGTCTTAACCAAAGAGCACTTAATTTACAGGGGGCCGCGAAATTTCAAGGACGCGAGCATCAATTTTAAAGGAACGCTTAATATTTTTAAGAAAATTCGATTACTGTTGCATCCCACTTTCAGAAGTGAAGAATTTTAAATCTGCGCTTTTAAAAAAAATTAATAAACAACCCAAGCTTTATTAAATATATAATTCGCAGGTCTGCAAAATTTAAATTTGTTTCCAAGTTGCTTCTGGAACATTATTTTCGCAATAAACACGAATCTGCTGTTCAAAATAGTCCATAACATAAAGCTTTAACAGCTAATTAAATTTTTTTGGGTTGCTGTTTATGAATCTAGACTTAGATTTCTGAAATTCAATATGGCTTATCCCAATACGAGGGACAGTTAAATTAGGCTAAATGTTATACCATAAAATATAAATACATAAGTTTTTTCATCATCGTAAAATAAGTTAAACATTTTGGTTTGCAAGTAAAGATATCGATCCTTTACCGCCATTTTAGCGTAAGCGACAAAAACCAAATTTTACAGGAGAAGGTTTTTTTTAAATATATTTTTTTTTTTAAGAGTGAATGTCGCTTACGATAAAATGTAAAGTCGTACATCTCCATAACTATAACGATTAGCGAAACAATATTTAGCCAGATGACGTATTATCAGTTTTAGAACAGTTCTGCATCAAAAAGTTAATTTTGGAAAAAATGTCGCTTACGTTATTTTCGCGGTTAGGGCTCGATATACCATTGAAAAATAAAAAATAAAAACATTTTTTCTCTCAGAAAAGTTTACAAACATACCAGAGTACTAAATAGGTACTACTTTTTTTTTGGAGTAAATCATTTAGGCCTGTTTTGGTATTTATTTATATTTTTAATTCTATATATTATATTTTGAACATCGCTATCAATAAAGTTTCAAATTCGAAATCACGAAAATCTGCGAAGTTTTTTTTTTCAAACGCCTTTTCACATTAAACAATCTTTATGACCTCAAGATTTAGCGGAACAAGACATTTTTTTTTTTGAGATATGACGAACTGGATAAGGCCTACAGGAAGACAATCTCGACATTTTTTTTTGATAAATTACAAACTAAAAAAGTTTACCAAAGCCAGATCGATTGAGCAATACAAAGCAAAATTGTGTTACCTGCAAAGGCATTCTCATTGGTCGTTTTTACAAGTAAGCTTTTCCTGTTAAATTTTGTCAACTTCAATTACATTTCAAATACTCCGAACTTCCTTAAATTTTACCAATATCGATCGTCACCTCATCCACCCCTATGCCAATAATTGATTACTATATAAATATGTGTGTATGTTTGTATGTATATAAATGGAGATGCTCCTGCATTTGTTGTTACATATCCAAATGTTATTTTTTATTATTCCCTACCGCCCTATTGCTGTCTACATTTGTCTTAGTCTACGTTTGCCGTTGTCCTCTTCATTTTTTGTATTTTAAGTCTGTACATTTTATTGTAATCTCCGCACTCTACGTTCTCTGGGGGCTGGGTGCCGATGCTTTAACATATTCGGTTTTTTGTTTTTTTTAGTTCCTTTTTTGGCGCTTCCTTCCGCTTTTCACTTGTGGTATTTTGCGCCTTTCAAGATTGATTTTGTGTGGTTTTGCTTATCGATATGTTGCCACAAGCTAATGCGCCCCATACCCCAACTTCTTGTTCCACACTTTTATGTATCACATTTTGTGTTTTTGTGTGTGTCGGTGGTTTATTTATTGTCTCAACTGCTTGAAATTGCTTTTCTTTTCAATGTAATTGATGCATGTAAATGATTTTGAATGGTTTTAATTAAAGTATCACTTGAATGTGATTTTTTTTTTGTAGAAGTCTGAAAAGTAAATTTTTTGGTATCTACATATGTATATATTAAAAAAAAATTTTTTTTAAATATAATGAAATTATGATTTAAAAGTCTTACCGTATTGATTTACACATGTTTAAAATATTTACCACACACAAATTTTAATAATCCCAATACTTTTGGATATTTTTTCGAAGGTCTTATAATCTTTTTGATAAAAGTTTATTTTTCCTTGCATATTTATAAAGTCTCATGAATACTCGGAGTTGAAGATTTAATGCCTATATCATCTTCAGTTGCTTCATATTTATCCAAAAATTTCGGAAGCAAAAAAAAATATTACGAAAACAATTTTTTCAAAAAAAAATGTTGCATGAATATCGATCTCTAGACATTTAAGGCAATGAGAGATCAGCGAAAGTTTTAAATTGTTCTGTGAAATTTCGCTTTCTTTCTTTTCAATTTAAAAACGCAAAGTATGCAGCGTTAGGTTGATTGATTTGGCGTTTGTATCCCTATTGATCAATTTCTTTTTTTAAATTATGCAACGACTTTTTAGAAATATTATTTTGAATGGGTTACACACTACATAAGCCCAAAGCTGACACACTGCTTTGTACTACCCCCACGGACGCCATAAACGCTATTATAAACATACTACCCATAGAACTGATGGGTATGCAATTCACAGCGAATACTGCTTTAAGATTGCGGTAACAAAAATTTTTCCGAGCAAAGCCGATTATAGCACATCAATGTTTGCTTTCAACAATAAGTATCTCACAGAGATGCCCAGTCGAGAATCGTGGTCGGTGGGAGTTCCGGGGCACAACAATGCAATCAGATTCTACACCGACGGATCCAAGCTTGATAACAAAGTAGGAGGAAGAGTATACGCTGAGCAACTCGGGCTGGCGTCCTTCTTTCGCCTCCCGGACCACTGTAGTGTTTTTCAAGCCGAATTAGCGGCTATACAAGAAGCTGTAGACAGTATGCGCTATGTGGTCACTTCTACGAACATAGTGTATATCTACTCCGACATTCAGTCCGCTATTAAGGCACTTGACTCTGTCACGATAAATTCGGAAACAGTAGCCGGAAATCGAGCGGTTTTTTTGGAAAGAAATTGCGAAGAATGTTACATGTTTTGTCTTTAAAACTTTTGTATTGAATACAAAAAAAAAATTATAGACCTGGAAACGTCTGACTAAATTGATGTTGAAACTGTATGGGTCCGGCTTAAGTTAAATTCTGGCCAGTTGTGTAATCTGTAATCAGAAATTAAATATTCTTTATAATTACAGTTACGTTGGCTATGTTTTCCCGAGACACAATTTTTTTTATTTTGCAAATTATAAACTTTATGCAACGATTTGTAAAAATTTTTAATTTTCACGACATTGTTTTTTAACATTTTGGAGACTCTAAAAATAGAACAAAAGAATATTTTGCAAATCGTATTCGGGAAAACAAAGCGGTATGTTCACTGAGTAATTCAAAAAAAAAAATTTGAAATCGGACCATTACTTTTATGAAAAGTCTTACTCGGCAGCTTAAAAAAACACTACTTTCGGAAAAACGCGTTTAAAGATAAATTTCGGTGTATAACTTGATGGAGACGGGCACATTACGAAGTGCAGAAGCATGCAAAGGAATTTGATTTGTACGGAATTCTCTCTGTGGCGTATTCTTGGATACATAGAGATTAAAGTTAAATTTAAAAAAATTAATTTTTTGAAACCGCGAGTGTAGAAGACCCTCTTAATTCAAACAAATTTGATTCGAAGTACAACATTATAAAGCATTTCAAACTAATTTTATGTTTTATTTATTTGCGTGTATTTTCTTGAGCAGAAATCTTAAAAAAAACTTTACGAAATCGGTTCACTTCTTTAGTTAGTGGAAATTTAACATAACAACAAATCTCTATTTAGTACTTTTTGATACTAAACTTAATAAAATAGTTTTTACGCACTTTTAAAACAACCAATTACACTAGATCTGCCATGAATCAGTATTCAAATGTAGATAACATGTTTTATTTGCTTTGTTCTTAAATTTGTACGACTTGCAAGATTTGATAAAACAGCTCTAATTTTTAATTTTGGTTAGAAGTGTATTTTTTCAAGGACTCCTGAAATTGTCATAAATAGTTTTGTCGATTATTTTCTTGTATTTTGTGTTAAGCTGTCATTTTGAGGTTTTTAAATGTGTTTTAGAAGTATTTTCTACCAGTACTTTTCAGGTTTAAATTACTCGATAGAAATGTTTCTAAAAATATTTAGCTAAGAGTCAGCAAACAAATGAAAATTTACCTTGCGTCTGCAGCAAAAAGGTTTAAAAGTTATTTCAGAATTATTCAACCATTTGGTTCTTGATCGCTTATTATTTTTGCTTCACTACAGTGCTTTCGAAATCCGCCGATTAAAAATACATATTTATAAAAATCGATTTAAAATATTTAGTTTGTTTATGAAATATTGAAATTAATGCGATCAAAGTGAAAACTTCTAAAATCGAAAAATTGTCTTTTTAAAAGAAATTAAAATTGATAGTGCTTGCTGAAATCTACATACATACATACTTAGCTATGTAGAAAAATATATATCTGTACATAAAAGGTCAGTTTTCCAATCGCCGTCGGCGTTTCGGCAAAATTAAAAAGCAATTTAATGACTATGTTTTCTTTCTTAGAATACAAACGTTGCATATCTACATAAATTCAAATTAATTTACTTATTAATTTACAGCAGAATTTCCATTTTACTTTACATAGAATAGTTGCAGATTTCGAAAGGTGCCGCACACTTTCAGTCACACACAGTTACGCTTACTAACGGTAAGCGGCAGCGGAAAACCATTTTTCCACAGCCAACCAACGAAGTATCGACTTTTCGCTAAATAACTACATAAATGCATTTACACTACTTTATTGTTGCAGCAAAGCAGAATTTTGTGTAGCAAATGAATGTGAAAAGTATGCACATCTGTATTTACATTTGTACATATGTATGTTTGTATGTATGTATGTATGTACATATTAGCATGCCAGTAAAACATGGCCCACAAATGCCACTGAACCGAAAGTACGAGATACCAGCAACAACCACTGTAAACAAGCGAAACAGTTACTGTTGTAGCGGCAATGCATAAATGTACGAGTATGTACAGATAACAGCAACAAAATAACACACAAAAAAATTAACAACAACAAGCGTTAATAATATTATACATCTGTGTGGCAGTGGCAGTAGCATCAGCAGCAGCAACAACGAATATCTTTGAGATACTAAAATGCATGTTCGCATGTTGCCAACAAGCGACTACCAACGACCAAAAAACACAAGCAAAGAGAAAAAGAAAAAGAAAAAAAAAGAAAACACAAGCAGCTGCACTCGCACACAATTGAAAACAATTAAAAAAATAAAATAAATAACCCATACTAATAACAAAGCATGCAAGAGATACAGATATTCATGCTTGACTATCGCAAGGCACAACTCCAAAGAAGAGAGCGGTCGAAAGAGGGGAAATACTTCTATGCTAGCAAACACGCCAGCCAGCCAAGCAGCGATGTGAGCCAAATATATCTGGCAAGATCTAGCGAAGCATGTGTGCGAGCGAGATGGCAATTGTTAATAAAGTGATGAGTATATATTTGTAAGAATTTTTCATCTGGCAGTGCGGCATTGGGTATAAGGGCCGTTGTAGATGCTGAGTATCTTGTCGATAGCAATGAGTATCTGATTGTATGCAGGCAGGCGGCTCTCAGCAGCAACACCTGAGTGAAAACGAATATTCTATGGATGTATGTACATATGTATGGGCATGTGGAAAGGTGTGTTTTGTATCTATGGATTTGTAAGAGCTGCATTTGTATTTGTACGCAAACAATTGGGGAGTGAGTTATTTAGATTTGTTTTGCTGTCAGTTTTTCTCTCGCTTATTTATTATTATCTGTGTGGACAACTTGTTCTTTATAAAGCGCTTAAGGATATTTACAACAATGTTATTAAATAACAACAAGGACAAGCTGAAGAAAAAACTTAAAATAAAAGAAATAAGCACTTAAGGGGGTCTTCTAGGTACTTTTCAAAAAATCTACTTTTTTGTTTTTTTAATTTTAATCTATTGGGTGATTCACAAGGTGTCATAACGCGTCATATTGTCATAATATCATAAATTTTATGATGTTTTAAAATATTTTGTTGTTGCTTGCTTCATGAATTGAGTAGTAATGAAATACAACTTCGCACGGTATGTTTTTATTTTGTCGTATTTTATAAGCTGCCATTTGTTTTGAACTTTAACAAAAAAATGGAGGAAGGAAAAAACATCCAGGTAATTTATCGAATACTAAAGCATAAATATCCACAAATTTACTTCATACATTTGTTAGACCCAAAGCCACCACTTACACCAAAATGAGAGCAACTTTTCGTATCGATAGCCTATCGCCAGAGGAGCCTAATCGATACAGCACAATTTGGAGTTGCAATCCAATTGGAAGCTGAGATGTATGGGAGATGGTTTTAAATACTTCAGCGCCTTTTATTAAGCCTAATATGTAGACAAACTCCTTTGGTCGTACGTAAACCATTTCATTAAATCTCCTGTCGTCAAAATTATTCATTACTCGTCGATGCCAAACGGCAGATTTTGGAATTCCCAAGTGAATACTTCTGCGGTTGCACAACATCATAAAAATTTCGTCGGATTCATCTTGCTAGTCTTCATCGCCTTAAAGAGAATAATGTACGAATGCCAAAAAGATATCTTACTTGAATCTGCAAAACCCATGTCCACAACCTGATTTATGCAGAGTTCAGTAATTATTTTCTTTTTACCACTTTCCCGCGGCATATTTTATTTAAATTCAAAATAAGCTGTTTAATTACTAAAATAAGACAAATTTATTATATGACATATGTATGTATGACTTTATGACACCTTGTGAATCACCTATGTATATATGTACATATGTATCCAAGAATACGCCACAGAGAGAATTCCGTACAAATCAAATTCCTTTGCATGCTTCTGGGCTTCGTAATGTGCCCGTCTCCATAAAGTTATACACCGAAATTTATCTTTAAACGTGATTTTTCGAAAGTAGTGTTTTTTTAAGCTGCCGAGTAAGACTTTTCATAAAAGTATTGGTCCGATTTAAAATTGTTTTTATCGAATTATTTATTGATCATATTTTGTTCTATTTTTAGAGTCTCTAATATTTTTCTGATTAGAGATTAGTCAAAGACTTTTTAAGGTCGAACATGTTTTTTTCTTTTTTTTGTATTTAATATAAAAATTGTAAAGCCAAACCATGTACCTTTAAAATAACAACAAATTTCTTAAATCCATTCGGTAGATCCTTGGAAATTTATTTCCAAAAAACCTCTCGATTTCAGGCGGTTTGGGCCGCATTTCTTCGGAAATTGGCTTTAATTTAAATATAAGTATATGTACTAGTATGTAGTTGATGAAATGTACTGACATTTTTTCAAAATACGGCTTTTTTGCCTTTTGAAGTATCTTATCTAAAACTTACATATGTTCCGCAAAAATTTTTCAGTCTTAACTGAAAACCCAATGAAAGTATGACCCACTTTGCCCGGAATTGTATGTGTTGAAAATTTGGGTTTTTGCTTGCCCTTTAAAAAAATTAAAAATGTCAGCATCACTCATTTCACTACTCATAATTAATATGTGGCTTTTGCAGCTTTCACAGTGATTTTCTCAATTCTTTTTTTCTGATTTCTAAAGTTGTGCAGGTAAAATAGTGATATACGAGTGATATCGTATCAATTATAAATAATTTTAAGTATATTAATCAATTTTTGTTTTTCTCTAATTTTTTCTGCAAAATAATAAAATAATAAAATCATATTATTTTTATTTTAGAGTAAAAAGCTGCATCTGTAAAATATTTGTTTTTAGCAAAAACTTCGACATTCATAAAAAATTATATTGAATGCGATACCGCTGAGTTTTGATATATAGGAAGTTTTCCAAAACCGCTTCATGAAACTGCAACAAATATGGTGCGCACATTATGCTTTATTTTCTTAAACGATGTATTGGAAATTATTAAAATTGGATTATATTTGTATCCATCTGTTGTATAGCGGTAATTTTTGAGTATACAAAAAATACAATAAAAAAGATACCAAAGAGTAAAAGCAATTGAAAATCGATTTTTAATTAAATTGGATTATATTTGAAATACTTCTGAGGGTATTTCTGCCATGAAAAAAGCTTCTCATTAAATACATTTGCCGTTCGGAGTCGGCACAAAACTGTAGGTCTCTCTATTTTGTGGTAGAATAGTAAGAAGCATACCACAAATGGTAAGAGAAGTTTTGCTAAACACTGAACTATACAGTGTAAGCGCCACATTATTATTCTTATGTTAATAGAAATTTCGTTTTCGAAATTAAGTTCTTTAAAGAAAAAAAAACATTCTTGTGTACAATAAAAATGCAGATTCTTCCAAAATTGCACGTCTAATGAAAAAAAAATTGTCTTAAAATTAGCTCATTTCTAAACGACTATGTTTATGGCCATAATTTGACTTGGTTTAAAGAATGTTAACAGTTTCAGGAAATAATATCCCACAAGATTCGCATAGTTTTGACCTTTTCATACAAAAGAACCAACCAGTTTCTGATCAGGTTCAATCAATTTTTAAAGATACCTTTCATAACTATTTTATTAACACTAAATTGGTTGAATATATACATATATGTATGTATTTGTATGCATTTTATTTTTAATTTGCAAAAAAAAAAATATATAAATTTTATTAATTAAGTATTGTACACACCAGAAATGCTCTTAAGTGAAGACTAAAACTATTTGACTGTATAAAATTCGCGATTTACTTATTTATAGGCAAATTTAAGATACTCGAATAAAATTATTTATTCGATGCGCCAATCGCATAAAAAATTGTTTCGCAAAAAGGATTTTTAAGTGATGGCGATATGAACGTCAATAGATGTGTGCGTATGTATGTATGTACGAGTATGTATGTAAGTATGATGCCAATTATTTTTATTATTCGTAACTACTTATATACATACATATGTACATATATACTAGGGATGTCAATTTTGGGCATTTTGTGTGATCCTGAGATTTTCGAGATTTGAAAACGAAATCGAAACGAAGTTTTGATCCGTAATTTTTAATTTGCCAAAAAATGTAAACCATCTGTAATAGTTGTATTATAGAAGTATACAAAATAACATTAATATAACAAAGAAGAACGATTTCAAGAAAAAATCGAAATAAACGTAAAATTTGGCAAACATACAAAATAATATTTACTTCAAGTACAAATATACATACATACATATTTGGTATAGAAGCAAATGCACCTACATAATGTTAAATTATTTTTAATCGCTGTTTGGGACCAATATTATATATATTAATATATTCAGTTAAAAAACTTGATACAATATATCTTTGAAAATGTCTGCCTTATCCTCTTCAAGCACCACGTCAGGCTCATTTTATACTCGAGTGTAATATTCTCCAACCCATTTATAATGGCAAGGGCAAACCAAAGCCTTTAGGTAGTTAACAGGCCGTGTTATTTGTCGTATTGTGTTATCGTAATACAACAGTTGTAAACTTCTTGTTTTTGTTTCACATGTTTAATGTTTTTTATTTCAATACAACTCTAAAAGATATGTTTAGCGTGTTATTTGTTTTATTCGATCGGCTCTTTTTGTTTTATATCATTTGAGGTTTATTTTTGTTTGAAAAAATGTTAATTAAAAATTAAAAAAAAAATAAATGGCTATTAAATTCCGTGTTCTTTGCAATTCCGGTATTTACCGGGATATTCGGGAGTTGAAAATGGCCGGGATCCCGGTATTGACATGCCTAGTATATACATGTGTATATATGTATGTATGTACATATGTACAATGCGTAGTATGAACGCTGATATGTGTGCTGATCGGCGTAATTAAGTTAATTGGAATGTTAAGTGGTGTGGAAAATCGTTGTAACATTGCAATATTTTTTTTTTACCGATATTGATGTGGCGATAACAATCGCAACTGGCTAGGCAGTCGTAATCGCAAATGAAAAACCGAAAAGAGAATAATATGCGATAGGATATGCTTTATACAATTGGGTATGTATGTATATGTATATGTACCCAGATATTTGTTTGATTTTAGTACTTACATATGTATATATGTACGTAATGCCTATGTATATCTACATATATGTATGTATGAAATATACAGTACATAAATAAATTGTTTGCAATGCTGCCTGTGTGGCCATACGCGGCGCGCTCTTGTTTATTGCCTCAAAATCACATGATGCCCGCGCGTCATAAAACTTAAATAAAAATTAATTTCTTTAACTACTCTAATGTAGTGGTGTGCGCTATAATTTTTTTCATTGGCATTTTTGAAAGGAAATAGGAACCAAAACGACACGAGCGCTTTATGAAGTCGTTTGTTTTTTTTTGTTGTGACTGCCTCCGCCAGTTGCTAACGTCATCATCAGCGACGTCTACTGTGCTTTGTTGTTGTAAATTAAGTTAATTTAAATATTTATAGTGTCACGTTACGGTTTCGATACGAACAATTACAAAGTAAATTTTTTGGATTCAACTATTTGTTAATAGAATTGAATTTCAGCAACTTATTTCACTACTTTCTTGTTTGCCTGCAACAATTTGTTTGCCTATTTGGCAATATTTATTAGCTTCATACTGACGTATAGTTCGTTTAGTTCTTAGTTTTTGGTTATGTAGTTTCGTTGTTGTTTTCGCAACAAAGAAGGGAGGCAATTTAGCATACAGCTCTGGGTGGCCTGGACTTTGTTTAACACATCATTTGATCTGTATTTTTATAAAAAGTACTAAAATACTCGAGCATGCAAATGTGCTTGGTACATGAGAAAATATCAGAACAACGGTGGTTATAGTTTTTAATATTTAAAATAGTATATTTGAAGATTATAATGTAAAGGTTAGAGCCGGCAACAAAAGTCAAGTACAAAATACTCCATTTCATAAAAGGCTAAAGTGCCCATACAACTTTTAATGTTAATTAATTTTAAGACATATATACTCGTACTAATAAGTAAGAGTCTTTTATATCAAATAAAATTTTTACTTTAAAATTTTGTCATAAAAATGCACTTAGAAAAAATTACAAATAATGTTTGAAAAGTGTGAATTTTTTATGATAAAATGTGTTGCAGGAAAAATGTTTCAAATTTTAAAACCAAATGCATTGTAAAATTGAAACCAAATCAACTGTTTCACTGCTAATAAATACTTTTTAAATATATTTCAACAAAATTTTAAAGAAGGATTTTTATATGAAAATTTATGGTATGGTATTCGGAAGTACTTGCATATTAATTCGGTATCCAGACCACAATCTTCATGGGCAGAATATTCATCTTTGAGGACAAAATAGGTTATCTCATTCTAAGGCATTCTAAGAAAGAGGGAAACCAACAAAAGCAATTAAAGTCTTAATTTGGCAATTAGCGAGTTGCCTGCGTGTATTTGGAGTGGACAAAATTTACTGATTCAATCAATTAAGCCTAGTCTGAATGCATCAGAAGGCGTATAAAGTGAATCAAATTTCACGATGACGACGTGATTTTGATATTTTAATGAGAAATGGAATTAAAAAAATCGAAACTAAGTGTTACATACTTTGAACACCAGCGAAAATCGTAGTGAAATCGACTTTTGGAAAATATTTAATTTTAGTTTTTATTCCACACATATTTTCAAGGATTCTTTTCATACACATTCAATCGTTCCAGTTGCTGTTTCTACTTCTTTTAATATTTCGTAGTCGACAATTAACTAAGCAGTTCATAATTTTAAAGTAAAATTTAGGAATAAATTTGCTCATAACTCTGCAATATAAATTAATTCTCACTTCTTTAGAGGTGAGTACGTACATATAAAAATTGTTGGGCGTGTCTTGTGAACAGCAGTGGAAAGTAGAAAATGCAAAAATACTCGCAGCTTAAGAAAAGCATGAAGTGGCAAAATAGTTTGTTAACTATAACCAACACAGCTACTGTCAGTTGGCTACAATCAGTACGAACAGCAATCAACATGCAACTTTTAACATTTCTACTACGAATGAGGTAGCTACCTAAAATAACTACAGTTGCAACAATGTTGGTGCCGCCAAAATTTTCTTTTGGGTTGTTTTTCTATTTTTTTTTTTGATACACTGGAGAAAAAATAATAAAAAGGTGATATTTTCAAAGTTCTAGCTTTTTTTTTTTTGGTTATTTAATTTTTAATAATATATGTATAAGAAATTTATAACAAAAAGGTTTCGTCAAATATTTATGCAAACTTCAATATTAAATTTGATAACGATAAAAGGCAATTTTCAAGTGCCTCCTCAATTCTGTGTAATTTTTTATGGAAGAAAATGTCTAGCACCGGCAACTAAAAAAATTATCAAAAACTAACTCAATAATACACATTGTTCTACTAAAATTAAAATGCCTACAAAACTGTATACTCAAAAAATTAAAATAATTTTTTTTGTATTATGAAATTTTTATAACATTTTTTTAAGTTTAATATGTAAATCTAATTAAAGATTAAATAAACTCGCAAAATGTTTCGCGTTTCTATTAATTTCCCCACCAGTACATTTACATGTTTGCATTATATGAAGAGCAAAATTGCAATAAAAAAATATATATGAAGAAAAGTATGAGTGACGCGCAAATTCAAAAAAGCAAAAATTCTCATTACAATTTTTGTTGTTGTTTATGAAGTGTCTAACCATGTATATTATACGAAGTCTCATGCAAACAACTACAACTCGCAATTGCAACACACTTACCTTTTAAATATATTTACAACGACTCTGTGGACTCCTTGCTCCTTAATGCGCCTTCATCGTACACTGACATCTACATACATAAATACTATAAACCGTTATTACGCGAAACTAGCTTGTGACACGAAAAAATTACAAAGTAAAAACACTGCAGCCAACCAAGTTGCCATTAGATTGCTCCACTTTCATCGCTCTCCTTGCTTCGTGCCAACGAGTCCTTCGCTCCGCCATCTGGCTCGTTGGCGCGACCAGTGAGCTGATGTCCTTGTTTGTCGTTACATAAGTAAAACATATCACAGTGTGATACAAAACTTTTATGACAACTTTTTTTTGCCAAGTTGTTACTTTGTTTTTTATTTCTATGTATTTTCGCTTGTTCACTTTTTTTTCGTTAGTATGTAAGAGTACTTGGCTTAGCCGCCGCCGCCGCCGCCACCGCCGCCACCCAACATAGCTTCCGTTGCTCGCCTGTTACATCCTGTGCTGCGACAATGTTTGTACCGCCTGCTCACCATGCCGCCATCAGTGAGTGGAGTGGAGGAGTGTCCATTTTTTTTGTAGTTGTAGCAGGTTGAAACGCCTTCCCTCTTCTGCGGAATTTCAACGTTTCGCTCACTTTTAGCAACTTTTCTCGCAGTTGCAGTTTGAGTTGAATAATTTTTCTTTTTGTAATCTTCCCTCAGTCACTTGATCGTCTTTTATGTTCATCGCGCATTTTTTTTTATTTTGGTTTTGACGCAAATTTATGAAATTCGTGGCGTGAAATGAGTGGCATTCTACATGAGTACCAACAGAGGTACATAAATAAAAATTTATTATATGCATTTATGTATATACATATGTATGTATGTATATAGATTTGTATATATATTTATATACTCGCACACAAAATTTTCCCAGCATTTTTATGTCTGCGTCACTTGTGGGTGCGTTTACAAAGTGTATCATTGGAAAATTTGTGTATCCTTTGAAGCATAAAATGAGCAGCGCATATTTGTAAATGCCACGCCTCACCCTCCTCATAAAAATTGAAGAAAACAAACGAAGAAAATGAACGATGTGCATTTTTACGATGCTTAAATTTATTCAATAGCGAGCGTAAGTTGGAGGGGTGAAAACATTTTTTTTTTCGAAAAGTCAGCATTTTAAAATTTAAATAACGAAATTAATCTTACTTTTTCGTGGAATCACTTTTAATATGTATGTAAGTATGTAAATGTACTTACTTGAGTAAGCGAATGGTTTTTTTTTTGTGGTGCGGAATCGATCGTTTGAAAGTAAGCTCTTTACAGTCATTAAAGGATTTTAAGTTGTCCATACAGTTTTCGTTTTTTTTTTCTTCAAAAAATTATGCTTCAACATTTTTACTTTTCGGAAAATATCTAAACGAAATATTTTGTTAAGTAGAAATAATTTTATATTAAAAATTTTATTTAATTTACATTTTTATGCATACAATCACATAAATTACACATCACAATTATTTGAAGTTGCTTCGATTGTGCTTGATCGAAATCTGTGATTTTCAGTCAAAGAAACATTATTGATATTCAAACATCAAATATTAAAATATTCACACAAATGTATGTACTTGAGGTAAAGATTTAAATAACATCTTTTCTATCAATTCGAACTCGAAATGGTGACTTAACGTGAAAAAGATTTGAAAAATACATTTATACTTTTTAGAGTAAAGCGTATTTTTTTTTTGAATGTGTGTAGGCTGGGATGAAATGGTTCACCAGGTGATATGGTGCACATTCAAAAATTCTCACACACAAATGGCGTAAAACTATTATTTTTCAAATAATCAATTTTAACAGATAAAATAAAAAGTAGATATACTTTTTTTTCGATTCTAATGTCTCACCTAGTAAAGCTCTTTCTCCATTTGTATTGAAATCACAAGCCAGACCATTGTTCAATTTCAAAAAGCGCGAGTTAACACCAAAAAAATAAAAATAAATTTGCGAAAACATAAATGGCACATTAAAAAGAAAGTGCATGTTCAGCTCATCAGAAGATTACTAAAACGAGATTTTTGCTTTGATTGCCTTAAAGTCTTGCAGTATTAACTTTAAAAACGAATTTTATGTGCAGTGTATAAGTATAAAATAAAGTATGGTTTCTCATGAACTCAAGGACAAAATAGCAGCTCGAAAAAATTACGATATTATTTAAAAATAAACGATCAATAAACTATATAAGAGTATCAATTAATGAAGAAAGTTTACTATTTTCCCTTGGTTAACTCGGAATGGTATAGCATTTATATATTTTAATTTTGCATTTTAACTTGAGCATTCAAAATTTTTTAATCGGTATTAATTCATTTAATAAACTGCATTTCCGCTCACAACGCTCTTTTTGCATTCACTAGAATGAGACTTCAAAGACACAACACCGCTGGAAGATTTCGCCGTGGTTGTTTGGTTGGCGTGTCGAATATAAATATAACAGTTGAGCAATATAAAGCGAATCAGAGGTAGATCAATGAAGGAAAAACATAACCTTTGTGGAGTTTAAATTAAAATTCTAGACTATTATACTCTGTATATTAAATTTTAAACAGATTTTCTCCGCAAACTTCCAACATGTGATGGCGAAAGTAAACTTAAAACATTTCGTCTGAGGAATAGCTGGTTTCACAGGCTTTGCCTTATATAGATTAAAATATTCAAAGTGATGCCTCTAAGATGGAAATATCAATTTACATTAAAATTTTTGGTTCTCTTTCAAATAATAAACAATAAAAAATAAAAATATAAAACCGCCGCAGATGAAGACATTTAAATATTCCAAGAATTGGCATGACGGACATTTTTTTTTTTTTGAGGAAGATAATTTTGTAGAACTAAATGTCGCATCAGTTTGTGATGTCTCTTACGAATTAATTTATCGCAAGAAATCAACTTAAATTTTTTTAGTTGTGGTACTTTTGTATTTCGTTTAATATATGTATGTACTCGTATGTGCACCAGAGACTTAACTAGTATTATAAGAGAAAATAATAAATGTCATCCAATAATTATTACAGTAAGATACAAATGTTTCGAGTAATCTATAACTGTTATGCAAAGATTTAAATTATAAAAGTCTTTTCATAATAATTATCTACGACATAAGCATTTGTAAGTCTTCAAAGACTTTTATTTTGATACTTATGTTATCAAAGTTTGCTCTTAAAAATTATGAGTAAGATAAAAAATTTTATGTGTTTTAAAACATTACTTATTCAGGACTTTTTCGGGATAAGACATGAACTAGTCCCGAATCAGTCCCGAAATAGTCCCGACCTAATCCCGAATTGGCCCTGGATAAGTTCTGTCCTTCGACACTAAAATGTTTTTTCTCACTCATACTTTTTATAGGAATACTTTAGTAATATATGTAAATATCAAAATAAAAATATTTTAAGTCTTAAAATGTTTTCACTCACTGACAATTATGAGAAAGTTTTATAATATAATTATCAAAAGACTTTAATAATTCTTACGCAAATTTGAATGAAATTTTTAAAACTCCTCTATGAAATAATTATAATTAGGGGTCTTTACATTTAACCATTTGATAGTCATATTTACATACAAAAACAAGTATGTATCTGTGTATGTTCCGGTACATACATATGTACCTAAAAACATTCATATAACTACACGAACTGGCCATCATTGGCTACATCAAATCATTCGTATTTAAGTGAAAAACACTGGATCGAACATAATAATGCAAACATGCCGGGGCCTACCGCAGTTAATCCGCTTAGAACGACAGAAAAATGTGCACTAGGCCGTAGCATAAAAAAAAAAAAAATTTACAAAAACAAAGAGCAAACAAAAATAGCCACAAGCAAATGCGTGTGACTGACCAGACTGTTAGTGCCTTTCACCTCAGTTAGAGGGAAAAAAAAAACTAAAAATGGTTACTCGCTGCCTCTGCCTGTTTTCCCCGCTCAGCGGAATTTTATTCACACCTTTCTGATTATTATCGCGCGAATATGAAAAATCTGCTCAGCGGCAAATTCACAATTCCCAGGATTGTGCTAAATTATTAGGGGAGCTATATACATATGTGTATGTGTGTATGTATGTAAATGTATCGTATTAGTAATATTTATATTTGTAGAAAGTGCCATTATGATGACAATGACAATGGCGAAACCGACAGCGACGGCAATGGCGGGCGACTGACTGATGCGTACACTCGTAAATTAGAGGATTTTCTAACGCTGCTGCTAGCAGGGCGGAGAACGGGAGAGGGCAAAATATATGAAGCACACGGCAGGCTTACCCTCTAACAAGTTCGTCTAGTTACGCTTCACAGTCATAAACATACATATGTACATACATACCCACATGCATACATACATATGTACATGCACGAGTATGATGTCTACATGAAAACGTTTTGCCATTGAAGTTGTTATCCTTGAGCAGCGTGTTCATAACTATTCAAATTTGTTGCGCGAACAAGAAAAAAAAGCGAAATTGAAAAGTATACGAAAAAATGAAAGCTACTGCAAAGCGCAAAGCAAACACAATTCAAGTCGTCATACGCTTTATTTTTTTTTTTTTTTCAGCAAAGAAAAATCTAATTTTCCAACTTCGTTACCATGATGGAATAATGAAAGGTGTTGTACGTTGTGACAGCGCCAGTTTGAACGCCCTTAGCTCAATGTTGTATTTTGGAAGTACTAGAGAAACGGGAATAAAAGAAGGCCGTTCTTAGAAAAAAGTACAAATGATTGAAGATATTTACATAAAATTTAACCACAATGATTGGAATATTATAAATTTTATATGGAAACTGACAAAAAAAATTAATAACATAATTTGTATTTAAACAGTACGAATTTTTAGTGTTTTTGGATGTCAAATTAAAAAAGACAAACTTCTTCGATAATGATTATTCTTCAGAAAATAATGTAAAATGTTCAAATATGACGCAAATGCATTCAAACCGTACCAACAACATAACAATGTTTGTACAGCGATTAACTTTTTTTCGGAAAAGTTTATCCACATTAATATAATTTATTGTTTCATGAAGAAAGTGAAGGTATTCCATGGTTATAAGCATAAAACACTGAAGGCGGGATTTTAAGGAAAGAAATACTAATTGATAACTGAAAAACCATAAATATACAGGTCCATGGAGTTCCTTCAGCCTTTATGGTATAATTATTAGAATACAACATCCAAAGGTTAAATTGAATATAAAATTAGCTTGTTCCAAAGACGAGCGGAGAAAACGAAAAATTGACGTTGACGAGACGATCGAGTCGGTTGAAGGCGGAAGAGAAATAGGAGTACGTCTATGACGATGATTTTATGGAGAACTATTTTTGATACCTTATCAAAAACGGACATTAGAATACAACATACATAGGTTAAATATATTTTTGATACTCTATCAAAAAACGGATATTTTTTTTCTTGCCACTAAAATATTGTATTGGAAATGCCAATAAAATTGTTTATCCCGTCTTCCGAAATGAACCCCATAGCTTTATTCCGCCTAATGATTTAACAAATAATGTTTCATTATACAAATACTTGACAATTTTTACAAAAACTTATTCAAATTCTCGCTTTTAGAAAACTAATTATCAACAAATGAGAAAAATTATCCAAAATGTCAAAACAATCGATAATACATATTATAAGTTCCACATGAAAAACTTAATTTTCTGCTACAATTCAACATTTTTTTTGTACAAAACTGGTAACCAAATTTTGCAAAGGAGCAACACAGTTTCTAAGGGCGTTCAAGATGGCTGATTTAGAGCGAGAAGTTGCCAACGTACAACACCTTTCATTATTGCATCATGCTTCGTTACGAAGTTCCGCATTTTATTTTGTGAAAAATCGTTGTTGGCAAATTCCATAAATACATATTTTTCAAGGCCAAACAATTTCTTTACATTTTTTGTCAGCAGAAAAACGCCATCGTAAGCGGTCGAGTGGGGAGCGAAAATTGTGAGTGTTTATATGCAAAATTTAATGGCGTTGGAGGTGTTGGTGGAGAAGTGAGCTGAAAAGGACGGGAGAAAGACATTTCCAAGGAGAAGAACGTTGTGAAGGATGCTTGGTGCTACTCGTAATATCTGTACAAATACTCTACTCTCGACTGGCAAGAGGGAGCACTTGGACAGAGTGAATAAAATATGTACGTGTGTATGTATGTATGTGTATTTGATGAAGCAAGCATCTGTATTCAGATAATTTTGTTGTTGCCGGGGGTTGTTGACTCGTTGCCATCATTTATCATAAGGACTTAAGTTGGATTTTTTTTCTTCATTTTCAGCCGAAACACACATTTTTTCGAGTGATATTAACACAACGGGAATTTAATTCACTTGTAAAATCGCTACGTCTACTCTATGCCCATACATATTTATGTGTATTAGTGTCAACTGTACATACATATGTACATACATTAGATGTACTTAAATTTGAGTTTATGTTGTTTCCTAGCACGTTTATTTGTTTGCGAAGTTGTTAATGTGCAAATGAAGTTAATGATATGCAAGAATTAGTTCAGTTAATAAATAATATATACCCTCCACGGTACATAAAAAGATGTATTAGACATTCCACACTATTTCAATTGGTCAAAAACTACTTTTGCGCGAATTTTGTTCTAAAATCATTGTAAACGCAATTAGAGCAACATTTTTTTTTTTAAGTTATGAAACTTGAAAAATCTAAGGTGGTTCGACGTAACCCATGGTTTATCACTTCAAATCTCTTAAAATATTAGTTCCAACAAAAAACATATTCAGTACTTTTTTCTAGACTTATAGACAAAATGTTGTTTTCTTTTAAAGTAAAACTTTTCTTACCTTTGTTAATTAAAAAAAAAAAAATAAATTTGCTGAAAAATCATGTTTGCACAATTTTAAAATTTTTTTAAAATTATATGTATAAACTGACCAATTTTTAAAGAGTGTCTCCTTAAAGGACTTGAGATATTAATTTTTTCATGAATCAATGTTTAATAAAATCAAGTGTTTCGCTGAGCGCATGCAGGTATTTGATTTTATTTTTATTAACAAAGGTATGAAAAGTTTTAATTAAAAAAAAAACAATTTTTTTTATAAATCTCTGTCTCTTTGTTAATAAAAAAGTACCTAAAAATTTTGCTATGAAGTAATAAACAGTGTCTTATGCCGAGACAACACACATTTTTAAAGTCGCATAACTTTTCATTTCCGGTCGTTCTGTCATCTCTTAAGAGTTTTCAAGGCGAATTTAGTAAGGTGGCCTTAGTAAGCAGCTGATGTTAAAATCATTTGTTTGTTGGTTGCTTTTGACATTCGCTGTACCCAAAGCAACAACAAAATACAGGTACTTTTTTTCTTAAACATACTCAATTTACTTGAAAACCTAAAAAAAAAGAAACTCGATTATTCATTGAAATAGTGTGGAATGCCTCAAATACACATTGAATGTATGTATGTGTCCGTTGAAAGTTTTGCAAAAAATAACCCCCAACACCCAATCATTCTAACTTCAAAAAAGCCCAGGATATACACCAGTTTACCTTTTTTTTCATAATTTTGGTTTTTTGTCTAACAGGACACATCACGCATATAGAGCCTTTCGCCGGTACTTTAGATCATCGCCCCTAACTGCTGGTAGCTTTGAAGAAAAGAGCCGTCAGACGTCAAAGCAAAGTTTCTGGGGGCTTTGGTGAACCTGGAATTACGAATTACTTAAACTCTGTGGCTAGCTGGGTTGGTAGCTGTGGACTTGATGTCAGTCTTCCCTTATTCGGTTATGGTTTTTATGGTATAGAGTGTTGAACATGCATGGTTAGTTATCAAACAAGTCAACTATAAAAAAAAATTCAAAAAAAACCGACGGATGGGGCCTTTCGCTGATGGTAGGAGAAGCCTTGACGCGTCTTTTGGAGAAAGGGCCAAAAGCTAAATAGGATTTTGCTTAGTGATGGACCGGAGTTTTACGACAATGTGGAGAGTGGTGGTTTTCTCCTCAAATTTTGGCAGACAGATCTTTTGAAAAATAAGAAGTTTATGAAAATTTTTAATAAGTGTTAACTGCCTAAAAGCACAATTTCGTTTCTAACTAATCTTAACGAATTGCATTCTATTTAAATTAAAATTCTACTGTCTGTAATGAAGTTTAGCAAGCGACTGCTATCGGACCAACACTGTCCGTTTGAGGGTAGATAGATCATCGATAGCTTATCGTGCTTAATGAAGTCCATCTGTTGGAGGATTAGAATAAACGCGTTCAGGGAAAGCAATGTCCATTCTGAACAATTTTGCACTGTACTAGCTACCCGAATGGATCTGACTAGGTAGTAATCTGATAAAACAAAATGTGTGGTCAAGTAGTTTCGGGTAGCCTTACTGCCTGAAGGAACCATGTACGATAAACATTAACTGGTATCGCAAGGCGCAAAATAATAATCAGTTTCTTATTAAAATCCGTAGCATCAATTTGTAAAATATTTCTTATAATCTTATAATCTTAGTGCAGCGCCATCTAGCGGATGCAGTTTTTATTAAAGTATCTCCTATGCGGTAATAACCTATGACATATTCTTAATTTGTTCTAAATAAATACTTACAGATTACAAAAATTGGAAATGCTTATTTATCTAAGTTCTCAAACTTGTAGTAATTGTAAAGAATTACTTGTATACCTAAACTGCTTTTGCGTTCAAAAACTGACTGCTCACTTTCACAGCTAAGCAGATTAGTAACTAAACTCATTATCGCTCAAAACAAAAAACCAACAATGGTAGGAATTTACGAGGACAATGCATTAATACACTAATATACGTACAAATATATGTATGTGCATATACAGAACAGAGCAGCGCTGAGTTAAAACTATTCGCCAAGCATCATCAGATGCGCTAAACAGGATCAAGGATAAATGTGACAGAGACTACAGCAGGCTGAAGGCAACAGCAGGATGCAGGATGTGTGTTATATTGTTAACAATGTTGCTGGTATATGAAAACTTAAATAAGTACATATGTACTTACATGTGTAGCTGATGCACATCTGTCTATCTGCTTGGCTTGGATTCACAAGCCTGTCATTGCCTGCTCACACAAACGTTCTAAACGCACTAAACCAATATGTAGTAGCTGTGTGTATGATTTAATAAAAGACAGCGAACGATTCAACCACCAACCACATCGTGATTTCGAGAACGAAATAGTTGCACTCAAAAGTGATAATAAAATCATATCAAAAATGGGTTTCACGGCAAACTAAATTCAGAGCAGCTTTGATGGCCAATCCAACCCCCTCGACGGCTGCCCGCTGTGTTGTTGTAATGGTGTACGTCCCTAAAAAAAACTTCCAATGCAACATCAAATGATCGCGTCGCGTCCTACATATGTATGTATGTACAGAAACATATGTATTTATGTTTCGGGGTGCAAATGGCAACCAACAGCCGAACAATCGTCGTTGAAAACTCGAAAAGCACAACCATCATTGTATTTAGGTAACGAAATTTTGAAATCGAAAACAAAAAATCCATAAGCACTCTACTGCAATAAATGGAATAAAATGCGCAGCAAATGTCAAAAGCAAGGATAACAACTTGCACACTAGCAGTTTGGAATCAAAACAACACGCTTAATAAATTAATGGTTGACAATTATCATTTGTATGTGTGCTTGTATGATTTGTATATACATACATACATATGTAAGTGTGTGTAAGGGGCGAGTGACGCGCAATAAACATTTCTAGTTTTTTTTTATAGTTTTTCGTTATTAGTTATTCGCAGGATCATTTCCGGTTCGACTTGAGCTGCTTAGGCTTCGGCTGCGTCGCCCTAACCTCACCACCAGCGGCGCTCTGCAATTGGTAGTGCGTAATTTCCAGGCCATTGTTGCAAACAAAGATTTTGTGTGCATTTTTTTTTTTGTAAATAATATTTTATTTCAATTAATGCCTCTGCCAAAGGTTGTTTGATCAATATTAGAATTTCATGCAATAAAAGTAGTAGAAATATATGTACGTCTGACAATGTTTGTAATGTTTAAGTAAGTATTAGTCAATTTTAGTGGTGTTAAGGAAAACTCTAAATAATTCGAATGTTAATGCAAATACAGACAAGCTGGATAGACTTTATTAAAACAAAGCAGGATAAGCGCCTTGAATGTTAATATACAATTGAAGGCACGCATTTGTTTGGTAATTCTATGAAACAGTATACTCTAGATTTATTTTGGTATATTTTATAAAAAGTAGGTTCACAAGAATTTCGATTTCGTTTAAGCATACTCAAATAGAGTACCAGTCATCTTTATGTTTTGAATCTGTAATGGTTTTAAAACTGTTGTTTAATGCAAGTGTCGTGTCTTATTCGATAGCTAAGTACGTTTTAATCTAAGGTTAAAATAAATAAAAATTATACAGATTTTTAATAATGTCATGATTTTTTTTCAAAATATAAAAATGTTTGTTTAAAAAAGGCTAATCAGTTAACAACGCTACGTTAAACTTAATCACCATATTAAATCCTTAAGAAGATTTAGATAAAAAATGTCTTATTTATAGTTTTTTGAAGCTGGAGTACTTTTTATATTATTTTAGTATATATTTTATCAAATATTTTTAAAATTATAGAGAGCGATTTTCTTCAAATTTTAAAACATTTATTTAAGACTAAATAGTCGAAGATTTATTAAAGAGTACTTTGCTTAAATTTGACATTTAGCTTATTTCGTCTAAAAAACTTAAACTTTATTAAATATATTTTAAAAATTGTCCCATGAAATTAATCAGTGAATATTGCGAAAATCGTTCGAAATTTTATTTATTACTCCCTTTCATTCAAAAATCGTTTTTCGTCTCAAAATTTGGTGTTTACTCATCCATCAACTGTATACATTTGACGTGGATAATCCAAGAATTCCGTCTTAAATTTTGAGTTATATCCAAACTCATTTTGTCACAATTTTTTTTTTTTAACATTGGAGGAGGCGTGACTTCCGACTCAAGTTTAAGTTCGGTATATGAAAATTACATTACTGCGGTGTTTTTGGATTATTATAGTTTCTCTTAATCGTCTTATTGCCATTATTTTATACATATGTGGACGGTTATCGTACATTAATGTCAAAAAAAGTTTGCAGGATGTGTAAAAAATCAATTTGCTTAAATTACTGGGTTAAAAACATTATTAATATCAGAGCAACAATTTAAAGACGTACTTTCAACCTTGTTTAAATGAATTTTGTGTCTTTATTCAAAACTACACACGACTTTTACAATATGCTCAGACTACGAGTTGGTCCAACATCGGACAGGTTTTGTATTTTCGCGTGATTTTTTTTACACTTTTTTAACTTTGTAATGATAAAAATAATGCCTAGAACACAATTTAAATTCAACTGGTTCTTTCGAGCAACAATCAAACAACGCCATTTTAGGTTAATATTAATGGTGATTGCCAAGAACCTTTCAAAAGCAGGGGAATTATAAAAATGTATACCAATTATTTTTTTTTTTCTATGTTTTCAAGTCTAATGCAGCGTTCTTGAATACTGAAAATCCGAAAAGCATTTAACGCTTTTCTCTTATATGTATGTAGTATATTTGAAATGCCCTGGTTATATACCAATAAACATTATTCTTTAAATTGGTTAAAGAGAGAGAGAGAGCCTGGTTCATATAATTGAGTTGGCTAGGTTTTTCACTTGAGAAATCCTTGGATTTCGATTTGATTGCAAACAAGAAACTCTAACTTGAAAAATATACTTAGGTAACTAGTATATAAACCCCGATAATCGGGTTGGGTTGACACAACGATTTAAAGTTTTCCTGAAGGACCAACAAACCGATTTTAAATTTGCTAATTTTGTACACATTAAGACCTCTCATTTGATATATATTTCGTCTATGTAGCTTTTGTAGTTTAATCTAGCTAAAATTACCTCCAAAATCAAGGCTTGGTTCTAAAATTTACATAAAAGTTAGATTTTTTTTCTTCTAATAATAATCCCAACGGTTTTATCCCTCCATACCCGCCCGACCGACGCGAGGGGCGCATCCGCATGACATACGGATATATCAAAAAAAAATTTTGGGTTTTTTTTTCATATATGCTGCGCCGAGTCATGAAAGGCAGAACTTTGTTAAGTGTCGAGATCTAAAACTGTTCAGCTACAGAACAAATGCTCATCAGCTGATCGAATAGTAATAAATATGTATGTATTTATGTATTAATTATTGAGTGCATTGAGTATAGTTTTCTTTATGTAAAAAAGTGAGTCTGAAATATCAAAAGAACCGGAGTGAGTGTTAAAATTTTGACACAAACTACGGAGTGGCTCATTTAACTCAAAATTACTTTTACATGGCTTCAGAAAGAGAGGCCGGAAATGTCTTGAAATTCTGGAGGGAACGTTTAGTTTTATTTCGCAAAGAAGAGATGGGCTAGAGATCAAGCCTGTCAGTAACTTCACCAAAAATACAATCCCTAGCATTTCTCTGCGACTAGGAAGTGTAGGAAGATTAATGAGTTTTAAACGACTTATATATGGCGGCAGGTTGTACTGAGAATCCCAACGAAAATTTCTTAAAGCAAAAAGCAGAAATTGTTTTTGAATTGACTCTATTCGGTCGGAATGAACTTGATAGCGCGGGTTCCAAACAACAGATCCATATTCCAGTATGGGCCTCACTAACGTTGTCAATAGAGAACATTTTAATTTCAGAACTTGACAATTACTCAAAGATTGGAAAATAATTGCATTCGTACTTATTGGGTAGGGTGACAAATACGCTGTTGCTACACGCAACTTAGGTGGAGTACAGAAGGAGGTCTGATCACAAAATGGTTGCGTATCTTATTTTTACTTAAAACTGATATGAACTTATTTACGAGTATGTACTCGAGTTACTCGTACATATGTACTCATATGTACATACATATGTATGTATGTATATAAATTGTTATGCGCGTCCATATGTACTTTCTAGCACGGCATATTTGTTAGTGTCATTCATTGTTAACAATTTTACGTTTGTTCGAAAAATTAGTTGTCTAATGGATTTGATAACGCAAAGCTACAAAATCAAATATACATACATATATACATACATATGTGTGCATGTACATATTTAGAGGTTAAACCCGTACATAGACACATAGAGGGAAACCTCCGCCCTAAGGGTGTGGGCTAACACGGTTAACTGCAACATTGTCTTCGATGTAATAAATGTCACGCGAAACTGCTGGTGCGTTAATTTTGTTGGTTTTCCCACTTACATATGTACAGACACATATACCAATTTGGAAAAGGTGGTTGAGAAGCACCTTTTAGTTTAACTTATAACATTTTTTGGGTCATACAAATGTGCGAAATGGTAATACTCATATACATATACATATGTACATATATACATACATATGTACATATATGCACGATAATTTGATAAATGTATTTATAGTGCGCGCATCCAATTTGACGCTACAGTTCTAACGATCCGTTTGCATATAACCGAGCAGATTAGACACTTCCGCTTTGTCGAGTCTATAAATGTAATAAATTGTGTTCGTTTCTTCCTCATCGTGTGTCCCTTTTTACGTTTTAGGGGTTTTCTGCTGTCTATATAGCTAATATACGAGAACACACCCATTTTGTTGAAGAAGCGAAACTTTCGAAGCTACTAACAACAAAAAACTGTATATCGGTTATGTATGCATAAGAAGAAAATTTTTAGTTTTGAAAACGCAAACTTCAAGTACGAAAAATATAGGTTTCCTCCAAAATTATTTTGAATAGCAAGTCCAGTAAGTATTTTTGAAAAACAAAGAAGATAATTGTTTTTTATCAAACACACAAAATATATGTTACTTTAATTCAAGAGATCAGATATAAATTGTTGTCCTTTTTGGAGTCTTCAAAGGACTTTGATCCCTGTGCGATAGCTTTAACATTCTGCAATCATAACAAAAATGTTTTTTTCATTTCTTCGTTTTTATAAGTTAATGCAATCTGAGACGTTTTCGAAATACCCTTATGTTCGTATTGGCGAGTTGTCACAACCCCTTTTCCATTAACCTCACTTTTTCTATACAAATTGCAACTGTACCAAATTTCTGCTCTAGGAGCAGATCAATAGGAAACGGAAAACGTTGATCGTTGTTTTTTCTTAAATTTGTACTTTAAATGTTTAATAACTGTGCTGAATAAGTTAAACAAAGTTTAAGTTGTAAACAGCGTAATTTATTAAGAATTTTTATCTCGAAAATTAAATTTTATAATGAATGTCAATTTTTTTGTTTTATTAAAAAAACATTTTTAAATATATATAAATTAAAAAATAACATTTTATTAATTTGTTTTAAAATAAATTTTTAATTGTTAAAAAGAATGTTTAAGCCTTTGGATATGTTGAAAGGTTTGGCATTCATTATAAGGTATTAAACTCTATAATTAAATTTATTATTGATTAAGAATAAATGACGCCTTTTATTTAAAGTAATGCCGCAGTAATTGGCGATCGAACATTCCCTTTAATCTTCTTTTAAAAATAGTGAACAGGTGTTTTTTGTAATTTCTGAAAAAAAAAAAAAAATATAATTTTGCATTTTAGTTTATTAGCAATTTACATACCAACATAAGTTGGAAACGATACTTTTTGTAAAACATTGAAAAATTTTTGCGTCATGGAGTAACAAACATCCAAACCTACATACAAGCAAACACGTTTTCATGAACATATGTGTATGTTTAGTTGGATGAGAAAATTTATCAAGCCGATATGAAGACTTTTCGCAAATAATTAACCTACATTTTTTAGGCTTTTTTGCAAAAAAACAAAATTATTTTTAAATATTAACACTGACACTATATAGCTCAGTGTTTGGCCGAGCTTCTCCTACCATTTGTGGTGTGTGTCTTTATATTATATCACAATCGGAGGGACCTAAAGTTTTGTGCCGACTCCGAACGGCAAATGCATTTAATGAGAAGCTTTTTCATGGCAGAAATACTCTCGGAGGTTTGTCATTGCGAGCCGAGGGGTGACCGCTATTAGAAAAAAGTTTTTCTATGATTAAGATTTTGCTTGCCCTGACTGAGATTCGAACCTCGAACTCACCGGCATATCGAGTTATAGCACGCACAGCTACCAACTCGACCACAGCGGCCACTATTAACTAAGGTTATATAAAAAAGAATTTTATAAAAAAAAAACTTTTTTTTATTTCAACGCATTCTCTGCAAAATTAAAGAACCTCGATATTTCTATGCAAGCAACTATTTACTCCAGACGATGCGACTGTCCAAAGTAGGACATATTCTACGTCAAAATATTTTGAAAACACTGCTCCTTAATATAATTATAGATTTTTTTGAGGTCACTAAATTGAAATCCGAGGCAAATTTTATGCCATTATTTTAAAAAATTAAACTTATGCCTCGTAGTTTCGAAAATCATTAATAATCCAATTCCTGCATAATGTAATCCTAAAAATCTCATAATTCCCTATCCGACCAATAGCAAAGATACGCACCCTTGATTTGGGAAATTTGCTGTAAATTGACTGTAAGAGACAGATAATTATTGGCGAGATGGAGAAATGTTGATCTGTAATTTTAATTCAGCGTCCCCAAAAACGTATAGTACAACTGATCTTGAGTTTGGAACAATTTTTTCGATGTTTTTTTTTGTAGATCTCTGCCAATAAATTTAGTAATGTCAAAATTTTACAAATCATATTTTGTTATCATTTTGGTTGTGAAGAGAGAATAATGCCAACCGCCTTTCCACGGATACCACAGATACAAAACTATTCTAAATACATTGCTAACATACTATAAACAAGTACATATGTACTTACATAGTCGAAGTTGCTTGCCGATGTGGAAACACTTCCATGCTAAAAAAAATACTCGCATACACGTTTCAAGCAGAATTAACTTCGTTAAAACGTCTTGTCTTTAATTTTGTACTCATACTCGTAGTGTTGTTGTTGTTCATGTAGCCCACTACTAACCCTAGACTTTAGCCATCGACTTGGCGTGCGAATGCGTAATTAAACATTTTGACAAAACGCCAAATTAACAACGCACGACGACAATGTTCAACGCAAAATGTCAAAATATCATACAACAGCAACAACAATAAAATCGCATTTAATGTATGACAACGAACAACAGCAACAACAAAAACAACAGGCGCACACGCAAAAAGTATGGCGTGATTTACTATTTGTTCGAGTGATTTTTAGTTTTTGTAACGAACGACAACAATTTACAACAACTTAGTGCGTTGTCCCATTTGTAGAATATATTGTTGTTGTTTTTGTTGTTGTTCTTATAACTAATATCGTGCCGCAGTTATGTGAACTTTTAGTATTTTAGTCGCGCTACTAAAATGAGGTGAGCCAAACAACATTTGCTGTGGAGGAGCTAATAAAGTTTGTACGAGTATGTTTATGTGTGTTGCGTAAACATTTTTATTTATTTTCATTTTTATGTTTTTATGTATATGTTTCTACTAAAACATGAGCTGCCATTTGTGTTAATAAGTTGTTGTTGCCTTTGTTGTAACATTGTTGCTACTGGTGTTATTCACTTCGATAACATATTTTGTTTAAAGTTATGTTGCCAGAGTAACGGTTGTGAAACAAAATGTTCGAAAGTTTCACGGTATGCCTAACTGTCTTGCCCTCCTCCTCCTCCACCTCTATTCATTGTCATTGCACGTTTGGCGCTGACAAAAAAAAATAGGCAAAAGGCGTGACTTGCCGGCACATTTATGTCAGACATTTTAAGAAACTTGCTTCTCAACGCCATTAATAAAACGACGAATGCGACTATTGGTGGGTTTTTTGTGAATATAAAGCTGGCTGTAAATCTAGAAATTATTATTTACTATTTTATACAAACAATAATTTAGAATACGCAATTTTTTTTTAGAAATATAATTACATAATATCTTCTAACTAATTTTCTTCCATATAATGTATCATCAACAGTCATATTTGATATGGAAGAAAGTGCTCAATATTATTGACAAAAATAATTCTTATAAAACAACGGTAATTTTTAGCCGACTGAAATGTGCACTTTGATGCACTAAAATTGAATGGGCTACAAAACTGCATACTCAGAATGTTTCTAAAAATCTTGAATAAAAAGTTTGAAATTTTGATGACAATCTTTAGAAATTTGGTTGGTTTTTTTGAATTTCGTATAAGCTTTAAAACTTATATATGTACATATATGTACATATATGGATTCCGTTACAGATTCTACTAAATTTTAAATGAAAATTATCAAACATAAATAAATACATATAATTTTGTGAACAATAATGTATATGAACATACTTACATAATTATAAATATATTTAAAAATAATTGGAAAATATGTTTAAAGGTGAAAAATCGAAGGCAAATGAAATTGATAATGAAATAAATCATTTCAAATTTTTTTGTTTACATAGAAGCATGAAATGTGTACTTGATTTTAACTCGCTCTAAAAGGAAAAATGGAAAATTCACTTGCTTCATTGTGTAATAAGAACAAGCTGGAGAAGTAGAGAAATCAACCAGCCTACCGTCCAATGTCGAAAACAAAGTAAAGCGAAGGGATAAACTTGCTTCTGCTATACAAAAATTTCATATTAATTATTGAGCATCTAGCGTACAACGAAGGATTCATTGACCCAGCTAAGATCATTCGGTTCAATGAAATCTGGAGCATACCTCCGAAAAGAAGTTAAAATATAAAAATAAAGGTAAAAATTTAATAAAACTTGGCAATGGTGAGATTTAAATTTTAGTTTTGCAATAGTACTTCAGAAAGCATCAAATGAAATTCAGAATCCGTAAAATGTATTTGAGAATAGTCAATTGTACTCCCGAAAACGTTAAAAGTATTTCCAAAGCTGTAAATTGTACCACTCTCACTTCGAACGGGTAATCAGCAATCCGAAATTAACGTCACAGTTTCTGCAGTACCTTTTACAGTTTCTGAAATACAATTTACAGTTTACGAAGTGTATTTTACAGTTTCGTAAATACAATTTACAGCTTCTAAAATACTTTTAACATTTTCTGAAGTGTAATTGACTATTAATAAAGTTCATTTTACGTATTCCGAAGTTCATACATTTCACTATTCTGAAATTAATTTTAAGTTTTCTGAAGTACAATTGACTATTGTGCAGTACATTTGATGCTTTCTTATGTACTATTCAAAAATGTGACTACACCAGCAAATAAAAAAATTAAAATGAAGAACGTGAATGAGAAAAATGGTTTTTATCTCTGATTTATAGTCCCAAATTTTTCGTCTTGAGATTAAACAAAAATACAGAACGACGACATAATAGTCTTCAGACATGATCACCAATAGAATGCGAGGTAGTGATGAATAACTGACATTTAAACGAATATAAGTTCCGCTACACCATGCTGTCATGTGTTAGTGTGGCTCTGGAACTGGCGCTTTTAGACTGCCTGATATTATAGACTGAAGAAATAAGCCAAGAGAAGGTGTGATTTGAAATACCTTTTTCAATTGCTAAGGGGAGTGCCGCTCTTTTTTTTTTTTAATCCTCTCCATGCCATCTGCAAATGCAATGTTGCGCTAAAAATCATTTTTTCAGACCGGACTGCACACCAGGTAACGTAGTGAAGTGACTACTTGTAATTTTTTCAGTTTCGTAAGCCTCAACAAAAGTATTGATCCCCGTAAGAAGGAAGCCTTTTTGCCGAGCAGGAACGAATGATCCTGGTAAAAGTGGTTTAGTAAGATTAAGAGAGGATAGTTGTGTTGCTGCAACTTCAAAAGCCTGTATCAAGACTTTAATGAACGTTTAGGGTATCACCATGAGCGGAAACGCTATATGAAAATAATTTGTATGAAAAGTTGGCAGAAATATGCTCGGAGATTTGTCATTAGCTACAAAACAAATACGTTTTTTTTTATTTCTTTTGCGTTAGACTGAAGTTTGTACCTAGATAGGCACTCAGTGGTATAGAATGCACAATTCCACTAATCCTTCGTTAGTCGCCATCAAAAAAAGTAACAGACAAATTTGAAACTTTAAATATTTGAACCACTTTTTGTTTATTTATGTATGAATGTACTCTTGTATTTTTTAAATAATGCAACCTCCCTGTACTGCAACAATTGCCTAAACGAAATATGCAGCGATCAATTGGCAAAGAAAATAAATTTAAAGCAAAATACGATCCGAAAAAAGAGCATGCGAAAATGTTATAATCCTATTAGAGAAATAATTCACTAATACATAACAATAACAAAAAGCGCAAACATCCAAAGTGAACTGAGAAAGGATCGAAAAAACAAAAACGTGACAGGCTGGAACTACGCACAATCGGATAATAAGAGACAATTAGGGATGTGCACTTTGTATAGACGAAGTGGCTGCCTACTTATGTATGTGTAGAAATACATACATATATATATTTATATTATTTTGAATGTGCGCATAATTTTGAAGTTGCTTCGGTTTTAGTTGATTGGCACAAAATTTCTAGCGCTAGAAAAATTTTTCCGATAAGTTATTGAATTAAAAATATATTTTCAACTCTTACGAGCTTTTTAAAGTGCCTATTAACTTTTTTTTTTTGTTTTAAAGAGTAATGCTTTTAAATTGCATATAGCTTTTCTAGTTATTAAAATTTGAGTAGACCAAACTCACGAAAATACACCCAACTCCTCACATTTTCTTTATTCTCTCCGCATAGACATTTTTAATGACGTTATTGAAATTTGATGGATTTCGTTGACATTTTTTTAATATCCGCCAACAATATGTGAAATTAAATTGTTGCTTACACTTTTTGCTTTTGTGCCAGTAACTTACCCCCCTCCTTTCGCTTTGTTATGAAACAAAGCACAGAAAACTCATTACACCACTCGTAAAATGGTAATGAGATTGAATGGTGTGGTTTGGTCAAAAATGAATGCGACGGTAGAAATAATAAATCTATGCAGAATAAATGTAAATGTCGTGTAAATTAAATCACCCAGCGGGAAAGTGTTGCTGAAGAAATATTTAAATTTGTTAATTGGTGTTTTAGCAAATATTGAACAAATTTTGGAAATTAAAAAGGAATTAAATAAAAATAAATGGAAATTTAGAGAAAAATGCACACTCAACAAAGTAGTTCTTCTATTTTAAATTTATACAAAAATCCTAAAAATAAGTTAATTTAAACTTGTAATTAGCGTATTTTGAGTATTTCTACAGCCTGCAATTTTTCCTGCAGGCCGCATCTGTAAGCGCAGGTGCACAGTCTGAAGTTGTCTGTCTAGCGTTTGTCCAATTGGTAATTGCTTTTTCCGCTACTCATTCCCACTTTACGTAAATCTTTTGTTCCCTCTCAGTCTTCATTATCCGCTTTGAGTTTTCACTTTTCAGTGTTTCATTAAATTCCTTCTTTTGCACTCACAAACTTTCCATGCCTTTACAATTATGGGTCTGCATTTTTTTGTGCATACGAATTGGTTGCAGCTTATTTCCTTCCGCTTTCTTCCGATCATAGTAAATACGTATCTTTTCAACTTCTTGTCGCTCTTTTAATTATGTTGTTATGCCTTTCATTTTTCTATTATTTCTAGCAGAAAATGAACAAAACACTATTTACTTTTTCAAAAAAAAAAAAAAAAAAAAAAATAATTCACACAACAATTTCACTATGCAGAAAAACAATTTTACGTTTGGGTATAGAAATATGTAAATTGTAAAACGGCTGCTTATTTTTCATGCCATTTCCATAGCTTGTCGCATTTTGTTCATTTGGCTGCTACCCCCATCCTCTCCCCTCTCACTCGCACACACATTCTTGCACTCCAAATTGAAAATTGCATTGTTGGTGCATTCTCGGGTCTCACCACCTTTTCAACTGATTGCCATTCGCTTTGTCATTTTCTTTCGTTTGTGTCTGACCGTTTGTCAGTTGGTGGGCTCTGAATCGGCTTATGCTCGCCATGTTTATGCATGTGCACATTTAATGCGTTTAATTTGCAACTTTTTAATCAGCCTAATCGGATTTGCATTGACAAACTTGTAACGATTCAATTCGCACATACCAACACACATCCATTTATGTATGTTTATGTACGAGTATGTTTGTATGTACGAATGGCTATAGAGATGTGTATCCTAGAGATATCTGAACTGTTTTGTCGATTTTTTTTATTTTTTTTCTTTGTTTTTTATTAAGACGGCTAATCGATATTTGCACATGATTTCATGCCGGGTGATAAAAAAAGGACTCGTTTTTTCTTATAAAAGTTGTTAATACATTGAAAAATATTGCATATCTTATTTGACATTTAATTCGCAGCCACAACATCGAAGAATGTGAATAGAGATCGGCCACACTTCACAGACGGCACCTAAAGTTTGGTTCCTCGGAAAATAAAAAGCCAAACTTTGGGCGAAGTTTTTTTTTACTTTTATTTGTTTTAAAAAAATAAGTTTCCCAAGACGGAGCTTCGATATTCTCAACACCTCTTCTTCGACGCAGCCTCAATCTGCGGGCTTGAGAAAAGTTAGTTTCCGACATTGCCCCTATGACCAATTGTGATGCCAAATGAAAGATCAGAAACTTCCAATTTCACTTAAGACCAGTTAGTGCTTTAGAAAAACACTGATATCCACGATCTTCCAGTTTTTTGTGTTAAGTGGAGAGTATTAATCGGGATACGTCAGGGCATCGGCACCAAATGTTCAATATCGTTTCCCCATCTTCTACGTTTTAACAACTTCTGTGGAATTTATGTTATTTTAGGCCTATTCATTTGGAATGCTTACCTTTTAGGTTATCCGGTTATGCTGTCAGGAATGCTTTCCCAGAAAGCAATGGCCTGCTTAGCTTTCATTCTTACTTCAGTTTCGTTCCTTTATCGGTTTCTAAAGGGGGTGCGTTGCATTCTTCGTGGATTTTACTCTACGACGAAAGTAGTCAAAGTTACTTGCTGAGCTGAAACCTGGTTATGAAATGCATCAACAATGCGAAAACTCCTTTTTAGGTTCACTGAGTTCTGAAAAAAGAGCATACACTCAGTTTGCAGGCACTAGTCATTTATGTGGCTTAGGAAAGGGACCATGAAATCTTACAGCTCTGGAGCGTATAACAGGAACAATAATTGACAATTTTATTGAGTTCGAGGCCAGTTTATAAAGGATTTTGAATTGATAAAAAAACAACAGTTTTATTGGTAGAACTTACAGCCGATGTTCTTTTTCCAAACTTTGGAAGAGGTGATGATGAATAAATTCAATTAAATAAAAAGAAGTCTGATGAGGAAATGTGGTTATCTCTGAAATAGCTGCAATAACTTCTACCACTAATAATTTTGTTGTTTTTTTCCAAATAAAAATCTTTCACAAACCGGCCTCGAGCTCAATAAAATTGTCAATTATTAAACATTTGAAAAAGTCGATAGAAAAAAAAAATTTAAACAGGAATATCTGCAAAGCATTAAAGGTTGAGCTATTACCAGACCATAAGAAAAAAAAATATCTGGGTAGCAATCTAACTATGGCCGGCAAATTACTTCCTGAGATTAAGGCCGAACCCTATAATTTCTTTCTGAAGCATGCTTAAGGGAATTCACTTGATGAAACTCTAAAAGCCAAGCGACCTGACCCCGGCTCATCTGAGTACCAAGTTCACAGTAAATTATAAAAATTTTCACGGTAATAATGAAGATGCGTATAAGAAAGTAAACGTTTTAATATTTTATAACTCCAATTTGTCACAGACTTGGAGTGCCACATCCCTAATCGCTAACTCGATGCACTAAATTATCTTATAAATTGATCAAAATGTGCCCCAGCGATCTTCGGGTGCACGGTTTTAATTCAAATCCTCTAACATTGTCTGATACTTCAATTGCAAAACGCATTCAGGGTCTGCACAATATTCCAAAGGTTCTTTCTTCCTTTTTTTTTATTATTTTGTATACACTTTAGAAATGTGAATGTCTTCTAAACGCTCCAAATTTTCGTTGTTGCAAAAGCTACAAAAACGACAAAAATTTACTTATCTACCCTTTTCCACCTGCGATTACAGCGGCGGTCAAAATAAGTGATTTGATTTATAATTTGAATTTATACTCATGTGCATTCAATTTTGATTATTTTTAAATTAGAAATTAGTTAATTCCTTAAAAATCTTCCAGGCAAATTTTTTAATTTTTTAAAATCCTAACAAAAATTAACAAGTTTTTAAAACATTACAATCTGAATTTTCTAAATTTTTATTACATTCAATTTTGATTATTTTTAAATTCGAAATAAGTTAATTTCTTAAAAAATCTTTCAGGCAAATTTTTTAATTTTACAAAATCCTAACAAAAATTAACAAGTTTTAAAACATTACATTCCAAATTTTCTAAACTTTTATCAGAATTTCAAGATTATTCCTTAGTACGTAGTGTTGTTGCTAAAATGTACCACTGATTTTTGTGAATTTTTTTCTGCGTTGGTGTTGCACTCTTTTTCCATACAACAAATGAACAATTCAAGCTATTATAAACTGCGCAACAGTGTCGGTAAAAAAATTTCGCACAAATCAATCACCTAAAAATTACACTTCGTTGGATTTAAATTTTTCTTAAAACTCTTTTCAAAAGTTAGAAATATTAATGACTTTATACAAATATTTGTTGCTTGAATGATTTTTTATGGAAATATTGAATTTTTATAAATAAAAAATATTATAATTACATAGAGGAATAATAAGTTATCAAAATTTTCTATATTAAATCGTTGCAATTATTTTGACCGCCGCTGTACATACCTACATTGGTTCACTAGGAGAATCCACTCGCATACATACATACATACATATAAGTACGTGCATTTTAATTGCAAATATTTATTTATATTCGATATTTTCGGTTTATCAACCAGCCGTTTAATGATTTTCTCAGCTATTGTCTCACTGTGTTGTTTTTATTTGTATTTTTTTTTGTGTTTTTTTTTTGCTTTGCGTGTGCGCGCATAAACATTTGTACAACTCGGGGATTAGACGAATACAATGCATATTTTGGGTTTTAACGCAAATAGCAGTTAGTAAATGGTTTTTCCATTAACTTCTCACGCAAACAACGGGCGTGTTATAGTATCTAGTCGGATCTAGCGGATGCATTCGCACGAGGAAAAGCCTCCATTCGTATGGCTGCGCATGCGCACAAGCGTTTTGTGGCTGTTTTACGGCTGTGTTTATTTAGGACGCAAAATAAACAGTTCGCATTGATTTACTGCCACGGCTAGTGTGATTTGATCCTGCGGTTAATGTGATTGTTTGTCCAAGGATTTTGTGTGTCTCCATATTTACACTCTTTTGCGGTTATTGTGTAATTTTACCATTTTTCACTACCTTTTCCATTGGCGCATTTCCTTTGCGGTACTTACGTTAATGAATGTCATTGCAAAATGTAAATAACAAAAAACAATAAATATTTAACCGCTTAGGCAGACAAGTATTGATTGAATGGTGGACAGGCCGCAAATGTTATGTGTTTGCCAGACGCTAATGTGTTAAGAGTAAAACATACTTTTCTTTTGCACAGTTTTTCAGCTAGAACAATGCCTCCGCATACATGTGTTTTTGTATGAATGTATGTATGTAAATATTATTAATTTTTTTTTTTTGTTGGAAGCGCATAAGCATTTTATTCTACAAATGCCGAGCGCGTTAAGCGGCTGATCACTTTGCTGGCAATTCATTCGTGTGCCTTTAGTTTTACTGCAGTAATTATTTTTAATTTTTGTTTGTTTTTTTGTTGCATTCACTCTTGCAGCAGCAGCAATTGCATCATTTAATCCACTTAAAACGCACGCGCAGCGCGCCCAGTTGGATGCTGACACCCGCTGTGGCCAGCGTTGGTGATGGCACGCGTTCCCATTTAGGCGCTAATACGAGTATGTCGATGCCGCCGACTCAGTTGAAAATTGAAATATTTTTCGCTTTTTATTAAGTTAATTACGGCCATTTCATTGGAAGTGAATGTAAAGGAAAGGCGCAAAGATGTCGGCAGCACGCGGATGGCGGCCATTTTCTCGAATATCAACGCAGTTCGTTTGCTTTAAAATCAATTTGTTTGACGCTCAAGTAATTTATAAACAATTTAATATTGCCAATATGGGTGTATAAATGTATATGAGCCTGGTATATGTGTGTAAGTTTGCACATATATTTGTACTTTTATGGTGGCAAATGCCTAAGATAAGCCGCATGTGGTGGTGGTGCATTTCTTTTATCTTCTAATTTGGTGAACTCGATAAATTTGTGATCGCACTTAAATTAATTTATTTACTAAAAATGTATGTAATTAAGTATGTATATGCTTTTACTTTAAGTCTATATTGGTTGCCACAATTTTTCGTTAATTAATTGTCGATCATTGACTGCTTTCGATTTATTGATTATTCCGCGCTTTTAATTTAAAAAAATTGGGTGTATGTGCCTTCTATACAATTCAAGGCATAGCCATAAAATTGGGAGCAGGAAATATCGCACTTAGAATCGTAATTATGTAGTATGTATGTTAACATAAGTACACTGAACCAAAAATGTACCATAAACAGCCGTAAAAAAAACATTTTTTGGTTAAAAAAGTCATCCAACATAAACAAATTTTAAAATTGACATTACGCCATTATCATTTTAACATTATAAATATTGTATTAATTAATGTAAAATTCATGGTATGTTAATGCAAAACTGACATTAAAAATGTAAAACAATCACTATTATACAATGTAGTATGAACATTTTAAATGTTAAATTACTATTTAAAATATATACATTTGATATAATAAAAATGTATATTTGAACGATTTTAATGACATTTTGATATTTTATAATTGTTAAATACAGCACTAAAAATATATTTCTAAACAATTTTTTTAATAGAAATGCTTTCTATAAAAAATAATTTAACTCGAAATATTTTATTTCGTATTAAAGTAGTTGCATCAGGAATATAATATATCATCATCAGTTATATAATACAATTTTTATATTAATAATTTCAAGTAAATTATGTTTTGGACCTAGAACATAAGACTGAAAGTGGCCACATTAATATCGGCTCAGTTGGATAAAGTTAAGGACATGAAATATCTTGAAACAAGTATCTAGTGATGACACAAACGAATTAAACTTCGTTTAATGATTAAAAAAAACATGGGCCTACCACTATTATATATGGCTGAAGTGTACCTTTTCTTTCCAATACTGCTGTGTATTGCTTCCCTTATTGTCGTTTTTAACATAAACCTTTTTCCATCGATGTTTATGTTATGACGAGAAGTTGGTTTTAATACAGCGTTTAACAGCATCATTACAATGCAGTATCTGGAATTTTAAGAAGCTTAAATTAGTAATGTAAAAGACATTTTAATTTGCTAGAATAAACATACCTTCAACGACATCCGATTTAATTGCCGTCGGATTTAATTGCCTCCAAATTTTACGCGCCATTAATTGGATGCTCGATATCTTCTACCCGGGCGAAAACAATGACGTCTTCCGAATTCAATTAAATGGGCATCAAATTTTCTTCCATTTTTTTAGCTATTTATTACATTAAATACTCTAAAAATCTATCACCAAACCGCGTGCGTACAATAAAAGCAAGCCGACACGAAAAGGCGCGATCATACGTTCAAATTATTCCATCGTGCCAAACGACGAAGTACATTAAGCGTTGTGGTATTTACATTTTTATTGTTAGTGCAACAAAATATCATATTATATCTACCATAAAATGTTAAATTCGGCTGCCGAAATTATAATGTAATTTTCACATTTAAAATTTGATATTGCAATATAGTACATGGCAATATCATTTTGTTAATTTTCTTATAAAAATGACGAAAATAACGTTAATTTAGCAATATTAAATGTGAAATTAACACTTACAAAGTTTTTTTATATAGACATCTATTTACGAGTATGTTTGGAAAATACGCGTAGAACCTCTATGTCTATTTGAAAGTCATTCTTAGCACAACAAGAAGAACTTGACTATACTCGTACATTGAAATCAGTGTTCAGTCTAATTTGTTGGTAGAAGATTTAAATGGCAAAACAACTACAGTTTAGTGGTAGCTGCAATTTCGGTTATCACCACATCTCCTCGTCAAACATTTTTATTTTCCTTCATCACAGTTGCCCAGGTTTTTTTAAATTTTATTTCCGGCCTTAACAAAGCTTCGACAACGACTTTTTTTGGTGTGTGGTCGGATAATACCAGCCTGGAGTGACGTAGAATGCAACGCTGTTACTGCAGGCAAATACGCACCCCTGGAGCCAATTGCTATGCGTACAACAATATAATGATATTCAGAGCAGAAGAAACGAGGAAACGAAAGACGTGTGTTTGAAAATGAGATGCTGCTAGCCTGGAACGCGTCTCGAGATTTCCATAAGAAAATTGGGAAGCAAATAAGTGGTTTCAAGACCTCCACTGGTTACTGAAAAAATGGATGTAACACTTCTCAATACTTTTGAAAGAAAACTCTGCTGTCGCGATTGGAGAAAAGTGGGCTCCTTTCCTCCTATACGTATGGTGTGATATACTAAAACGTTATAGGATTCAACTGAACGGCCTTTATCAGTGTGTCTTAAAGCCTGAGAAATCCACCAATGACAAAATATTCAAAAGACGTTAATTCCTGGACAATACCCTAGACAAGCAAATCGACTGACGCCAACTTTTTGCGACTTTAAATTTTGATAGCCCGAACAGAAGCTGCCCATATGGCGCAATATCTGAATTTGGTATCCCGCAAATCTAATACAGCAATGTATAGTCTGTACATGCTGGGAAGGACCTCTCTGAGTCATTCAAGACCAAAGGAAGTTTTAGACAAGGCAACTCATTTTCGTGTATCTTCATCAATCTTAGGCTGGAAAGCGTAAAAAGAGCTGCCAATCTGAATCGCAGTGCCGCAATATATAACAATGGCACGATGTTGCTGGCGTAAGCGAATCATATTGACATCCTATGCCTTAACAACATGAAATAAAAAAGGTTGTTATTGCTGTGAACGAGAACAAAACAAAGTACCTACCTTGAGCACCAAACTAAAAGTCCTCGCGTATTGGGACCCACTTACAACTTTGAAGTAGTGAAGCCCTTTTGTTTTATTCCTACAAAAGTTGCTACTTTGGGTTCGGTAGGTATTAGAAAGAAATCTATTTCCCGTCAATTCAACGGTTGCGATGGCTTGGTTATGTCGTTCGTATGAATGATGATGCTCCGATGATGCTCGACACGACACGCTTTGGTGACCAACTAAGACAAGCGGCGCTCACGCACACAATAAAAGGACCAAGTGCATAGGGGCCTATCTTCATTTGGTATGAGAGGCAACTGACGAAAGTTTTTGATCTCGACCCAAACCGGCCTACGTGCCTTATTAAACAGAAAAATGTAAAAGAAAAATATGTTATGAACAAATCAATCTCTTTGATGGGTTAAGATTTTAGAAGAACCTCAGTGGCGACCAATTCCTCAATAAAATGTTTGATATTTTTCAACTCAAATGTTGGTCATCATCCAAAAATTCAACTAAGTATATAAACCGAAGTTTCAAAATTGGCACAGAACTTACATATTCATTACATACATATGTGGTACATTAATTTTCGTCCGAATTAAAAATTTTTTTTTTGTGATCAGTTTTAAATATCAATAGATAACACTTGATTTGTGATACATATTTTTGTGACTGTCTTTTGCAGTTTTTTACATGGAATTAATAAAACGCATACTCAAAAAGCCCCAGTATTAGTTTTACAACCCTTTTATTTTTGATACACAAAAAGCGTAAATTGCACTTGCTCAATGATCAAGTGTCTGAATCTTATTAGTTGTTAAGATCATAAAACATTTTATGGTCTTTGTAGTAAAGGCCGAATATGCAGCTAGTTTTTATTACATTGGCCGTATTTGTCTGTGAAAACTGCATAGTAAAAGCGTAAACAGTCAAATTCAAACTATTTTAATGTCTCTCTAAATATTTTGCAAACCAGTTCACCCACTTTCATTGCCGTCCTATAACCTAAAGCGATTTTCAAAATTTGTGAAACCAATGCACGGTCATAATAAAGTTTAAAAAATTATTCCTAATTTAAATTTATTGCAAACCAATCAATTTTTATGAAACACTCTAATATATGAATATCTTAAATGTAGTCATTTTATGGCGGCAAAACAAAACCGGTTGCCACTTAAGATAGCGCCGCTGAAACATTTATGCCAAAGACGCTCTTTTAAAAACATAGTTCAAATTTTTATTTTTTTCTTACTGTGAACGCGCTCTTGTTCGAGCTTCAACAACATAAATCCGTTCCGATTAAATGACAAACAGTAATAATAATAAACAAAAGCCAGCGACAATACATTAATTTTGTCACCAAACAGCAATCGCCACAGCTTTTGGAACGCAACAGCAGCAGCCACAACAATTTGTCGTCACAAATACATACATATCGATATAGTCGTATTCATACTCGTACTCGTACTCGTAGCATTTAGTAATAGCGCGTTCACGACTTTTCAACATAAACTAGTAGTTAATGTTGCGGTGCCGCTGATAAGCGAAAGCATTTTTTCTTCCATTAAATCAATGCAATTGAAAAGGTAGTCAACGACACAATTTGCTGCTTAAGTTACCGCCGCACAGTGGGCCAAATGAGTGCCCGATAAGTTAAGTATTTTTTTTATTTTTGTGTTGTTGTTTTATGGTTAGTTGTCGGCGTTTATCGGCGCGCTACATATTTATGAGCGTCCATTCCATTGACGTGTTAATGGTTAATACAAATTTAAGTCACTGCTACAGCGCTTTTCGACTGATAAATATTCAAATGAATGAATGAACTCGTATGTGGATTTAATGGCACACACGCGGAAAACATGACATTAATTAATTTTATTTCATTTCTTAACCAACGCGATGGTAGAGTTTGAGGCGAATTTAATGCTTAATTAGTTGACAAAAATTCGTGTTTTTACTTTGTTTCTACCAGTTGTCCGCCTCGGTGTGTTTTCACTGACGGAAGCAAGAATTGACCATGTTTAGGTGATATGGCGGATAATAAAATTCGATGAATATCTAATTAACGGCAGATTTGAAGAAAAGAACATAAAAATAATTAAATAACGTTATGAGTGAGGTTAATGGGACAAAGTGAGACTGAGTGCCTAAAATCGAAGGTATTTAAAAGAAAAATACTGACAAAATTCTTTTAAGCGTTTTTGCTGGTTCTGTGCACTGTGGGAAATTCTTCCAATTTTTTGGTCAAACGAATATTTAACTGCCATGTATATACATACATATATTAATTATTTAATTTATTTATTTAATGTAATTATATTAAGCTTTGATGCCTTTGGACTTATTGCTAAATAAGTGTTAAACAGTTTTTACATTTTAATTGACAATAAACGCTTTTCTGCAAATAATATTTTAACAGTTGTGGTAAGACTCTAATATTAGCTTTTTCAAGTGAAGTGTTGTGATCGATTCTGTTATTTTGGAACAACAAAAAATTAAAAAAGAAATTGGAGAGTAAGTAAGATAGTCAGTAGTTTCAGCTTCTGTAAATGTTGTTTAATTTTATATTTTAATTTTAAACATTTATATTTTTATCTTTTACTAAACTTTTGTGGGCATAAAAAATTCGCACTAGTTTTTTTTTTCAATGCCATAAATAACTAGTATTATAAATTATTTTACAAATTATTAAGTTGCGATTTTTTGCGTTTTCTGTGGTCAAGTTGGTAGCGCTGCGTGCTATAACTTGATATGCCTCAGTCGGCACAAAACTGTAGGTCACTCCATTTGCGGTAGAATATAAAGACGCACACCACAAATGGTAGGAGAAGCTCGGCCAAACACTGAGCTATACAGTGTAAGCGCCAAATTATTATATTATTATTAATAAAATGTAAATATGTTTTTTTAGAAATCTTCGTTATAATTGTTTTTCTATGACTACAAAGTTAATATATATTTTTGGCATAAAACGCCAGAGCTTTTCGAGGTCATCATCGACGAAGTTTGTTCTCTGTTCTTTTCAAAACTTTTTTGGCATTATACATAAAAGTTTTTTTTTTTAATTGTGCCAAGACCGATTGTGATGTTAATAGCAGCATTAATTTTTCATTCAAAATCTGTATGACAATCAGATATTTTTTATATCAAACGATACACCCATTGATTAGTAGCACTTTCGCAAAGTACATATGTACATATATGTAAAACGAAACTATTATTAAAATTTAGTTTTGTTCTTATTTGTTGTAAATAAATGCATATTTGGCTCTCAAAGCGCTCAGGTGTTCAGCAAAAGGTTAGGCCAAATTGCAAATTATATGAACAAAGCCTATCCACGTAAACAAAAATCAGTACAAAATTGATCAATAGCAAAATAGAAAATATAGAAATTTATTTTAATATTACTTACATATATTTACTGAAAATTACATTAACAAAACATTACAAAACAAAAAAACATTACAATCGTGCCTGAAATTTAATGAAATTGAAATGAGAACTATTAAGTGTGGAAAATGAGCCGTCAAAAAATTATAATATACTATATTGTATGTAATCATAATATACTATATTGTTTGTAATTGATGTAATCACTATGATATGATTTATATAGGAATAAACCTTTGCTAATTTAATAACTGCCAAATAATTATACAACTTTCCTTCCTTAAAAAAAATTACCTTCGGCCTTTAATTGTCTTAAAAGTATTTGAGTTGGCGTGGACTCAAGGTCAAACTTGAAAATTTTTTAAGTGTTTCTATCCTTTCTGCACTGAGCCACTCTAAATACAGATGCTGTCAAAATGTGGAAGTGTCCTTTATACTCGTACTTAGATAAATACAAACAGTGCTGGTCAAAAGAATAATAGTTTGAGAAATAGTTTTTCTCTTATTGAGTTTAAGTAATTTTCTGATTCAAGTTCAAAAAAACGACTTAAGCTTAAGTTTAAAACTTTCTACAGTCTCTAATCAGAACTATTTAAGTAAAATTTTCAAAAAAATATCAAAAAAAGTTTCCGGTAGCAAAAATATACATTTGGTTTTCGAGAGATTTTTTTTCGTTGAGTGTTGCCCAAATTTTTCAATGGCACACATAAATAAAATACATTTTTATATGGATGGCAATGAGTGACTTTAGCGACGTTAAACTTTCAATTTATTTGATCGACTTAAATAGGCCACAAAATTGTTATAAATTTGAGCGCCATTGTAGATCTTTTTTAGCAACTGTCGCCACACAGCCAATATTTGCACGACATCATTCAAATGCATTTGTCTCAATGCGCAAAAAAATACTTACATACATATACGAGTTTAACTGCAGAAATTTGGCGAAACAACGTATCTCGTTTTAGTACTTTTTTCATACCGACCGCAAATTGGAGTGGTTCTTTCACAGTTTTTAAACAATTAATTACACGAATCTGTCGTTATGGAAAATGGTTTCATAAAAATTTATTAAAATTATATAATTCATTTATATCAAAATTTGTACATCTGAAGTTAAATTTGCTGAATGCATTTCAGCTATTTTTTTTTTTCAAGTTCACTGCCAAGTAAATATGTATACCTAAGTAAAGAAATTTATATAACCGAATGCAATGCAAATAATCGAAAGACGGAAAGCAATCATTGCCACATAGAAATCTAGACAAATACTACAATGTACATACATACATCAGCAGGATATAAAAATGAGCATATGTGTACATACATATGTATTTGCAGCATACATTTATATGTATTTAAGAATCCACGTATAAAAATAGATATGTTGCATCATTGTTGCAATCCTGTCAAAGTGGTGCTGATGCTTTCACAGCATTCCTTCATTGTTGGTAATGAAATTATTTTTGTTCTTACTTTAATTGTCCTTTTTGTCCTTTGTCGTTTGCATGACACATCCATTTGTTGGGTATTTTTACCTATGTACATACATCAGGCCCAAGGATATGCGAATGATGTTGCCAAAACAAAATGTGATTATCGTTAATTTATGATGTCACTCACGTATTTAACGTTTTTTTTTTTGCCTGTGGTCGCCATTGAACGCAGCTAAATATAAATATATACATGCATACATACATACATGCACGAGTACACACACACCTTTATTATTATTTTAAGGTTATATTTATTTGGTCATGTTAAAAATTCTAAACGAGAGAACCAGGGGCGTAGATAGGCGAAGGAACATAAACGTTGTTTCGGCTTCCACATAGAGGCCAGTCACATATTTATACTGTCGGGTTAGTCCAGTACAGATGGATTTCCTTTCTATCACTTTGTTATATAATGGTTTTGAAATGTGGTTTTTAAGAAGAAATAAAACGCATACAATTGAATGCTATGGCCAAGAATTTAGCTTTATTATAAAGATTAGAGTTTGCTATTATGTTTTAAAAATGATTTCGGGCAAGTGACCGCCGCGGCTGACTCGAATAAATTCCAGCCGAGAGGCTGTCAATAAGACCAACTCCGAAAAAAGTATTGCCTCATTGAAAACCACGGTGTAGAATTTTGAGCTTTAAAGGCAATGAAGTGAAAAGTGCTACGGATTTAAAAATTGTTACAAGGAAACTTTCATTGTCAGTGAGTCGAGAATTGCTGCAGATCAGTTTATATTTATTACAATCTACTTAAAATATAAAGTTATCATTGGCAAAAGGATGCATCCAGAGAGTTCTGATATTTTTACATTTGTTTCAACCTCTGTTTTTAGTTCTAGAATGGCTTGAATTATTTACATAGGTAACACCATCATGAATTAAAGCGATCTACGCCACTGGAGACAAATAGAAATAAATAAATGTTATTATTTCAAATGTCCATAGGTATAAGCGTTCAAGAAAATTCATCGGAAGAAAGGTCTCGTAAATGTAAGTTTTATACTTATAATTATTTTAGCTTATCATTAGGAGACATTTTTGAATGAAGGGGAAAATCTATCAGACACAAAAACGACGACTTTCATACCTTCAGTAGAAGCTTAGGAAATAGACTAGGCGTTCCAAAATACGATCGGCGTTAATTTTGAGTCGAATTTGGATCTTACCCGTAATTTACATAACCGATATTCTGCCCTCCCATCGAAACTACAGCAATCCAAAGGAGTGTAAGTAAAAATTAAGAAACGAAAATTTTAAATATAACACATAATAAAGTAAATGTATTATTTATAAAGCAGCATTTGTATACGAACTACAAACTTTTTTTTACTTCACTTTCTTTGGTTAGTTTCAAATGATTTTTACGGGTATTGTCCGTGCATTAATTGAATGTGTTACTAAATACATACGTACTTATGCAATTGTAGATATGTAAACTTGTATATATTTAATTTTTTTTTTTTCAAAAAACTAACTGTACATATTTATTAAGGCACGTGAGCACTTTTTCAAAGTGTTGGTAGAAAGTTTTTATTATTAATCAATATCTATAAAGTTATAACAAACAGAAAAAGGTATGTAAAGATTTATTTAAATGCCGCTATTTATATACATACATATATTTATTTGTATATGAAGGCATTCTTATATAAATTGTATGACCAATAAATGCTTGAAGAAATAAAGAAGTCAGTTGCTTGCCTGCGGTCTAACGCCACAAAAGCAACAGTCCATAATTTATTTTGTTACTGTGACTGGCTTTTTAATCAATTCGTTAATTTCAAATCAAATAATGATTTATTTTTATGAACAAAGTTTGACTATCTACTCATTGTTGCTTACATATACATATGTACATACATACAAATTATGTATGTATGCCTATATGTAGAAAAATATATGTATGTCTACTACGTATACGCTTTCAAAAGCATACATCAGTATGAAATATTGAACGAACATATTTTTTTCTCTGCTCATGAAGCGCTCCACTTGATCGTTTAGTTCTTCGCTCACACTTGTGAATGCTTCATCATTTGTGCCGGCCAACTGCAATGTATTGAAAGTAGCTATACTGAGAAAAAGTGAGTAAATATGTAGATGGATATTTACATATAAAAAATAGTACATAAACACTCGCTGCTGGCATTTGTTCAATCGTGTCTACTATTTACTCATATGCTTAACTGTATTTATTTTGGAATTTCTAGTTGTTAGATGGAGCTAATGCAACTTTTCAATTTAACTTATTGTTGTTTGTTAAATATGAAAAAAAATTCTATTTGATGAGCACGCGACCTGCAAGCTCAGTAACTATCTTTTTTCCAACCTTTCGCTTTGAACCTGGCAGCAGCATAATTTTTTATTTTTTCGCTTTTGTTTGCAGAAAAGTGTTGTATCATTGTTGTAAATTTTGTACAAACTGTAATTAATTTCATATTAATAATCGAAGTCGTAAACAACTACAGAAATTGAAACGGTGCGGTTTAATGATGCGAGAAAATTAAAAATTCAGTTCGTGATTACCTCCGAAATATCGTTCAATTTGGCTTGCCTTTTCCATATTTTTTATACTACGCGGTAATGTTAGAAAGATAAAAACATCTTAAGGACAATATGCCTTTTTTGTAGTTTATCATTTATTTTGTACAGCTTTCGAATAATATTACGTATATTTATTTAAATTTAATAGACAAATTTCGAAACATTTTTCTTTAAATAACTCAAGTTGGCGCCTTTCAAAAATTTTAGAGTGCATTGTCCGCAAAATTACCTGATTTAAGAAATAAAAAAATAAGATTGTGGGCAATCCCCCTAACCTATCTATCTTCACTTCAAATTTCTTTGTTAAAATCGCAAAACCAGAGAAAAGCTCATTGTGAGGTGCAACTTCTCATAACTGACGGGTTTTTCTCGACTAGATAACTGGGAAACATGACAGAAAGTTTCAAGTGTACATTTTTATTCAAGAAGTTAGACCAATCTGGACTGAGGGATCTAAGCGGAGAAATTGGCGGGAAAGCGTTTTAAAGTTCCGTGTACGAGTTGGGATATACGAAACTCGAGTTTTTAAAATGTTGAAGTTAGTTGTTTTTGTCAGTATAACTCCATAATTTCTAAGTCGATATATTAAATTGTTGAAATGTCTGCAAACGGAGGTAGGGAGCTCTTCGAAATGATGTATTTTAGCGTTTATAAATAGGATTAAAGAAAACTCTTAAAGCTCGCAGTGTCACTAAGTTTCCTTAATTTTATTATTAATTATTCAAATTACGTATAGTATACTAAAATTTATGAATCGAATTGAATCACACAACGACCAAAATAATGAAATTAACACTTTAACGTATGTTTCCTTAAATTCCTCGGGAGTTGAGATTTTGTTTAAATGCGAAGTTTGTATTATTGCGATTAAAATTAGGAAAAAGCCGTCTGTTTTGAGACTTTTAATCAAGGCACATTCAATAGGTAGCAGCAGTAGAAAAATTGAAAATAAAAAATTTGAGCTCCGTATATTTTGTTTTTGCTTTTAAAGGCTAAAATTTCAAAAATATTTTATCAACTACCAAGGCGAATTCATGTAAGGTGGTAGCGATTCTAAATATGCAACGCTTTGGTGGGTTATTGTTAAACTTTATCTCATTTGTATTTAACTTTCGCGAAATAGTTTTTACACTGTAGCGTCACTGCCAAATGTTATAGTGAACCATATCTTTAAATTTCTTGTAGTTAAACGGAACAATTGATAATTTGCAACTTAACAATTGATTTTGACAACCAACCACCAATCAGCTGATTGATTAACGCCAACTTTTATGAATTCGCCTTGATTAACTACCTTAAATTGTACTGAAAGCATTATTATCACAACGAAATTCAAAACTTGACAATTCAAATTAAAATAAAATATGAAAAAAGTTCAAAAAAAAGTTTGCTGCGGCTACCTATTTAAAAATAAATTCATTGTTCATATTTGGACAGCTTTTGAAAAGTTTTAGATGGAAAACTGAAATTATTGAAAACAAAAAAAATAAAATTTAATTGTTGCTTTTCGAACGTTTTTCCGTCATCCCTGGTCAAGTTTTGTATGGTGAAAATTTGATTTCGTCATCTTCGGTGTCTTTTTTCTTTCTCTCGAAGAAAAACATAACTTTTTACCCTGCCGGAAGCAATAATAAAAAAAAACAAGTAATAAAAAAAATTTGATTTGTTTTAAATGAGTTTAACTTGTTTCCGCGCAATATTTAATATTTTTTTTACGAAATAAAAACAAGAAATTATCAAGAAATATATTAAGTATTTTGTGTTCTACTCGATCTTGAGCTCTACAACAAATATGAATTTTTGAACGAATCAAAATGGAACACCTCAATAAACAAATGAGAATTTTATTTGCCTGTTAGAGGGGTCCGTTTGTGCCATATAAAGCAGCTCTTATGAAAAGTCTTCGAGACTTTCCGTCGATTGATTTCTAATGACGCTAGGCGCTTCTCTCTAAATTGCTGGGAAGGAACGTCTTTTGTAGCTACGCCGTGAGGAGGTTAATCCAAATGCCATATTTTTGTTGCCATCGCCCACTTGCAACACTGCCAGAATGCATATCTTTCTACATACATACATACATTCATATGTCTGTATATTTGAAATATAAAAAAAATGTCGGTTGTAGCATTCGTTGCATGCGGGTGTTTTGATTAATGATGATGATGTTGCAGTGAACAACAAAAGTGATTGAATTATAATAAATAAATAAATAATAGTACCATCGACAGCCACCTCTCTCTATCCGTCCAAACATATTTACACACAACAATGAATGCATATGTATGCATGTATTCAAGTATAAATATATTTGGATGTGTAAGAAACATTGAATGTGAATTGGCTGCCGTCGTCAAGTGGCCTTACTCCCCAACTCCAAATGAATGAATGAATGAATGTTAATGCCCGGCACATCATTATCGCTGTATCATCGCGTTACAATTGCTGATGTTGCAAGCTAACTTTGTAGTATGGCATGTTGAGCAGCTTCTTCAAACTTCAAGTTGGCTGCAGCTGCAAGACACTTGCAGTGTTGCTGTGCATGGCTTGTTGTTGCTCGTATGTATGTATGCACCTTTACCTGGCTGCGGCAAGCCATTGACGGTTGTAAGTTGAATGTTGAATGACTTATCAGGCGCATTGTTGTGCTTACATTAGCCTACGTAATGAGCAGCACTTGAGAAAAATTTTCTATAAGCTCTACTTATTCGGCTTTCAACAGCAGCCGCTGTGGCCCCTTTCGTTCATATTTTTTTTTAGCTACTCTGTGGCAATGAACGTGGCACTGGCGACGACCGCGACGTTGGCAATGTGAAGTTGTTATATTTATTCATGCCACAGCGTGTGGCAACATGCGTGGTGTTGATAATCTGCTGCAAGACTTTGGCAGTTGTTGTTGCTGCTGCAAGCGCCCAAGTGTTGGCCGTAGTTATTTTCCGCATAAAATATGGTCTTTTAAGTGGCTGCCACTGTCGCCCCCAAAACCGTATGTTGTTTTATCAAATTTTTCGCTGCATCAGCAACAGTAGCTACACCTTAAAATTGCATTTTACACCGCCTTGTTGCACTTGAACTTGATGCATTTAGTTGAAGTGTAAAATTAAAGCAGCGCATTTATGCAAGCTCCAGCGACACAGCACGTCACACGCGCGACATGAAACTTACATTGCTGCAACCGGCAGCACAGGCACACAAACACAAACACGCCTGCGGTAACGCATTTAAAAAGTTTGGTGCTTTGCGTTTTGCGTTGTACAATTTTCTAGTTTGTTCACAGACAGTGTTGCACATTGCTGCAGCACTGCGGCAAGTATCTGTGGCATCTATTAACAACAATTAACAATAAGTGTCAACATGACTTTTGCAGGCTGCGAATTAGTTGCGCGCGCGCATGGTCAAAGGCCACCTTGTATGTAATTGTTGTGGAAATTGCGTGCGTGCGTAAGTGTGTGTTTGTGTTTGTGCGAGTATTTCAGATGTGGCTTTGTGTGGAGCCGCCATCGGCGCGCAGGCGCATGCGCATTCACATGGATTCGCCTTTTAAGAATGCAGCGACGGCGGCGGCAGCCAAATGTGTTGGCTATCAAGAAGGAGCCTAAGCAAAGCGAAATTTGGAAAATCAATATGTGTGCATACGCTTTTGCGGTGCGACAACAAACAAATGCATCGGTTTGCCGAAACTTGAAACAAAAAAATCTCGCCGCTGCATTCAAATAGTTAAGCAAACCGCTAACTATGTAGCTACGCGTACGTGCAACACGAAGCAATGCAGATGCGTGAAAATGTGCTAGACAACAGCAGTTTGCCATTTCAATGCAGTATTTGCATATCTACTCAGCAGAGTTGTGAGTTTATTTGCTTAAAGTCAGCATTAATGTACAACTGCTGCAGCAGCCAAACCAGCAACAACGTTCAAGTATTTGCCACTTAGCCACAAATGACAGGACGCGCGCGCGCACAAAGATCACTTCAATGCATACTACCTGCTATGTGTGTGTGTGTGCTCGCTTCGTTCTTTGCTTCTACATTTTCTCCTTTGCAATGCTTTTTCGTTGCAGCCACACGCCAGCAGTTCCAGTTGCACATCTGTCGCACGTTGTTGCCACTGCTGCGACAATCACTGTGTTTGGCGATTGTCTGTCGACCCCTTCGCCGCTCGTTTAATAGCGTTACGCTTAGGGAAAATTCAATAATCCGTTAAATGTGTGCAAACAGACAAACATGAAAATAGACAAATAAACGGATTGGCTTTCATACTCGTATTTGAATATTCTGTCTCTTCTCGAAAATGTGTGTTTGGCATATTTGCAGCGAAGTTTCTAGTTGCCGCAAATGAGTTGCTGCCGGCGGTGGCGTCCATTTTATAGTATTGCTCCTGCTGCTGGTGGCAAATACATACAAATATATAAGTAAAACTACTTCACTGCTGAAATACTTCGATTTTTCTAATGACTCTTGCGAGCACAAATGGGAACTAACACCAAAGTATGTAGACTGGAGGTACACAGCTATAGTTCGACCTGTACTCTCATACGGAGCGCTTTTATGGTGGCCAGCTCTCACCAATGATTAGATCGCTAAGGTATTCGGGGTAGTTCAAAGGTCAGCAGCCATTGGTGTAACGGGTACAATGAGATCTTGACCAACTAATGTACGTATTGCTCGGTTACCTACCGCAAGATATTTTTATCGAAATCTCAACTGCTAACAGCGCTTTTAAATTATAGGCGCTGAGGCTTTGGACGGAAAGGCCTTTCGCGCACAGCTCCATCCCACCTGAAATTTAAGCCCTCACCCATTAAATGCATCCTGGCGAAGCTCTTTGTTAACCGCAAGATCTGTACGAAACTCCCAAACCGTAGAGATTAGACAAATGAAAGAGTAAGGTCATTGAATGGCTTGGCAGTCGTTACGGACGGATCGAAGAGGGAAGCTGCCATTCAGGTACCCGCTTCTTCTTATGTTAGCTCTCAACTGGTAGATGAGTGTAGGATAGAGAGAGGCTTTTATTTCAAATCAATACGAAATTAATCTGATAAAGTGTTGAACTAGCGAGGTGTGGACCGGCACTGAATATGTCTCACGCTGTAGACGTGGCGCCTCGCTCAGGGAAAGCAAATGCAGAATTTCCGATATTTAATGCCAGACACAGGTGGAGTAGTATAGGATCGTACATGACTATCCGGCAGTTTTTTGTAACCTGTGTTCCGCTTCAACCTAAGACTCTTTTACAAATGAGCAAAGAAGATACATACAAACTCACAGCTGTCTGCATATGGCACTGGTCTGTAGGGGTACATACTGAAAGGATAGGCATACGCTTCAATGGGTTCTGCCGCAGTTGCGAAGACCCAAGCTGAAAGAAGACAGTTGAGAACTTTCTGTGCGAGTGTCCGGCCCTTGCTAGGTTGGGGTTAAAGGCCCTCGGTAAACCTTTCAGTATAGAGTATTTCACAGTGCAGCCGCCTCTCTAAGTATGATGTACTGAAAAAGATGTAGGTTACACGAGATGTGACAACCCACTGACGAGCTTAAGTAAAGGGTGTCCCAATAAAAATTCGTTTGGAAATTAGTTCGATCCGAAAATAATTTTTATTCGGAAACCTAATACTTTCATAGTCGCATTCGTTTCGAACCAATTTCTCTAGGAATCGTGAAGGCCTGCTTCTTGTCCAAGAAAAAAATTGCGCACAATTGAGTTTAGAACAAAGAAATTTACATACGTATAAAAATATTATATTCACATGGAAATCAGTTCCTAATCGGATTTACTTTTGATTTATTACCAACATTGTTTGAAAATTTTATAGGCTACTTTATTCCAAATGGCGATCAGAGTGTCTATCAAAAGAACCATCTGCAAACTGAAATCAAGCATGCTAATGTTTCCAATGTATATAAATTTAATTCAATTATAAACTCCAAATGAAAGCTAGTTCCTCCTCACATTTTTTACAACGCAAAGTAGGATTTCTTCTTACTTTGAGGACTATAGCAATTATATTCATTCGCATGACATATCCCATCTAGCGGAGTATCGGTACCTTGTTAACACTGTACAGCTAATAGCTACATCGTTAAAGATATTCGGCAAGATGCAATATTCCATAATGTTCGCTTCGGCACGTAACACAAAACTATTTATGTACATATGTTGAGATCGCTAGCACAGTGACAAAAATAGCAGAGACTATGTTAGAAAATTTTCGTACGGAGAGTCCAGAGGCAGACGTAGAAAAGTGTTTAGCTATTGCTTGGAGTGTATCAGATCGAAATACCTATCCAGGTACTCCCATCCGAAAGCTCTAAACACAGGCACAAAATAATTACTTTTAATCAGTTGATTTTTAGCGCGTCCACCACCGTCCGGTTTACATCTAAGTTACCGGACTCTCTAATATTTTTTGAATTTTTTTTATTTGTTACAACTGAGCAATTTTAAGCCAATAAAAATGCAGCATTTATTTTTTGCAACGCTTATGTTGTGGCATCTCTTCACACTTTATGCGGCACGTCATTAAATACTTTTCCAGGACGTCGACAAATTAGATTCGCAAGCAGTTGTTGCTACATTTAAAAAAAAAAATGCAAGTATTAAGCAAAACTTATACACAAATACTTTTAGCCTAATTGTTTAGTAACCAATTAGCGTCTCTGGAATGTCTAAAGTTTTTCACATTTTGCTAATTGCTAAACATTTAATTTATTCAATTATTTGCGTGTAATTGACTTGATTTCGCAGCGTCATTATGAAATCGGCTTTTTTTTGTTTTTTTTTTGTTTTTCAGCCAACATTGATCGCCAATCAAGCAAGCAGCCAGCGAACGGTGGCAACGACATTTAACTTGTTCATAAGTTTTAATTAAATTTTAATTGAACATGACGTATTTATGAGTTTGACAACGCGTGGTTTTAATTGCCTTTAAATTCGCTGCTCACAGTTAACACTCGATGACTGGCAGCTCGGTGCAAAGCACAGCTCCACAAGAATTCTTCCTATTTGCAACGCCAATTACTCGCCACTCTTTGCCATGCGCTTGGCGCCTTTTTAACCCGTCACAGAGCTTACAATGCATTCACACACACAAAGAGGGCCCGGTCAGAGGCGGCTCAAAACGCACGCAGGCACTCACGCACTCACCCATGTGAACTCAAATCAGCCTGTAGAAGCACACAACAACATATGTATGTATACATTTAAATAGTCCTAGTGAAGTGAATGCGCGTAATACATTCACTCATTTAATTTAAATCCAATAAATTTACATGTGTTTGTGCTTACATAAATGTTTACATTGAAACCTCATTTGCATGTGTACTTTGTGCTAAATTTAAAAATTTTTTGGAATTTTTTTGTGATTCAAAGAGCAAACTAATCCACTGCTTCAAGCAGTTGACGAGCCTCACATGTACATATTTTTGGATACAGACGTATTATATCGATTTGTATGTATGTGTTTACGCCATTTAAAATAGTCGCTTAAATAATTGCTTTTAATTATATCACAAATTCCAGCTGTTGCATTTGCTATAAGCGTTTTGTTTAACATACGTTAGTCATGTCAATCCCGGGATCCCGGCCTTTTTTAACTCCCGATTATCTTGAGGTAAGTTTATTCAAATACCGGAATTGTAGAAAACTGTTAATTTAATAGCCATTTATTTTTTAAATTTTTTATCATTCTTTAAAATTCCCCTTTCAAGGGCAAAAATAAGATTTTAGAGAGTTCACAATCGACAAATAACACATCTTGTTAACTAGCTTAAGGCTTTGTTTTGTTCTTGCCATTATAAATCAGCTGCAGAATATCCCACTCGAGTAGAAAATGAACCTCACTATGAAAGCAATGTTAAAATAACTATCGACGAAGTGCCATAAGGCAGACACTCTCAAATATAAATTGCACCAAGTTTTAACGAGCAGCTCGAAATTGTCCAATAATCGAAAGGCATAAAGTTTATCAGAAGACTTGGTCAAGGAAATTAATGGTTTTTTTTATGAGGCGATAAAGGCTATGTCATACAGAGCATTTAACTTTTTGTCGACAATCCAACCAACAAGCAATGAGGCGCAACAGTGCTTCTCCACTTCAAATTTAAATGCAACAAATTTTGGTCCAGGTTGGAGTATAACACACTCAAGGCTTTAATTTCTTTAAGATTGCATTTTGATCAAAATAAGGAATAATTCTGTCTCGCTCAAAATGGAATGGGTGATGTATTTAATTTTTACTTGATGTATTTCTTATTTTAGTGAATGGTACATTAATATTTAATATTTGTCTCAAACAGTAATTAAAAATAATTTTACTATATATAGGTGCAATTGCTTCTGTACCAAATATTTATATTTGTACTTGAAGTATAAATTATTTTGTGTGTGTCAAATTTTACGTTTATTTCCTTTTTTATTGAAAATACATAAAGATTTACAGCAAATCGTTCTTTTTTGTTATAAAAATATTATTTTGCATACTTTTATAATACAACGATTACAGACGTGTTAAATTTTTTGGCGAATTAAAAATTACATATCAAAAATTCTTGAAATTCGGGATTTCGGGATTGTCCCGGCATTTCGTATTCATATCTCGAAAATCCCGTAATCAACAAAATGCCTTAAAATTGAAAACCCTATTAAACATACATACATACATATGTATGACACACAATACACGAGTAAGTATCCAATTTTATACAAAAGTTGTTACCTAATCGGCGTCGGGTAACGAAATTTAGCATTTCAAATTTTTAGACCGAATTTTTGACTTGTGTTGTCGCAAAAGGGGAACGCACTTTAGGTTATTGACACAGCCATGTAACCTCTGTTCACAAATTATAGCACAACCATTCACATTCGGGCAGTTTATTTTGCCCTAACTATTTAAAACATTTTTCAATAGAAATACCAGTCATTCTCTAACTAAAAATCATAAAAACCATTTTTTTTTAAATTTATATAATATATACAATTATTTTCCAAATTTCGAACAAATTAAGAAAAAAAATTAAAAATTTTGAAAAGCCAAATTTACAAAGTACCACTGAGATTTACAAAATTTGTAATGCCAATTTTATTCATATAACGCAACCGCGCGATTGATTTTTATATGGAAGGTGTTTCGAAAACACGTTAGATTTTCAAAAATGTAGTATTGAGAGTTTTGCAAGTTTTTGGCTTTTAAATGGCAAAGCATTTTTAATTTGTATTAATGAATATTTATACATGCGTAAAAAAATGTTATTAAAATTAATTTAATCATTTTAATTATTGCACCACGACTACCAATCGCAATCGCTTTTAAAAAGCCTTATTTCTAAACTGAATTTTGGTGGCTTGCGACCTTGTATTAAGCCAATATTAATTTGGAATAATATTTTTAGGGAATTGAAAATTGTAGCAGAACACCAGCGTCGAACGAAAAAGATTTAAAAGGGATTTAGTTTAAAAATATTTTGAATATGGTCTCCACCTCTTTGAAAAGTTGAACTTAATTAGACTATACCCAAATTGTGTGTAATAATAAAACGTGGTTTTTAAATTTAAGAGTTTGAAATAAAAGCTTTAGTTTGAACATATCAAATATATTTAAGTCTAATTAAAAGTGTCACTTAGAAAAGAAATAAATATGAGATAATATTGGCTTTAAATAAAATACTCACTAGTTTCTAAAAATAAGAATTAAAATTACAAACGCCGCCAGTTTAAAATAACTAAACCATACAAAAATAAAAGTTAGTTAAATGAGAGTAAAAGTTAATTAATTAAGTTTCTCGTCCCAAGAAGTCAATGTAATGTGTCGAATATGAGCTTAATACTAATTTTCCAGTATCTTCTTGTCATCTAACAAAACCAAGCAAAAAACCTTACGGCGAACTAGGTGTTAAAAAAAAGATCGACTTAAATGGCATATGTTGGGACCTCCAGCGTTAAAAATACTTTAAATTATATTTATAATTATTGCGTTAAATTCGCAAGCTGGTTGATGACAGCATATGATGAGCTATTTTCTTTCCCTATAACAATATATACATATTTCTAAATGTGGGAAATACGAGGGCGGTTTGATAAGTCAGTGATTTTTTGAATAAAATATTTTTTTTTCGGCAAAAAGTGTTATACGAGGATATATCAATATAATTTCAATTTAAATCTATGCACTTAGTCCCACGATTTAAAAATTTGTTTATTCTTTCCAAATAATAGCTTTTCTCAACACTCTCAAAAAAGGCGTTTGTTGCTGTGGTGAGCTCTTCATTTAACCCAAACCTCTCACCACCCAGCCATTTCTTTAGGTTTGGAAATAGGAAATAGTTTCATGGGGCTTAATAGGGAGAATATGTCTAATTCATGAATTTTTGCCAATCCTTTGAACTGGTCACACGGTTACGCTTATAGTCGAGTGTGAACAATCGCGACAGCCATCGCGGAGATACCTTTTTCATAACCAAATTTTTGTGTAAAATGTGATGTACCCGGTCAGTTGAGATGCCGGTAGCCTCGGCTACCGCACGCACCTTCATTCTATGGTCATACAATATCTTTAATAATAATAAATTGGCGCTTACACTATATAGCTCATATGTAGAAGAAGCTCGGCGGTACATGGCGAGCTTTTTCTTTTTATGCCTCAAAAGTGGTACGGTCTAATATTCCTAAATGCATTTGTATATATGTATGTGCAACGAATAAGTTTTACAGTATACGTAATATGCGTACAACCACCAATTCGCAAGATTGATGAATTTCATTAATTTCGTAATCAACACAATGGTCGAAAATCATAAATTAAAGACAAAATATGTTTGTGTTTTCGTTAAAAACAAACAGACAACAATAAGTGTGATTACCAAAAATAACAAGTCTCAAAAAATTAAACAAAATACATATGTAAATATATGCCAACCAAAGAATTAAGCACGATTTACAAACAAAGAAATAATTTAAACAAAGAAGCAAAAGGCCAACAAATCGTCAAAAATGGGCACAACTCGCGACATTCATTACATTCACATTATGTCAGCAATTCATTTGTAGATTTCGTGTCATCAGATCCGACATACATACATATGTACATACATCCATACAAGCCCAGTTGCAAACATATATATGTATATATTTACATATAAGCATACATTACATCTGTCGGCACGCATTTGGTTTTTGGAAGGTGAAATTGTGCTAGGTGCCCACTACCGACACTGCTCTGCACAATCGCCACACAATTTCTATTACAATCTAAACTTTGTCCCCCAAAATCGATTACTACATAGAAGTGAGTGCAACTTGTGTCTTACTTATTTGTCCGTTACTTCTTTAAATTTATATAAAAATGTAAGTATTTATTTGCAATTTATGTAAATATTTCGTGCTTGCCTTTAACTTACATAGTTCGCTTGTTTTTGGTGACAGTCATGTCAATCGTACAATTCGATAGGTCGAACTTTGTGTCGGGCCACACATAGCCAACGAGTGCGGAATAGGTAATTAATTTAAAATTCTATGCAGCGCCAAACCTAACGACATAATAAAAGATTTAAACACCTGGGAGTACTTTACAAGAACAAAAATAAAAAAAAAATAAAATCGCACCAAATACTCAACAGAGTTTGTTGTTTAATGTACTCATATTACTTGTACTTATTTTGTAGAAAAAATGATGTTGGTGTTGAAATTATTTTAAACTAAAAACTAAGTTGCATTTAGTATGAAAAGAAGTTTCCATTGGCATCATTAAGCGCGAAAGAATCCTATATTTCAAAAGACTGGCAAACCGATTGGCAAAGTGTAAATGCTTCTATTTTTCATTTTCTTTAGTTAAGGACATCGCGATGTGAATGGCGGTCAGTTTTGGTAAAGCTATTAAGCTCACTGTTCTTTACAATTACCAGCTGAAGACATGAAACTAAGCCTACTTCATTTGAGCTTCTTAGGTTTTAAAAACTTAGCACTTGCTGATATGAAAAAAAATCTTAATCTCCATGATCTTCCTAGCAATAATCCTCTTAATATCTAGTGATTACTGATACACAATGCTCATATATATCTACTAGATACACTTTAGAAGTATTGTTTGAAGTTTTACAATAGTAAGATTTATCACAGTTTCAGTCTTAGGGCTCTTAGAAAGTTTGAATGCAAACCATTGCCCTCATACAAAAGTTGGCTCATTAAGAGGGCTTCTTTTACTTCTAATGCCTAAATCAATCTAAAAGTGTTCAAGATAACTATTTCTTTAAATACAAAAACAGTTTTAGATAACTTATTTTTTTTAAACACTTTTTTAAATACTGCTTAAGGAATCACCCGTTTTTCTTGTCACAAGAAATGGAAACCTTTCAGCTTTTTATGAACGTTCTGAGAGTACAGGTTTGAAAGCGTTTGAAGAAGCTAAGAGTGTTTAGCTCTTGGGCTGCTTTTTGTAGGTGCATCAACTCTTCAATTATATAATTTTTTTTTGCAGAGAGTAACAATTGCATAATTTGAAACAGCAAGGGAACAGTGAAAAATATTGCAAAAACGCAAATCTGATGGTAATTTGTTTTCTTGAAAAATACGAATATTTTACATATTCGGAAGACAAATTCCCTATGTCTCAAAGAGTAAGTATAAAATGATTTCATATGAACTTTCGATTATGAGAATATTGAAAAAGTTACATCGCTTTTTTGTAATTTTTTTTATATTTGCATTTTTAAGAAATGCTTTAAGAGAAAATTGCATGCAGTTTATGTTGGACGAGAACACGTTTTAGCGGAAAGCAATAATTTTAAATTCCATTATTTATTGTTTGGTGAAATAATTTTTCCTTAGTAATTATATTTAAAATTTTTTAAATTGGTTATTTTCCTTAATCAGTCTGCACTTATTTTTTTTATTCTACAATCCATTTAATTTGGGTCACAAATTTACATTTAGTCGTCATTTAAATCATGTGAATGACAATTTGAATATTTCAAAATTTATAAATTATAATTTATAAATTATCTAAGTTTCGAATTTACGTTTAATAATTTAAAACAAGCACTAAAAACAAATATGTATTTCAAAGAAAAAATTAAAAAAAATTACCAAACAAAATATTTGTTGTCCGGTGTTGCAAGATTTAAATTGTTCTTGAAATTTCTTAGTGAAATGTCTTTATTACGGAAGGATCTGCAAGAAATTTTGCAAGGAGGCGAAATGGCTCGCACATGGTAGAAGAAGCTTAACTAAATATAAATCAATCCTTGCTTATCGGAGCATAGCAGTGAGACTTATTATAATCGTTGCAATGTAACTTCCCAAAATAACATATTGTTTAACTAAACAAAGAAAGGCACTATCTTACATATTTGATTAAAAAAAAATAGTTAAAAAATGTTAAAATTTTTTTTTAAATCTATATTTGATATAAATACATAAGTACTGCGCAAAGTTTCAGAGAATCGTAAAATAAATCCAAATTCGAAATGAAAATGTGTTAGAGACTTTCGGTATTAGTTATGTGTATATGAGCAAAGATCTCACGGTAAGTTATTTGCAAGGAAACCTGAGCTCAAGTGCTGAACAGTTATTCATTTAATTTAAACATTTAAAAAATTTGAGTTATTCATTTGTCGGTAAAAGTGTGTTTGATGTTGGCGAATGATTTACTTGCTGATAGCCATTAATAAGCGCTTATTTAGAAATCATACTTATTTAATATTTACAATTAATTCTAGCTAATTTAAATATGCAGTCAATGTCGACTTTTTTATTGCCAAAATAGTGTAAATGAGGCGGCGGCGACATGTGTTGTGGCAATGATTGAACAAACTATAATTGTATTTATTTGATTGTACAGTATGTACTTGCGCTATTTGTAGCATTGTACTCGTATATACATTAAGTCACGTAAGTATAATCAGCATTATTGTAAGCAAAGCAAAAGCAAGCTGCTATCGACATTGTGCTGCCTAACAGACTTCCTGTCTACCCGTGAACGCAATGGCACGTCGCGTTTTTGGGTAACTCACCAAAAACTTTAAAAAATGTATACAAACACTTATTGTCGAAAACTCATTGTTAAATTCATATTTAAGTTGTTCAAATGGAAAACGAATGTGCTAAAAAATATATAAAGAAATAATAATACAAAACAAAAACAAAAAAACATGTACAAAAGCAATAGAAATTCAAATGCTTGTACAACGAGTGTTAGCAGAGAGATTTCTTCGATTTCGAACAAGGGGAAAAAATTAATTAACGAATTTTTTTATTCAAAACGTGAACTCACGAGAAATGTGGCAAAACATAGCGGTGCCATAATTGGAAATTGTATATCACTTTGGGGCGTACGCTTGGTGGTTAAGTTGACGGTGTTGAGGGGCAAAGAAGGTTGGTGGGGCAGCGCGCGGCCAACTAACTCATACCAATTCCTTCAAGGCATTTGTTGTTGCTTGTCATTTCTACAACATGAAAGCCGCTCTAACAACATTTACAGCTGCCGCTTACACATTTCCTCACTTAATTTTCGATTTCAGTATTTCTTTGCTCGTTAATTTTCATTGCGTTGCCGTCGCCTGCAAACTCTTTCTTTAATGCCGTATGCGCACTGGTAAGCGATATTAATCTTCATTCAAACTTCAAATAAATATGAGTATAAATAAATTTCCAAATTTTTACACACACACACACACGCACATCCCTTAAGCCCACAAACACTTGTATCTCTACACCTTTGCACGCGCCGGCGTATTTGAATGTTCGCACACCCATTAAACTGTCCAGCTGAGCGTTGAGTTTGTAGCGGGAGCACGACAAGTGTGGCGTATATTCATACAAGCGATGACTACTACTTTGGCCCTATTTCGTAGCGGTAGCGCGACCTTTCGTCAAACGCATGGACCTCCAACGGTTGCTGACAGTGGATGACGAATGACGCGCGCGTTGCCTTGTCTTTTGTGAGCAGCATTTGTGTATAGACTACTAAATACTTGTTGTTGTGCGGCGTATTCGTTTGATCGCCGTCTGATATCGGAAAGATAAGCCAACTGGGTTTTTGGTGGGTCCGTTTGGGCGGGCCGTTTTTGGGGGCAAGCACATTCTCTGGTGCTCTCGGATGTGACTGACATTAAAAACATAATTAATATATGTTTAGAGCCCTGCATATTGATCGATTCATTGCCCAATGTGTGGGAGCTACTTATACTCTGGCACTTGTAATTGGGCATGGCTAGGCACATAAAAGGGTTAAGTATTTGAGGCCATCGACGCTTACAAGTTCATGTAAATTCAAATAAAACTGTTTGATTTTATTATGGCCAAGTTACAACTAGCCCACACACTGCTTGATTTGAATGTTAGATAATGTTAATGGCTCAAGAGTTATACATATGAATGTGTAATAAGATATGCCATCAAATCTTTGAAGAAAAAGATCTGGTCTGTTGTGACTTAGTTCAAGTGACTCTGTTCCTTGCGCTGAGCTTTACCTCGAGCAATTAAAACTCGAACACATTGATGAGGTGAGGTACTTAAATATGTGAGAAAAATTCATATTGTGATTAATTTTTGGATCATTAAATTCCACAAAAAGGAAAGTTAAACTTTGCGAGCTTCATATAATTTAATGAGAGGTTTTGAGGCACAAACTCTAAGTCTAAAATCTCGCGTTTCAGGGCAGTCATTGAACCACATTCATTACAAAATATCTACATACAGGGAAAATTACAGAAACCTTATCGGTATTTAATCGCGGATCCTGATTACAATATTTTCAACTGCGAAAATGGAGTGAATGTTGTTTATTCTTCTTCACACATTTTTATATGAAATTATTGAAACAAAAACTAAAGAACTGCAATTGTGAAGGCAATCAAAAGAAGATCGAGGTCTTTCAAGGATAACTTCTGATTTGTGTTGTTTTCTTTGTGACTTAAAATATTGTTGTAAATATTATAATACAATTTTTAGATCATGAAAATTGGAAGTTTTCGTAGGAAAAAAGTTGCAGCTTCTCGCACAGACGCTACCCAGATGTTAAACTTCATTAGAGAGATCTAGGGAACCTAAACTGTTGCATAGAAGCTTGTTGTATGAATATAAAATTTCCCGCTGTCCTCAGACTATCGATTCAAACCTAAGGGAATTCGTAGCGATAGCAGCTGGTAGTAGCTGAAAAAGAAGGTTATTCTAAGACACGAAAGACCAAGTGAAAAAGGACTTGGTTTTACTTTAAGTTCCTAATTGGCGCCAGTTACAAAGGAGAAGGCGAACAGCTTTACTCGGCTTTAACCACTTTGATGTCTTCAGCGCTGATAATGAATAAAAAAAATTGGTTATGCGCAACTTAACAGACGACTATAAACTATACAAAAACATTTTTGGAAGGATTTCATTTAATATATTTAAGTGCAATTCTATATTTTCCTTTAGTTTTATTTTATTTGAAAATACGTTTTGTGACTAGTAAACCATTTTGTGACAAATCTTTTTTCTGCCCAAAATTTCAAGAAACTTTTCTTTCCTTCGACGCATGCATATCATGTAAATAAGTAATACCTTAATCAATACTGTCTTACCTAGGAATTCAAAAAAAGTATATATTTTAAATAAGGAATGCCTTAGCCTTTAATATTACCAACTCTTATACATACCAACACTTGTAACTAAGAACAAGGAACTAAGAGGAAATGAACGTGAAATTGCTACAAAAACTAAAAATACTTCCAAGCAACCAAGCAAGTGATACGAAAACGGATTTGTCTTGCGATGTGTTGAGTTGCTTGAATGCTTCATCATTAAAAAGACAATAATCTGTGGACAACGCATTTGAGGTGAACCGACCCGAGGTGAGCCGTTGGCTTAAGGCGCTCAAGCCGCTGGCTGGTGAAATTGGCTAGATAGCAAAATGTTCTGGTTTTTGTGGCTTCACTGCTGGTTGTTGTTGCAAACGTTGGCAGTATTGGTTGCTTGGTTTTGATTGTGTCACTTCATCAGCAAAGTCAACAATTTCCGTTTGTCGACAAAACTACAACTACAGCAAAGAACAGCATACACACCAAAGTGGAGGTGGCAAAAAAAGTAGAAGCAGAGACAACCAAACGATTGACTGCACGGCTATGGAGCTTATCGGTAACTGCGTGACTACTGCTGGTTTCATTCATGAAAACCTTGCAAGGAATAGCGTAGTGCTTGGTCGAGACAACGAAAATGTCATGAAAAAAATGAGACGCCTAAGAATGTAATGGGCCACAGTAGCGAAGAATGAATGAAAGGAATTGGTTGCTTGGCAGGCGGATTTTGAATGACTTTTGCTACATCGCGCGCAATCAATATAATATGACCGCTCTTTGTTGTTGTTGCAGTTGTGTTGGAGGCGCAATCCGTAGGGACTTAAAAAGTGTCAACATTGCAAAGGCAATGAAAATGTATTGACAGCCAAAGCGCGCCTGGTTAGGTGAACAACAAATACAAACGGACGAACGAGTCATCGAGAATTGCAAAGATTTCAGCTGATAAAAGCAGACCAACGGCGGATTAGGGCCAGTGGAGAGTAGTGCGGTGGCGGCGGCTCGAGAGTGGCCAGAGTTCGGCGCACTGCTTCTTGGAAGTGCTGTGTTGGTCTCGCAGATCGATATGCGGATGATTCGTGTGTGGTTTCAGCGCAACAAATGTCCATCACGTTGGTTGGGTTTATTTTATTTTTTTGAAATTTTTATTTTTACCAAAACAATGCCTTAAACAATGGATAGTAGAGCAAATTAATTCACACCTTGCACAGGTATTGGGACTGATACAATTCTGTGCTTTCGGAAAGAAGAGTTAATAGCGATTTCTGGCATTGGATAAAATATGCAAATTGCTGTTGAAATGATGAAAGTGGAACAGCAAAGCGGACAAAGCATGCAGTTAGTATTTTGTACAAAATACGATTAAATTTTAAAAGGCTAGATTGCTTTAACATCGACGAGTTTGAAATACATATTGCTTGAACAGCTGAGGAAATTTTAAAAAGGCAAATGAGTATTTCAAAGGAAAAAATAATATTATTGGGGAAATAAAAATGTTTTATTATCTTAGTGACTTCTGCTCACGGTTTTTGAAGGTGTAATTTTTTCGATTTTTCTTCTCCTTTATTTCATCTCATTTCTGAAAGAAATTGGCTAACTAAAAAGGGATCGAATGATAAGAAACACTAGAATTTATATAAACCTTGGAGGGTGTATATGTTAATATAAACAAGGATATGCAAGTTACTTAAAACAAGCTGGTCTGAGAGAGTGCTGGGGTACTATCATTTGCCATACAAAAACATGCTAAAAAATCTTTGATTTTTTTTGAGAAAAGAAGTACCAGTGGGATTCTTGAAAGTGGCAACCATTCACACAGGAAATGCAATATATTAACTAGATGAGGCTGGCAGTTAACCATAAGGCGTATTCACATAAACTCTTGCACGAGAAGTCTCATTTTTTTCTTTCCTCTCATTATGTCATTTAACAGTCATTCTCTTTAAGCTTTAACTATTCTTTCAGATCTTTACGATCACTTTTGCTGAATTGTTTGAAACTTGTATGAATTATCGGAGTAATGTAACGTTATCTTATTTTGCAACTCTATATCCTAATTCACGGTTTTGGGATGTAGCCTTTGCACAATGGTGGATATCTGTCGGGATGATTTCATATGTACAATTCCACGGAAGTATGGGAAGTTTCTGATTGTCACTCATTTGGGAGTGGGTAGAGTAATTCTTTTGAATACGTTTCAAGCATCGCATGACTTCCGCGTGGTTTCATCCAAGTGTCTTCGTAGCTCCCGAACTTCCTTGCAAATGCCAGCAACGTCATTGATATCATTTTTAAAATTCGCGTTAGTTTAAGTTCATTCTTTTCAAATTGTATAAAAAAATTAAGCGAACAAAAGAATGATAGATTAGAAAATATTTATATTCATATAAAGAATAGAATAAGTCGCGTTGTCGTTTATAGCAGGAGAATAAGCGTAAGTCAAAATTAAAAAACATGTTAAGTGCAATAAACAGTTTCACAAGCGTGACGTAGCACACACAGGTGATTCTGTCAAAATCGCAAAGAGAGAAATAGCGGAATAGAGATGGACACGACCTATGTTTCTCTCAATCGTGAAGCGAATGGGTGTTTCATCAATTAGAGAGTCAGCGCATTTATTGCGAAAGTAGAGGACTTCGGTCTGAGTAGGTGAACAAAAAGTACAATCTAAGTATAAGTCTCGCCCTAGGCCGTTCCTATTAGACAATGATAACATTAGATTAGATGGCCATTTGAGTATTCGGAAAAAAGGTTGTTCGTAAAATTTTATGAGCCTTTACGAATTTCAGACGGTATACGTCGTATATGATTGAGCAAATATCTGTAAGAATATTACGTGAACATTACAAGAGCACAGTCCAGTGAATTAAGATCCGACATACATATCGCTCGGAGTGTCATGTTGTGGAAAGAGATGAAAGAACTCCAGCCCAGAAAATATTCGACGTAGTGAAAAAGGAAGACCTGCTCTGTGTGAGAGTCACGAAGCAGTGAGTAACTTTGACACCCTTGATGATTCTAATTGATACCATTTATTGAAAGGAATGCAAAGCTTTCGCACTTTGTTGAGCTCAGCCAAAGTCGCCAGATCATTTATATAAAAAATTCAGTTTGTAAGGACATTTTGTAAAAGAATTTAATTGACGATTTATGTAGCTAAACAATTGATATATGTATATTCGTATAATTAGTCCTTGTCTTTTATGCAACTTGTTTTGCATCCATTTAAATAGTATTGGATTTTTTTATTTTCAGGCAGATTATCCCTCGAGTGACGTAAGACAGCTTGAACTTGGATCGAAATTTGCCACGCAATGAATGAATATTTGGGGTAGTGAAAGAATGTTTTAACCGCCGAATGAATGAAATGCAATGACAAACACTTGGTGCAAACAAAAAACAAAACAACTTGGAATGTAAAACTCAGTTTTGTAACAACTGGTTTGATTCAAGTACATATATGTATGTATGTCTTACCGTACTTCTTATGTTTCGAAGCCGTTTCGTAAATCACATACGAATGTGACAATCGACGCCAAAAACAAAAACAAAAAAAAATATTACAAAATTGCAGCAAGAAGGAAAAAAAATCGAAGCACATAAAACCCAAAATCAGAGAGATACGAGGTAGCCGCCAGGCGACCAAAACGAATCCACGTAGACGTTTGTTGTCTTTATATAACAAAAAGGAAAGAATACGATAAAGCGAAATAAAATCTGATTTGGGACATCCGGTCGCGATTGTCATTGCCACCTCGCGTGGCATTATTAGCGACAGAGGTGTCAAGCGGCGGCGTCGGGTGAAAAGCCGGAGGGGCAGCAACACTGGCGCGGCGGTGGCACCGTTTGGTGACACTACTATTGACGCGCACGTTTCTGTGTTGCTGCTGCTGCTGCTGCTGTGGCCATTCAATTGCTCTTGCTGCGCCGAGATCAATTCGCTTTCGATTGCTGCTTGCATGCTCTGCAAACGCGGTAGGTAAAGTGTTAATAATATGTTTTTTTCCGTTGATTCGTTGTGATTTTTTTCGGTTATCGCCATTGTGTATTGCCTCTACCGATATCTGTCTGTAGCTGCCGCTGCTGAGGTAGTCAATCCTTTTGCTCCTCTTCAGTTGTTTAGCCATAAATGATGACGAGACAAAAAATTTGCAACAAGTTATTTCAATTTCGAATTTTGACTAGAATTGCTGTTGTTGTTCTTATTGCTGCATTTTTATGTATTACTTGTTTGTTAAGTGTGAAGTTTAGAAAACCAAGAAGAGGCACAGAAATGCTGCATAGAACCCACCCAAGCTTCAAACTATAAATAACAAAAAAAATAATTTAGAAACTTTTTTAAAAATCTGTTCCTTCTGCAAATCAATAAACAGTAATTGAATAAGTGCAAGTTTAAAGCAGCTAACATTTATCGCTACTTTTTGAGTATTTTTGTTGTATTTTCTTTAATAAAGCGATTTAATAAAATAATTCTTATACTGCTGACAGACGGGCATAGGTTATCTAGATAAGCAGCCTTGATCTGCATTAACTCATGCATAATAGTCTTCCAAATTCGCATAAGCACGCGTAGATATGCACGAAAATGAAGTGCAATAGTACTTAATATCGTGATTTTAATATGGCAATGCTGCCACTTTTGACAGAAAAATACTATTGTGAACTAGCAAAATGTCTACAGCTGCTGTCAAAAGTTTTATTATTAAAAAAATAGCTGCAAATATTAGCAAATTTATAGGAATTTCAACAACATTACTGCATTCTATAGCCTTGCAAAAATTCTACAGACATACATACATATGTATATTCCAAAGCGAACAATGAGATATTCACTCTTTTATGAAATGGAATACATCGCCTCATATTGCTGCTCAACTCTTCAATGTCCACAACTTTTCGACAAATTTTGCAAAATTCAAATTTTCTTTGAAACGAATTTCGTACTTTGAAGGAAATTATTTATATCGTTAACGCAAATAAAATATATATATAAGAATTACGTTTGTGCCAATGTATTGGTTATTTTGATTTTATTAAGGAACTTTAAGATAATAATTTTAAGTTTTCTTTAATTCGTAATGATTTTTTGCCATTTAATTAGTTGCCAATCTTATTTTCATTTTTAGCTCGATTTCGTTAATCAAATCAGATGTAATCGAATTGAAGATAAGTGTCGTCTGTCAGGCATAGAATATTATGAAGATATACTTACATACATATGTGCCTGTTTATGTGCATAAGTACGTACGTCTGTCAGTACAAAACAACTACAAAAAATCAACTGTAACTTATTGCGTTTGGAAATTTGCACTGAAATTTAATCGGCTATAAAATTGAAATTGAAAAAAGATTCTTAATTATTTTAAGTTTCAAATTTTGATGAAGTTTTTTTCAATTAATTTTGTATTAACTTTGATACTTCGCTTAACGTGGTTTTTGGTTTTAAATTTAATTATATTTTAATTGTAAATTATTTGGAACTATAAAAAACAAACAAAAGTGTCGAAAACTTAGGTCTTTAAGTGCGACTGGGCATAAATTAACATTTATCTTTCTTAAAACTTTGACAATATTTTGAGAATATTTTGAAGATTGGTAGAAATTTCGGAGTAGACAAAAAATTTGTATTAGCGCCTCATTTGACTACAAAGTTCTTGAAATTTTACTATAGATCCTTCTTCCTGCATAATTTTTTGGCCGCCGCCGGGTTGAGTTGTAATTGCCATTTCATTTAATTCAATTTTAATTTAATTTTCCTTTCTCTTTTTCAATTTCATTGCAAATCACAATTCCAGTTTATTGGTGTGCGTGTGAGCCAAAGCTCCTTGTACTTATGAGTGTTTCACATTTTTATAGTATTACTGCTTTATTACTATAAAATACTCGCATTTCAATTTGATGTTGCATGCAATCATAACTGACGCAGTAAACAACGCAAATGTGCAAAATTGAGGAAAGCACTTTGGTGGCCATCGTATCCACTTGACTGTCGCGACGTTTCACTTCTATACGTATATATGTATGTACATGGCGGCAACAACAACAACAACGTGTGTGGTCGGTATTAAGTTCAGTTCGCGTGGCTGGCGCTTTACCGCTTTACCGCTTTGCTACAAGGTGTATTTATAGTCCATCAAATGGCAAATACATTTATGACTGTTTCGGGGCACAATTACACCCTAAAATTCAAATTATAACAACAAACCAGCCAAACACTTTGTTGTATGCCATCGCTCACATTTGCCTTTGCTGCCACAACAGCCACAACGGCTCAAAAAGTATTGCGTCAGTATGGTGTCGTCGACGCTGATCGCCCAACCGGTGGCCTTTTCACTTAGTTGTTTGGCCGAACGCTTTGTCTTGTGGCAACAATTTGGCCGCATACAAAAACATAATAAAATACCAACTTAAGAATTTATATATTTACAATCTTGCATAACAACTTTTATTTGCATTCACCTTTTGTTTTTTTTTTGTGATTTTGTCGTTGGCAAACTCGCATGGCTTTTAGCCCGGACCAACCATGGCATGTCCGGTCGTTCAGTGGTCGTCTAAAAAGTTAAAAAGTTTTTAGAGAAGTCATTAAATGCTCGTAGTGGTGAAATTAATTACTTGTAGTTGCGAACAATGTTACCACACCGCAAGTCCGCCATTACCACAGGCGGTCAAGGAGCTCTCCTCAGTCGTTGGTCCTTCCTAGTGGGAAGAGTATCTGCCTACTAACTGAACAAAAGGAGGGCAAATTTGACAATCTTTTACTATGTAAAAAGTATGACTTTCAGTTCCAATGTCCTTGGCAGTTTACTACAACAGTATTTAATTGACATTTTTATGCTTTGGTGTAGTACTACGTTGACATCATGTACGGATTTTTACATAAGTATCTTTGATTATTATCTTAGTATCGCGTGATCAGACTGTTCATATAAATCTTTTTTTTTTTTGTGCTTTTCTTGCTTGTTTATATTGGATAAATTTTATCACTATTTAATTGAAGGCAGCTCGGTTTTGTGGACAGTCTGTAATACAATTTGTAGTTAGTAAACTAATAAATTACATTGCCTTTTACACGATCACAAACATTTTTCTTAAATTTCTGAAAAGTGATATAGAATGCAATAAATGCATTCTTGCAACAAATTAAATCCATTGGATCTTAGCTTTAGTATGCACTTAGAGGAAATTATTTAATTGCCAAACTTAATGAAGTGATAAGAGAGCAAAACTGGATAGCCTAACCTCTGCGCAGGCTCATCGAGAGCCGAAAATAAAGTGTTGATTCAAGCAATGTTTAGAGTACTAAATCGCATCATAACGTTTCAAAAATTCAGTCCAAGATAATGTTTGTAGAGGACCCTTCGCTCGAACTGCGTCCCAGGAGTAATTCCCGGAGCCGCCACATATTGAGCACTGCCACAACTTTTGGATGCATAGATTTTATAATCTTGGAATCTTAAATCTCTATTCATCTCTTAATTTATTCATCTTTATAATCTTGGAATATTTAATCATTATTCATCTCTTCACTCGTACGAGTATCTCTGACCAACCTTGTCACTTCTCAAATTATTTTAATATTAAACAATATTTGTTTATAAATAATTTTTATCCACCTCGCGTCCTAATATTTTTGTATTTGGCTCTAAAAAAAAATTACATCGAAATACACTTAAATTGTTTTACTACTCTTTGTTGAGGTTTTAACTTTTAGCAGTTTAATTGTATTTCAAAGTGTGGCAACTTTGCTTGAACTTGACAGATTTTGTTTTGAACTTCGGTTCTTCTTTCTTCTTTATCAAAGTATTACCAAATTATAATCAATTATCACCCAATCATATGTTAAATAACTTAAATCAAACAAATTGCTTACGAAGAACGTTGTTGTCAACACTCGCTGAAGATTGTTTTACTTTGCGTTTGATTGGGCGATTCTGGGAATACCTCCGAAAACTAAAACTCTTCACATCTCGCATTGTTTCGACGACCAGTTATAATATTTCAACTAAGCAGATCAATGAATTAAGGATACAATCAGCCAAAATAATTTTTTAATCAACACACTTTTATTTTATTAAATAAAAACACAAAATACCACTTTTATATTTTTTTTTAACTGTTTAAGAGCTTAAAAGCCGATTGGTTCATTGGTAGCATCTTGGCACCTTCTCCACTCCCTTTTGGCCAAGCCAAGGTCTAGAACTATTACCTCGAATTGTTCATTGCTGGTACATTTCTAATTATCAAACTACGCCTAAGGATTTTCTCACTCCACAGTCCTAACTCTCTAAGTCTGACGGCTGAGTGTGTCGCGTTATCCTTTTGGTGTAGTCAATTCTTAAGCTTGCCAAAAATGCGATTAGTCTAGGATGAGTCCGAGAATAGTCTCAAGGGAAACTGCGACAAATGCAACTTCTGATTTTATTTTATGGAATGAACTGTTTCTTTTTTTCGAGCATATCATATGAAGAGACTAATTGTGTTCTTTTATGCCCGAATTGGTGTAAATGAGGAAATTCGAACCGGCAAAGCCGAAAAAGATTAATATTGAACTAAAATACAATTATGTATTTTCGTTTGAGACTTGTTGCGACTAATTAAGGTCCAATTGTACCCGATGTAGACCATTCTCGAAAAACTCTCTTTGGAGCTTCGTCACAAAATTGTTTGCAGGGAAAGCAAAAACATCTGACAAGCGTAGTTTGCATTGTACTCGTAAGCTCGCCTAAAAAAAAAACAAATATTTACTACTTGTTAAGTCTCGCATCAAATAATGTTGATGAACTCATATTTTAATGGCCTAAGAGTCTTGTATTTTTTCACCTCCATCCGCTCAACTTATTCATAAAGCAACGTCAGGGTATCTACTAACCTTGCCACCGACAACATACAACTCCGCCTCCATTCGCTTCATTTATGTTATTAATTAATTTTCACATCGTCATCATTAACACATCGTTCAGCTATCATCATTACCACTTTTTAAGCACTGCGCCACACAAGCAATTTCAATATGAATGCACACGTTTTCGGGTTACCAAAATTATTCTATTCATTTCCGAACAGTAGTCACGGACACATCAACGCCTCTTTCTCCGCCTACCAACTTTCGGCCCCCGCTCCAAATAACACAAGACTATATAAATATACATACAAAGCGATATTCATAGCCACACAGTCACTATCAACGCCTACAATCTCTTAATAATGAAAAAAAAACTCTAAATTGAATAAAAATTATGGAAAAATGAGGAATTGGAAATATGAAAAAAAGACATTCATACACAGCAAAGAAGGTTTTAGTATTCATTTCTAAGGAAATGCACTCCAAAACGCGAAGTATAGATAGTACATATGTACATATGTACATACAAACTATTATTTATGTAGATATAGCGCTCATGCAACAAAGTAAAAGAGGTGCCACAACAAGCGGCTAAGTGGCAAGTTTTCCTAGTTTTTGTTAATATTTTCCATCTCTTCAGTTGTCTTTTGGCTTTGTATTGCTGTTTGCGATTGTTGTTTTATTTTAAGTTACTATTTGAGATATCAGCATTTGAACATCTAATTCGCATTCATAAATTTGGCTTCGTTTCATTTTCGTGACCGAAATTCCGAAAAGCAATAAAAAAATAAATTAAACAAAACGGCATTTTTTTTTTATAAATTTTGCCCCCGCTTTTGCTTTAGCGGCTACTTCAATTTTTTTTTATTGTTATTACTGTTGTTGTTACTTTCATTGCCGTGCCGAATTCAGGTGCCAGCCACTACAATCTTCGCATTGCTACTACTTGGCGCTCTTTTGCTCACAAACCTATTTGGTTAATTTGGTTGTTGTTATTGCCATTGTTGGCGTTAATAATGACCCATAATGAGGCTTCCTAACAATTTGATGATTTATGTAATTCCTCTAGCGGTTATACGGCTTTTAGTTCTTCTCATACCAGCGTTTATCCTTCATTCTATCCGTCCGTCCGTCTGTCCGTCCGTCGGTCAGTTATTTGTGAGGCATTGTTGGCGCGGTAACTGCTGGTCGCGCATGCGCATTTATTCGAACGTACATAATAAAACTAAAACTAAATGGGAGCGTTTAATAACAATTTTCTACACCTGCTCAATTACATGCTCTCTCTTCCACGCTCACTTGAGGAATGTGTGTGGCACGTTTGAACGACTGATGGAAATTACTTTGTGTAATGTTTCAAGTGGCAATAAAAAACTCATTTTGTACTTTGTACACATGTATGACCGGCACCCAAGTACCTCTAGCTCAAAGGTATTAAGCAGGAAGGAAATGTATTCCCTTGAAATTGTCCAATTGGCGTAACGGTCAGTAGGAACTGTTTTTTTTTTTATTAAGAGCTACTTAATCTTCAGAAATTCTTGTTAAATAAAATTTGTTCACCAAAACCGTAGTTGAAACTTTTGTAGGTTTCGGTTGAGATATTGGGAAACGAAAGCCTCCTTTTATTCACTAGTATTGCTATTACATCATTGTGTTCATGGTAGTCACTCTTAAAAGTCCTATGAGCGCTTACAGTCTCATTCATAAAACTCTTTGCAGGAATTGCTCAAAAGTTAACTGTCTGAAAAGAAGATCATAGGAATCTAAATATTTTTCTGATCTCGTTTGAAAAAATAGGAACAACGTAGTAATAAACTAGCTTCAAATTATAAGAATTCCACAGACAGAGTTAAAAAGTTTCGGCTCTTACATTTTGAATTAAAAACTGCATGCTCAAAAAATGCTAGAAACTTCTAAATTATATATATTAAGTTTGAAATTTGGTTGAAATTGTATTAAATTATTTTAAGTATAAAATAAAAAATATAGGATTATGCTCGTATAGCTTGTACTAGAAGAATGGAAAAGCATTGTAAGTAAAAAACGAAAGCAATAAGTTAAAACTTGTCAATATGTTGGTGGCGTATAATTCTATTGAATGAATATAAAATAGTCTTACTTTTTTTTATTTTTATATTGATGTTGACCTCTTTGTTGCACTATTTGCATTGAGTTTAATTGCAGTTTTTGTTGGAAGAAATTATTTGGAAAAAAGGTTAGTGCCAGATATCCATTTAATTCAAGGCGTGAAAAAGTCTGATGGGTGGGTTGATGACCTCTGAAATATGAACTACAATTTGTATCGATTAGACTGTTGTTAAATTTACATATAACTAAAATAGATCTTTCGTGTGATGATATAAAAAGTAATTTCAATTCAATAAATGAAATAAAAAAATTTAATTATCGATTATAGATGTGTGCCTCCTTAAATACAAAGAGGCTCCAAATAAATAAGATACTATGTTTTGAGTGCATTTTCCGTGGATTTATTCAACGCTTTTTATTATAAGTTCCGATTAATCTTGCGAGAGGATTTGCTTAAAAAGAGTTTGGGAAATAACAGAGTCAATGAAATCAGATGATCTTTGGAGATAGTGAAAGTCGGGCAAATCCGATACCAAACGGTTTGAAACGCTAGCCTCGGTATTCCTTAATTTGTCTTCATGTATTTTGAGTAAACAAAATTTACTAATCGACTAAATTTAGCGCTGTCTGAATGTCGCATAAAACGTTCTATGAATTCTTTATAAATTTGTATACATTTCATTGAAATTGTATATTAAGTTTGGTCCGATATTTGCAAGTACAAGATGTCTTAATGATCAGGAGGGTGAGCTGAGTAGATTTAGCCATGTCCGTCTCTTTGTCTGTCGGTCGGTACGTTTGAACGCAGTTTTAGAGTTGTTTGGCTGAAACTTAGCAGTCAAATGCCTTTTTATAATTTATTTATCATTTGTCGTTGTAGCCGCTGTGGCCAAGTGGTAAGCGGTGCGTGCTATTACTCGATATGCCGCAAATTCGAGGTTCGAGTTTTAGCCACGGCAAGTAAGATCTAAATCATATAAAAGTTTTTTCAAATAGCGGTCACCCCTCGACAGGCAATGGCAAACCTCCGAGGGTCTTTCTGCCGTGAAAAGGCTTCTCATAAAATGCATTTGCCGTTCGGAGGCGGCACAAAATTGTAGTTCCCACCATTTGTGGTAGAATATAGTTATGCACACTACAAATGGTAGTAGAAGCTCAGCCAAACACTAAGCTTATAGAGTGTAAGCGCCAATTTATTATTATTATAATCATTTGTCGGGATTGACCAGATCTGACGACTATAACGGGCATATATTGGAACCGACTTTGCACCTTAACTCCGTCATTTAATTATTATCAGTTATTATCAGAAATAAACGAGTATTAACAATAAAAATCATGCAGATCAAAGAAATATAATTCTTCCATTCATGAAAGGTATGCATCCTTCGGCATATTTACTCTAATTCGTCGCTTTCGCAGATACAGATTACTCGAACCCGAAAACCCCCAGAAGATGAAACAAAACATATAACAGATTGTTGTCGCATGTCAATTTGACACACTTTGTGTGGTGTATCTTCCACATTTAAATTTCTTTAAAATCGTTAGGCGTTGTTCCACTTTTTTATCATACAAACCTTTTCTATTTTCATCTTTTACCACTACAAAAAAAAAATCAACCAAATCAGTTCAGCCGTTCACAAGTGATGTGGTAACATACATGGGACATTTTATTTTCACACAAAGTATTTATGTTTAGGAGCCTAATAAAGTTGTGAATTTCAATCAAATCGGTCTGTAAATACGGATTTTAGAAATATCTCGACTCCAGCGCCACCTATCGACATTATTTTTGCTCTAGTACACGCCCAGTGATTGTATGCTCTTACTGTAAAAATTTTTATTAAATCGGTTTGGTAATTTTGACGCCTATAAAGGACATACATAAGCATTTTTTTTTATAATATCCTGAATATTCTGAAGATTCCCTGAAAATTTAATCAAAATCGGCACAGCCGTTTTGGAGTCCATACGTTACATACACACACACATCCTGTTTTATATATATATTTTCTTTATATAAATTAATACTCTTTTATACCTACATATATACATACATATTTATAAAGTAATGTATACTCATACCTTAGCGCATGACAAAAGTCCATCCCGACGCCTATAATAATTTTTCATGAGCGCGTTGAAAACACTGCCAACTCATGGCAATTCAATTTGCTCTCATGAAAATGTATGCGACTACAATAAATACTCGTGGGCGAAAATCAGTATCTATGTACATAAGTATGTCTGTACAAAGTATTTATCAACATAATTGCACATATTATGAAGAAATGCACTTGTGATACATTAGCATTTATACTTATTCGCATGTTTGATTATACAAATGTACAATGTATGTGACTTTGCATGTAGTAGATGCGTTGGCACTTATCACCCACCCGTTGCTTTGCCAAAGAGGAAGTGTTGGCGCAGCGAAAAATTTGCATTAAAATTCAATAAACTAAACATGTTTACAAGCAAAATAATTTCGTTTTGAAAGCAAACACAAACGAATGAGTAGAACGAAAGAGCAGCAACCAAAAGGCCACTGCAATTTAAAATGTGTGTTAATAACAACAGAATTGCTGTCTTCGTATTTGGCTTAATGGCAATGCTACACGCTTGCTAGCATAAATGACAACAAAAGCAACAACAACAACAACGCGCATATATGTTCAACACAAGAATTACATAGAGCAACCTTCGTGAGGTGGCGGTAAAAAACAACATTCGCGCTCACACTTAGGCTGGGTGGTGTTCTTGTTGTTGCTCCTTGTCTGCGGGTTGTTAGCAAAGTGAACGCTTCAATTAATTTCTGCTAAAAATAGTGCAAAGTTTGCATTAAATAAATAAAATATTTGCGCCAGCAATTTATGGCATAAAGTAATTAGCTGCGCTTAAGTAGCGTCTCAGTGAAGGTGGATGGGTGAACAGAGGTGCGGTGAGTGGTGGTGCTGCGAGCCGCCGCCTGCTGTGCGAGCAACATGTTGTTGAAATGCAATTGTAATTTTACCAAAGCCGCAGTTTAACTGTAGTGCGCTTTGAAGAATGCCTGTCCCACAGTCTCTGCCTCTGCCATTCCATCCGAGACTGCCACAAGCTCCTTGCCCGCCTTCGCTGACTAGGCAATCTTATGCGTGCAACACTTGTAGCGCCTGTTTGTTTTCGGTCTTTAATTGCTATTATTTCAATGGCAATTGTTTAACTAGTTATCAGTGGGCTTTTTGTATTGCGAATGAAGTTGTTTGCTGTAACGGGCCAAACAATTTGTGTTGCGAAAAGTGTAATTTTGATTTGAAGTGAATTGGATTGTTGCCTACTGCGCGCTAGATATTCTCTTCTTTATAAAATAAAAATAAACTAATTTCATCATAAGAACCGAGAGTGAAAAGAGTAATATTCGATCGAAATATTATTTTTCGCACCACTTAATGCTGCACCCTTTGGCATTGCAAAAAATTCGTGTCATAAATTAATTAAAAATTCGCAGACAACACGGAAGTGCGATAATCCGTGCATTAAATGCAAAACGCGATTGCCAGCACCAACAACAACAACAGCATCAGCGCAAACACCAACAAATAATAAAAAAAAAAACCAAAATTTGTGCATTCAACAAAAACTTAATAATGCATTTATCTTCACAGAGAGCAGCGCGACTTACAACGTTGTAGAACTGCTAAGCTGTGTAGCTTGTTTTTCTTAACCGCATCTTTACCACCCGCGCAGTTGGCTGAATTTGTACACTCCGTGGTCGGCAGTATTGTTTTACAAATGTTTCTTGGTTTTGCGTACAGCTACCTTGGAATATAACCAGACTCAACAAATTCCCTACGTTGCTAGTGGATGTACAAATTAAGCGGCAAAAAATATATTTTTAAAACTACATAAAATAAACGCATGGCGGCCGAACGAAGTCTAAATAAACGTAAAGAAATTATGACTAGAGCACAGTGGGGTATTTAAGCGCGGTGCACTAATAAATATTTTTAAAGAATTCTAGTATTACTTGTACTTTCGTAAATTGACAATGTAATCTACAATAAAATGGAATATCGCTTTCTCATTAGTTCTATAAAGGGACAATAGGGCATCCAAATAAAAATACTTGATATACATTTTTCTGAAATTTGTTTTGAACTTCGGCAGCTGTCGTCTGAAAATTATGCGTTTTTACCAGCTCGTCATGTCGAAAGAGCGCGACAAAGTCATGGGATATGAATGAAAATTGCACAGAAAAAAGCAACCCTGTACATTAATGAGTTGCATTTTAGTTTCAATGAGTTTGTCGAATTTCGCGCTCAGCGAATGTCTGGTATTGGGCTCTCGGTCCCTCAATTGTACGCTATGGCATTAAAAGACCTTTATTTGGTTTCAACAGATCAGCTACAAAATATTTATATATTTCCTTTTTTTTTTTGCCTAAGTAAGAACAAAAATCTCCTTGCTTTAACTTCGGTTTTTTGTTTACTTGGGTTCACTTGGTATTTCCAACTGGCCCCAGTTAGCGAAAGAAAGAAACAACTGGCATTCTATGCTAAGCTCGTCCAAAATCGTATAGGCGGTTATTGAGCCAACGAAGTAAGTAAGTAAGTTCGCCATGACGAAGTTGGTAATGTAATTGTAATAATGGCAAACTGCGTAAAGACGCAGTGGTCGAGTTGGTAGCTATGCGTGCTATTGGTTCGAACCTCAGTCAGTGCAAGTGAAATATATATCATAGAAACGTTTTTTCTAATAGCGGTCACCCTCCGAGGGTATTTCTGCCATGCAAAAGCTTCTCATTAAATACATCGGAGCAGGCACAAAATTGTAGTTCCCTCCATTTTTGGTAGAATATAAAGACGATCACTACAAATGGTAGGATATGATCGGCCAAACACTGAGCTATATAGTGTAAGCGTCAAATTATTATTATAATTATTTTCGTAGAGAGATTCCATATAGAAAAAAATGCAATATTTCCAGACTCGGTCAATTCTGAGGAAATATGAGTTTAAGCATCGTCTTCGCGGTTGCATTTCTAAATCATTATTTACTTAACATTACTAAAGTTCATTATATTAAAGTACCATTAAAAAAAATAACTAATTACGGGTTTGAGTAAAAATAGATTGAGACTTGATCTTCTTTTAATTTTTAATATTATTTTTAAATAAGTGTAATATAAAATCGTTAAAATTCATATTTATTTCTTAACTTCTATGAAAAATTGTAAAATGCACAAATTTATTGTTTGAAAACTCTACGGTGGTTTTTATTTACTTGAAAGTTTCAAGTTGAATCCAGCAAATTATTATACTCAAATTGGAACTGCATATACGAGTTTACAAGTAAAACTATTTTTAATAGAATTTGCTGATATTTTGTTTTAATTTTGTCTAAAAATTGTGCTAGAGAATGAACTGAAATTATATTATAAATTATCAAAATAAAAAAAATTTACTAACTGGCAAACAATATTATTAAGAACTTGCTGGTGCAATATATTGCTGTAAAGAATTCATACGCAAGAGTAAAATAATTGTATTTATATATTTTTTTTTCTTTTTGCATAAAAAAAATTTTTTTGTTTTTTAAGAAATTGTTGACCCGCTCAAATGCAGTATTAAACAAAAAAAATCCAAACCATAGTTTTGTTCGCGCATCCAATCGTTTTACCCCACTGTGCGACGTGTTCGAATCTGCATTTAGTAATCTGCTTCGAGCCCTACTATTTTTTTTTTGCTGTTTTACATGATGTTTTCAAAAATACATTTGTTTATTGTTTATCGAATTCTGAATTCTTCAACTTCTTTCTGCCACTAGCGCAGCACTCATATTTTTTATCATCATCAATTGCATACAACTTTGCAGCGTTTGCAAGTGTCACCACATCCGGTCGAGCGATTGTAGGCAATAAAAACTAACAAGCGATATGATTGCATAAAAAACAAAATGAATGTTATAAAATTTGCAATGTTGGCCCTAGAATTGTTCAAGCATTTTATAAAAGAAAGCTTTGAAAACTCAGAGATAATCGAAACATGTTCATAGTAAAAACAATTTAATTAAGCTCGCAGAATGTTTGCATACATATGTATGTATGTATGATATATATGTGAAATGTATGTACTTAGCGGCGTTAATTTGCAATTCCAAACGGTTAAAGGCGGCTGTCCCACTGCAGCAATTTCAGTAGATGCAATGGATAAGCGGTGACGGGCGGGTGCTTGCACTTGTTGTAAAACACGCAAAGGTCAATGGCGACACGTTGAACTGCATATTCGCGTAAGCCCATTTGTATATAATCGTACATACATACATATGTCTATATGGATATATATTCTACATATGTTTGTATGTATGTAGCCGTGCTTGCCGTCATCATTTAGTTGTGCATATGTGCGTGCTCACATTCAAGCTCATGTTCGTCGCCAGCAACGACCTCTGACATCTGTTGAATGCCCGAACCACGGCAAAACTATGTAGGTATGTAAGGCCTTCAATTGGTTGACTTATCACCTTGTTGTTGTTATTGTTTCGCTGCTGTTTTGTTGACAATTGCATGCGTTAATTGCAATGAGTATTAGAAATTAATTGTTTTAATCTCAAAACACTTTGCGGTGTGGCTGGCAAATGTTTCGCTGATGGAAATGAAGTAATTGGTCTCAGAGAAATTACGAACCTACATATATCTACAAAGACACTCTGGTGCATTGAATTTAATTGGCTTATAATCGATTAATTATAACTTTAAAAAAATATCGAGGAAGCGCATATCAAAAAAGTATATTGAAGGACTCCGAAGGACTGAATGATGGGCCATATGGATTTAAGTTGTTTGTTTTCGGCATGAAACTGCAGAATGCCTAAGTAGCTGCTTTAAATTAAATCAATGAAACACTTAGAACTCATTCCTAAGCTCCCCAGAAAAATCGCTTAAAATACTTTTACAAACTACGCCAAAGTTTAATCAAAGTTTGCTGTTGAGAAATCTGACTTCAACTGGTGGAAATTGGGGTGAAAAACTATTTATAGAACCACGATCTTGTGACCTATTTCCCAAGTAATTCAGTAGTTGGCTATAAGGCTAGTAAAATTAGCATTTAAATTAATTAAAGTTTTTGGATCACTGCAAGTTGCGCTTAGCAATTATATCTGGCATTAAGAATACTACTATTCAGAGTAATACAATTAAGACAGATTAATATATTTTCAGATATATACATTAATGATAAAATTGAACTTTGTTTCTTTGATGGTGTTCTAGAAATTAACCGGAGAGTAGATAATTGATTTTCCTTTCGACCTTTTATACGAAGTAGTTGTGCTGATTTTAGCGCTAGACCGCAATGATATTCACTATTGATTCACTAAGCCACCTAACATCTGATTTTTAGAAGAAGTATTGCCAGTTAGTTGAGCAAGCAATCATTGTTCAAGATCTCATAATACGAAGATGGAAGATCCTTTGATCTGAAGTGTCGACGCAATTTTTAAAGCTGACCAGTCCACAGCGGTGAAAAAAAACGCTCTCTAACGAGAATTCAAGTGGTTCATGGTTTGAAAATTATTTGGAGGATGATTATATGGAATTATTTCAATACTAATGCATACCCCAGCTGTCTTGCTTTCACTTATAATCAACTTGGCTTCCAACGTCTTCACACTCTCTCTGAGTTTTGACTCATGACTAATGAATACCTTCAAAATACCGCCAACTGATGAGAATGGAGAGAAAGGCCATTTTATTCTTTTGATCATAACTCCCCGGGCTAATTTCCTTTGAGCCAGAATACGGATCAAACTAGATGTACATTGACAAAAAATTTTGAACGAAAAAAATATAGTTTTAAAAAAACGAATTTTTGAAAAAAGTGTACTTTTTTATTGTTATAATATAAATGAAAAGTTACAAAATTGGGCAATACTTGATATTGCAAACAAATCCAAGCATTTAAAAAAAATTGCAATTTTATGCGCGTTTCAGAAAAAAGTTCCCGCGAGCTACAAGCAATATCGATTTTTAGAGCAGAAACGATAATTTCGAAAAATTTAAGAAAAAAAATTTTTTCAGCCAACCTAAAAACAGCATATTTAAATTTTAAGAAAATACAAAATATGACCTGCGCGGACCGATTTGATTTGAAATGGAAAGGGTTTGTTGTAACAGTTTTCGCCATATAAATTCTATCTAGCGATTTCCTACGACTAAGTGTAACGCAAAAGGTTTAGTTTAAGGAGAATCCCAACAAATGTTTCGTAATGCAAAAAATATAAATTGATTTTGAATTTAGTGCACTCGGTATAAAAAATTCCAAACTTTGGAACCATATTTTTTGTTTGTTTTTTTTTGCGTTCGAAGCATCGTTGAAAGGCACTCAAGCAATTAGTCAAAGGCATAGCAGTTGAATGCGAAAAAATCGTATAAATTAGACTCAAAGTGTAAGTGAATGAAATGAAGAGATGTAATTACCGCACGCCACTTAACCAGCATTGAACAAATGTTGCATTGCTCCGTAAATGGTGTTTGAGTAGCAGCTGAAGTTGGCAGAAAACTTCCAAAGAATTTCAAATGTCAAAGAGCGCAGCGCATTTGCCAACTGCAAGGAACATTTTATGGGAGTAAAATAAATCGAAGTATGTAGCTACTGAAGCAAAGCTAACTTTCTTCTTAAACAGCCGACACATGCAATCACACACACACACACACACGTTCATAAGGAAGCCAAGTGTGTCTAATTAACAATGGCATTGCCGGCAGCTAAGCAGCGAAAAGTCGTCGCACCGTCTGCCACTCAACAGCCAGCAACCAAACATTTGGATGCCGAAAACAAAAAAAAACAAAAGCCATTAGCACCTTCAACCTGAGTTCAAAACGTCAACCATCGGCTAAGTACATAGTTGCATGTTGCTGGTAGCTATTACTGTTGCCGCTGTCGCTTGCTCGTAACTGATTTTGATAAAGTGCTGCAATACTGCGGCAAACGTTTTACACAACAGCGCAACTCTACCAATTGCCATTGTTGCCATTGCTGTTGTGATTGTTGTTGGGCGCGCGTAAGCAGTTAAAGCGATTTCCATGCGAGTAACGCTCGCATAATTACTTCAACTGTGGCAGGCAGCAACAATTTCACTTGCGTCAGGCAAGCGGCATTTAAGGCAACTCAAATGTGCCACCACTGCTTGGAATGTTGTTGTGTTTTTGCTTTTGTTGCTGCTATGCCACGGCCGTTTTGTACGATTTTGTTCCGAGAAAAGTCGTAAAATTATAGCGGAACAACTGCAACAAGGTGTAATGAAGGCGTTACGCGCTTCCACACAACAGACGAACGCAAAGAAGTTGGCAGAATGGCGGCACTTACCCGCAACCATTGCCAAGTTATGGTAATAGAAATAAAATTGTTAATTGCCGCTTGTGCGCCAACAAGGTGGCCGAGATGCCAGAATAATGCTTCAGTTGTTGAATTTGTGTTTTAAGAGAAATTGGTGGAGTGTGTAGGTGGCGCGGAAGGGTCGGGGGCCGTGACATGTATGAAGCTATGCATTCAAAGATATATTCGTACATAAATTGTATTTATTTGCATATGTTTGTATTGCCTAAACGTTGTAGAGCATTTTCCCACTGATAGTTATTTGGTGCGAATGAACGATTGTTTTGGAGAAAGCGCTTAAATGGCAGCAACGGCTACGAATAAGCTTGCTTGTATGCGCAAACGGCGAGGAAAGTGTTCCGCTGAAGTGGAGCAGTTGGTGTTAAAAACAAGTTAGTAGAAGGTGTTGCTGTTTGAACTGATTGTTGTTTTTTTTTTCGTATACTTTCGAACCTTATTAGATGTTTGGAACATAAATTTTAGTTGAGTGATCGTGGGAAAAATCAAAGCAAAGCAACTCTAGCAAACATTTATTTTAAACAATTCTATTGACATAAACGAGTATGTTCGAGTATTTATTTTTATATAAATACATACATACATACATATATACTCGTATATCGAAATTTTCTTAGTTTTGCACAGCCAAGCATGCGTAACGTAGACGACTATACGGCGACTTCTTACATTGGTCTTTGCGACTCACATTGAAGAGAATTTTGTGACAATTCTTGTTCGCAATGAAAAAGCGCATCTGACTCTTCTTAGGGATTCGGGAATTTAGTAGCATACTTCCGAGAGTATATAAACAATAAAAGTTCACAGAGAGATATTTGTGGCGACTACCTTTAGATTATCAAAAATACGCTCGCGAAATGAATTTGTTGCTCATACAAAGCAGTGACGTACAGGATACTCCCAAAAGGGGCAATTTATCTCTGAAAAGTGCATCACGATTTTTAATAATTTCTAATAAAACGTTGTTATGTTGTTGTTATAGCAATATTATATTTTACTTACAAATTGTCCATAATATAGAAATAATCTAATGACTTTCACACTGTTTGAACTTTATTGATAGTTCACACGACTCATTGTCAGACAAAGAGCGGTAACGTCGCGGTTAGTGCAGAAAAATCTCTGATGCAACGTTTTCTTGTCATATTTTATCGTTAGATTGAACAACTATTTGAACAAAGATGTATGTAACATATGGTGTTTAAAACCAAAATGTTGAAACCCCGCCAATATACCATTTATTGATTGAGGTGACCGCGCTGCATTCAGGAATATCCGAATTGTCCAAATTGTTCACGCCAATTCTCGAGCCTCTGTGTAGTATGAGCGACATACAAGAAAACGTAAGGATGTAAGAATTTACCGACCCTGATCCTGCATGTTAAAAAAAAAACGAAGAGTCAAGAATTGGAAGTATTATTCTGCCTTCGAGTTCTTCAATTCCATATGTTCATGTTGGCCCTCATTAAGAATAGATTACCATACTCGATAGCTGAGGACAAGTTAAATCATTTGCTAATAATTTCGGGTTCTACACGAAAAAGTTAGTTCCATCAGTTACAAAAGAATCATAAAATAATGCAAGTGCCATAAGTTTATTATTCAAATTTTATGACAAAAATTCTGTGTCTACAGATTCTAACAATAAAAAACTTTTAACAAAATTAATCAGGGCCCCAAAACACTTCGGCGCGCCTCTGATACAAAGTCTACCACGATTAAGTTCTTCGCTTACGATTGAAAATGCTGCCTGGAAAGTTTCCTTTTTATATAAACAACAACAAAATAACTGGAAACAACAACAAAAGAAACTGATTGAAATCAATATATGAAGAGTAATTTAGGATCGCACAAATACCAGTGTTTGCAGTTAGTTGGTCACGAAATAATTGTAAATGGCGCTTGTTGAACTCAATGAAGTAATGTAAATTTTTCTATTGAGTAATAAAATTTTTGGTGTGCGATGAGCCTTTCGGCGATTGTTGGTGAATAGAGCTTGCCAGTTTTTTTTTGTATTAGGAAGCATTCCAAGTTGGACCAAATTTTTCCAGATTTTAAAAAATATCCCGACGATTCCACAAAAATCAGAATTTGTCCTTTAGTAAGCGCTGACTTGTTAGTATGACGGATAATATTTTAGAGCTGACCTATGTATAAGGTGTAATTCATTACTGATGTGATGCTCTTTAAATTCCCGAAAGATGCATTCTGTGAAGGTGGAGAAATGCGATGGTAAAACCAGTTTGGCCCGAAACGAAATTTATCAACCGAAGACGAAAAATCCTTCATTTATTTAACTAGGCAGTGCTGATTGGTAACTAAGTCAGCTCTGATTAATAAGAGCTCGTCAGTCATTTCCTGTACGACTAGAGTTAATCAATCTCTAAAACGCAACACTCAAAAGTTATCTAAAAAATCTGGAAAGAAATGTGTATGCCAGAGGAAAATTATTTGAGGTTTTAGTTCTAAAAGTAGTTTTAAACTTGCAGTTAATAATTTAATAATTTATTTTATAATTTAAAAATTGATTTCATTTTATTGCAATAAAGTGTAAATTTTGAATTAACTCAAAATTATCGTTGGTTTTTTGCATTTTTTTATTTTTATTAATGATTAAAAAGACTGCAGACAACAAAATTACTCGCCATCGACATCTCACGCGACTCATCTTAAAATTTGTTGATGTTGCTGTAGGGTTGCCGCGATCCCCTGTTTACACAAAGCTCTTGCAGGGTGATTATAAAAGTTTTTTTAAGTGTACATACATACATACGTACTTGCGTAAAGAAATATTTTGCTAGAAATCGCATTCAATCATTCATTCATTCATTTATCAAAATAAGTTTTCATTCACTACCAAAGTTGCTTGCCATTCAATTGACGTTGTTATTGTAGCATTTGCATGTATGTATGTATGTGCGATTCATATTCAATAATTCATTATTTTTATATTATATTTGGCAATAAATAAATGTGAAACCACGCGACGTTAATGAAATTCTAATTTGCAATGATAAAAACAACAACAACACACAAGCAATCAACAGCAAGCTGCGATTTGAGGTTTGGTGAGCTGGTCATAGCGGCATTAGCAGCTCACTACATGTGTTTTCAGTTTAAATCTGCGCCTTAAGCGGCCGATCACGTACCTTTGAATGGCGAGCCAACAGCAGCAGTTTGGCCAACAATAATACTCATAACAACAATAACAACAACAAGGCATTATTCGCTTACCCTTCATGTAATAAAATACATTTAAATTTATACCTTTATGCATACAAGTATTTACAAAAACAAATATATGTAGGTACAGACATTTGTACATTTGTTTGAGTGGTTTGTGTGTGTGTTTAAATGCATGGATGTGTGTTTTAACTGTGCGCACGCGTACAAATTGAATTCCTTCCACCAAAATCACCAACAATCGGCAGCAGCGTCGGTGTAAGTGACAGTGGGAAGGTCCGTGGGTAGTCTTGCTGACGTCGACACAAGCCGACGCGCGCCCGTCTTTGGGCCAAACAGCAAGTTCGAGTCGCACGATCATCTTGACTTGGTGTCGCCAAACGTCAGTCAAATGGTCACTTTGGCGCATGACATGGTCTTTAATGTTACAGCAAATTGACAGCAGCAACAACAAACATAACTAGCAAGCGATAAATAATGCACTTTCACACGCGCAAATGTTAATACTACCGACAATTTTACAAACATTCAATGTATCTATGTATGTAAGTCGGCGCGTACGCCTTTGTTTGAACATGCGCTTATTTGCTTAGGTACTTTTATACTTGCAGAAATATTACAAAAGTCATCAAGTTATTGACAAGATTGCCAACTGACCATAGTCGATTTTTGTTTTATGCCCAGAATCAATACAAAGGCTTTAAGTTTTAAAAAAGTTCATTTTTTTAAACATAAATATATGTACGAGTATATGCATAACATTGAAAGTAAGTATATATAATTGGAAAATCTTGAAAAATTTATTTAAATGAAATTATCTCGCAACAGTCTCCACAAAGACTACTTATGCTGTAAATCAGAAATATGTTTGATCGATTCTGCTGATATATTTGAGCACTTTCTCTCCGTTTTTAGGATAAAATGTTGAATCTTAATAAAAAATTTGATCATTACAATAAAGAGCTTACTCGATTTTATACTCGTCTTATTATTTTAAAGGTTTATTCTCTTCGCACATATACTCGTTCATTTGTATTTATATAGCAGGAATAGAAAGCATGTTTGCCCTCCTACTGTTTTGTAATATACAAATAATCTGTAATTTTCAAAGTTCAAATTGATTTTAGGTTAACTCTTCAAAGATTACTTAGAAGATTTAAAGACGTTGCTGAAAATTATTAATTTAAAGGCATCTAAAATAAGAATATGGCGAATGCAGAATTTTTCAGATGTGAATGCGCATGTAGATTTTTGATGGTAGATATTATACTTCAAAAAAAATTACTTTCTTTGTTTGGAATGAAAACTAAACCATAATTGTACTTTTCATGTGTACATCTAGTCAAATGTAAAATTTCTGTATATGTATGTTTATATTAGGGTAGTCCAAAAGTAAGAACATTTATTAAATCTTCGAACTACCCCTAAATAGTTTTTTTTAATTAAAAAAGTTGTATAATTTGTTATAGAACAATCAGTAAAAAAGTTATTTATTACAGGTGTATGTCTACCTATAACATATAAAAATGACAAAAAATAGTTTCAATCAATTTAGGGACCTTACCTTACAGCTTAATTAAATTGTGCGTATGTATTAGTGGTTGTTTTTTAAAAGCAAAGTAGTTTGCATTTTCATCAAATTGAAGGGTTGTTCGAATTGGCGTTTGGACCGTGTAAGACGCTGTATGATCAAATTTATAAACAAAGTGAACGAAGAAGTGCACCTAAATTTATATACAACAAGAAATAATAATACGACTTATTTCCACAATAAATACCGAAATCTTGCAAACTAATGAGATGTGAGAATGCGGATGAATGACGTTAGAAACGCGAAGGCGGCGAACTACAGACAAATATCACACATACAAAAAATGAGAGCAATGGCCTTACGAAAAATGTTTACTGCTGTTTACTGGAAGACCAAAGGGCAATTTGATCAAACAATTTGACCGTGTAAGGTCATTACTAGAACCTTTGACAGCGGTTGACATTTATACAAAAGCAACCTCTTCGAATTTGGAATATTTTCGTTAAAAGAACACTTTGAGTATACAAAACCAAGCTGTACTCAAAAGTATTGCACAATAAGAAAGTACATATATTATGAAAGAAATAATACCGAAAATGCCACCACTTCCGCGTGTTTAAAAGAAATTCTCCTTTATTGAAAGAGTCAATAAGTTGAAAATTTTGGATTAAAAATAACAATTTTCTGGTTATGCTTTATTAGTTTTAATTTTAATTTCCATTTTATTGGCAACCCCGCTTGCTCGTGTAGAACTTATGAGTTATGACAAAATTACGTTTGCCATTGTGGCATTGGTTTATGGATTTTATTCCGCTAGTTCTATGTAATTAGACAAAACGTTATTGAATTATCAATTACTGCAATGACTCATCGATATGTATGCAGGCGTGTATGGAAATAGCCTGCATACATACATACATACATACGTACAATCTTGACTACGAAAGGTGACTCTATGTAACCAAATTTAAAATGTTATTGCTAGCCATTTACATATATCTAAACATATTTTTTATTTCAAAAAGTTTTCAAAATAGTTAATTTTCTAAAAAATACAAATACTTAAACTCTAGTTTCTAAGTTTAAACAAGTTTATAAGAATTAAAAAAAAATTTCATCAAAATTTGAAATTTAAAAAAACTTCGAAGTTAGTTAAAAAAATTCGAGTGCTTATACTTAGTTATACTAAAATTCATAGGACTACAAAACTGCATACTTGAAAAATTCTATCACTACTGAGAAAAAACTGTGAAGTATTGATGAAAATTTATTGCAGTCTGTTTAGTTATCTTCCAAATTTGAAATTTGGTTTCATACGGAGTTAATTAATGTTTTGTATTTTAATTGTAAATTTTAAAAATAAAAAAAATAAAGATAAAATAAAAAATATAATTTTCTAGTTTTTAGTGGATGAGTTTTCAAATTTACTCAACAAAAAACTCGATTACTTCAGAAATGAAATCGGCAACAAAGGAAAGTGTTATGAGTTCTAGAAGGCATTACTTGCTAATTTTAAATTATATTTCGCTGTTTTTGTTCTGTCTGTCGAAAGAGGTAGAGCTTGCGAATTTTTAACATTTTAATTTAATTCCGCATTCGTTTCTGCGATCAAAACCTTACTATAAGAAGCAAATATATAAAATTTTTTGCTGGGTAGATAACCGATTTTTTATTTGGGAACCAACAAAACAACCAAAAATTAAGTCTGCCATGAAATTTAAGGGCAATATTCTTGCTAATAAGTAAATACCCCAAGAAAGACGAAGTGGCGAGGATCTAAGCTATACTTGGAGTGGCTACGTCGGGATTACAGAAGAGGTAGAAAGGATAATCTTAGACCAGCAAAGCAGCAAATTTTCTTAAAAGAAAACACTGGATCTAAAAACTAAGACTTAGCTCGATTAAAAGCCTCAAAGAAACTTTTGTACGGATGACACTTTGATATTATTCACCTGCATCTGTAAATGGCGCATCATTTAAAATGAACTCAATCTTTTTTGAAATGAGTTCCGCTTCAAATGGAAATTTTAAAGTTTCGTTAAGCAGGATTTATATACAAGCGTGTATATAGGAATTTTTATTAGACAATAAGCTAGTTTTCATTTCATTTCATTATAAATACATACGAGTATACAGATAGCCATATATTCCACCAATAATCGCTTAATAAATTGTTTAAGTCATGATTGCTTCCACAAAATTATGGCGATTGAAGGAGACATGTTGAATACCAATTTGAGATGAGTTTCCGACACGTTGATGATCTGTAATTTGCTCCGCTGTTTTTCTCATTCGGCCAACGGTTGCTACTTCAGCGGCAATTATGTTACGAGGCGATTCATTCATTGCAACCGACGAATGGGAAAAGCTTCACATTACAACTCACTGGCAACACACAAACATTCACAATTACATATTTATGTATTTGCCCGTATGTATGTATGCGCTAAATGCACAAATGTAGTACTTAAGTGGACGTGACGCATGAAGCTAAGTAAATGCACGGCAATGCATTGGTAATTGCTGATTCCTGAGTTAAATAGTGACAATTGAACAACAAATGTGGCGATTGCTTCGCGCCATAAATGGAGCTTTGAAGGAGTTGGTATCAAGAAAAAAAAACGTACAAATATTGGCAACAACACGGCACTAATATTACGCATATGTCTCTTCGACTTTGGCTCTATCGTTTATTTTGGCCATAGCTGCTAAAGGTGTGAAGAGATGTCTATTTAAGGGTCTCGGCCGCAAAAACAGACTGACGACGAACAACGCGCAATGTTGCGCCGCTGTTGGTAACAACAACAAGCACATCTCCTTGACGCAATCAGCCCAGGCGAAGTGAAGACACCTTAAAAAAAAGCAACAATCACACACACACACACACAAATGGCGTCAGTGCTCGCAGTGTCGGCGATGAATTGGCAAAAAAAAAAGTGAAAATCGCATTTCAATTATAGCCGCGCGATGCATTCAATTCGTTGGCGCGCAATGCCATTGCAATCGCGCCTTCAATACATCGATCCGCTGCGCGCTTATCCGTTGATCCGTCGATCGACGACGGTCGTCTTGTTGCTCGGCGTCGATTGGCGTTTGCAGTGCGCGCGCGAGTGCAGTGAACGAGAGAAGTGCAACGATTTGCAGTCCGTGCATGTCGCTGCAATTAAAAAACGCCTTACTCGGTGCCACATCTAGATTCGGCAACAAGGCGAATGCGGTAATGCGGCAGCGCGACGCGCAGGTTCATATTATTACGCATGCAATGCGGCAGTCGATCGAAACGTCGAAGTGCATATGCACAACAGTAATCAAATTGTATTTGCTTTTATGCGCATTTACTGGCAAACGGACGCACAACCAAATGACGCACCACTTGCTGGTGGCGCGCGTTACTAAAATGCGCATGCGCAGCTAACAAAAATATGCATACGAACAACGAGAAAAGTGAAAAAAGCAGAATGAATGCGTAAAAGTGCATACAAATATTGCATGTAGATTTTGTGATATCGAATCATAAATGCATGCAGTTATGCACCTGCGAATACGCAAGCGCACCGCGCGCTCACTTCTTCCTCGCACGCGCGCCCGCTCTCTCTCTTTCTTCCGGCAAAATTTACTACTACGACTCTTTTGTTTTGCTAGTACGTGCAAATGTGTTAAACAGCTTTTTTGAGCTTGCCTTGGCACTGCAACAACAATTGCTAAGCGATGGCCAATGACCAACGGCTTACATTCAACGATCATGCGATCAATGCGCGATTATTCTCTAAATCCTTGTCAAGCGTCAGATATTTGACTATTCAAAATTCAGGCGCGTTGCACAGCTACTGCCATTCATGGGCAACCATTAAAAACAATAACATGCCAGAGTACAATGCGCATTAAGGCCAATAAATAATACAAATGACAGCAATCAAATGCTCTACGATCGCCGACGATGTGTGTGTGTGTGTGTGGCAGCTCCAAGTACATATGTCACTGTAATCAATTAGTTGCTGTATATTTCATCAATTCCATTATTTTGTATTTTATTAGATATCCATCACTTTTTTGGGTATGATCATAAGTTTGACAACAACAGCAACGCCAACGCTGCTGCACCGGAAGTTGCCATTTGAATGTAATACGCGTAACCGTAAGAAGATTTGTTGTTGCGTCAGCTGCAACAATATACGTTTTTGGAAACTTTTGTCCACCGCAAGCAATTGTTGAAAGTGAGAACTTGCTTATGCAGTTTGCGCAGTCACGTAAACGAAGAATATTCTAATATAATACATAAATACTTCGGGCAGCCAATTCACTTATTATGAGTCAGTCAATTTATTTTTTTGTTTCTGGAAAAGCAAGCCCCGAAATCATCGTAGCCGCACTAATTCAAATACTTTCTTCTACTTTTTCATTGGTTGCAACCAACCAAAGGTTTTAGGTTCAAAAAAGCGCACAAGTGGCGTTTTCTCTTTCAAGCTCTTAATTTACCTAGTCAAGCTATTATCCATTTGATATTTTCCTCTTAGTAGACACCAACCTTCACAAAATCAAACAGTTTATAAATCATCAATATTTACCTTCAATTTCTTTAATTTAGCAAATAATTGGTTGGTAGCGGTGCGTGCTATAACTCGATATGCCGACGAGTTCGAGGTTCGAATCACAGCCAGGGCATGCAAAATCTTAATCGGAAAAAGTTTTTTCTAATAGCGTTCACCCCTCGGCAGGCAATGGCAAACCTCCGTGGGTATTTCTGCCATGAAAAAGCTTCTCATAAAATACATCTGCCGTTCGGAGTCGGCACAAGACTGTAGGTCCCTCCATTTGTGGTATAATATAAAGACGCCCACCACAAATGGTAGGAGAAGCTCGGCCAAACACTGAGCTATATGTATAGTGTACGCGGCAAAATTATATTATAATAAGCGTTGGACGGAGTTCCATGAGATGAAAAACTCTAAGGTTTGTTTCCGAATTGAAGGTCTTTTCGAATTAAAAGATTAAATCATCGAAGAAGACAAAGATCGCGACAAGTCGTCATGTTTATTTAGCTTAGCAATCCCAGTTAAAAATTCCATTTCTTATATCAACTCACTTGGTTGTATGAGCAATCAACTTAACGAAGGTGATGGTAAAGATGCTAATGGAAACCGTGCTCGTGGAAATATTTGGGACTGCGACAAGTGCTTCTTCTATTCACCATATCTGATTTAGCAACACTTAAACGAACCACGCTTAAACCTCAACTTACTACAATTAATTTAACCACACCTTAACTCACTACAATTAAATTCACCACACCTTAACTCACCACACCTCAGTTCTCTACATCTTTAAACTCCCCACACAGTTTCAGCATCCCTAATCGCGCCAAGCGAAAACTCACAACCCACATCTAAACTCATCACAACTCCCCTAACTTATCTGCACCGTCTCACCTCAACACAACCCACTTCATCTCACTGCATCATACCTTATCGCACTTCATCACAGCAAAACGAGCTATGAGCTTGACGAAGAGCAAACGCCATTAGGTTAGGTTAATCTGGCTGGCTAAGCGCCACACATAGACCGATTGGTAGTAGACATCATTTAGGATGCCAACGCCTTTGGCGAACTTGAGTAGAGATTGAGCGGAGCTCCTAAATAGTTTAAGCGTGTTCTTGCTTCCGCTGGACATTGGCAAGGGAGGTGTTCCAAGGACTCCCTTGATCCAAACTCTCTGCATACGTCTATAAGTGTAATTCCCAATTGGACCGCGTGTGTCGCTAATAGGCAATGTCCTGTCAGAATACCTATAAAGGTTCTGCACTCTCTTCGTGAAAGCAAAAGTACCCACCGAGTTTGTCTTCGTTTGGCTTGCACATGCCTCTTGCAATTTTACAAGTAGTTATTGCATTCCACCTACTAATTGCTCGTCCTTTCATGTCCTCGTATATTTCTTTGTATAGAGTTTGTAGAGGTTTCTGTATGCAATTTTCTTGTTTGAGTCCTAATTTAATCGCGGTTTTGACAAACTCGTCCATCATTTTGTTTCGCCGCTATGCCCCCCTGACCAGGTACCCAAGAGATATGCAGACGCCTATTTGCTATTGCTCTATCTATGAATTCTCTGCTTCTTGGAACATTTCTGGGCATAGTTGGGATCTGACGCCATTGATATTAATATATTACTTTGCAGTTGGTTATTATTAGTCAACTCTCTGTTCAGTTAATAGCAGCCGCCTAAGCAAATCATTTAACATTTTACCTTCTTTTGATCAAGAATACCTTACGCCAACAAAAAGATTTTGAACGACGAGTCAACCCTAAGAATATATTTACCATAAATTTTTATTCAAATTTATTTGAATGCGCTGTTGACGAGTCAATCCTAACAATAAATTCACACTAAATTTTTATTCAAATTTATTTGAATGAACAGCGCGCCCAAAACTTAAATGTATGTCGTGTTTCTTATCAACGGCATTGGAATGCATGACCGTAGATAAAGCATCTTGAATGATGATATTGCTTCCATGCAAGTAATTGGTGATATAAACACTTGAAAGTTCATCGAAAAAAATGCCGGTAGCGCCAAGCAAAGACATTTGTAAGTAAAATAGTAGCATCGACTTATGCATGCGCATTTCTATGTGACCTAATGATATTAATTATATGAACCGATTGTACATTACGGCAAAAATAAACAAACTAAACGAAAGTCATGTTTGAATCGGTTGGACCAGTTTAACGCGCTAATGAAAGTTTGACAACAATGCGTTAGTGACACTGCCACACCCACTCACTCCTAATTCGTATATCGTTACTAACTCTCCGCTGCAAGAGTTTATTTTTATATATTTTTTTTTCAACTCATACAGGCATATTCGTAACAGAACACACCTATTTGCATTTGAGCACCAATTACATGTGAACATTCCAAGATAAGCTACCGAAAATAAAATACAAAAAAAAAGTTCAACAACAAAATGGACTTCCACAACATAATGTTACAACTAAAGTGGCGGGTTTCTTCATTCATATGTAGCAATGTACGTATGTAGATACTCAACGTATCGCTAACAACGGTAGCTCCTACATAGTCCTTATAACACTCCCGAAAATGTGTTCATGCCGTTTTACTATAAATTTATTTTTGTGATTCAAGTTTTCGTTAAGAGGCATGCAAATGATGATATCAAAACCATACAACGCACAATTGGTTTGTAGATGGAAACACTGAGAGAAAAGTTATATCTTTCAATGAAATCGTCTTATTTATAAGATACCCAAAAACTGACCACTCTTGGTTGTGTATTTGCTTATATTTTACTGAAAAAGAATTGTGCGCAATTTGTAAGGGCAAAAACGGCAACCAATTTCCTTTTTATGCAGTGCCCGATTCGGTGAGAGTATATGAGAAGCATTTTGACGAAGTCGACTTTTATGCTGGCAAACGATGAAGGCTGATGAGTAAACATCTAAAGGCCAAACAATTTTTAAAATTATTGGTATTTTTTCATTCCATGGTTGTTCTATTTGCTCCTTATTTTTATTGGATATTTTTCCTCCAACGTGTATTTATGGGTTAAAACAATGTGAATAAATTTTTAAAGTTGCGTACACAGTTCACCAATATGTTAAAATTTTATTTGTTTTTTTTTTCGAGACGCAATTTTATAGCTTATGGAATTAAAGTAAAACAAAGTGCAAGTTACAAATAGCTAAAAATTATGAATGAGATGAAATTAAATATTTGAAATTTTTTTTTCCAAAAGTGTCTGTATATGGTTCTGATATATTTATTAAACGCACTGTATTCTAAAGAAAAAAACACTTAGTCAATGCTAGAGCACTTTAAAAACTCAAAATTTACCCCACTATAAGCTAATAATTGGGCGTAATTTCTCGACAGAAAATTAAATGATTACCTTCAGAAATGCATTCATCACAAAACTTACCAAAATCCTTTTCGTCGAAATGCTTCATTTTCTAAAAAATTTGCTTTATTGTTACACTTGTAGGGCAGCTCTAAAATTATAACTCTAAAAATCTGAGCGTGGCTAACAAACCGAAAATAATATTTCATTTGTTTAAAGAAGACAGGACTTAATAGTGAAGTAGTTGTAAGTGAGAGGGTTCTCAACGTTTCACGAGGCGTTGTAGCACCCACTAATCTTGCCGAGCGCTGAAATGTCGTGATTATCGTTTATTTCGTGCTTCGAAGAAGTCAAGGAATCGAGATATTGAAGGAAACATTAAGTGGACGCGTTGGAAATTTAAATAATGTGGGAGATCATGCGACTTAGCGCATATATATCAATTTCTCCATTATTTCGTGTTGTTGTTTCTTGAAAAAGTGGTCGAAATTGTGCACTTTTACATGGCTGAAATTTTATTCTTACAAAAACAACATACAATTATTTTCCAATGAAATCAATTTCCATTATGAAACGAACTTAACATTGATGGAATGAAAATTGCATACAAATTATCGATAATACAAAATAAAGTTGATATATTTTTAACGTGCTAATCTTACAAAGTAAATAGTTGACGATTTTGGACGGTTTTTTAATAAAACTTTAATATGTTAACTTCAATAAATAAAATAATTGGCTCTGAGAGTTGGCCGACGTGGTCGAGTTGATGGCGGTGCGTGCTATTACTCGGTATGCGGCTGGGTTTGAGGTTCGAATCTCAGCCAGAGCAAGCAAAATCTAAATCATAGAAAAGTTTTCTTTTTTTCTAATAGCGGTCACCCCTCGGCAGACAACGGCAAACCTCCGAGGGTATTTCTGCTATGAAAAAGCTTCTCATAAAATACATTTGCCATTCGGTGTCGGCACAAAAGTGTAGGTCCCTCCTTATTGTGGTAAAATATAAAGACGCACACTACAAATGGTAGGAGAAGCTCGGCCAAACACTGAGCTATAAAGTGTAAGCGCCCAATTAGTATTATTATTTAGCCTTGAGAATCAATATAGGTCTAGGTGTTCCTAAACAATAGTCATTTGTCAGGGCGTATGAGTAACCCGTTGACATGATATGTTAGCTTAATGAAAGTAAATATTTAGTATATATCATTTCCTACTCAATTAATTTTAAATAAAAAAAATTTATTTTTCCAATAATCGCCTGAATGATCAAAACTAAAAAAATATTTGTACATTGAAATCCGGCTGATGAAATTTAATTTAGTTTAACGATTAACGCACTTGTATTAAGCACATAAATAAATCTTCAAAAATCTTAATTTGTTAGAGGAAAAATGTGCTATCATAAGCATACTTTTTGAAAGCACGAAGTGTTGGGGATATAGACTTTGCACAAATCGGTTCTCTTTACTTAACACCCACTGTAATAAATCACATCGATGAATGAATTTGTGCTCCGTAATATTAAAACAAAATAATCCATGCTGATTTTCTGCTTTAATTTATAAAATTGTAAATATTATCTACAAATCCTATGCGATATAGAATATTTACATGCACAAAATGTATCAAAACTTGTTGAGAACAAGAAAAGTTGTCTGGCAAGTTTTGTTTTTTTTTTTTGTTGCGAAAGACAAACAAAACCGCTGATGCCAAAAAAAAAAGGATAGAATAAAAACAAAATTATAGCCGCAGCAACGCCAACATAGGCATGCGTAATGCGACAATAATTGCTTTTAATAAATATTTTCATTTCATGTTTTATTTTTCGGTTGACATGTTTTTGCTTCTGAATTCCATTTTCGACAAAAATCTTACAAGACAACACAGTAAATAGCAAAATAGGAGTATGTTCATAAAAAGCAATAACATGACAAGTCGCGTAATTAATTATTGTTACATAATTGATAGTTCGAAAGGTTTGATAGTTCAGCAGCCTGTCGTTGCTGTTTGGCTGTCAGCATTTGAACATTTTTTGAAAGTTGTCACACCAAAATTTGCCTTTAGTGCTCAAAAACACAGCGTTAAAAATGTTGCTTTTTAATAGTTTAGATTTTATAAAAGAATGACTTGTATGTTTGCGCTTTGTCAACGCGAATAATATTGTCAAATTGGAACGTTTGGACATTTGTGCATGTTTGTATATTTTGCGTGGATTTTTACATACTTGCGTATGTGTTTCTTGTACTGCAGACTATAATTCGCAATATCGATACCGCAATTAATTTATAAATAAATTCTTAATGAATGAAAATATTTACGCTGTCATTCATATTTAAGAAAACATTATTTAAATATAATTGTGCGTAGTCAACTGCTTTAAACCCATTCCCATGTTGTTGTTCTTGATAACAAACGATTCGAAATTCAGATAAAATTAAATTGGCTATAAAACTGTAGTTTAATGTTAAACTCGAAGTAATTGGAGGAAATGTAAATAATTATTTATTAAGCATTAAAATTATAATTATTAAAAAAAAAACTATTAAATAAAAAACTAAATTAAAATTGTTATATCTTATAAATATATATTATTTAAGTCATACGAAGAAGCTTTTAATGAAGTAGTAAAAATGATTTATTTTACTTATTTGTTTTAATGTGAGTATTTTTGAGTGCTACGAATTCTAGCGGATTATAATTAAAAGAACTTGGAGTCCCTTCCAGTTATGCCGAAAAGAGTGAAAAAAAAAATTTGAAAAAAAAAAATCAGGAAAATCTGAGAATAGATAAAAATCTGTTTTTTTTTAATTTGACGTGATACAGATATTTCCACGAGTCTGCCTGCAAAATTCAAAAATTAAATTTAAATTAATAATCGATCCAAAGTCTTTCAGTCAGTCGGACAGACGGACACGACGAGCTTTATACTTTGTATATAAAAAAAAAATCTGATGTGTACATAAAAATCGCCGATACACGTGTATTTTTATTTCTTCTCCCAGAATGTGTGTAACGCGGTGTTATTGAAGAAAAATATAAAATAAAGCATCCTCATACCCAATCTCTTTCTAGCATTTTTTATATAAAAAAGATCAAACACTTCTTTACGAAAGTTTCTAACTTTCTATAATTTTTTTTGCTGAAAATAAAATGTTTGTCGCAGAATGTAGTTGACCTTTTACTCAAGTACACAGAGCTTTCGGATATAAGTAGCTCATCATGATGGTGTTGAAAATCCCTGAAAACTGGCAAAAGAAATTGCTTATATCTTCAAAGTACAAAGTAAATAAAAAAAAATAAAACACTTGAAATCGTAAAGAATGTGCTGAGTTTTTTTCTGAACATAACATTTTCTAAAATTAATCAAGTACCTCGTATGTTACCTCGCAACAAGAATGCCCTGATCGATTTTGCCGAGCGCAATATTTCAACCGATTTGGTCGCTGCAAGTGACATCCTTTTTTCAGAAAAATTACAAAACTTGCAATAAAAAAATACTTCCAGGTATTCGTGTCGAATGAAAAGATATTAAAACTTGATGGGCCAGGTGGTTTCAATGGATACTGGCCTGATTATCGAAACAAAATTTCGGCGGTGGAAGCCTTAAGGTGTGGGTAGCGATTTCCTCTTGAAAACATAAAAACTGCAATTTTATTCCAACAGAATAAATAGCAATGACTACATAGCAATTCTCCGAACCAGTCTTATTCCTCTTGTTAGCTTCCAACCATGAAAAAAATTGATATATAAACAGGATAATGCGGCAACTAATGTAAGTAGGCAAACAAATTCAATTAACTTACTCGAGCTATCGGCATGCTCTTTAATGTCAATCAAATTGAAAATATCTAGGGAATATGAGCTCATTTTATTAAGTAAAACATTGTGAAAATCATTATTTGCGAATATGTTCGGAACACTTGGTTTCGTCAGTGTCTGAACGAATGATTAAGTGTTGGAACAGACGCGCGTCAGTGCCGGAATTGTGACTGAAGAATCATGGCATTATAATACTAAGATATGAATATAGATGTATTTATTATCACTTGAGGCAATAAATATTTATTGTGTTCTTGAAAAATGTTTTGAAAGTCAAGAGAAATGAATTTTTATTGCGCAACAATTCATATTTTTGAATTGTACTTAAGAAACCGTTGTAACTAAATTTTTTTCCTTAACCAATTTTAACTGATATAATGCAATGAAATAAAAATCAACAAATTGTTAGTAGCATTTGTTCCATATTCGGTACTTACTTTTGCGAACGTTATCCGAACACTTCACGAAGTTAGTATTTATTTCGCACTTAGATATAACCACAAAAATGGAAACAGCTGTTAGGCAAAACGCCACTTACGGTCGACTCGCTCACTACCAATGGCAGGAACCCCGCGAATATTTTAATTGCGTAATTTCTTTATTCGAAAATGTTTGTTCAATTCCGGGACTGATTCATTCACCCTAATTTATTAAAAAATAGCTTAGTTCGAACTTATGAATAAGAGGATTTATAGAAGATAAAAAAATACAAATAAATTATTAAAACCGAAATAGGGCATTCTCTAACTGAAGCCAAACAAACCAAGCTTGAGAATTAAATTTTTTTTTTTTAATTTTTGTTCAAGTGTACAAAGTGTAAGATGCAAGTACTAGCTTTAAGTCAGCACTGATTTTTGACAATTTCTTTGCTATCGCTCTGCCATAGAAACACACACAAATACAAATGAATAAATAGCCCTAGACACATACTACAATCTATTACAAATTAAAATCTTTGTAGCACACTTTTATTTTTCTTGTAATACAATTCTAAATTTCAATAAAAAATGCTACACTTTTACACAACAAAAGGCTGTTATCGCATAAATGATTTTTTGCCTGATTTAATTATAAACAATGTTAACTTACCGTACAACTTTTTGTTGTTGTCATTGGTTGAAATGTCACCTTTTGTTGTTGCGGCACGTTGTTAGACATGATTTTCTTTATTTTTTTTGTTTATTTTGCTGTAAATGTTGTTTTGTTGAATAATTGGCTCTTATGAGTTGAATTGAATTAATTTCAGATTATAATCGAAATATGCACAAATTGTAACAAATTCGTTTCAAATCGAATGTATGTTTTATATTCGAGAATGTAGTACGATTAGGTAAGGAAATGCCTACATATTTATGTATGTAGATTAGTCAATTGTCATGCTACTTCGCCTACATTTTAATATTAACAAAGCCACAATAATCAATCACTAAAGCCTTGCATTGCAAACGCTGCAAAACATTGTAAGAGTGCACACAAAATGATTACATAAATATGAGCATTTGTTTAAAATTGTAATTGCATGCATACAATTAACAATTGCAAATTTAAATTTCACTCAATCACATTCACAACACCACCAACAATTACTGTTGGCATTAAAGCGCGGCGCACTTTCTTCGATTGAACTTCACGCAGTCACTAATCGACGATTTGTATGACAACTTTGTATTTGACACAAGGCATATTTGTGCACACTTACACTTACATACGTACATACATATAAAAGTATATTAAAGTGTGCACTAATGAGAATTGAAAAAAAAAATTTAGATATCAATGTTGTGGTTAATATGCTGTGTGAGCTAATAAATCATAAAGAGCACAATTGAACAGCCAAAATAGGTTTTAATAGCAACTATTTTTAGTCATTTACTTATGTACTCAGACATTTAAGCATACTTGCATTTTTATTTATGTACATACATATATGCATAACTTTGAACGCATGTTAATCGGTTTATGCTCATACATACGTATTTACATACATATGTATGTACATACGAGTGCATGCACACACTGCTGACTGGCTTAAAAATCGCGCCAATGTAGCGAGTTTTACAATTCATTCACAACTCAATAAGACAACGAAAATGTTGCTTCTTTTTTTCAATTTCTTTTTACTTTCTTTCAGACACTTAAAATTGTGTCCAGTTTGCGAAAGAGCTTTACCTATTCACTTAAAAAAAAACAATATACCCTTTACCATGCCGCTCGTAAAAAAAAGGTCGAAAAAAATTTACTTGATATTGTTTTGATTTTCTGACAGGGTGCACATTTGTTTTATATTGAAACGATTTTCAGTAAATTTACATTTTACTTTCTGTGTGACACTGGAAAAGTTCGCTGTGCTGCTACTTAAATACAATTTAAGAAATCTAAAGTTAAAAGTGTAAAAAAAAATTGGCAGCTTTTAGTATCTCATAAAAAAAAAACGGTGATTCATTTTTAACAATTAATTCCGATAATTTGTCTCGAGAATATCTTAAATAATTTTTATAAACTTTCTACTATGCACGGTTCTAAAGTCTAGCAGTCGATTGTCTTTGCAAAATAAAGTAAGATTTTTAAAGCCAAAGTACGAAAGATTGCTAAGCTGCTAAACCGCTAAACTGCAGACGCCTTGGAAGAGAATATTCGGTGCGTTATTGCTGACATACGGCCCCAACTGCTGCAAAAAATTGGTCAAAAATTGGGCCTCTCGGCTGGAATTTATTCAAGCCAGCCGTGGCGGCAATTTGTCCGAAATCATAATTTTTAAACATAATTGCAAACACTTATCTTTATAATAAAGCTAATTCTTGGCCATAGCATTATATTATTTTTTTCATCTTAAAAACCACAAGTCTAAAAACACCCTTTATTTAAGTGTATTAATTTTATAGAATTTTTCTATCGTATTGTTATTAAATAGTTAAATTTTAAACATTCGAAGTTGAGTAATTTCTAGTGCGTTTTCTGTGTAATCAAACTCCTTGTCATAAGTTTTTGGTTTTACTTCTTTGTCTCAAATTCACATATTTTAAAGTGTTTTCTATTTCGTATTCTCCATAGTTCGCGTTTGTTAACTTTAAATTTATCGACATTCAGTTACTTTATATTAAATTTTGTTCGTTGTAATTTATGGATTTAATGAAGTTATCGAAAATGATATTTTTATCTTAATGGAGACATGTAAAGCGAATAGAAAATATCAAATCAACGGCTCTAGCTACAACACCGTATTTGAATTCGATTTGGTTTTAACCGCACATTGGCGTAAAGAATTTTTCTACATTATTCGCAATATTTTTTCATAATAAATATTTATCGCTTAGTTTTAATTAAACTGAAATTCATTCTACATACATAAAGTTTCAAAATTCGTTCATAGTTCCATTCATAATTTTAGACATTTTTAAAACTTTAAGTGTTCGGCATCGAACTTTCCATCTTTCTGATCAAAGGTTTTAGAAATAGTTTTGGCTATGTAGTTTTGTAGACCAATCAATCTTAGTTCAACAGAGGTGAGTTCGAGATTTCTAAAAATTACTGTTGATTTTGAAACATTTTTTGACGAATTCCATAAAAAATGCGTAGATATCGTAAAAACGCTTTGTGGATGAAAATGCTTAAAAACATCGCAGAAAAAAATCTCAAAAAACAATCGTAATTTTTAGCGACTTTAAACTTGCACTAAGTAACAAAAATTGAATGGGCTACAAAACTGCGTACTCAGAATTTTTGTATATACACCCTAGTTGAGAATTAAGAAAATTCAGTTTGGGGTTTTTAAAATTAAAAAAAGGGCAAAAAAAATATGTACGAAGTTTGAAAAATTAATAATTGCGGATATGTTTTTAGTTATAAAACTAACTAAAGTTATATTAAAAATTATTGAAAAATATTTAGAACGTAAAATATTGCGTATATTATTGAGAAATTCAGTGGAGCTTTAGCACTGTGGGCCACCGTAAGTGTTACATGCCGCAACCTCGAAACAGCTTGAGAACTTACATACATATAAATATGTAGCTGTAAGTTTATATTTTTCGATAATGCATAGAAGGTATGCACATATACATATACTGAATTTGTTGTTGAATATTATTTGCTTATATTTATTGCATTTTATTTTCACATTTATTTAATCGCGTGCTGACCAAATCCGGAAATATTTCGCATATATACCGGATGAACTATTGGGATCGCCGACAAAGCGACGACGACATTGTAGACGACATCAGCAAAGTCTGCACGACGCCGCAAACGCTAGGTAAGCAGGTGAGAGGGGTGCAGTGGCGGGTACACCATTGCGGTTTGCACAACATAGCGTTGATTTATAACGCATCTACAATGCTTATGTCGCGTTTGTTTTTATCGGATTTTGAATCAGTTTTGATGTTTTTCTTTTTTTCTCTCTCTCTTTCACTGTTTTTTTTTTTAGGTGTGCACACTGAAAGTATCGAATTTCAATTAAAACAGCAATTCAGCGATAGTCGTTGCAAATTCGTTGGTAGTGGCCACTGCGAACAACTAACAACCAGTAATTGCATGTAGCTGGTAAATTGTTGCTTGACAAGACTTTAATGACCAACACAAATTGTATGTGAATGAAAATCGGATGAATTAAGAAAACTAAAAATTGTGTTAATACTCGTATAAGTTTGTTAGAAATTACTCGCTGTTTGTTAAACTTACATACATCGAACACTGAAATAGTTAGTGAGACAGTAAAGGCGAGAGTTGTGGGTTTAGAAAAAAAATTTTTTTTTTTCACATAATTCTTATATGTACAATATGTATATGTTTGTATATTTTTTTATTTGCAGTAAGTAATACCAGCAGCAAATGTTGTCAACAATTAAAATTAATCAATTTTTTAAATAAAAATATTATATTCTTAACATTTCGTTTTTATTCACTGCGCCGACGGTTTTCGCTCTTTTTAGTTACACAAAATTTCTTTGAATTTTTTAGGCTGCCAGAAGAATGCAATAAAACAATGTATAAAACTGCGAAATACATTGGCACAAATATACATATGTAAATAAGTACATGTGTATGTGTGTACCCACACTAATGCACGCGTTCACTTGTTTGTATTGATTGTATTTAAGAAGCGAAGAGATAAATATGTATTGCGCCACCAACAACTCACAACAACTCGCTCTGCAACAACTTTGCTGCACATTTTGCTCCTTCACTCTCCACAACTACGACGCGCCAGAGAAGGAACACGCCCGGGATTGCGCGCAAAACCGAATGAACGAGCTATAAAATATTGTAACTTAGTACAACGTTTGATACACCGACGACGCGGCGTAGTGTGGCGTCCCGTCTGCCGTCCGTCCTTCCTGGCCAAAGCTCATAAACTGAAGCGGTAGCCAAGAGTCGAACATTGAAAAGCTGCAAATGCAAAGCAAATTCAAAATACGAATATAAAATGTTGTATGTAAAATGCAAACACAAAATTGCAGACAGCGAAATAGAGAAATGCAATTTCGCAAAGAAAAAGGAAAAAAAAAAAAATTAAAACAAAGTTTTAAGAAAGCAATAAAAAAAAAGCTGGCAAATGCAAATGCAAAGCCTTCAAATGCACTAACGAATGAAGTGAGTAAAGGAGAATGCGATAAAATGCATGCAGCCAACAAAACAGTGGTGCAACAGTGAATGCGACAAGCGCAGCTGTTAGAAGCATTGCCGAGCTGGTAAGTGCAGGTAGGCATACATACATATGTATACAATGTGCGCGTGTGTATGTATGTGAGTATCGGTGAGGCTAAGGTGCAACTTTGTTGTTACACGTGTATTGAGCATTTCCATGGCGAGGTCCAAATTAACCTTTTATAATGTTTTTTAGTTAAAGTTTTCGGATTTATTTTTGCTGCGGTTGAGTTATCGAAAAATCGTTTTCAGGTTCCAATGCCATTACAAAAAAAATGTGGTGTATCTACTGAAATCTTTACACAGCTCTTCCTGGTACGAGTAATTATGCCAAAGTTTCTGAAGTAATATTAAAAATTTCTTCACGCAAAAGCAAATATTAGGCGATTATTGAATCCTATTTTTTTGTTTTGTTTTTAAAGTAAGACATTATACATGCTCTCGTTTTTATTTGAAGTTAAACGCATATGATATTCATAGAAATATAAAAAATAAATTGTGATTGTGACTGGTTGGTGAGGGCTTGGTGACCGGTGGTCATGTAAGGTAATACTTCCCACAGTTATACGACACCAGCAAATTGATAAGATTTCACAATTTATTTTTCTTTTGTTTAATGTTTATTTTTTCATTTAAAATTTAAAAAAATTTTTACTGATTGATTCATGCGGCTAAATAAAATTGTTTCTTTACTAACTAAGTTGTACTAACATTGTATAAAACTACAAACTCAAAAAATATTTTCAGTTATAATTTCTTTAAGTTCCAAATTTTTACAAAATTTTGTTAAATTAACATCAATTATTTTAGTAAGTTTTATAATCGGTTGTATATGGTAATGTTATAAAATGTACTTTATTTTAGTAGAAATGCATTGGAAATTCAGTATATAAAAAATTAAACATAAAAACTTGCGGATTTTAAATAATTCTGAATGCACTCTAGTTTCCATAGCAAAAATTTGTTCTTTTTGTCTTTATTTAACTAGTTTTCAACACTGTTACGGTTAAACTTTTGAGTTTTTAAGTTTATTTCGGGTTTCCACATTTATATAGAATGCTCCTTAACTAAGTAAATAGTCAAGCGAATAACCTTGATAGTACGCTTAATTTGGAATGCTGAATAAGTATTATTTATCTATATTGTTTTCTTCTTTTTCTTGTCTTATTTATCTATTAATTAATGTGTCTAGTTATAAAAAATCTTCCAAGAAGCATAATTCAAATGCTACTAAACCATGTAACAAAATCGATTTTTTTTAACTCTATAACAAATTTTGCAATATAATAATCAAACTTAAATAGTACGAAAGGCGTTCCCACCTCATTTTTAATGGAAAAGTGGCTGAAATGTATTAACAAAGAAATGAATCTACAAACAACATTCAGAATGTTAAACTAGAAAAATTGTTACCATCTCTGATTTACACACATACATACATACATTTAAGCAAACATATGCCAGCTAATTTAAAATTAAAATTACTTCAGTTTATATATCTTAACCCAAATATTGTTTAAATATAATATTCAAATAAGCAAATTGATGACATAAATTATGTTAAAATAACGGCTATTCGTCAATCGGAAAAAAATCCGCACCCCCGAAACCCTCCCTGTATCCGTCCCAGGCTGTAAAGACTTGTTGTCCCTTCTCTCGTCCTTAATATTTGGATTTAAACATTATCATGTATAAAAGATTTATAAACAAATCGCACAAAAAATTACTGGAAATCGATTTGAAAGGATTTTTCAATTATCTATATCAGACTTATGCTGCACTCAGTAATTTATTATCATTAAACAGTTCCAACATTTTTAGAACGAATGGAACATCAAAGTCTACCGAAATGCTTAACAAGAAAGAATTAATCATACCCATACAAAGTACAGTAGTCAGTCGGTCCGAAAAGCGTGAATAAAAAAAGTGAAATTAATTTCCACACCAGCTGCTTTTCAAAGTTGTGTACCTATTTTTCAATCGCAAATTTTCATCCATTGAATTTCTATTGAAATAATATTACTTAACCTTTACCGAAAGTCATACCATATAGAAGCCGAAATCTCATTTTATATCTACCCTATTATCATTGTACTGTCATAAAAGATGCATACACACATGCTACAAAACCAGTAAAAAAAAAACTAGAGAACTAACACTTTCCACTTATTATTTGATTAACTCAGAAGACCAATGTATTTGCATGAGGAACATATTAATATTATGTGGAAATTTATTTTTTGTGGTTTTAAGTTGACAACCATTGGTCAAGTTACAAATTAGTCACAAAGGCCAACTATCAAAATATCCCGTATCCAGTCAGCAAATACTCACTCAAACACACACACACACACACATACATATACAAGAGGACATATACATAGGTATATTGCTAGCCAGTTGAAAGGAGTTTGCGATGCCGAAAAGTGAGCGGCGAGCAGCGAACAAATCCACACCAAAAACCATGTCGAACATTTTAGGTTGTTTGAAGCGTAGAAAACAGCGGTAAATCACACAATGCAAGTCAACTAATGACATGACGCCAACATGAATGCCAGCAAAAAACAACAGCAAAGTCAGCTAGCTGGCAAGTCGATGGGTCTGCGGTCAAAAGCTCAACTAGCCGGTGCCACTAGCCACAAGAGCGGCAGGTACATTGTAGCATGGCGCCCCTGACCGCAAAAGTGCCCATTCCGCGTTCGCTCCAAACTACAAAAACACCAATTAATACATACTTGTAGCCGCACTGCATATGTGTGTGCGTGTGTGTGTGTGTGTGTTCTTTTACCAATTGGTGAATAGTTCCATTGCCCTTGCAAAGTGATTTTGTGACATTCTATTTAAAATCTCAAATTTCGGACATTTGTTCATCACTAAATTGTGGAAAAAGTTCAGTTCACAATCCCTTACACACACACACACGCATGTACGGTACATATGTATGTGTGGAAGGATGTGTTGGGATAACATGGCTTTCCATGTTCTTTTGTGTTTTTAGCCGAAGGCTGCAAGGTGAAGTGCCAAGGATGATGACACATGCACGCGAGCGTGGATAGTGTGTCCTTGCGGTTGGCTTTCTGACATCTATTAAAAACTTTAGTTGCTGCACGTATCAAATACAACATCCAACAAATATGTAGAAAAAAGGAGGACTTAAAACATAATGTAAGAGTTCACCGTAAAAGCTGACCTTTTACAACACCTCGTAAACTCGGAAACATCAGTTCGAAATCTTTTTCTCTGACACTTTTTTGAATTTCCAGCGTACTAGCAGAGTATAGCATGTGGATAATTGGGCCTCACTGTGGCTTGCGCTCACCCTTTTAGGGAGGTTTCGAAAAGTGTTCCAAAGCAGCATATCCGGTGGTGAAAACGGCCTTCATAACATGAATACGAAAACCGTGTACCCGTGGGACTCCGTAAATTAATGATTTCGGCATCCCAGAAAGTTTATTCAGATGACCGACAAATATTATATTCGCCTATAATTTTATGGCATTCGGATTTCATAAATGCATTTTTTATAAATAAAAAAATTTTAATATGTTCGTGTTGGTAAAGGACATTTTTTACCGATTTCTAATAAAATAAATAAACTAAAAGTTGTTATGGCAACTTTGATGTTCGTATTGAAATATAATAGTTATTTAATTACATTGTACAACAAGCAAAAAATCCTACTGCTTTACTCAACGGTTTCTAAAGCTTTTGGGACTGCTGAGCCCGAGTCTGCCTCGAAATCAAGCGAAGAATAACACTTGCCAAAAGATGCTACTTTGGGCTCGGTAGGCTATTCTCGACTAACGAAAATCTAGCTCAATAAATCCCTCATCATGCCCGTCCTTTTATATGGCGCAGAAACATGGACGATGCTAAACAGCGATGAGAAGACTTTGGGGACTTTCGTAAGAAATGTTCTACGCAAGATTTATAGTCCTGTTCGCGTTAACGACGAGTACGGAAGAAGATGGAATGATGAACTGTATGAGCTGTATACTGATATGGACAAAGCGTAGAAAAATTTAACGATTGCGATAGCTTGGGCGTGTCGTTGCATGATGATGCTCCGGTGAAAAATGCCTTCGAATCGGCAACCATGGGTGGACAACGGAGGTAAGGACGCTCACGAATACACTGGAAAGAGCAAGTGCAGAAGGATCTGTCTACACTTGGTGTGAATAATTTATAATATATTTTTAGATTTGATTGCATACAGATGTCACTACTATAGTTAAACAAATTGTCATTTTAATAGACTTTTTACTCATTTGATTTTTGAAAAAAGATTTTATTCAATATATGTATGTAAATTTATTGGGATGCAAAAAATGTATTCGGAACAAATTTTATTAAGTTGTTAATAAACAATGACAACCTACAATCAGCTTAGGTGGAAGTATCAGCTGTTTGGTAAATATCACTTCATCATCATCAGACTTCTTTCCGAGACAAGGGTTCGAAATCCCACCTTGTCTGTCCGCGGCAATTGTGAGTAGTTTGGTCATCAACCAAATCGGCTATTGATTCCCTGTGTAAGCTGTAACTGTTTGTTTCCTAAAGTACATAAGCAGTACTTGGAAAATTCAGTAACATCTTGCACAGGGCTGACGCCCACTACATCGCATACATTCAGAATTACCAATAAGCCAGTCATTAACAATTTTCTCAACACGTGTTTGGTTGGCATTTTTAATATTATCACCAGCATTTATTATGAATCCAAAATATCTGCCATACACTAAGTTCATCGTACGAGTATTATATTATTTTCATTTTCCATTTTGAAACACTATTTTCTTTTCTAAGTTTTATAAGCAATAAACAATTTTTATAAGCAATATTACGGGTCAAATTAACAATATGTCAGCTATCAAAGAATGCGCAAAAAAAAGCAAATTTATACATTCTAATAAATTTATGTTTGTACATACATATTTATCTATGTAAGTACATATGTATATTGAACAAAATTTGTTTCTAAAAATAAAATGAGTAGAAAATGTAATAAAACACCAATTTTCCACGCTGGACATATCCTATAATATAGAGAAAACCTAGGGTGACCCAAAAATTCTGGCTTCAGATTCGGATTGAGCAAACCCAAAAGCTTTATAAACCGTTGAGAAACTCGGTCCTTCAAAACCGTTCTGTTCTGAAAGTCTAAAGAATCAATTTTTTTTCAATTTCTTAAGCACAAACTAGATTAATGGGTTGGAAATTGATTAAAATATCATATAATCGAATACTCGATTTTCTAGTGTAATTCGATGCATGAACCAATTCAAAGAATTTTTATAATCAGATGAATGAAACTAAAAAAATAATTATACTTACCACCCTTATAAAATTATAAATAGTCCAAATGTCAATTGGGCAAAAATTACCTTATAAAAAAAAAATAGTAGTTATTAAAAAATCGTCTATAGTATTAAAATTTCTTTCAAGACAAAAACTGTTCGTACAAGAAAGAAAGTGGCACCGAAATAAAATCGAAGAAAAGAAAATTTCTCTTTTTTGTCAGGCGATTATATTAATGAAATTGTAGTTGTTGCTGTTGTATTGAATAAATTATATTTGTTTATTGTTCTTCAGGTATGTTGCTTATACACATATCACTACTAACGTATATCCATGGAGTAAAACATTAAGGTTATTTGCAAAAAAAAAAAAACAAAATTTGAACCGATTGTTATGCACTTTTTTCATTAAATATTTTCATCAATGTATTTGTGGATTAACTGTAACGCAAGCTATAAATTTCTGGCAAAAAAATATTGTTTTTTTTTTATATTTTAAAAGTTATAAAATCTCTGGAAAAATGTCAAAATATTTCAACCTTTCCACTGTCAAGAATCTTTCAACTAAAATAACCTCTTATTATTACTTTCAATATTTTTCTTCTAGTAATGCTGAAAATTTTAGTTGCGAAATTTTATTACTAAATTTCGACTATCTACTATAAAAGCCCAATTTTAATAAATACGCGTATAACTCATAAATTTTGTATGTGAAATAATTTTTCAACTGTAGGGATACTTATTTAATTTAATAAATGTTTTTCAAATCGTTTTAGCTATGAATTGTCTTTATATATATAATTTACTGCCTATGCAATTTCTATAAAAAATGTAGGAATCTCAAGCTTTGGAAAATTGGAATGAAATAAGAAATTAATCTAATCCTCGATAGTCTTGTTTTGATAGTACCCAACACCAGTACACATTTTGTGCATAAATATTTATATTTATAAGTACTCATGTAAAAAGAAACCGCACACAACAAGCAGCAAGCTTTTTTTTGTATTAAACACATTCGAAATTGTATAATGTTTTGGTATTTGGTTCGCTTAATTTTCATATATCTTTTGATGATTTCCCCTAGTTTGAATTGCGTCGCCATATTATCTGTCGATCAAATAAGAATATTTAATAATTTCATTCAACTTTCACAAGCGACAGGGCATGCAGGAGGCGTTCAAATCATTTGTACATGATAAAAACGCACTTGAACATACTCGAGTTGGCATTCCAAGGCGCTGAGTTGAGTTGAGCATGGCGTGGCGTTGTTGAGGTTTTGTGGCCTTATCGGAGGGGCGTTACTTATCGCCACACCAAACATGTCGGCGGCAACTTGAAACGTTGTTGGACAACAACTGCACTGACGGACAAGCAAATAAGCAGACAAGCAAACAAGCGAACAAGCGGACAAGCACTTGGCATCGACAAAAGTAAAAAAAATAAAAATAAAAAACATTCAACCAACAACCATGAAAATCAAATCGAAGTAGAAGAGGTTTAGTTAAAACAAGTGACAATCGAAAATGACAAGCAATACAAATATTGTTGGTATGCTGATGCTTTATCGCAGATAAATGCTAATGATGTACATACATTCTATATATGTAGAATCTACAATAAATAAGCAGCAATTGTTATGTGTATAGTAGCAATAATAACAAATTTGTATTTTTTTTTTAAATCACGCTCGAGATGTCGCGGCTGAATGAAAATACATTTAATTTCAAAGTGATTAGGTAAACCACGCAATTTCAGTTTGCTAAGGAAATAGAAAATATTTAATTAGTGAAATAGATAAATGACGAAGGCGACGCTTTCGTTTAACTATGTTTTTTCTACAAAATATATTTACATTCATTCAAATATGTCGCTTAATTGGCATGGAAATTTATAATTATGTGTCGCTTAAGTTACTTTAACGGTAACCATAAATGCGCAAAATTATTATTAATTTTTTCTTAATTACCCTAAACCATTTTTTATTCTGAACAACATTCTTTGATTCTGAAAAAACTTGTAAAAATTGTATTACTATTATTATTATCATTCATTATTTATTAAAATTAAAACTAAAATAAATCCATTTAGTACTAGTTGCAAGGCTAATTTTAGTTTATTTATGTGCATACAAATATTTTTTATTATACCCCAACAAGTATTCCATTGCACCTTCCATAACGCCGTGTTTTTTATATCAATTTTAACATCAAGTCAGCATATTAACTATTGCCACCACTTATCTACTTAATTTCTTAATATCACAGCGGATGTTGATAAGTTTTAATTGTCGGCTTTTGTGTTCACGTTCCGCTGTTGAAGATAAGTAAGCGCCAGTGTTGTTAATTGAAAAGTTCACTTATTTAGATTATCAGCATAAGTTAATTAATTCATAGAACGTATTTCAATTATTATTTATGAACAAATCATTTTATAGATTCGAGTTTTTCATAAGAAGAGTGCTGAAATATTTTAAAAGGAAATTGCAAATTTTTTACTCAACTTCTTGCTTAACAGATATGTTTTTAAAGTTGTCCGGCGTACTTTTCTTTTTTTTTATATCTTATCAAAAATGTTATTTTTCGCAAAGTGGTTTCTTTTATGAATTTGTACTAACGGCAACCCTTTTCTGATCAAAATATAAGTATCTGTTCTAATAACTGAGCTTGGTTTGGCTCTCATTCAAAATTATGTTACATATATTACTTCATTTTCCAGGGCGTGGAAGGTCAACACACACAACACATCAACGAAGACTCTCGTGTGTTGAAAATCAACACATGGGATCAATGGTTGATATTATTGTAAATTGAAAGACTTTTAAACGTTTTTATTTCATTTATATATGAATCTATATTTCGAAACTAATTTTTTTTTCGATTTTGAAACGACTGAAAAGTTATATTCGGTCGACAATGGAACAAAAACATGACGAAGTCGATGATATCGATCAGGAAACAAGAATGGACGACTTTATTTCGCGCAATACAAAAAGTGCTGCGGCATTTGCTAAGAAATCTGTGTAATATTTTTAAACGTACATTTGTTGTAAATACTAAGGAATATAACTTTACAAATTGGAAAACTGTGTAAAAATGATCAAACCCATTGCGAATATTAACGGTCAGACTGGCAAAGTCCGCCGAAGTGTCATCAAAATCCAGCTTTCTAATAGCGTCGATTATTGTAATATTAAAAGCGCCAGCAATTTTTAAGTGGACTACAAAGCGAAAGTTCCTAACATTTAAAAATTAAATTTTAGAACAAACTCATTGCGCAAAAATTGAAAACTATACCACAGAAATGTGGATTGTGTTTGCACATTATCAAGGCTCTCTTTTTCAGTATTTTATCAAACAAATTAAGTCGCGGAATTTTGCATGCTTCACTAATAAAATTAAATGTTCTTGCCACTTATGGTCACAATAATAATAAGAGGTTATTTTAGTTGAAAGATTCTTAACATTTTTCCAGAGATTTCATAACTTTTAAAATATTAAAAAAAAATGTAGAATTCATTTAGTAATTTGCAGAAAAGTTTGCAAGGAAAATCAACAGCGTGTTACTTTTTAATGAAACACAAAGCCATAAGTTATTGTTCATAATTCATTTCTAATACAGTTTTAAAGAGCACTGCTGAGTTGACAGTTTTTGGGTGAATATAAATCGGAGCAACTGTCATAGAAAAAAGTAATTTATTACAATATCGAATACACACTTTTAAAACCCAGAATAAACTCGCTAAGCTTTCGGAAAATTCTTAAACTTAATTTAATTTTTGTAGAATCTTATTAGGAACAATTCAATGTATTTATGAAATCGGCAACTTATCAGAGAAAGTGCAAATTACGAAATTTTCTTTATTCGCAAACTCGAACTGGCGCACAGTTTTCCGCTATCGCCAGTTAGTTGTTCACCGCAGAAAGCAGAAAAGTCGAATAAAGCAAATTTAAACAAAATCCAATAAAACTCAAACAAACCATTTTTACAGCAAATAAAAATAGAGAAAGAGAGATACAGCGAGCATACTCATACTTATGTAGGTAATGGAGAGCAGAGAGCATGAGCATGCGCCAATTGAGCGTACGTTAAATATTCGAAAAAAAAAAAATTGTGATATATTGGAGCATATGTAGTGGTGCACATTTCTCCTCCACACTAACACCACTCCACTCCACGCACTCGCACACCACACACATTCAAAGGGCTTGCACTCTAATGTGTCTTCAACATTATCTCGTAGATAAATCGACGACGACGTTAGAAAATTGATTTACGCTGTGTCAGAGTGAGAAAGTGAGCAAGTTTGTAAACAGTTCACTGCTGTAGTTGTACTGCTCACACGTTTGGCTTGGTAAAACAAGATCAGCTCAAGGAAGCAGCCATTTTTGGTGCAGGCGTTCACTCGAGCCGCTATGCTACTAAAACCACCACCACCATCATCATTACGTTGCGCGGCACCAACACCTAACGCAAGCAACAACAATAACTACTATAGGTTTATGCAAGGCAACCGGTTGCCGATTTGGCAGCTGACTGCAGCTTGTTTGCCACTTCCACAATGCAATTTGGCAGCCGTCTTTCGTGCTTTAACGTTACACTAAAAAAAATATACTGGGAAATTTCGCGCTGCTTGCCTGGAAAAGTGGGAGTTTTTTGCGGCGCCACATGACAGTTTAGTTACATATTTATAAACATACATACATACGTAGCTTGTTCCGCTATGTTTTGATTGAAGGCTGGCGTCGTGGTCGGGACGGTCACAGTTTGAGTTCGGGATGTCCTTGGTATTGGCGCGGAGAGGAATCCTTTCTTGATTCATTTTGTTTCGTGAAAAGGTTATAAGTTGTGTGAGCTTATTTTTGAGTTAACCCTGGAAAGCACAATTTTCTCTTTAGAATTATTTTAAATTCGGTTTCCTAAAGCAACTTTTTTTTTGGTTCTTATTATTTTTCGTAAATAGAGTCCTTATAAATTTTATTGCTTCTCTGACCGCTATTGGTAGATAAAGCATTTTTTTAAAATAATTTTATAGCCCATCATGTATAAATGCAGCTAGTTATAGTATATGTAAACCTATAAATCAGAAATTCCTAAAAATAATTTCGTTGTCGAAAGGTCTAAGATATTACAAAATCTTTTTTTTAATATATTTATAAGTTTTTGATCGAGTTCTATGAATATTTTTATGTTTATTATTGCAGTGATAGGCTAATCGATCTATTTAGTTGATGTGCAAGAAAAAACACTTCTCCACTTATTACCCGACGTTTCGCTAACTCCTCAGGGGCGATTCTTTATTTGAATATCAACAAAGAGGCAAACTTAATGGTGTTTAATTAATATTTCTTTTCTTATTTTTATTTTATTTATCTGTGACAAGTTTATACAAGCAAACGCATTATAAAATGGCGAATTTTATTGGCAACATCAAAGTCATTCCTGTTTTAATCTAATAGCATACATATTAAGTTTTTCGTATACCTTCTCTTATATGTATATGTATGTACATTATCTATCTATTAATTTCTAAAGCATCTCAAAAATTATTATATTAGAAAAAAACGGAAATAAAATAAATTAAAGTGTTAATATATATCATTTACGGGTTAAAATCTCAACTCAACGAGTTGTTGCGAACAGTTTTGTATTTACACAAAAGTCAACGAATGTGCCGACCCTAAAAGCTTTCGCACTTATTTAGCACAACTAGAGAAACTAGGATGTTAAGCTTTTTGTAAAATAGTCAGTTATTTCCTACAGCAAGCGAATAGAATCTTGCCACAGTGCAAAGCTTGCCGAGAAATCATAGACAGCAAACCCCTAATGGTGGTTGTCAAAAGCTCCAAACAATTTCAAAATGTTTAAGGCACCTACCACTTTTTCAACGAAAGGCTTAGCACAAACACACACACATACACGCATTCATTTGCGTATGCACAGATGTGTGTGTAAGTGTGGGAATAACTGCAAATGGAAGGCAATGGAAAGCTTTAGAGTTAATTTTCTATTGAAATTTTTGTTTTGAAGTTGGAAAATTTTGCGGAAATTTTTAATTAATTTTATATATTTCAAGGCATAATTTTAAAAGTAACGAAATTATGCCTGACTCGAGGTTAAGCAAGCACAATTCTTGTCAGTGTTTTATATGAGCAGCAGCGATTTTTAAAGAATTATGTTGTTGAACATCTAACCTACGATGGATGGTTTAATACCAGCATTACCTTTTGGTAATGAGAATATTCGTTTAATTATATTTAACTGGCAGTCGGAGGAAGTGACTTCCTAGTTCCGGCTCTCTGAATTTATCTGCTTTGGCAAAACTCAATTCGATTAAAGGCCTTCTATGAAGCTAGTAATGTCAAGAATTCTCACAAAAAGACCGGACTGACCCTCCAACTTCCGATTTTGAAGACACTAACTTTAGATCATTTAATTTTTTGGTTGAATTTTAAATCGTTTCTTCACAGATGACTTGATTTTTAAATCAATTTAAATAAAAGAAAAACCTTAAATCTGTTTTGTAAATAAAATTGAAATTAATTTAGATATGAAACTCGCAAATTTTTAAGTAACGTAGTACATATGTTAGTACAAATATGCTAATTTGATTTGATAAGTCAAACTTTGATGTTCGCGAAAAAATATATCAAAATGTATGTGTGATACCTTCGACTATAGCAGCATAAATTTTGGGTGTTATACGAAAATAAAATACAATATTTAATGGTGCCTTTGTTTAAAATTCGTATATTGAACTCAATCCCTTCTAAAAATTTATGAACTATCTCAAATTCTCAAATTTAATGTAATACCTTACCATGTTGTGTATAACTTAATCTCTTATAACTCATTGTCATAAGAAGACTTAAGTTTTATTGTACAAAGTTTATAATAAAATATTTTGAATTAAAGAGGTACAATTGAAAATATCGTGCATTTGATTTTAAGGGACCACGCTAACGTACATACATACATATGTACATATACTAGTATACATACATATACTATATGGTATGTAAGTTTGTATAATAAAATGGCCAATGGCGACAGTTTCGTTCTGCCAACCGAAAAGTTTAATTAATTTAATTGCTTTTTTTTAAATATAGATAACTAAGGTACAAGAAAATACGCAAGCAACTTTAACAGTGTTGCCAACAGTTTTAAAAATTTTATAAAATTTAAATTAATAAGTACAAACAAATATTGAAATATTCGTATGAAACGAAAGATATTTACAAAACTTCACTTTAAAATCCATTTTCGAAGAGAGTTGCCATGTAGTTCAAACGTAAAGTTCAATTAAATGAATAAGCTTAATCGATTTAAGAATTTTTCAATGCGAACATAAACAAGTTATGGCTCGTTGGAACATTAAACAAGTAATATGTAAGCTAAATCAAAGAAACATTAATTATAATTAAATGTCTTTAAAGAAGCGTATTTTTCATATATTAAAAAAATTTTGCAAAACCCTTAAAAAAGCAAAATGGAAATTAAATCGAATTGTGTTCACAAAATCGCCGGATCCCCCTTTGGAACCTCATTTAATTTGCAAATATCAATTCCTTTTCTACTTTCTTTATAAAGAAATAAAAAAGCAAAATCGATGTTCCGGTTCGTATACATTTATACATAATTCGCTATAGAAATATTGCAATAAGTCTTGCCTATTTGCAGGAATAAATCTTTAGTCAAAAATAGTCAAAATTGTTCCATCTAAAGTGAACTTTGAATGTAAGCAACTTCTATTCCATCTTAGCCTCGAATTCAATGTCGCAAGTATATGTATTGTAAAAGCGCGGTATAAATTTAGAAAATCCAGTATTCTCGGATGCTTCATTTGTTTATTTGAGCGATGATGAAAGGCAAGAATGTTGTTTATCTAAAAGTACGAGTATTGCAAAAATATTTGAGTTTTATTTGAAAAGGTTTTCTTTTGATTGGCGACGCTAAGAACAAATTTTTTATATATCTACATACATATATAATATATTTAAATATTTTAACTCCAATCGATCCAAAATTTGAATTTTTTGCACTAAGTGTGATTTCTTTACCTCATTTTGGGTCATCAATATAACGACTCACGGCTTTTGTGAACATCTTTGTCATGGCACAAATGCACTAAAAAGTTTACGTTGCCTGATGAAGGTCAACTGTTGTTAGCAAAAAAATGTCTATAACTTAAGTTTTGGCATCATAGTTCACTTTTTCAAAGTTGTAGGCATATATATTTAATTTAGTCGATTGCACATAGAAATTTATTTACCCTCATGCACATTTTAGAGAAGCAGTTATCTACAAAAAACTATATTCAAGAACATAACTATAAATATTAAACCCTTTACTTTTTAAATTAATTATTTTTGTTGTTTAAATTTTTTTGTCGACACCTTCACAAATATTGCAGCGTTCGCTGGCGGCGGTAACTTCATACATTTTATTTAGCGCCCATATTACTACAGACTTCTACAAATGTGTGTACATGCATGCAGGCATATAAGTATAAGTAGATGTATGTATGTGCAGCGCCATTAAAATCAGGACAAATAAACGCGTGAGATGGCGGCGATAATAACTAAAAAAAACAAAAATTTAACAAAGCAGACAATCACAAATAATGTCGCAACATCGATACTGTCGCCACCACTTCGTACTGTTGAATGTGCTTACACATAACATATATTTTAATATACAATTGGCGCTTACATTTGTTTGTATGTACAAAATGTGTACGTGCATTTGTTGTCACCAAGACGTTGTTGCCTCATTTTTCGAAAACCTTTGAAGCGATGCGCCAGCATCAAAGCCAGCTCACGAAACGCTGCCCTTTGCGACTCCAAAACGATTTTTTATCGTTTTAAGCTGCAATAATCGAATATCCTCTGCATGTATGTATGTATTTGTGTATATAAAACTTAAGCGACACATTCGATTTGGAAGTTGATTATAAAGCGACAACAACAAAAACAACAAATTTAGCAACTAAACAAATAAACTATGACGACGCGTTCATCTTCATATTTCGAAAAAGTGTGGAGCGACAAGCAAATAAATCTCTTATTTGACTAAATTTGCTTGCATGTATTTTTGTTTGTGTGTGTATGTGTGTAGTGCCTTGTGTAATGTATTGCCGATTGTAGCCGATCGGGCCGTGGCTGGATGGTGATGAATCAATTTGAGAACATTTGGCGCGCATCGCTGCAAAATTGCGATCAGATTTCGATTGCGACAAATGACGCGTCAGACAGCACACAGGCAAGCGAACTAAAAGTAAAGCGACTTAAATGCAAAACCATCGAAAGGAAGATTTATGCGCACGCAGCCAGCAGAGCTCACTAATTTTTTTTTTAATCAAATTTTAAATACATAATATTTTTGAAAATATTTTTCACCATCGCAAATATGCACTCGCATTTTGCAGCCGATCGATCAAAAGTGTTTATGTAAAATCGGTTTTGCTTTTCATAGCAGCATTTTCGAAAATTTTTTTTTCTTTCTCTCCACATGATTAACTATCCAAACACGCCCATTTCGTTGGTTAAAAAACTTAAATCTATGCAAGCCTTTAAAGTTAAATTTAAATTTAATTTACACGCTTGCTAAATACGCTATGCAAATATGTATAGCGAGTATACAAAAAAAAAAGGTCATCTTCGCTCAATGCCACTTTCACATTCCATGCGTATCGATAATTAAAGCCAATCCATCAAGTTGCCAAATGTCAGTTGCACTCGCCAGCCAAGTGACAGCAAAGACAACATTTTAGTGTACAAAAAAAAAAGAACATTGCAAAAAATGATTTTTTTTTTTAAATTTGCCTACCAGCAAAGAGCGCACTAAAAAAATAATTTGCTTCCAATATAAAGGACACACAAAATCCTTGTTCAACACATCTGCATGTCGAATAAGACACATGCCTCCTTGTGTGCATACATACATACATACATATGTACGTATATTCGCGCGAAGCAACCCCAAAACGTTTTGACATCATTGCACAACCCTTAAGCTAATTTTGCTATCGTTTTTACGTCGGGCTGTAGTAGTAAATACATATATGGTAAAGTAAGGCATTTAAGGACATTCAAATTCACTCATTTGCGTGCGCATTGAAGGCGGTTAAGCGCAAAATCTGGTATGCAGTTCATTGCGCCTTTGATGAATGTTTAAATGATGAAAATTTCGTTGAGGGCTTAGGTCAGCGCGCCAGTGATTAAGCACATGCTTCGTTGGCGCAGCTGACTTTCAAATTAAAAGTGAGAATAATTTTTCTAAGCTCTTTCTGCAAGTGAAAAATTATTAGGTATAGCTATGGTCCATAGTTTCCACTTTTCTTCACATTTTCCGTTGTAAGTGCAACAAATCAAAATCTAATGTTGAATCTATCAACTTTTTAAATTAGTGAAACTGTTTTTCAGAACAAATATTTTTGATTAATTTTTTATATTTGTTTTTAATTTAAAAAAGCAGCTAATTTATATTTACAAGTTTGAGTAACATATTATCGTTTTATTTAAATTAAATTTTTCTTCGATTCAAAGACACTTCATTCTGACCGAAACCATTGAAATTTAAACTTCAAATTGTATGCAAAATTTGAAATAATTTAACATACTATTATACAAATTTTAAACTTTTCCTCTTGAAGCTTTAGAAATTTTTTGAGTAAGCAGTTTTGTAGCCCATTTAATTTTATTTAACAATGTTCAAGATATAAAAAGTAGCTTAACTTAAACTTATAAATTATAAAACAAATTTTTACCCAGAAAAATGATGAAAGAAAATAAAGAAATTAGAGTTCAAATAATACTTAGAAAAAAATAGTAGATACTATTTTGTAATAAGTTTTAATAATTTTTTACAGAAATTTTTAATACAGTAAAACTGTTGTTTTTTTTTAAACAAAACAAAATCTATGATAGATCACTTAAACTATATAAAAAAAAAAAACGTATATATATCGCGTTAACAAAAATTGCTAAATTTTGACAATTAATTTTTCTTTTATGCAATTTCCATTCAATTTTTATAACTATATTCTGTTCAAGACTTAACAACAGAAGCCATTTAGAACTACATATGTATGTATGTAAGAGTACACATGTAGATACATACATACATACATACATACATACATATGTGGGTACGTTTGAAGATTTCTTGAAAATTATAAAAAAACAAAACTTTTATTTTAGAAATTTTTGGAAGATTTCGAGGATCCTGTTTTTTTTTTTGCCATATACATATGTACATATTGATAATTCTTAACAATTAATTTTTCTTTTTTTATAATTTCCATTAAATGTCTAAAAAAAAACAGTTAAATCTTTAACAGAAGCCATGCAAAACCAAATTTGAATCTTTTTACGAAGTAACAACAAATTCAATAAATTCTCATCAAAATTACGAACTTTTTCCTTAAAAGGTCCACAGAATTTTTGAGAATAAAATTGTTTAACAAATTCAAAGTACACAAAAGTGCAAATTTGAAGCGATTTAGAATTGCTTTTGTTTTTCGAAATTTGTTTTGCCACATTTACTGCCTAAGTACAATTTTATGTTTAAAGAAAAATTTCGCGATACTCTCAGAAAGTCATTCTCAACAAAGAAAGCTAATTTTTATTGCATTAAAATTACGTATGCTATAAAATTGTACACTCGAAAAATTTCTTTAATTGTAATCTGTTCAATTATTTTTAATTTTCAGAGAAATGCTGAAATTCTTTTTATACTTTTTCGACTTTAATACTCGTATAAATGAGCCTAAAATATGCATGATTTGCAATTCGAACTTCTATTTCATATGTATCTAGTACTTAAATTTAATTTCTATAGGAAATATTGAATAATTACTCCAATAACATCAACAATTTATTACTTGGCTATAACCAACATATGCCACCAACTCATAACATTACCTTCTATCCATATGTGTGAGTAATCGGTTCACAAAAGTGTCCATTCAATGGTCAAATAAATAAAATGCACATATTACAGCAACAACTGGTCACTTTTATCTAAGAGGTCGTACTGTGCGCCACTAGCTCTCAACGTGCTTACATACATATGTACATGCAAACACACTATACTCGTACATACAAATGTATTTATCCATAGTTCTATGTAGGGCCACTTATCATTCGCAACCTGCGTCTGCTTCCGGTTGTCCAGTTGGCATAAAGAATATTTATACAAATCGCCCAAATGACCGTGAAATTCATCCCTGATCCACGCATTGGCACACTTGCGCTCACTACACGCTCACTTACTCATCCTCCGCTCCCCTCAAGTGGGCTCATCTCATTATGGCTTGACATATTGTTGATAATTTGTTAGTCGCACTGCGGTTCGATTCGCTGCTTCCCCGTTTTATTTATGAACTGTGCGATTGGAATTATTTAAATATAAGCATTTATGCAAACAAACTAAGATACAAGAATATACAAATGTTTGTATGTGTGCATGCGAGTATGTGTGAGTTCACTCAGTTTAACCATCCTCATCACCTATGTATGTATGTATATTTGTAGTGGTATTTTATCGCATCCTTCGCTTTGTTTAACATTTTTTTTTTTTGTTTGCTAAGTTTTTATTTAGAGTTTTATATTTATTAATTTGACAGTCGCGCCATTATTTGACAATTTCATTGTTTGACAGTTTTGTGGCATCCCGTTAAATTATTGCGTTCACATTCAGCTGTAACCCTCCGCAACTACACACACATACACATGTACATACATACATACGTAATACACGCATGGGTCAGTTTTGGGCGCTGCTGCACTTTGCATAAATTATTTTCACTAGCAAAAGGCAAAACACAAGTTCCACTTACCTTTCTTGACTGCAAGCATACACACACACACACATGCCAATACCTACATGCATACATATTTCCATACTAAGGGCCTCACATAAGAATTCCTATAATCGAATGATCGTACTTGTTTGTTGTTGCGCTTGACCAAAAGTATTCGCTATGCGCATGCGTACATTTTTTTAACACATGTTTTGAGTTTTTACTTTCGTTAAGATAGTCAACCTTTGTGGCAGCTGCCGCAATGGAAGTGGAGCTCCTATACATATGTATGTAAGTATGTAGTTACTCGTAGATAGCTTTATAGTTTTACACGCGGACATAAAGATAGCTACGTACACACATACTTATGTATGTAAGTATGTAAATTACATGAAGTGGAAAACATTTGTTTCTATGTTTATGCGAGTAGATAAAAGTGAATGTGAATTAGACGCTCAACGAAAGTTATCCTTACGGGCATACGATGAGATCACGATATTTTTCTTATTCCAAAGCAATCATTCAATAATGCATGAAAAATCGTTTTCTTAACTCATGAAGAATGTTGCATATTCTAAAGTTTTCACTTTTAATATTTAGATACTATTATATATATATAGTGTAAACTTCTTCATACAAAAAAAAAACGTTGGCATTACTGACTCATTTGTCTAATTTATATTTTTTTCATTCATTAACATTTGATTTTGTGATTGTGTAAATGTGGGTAAGTTTTGCAAAATCATTGCAATTTCATAATAATATAAGAATTTTTTTTTTTTAATATTTTTGAGCTTTAAGGCCGATTGGTTTATTGGAAAATTATTAGGAAAAAACAACAATACTCAAAGCGGTAGAAGTTATAGTACAAATAACAAATACGAATGTTTCATTTGAAACATATAATAAATATATATCTAATTATCCACTACACATTGAAAGCTAACCCTTCTGTGAGATATTCTTTTAACATTTTCTGGCCGAGAGCCTGGTGCGTAAATACCAGTTTGGTTTTTATTTGATCGCATCAATGATAAATCCATTTGTTTGCAGAATATCTTTCCCCAGTCAGCGCAGCGGCATATAATTATAAATATTTCCATCGCCGATCGACTGGAGCTTTCTTCCTGAAGGACTCAATTGCGAGTGTTCACATAACCATCGCGAAGGCACACACACACACGTTAGTTCTCGTAGCAACTGCAACTATTAGGAGGTTCCTTCGTTGGTTTGGTATTTCCCTGCCCAACTGCAAGGCCACTGTCTTCGAACTTTTGTCCTGCCTCATACGTAAGGTTGATGTCAAGTTGTAAGCTATAAGCGATCTGAAGCTTGAAGGGCTAATAGTTCTAGCGAGAAGCGATGCTACAGGATGTAAGAGTGAAAGCAACAAAGCAAAGCGAGTGTAAACGAAAGATTCAAGGAAGAGTTGTTATTTCGGTTGGCGTGTTTTTTTTTTTTAAAGAAACATTGGAAACTTTCTGTTAACCAACAAAGGAATATAACAAGTGAATTTAACACCTTATATTTAGAACTGCGCCGATATCAGGACAAATGATATAATTACGCAAGAATGTCAATACTCGACTATAAATTCTCTCTTATCTTCCAAAATACAACTATAGGTTAAGGAGTGTCAGTATTCAGCTGTCACTAAGTAAAGAATCTTTTATGATTGAATCATGGTCCAAAGTATGATGCAAAAAAGAAGTTAGTTTCATAAAAAAAAAATTGACGATTAATAAAATTTTTTAAAATTGTGAAAATTATCGTCGGCTTTGCCCCGGTTGTAATATTAAAGCAATAAAATTATAATTTTTTTTTACCATTTGTTTGCCAAATATTTAGGTATATTACTTTTATACTTTCGCGATCCTTACAAAAAGTGACTGCAAACAAAAACTTCATCGTATGTTATCTTTTACTTTATAATACAAATCTCGTAAAAATAATGCATTGATTTTTTCATATTTATATTTTTGTAAACAATTTTGATTCATCTTACGAAAGTGGTTTGATAAGTCGGTGACTTTTTGAATTTCGATGAATTTCGAAATTTATAAAGTTCTTTATTTTACTTTCTTTAATTTGAAACGAATCACCTCTTCCATCTGAGACTTTGTCCATAACTATCTACTCCTACCTCTCACACAATGGTTATGCTTGGCAGAAATGACAATCCGCCCGATCGCTGAGCCTTGCCCTTAACTGCTGATCTGACCGACTATGTTCCAATTGCCATCTATAATCTATACAGTGTTACATTGTGACTCCGCCTCGTCGCAACATTTTCAGTTTTTAATAACCAAAGTACTCGTACTCTACTTTTGTTTGAGTTTTCGGAATGGCCAAGAACCCGTTCTGTTCGGGCATTCTAGGCCTCGTACAAGGCACATTTCGACGATTGGAATTGCCAAGGTTCCACTTCGCGTTGCTACTACAGTCCTTCACTCACACTAAACTCCTGAGATACTTCGTTGTTGATCAAATCACGCTGATCTAACCACAGTAATTCAACATTAAGTACTTAAAAATCGCTTTCGTTCTTTAACTGTGCCGTCCATATTGTCACACTATTTTTTTAAGCTTCTTGTTTTCCTTTTTCCTATGCGGTAAGCATCACTGGTCAGGTTCGAGATTATGAAGATGTGAGATGAGCAGACTTCTTGGTTAGTATGTGTAATGGAAACATTCCCGAAATTATCAAGGCTGCTTTGTCCAACATAGTTTTAAATGCGGTACATATCCAGATTGCACACAGACTCGTAAGATCGGATGTCTTTATATTACCTGCCAACAACTTTTTGCTCCCTTGTTTTGGCCTTGTAAAATTGAGAAAAATTCAAGATCATGAGATGACTGTAGCTAATGTATGTTGCGTACGTTTTCAAGTCTCCATTTTTAGAATGAAGCTTTTTCCTTTTATGATATCCAGGTAACTAGCTGACTTTGTATTCTAAATGTGATTTCCTCCATTTTTTTGCTGCTTGGAAAGAGGGGTAGCGCTATGTTTTGCTCTGCTCCCACAAACCCGTGTGAGTCGAACGATGCTTTACCACTTTAACCGGACTTCACGTCTTGATAATCAGTAAATGTAATCACTTTCACGCCATGCGGTAACTTTAGACGAAGAACTTGAGTCCACATATACTAAGTTCCATAGTGGAACTGCGAAAATGCCGTTCTGAAGATATCTCATGATTAGACGGCGCAAGTGGTATGGTTGAAATATGTATATGTACGAGTATATAAGGTTTCCAAAGAGCGAACTATTAATAAAAAGTTGTTCGCAAAAATTAAAGAGTACTAAAAATTTTGGTTATTATACTTTAAGGTCCGACTTCGAAACCCTTGCGAGCGAATAATAAATTGTCCTGTCAAACAAAGACTCAATCAAGTCAGAAAATCTCTGAATCATAACTCTCAACAAGTACTGACTATTCAAGTGGCGCTGACTGGTCAATTTATGAATGATCATTATTTTTTGGTTGTAAGTACATACAAACATACACAAGGTACATTTAATTGCATTTCGCTTATCTTATCGCGATTACGGTGTGTGTGAGCGTCTGTTGTCCGATATGGGCTCGCAGGGTGCCAGCAGTGTCCATTACATTCCCACAGCTAAGTACATTGTCGTACGTAAACATTTATTTAACCCAAATTATATTAGACTCGACGACATGAATTAGTCGTCGACAATGACGATAACGACGTACCAACAAGTAATAACAAGCGACAAGTGCGGAAACGTCAACAGATTTATGGCAATGCTTGGCGCCAGTACCCAGAAGAACAAAAAAAAAAAACGTTATGTCCTTTATTATCCTTTCGAACATTGTAGGTAATAATGAATGCACTTTTGCTTGAGTTGTGATTTCAGTTCATTTGTTTGGCGCGGCGTCGGCGCTTACTAGATGAGTTTAGACAACGGTGACAAACGCCCAGTGACGCCAATTGTTGTCATGCAACAACAACAACAATCAGATATGAGAGGCGTACGTTTGCGACGGAATGCCTTGGTTTTAATTGCGTCGGGCACACGCAGAGTTTTTGAATTTCTCGATTAATTTATTTTACTGTTTTTTGTTTTTTTTTTTCATAAATGCCCAATATTTACAGCTCTGATTTGGGCAATGTTGGAAGATTTGTTACGCTTGCAAGCTTATAAAAATGACCAGCACCCTAGAGCTGCATACATAGCGCTCTGCCTGGCTGAGTGCGTGCGCGTATCTTGTTGTACAAGTATCCTTAAGATAAATTCGATACCTAAAGTCGTGTTTTTGTGCGCCGAATGTTTTGTTGAATGAAACGGAATGATTCAATTTTTAGTACCTCATAATCACTGTACAAGCAACGAACGCTCTTCAACTAACTTTTTAAGGTTCACTTTGCGGTTTCGCTGTTTATGACTGTGGAGCGCGCTGGATGTGCACGCCGCCAGTAATTTAATATCAGTCCTCAACGACACTCATTTCGAATTTGTATAATCATATTTAGGATATTTTTTTTGGGGTTGCGCTGCATTGTTTGCTCGCTTCGCTGGCCAGTGTTGGCCGGCGGATCCGCTGTTGGCTTGTTCTTACCGCCACACATTCTACCTTTCTACCTGCCACAAATTGTCGCACCAGTTCTGCCACCATGCCGCATAACTCTACATGTATGTGGATCTGCTAGGCATTAAATGGCGGCGAGCGAATCGACATGATTTCTTCTTGTTGTCCATTCATGTTCATTCGCGCAGTTTAGATTTCTTTTAATGGCGCATTCAATTCTCAAGTTCTCAATAATTATTTTCCTGGCTGCTGATGCTGGCTTAATGCGATTGTTGTTGTTTTATTATCTTTATTTTTTATAGGCTTTTGTATTTGTTTTTAATATTTGTACCCAAATGATTTTGTTCGCTATCCTTTGGTTGCGTTCGATCGGTCGCTCAGTCATTTTATTATCACTCGAATGAACACGAAACATTTGTTACCAATCAGCGTTTTAATTTTATGCTCTTGCATTTAAATACATGTTTCTTTGTACATTTGTATGTACATATATGCATGAATATTAATGTGCATAAAGATTTGTGTTATTATCATCGTTTTAACTTCGAAATATTCTCTTTATTTGCCGCGCTTGAAAAAGCCGCAGCACACGAGTGGTTTTACTAGTGTACGAGGGCTGTTTGACAAATGGGTATTTTAATTTAAAATTTTCTCTAATAGAATAGTAGATGCAATACTGCACTTGTCAACTGGCACTTTTTTGTTGATTACTGTCAAATCATTTGTTTTTGATTATCATTAAAAGCTGACAACCTCGTAAATTTTAAAAATGGAAGAAATGTATTTTTTAATAATTCTTTCACGAAAAAAATTCATTAGCGAAACCAAGGCACATCAAATAGGTAGCCGCAGCTTTTTTTTTAACTTTTTTCATATTTTATTTTAATTTGAATTGCCAAATTTTGAATTTCGTTGTGATAAGAATGCTTTCAGTACAATTCAAGGTAGTTGATAAAATATTTTTGAAATTTAAGCTTTTAAAAGCGAAAACAAAATATACAGAACTAACATTTTTTTTTTAACTTTTCTACTGCTGCTACCTATTAAATGTCTATCAATTTAAATGATGAAGAAGTGTTTCTTGATGTTGTTTTGATTTTCTTCTCTCGTCATGTTTGGTTTTGAGACAAACCGTGTCGGTTTTCCTTCTCATTCGATGCATTATTAAAAACGGTCTTAATGAGTTCCGCTGACTTGTGAAGTTCAGGACGTCCAATGGAGATCGTCACGTTCGAAATCGTTGACAAAATGTTTTAAGTTATATTAGTTTATCGGAGGGTGAAAGAGTGTGAGGGGGCTGAGGCACTAGGAATCTCAACTGAGAGGGATAGAGAGATTTTACATAAAAATTTTAATATGAAAATGATAGATATTTACAGTTGGCCATAAGCGTGTAACCTTAAGACAATTTCAAAGGAGTATATGCAAATGGTGAATTGCTTTCTGAAAGCCATTTCATAGTTGTGGACGAAGCAAAGATTCTCATCAATGCAGGATATCAAAGAGCAATCTGTCCGCCAATAAGATCATGATCACAAGGGTATTTTTAATACATTTTTTACTTTGAAAATGGGAAACCGATCAATGTCCAATATTATTCCGAGCCTTTTGACAGATTCTTCATTGCGAGAAAAAAGTGCTGTTGAATTAAAGAAACTATGTAGAGAAATACTTAAAAAAATGGTGATTTGTCAAACTGCTTTCGTATATACGTATGCCCGTATATATTTATGGATTCGATTGGTTTTTAAAATGCACATGCATATGAAAAGTTTTGAAATTTTATGATTAACCACAAAAAAAAGGGTAGCCCCTGTGGTCGAGTCGGTAGCGGTGCGTGCTATTACTCGATATGTCGCTGGGTTCGAAGTTGGAATCTCAGCCAGGACAAGTAAAATCTAAATCATAGAAAATTTTTTTTTTAAAGCGGCCACCTCTCGTCAAGCAACGGCAAACCTTCGAGGGTATTTCTAACATATAAAAAGCTTCTTATAAAAAACATCTGCCGTTCGGAGTCGGTACAAAACTGTAAGTCCCTCCATTTGTGGTAGGATATAAAAACGCACACCACACCAATATAGTGTAAGCGCCTAATTATTATTTTTATTATTATTACAAAAAAACAAACAAACAATAATTGAACAGTTAATCTTAATTATGACGCGTAACGAGTGGATTACGCGAATGTCGAATTTTCAGATTTGTACTATCCGTATACCCTATAAAATATTTTTCTTACGAGTATAGACGCAATTTTTCAGTAGTCGATTTAGGCTAAATTTGAATATTGCCGAGTCACGGATCACAAACAATAATGTCTAAATAACATGTCTCGATCAGCCGTTTTGGGGAAAAATCTGGGCTTGGAAGAGTGTTGAATTACACATTCCAAAACTTGGAAATTTCAGATCAAAATTCTTTTACTATAAGTTAGTTCAATTGTATTCCTACACCTTAACTTTAAGAGCGATGAAGCGATAGCTACAGAAATATAAGGACAAGGCACACAACCTTCCATTTCGATGATAAAGGACTGTTTTAAGACAGGTTCGAGCAGTTTTGACCAATACCGGGCTAAGCCTCCAAAAAGGGTTAATCATTGTTCAGGCGCATGTCAACCTGGTTAGGTATTTTTGCAGACAAGTTAGCTTTTTAGAAGATAAAGGAATTTGCAACACTAAGTAGTTCTAACAACAGGCTCGCCCTAGTTATTTTATCGATAACAATCTGCTGTAATTACATAAGCATCGGTTGTGTGTCTCTTCTAAGTTGTAATACTAATTTTATGCATTGAAGACGATAGCGATTCATCTTATGTACACGTCCAAAAGACACACGTACGCTAACTTAAGTGTTGTTGACATACTAGGTACTAATAACTTATCCATTAAAGGATTTCTAACGTTTTATAGGATATCCGAAGGCCTCTTGAGTAAATAAGGTTAAGTGCATAATAACTCGTGAGTTCCACCTCTCTCTATAATGTCCAAAATTTATACCCCCTCTATGCAAGTGCAATCATTTTAGGTGTTCCCTTTATTGTCTGTCCATTTCTGCCAAAACAATGCGTGATGGAGACCCAAGGCTGATAGTCACGACAATAATAGAAAAGTTCCATATTGGTTTTACCTTAGATCACTAGCGTACACTTAAGCTTGACTGTTCTCCCTTCCAAAAAATGCTATGAATGAGACTTCTAAATGGAATAAAGACATATCTTGATTTCAGGACATTTCTGCCACCACGGAAATATATATTTGAAAACTGCGACCCAGAAAAAAGTCTTTCTGGATCAATTATTTAAAACCCTTTCAACGATAAAAATTGCGACTTAGCAAATTCAAAGCTTTATTCATCCAAAATATGCTTAATGCTAAAATTTTTTGGAACTTTAACTTTGTTCCTTTGCCGCCATAAAACTCTAAGGATCTTTCTTTCTAATTACCTATTTGTAATATATATAGATTTTTATAAGGTTAAATTAGGAGACATAAATCGGTATACTCGTATTATGGAAAAACGACTATAATTTTCCTGTGTATGTACTCGTATGTAACACTTTAGAATTTTAAGAATATTAGCAGCTTCCTCTTTTCTGCTGTAAATGAAGGCCAATTTTTGAAACCACTCCTAGACACGAGGTCCCTTAGAGCCTGCTGAATCTAAAACAAAGCTTCCGTTTTATATGTTTATTCAAAAATCATTAATCTCCTCATAAAAATATGACTTTCTCTCGCTTATTTGACTGCACACTCTCTCTCTCTCTCTCATCGCATCTATCCAACCAATTGTCATTCCTTCTTCCACTACAATCACTTAACATTGCTTTTCTACTTTTCAATTTCATATTTTAAAAGTCATTAAATGATAATCCATAAAATTGGAATCATTTTTGCATAGCGCCACTCGCACAGCAGCCAGCCACACTGTCATTCAGTTGGCTCAACTAACTCATGTCTGAAAAAACAACAAAGACGCCACATGTGGTCCACACTAACGTAATCTTTCTAGTCAACCAAATCAGCCAGGTAAAGAAAATTAAATAGTACTACAATAACAAAGCAAGCACAAACAAAAATGGAACAGAATGACAAACTGTGGTTCGGGTCAAGACACTATAAATCATGGCCTAACCAGACGAGATGAGCAAAGATGGGCTGAATTGAGCCAAGCTGAGCTCAGCTGAGTTGCGTGGAAGTGAGGTGAGGTGAGGTGAGGCGAGACAGCGACTGAGACTAAGACTGAGACTGAGAACGGTATGTAAGTAATCGCATGTGACAGAGGGTATGTGGAGGAGAAGGAAGCGAATTTGGGAAATGAAATGCGATCACTTAAATGCCATTCAAGTATTAATAAATGTCAAAACATGCCGAGACAATGGACACCGGAGCGCCAAATCTACGGGTACAACAACGTTAGCAAGGGACACAACTCAAGAACAACGAGTGAGTGAGCGTTAACAAAACGCAGTAACTACAACTCAATTGACGAAGACGAAGATTGCGCACGCAACGAGCAAGAAACTACACAAATCAGCGGGGAGTCGGTCAGAGGGTCGGAACGCTGGCGACGCTGGAGTTGCTGTGACAGCGGAGAGAGGGAGGAACCCCGGCAAACGCAATGAATCGGCAGCTATGAATTGTACGTACAATGTGTGTTGGCTGGCAAAGAAAGTGCTGTTTTGGCATTTCTATTAAATTATATGAAATTTATACTTTTGTGCTATTTTGGAGTGCAGATAAATTATTTGTGGGAAAAGTGTGCATTGAATGTGAATTTAAAACTAAAAAAAAAAAAGACTTCACAACGCTCTACTTTTTTTGTTCAGCATTTACTGCGCTGTTAGCACATGAATACATGACTTTGACTTTATTGTTTCTATTGTGGGCAAACGCTGCACTCGGACTGTGTCCTGGAAATGTTTTGGCTAGCGGCGACCACACAGGAGGGCTGCGGTAGCAAGATGCACCTTGTCACATACATATGTACATACACATGTGCCTACATACTTATGTACATTGCAATGCTCGCGAGTCGGAAGTGAGTGAGTGGCTGCAGGGAAGTTCGCTGCGCGCTTAAAGCGTTCAGAAGCTCGCGCAGGCGCCCAACAACTCTAAACAATTGTACAATTCATGTTGCACGATCGTGCAAAACTAAATACAAACAGCAGGGCAAACATACATACATACATACTTATTGGACAAGTGGGGTGTGTGCGTGGCATGACAGGTGGCGCCAGCCCCCAAGCTACATACTTTACAATATTTGCATGTACAGTTGTCCACAAAATAATAGGAGTGCCTATATGAAAAATGTACTTGGTTACATATGTTTTTATTTAGCGCATGTAAGTGACCTGATATAATAGCGGTACTCATAACGGGATGTAAGGAAAACGGAATGGAACAAAATTTTATAGTCACGATAGTTATTATAGTGCCGATTTCCAATTTGTTCGGCGCCCACCTAACACAGAATATAATCCCAGATTTACTACAAAAACCGTCAAACATGGCGGCGCTAAAATCATGGTATGGGGTAGCTTTGCATATAGTGGAGTTGGTCCCATTCAGCTGATTGAAGGTATCATGGACCAAAGAGCATACGTAAAAATATTAGATGAGGTAATGTTACCATATGCAACATGGAATATGCCCTTGAAATGGATATATCAACAGGATAATGATCCTAAACATACCAGCAAGTGCGCAAAGGAGTGGTTTAGGGTCAACGGGGTTGAGGTTATGCATTGGCCTGCTCAGTCTCCTGACCTTAACCCCATAGAAAACCTGTGGACTGACGTCAAAAAACATGTTACTGAACGAAAACCAACTAATTGCAGAGAACTATGGAGGGTAGTAAAAGAGGGATGGGAAGGAATCCCATTAAAACGTTGCCAGGACCTCGTAGACTCTATGCCGCGAAGGTGTGACGCAGTGTTAAAAAACCGAGGCTATTCAACGAAATATTAATCCTTTCAACTATTTTATTAAGCTTTAAAAGCAATTTAAGTTATCATTGTTGTATTAATTCGTCGTTTATAGAATACTCCTATTTATATGTGGAACTATGTAGATTTTACTTTATTTTACTTAGACTGAGAACCAATTTTTTTTTTAAGTTTGATTGAAAAAAGTGGACTGTGAAAATATAAATACAACATCTGTGAATTATTTTGTGCAAAAAATTTGAAATTAAAACCGATTTTTTGCAAATAATGAAATATTCCCTTTTTTCAAGTAGTCACTCCTATTTTTTTGTGGACAACTGTACATTTGTATGTATGTACACATGTGTCTGCATAGAATTCTGCAAAGCATAAATCGTAGTTAGTAGCCCACCACTGCAGTCGGTCCACTTTTGGCTGCCCTCGAAACTGAATCGTTTTGTTTGAGCATCAGCAGCTACTATGCCTCTTCATTTCAATGCCTTGTTCTTATTATTGCGTTGTTGTTTTTGGTTATTGTTATTGTTTTATGATTGCAGCAAAGAGATTATGACAGCACAGCGCACGATTGACTATTGTTTCCTGCGAGAACGTTACACGATTTTATTTGAACTTATTTTTCGAAATATGGAACAGTGTTTGCATTGGAGCCGCTTTTTGGCAACTTGGCGAGCAATTAGGATGATTTGCATATTTGTTGTGGATTCATGTAACGGAATATGTAGTTACAGACAAATGCATATACATATGTTTATGTGTGTACATTAATATATTGTTCACTTAATACAAAACAATCACAACTCAAAAATCGGAGTCAGAAATTTTAATGCTGGTGGATCTTATAGAGTCTATTCAATTTATGTACATACAGTGGTGGCCAATTGACTTGCAACTTTCAAAATGACATAGTTTGTACCTTACATATGTATGTATATTTGTTTATTTATTTTTAGAAATTTTCAATTAAAATTCAGTTCATTCAAACATAAAGTATACAAAATCGCGTTTGAAACTTAAAAAAAAAATAAAAAAACATTTATAATTAAATTTTTAACTATTTTCTTAGAAGTGTTAAAACTTTTTGGAGTATGCAGTTTAATAGCCCTTTAAATTTTAGTATAATAATGTGAAAGTTAAGAAATATAGTTGATTTATTAGGTGTTTTTTTGGTAGCATTTGCTTCCATATAAGGAATAAGCAAAATTAATTTTAATGTGTAAGAAATTCACAACACTCTTGACAATAATAATTCTGAAAAATCAACGGTAATGCCCAGCCACGTGAAACTTTCACATTGTTATACTAAAGTTGGTTTCTGGTTAGAACTAGAAAAGGAGGTGTATATCTATAACCATTGGTATTATTTTCCATATAAACTCAATACATTTTTCACAGCGTTTGTCAAACATATCTGTTTTCTTAAAGAAATTGGTTCGAATTGTTTTTGCTAAAATATTTTTGTGAGATTTAAGGGGCCGTGGTTTAATTAGTTTTTTTTTTTGTTTTTGAGGCATTAAAGTCAAATGAGGCTACGCCATTGCATATTTTTCTGGCGATGAATCTTAAAAGAGAACCATAGTTTCATTGCCAGCAACAATTGAATATAAAAATTAAAACAAAGTACAGTCCGTCACTCGTACTCGTTCTGAATAGTTGAAAAAGTACTGGAATTAACCTTGTGTTGATCTTTTTTATACTCAAATGTTCAATTTAAAATTGATTTTAATGTTGCTTTTGAAACTAGTCTGCCTAATGTCCTCGGGTAAATATGAATTGATTCTCTTCCTAAACGAATTTGTATCTTGCGAATATCGTAAAGTCATCACATCTCTATTGTGATAATTGCTGCGTCTAAAACTTTCGATTGATAACACTGTTCATCACGATTTTACATTCATGAAAAACTAAATCATAAACTTTTTTTTATGGTTTTCTAGTTCAAATAATTTACGGTTTCTATGAGGCGAGACGCTCCTTAATAACGTCTATGAAGAATATCGTCTTGTGTTTTCTTTGAGATTATGGCGGATGAGCTCTTAAACATCATCAGTTTTTTTTTTAATTTAATATCTAAATCTAAAACCGGGGTTTCAAAATTTCAAACCACAGATAGATTATTAGTTTTACAAATTAAATCTGGGAAGTCGGTCAATTTCTTATTTATTATATGTACTCGTAAGAATTAAGTTTGTTTTAAAAGAACACTGCATGAATCCAATTTTTTTTTAATTTTCGTTTAGTCAAAGAAAATCACTAGACTTTTAGCAAAATTTATTCGTTTATGAATTAAATTAAAATAAATAAAAGATAATCGAAATGATGTATTCAAAACTTGTCAAACAGCTCACAATATGCATATCTAATAGAAATTGGAAACATACATACATATGTGTGCGTCCACGTGAAAAGGGCCCACTTTGTCGCATCTAATTTCCGAAATATATAGATTTTTCGATACATGGATCGAATTTCGTAATTTTTTATTATGGGTTATTATGAAGCTATGTACATACATTTACGCGTCGAATGACACCAAATTTAGCTTCCTAGGTATAATAGAAGTAATGCATTTAATTATAAAAAAAAGCAAAGGGGCCACTTTGTCGCATTGGAGAAATATGAAGCATTTTCGTGTTCTATGGACTTTTTTTTGAAAGAAAAGGTGATAATTTTGGACTTTTAACTCATAAGTGCCAGCGAAATATGTAGTTCTTGCCGCATTTTCGAGGCAATGACCTACTTTAGCGACCGGAAAGAAATTCTTACTTCGAAAAATCCCCACCAGAGGGTTGGCGCTCGGAAATTAAAAACAGTAATAATTTTTATCGTTATTGATCATCAGGATCACTATTTATGTAAGTTAAGCCGCAATGGCCACCCACGTAATAGGATCTGCTCTCTGATGCATTTTAAGTAGATTCAACTGTGTCACGGACCACAAGGAACCGTCAGACATCTGCGGAAGGAGCTGCCAATTCCCTCTCTCCCCTTCAATCTTTACCAGTGTCAACTAGAAAAAGACCACGTTGTGGATTCTGTGATGAAGAAGGCCACCGAAATTCAGTACGGAATGGTATACCACTATGTCCAAAGCGCAAACGCGATGAGATGTGATAAAATCTGTGGATTGATTACTGTCAATGACTGTAATGAATGAATTACTGCTAATTTGTTGTCTTTGTTTCATCTTTAATTAAAATAAAATATTTGCTATTGAGTACATTTAAATTTTTTTACTTCCCCATCTTCCTGATTCATTGGTCAAACGTTAACTCATTCATAATTTTCTGTGATAATCGGTTGAATTAGTTGAAAAAGCAAATATTTTGAAAAGGGCCCACTATGTCGGTTTGATGTTAATTACTTGTTTCACATATAATAATGATTGAAAAATGATCTAATAGTATTTTTTCTCATGCTGACTATATTCCTGTTCGATCCAAACGAACACCCATTTAACGTCCGAGTAGAAATGAAAAAAGTCGAACTTTCAACTTCAAATTGATTTTTCTCAATTAGTCATTTTTCGGACATTCACCTTCAAAGTTCTATATTTCCCTCAATTCTTCAGTTAGGATGGTCTAATTTGTCTTAAAATGTTCGGAAATCTATATGAATAACTCCAATATCGCCGAAATGGGCCCTTTTCATGTGGACGCACACATATTATTTCAGCATATCTCAAATATTATGTTAATGAATAAAATTTTTTTCTCTCACATTTTTCTAATAGAAATTGACCTTTGGTTCATTTTAAAACAAATAATTAAATAATAAAATAGGTCAGAAACAACAAAAGGAAATTAGCAAATATACTTTACGTTAAGTCTTCAAACCACACTTGGACAAACAAATTTTTAACAGGACATTTAACGGACCAATGTACACCATATGTACATAAGTATGTATGTATGTATGTACGTTTTAAGCTGCATTGAATATTTTCGATTTTACGCAATTAATACATAAATTTAATTTAATTTAAATACATTATCTCTGCTTGTTTTTGTTAAATTTATACTTTACTCATGCAACGAACATGAAAAATATGTATTTTCGACCATCTTTTCCATTCAATTGGAAAATGTCAAAATGTGCGCTTATTAGATTTATCCTAACAACATTTGCTGGTAAAATTTACTTGCCACAGTCCGCCTGAATGTAGGCAAGGTTTTATGCCTGCACCGAATCTAACATTGCATACGCAAGAAGAAAGCGCCTAAAATCATGCAACGAATTTTTGTGTATAAGCGCCGATCGCCTTGTGGAATGTACACCTACAGTCAACTAAATGAGAGTGTGTGCGTGGCGTTTTCGCTCACCTCAATGCAAGAGAGAATTGGACGAAAAGTTCAAAAACCATGAACACCAGGTTGGTAAATATCAAGTCTAAAATATTAAAATTAATTTTATTTATAATATGTGAATGTCGTTATGTGATTTTGCTATTTATCCTTTGTTGAACGCTTTGATCGAATTTATATAGATACATATGTAGTTATGTAATCCCTTATTAACGCTATTGTACGATTATATAAAAATAAGCCTCTAGTTTCCGAATTCATTTTGTGGGCAGTTGTGCGTAAGATTTCCCCAAACTTTCTGTATCAGCGCGTGCTGTGTTCTTGCATCTCAACGGCATTGCGAAGCAAAAATATGTAACATATGTATGTATGCATACAATAAAATCATAAAGTAAAAAGTGCTCTTTAAAAGTAGTTTTTATCCTATTCATAAACATAATGCCCCGATAAACCGAACGGCCTTCAGCTCAAAACATTAACAAAAAAAAATGTTCTGATGTTTAATTACTTAAGTTTGTATTTTATACATTTTTAAAATGCATATGCATTTTTTATTTACATTTGACAAAAGTTCTTTATAAATAAATCAATTTATTAAATTATACAATTTATTGCGTATGTAATTTTTAAGAATTATACAATTCTTTACATTTATGTGGTTTCTTCTAACTCTTCCTCTGCGTAGATGTACATAGTTTCCTTATATCTTCTCTACCAATTGAAATCTTGAAATATCACTTAAATACTAACGAATACGATTCGGAACTCATAAGGGATAAAGTATTTGAACTTTACTTTTATTAAAAGCATAACAATCCGAATGAACCCAGTGGGAAAAAGTGAATGAAAGAAGCATTAAAGCGAATTGAGAAAGAACGTAGCGATTGGCAAATAGAAAGACAAACGAAAAGAAGGTTTAGAGTAAACGTCAATCATACGCAATCAGAGAACGAATATGGAAAATCCACACATTCCCTTTTCGCTTACTTTTGGTTTGATTTTGCATTTGGATTTTAAGGCATTTTAAAATAGTTGAGAGATTGGTTAGATCTAAGAGTGAAGAATTTACTGTTACATACTTTGTATATTTTTGCTGCTTTATAAAACGAATACGAGATTTAATTTCGATGAATTGTTATGCTTCAAAGATTTTTGTCTTATTTTCATAAGCTTTCCAAAATATTTATTAAAGAGTTTTGAAAGAGATTTGTCGTAAATTTGCTAATGCCTTTTTTTTCGACACATAAATATCATTGACAAGTGCTTACGATCATTTTTGAATGTGTTAGTATTAGAAGTTTGTAATTATTGGCTCTAATTTTCGAAAACTCAATATTGAATTTCTGCGCTTTAAACATTTCTTTCCTTCGAACCTTTTAAAAAAGCAACAAAGGTGTGTTTTATTTTAATAATTTGTATACATAACTTGATTTCAAAGTGTAGACTTTGCCGGCCAATAAAATCAAATTCCTTTAATTCTATTAATTTTTTTGTTCAATAATTTAAATTTTAAACGTCGAATACATATTTACATATGCAAAGAGAACGAAGAGAGTTAATTACTTGACATGATTTCATTACTGACAGAGAAAAAAAATGTATTTGAAGCCTTAGTATGAATTTAGCACATTTGAAAGAATTTATTTTAATAACATATTTGTATATACACCTGTACGTAACAATAGTTTTTAGCAAGCTTTCAAGCTTCGTAACAACGTTTCAAATCAATGCAAAGAAGTTTTTTCTTTTAAACTGTGGACACATTCTTGCAAATTTTTGTTTTTATTAGAGCAAAAACATAATATTATTTTATCTGAATCAGAATAGGCAATGACAATAGTCATTGTATTGTATGGATATTGTTATAATTTGCGCCGAAAAGTATGCCGTAAAATTTGATTTCAAACACTCTATTGATGGCAAATAATTGCTTTGTACAAGCGCCGAAAAATATTAGCGTCTGCTGTTCAAGAACACAAATATTCAGCAAAAGTAGGGAAAATTGAGAACGCAAATTGACAGTTGGAAGCTGCTAGATTATGCAGAAAATTTTTGGCCTTCAGCAATTGGAAAAAAAGCTGTCCTCAAACAGCTGATTGTAATTTAGACAAATAAGAAATTTTTGTTTGAGGATTTTAAAGGTGAAAATTATAGAATATGATTTGAAGCACTAAATGTTCATTTGTCTAGATTTCTGTGGTAGAACATTTGAGGAAAACACATTTAACTTATTTGGATGCGACCAACAATTCAATCAACTGTTCATAAAACTTGCAAGCTTCTGCAAAATTTGCGTTAGCTTACTTTTTTGTATATTTTTGTATTAAAGAAAAAAATTAAAGAGAAAGTTCCTTTTGGATATTTTACAATAGAGCTCTATTCGCACACACCGACATTACTAGTCATGGAATGAGTACGAAACATTATTTGTTTTCTCCGAGATCTTTAGCAGCCTGAATGAAGCAGGATTCCTTAAAAGGATGTGTATATTTATTTTTGAGTGTACGTCGAATTACATCCACTGTACGCATATTAGCAACATTTTTGAAATTGTTCGTTTTTTTTTTGCTCAGTTCGAAGGTTGTCTTGAGAATTCTTTTAACATTAGTCATCAACTAAATATTCGAAAGTATTCACACAAAATTATCTTCTATAAAATTTATAATAAATATACTGAATTCATGGCAGATTTAAAAAGTGTCTTGTAATAAAATGTTCAACAAAATTTAAAGTAAACTTTTTAAGGTCGCAAATTTACATTTTATTAATAAAATAAAAGGCGGTTTGCGGCATAATTTTACCCTAAGTATTAAACATTTTTACTTTGAAAGTGTGTTAAATTAATTACCATTATCGTATGTACATATTTATATTTTGCAATCGAGTATGTTGGAAAAGTGTTTTTGAGGGAATTATGAAATGCTTGAAAACATAATTTTTTATATATTTTAACGTTATCTTAATGTGAAATACTAACTTCTTGCTTTTTACACTCTCTTTTTTATTATTTGCTTACATACATGTTTTGCAAGAATACTTTTTGTTTTACTTAACAAATATACAGTACACTAGTTTACATATTAACAAAGTTTACAATGAAATATTTAGTACAGATTTTAAAATCTTAAATTCATTTTTTTACATAAAATTATGCGTGTGTGTATTATTAAATAGATATACAAAAAATTGCTACACTTAACAATTTTAAAATTAATTTTCTTATAAAGTCTTAAATTTTTTATGATTATAATCAAAAAATTGCGTTCAAGTATTATATGGAAAAATTTTAGCGAAATCTATGAGTACGCATGCATTCATTTTAGATGCAGAAATAGCAATTTCTTACTTCAGAAATTTTTGCTTTGTGTAAATTTAATAACTTTCAAAAGTGTTCGCTTTTATTATAAGTAGTAAATATATTTGTATTTGGTTTATTTTTGCACACATGCCCACAAGCGCCGTGGCTTCAACTTTTCCGCACGCACACACACACACACACCTTGCAACATTTATTTGTTGTTAATGTTGCAAATGTGATGGATGCGTGTGCTGATGATGTTGCTGCCATATTGCACTCTCAGCAACATGTTGCGAAAGTGCCGAAAGCGCCGATTGTTGCTGCAGATGCGTTGATGAATGTTGTGGTTGTTGCTGTAGCAGCTGTTGTTGTTGTTGTTGCAAATGCGGAAAATGCGCGTGTAAACTATTGCTGTTGCCGTTCATATTATTTCTGTTGCTATAGAAGAGATTCCGTGAATACTGTTGAGGATGTTGATACAGATCTGCAATAGAAAATTAGAGTGTGTAAGAGTTTTTTTTTTTGCTAATTAAGATGTTTTAAATTGTTTTTATGAAGTATACTAAACCTATTAGTTGCTGGTCCGTTGGCGAAGGCTTTGAGTGGGCGGTGGTGAGAGGAAAAAAACGAAATTGTTAAGTAATCACACAACTACTCGTACATTTGTATATACAAACAGGGAGGGCAATTGGCACACTGGCGGCAAAAATGTGAGAAAAGCGACATTTTGACAAATTTTGGTTATTTTTCTTTTGCTTATTTAATGTTTAGTTGACAATTTTTTCTAAAAAGGCTAACTCATTGAGTAAACAATGCATATAAATCAGCATTTTAAACGGACTAAAAAATTTATAAAAAAAATAAAATATTCACCAAAATTTTAGAAAAACTTAAATAAGTTTTTTGTGCTAGCAGTTTTAATTTTAAAATTTAAAAAAAATATATATCTTTGAGTAAGCAATTTTGCAGCTTCTTAAAATGTTTTACGTTTAAGGAGATTTCTAATGCTTGCGAAATTCTTACCAGTTAAATTCAAGGGAATTTCGTAGTCACTTGAAATTTGCATAAAATTTAAAGTGTTACAAAACTGAACCTTTAAACAATATTTTTTAATTTTAAATTTAATGAAAATTTTACGATTTTTTATAAATTTTATACAACGGTTATCTCTATTGTAATTTTTTTTTAATGTTAAAGCAGCGTACTGACAGAGCCCTAATTGAGCCAATTAACAAATTGACTTCGTGTATTTGAATGGACACAATTTACTAATTCCACTAAATTAAGCGCTGTCTGAACGCTGCATAAGGTAACAAAAAGAAAATATGTATGTAGCTTGTTAAACTATCGCGTTCCTTTTATTTTTGCCACTAAAATATATCAGACATACACACTTTCATACAAACAAATAAGTTTCTATAACATACAATCAAACTTAAAATAAGCAAAACAAAAAAAAAATCAAACACAAAAAAGAATTTTCAAAATTAATTATGTGCACCAGGTAATTTTTTTGTAATTACATACTTTTTATTTCCAAAATAACTGAACGAATTAAAAATTAGTAGTGTGAGAAAAAAAAACCTGTGTAAATATAAAATAGAAAACAACCTGCCTCTGAGATCAACGCACGGTTGCCACATTGTCTACATGCAACAAAAGGGCCAAACAACACGAATCGCATCTTCTCAGCTAACAAAGATTCCGCTGATAACATTAAAGGCCGAATGGGAAACTCGCGACATAAATATCTTAAAGCAAAGTAATCGAGAAAAAATCTCTTGATTGATTCCGGGGACCATTTTCCACGAAATCAACGCCAAAAAAAAATAAAATAACTTTTAAAGAATTTGAATAAATTTCCACTAAAGGCAACCGCCCTTAGAGCGTATACTTACATTCATACAGAGCTACATTATCACATACGATTTGAATATCTCACAGTATTTACATATTCAATCGCTCACACACGAAATGCACCAACACATTTTACGCTGCAGCAAAGTAGAAGAAAAAAGATTAAAACAAAAGCAAGAAATTAAAAAAAAATAAATAAATAAATGAACGATTGAATAATGAATGAATGAATGGCACCTGAGTGCTCTGCATAGCAGTCGGAGCCTGCAATTGTACCTGATACTGAAGTGGTATCTGCAGTGGTGGCTGGGGTGATGTGTGTGTGTGCATTTCGTTTTATTTTTGAATTTTTTTTTTTTTGCTGAAAATCTGAAGTTCTGCAGCTTCACGCATTCGAGATTTTCACTACGATAAGAAGTTTCCGGTCAAACTTTAAAATATACTCATCGAAAATGCTTTTGGGTGTGTTTCGCTAGTTTAGCGCGCTACAGGTTATGTCATGTGTACGCGCTTCTATGGGTGTACAGGAGTGGCGAAATATAATGGATTAAGAAAAAAATAAATTTTTGGTCACACTTTGGAAATAGCTTGGCGGTGCACAAGCCTGCAGGAACAGATATCAGAGAAAAGTGGAGCTTCCTCTCTCTCTACGGGAAAATACAGAACGCTGTCTATAACTCCACTAGAGCTAAAAGGTAATGCAAGTAGAGTCTAAAGTTTTTGGGATTTTGTTTGAAGAAAAATACATTTACTTGAGTGATATTCAAAGGCGGTATCCGAAAGCAATTTTTTAAGGAAAACTTCCTTCTAGCGGCAATGACATCTACACAGATGGCTTTGAAACTCTGTAGTAGAGTATCTTTTCGGATTTCATACCCCTTCATTATATTCAAGCTTAGGTCTCAGCGATAAAGAATTTTGTAAGAAGTGCTTGGAATCAATCCATTTTTAGTAACAAATCGACAGCCAAGAAAACTCTTAGCTTCATGACGTGTATTTCAAAAATTTTAATGTCCTACCGCGGGTCTCTGTAAGATATGGCCAAACAGCACTGACTTCCCCCTTATTTGTACTCCTCTCAAGAGGGACATATTTTGAGGAAAAATGCATGGCAGTGAACTTACAAGACAGGGCGAGACAAATCATTTTTTTCCACAAAACAAACGCATTTGCATGCCGTATACTGCTTATTAGAGAATCTATATTCTTAAATACATTAGGGTGATTAAAAAAAAAAGTGAAGTCGGTATTTTAATGCTCTTATTACCTTGATAATATAAAGAACAAAAACTACTATTCCTAAAATGTTAAGAGACCACTCGTAGCGCTTAAAGTTTCCTAAATATTTAACATTAGAAAAAATTCTTTTCGATAGAAATGTTATAGAATCTTTGAAAAATCATAATTTTTCGACACAAAGAGTGTTCTTAATATTCAAGAAATTTTGACTTCAAGAAAAAGTACCCAATTCTTTATTTAGCCATTTTTAAAATTTAATATATTTTTTATCAGTCTCCAAAAATTACAAAAAAAATTCTTCTTAAGGTTGCATAACTTCAAATAAATATATTCTATGAAGTCTCTGAAAAAGAAAAAGAGTTCGTAGTTTGAAAAATATTGGTTTCGTCGATTGTTTTAACCAAAGTTTTCGGTTTAAAAAATTGAAGAAATATTTTTTTCGGTGCACTTTCCTACTTTACTTTTTCATGAATTTCTGAACCACGCACGAATTTTCATATTTTTAGACAAACATAACCAAAGTAGCATAGGAAACATGTATTAGCTCAAAGAGTGGCGTTCTAACAAAAAACACCCTTCTTATAGGAAAACAGGGAAGAAAGACTCAACGTGTATTCCAAAGATGCTGCAGAAGTTGCCTGAACGGCGCGATAACAAAAGGTCGCCTTCATTGGATTAAAGTGGCTTATACAAATTTATTTAACAAGCTTGTCAATAATGATCTAAGAGCGGCTACACCCTAACTAACTAATTTTAAAAACATAAATTAAGTATCGCTTTTTCGTTTACATTTTTTAATTAAAAATAATTTGTTTCATAAATAAATTAGGTCTTAAAGCTTATTATATTGACACAAATATACATATATTTGGAATTTTTTTTAGAGTTTATTTTAATTAGACCGCGACTGTGGCATAATATATTCCCTTTCAACAGTCGAAAAGTCTGGCTTTAAAAGCTGAAACAATAACAAACTCGCAGCCAAAACGGCGGCCACTCAACGGTCCGGTCCGTCAGTCACAGCGCAGCGACCGACGTAACGTCTCGCGTCGACCCATTCGAACCTACACAAGACCAAATGTCCAACTGACTGTCGGTGCGAGTGTCCGTCTGTGTAATTAATGATGACCCACTCGCATTCCTGTTGGTCTTCCAATGTTCATTTGTCGCACAGTTCAATACTGTAGGCTTCAACGTCTTCAACCAATTGGTCGGTCACGCTGGTAGGTATATTTGTTTGTACATACATACATATGTATGTATGTGCGTGTGTTTGTACACTTTGTGGCCCAACGTCGTGGTGCCACTCATCACATGTCTTCCTGCCATTCTTTGTTTACTTCTGGTGTCGTAAGTGCCAATAAACACGTGATTTACTTTGACAATTCCGAAGGGTTCACTGCCAGGCAATCAGGCAATGCGGCCGACTCTTATGAATAAACAAACTAATATACACACACACACATACATATACATGCATACGCGAGAGTGTGTTTGTGTGTGTTATCTCATCGCATCGCCCATTAAAATACTGCTCATTAATTTTAAAATTAGGCGCATTTTCGAAATGAATGAAGGCCTGCAACTCCAACTCCACGCTACAAACGCCAACTTTTGCTGCTGCTCCAACTCCTCAGACCTCATTCCCATGCACTTGGCATGTTTGTGGCTTGGACAGTCGTCGTTGCTTTATTTGGCCGCTTGCTCTATTCAAAAAGTGTCCATCCGCTAGTGCGGGGGCAGACGGCAGACGGCAGTTAGGTACTTTGTTGGCGGTGATGTTGCTGGTGCAAAGCGATTGGCGCGGGTGGTGGGAGGGTTTGGTTGTGGGGTCTGCCGTGTGCGCATAAATTAATTAAGTCGGTCGGTTGGTATGTGTCGACCTTTTGTCTGGTATTGCAACACACAACAAAGACAATAAAGAGACACCGTTGGCAGCAGCAATACAGAAACACAAACAATACACAAGCAAAAATATCATCGAAGCAGCAACGAAAGTATTCAAGGCAACTGCGATGGCAGCAATGGCAGCAAAGACAAAAGGAAGTGTGGCAATGTCGGTGTGCCTCAGCGTTTGTAGGTGTGTTTGCGTGCAACACACATGTGGCGAGCACTTTTGCACTCGTTTGCATGTGTGTGTGTAATAAGTATGCGTCTTTGTCAAACTTTACCAAAAAGTAAGGAGTTTGTGAGTTTGGTGATAAATTCAAAAATTACCACTGCCACTTTTGGTGCCGCGTTCCATGCAGTTCTTGCATAGGCATGCCACATGTGGCGTTTGTGTGTGAGTGTGTGTGTGTGTGTTCACGCGCGCTGATGGTACTGGTGAGTCATTTGCATATTTGTGCGGCCTCATTTCTGGCCTCCTGATTATGAAAGATGCTGCGCCGCTGATAAATGATTGCATTGCGCATAATAAATTTTCACAAGCTCAGTGGCGATGCAAGCACTTTTACTTACATACATACATACATACATACATACATACATATATAGAAATCAGATAAGTGGGCATAGAGTACATAGAATGTCCTCTCCATTCAGCGGCTTTTCCTTCCAACCACCCTCCTAATCTTGTCATATATCCTAGCAGCCTACCGCCGTCGCTTCCGCTCCAGCTGTGCGGCGTCGCGCTTCCAACGGAAGGGTTGTGGATTTGGATTATTGAATTTTCAAGTTTTTATCACGACGTGGGGTAAGTTTAGATAGTCGCATTTCGAAACAAATATTTATCTTACTCCTTTGCGTTTGCTGATTTTTGACCATGCACATTTGACTTCAAATATTTCGACTGGTTAACAAAATTAAGTGAAAAAACTACGCTTTTTTGATTATTGGTAAATTGAGAGAACTTTATATTATTTAATAAAAATCAACAATTAAAAAAAAAATTTAATTTCAAAACTTCAATTTAAAATATCGAGCAATTTATTTTAAGAAAATATGTCAACTCTTTTTAACGTTCTCGAATTTCAAATAATATAGAAAGAAACTATGCAACAAAAGTATTTTTCTAATCAAATATTTCTATTGGATTTTTTGATAGAGGATTTGGATTATTTTGCGATCAAAATTTTTTTTATATTTTAATGAATTTAAATTAGCTTTTTATGAACTTCATAACGCAGGGAGTTGAAACTTTTGGCAACTAGGGCTAGAAAAGAAGATCTTAATATCTTTAAAATTATCAAAGTAATCAATGCAAAGGAAAAATATTCAAACAAAACAAAGGTCTGATTAATCTCTGGAAAGATAAAAAATTGTCTTTAAAGCCAGGAGCAAGTTGCATTGCGAAATTTTAAGAAAATAACAATTGTGGTAGCAGTTATAGCTACAACGAGTATATCGTAGAACACGATTGCACTCATTATTTAACAGCTCTTCCTACTTTCCTCCCATGTTCGGCCTTATATTTGATTGAGAAGATTTGTTATTTGAAAATTATATTTGTAGTAGTTTGAGTTCCTCTCCCAATCGCCTTCCCTTTTTAGGGCCTAGACGTTTGAGCACATCTTGGCCAAAAATTTTATGTTTTTTAGAGAGCTTAAAGATTTGCCTTTTCGAGACGAGTAGGAGTAGAGCTATTTATGTTCGGTTAATCAATTAACCGGCTATTTGAATAAAATAAAAAATGGCAATGGTTACCAGCCGCGCATCCGCATGATTTCGAATCTCCGGTTTTTTTTTTTTTTTGAAATGCCGAGTCGTAGAAGTCTACTTTTATTAGTCGAACATTTTCCACCATCTTGGCTTAAATGTTTTTTTCTGATAAGAATTTAATTTTTAGAGAAAAATGTGCATTCGAGTTCTCGAAGTCGTTGCACACTGTTCCTAATCGCATAAACGGTTATATTCGTTTCGAATGTGTCGACTAATTTTAGAAGCCCTAATCAGTAATTAGCGTGAATGGTTGATATAGAACTTGCACACTTATTTAAACAAAGCACAAAATAAGTTTAACTCACCTCAATTTAGGAAAATCCAAGCGCTAATCAAATTAAATCAAATTGCAATTAAACTTCACGCGCGGGGCTTTACTTTTATATCTTTTTTATCTCTTTCAATTAATATGTATATACTAAACTTATAGGAAATTGTTATTATTAGAAATTACTTAGAACAAATTATGTGAAAAGTTGGCACAATCGGTGAACGGGTGCACTTCACCAACATATTTTGATAAGGTGTTTTAACAAGATTTCTCTATAAGAATCAGCGTTGATCAGTAGACATCACGAGAGTTGTTTTATTTCGCAACTTCAAGACATTTTTGATGATTAAAAGTTTTCGTACATTTTTATAAAACCATTTAATAACTATAACTACATACATACAGCGCTGTGCATATCAATAGCAACAGCATTCAATATGACACAGCATGCCACGCATATTTACATATTTATTTATTTTTAAGCATTTTCAATTAAAATCTAGTTCATTATCTAACATAAACCGTAAAAATCAAAGTTTTATACTTTGAAGGAAACTTAAATAAAATTCAACAAATTTATATAAATATTTTTAACTTTCAATGTGAAGGTTTCAAGTGTCTATAAATTACCGTCACATTGTTAGACTAAAATTTAATGGGCTATACAATTTTTTCCAACGACGCTATTTCGCATTTTTTCCACATAGCAATAGATTTCGTCTAAGTATATCCTATGCGTGGAACCTCTGGCATTTCCTTTTGACAGTTTTATTTTTCTTCAAGCTATTTGCATTGTTTATGAATCTTGTGTGATCACTCATTATGCAGCTGAAGCTTTTTCCAAAGGAACACTGTAGCCTAGTCGGGACACCACAGTGTGTGCAGCTTCGTAATCGAATGTCATTCGTGTCCATATTAGCTGTACCTTACAGTAGTATCGCACAGAAAATTCAAAAGAGATGTAAAACAAGATTCTCTTTAGCACAAATTGTTTTCTATAAATCACTGCGCAAGACACAGTTCCTAACTAATTCAAATATTTTGTCTTAATGATTTTGCTACTCAAATGAAAAATTTCCGTTTTGACTATATTATTTTATTATTAAGTTGTGACTTTTTTGCAATTAAATTTACGATAGTGCATCACATTTCCTTACAGACAGCAAACTACGCAAACCCTATAAATTCAAAGCGCGTTCATTATTCAGTTATTCAGTTCACTTCACTTCTCCCAATACGCTTCTAGGCAAAGTGGTTAAATTCTTAAGCAGGCATTAAAATTGCGTGAGCCGCAACGAATTAACCTCTCGCTGTGCTCAATAGCAATTCATTCTCCAACTACTCTACCTATTTCCTGCATTTTCATTTCTAGTCTGGTGGTGCGAAATCGCAAGAAGGTCAGAGGCATGGAAAGAAGGAAGGAAGTGACTGGCCTGGGAGTAGATTAGCTGCCGCACTCCATTAGAAAACGACCGAGCGATACAGACGCACTCATACTTGGGCACCCTTGTCTATGTTCAAGCAATAACCTGGTGGGGGTAAACAGGCCCACTGTACGCGCTAAGTGTTTGAAGGCACACGCGATGGTCTCTGTGGAAAAGTGGACGCTCTGCGCTTATGCGCGAAGGCGAAAGCTTTGACAGGCTGCTGTTGCTGCTACTGCTGCCAGCGTTCAGTTAAGCTTAATGGATTCTGATTGAGATTTAATTATTTCATTTAATTTTCTAGATGACTACACTCGTCGATGTTACTGCCAAAAGCGTGTGAGCAGACTGAAGGAAGTGGGTGTTGAAATCAGCTACGAAATTTGCTGGTCAGATGCGTGAGTTAGAAGTGTTAAGTTAGTGTCTGTCTGATGGTCTGACTGTTGCTCAGCAGAGCGATTGAATAACGACCAACCCCCAAACGGACAACCAACTGCATTTGCCATTTTTTTACTAAGAGGTTAATGAAGTAGCTAATTTATTGGGCAATTATCTGCGGTGGATCATTTTAATTGATTTTGTGCAGAAGCTAAATAATTGTTTGATGACTTAGAAGGGTTAAGAAACTGAAGGAAAGAAGAATTAAAAGATCGAAAAATCAAAAATTACTTGCAGGCAATTAAATTAAGATAATGCAAACGTTGCACAATAAACAACAAAAAGCGGTAAATCGTGAACATCCCTTAACTTCAAGAGCAATAAAAAAAATCGAAACTAAAATATGTTGATAACAGAAATTTGATTATTTATACTCGTACATATGTGTTAAGTATGTACATATCACAAGCAAAAATAAAAATTTAAGAATTTAAATAAATTCAACTAAGCTCAATTCAAACCTTTTGGTTATGAAAAATAAAGCAAAACAGAAAACCACACGGAACTCCAAATTTAAGGGACTCACCTTGAACTCCTGCTGGAAGGTAAGCATGCGCAAACGGAAAATTATTTAAAAAAAATATTATTCCAATACATATTTAAGAAGGCAAGCGATATAATTTACCTATCCCCCACACTCGGCGCAAAATCACGCGCAATCCTGACCTTTACAATAGACCGCCTCAGTCGCTGTCGGACGTCCAATGAGCATTTCATCCCTCCCCTCCGCGCTAAAGGCTACATGATCACCATTGACACGATGCATTCCTCCACTTGGTATAAAACCGCCTCCCAGAGTATAAATTTGATTTGGCGGCGTTTGTGGTGGTGGCGTCACAACATTCGATTGCCGTCCACCGTACCGTTGCTGTGCATGTGGCAGCGCAGGCGAAGTAGGTTGCATGGATATTGTGGCAACCACTGAAGTTTGCTTCATTGCTGCCGACGGCGCATACGTTGGCGGCATATAGCTTGGAGGCCATTCACGTTGCATAGCATTCATGCCGCCAGGTGTGGAACCAAATTGATGTGAGTGCTTCTCATCGGCCACAGTATTGGCCAAGCTCCATATGCGTGGCCTGCCGTTGGGTAGGTAGGGGAATTCCTCTTTGACATAGCTATGATATCCATTGGTGATGTAGGTATCTGTCATATGTGGATATTTGGGATTTTCATAAGACTGGTAGATTGGTGTTGACTGCGTTGGCGCTTCTGTGGGTAGCGGTGATGGCACTCTGTTTAATTGCACTAAATCTAAGGCCTCTGAAATGCAGATTTATTCGATTAGAGTTTTAAAAATTATTCATAATCATACAATTTAAAATTAGCGTTCGGGAAGAGCAATAGGCTTGTGATAAGCCGGATACTGGAACAAGATTTTAATTTACTGCAAATACTGCAAAGTATAAAGGAATTTTTTCTTTCGAACGAGATGAAAGCGAATTTCAGTTGAAGCAGTTCACTATGATTTTATGTAAGTATGTATTAGGGCTTATGATTTTAAAAATATGTATGTATATAGTATGGTCATCGCTATTGATTTTTATTTACACCATCGATAGAACAGCTACACAAAAAAGTTGATATCTTCATTACTCAAAGAGGCGTTGAAAGACAAATTGAAAATATGTAATTGAAAAAAGAATGTATTTCAATTAATTTTTTCCTGATTGAAGTTAGTTTTAAAGATCTCTTCGTGGGTCAAGGTACTTTAAAATATTATATTAAGGCGAATTCATAGAAGGTGGTATATTCCCATCAGCTGATTGCTTGTTCTAACTACGCCTTATACGGTGAAATTGTCAAAATGGTTATTTGATTTACATTTTAAATTTAGTAGCTAATTTATTTACGTTCGTGATGGAAAATTCCATGATGGAAAATTCCATAATATTATAAAGAAATTCTAATGAATATTTTGACTTTAAAGCCTCAGTACGTTTGCTTTTAGTGTCAAATTAGGAATTCACACATTCGTTTATTTTTGTTTTTCTAAGATTCTCTGACATTTTCACCGCAAACTACGCATTTTTTTTTACTTATATGTGGAGTATACCACCTTTAATGAATTCGCCTTGTACTATATTTAAAATAATTTTAAATCAATTCTGAGTTAAATTTCATAAATTAGTCGGATGTTCTCAAGAAAAAAATGTTCGTATATTTATTTCTTCAAGTAAACTACAGCAACGGCAAAGTACTTTTTCAAACAACAGAAATAATAAAAAAATATTTCTTGTGATTTTTTTTGAGAGCTCTATTCTAGGCTTATAGCTAAACAGTTTTGGATTTCGATGCTTAACAAATTCTTGCCTTTTACGACGCGGCGCAATAAATAATAATATAAGAATCCAAGCGTTATGTGGAATTCTTCCTTCTTGTAGGTTGGTAGAGGAAAGTATATGTGTTGTATTCGCTATTTATTGAAATCAGATAAATTTTGGACAAATTATGAAAAACAAGAAACTTGGGGAAAGTATTTAGTTTTGGACATGTTATGAAGACGAACTTAATATTTTATTATACATTTATTAAAGTATACACAGTGACGATTGTAAAAGCATTAGTCATATTTATTTAAAAAATTTAACTTTTTTTTTTTCTTATTCACGTTTGATTATACTTTAGTAAAGTTATTTCTTTAACAGAAACCAATGACCACGTTTTCAAATTTGTACAGTCTTCTCGAAATATTTTAATTTAATTTAATTTAATTTTAATTTTATTTAATTTAAAAAAAATGTACAACTTTTTTGAAAATTTTGGATAATGTGGCTTTATTGCCCACTCCATTTTAGTCCAACAAATGACACTTTTCAGCTGGCTAAAAATTAACAGTGGATTTATTAGAATTTGTTTGCTTTTCTATTGCGCATTATCTTATCTTTTTTATATGGGAAAACTGCCGAACGCGGTCAATAAAAATATTTACAAAAATCTACAGAAATATTTACCAAAGTCAACTTATACTTTTTGTTATATGTGCTATAATTGCATATCAAACAAATTCAAAATCTCTAACCCAAAAGTAAGGCTTTAAATTTGAAAATTTATTGTGAAGACTGTTCCAAACATTAAGTGTGGGCTGATATATTTACGAATTATATCTATGTGTTTTAATTGAAAAGTAACTAATTTTCAAAACTTTTACATAAAAATCATTACTTTGTTTTTAACTGCAACCAGATAAATTTAAAAAAATGTTACAAAAATGTTGAAGCGCTTCTTCCTACCCTTTTTTGTTAAATGACACTTTCGCCAAGTTAATGATGATGAAAATGACAAAAATGTTGATGACATAATGGGTGTTATACACACATACATATGTACATATGTATGTACATACATGTCTCTGTATGTTTGCTTGATGTATTCGTATGAGAACTGATAAATTATATTTCGGAAATGTATCAGCCCACTCTCTCATGCTAGGTCAGATATGTATGTACATATGTGGATATATAAAATTTATAAATGCATTGCAACATACATATGTACATACACACGTACATTCGCATTTATACATACATATGTCTGTATGTATGTTTGCTTGTTCATTTACGTGCACTTGTGCAATGCACGTGCTTGGAGGCTGTCATATTAAAGTAATATTTATACATATATTTATCTATGAGTGTGTGCAAACGTCAAAAAGGCACACAGCCAGGAGTTAGAAAAACAAAAAAAAACAAACAAAAACAAAAACATAAGCGTATTAGGTGTTCATTTTCATCTACGACCACCACTCATGCAAAAGTGCACTTCAGCGATCACGTCGAGGGTGAAAGTTGAAGGACAACGCGCTCCTTGCCATTAAAACAATTTTACATACATATGTACATATACTATAAGAGTACATATGCGTCTGTTTGTATGTTCGAGCGTGTGTGTGTGCTTTTATTTTTTGTTTACCCAAGCTCACGTGACGCTTAACGCCGTCATGCAAATATTTTTGCAATTGAGGCCTGTTGATGGTGTGCTTCCGCGTTTTTGGTTACACAATTTTTGAAAGTCGTATAGCTAAATATGTTTTTAAGTAAACGATAGACGGCAACAACACATGTGATGTCTATTTGACAACGCATAACAATCAGTCAAAGTCAGTGATATTACTTGTGAGGGGTTTAAGAGTCCGCGAGGATAGCCAGAATTAACTTTTAAAATATATTTTATAGTCCGTTATTGGTACAAATAAGTCGAAATTAACAAAATCAAATTATTTACGAATTTGGAATATTTAAATTAAATAGATATTCGCACCAATTTTTTTTATTTTTTTTGTTTTTATTTTCACATTTGCAAAGTAAACGAATACAAAATAGAGGATGGAACAATACGAGACGCTGCCTGATGTGGTCGGTTCCAAAGGATCGTTCGGCTGAGAATATTGAATACTAGAATCCTCCTGTCACCTCTAATAAGGAGGGACTTTTCGGTAGCTGTGAAATTAAAATAAAGTACAAAGCCTTCTTATCCTTATAAAGACATAACTTTTTCAATATACTAATCGATTTTTCTGTAAGCATCTTTTTTTAAGTAAGGACTAAGCCTAGTATATATATGGAACGCAATTAAAAATCTTGCAGAATGGTTGGTAACCAAAGATATTATTTTTGAGAAGGTACATATATATCATATTGATAGCAGTGCGAATTTTAAGTTGCATAGCATATTGACTGTGGACTAGAAACTGGTCAGATAATATCTGATTTGCATTTCACTTGCGTCTAAATATTACGCTATCAAACTTCCCGCCTAACTAAAATTTAACGTTTTGAAAATCCAAAAGGAGTCTTATTCTGAGGGCTCTTGAGGTGTTACCGTTCATCTAATGGAATCAAAAAAATGTATTCAGCGCCATTTGAAGCCAAGTAATCATGAATAGTTTAAAGTAACTGCGTAAGCCGTTCACGCGTTTTTGAGGTGAATCATGATATTTTTAAGTTTTAATTGTGTATATTTTCTTTTATGTCATTTACAGGAAGACATTTTTTTTAAATTTCAGTCACTATCCCATGAAAAGTATTTAACAAAATGAAATTGAAAATTAAAATTAAAAGAAATTATTTCTATTCCATTAAAAAAAAACATTAAAAAAAACTATAGCGAAATGCTTAAATAAGGCCTGAAAAGACTTCAAAAAAACATCAAAAAGAACCAAGAAATGCTCAGATAATACACAAAAAATACTCCTGGAAACGTTCAAAAGAATCATAAAACGAAATTGGAGTATTTTTGGAATCATTACTCAGACTCCTTTCAGCGTGCGCACGCAGAATGAAAAATCGCTCATTTAGGGCTTCAAAAAAGCTCATTGATGAAACCAAAACTGCGATATAAATGGGTTTTCTGTTGATAAAAGAGTATTTTAGGTTGATTTTGGTATGTCGAGTTAACTGGGTACTTATTCATAGTAGCATTGTAAGTGTTGGGGTTCCATTGACAAGCTGTGGTTTCCTCTTGAGTAGATGACAACACACCAGCCAAACAAGAGTTGGAAGAGTAAAATTTGAAAATGCTGCAATGCTATGAGCTTCTGGCTGCGAGCTTTTCGCAGACGTGCTAAGAAGCTCTTAATACTAACCAAGTCGCGAATTTGGGTAATTGTTGAAGTTTTAACTGGGCACAATCGTTTGGGATACGATCAATAAAGTGTATAGTCCGTTTTTTTTTTTTGTTGTAATCAGACACGAAACAACGCGTGCAGAAAACAGCACTCAAATTTTTATCTATAATTGTTTTTTAGCAGAGATAAAAATTAAAATATTTTTAATAAAAAAAAAACAGAACCTAAACAAGTTATTTAAAAACAATTTAATATAAAATTGAACATCTTCGACCCACATTCAGTAGTGGATTTTTGCTTCTCTTGCATCACATTCTCTTACTTAGTAAAAAAATTCGACCATTTTCTTTTTTCCTCTGTACTTATAAACTCAATTAATTTATTCACATTAATTTATTCTTTAGCCACTTAAGCAGAACTTGATTTTAAAATTTCTGCAGTCATATTTATAACATTAATTTATGACACGTTAAAATAATTTCATCTTTTTCTCGCTTTCACTTCACAACTATCGTTAGTCAGTTAGCCAAATTATTTCCCATTAACCTTTTTTACATTCCAGCCAACTTCATACTTGCAAACCCAATGTTTTTTTTTTGTTTATTTTTTGCTTTTTGATTTTGTGTTATCCTTGTGTCAAGTGCTTGTAAGCCAACTATCCAAAAGCACTTTACAACTCAGCACAACGCTTATGGTATATTTATAACGTAAAACAAAGAAATTGCCTTAAAAACACTACGGCACCTCGCACCCGTCCCAACTTGGGCACTGAGAGCTATTTTCACAAATTTAGATATTTTACGCGAGTCCACGAGTGTCACTTATAGTTGGCGAAAACTTTTCAAAAAGTCCTTTTAAATAATTAATGTCAATTACCGGGTGGTAAGAGTGTGGCAGTGGTAACTTTGCTCATAAGCTTTTGCAAAAGAGCTAGAGCGGGAGAGGGTGAGGGGCTGTAGTAGAGTGGGAGCGCAACAGCAGCAGCAAACGATAGAAATAGAAATGAAGATACTCTGCTGTACAAAAAAAAGTCTTCCTTACAATATGTGTGCCATTAGTGCGCTCAAGGATTTTCCAAAGTGCCAACTTGACAAAATTAAAGCTAATAAAATTCTCGAGCATAAGTTGGAGAAAGAGAGATAGGGAGAGAGAGAGGGACGGAGACGGAGCGCTGCTCACTCAACAGACAATGACTGTCATAAATATTTTATAACATCAATTACAAAGCACTTAACTTGCATGAATTTAATACTCCGAAAGTAGTGAGGCATTTGCGGCGCTTTGATTACGCTCAGCGCGCTGTGCGGCCGACATTTATCATACGCCATCGTGTACCGGCGACTGCCAATCATTTATCTTGTGCGGCATAAGTTCGCCTACACATCTGCACACACACACACACATACACACATTCAAACATATACAGATGTTCATACAAGTATGAGATATTGGCATAAAGTTTTGCAATTTTTTTTTTGTTTTTTACTCCACCATTTTTGTATCATTTTCGATTAATCTGTGCGCCCCTCCACTAACTCGAAATACAAAAAAAAAATTATATTTGTACGCAGCTACGAAAACCAGGAAGCGCAGACAAGTGTCAGCTGAAAATATATCCATCAACACGATAACTTCAGCACCTCCCGACTATCAGTAAATCAAAATTTCAGCTGTGTCTATTCAGTTTGTTCCCAAATCCACCACCGATTTTGGCCAAATGCGTCGTGCAATGTTGGTGGCTTATGTCGCTTGGATGTACCAACATACATACTAACTTATGTACCCATGTCTGTATGTACTTTTAGTCAGTATCGATAGGCTATGATTTACTTCCCCTCAGATATGGCTAAGTAGAAAGAAAAGTTGTTAACGTCTGGTTGTAGGTGGTTCAGTGGCCCAATAAACTCAAAAACAAGACGTATGCTAACACAAAAACAACAGAAATGTTTCAAAAAAAAAAAACCAATAATCTCCTCTGCCATAACCACCTTGTTGCTTTCGTATTCTCATTTTTTGACGATTTTTCGATTTTGTTTTGAATCTTTGTGAACTTTTGGTTGCTGCCTTCTTTGTCCGTTGTTGCCTGCCGCCGCATATGCTCAACACAGTTACAAAAATAGCAAAATCAATAAAATATAGAGAAAAAAAATATAACAAATGTCAAAATTCTGTGTGTGAATTGATATTCATTGGCGATTAGATGAAATGGTTGCATTTTGAGGATACTTTTTGGCACTGGTTTTCCACATTCGATGAAGACAATTTTTCGTTAAATATTATTGCTTAATGGCACGCACTCTAACATATGTACATATGTACATACAAACATGATTTGGCTAGATTTATTGACACAGGTGATCGAGGATAATTGAAAGATGTAACATAGATATAATTTTTAAAGAAACTAAAGCTTACGAGTAAAACCTTGTGAGGAAAATTATGTAAAACTAAGATACATATATATATTTGACAGTTGGTAGGAAATAACAAGGAAAATAATGGTATAAGAAGGGACAACACGTTATTAATTAGTAATAAGTGAATCTCCAGGGGCATGCTTTCTCTTTTGATCAAGTTAATTTTTTGATTGGCATTTATGTTCTTTGGTAATAATAATTATAATTTAGCGCTTACACTTTCTAGCTCAGTGTTTGGCCGAGCTTCTCCAACCATTTGTAGTATTTTATAAGAAGCCTTTTCATGGCAGAAATAACCTCGTAGGTTTGCCATTGCCTGTCGAGGGGTGATTGTTTCTTGCCCTGGATGTGATTAGAACCTCGATACCAGCGGCATATCTAGTAATATCACGCACCGCTTCCGACTCGACCACAGCGGTGACCGACAGTAGGCGTTTGTAAAATTGCGGCAACGAGAGTTAGAAGGGAAAATAAATGTATGCCCAAATGTATTTATTTTTCGAGAGTCCATTTTATGCAACACGATTCTTCTTACGGCGGCGTGAGCATTCTCGGCATACATGTTGCGCTGACCAAGATGATCGTAAAGTGTAAAAAAAAAAATGTTTCGGTTACATTTTAAATTTTTAATCAAATTTTCGAAGTGTTTAAGTCGATTGAAGCGCTTTTATATTTTTTAATAAAAAGACGGTCATATTTTTCTAGATATTACAACAGTCCTATCTTTAACCCCTTTTTTAATACCCTCATTTATATACAAATTTATGTACAATCGGAACAATGTTCAATCGAGAATTTTGCTTCAATTTCATATTGAAGAATGTCTTTTCCCACCACATCAGTAGATTGCTTGGACAACTTGAATATTTGGGAGAAAATCAGGACGTCGATTAGCTGTTCGCTCCCCTTATATTAAAAGGTGTTTCTTTTCTCAAATACTTTGCATTTTCAAACATTTTTAGTTGGTTGTTGAAAAAAAAAAAACATACTCAAAGCGGTAGAGGCACTATTTCGGAGATCCCCACATTCTCTCACCAGACTTCTAACTTCAAGGCTTCCGCGGGAATCGAATCCACGATACTACGCACGGTAACAATTAAAATAAATAAACAATAACAAAAATATGTTTAGCTTAAACTTAATGTAAGTAAAATAGTTTAATGGTAATGTATTGCTATATTTGGAAGCCAGAATCTGAGTACACGGACATAATCTTATAAAACTCGGCTTTGATTGGTGGTACAGCACGAAGTAGTTTTAAATTTTTATCTAGAATATTGTTTTTTTATTGCTTACTTTCAATATTAATAGAAACTAATCGATAAATTATTGAATGTTTATTAAATGCCTACTAATCACGACTAATGAAATTAAATAATCTGACTGGTAGTCAGTTGATTTAATAATCATTATTTAAAATTGTTGATTTATACTTGATTTAATTCCAGGAAAATACGATTAAAAATTGCTTACCAAAATAATTTCGGTCCAAAAGCATTAAGCTACGCAAAAATGCCTTCGCATCTCGCAGAGATTCCAATAAAACAGCGCTTCAATTTCAAAAATTAAAATAAAGAAGCTGTATTATAAACATAGCAGTCTGGCAAAATATTCTCTGCGGGCTTGACTAAGGCGACGAAGCGTGCCGATTCGTCCTTTGGGGCATATTTCCCAACAGCAACAAGAAAAGGCATCAACTTGCAACACAGCCACGCATTTCCGTTTTAATGGCGTGCAGTGAAAGCGTTCCAGTAAAACGCTATTAGATAAACGACTTTTTATTAATATATACAAACATATGTACATACAAGTATGGGCAGTTAATTCGCAAAATGTCAGCGACCTCATCATCAAAATGTGAACTTTAAATGCATAGAAAGCCGATAAGTGAATCCAAGAATGGGTGACTCAATCACTGACTGACTGCCACTGCTGGGCTGAGTGACTGCTGTTCTAAACAGTAGCTAATGTTGTTTGCTTTGTTGCTATACACACACGTACATACACATACAGAGAAACATAAAGACGAAAAGGACGCATTAGATTTATGTCGGTCGACGTGAGTTGCATACGATTATAAGCAGCAGCAGCAGCAGCGGCTACACAAAAAAAAGGGAGTGAGGCCAAAGAAAAAGCGGTGAGTGCTTTCTAGGGTTGCAATAGTCGAAGCTGGCGAAGGCGCTAACGGAGAATGGGGGAGAAGGTGGCGAAAGAGCGAAACCATGGGGAATACCGATGGATATTTGGTCGGTTAACCAAAAAACGTAGCCGCCAGACACGCGCCGCATAAAAGCCGTAGCCGCAACTACCGTTAACGTCTGCTGGCAACACCCTCATTTCTAGCGTTATTCGCCGCATGTTCAAAGAACATAGAAGGGTTGCTGTGGACGAGACTGTCAGTCAAAGAAAGAGGAAATAGCAGCGAAAGTGGTTGGATGCTGCCACAACCGAACTTTTGTCTCTTTGTGGCTGTGCGTTTATTTTAATGCGCGTCAGTACCGTTATTATTGCTGTTTTTGCACACGCGTCCTTGCCGCATGCAACAATGTGATTGTGCGACAATTTAACTCATTACCCTGCAGGAAAATATTGACTGATTTCTTCAGTGTCCTTCATAGATTGGTGGAGAAACAATAAATTAAACGAATCTTCCAAGTGTTTACATGTCCTTTATTTAAAAAAAAAAAATATTAAAAATTTCTTTATGTGTCAAACTCAAATTCTGTTGGTGGTATATGTCGAGGTCATTTACCTATGAAAAGAACTGTTAATGTTTGATTAAACAACTATCAACTTCACCCTTTGTGACAGTATTTCTTATCGTTAAAGCGAGCTTATTTTAATATTTTGACTATAGCGCCATCTAGCGGATTTTTTTCAAAATAACTAGGTTTCGGCGCCAACTATTGGACACTTATTTTTTCCAGATATCTTGAATCGTGTAAATCCATTATAAATTTCAATATCTGTGGATTAAAAGAATATACCATTTCGAAACCAGAGCTTTAAAGAAAAATTCTAAGAGTTTCGACTTTCATATTAAACATACACATAAAAGCCTACTCCGGTAGATTTTTTTACCTAATTTTTCATTTTCTAGAACTGCGACCGGTGGATTCATTGTGCCTTCAACCTCTTACATCACCGAGCTTAGGGAGTGTATGTGTTCATCTCTCAGCCACAAGGCGAAGATTTGACTTCGGAGGAAGATAGAGCTTAGAGTGTCAACTTACTAGGAAACCTCTCATCTCGAAGAAAGTTCCTATGCAAGTTAGTTTCGGCAGAAGGAAGAGATACTTGGAAATTGCTGGTGAGGCCTCCAATAGCATCGAAATTTTCTCCTTTGTGCAATAGACGGCAGCCCCATCGCATTCAGAGATCGTAGAGTAAACTTTATACCACTGCAGTGTACTCGCCTGGACATAACTACACAAGAAAAAAAAACCACACGTTTATCTTACTATAAATAAGTATGGCGTCTTCACGAAAAAGGGGAAGTGAGAGCTGGGTTCCCCCTTTTTTGTTTATGGTTGACTCAAAGAAGAGTACATTGGCCCTTTCAATTCTGGCTGTCCCCATGCAAGCCTCGAAGGTCTCAAACCTTCCAAAGTTACAAAGTTTTATGTCGGTCAACGATGTCAAGATATTTCAATATATGCTCAAAAATATTTGATGAACCTTTCAACCTTTTTGATTGCTTTTGCATAAAATCAAGGAAATTTACCCAGCTAATTGTTAAAGGACCAAGTTTAACTCGAAGGTTGTTCCCTAAAGGGTGGCTTGAGTTGAGCCACTGCTGATACGCATAAAATTCACACTAACGTAATAAAGAGCTCAACGACACTTAAATTGAATGCCACACGACCCAGACCAACTCACCTCACGCATTGTTATTTGCGTCGTCCCACTCAACCACCACAACCCTCAAACCACTCACCTCTACACTCTGCCCAATTGTTTGCTTGGTGTGAATGAAGTAATGATTTTCTCAGTTTTAGCCCTTTGTTTTCATTTACTTTCATCCTTCGTCGCTGCCCCATCTTTAAACATTTTGTTGTCGTCTGCTGCTGGTACGGTTCCTTACTGTTCCCTCCCTCTCTCGACGCCTCTCTCACACTCATGCTATCAGCCAATTCCTGTGCATTTCTGTTTTTATTATAGCTTTTATTGTTGTTGTTCTTTGTTATTGTTTTGTTTGCGTGGTCGTAAATGAAATTAACCCTCAAACAAAAAAGTGATATAAAATGAAATCAGGTTGAGAATTTAATTTGGCGCAAAATGATACACGAAAACATCCGAAAATAATACGAGTATGTACGAATATGTGTGTGAGTGCGAGGGTGATTTTTAGATGCTAAATAAAAGCAAATTGGAGTGATGACTGACAAGTGGTGTTGCTGCTATTCGTTGTTGTTATTGTAGTTAGTGCTCGTTTGCATGTACATACATATGTATGTATGTGCGGCAATGAAGTGGGCCAAAGTGGCGTGGAGTGGAGTGGATGACACAAGTTGACATTGAGAGGTACTTCGGTAATGGCCTCAATGTCATAAATGGACATATTTTCAAATTTGCACTTATTTTTCGACTTTCTTGTTTTGGTTATTTTTGAACGGTTGATGGATGTTTTGGCATTGAAAAGGGAACGAAATGTATGCTTTATGTTTTCCAAAGAGATACATCAAATAAACCACCCTCATTTGTTGCACGCACAGAAATCTTTTGATGAAAAAATATTAGTGGATTAATGATTTCGTTAGCTACGAACTGACCTTTAACAATTATAATTGATTTTTCTTTCTACATATTTTCACTATTAGCTTTTAATGTGAAATTTCTTCAGGATATGCTGAACAAACTCAAAATATATAAAATAGGTATTTTAACTTAAATAACTTAACAACATTTAACGGATATAAGTAAACCCCCTGAGTTCTTTTGATCCATTGTTAATTTGTTTATTATTTCTTTGAAATGATCATGGAAAATTTGATTTCGATTGGTACGGAGCAAATTTCATAAAATCACTTGACACCAAAATCGCTTATAATATATTCAAAACCCTTGTACGAAGTTTTCCTTATTGGTTTATCTGAAAAAATTTGATAAATCGCATGAATTGCTCCCTAGAGTTTCCTCTGCAACCAGTTGTGTAACACTTTTTTAACAAAGTGATGTCCAATAAAAAAGCAAACATGTCGGTCAGCGTCCCTCCAATAAGTAATCTTCAAAGAAGTAACCTTTCAGTAAGGCTCTTAATCATTTGTTTCTCATGGATGATGTGAAGCTCTTGAGTAAAAACTTTCCTTAGTGGGAGCAGTAAAAATTATCATAGTCACGAAAATTGTGACGCTTAGCTTTTCTCTCTATTTCTAACGCCTGTCAGAATCTGTGGGTGCCGAATTACCAGAGAGCGCCACGAAATGACGATGCTCTGACAAGTGCCCTCTTTGTCATGTACCTACATTGGAGAGATTTCGGAGCGCGCGGCACGCTACGTTGACACACACACTTGAAATTGAGTAATTAATTTTACTCAATTTATGTATGTATATGCTAGATGGTCTTATTTCCATATTTATCATTACAAAAGAAATGGAAAATTTTGTGATGCAACGTTAAGTTGTGATTTTAATAAAAAAAAATAATATACGTTTAATGATATAAATTTTGCAAAAATTTTTAAGCGAAATTTCTTTAGCTGCGGTGATAATAAAATCGACACGAGCAAATGTCTTACTTGAGATTCAGCTTAGCTCCCATCATTAGGATCACTATTTTTGCATTTCTCTATAGTAAAATTGTCTGCCCAGTGCCTTGACATCTGGCCAGACCTAGAAAAATTCTAATTAGAAGCAGACTAATGAAAAAAATTTATAAATCTATTTTTGATATAAAAACGAGAAAAACAGAACGAAACTCGATACTGAAGATGGCACAACACCGAAACCGGTTTGTCTCCACACCAAACTTGACAAGGGATGACGGAAAATCGTTCCAACAAATATCAAAACAGAACACTTAAATTCGGAGTTCAATATCAGGCCCAAATTGTTGCTGGATACCCTTTGTCTGACATACTCGATTTAAGTTTTTTTTTGTGTTCCGTGTCAACCTTGATTTGTAAAAGAAGTGATGCAGCGGATAGCTTCACAAATAAAGCAACATCAACTACCTTTACAGGCCTGAATCTTTCGCCCGAATAGAAGGAAGAAAAGGGCATTGTGTACCACAACTAAGAAAGAAAAGGAAGCGCTCAGAAAACTGTGTTTCAACAATATACCAGTTCTGAAGAATTCTATAACGCTTAAGGGAACATAGTAGAGACTTAAAAGATTAGAGAATGCAAGCGTTTAAAAAAATAACAGAATTATTACGGGAATTTTTTCAAAGCACGACAGCTTGAATTATCAGCAGAGAAAAGTAGGAATCTACTAGCAAGAATGCCAAAAATTTTGCAAAATAGAGAAAAAAAAGTGCAGTGATATAAAAAAAAAAATTACAGATGACAAAATTAATAGAAATGCTTTAATCCATGGAGGAGACACATTAGATCATAAGAAACGCAGGGTTTTCTCCCAACTATAATAGTGGATATGTTTATAATCCGCTTATATTAAAGCTATTTAAAGGCTCCTTAAGATGTTCCCAATAATTTTCAAATTTTCTTAAGCAAAAGCAGTTTTTAAGTCTTTAATAACCTCACGCGAAATTTTATTTGAAATTGGAATGCACATCATAAATAACCCAGAATTTTTAATTTCCTCAAAACAAAGCAATTGGATTGCTAGTGAATTTAATCGCGTCAAAAAGGTGTGTAACAATGGTAAGTGGCGCCTCACTTATGTACATACATATGCTGCACAAAAATTGGAAAAACCCTGAAACCAGTAAGTTGCCGCCAACTACAACCCACCGCAGAAGTTCTTAATACAACAATACGAAAATCGGTAGCCACAGCCGCCGCAGAAGCAGCATTTGCCGCGCACAAAACTTTCAACAAAACAATAGAATCGCCGAAGAGGCAAGCAAAAGAACAATTGCACTATTGAAATGCGCCAGCGATGAACTAGTGAAGTATTTAAGCTCATAAACACACACGCACAAGCGCACACGTATGCACGCAAAACACCAGACACATATGCGCAGCCATTCAATTATACCACCCACACGCCACGCCATGCCATGCGACGCCAGTGCCGAACAATGAATGCTGCGGCCAAGTGACTTTTTTTTTTAACTTTGAGACTCCAACCAACGCGTTTTCGTGATGATCCTTTGCTTGTTGGATTGGCTGAGGGGGATTGTGTTTGTTTTCGCTTACCTTTCGTTGGCTGCACTGCGCCAACTGCGCCCACATTCGCGCCTGCGCCTGCCACGCTGCCGACATGCGGATGATGATGGCTCGTTGTCACTGCCGTCCCTGCCGCTCCCGCCGCCGCCAGTGGCACAGTTGTTGCGCCCACGCCACTCGCACCACTATCCACAACACCTGCTGACGTTGTTGCCGTCGTTGCCGCCGCTGTCGTATTGGCACTCGCTGGTGCATTGTTACCGATTGAAATGCTTATGGCGCCGTTTGCATACTCTGCGCCAAGGTGACGCCTTCGCTCCGCAAAGCCCACACTGCCAACGTCCTCGCCATGGCGTTGTTTCTCGTCGTCCGAGACCAGCGCGTCCTCATCGTCGTCATCGGTGCGATTCTTTGGCTCCCAAGTCATCTTATTCTCTTTCTTCAGGCGTCGACGCGCATTCGCAAACCACGTGGACACCTGCGTCAACGTCATTTTAGTGATAATGGCCAGCATGATCTTCTCGCCTTTGGTTGGGTATGGATTTTTCTTGTGCTCGCTGAGCCAGGCCTTCAACGTTGCGGTGGACTCACGCGTGGCATTTTTCCGCCGCGATGCTAAATCATAACTGGCGCCATAACTGCAACGGAAATGAAAATAAAGAAAAGCATAAATTGAATAAAGTGCAAATATCAAAGAGAAATGTTGAAAATTAAATACTTTGACTTGTTTATTGGTTCAATCTAAAGAACTATTGCAAGGCTAAGGTGCACAAAAAAAAAAAAAAAATACAAGAATAACCCCAACTGAAATCGCATCGAAAAAGCCTTCGAATGCGTCAGTTGCAACGCGTTAATGGGCTAATGCGCACAAAAATAGCGTCAACATAACTCAGACGCGCCAGCGGGACCAAATGTCTGCCCGTACGAGCGCCAATACCTCATTGCATTGGTTGGTTGCTCATTGCGCGCCCCGGTTGGATGTCCCATTAATGCTGTGGCTCCACAACACATTCGCTTATTTATGAATCCTAATGGGAAACGCGAGCATTGCAACGTATACATTCGGTCGGTTGCCAGAGACCTCATTTCTACTTGGACAATACTAAAACGTCTTAACGTCCCGCAACTGCGCCCGAAATAATTCATGACTTTATTAGCCAACATTATTGTACTTGGCTCGCTTACCTGCCGCTAAGCGTCGCATCTACACGGCACTGGATTAGGCTTATTGGTATCCGGAGTTGTGCAACACTTGCCACAACTCATAGACAGCCGGGCAGGCAACGGCGGGTGGTCGCCGCCGCTCAGCAGGTGCTTGTTGTTTTGATGTATTCTTTCGTTCTCGTCGCCATGACACTTTATTTATATTTTGGTATTGCGCCAGCAGCAGGATGTCGCTTATGAATCGCACTTCGCTGTGTAGGAGTTAAGAGTGGAAAGGCTGCGATGCACTGAAACGCATTTTAATGTCACTGCGCATATAGTTGTGATGTAGAATAGTTTAAGACTTCAAAAACTATTTGGGATAAAATGCAATGCAACTAAATGAAAACTTACCAATGAAAAAAAAATGTATTTTTTATAAACGACATAACTGCTTATATGAACCGATGGACCATATTAAGTGAATTAGAAGAAATGCTAGTTAAACTCAAGGCTCATGTATGTGGATATTCATGTAGATAGGTGTGGTTGGCTCATGTGCGGTGAATTAGACTGTGGGGAGTTTAGACGTGGTGAGATTAGGCGTGGTGAGTTTCGATGTGGTGAGTACAGGTGTTGTGAGGTTTTGTGTGGTGAACTTGGATGGGATTAGTTTAGGTGTGGTGAGTATACATAGGTTTTGCAAGTTCTGTTGTGGAGAATTAAGGCATAGTGAGGGGAAAAAATGTTTGTTACAGTCCTTAACATTTTAACAGCGTTCTCTAGAATTATATGGCGTAAACAAATTTGTGTATTCTCAGTACCTCGAAAAAATGCCAAGATACGCTTAAGAAAAGTTTACCGAACAGTTATTACTTGTATTGTTTTCTTATTTTTCTTGTCCGACATTGTGAATTGTTGATATTTGTTGAAACGATTTTCTTTTTGGTCAATCAGGTATTAGCGCATAATCGTAAATGTAAACAAATGTTAAGTGTTCTGAGTATATGTATGTATGTAGGTACCTAAAGTCTCGCGCGGTTAGAGTCCAAAAGGGTATATTTTATCTCGAATCTGCCTTTACGGTAAGAACAGAAAGATAGTCAGTAATTTTAGTCCGTTTAGGTATTGCAGGTTTGTTTTGTATGTTGGTATCTGTCATTTTACCTACGTCTTTGTTTTGTTTTTTTGTAAACAAGCCGTAATGGTGTAAATATTGCATCAGAGTAGCTGTTTATTTGTACATTAACGGTTTTCTTTATGTTTGCGGGTAATTTATTGTTCCCTTCTTTTCCATTTCTATCGTAAACGTTATACATCCATGTTCTTTGTTCAGGTATTCCAGTACCTGCTCTTCATTGTCATTGGTGATCATGCAGATAATGTCTTCCAAGTACCTTGCATAGAATACTACGCCTAACTCGGCGATTAGTTCTTCCATATACTGTCCCTCCAGTTCTTGCATAAATACCTCCATGACGATGGCCGAGGTTGGATTTCCCATTCCGAGTCCGTTTGTTTGTCAGTATATTTTATTATTAAACTTAAAATTATTTTGTCGCAGTGTAATGTTTTCCGGACCATATCTAGTGTTTCTGTTTGTGGGATCGATGGGTATAAGTCCTTAATATCAAATGACACTAGCCTGCTTTGCTGTGTAATTTTTACGTTTGCATTATCTCCCTTCCTTTCTGTGACTTAATAATTTTTACAAAACTTACAGCTTTTTTCCAAACCAAAAACAGGGAAAACAATTTTTTTTGTTTAAAACTCATGATTTTGAAAACATTTTCGAACTTTGAAAAAATCTCGTGTCAGACGATAGCCAAGGGAATACAACAATAAATTGGAAATTACCTATTGAAGATGTATTGCATGACCGGAATTCTGCCAACCGTTTGACCTTATATTTTGGAGAGGGGTGCCTTCAAGGTCGAGCATAGGTCAAACAACATTGAACAAAAATTCACAAAAACTCACGTTTCAAATTCTATAACAAACGATTTGAACCCAAAAAGTCTCATCCCATTCGCATCAATGGTTCTCCTGCAATCCATCCTCAAGGAAGTCTTAAAAAACTTGTTTACTCGTGCGCTAAGAAAGAATTCAATGGTAGAATATCTGCGCTTAAGTTTTTACCGGCGCATCGGAAATTTTGTAAAGATCTCAAATAGTCAGCTCGGACCCAGCATTATTTTATGTTTAAATAAAACTTAAAATATAAATATGGGCATAAAATTAAAGAAGACTAACGGAGAAATCAAATATATATCAATCCTAGCCCGAAAATGTAAAAATATTGCTTGCAGTTTTTATCTTTAATAAAAATACATATTTTTTTTCATTAAATACAAAAAAAATGTTTAAAATTTTTTGAAAAACAAATTAAAGTGTTAGTAGAAATAGACATTTAAATTGACATACTTTTTGAGATTCATACAAATTTTTAAATGATGGTTGCTAACTTAGGATTTGAGGTGCTTTAAAAAAATGTTGAAATTCTTGTACTGCATTTTTTAAGCAAACGTTGTTGTTTTTTCTCTATAGCTTTCCCAGCAAAAATTGGCCTTTAGCTCATTTAAACAAATAATATAATATTTTTACTTAAACAAATTTTTTATGTCATTCAAGTACGATTATATGAAAAACATGTGGGTTAAATGAATTATATCAAAGTCAATTCTTTGTGGTAATATCTGTCGAACAAACATATGTATTGTAATATGTAGTGTGTGACCGACCCGTTGACCTAAACCAATTAATTGTGTAGTCGTTTATTTATTCTTAAATCAGGAATACCCATTAAGTGAACAAGCCAAATAAAATGCCTAACATTTGTCATCCGCCTGTCAAAGTCCAAAATAGTAAAATACGGCCTTAATCATATACATACATATGTACATACATATGCTCATATGGATACACTCGCATAGAAAATAAAAATCGCCAATTTAAAGCAGCTGCGTACTGTGCCCAAATAATATTTCACACAACAATTTCGCGCCAACAAATGTGGCTAATTCATTAAGCCAAAATCAATTCACATACTCGTAGCAAATGGTTGGCGGCGAACGAATAGCAAATGGCTAGAACCGCAGGCCCTATTAGCCACATGCGCGTCTGCGTGACATTTCGATATCAATCAAAGTTTCGCGCTCTGTAGGCCATTTTTGTTATTGTTGTTGTAGCTGCTCTTGGTGTGCCGTTGCCATTACCAGACCGCGTGAGTTGGGTGTGCGTGCGTGAGAGCGTGCGAGTATCCAATTGCACAATTCCACGTTGGCGAGCGGCCGCCGCACCAAAACCGGTTGGGCGCTAAAACGCGCTGCCGAACGCGCGTAAAAACGACATTTTGACAAATTTAAGTAGCGCCATCTAGACTCAAATTTAATAGGTTTTCTGCGGCCTGTCACAATAATTCATCAGTCAGCGGCCTCCAAACGCGAATCCAATAGTGTGAGTAAGAGTGCAAACACTCATTCGAGCAATCGCAGCGGTTGGCAGTTGTTGCAAAGTGGCAAATAATGACACCCTTTCGATTAGTTTTCCTACATATTTATATATGTATGTACATATGTGAATATGTTTGAATAATGAAGGTGGCGGCGGCGGCGGCTTCGGCGGGTGAAAATCTGCGCCACACATGCCAAGGTCACTCACACACACACACACCCGCACCGGCGCGCACTTTAAGTTAACTCGCATACCTTTCCAGCCACTCATCCACATGCAGTTGAGTGTGACAAACCCCCCTCCACCCGGCTTGATTTTGTAAATGACTTTATTTTATTTCATTTCATTCACATTTCGAATGAGTTATGTATTAGCTCTAAAGCGTGCCCCCTACACCCCACCACCCAAACCATTCACGCCGAGGGCGTTCCGGCAACCCAAAATTCCTTGCCAAAGGACTCATGAGTAGCATTCATTCCGCTCGTAAGCAGGGTTGGCGCGCGGACCGTGAATGACGTGCGCGCATAAATTTTGTTGGTTGGCAAAACTTTTTGCCGCGTGAAAATCGAAAATATGTACGAGTAGTACAAAAAAACAAACAAAAAATCACAAACTGATTGCGCTGCATTGCGTCCACATGCTGCGCCGTCAATATACTCGTATTTGGTAGTATGACACAAACCGTGTGTGGCGCTGGCGCTGTGGCACGTCGAGGCTTGACTCGCTGTCGTGTGTTGCTGACTTCAATGGCTTGGTTGGCTGCGTAGTGATTTGATTTATTTTATTTGTTTTGTATTACACCCTCAAGTGCTTCCCCAATGAGACGCGTTAATATTCGGGGCGTTTGATGAAAAATTGCTTGAATCGCTTTTTTATTTGAGGAAAATGAAGTGGTAAATATTATGCGTTCCACACTGTTTTATTTATGTTTAGCATTTATATCTAATTTTATTTAAGTACAGAAAGAATGGGTTTGCTGTTAAATTTTTTTGTTTTTATTGAATAGCAATATATGCAAATAAAGTCCGGTGACGTGTTGATATTATTTAGTTTACTAAGGGTCCTTTATTTCCAATTTCACTTTCTGCCGTCTTTGCAATAAACTTCCACTTACACTCAGAAGCACTAAGGCCACACTGCACCTCAAGAAAGCAATTTTAGACTATACGCCGAAGTAAACTACAAATTGCAATCAATTAGCTCCTTGGTTTTATCTTATCTTTTTTTCTAGTTAATAAGTTGTAAATTTTAACTATCAAGATTAGATTGTGTTCAGGATAAATAATATATGGACCGATTTAGCTGATTTTGGTTTTAAAATGTTTGTCGTAGTCCAGGGAAGGTTTAAACGGTGTGAAAATTTGGAAAAACTGCGAGGAAGATAGTAAACACTACAACTTAATTTTCCCATATAAACTGTTCTACTTACTTTCCTGTCAAACATTTTATGCTCCCGGAGGGACAGAAAAAACGTTCCTTATTTCATTGCTATTGGCAAAGATCAGATTACAATATGAAGTAGCCCTGAAGTTGGCTTCATCTGGAATAGCTGCAAGATTATTAGAAGGTATACGAAATGCGCATTATGCCTTGAAATTACCACTAAACATGCAAATCAACGAAGCTCCAGTTTGGAACACCGCCAAAAACAGCGCAATGGCGAAGATTCTACAAATATGCAAACTGATCGTTTGGGATGACTGCGCGATGGCCCACAAGAGGTCACTGGAGGACTGAACAGAACGTTAAAAGATCTTCGTAACAACCATAATATTTTTGTTGAAGCCGTTATTCTGTTATGAGGTGATTTTCGTCAGCCTTTTCGATTTTAAGCGGCTACAATTTCCCGATAATCATAAATAAATCGCAAGGTCAGTCGTTACAAGTTTGCGGAATCAATTTGGAGTTTTCATGTTTCTCGCATGGACAACTAACTATACGTCGTGTGTTCGCGCGTCAGAAAGGCATCGTCTTAATATATTTACGCACCGCAAAAAAAAGCAAAACATATGCTTTATCAGACAGTTTTAAATCGATTACAATAATAATAATTTTGGCGCGTACACTATATAGCTCAGTGTTTGGCCGAGCTTCTCCTACCATTTGTGGTGTGCGTCTTTATATTATACCACAAATGGCGGGACCTACAGTTTTGTGCCGACTCCGAACGGCAGATGTATTTAATGAGAAGCAATTTCATGGCAGAAATACCCTCGGAGGTTTGCCATTGCCTGCCGAGGGGTGACCGCTATTAAAAAAAACTTTTTCTATTATTAAGATTTTGCTTGCCCTGACTGAGATTCGAACCTAGAACTCACCGGCATATCAAGTTATAGCACGCACCGCTACCAACTCGACCACAGCGGCGATTACATGTATTTATATATTTAATGTTAATAAAAATTTTGTTTTCATTTGAATTGTTAGCAAGTTTCGTTTAATAACCGAACAAAATTAAAACGGTGTGAAATAAGTATGCTAAATGTGTATGTGTGTCGTGGGGGATTATGTGAATTATATATGTTGTAACTAAAACATATCCGTCCAAAATAAAATTCGACTCAATACAATCCAAATAATTTTATTGTAGGTAAACTTTATTTTGTAAGTTCCGAGAGTTCTGAAAATTTTGATCGGTTGGCGACTTATCGATCAATCTGAAAGGCAAACTCTGCCTGTCGGTAGGTCCCGGTGACTCCGATAAGTCTGGGTGTACCAGAACACCGGTCATGTTATGCTCCTGGCTTCTTTAGATCATTTATAATTGTTTAAACTCTACGGGAGTTATATTTAAATCTGAAAATCTTTTTTCATCCGAGCTTGATGGCAATAATGAAATGACAAATTTTGGTTTGATGTTAATTTGTGCTTGAATTGATTTTTCTGTAGTTGACCAAATTTTACACACAAATGTAAGCAATCTGCGGTTTTTGTTTCACATGCAGCACAACGTAACAGATAGTGACAACAACTAGGACATGAACATGTTCATTTTGAGGTCACTGATTTTAAATTCATTATAACAGTTGGTTTTTTATTTTTTTATTTTTAAAATTCTGCCCGCTCTTTTAAGATTTAAAAATCTGTTGCCATACTCTGAAAACATTCACGAAACAAGTTTCACTAAGATAAATTTCAGAAAAGTTTGTCATATTGCATTTTTCTATGTTAATTTATTTGTAATCTTCGAAGTAAATAAATAACAATGAAAGTGCTATAACTAAAATAAATTAAAAAAACGCAAAAACAATCATTTTCGTTTTCCGCTTTAATAAGGTTCAGTATTATTTAAAGGAATGTATACAACTTGAATGTTATTATTTAAGAAATAAAATGGAATACAAGTACTGACTTGTGGATTCCTCGAATTTTACCTTTAATGTGGGAAAAAATGGGTTTAAGGCAAAGCACATTCAATAGGTAGCAGCAGTCGAAAATTAAAAAAAAAACAATTTTAGCTCTGTGTATATTTTGTTTTTGCTTTATTATAACCCAACGGAAACCCACTTTCCCGCCCAACCGGCACGAGGGGCTCAATCCGCATAACGTACGGATGTTTTTTAAATATACAAATCTTAGGTGCCGAGTCGTGACAGAAGAAAGTTTGTTAAGCGTCGAGATCCCAAGCTGCTCAGCTACAGAATAAGAATTCATCAGCCGAATACAAAGTTAGAGAAATGCAAAGTAAGAAAATTGGATCGTTAGCTGTTATTAAGAGAGGATAGAATAGTTCTTTTAATTATAAAAAGTGAGTCCGATACATCAAAGGTGCTGGAATGATTGTTAAAGTCTTGGCATAAACCCCGAAACGGTTCATTCAACTCAAAGTTAGTTCTGCATAGTTTCAAGAAAAGTGGTTTAAAGTTTCTCGTTGCACGGGAGGGTACATTAAAATTAATTTGCTCTAGAAGAAATGGACTTGAGATCCATCCATTGACTAATTTTACCAGAAATATTATACCTAACATTTCTCTGCGACTCGAAAGAGTAGGAAGATTAATAAGTTTTAAACGACTAGTGTAAGGGGGAAGATTGTATGGCGAATCCCATCGAAGATTTCTCAAAGCAAAAAGTAAGAATTGTTTCTGTATTGACTCTAGTTGGTCTGAGTGGACCTGATAACGAGGATTCCAAACTATGGAACCATACTCCAGTATTGGTCTTACTAATGAAGTAAAAAGTGTTTTAGTTATATACGGGTCGCGGAATTCCTTTGACCAACGCTTTACAAAAGCCAGTACACCCCTTGCTTTATTAACTGTGGAACTAATATGAAAATTAAAATTGAGTTTACAATCCATACCAACACCCAGGTCAACAAAACTGTTTACATGTTCTAGGACGTAGTTATTTATTTTGTAGGAGGCCGGCTGAATGGTTCGTCGAGAAAAGCACATGAATTTACATTTGTTAAAAGCTAAAATTTCAAAAATATTTTATCAACTACCTTAAATTGTTCTGAAAGCATTATTATCACAACGAAATTCAAAATTCGACAATTCAAATTAAAATAAAATATGAAAAAAGTTCAAAAAAAAGTTTGCTGGCTACCTATTTGATGTGCCTTGGGTTTAAGGGTTTGAAAAAGTTTAAAACTTCATTCAAAATTTTCAAAAGATTCAAATAATCGTTAGCAAAATATTCAAATCTTTATTAAAAATTTGAGAAAAAAATTAATTACATAGGATTCTTGCCCATTTCATTTTGTATAATAATTTCCATTCGAGAACTTAATGTTTTCATCGTCTCAAATGATGAATTAACATATAAGTAGTTATTCAGAATTAACTTACCTTAAATATTAGGATGTTCATTTTTATCTCTGCCAACACATATTAACCCTTTGACAGACATCATATTTTAATCAAGAAAAGTAGCTTTTCCACTTACTCGTATTCACTTTACTTTTAAACAAAACGAATTTATCTCAATGCGATAAAATAAATTTAAAGTCTATGACAAATTGCTTCGCGGAAAACTCAAACAATCCCATTAGCTACATATGAGCTCAGGATATGGCTGACACGAGAGCACGTGCCCATACATTACCGCTAGCATTACCGAGATAAAAAAATTACACTAAGGAAATATCATTTGGCATATCGCAGTTCCGCAGCAACACATTCGAAAACAATAAGCGCACAGTTCAAGTGCCAGGCGAGATTTGCGATATTCCTGATAGATAACAACAACAACACGAAGTGAAGTATTTATCTCGAGGGCATTAAAGAAAAATAAACCAAAAAAAAAATAAATAAATGTGTAAAAATCGGCGAAGAAAGTAAAAACCGAAAAAAAATTTACTGTAATAGAACGAAAAAAGTAAGGCAAGCCATACTCTTAGAACTTTAGTTAGAGGAAAAAGCTTGCGGCAATGCTACGCTCGTTGACTGGCTGCCACTGCTAATGCTGGCGTGGCGCGCTTCCCTGGGCAAGTGGGTGGAGCGGCGACATGTATCGATGACTGATTGATGTTGAAGATGAGCAGCAGCGAGGAAATCTACAGCCGATACTTTGCGCAAAACTTTGTCGTTAAAAACGTTGTTCTACTTTTCTCATCCCCCGCCAGCCATGCCATTTGGTAATATCGACAAAATGCGAATTACTTATTCATATGTTGATGATGAGATGGGGATGCAGCTGGGTAAGTAAGCGAAGTGGCAGGAGAAACACGGTAGCGTGCTGATTTTTCAGAAAGCAAAACAAAAAAGAAACCCACACACAAAATGAAATCACAAATGAGCACAACGCTTCGACGAAAGCAGCTGTGCTGCCTGAAACGAAATCATTCAATGTGCTTTTGGATGGATTGCTTGTTACCAGTGTGTGTGAGTGTGTTGCTACAGCTTTTTCATTGACTACAAAAGTTGCCGGCGTTGGGTGGAGCTTGGGACTACCACAGACGCTGCTGGCTGATAAATCACACATTTTCACTGATCAAATCAATCTAATTGACATCACTCAAAATGATGTGATGGTGGAAAAATGTATCGTCCATAGACTGACTGACACACAGCAACACAGATAGACAGACAGACAGCCAGAAGAACAACTGACTGACGTACATTGAAATATGCACGATGAGCTCATTCAGTCATTCATTTACTTACTAAATTTTTGAGGGGGGGGAGGCAGTGGGGACTACTCCGACTACGATGCTCTGGTGACTGAACTTGCCCAACAATTTCTGCCAAATGTGAATGAATGGATGAGTTGCGTTCCAACTCCGTTGGGGTTGTTGTGATGTCATACAGAAAATGGCGGAGCAAATGCAAGAAATGATGCGGGGTATTGTAGAGCCTTTGCCGGAGATAATGTGCCTGCTTACCTTCCTTGGAAGCAATTGAGATGAGGTGAGCTGTGTACATCCATATACGCATTGCAGGAATTTCTAGCTGTCTGTGATTTATTTCACTGAACGTTACCACCCACTTACTGCTAGTCCTTGGCCGTCCTCGTTGGCTGGTTGCTTCATTGTCAGAATGCTTCATACGATAATGCAAAACGAATGAAATGCAAATGTTGCGTAGTACGCAGCAAAAACAAAACCAAAAAAAAACCTCGGTACGCCCAAAAAACAATAACAAAAAAGGGAGAGTTAGAATGCTGTGCGAATGCATTGCTCACGATGAATGTGTTTCACAATCGCCACCCACTAAACAAAAGCTGTTGCTATGCTAGAGAATCTCAGCAGTGCGTGATACGAGTATGCCTGCAGTTGATGCTGCAATTTAAATATATATTCCCCATAAGGTACATTTATACTATGAGAGAAATCAAATGGGTCTTTAAGTAATTAAACTGTCAGCTAGAATACCTGAATTGTGACGTGCAAAACCAATTTGTTGTAGTGAACTGATACACTCTTATAAGAAAATTTGCAATATATACAGAAAAATGTCTCACGCATTTGAGCAATTGAAATCCAAATACAAGAAAGAGTATTTTACGAACTGACATTTTTAACAGATGAAGCGGGTATTCTGGCTTTGAAATAAAAAAAAATCGTTTTTTTTTTATATTTACGAAGTTAAACTACATATTTAAGAATATGTCAACAAGAGAAATTTTCAAAATTCAAATTATTTTCAGAGATAAAGGTATTTTGGTTAGTGTAAATTGCATGTCTTACACTGCGAAACACTTTACGTGAAACTTCTCGAAACTGTATTTTTCAAAACGATAGCTACGATTTCTCAGGTTTTACTGGCACTACCCCATCACCAAATTTACTATGTTTAAAAAATTTTAAAAATAAAAAAAAAAAGGTACAAAAATTGTTTTTTTTCAGGCAGTCGCCATTTCGTGAAATTTTTTTTTCCAACTTTACCGTAGTTCCAGACATAGCGACATTATTCTAGATTAATTATCTTTTTTCAGATGTTTAGGATGGTTGAAATCGTGGGTATGGTCGTGAGCCAACTTTTTAAAACCCCCCACTTCATCAACTGCTAATTTATTTTAATTTTAAACTTTTTTTATTTTTTGATTTTTTTCTATATTCTGGTAATACTCGTATTAATAAATAACTAATAAAAAATAGATAGTAAAAATATTGATTGCCTTTTTTTACGACACTTCAAAAATTACCTGAAACTCATACCCCTACACCAGAATATCCCCTTAAATGCAATTTAAAACACATATTTTGGTTTACAATTTTAAAGATTTTTTAAAAATTTATTTTTTAATTTTAAGATCGATCGGTTTATTGGGAAAATTATTAGAAAAAAAGAGCAATACTCAAGGCGGTAGAAGTTATAGTACTATTTTGGAAATCACCACATTTCCGCATCAGACTTCTTTCCTCTTGGCTTCTGCGGCATCTGCTTTTTTTTTTGGTTGACAGTTAATTCAAAATATTTCCCATAAGCAAAGATGTAAACCTAAAATAAGGTATTCCTAGGAAGGTATCTATAATGTTTAAAGTAATCGGGGGTATAAGTCCAATTATTAAAAATCAGCATAAGGTGAATTTTATGAGTTTAGCGGTGTTAAGTTTTTAAATCTTTTTTTTTACATTTCCATATATTTTTAAGCTTTCATATTTAAAATTATTTTTTGGAATAAATTTAGCGTTTACCAAAAATTTTTAAGTGCATTTCAATTTTTTATAAGTGAAACATTTTTGGAATTAGTGAAATACACATCCAAATAATGTCCATAAATTCACAAAAACCCAAAGAAAAAAATCATTCCGATTTTATTTAAAATTAAGTTCCAGAAATGTTTCGAACTATACATATTTCTAAATTAATATTAAATGATCAATTTCTTCCACAGTGGCATCATTTCGCTTTGCTGTGGGTCCGGGAGGAGTATTAACTTTTATATTACCTAAAAGGACCTAATTCCGATTACAATAATATTTAATAATACCACGTATTTATGACTGTGTTAAAAAGTACACCCACTTTATATATATATATACATATATATATATAAATAAATCCATTATAATTTATGCTTTGCTTTTTTTCTAAGCCTTATAAGACTGGTGTAGGCATTATGAAAAATAAAGGCGCTTAATTGTAGTCAAGATAAAGACGACTCTAAAGTTAAAAGCACTATTTTGACATAATTTTCTGCGGGATATCTGTCAATAAAATGCTGCTACTAACGTTAAAAATTGAAAAGAAAAAAGTCTATCAATTTTATGTCATTTTTTTCATTTTCAATCTCATGGTTTTTTTTTAGTATATTTTAAAGGTCTAAAATAAAGTAAAAAATGGCAGACTCCAAATCCAGACTAGAAATGTAAAAATTAAATATATAAAAAATTTCATAAATTTTAACTTGCAAATTGCATCTAATTTTATATATTTTTTTTTTGCCAATAACCAAACGTACAATATATTTCCAATTATATTTTGTATCAAAAAAATTTTAAATTATCTAATTTTCCAATGCTTATTCTTATACCTACTACACATGTATGTATATATAAAAATGTGCAATATCCTACTTAATAAAAATTTCGCGCTTGAAACAAAATTTTTGCGCATTCCGTTTTTTATTTTATTAAATTTTAGTTCAAAACAGAGCGGTTTTCGTGTGGCTAAAAATTTAAATAAAAAAAATCGCGGATATGTGTTTTTAAAAGATTTGTTTAAAAAATTTGAAGTTTTAAAAAAATTTGTTTAAATTAATTGCCCAATTCTATTCTCGATAAACAATCAAACATTTTTAAATATTCATTAGTGAAAACTTATCAAGTTTTTTATATTCTAATCAAAAATAAAAAAAGGGCTTAAATTACTTTTCCATTACTGAAAATTTTCTTGAAGAAATTATTATATGAGCATTTTTTTCTTCAGAGCTGTGAACTGATTTAAGAAATTTGTATAGAAGAAAATTCCTTTTTCATTTCTTGAGTGTGAATTTATATGAATTTTTCGATATTCGTGAAAACTGTGTACTAAACTTAAACAGGAAGAATATTATTAACAAATTATACAATTTTGAATATTTGTAAATGTTTGATAATTTATTAAAAACGCAGTATTGGGCGGTAAATGTTATTGTGCATTTTGTATAAAGTTCACAAAATAGCTATTATTGTTGGCTTATCAAAATGTTTCTAAGGTATTAGCGATTTACTTACTTTAAAACACAACTTACTTATACTTTGTACACCAAATGCGCTTCTCCAAAAATCTTTGGCCCATCAGATTAACAACACAGACGTGAGAGTTTTGCTAATTTTTCAAACAAATCAAAAACATTGCATTTGCTCACTGGGTATTCTAATTCTGGCTCCAACTCACACATTGAATGCAATTGCAATTCATGTACACACTCGCACAAACACAAGAAGCGCATATGTGGTTCGCCGCTGCAGTGCATTAGTGTGTGTGTTTGTATGCGTACGCCCGTACGTTAAATTGCCCAACTCCATTTAACCGTCTGACCGTGTGTGCATTTGAATTCGCATCTCATTTTCAGTTTGGTTGATGTTCTTTTTTCTTTTTTCTTTATACTCGAATAGGAACCAACCACCCCTCAGTCCACCGCTCGATTCAACGCCAGCACACTTGCTCACGTGCACCCTTCGGTCGCATTGAGTGACTGGCACGCAGGTGGCACGATAAAGGACGCCAGCCAGTACGACTCGGCACGGATAAATGTCCAGAATAGACTTGAATGGCTTGAACTATATATTTACTAGCCGAAATGTATACGAACGCATGCAGATTATGCACACACATTCATACGCGTACATACGTACGCTCGCCGCATTTTAATACATCAAACGCATACAAATGCAGACGCACACACACACACTCACACGCACGTGCGCGCATACATTAACGGAATGGTGATTTCATCGCTTTGCAATGGATTCTGCTTCATTCTACATTATTCTCACACACGTTGAGGCTCCAATTCCACGGCCTCCACTTTAAAATCCGTGTGTGTGTCGGCGTGTTGTTGTTGTTGCTGTTGCTGCTGCTGCGCCGAATGAGTTAACTCAACACGCTTTGGTTGCTGAACGCTGGAGCAGCAGTCGTTGAGTAATTTAAATTGAAATTTAAATTTTTCCAATGTGGCAAAATAAATGGAGTGTGTTTATTTACATAAAAGCCACGTTAATTCAAACGTAACTTAATGCATTGCAAAATGAAATAAAATGCAGAAAACGAAAATACAATAATAAAGAGTGCAAATCGGTAAATGCGAAAAAAGGGCTTCTTCCCTCCATTGGACGATTGATTTATTATCGTTAAACGCGAAACGCTTTAAATTCCAAACACTGGACGTGATTTAATTTTAAAGTTGAACAAAAATATTTTGAAATTTAAGATATTAGGATTTTTGTAAAAAAAAAAATTAAATTTCAATTAGTTTATTTTATTGTATTACCGGCATTTTGTGCAAGTAACTATAAATAAACGAAAAAAAATTGTTTTTTTTAATATAATAATTTAAACTGTATATACATACATTTACTCGTTGATAAAAGCTTGCTTAAACAATTCTAATTTGAGTTTTGGTCGATAAAATAATTTGGAATCTAAAATTTAATTGAAACAAAGTCACTAAAAAATATTTACCTAACTTCTTTTGAAATACTAGATAATTACGCTTTCATATTTATGGGTACCTTACACGCTTAAATTGTTTTATCAAATAACGTGTAAGTGGTAGTGCAATTTATGAGTTAAATATCTGGCTGTGTGATGATTTTTGATTCAACATAATTGATGGTCGTTAAGGTAGTGTTGTAAATGATGTTCGATTAAATTGCTTAACAAATTCAATGAACAATTACAACATAACTTGAATAAAAAGCAAGAAATGGGCAAGAAAAAAGAATAATACGAATTCATTTCAAAATCAGTAAAAATAACACGAATATCTCCCAAACTTATGAGATGTGAATATGTACATATAGTGATATTTACATAGAAACTCGAAATCTGCATAGTGTGTATATCTGCTACAGAAATAAACAGCAACCAAATGCCACCCAAAAAAGGGAACAACCTGAATACACAATTCAGAAGTCAGATAAAAAGCCAATACAAGTTTTAGTTTTATTTTGTAATGATGCTACTTCAAATAATATTTGATCGAGCTTTTGATGAGCATAAGGCAGATCATCAAATTACACAAATTTGATCAAACAATTTGAATGGGTGAAGTCCTTGTAAGATACATTTGCGATAATTTAGTAGTTACTTTTTTGAGATAAAAAAAAGATATGTCATGGTATTTCGGAACGTATTTCCTTTAATCCCTAATTAATTTGTCGTGCATTCAAATAGTGTTTCTTACTATTACATACATGGCTAAATTAAATATATATTTTAATTTTTTCTTAATTTATTGTTTGTCAACATTTTTTTTTTATTTATCCAAGAATGAGACAATATATTTTCAAAGATTTGTATCTTTCGAGTTTACCATAACCAGCGTAAATTTTTTTGTAAATTTATTTATTTCTTTGTAGGAAATATCTAAATATCTATTACAAATATGAACCAAATTGTCGGATGCATAATCGCTTTATATAGCAAGAACTGTTAGCTGATCAATTTGTTTTTAGGTGATTTTTTCCTATATTTTTGTGACACATTTCTTTTCTAGATATCAAACTGGAGGTAATCAACTATTGTGAATTGTTAACAGATTGAGAGAAAACATATATTTCATTTTTAATTTAAAAAATTTCTCTTAGAATATTTTGAAAAAAGTAAATAAAAAAAAAAAAATATTACACCGGCTATGACATAAATCTGAAATCGGTTTGATTATAATTTAAACTTAGGGGACGAAATATACTTCTGTTTTGCTAGAAAATCAACCGAAGCGCAAGGACTAGTAAACAAAAACGTTTGAGACGAAAAACTAAAAAAAAACTCACACATAAAGCAATATTATATATTGTTTGGTTTAACCATAATTAAAATTAAGCAATGACGCGAGCTCATTTGCAGAAAATTCTCTTAAAACTAAAATCACACGTTTGGTTTCTCCACCAGTGCATTAAGCTAGGCTACTCGTACATATGAAAAACCCTTTTTCTTTCTACAATTAAAAAAAAACTTCATACATATAAATTGTATTCATAGTACGAAATTTGTTTTTGATTTGATGCAATTTAATAAAATTAGCATTTTTAATGACAAATCGGTAAATCACAAGCACAGGAAAATACAGTTTTTCAAAAACATAAAAAAGTGTGATTGTGAAATACTTTTTTTTCCAGTTTACCATTTTCAATGTGTCCAACAATGAAATTGGCCAGACATGTTTACAATGCCAACAAAAGCACTAACAACTTGTACAAGTTGCAAAAATGATGGAATAAAATTTATACATACACAGTAGCTGCGTGTACATACTAGCCCTTATATAATATTTATATTTAAGTATTATAACCACACGCAATCACCAATATATGCACAAATCGGTAAATGTAAAATAAAATAAATAAATTTTATAAAAGTTGGCTATTAATATTTTACACTTAACAACAAATCAGACAAAAGGTTTGCATGTGGCTTTGATTGCTTTTCATATATATATATATAGATATATATATATATATGAATAAATGTATAATATATACTATAATATGAATAATCTGATGGTAAGCAGGCAGAATGGCGGACGGGTCAAGCAATGTAACAATCAAACAACTGGGCAATCCAATTTTTCGCTTAATTTTCAGAGTTGCAATTTTTCATTGTTCGGCTCGCATTGTTAATGTTGGTTGGTTGGTCGGCTGTTTCGGCGTGTAAAATTAAAGAACAAGGTTCCACTTATTTTAAACTATTTATGCCTGTTATTTAAGAGATATGTTTGTGTTTATTGAACAAAATGAAAAGCGGCAGCAGAGATTTCCACGGTCACTTTTGTTACTTACATGTCATTTGAATGGCTTTTCGTTTATTTGTATGAGTAACGTATGTACATAAATGCACACATACACATGTATGTATGTATGTATATACGAATGATTTGTGCCATTATTTTCGTGTATTAGCCCTTGATTGCTTTTCATTTGTTAACAAGTTGAAAATGGACTCTTCCTTGGCACATATCCATACTTATATTCATTTCTATGTATGTATGTACGTATCCCTTGTCACATATGTATGCGCATGTGCCAATAATTTCAGGTTAAGTGCAATTAGTGAATATATTCGAGATAGCTTTAATTCGGTGAGAGCGAAAGTTTTAGTTATTAGAATAAAACCATAGACTAATTAGCTTGGTAATAGTAACCAAATGTGAATTTAGTTAATAACATCAACCAGCTCTTGTAGAAGAAGTGCCAGTAAAAGCTAGGCATTGCTTATTTTTGGCCTGATGAACTTATTATCAGTATTTCTAAATATTTTTGTTTGAATTATTAATTTAATATAAGGGACAACAGTGCGTATGATGAACAAATATCCAGGAAACTTACAAAACTTGTCCACACGTAATTTTTTATATTTTTCCAAATAAAATCATTCATAAACTTGCCTCAAGCTCAATAAAATTGTCACTTGATTTTTGTGCATTTTTTTAGAGATTTTAAACTAAGCGATAAACGATTAGTTACGTCAAACGAGTGGTAACAGGGCTTTATTAAAAGAAATATTATTCAAATTTATTATGTCGATTATTTTCCTAAGCAGCTTCAGAAAATATATGCTTAAATAGTGCAAATGAAAAGTGGTTTGCAATGTTAAAGACCGAGAATAGCTGTAATTATTGAAAAATATTATTGTGAAATAAATATGACAAAAGAGCTCATGTTTAGTAACTTAAATTTGCCCGAAAAAATATCTACTTATTTAAATAAGTTTTTAAAGAGTTTTCCAACGTGTTGTAATTGTATTAAACTTGGTAGCTGTCCTCCTACAGTTAGAACCATTGACTTTTCAGAACAACCCTTAAAAAAGGCTATTGCCCATCTATAAACCAAGCCCGTTAATATTTAAAGATTTTATGTAATAACTCCAAATATGTATTTTTTTCTTTGATATCAGCGATTGAAGAGTTAAATTTGCAAAAGTCATCCAAAAGAATAAGTCAACGTAAATCAGACGCACACTTTGGTGTTATAGAAATCATAACTGATAAGCTGGTCAATAATAAAAGCAACCAATTTTCAAACAAAATCGACGTCTTTTATGAGATTGACTTTAAAAGTAAAAGTTACATACCTTATCCTATGATGACGTTTATATGGTAAGTAAAAGTCATGGCTAATTTAATTGGATAACTTTTATAAATAAGAGGCTTAAATGAAAAAAAAATTTTAATAATTATCATTTTAAAAAATGGAATATAAAAATCTAAAATGACAGTTATTTTTTTATATATTTGTTTAATCAAGTTTTTATAACAAGAATCTTTAATGTTATGATCATTGAGAATTTCCTACTTTAGTAAAAGTTTGATTGTATTACGTTGACTTGGCATAACTCATATATGTAGATACATATACATATATGTATACATATGTTGTACTAGTAATGTAAATTTTAGACTTTTTATTGATCCCGGAATTTTCGAGATCTGAAAACAAAATCCCGAGATCCCGCGATCGTTCCGAAATTCAGGAAGTTTAAATTCGTAAATTTTTATTTGTCAAAAAATAAAACACGACGTTGATAAAAAAAAAGAATTCATGTGTGTATTTGTTGGTCTTGTTCTTGATTAAAGGATAAAAAAATTAACATAAAATTTTATAAAAAAAGAATGTAATACATCACTCATTCCATTTGAGCGAATCAAACGTATTCCTTCTTTTGATCAAAATGTGGTCTAAAAAATTTAAGTATTAAGTATAAATTTCTCACCCTCCATCCTCAACCAAAATTTGTTACATATAAAACCTGCAGTAAAAAAGCATCGCTCCGCCTCAACACTTACTGGTTGAAAGTTAAATGTTTCATGTAGATAATAGCCTTCATCGTCCGCATTACTAAAACTACGAGTATTAAGTTTTTACCAAACCTTCTAATGCAATTTATCTTTGAGACTCACGGCCTTTTCCACCTCAATAACCTCGTTGTTAGTGTTATTAAGATCGCTTTAATAGTAAGTCTCATTTTCTACATCAAAGAGAATATTCTCTCCTACTTTCTAATGGCAGTAAAATTGAAAGCTTCAGAATATTTTTTAGATTAGTTAAAAAGTGTATACATCTGACAAAATTGTCCTCTGTGGCTTGAGCCTTGCCTCAAAGTAGATTTCTTGCTTTTATTAAGTGGAATATTTCCATCGAAATACTATATTGTATACATAAAACTGCGTACATACATACATATAGTATATGCGACTTCAATAACATGCAACCCAAATAAAAAAAACATATTGAAACAAGCGCAAAAAACTATTCAGGGAATGCAAACTCTACTCGTTTTGTTACACTAAACGCCTTTGTTGTACATTTCACGCCATTTTATTGCGGGCGAAAGTTTCAATTTGTGGTCTCCGAATGGTCGCCAACTTCTGAATTCACAATGTCACACAAACTTAAATACAAACATACATATGAACAAGTGTGTTTGTGTGTATGTGTGCAGAAAGCACGCGCTAGCTATAATTCATTGTTGTGCACTTAACGGTTGTTGCCGCTGTAGACGTCTGGCATTCCAACTAACTATTCTACAACTTTCTTGTTAAATGAAACAAAAAAGCACAACTTAAACCCTTTGTGTAGTATTTGAGTATTTATATTTCAAAAAAAAAGAAAAAAATTTAATTTAGCTATTGTAAAACGCATGCTTAGCACTATTTATTAGAGCGATTTAACGGCGAAATAATTTTGTATCTTGGTACTTTGGCTGAGCTTGTTAAAAAAAAAAAGACATTCGGTAGTTTGCCACTACTGGTCTTGAATGGCCGCTTATCTTTTCGTTAACGAAACTTAATTTTTTTCTAAAAAATAATTTAAGTTTTATTTTAAAATACGAATGATTAATAACGTGCACAGTTGGTATTCCATAGTTTGAAATCAGGCTTTATACATATTATTAAAGGACACATATAAATATTTATGAATCCTGCAATACAAAAATATTTACGTACATTTAAAGCCAAGTGAACACATGTAATCACTTACTCCAAACCTACTCCAAGCCACACCAAAAACTTCCCCAACCAACTACATCAATACATTTGTATCAACATACATACATACATATGTACATAAATATTAATAGCAGAAAACAAAATATGCAACACCAATGCAATACAAACAACTTGAAGTGGCTTTAAACAAACAATAGAGGGAGCGGTTGTCACAATAAAGCTAAAAGTGGATAAGAAAGTCAATGAAAAAATGAAAAGTGAAATGAAAGATCCTGTATGTGATTCAATTTTTCTAGACAAAACTACTAAATTACTAATAAAAAAATATAATAGAAAATGCATTTAAAATTTGAATTCAATCTAAAAATCATTATTTTTAAATATTCGTAGGTAGTTGAGAAATTTAATGTTTAAAAGAGTAAAAGCATTAAGGCTGAAGACCACCGACCCAAAATAAATTATGTCTAGTGAAGCTAAGAGAAATTGCCTTCTTACCATTCTGATATTGCTGTGCAACCCTGGAGAGCAGCTTATCCTTTTCTTCTACAGGTGGCACAAAGCCTTTCGTCTCACCGCACTAAAAACCCATTCCGGCTCTGTTTCCTCCGCTCCGTGGAACTAATAATAATAACAATTTGTCGCTTACACTATATAGTTCAGTGTTTGGCCGAGCTTCTCCTACCATGTGTGGCGTGTGTCTTTATGTTCTACCACAAAGGGAGGGAACTACAATTGTGTGCCGACTCCGAACGGTAGATGTATTTTATGAGAACCTTTTTCATGACAGAATTACCCTCGGAGGGGGATGATCGCTATTAGAAAAAACGTTTTCTATGATTAAGATTTTCCTTCCCTTGGCTGAGATACGAACCTCGTACTCAGCGCCATATGGAGCCATAGCAAGCACCGCTACCCACTCGACCGCAGCGGCCACATGCTCCGTGGAACTACCGTTAGGTATTACTTCGTTGTGGAGTTGTTCCGCGTGACGCAGTTTACTAAGGATTATGTTCGCCATATTACAAACAACAGACAAATTTTCTTTTGACTCAAGCATAGTATCTACAAGGTTTTCAACAGTAAGTGCATTCCCCACCCTCATGCTAGAGTCATGTCTTTCGATTGCAAGTAGCGGACAGACGAAAAAAAAAAATATTCGGCGTCTTCAACAACTTAATTTGCACAGAAGAGTATATTATGTCTTTATACGTTGTTGTTGTAGTAGCATAAAACAAGTCGAAGTGACAGTCCGTTCCGGACATAAACCCGGGTTGTTTCGGTATCGTATACCCGACTGTCGTGGGAACGTAACGTCTTTATATTGTTTAATTTTTCAATGGTTGTTAATCAGCAAAATCAACAGGCCAAGCTCCTGGTAATAAAACTCTGAGCAGGCGACTTATTCCCTGCACCGCACAATCTTAGATATGCGAAGACAAATTATAGCTGCTGTCGAATGTTTTCAAAGCTATTTAGCGACAGTAACGAAAACGCCCCATTCTCTAAAACGATCTAAAAGAAGTAGCACTATTAGTAACTCTAGTCGTCAGGACAAAGAGACTTTCTTGAACCGGTATTATGGACGGCATTGCAGGTAGACACGCAGAAGCGCCTCGCAGTTGAACGAATCAACTCATCACTAAATTTCTGAAGTCCTGTTACTGACAAATAAAAAAACATTCATAAAACAAAGAAGCAGGAGCTGTGCGCAGAAGACCAAATGTACTTTCTATTATGATAAAAATACAATTTTTAAGAGGAAATTAATTAACTGATACTCGCAGTTTATATTCGAATTTTTTCTATGAATATAAGGAAATGAGGTACCCTAATTTTTTTTGTCTTCTTAAACTAAGTTGAGTAGAAATTCAAAGCGCCTCATCTCGACCAACATCATGATAACGGGCATCAGCATCATGTCCAGCAGCCGGCTGAAATATGTTGGGTTTTGGTGTTGGTGCGCTTTATGGACGCTTTCGTGGCACTCGCTCAGTACAGTCTAACCAAAGATTGATGGCGAATACGAGCATGTTGAGTAGCTCAGCTATGTGGCATTACCGTTGTCGGCTTTTAAATAAAAAGCACAGCAACAACAAAGTATTGCCGAAACAACAATAACATGACGATTTTAACAAAACAATGATAGCAATAAAGGTGCACGCTTAGAAGCAGAAGCAAGTACATTTGTACTCGTATGTATGCAAATACAAAAACTGTAATCACACTAGGCAACTGGCAAGGAAATTTAGATGAAAACAACAAAAGTAGCAAGAACAACCACTAACTACTTGCACTGTCTGAACGTGTGAGCAACAACATTTACCACATGTAGTTACATCACATATCACGTAACTATCTGCAACATCAAATTTAAAACAAAGCCGACAGGAGCAACCAACGCGAGCTGCAGCGCCAGCTGCAGCGCCAGCAGCAACACCAACAAGGACAATAAGGGCAATAAGGATTACATTGGCCGATTGGAGTTGCAGGCCGCCATCGCTGTTGCATGCGCATTACTATGTATCGCCTTGTGCGGCTAGACCGCTACATACTGTCACCTTATCCACACAACAAGAGCTTTTAATCTACATATGTATATACATACATACATACATACACACACATACTCATACCATCTTTTGAAACTACAATCGTTTGTTGCACGCCTGAGTATCCTTCCTGTATGCTCTCGTATGTATTGCATATTTATTATGTTTGTAAGTAATTTCTACATAAAGAACTGCCACAGGCGTTTGTTTGAGTGAAAGGATGCAAAAGTAGTTGTGTGCATAGCAAAAGCTCACTTCAATTCACTCTTGTGACCATTCAGCGCAACGTTGCCAAGCATCAGCTCGTCTTGACAGCCGGGACAAGCCGCTAGGACAAGCCGCCGGCACATTGCGGCACTCAGACTCGACTACACTCTTCACTTAGCTGAACTGAACTCACGCTGGCACATCCTGGTTGTCTGGATGTGTTCACAGACAGGCATACGACAGACGGACAAACAGAATTGTGGAGATGAAGTAGCGAATGGATCACAGCAATGTATGATGGAGATTGGTTGTGCGCGTGTAGAGAGGGATGAGGATGTTGAGTTGTTGAGGAGACGATGAAGTTGTGATGTTGGTTTCAAGCCATTCCCAACAGCGCTTATCTCAACAGACTGACATATGTATGTATGTACGAGTATATGTATGTCCAAATATGTACGTAAGCACGCTTATTTACGTTTATTTGTAGGGTTTTACGTAGCTTCCCTGCACGAAATTTTTCTAAGTCAAACGTAGTTCATGTTTGGTTATTTTTTCCCCAAAACACAAGTAAGCGCCCAATCTCCAAACAACGGCATCAACTGTTAACCTCTGAGCATTAATTATTTTTGAATAAGAACATTGTTAATTCCCTAAAAAAAACCGTAAAAACCCATTTTTGAAACTCTGTACAAAATGTACCATTCAACAAAATTTCATCAAAATTTGCAACTTAAAAATGAAACAAATTATTAGAATTTTTTGAGTACGCAGTTTTATAGCTCATTTAATTTTAGTATAAGAAGGTGCACGGTGACAACTGATTTCTGAAAATTTTTGTACTGTTAATTTGCTCGTTATAACGCAAACCGTAATTATTTTTTGTATCGAAGAAATTGTGAAAGAACGTCAGTAAAGATAAGTCAAAAATCAGTAGCAATTTTTGAGCACTTGAAACTTGTATTTTTCTTATACATACGAAAATTTAATGAACTAAAAACTGCATACTAAAAAAAAATTTTTTTTAAGTACAAAATTTCAAGAAAATTATTCATTGTAAAATTTGTATAATTTAAAACAATGGGATGATCTTTAATGAAACATAAATTAAATGTGTGAGCTAATTCCCGAATTCAGTAATTTGGTGTAATCTCAAATCTCAAAATTTTAAACTATGAGCTAGACATTATTGCCTTTCGTTGCTTCGACGTTTTTATTTTTTGAGTTTGTCTTAATTTTTTGTGACCTGCTTATCATTTGGTCACAATTAAGAGATTTTTGCACGAATGCAGTAAGCAGTCTCAGTCTCTAATAGAGACAAAAGTCACAATTTTAGACCAGATGTATGCCATCTGTCTCAAAATAAAGTATCTAATACCCGAATTCAGTAACTTCGTATCATATCCAGTCTCAAAATGAGCTAGAGATTATTGCTTTTCCTCGCTTTCACGATTTTTTCTTTTGTTTGCATTTTAATTTTTTGTGACCTGCTCATCACCATGTCACTATTTAGAGACTTTATTTTGAGGCTAGAGGCTTTATTTTGAAAGTAATGAATGCCAACTGGTCTACAGTTGTGACTTTTATCTCTATTAGAGACCGAGACTGCTTACTGAATTCGGGTATAAATTGTGACTTAAGATGAGACCGAGTTACAGAATTCGGGTATTTATTTTGTAACTAGAAACTTTATATTGAAACTAATGAATGCGAAACTGGTCTAATATTGTGAGTTTGAGACTGCTTACAAAATTCTGGCGATAGTCTCACTTTTTAAATAAATTTCCACAAGTATCCATATTAATCGGGTAGGGGTAAAATAAAGCAGAATTTACCCTAAATTTCTCTCCAGAGCATGTTTGTATGTAAGTAAGTAGGTTATCACAGGGTGTTTGCAACTTGCACACTTGCATCTCGTCTTTAGTTGCCGCTGCTGTCGCTCTTTTTATGCTGCCACATAAACTGCGGCTGCGACTTCGGCTGCAACGCGTTGTTGGGGTTGGCAGTTTAATTCGCATAAAACGAAAACACGCTGTCTACATTGTTTCTACATCGTTTTGCCTCTTCATGAAAGTGGTTTTTGCTAATAAACACACACGTATGCATACAAGCATTATAATCATTTTTTTTTTTATTTTGCTTCCGTATACTAAATCGTGGCAGCACGGAAATTTCATATGCCGCTTTAAGTTTCTAATTTAACGGAACTTTGGAACACAAAAAAATTAATACATGAAATTTTTGTATTTGTATAAATAAATAGATACAAACTATTTCTGTTGGCAATGAGCGTGAAAAAGAATTCATAAATTAGTCAGAATTTAAAGACGAAACAGAAAAATTGTTATAAAAAGTTGAGAGCCTACGGCACGGATTTAAAAATTTTATGGAATCACAGATCTTGTACATGTATAAATGTGTTTTTTTCATTACTTCTAATAAATTAAATTGAAGTTGTATTATAAATAAAAAATTATTGAAGCTTGAATACTAGCCGTCCAAAGCACACAATGAGACCAAACATCAATTGATGATGAACATCACATTAGTTTTATATATTGTTTAAATATATTATTTTTCCTTTACTTTTTTTTAATTATATGTCTGTCGTCATTTGACAAAAGAACCTCTTTTAAAATTGCTAATTTTTTAGGAGAGCTAAAAAGACAGCTTTCCACTAGAAAAGTTTATTACAAAAAGAAAAAAAAGTGTTGCTTAAGTTGGACACATATCAGTTAGAAAGTATTTTTCAATCAATCGGTTTCATTCAAATATCAATCTTGTTTGAATAAATAGTAAAATAAATAAATAAAACATTTGTTATTTAAAGTGCACATACTCGTATGTACATAGATTGATGAAATATGAAATTAATTTTTCCTAATTGACTAAAAACATTACAAATACAAAAAATAGTAAATAGTTATAGCACATGCTCGCTCTGCTTCGAGAGTTAATATTTGCGAAGCGGCATCTGTAATTCAATAGTCGAAATACATAAATTAATACAACCAGGCCCGTGTGCAGGAGTCAGCCTACGGGGGGGTTCTGGATTGAAATTTCATTTACCAATAAAATTTGATAAATACGGTTCACTTATTTTCATATATCTTAATTTTCCCACGGGGGTTTCAACCCCCAAAACCCCCGTGCGCACGTCCCTGAATACAACCATTGATTATAAATTAATTTACCACTTTTCGTACCTTTTTGTCACTTTCTTTCTTTACCAGGGGCAAATCTAGGAATAATTCTCGTTATTCTCCTCAAATTGATAGATAATAAAATTTGAAATCAGATTTGGTGAATAGTTAAAACTAGTATAATGAATAAGTTAAGCGACTCTTTTTTTTCTATGGCTCTACAACCGCGGGTCGGTTTGGACCGAGACACAAAAACTTCAACTGTTGCCTCTCTCCTTTTGCGAAGTTATGCCAGTTACTCATTTCAAGTGAGTACAGTTCCGTCTGCATTTGGTTCTACCATTCGTACCGAATCGAAGAGTACCGAATACCGAATTTAAAAAATATACCACGCGTTCAGTGCGTGTTTTGCGAAGCTCTTACTTCATCCATACCGAAACGTAGGCCATTTTCTAGATCGATAAATATTTAAAATATATGTATGTAAATGACATGGCACAGAGCCATCTGGTTTCTAAAAATGTTAACAATGGAACAGCATTTTACCTTTCGTATGTCGGTTTTTTACACTATAAAAATATGTTAGTAAGTAGATTCATCTCTTTACTCGCTTCTTCACAGAAGACTTTTTTTTAACTTTACATATGCAATAAGGAAATATAATACATATAAAAAGGAAAGTGATCTGAACTCCTGTTCATTTACTTACTTTAAAGAATTTGAATGAAAGTATTGCTATTTTAATAATTTAGCTTACTTTTTTAATCATAACCCCTTTCATGTTACATTGCACTCATTCAACAACAAATTGTCACTTAAAACATGCAAAACAAGCTGCGCATCCTTGCAATTCTTTATTTTATTTTTATAATTAGTGCGAATTTGTTTCATCGCTTCTTAATTGCGCTCTCGAAAGCCGCGTACAAAAGGCCAACAAGTACCTTTTTTGACAAACGTTCGCAAATTGTGTTTGTATATTTATGTACATATGTAAATGTATGTGTGCGGTACTTCGAGTTAAGGAAGACTATAGTAACATTTTACATTGCATTCCGGGCGGCCATTTTGATTTGTACTCATCGCACTCGAACATGGAAATGCCAACAAAAATTTGCCAAACTGCCCCAAAGCACACATCACAATTACAATGCAGATAAACAAACAATGCCACCTCCATCACCACTCTCTCTACCTCCACCACAACCTCCAAATCATACGTCACGAGCCACCATCACCCACATTCTCACACACATGTGTACATATGTATGTATGTGTGTCGATATGTTAGCAAGTATTTGTGTAAAGCGACACAAAATGGATTTCACCCGAAGCCGTGGTTGTTGTTGGAATTTGTGTTAAAGTGTCAGTCTGTCATGCGAATGGGACTTTACAAACACAAATACACACACACACACATTTTTGTTTACATACAATGCATTTAGCTGTGTAGGTGTGTATGTATTGGTGTGTGTAGACAGGACAAACGCTTGACAACAGGATACTGTTGATATTGTCGTCGGTGCATTCGACGTCATTCTGTGTATTGCTTATGGTTGTTGTTGCTGCTGCTGCTGCTGCTGTACTACACTGCAGTTGACTATTATTGTCATTTAAATTGTTTGTTGTAATTGTTATTGTTACCTACCATTGGCGGCTTGGTTAATCTGCTGTTGTGCATTTTTTCAGGATTACTTTTGCCTTCCCTTTTTTGTGCGTTTGCTAGCGCTTCCCTGCCCCCACCCACCGTTGCATCACATTACACTACTGCGCACATATTTTTTTTTCCTTTTTATTATTACTATTGCAGTCGGTTTTTATTTAAATGTTAACAACAATGCTTGCCCGCATTTGCATATATCGATTTTTTAATTTTGTTTTATTTTTTCAGCCCATATCATTTGCCATTTAATCCATTGCGTTCGTTCGCCGCGTTTTTGTGTTGTTGTGTCGTTCTGCCATTCATTCTACTTTTTTTAATTGCGACAATTGTTCGTTTGCGAAAAAATTTAAATAAAACACTATACTTTTCTTCCTGTTTTGTACTATACATGTGTGTGCTTTTAGGTAGTATGTATTTTCACGCACTTCTCCACGCACATCTCTCCAACTTCGTGAAAACCTTTTGATGATTGTGCATACTTTGACGTAAATAGATATTTAAAGTTTAACCAGAATTTAATGCGCTTCAAGTTACTTATTGTAAAGTAATGCGTGCCCTTTACAGGATTACGATTATACGCAATCCAATAATGCTAACTGCTACTAGTATTAGAACTCTTTGCTGTTTACGTTGTTTCATTTTGTTTAGAATTGAAGTAAAACGCTTTGGTTGGGCTGACTTAAGACTGCTGCGATATTGAACTTTCGCTCCAAAAGAATGACCACTTTACTTGTTCGAAATTTTAATTGATCCAGATCATTTTCTATTTTCGCTTTAAATTCAATGATTCAAATGTTAATTAAAAACAAAATCCTTATTAAGAATTAGTAGACATCCTCAATAAGACACAACAAGAATTTTATACATTTATATAGGGCACTCTCTGGCATAATTAGGAAACAAAAAATATATACTAAAAAACTAACCAACGGCTGCTAAGTCTGCTTAGGGATCACAAAATCTAAGCAGATATATTTTGAAGAAATTACATTTAATAGAATACATGAAAAAATGTCGCGTTTGTCCGAGTCAAAACGATTTTTGATTAACGCAATTAACCATTGCAGTAGACTTTGAACAGCAAATTGGACCCGAGCTTTCTTCCGAATCAATGTTTTACTCGAAATTAAGCAAATTAACTATGTTCGAATAACGGTTGTTTGTAAGAGGCAAAAATAATCTAGATAGATGTAGACATATATACGATATACCAAAATGATAACAATGAAAAGAGGAATGGAATTAGGCCTGACTGTCAGACCATCCGTCAGTCAGTCCGTGAACACGATAACTTGAGTAAAAATTAAGATTTATAAATTAAACTTGGTATAAATATTGCTCTTGGGCCAGCGTAGGTTGGTATTGAAAATAGTCAAGATCGGACAATAACCACACCCACCTTCCAATATTGTCCTTGATATCACTAGTATCATCGTTAAAAATTTTTGATATATGACCATAAACACGCCGACAACGGAAGTTTTGGAAAATGCAAAAACATGGTAGTTTTAATATCTATTGGAAAAAGTTTGGTAAAATTTTATATTTGACGCATTTTGAAACAAAGAAACTGGGCTTTTATGAAGTTTTGAAAAATGTGCCTCGCGAAGTTATATAAAATTCGGTTTCACCCGAATTTAAATTTCCCTACTTGTTTTGATTTGCTGTCATATATTTGTTTTCGAATTGAATAATATATTAGCAAAAAAGTTCGGATTTTCATTTTAAATTTAATAAAAAGTCCGCTAAAAGGCCGCTGTGGTCGAGTTGGTAGCGGTGCGTGCTATAACTTGATATGCCGGTGAGTTCGAGGTTCGAATCTCAGTCAGGGCAAGCAAAATCTTAATCATAGAAAAAGTTCGGCAGGCAATGGCAAACCTTCGAGGGTATTTCTGCCATGAAAAGGCTACTCATGAAAAACATCTGCCGTTCGGAGTCGGCACAAAACTGTAGGTCCCTCCATTTGTGGTAGAATATTAAGACGCATACCACAAATGGTAGGAGAAGCTCGGCCAAACACTGAGCTAATAGTGTACGTGCCAAAATTATATTATATTATAAAAAGGCCGACAATCTAACTTCCTTGCTTATTAGTAGATTACTTTCAGTGTTCTTTCCAGATTTTTGGTTATCGCGTCGGAGATTCGCTTAAAACGGAGTTTGACAGTTCATAAGTCTTGATGCAATGATCCCTTAATTCGAGCTAGATTTTACAAATCACTAATTTGAGCATCAACGAAGGAAAGTCGTCCGACACTCATGGACATTTCATATTAGGACTGATCTAAAAATTAATCAAAACTCAACAAAAGACTGTATAGGCATTGAAATAGGCGAAGGCAAAGAAACATACTATGAAAAGCTGCCTTTGTGATGATTTTCTTCTTCTGTATTTTGATTAACGTTTGGAAAGACTCTTTAAACAATTTTAGTAAAAGAAGAGCGAGGATAAAATTATGTTAATCCTTGGCAATAGTACAACTGTTAGCTGGTTTCAGTGCTTATACTCTCTTTGCAATCCTTCAAGAACACAAAATACACTTAAATATCTCAAAACTCGATGACTTGTTACTGACCCCAATAACTGGGGGATTTTATTAGTAAAACAACAATTGTTCAAGCGGTCGAAGATATAGCTTTAGAGACTGGCCTTGGTGCAAACCTTGGTAAAGTGTAAAAAGAAAAAAAAAAATAATATTAAAAAATTTCCACGATTTAAACTATTGTTATTTGCCATATACAATTTTTCAAAAATGTACAAACTGTCCTCGAACTTAACACGAAAATAATGTAAACATTAATTATTATATACAATTTCTGAAATGTTATATATTAATATTAAATAAATATAAAAATATCATTAATGATGCTAAACAAGCTTTAGCGAATCTTTGGAGTAAAAGTAATTTTTCATAATTTTATTCGCGCCCAAATTGAATTAGATCAGACCAGGCTATGAATAAACAATTAAATTTAAAAAAAATTATTTTTTTTTTGGCTTTGAAGGAGTTCCACAAAGTACCTTAATGTAAAGTTATAAAATCACACCAATTTTTCTCTAGTTAAAATCGTTATTTATGTTTTCTTTTTAGGTCGCACAGCAGAAGGAAATAAAGTAACAAGCTTAACATTTTGAAAATATAAGAATTTTGCGATACTTTATGTAACCTTACGACACCATGTGAATGCGTTAATCGTTAGCACTGGAAACACCAACAAGGAAACAAATAATATTTTTCGACCCTTAAACAATGACACAATTGAGTTATACAATTTTAAATTAAATTATGTTATATGCTCCATAAACGATCGCACACTTCTATATTGTTAAATTTACACAAATAAGCCAAAAAGAAGTCACCATTTGGCCAACTAACTTCGAAAGCAAACTTTTCCCTATATCCCAAAAATACAACAATAAAAAACAAATTCTCATCTTACAATACCCCCAACAGCAACTCGAATGGAAAACATCAAACAAAAAAAAAACTTTAAACTTTTAAGCTTTGCTGGCTGTGCGTGCGTTCACAAGTTATCCATTGTCTCATGGCAGCAACGCTCAATGGCCCGCCGCATGCGACTGACTTTGCGAAGCCAAAAAATTCGTTTTAGTGTCTGCCGCTGCACAGCCAACTTTTGCAAGCTGGCCACTTTTGCTTTCTTGGCTTTTGTTGGCTGCTTGCTATCCGCTCGCCGGCTGCGTCTGGCAAAGTTTCAATTGCTCAATTGCTGCCGCTGTACATACATATTTCGTTTTTAGTTAGTGTCGTCTGGGCTGACTTTTCGGCCAGTAAACAAAGAGAGGGGTGGATATGAAGCAAGTAGTTGCTGCACGCATTTTTAAGTGTGGCCGCCTGCCAAAATTACAACGCAACAAAGAAATGATAGAAACGCCAAGGCATTCAAGCAGTCAGGCAGCCGCGAGGGGCACAAATAAGTGTGTGTGTGTGTGTGTGTGTGCGAGTGCGAGTTCATCATACGCCACGACGAACCCCTCCTTCGAATATGCGAGCAACTATTCGGCAACGCAGTCGTGGCAAGCGCTACATGCTGAATGCAGCACAGCAGGCGCTTTTAAAGCGACCGGAAGCAGTGCGGAGCGGCTGGTGAAGATTTTACTGGGATTTTGGCAGGCGTTGGCCCAGATGGAATTATCTCACGTCGCAATTTTCGCTTTTTATTGCAGCAAGTTCACAAGTTCGGAATTTCGCCAACAATTTAAGAAGTGGTACATACACACTTAGAAACATGTATGAATGTATTGATGTGTAGACAGGCGAAGTGCAAAGAACATTATAACGCTTGTACTTGTTGGCATTTATGAGCCATTCGCAGGCGTCGAATGTGAGTTTGTGCGCGTGTGAAGTTCAAAGTTCGCTTCATATATTGTGGGATTAGAAATTAATTTAACATTCTGTTCAGTGCCTCAGCAGGCGAAAGAGGATGGCTGCAAATTCCACGCCAAATAATTGATTGTATTGTAGAGAATAATTCTCGTTTTCTTATGGCATTACAAGCTATTAAGTATTTTACAAATCACAGCTTTCTAATGATTTCAGGTAGTCACGGCGCTTTCAGGAATTCGTCAAAGATTTATTGGTGGTAGAAGCTGATAATAAATTCTTGCAATGCAAGTAAAAAAGAATTCTGAAAGGATTTATATTTGTAAGTGGCAAACATCGATTAAGGATGAATATGAATACGAAAAAAGGGATTATGAAACGCAAGAAAAAAAAAATGTTTTGAGCTGCTAAATACATTTAAAATGACTGGTATGGGATGTACACGCCTGTAAGTAAATATCAGAAAATCTGAAAGGAAAAATTAAAAAAACTGAAATTTCTATGAAAAATTTCGAATTTTAATAAAAAGTTCTATACCTTCTTTTACAATGTTTGAATGTTTATGTGGTTTTTGTTACACAATAAGTTCCGTAACAATTTAGAAACTAAAAAATTTTTCGTAATTTTATTTATAGTTTTTAAACATTTCTTTCTCCAAATTAAAGAAAATGAAACTTAACACTTCGCACCTAGACGAAAAGTCTATGCACCTTCACCTTAAAAAAAAACTAAATCGTATATTAGAAATATAAGAAACCTATTAGGAATTTTTCTTCTTTAAATTTACTTCATTTTTTTTTTTAATTTTGCGCCTTTAAAGTTCGCTGTTGTTTTATTAGAAATATTACAAATACCTGAAGTTTGAAAAAAATCACATTTCCACACTCCCTTCACTTACCTATACGCACCGAATGTTGGATCGTAGGTGTAGTAACCGGTCGAAGGTGGCAAGCCCGTTGAAGTCCACGTTGTCACTTCACTGCCGCCGCAGCTGCCATCCTTCAAGCTATAAGGCGTACTCTGCAAGTAAAAATAAAACAAAGTATCTTAACAAAATATTTTAAGCTACATGTAAATATAATACATTTTTAAATTCTAACAATATCTACGCTTTATTTGCTTTATTAAAAGTGAATAAACTTAACAAATTGAAGATTTACAGCTTAATAGATAAACTTGTATGCGAGAACACAACTTCATTTGTTGGCAAATTTTCAGTTTGCAAACAGCTGTCGATGTGAATAATTTTGCATTTAATTGCTATAGAATTTTGTCAACCAAACTGCCTGTGCTGCTGAACAGCATTGAGCTACATAGGCTGAACTCAAGTTCATTTCGAGCAGCAAGTGCTGACGGGCAATCGACTGAAACTCAAATAGAAAAAGAGTTAAAACAAGAATAAGCCACAAAAATACATACATACTTATGTATATATATGTGTGTGTGTGTACATAGTACCAATCCAACGACATACGATTGAAGAAATTTTGGAACTTTCAAAGAAAATTTGCATAACAGAAGATGTACAACAGCTGACGTTTCATTAGGCTGTGTAGTTGTTAGAATATTTGAATTAAATTCCAAAAGCCATGCAAGCAAGACATTTAATTTTTTTTTTCTAATCAAATTGTCATGGCAGAGTAATGATGAAGAGACAGCAGAAGTATATAGCTTTGATGAATATTTACAGAGAAGAGTTAAAACTCGAACCAATGAAGCATCATCTTCAGCATAAAAAAATTATGAGCAAGAAGAACATTTAACAGAAGATATTTGTTTGGCTAACATTAAGGTTAGCGTGAAAGCCGAAACTGGCTTGTCTCTAAGCCAAACTTGACATTGAATGACGGAAAATCGTTCGAAATTTTTTTTTTGTTTGTTCAGAGATTTACTAATTTAGGTATTAACCACGAAACTTATACGCCTTTTATTTTATGCAAAACCGAATAGCCAAACAGTATTGATCGAGAGTTTGACTGAGAATTTCTTGCGAAAAGTTTTTATACTCTTCTTCGGAGATGCTGGCAAAATACTCACTGCATAAGTAAATCATAGCACAATCACATATTGACACAGTACCGCTAATTATCTAACCAAACCCGTTTTTAAAACTTTATACAAAATGTACGATGATTTATCAAAACTTCATCGAAACTTTGAAAAATTTTTTTTTAAATATTTCTAAGTTTACCGTTTTGTAGTTCATTTAATTTATGTAGAAAACATAATTAAAAATCAGTAGTAATTTGTTGCCACTTGAAACTTGCATACTCAAAAAATTCGAAATTCGAATTTTTTAAATATTATATTTATGAAAATTTGTTAAATTATAGTACATTTTGTATATAAATTGAAAAACACCGATTTTTTTTTTTAAATTTTGTTAGAAAATTAAAGGATTTTAATAGAAAATTTTTTTTAAAAATTACAAAATGTCGAAGTTTGTTGGTATGTGGTTGTGCTATGATTTGTAAACGCTACCAATTTAATCTTCACATCGGAAATTGTTTCTCTTTAGAATAATAATAAGCTTTATTGTTTTGTAAATATTAATTTTTTGTAATTAAAAAGAAAGAGTTAATTATGATTTTTTTTTTTTTATTAAAATAAAATAAATAACAAAATTAAAAAGAGCGGCTGTTAACTTAAAGCTTTCAAAGAAAATCAGTTATGTTTTCTCAGGTTTTTAACAATTCAGATTAAAAAAAATACAAAAAATTAATACTGCAAAAAAAAAATTTTATGAAAATACATAAATCATTTGTTAGTAGTTTGTTTAAAAAAAAAAATTTTGTTCAATTATAATAATTTTAACAAAACATTTTTTTGTATTTTTTTTTAATCCTTCATTTGTATAAGATCGATTGCGCATAGTAAATGTGTTGCTAATTTATTTTGGAAGTTTTTAAGTAAACATCGTCAGCGAAGGCAAATCGCCCACTCTACGAAGGCGAATGGCGAGTTATTTAGAAAATCAAATTTTGATTAAATTTAGTTCGACTTTCTATAGAAGATAACAAACATTGCAAACGTGAGATTTAGACTTATATTTTGATCATATATTTTTTAATATACTCGTATACATACATACATATATGTGGTTCCAGGCACCAGGTACTCAACTGTGCAACTGATATCTTTGTGGGGTAATGTTGCCGCGAAAGGCATATTTAATAATAAAATCAACAAACATTTTTAATAAATTTGTTGTTTTTATTGGCCTTAAAATGATTTATAACAATAATATATAATAATTTGGCGCTTACACTTTATAGCTCAGTGTTTGGCCAAACTTCTCCTACCATTTGTGGTATGCGTCTTAATATTCTACCAGAAATGGAGGGACCTACAGTTTTGTGCCGACTCCGAATGGCAGTTGTATTTTATGCGAAGCTTTTTCATGGCAGAAATACCTTCGGAGGTTTGCCATTGCGATCCGAGGGGTGACCGCTATTAGAAAAAAAACGTTTGCAATGATTTAGATTTTACTTGCCCTTGTTGAGATTCGAACCACAAACTCAGCGGCATGTCGAGTAAAAGCACGCATTGCTACCCACTCGACCACAGCGGCCACTAAATGAATTATAATTCACAATTTTATTGAACTCGAGGCCAGTTTGCGGAAGAGTTTATTTGGTTGGCTCTGCAACAGCGAGGTCCTTGGTTTAAAAATTCCCAGTGGTGATGAAGAATGAATATAATTAATTAAATAAAAATAAGTATGTTGAGGAAATGTGGTGATTTCCGAAATAGTACTATAACTTCTACCATTAAAAACTATTGTTGTTTTATTTTTCAAATAAATTCTTCCACTACCTGGCCTCGAGCTCAATAAAATAATGAATTATTTTTAATAAACTAAAAAAAATAAATAGAGCAAAAACTGTCAAAAATGGAGTTATCATTGTTATATCTGACACCACAGATTTTCATACAATTGTTATTGCAAATAATAGCAAAGCAGCAGACAACAAAGATCTAGTTTATATATATAAATAGTAAATTATCTACATACTCAATGTTAATATTGAATGCTGAATGCCAGCAATACCCACCTATGTATATACAATTAACAGTAAGCAAAAAATTTTAAATATTTAATATCAATAGGGTAATTCGTAATTGGAATAATGCACAGTGGTTATAAGTGCCCAATCGAAATAAATCATCGGTGTTGGAATGTGACAACTTGTCAATGCATAATTTTTGCAATTAATTAAATTACGTGATTTATTATTTTAAGCCAGGGTTAGCATTTCTTATAGCACCACCGAATACATGTGTATTTGTACATGTAAATATTTCTCAAATTTATTGAATTTTTTCTTAAGTCTTGCTAATTTAGGCGCACAAGTGGCAATTAGCGAACGGCAGCCGTCAAGCCGATACTAACTAACCAAAAAAAACGAAGCGAACACTATTTGTTTTTGGTATGTGTGTCGAACAACTTCATCGCCATGCAGTTGACAGCTATACACTTTTTTTATCACCTACATACATGCACGCTACATATGTGTGTTTGTGGTTGTAAGAGTGTGTGTGTGTCAGTGATTGCTAATCGCGCATTTTTACAAGACATTAAATCTGTTGCAAAGTAAATTATATCCGGATCCACATAAACGCTTGCGCACTCGCCACGCTTGTGACAACAACATGTTTGACGGCGCTTTGGTCTGCGCATGTGTGTGCGTTTGTGTGTGTTTCTCTCTGTCTCTTATCAAGAGTCTACAAATTGAACGCACATTGGAGCAGCGAACAAGGGTCGCGCGCGCGCGCAGATACGACACGGCATCGCCGCCGCGACTGCTAAGAACGGGGAGTGGCTGCAGCGACATTAAGCTAATTTTATTATGTACAATTTTTTCGCTTAGGATTTTCGCTTAGTATTTTGCAAATTTGCTGCTACTGCACAGAGTCATGCAGCCACTGTTGGTTTCCTCCTCAATGAATGCATTTGAAATTTTCGTTTTGTCGGCTTTTCGTAGGCGCTTTTCTGTTTTGTGTATTTTTTTTCGCAACCAACCATTGAATGGTGAGCGCTGTTCGTTCGTTTGCATTCCTTTTTTGTTTGTTTTTTTTTGTTGTTTTTTGTTTACCTACTGCATTTTTGAAATCAGCTCGAAACACGAGTCAACAACTGTAATTATTTTAATGTTTACGATTTGCATAAAAATGCAATTAACTACTTTTTATGAGCTGCTGCACTTCGGTGTTGCACTAATTGTTGTGCCAACTGCAGCCAAACAGCAATGGACACACAGCCACCGCAGCGGCGGCAAGTTAGTTATTTACTTGTACGTATATTACGTGCCAACAGCAGCCGATGTGGAAAACGTTGAAACGGTGGCTGTGCCAGCGACAGCAAAAACAATTGCAATGTCCAGCGAAGAGGAATTTTTACTATACATTTTAAATATCTAAGTATGTGTGTATGTTCTCATGTGTGGGTACGTTAATGGCCTAGTAGCTGAGGTGAGGAGACGCATAAAACTATATAATTGTGTCGCACGGCGCCAGCTGTGTTGTTTGTAAATTTTTCAAACGTTAAGCGAACCCGAACATAAAAACATTAGTGTAACTATTTTCTGCACAATTGAATAAATTTAAATTGTCAGTAATTAATTGCGAAGCCTAATTTAAAATCACAGACGCAAAATTCAATGCAATTCGTGAACAAAATATTGTATGGCTGCGGGGGAAATGCATAAGAGGAACGATCGGAATTTTGAAAATAAATTCTATATCGAATTTTGATAATAATGATTGCACCTTTAGAGTGTTTCTTAGCTGTATGTGTGTAGAGGGGCGTTTTTTTTCAACAGCAGTCGCCCCTCGGCAGGCAATCGCAAACCTGGAAGGGTATTTCTGCCACGAAAAAATTTATCATAGAAACTACATTAAATGATTAAATGGAGTCCACTTGTGGCGCAGCATACAGGCATACGGCGTACAGGCAGAGCTTTAATTAAGGTAATTAGAAATTGTTTTCGTGTATTTTGATTGGAAAAATTTTAATAATTGACTCAATTAAGCGCTGTCCGAACGCCGCATAAATATCTTGATTTTTCTTCTGATTTTCCGATAGGGTGGAAATTTAAATTGAGAACGAAAAATTCACTGAAGATGGTAGTAGAAGTTCGGCAAAACACTGAGTTTTATTCAATTAGCGTCAAATCGGATTATGGTTATATATGTATTGACAAATTTGACTGCTTATTTGTTTACATTTGATTTATTTTCTAAAAAATGTTTACCTAAACTACACTTCATTCTCTAACAGAGGCAGTTTTAAACTTTATGTGGCATAAATATGTAAAAAAAATTTTAAATAATTCAACAAATTAAAATCAAAATTTCAAACTTAAAAATAATTGATTTTTTTTTATTATGCAATTTAGTATTAAAAAATGTAAGCCTCAAGTGAACATAATTTACAGTTGATTTTTGACAAATTTTTCAGAGAATTTTTTTCATATTCCGGGATTCCGGCCTTTTTTAACTCCCGAATATCCCAGTATAAATCTATTCAAATCCCGGAATATTTGAAAACAGTGAATTTAAAAATTTTGTATCATCAAAAATTTCCCTTTCAAGGGCAAAATAAAGCCTTTAGAGAGTTCACAATCCGTGTTATTTCGCGAATTTCTATAGTCCGCTATTAAAGTAACGGTGGAACGTAAAAACGCACTGTGCCATTTCGTTTACTATTTTATGTGGTATACAAGAAATTAATCAGCAATAAGCCGTTTATAATAAATTTAAGACGACGGTTTCTTAAAAATATGTTCTTCGCCCCGGGTGCTCATTATCTTAGCTATGCCACTGCTCGTATTAATGTTATTTTGAATAATACTGTAATAGGACGATTACAGACGTGTTAAATTTTTTTTTTACCAAATTAAAAATTACGAATGAATACTTCCTGAAATTCGGGATCCCGGGAATGTCACGGTATTTTGGTTTCGGATCTCGAAAATCCCGGGATCAATAAAATAAAAAAAAAATTGACATCCCTAATATGTATGGTCAAAAAATTTCAACTTTTTTAGTACGATATTTTTCGGAAAATTTGTTAAGTTTATATAAATTTAATAAAAAGTTTCACTGGGCAATTCCAAAAATTTTAAATCAAAGAATTGAAGGATTTCCAAATTTCGCACTACCAGAATATGCCAGTTAAAATTAGGCTTGTATGTTTATCTCTAAGAGAGGGAAATGCATTAAACTTGATAAAAATTAGAAACTTAGTCTCATTAAAACCCACTCAACAAAACTTGTCGTTATCTCGTGCCAAAAAAATATCAATGCTTATTTGTTTTGAGGCCTTGAATCTGATTCCCGTATCAGTATTGAACTAAAAGTTATTAGTTCAAACCTAACCTCAAAAGCGTCATACAAATTGCAGTTTGGCAGTTTGGGTATTGCAAACGAAATTTCATATGGATACGTATACGAATCTCAACCTCTGGTCTGCGCGTATGTGACATTTTAAATAAAATGTTTATTTAATTATGCAAGCAAAGCCAGATCGCTGCTTTTACTGGGTATGTAGGCGATCGGAGCAAATGATGAAAAATAATATCAAAATACATCAAAAATAATATATTAACCAAGTCACGCCTTCGTTCTAAGTGTTTACCTCTGTATAATTATCGTAAAATAATTGACAAATTTATTGAGCTCAAGGCCAGTTTATGGAAGATTTTTGTGTGGAAAAAACAACAACAGCTTTTTAATGGTAGAAGTTATAGTACAATTTCGGAAATGACCACATCTCCTCATCAGACTTCTTTTTATTAAATTAATTAAATTTTATTCTTCATAACCACTTCAGCCAGGATTTGAACCCTGAAGCTCGGAGTTGCAGAGCCAACACGCTACATGTTGAGCTACGCTAGCCGAGTGGACTGTTGTGTTTATTCCATCTTTAATTAATTTAATATTAATTGCTTAATATTTGTGTAAGCTAAACTGACTGAAAATTTAATTAAAATTTGTTGGAAAAAAATATATTATATACGGTGGAGTTTTAGATCTATGCAAATCACAAAAAAAGTTCAACGCTGTCGCTTAAAGTACAGATCTTGCTTTTATAAAATCGAAAGCAGATGAGCTGTGCTCTGGAAATTTAGTACAACAAAAACTAAAACTATTTCATTGGTGTAAGCGTCTTGGGAATCAAACTCAAATTTCCCTGTTTAAAGAAAGTTTTAGTGTAAAAGCGAAATGCCTGCATTTTCTATTCTTAGTTAATTGAAGGTCTCTCCCCCTTCCCCCTCGCTGCTTTTATCTTGTTGATGTAAGGAAATACTTATTAAGTGCTAACTATTTTTTAACTATGCTGTTCCCGTCATGCAAAACATGAGCACCTATAAATATGTATGTGTGTTTGTATATGTATATAGAGTAGGCATATTTCGTTTTCGTTGAATGAATTCAGTATAAAAAAGATGTATCTATGTATTGTGAAAAATTAATGAGAACTATGCATTTCTGTGTGTAATTTAATATTTTTCCTTTTCTTCTCATTTTTAAGCAAAATGTTGATTTTCCATTTTCCCCCTTTGCATTTCGCCAAGTGCAATGCATTTTGCTGTGTCGTTTGTATTTTTGTATTGTCTATAATTGTGGTGCGGTTTTTTGTTCGTTCGAATATTTACGATTGTAATTCGTGTAACTTTTTTTTTCTTTTGAGTGCAAATATAGTTAATTGCTGCTCACAACGGAGTTGCACACTATTCGTCAGGCATTCGTCTGGAGCAGTCAAAGTGTTCCCCAACAATACAAAGCCAACACTTAAGTTTCACGTGTAGTTGAAGCAATTATTAATATTTTTTTATTTTTTTTTGTATTGTCAGTGTTTACATAGCTACCGATTAAGATGTTCACTCGCTTGCAAGAAAAATTATATACAGGTAGCAGCATAAGTGGCCGAACAAACAACAGTTGTACACAGAAAAGTGCATAAACAAACAAAAATATGAACATGCAAAAATATTTGTGCCTATAAATTTATAATTTTTTTTTCTTTTTTCACTAGCAAATTTGTACATTCGTGAGTATACATTTGTTGTTTGTGTGCGTTGGTACGCATGTAAGCGCGCTCATTAAAAAATACTCGCTGCCAATTATCGCACGAAAATACACAAGTCTTCTAGTGTGGAATTTGAATTTCAAACGCAAAACTGTGGCATTTCCCTAAGTTCGCTAGCGATCTTAGAGCGAGCGGTAAGGTAAGCACGGCATTCCAGAGTAATTTCTTTATTTCATTTGCTTGGGCGCCGTATGAATCACCACCGTGTTCGGTCGTGTTTTGCCACGGGTGGGTCGGTCGCTTGCAATGTGTGAAACAACTTGTTTAAAAAGACCCCATTCGTTCAAATCCTTAGCACGGAATGGGACAACGACTAAAATGAGCTAAGCTAATCGCTAGCAATTATGAAAAAATGCGAGCTTGTTAGGGAGCCAGCTCATGCAATTGGCATTGACATCTTGCTGAGCGAATGAAAGCTACATATTTAATTCGTCAAGGTGTTTAAAGTCAGGCAAATGAAGTCGAAATTCGTTTTTTTGCGAATATCTCATTATCAGTCCTTCCCTTAAACCAACCAGTAGCTCTTGATGTGGCTTTATGACGGATGAGCTAGCAGATAATTATTCCCGAATTCATTTTGCTTAAAATTTTAGGCACGGAGTAAAATGTTTTCATGCAACTTGAACATTTCACAATAATACAAAAATTGTATATATAAAATAAACTCTTTTGCCAAATTCATTCTCTAAGAAAACCCATTAACACACGTTTGTTAATCTATTTACAAATTGTACTTGATTAAACAAAATTTCATCAAAATTTCGAACTTTTTAAAAAAAGTTTTAGAATTATTTTGAGTATGCAGTTTTTGCTTCATTAAAATCTGAAAAAGTGACAGTTTTAATTGTTTACAATTTATCACTGATTTTTGAAAATTTTTTTAACTGGAAGTTTCCTTCATACAACGCAAAACCGCGATTATTTTTTATATGAAAAAAAAACGAAAGAGCGTCAGTAAAAAAATTTTTTAAAAATCAGCGATAACTTTTAGATATTTGAAACTTGCACTTTCTTTTCTAGAATTTAATGAGCTACATATCCAATAATAACTAATTCCAAAATTTTTTTTTTTTAATTCGAAATTTGCAATTATGTGATTCACATGGTATTCTAAAATTTCGTAAAGTTGAAAGGTCATACAAATTTTCGGTAGTTCAAAATGATTATTTTTGGTTTTTGTTGCATTACATAGAAATGGGATGTTAAATAACACCAATTCGAATTTTGAAAATTTTATGACTTTAAACTTTTTTATATTTCTCTTACCTTTAAGAAATTAATAGTTCCTAAGTTGATATCTTGCATATTTCTCCACTTAATATTCTACATTAGAAAGCAAATTGAGATGAAGTTGAAAATACAAATTTCTTTCAAGATGGCATCACCAATGCGAACAACTGGGTCATATGCAGAAATAAACAATTTGTAGGTTTTGGAAAATTGCAAGCCATTTTGAAAGTGAAATTGAAGCCAAGCGCTTGTGATCTTGAATAAATTTGTCGTGTAAAATATTTAAGTAAAATCGTAAGTACTAAAATTAAAATGTCAATTTATATCAACTTATTCATGGCATTTTATACTAAAAATCAAATATAGATATTTTATTTTATTTTCAGTATTGTTATCACACATTTGAAATTCATTAGAGATTCAAATTTGAGCTCAAGTTGAGAACTAACAATTTCTCAATTTGAGAAACATTATTGTTGCAATACAAAAAAAATGTCTTCTTTGTTGAGAACTTCATGATTATAAAGTTGAGTTACTGTTGAGAATCAACGTTGGAGATTTGAGAAGTACGCTACTTTCTAATTTGAGCTCTTTTATGACTTAAGCTCAAAGGTTTATTGTGTTTAAATATACATGGAACTATAAAGTGACTCATACAATTGTCCAAATTGGGATTTCATAGCAGAAATAATTTTCAACACAATTTTCATCGGTAATTTTTATAAAAATATGCATATTTGATAATTCAACAAATATCGAATTTATGTAAGTATCAATAATTTTATGATATTTATAGAAAAAAAAATTCTTTAAATTTTGAACTTTCCTAAGAAAATAAAAAAATCAGTGAGGAAATTTGTGTCTTTTGCAACATAAATTTTATTACTCTAAAACTTATTACGATATAAAACCGTTTGCTTAACTTGTTTTCTTAAGGTTCAAAAACAAAAGTCCCAATTTATACGAAAATCATTTTCTACGAAATGTACATATGTAAAAGTGGAAACTTTTATTCATACGTTTTTTGTTTGTCTATTAATTATATTTTAATAGAAAATTTCATTACCGATATACATATTTACAATACAAAACTCCTAAAAAGCAAGCTTGAAATTTATAATACGAAATGAAACGCCGAATGTTTTTCTCAAATTCAAGGAATTTACATAGATAATGGAATTTAATTCCATTTCAAAAACCTTGAAAACTTCCCATTTGAAATTAATCCACACGATAGTTTGTGTAGAAAATAAAATTAGATACCAAATATTTGGAATTAAAAACATCGGTATTATCGAGCTTTCAGTATATATGTACATACATACATCGCCTAGAAGAAGGCAACACGAAAGCAAATTTATAAAAGTTATATTTTATTTAACTTTAAACGATAGTAATTTATAGTTTTTTGCAAAACTGTCAATACTAAATTTTTCATTAATTTCATTTTTTCGCAAAAGCCTGATTTATTCTTTCAGATCACAAAATATTTAAGAGCATTTCTGTCATTAAAAGATTTTTACAAAAAATCATGGGTTGTTTCTGGTCGACATAACTGAAGCTGCCACAATCTGAAGTGCAAAACAAACTGCATACCATCAATTGAAGAAGAACCTCAGCCAACGCCGGACGTGTGCAGTGGCAAACGAACCCAAATATCGGAAATCAGTAAGCTCACCAGAAAGTCTTCATACAATGTTGGCTGCAGTTTAAAGTTAAGTGTATGAAATAAATAAATAATTTTTTTTCACTTTTTCTATGCAACTTAGTTATTGAAAATATGCAATATAATCAAATATATACACTTAAATATATATTTAATTGTGCGAGAGTTTATCACGTCAGACAGGCGGCCGTTACTATTAAGATTTAGTGATTTTTGTCGTGACTTAATATTTCGATTTCTTTTTTTTTGTCTGTTTTTGCTTCAAATTTTCATATTTACACATTTATCATTTAGTTATATTCACTTTATATTAATAGATATATTTTTTTTTTTTCTATTAATGCCTAACGTTTGGCATTCACGCGATTTCACAGCAAAGTTGCCTAGGCGCTTGGTTTCATAACACCCATACATATGTACATGCAAACATAGTTACATACAAATGTACATACATAATTGCGAGTATAATTTTGCAATGCATTTGGTGATGTGAAACTTAATAAATAATATAAACAATATCAGCACAGCACGAGTATTTGAGTGAGTCTATCGCAGCAGCTAACTAATTACAAGCTATGCAATCATTCACAAGACTAGCCCGCCGATTGAACGCATTCGTACAGAAAGCTACATACACACACACTCTCGGCTCATACATACATACATACATACATAAATACAAAAAAAAATTACATACATAAATAAATACAAATCAGCAAATGTGAAAAGCCTGCTACGAATGTGCGTTGCGCATGCGCACACCCTCGAATGCACCACGACCGCGCGCGTTTACTGCCCGCACGCACGCAAAACACACCGGCGCGCTGCGATGCGACTTAGTGTAGTCAAAACAATTAGATCGCTTAATTAAGGTGATCTAGCAGTAGGTACATGAGCGCTAATGCACCATCTACCATCCACCATCGATTTCACGTGCGTTTTCACGCTTCAAGAAGTAGGCGTATGAAGCAGCAAAAAAAAAAAAAACAGAAAACCGCGAGCATTGCAAAGAAAATGCGCAAGATCGCAAAAAAAAACATCTGAAATTTGCACATATTTATGGGATGGCTGACAACAAATGCGTTGAAATATGCTCATCAAGTTTTGCTTGTTTGCTTAGGGTATGCTTTTTTTTATTTGCGTGCGTATGCATATATACATATGTGTGTGTACATACATACATACATACTCGTATGTAGTTAGCTGCCACTCAGCCAGAAATGATAGATTTGATTGCTCATACGCTCCGTTGGGCGGCTGTAGCGTTGATGGTACGCAGCGCATGGTAAAAAGCTTCAAAGGATTGGCGATTGACGTTGATGTGTCACGGCAGTAGATGCGCTTGGAATACATAATATGTGCGTGTGTGTGCTTGTATTTATCAATGTATGAAATTATATGTTATTATGCGTTAATTGCGCTCTCAAGTAACTGACAACTGTTGCATGGCGTTGATTGTGATGAAATTGATTTCGATGTTATTTGTTGGCAAAGCACATGGTAGCTAACGGCATATGCGTATGTTAGTGCGCAAATTAAAAAAATTAGAAAAAAATATTTTAAATTAATTATGTTAGTTGCGCTGAACTGCACGCACTCTTACTGCAACATGCGACGAAAATGTAATAAACTTTAAACAAAAGCGTTTGCTTGTTTTCTTGCTGTTTTTAAAAAAACTATAAATTCACTGCTTATAAAAATGTCTAACGCATGCTCTCTCACACACACACACACACTGTTGCTTATTTCTTTAGTGCAAATTTACGGCACGCACTTAAAGTTTTTTAATCAACAAGAGAAAAAAAGATATTTCATAATCCCCGACGTTCCTGTAAAAAAAAAGTGAATCATTGCATAAAATTGCAAATTTTCAATTTAATTAAAAAATTGCTATCAACAGCTTGCCTTCATTTGCACACATAACTCTAGACACTGTACTACTTTCCATGCAACTTTGCGCCCTAAAAGTCGCCCAGACCATAGCTCTTTTATATACACTTTTTTTTAAGTAGTTTCACTTTTCCACAAATTTACACATATCGCCATGGGGCAGTGCCATTTTAATCCGCAATAATCACTTTTACACTATAATTACGCAGCATAAGTTTTTAATTTTGTAGTATTTCAATTGTGCTCGCAGTTCCATTTAAACACGCTCATTTGTTTGAGTGCACCTCTGCTAGCTGAGAGTTATATATATATGTACATATGTACATATAGAGCGCGACAAAATTATAGATTCACCATACATTTTAATAATCATTTTGTTTTTTTTTTCTTACATTCAATTTCTAATATTTTTGAACAAAACCAAACAAGCTCAATTTTTTAGCAAAATTTCACCTATTAAAATTTTTGAGTATTTTTTTTTTGTACCACAATCAATTTAGTTGAATAAAGTATAAGTTTTGGGGTTCTACAAAATACTGTTGATTTTTGACAATTTACAATAAAAACGGTATTGCGTTATTTTTTTCATAGAAGAATATCATTTTTCAAATTAAAAAAAACTCCAACATATATTTGTACTTTTTTATTGTATTATTGTATTACTTTGTCAAATTTTGTATTTCGTTGTGATAATAATGCTTTCAGTACAATTCAAGGTACTTAATAAAATATTTTTGAATCATTAGCTTTTAAAAGCATAAAAAAATACACAGAGCTAATACATTTTTTTTTTTCAATTTTTCTACGCCTCTACCAAGGCACATTCAATAGGCAGCAGCAGTAGAAAAATTGAATAAAAAATTTGTTTTTGCTTTTAAGAGCTAAAATTTCAAAAATATCTTATCAACTACCTTGAATTGTACTGAAAGCATTCTTTTCATAACGAAATTCAAAATTTGACAATTCAAATTAAAATAAAAATTAAAAAATTATAAAAACAAAGTTTGCTGCGGCTACCTATTTGATGTGCCTTGGCCTCTACCTATTGAATATTGCTTGGAACTCAAATTTTTATTGTCAAACTTTATCTCCTTTGTATTAAACTTTTGCGAAATAATTTTTACACTATTAGAGACACTGCGGTTATAGTGAACCATATTTTTAAATTTCTTGTAGTTAAACGGAACAATTGATTATTTGGAACTAAACATTTGATTTTGACAACCAACCACCAATCAGCTGATTGATTAACACCAACTTTTATGAATTCGCCTTGAGTGTGAATTTTTTAAAATTATTTTATGTGTTTGTGTGTCTGAAAAAATACAAATTCCATATTGTAAAAATTGAACCAAATTTTTTTATGTTTTCGTCTTCTATTCGCTTACACTGGATTTTGACAATCGCTACGCTAAAAGCAAAACAAAATAGACGTACATTTTTTGTTTTTGTAGAGATGCTGAATTCGCTTTGAATATTGGCTTTTGCAATATTTCGCTTTTACGATTTATAAAATTTGTATCTAATTGTTTTATGGCATGATTGTTTAAATGTATCCAAATAATGTTAGCTGGCCGCTATTTGTCCGAAGTCGGAGTAGAAAAATAATCTATTAAATACCGCTTGCCATTCAAAATTATTAAATGTTTTCAAGGAGTGTTAAAAATTTAGCGGAAAAATCAATAGTTTTGAAATACACTCACAAGTTTTTTTTTTATTTTTTACAAAGTCTCAAAAAAGAACTGCATCTAAATAGTAATAATTTGTCAAAGTGTGGTGACCTTATTATTTTGTCGGGCACTATATATGTATGTATGTGTACTTTTGAAGTTACATGTATTAGTATGTAGTCACAAGCGGTTAAAATGTTGCCAATTGTACGATTGAAGCATATCATTTCGGTCTTCAATCTCCTCATTCGTACTACTTGAAAACAATGGTTTCTCACTCCTACCAACAAACTCATTGTGGTTGCTATAAATATTTATTAAATTTTATATACATAATTTTTTTAGGTCTTTAGCAATGATGAATAGCTATGAAGCATGCCATCCTTGTTGCCTGAACTCACGGCAAGACATTCACTTAAAATTGCAAATTGTACAAAAAGGTACAAAGCCAAGTGACATGGAACACTGCTGTGAGACAACAAATGGCGCTGACGGCATATCTAGCAGTTAATAAATAAGACATACATATAAGATAGATATACTTACATGCACACCCGGGTATATATGTATGTGCTAGCTATTTGAGAGTATATACAAGAAGTTGGAGCGATCATTGCTGTATGTTCTCATACAAAACTTTTGTGACGCATACAATCTTGATAAGCTTGTGGTGAATGTGTATTTCTTAAAGTTATTTGTCATCTCAATTCAGATGCGGTTTATATCGCCTTCGAGCGGGAGATATCCCTTTTGGGTATCAAGATGATATCGCTACTAAACTAAGCAATTAACATACCTTGCGCTTGAACTACAAAGTGTGATTGGCTTAGAAGTATTTTAAAGAAAGAAGTTTTCAAGTTGTAGAGGGAACAATGACAGATCAGCAAAAACAAAGGAACAACATTTGCTTAACGTGCTAGACAAATTTATTAAAACTTGATTGTTGTACTTTTACAATGGAAATATATGTAAACGAGTACACAAAAAAAGCAATAGGAATTCAGCAGTTGGAAGGCGAAGCGAAAAAAGTCAATGGTTTATATGTGTACGTATAAATAAAACACTTTTTACTTTTTGTTGGTTAAATAGTGAACTTAACTAAACGTAAATAAGTTTTAAAAAATTCCAAATGAAGCAGACTTTAACGTTTGGTAAGTTAATTATACCTTTCATGGAAATGGTATATTAAGTTTGGTCCGATGTTTGTAAGTACCAGATTGATAAGAGTTAGACCCATCAAATGTATACCGAAATGATCAGGATGATGAGCTCAGTCGATTCAGCCATGTCTGTCGGTCTGTTTGAACTCAGTTTTTGAGCTGTTTAAATGAAACTTGGCAGTCAGTTGCCCTTTTATAATTTATTAGACATTGGTCGGAACCGGCCAGATCGGACGACTATAAAGTATATAGGTGATCATTATATTTTGCTCTTATCTATTTGGCTTATTTACGTAGGTCCACTATTTTAAGCTCTATATTAACAGAGAAAATCATATGGATCAAATATATAAACATATAGCTCCCATACAACCGATAGTTCAGATATTGCATTTTGGGCCAAAACTCCTTCATTCAATCAGCTAAGAGCTACATACTAGTATTTAACTCTGGTCATTCATAAAAAGTAATCTAATAGAAGCCTTCATCTACTCATAAAAATAATGGAGAGAACAATATTAAATTAAATTATTTGATAAAGTTATTGCAATTTTATTTTCTTTAAAATTTTCTCCAAAAATATGTCATTGCTTGGCCATATAACTGTTTTATTTTTACTTATTTTTAAGCTTAAAGGCAGAATGGTTTTTGGTTTGTTTTATTATATGAATAGCTGCTATAAATTCTACCGCTTTGAGTGTTGTCGCTTTTTTCCTTATAAATATTCATAAAACCAAATGACCTTAAAAACTCGAACACAGCTCTCAAGAAAAATTACAAGAAATGCTTTTAATTCGTTCTTTGCTTCAAAAATTACTTTGCCGTTGCTAAAAAATTTCTTGGAAAAAGAAATATAAGAGAGAACGAAAAATGACACTAAAGATGGCACAACGCCGAAACCGGTTTGTCTTCAAACCAAATTAGACAAGGGATGACGAAAAATTGTTCCAAAACACAAAATATAAGAGCATTTTTTTCTTGAGTGCTTTAGACTGATTTAAGAAAATTTGATAGAAGAAAGTTTCCTTTTCATTTTTTGAGGTTCATTTTATATGAATTTTTCGATTTTCTTGAGAAAATCTAAGTCTAATCTGTATCCAAGCTTGAAGCTCAGAAACATTTTAAAATAATAATTTTATTGTTTTTGTTGCAACCTGCTAACCATTGTTAGGTCGCCTTATTCCGTTTTCCATGGGGTGGAATTAAGGTACAGATTGATAAATCATTTCTTTGAATGGGATATATTAGTAAGACGCTCGGTAACTGGCTGTTTTTTTTTTTGGTATTTGGAACCGGCGAGATTCTACGCCGCCCAGTCACTGGCTTTGAAAATTGAGTTTCAGAGCCCATTTACTTGGAGAATATATTTCGTATTTAGTCAATCTGAAGGAACTAAAAAGTCATAGTCGAATTTTTTATACAAAATTTTTTCTAGTGACCACGCTCACCATTTTCTACGGCAGACTCGAAATTTTGTCGGACTAAAAACTGAATTTCGATCAGTTGTATATACTTGTTTGGAATAAGCAAGTAAAAGCCGTTAAGCATATTAATTTTTATTGCTAATTCGCTGGAACTCGCATGATCAGTGAAGAAACCCTTATTTAATGATAATTAGTTACACTGATTACTTACAAACTACATACAAATTATGCGCGCTTTAAAGAATAATCTCGAGACAAACTTAAAACAAAACCACAACAAAATGTTTGGAATCATGTTACATTACAATAACAATGGCGTAATTAACAATAAAGCCAACAACAATGTCAATATATGCAAAACTAATTGCGAAACTAATTTGTGACATTTACAATAATTGTTGTCATAACATGAGCACATTAACCCGGCAAACGGACGGACATCAACACAGGCAGATTCGCAGATTGTCAGACATAAAGAAATGTGTTGCAAATAGAGATGCATATGTGCATAGTTAGAAAAGTGCCCTCTACACCGCGCTTGTGGCGGGGGCACGAAGAAGTGGATGGGTGGTGGAGGCGGGCGGACAACAGTTGATAGGCATCGAAGCTCAGCTACTCATTCGGCTTCATGCGGTTCAGCGATGAGTGGAAACCTGAGAAGCATAAAAAAGTCGAAGCAGACGCATTCGAAGCAGAAAGTAGAAGCAAAAGTAGAAAAATTGCACATAAGACTTTATGTGTAAATAATACGAGTACCAGCTAGAGAATAACAATTAAAACAACAAACTCAACATTCATACATATAGTACATAGGTAAGTATACACTAAACAATAACAATAATCGTCAAAGCTGAACAACTTTAATACCCGTACGATGCCAGACACACGATGCTTCCCTGCATGCCTACACACACACACATAGAGGCGAAAGGTGGAATGCATGTATGCAAATCGTTGGATCGTGCTTAACTGGTGAAGAACTAATGAATTTGTAACCACACCCAGTTGTGACCTCGGAAAACCGTTATTTTTTTAAACGACTTCAAAACTGTAAATGGAACCGTAGCGCGCTGGCACTTGGCGTCCAAGTATAATAGCTAAGCTTAATTTAGGCACTTTGACAACGATCTTTCAATCGAAAGGTTTTGCGATACTGTAAGTGATAAACTGAATAATCAGTAAAAGCTGGTGTGAAAACCAAACTTATATTTATGATGACAACCAAGATACATTAAAGACATTGCAAAGCAGATGTAGATCTACAATAATGGTCCCGGAATGTAAGTTGATGAAGTTCTCTTTCAAAAAAGAGATCAAGGGTTGAACTTATGTTGACAACAGGTAGATGGTTTGGCAATGTGTGGGTATAACAAAGAACTTATGAATGAAACCTTTGAGAATCACTGGTGCCATACTGACTCCTGCAACACAGTGCTTTCTGTAAAGACCGAACTTAGAGGCATATTGAGAGGTGAAGAAGCTAAATCCGGAACACAAACCATGTGTCAGGACATTGTCACAAAATGTTTGAACGAAGGTCTAATAATGAGCACTTTCTCTGCGACTTTCCAGCATTTATCCAACTGATGGGGCTAATGTTAAGAACTGAAGTACTTATAATGGACAAGGTTATTCTCTTTCTCTCAGCAAGCTGCTAAGGTTGGTTAAAGTGTATGAAAATAATGTCGAGGATTTAATACTACACATCCAATGCCTTCTCCCTCTGCTCACCCCTTATTGCAAGGGTTCCTCTATGGGCTTTAAATACCTTGAGTAAACTTGCCAGAGTGCTTGCAAAACCTTGGGCGTTTCGGCCTATTGAAAATCCAATACAATAAAATAAAAAGCATTTTAAAAAATTTCAAATTTTTTTTTATTTAGCGTTAAACTTTAAAACCTAGTCCTTTTTCGAGGCGTTCGCAAACGCTATTTGCAAAGAATATTTGCCTTTGTTCGCTCAAATATCTACTACATGGTTTGTCAGCAATAGGAAAAGAAGTTGCAGTGCGCCTCAAACGCTGAAATGCAATAACAATTAACCAAAAGTATTGTATGAAAACAACAAGTATAAAAACAGTGAACAATAATGGTAATAATGAAAGCAGTAATAACAACGTCAATGGCATAAAAGCTCCGTGAAGCATAAACCTTCAACTTGCAACAAATATTTCTAATGCAAAGGAAAAGTCAAATGTAAGAGAAAAACAAAGTAAAATTAGTGGAAGTGGGAAATGGGAAATGCGAAATGCAAATCCGCAAACCACAGTCGAACAAGACTACAAATACAACAACAATAAACCGTGCAGACAGACAACGCGAATACTCGTACATACATACATTCATAAAAACACACACATTTGTGTTAGTAAAATGAATGTACGATTATATTTAGCCAAAGCAAAAGCATTGCAAAACAAGCAAACAACAACAAATACGTGTGTACATATGTATGTATGTACATCTGTAAGTACACATAATAAAAACAAAAGCGAATAGCGAAATACAAACAAAATGACAGTGACATTTACTAGTTCGCTGTGCAGACATTCATTTGCCCCAGAATTTGCCTGTGTGGACAATGCAATGGCGTTGGCGTGTCGATTGTTAATTTTTTGTTGTTGTTGTTTTCGCAGGGTGGTATTGTTGGTGGGCGCTGGAATTAGCCACACAAATGCCCGCAAAGCAACTAAACAAATGAACACAAAATACTTACATGTTTATACTTAAACGAAACGACAAATGTGGCAAACAAATTCGTAGGCAAAAAAGAAAAAAAAATAAATAAATAAAAGAAAATAGTTGGCAAAAAAAAAACCGCATGTAAGTAACATAACGGAAATAAAAATGGAACTAAACTTGATTCCATGTGAAGGAACTCATCTTAAGGTACAAAATTAAATAAAGATCGGCAGCGGAAGACAATTAATTCGAACTTGAAACTTTCTAACGAAAACACTACATAAAACCTACTTTCGCATGTGAAAGTTTTTTTCAAGCTTTTGTGAAAGTTTTCGAGCTGCTTAAGGAATAGCACGGAGTAAATTCAGTTTACGGAACTCGTGCCCTGAATTCGTGCAGAGCAATTAATGTTAAAATAAAACGTTTGCACGTCTATTATATATAACATACTTGACAAATAAAAACACCTTGCTTGTTGGTCTATAGTGAATATTTATCAAGATTTTGGTATTCTGTGTCCTTTTTAAAAAGCTCTTGGTTTAATAACTTTTTGTTAAATTGCTTAAATAATTAAAACATCTGTTTTACTTATTTGTGTAAGAGGATGCGCGACAGGTTTTGAATATTAACGCAAGAAATAAATTATTTTAAAAATCTAAGCCAGAGAGAAGTTAAAGCATAATTTAATTTCACATTTGAAAAGTCAATTTTAATTAATTTTTTTTTGGCATTAACATTAATGCATTCAAATCCTTAATTAGCATTATTTCGGTTAAATTGAGTTGACTGAATTTCAACAAAAGGTATAATTTCTTGCTGAATTATAACATTCATATTTTAATAATTTATGTATTAACTACATTGAAATACGTATTTTTATTGAATTTTAAAAATTAAGCCATACATTTTTTACATCAAAATTAATGATTTAAATGCATGAGATTAAAAATTAAACACATTTTCAGCTGCTGACTACTCTGAAAGCTCATCTACGACAGTTTTCCATTTAGCAAACCCTTTAAAATTTACTTTTTTTCTACAAATTATCTATTCATCTCGTGTTGAAAAGCTAAAATATAAAGTATTTTGCTGCATACTATGTAGCGGTTTTTATTTAAATAAATTTCGTGAAAAAAAGCATTCATGAAACGCATTATCCGGAATTCTATATATTAATGCAATTTCATTTCTTTTGTATTAATCTTACGAAGGCAAAAGCAACTATGCATTCTTTAAAAAATTATTCGTTTCGAAGTAGTATACTTTTAGGCTCCCGTAATTGCGTTAGGTGTTTTTCACATACATATGAACACATCCTCGTAATGCAGATTATTCGACCTGATACTGAAGTATTCAATAGCAGGAACGCAACCACCCGACGAATCTACCATAGGTGCTGAAATCCCAAATGAGGGAACTTGCACTCAAAATAAATTATAAAAAACTGGAAGAAACTCGACAAATTCAACTTTAAAAAACTGCTTAGTGTATAAATATGTACATACATACGTACATATATATAATATGAAAGAAGCAAATTAAATGATAGATGTGCTCATATCATAAAATATAATCTTTATCGTAAATGGACGTAATCAAATTGTTTGACTGATTTCCTCGTCTAAAAATGAGCCCAAATTCGCTCCTAAATCGTAGGCTAGTGTCATCATCAATTGTCACAATAGACAAGTTCGATTAATAATTATTATCCTACAACTAATGTGACTTACCAAACTCGAGTAAAACGGCCCACTGTCCACACTAATACTGGGATACGGATTCTGCTCGTTCGACGGATACGGTGTACCGTACACGCCCACCGAAGGCGTTTGAGCGCCCGCCGATGCCGCCACTGCCGCCGCCGATTGCATACGAGCATAACTACTCAACGCCAAGCGAGTTGGATCATATTGACACGAACATACGCTTTGACCCGTCATCGGGTCTGTCATAACAGGTCGCCCATTGTCACAGCAAACAGTCGCAGAAACAAGCGGGTGTTGTTGTAATTGTGGTATACTCGCCGTCATTGCACCCGCAGTTGGACACGTCGCATAAGGTCCAAGTGAACCGCTGTCGGTGCTGCCGCTCGCACTTCCACTGCTGCCAACTGCGCTGGGTGTGCCATGATTGGAGGGTTGTGAAGCGGGATCGGGTGTTAGGGTACCGCTATTATGCTCAGCACCGCCTGCACTACTTACATTGCTGTCATGGCCATTGGAAGGTGGACTGATCGAGGCGGGCGGATGGGCGGGCGTGGTAGCTGCTATGGGCGATTGTGAGATTGGATGTAGCGTCGAGAGAGCACCGCCAGCCGAGAGGTACTGAAAGGAGAAAATGTGCATTAAAAGTATTGAAATAAAAAGCTGGCAAGTGGCAGATATAAATAAATTTGCTGAAGAGATAAACAAATCTAATGTGTATCATTTGAGTTATGCGCCTCATATGAAGGATGTATGTATGTAAAAAAATTTTAAAACTATTTCTGCCTTTATCCCAAGATTAAAATATAATTAAACATTTCAATGTTTAAACCCAAAATCTGCTTTCCACACTTATTTTTGGCATATGTGTGGTTTGGATTGTGATTTTCCTAAGCAGATCATATGCTAAAGTCCAATAACTCTTCTTGATAATACACAATAGCCACCCGATTACTACCAACGCAATTATAAAATGTAAAATGTAGTAGAATATTTTCTTGAATACATAAATCTTGCTGATATATGTAATTCAAGTGAGAAGTGAATGTGTGCACGAAGTAGGTCTGATCGGTCAATTGGCGTGCTACCAAACTGGATTTAGCAAGTTTATAAGTCGGTTAGTCGAAAAGTCGTTGCACGATACATTTTTGTAAAATAATAAATTTCGAATTCATACTTCACACAAACACTTCTCATCTACACAAACATATAATTCAGAGTTGGATGTCTGCGACTGTCTGATATTTTAGGACTCGTTCCTTATTTATTTCAGTTTTAACGGAATATGAAAGAAGTCCCACGGCGAGTACTCTTACAGCGAGAAAATGTACGCCATCGGGTTATTGTTATCCATTATGTCTTTGCAGAGACTTCTCAAGTCATTATGTATATCGATTTCAGTTTTCGGTCAAGTTTCGATCGCGTGATCCTGTTGGGAAATCAACTAGCAGAAAAACTGGTGAGTTCTACTTAACATTATTCGCAAATTAACGCGATAACAAGCCGAATATCTGGTAGACACTGCTCTCGACGTTATTTTTTAATTTCATTGCAATTGCAGGTCTAACTGGGCATTTCTTAAAGGACTTATGTATAAGTATATATTCCAACCAGAATATCGCTAGAACGTTTCCCATTGCGAAGTTCCACATATATAGAGAACCAATGAGCTTGATAGTTGCGTATAACTTCGTATATTCCTAACCTCGGCGTTCTGCAGAGCCTTGGAACCAAACAATGTTCTTACGGAGTACGAAGTGGGCTTTAACAAACCTATTTAGTAGACCACATGCTTTATTTTAAGGTGGTTATGTGGATCTTATAATAGACTGTCGCCTATCCAAAGCTAAACTTAAAAAAAAATACATGAAGCGTTTCGTGGAAATGTTTCAGCGACTCGGCCTGTAAATTATATCTAATAGAATAGAAGGAAACCTACACATTTATAACTCAGCAGCGCCGCAAATGTGCTGCAGTCTTTTAAGTCCTTTCTTTGGAGTGTCTCATTGAACGCAAAATATCTATTGAATTTACGACTTCCTTATAGGCATTTAAACATTTATACATACACATAAATATTTACACACACATTTATTAATTCATATATACATATGTACATACATACATATATACATATATGGTAAGCCAAGCACTGTCCTGCTGGCAACAAAGTCCTAACAAAAAGCACCAAATCAACCATTGCGCGCGATTGTGGTCGGTTTTAGTAGCGGTAGTCCAGCGCCCTTTTCGCTCTTGGCGGCATTTTTCCTTTGAGGGCCAGAAAAATTTGTCAGAGCCTGTCACAAATTTGGTCACTGATGGATTTACGATAATAGCGCAGCCACTACAGCCACTGCCAACTACAACAGCAACAACAGGCAGTTCGCTTAACGGCTCAATCGGGGTTGACGGCTCGCTTTGTTTTGTCCTACACTCGCTCGCTCGCTTATGTTGACCAGCAACTGGCAACAACAACAACAGCAACAGCAACTGCAATTGCAACTGCGGCGAACAGTGGCCACCACTGTCCAACTGCAAATGCAGAGCTGAAGCATAATTTGCGCTAACTTTAATTGGCAATAATAATAATAATAAAAAATAATAAAAACGCGTGCAAACCTTTTTCGGGTGTAAATTATGTGTGAACGCGCAGATTATGAAAATTGTGTAATAAAAGTTAAGCACCAGACAAAAGCCAAGTGTGCGATTGAACACAACAAATGTATACAAAAACTATAATATATATATGTACATATGTATGTTTGCATATAGTAATAAAACGTAGAGTCAAAAGCAAGGATAATAAACCAAACAAGCAAAATAACAAATTTACTTGCCGACAACAGCGATTTAAACTGATCATACAGTGCGTTCAACAACTATACTACAACCATATTATATTAACGAATTTGAACAATTTATCTTGCTTTTATTTATTTACGATTATTTTTCAATTCAAATATAGTTAAATTGCTTAAAAAATAAAAGCATATAAACTCAGGCGTCCAACTTTGTATAAAACGGAAAAAAAAAATTATTTTTTTTAAATTAAGATTTTTTGTTTTAAGTCCAAAACTTACATTACAATTTTTTGTTTTAATTATAGTCTTTTTATTTTAAATATTTTTGAGCTTTAAGGCCGCTTGGTTTATTGGAAATTATTAGGAAAAAAAACAACAATACTCAAAGCGGTAGAAGTTATAGTACTATTTCGGAAATCACCACAATAACTAATAAAATGTATAAAAAGGAAGAGCCAGCCTTATACAAACAAATTCTAACACAATAGAAATTGTACAAACAACAACTACACAGTCAAGTAGAAATAGCGGCAGTACAGCCGCAATTGATTGAAGTAAGTTGTGAAGGGAAAGCAGGAAAAATATCAACAGCTCACACTGCGTAAGCTTAGCTGAATGCGTTTAGGTGCCGGCTTAAGTATTGCGCATGTTGTTGCGGGTTCGACTCCCGCAGAAGCCAAGAAGAAAGAAGTCTGATGAGGAAATGTGGTGATTTCCGAAATAGTACTATAACTTCTACCGCTTTGAGTATTGTTGTTTTTTGCCTAATAATTTCCAATAAACCAATCGGCCTTAAAGCTCAAAAATATTTAAAATAAAACAGTGAAATGGCCAAACAATAACTAATAAAATATAGTATTTTTAATTTTAGCATAATAAAGTGGAAATTTGAACAGTTAATATTTGTAAATTTTTTTACTAAATTTTTTCATTAATTTATTTGCATGCAAAGCCGACAGAAAAAACTTAATCTAATATTTACACTCTAAAATACTAAAAAACTGCAAACATCTTCCAAAAAAAAATTTTTATTTTAATGAAATTTTGTTAAATTTTTCTTAAAATTTGTACAAGGCTTGAAACTTGGGTTAAAACAAAATTTTTTTTTTTTGGGAAAAACTTGATAGAAATTATGAAAATTATCAAGAAAAAGCTCCTACAATTTTTCAGCTTGGGGTTGGGCTATAATCTTTAAACGCAAAGTAACCACAAAAGCTTATACAACTATATTTTTTTAGTTCTGATTTTGAGTAGCAACACAAAAAAAGTAAAAAAATTGTGTTCCTAATTTGTTGTTGTTTTTGTTTTTTGCTCTCTGCTTACTTTGCTAATGAGCCACATAACGCTGTCAGATTAAGCGCGACTTAGCGAAGCTGCTCGCGAATTGGCCAACACGCGCTGCATTGGCTTTAGCTTTGGCGAATTGAGGTGAACGAGGCAATACGCTCACACAAACACACACACACCCGCGCCCATATAAACATACATGTGCATGTATGAATATACAAATGTAGCTGCGTTTTACTGCCACGCCACGTCGAATTGGCCACAACAACACAATTTAATTGAATTAGTTCTCATTATAATAATATTCATATAATTGCATTGCAAAACGATGCACTGAGGCGCGAAGTACCTGCCAAGTACGGCAACTAAGTAAAATTGCTGTGGCTTGCTGCAAGCTATGCCAGTTTGCACTAATCCGAATTTAATGGCAGTGCAATTGTAATGCAGTATCATCATAGAGTATGTATGTCAGCGTCTGTGAATGCAATCATTTTTCAAACTCTAAACTGGATTAATTGATTTTATCGTAGTGACAGTAAGCCTGGTTAGATTTGTGATAATTTGTTGTACAAATGTGTATGCAACAATAAAAGTAATAATTGCGATGAGTAGGCGAGTTAGTTGAATTTGCAAATTTTTATTTGTGTGAAAGCTGTTAGGTATATTTTATGTTTTAAATAATCCACTGAAGTATTAGCTTGTTAATTTTTTTTGATTATTCACATTTTACACAACATGCGAAAAAGTGTGACGGTCATTTCTGCATTTATAAATCAAACTCCCAGCCATCTTGCGATTTTATTTCAAAGCTTTAGTTTTTTCCATAGTTTTTTTTTGTCATAAGGTTCAGATTCTGCTTTTAAAGACAAGTAGTCCGTTTTATTCGACTCGGTCTTTAAAAGGCTTTCGGCCAATTTTCTCAAATTATGCACTGTAAATGTTGGTGGTGCACTCCGAATTTCCAAAGCTCATGGTCCGCTTTTGCATTAAAACGACAGGTACTCGTATTTTGCCATTACGTTTAACACAATCACATGTTGCGAAATATAATATATATATTTTTTATTTGGTTTTTAATTAATCCCTTATTGCGATATTTCCATAAACTTAGCCATAATCAGCTTCGAGCAATTTCCTTTCACATTGGAATATCATGTTTTTTGAGATGTTAGAGCATAATCGGTAGATGCCCCCATCTATCTTGGCTATCTAGAAATTGAAAAGATGCTCTTTAAATCAAAAACCGGCAAATATTATTCTTCGTTTTGATTGGCTTTTTTAAGAGTTAATTGCTATTTCAAGGACTGAGTTAGGACAGCGTAGATTGTGGTATCGTAATCGTAGAGTAAATAGCTCGTTTCCAGGTTATCTTTTCTCCATTAGATTTGTTATCGCGTCTCTAAACTTCACTCTAATTAAGAGGTTTTTCCCAGAAAAGCCACAGTAGGTCATCAACTACCAAAGACCATGTCCGAGAGAAGGCATTTCCCTTGCCTAGAGTCAAAGTTGAAGCTATGAATTTGAGCTTACCATCCAGCGGCATTTGATTCCATTGGCTCCTTTTCAACTCACGGAATTGCCAAATTCCATATTAATAACACAGTACAACATTTTTTAGTTCATTGATTGCCAACTCAATTCTGAGAACTGTATGTGAAATTAGACCCAAAAAGAATAATTTCTGCATCATTCGTTTTGTCTGCTTACCCGCCAAAATATTTTTAATATCGATTTGAAGTTAGTACTATCGTATAGGGGAATTTATCACGTCGAGCAAATTTTTGAAATTCATACCTTTACTCAATTTCGAATAAAAGCGAAACGCGTGCATCGATTTTCATGATCTTTGTCTCATTTTGCCCATAGATTATGTGACTTTGCGAAAAAGTAACTAGACTTGAAACTTATTTCCGTTTTGTATTTTTTATGAATTTAAAAAAAAAATTTTCTTCTTGCGTTTATTTTTAACTTGGAAACTGTTGCTTGTATGGGAAAACAATATATGAACAGATTAAGGGAATTGTAATTCAAAATTTTTTAAAATTTATTTCAACTAAATCGGGCTAGTGGCTGTCGAGCTATATCAAACAACAGGGCCTAAAACGTGATAAATTCCTATATACGATAGTACTAACTTCAAATCGATATTAAAAATATTTTGGCAGGTAAGAAGACAAAACGAATGATGCAGAAATTATTCTTTTTGGGTCTAATTTCACATACAGTTCTCAGAATAGAGTTGGCAAATCATGTGTTGTACTGTGTAAGGCACCCTCCTACATACGTATGAATATCCAGGAAGAATTGTTCCAAGTAACGCTTTAAAATAAATATCGTCGGCTAAGAGTTAAAAGGTTCTAACTCCACCCTTAAATGATTTAAGTTATTTTTTAACTAAAAGACATTTTAGTCTCTTGCTCATATTGGATTAGAATCTAAAAAAAACTCAGCTCCTTTTTTTATCTAAGCCAGTGATATATAGATGACCTTTGCAATTTATAGGTTTTCTTTTCATCGATTTTAATGAAACTTCATAAAAGCTAGGTTTTGGGGGAGTCAATATGCCGAACGACTTAAAAAATTATTGGGTTTTACAGGATCTGAGAATATTTATATGACATATGTTTTTAAAATTCAATTTTTGGTTTAATTACAGTTCAAAACTATATACATAAACGCAAGTTTCAAACTTCATTCAAATCGATTCGCAGTAAAAAAAATTTCAGGAATTTTTTTAATATACGTAGTTAATTCAACTTTAACATAATAACGCAACTGTATCATCAAAACAAGATTACAAAAACAACGGTAATTTTTAGCGGCTGAAACTTGTACTTTATCAGAGTAAAATTTAATGTGTTACTCAAAAATATGGGACAGTTTTTGAAATTCACCCGCCATAGGGCCTGTATTACTAGCCAAAGTCAACGCCGAAGCCATTTCATTATATTGATTAATGAATGTTAATGGATGCATTATTTTCTGATGGTCGTAGAGGAAAACAATTTCTATTTTTTTTTTACATTTATAGTTGTTCTTAAGAAAAACGTAAAAGTTCATAAACAATTAAAAATCAAATAGTTATATCGCAAAACAATAACAAATGAAATGTATAACAGGATGAGCCAGGCTTATACAAACAAATTCTAACACATAGAAATTGTAGAAACAACAACTACACAGCCAAGTAGAAATAGCAGCAGAAAGAAGTGTGATGAGCAAATGTGGTAGTTTCCGAAATATTACTATAACTTCTGCCGCTTTGGGTATTGTTGTTTTTTCGTAATAATGTTCCCAAAAACCGGCCGGCCTTAAAGCTCATAAACAATTAAAAAGTTGTCTAGCACACACGATTATCGGGGGTTACCTACTAGTTCAATTTATTTCGGAATATGTTTGCCACTTTTGAGAAGCTACTTTTCCAGAACTGTATTTATAAAAACAGTATTTACAATTCATCGGTCTTTTTCTTGAAAAAAGTCATCAATCAGGCCATTTATTTTGTTAAAAATACAGAAGAATGACGGTAGTTAAGCCAACTTTCTTGGATTTCATTAGGTAAAATTTTGACGTCCTACCGGAACATATGTAAGCCAAGCTCTTAGATCACTTGAAATTGACAGAAGCACACTTTACCAGAAAAGGAATACATATGTTGATAAAAAGCTGAACAAAACGTTGCGATGTAACTACAAATTTTTTTAAGAGGTGATTTATGAAAATATTTTTTATTTCACCAAACATAAATTTGTACAAGGGGTTTGTATGAATTTATTTATGTAGAGTACTTGTGTTATTTTACTATTTCCATATTTAGATGAATTAAAAATGAGAGGTATGAATTAAATATAAGGCATCAATTTCACATTTTCTTCGCCTCAAAGATACTGAAAGTCGCTCAGCAAAAGCAATTATATCTAGCTGCGGACAATTAGAGGGTATCAGGTTGCGTGCGCTTCCAGCGAGCGAAGAGGTTTTAACGGCTCGACGCGATCATTTTAGAGCGAACAAGCGCGTAATGTATAATTTTATTTCTACAGATACTTTATTTCCACTTGCGAGCAACGGACAAGTGAAAATTCCTTTAAGCGCGCATTTAGCACACACTTAAAGTAAAGTAACCGCTGACCAGCCGACCGACCGGCACACTGGCAGACCGGCAACAGCTTGAAGGACACTTTCACAATGTTTGCCTGCCACTACAGCTTACTACATGCTGTACGAGTATGTATATCCAATACAGGCTGCCACACCTGTATGAGGCGATTGCGCCCTCTGCCAACTGACCTACTGGTTGTGTTCTTTTCTTTTTTAATCTTTCGTTTATTTCATGTTCTCATGTTGCATGCCAAAAAGTAGGCTTGAAAGTGCAGCGGCTGCACTATGCACTAGACCGCGGCAGGGTAACAAGATGCATGCCACAGTGCAACACCATCGCTGTTAGTGTGTGTGTGCGCTCGATATTGCTAATTAAAAATGCCTACACTGCAATTGCGGAATTAGTTTCTTATCGCGCTTATCATCTACCACTACGACCACTACGACTATCACGACGACGACGACGCGTTGCGGCCGCCAACTTGCCACAAAAAGTTATGCGCTGCCCGCCCGGTGTTGCACACGTTTTGCACATTTCTGTTGATGCGTTGATGGATAGTTGAAGAGCTGTGAATGCCGCAAGGCTTTTTGCAAAACGCCACAAACGCAACAAACACAAAAACCGCTACAACACCAACAACCACAACAACAACAACGACATTAAAAATGCGAATGTGAACGGTAGTAGTTACAACAGCGCCGGCGGGGGGCAACGCCGTCGGCTACAAAATAATGCATTTATGAATATTATTAAATTTATATGATAATTTGTGCATTTTTAATTTTATTTTTCATATTTTGTTGCACGCTTTTGTTGCTTTTGTAGATAGCGGTAAATGCTTCGAAGGCGTTTTGCCATACATTTTCCCCATTTTATGACCAAAGTCACGCAATTCATAGACTCTGGGACCGGCAAAGCAACACTACATACATACATATTTATATATTTATGTATGTAAAGCAAAAAAGCGTCTCAATGCGAATACAAAGTTGAGAGGAGCAAGGTAAAGACGAGGTATGCAACACGAATAATGAAATGGAATGGTTGGTTTGAGTTAGCAAATAGAAATCGACAAATTAAATTTAAGCGACGAGAAGACGCAAAGCCTAAAAAGTGTTGTTCTGCTGCCATTAACTACGACTTTTAACTATTTATTTATTTTATTTAATTTTAAATATTTTTGGTTTATAGAATTATATAAGTAGTTCTAGTTCGCAGTTATATAAGTCATTAAATTTAACTGTAGAAAATTCACTCTTGCAAACTTTCTTCCATACAAAAGATGCTCGAAGTTTTTGAAAAATCAGCGCAAATCGTGTAACCTCTTCTGACTTGCGCTTTTCAAAATTTCAATGGAAATATTGATTTTTTAATTGAATAAAATTTGCTTGCTTTAAGAATTGACTATGTAATAAATAAAATAATTTTAAAAAAATAACTAGTCGAAACTTTGTCAAGTGTTATAAGTTCCTTTTCTTTTATTAAATTTTAATTATTCTTTAATTAGAATATAATTAATTCTCCAACAAAAATCATATAAATCTAAGTCTTAACTTTTTACAAGACTGAGCAATATTCAAAAAATTGTATTCAAAAATTAAACCTTGTAACATCTTTCTTAATTATTTATTTTAAAATTAACTTTGTTATCAAAATTTTTAAAATAGTTTAAAGAACAATTTTAAGCAATTACTTTTGAAGTCCATTTTATTTTTGTAAAGTGAAGTAAGTTTCGGAAGAATGCCACTGAAAACAGGTTTCAAAAATAAGCGCTAATATAAAACCAATTAAAACTTTCACTTTGTTTTACTAGTATTAAACGAATTATAAAACTGTGTTGTCAAAAAATTTTTTTAACTAAAAATATTTGTTTTTAAATTTTTATTTTTTATAAAAGTTGTTAAATATTTTTATTATATATATTCATACATAAATATTTATATTAAATGAGCACTTTAGTTAGGAAATGAACTGCATTTTAATTTTAAAAAATAATTAAAATAAAATTTATATTGTTAAAATTTGTCAAAGTAAAGTGCAGTGATATTGTAATTTAGATGCAAAGCTTATAGTATCTTTGTTGGGAGTGTCGTAAACCACTTATTTAACCACTTTATTAATATCTAATAGCTTAGATTAAAAAATTAAAGTCGCTTTTTACCATATATTGGACAAAAACAAAATGTTGTGTTTTTATTAATATAAAAACTGAACTCGAGCCCGCAAATAAACCGAACATAAAATTATATTTGTCACTCCAGTAATATTTGATGTAAAGAAAAAAAAGCTTTTTGTCCTTATATATTCCTACTCGATATTAAAAATATTTCTGCTTTCGTTTAAGTGTTTGTGAACTTGAGAAAAATTTTGGTCTTCAATTTGTTCCACAACGTGGTTCTCCATCGTTTCTAATCAGTGCAACAATACTGAAACAAAAACGAAATGCCCCCATAATTTTTTAATTTAATTTGAATTATGGATTTCTTATCACTTTGTTATTATTCTTTTTTGTTTTTACATACAAAAATAGTTGTTGATATGAGAGCTGTCTTCTTGGAAAAAAATTTCGTTGTACATAAACTTTACCTCCATATGATTTATGATATAAAAAATAACAAGAAGAATAACTTTTCAAAAATTTCTCTAAGCTTTGAAAATAGTTAGAAACTATTTTTATTGGATAATCAACATGATAACTAGAAATTCGTCCAAACTTCTGTAAGTTTCAAAATAAGGTTGGATATCAACTAATTACATTTTCAGCCTTACCAGCCAAAATAACCTAAGGCAAACATAAAAAATTTTAGAATAAACAAAAATCCTCTTGGTTTTTGCTCTAAAATTTTGGCAATTGTGATAAAGGCCCTACAGAATCAAACTGAAAATATAATTTGTTTTGTTTAAATACGAGTGCGATACTTCTTTTGTTAATTATTCTATGCTTCTTTCTTGCTGTGTACACTGAATCTCTCATTTTAGGCAAAGTTCATTGTGCGTTTTACATTTCTTAAGTTTTTGTTTGAGAAATAAAATCTCCCAACTGCACGCTTTCAATGACCTTTCTAGCTTTTAACTACACTTGCCGCTAGTGCTTTGTTTATTCTTTGTTTTTTATTATTTCTTTCTTTACTTACAAAACACTGCGCACACAAATTTTTTCGTATTCGCAAAAAATGGTCTTTAGATTTTAGGGAATTAAAAGAACTTAGTAAATTTGCGAAAGTTTAATTTCTGAATGTATGTTTTTATATGAATGCATGTGCATATTCAGTTTTCCGCTTACGAATGATTTTCTATATAAAAAAATTACAAAATTTTTGTTCGCTTCTTTTGCATTCAATAATTTGTTGTCAAGTGACTTGGAATTTGTGTACATTGCTTCGGTGTTGGGAAATTAATATCGATTTTTTTATTTGCAGGAAAACATTGCATTACAAATGACAAAAGAGGAGAAGCTGAAAATGGGGTGCATTGTTGCAAAAGGAAAAACAAATGCCGCTTACGGCATTGCAACACGCACTACAATTGAGTCATTTCATGCCTGCCACACTTGCCACTCTCGCTTAGAACTGAGCTGGTTAGTAATATCGTGCACTCTGGCATAAGTATATGTGTGTGTGTGTGTGTATGAATGTGTAGTTACCCTGTAGGAAAATTAAAAAAGTAAAAATACACGTTGATGTTGCATGAAGTGTCAAATACTCGTCGCTAATTTCTTTTACAACAATTCAAAGTAGCATACATACATAATTGAACATTTAAAATGAAGCACGTTTTAATGTTCTTGAGAAAAACTTTCCCGCAGGGTCTGTACTGACTAGAGAAAAAATATTAACGAAATTTTATACCTAGTCATAAAAATAATTTCCTGCAGGATCTTTTAAGTCTTCGAGGAAGTTGACAAATATCGTAAAAAACACAAATGGCCAATGCGAAAAAAGGATAGAAAAAACGAACAAAAAATGAGACTCGCAAAAAAGGTAAATAAGAAAGAACTTTTGCAAGAGGCAAAAGTAAACAAGAAGCTTGACCGAAGCTGATCTCTACACCCCTACTTCTCGCCTTCTCCACCTACTCCCGCCTACCGCACGTCTCTACTTCCCCGTTCGTCGGCTCACCTCGAGCACAGCAGGGATTGCATTTGTATTTTGTTTTTCTTGCAATTTGATGTTTACGCTTGCGTGTCTTATTGTTTATGAGAAACACTTTTTTTTGTTACTCTTATTGTTATTATTATTGTTTTAGTGATTTTTTGCCAACGTTGTTTTTTCTCGACAACATTATGCCGTGCTTTTTATTTTTGTATGAGTAACCTTGTTGCTTTGAGGCTTTTGAGGCTGTGGTTAGGCGCGTTTTGCGGTTGTTGTTTCTGTTGTTTTTGTTGCTGTAATTGCGTTGGCGTCAAACACAAATCGGCACAAATGAAAGTAAGTCAGTATGTCACAGGCGGCTAAACGTAAAGAAATACATATACATCTACACACACGCGCACCCCTGTTGTAACAACAACAACAACAACAAGGAAATTTGTCGCCGATGCTTATAAGCCGACACAAATTGACATTTTCGAGTGTCTTAAATGTATTACGCTGTTAGCTTTGCAAATATGTACTTAGATTGTTAACAAGTCAAGCCATTTTTCATACAAAAATAGACACACACACACATACACTCGATTTCTACGTCTGCAATATGGCAGAAAATTTGTCAGTTGCCGTAAAGCTTTTTAAGGTAAACGGTCGACGGCAGTTTTTTTGTTTTTGGCACACAACGGTAATGAGATGTATGTATGTAACTCTAGGATTGAAAATTCTTATTTTCCTACTGCTCTCTGTGTTGTTGTTATTCCCTTAATATTTTTCCACACAAAAAAGAAAACAATTGGCCTTATAGCTCAATAAAAATTAAATAAAATTATTTTTTTTTTGTTATTGTTTGGCCATATAACTTTTTAGTTTTAATTGTTTATTAGTTTTAAGGCCGATTGGTGTTTCGGAAAAATTATTAGGAAAAACAAAAATAAAAATTTTTATTGTCTGTTTGTCTTCCTATGAAAAATGTATTGTCCGTTCATGGAAATTACTTCAAAAATATAAATTCGCTTAGACTTAAGTGATATACATATCCAACATAACCAACACCCCGTTCCCCTCCCCTTAAATATTTGCATCTTCCTTCCAATGCCATATAATTTATCCCGCTGTGTAATTTTTAATAACTAAAAAATCTCATTTTCTAAATATCGATGAATCACAATAATGAAACTACTTAAAATGCGAAATACAAAATTCTTATAAAAAACCAACAGCCAACTTAACTGTTTTTCAAAGATTTTGACGATTGAGCGGCCTTCGGGTTCATTGGTTATATTATACAAGCTATATACGAAGGGTCAAAACAAATTTCACAATTGTTATTTTAATTGAAATGGCTTTGAAAAAGCTATATTTCTAAACTTAATGTATAAGGGGAGGACACGTGTCTGAAAAAAAAACAATTGAAGCCGAATTATAGAAATAAATTTATCTAAAATGGATTTAAGAAAAGTTTTCAGCCTGGAATTTTAATACTTAGCTTATACAAAAAATATCAATGACTATCAAACGAGAAATTTTTAAAAAAGGGTTAAATTTTAATATTTTAAAATTTTATTTATAATATTTTTTCTTTTAAAATTCAGTTCATTCAGCAACAAAAATCTGTTTAAACACAAATTTAAAACTTTTTGCAAAAATAAATTTAATTGAACAAAAATTAAAAAGTTAATATGTATGTATGTATTTCAAAATTTTTTAGAAAAAAGTTTCGAATTTTTTTGAGTATACGAGTATAGTTCTGGTTGAAATGTCAACGCTAAAACGGTAAAAAATAAAACTATAAAAATTAGATGTCACATTTAGCGGCTTTAAATTAAGTCTGTTCGTGTAAAAGTCCAGCAATAATTATCCAGCAACGAAAATTCTCAGAATTGTGGGGTATTCTCTCTCAAAGAGAGATGCTTGCTAATTTTTACGCGAACGCGAAATTTGCAGAAACTTGCAAGTATAACGAACTGCTGATTGAATTCTTGTCCGCATCCAAATATGCAAAATGGAAAACGTTGCATTAGTGTTCTCTTGAAACATTCCTCTAACGAAACTTAACCAAACGAACTTTTACTTGCTTCTTGCATGTTTAATACCCATATATTATAATGTTCGCCTTTAAACAAAAATTTCGAATTTATCCAAATTGCAATCAGCTGCTTTTGTTCAGCTGTTTTCTTGCTTGCAAATTTGTGCTGGGTAAAATTTGTCCAGCAAGAATTTGCAACTTCCCCTCAAAATGAAATGTCATTTCGCGCTCTCAATTTCCCCTTCCTTGCATGCTTTTTGGTCACCGCGAACGCGATTTCACAAAAATCGTGATATTTTGTAAGAATTCGTAACAATTATCAGCACCGCGAACACTCTTATTATCACTTTTCTTTACAAACATTTTTTGAACTTCAGAATTACATACACAAGCAAACCTAAAATTTTGTTTAAAAATGTGCAATTTTGTTAAATTATTTTAAATTTTGCATCATCTTTATAACTACTTTTGTGCGATTTTTGTTGAAAATTGAACTGAAAGCGTTAAGAAAAATATTAAAATTTAGACCAAAGCAAAATAAATGGACAAAACTGTTATAAAAAAAACCGCGTTTATAATATTGTAGATGCCAGAGCAAACTTCCACTCAATGATTTTGGGGTTTTAAAGCAATACGGATTCACTAACTAGTTAAATTATTTTGAACAAATTTTGAATTACATCATAGTCGCTTCGCCTTAAATTTAATATTAGACTAACAAATTTTATCTCAATTGTCAATATTAGATTAGGAATTACATATTATTATTTATTATTATCATTTAAACAGATTTTGCAGTTCAAACATTTATGTGGAAATATATACTCGTATACATAAACATATTTCTTGCTGATTTTCTATGAATTACTTGTTGTCGCTCTTTTCCATTCAGCTCATTAGAAAACCCTACCCGCACCGCAGCCAAATCGAAGACCCTCCTTGCCAATTGATCAACAAAACCGCCTCTGTTGCATGTGAATCGAGAGTGACATATTGAATAAGTTGAAGACTTCAGAATGTGGTGAGTGCATCATGTCTGCAATAGCGCCACAAGTAATAAATAAAAACCAAACCAAACCAAACCGAACCAAAGCCATGCCAAGTCAAGCGTGAGCCGATGAAACTCAAATGAACTTAACGCGAAGGCATAACCAAGTCAAGTGAGGCAAGTAACTAAGTAACTGACTGCGCACCCAGTCACCGCCACTCAAGTCAAATCGACTAAAGTCAAGTCGCTTCGCTTTAAACTGTGAACCAGCAAGGCAGTGCATCGATGAATGAATGATTTACGATGTTCCATGGAAAAACTACTCTGAATAATTTATTGATAAATTGTGTTAGGCGAAAAACCGGCAATGCCCACTTGCATACGCGATGTGGGCTGGTTGGTGAGCAGGAAATAAAAAAAAATTTACTTTCTGTATATGTATGTATGTATGTATGTATATACAAGTATTTACCAACAACTAACTCAGCACAGCCCAACCCACCGTTCCAGTGCAGGCGAAGCAACTGCATTGCGCCCGCGTTGCTTACCGCTTTAAGGAGCAACATCATCAGCACCAACCATCAGTCGGCAGTCAGTTTTGGCATGAAAAACCTCAAATTGGAATGCAGCAGAAAATGTCAATGCGCATTCCCATCGCATGCCCACCAGTGGCAGCAACAGCACCAGCAACAGCACCAGCAACGGCAGCCACCAATTCAACCATTGCCACCTCCTCAGCCCTCGCAACCCAAACAACCTTCGCAGCCACTTTGGCTCGAGGTTGTGGCTTCATGCGACGTGATTCCAATAAAATCGTGTGATATTTTTGTGCGATCACATTCGCATTCGCATTCGCATCTACCTGTAACACTCATTCCTATTGCAATAACTGTCATATATGTATGTATGTACGCGCGTGTGTGTGTGTGCTTATAAATATTTCTCAGTCTTTCAGCATTCATACTACAAATGGCATCTGTGGCGTGCAACAATGCGTTGTGCAGTAGCTGATCGTGCCACTCAACTTCGACTGCAACTTCACTTCAACTGCCATTGCGAATCAGTTAAATACACTCGTACATATGTATGTACATAAATACATAAGTAAGCACTTCCCTTGACTGGGCCCAGTGGACTCATAAATATTCTGTGCGGATGCATGTCAAAAATGCATGATGGAATTATGACAGATCGTTATGATTAGCACGTTGTGATGTGCGTGATATGGCCGAGCACAGTGATGGTGACAAGTGATCGTCAACCCATCAACCATCGACTGTCAACCATCATCAGCGTATGCATCATTGCAATTGTATTGCAATATTTGTGGGTTTGGTATTTCTAAATGCAAAGGACTTTTGTAAGGCAATTTAATTAGGCGTGTAGGGTAGTGCGATCGCTCTTAGGTACATACATACTACATAGAAAACGAAAACGATATGATTAGTTTTTTTAAATATCTAACAAGAAGTTGGAATGGTGTAAGCAACGACATAGAAGAGAACAATTTAAAGTCAATGGTATTGCAATGAGAATTTTTGGTGATTTTATAGTACATCTGCACATAATATACACATATGTATGTACATATGTATGTATGTATAATATTTTTTAATTTTTTTTTTTTTAAATACAATATTTTTATTTTTTAAATAAATACTTTATAAAAGCGAATATTAAAATTAATAAATAAAAAAAATGTTTTTAATTATTTGATTCGCAAGTTCATGAAAATCACATAAATATAAAATATAAAAAGATTTTTCTCTCGAAATATATCAATAATAGAAATTCAGTCCAGCGGATTTCTTTTGAAGGAAATTTGATTTCCTACAACTTTGTCAATTAACATTTTTCTGTATCTTTAGCCATGGATGAAATGACAACAATATAACAAGAAGTTCAACAAAAATTGACTTTAGTTGCCTATACTGTCTCACTCGTGCTAGTTACACAATACATGCAGACGCATTACTCGAAAAAGCACTTTTATAAAATATTTAATTCTAAGAAAATTGCTATTTTAAACGTTGAAATACCATAAAGTTCCGCTGAGTTAGAACAATTAAAAAAAAATCAAGTTTAAGTGCATTTTTTATGGAAAATCATTAAATGCCGATGGCGAGTACTTTACATTCTTATAAGGGGCTCAATTTATCAGGGAATGTTTTTTGGGTTATTTCGAAGAAAATTTTCGTGGTGGATGTGAAAAAAAAGTAGTCGCAAAAAAACACCCTCATATAAGTACATGCATTACTGCTGCACCAAGGCTTATTTGAAGCCAAACCAACATACAAAGAAAGACAATCATGTTCCGTTTTTTAGTAAATATATTGTCAATGTTAGACTATATCTTATGCGCCATATGATAAAATGACTCGGAGATATATAACTTTGTTTAACCTTGAAAACCTCGAGAAATCATATAATTCGAATGGCTAAGAACAATTGGGGAAAGGCTTGATAAATTCGACAAAGCTGGTGGCATAAACATGTAAAAATAAAAAAATTGTCACCAAAAAGAACTGACCTCGAATTTAATAACAGTCGTAAAAAAGCTTTATAAAGGCCATCAACAACTACAACTAAAAATATATTCATATGTCTATTTAATATTCGAAATAGGACAATTATTTTTTGTTCTATTATTATTATTTTATTAAATTTCAACAGAGTTCGAAAATAACCCTCTCCACATAGAAAATGTTTCAAAATAATAATGAGAAATAAAAAAAAAACGCACAAAACAGAAGAAGTGTTTTATTTTTTGTAGGTGAGTGCTTTTGCTCAGTGGGAAACATTATTTTTCATATAATTTGTGATACTGTTGGCTTGTTACACTTATCGCAGTGAGAAAAAAAATTAGTGTTATTTGGTAACAGAACAAATTTTTTACATTTTTGCTTGAGTGCTTGTTATTATTGTTAGCTTTTAGAGGAGACGATCTCCAAAAAACTTGGAAAAATATACACAGATATTGAAAATTTTACTGTAAATATCAACATATTAGATTTATTTCAGCACTTAACTTTATTTTAAGTGAGAGACGGTTAAAAAAACGAAAACAATGCATTATTGGTAGGTAAACTAAATTCATAAAATTATAATAATCTAACTAACTCTGCAGTGGCATGATTGTTATTTTTGCACAAATGTGAATATTTGTAATTTACACATAATTTATGTTCAATTTCTATAAAAAAAAATATTTAGTTTGTTTCTTAAGTCATTTTAAAAATAAAAGTTTATGCCAAAGTGTCTTTTCCTAGTAGAAATTTCAGTAGTTGGAAAATAATTCACAGTAGAAAACACAAAATGATCCAACAGATAGATTTTGTACGGTGAGAAATTCGTTTTGCTAGATACTTTTGTGTTCGTGTCAATACTATAAAAATATGTGGAGAGGGTTATTTTCGATCTCTGATTTTCAATGAAAATGTATACAGACAAAGTGCGCAGTACAGTCATTAGAAACTTTTCAAAAACTAACAAAGATTTTTAGTTACTTCAAACTCGCATTTTTTTTACAAGATATAAAATTAATTGGTCCACTAAACTGCAATCTCATTAAAATTCTAAAAATTAAAAGAAAGTATGGATGATATTATATAATTGTCTCGAAGTTTAGAAACTTAAATTTATAGCGTTCTTACTTTTTTTTTATGAAAAATAATTAAAATTTAATAACATTTACTGTTATAATATAATATTTTTTATTTTTTTATTTGGGAGGCTATCCGAGTACATATGTACATATGTTAATGCACACATATAATAGTATAATTATTAAATTATTAAAAGACCTATTATCGTTATTACTGGCATAGTAAATGCTCAACCAAGCAATATATTTTCCTCGAAAGTAAGTGGAACTTTAGCTTCCCTAAGAGTCCTTAACATGCACCTTGGTGCATATTTTTCTTCGTCGCTATCATATCCAGGGGAAAAATTTCGTCTTTTTTAGTTTTTTACTATCACTTCCAATGTCCACAAAACTAAACAGCTGTATTTTATCAACTACTATTTAATAAGTAACTAAATTTAAAAATAAACAGTGGCCTCAGAGTATGAAATGGTAACAAAAATTACTTACATTCTAACACTAAATCTGAAAATCATTAAAAAAAACCACATTGTGATCACAACAAAGAAAATGTGCATATAAATTAATTTCGTTTAATTATGATGGCCAAAAGAATTGAAACACCTTTCGTGTAATTTTTGAAATTCCATTTTACATATCTGAGCTCTAGTTCCTTAGTTATAGCGTGGAGAGCATTGCTTTCCCGCTTCCATTTTAAATAAAACTGCCATAATTTTGATTGAAATATTTTCAATTTTTAACAAACGTTTTTTTAAGAAAAACTGCTTCCTCAGAACACCTGTCCAAAAATCAGTTTTTTTGAGAAAATTCTCTACAGTTTTGAAAAGCTTTTTTTTCAATCATTCGTTAATAATATCTAAAAAATAAATTTTTTTTCCAATTTTTGATAAAAAAAAACTTTTCCTAAAAATGCATCATATAACAGCAGATACCTTTTTATAAACGTTCGGCTAAGATACATACATATGTATGTACATACAATAAAAGATAGTACCCGATCATGAGTAAATACTACTTTAGATTGCAATATCTGACACTTACTTGATTCGCCGACGGATATCCGCAGCCGTTGTATTGCGCGTAAGCAGCCATTACCAGCTGAACACGCTAACAAATCACAACTTTTCACTTTTTGAACAATAAAATATTATCACAAAATTTTGTATACAAAAGCTTTAGTTACCAAAATACTAATTATTTAAGTCAGTGTATCAACAGCAGGCGTTTTTAAATGTGAAAACCATAACTTTAAAGTACCTACATAAATGTTTGTATTTTATTTATCTAGTTTTTTTTTTTTAATTATTATTTATTTTTAATAAGACAACTTGCTCAAACAGCTTCACGCTTAACGCGGCGGCATTTTGAACACGCTCTGTTTTTGTATATTTTGAATGTTGTATTCAAATATTACGTAATATTTATTTTGTTGTTTTTTTCTTCTTTTATTTTCACTTTTAAAATCTCCTTCAAATTTCTGCAATATTTTGGCTACCATTTGACCGTTGATTGTTGTTGGTCAGTTAGCCGAAAGCGCACGTCATATACATAAGTCAAATGTAGTTACTTGGCAAGAATTTGCGCGTTAGTACATTTATTTGACAGTTGACTTGACACATGAATGTGCCAAGTGTTAGCGGCAGCCTAAAACTTCACACTTTGACAGGTCAGCATTCTAAAGGCTTGCGGCTGTTAACCAAACGCTTTTTGTTTCGTATTCTAATTGCCATTTGTAATTTTTTTGTTGTTGCCTTAATTTTAAAGCTCTTGCTGTTTCTGTTGACAGGGTCAAGGTTTTGCCGGCCCGTCAGGCTGTTGGCCTCTACAAACGTTGCGAAAAGCCGTCCAACCGCAAACCCAAGCCGCCAGCTGCTCTTCTCAATGCCGCTTCACAATTTTGTCCACCGTCTGCAATAATAACAACAGCAACAATACGCTGCTGAAACTTGTTTTTAGGTAATTTGACACTTTGATGCTATACGCAACATTTTTCGTTATTTTTAGGTAGTAGATTTTTGTTTTATTCAATTACGCTACCGTCGGCAGATAATTCTTCATGCTGGCAGAAAGCCGACGATTAGTGTTAGTTCTCTTTCCTAAATTTAGTTTTATAGAGTACTCTTTTAAGTGCTTAACGCGATGGCGTAGGTAGGTATTTAAAAAATAAATTCTCGATAATAACTTAGCGCATTCGCTTCTTTCCGTTATCGGTGGACACGCGCCTAACGCCAAATTCTTTACAAATCAATTACGACAGCGAAATACTACCATTTGATCGTCATAGGTATCTGCTCAGATTTCAAATTTATCATAATGACACTACTTTCGACCGTCGCTGCTGCTGCCAAGCCACTTCCGGTGTTTTCTAATTGGAAAAATCACAACGCGTGCAATGCAATGTGATCGCGCTGTAGCGGTCGGTCGCTTCGCGCAACGCATTCACCAGCCACACCCCTCCGCGGCGCGTTGTTGCTTCTTTTCCTTTAATGCCTAAGTAGGTATTCAGTAACAGAAAATTCAGATGAGCCGCTTTACTCTCGTCTCAATTGCGTCGCTGCTGCTGCATGTCAAACTCGTTTTCGCGTGCCCACACTTGCTCGCCGATGCGCGCGTATTAAAGTTCGAGCACAAACTAGTTGCGAGTTCGTACAAGACGTTCGCAGCGGCAGCTCAGCTCAGTACACTCAACAACCGTTCGAACGATAAGAGCGTGCGCAAGCAATAGAGCGGGAGCGCAATAAATGACACGAATGACGAAGAGTGAAGGAAGCATTTGCTTGGCATTACAATACATACAAACGTGTAAGTTGAAGGAGCACATTTGCTATGTGTACGCTACACACCGCGCTGCAGTGTAAAAGAGAACGCATCGAACATTGCTATTAAAAGCACAACAGCCTTTCCAATTCCACACACTATCGTGAAGGTTGCACGGGGTGTGGTGGCCGCGCTTAGGCCACGCCCGCCTGCGGACGCGTACGCGGCACGTCAGCGCGTTGATGGCAGCGCCGCCACAGGCATTTTGCGTGAAAAACCGGAATTAACAACTCGTTACTCGTTGTTGCGCGCTCTAACTCGTTCGCATGGCGGTGCATTTCCGCTGCACACGCTCTCGTCACCTCCGCGCCCCACCGCACCATAAGCATTGCACGCCTATGCGGTATTCGCTATCACACTGGAATGCCGGCCATCCAAACGCCTCCAACTCCAACTCCAACCCATCGGCGGGGTAATAGGTAAATACTTGGTCGTATTATGGCGCTCGTCGGCCTCAGCTGGGGTAGCAGCGCGTTGACATAATTCACTTGAAAGTTTTTCTTTTTCTTATTTATTTACCGCTATAATGCATGCATGTAAGTGGGTGTTTGTTGCTTTGTTTCCAATAAGAAATTCAACTCTTTCGCTGGTAACATAAGATAGTAGGCGTGGTTTGCGCTTTTTAGTTGCTTTTGTGGTTTTAAACAAAAAGTTGACTATTAAACCACTCCTCGAAGCGAACTTACTGTTGCTTATGTACTACATACATATTTATGTATGTATGTACATATGTATGTATGTGTGTATATAAGAAATATGTTTACGAAAGCAGAAATTAATAAAATAGATGTGGTACATACACACATACATACTATGTATGTATGTAGATACATACGAGTACCTACATACATACATATATCATTTTTTAAAATGCCTTTTTTTTGGAAATTCATATCTACAATATATGCATGTAGGTAGGTACTAGGTATGTGAATAATTTGAAGTGCTTTTGGGCTTTCGGGCTTTCGTTTAACAACTTTCCAAGTCATATGTGTCAAGTAAAATACTCATTTAATTAACAGATTCTTACAGGATCCTTTTTCCTTCGTATGAATGTGGCAAGCGTTGGAAAAGTAGTGACTTAGCATCATTGAAAGTCTCTTTGGTGTAATTAGTGAACTTAAAACATGACAAATTTTTATGCCTAAAAGTTATAATATAAATTCACTTTTCCTACTCACAACATGCTCACATTAATATGTTTGTACTATATTTATATGAATATATAACTATGTATGTATGTAGGTATGTAGGTATGTAAATACAAATTTTAAGTAGGATAATACGCAGACAAGGAATATCAAGTAGTTTTTAAGTGAATTTATCCAGAGAGACAAGTCTTTATCTCGAATAAAGCAGACAAAAATTTTTTTATCATTTATGTAATTGAGATTTGAAATCGATAAGGTGTGGAAATTATCTTCCAAAATTATTTATTCAAAAACTTTTAATTTATCTAGTATTGAAATGACTTATTTTTGAAAATTGATGTTACTGAAAAAGATCCATAGAATTTCGACTGCGTAAAAAGTGCTTAACTAAGCGCACCGAAGGTGTGATTTTCTTAACAAACCTTGATAATTTCAGTTTCGATACCGGAACGAAGTAGCTGAAAGAAACCTACATAAAATCATTTACAGACGGCAACGATAATCCCGATTAGGGACGCAGACGGCAGTAATGCGGCTTAAGTGATTGCATTTGTAAATATTTTTTTTTGTTTAATTTAGGTATTTAATATTAAAATAAAATCTATAAACCAAAAAATATATTAATAAATAAACAAATACAACTTTAAATAAAAAAACCGTTTTTCATAAATTATTATTCAATCGCTTGCTGGATTTGAACAACCACTCTCTGGTATAAAATTATGTTTGCATCCATCGTCAACGTTAATAGGATGAACTATTTAGAAAGGATCAAATGCTTTTCAGCATTAATATTTTTATTACATCTGAATCACTCTGTATTTATTACAGTGTCCCTCTGATGCGGATTAAGTTAGTGGATTTGATCTATCACTTAATGCAGCTCAGCTGCTGTGAAATCCCAAGTTAATTCCGAACTAGCTCGTTAATCCTGGTCAAAGTGTCATCAATACTGATCAATATATCATCTGCCTTAAGGAAAAAAACTGTCATTTTTATTTTCTTCATCCATTCACAAAGAAAATATTATTTTGCTCTTAAAAATCGGTTAAGAAAGGTATATTTCAGCATTTTTGTTTTAACTAGTTATTCAGCTACGAACTACCACCCCATCCAGCATATTCTCCAGATTTAGCACCATGCGACTATTTCCTATTTCCAAACCTGAAAAAATTGCAGGGTGGTAAGAGTTTTAGGCCAAATGATGAGGCCATCTCAGAAACAAACGTCTATTTTGAGAGTGCTGAGCAAATTTTTAAATTTTAAATCGAATTTTGTTAAAATGAATCTGTCACAATTCTCGAAAGTTAAATTAAAACTAGTCAAACTCAAACGTAACCCGAAAAATTATTAATGCGTTCTTTTTTCGAATGCTACAGATATCGTTCAATAAATGTAAAAGGTTCGCAACTCAAATATTTTGGTAGTTTTTAACATTAACCAATTCGCAAAAAAACACTTACCCTTTCATTTTTTCATTTCTTAAATTTTCAAACTTTAGTCAGATAAGTAAATTCTATTGATCGAGCTCATAAAAGAAGAGAGAAGAAGAACAAAGCGCAATTGTACCACTTTTCAATTATTTTGTATATTTAACTAAATGAAATTGTAAATTTTTTTTAACACACATCCACATCTACGTCCATAACTCGAAAATGGATTGTCCAATATAAGTAAATTTTTTTTTGTTGTGATTGACTTTGCCCATACAAAAATGCTACGGAGAGAAAACCGCGATAGGTGGCGCTGGTGTCGAGTTATAACGTAAAATCGTATTTATAGTCCGATTTCAGTGATATTATACATACATACATACATACATATGTATGATGAAATTTATTTTGTATTATACTTGCATGTTGAAAAATGGGTTTGCGAAAAATGAAGTTGCTTGGTAGCGCTGGAGTCGCGATATACAAAAAACAATACCATACTTCTTAACCGAGACGACGAAGCATTGTCAGTTTTATTTTCCGCATTAAATACGATTACAACAGAGTTTTATTTACTTCTAATACATTTTAGGTGAGACGAAGTTCGCCAAGTCTTCTAGTTTGATATAATCTTGAAAATAAGTACTGATTCAACCAAGTCGCAGCAACAACTTTTTTAAATATTTCTTTTACTTTAATTTGAATTTTCAAATTTCGTATTTCATTGTGACTATCTTGAATTTTACTTAAAGCACTATTTTTAAGTAAAACTCAAGGTAGTCTTAAAAAGAATCCATTAAGTAAAATTCAAGGTTGTCGATAAAATAAGCAGAGCTCATAATGTTTTTTTTTAATTTTTCTACTCCGCCTACCTTTTGAATATGCATTGGATTCAACCATTCTTTATAAGAAAAGTTTATCAAAATTTTCAGTTAATTTTGCTAATTTTTGTACGAAATTTGAAACGCGTAATTATACACCTACACATGTACATACAAGTATACGACAAGATCAACGTACGACCAAATTGAATATCAATTTAAAGTCCTTTCATCCCAAATATACACCACTTTCTAGTCTCATAGTGTTAGAACACGCTTAGCTAGCGAGCGTGCAATGATTTTAATTAAAGCAAAGCGGCATAATATACTCGTACGATAAAGTAGCCAATCATGCGAACGCAGTAAAAAAAAAAAGCTTCCACGATGTGCGTACAACTGCGCTGTTGCTGATTGCGGGCATGTGCTGTTGATGTTGTTCCTGCGGCGGCATCCATAATAACGCAGCCGTGGGGAGTAACATTTCTTTCACTATCGAACTAAATTTGTGCGTACACCAATCCAATGTATGAAGTTGACTATGTACAACGAAAGCTTCGACTTTAGTAAGTTTCTATTGCTGCTGCTCCTACTACTTCACCACCTTCTCCTCCTCTACTTGCATGTCCAAATTTCGCAAGCAGCAAAAGTAACGCAAAACGTCCATTGCGTACCGGCTCGTTATCCCTAAAAATGTCCTACGTATCCCTGTGCCGACTTCTCTTCCCGCTGCCAATCGCTCTGGCAACAACGCTGTCTATGCCTTTGTCTACACAGCATTAGCCAGGCGTACAAGTTCATTTTGCTGCTGCAACGAGCAAACATCTTGTTGAACCAACAAACAAATGGCTTTGCTGGTTTTCGCTTTCATCATCAACTTCAGTGCATCCTTCGGCTTTTGTTTGCTTCTCGCTTACCAAAAACATACACGCACTCCACGCCGGATCCATTGATGATGTTATCCTTTTGTCCTGGCAATTCCTGCTGTACTAAGTTTTTTTTTTTCATTCTTTTTTGGCGCTGCTTTGCTTTTGTTGATGCTGCGTTGGCAGATTTTACAAATCCTCCTAAATGCAATCGCTTTTATGTGCGTGTGAATGTATGTTTTAGCTGACTAGTTGCAGTTGCCAACATGCTGGCTTGTTACAAGACTTGTTAGTAATCATCGCTTCACAAAAAACCAAAAAAAAAAATTTAAAAAAAAAACATGACCTGAAAACTGAGCAATGAAAACAAATTGGAACGAAGGCTAAGCTGACAATGAGTAGTGTCCTACTAGTGCTTTGGCGGCTCTCGTTCTTTTTGTTGTGGTCAGTGGAAGCAAAGTCCATTGTTGACAATATAGTAAACTGTCAATGTCTACAAGCTCAGAGTAAACTGTCATAAATCGCGTTGTGCGAACATATGTATGTTTAGCAGACTTTACATAAAAGTGTTGCATATTATTTAAGCGCCTTAAAGGGCATTAGTTCACTTTTTCACTAACATTATTAAAATCGTGTATCTAAAAATAAAGTAACAAAATACATATGTATGAGAAAAATATTAATTAAATACTAGTTTACATACAAACATATGAATGCATTTGCGTCGAAAACTTATCATACTCTTTATTTTTAGTTTTGTGTCCTTCCATATTTATTTCACATATACAGAATATTTAAAAAAAAGGTAATATTTATCATTACATTGATTCTTAAGCTTTTCGAACCAAAAGTCGTTTCTTTTTGTCTTACAAAGCAAAGGAGGCCCTACGGGTCCTCTTCCTGCAATCTGAATGGCAAATTTTTCGAATTTACTGGAAAGAAAAGAATATGGTAGAAGTACTCTCATTTAAAAATTTCAACAAATATCTAATCTTAAACACTGTATTAAAAATTCGAATTTTTGAAAAAGCTCAAATTAAAATTCTTTGAATTATCGTCTATAGATACGACGTTATTTCTCTGTTTTTAGTTATTTTTACGCTAAACATTTAATAACCAATTAACATACATTTTTTTTATTAACATTTTTTTTTATTTGAAATCAACTGCGTTTGGTAGAACATACTCGTATGGTTGGAAAAAAGTAAAGTCTGACTTTTAATGCCGCTACCCCCTTGGATTGTTTTATATGTATCGGAAACAAAGCTGCTCTAATTTTTGTTTTTTTTTTTTTTTAATAAAAAAATATTTTGAGAGTGCTCAAAGTGCTCTAAATTTTTTTAGACATAGAAAAATCCTTGAAAATCAATATTTTTCACTAAGTCTGCTTTTCTTCATAAGGCTTCGAAGAATAGTACCCGATTTTTTATGTAGCTATTTTTTATATTTTTGGGTCTTTAAATAATCCCATAGAGTGCAAAAGCTAAAACTTCTTTAAATTTTATATTAAAAAAATGGTTATAGAAACACTTAATTATTATTCGTTGAGGTTTCGTGAAGTATTGCAGTATTTGACTATTGAAAATTCTAAAACATTTCTACAGAAAATATTTTTTTCTTTTATAATATACGTTTGCTTTGAGAATGCTCTAAATAGTTTTGAATTAAAAAAAAAAACTTGCGTAAATTTTTTCCCATAAAACAATTCGACTTTTTCCTCCATATATTTTCGCACCATCCCTATGTTTCTGAAATGTTTTGTCAAAATACGAAATTTTTAGGTCATGTTATATGTTTTTTTCTAAGTTTCACACAGCACCTGTTAATATTCAAGACCTGAAGTTGACTGTATAAAATACATACATATATCGAAATAGTTATCCGTATTAATGTCGTTAAAAAAATTATTAAATAAAACTCTGCACTGAAGTCGATTATTTAGCCTGCGATTAATCTTATTCCTTTATTATACATAAATAATCAATACTGTTTCAAAATTTTTCTTCTCACTATACGCTTAAGAATATTCCACTCAATTCTCTAATCAGATAAAAAAATTTAAATCAGTCTTAGCTAGCAATCATTTACAACGAATATAACGCTTTCACTATATTTTGTTCTGATTATCAATATCATTATCGACATTTTTAACGGTTTCTGCATTGTTCAATATTGGCATTCAAATGTTATATGAAAGCAAATGCGACAAAAAAAATCAAAAATAAGCGACTTGAAATTTACACTTAATTTACTATAAGGAAAACTACATACCAATTTTTTTTTTGAAATTTAAAAAAAATGCAAGAGGTGTAAAATTTAAAATTTGGCTTTTATGGACAATTCTCTAAAAAATTCTCTAATTAATTAAATTGATGGGCCTTATCGTTATCGAAAACAATATCAAAATTTGCCTTGCTTTGGATGTTGGAATAAAATCCTTTAAAGAAACGTTACACAACTAATGAATTAATTTGAAATCTTCGATTAATCGAGCAATCAAGAAGATCGCAATCTTTTCTACCTTAATAAAATATAAATAACCCAATAAAAGCTTTAAAAGAGTTTGCTTTTGCCGACTTATTTGAAATATCCCAAAGCCAATTGCTTTCTTAATCGTGCTTACCAACACTTGCCTTGTTAGGACAAATATACTATATTTCAGTTTATTGCAAAGGTTTACAGTATTTACACAATTATAATAGAATGAAAAAATTGGCGTGTTAGTTTGTAATACAAAAACAATTATCTGTGCATGTATGTAAATCCTTCGACCAGCGTCAATACTACCACGAAGGTCTCTTTAAATTTATTAATTGCTTTCGTGGGTAGAAATTTTGTTGTACCTACAATTCTATTGAAACCTCTCCTTTGGCCCGCGCACAATCAATAAACAATTACCACAACGATTGATTTTTCTTATATCTATGATATAAGCTTTTCGTATCAAGTTTGTTCTCTATCGCCATGCAAGCAAGTTTCTAAATGTTATTACCGCTTCTAAGAGCATTAAAACAAAAAACGCTCAAAGAAACCATGTCGGCCGAGGGCTCTTGTCCTCTTACCAACGACCCCCTCCCCCCACCCTGCTCCGACAACACACACATTTTATCCATATCTAGTGCCCAGTAAGCAAATGACAAGCACTTCAAACACCGTTGGCCTTCTACAAACTTATCAGCCCGCTAAAATGTGTCGTTAATTTAGTGTATTGCCGTGTACGATAACGCGTCAGCCCAGTTGCGCACCGCGTCAAAGGCTGCCTTGAAGGTGGGCACACACCTTTTCGACGAATCGGCCAGCCAAGTGGCCGCCAGTCGCAGCAACAGCGGCAAGTACACAATCAAGCGAACATTCAACGAATGGAGAAAAAAAAAGTGGAAAGCACAAAAACAAACGTCATTGTCCAGTGTCGCAGAGCTATTATCGCGGCCATTGACTAGCTGGTCGACCGTGCGGCCCAGCCAGCTTGGCGGCAAGAGCGATAGCGAACACTCAAGGCGGCCAGCGAATGAACGGGGCTCCATATTCTGGGCCACTTACACTCGGTAATGAGTAAATAAGCAGGTCCATTCGATTGATGGGCGGCCTACATGCGCGCGGCAATGCAACAGTCATCAATTTTACATTTTCGGCACAACATGATGGCGACAAAACAGAAAATCAACAAAATCAACAAAACCAACAAAACATAAAACAAACACACAACGCCAAGAACAACAACGCACTGAACGTAATTAAAGTACGTCGAAGAGAAATAAATATTTCAAAAGTACCGATAAACCCCTCGATTTCGTAACGCAATCGCAGTCGCGGCAGCAGCGGTGAGCGGTGGTAAAGCAAAAGGAAATGAACTGACGCGCGGCAACGCGAAACTCGATAACAAACATTATCGCCGCTGTGCGCTCGCGTATGCCCTCGAGTCTGCGTGCATCTGCCAAGCAATCAGCGGTGCGGCGAGGCAAACAAAAATTATCACCAAATTGAAGCAATCAATTTTAAACAAGAGATTCTCCACTTAATTTCGATAAAAGTACGACTTTGTGGCAGCGAGGTAGGTGCACGGAGGGCACATACATACATACATATTTGCATTTCAAAAAAAAGGGTTCTCGATTGATTTTAAGAATGTCAATAAAATAGCGTTCGAGTCAAAGAAGAAACACAGTAAAAAAACAGGAAAATAAAATAAGAATAAAAATAAACTAATTTCATTTAGGCCAAATGAACAAAGAAACTAATTTTAAAGCATGAAATTAACTGACAGTGCAGCAAAATTATTTGTGTATCATCAATGGTGCATTGGTTCACAAACTCCTAACGTTGGTAACTAGCGCTTGCCACTTGCCACAAAGAGCCGAAATACACTTTTTATTTATATAATTTTTTTTTTTTTTTATTTTAGCTTTACTTTTTATTTATTTGTATTTATTTATGTCTTTCTTTAACATTTAACGCAAACTATTTTTATGTTCTCCCATTTAGTTTAGCCGCTTTGGAGTGACTTCAGTTGTGTGCCGAAATATTCGAAATGCCAACAAAAAAGGTGTTCTTAACCGCTTCGTAGGACTGGCAATAAAAATTTACTGCCATAAACTTTGTACAAAAAATGTGGGAAACTTGTTGGCTCTGTCATATGTGGAATGCAAAGTAAATGTTTTTTAAAAATTTAAATAAAATTAGTTTCATATGTTAATTTGCTTAAATAGTTTCCCTCGTCTTAATAGAGACAAAACTTCGTACTAAAATATTTCCTAATATGCAATTTTATTTTAAAGTAAGTAGCGAACGTGGCAAATAGTTATATTTAAAACTCGTTCCAATAAGATTTTTCCTTACCGCAGAAACATAAGCGAACTCACCTCAGCACGAAATATCAGTCAATGTATTCGCCACCGCCGGAAGAAGGCGGCAATACATACGAAAAGTGGTCGGATTTATTTTTCTTTTCAAAGATTTGAAACTAAAACTAAATATTATATGTACATACATAAGTATTTCTTTTTTTAGAAATTTTTTTTTATTTGAAAATTATTAAAAGTGGTTAATTTTTTTAATCTGGTTTGACATGAACCATTCTATAACAATTTCTATTATTTTTACGATTTATGCTAAATCGCATTAGCAGTGGTCGGTGAATAGCTACATCGTCACCCAACATTTACATATTTATTGTAATCTATTTCGAAGAAACAATGCAAATCTACATTATACAGAACTCCAGTTTGAAGTGATGCTTTGTCTTTTGTTGGCTTTTTTTGTTATTTAAAGTGATGTCATTTGATGAGGTGATTCCTTAATGCCTGCTGTAGGGACACAAAAATAACATAAGTCATTTATTATGTTATGTATGACATCGTCATCTCATCGTCTACTCTCATTTTTGCGAGTTATGAGAGACCAAACTTCTGTTTAGTTCTGTCACACTTTGAACTAAATTATAGGTTGGTAATGGTTGGTAATGGTTTCAAATCATATTTTTCAATTTTCAATTTATCAAAATTTTGATTGTGTCTAAAATATAGTTTACTTGTTCGGCTGATACGCTGTGCTGTCTCTAATCATGATTCAAATATTTTAAGATTAAAGCGACAAGAAGCAGCTTAGAGTTTTAGGTCAAATGAAGTAGTCATCGCAGAAGCAAATGCTTATTTTGAGAGAAAAGCTATAATTTGGAAGGAATCAAAAAATTAAAAAAAAAACTCTGGACTAAGTGTGTAAAGTGAAAAAGAGATTTTGTTAAGAAATATAACCCTTTTTTGTTGAAAAAAATAAATTTTTTTCAAAAAGTCACAAAGTTATTCGTTGCTTCGTTTCATTTATCTCTTTATAAAATTTCAATCCAAATATGTATCTAGATGTACAATGCATATACAAATTTCCCTTGAATACTGAATTTATTCCATATATTTTTCTTTGCCCAGAATTTTTGATATCTCTAACAAATAATTTTCCAGATATACATACATATTTTCTATAAGCAATGTAAGCGACCACTTAATATACCAAAATATATTTTAGAACTCGGCTAAAATACATGTGTATTTTTTTATATTTTGACATTCAAAAGAAGTGGTCACTCCGTTTGAAAATAAGTATACTTGTTCTGGAGCTTCTATAACGAGGCGAATTTATTCAAGGTGGTATACTCCAAATATAAGTTAAAAATTGAGTGAAGTTTGCGGTGAAAATGTCAGAGAAAATTAAAAAAAAAAATTAACGAATGGGTGGAATCCCAAAATTGACACCAAAAGCAAACGTACTGAGGATTTATAGAAACAATAAACAAATGAATGTCTTTATAATTCCATGTTCTGCTCGTCTTACACATGGAATTTTCCATCACGAACGTAATAGAAGTTTAAAATGTAAACAAAAAAAAAAACATTTTGACACTTTCACCGCTTAAGTCGTAGACAGAACAAGCTAGCAGCTAACGGGAATATACCACCTTCTATGAATTCGCCTTGTTCTATAACTTTCTTTCGTTTGACACCCATTTTAAACCATTTTTTTTATTTATTATCGTTTTATGTGCTAAATTTTATCAAAATCGATTCGGCTGCTCAGTCATTACAGTGTACAGACAAATTATTGATATCTTCCAATTGTGACCTAACATTGATCTTAATTTCTTTGGTAACGAAACAAATGAACTTTTTTTTTATGAATACGAATTTATTTATTATTTGTAATTAATCTTTTTTTGACATTTGCAGCGATCTGACAATCTTATTGCAGACAAGCTTCTAAAGTTATATTGGATGATAAATTGAACACAGCGTTGTAGGTGTTTTATTGTTATTTTTAATTGATATCGATTGAATTTTTGTACGATAATTACATAGTCTTGTGATGTGATATGAAACGCAGACATCGGAGAAACTTTTGCGGATATCCAAGACGCACATTTCAAAAGAACAGTTTATTTTATGGTAAAAATGGAGTTCGACTCTAACGATTATTTCAATTTCTAATATTGGCTACCTCTAATTGGTCAAACAGCTGTCTGCGATAGTTTCAAGCTCCAACAGATCTTTGCCAATCCAAGAAATAAGCGCAACTCCGTGAATTGAAAATATCCTTGCATCCTGTCAACGATCAACTTATCACTCACTAATCTTCACTGATAAACCATACTCCGGGTGAACGCTGTTGCATTGTGGAACAGATATTTATAGACATATGTATGTGTGTATGTAAGTATATCAATTTGATCACTTAAGCGTCTTCTGAGTATATCTCAGCATGTCACCATTTAGCGACAAAACTGATGTCGTTACAAGCGTACATTAATGAGTATTTACAAGCGGATTTTCAGCATCAATACCTGCTTAGCTAAGCAAAGCCTTAACTATTGCCTGTTTGTTGAGAACCAACAATCGAGCATGTGCGGCAAACAATGATCACGTGCGTGCGGTCCATCGCCAATACAAAAAAAATACGCACACACACACATAAGTCAAAGGAAAAAGATCAACAAGCCAATTTTATCGAAAAAAGGTAAACCAATACAAATAAAAAAGTATCTACCCACAGACATCAGCGGCAGTTAATCTGCAATAAAATTGCTGTCATTGCTCTTCGCAGACGACAACAACAATAAAAGACAGTAGTTTTAGCCATCAATAGACACTTTGTTACGTAGTGCTTTTGTTACGTTGTCCTCGTCGTAAAAAAAATATATATTTTATTGCCCTCACTTTGATAGTTGCGGAATAAATAGTTTCGTATAGACGGACCGCCTCAGTTTGGCGTCTGTCCGCATGGCGCACCGCTGTGTGTGTGTCGAATTGACTTTTCATCTACACCAGAATGTAGACACAGGTGCGTTAAGTACACACAACCATTGACGCCTACCAACAAAAAAAAACAAAAGGACATGCGAACCGACGAGCGCCAAGACAATGCTGACAATGATAAAAGGACATCAAAAGCAAGGCGATGGGCAAACAAGTGAAGCTGTGTATTAAAAGGACAATAATTGCGTTAACGTGTGTATTCATGCATACATATAATGATATATGTACACACACACACACACATACATATGAACATGCGATTACTTCGACAAATTCGAATGTCCTTTTTTGGCGTTGTGTTCGATGATTGCTTGGTTTATTTTGAAAATGAAATGGTTTGACTGCGCCAATGAATGAAGTTAATAATACACAATAGAAATGAATAATAATATAGTAGTTTAGTGAATTAATGAATGATAGAGTCTTTAATGTGGTCGCAGGAGTGGCGTTGTGGTGAGCACGTGGTATAGGCGTTACGTTAAAACGCCTCTCGAGAAGAGAAGTGAATTGTGGACTTACTAGAAGTAAAGCTGAAAATTTATAAATGAATTTTGTTAATGAAATGCGAAGAAAATAGTTGATTCACAAAATTGTAACTACAAAGAAAACTTTTTGGAAAAGGCATGGACGGCGATACCTAATTGTTCTCAATTAAATTTTGTCTCGCTTGTAACGAAAATAAACTACGCTTTTCGAATAGGTTCTTTAGAAATTGTAAAAGATGAACAAGTCAAAAAATTATTTATATTTGAAAAAAAAAACGCAGTTTTGACTACTACTATTAGAGCGCTTCGCAATCCATAAAATTTGTAGATGAGACTTACGACTAAGGTAGCGATTTTAAAAAAGTTGTCTTTGTTTCTGACAACATTAAGAGTATTTCAATTAAAAAAAAATCTTGAGTAAGTTTTAACTGATTTCTAATATTGAAATTATAATTCTTCTTTCAAAATATTTAATATAATAGGATGCTGATGAAATTATGGTAAAAAGCAATTACAATACCCGATAATATAAAAGCTTCGTAAGCTCAATATGTTTGGACACTATTTGTATAAGTTCACGTTGAGCACTTCAAAGGTTTCTACGCAATAATCGAGAGGACCAAAAATTTCACAATCCATTTTATGGTTCAAGGTTACTACAACTATTTAGGCAGTAGGGGTTTTGGATTCCATTATCATAGTCTCGATCGAAGGCCAAAATTTGCATTCAACCAAACAATTATAAATTTGTTTCGTTTTTCTTTTATAATTATACATTAATAAATATCATAAAAATATGCATTTTTCCCCTTTTTCTTATTTCTTTATCGTTTTTAGTCTTTTAAGCACCTTTATTTTGCTTCTTTTATTTGTTAAAAATTCTTTCCCAGCTTATAACTGTATCTGATAATTTTAAGTTGAAGACTATCCATTTTTATTGAAGAAACATAATCGTTTCACCTTACCATGTGGCTGGAGTCAGTTCCTCTACATGGACCATAGGCATTGCGATTCAAATTGACAAATTTTGTTTGTTTAAAAACCGTAGTGCAATTCAAACCGAATCTCTGTTTTCTGAGGATAAACACTCAATGAAATTTTAGACTTCGAAATAATTAAAACTTCGAGTTAACGCGCTTTAGTTTTGCGTTGTACACTATTATCCATAAATGGCTTTTCAATATATTCATAAGTCAAATTCAAATTGGATTTACATAAACTAAAATTCCTAAAAAAAGAAATTAGTATTAAAAAATTGCATCAAGCGCCAATTTCATAAATTTTGTTTTAACTTATAAAGCGTTTAAGCAACTTTTTAAACTTATGAATTTGGGAGCTGTTTTTTAATTTTCAATATTTTTCCATGTTGAAACAATTGAGTAATTACATAACATTGTTATTTTATTAAACAGTTTCAAAATTTTCAAAAACAGTTTGAAACCTTCGCTTCAAAGAGAATGCTATCTGTATCGCGATATAGTTTTCAACAGGCTTCAGAGACTTTAAATGATATTACGAGATATAAAGGACTTAAAAAAAACTCAAATAACACAATTGAATTATTGACCCTAAAAATTTTCAGCTCAGCTTAAAAAAAGATTACTCAGGGCAATTCAAAAACATGGTAAATTGATAATCAATACAATTTCTATGAAACATAGATGCAAACATTTTTTTAGACTGATTTCTTCACTCTATATCGAGCTCACTCATCATTCACCACTGCAACCAGGAAATGTTCTGCGGCTCAGTTCCTAAGAGCAAAACCTGTTAAACAACCAATAGTAATACGGAAGAAGAGATTTCGAAATCTTCACGACTGTAATACTGTTATGCTCATCTAAGCAACAGCAGTACGAATAAAATGCCTTGTTAGATAGAACCTAGCGCTTTCTAAGGATAGCTGCTAAGGAGAAGCTGTGCCAATACGGAAAAGTTTTTCTTACTTAAAATAAACTTAAGCAATGAAGTTTGAACTGAAGAAAGATGCAAAAACAAGACATGTGAAGAGGACAAGACAAGAAGACCAGCTTTTTTAAAACGCAGCTAGACTGCCTAATCTAACTTTGTGAAAGTTTTATTAATCATCGATATGGTAGATCTTGTTCTAAGTCTCAATTGACCTCATATATACTCATAAAGATAATCGCATGATCTTCATGCGTAATTTGAAGTTTTCAATTATGTTTCAATTTCTATTATGCTTTCCAACACATTATTTCTACAGGAAGCCGTCGCCAATGATATTCCAAGCAGCACAAAATTCTATTAAAAAACTGTTCTCACGACGTCAGCTCGCATCCTCTTACAGAATGGTGATTTCGATATTTGTTTAACTATACTTTTATTAACATACAATTTGATGGATCATTGCTAACGTTGAAATGACTAACAACTTCAATAACACACAAATTTATATGTAAGTATGTATGTATATACAAAATTATAAAGCTGAAAGAGAAATTAAAATAAGTCATCGATAAATCCAAACAAGGTAATAAAAATCGCACGATCATGGCTGCAATGCGCAAACTTAAATATGAGTGCACACATACATACATATATTCAAGTATGTACGCAATTAAATTTACATATAAACAAGTACAAATGCACACCTTCCTCTCTACCTCCTTACCAAGTTGAAGATCCGATACTCATTCGAAAGAGCGCGTGTACAAAAAAAAAATTCCTTGCATTTGTATATAAACATAAATACTATTATTTTTATGTATTTATTGTGGTTTCATGCAGGTATGTGATTGTGTATGTTTGCGCAGTTGAGCCATGGAAATTCACAGCGAATCTGGCATCATTAATCATTGGCCTGTTAAGCGATAAACAACAAACAAAAAATCATCAGAGACTCGTATACAGATACATATGTAGACTAGAAAAAACAAATATCTAACCGTTCGTGTAGCATGAGAGCAAATCGCAACAGTATTGTTCAAAACAAAAGCAGATGTAGAAATGTATATTTTTTTGGTATTCAAAAAGCAGCTGCACTTATTATGTTAGCTAGAAATGAAAATTTCGAATTTAAAATCTGGCAGCATTGCTCTTCCAATATCTTGTGCATTTTTAGTGAGATTAATAGCGGTTTTTCTCCTTAAAAGTTCCGTTATCCATCTTAAACGTGCAAAAGTTTCAAATGTTTACAATAATATTTGTTCGAAATGGAAGGCAAAGAATTGGCGAATAGAAAGTGAATTTTAGAAATTACATAAAAAATCCAAAACTTCCTCAAACACAGTTGGCAAAAAAGTTAAATATTTCAAGATCGTCTGTTCAAAATGTTATTACAAACTCTAAGAAAAACAAGACAATTAAAAGAAAGCATGAATCGGGAAGAAATAGTGTAACAGTAAATAGAGAAATTGAAGAGAAATTAGGGAAAGTGTTTAAGAGGAATCAAAAAGTGCCACTGATTTCCTCACAAAATTTCAATGCTGCATCATGAACGATGAAACTCATTGTGTGGCTGACTTTAAGCAAATAGTACCAGGATAGAAGTTTTATGTTGCCACAATTAAAGATAAAATTAGACTTCTTGCTTTTATACAAAACCATGATGTTTCTGTGTTCTTTTGGCCTGATTTAGTAACCTGCTACTATTCGAAAAAAGCCATGGAGTTTTACTCAGTTACGACCCATCGAAATTTTGTGGGCTAAAATGAAAAGAGACTTAAAGAAGACAAAATCAGAAGTTCACACAGAGGCAAAATTTCGAAATAAATAGGGTTATCAAGCTAAGAAAATGGCAAACGATAATGTCCAATGATTAATGAATGGGGTATCACAAAGGTGCGGCAATATTGGAGAGGGGAATAATTTCATTCTAATTTTTATATTTTAATAAAGAACATGCTACTTAGAAGTGACTCCTTTTCATATTATTTTATTCGCTATCTTTGTGTACAAATTTAGGCAGCATATTGGCCGCCCGATTACAACTGAGGCAGTCTTTCTTTTACCTTTGCAATTGTAATATTTATTCATGTATAAACAGATTTTGTTGCTTGCCATGCACTTATTTTTCTCAACACTATAAAGCTGATTGTTATACATTTTGAAGTACTTACATTTTTACCTATGAATGTGAGTGTACATTTTAAAAACCATGAATTACGCGCAAAATTATATTCATTCAGAATTTCTTAATGCCAAAGAACGATTGATGATCGGCAGCGAATGATCTTGGCACATTTTTTTTTTCTTATAGTTTTTCTTTTGTTTTCTATTCTCTGCCTCTTCGCAGTCGAGGCGTGGCTGCAGGTGTTAAAGTACGAAATGTGGCCGTACGAATTCGCCTTACCTTTCAGGTCACCAACTTCTATAGTAAAAATACAATTATATTGAAATTCCTGTTTTGCATAGAGACAAATCTATGTACATATTTGGAGTGCTATAACAAAACACAATTGATGCACTTTTCCTAACCTTTCAACATTTTATTTTCCATTTTTTAATAAAAAATCTATCAAGTCTATTCTATTAAATTTGAATTACATAAATTTAATCAAAAAAGCAAAAAAAAAATTGTATTTAAAATTACTGAGCTTTGATGTGAAATGCCTCACTAACATAATAATTATATATCTCTTTTTTGAGATCAAACTTAGAATGAGTGACAAAATTGATTGTTACACGATCGAATTCTCTTCTTTACTTGACAAACACTTTCTATATTATTATTTTTTTTATATGAAACTTGGTTATTAGTACTGCGGCTAAGCTTTTAACCATAGACAAACATTTTTGGAGAAAATTAACTGGCTAATTTCGAAGAATATGTTGTCCCCAATTAACTCTGTTTAAAATTCAGCAAGTCTTCACATCTACAAACTATTCACAAAATAGCCAAAGTCGAAGTCATGAAATTTTATTTATAAACTAATCGCATGAAATGATTGTCGCATAAACGTAGTTAATGAGTGAAAATTGAAACATGAAAAATATTTAAAAAAAAACCAAATTTTCTTTGACGGCAAATATTAGCAATTCCTTAAAAACGATTTAAAGCATAGCGAGTTGCGGCTATTATTGTGGAGGGGAAAAATTTAAATCGTAAGATTTCTTAAACATATTTAATATTTTGAATACTATATGAATTTTTTAAGCTTCGCCTTCGAAGAATATCGAGGATGAGATCACGAGTGGCTAACGATTTGAAAAAAATTAAAATTTTGTGACCCTTGGTCAATTCTTAAAATAAAAACTCTTAAATCGCCAACGATTCGAAAAAACTAGAGACACACGATGCACTAGCAATAGATATAACTCCTATGAATTTGAAATGGCCGAAACATTTTAATTATAAAGCAATTAGGAGAAAACTATTTTTGATATGCAAAATTTTGCAGAAAATAAAAAAATGCTTTATTCACTTTTTGTAGAACACTTCATTGAGTGAAAAAATAACTCTTAACTGAAAAATAAAACATGCGCTCGAGTCATCCCACTTATCTGAATAAATCGCCTGAATATAACCTCAATGTTTGTCGAAAATTTAAATATATTCTTTTTTTTAAATTTTTTTTTACTACTACCGAGGGTAATATGTCAATTTTTATTAATTTCGGTTTAATATCTGATTCTTTTATAAAAATGTTATTTTTGATGGTGTTCCCAAAACAGTAAAACTTTTCTGTTTCTTGTTTAATACTCCTTAAAGTAAATTTTTAAATATTTCTGCCTGCTTCCTAGCTAATTTTCACAATCCTCATAAACATTAATATATCCTAATAATGCAGGGGAATTATAAAATTTCGCATATAATTTTATATAGATATGTTTGTTTGTATGGCACAAACGTTCAGTGTCGTTCGCTCTCTATGCACATTACGTCTATGCTTAAGTATGTTTTTGAACAGATGTATATTCTTACACGCCTACTAAATCCATTATGATTTTATCTTATTTTCTTGACTCGGAAAGTCTTTTTGTTTTTTTCTCTTTTGAATACTTTACGCAATACTAACGCGCTTTCGCACGCAGCGCAAGAACATTAGGAATTTATGTGTTGAACATAAACTGGTAATTAGCAGAATAATATAAATGCAAAAAAAAAAGGAAAAACTTGAATTAATGAAAATGTGTATTTGCATATGCATAATTGCACACTCACACACATTCACTTCTATGCGCAAATGCGTGAAATTGTTGGAGCAAATGAGATATTTTATGAGTTGGCATTACGATTATTGCCGGGTACGTATACGCAATGGTGTGCGATATTACCGAAACTGGCGGTACTTCTCAAATGTGCCACATGTATGGATGTGTGTATATACAAACTGACATATTACAGCATACACATACGACGGCGTACAAATATGTAAATGTTGTTTATTTAATTTTTTTGTTTGTATGCGAAAAAATTTGCTGTTTAGGGTTGAAAGTGAATATGCTTGTCGCGCACATTCGCTTAAAAGGATTTGTTCCACATACAAATAACATTTTTAACGAAGGATTTCGATGTGTGACTTTTGCAACTTCATAATTGCTACCCATCCTAACTTTTAGTTGGTTATTATGCTCGCGATATTTCCCAGGGGAGTCATTATCGTAAAGCTCATGCAAATTATGCTTTTAGTCGCAATAATTAGTGAAATTTAAATTAGTCGCAATGTGAGGTTATAAGCTCAGTGGAGCTGCTGAGAAAAATACAAAAAAAAAACTTAAAAGCAGTTTGCAATTAATATATCAGTTAAAAATATTTTTAAATATTCACACATATTGGAATTATAGCACCTTTTTTGTTCTTTATCTGCTTATTTATCGAGAGCTGGCAAAATTACTAATTACCCATTAACAAGTTACTGCACAATTACTTTCACGAGACCAAGGCTAATTTTTTTTGCAGTGTTAAAATAATTGAACAGTAGATAGAGAATTACTTAAGTTGCAAATCATTTTTTTCCATGACAGACATTAACAAATGCTGGATTCGTTTGGTCACTAAAATATGTGTAAACTTATGAAATTATGTTCATTTATTTTACTCAACCGTGGCAATAATCGATAAATAATTCTATGTATACAATAAAAAAAGGCTGCATGTACTTTTTAAATTCCTGTATGTAGTAGAGGACTCGTACTATCGTCTAAAAGAAGATATTTTATTATTTCCTCTTCTAAAATGTATGCCTCTGTTTATTTACTAACAACGGACCAAAGTTGTTATACCACTTTATATTCAAGAAAGATGCAAAAGTGCCATAGATTTAGTAGATATCTATGGAAGCAAAACTTCTTTGAATTCAGTTATAAATCGTTCCATAATCATGAAACATAATTCTAAGTTACGAGAAACTGAACTTAACTTCATATAAAATAAGATAATTTAACTTTACGCTTGGATGCAAAATTTTAAATTCAGAAGTCACAATCAAGGCGACTTCATAAAAGGTGGTGTTAATCAATCAGCTGATTGGTGGTTGGTTGTCAAAATCAATTGTTTAGTTGCAAATAATCAATTGTTCAGTTTAACTACAAGAAATTTAAAGATATGGTTCGCTATAACTTTTTGCGGTCACTCGAATAGTGTTAAAATTATTTCGCGAAAGTTAAATACAAAGGAGATAAAGTTTGACAATAACCCACCAAAGGGTTGCATTTTTAGAATCGCTACCACCTTACATGAATTCGCCTTGGTCACAATTTGAGAACTCAATTTTACTTATGACTTGCCTCACTTTTTGTTTTGTGCTGAGGTGGGTTGAGGTAAGTAAAGGTAAAATGAAATGTGAGTTGAAGTGAGTGAAAATAGAATTTGGAGCGATAAGGTGAACATAGTCGACGAGTGGAGAGTTCATGTGTGATGAGTATAGGTATGGTGAGTTCTTGTATAGTAGGAAAAAGAAAAACTTATTGGCGTCTCAAACCATTACCGTGTAGACAGTTCCTGCCGGAACTATTTCAGTCTCATTCGTGGTGTTGATTTTTTAATTTAGTACCGCTAAACAACATTAGATAACATTACATAGCATAACTTAATATAGCATACATAACATCGCATACCATAATTTAAAGTTTGTTAATCATATCGCAACAAAGATTCACCAAACATAACATAACATAGCATAAGAAAATATAACACAACGCTCTGCAATATAGCATAACTCTATCTAACATAATATTGTGTAAATTAATATAACATAACATAACATGATAAGAAATCAATTTTATTTACAATTTTCTTCATCTTTTGCGATAAGGTGAGGTGAGTTTAACAGTTGTAAGAAAATATATGGAAAGAAGAAGTGAATGGAAGAGAAGTTAGGTGCGGTAAGATTAAAAGAGTCGAATTGTTGAAAGTGGAGATCTGGCGAGTATAAGTGTGAAGAGTTTAGGTGTGGCAAATTTAGGTTTACTTAGTAAGTTCTAGTATGTTAAGCAAACCAATTGCCGTCGTACTGGCCACATTTGATTTACCGATTCCGATAAGAAAGTTCACTTCAAAAGTTCATCAAATTAGTTTTTTCAGAAACTTAGAATTTTTTGAGTATTCATTTTGGTAACTCATTCACATTTGGTATACTAAATTGTAAGTGAAGTGGCTTTAAATTGTTGTTCGAATTTGACGTTTTTTACGGACGATGCTGCGTGGGTTTTCTCATATTACAATTTTTTGTTAAATATTTAACTTTATTTTAATAGCTTAATAAAGTAAATTAAATAAAAAGATTTTTAGAAATTTTTCAAAATATTCTTGTATTTATTTCAAAAACTTTAAACTGCTATACACATTTCCAGCGCTCCTTTGTTTAAAACAAAGCGTTTTCAATTAAAAGGCATGCCACAAATAATCGTAATAAAATTTGTATTTTTTTTTTGCAAAAATTACTATATTTATTTTAATATCATAAAATATATACACGTTTGCACATTGAATATCCTTGTGGGACACATGCAAAATCCCAAACATACACACAAGTAAACAATCTCATACATATGAAATGAACTGTTATGCATCTATGTATGTACGTACACATTTACATACATATGTATGAATGTATGATATGAGTGCATTGTAGTTTGTAAAATGCATTATAGATTAATAAAAGATTGGCGATGGCTTAAACCGCAAAGTGCGGGATGAACAACAGCAACTGACAGCAACAAACAAAAAACAAAAAAAAAAACAAAAAACCGGAGCACAAAACGTCATGGCAGCTGACGGTATGTGAAATAAAACAACAGCAACAAGCAAACAGCCGACTACAAATTTTTATATTTCGAGAAGTAATATAATAAAAAATAATGCACATATGTAGTTGCTGTCACATGCAATAAATGAATTGTTAATTACACAAATTAACGCAATTCACAAAAATGCCAAGTTCACATTGTTATTACTGTTGTTGCTGCATCGATTTTTTTTTTACAAGCCTTTATCTTCTATCAGTGTACTTTTTTTCATCAGCAGCAGCGATGCAATTACACTAACGCTAGTCAGCTTGCTAATTTCACACGATATAAGGTGCTTCGCTGAATTTTCTAGCACACGTCGTGAATTATATGGAATGCAAAGGACGCATGATGGGCCGCAACAGTAAGAAAATCGTAGCTTAGTTGGTTGCCAATGCAAAAAATTGCACACACTTCCTTTACGCAAATATTAAAATTCATTTGCAAAAATTTTCATTTACTCACCCTGTTTGTGAATTAAAAATATTTTAACATGACATTTTCACTCGCTTCGTGCCACTAATTTCACGTGTATTCCAACAATAAAGATAACAATAAAAATTGCCACAAAAAATCAAATAAAATTTTTATATGCAAAATGTACTATGTACCTATATGAAATTTTAATGCCTAGAAGTAAAACATGTTTGCCGATAAAATGAGTTTTTATTCACATAAAAACGCAATTTAAGTTTGAGCACTTAAAATCGCAACTGACAATCAACAATTGGCACAAGTGACAATCGATATGCATTTTAATTATTTTCTTCAGCAAAGTGCAACGATCCCGCATTTTTTTTCTTTTTTTTAATTTTTGTAAAGTTCCAAATGATTGTGCTAAAAGAGTTTAAAGAAAAGATTTTAATATTTCATTAAATTCATGGGCAATGTTTTACATAAAATCAGATAAGAGCTGTTATCAATGAACTAACACTGCTTTTATGTTTATAAGTCAACACTTTCAAGCAAGAGTTTGCAAAGAAAAGTTAAAATATTTAAATCTAACAACATTTTTTCAAAAGTTTGTTATAAGGTGGTTTGAGTGCAATCGAAATGCCGATTGTTGAAATAATTTACTAACCGCTTTTATTATTGATAATTATAAATGCACAGATCCTTTGCAAATATTTTGAAATATTTTGAAACTTCAACTGAAAGAAAGTGTTTTTTATCCTCAATAAATAATGGTGGCATTTAACAAAACAAAATAATACGAGTATGTTAAGTTCGATTTTTATTTACAAAAAGCAATTGTCAAACATTTTATTTTTTCTTACGTTGTTCTGAAAGTCAAGTTTATTTGAATAATATAAGACGAACGAAAACGCAAGGAATCACAAATGTTAAACTTTTTTATTTGTTTTAATTATTTTTTTACACTCTTTTATAACCAAGAGATAGATAAGCCTGCAGTTTTAACAATCCCTAAGCTGAGGAAATAAATAGATATCTAATCCGCTGGCAGACAAAAAAAATTTAAAAAATCAAAAAAAAAATTGTTTAGCAATGTTATTTATTAAAATTGAAAGAACTACAAAACCTTATACTGAATTTTAGAAGTTTATTTGAATATCTAAGGTCTGTATTAGAGAAAAAGGAAATATAAAAATATATTTTTAGAATTTGTCAATATATAGTATACGTGTAGTACACGTTGTGTACTATGTTGTATAAAAATGTCGAAGAATGTTGTTTATATCAATAAGCAATTTAAAGAGTAATTCAATTCAATTAGAGTATATATAACAATTTAGAGGTATGTAGGTAATTCATTTTCTGAAGTTGGCTATAATCTAAATAAAAGTTTAGATGTCAGTTTAGGGAGAGTTGGACAATCGGAATTTAAAGCAATTTATTTTTTAAATGAGACTCAACTTTGTTTTGTTTAGAGAAGGGCTTAGAAATAATTTAACCCCCTCTATCCGACTGATTCGTTGGATCTTAATTTCCTGCAGTAAGTTTATGTCCTCGAAACGTTTAGTTCTATAGAACAAATTTACATGATGGGGCAGAATGAAAATTACAATAGTAAAAGGGTGACAAGGGTCAAAAATATATGCTCGTACATGCAACAAGAGTCCTTAGAAAATCGAAGTCGAAAAATTTCAGTTGACCGATCTTCTTAAGAAAAAAAGCGTCCGTGGATTCCCGCAAACGCAGTTCATTAATGTTTGCTGATAATGCATTGAGATCCTGTGCAAATATGTACCCAACGTACTCATCTTGATAATAAGTATTTTCACAACATTCTTTCTAAACATTCTATCAAAATATGCCATGAATGTGCAAATTTTAGATAAGTGCTCGAGAGCCAACAAATTTTTACAAAATCTGACCAGTGACGCCTGCGGTGGATAAAAAGTATTAAAATTTTTCTTGAAGATTTTAAGCAATGAAAAAGTCAGAATCGCATTTATGAAAAATCGCCAAATGTTCGGATAACTTTTAGCGATTGGAATTTTTAAGGTTTTTAGAGTTTTACCGGTAGCGAAAGCTGAAATCCGGCTGCAGATATACGGCTTTCTTTTTTCTTTAATGAAACCATCAAAATAGTGCAAAGCGGGGGTAATTTGATTTCAATCGTTGTCAACTAAATGTTATTTCTGCATTAATTATAAGACCTTAATTTCTTTTATTTAGTGTGTAAATTACCTATGACTGCTTTAAAAAAAAAATAAGTAAATACATATTTATATCAAGGAAAACATTACACTTGCATGTGATTTCAACAATGCACAGCCCATCATTAATAAAGCACTAGTTTAATAAATTCGCCGGCAAAAAACTAGAAATACCAGCATTGCAAACATGCACATGCATATATGTATATGTGTATACATTTTAATTTCTAAATTATCTACATTTTGAAATGTCTTACACTAAATAAATGCCAGTCTCTCATATAAAACCAGCTAATGTATGGCGGTTTTTCTGAGCTTTTTAGCTCTTCTGCTCTCTTCATTTAGGAACAAAATTCACCACAGTTTTGCTAATCTGTTGAGTAGCGTTATAAACCAAATAAAAAAAATTTTTTTTTCTTATTTTTAAAGCAACTTTAAAGGGAAATAAAATGCAATAAAATGCTTTCAATAATTTTATTGCAAGTAATTTTCGTAAGAGGTATTAAACTTTATTAAAAAATTAAGTTTATACTTGTATTACACTCAAATACAAAAAAAAAAAAAAATCAATTTAAAAAGTTTTATATAATGACATTTTAATGCAATTTTTCTACTTAAAAAGCATTTAAAAACAATTTTAAATTTTATGTATTTCAAAATATAATAATAACAAAGTAAATGTACATAATTATGTGTGTGTATGTAGACAAATGATATGCTTTTTGTTGCTCTCGGTGAATAATTTATTTATTTGTCAATACCAAACGCTTACAATCTCTAAAATTGACATTTATCACAATCGCACTGCCCAACTTGCAGCAATCCAATTGCTGACAAATCATTTGCTTTCTCTCTATTAAATTCATTATTCAAAGTAATATGTACAGCAAACATTTTTCGAGTGAGTATAAGTACTGCACACGAGTATGAGATACTCGTATATAAATAGATATACATACATGTACCTGCATTGTAAATCGTGTGATTTTTGATAAAAGAAAAGAAAGAAAATAAAATTATAAAAATTAAGAGTCAACACACTTTCGTCCATTTCAATTTGCAACGCCGTGTTCTCATCGGCTTTTCAGCGACGTCATTAACGTGTCGACTTTGGTTTGGTGAAGCAGCTAACACCGTTCTGGACGGCTGCATTCTTTTTTTTGTTTTTTTTTAAGGGGAATGACACACCCACTGTTACTATGGTTGTTGTTGCTATTGTCGATTAGTCGACCGCGACCCGAATTTCGGGCCATTTCGCTTATTTCAATGTAAAATGTCAACTTTCAGTCCTTGGGCAATCACTCAAATTGATTTAGATAGCGAATTAAGTGTACGAGTGGTTTTAAATGAGTTTAATAAATATTGTACATAGATTAACAGTGTGTATGAGTATTGCATTTGAAGTTTTATTTTTTTTTCACTACACCTATTATGTGTTTCTGCCCTGGATTCAACCTTTAAATGTCGATTGGCAAGATATGGCATTGAATTTTGCGTTTACAAATTAGGAGCGAATACTGGCTTTAAAATTTAATTTTTAATTGATCGTTGTTATATTAAAACATATTAAACAAGTTGCTGAAGAATTTAAATTCACTCTCATCTACTGTTTGACTCGAGTGCTATCAAATTAAATACATGCATTGCTAACACCCATAATGATTTTCCCTTAAAAAATTAATTAGTTATTTCTGTAAGTATAAGATGCCAGCAAAGAAAAAAATAACAAATTGAACAATTACAAATTTGATTTTAATTTCCAATGCGTGATCGCATATTACGTATTCCTAGCTTCAAGCCCCAAATTGCTTTACGATGATTTTGAAAAAATAAAATGTGAGTATTCTAATTTATACCATTAGACAGTTTTTGAACATTTCAAAAAGATTACTCGAAATCGGGACTTGACGAATTGTTTTTGGCCACCCAAATAAATCAACGAGAATCATCTTCGACTGTTCTTGGGTGTGAAAATTTTAATTAAATCATAAACATAAATTTATTCTATCAAAAAATATATTTAGACTGAACACTTCTCAATCTCAATTTGTTTATTTTCGGTACGTAAGCCAAACCGCATTTATATTTTCAATCTATTTGATAAGATTGCTTCAGTTGCCTTCAGTTGCGCAGTGCAAGGGGAGCTTATGACAACAGATAAGGCCCGTCATCCAATTTAATTCTTTGGCTCTATGGAACCATTTTTCAGGTAAAAATGATTTACGGAGTTCTCATCAAATGAAATTGGCTGGATTAAGCTGCACTAGTTCGATAGCTGGAGCAAGTCCAGCGAGTTGCCTTAATCGTCAAACGTGTTAGAAAACAAAACCTTAGCATTTACCTGAAAACTGTGCATTAAATTGTTTTTGAGGGTTTTGAATTCATCACAGAACTGGAAATGGATTACAGCGGGAATTGAGCAGTATATATTTTTAGGAATGAGTCTAACCAGGATTGATTAAGTGGTTTATTGTTTTGAACTCTTCATCATCCCAAGGTACAGACTTCCGGACTGTTGGTGTGTTTCTGCTCCAGAAATAGGACCCATTAAAAAAAACAGTGAATTCACTGACTGTTTGCCTTTGCTGATCAGCTAGCAAGAAAGGCTGCTTTTGAAGCGTGGGAAGATGCAAGGGAATTCTCCTAATCATATTTTTTCACTCTTATATAGAAGAGCCTACTGTCAGCTTAGCTAGCGCTAAGGACCTGGGTAATTATTAAGTCCATCTTGCATGTGGTAAATAAAGAGCGGTCAAGAGAGCTCCTCCTTTTGTTCTCCATTTCAATTGTGGTTCTGTGAGATCGCTGTTCAATATGCATGTATTCTCTCGGTATGGATGAAAACATCGTAGCTGTGTGGAAGTTGACGAGGTGGACTCAGCTCAGGACCCTCTACAAAGTTACTTAGCTAACCAAAGACTAAGGTAGAAATACTTTTTTTCTCATCTCCTCAATAAGGCAGAGAAACTCTGAGGAGTGAAAGTAAACCACTAATCTCGCAGCATTTCGTCGAGTAAGAAGTGCTTCAAAGTATGTGTGGTATAACAAAGTACAGCTCTTTCCCGAAATATATGTATATATGTATATGAATATAATGCCATAGATCTTTTGCAGAAAGTTCGTGTTCACTAGGGTGTTGAGTAGCTCGAAAATAGGTACACCACATTGTATAAATTAAATTTTATCTTTATTTAAAAACACGTATTCTATTTGCTGTAATTCCACCCTTTGCTCAATTTAAACAAAGAGTAATCAAGCGAATGGAAAGTTCAATGAAATGTCACCTCATCTTACACTAAAACCCTCAACTCATTTACCTGACACTACTGTAAGCCCCCAAACCGATCGTGTGCAAACGAATGCATTTGCAAAGCCTCTTGGTTATTTAATTCCCTTAATTTGCTTAATTCACTGGCGCAAATGGCTGTAAATTAAAATCAATAACAACAACAAAAAAAAGTTTGTGAGGCTAATTCAATGCATTGGCGCAGAAATTTTGTCGCCATCTGCATGCAAGTATACAGAGAAGAGGATGAGAACGTAGCAAAACTGCATTTCATGTGAGCTTGAGTTGGCCACATCCTTCAAAATGACTGTCAGTGAGTGGCGCTACTGAGCGACTATTGCTTTTGCTGTTATTGTTATTGTTATGCTGTGTATACGCCGCCGCCGGCGGATGTAGATAAATCTTTAGAGATTGAATTTTATATGCAAAAAGTGGTGCGACGCGACAATCATTATAACAACGAAAAACTTTACGTATATAACAACAAACAACTACTACAACAACAGCAACAACGTCCACAGTAAAATGAACAGCAATAACAATACTGTGCAACAACTAAAGCTCGATCAGAATCAGTAGATAAAATGCACGTAAATATCAGTGGCGACACACGATCCTCGCTAAAGCGCCATCGACGGCACGAAGGCGGGGCAATGGCAGGAGGTGAAAATTAAGCCCAAAACTATGGACGCTGGCATTGGGAATGAGCAGCGTTTTAGTCTTCGATCGCATCCGATTAAACTTAATTGAGCGCGGATTTTGCATTAATTGAGCGCACACGAGCGGTATTGGGGCGCCTGGTGTCGTCGCGCAGGCGTCTATGTATGTATGTATGTATGTATGTATGTAACGGCATGCAACGAACGATTACAATAAAGACAAAAGTACACAATGAGCGATGGAGGCCGTGCAACATTTGCAAATGCTGACACGCAATGCGCGTGTTTAAGTTTGCTGGTGGCGCGTTGATGCGGCACAACGCGTTGACAATTTTGCATTGAGTTTTAATTAATTTCATTTAAATAAATGTATTGCAATTTACCAATTTAAGCGGCATAAAAAGTGTGTACGCGAGGAGCATTGAGTGTGTGTGTTTGTTTTTAAATGCGCCAGCAAACTTTGCAGCTGCCCAGCTCGAAGAGCGCGTGCAAGCTACCGGCTACTGACCATGGCTGCTGCCTGTCGCCTGGGACTTTGGCCAGCACAACGCGTAATTGTGAGTCTAGACGCGCGCTGCGGTCATTAAAACAGAACAGCTTCCACGCCCTCTCGCCCAACCTCCAAGACATGCTATGCGCTATAGGTTCCGCGTTGTGGCTTGGCGCGCCTGACCGCAACACATTCCCACCCACAACTTTACCAAGCGCGCATAATTACTACACATTGCAGGTGAGTGTGTGTGTGTCTCATACTCGTGCACTTAAAATCGCCAATTATTTTTTGCTTATGTGACATTTTATTTTTTTATTTTAAATATTTAAGCACGCATACACAGTAAATACAATGTTTGCCATCGTTTGCGTTTGGTTATTTCATTGTCCTTTTGGTCTTGTCAGTGTGAATGAAATATGGCGACACGCGCACCGCGCATTATGCGTTCACCGAAAATAAAAACCGCAAAACAATTTTATTTTACTATAAAGAACAAACAAGCATTTACACGAGTACATATCCAATAAAGCGTTGCAAAAGTGAGCAAAGTGAAAAAATGAAATATTAAAACCGCTAATAATAATTTAATGTTTTTGCATCGGCTCACCCATTGATTGTTCCACTTAAGAGTAAGGTTGACACCTTTGGGATTGTTATGTCATTTATAAATATTTAAAAACTGAAAAATTAATTAAAAAGAAGAAGCCGCTGTTCAAATCGTGTACATTATGATTGATAAATTATTATAAAATTATTTGTTTTTTAAACATTAATTTATCAAAAATTATAAAATGTATCACAGTAGATTTTCTCACATGTACACCAAATACCCAATTTAAACGCAGTTAAGGCAAAATGGTTTGCAATATAGAAGTTATTTAGACAGCGCGCGACTTCTATCAATTTAAGAAATCTCCATCGACTATCCAATCAATTCATTCTTTGATATTAGACCTTCAGTATTGCAAAGGCTGTTAAACTTAGAAAGAAGTCTTTTGTAGATTTTACCTCATCATCCTCGGATGATACGAAAATGCGAATTTCACTTTTGGTAACCAAAAAGCTGTCATAACTCTTTGAGCTGATTGAGAAACAATTATTTATAACAGTCCTTCTTTTTTCAAATGTACCTCCCACATTCTCGGTGTGCACAAAAGTTTCCTCCTTTGCCATGTAGTCGTCTTCAACATCATTGCTTTCAAAGCAGATTCTCTCTACCGAAAATAAAGTTCAAAAGCTCACCAAAACGGCTTCAACGCACCATATTGAGAGTCGAAGCTCACTTCACTTTATTTATCGAAGTTACGCTTTTAAAAACCAAGTCGAATTATTTCTTAATATACATACATTACGTCTGTTTGGAAAGTTTTATAGAAACATTTCATATACGAATTTAAATCGAGAAATTACAATGCAACTCTGTGCTGTTTCATTTTGGAACCAGTTCTAAAACAAATAACAGTGGTCGTTTTGTGTGGATTTTATTTTGTGTGGCCGTCAATATGTTCAACCTTTTCGCTCTTTACGTAACCATGAAAATCAATATGCTTCGACTCAATTAAAAAGATAATTGAATTGAATTAATTTCTGTTGGATAAATTCCATAATTTTTTATTTATAGAGATGACCCTTCCAAGCACACGACGCTTCCGCCCGTTCATGTAAAAATTTACTCACCGCCGATAACACTTCTTGGATCCAGTCGAGCAACATTGAGATCAACTGTACGAGCGACGAAGTCAAAATAGCCAAGCTTTAGATTATCATCCCCAAAATAATGCAGTGAATCAGCCTCATTAAATACGAGTATAAGCAGTTGATGCATGTAAAAGCGCAAGAGGTCGTTATCGCTTAGGTGAGAGGCGAGAGCCCGTTGTGATTCCTATTAAGTGACATTCCAATAGAAATCATAGATAGGAGGCGGGCCTCTCTAACACTCACTGCACATTTCGCGGGTCGGTCTTTCTTTTGGTGATTTTTTTATGGGCGGAAGCTTAGCTATGCTTTGCTGAACTTCATAGAAAAAGCTGATTGTTACCTAAAACTCCGCTAATTTTTTTTTGAATCTTTATAACTATACTTTCTGAAGGTATAGTCTAAATAGTTTAATTTTGAGAACTTAAATATCTAAACAAACAAAATCAAAAAAAAGCATTTAATTGGTATTTAAAAACAATACACATCCATTTTACAGTTGTTCTAGAATTGAAATCAGCGTAAAAACTACGTCTATTTGATTTGGGTTCCACGATGAATGAGTGCATCTGTACTGTGCTTACTTGGAGTCAGCCAACCACCATGGACATGCTGTACAATTTCAGTGCAACAACAACACAACGAAATCATTATCCATTAAATCCACAACGTTTGATACCCGAAGTGAGGAAGTGATGCGGGCAATGCGTTGCAGCTACACAATGCATTTAAGATACGTAGCAACGTAGTTACAAATTACTGCCGCCAACACGAGTGCAGCATGCAACACTAGCACCAGCAGCAGCAATGAATGTGTGGCATGCCGCACACAACTGCACACAAACACTCATACTAACACACACACGCACACTCATGCAACCGTAAATTTTCATTTGCGTAAATATACATATATGAACGAGTGCATGAATGTTTGATTGTATTTAAATACACATGTAGGGGCGCGTAGTTGGTTGGTCGGTAGGCTCCTGCTGCCACATCAACAATGCACAGGCAGCACTATGCCGCCGCGTGGCAGACCGCTTTTCAAATGAGTTATAACGCTTGTTGGCGATTTTATTGCTGCAACGCGGTCATAAAATATGGTAAATTATAGCGGTTTGTTGTTTTGACCATTTTGTTGTCATGTTACGCACACCGAAGCGGTTAGAAAAAGCGTAGCGCTGTGCTGAACCGACATTGCTGCGACCAATGAAGCCAATGAAAGCGCTCCGTTGAAAATACAATGCGATGTGTTGCATGGCGACAGATTTGGTGCATCAGTGGCCGATGAATGGCATCGCAGAAAAGTGCTGTACGAAGGGTTATTAAGTATTTTGAAATTGTTTCGAAATGTAGTGAACATTCATATGAACAAAAATCGAAGCAAACACCAATTAAAGAAAGAAATATCATATACTATTTGCGAAAGAAAATAAATAAGACATTCATTACCGAAGTACCTCCAATGAGTGGTCCTCTTTTGATATTCATAAAAAAGGTTCTTCACCTTGGTTGATTTTAGATAGGAAGTTTTCGTAAAGCTATAATAGCGAGGAGGGGATCAAAAAAGCAAAAATTGTGTTTTCTTGCTGAAGAGAAAAATATTAATGTTAATGTTAATGTTAATGTTAATGTTAATGTTAATGTTAATGTTAATGTTAATGTTAATGTTAATGTTAATGTTAATGTTAATGTTAATGTTAATGTTAAAGTTAATGTTAATGTTAATGTTAATGTTAATGTTAATGTTAATGTTAATGTTAATGTTAATGTTAATGTTAATGTTAATGTTAATGTTAATGTTAATGTTAATGTTAATGTTAATGTTAATGTTAATGTTAATGTTAATGTTAATGTTAATGTTAATGTTAATGTTAATGTTAATGTTAATGTTAATGTTAATGTTAATGTTAATGTTAATGTTAATGTTAATGAAAATGTTAATGTTAATGTTAATGTTAATGTTAATGTTAATGTTAATGTTAACATTAACATAAGTATATTAATGTTAATGTTAATGTTAATGTTAATGTTAATGTTACTGTTAATGTTAATGTTAATGTTAATGTTAATGTTAATGTTAATGTTAATGTTAAAGTTAATGTTAATGTTAATGTTAATGTTAATGTTAATGTTAATGTTAATGTTAATGTTAATGTTAATGTTAATGTTAATGTTAATGTTAATGTTAATGTTAATGTTAATGTTAATGTTAATGTTAATGTTAATGTTAATGTTAATGTTAATGTTAATGTTAATGTTAATGTTAATGTTAATGTTAATGTTAATGTTAATGTTAATGTTAATGTTAATGTTAATGTTAACGTTAATGTTAATGTTAATGTTAATGTTAATGTTAATGTTAATGTTAATGTTAATGTTAATGTTAATGTTAATGTTAATGTTAATGTTAATGTTAATGTTAATGTTAATGTTAATGTTAATGTTAATGTTAATGTTAATGTTAATGTTAATGTTAATGTTAATGTTAATGTTAATGTTAATGTTAATGTTAATGTTAATGTTAATGTTAATGCTAATGTTAATGTTAATGTTAATGTTAATGTTAAAGTTAATGTTAATGTTAATGTTAATGTTAATGTTAATGTTAATGTTAATGTTAATGTTAATGTTAATGTTAATGTTATTGTTAATGTTATTGTTAATGTTAATGTTAATGCTAATACTAATGTTAATGCTAATCCTAATGTTAATGTTAAAGTTAAAGTTAGTGTTAATGTTAATGTGAATGCTAATGTTAATGTTATTGTTAATGTTAATGTTAATGTTAATGTTAATGTTAATGTTACGTTAATGTCAATGTTAATGTTAATGTTAATGTTAATGTTAATGTTAATGTTAATGTTAATGTTAATGTTAATGTTAATGTTAATGTTAATGTTAATGTTTATGATACTTTTTTTTTGGTATATGATTCGCAACCAATTTTATTTGTATGAATTCAAAAGTAGTTGTTTTCGAATAAAAAAGTAGCAGCATTCGCGAGTAACAGCTTAAGCTAGCAGCTGATTGTATGTAGACTATAAGAAAAATTTGACAATAATAATAGGGGCCTCTATCATCTCTACAGTTAAATAATTCTTTCAACTTCATACCACAGAGGAACACTCTTCTTCATAATCGAAAACCCCTTTGAAATTATTCCATTGTATATTTGCTACTTAAAAACAAAAAATAACACAAAACATATGCTTGGGTGAGAAAACACTCAACGGCTGCAATTAAATACACGTTTCTCTAAAATATTTCCAAGAATGGTCTTTTAAAAATTAATACCATTCACTTGTTTCGAGCCTCTTCTCTTTCAAACAGTCAATATTTTTTTTGTGTAGCACTTGGCATCGCCAACGCCAGCAGCTCTTGCACTTATACATATATACACATAAGTAAGTATGTAGATAAGTGCGTGAGTATGCAACTTTGTGCATTATTTACGTGTGCCACATGACAGCGTTGCATGCATAAACAAATGTTGCACAAGCAATTGTCAATAAATATTCGGCAAGTGCGGCGCAAATGCGAAAAATGTTGAAAAGTCCAAAGTATTGGAACTGAATGTGGCACTCATGCAATGCACCTTGCAGCAATGCACTCCACGGCACACACCCACCCACTCACAAGCAGCCTATGCAAGTATGTGTGTGTGTGTTTGTGTGCAGCACAAAATTCAATTAGCAAACAAATCCACAATCCCCACCCACCTGCTGGGTACCGAGCAGTCAATTGCCAACAGCTAAAAGCATTAATGCTGGCCAGTGCGGCACGAATTGTTTAATTACCTAACGGCAGTGCACTGCTAGCTAGCCAGCCAGCCAGCCAATCTGTCCGTTAGCCAGTCAAAGCAGAGCGTAAACGGAGGCGTGGGGTGGGGGAGGTGTGAACGCTTTAGCACTCAATGCCACCATGCGGGCTGCAGTTTGTGGCAGGTGCATTGCAAATTCTTCCACCCGCCACCGTTGCATATTTACTTTATTTGCTCGCACGAATGCAATTGTGCGGAAAACCCCTAAACATGTTTTGGGGGTTAATTTAAAATTGTGGCCATGGCTGCGGCGGCTGTGGTGCAGTGGCACTGTAGCTCTGTGGCTGCGCACAATTCGCACAAAACAAAACACCAAATTAATGTTGACATTTTCCACTTTGCGGATAAAATTTACAAAAAGGCTTTGCGGATGCACTAACGCCAACGCCAGGCCGAACCGCTCCACTTCCCTCTTGCGTGGGCTGCAGGGGCCAGCGTATTGAGAGCATTTTGAAGTGCCTGACTGTGTGCAAATTACACAAGTCTCCACTTGGCCGGCATGCAACAGCCAATTCACCACATCAACCCAATGCAGTTGGCATTTTGTTGCACTATGAATTCGAAGGCATTTATTTGCAGCACTCACGCTCCACACCTCAGCGCACATGTGATGCTGTGGGAGTAGGGGCGGGCGATTGGGGGGAAGGAACAAATAAATTTTTCGCCCAATTTTCGAATTTATTTTATGACTTTTGCATAATGCAGCAGGCCAGGCGTTGTAGTTGCAGTCATTGCCGGCAATTGGTTCCAATTGTGCAATTGTAAAAATTGCTTGGACCAAGTGTACTCGCCCAGAACGACATCTGCTGCTCCACAAACTTTACGTGTGGTGGTTATACCATTGCTATTGCTGTTGTTGCTGTTGTTGTGTGCATTAGAAATTGCAATGCATTTTCCTAATATTCAATTGGCTCTCCTGTTTTGTTTACCGGTCAAATGTCGTCTGAAGGGGTCTAAAAGGTCCTCTGCATAATTAAAGAAGCAAGGATAAAGGCTTAACCTGTTAAATGACCAACTTAAAACGCCACTCCGAGTGGAGAAAAAGTATTGAGTGGTTCGAGTTGCAATTTCTGCATTTGTTGCTTAACATTTGAGCCTTAATTGATGCTGCACTTAATGGCTGGGAAATAATTTTATGGTGTTCTTAAACGAATGGGAATTGACTACATTTGGTAGGAGTCAGTCGAGTGACTAACTCACAAAATCTAAATAAATAAGAGGGTAACTATTAAATATTATATAATATACACCAAATATGCATTACTTACAAGCGAATATAGTATATCATCTTCATACTCGGTCTGCTATATAACTGATTGGGACGAACTGTAACTGCATGCGATTATTTTTTTTAATAAATTTTTGTAATACACTAAGACACACATTCTTGCCCTTATTTTCTCTAATTGACTGGCTCTTTACCATATGTACATATGTATGTTTACTAACTAAATTTTCAATATCATCATTGTTTGTTGAAAAAGCCGAGATATTGAACACAAAACGAGCGATGATTGAAAACACAATAAACGTTAACCATTGAATGACATTAAATTTTCGTTCAAATGCTGCATTTGACTTATATCCGAATTCAGTAACTCAGTCTCATCTCAAGTCTGAAAATGAGCTACAGAGTTTAGCTTTTCCTCGCTTTCACGTTATTTTCTTTTATTTTAATTAAAATTTTTTGTGACCTGCTCACCACCAGGTCACTATTTAGAGACTTTATTTTGAGACTAGAGACTTTTTAAAACTAATGAATGCTAACTGGTCTAAAATTGTGACTTTTGTCTCTATTAGAGACTGAGACTGCTTACTGAGAAATTAGTCAAGGTTATAAAATAATTTGAATTTTGGTTTTTGACCCTTTTAAAACTCGCACAAACAGCAGGTCGGTTTATTCTATAAGTATCGATTTTTTCACAAAACCTTAATTTGTTTCAACATATGTATGTTAGTAGTGCAAATGTAGAATTTGAATCGATACAAATGGGAAGTAAGGCAAATATCCCCCGATAATTGAATTGATTTTTCCTTATAAAGCGGAATTGAATCCCTCGGAAAACAATATGATTTCTCCACTTAATGTCAAACTCCAAAAGGTAGCGGCAAACCCCATATATGTAAATAAAATAGTGACACTTATTTTCTTTTTTCTTTTTAGTGAACGTCTTATCAAATTCCATTTGACCTTTATATCGCCAGCCAAACAAAATGAAGCAGTTTGACATTCAGTTTACCAAAGCGAAAAAAGTAGCTGCCGCCTCAACTCTACCTTTTTGAATTTGCCATGGTTCACTTACAGCTTCTGTCATCACTTTTCGTTCAAAAAAGTGTTTTTCTATGATGAAAGTGTGCATCGCCAAACCATAAAAGAATGAATTTTTGGATTAGTAATTTTAATAGATCCTTTATCAGATGAGTTGTCTAACATAGTATTGGCTTAAACTCAGTCTCTCGTCTGATAATTTTGGACCAAATATGTAATAAAATTTCATCTAAATTCATCATTAAAGCTACTATACCAATTAATCCAAATTTCTTAAGTTATAAAGCATTAGTAAAAATTTTCAAAAGCAATACTATCTAGCAATACCAAGGCAATTTTTTTATACGAACGTCAATATCATGTTTTCATTATTTTCTAGGATAAATTAAAAAAATAATTGAAATTAGTGTAGATCTTGAACGATTTCGTTCATTTTCACTGTCTTGGAACATCCACCGATCTTAAAGAGCTGTTATTACGAGTATACACAGATTTTTCATGCTTTGTGACTCGTCTCACTCAGAAATATTTTTAAATTCACCGACAGCCTTTTGAAGAATCAGGTTACAGCATATCTTTAGATCTAAGACATCTTTACAATTTTTGATAGCAAAAGTAGGTACTGTACTATGTTCTGTAAAATTTTTTAATTAAAAAATTAAAAAAAATTAAAAAAAAAATTATTGTAATAATAATAGTATTTTGGCGCTTTTCGGTTTTTATTGTATTCCGATCACTACTAATTCTAAACGGGTTTTGCTTGTCCTATTCCGCCAGTCACATTATTTGAATGTGTTCATACTTACATACACACTTACATACATATGCATATATGTACTTGAATATGTAATAACGTAACGATCTCGGATCTGTTCATCTCAAATACAACTATTATATTATATTTTGCAACATTACTTTTACTTAACAATTGAAAAGATGATTTTGTTTAGTAACATTGAAGTCCTTAAACATAAACCTTTTTCATCTTCTCTTGGCGATTATGACAGGCTATAATTTGTATTCATATCAAGGTAGAATAATTTGAAAATCGAAATTATTTAGCTCTTTCCAAAATAGTTCTGCTGGTTGTTTCCTCTTCTTATACATTTTTAATTAAGTAAACTATATCTCTTTTACTAAGAAAAAATTAAAGGTTTTTACAAACCCAACCGATTTGAAAAATTTGTTTAAGCGAATTATATAAGTTACAAGCAAGTGGCCAAAACACAGTAGTCATTGCCTTGTTTTTGTAAATATTTAATGTACATATATATTAAAAGCTTTCAAGGTATACATATGTCGTATGTAATTATTACTAGGCATATCCACAGGCAATAATTTTTATCTTGATAATATTATCAGGAAATTTTTGCCAATAGAAACCGCATATTGCTATTAGCAAGCAATATTTGTCAAAGGTTATATCTTGATAATAATGGGCTGCCACTAAGTGTCAGTTTTCTTATTTGGCAGAAAAATTTTAATTTCAACTGAAAGTGCATTGTGGCAACATACATATTCAGATTGCACGCGATGGTTTCAAGATTGGTCTTCTCTTCGCCAAACATGCCACCACAGTTGCCGTTTAACTATTCCCACCATATCCCAAGTACACTTCCAACGTCAGTTGCCAATAGCTTGAGAGATATTTCGATATTGGAATCTGATGCTAATAGGAACCATGCATCGTGCTGCGGCGATGTCCACCTTAGCGCTCATCTTTCTCCTCTGTTGGTGCGTGCGCACAAATCAAGCTATTTTGGGGATTGGGCATATTCGTTCACTGAAGGGAGTGAGCTTAGAGGCAAATTCCCGGAGTCTCTGCTTAAACACAAAATCCTACATCAACTTATTTTTACGACAAGAATCAGGACGCTGTTTTAAGTAAAATAAAAACGCTTTGAGCAAACTCCATACAATGTTTTTATTTTTGAAAATACAAACTGAATTCCCAATTTTTCTGTAAAAGCTAACCATCAAGTTTTTGTCAGCGCCCACGAATTACTTAAATACACACATATGTTTTCTCCATTTGCGCCATTCTTCGACAATTTTATGAAAATTTTTTTAACAAACAACAAAAACAAAATACACGTTTCCGATTCTGTGAGAGAATATGGGCAAGATTTCAACGAAGCCGCTTTAATGCTGGCAAACAACGAAGGTTGCAGCCAAATAGAGGAATTCTGCAGCATGTTGATTTCTTTCATATGTATATAACATTCATATATTGGCAGTAACCTATCTGAGCAAGATGTAAAAATTCAGCAATCAAAGGGAGATAGTTTTAGTGTAAACGTACGTTGTGCGCATGCGCAGGTTTTACATGTTTGACATATCTGCAGTTGCGCCAAAAAATAAATTTGAAGAGAGTTGCTTCACTGTGGGGGGTGGTATACCCTTTTTTGACCAAGTTTACTCATACAAAATAAAGTGTGTTGATCAATTATTAAAATTATATTTTGTAGCTCCTTGGAAATAAACAAAAACGATTTGATTTGTATTGGTACGAAATTTTTATATGTGAATGTTTAACCCTCCGATGTTCGGTGCCTTATGATGCGGTAAGTGCATCATAAGGGTCTGCCCAGACCCATAAAAATAATGTAAGAAATACGGGTTTAAAAATAATTTTATTTATTTATTTGAACGGATTAGTATTAATTATGAAGAGCAATTGGGTTTACAACTATATAGTTGCATGGAATGTTCATTAAGACATATGGGACGATTACATTTGCTGCAGTTATAACGAGTTTTACGTCGCTTTTTCGAAGAAGAAGCAGCACAATGGTAGCACGATGACCGTTTTGAAGCAACTTCAGCATATGATTGTTGCTGTGTTGCATCTGATGTCGATGGACAAGATTTCGGTACCTAAAAGTAGCGAAATAATTTATTTTAAATTAGTAAATATGAATACATGCATACACATATCTTTATACGCGGAGATATATTCATACTCACATTGATATTGAAAAGATTCATTGCTTGTCTTATATGAGCAAACCTCGATACTAATGGGTTAGTCGCCCGTTTCGTCATATGTGGAATAACTAGCTGCCGTGCCAATTCAATGATAAATGAGCGCCTCTTATCACTCTGCTTTGCCGGATTCAGCTCGTCATAGATGATGAATGAGGCCAAACCGGCAATATCCAGCATGTTATAAAACATTGCCAGTGGCCAACGGTTTGTCGAGCGTTTGCACGAATAGCCAGTCAACATTTGATCCATTGTATCTACCCCGGCTTTAAATTTATTGTAGTCCAAAATTTGATCTGCCTTGAATCCTTTCAATGGATCGGTGTTTTGACGGTAATGGGCAGTGGATAACATAATTACTGGCTTTTTCGGCTTTGCCATATACGAGCACAGACCGATATTATTATTGTGATAACAAAATAAAGTGCTTTTAACATCACGCTTCGGGTTAAGCAATTCATGCGGAATGAAGGTCTTATTTTTTCTTACGGTACCGACAAAAGCCACTCTACGATCCATCAACATTTCTGCCAAGTTGTATGTTGAAAAAAAATTGTCAGCAAAAACAGTCCTACCGCTGTCCATATAATTTTGCATCAATTTCATGACGACCCGTTCACCTTGATTCGTTTCTCGCTGGCCACCTGGTGGTTTTCCAGTATACATTATACCTTTCAAAGGGTAGTTTGAAACAGAGTCACAAATCCACCACACTTTCATGCCATATTTTGCCGGCTTACTCGGAATATATTGGGTGAATCGAGTGCGCCCACGATATGGAAATAACTGTTCATCGACGGTTACATGACAATCCGGAGTGTATGCTTTCTCTAAATTGGCCATCAGCATGAGCCATACATCGTCCAGGGCAGCAGATTTGCTTTGCTTCAACCTCTCAGCACGAGTACCACTGTTATCGAAACGGATGAAAGTAGTTAAGCTCTTGAACCGATTCAATGACATAGTGGCCTTATAAATTGGCATATTGTAGCTGGCCCACAATTCTTTCGCTGGCTGAGAATTCGAGTGGAATACACCAGCAATAAGTAGCATCCCAAAAAAAGCATACATTTCGTCTTCGTCAGTCATTACCCAAGAACGCTGTTTATTACTGGGATGCTTTTCATTCCATAGACGAAACGCTTCAACGGCTTTTCTGTTGGTTTCCCGCACAATGATACTTACGATTTCAGGAGACAGCAATAGCTTGAAAACAGCTTTATGACTCGGTGACGCTCCTCGTAGTGGCCCTTTACGAGTAAAAGTTGTAACATTGTGACAACGAGGCCTTCCAGGTGGTGGAGGATTTGAATTCCACATTCTACCATCTTTCGACCTGTATATAAGGCCCTGGGTAATAGATGTGCTGCATGATTCCATTGTAGTTGAAGCCTCAAGGGCGATAGCTTCTCTATACAAATCCTCAATATCATCATGGTTTTCATCCAGAACAGCCTCTAACTCGATTTCCTGTTCTATATCTGATGCTTCACCGAAGTCATCTTCATCTGGAAAATATTCATCATCTCCTACGTCGCCACTTGTTTCAAATGGATCGGACTCCTGTCCCATAATTTCTTCAATTTGTGCCTGAAGTCGCTGACGTTCTTCCGGACTCACATTTGCTGCGTTTAGCTTACGAAGCAAACGCGTCAACACATCAACTTCATCCATATTTACTTGTTCCATTTTATTTAAAAAAAACACTTCCCACTAATTAAAAAACACGTGTTCACTTCAATTGTCAAATGTCAACTAAAAAATTATCTCTGCCGCTGCCTCCGCTAACAGTTTAGTTGTTTACACATAACGGTCAACCAATTTACATGAGAAGCTTATATGGGTCTGCACAGACCCATGTGAGCTTAATAAACGAAATTAGTTTAAAATTATTATTTTTACAACAAATATAGCAAAAATCTTAATTTTGCTACTTCATTGTGTTTAGCACACTACATTTTAGGAAGTCATGGACTAAGAAGCCTCAGATATTAAAAATAAAAGATCTACATACATTTAAAGATCGAATGGGTCTGGCCAGACCCATATGAACATCGGAGGGTTAATTCATATGCATGTTCATAAATTTCCATTTTCAGTGAGTAAACATTTAATCATTGACTGTTCAACTAAAGTGAAAAAACATTTTGTTGGCTCAACTCAAAACGGAAGTGATATTTTTACAATATTCGCAATGTTGTTCATTTGGTATTTGTTTGTTAATTTTTTTGATGAAGATTTCTAATTTTTGCACATAGTATATAATTTAAAAGCATATGGTTTTTGTCAAATGAACTATAATTTAAAATAAAAAATAAATAAACGAAAAATTTTCAAACGATAAAAACAATTTAGAGTTTGAGAACTAATTTTTGGCTACACCACTGGATTTTTTTGACTTACTTTTACTCGGTTTTCCTTTTCTTGCTCATACTGCCAATATATGAGTATTATATATATGGTTTAATGTCGATTTTAGCAAAACTCTTTCCAGTTAAAATGCTCCTTTAAATAGAACTTTGCAAGAATTTAATACGATTTCGTGTTCTCTAGAGCTTGATCTCTCTAGGGCACAGACTATTTTCCGCAACCAACCTAAATCTTATTTAAGTAATGTCAGTAATATTTTATAATAATATGTACTACATATGGTATCTAATAAGTATCGTCTGTAAGAATCTGTGTTCATTGACTTCGTAAACAAATAAATAAATTTGTACGCGTCATTACTTAGCACACAAGTAAATATACCAACCATTTAAGTGTTTTAAAAATAAAAACAATGATCATCTGCCAACTAAGAAAAAATGGCACCATTCGTGACGCATAAAAAACGTTACAGTAAAAGCACGCGTGATGATTTTTTAAATTATATTCATAGTTACTTTTATAAACTAACGAAAATGGACTATAAATGGAGCACACTTGCAACCAGCTTTTTCACACTTTTTGTACGTTTCTTAAAGTAAAAATGCAAATAAACAAACTATTAATGCTAACTTAGTGTTAGGGTGAACATGTTAAACATATTTACTTGGCTTACAAGCTCTGCAAACAATGTTTGAGTATTAAACACATATGTATACATACAAACATACACTAGCTGAATATATTTATAAGAACTCGATTTGTCTTGTAAATCTTCGCAAACGCTAGCACTTGAGGGAATAGGGGAGAACGCTTATGAACACACTCGTATGGATGTAAGTGCTTAGGACAACAAGCAACAAAAAGACGAACAACGAAGAAAATTTCAAGTTTTCCCTACAAGCAAAGGAATGTCCTTTAAGGAAAAGGGCAAGTTGGCCAAGTTGTAAGCGCGTTGTCGTGCATTTTTGGGAATTCGTAGTTTTTGGAAAAGTTTGCTGGTCAAACAAGTGGAAACACTTACCTTGAGTGCCGATGAGTTGTGCACAATTTACATAGCCGCGTACGATAGATGCAAAAGAAGTTCGCACACACACACAGATAGATGCACACAGCCAACGATGTAGGCGACGTTTTGCATCCTGCGCATACCACAACTGGTATCTTTCATGCGCTTTGGGTGCACTTGTTAGCGTGTCCATTACATTGAGTAGCCGCAGTAACACAGCACCTACGTATGTACATATACAAAGCATAGAAGTGCGATGTCCAGCGTGTTAGTGGTGTTTGTTGCACGAGACGCCTATTTCTAGGCGAACTAACAGCGCCGACCAGCGAACGAAGAACATATGTTAAATTATCACAAACTGCGGAACATGGCCATTAAAATCGGGGTGAACATGCTTTCGACATTTATCTAACACGTGCGGACATGAAATTTGTTTCATGCGACTTGCTTTGCACGACTGCAAATATATTTTAATACACACTTCCATCCACATACCACATATGCAAGTAGCCATTGCTTTCGAACTGAAAGTGGACCTGCTACTCTATTCGGTACTTGTTTTCATTTAAAGATGATGCTGTTCTACATTTTAGCGCTTTTACTTCAATAATATAACAAAAAAAACAAATACTTCACTGCCATTCGAAAGCAGGAGAGTAGTTGGGATTTTTTTTTTTTTTTTTTTTGGTAAAGTTGCGCTTTTCTAGTACAACATGCGTCACCGCATAAATGTACCGTATAGCCGTCTATATAGGTGGATACATGAACATATTAAGTATGAGGCCAGATTTAAATGGCTTGTTAGACAAATGGCCGGAAAACATTTACGAGATTTAGGGTGCGTGCGCTGAAGCCTTTGAATTAGAAATAAATATAAAAATGTACGCTAAATGGACAGACACTCAGCCATAATTGAAATGATTTGAATCTCAAGCTAATTGTAGTAACTTAACTAGGCGACCAGGTGCTTTTATGTCACACTTTGCTTTTTAATTTAATCCAAATGATATCACATCCCACGTAATTGCAAAGATCTTACAAAGTGTGTGTGTTCAGTATAAGTAATCAGACATCATAGAAGTGACATATTTTTTAAGAATTAAAAATATGTAGCTTTAAAGGCTGCGCTGATACTACAGTTTTTTCCATAAATTTTCATCAATTTTCAGCTATATTCTTTAATTACTAAGATTGCTGCTTGTTAGTGGCGCCATGTCAGCAACGTTGTCAGTTGAAAGCTCTTACGCTATTCCAGTTCGTTGACTGAGAGGCTAAAAGCTTTTTGTAACTCACCACGCTATACAAGAGCGAACAACGCCGTGTTAAGTTAAATTGAATTTATGTCAACTGAGAAGAAATGAGTTTGTGATTGGTCTTGTTAAACATTACTAAAAAAATGGTATTATTTCTTTGAAATGCTTTATCTACACAGTGCGTTTCACAACCATAGCATAAACAGACATTGCAAATTTTTAAAATTTCTTTAATATCTACTACATATGCACATATCATTTTTTTTTTAATTAAAACACAAGATATAGGCAAAATTAAAAACTTTGTGCCAGTTTCGAAACCAAAAATACTTAAGAATTTTTTGCATGCGCAGTTTTATATAACATTTAAGTTTAAGACTACAAAGTGCAAATTTCAAGTGGCTAAGGTATACCGTTGATTTTTGACATTTTTTTGTCGAGGGTCTTTTCATACAAATTTTAATAAAATTTGTTCATGCAAATGCGCCAAACAAATTCTTAAATGATTAATCATGGACTATTAAAGACAATACAATCATTAAAAGTTCTTACTCATTTTTTTCCTTTTATAAAAATGCAAATATCAGAACTGGCAAGGCTGTAAGCAAAAAGAGCTTTTCAGTAACTTCGCTGGAATTTCGAACAATGATGAGCTTTCGCCAATATGAGTGGTTTCGATATAAAAAAAAGTTCATATTTATTCTCGAAAAAGTATACATATATTTCAATTATTTAGTTTGGCTAAAACTGTTATATTTGTGATAAATAGAATACTTATGCCCGGCTGCAGCAATAAATTTAAAACTTTATTAGACTGATCTAAAATTTTTTGGACGAGATGGAGCATTCCATTGTTTGCAATGTACTCGTATACCAGATAAAAGGTTTTTTTAGAAAAATCTTAAAGCTCCAAGTATAAGTAATGAAAACAAACATTTTTTCTGAAAATTACGCTTATTAAATATTTTCTTACTATTGTAAAACACTAGTAATTAATTTTAATTTTAAATCCCTAGATAATATATAATTTTAATGTCAATTAATAAATAAATAATAAAAGTTATAATTTTAAATCCGATTTTGTGCTACTGATCGCTATTTCCAAGACATTAATCTTCTGAATTACACATCGTATTCCATAAGTAGGCTGAACATGCCAAATTATGGAAAGGCTGATTGCTCTATTAAAATTTAGAACAAAACCAAAGCCATTCCGATTAAGTTTATATGTACATAACTGTCCTAAATATTTGTAATTAAGTAATTTTAAATCAAAGAAATCAGAAAGTAATAACAATGATTTTCACTTAAAATATATTTGTCTATTTTATTTGTACCAAGCCACAAACCTCAGCCTTAATTGGTGTCCTGGCCGAGCACTGTCCAATGGGGAACCGTGCTCTACAACTGAACGTCGCATCGGTGGGTGCTGTTTGGAGTATAATGAGGATGAATCATATCTGCACTACCTTCTTAGCTGTCCTGCCATTGCCAAAGTTCAGGTTCAAACAATTTCGTTCGTATTTCATAAACACTTCCGAGAAACTGTTTTGGGTATAATAATATTCTTCATCCGAATATGAACACTTTGTCCCATTCATTATAATTCAGCTTGGAATTCAAAGGGAAATTTAGTTTTGATCATGAACGATAGTTACAGTGACTTGCAGGGAGAATCTTACATAAAAATCCACTTGAATAGTGCAGGTATTTGTGTTTGACGATTATATGATAGTTAAATATGATAAGTTTGCCATATTTCGAAGTTTTGTTATGTTTTGGGATGCATTTAAAGAAAGCTTGTGCATTTTAAAGCCGTCTTAGCCTTAATGCGCTTAAAGGAATATTTTACTTTGGACTGTTCAAAAACTGGATTTTTTTTATTGCATATTTTCATCGTATATTATATTGTACGTTATGTAAAATAGTATGTCTGCAAAATATTATAACTCGATCTTAATTACCTTACTGTTTCCGGATATAATCAAAAGTCTACTGAATACAAAGAAAGTTGAAGTTTCTGTTTCAGATGATTTATACGGGAAAAATCGTGGCAACATCGAAAAAACGTAATTCTGCAGGCTCAACTTTGAAGTGCCACTATTATGGTTTATTTGAATAAACTTTTTGGCAAAGTAAAACCGTCAATTTATTTAGGGTATTCACAAGGTGTCGAAAATTGTCGTAAAGTTGGAACTTTGCAAATGTTATGATTTAACGACACTTTACGATAGCTTGTGAATCCCCTAATTGATTATAAGCTTTTGTTTAAGTACCAAAAAGTCGCGTTCGAAAATATTCAATAGTCCTGTTTTGACAAAACTTATAAATAAAAGGTCATTTTCCGGTCTCTAAAACAGAGTACTCCCAAAACTACACCACGGAGAGTAGAAAAAGTATTGAATTATAAGTGTTCAGGTGTACATTTTTCTTATCATGCAATCCAGTATTATTTTTAATTGTAAGTAATTGTGTGAATGTATCTATAAATATGCAAAAATAATAATAAAAAATTTAAGAGAAAAATTTCAGTCTCACCTCCTCGGATTGCTCTATCTCGAATTGGAATCAACAGCTCTCAAATGTTTCCATTTTAACTTATTTGGGGGAAGACAATTTTGTGTAGTACAATAGGAAATATGAAAATCAATATATTTTAGTCGGTCAGTTTCTTTTTAAAAGATTTCAAAAATAATTATACATTATTTTTGTAATCATTTTTGATTAAAAACTTTTCAAAAATCAATATTAATTTATAGCCACTTCAAACTTGCTTTCAGTATAACAACTAAATTAAAAAATGTTACACTGCGTAAAGAGTTTAAAACACATAAAGATCGTAAGTGTGAAGGGTAATAGTGAACATAAGTGTTTTAAAGTAAATAACTAAAAGAATTATATTATAAATGAACATCTGGCTCATTTATATTCACACTATTTAGTCGAATATGAAGGGAAAACTGGCCCTACACCGCCATCTCTTCGGTTAATGAATTCATGTTCTTCCTTTGAGAATTTATTTATCTAAAAATTAGTAAGAAATTACAAAAGGGAAATCGACAAAATTTTCACAAATTTCTAACTAAATGACAGACGACAATTTCATCGTTTGCTGTCGTGTTTTCAACATTGCATACTCTGTCTGCTGTCAGCTTCTACGAGCTTCTGCAAGCTTAACAAATTTGAAGTGGCCAAATCTTGCTGCGCTCACTGCCGCCACCTCAACTATTTAGCCTGTCATTATGCGCCGCAACAATGAGTTAATGAGAATTATGTAGGCACTCACACATAAGCAAACTTACGCAAATACAAACATACAATAACAGCTTTACTGTAATAGCATGTAAAACAATAACAAAATAATCGCCAAGACACAATGTAGAATGAATGAAAATCTAATTGCAAGGATTGCAACTCCATCGAGACCCATAAATTACGACAACCAACGCATTGCTGTTGCAACCACAGCTGCCAGTTGCAACAACTGAAGAATGGTTAGCAAGAACAAATAATAAAAGTGGCAACATTTTGGGCTTGTTGTCATTATGGCTGCTGCTGCTACTGCTGTTGCTGCTGCCATTTGCAATTGCTGAGCATGGCATTGCGTCGCCGTCCTGCAGCCGTCCTCCAGCAGACCAGACAAGCATTCGCATTGTGTCAAATCCGCACGAGCCGAGCACGGATGCCACCAATTTGTGGTGATATCACTTGCTAACTAGCTAACTTCCTTGTGAGTGTCCTCGGAGACTTACAACGCCACTTCAGACCAACCAGCCGCCCGCTACCTCGCCAACCGACAACCGACAATCGACAACCAACCATCCTAGGGCAGACTGCCGCGTTCGCAATTGAATTTCCTACTGCGTTTGTCATTTAGACGTCTTCGCTCCGCCTCAAGTTTATTTGGCTTAAGTTCAATTTCAACTGCGCTGCTAAGTGATTACAGTTAACTGTAACGTTTATGTTATTGTTGCTGCTGTGTTTTTTGTTGTTGTCATTGCTGTGGTTGTTGCCAACGTTTTTGTAGTCCTCGCCATAGTGCGAATGTGCAACTATGGCGAAAATGACTGTCGGACCGCCTTCAAGTCGCTTAGCTCCTCGCCTGCAGCAGATGAGTTTGGCGCAAAGCGACTTGACACATGGATTTTTCGTACATGACAAGCGAGTACAATAATTTATTTGCGCGCTTGCGAGCTTACGAGCAGCACTTAATGAACAACTCCGCCCGCTCCGCTCATATGGCCGCAGCCACAACCACCTCACTCAAATCAACTGCCTTCATACACTCTCTCCCTCGCCTCGTTTCACATTCCACCTTTTGTCATTTCAGCCACTGCAATGCTTTTGCAGATATACTACACTTACTCGTATTGAAGAAATGACATTGGCAGCGCAGCGCTTAGAAGATGCTGTTGCAGCATAGAGTTATGTTGTTGTTGTATTTGTAACGGCTGTGGTGGCGAGCAAGACCACCGGCATTGCCACCGCTCAATTCATTACATTTTAGGCAAATAAATATTCAATTTAATTTATTAGCTACCAGCCACAACCGAACTCCTTCAAATTAAACAACTTCAAGTTGTAGTTGTGACATACTGAGCCAAGGATTGTCGTAGAATTCGCAAAGAAAACTTGGTTAGACGAAAGTAGGAAAGAAGTAACGGCGCAACATAGATTTTAGAATTAATTGCATTTGCTCGATGACTTATGAAGACAGTGGTGTGAAAGACAAGCGCCGCTAGTTGTTTTCTAAATCAAAGCAATCAGGCGGAGAAGGTGTCACGAAATTGCGACGGTTTTCCTAAAGCATTAGTGAGCTTCAAATTCTTTACAAATGACAATTAAACTCGTCTTGTATATTTATTTAAAAACAATCGCTGTTGTTCTGCTCATCGCTATGCATTGCGGTGTTTAGACGTCTCTGAGCCCCAAAATTTGGATACGAAGCGTTTGATGCGTCTAAAAAAGTGCGATGAGTTGGGAGTGGGCCAGTTTTAATTTCAGAAGTTTATTCTTGGCACTTTAAATAGGTTCCGGCCGACGTAATCATCTTCATTTTATAATCATCTTTTAAAACAATAAGTTCACATCCAATTAGTTTAACCCTGAAGTAACCCGCTGATGGTCACGCAAGAATGGAAAAGTCGCCAATGCCTTGGAAACACTAATGGCAAAAGAATTTGCTTATTTAGTGGTTTTTAATTAGCGCGCAGTACAAGAAGAGAAAAAAGCGACTCATTCGTCTTGTTAAACTCGCCCGTTTATGTGAGAATTTTTTAAATCGAACGATCGGAACTGAGCTAAATAAATATGGGATCACCCCTATGTTATCACCTTTCAAATAAAGCAATATTTATCGGTTCAAGGAGTTCAAACCTATTTGATAACATAAATAAAAATGAAATATACGAGTACCAACAAATTACATGCATTTTATCCACTTGGTTTTTGTAGTAGTAAAAATGCGACTTTTTTCATAAAATCCACTTATGACGTATTTCACAGCAATGCTGAATAACTAAAAACTGTTAAGAAACTCTTTTGTTCCCAGTTAAAAACAAAATAAATAAAAAAATGCGCTTAAATGAAAAAAATATAGTTTTATGGGAGATCTTCGGTATTTCGTGAAATTTAAAATGCTGTAAGATATATTTTGCCTATTGTGTCCACTTGAAAATACTTAAGTGACAACTTGATCTAATTAAACGAATAGTTACGAAGAATTTTCGATAAAGACGCAAAATGTATGTTTCGCTCACGGAGAAGAAAAGTATTTGTAATGCATTAATATAAATGGGGTAATTATTAAATATCATCAACTTAGAGCTTTCGGTACTTCGTCGTTCGTTGAAAACGAAAACTACACTGAAGATGGCACAACGCCGAAACAGTTATGTCACAAAGCCAAATTTGACAAGGGATGACGGAAAATCGTTCCAATATACATTAAATTTCCACCCTGTCGGAAAATCAGAAGAAAATCAAGGATATCCCATTTTCCTAGGAATCAGAGTCCTGGTGCAAACGCCCTCCTTGCTCTTTATTGGAATATCTACGGTTTTCAGTCACGATACTTGGAATAGGTGTGACAGAGAACACTTGAAGAAAATGACAAACAAAGAAAGACGTGCTTGGTTATTCTGCGTATAAGTTGTAAACAATTTCTTAGGTAACCACAAAACGACTAATTACACTTTGTTCTAAATTTCAAGGTCCTTTGATGTAGAATGAGTATTAAGTGCATTTTTTACACAGTCAGTTGAAACATTTTCTTGAAATCCTTTGACACCGAAAATGTCCTAAAAAACAAACATGTTTTTTCATTCAAGCTTAATTTTTTTCATTCAAGCTTATTTCCTAAAAATGGGCTGTTAGAAATACAGCAGTGCTGTAAAATACGAGTATGTCATAAGTGGATTTTATCATGCAGAAAAAGTTTTGTCGCACTTTTGCCACATATAAAAAAAATTTTATTGGCAATATCTTCAAAATAAGAACCTTGTGGATAAAATTAGTGTAATTTTTAGAATCAGCGGACCCAAACCACCCCAAAAACCATTCTTAAAACTATGCGCCAAATTGGCTGTCCGCTTAGCCTATCATTTCTTGTGTACGTTTTTACATTTCAAAGGAACTTAAAGTCTTATGCCAACCCCGTGCGGTGATTTGTATGCATTTTTTCAGAAGTTTTTTGATACAAAAATGTACAAGAATGTTTGATGAGGGGTGACCGCATTGAGGAAAAACTCTCTTATTTTGCAAATTCAAAAAATAGCAATTCGAAAATAATTGATTTTTCCGGTTGTCATCGAAATCACTACCAATACCAATAACTCCGGTTACTACGACATGAATTAACACATCTTAGGCCTCCCAACAAGGTCCAAACCGTCAAATTTAATTCCTTGTCAATTTGCACTTTTAAAGGAACAGAAGATAATCAAATCAGCTGATAATTGAGTCAGTAACTATTTCAATTTACATTTAGGGTATTCACAAGGTGTTGTAATGTGACGTAAGATTACAAAATATGAATTTAAAATGTAGTGCAATCTCTATTGCACTAGAAAAGGCAAAATTACGAATTTTGTAAACTGATTTTATATCCTAATAATACGTTAACAGCTTGTCAAAAGCCCGGTTAAAGTATGCTACAAAAAAGCACTCTTTCTAAGCTTTGGGAAATTGCAAAAAAAAGCCCATTCTACATTTCTGACAACATACACAAGTATTAACACCAGTTTTAATTGTGAATACTTTGATGATTAATTTCATTTCAGCGCGCTAAGATAACAATCAACACTCTAAATTTACTCATTCACTTAATGACAAAGTCCGTAATTTGTGCAATAAGTGCGAACGATTAACAACTAAAATAGCACTTTGGCAACAACAACAACAACAACAACAACTACAACAAAACAACCAGAAGCAATTAAATTTTTGAAAATTAAGTAATAAAGTGACGAAGCTACTTGACAAGTTTTAACAACTCAAATTACTTTGTTTTTACATATTTTGCATTGCGCGCTGTGCGATTGCATTCTGGGAATATGTGACATACTCTACGCGTTTGTGTGCCTGTGTGTGTGTGTGTGTGAAAGTGTGCACAAGTGCAATACCTGCTGCTGGTTGCCTGTCAGTGGTAAGTAGTCAATTGTCAAGTGTCAACAACAGCAGCATTTAAAAGAGGTGAACGAATGCACAATTGCGGATGAGTAAATGAGGAAATGTACAAACTCACATAAATACATGATAGTGTATATATGTATGTATATATGTAGGTATGTGTGTATGGAATCGCTTAAAATGCGCTTTTTGTTTTCATTTTTTTTTTTTTAATTACTACTCAAACAACTGCTGCTAATGTTGCTTGCAAATTAAGTGCGACTATTGCAGTTCTGACAAAATAAAAACTCTCTCTCTCGGCTGGAAAAGGATGCAGCGGTGCAAAGTGGGGTTGGCAAAAACATGAAATGACAAGTGCTTGGGCTGCCCGCTCCATTTAAGTGTGCAATAAAATTTTTGCTGAGTTTATGACAAGCGACTGACCGACTTGCTTTTAGTGAGGGCAGCCATTGCACTGTCGAAAGTGGTTCAAAGCAGCAAATTACATATTACCAACTTAACTACACGATTCCAACGAATTGGTGCAGTTGAACTTGTGCACACATACACAGATTCGTGCACACATACATATGTATGTACATAAACCCATATATCAGTTACCATAACAATGGCTGAATAAGATGAAGAATTTTTAAATAATTAGACCTCAAAGTATTGTTCCACCTACATGAAACTCCTATGCAACGAGCGGAGACGTGTCTCCTGGGTTCCCATCACTTTAAATATTTCGGATTCGATTCAGTTGAGTGACGTCTTAGAGAAATGTTAATTAACTTTTTTACCTGATTCATACGCTTCAGGAACTTAAATTTACTAATCGAAAATTTTGCGATTTCGTCTTTGTACTTTGTGCTTACTTTTACAATCTTTCACTTTTTAAAATTCAAGATTATTATTATTTTTTTTGATTTCTCATACCAATAAATATGAGAAAAATAGAAGAAATATCAAAAAAAATCACAGAAACTTAATACAATGTGAATGGGGACTAAGTTCATCGTTGCGTTATTCTTCATTTCGACATCTTTGTTCGTGTGACGTTGCGGAAATAGGAAGGCGCAGTCTTGTTCTCTATCATTCTTAAGACGACTCGACTACTCGAATCTCTAATTCTCATAGTTCTTTTGGATATTTATTCCGTGTTCTCAGAAATATTTGTTGAACGTTATTTAATCGGGAGCGTTCAAAGATTTTGCAAATTTTAAACCGTTTTTTTATGTTGAAAATTTTTAAGATATTTTTTTTAGTATACTAGAATACATGTACACTAAATTAATTAGATTTTTGGTGTTTTAATCATCTTATTACTTTTTCTCACAGATTGACAGATTGACGTTTTCAGAAAAAATTAAAACTGTTAAATTTGACCTACATTTGTACAAGAAGACATAAATATTTTTGCATCGGAACAAATTGGGATTTCCTTAGAAAGTGGTCTTATGCACTTGCAAATGATTTTGGCAATTTATTATTCTTTCCTTTCATTTGGAATAGTTGTTATTTAAATAAAGTTCTCTAATAAAATCCATGTGAATTATATATATACATAACTTAAAAATAACAAATAGTCATTAAAAGTCCAAACTTTCCCTTGGAAGCTTTAGAATTTTTCCAAATAGGTCTCAAAACCAAAATTCGAACAAGCTTCGTGGGGAAGCAAGTGCATAAAGCACGCTTTTGATTAGTTCTACGAGATTATTAAATTTTAATATTTTTTAAGGATTTCTTTATTATTTATTATTTTCAATATACATATATATATATAACATTATATTTATACTCAAGCATTATTAAAATTAGGAAAATATTTTTTTGCAAGGCCCGAAAGGACTAAAATATTTTTTCCTGCAGTAAACATTAATTTAATTAATTAATGTACAGAATTATTTTATAAATTCTTTAATTGTTCGTAAAATAATATTTGTAGGAATTTATTTTTCTCTTATAAAATGAGTTTAATTTTTCAGTTCAAGCAATAAAACTTTTTACTAAAAAATATAATTCACTTTGTAAGTTATATTTACGGTTCAAAAAACTATTGACCTTAATTTTCAGGACTTTAAAAAATTATTTTCATAAAAAACTTGCATGTTTTTTCATTCTTTTATTTTTCCAAAATATTAAATGAACTTTATATTCATTGGCGAAATAAAGTCCCGAACTAAAGAGCATAAATAGCCGACTGATGTACTATGCATAGTATCTTTTGTAAATAGGCTAAGAAACTCATCTGACCAAGTTATAAGTATAAAGCTTCATTATAAATTGATAAAAGTAAAACTAACTTAAAACATTGACAGATTTATGCAAATAAGTACACAGTCTAATGAGTTGAGAACTAGATTTAATTTAGTTCGCAAAGAAAAACAACCATTTCTCACATAAGGGACCTTTAAAAAAACAAGCAGACTAATTGTGAATACATGCAACAACAACAAATTTTATATGTATGTACGTATGTGTAACTATGTTTAAAATAACTTCAATACATTCGCTGCCATGGCTAGTCGTGGCTGCATTGGTTTGTTCTTGTTTCACTTTTTTAATTGTTAATTTCATATGCAAAAGTTCGAGCGTTACTTGTGCCACTGCATAATTTACAACTCATAAACATAAATGCCAACGCAATTTAGTGAGTTAAGTAAACATAAAATGCGAGCAACAACAATTATGGTAAAAGCGCCATTGTGGCGAGGATGTGTTTGTTGATGATGACATTGGCGTTGACAATTTTAATAACTTTGCAACATCGGGAGCGCCATTCATGTTGGCTTACAAAGACTTCAATTACAATTTGTTGAAGCTGCTGTTGAAGTGGCAAATTAAAGTACCAACATACAAACGAATATGTCGTACATATGTATATTTATATAAAGGCTGTAAATATATTATATGCTGGAGTTCCAATCCCATTCGTAAATCGTTTCGTAATGTATCTGGCTATACACTTACCAACGAATTGAAGGGTACGAATGAGACAACAATTCTATACAACAAAACCATCCAAGAATATTTATAATTTACTTGTGAAATTTTCCGTCACAACTGGGAAGAGTAAGTAGAACAACTCGAGCAGGGCAAGAGTTCATTTTTGAGTCTTTCACTGGTCATACCGCTCTTTTTTTTCCGGCGTGGACGCAAATTAACTAGAAGTAAAGGAACCTTATTTTTAATTGAACTGTGGCGAGACGTTCGTCCAACGGTATGAACTACAGTATTTTACGACGAAGTCTCTCATCCGCTACAAATCCGACAACGAATTTCCACGATCGGGCCGATAGTATTCTATCCTTGCGTCGATGTCAATCCTTTTTCGAACGCGGGCAAAACTTAATCGGGCGGAGGCCCGCTCCCAGTAAAGAGTTTGGACATTCCAGGTACTTGGCCTTAAATCAGACTCCCTGAAACATTTGATGCGTTCGTCATTGGTATTTATTTTTAACGTCGATAATCGCTAGCCATTCTCACAACTAGATATTAGGAGTTAACAAGAGATATTTCGTTGCTCTCTAAATTTTTATGTTTTTAGCAAAAATTGTATATTATGCGCCAAGAAATCCATGTTACCGCCCTAAGAATAGAAAAGATCATGATTGATGCTCGAATTCATACAATAAGTGGAGAAAAAACTGCAAAATTTAAAAAGATGTTATCGAATATAGTAAAAAAAATATATTCAAGAGGTATGGGTACTTATCTAACAGTGACAAAGTATAAATTGTACTTTAACATTGAATTAAATAGCAAATTTAAGAAAACTGGTAAAAAAAAAATAAAAGGCGGGTGTCATCCTTGTTCCATCTATCATATAATGTTCAGTTCCCCTTACTTTTTTGATATCTGATTCATTTATTTCAATTATGAAACTTTTTAAGTTATTGTTTAATGAGAAATTACTTAAATTTTGAGTAATCTTGAGTCAAAATGTTCAACGCGTCACTTTCGCGCCTCTTCTACTAATCTAAAAGTTCAAAATATGCTAACTTCTCGCTTTGTTCATGCTTAAGAACCACACTGGATCGATTAGTTGGCAAAATAAAGAAAATGTCGATTATTATCAGCACTCTATAAGAAATCAAAAGCTTATTTACTTTAGAAGAAGCAGTCAGTTTTTTTTTTCAAGAATAATTATAATAAAATTTTGGCGCTTACACTATATTGTTTGGTCGAGCTTCTCCTACCATTTGTGGTGTGCATCTTTGTATACTACCACAAATGGAGGGAACTACAATTGTGTGCCGACTCCGAACGGCAGATGTATTTAATGAGAAGCTTTTTCATGGTAGAAATACACTCGGAGGTTTGCCATTGCCTGCCGAGGGGTGACCGCTATTAGGAAAAGCTTTTTTTTACTCTACATGAATATCTAAAGATTTTTTTCAGCAAAATCTTTTTTTAACTGATAAGGTCAATCCAAACAATAACAAAAAGGTATGTTCTAATTTTTCTAAATTACGTTTAACGTTTTCAATTCTAGGAGAGTAAGAATAAACTCATTTCGTTTCATAGCACCAGAGACGACACCTCTTTTAACACCAAAAAGTATTAGTTATTTCTTTAAGCTAATATTTGGGAGTCATTAAGGGGGTCTCCTCATGTAATGCTAAAAAAAGGTGATTTTTCGGAATTTTTTTTTTGACAATGATATTATATAAAATGTTTAATCGAAAGATATGCATATATTAGACATTTAAAGCGATATTTACAAAAAAAAACTCAAATAAGTTAAAAAATGGCGGAGTAATAAAAAGTGCACTGGAGCGTGTCGCTGATGCATTGGACCAATTGTGTACAAGATAGCGTTCGTAATTTTCAACTGAAACAGAAATAATTTATATCTCGTATACTATTTCACTCTATATGAACCCCAATAAACCGGTGAAAACCTTAAATAATTTTGTTTTCTCGTTTTGAATCTGGAAATTTAATTTGAACTCAAAATTTTTGTATATTTTATTTTTTTACATTATGAACAATATATATCTACATAGATCAGTTTTTAATACTCTACAAAATGCAAGTTGAATCAGGTCAAATAGTTTTCCCGTAATCGAGTACAGAAGTTGCAAAAATGTGATTTTGAGAAAAAACGTTTTAAAGTTTTGGTACATTACTGGCAATATCTCCTAAAATACGTGAAATTCAGAGCTGTAATTTTAAGGGGACGTTAACAGATAGTTTCTGAACAGATTAATCTGAAAAAACAAAAATCGATTTTTTTCGATTTACATGAGGAGATCCCCTTAAACAATTATGTACATTTTCATAATACTAAAAAGTAAATTGCCTCTTGATATTTGGGCCGATAAAAATATCGACAATAAAAGGTAATTACATGTAAAATAAGACAATGCTTCTCAGTTCTTTCCATTTTGGAAACGCAAAGAGTGATATACTTTCATGCTCATAACTGCATTAGTCGACGGCCCACAAAACTATCCATAAACTGACTAAGTACTTCATTGAATGTACATTTTAGTGGTGCTTCGCAAAGCTATCAAAACACTTTTCAACGCCGCAGCGAGGTGTGAATGAACAATATTTGAGATATGCTACTCATATGTACAATGTACATACATATCTTCATGTCGCACATAAAACTCACCGAGTGCTACTTTTTCCAGTGAAATATTTTCCGCACTCCAGCCGCTTGCCACAGAGTAGCAAAAAGTCAGCAAGAAAAGTGTAAACTATTTCGCTTCCCCTTTCATAGATGCACAGTATCTGCCTGCGTTCATTCGGTGTTAAAGGCTGCCGACACTGGTGATACTGACTACATAAAATGCGTCATTTAATTTGCTCGTAAAATATTTCAATGCCCACAAACGCAGCCGGTAAAGTCATAGAGTCATCATTCGCAATTGCAGCGCCGAGCGATTAAAAGTGTTGAGGCGAATTAATGCGCGCCGCGAGTGCGAATGACTTCATTTCAAGTCGTTTTGAACAACGCTTCCAACTTTTAGTGGTTCCGCGTGCACTGACAACTGCGATATTCAAATTTTTTTCTTTTTTCGGTGACAGCTTGTCGTTCATCATCAGCGCAATCGACAGTTCGCACATTGCCGCATTACTAACTTATATATGTGTGTATGTACTACTTATGGCCGGGACACCTTCATTCAACTATGGTAAGTATCTGTTAGATACAAAGTTTATGATTACGCTTCGATTGCGCACGACGATCGAAAACGTGCGCATGCGTGAACGCATACACCGCACATCAAACACCGAAAACACCAAAAAAGAAAAAAAACTATCGGTGACGCCACCAAAGTATATACATAGCTGGCAGGAGCATGCACATCGTGACTGCGAGCGTGTGGCAGAGCTTTGATTGTTTGAATGGTTGGATGGATAGATTTGTTGAATGCTGCCCCAAAAATCACGCCGTGACTCGCACGCCAATCACAGCACCCTGCTCCTCCGGCCGCTGCTGATGTAGACACGTCTGGAGATTTATGAGCTCTTTTAAGAATGTGACATGTGACACTGGGCGATTGTGGTGGGGCGCGAAGACGCATACCTACTCACACACCTTCACTCGATTACACACATCAGCTTGATTGAAGACTTTCGAAATTTTTCGGTATTTCCTAAAATCGAATACAATTTGGAAGCTCAATGTGTGGCTTTGGCCAGCGGATAATTACGCTGCCTTGCGGCTAGGTAGGCGATCACCTAAAGCAGCGGATTAGCTCGTCTAGCTGCTGCTGTTGTGCTTAGAGAAAAATGACAGCCACAGTGCCGCAAGATCGTAGATATATTTGGTTAGACAGAAGAAATATGTGGCAGCAAAATTATTTGTAATCCAAAAAGCACACACAAACTCACTGTATAATTAATGAGCCAAGTTGAAGCAAAAAAAAAAAACAATGTCTGAATGATATTATGGAAGAATTTGTTTATTTTAGTCTTAAAAATTTCAAAACATTTTCAAGATGTTTGTGCAAATTCAGAATACCGCAAAAGCTAAACGCCAGCATGAGTTGAATGCATTCATTTGTTAAAGTTTCATAAATAAATCTTTGTAGCTCAATTAATTAAAAACATTGCTCACCAAAAAATAATTCAAACAATCAAATCGAGGGATCCCAACAACTCAGCCAACTTAACTTCACGTCCAATTGAATGCCACATCTCCACTGAATTAGTAGCGTAATTAGCAGAAAATAGCTCCTGTTGACGCAGTTTTTGTATAAAGATTTAAAAATAAATTATTAAGAGAAAAACTTCTTTGAAGTGCGCATCTAAAGAATATACCCTTCATGCGTTTTTAGCTGAGAAGAATGAATTAAACGATGTGTTTTTTTTTATTAAAAAATCAGTTAGAAACTATGACATTTAATATGAAATCCCTAGAAACATATGTATGTTAAATATTAAACTCCTCCTAACCTAATTGATACTTAACTTGTACAAACTTTCATCGGGCTGTGGGCGCAGCCAAATACTCACAAATCTACTATAAATATGAACAAACTCAAATCGCTGAGCTTTCAGTGAAAAATACAACGAAAAATATGAACAACAGTAAAAATTAGTGAGCAAATTATTATAAAAAAAAAATTGCCATTGCGGATAAAACAGAAAATATAATAAAGAAATAACGATAAATTAAGGTGAATTTTTGTTTTGGGTCTGTTTACTTGGCGAAATGTTGCGGCGAATATCACTTAACAGCAATGCAATATCCAACGAAATTCGGTCACTCTGGATGTATTAAAAACAGGCTCTTTTTGTATTTAATTTTTAATCCCTGAACAAATGTAACTAAAAGATTTTCGGTTCAAGGTTTCATACTGTCATATTTATTCTTAGATCTGACCGTTTACAGTTGTCACTATAGTTCATTAAAAAAAAAATGTGTTTTATCGCATTTTTACTCATTTCATTTTTGAAAACACATTTTATTCAATATATGTATATACTTTGTATCGTAATGCAAAAAATGCACAAATTTGAAATAATTTTTATTGAGTTGGTAAAAAGCAACAACAACCTAAAATCAGCTGAGGTAGAAGTAATAGCTATTTTAGTTAATATCACTCCACCATCGTCAGACTTCATTCCGAGACAGGGATTCGAACTCCCACCATGCCTTTTCGCGGCAGTTGTGAGTAGTTTGGTCATCAACCAAATCGGCTACCGATGCCCTGTGCAAGCTGTAACTGTTAGTTTCTTGTTCAAGGATTAAAAATTAAATTTTTTATTTTTTTTTGCAAATGCTGGTTTCTGAACGAACCGTGGGCTGTAAAGAAAACCCAATGTTACCCGAAATTTCGGACTTCAGATTCGGAGTTAGCAGACCCAAAGCTTTAGTGACCCAGAGGGTTTGTCGCCTGTTGTACAGTGTTTTTAGACGTTTTAATTATTTTTCAAGTCTTCAAACAATTTGATATTGAGATTTACATTATAAACGTTTTTTCATAATAATAATAAATTTTTCGAAGCATATTCGATACTTTTTCGGTTCATTTCAGGAGCTTTTTCGGCATGATCCTTAATGGTCCCGAACTAGCACCGAACTGAACCTGAAGTAGTCCCGAAATGTTTGCAAACACGTTTTAAACTTTTGCCGAATTGATGCCGATATTGTCATGAAACAATCCCGAATTAGGCTCGATAAATTCGTGAACTATTCGCGAAATGATCCTGAACAAGTTCCCCCTATTATTACTTATAATTTTTTTCACTTCATAATTATTGTAAAAAGCCTTTCATATTAAGGGTCTTTAGAGACTGAAAAGTATTTCTCTTGCTCATAATTATTACGGCTAGGCTTTTAGAATATAAGACTCAAAATAATAGTTATCGATGAGTTCAAAGTTTGTTATCTAACTATAATAATTTTCTCTTGTTGTTATTATGTAGTAAAGTCTTTGGTCAATTAAAGGTCTGATTTATTTTAACTAAAACGGTTACGACAAATGCAGGTCAACTCCCAAATTATCTGTTTGTATTGAGCACTCATTGTGCCCTTTAATCCTTCAACAGGGACTCACGCAAAGTTTTCAGATTTAAATCTTTACAATTCGGCTTTTACTATAATTAACTTTGGATCTTATATAATTTAGTATATCAGCTCAGTTGATTGGCAAACATCGATTATTTTCTACTTTCTTCAGTTGTAGTAACATTGCACCATAAAACGGTGTTTCCACGGCAAGTCAATCACGTGTTTTACTAGTTGTACTTACTACTTATATGTACTTTGGCAGCTATTTTCGATAAATTTCCGATTAAAATTAGAGACGGCATTGATTTTTTCGTGATTCGCATGGTGATTCAGATTGAATGAACTACAAATGAGATGATTCGCTCATGGGGAATCAAGTGCATTGGGTTCGTAATTGGGCTGCCAATGGCCGTGGCAACATAGTATAAATGACAGCTTAAAACTTGGGTTCGGCATTTTCATACGATTATGGCGAAGGAATGTTTAAAGTCAGTGCCAGGCAAAATGATCCGCTAACTGTTAAAAAATAAATAAAATTTATATATATAAAATATGTGTACAAGAAAATTCGATTTACTTCTCTATTACCAGATCCAACCTATAATTCCATATAAGTACGCAAGTACGTAGGGGGTATAACCAACATCAAAAGTCTCAACGCTTGAAAAAATACCATTATTCTCCTCATCTCTGGCAATTTTAACGCATTTACATGCAAAAGTACATGCAAGATTTTTATCACCTTCGCTTTCGTGGAACGAACTCAAAAGATTAAAACAAAAAACTTAAAACTAAAAACAAAAAAAGCAACTCAAAATACTTCAGCTACGTTGGAGCTTTTGGAAATGTGTTGCGACGCGGTAAAATAGCAAAATAAGCAGCCGCTGGCCCAAAAAACATGCACCAAAATTAATTGGGCGCGCTGAATGTCGGCAAGCGGAAGAATTTAAATAAATTTATGACTTATTTTCAAAAAACATAAATAAATACACACATGTACACATACATAAATAACCGAAAGCGCCACAAAGCTACCCATTGCAGAAACAAGTTGAAACAATGGCTAAAATAAAAATGAAACAAAAAATATGCCATTCACTCAAATTTAAATAAGAAGTCAACAAAATTATTTTAAGAATATAAAGCGACACTTTTATTTGCTTAATTTCCTTTAGTTCTTATAAGAAATGGTCTACATTAGCTCATATATCACTTTGAATGTTGGAGAAAAATTTTTAAGGTGTATGTTCTCTCAGCTATCTGTCTGCAATCTAAACAGCTCATAAATATATATTTATAATAGTTTTTGTGTACTTTTGTTGTATAGCCAAATGCTACCGTCACAATTAACAATTAACAATCTCAACACAACAATTTAATCTAGTTTATTGTGTGGCTACTTGGAGGCGAACTCACAAGATCTTGAGATTTTTATAAACATACATGCAAACATACATGCAAACATACTATGTGCATACGTTCATGTAGTGAAGGGACCCCTTTTTATTTCAGTAGCTGTTTTGATCCTCTTATTTACATATTTCTAATACTTTGCTCAGCAACATGACTTCTTAAACATTAACAGTTTACGCGATAGCAATCTACATTTTTGGGTTAGGCTGCAAAAGTTTTACAAATTTTGGTGAATTTTAGCGTATCTTCTACTCACATGTTTCTGTGGTACTTTGATAAAAAAAAAACTTATCTCGAGTTGGGCCATTTTTTCTTTGAAGCTATACTGCATTAGGTTCCCAAGCATTTTTTTAACAGAAAAACAGCTGCTAATGGCTTCAGGTTACATTTAATTAGAAGTTTAATATAATTTTTTATAAGTAATTGATATATTATTAATCCAAAGTCAAGCTAGAAACTGGTTTTTAAAGCGATAACAGCCTAACACGATTTTAGAAAAAAGTCAGTTGTACACATTTATTTGAAAAAAAATTAATTAAGTAGAGAACTGTTAAAGTGGAACCATTTAACCGAGGCATGTAAAATCAAGATCAAAGAGCTTCTCAGGAGTAAATATGAAGTATGAGCCGCCGAGTTATTTGAAGCTAAATTTTGCAAAAATAGGGCAAATAGTGTAAAAATGATTTCAAAAATTATGCGTCCCCCAATAGCCAGTGCTCGGTCAAAATCCGCTGACAGAGCTGAGTGTGTGGTCTAATGACCTGAGCAAGTTTTGCAAATTTTTACGTCTAGATTCCATTTCAGCGTTCGCTGAGTCGTCTTACAGGCTAAGTGTTAAGAAGCAGCCTATAAGACGCTGATAACTTCAGCACTTCAGAACTTCATCGGTACTGCAGTTTCTTCAGCGTCACTTTGTCCATAAGTTGTGGTTATACAAAAGCCGAATACAAAAGTAGTTAAGAGAGGAGTCAGGCATTCCCAGTCCAGTTTCTACCGTACCATAAACGATTTGAAAACTACGATAGACTCAACATTCAATTCCAAATCTCCGAGTGTATGTCTACCATGGAAAGAGCTTCTCATAAAATACATTTGCTGTTCAAAGTCAGTAAAAATCGGTAGGAAGCCTTTTTATAGAATGCTCATCAGATACAGTGGATAAAATCATCCGTTGCTTCCTCTCCTCAAGCAAAAAACGGCAAATAAAGTTGTGTATTAGTCCTAGTACTACATTGTAAAAATTTACGATCCAATACCCGATGAAAACAGCTGCCCGTATGAAATACTTCTTGAAAATTCAAATAATAAGTTAAAAATTATCCTAAAAGATTTTAAGTGTAGTTTAACTTAGTTCAATTTTGTATAAAATATAGTCGAGATTAATGCTACTTAAAAGTTTCACAAAGTTCTTAACATAACTTTCTAGGAATATCTTTTGAGTCACTTCTTTTTTGTCGACGACAACGCGCGAAAGAATTAAAAGAAAATTAAGTTTAAAAAAATCTGAATTTTTAATTTATATATTACGAGCTCAATTTGATAAGTCAGTGACTTAAAAAAAAAAAACAATATTTTTAGGCAAAACAGCGTTCTATTTTTCAACATAATCTCCTTTTAACTCTATACACTTAGTCCAACGTTTTTCCAATTTTCTTATTACTTCCAAATAATAGATTTTATCAGGACTCTTAAAATAGGCGTTGGTTTCTGAGATGACCTCTTCATTTGACCTAAAACTCTTACCACCCTGCAATTTCTTCAGTTTTGTAAGTAGAAAATAGTCGCATGGTGCTAAATCTGGAGAATATTCTGGATGGGGTAGCTGTTCGTTGCCCAATTCCTGGATTTGTACCATGGTGACCACATACATACGTGTAAATGGTATGTACTCGCTCAGTTGAGCTACGTACAGCCTTGTTTCCATTTTTTTTAAACGTCAAGAAGTAAGAGCTGTCAAGCCAAAACTAAATGACTCAGCTTGCTGTTCGGCATTATATTAATAGATGACAGTTAAGGGTAGCAGTGATGAATTTAAAGTTGCCTCGTATAATATTTATTGATTAAGTCGGATTGGTCTTTGTTTTTACAATGCATTGAGAATAGGCTTTTGCTTTTGTGCTTAGGTAATATTTTGAAATATATATATCGTCTCTCTATATTTTGGGGCTCATTCTTCGAGTTGCTTACCTTACTCCAAGTAACTTCCTTGAAGTTTACTTCCAAAGTTCTGCTTTTAATTTATATTCAGTCTGTTTGCCAAGGCTTTCGCTACGTTTTGTTTTTTTTTTGCTAAACTATTACCAAACAACGCAATACAAGAGATTTATTAAAACAAAAAAAAAAGAATACTACTAAACCATGTTTGCTAGGCAATTAAGCGGATTTTTACTATTAAGTACTTATGTACATTTGCTCCAGCTCACATTTCCACCAAATAGACAAATAGACAGACACTCATACATTTGTATGTATTGATGTGTACACATTTTCTTGCGATTTAACTCAATTTAACACTGCTGTCTATTAGATCCCTATAAGCCATAATTCTTCAGCGTCTATCTATGATCCTGTCTAACAGCATGAAGACAAGAAATTAGGGTCAACTTAGGTGTGCGTGTACGCGAATAGAGAGGTGCTGAACTCGAACCCGAACAAAGGCCTAATCAACAAAAAAACACAAACACCACCATTTCCGCCAGCAACACGATGACAGCGATGACAGACAACGTCCAGAGGGCAGACGTGTAAAACACCAACGCCACCACCACCAAGTAAGAAGAAGAAGAAGCAGAACGATCCGCGCCAACAGCAGAAGGCCAAAAGAAATGGCGATATGTTCATAAATTATTTCTAGCGCATTCATAACATTTAGATACGACAAATGTATGCAGAAAATAATGGTGTTAAGCAGCCTTCAACACCTCATTGGGAGCGCATGTCCCATCCGGCGTGCAGACGCCGTGCAGCCTTCCCATAAGTGGACGATCGCATGAGACTGCAATAGCGGGAGGAGGCGGAGAGAGTGGCAATTGCGTTCGCTGGCGCTGGAGCAGTACAATGATTTTCATCAAACATTTAGGCAACAGAAGAAAAAATAACAAATAACAACAACGACAAGTGAAGTGCATTGAAGTGAAGTACGAGTATAGTTAGAGGTTGGTCTGTACAATGCTGCAGCAGCAGCAGCAGCAGCAACCACAAGCGAACAACACAAGATCAGATCAAACATCAAAATAAATCAACGCAAAATTAACTTGACTTATGCGCAGTCATATTCTTAGCGGGATATCGAATTGCCAACTGAACGCGCTACACACACCTACGTATGTACGCCTTCCGACTCAGCGACTCAGCGACTCGGCGACGCGTAGTGGTAGTTAGTGTTGGTCAACTGGGGTCTCTTCCACTGCTCGCTGCACGTCATTGGGTAACGAACCAACAGATAATACTCGTACTTATGCTGCAACAGCGATGGCACACAGCTTGATAGGCGGGCAAAGAAGGAGTAAGCAGGCAGTTGGGATGGATTGGAGGGAGAATGCCGAGGAGCAGCGTGCAAGCGCAGCCTACAAACAGTGTTGAGCGCACAGTTAGGCGGATGTTTGGACAGTGGGATGCGATGGCGAGTGGCCTTTACGCTAAGCAGCAATGCAGGCGATCACTCGAACAGGCAATGCACAGCACAAAGCTCATCAAGTGCATGCAAATCGCAAGCTGTGATCATCAGCCAGCACCCTGCAGCCGGCAGCCGATCAACTGGGCTGTCACAGCGGCGCACAGATTTATACGCGGCGACCGGACAGCAGGCATCCAACGGAAGGGGCTACATACATACATAAATATGAGCGAAAATCAGAATTCGAATCTCAAAGTTCTAACTAAAGCCAACAAGCAACGCGCCAACTGCTGCCTACGAAACGACAACACCAATTGATTAAAAATTTTAATTATGGTGCAGGGCATGATGGCTGGACCAAAGCGCCAACTGCGTAGATAGTTTTTGCTGGTAGCGGAGCAGCAGTGGAGCAGGGAGAGGGAGTAAAACGTTTGCATGTTTGTTGACGTTTTATGTTCTGAATTCATATTTATTTCATTTGAGTATTTTTATTTGGTTTCTGTTTCTGTTTCTGTTGTTTTTTTTTTTATTTGTTCATGTGCACACGCCCACCTGAACAAAAGTCTCAGAAAATCAGAAAATGAAGACAGCGAACATGATTTATGAATCTGGAGAATCATGTTTGGCATATGTGCGTCGAGTCATCTGCGAATGATACTCATAAATACTCATTGATGGCAGAAGGGGCCACCAGTTGTTGTTCGCTACATATGTACATACATACGAGTACATAGTTACATACGAGTACATATTGGGTGCTTTCTCTAAAGTTTATTAGAAAAAGAGAAAAAAGCGCTGCAGGGAGATGCGCACACACACACGCACTCTTGTTTAAAGTTGCTTGACTAAAAGTGCTTTGTGTAGACATCAATCAAGCGAACTTCTGCTGTAACAAAGTTGTTAGTTGTTGCTTCCCCCTTTTGCTGTGGGTTTTACACTACCGCCAGGCATAGAGCATATTCGTAGTTTTCAATTGTGAAACCCCATAAAAAAATTTCACCAAAACTTACACTAATATTATACGCTTATACCTAATTTAAAAACACAACACACAACAAGCTGTCAACCGCAATTATCTCACCAAAATATTTCCTTGAATTTTATGTCATAATTTAATTTACATTACGCTGTGAGGGGAATTTAAAAATAGAGGTGCGTGAAATGTGAAAAATGTGAAATGAAAAGTTGTGATAGGTGCACGATTATTAGGAAATCTGTATTCGAGTGAAATTAATGCGAGCAATTTCGATTGCCTATCACAGCTGCTCATGACTTTTCACATGCGATTTATCATTTCCCACAAGACCAAGAAATCAAGTTCTTCTATTTATACACTCACCTACATATGTACGATATATGTATTCGTTTGCGCTCTCATTACGAGAGTACATATCGTCATTTGACTTTGTGAATATTGACGGTCAAACGTCAACAGATCACTGACAAACGCCAAATTTTACAATTACACACAACCGTCTGGTGGCGCCTCGGCCACTGAATTACAATGGGAATAGTGGCAAGATTTAGATAAAATTGGGAAAGTGCAATAAAAATCATTGACACCACTAGTTTACTTGAAGTGTGTGTGTGTGTGTGTGTGTCTTGCAGTTGCCTAAGGGTTGATCCATTCACTTTTGGTGTTATAGAGTAAGTAAAATGAATAATGCGCTTGTGTGAGTACTTTTCCATCTGCACATTCCATCGATTGGTAAATCGAGTAGTTCTTACAGTTATGTCATCAATATGTCACATCGAATGTCAAATAGTCTGAAATAAATGAGGCTTTTAGCCGATAAACAATTGAGAAAGATGAATTTGATGGAATGAGATGACAGATGGACATATTTACATACTTACATATACATATGTATATATGCATGCACACATTTTTTTCTTGCTATACATATACTTATGTATGTATGTATTTATATGTATGTATGTTGGAGTATATGCAGATAGTATTTTCTGTGATAGTATCATGGGAAAATAAATTTTGCTGCAGCAAATTTTAATGAATTCGAACAGTAGAAGGATCAATAAAAAAACATGCTTTGAAAGTCGATGAAAAGCAAATGAAAAAATCGATTTTTAATCCATTTACATGAAAATTAACAGTCTCAAATTAATCGATCCTACAAGATAATTTAACATACATATGTATACCTATAATAATTGACAATTTTATTGATCTCGAAGCCAGTTTATGAAAGATTTTTATTTGTAAAAACAAAAAAAAAAACAAAAAACAACAACAACAACAGTTTTTAAAAGTAGAACTTATAGTACTATTTCGGAAATCACCACATTTCCTCAGCATAAATCTTTTCATTTAATTAATAATTAATTTTATTCTTCATCACCACTTTCACAAAGAGCTCGGAGTTGCAGAGCCAATAGCGTGTTGGCTGTGCTGCGCTAGACGAGTTGTGTTTATTTCATCTTCCTTAAACAAACCAACTACAAACAAGAGCAACTGATCTGCCGCTTTTTAAACTTGTTTGTGTAGTTGTTGTTTGTGCTTGGTTGCAATTCTGTTTAATTAGTTATTTTGCTTATATATACCTACATATGTATGTATGTATATAAAAGTTTAAAACATTTTTCTGCATTTAACGACCTAAAAAGGCTGGAAAAACAGAGTACTCGTAACTTTAAAGCCACTGAAATTAGCAAATATAAAACATGTGTTAGATATTTGTCACATTGTACCAGAATCGTTTAAGTAACTTCGCAAATTGTATGGGCTTAAAAATACTACTCCGGGAATACTCGAATTTTTCTCCCGAACACCAATTTAAGTTTTATTATGAGAGCTTCAATGAAATCTTGTCGAAAGCTTAAATACAAACGAATCTACTTAAATCGGTTCATAAATCAAATCGCAACTTAACGATTGCTAAAAAAAACAATTTTGAATGATTCAAACACTACATCAACAATGCATCATCAACTTAATTAAAGACCAAACTCACCTATGAAACATTTAATCAATCAAATCAATTATATTTATGATTTTGAGAAGTAAGGTGAAGTTAAGTGATTTGAGGTGAGTTGGGTGAGTTGGGTGAAGAGAAGTGAAGTTTGGTAAGGTAAGTTGAAGGGAGTTGAGGTAAAGTGAACTCTTATAAGCACTCAGTTGCAGCGAATTCAAAAAGATTAGATGTTTGTGGTGTGATATTAGGTGGTGAGTTTAGGTGGGGTGAGTAGATGTGCGGCCGCCTGGTGTGCGCGAGCACATCTTAAGTCAAATTAAAAGGGTGAACCTCTTAAACTTTCATATTTTCTCAAAAAGCTGTATTAATATTTTTATAGTTTTGTCATCAACAATCGACTTGATCCAAAATAGATTTGACTTAGTTTAGATTTAACGTGGCAACTGTCTAGGCTACAAGTAAAGAAAATTTCTTTCTTTTATATTGCAAGATCTGCCTCAAAGGCATATAAGTATACTCGTATGTTCTCCTCGTAGCTATGTAGCAATCTAAGACCGCAAAGTTGAGTATAAAAATTCGAATCGAAATGCTAACATAAAGAGAAGGTCTAAACATAAATTTTTAAGAAATTCCCAAACTTAGCAAGAGATGCTCCATCGTATGTACATACATACATACATGGTTATATGAAACAATAAACAAAAAGGTACGAAATCACATTCATTCCTCAAAAAGTATGTATAAATTCTGTTGGGCGTAGCGAAAAGATATTCGAATCGATTTATTTGTTATTCGCTGGAAAATAGTTTAACGTAAAATATTAAATCATTACGATTCTATTGCACACAATTAGTTATTAAAATATTTTCCCGCCGGTAACATAATCCCAAAAAAAATTTAATATTTTACAAAATATCACCAGTTGTCCAACTATTTATGACAAACTATTTGTCATGTCTTTGGTTAGATATTTTCTGGAAAAAAGAAATGTCAAAGCACTTCACGCTAATTGCATTTCCGAAACAGCCAAATTGTTTGAGATATTAAAATTCAAGCGAAAAGCGAAAAGAATTTCTAATCCATTAACAATTCTTAAGTGCTTGTTGTGGCTCCTTAATCAATTGTGACAAATATCAGACGAATGGCTACCTCTAATCCTTTTCTTCTAATGTCACAAAATTGTTAAATAGGCACGCTGAGTTGACTTGGCACTACATTCATACATACATACATACATACATATTTATCTTCATATGTTTGAAGTGGACACATATAATACTCACTCATACATACAAACATATGTACATATGTAAGTATACCCGCGCACTCCCATATAATTAATTGAAACACATTAATAAAAAAAACGAAATGAGGAAAAAGGCGAAAAAGTCAAACAGCGAAACTCTGAGTTGAACATGAAAAACACTTCAGACGAAATGAGCGATACGAGTACAGCGAAAAAAAAATTATTATAAAAACCACGAAATCAACAAAAAAGGCTTGAATTCAACATACGAAAAAAATAGTTGCGCGAAGAAGGTATCGCTTTCTATTTTTTATCATTTTTTTCTTTTTTTTTTGTTATTAATGACGGTAATTTTTTCAATGATCATCAGGTGAAGTCATACCGCTGCGAAAGAGCCACCGCTTGAGTTGATGAATGATGATAGCGGTGGTGTATGAACGTCAGGCGGTTGTTGGAGAAGCGTTAAGGAGCGTATATGTACATACATATCTATGTATGTGTATGCACAAAAAGCCACTTAAAGGAGCAGCGAAGATCTCGCCGATCAGCCACCAACGCCGCCGCAACTGTTGCTACACAATAGCCACCGAAATGTGTGATGCGAGGTGAATACTTATGACCACGGTGCGACGGACGACGACTCCTGTCGCTCCAGCCTACACTCCGCTGCAGTGCGCGTCACAATTCGGTTATGAATTCATTGATGCCGCGCCGATTCTGTGCTGCTGATGCCTCTCCGTCTCCTGCCCTGCGCCACTTGTCTACCTGCCTGATTTCCTCGCCATGATGATTATGATTGCTCTGAGTCCATATAAGCCCATTGAGTTAAGATCCCGACAATGTGATAAGTTGTGTCATCATTTTTTTCCACCGGCTTATCCGCGCACACACATTCAATTGGCCCGTCCGCCGTCCATCCTTGGCCACTTCAAGTGTCCGCTCGCTATCGCTTCAGCTTCAGCTGACTAGCAGCCGTTGCAGTTTTCTCAGGAATTAAAATTCAGTTCATACTATTTTGTTGTATATTTTCGAACTGACTAGAGTTACTTACAAACATATACAAACACGCACACACACATACATGATATTGCCAGCAAAAAAAAAAAACAAAACAGAGATCTTTCTTTACCTTCATTCTGGACGCACTCACAAAAACGGCTACACAACTGATTAGTTGTCATTTTTCAACTGTCATAAGCAGCGGCTACTGGTCTTCCAGCGAATCTTCCTACTTCTTTGATACAATTGTGCGTGTAGTTCTTGACGAATTCTCTTGCTCGGCTGTGGTCTCTTTCGGTGGCTTTCGGTGGTCACTTGCCACTTAAATGAATGCGTTTTTAATTTTTATTGTTCGCTTTTGTGACGTTTAATGGGTTATTTGCGCTGTTGGACGCTTCCCTATTCAACCAAAGCCTTGTCTACAAATACACATACATACTTACATTTGTACACATCTCTCTCTCTCTGTCTCTGTCTTACCGTCTGTCCGCTCACAATGATTAACTGCAGTGACTACTATTAATATCGCACATACTCGTACTCGGCTGGCTGGCCACTTCATCTTCGCTCTATTACGGCGTCAATGAGTTTGGTCACATCTATTAATGATATTTACATAGTAGTTCGTTGATTCGTTCATTCGTGGCATACATACTTATATATTAAATATATTTATTTTTTCATCGCGATCTGTACACACACACACTTCATTCTAGGTATTTAAGCATCTACATATATTTGGCTATTTATCTCCACTTCTCAGCATTGTTAAAATTCGATCCACGTGGAACTCCCATGAATCTTTTACTTGCCTGCTGGGTTTCTAGCGTTTTAAGCCTGCTGTCTTTTTTGCTTACCAATTTTGAAGAAACAAGTTGAAAAATCGATGTGATTAATTTTTTACTTTTTTATTTATTTACATATGTATTTTTTTTCATGCATTTATATAATAGCAAAATAATTTGATATAAAACGCTCTAATCTGACTACTGCTGTGCTTCCAAATCACTTTAAATCGCGTTTAAATTGTTGGTGTGCGCCTTGCTAATGATATTCGTCTGGCCTTCTTGGTAATTTTGTCATATTTTCAGTAGAGGGGATATTTTGTGTTGTTTTCCAGGAAATTTTTTTTTTTTTGATTTTGAAATTATTTTTTGGTAATATGTAAATATCATTGAGTTTTGTTAGCTTTGCTAGTAATTATCGTAACTAAAATATATAGTCCGTTAATGATTATTGCAATGTAAATTAGGTTTATAGTAAAAAACGGCAGAATGTGAATCGATGAAAAATTATGATGATCTCCAAATCAGCAGCAATAACTTGCACCACTTTGAGTATTGAAATTAATAAAAAAAAAGTATACTTAACCAAGGAGTCAGCTAGGCGAGGGGAAAAGATAAAAACGAAAAATTACATATGAATATAATTGTAAAAGGGCGATGACCTTATATTGTATGAAAACTATTCATCATGGTTTTTTATTAAGGCAACAGAAGCCAAAACAAGAATTTTCAGAATGATTTTCTGTCTCTCTCCCTCTTTGTATGTTTTTATCTCATTCCCACTCTTTAAACAAGAAAACTCGCTAGATGGCGCTGGAGTAAATTAATTTATAAAAGTCGTAGTTATCAATCGTTTTCATTCAAATTCAAAAATTTTATTACTTGCATGACGGGAAATAATTCAAGAAAAAAAGGACCTGATAGGCACTTGATTTGAGCTTTATAAAAAAGGACATTCAATGGTGCCATCTGGTTCGATTTAAAATTTTTATACATTTACTTGAAAGAGTTGTATTCAAAATATGTAGTAAAATTGCACTTATGATGAGATCTAGCTTAAATACAAACTGCATGAATTATATGTTAAAAAGTATTAAATTATTAATTTAAATTAAAGATTTATATAACCTTCATGATAATAAATACAAAAAACTTGACTCTCGGTATTTAGAAAAGTAGTATTTATTAGTTGGACTTTTTTAAGATTTTATTTATGTGCTACTTAGATTAAAAGAACTCGCATTTAGTGTAGCTAGTGAGTAAAATATTTCCACAATTACTTACTATACCTACTTTGTTTGTAAGACACATTTCTTGACGTTTCAATAAAAGGTCGTGAACTGTTTCTACAATGACTTGGAGCTTTAATAAATTAACTTAAATTAAAAAGCAACAAAGTGGTGTGTTGAAATCGTCAGTTTCCCAGATCTAATAGAATAAAAAAAATTTGGCTATGTGTAACGAAGAATATTTACCTACCGAAAAATTGTGTCCAATTACTTTTCAGAGTTGTTTAGGATCAATGAAAACGGCAAGCAAGAATTAGCTGTTACATCTTTAAAAACCTGATAATTGAAGGGATATGAATTTTTTTTGGAATATCTCTCTAATCGCTTTTTATGCTCTTCCTTTGATATGTGTAGAGAGAAATTCCTTCTTTTATAAATCATTAGCTCGTAGCATAAGACCCTCAAGAATTTATGTATAGCATTCTTTAAAACTACTATATCGTCGGCTTAAAGTGGAAGCTTGCTGAGTACATTTTTTGGATGTTAAATTTTGCTGCGGGAAATCTCATCACTATTTTAATCTTTCCTGTAAAATCACAGCGTTTTACTTTAAGCCGACGATAGAAAGATGATTCATCCATATACTTTCTCGAACATATTCATTTTATTCAAAGCTGCTACCTCCTTTTAGTAAAATTGTGAAGTAGAGCGAAAAATAACCTTACAAGTAATAACTTTAAAATATCATCAGAATGTTAATAAGTGCTTATAGCAAACTTGAAGGAGTTAGGAAAAATAAACGCTATTGAATTTGGCTTATTTTATTTTGAACAACTTTTAGCGAACAAAAATTGTTTTCTTTTACCACTATTTCGAGATATTTTCTACCTTTCGTTCATTATCAAAAAAGATTTTTTTTACCAAAAAGTGAAGTTAACAGGCGACACGGCATTCTGTTTCTGTTTATTTTCATAATTTTATAATTTAAAAAATTTTAAAGCGCCTGAAGCCAAGTCATTCAACATGAGGCATTCCATGGTATTTCAATGAAAAATCGATTTTTTTTTAGTTTTTCATATAAATTCAGTACATAAATTCATAACATATAGGCCTGGGCAACGCCAACTGCGCAGCACCCATTATACCACATTTCATACAGAATATGATGCAAATTAAAACCCAACAGTCGCCCAAAAGTTAAAAGAATTTTAGAAATTCTATGCAAAATTTGAAACATAAGCTAAGAAAAGTGCAAAACATTATTTGTTTCAATACTACTTTGTTTTTTTTTTTTGTAATTAAAATTTTGTTCGCAGTGTAACGCGCACTCCTACTTGCGCAACGTTTGATTGAATTCGACGCTTACTGCGTCCAGGCCTGCTCATAAGATATGACAGAACGACCGCATAGCTCGCTAATATTAGGTTAAGTTAGGTTAAAGTGGCTGCTAGCGATCGCGCCAGCACACCTAGACCTTCTTTAGGCCCATTGTGGCACCACGCGGATTTGAAGAAACCCCCCACTCGAACAAACATGTGGAAACTGCGAATTTTAATAGCTTACGAATCTCTACTTTGGCGAGATCGCTAAGGTCTCCGAAGAACTCTGATCCCAAGAATTTTTTTCTTCTAGCCTATAGTGCAGGACATTCACATAGAATATGCCTCACGGTTTCAGGCTCTTCTTTATTTCGGCAGCTTCTGCAGAAGTCGTTGCAGGGAACACCTAGTCTCTCTGCGTGTCTGCCGATCAGTATATGACCTGCTATGATTCCTAAAGCTAAGGACAGGTTTCTCTGCTCAGCATGAGAAGACCTTGTGATCGCTTGACGTCCCACTCCGGCCACAAGAGCTTGGACTTTATACAGGTGTTTCCGTTTTTCCAACGGTCCCCTGCTTCCTTAAGGGTTGAGTCCCTTAGTCGCTAATATTAGTTTTATCAAAAAAATTATTAAGTACTTTTTTATAGACAAAGATTCAGAGATTTATAAAAAAAAAAAAAATTGTATGCTCAATATGCTCAACTCAATTGAATAAAAACATCAATATAATTTTTTTTAAATGTAGTTATATGATTTCTTTATTTAAATTTGAAATGTAAGTGTTGTCGTTTTAGAAATTAATTAATTGTAATCATTTACGCGAATTAACAAGATTTAGATTTACATTTTAAATTTACAATTTGGTTTCTTTTTTTGTTAGGTTTTCTTAAATTTATTTTACTTTATTTACATTTGCTTGCAACCTACGTGTTTAGGAATTTCGTGTTTGTTTTTTTTTTTTTTTTTTAATATTTCAATAGTAATATTTATCACAGATTACATTTTTCGCTTAATAAATATTGCAATTAGTATGTTTGTATGTATTTGTATTAAACTGAGAAATCGTACAATTTACTTATTTACGTATGTTTGTATGTATGTATGTATGTATTTATCAATGTACGTTTGTATGTATGGGTTTTTGAATACGAAATGTTGCACCACTACAAGTGCGCTTATTTATGGGGTTTCGCTTTTGCTTTTAACTAATTTGCTGAATTAATTTGCTAAATATGAATGTGTAATACATAACACGTATGCATATACATACTCGTATATATATGTATGTATGTATGTACATATGAACAACAGTAATGTTTATTATAATTATATTAGTTGTTATTTGTTGCTGCTGCTTTTACACAAGTTAAACACACCAAATTAATTTGTTGATGTCTTAATTAATAACTTCGCTTTTGTATGTAGACTTGCGATTGTGTGCAGCTGTGTATATTTGTATGCAAATGTGTGTGTTGTGTTTGACATTTTCATTATATGCTGGCGGCTAAAACTATAGAAATGAGTTTTCTTTCAATGTTCTTTCATGAAATGAAGATGAAAGAACAGCGTAAAAATCGGCAGTTTAAACACCACACAAAATTAAAAATATATCATCACATTTTGGACGAAATTTTAAACTTAAAAAAAATATTCGGATCTTTTTAAAAATGCAGTTTTGTAGCTCATGGGATTTTAGTAGGTCAAAGTGCAAGATTCAGGTGTCTAGAAAGTTCCGTTGATTTTTGTTGCTTTGCTAGAAGATGCTTTTAAATGGAAGAAAATGCCTAACAAGGTTAGCTTAAAAAAAATTCCAAAAATCAGCAAAAATTCGTACGCGCTTGAAACTGTACTTTTTTTTACTCAAATGTAATGTGCTACAAAACTGCAAATCCAAAAAAAATTCAAAAATTTGTAATCTTCAAATATGATTGGAAATCTGCAGGTTTTTATACAGTGAGCTGCGAATTTATAAAAAAAAATTGTATTAAAGCTTTAGCTGAACTAACGGTAATTAGCAAGAATTTCTGAAATTACCGCATTTCTAATAATTTACCCGGCAGTGTAGATGCGAAAGCAAATTTTTCGCTATAAACTTAAAAAAACGCACACACACACACTACACCAAAATAGGCATTAGAAATTGTTATTCGCGCCAGGTTGGGCGCTAACGCGTTTCTTGTTTGCATTTTGTTTTTGTAATACGTTTATTGCTGTTAATTTTATGTTATGCGCAATAATTATTTACGTATTTATTTTGTATTGCTGGTTGGTGCGAATTGTGAAGTAGATTTATCTCAAACGTGATTATAATTTTACTACTAACTTCGCGTTAAATACCTCTTTCACACACCTATGCTGTTATATGTATGTATGTATGTTCTCGTATGTATGTGTGCAGAGTATGTATGCAAGTCCGTATGAACGCATCCGACTACTCTTCACACACACACACCACGCATGCGCGCAACTATTCATTTTTAGTTCTTTTTAATCGCTATTTTTATAATGTGTTTTTAATCTTAATTTATAATTTTTACAAGCAATTTTTTCATGGTTTAATTGTTATTTTTACAACGCCACAACACCTTCGCAGTTGTTGCTGATAGAGTTATCGCTGATGTTGTTCATGCTGCCGCTGCTGCATTGCGAAAGTCATTAAACCCGCCGCATGACTAATGCAACATGCGTACGCCTTAACACGACTCTTATTATGATTAAACACACTACTAATTGCACAACAACAACAGCAGCAGCAGCAGCTGGTAATTGGCGACGACCACACCCTTCGCGTTTGCAATACGAGTTCGTGCGTTGAGTCTTTAGTTTTATACAAATTTTTTATTTACTTTTATTATCTTTATTATTGTGTTTTTATTTTTTAATTCATTGCGCGCGTGTTAAGTTACACAGCCGACCTTTTTGCGCGCTTGCCAAATGTAATAAAAACTTTTTATAGCTTACTCAAATTACGTTTTTTATTGCCAAATAATTAGCGCGTTTAGATTGTGACGGCGGCAGTCACTTGTTTGCTTAAAAAACTAGCGCAGCATACTTCCGCTGTCAGACAGACCGCAAGCTATCAGCACTTGTTTGAAAGATATAGATTTTTATTTGCATTTTCTTCACATTTACCGCCTGCTTCATCTTCGTTGCACTTGTCCCATGCCGATCGATCGCTTTGATTGCAAATATTAGCTCAAATATTCAATACTCGCATCGATCTCAAATTTCCCGCTTCACCAGCACTCAACCCTCGGCGCGCGCCGCTGCCATTGCATAGTTGACGCCCACGCCCGCGCCATTGCCCATATAAGCCGCTTGGCTACCGCTGCCGTTGGCGTAGCACATGGCCGCCGCACTGCCAGCGGGTGTCGCCATCAAACCGGCGCGCGCCGCCAACTGATTTAGCGCAACGCCGCCTGCACCGCCACCGCTACTGCTGTGTGCCAACTTCATATTGGGCGGCGTCTGCGGTGGCGTATCCGGTTGTATCTCGGCAAAGCCCAAACGCTGTTGCTGTTGTTGTTGCTGCTGCAACTGGTGATACTGGTGCGCTGTCAACAGTGGCGCTCCTGACGTCATGGTGGGCGGCGTGGAGGCGCTGCTGTTACTGCTGCCACTGCCAGTACTGCCGCTGTGAATGCTGTTGTTGCCACTGCTGCTGGAGCTGAGATTGAGAAAGTTGCCGTTGCTGTTGTTGTGGGTATTGTTGCTGCTGCTGGTGCTGCTGGAGGGGGTGCCGCTGCCAGTCGCCGCGTACGCCGTAGGTATGCGCGAATAGGGCAATGCGCCGCCGTAGCCGCTCATCATACTCAGCGATGTCGAGCTGTTGCTGTTGTTGTGCGCTGGCTGCATGTTGCTGCTGCTGCCGTGGGGATTGAATTGGCTGATTTGTTGCAAGTGCGGCGGCACTTGCTGGTAATACTGTTGTCGGCCCGCCAGCAGAGATTGCTGTTGCAGCTGTTGTTGATGCTGTTGTTGCTGCTGCTGCTGCTGCTGCTGATATGTAGTCATTGGCATGGGCGCCGGCAGTGTGACTGGTGGCGGCGGTAGCGGTAGCGGAGGCGGTGTCCTGCAGCCGACTGTGTCCGCCAAACTCCATATCTTGGGCTTGCTCGCTGGGAGCGGTATACCACAGTCCGCCGCACGCAGCAGGTTTTTTGATGCATTATACTCATCGCCGGCGCCGAGTTGGCTGGCTGGGCCGTAAGTCATGCCAGCGGCTATCTGCTGTTGCTGCTGTTGCTGCTGCTGTTGCTGTTGCTGTTGCTGGTAATAGGCTGCGGTGGGTTGCTGCTGGTAGGGATGGTAGCTGGGATGATGCTGGCCATAGGGTGAGTTGTAGACGCCGCTCATACTGCGTAGCGAGGCAATATCGCCGTATTTGGGCTCCTCCAGTGCGCAAACGTCCGACTTGTCTTCTTTCGCGAGCATCTCGGATTTTACAATAGCGTCCTCTGCAAGTGAGAGAAAAAGAAATATTTTAGGTTAATTTAATTTCCATTTGTTTGCAAATTGAGTGCGGAAATCTTGCGTTATTCCCAAATTCCATTTCCCCCCCATTCACCAGAAAATCTATCTCAATCATTCACTCTACAGTGCTTCAGTGCTTCAGTGCTTAAGTGCCGCAACAACCCTCTTTATTTGCCAAAATATTTCTAGCGCTGCCTGCATCTCCCATTTTCGTAGGCGTTGAAGCGTGCAACCCCGTTTGTGGCAACTTTCAACTACAAAATGTTTGCGCTTCCGCTACTTTCAGCGCACATCTCGCGCGCGTACTTCTTGTTGTTATTGTGATTGCACAGACATTTTTGTATTTGTAGCGCCGGCTACTTGCCTTGTCTTAGAGTTAACTTAATTTGGAAAAGTCACAAACTTTATCAAGGCCACTTAAAGGCGTTTTTGCACAGCCCACACCACGCCCTTAAGTCAATGGCAGCCAGATGCCAGCAATTTCCGGCTGCCGACCAGACAAGTAGCAGATGAGTTTACCCCAAAGCCAACCGACCGACCATCAGTGTAGTAAATAAAACAACAATAACAAAGCTTAAGAAATATTTGTAACAATAGAAATACAAAAGCGAATGACAACTAGTAGTGCGCGCGGCGTATCTGAAGAAAGGAAAAAAGGACGAAAAGGGGACGTGCGGCGTTGCGCCACATAAATATCACTTAAAGTGAACGAGCCGCCAAAAAAGAAGGCCAACCTCAAAGCTGGTGAATGCTCGATTTTCCAAACGTTTTGTTGCGTTTTGAACGTTGTGAGCTGTGATTTTGGCAAGTGCGCTAGTCTGTAGGGTTGTTCGCAGTGCGTTAAGGGGTGGTACGAAAAATAATTGCAGTTTGTAAAAAATTAAATTTGCGAGGTTTATCAAAATTCTTAGAATGTGGGTACCATTTTTTCAATACGGCGTGTATTTTTCAATTGATATGAATCCAAAATGTGTGGCAAAAACTTTTTTTTTTAATTTAAAAAAATGGCTTCTAATTTCAGTTATTATTATCCAAGTTATTAATACCTAAAATCTAATTTAGGTGTTAAGATATTGAAATTTTCCAAAAAAAAAAAAATACATACGTATATGCACATATAGAAAGTGTGTGCAAAAGAATTCAAATTTTTTATCAGTTTCTTTTTTCAATCACGTCATTTTACGAAATACTGGCTTACAAAGTTTTTAAATTCTGTTGAGTTAAAAAAATAATTTTTGTCATAAAACACATATTTTTTTAAATGTTTGAACTTGATTTGTTAGAGCGCCCCTCTCTAGTTGAAACACAAACAATTTTGTTGCACTCTTTATAAGATGAATCTTCATATTTAAGGGTCATTTTCACCCCACCTTTTTGATAGTACTTTTCGGTACTTTCGGTCAATTATTGCACAAAAATATTCCTCAAGAAATTTAGTCAGACCGCATAATAAAAATTTTCAAATAGGTTTCAAATTTAAGGTTTGGTTTAATAAAATGGAAACTTATTATTTAAATATATCTTAAATAATATTTTCACCTCTTTTCTTAAGTGCCTTTTAATTTGTTTAGAATTTTTTTTTCGAAAAACTTTGTTGTGGAAAGTATTTGCAAATATAAATTACATTACATTATGTAAAAAGGATGGAAAAATTGTCCATAAATGTTAAATTTTAAATTTGGTAGGAGGGGGTCCTTAAAAAATCAAGTTAAATGCGCTAAATATTTTTTGATTTTTAATATACTATTCATTATTTTGTTTCAACTTTTTTTTGCTTTTTCATTTATGTTTTCTTACATTTTTTGTATTTTAAATTAATTGTATGTACGTCTTTACAAAAAAAAAAACAAGTAAATACACGCGATTTCTTCACACTCAACGCTTTTTTGATTCACCCATCCATCACGGATTAAGTGAAAAACAATAGGCTCAGCAGACCCCACAAAAATAAAGAAGCAACTTTTCAGCTGCTTAAACACATGACATTAGAAAACGACCTTTACGTCCAATAGACATGAACAACGCCAAAGTGCAAAAGCGACGGATGAATGCTTTGCCAAAAACAAATCACTTTTGAAGTTGACGTAAACCTTTAAGGCACTTAAGGCAAACATAAAATGATACGGAGAATATGTTTAAAAGGAGCATTCGAATTTCTTAAGTTGCCACCAATTGAGTTGAAACCAACTGATGTTAATGCTGTAAATAGTTAAAATCAACGTAACTTTACTTAAATTGGCATCAACCTCGTTTATAGGTCCCGAACCTTTTTCAGGGTTAGGGAAAGGGGCATTATCAGCCTTTACGAGGAAACAGGAGGAAGCTCTCAGTAAATCAAACTAAGACAATCTACCAGGTTTGGAACACTGCAAATCCATTTTGGGTAGCTACAACCAAACAAGATTTAGGGAATGCATGGGCTTGTCAAAGAACAACTTGAGAATGATCACAGGAATTCTTACAGGACACTGTAGGCTGAATTATCACCTAAATAAACTGGGAATATGTTCGCAAGAACGTTGCAGATTATGCAGGGAAGATAAAGAACCTTCTAAACTTCTAAAACATCTCCCCAACAACTGTAATAATAATAATACAAAAATTGAATATACACTGAATTGCCAGCTTCTTATTCATTACACAGCATCCCAAGTACTCCCAATAAAATGTGCATTGATCCTAACTAAAATAGAAGCAAAAGCAACTCAACTTCAACTCACCTTTTCGCAATTCAACTGCCATAGCTGCACCACCGCCACCACCATAAGCGCCACCAACACCAACAACGTCACCAATTGCACTGCCACCATTCAGTTTCTCAACCTCATCCGAATCCTTCTCCTTCTCATCATCCGACAACATTGCCTCATCATCATCGTCGGTTTTATTCTTTGGCTCCCAAGTCATTTTATTCTCTTTCTTTAGGCGACGACGTGCGTTCGCAAACCACGTGGAGACCTGCGTCAGCGTCATCTTCGTTATGATGGCCAGCATTATTTTCTCACCCTTGGTGGGATAGGGATTCTTTTTGTGTTCGCTGAGCCAAGCTTTGAGCGTGGCTGTCGACTCACGTGTGGCGTTTTTGCGGCGTGAAGCTAAATCGTAACTGGAACCGTAACTGTAAGCAAAGAAAATAAATTGAAATTTTCGATTTTTTTAATTGTGTACTTCAAAAATTGTTAAACATTAGTGTTTACTAATTGGCAAATACGAAATGTTTTCCCACCCACTTGTCGTCGCTTTCAAAGCGGTTTTCTTTAACAAATTTCCTAAACATCGCCAAGACTCCAATGGCACACAAGTCGCTTAGTCAAGTCGAGTGGCGGTAATTAAGTGGCGGCGCGGCTACACCTCAAAGCTTACATTTGCCATCGAATATGCAATTTGTAAATATTGCCATAGCGTCAACCATACAATCGAGCAACAACAAAAACAAACAACTAAATAAAAAAAAACCGCCAACAACAGACGGGTCTACGTCGATAGCGTAATCAACCTTTTGAAATGTATGAATTGTGTGTATCTATAAAAAAGCGCAATATTGCAGCACTCACTGAGATATAAAATAACAAAAAAAATCAAAAATAAAAATAGAAACTAATTGTCAGCTGGAATGTTGATTGAGGCAGCAAAGCTGCATCTACCGCCACCGACGCAACCGACACCGCTAATGAACTCTTTTTACTTAGTTGAGTAATTTTGTTATCTGCGCCGGGAGACACCTTCGTACAGTAATTGGTTTGACTTGAATGCCTCTGGCATGGAGTTCCAGTTAAGTTGGCCCAATCATTGCTAATGATTAGCGTTGTTGGCGGTATTATCTAAGCGCTTTGATGCCATATCTGTACGGTAAGTGCTCTTAATCGATAATGGTTCATATTCGTTAAAAAAAAATAATTCTTTTATTTTGTTTTGCTAATTAGAAGTGTAACTAGTGCTTTGCTGACACCAGCGGCAATTGATGAGTCTAATACATTTTTTATAAAAATCTGCCATTAAGTTCGAGTGCACACGTTCAATTTTTATGGCAATTTTCTTTACACTTCCAACACGCTTACACTATTTACTTATACTAGGTCTCCATCATGATACAAATATTTTTAGAGGTAGTTTCACTTTAAATTTTTTCGACAGAAACAGTGTTCGACGGCAGCTGCTCAATATTGTCACTACTTTGAAATAGACATTCGGGATTATAATTTAAATTTTATTGTATTTCAATCACAAATCGTGTAAATTTTATATTTTAAATTAAATTTTTATATTTTTTACATATGTTTCAAGACTTATAAGATTTTTCAAGCCTTAAAGTTGCATTTACATGAGGAGATACTTTGACAGGCGATAATTGCCTGGCAAAGTTGAATTCAGTCACCCGGATAAATTAATTTCGTATGTTGCATTTGAAGACTTTTGGGAGATCGCAATCGAAGTTTGGAATTCAATTGCTTAAAAAGGCAACGATAGATGTTTTCCAAAGTGTGGGAGCATATTACTAGCTCATAAAAATCTTAAATTATTTTATTTTTGTTATTTATTCCTTATTACCTTTGAATTTATGAAGAATTTTCTACAGTAAAATTTTGTCGTATGTTACATTTGGCAACTGTTTTGCATGAATGTGTATGACATGCGACAAAATGTGAAAAAATTTATTAAATTAAATTCGGCCCAATTTTCACATCCGACATTTATTTATCCGGACGACGATATTTATGTATGCCCTTTGAGGCAACCGATTTGTGAATCGCTTTATGTATATAATTGCAACTTTGCCCAAATTCAAATTTTGTTTCTGTTTTTTATGTTTTTCTTAATGCCAAAAAAGAGAGGATACTTTTAATAAGGAATCGGAAGCACGCAAATCCGGAACACTGTTTCTATCAAATAGTTAATATGGCGTCAGAAATGAGAGTGTGCAACTACCTCTAAAAATGATTATAACATGGGTCTCCATTACAAGATTTAACAACTGAGATTTAATAAATCTCTTATTTAAATCTACAGCGTCTTCATTTCTTTTTCGAGACGACTTTCGTTTATTACTGTTTGATAATTAATTGCAATTTCTTTACACTGTGCTTTTAAGAACATAAATTCAATTTAAAACACAAAATGAGACTTGTGAACAATTTTATATTAATTAATTATTTAAATTAAGTAAGCGAACAATGCGGCGTGTGTAAATTTAAATCATGATTCAAATGAAAATATATGTAATATTTAAAATGTAAATAAAATTTTCATCTGAATTCGAGTTTGCCATACTCAACATATTGTATACATACATTATGCAATATTATTAAAGATTTAATGAAGATTTAACTCAATTTTCTTTGATATATTTCAAAATATTTAGCGTTAAATCTCGTTAGAGGCCTTAATATTCATTAAAGCACACACTGGAGATACAGCATTAAGCTACATACGTAAGAATAAAGGTAGTGTGTGTGTGTTGGAAAGAAAAAATGTCAAAAAAACTTGAGTGTGTTAAATCGAAATCGAGTTTTCTTCATAACTTTTTTATTTATTACTAGATTCCAAAGGTTGATATATCATTGAAAGCTGATTTAAAGTGCCGTTAAGCTTTCACATATAATAAGTTATTGAATCATTATATTTTGTGTAGAGTAATATTGTATTTAATGGAGTTGAATTTGAGTTTTGTGAGCTTAGGCTGAAGTATTTTAGAGTAAAGAAAGGGTACTTTAAAGAGTACTTTAAAATTAGTGAAAATAATAACTGATATTTTTAAAACGTAAAAATCATTTAATTTGGCTCGATCTAAATTCATACTTTCCTTGCATTTGTCACAGCGTATGATTGTGTGTGAAGTCAAAATTCAAACTGCGTGAGTTTTCAAGTTTACAAGTGTCCACATTTTAATCATGTCCTATCGTTCGTTCTAACAAAGGATGGAATGAAATGTTACTGATTCTGAAAATGCGTTCTATTCCAATTCAACCCAAAGAAACAAATTAACAAATATTTTTGAGAAGTAAACAGAGAAAGGGAGCTCCCTTTCCTTTTCGTGCTGGACCCTTAAAAGTGAGAATAGCTATCCCTTCGCATTCTTAAAAAAAAAACCATACCGAGAGTAATTATTCCTTTGTTCTCCTAATAAATACATTTATGTTTGTAATTTTATTGGATTTCAGTTATAATTTCATAAAAAAGTATAAGGTTAATGAGAAAAAAGTGCAAGTTGAGTTGAAGAACATTTAATATTTAATTGTTTTCATACCTTGTCTACATATTTGTGTCATAATTTAATATACGAGAATGCATTTCTTTTAATATGATATTTTAGCCATAATCTGAACTTAAAGACACTGCTGCTTTCATTAAAAATATCGTTTAACGCCTTTCCATTGCACTACTTATAATAATCGAAATGAACTTGAGAATTTATAAAGCAAATCCTTTAAGTCTTCAAACCACTGAATTTAATTTTACACACGACAATTTTAAGCACGAAAAAGTTGTCTGTTTTACTTTGTGTAGTCTTGTCGCATCTTAAGCGTGAAAATTCATAGCGAAAAACCCTGAGAGTGACAGCTGGCCATATAAAAGCTTTTCAACTACGCCCGAACGCACATCGAATTTAAATCTTTCAATAATTTTAAGTGCCTGAATCGCCAACAATAGAAACAAAAAGGAACATTAACACTAAAATAAAAGTAGAAAAGCATAACAGTTATAGCCACAGCAGCATGGCAATGGAAAATGAAAGCATACTGCCGATATGCCAATGCCAGGAGGCGAAGGATGTGGACGACAGGACACATTGCAGCAGCGACAGACGAACGCTCTTTGCCACTTGTTGAGCGGTTGCCACAGAGCACAGTGAGCGTACACAAGGGATTTAGTTGGGTTTATAGCCACCGAAGTTGTTAGTTGTTTTTTTTCACGCTGTTGTGTCTTTGTTTCTTTTTTTTTTTTTTGTCCCGCAACCGCAGACATAGTCATTGTGGACGAAACCGACGACTGCGGCTTGTGGGCAAATATTGCTGAAAATCTCTAAAATTTTGCTCACTTCCAGTATCAATATCCAGAACAATTTCCACGCATTGCCGCTATCGCCTTAAAGTGTACTAGTGGAATTATTCAAGCGTAAATAAAAAAGTGTTTTTGTTAAATCATGAAGTTTGCTTAATTCGGCTAAGGCTTTGAACAAAATCCAATTTAATTGTTAAGCGCTCATTTTATGTGCGCGAGCGTAAGCAAAACAAAAAAAATAAAAATTTTCCATTTGGAGCAAACTAATAAATCACTGTGTACTATTGTGTGCTCCACTAATGTCTCGCCAAGGCGGTGAGTTCATGGGAAGAAAGTCGCATAAGTACTCACTGATAAGTCGCTCATATTTATCAAGCAACATATTGTCAACACTTCATAACTCATCGTGGTTAGGCTGAAGAGCGCAAGATTTATTTTCGTTCAATAAATCAAATCCAAAAAAATATATATATGTAAGTATGTCAGTATAATTGTTGTTGTACTCACCCATATGCGGCAATCGGATCGTATGAGTAGTAGCCAGTGGTGGGTTGCAGACTTGCCGAGGTCCAAGCGGACATATCAGAGCCCGCGTTGCCCTCCTTCAGCGCATAGGGATTACTCTGCAAAAAAAAAGCGTTGAGAGCGAAAGGTTAAAAAAATCATCATACAAAAAAGTACTTTGAAATAAATAATTGAATTTATAAAATATCAGAAGTACACATCTTAACATTACTCGCAATATACCACATCTCATAGCTATAAAAGCAACAAATATGACAACTTATATTTCAATTTTTATTTTTCTTATTATTTTCAAACTAAAACACAGTATATTCTCTAGTGAAAGCCCCAAGAACCGAAGTCTCGAACTTTGTAAACAATTCTAAAAACTTGAATTAATTTTGGAAATTTTTTTTAGTTTTTAGAATTTTTTTTTGAGTATGCAATTTGGTGGCCAATTCAACTCTAATATAAAAAAGTGCAATTTTTAATTGGCTAAAAAAAATTCCCACTGATAACTGACCATATTTTTTTCTGGCGGTTTTCAGCAATTCCTTACATGTTCGATCTTTCTATTTTAATTTGAAAGGATTTGGAAAATCGTAAGCAAAAAGTAATTACTAAAAATCAGTTGTAATTTGAAATTACTTGACATTTGCACTTTATTACATTAAATGCGTTAAAAAGTAAACAACATTTTTTTTTTTTTTTTTAATTTTGAAATTTTTTTTTTCTACAAACTTTGAAATTTGTGTTTATATGGTTTTTGTTAGTGAATTAACTGCGAGACCATAAATGATCAAAATTACATTTTATTTTTAATTGTTTAAAAAACAATACTCAAACCGATTTTATTTCGCAAATCACTACGTTTCCTCATCAGACTTCTTTCTTCTTGGCTTCCGTTAGAGCCGAGCCCACGACATCAAATGTACTAATTAAGACGGCATCTAAACGCACTGAGCTAAGCTTAGGGTGTGTGAGCGTTAATTTTTTTTTTATTATTTGTGTTTATGAGATTTTTAATTATTGTTCTGTTATTTTTCACTATTTCATATAATTTTTTTTTAATTAAAATTTAGTTTATTCTGTAACGAAAACTGCTTAATCCAAAATTGCAAGCTTTGTACACTGCTAAAAAAATGCAACTAATTTTTTTCAAAATTTTTAGATATCGTTTTAAAATAATTTTTGTTAAAACCAAAATCAAGTTTTAAATAGCTTTAAAATTGAAGCTTAGCAATTTTTCTTACTGTTCTTGTTTAAAAAAATTGTATAAAAACCATTACAAAAAAATGTCATTTATTTTTTGGAAAGGTTGGAAATTTTAATATAATTTTGCTAATTATTTTTTAGTGTTCTACAAAGTCTGAAACTTTGATTTATATACTTTTTTGTGAGAGAATGAAATTTAATAAAAAACATGGAAATTTTATATAAAAAAAAATAGTTTCCATTTGTCCATTTGTGGTACTCATATAATAGTTGTAATACGCTCTATAAATATATTAAAAGAAATAAATATTTAAAATTAAATGAAGTAAAAGAAATCGTCAAAAAGTTTTTTTTTATAATTGGTTTTGGAACGAATTTTCGTCATCCTTTGTCAGGCTTGGTTTCTTTTTATACATTTTTTTTCATTTACTTTACCTCTTTAATTAAAACACTTTTTCGATTAACTTCTCAAAACCAATCAGCAAACATAAAAGCCCAACGAATAAATACAAAAAATTTAAGCAACGCAAGTGTTCATCAATGCAAACGAAATAAAAGAAAATTGGAATAAAAATACGAATAGAATAATAACAATTTAAAAACTGCAAAACAATAATAATTTCTATAAAGAATAAAAGCAAGCAACAACTAAATAAAAGCAGCAAACAATTGCAGTGCTGACAACTAATGCAAAAATAACAACAACAAACCGACAAGCAAACGTCAACGCGATCCCACGCGATGATGGCGGCAAAGCTCAATGCAATGAATGACTGCATTTATTTATTTATTTACGAGAGTATGAGTGAATTGTTGGCAACTCCAACAAAATAAGTCAAATACCGAAAACTCAACGGAGTCAAAATCCAATGAAAGGAGAAGAGGTCGCAGTGGTAAATAATAGCAATTTTATTTATTTTCTATGTATGCATTTTGTCATTGAAAACAAAGGTGTCTCTGCGCCGGCACAACAAAACTAGGAACATATGTAAATATGTATGTATGTATGTATGTATGTATGTGTATACAAAAATTGCAATTCCTGTTGTTGTCATGTTTTAGTTTAGTTAACATAAATGCAAGTGTAAAACACCAGCAACAATCACTTTAATAGCAACAACAACAATGAGTACTTTACGAGTACAAACACTAACAACAAACATTTGTAATGGCAATAATGCAACAGCAGCCAAAAAACATTTATTATTTGAATAACTTTGTACACATTCCTATACTCGTATGCATTTATGTATGTGTGAATAAAAAAAAGAATCAACAAACTATATTTGTAATGACAACTCAAAACGGAAGAGATTTAATCTACTCAGGATTGTGCGAGCATATTTTATTTAGACTACTACGACAATTACGACTTATGTATATCTCCAATGAAGCAAACAAATCTTAAATTCGGTAGCAAGTGTAAAATTGCGAAGGGGAAGAATTAAACAAAATTTTTATTTTTCCAAAAAATCGTTCCCATTTTAGCTGGAAGTGGCAGATATTTAACGTTAAAGCTTTCAAAGTATTTGTTTTTTTACAATTGCAATTTTAAAAAAGAGTGAATAATGACTCACAACTTTCAAGTTGAAATTTCTTATTATTATTATTTTTTTATTAAGTAATTTGGCGCTTACAATATACAGCTCAGTGTTTGGTCGAGCTTATCACACCATTTGTGGTGTTCCTCTCTTATGCTGAACCACAAATAATGGAACCTTCAGTTTTGTGCCAACTCCGAACGGCAAATGTATGAAAATTGTGAGAAGCTTTTTGATGGTAGAAATTACTTTTTCTATGATGAAGATTTTACTTGCCCTGGCTGAGATTTGAACCTCAAACTCAGCGGCATATCGAGTTATAGCACACACCGCTACCCACTCGACCACAGTGGCCACAATTTTAGTTTCTTATATTATTTGTTTGAAAAGAAAGCCTTCCCGCTAAAGGTTTCGGGTGCAAATTTAAAAAGAAATCGACTAGTGCTATTGAAATTGCCATTATTTATTCTACGTAAACTCAAAATTATGTTAGTAGAGAATACTGCCGACGAATTCAATATGTGGCATTGGAGTCAACACAGAAAAAAAGGAATTTTTGCCTTTATCGACAATATATGAAATGAAACCTACTATAGACAAATGACGCCACTTTCGCTCGTAATGACTACTACGATTTTGTGGTGTAGCTAAAGATTTATGTATTAGAACTGTATTTATTGACCCGCTGGAGGCATCACATTCCACATTTCAGTATTATCGTATTTAATTATATATACCAAAAAGGATTCTGCCTTCTTGAACAAAAATTATGTAAGTAAACCTGTCAAACTCACTTAATGAAGGTTGATATGTTAGGTGAGCTTAAGTTTTAATGTCGATAATTCAGTTACATTATTGGACGAATTTAACATTTGACGAGTCTTCACACACCTTGTAAAATTAATTTTTCAACAAATAGAAATTTGTAATAAAACTTGAATTAAAAGCTCCTTTGTTAAAAGTGCTTCCATCAGTCAAATAAACAATAAAATAATACTAATATGTAAAATGTGAATTTGTCAGTATCGGGTCTTCAGAAATAGCAGAGTTTTGAAATAATATCCTTGTAGTGCGCTTGTACAGCGTAATTTCGCGGACGATTTTGCACTTCATTTGTCATAAAATCCTCTGGTTTCATTTTTTTAAATAATTTTCATGCACATATAGAGAACCATGTAAAATTTGGTTGTTTAAAAGTAAAAGAACAAATTATGTGGGTTAAAATATTAAAAATAGAGACTTGACAAAAAAAGATTGGAATTCAAATCTCCATTTCAATTTGCTGGACGAGGGTAACACTTGAAAAAGTAATTGGCAACCAATCTTCGTTATCCATTAAACTTTTCATTCGTTATCCATTTTTGCTTGGTTATGAATTCAAAATTCAGCCCAATCTCGAAGAAAATTTTTAATGGGAGAGAGAGACAGTACTTCTTTTTTTAATTTTGACTATTTTTCCCATTTACTTTTCCTACATATTTCGAAATTTGTTGTTAGCTTGTTCTCAGTGGGATATTTATGTGTATGGAAAGGTCATTTTCGAACATTCGCTTAGATTTTTTTTGGTCATGTAGTTATTTGAGAGGTGGCTAATAAACTTAAAAATCACTCATTCATTTGCCTAATTTTGTATATTGGTTTGTTTGTCTAAATTAAGTATATTCGTATAAGATTTAAATACACTCTGTTCACAAATTATAGCCCAAACACATATTGACACATTTGGACAATTTATTTATCATTCAATTATTTAAAATAATTTTTCAATTAAAACATTGTAAATTCTCTAACGAACACCACACATAATTTAAAATGCAGAAAACATTTAGTCTGTAAGTAACCTTGTATACCTATGTAGATTACTATAAAACCGAAATAAATAAAAATTAAAAAAATAAAAAAATGCCATCCAAATTTTGAACTTCTTAAAAAAAATTTTAGAATTTTTTCAAGTGTGCAATTTTTAGGATCTTTAAATTTTAGAAAGTGATTTAAGACAATTCTTATATTGACGCTCTTCCGCAATTTCTTCCATATAAAATATAATCGGGGTTTAGCGTTGTATGAAGGAATCTGCCAGTAAGTTAGGTTAGGTTAAAGTGGCTGCTAGCGATCGCGCTAACACACCTAGACCTAAGCTGCTAGTAAAAAAATTGTTAATAATTATAGCTTGTAAACACTTGAAACTTACACTAAAATTTCAAAGCATACTCAAAAAAATTCCAACATTTTTTTTTTAAAGTTCGAAATTTTTAAGTTATTTTTATTAACTCATTTTTAATTGAAAATAATTTTAATTAATTTGAAGAAAAATTAAGTGCACAAATATGTCAATATCTGATTGTGCTATAGTTTGTGAGCAGAGTATATATAAGAGTTCTGTGCGCCAAGCCGATCTCATTGATTCTTGACTACAGCCAACAGACCAAAGGCGGAAAACTAAAAAGAACATTGCCTGGGCTTCCAAAATTTACCGTTTTTTAAGTTAAATTTTGCATCATCAAAAATCCATATCGTAGGTATATTACACAATAAAAGTCTGTTCTGTGGGCTTTTTCAAAACTGATGTCAATTTTTAATTTAAAATTGAAACGGAGTTCACGTAAGTATTTAAATATTTTGAACATGTTGAAATTATTTGAATCGATATCAAAATTTTCTAAAATTGGGACTACAGAAATTTGCTCCAAAGGACCGCAGTATGCAATTTCCAATGCACACTTTAAGGAACTTGAACATTTTACTTGAACCAGCTATTCCAATAAAATTATGATATTTTACTAAAAAATATATTTTTAGAATACATGAAAAAACTATTATTGCCGCACATTCCTTACAATCAGCAAACTATGATAATCCCCTCTACATTGCCATGACAATCACTCCATCCAATTATCTTGTCAGTACGGTCAAGGCTGCTACTCAAGCTTTGGCGCACGCGCACCAGCCGCTGACCGCTGTCGATTTGCCTGACAAAGGGATAGCACATTTGACGGCCATATGGCGTGCCACGAACGATCAAAGCAAACAAATGATAATCCAATTAAACGCCAACGAATTAAATCTTACTCACGAATATATAATGGTGATAAACACACGCTTACAGTGAATGCACGCGGTACTTAATAAATACTTACCAACGGTGAATAGAACGCCGAACTGTCCACGCCAATGCTGGGATATGGATTTTGTTCGCTGGATGGATAGGGCGTGCCATAAACACCAACACCGGCCGTCGCGCCTGCGCCGGTCATGCGTGAATAGCTGGAGAGCGCCAGGCGCGCCGAATCGTATTGGCACGAGCACACCGTCTGTCCGGTAACGGGATCTGTCATGATGGGGCGGCCGTTCTCACAGCAGGGCGTAGTGCCGTCATTGACAGCGGCGGCGGCGGCGGCGGCGGCAGCATCAATGCCGATGCCCACATCTCCCTCGCTGCCGCTGCCGCCTACACCGCTGACATCTGCATTTAGGCTGAGACTCAAGCCGATGGCGTTTGCCGTTGTGCTATGCAGTAAGCTCAAGCTGGTCGAGTTAGGATTGTTGTTGCTGCTGCTCATTGCATTGTTGGATGTTTGCGAAATTGCACCTGGACTGAGCGGTCCCGTGGCGGTGGCACCACCAGTCGTAGTCGCCGTCGAGCCGCCAGATGGGCTAAGCGATGCATCGTTGCCGCCAGAGAGCGGCGAGGGCACATTGCCGCCACCAGCAACACAGATGCCATTGGCAGTCATGCCGCTAGAGATGGCGGCGGCGGCGGCTGCAGCAGCTGCAACGGACGAGGACTGCGCAACGCCGTTGAGTAGCTGCAAATAGGAAAGAGAAATTGAAATTATTGGTTTTGTATTGCGAAGCAAGTAAATGAGGCAGAGAGTAATAAAAATATATGAGCGTTCCGAACAAATGTTGCAAGCAGGTGATTTGTGTGCTACAAGCCGACACCTAGCTAAACAATAGGCCAGCACGAATAACTATTGTGGCAAGTGATCAACAAATCGCCAAAGGCACATTCACGCGGAACGCACAGCCAAACAAGACGGCCACGGCGTACCATACTCGCCACATGCCACATCACATGCGGCGGCGCGGTCAACTCAATTCAGCCAAGCAGATTAAGACGATAACTCCAAATGTCAAAATATTTTATTGGCTCGGCGCAATTTGCGATCCGTTCCATCTATTTTCACTTCATTAATTTTCAATTTATCACAGTCAGATTTCAGATACGGCAGCGCGCGCAACGAACGGCTAACAGCCAGCCGAGTTCAGGCGGCGGCGACCAGAGACTTGGTTAACAGCCGCGCCGCAATGTGTTCGGTTGGTCGTGTAAGGTCGTGAGGCGGTTGAGTGAATGAGGCGCAGTCACAACAAACACTGCAGCAACACTCAACAAAAGGGTTTATGTATTTAAAAAAAATTCGAACGATTTGGCGACGAGTGGCGTACAGAGTGTGCGGCGTGGAAAGCAGTCAATAAAGCAATGAAATAAAGAACGCTAATGTGGAGTGGAGCAAAACAACGGATAAAACAAATAGGCCAACAACGCAAAACAACAACAGACAATGTTTTGGGGCACGACTAAACACACACGCACAAACACTTAAACGGGCATACATGCAAATCTCAAATAAGACCAGCACGTTGTTTGGTGGCGCATGCGCGCAGGTATTACCGCAACGAATCGCCATGAGCTAAGTCGCAGTCAAAAAACAGCAGAGCTACGAAGCAGCTGAAGGCGTATAAACAATAAGAAAACAAAAAACAACCAATAACCAACAACAACTCCAAATTACGCCAAGCAAAACAAAGACCGACAAAAAATTCAAATATCGATGCCTGCTCCAATACACTACGGCTCGCCCTGCTTCACGCCGCGCTGTCACTCCACCGATTCATTAGCTGTGGCTGTCACATTTTATTAGCCAGCCTTTTGAGGTCCTCCACACAAAAGCAGGAAGAAAACAAAATACAAAAAAAAAGTTGCCAGGTAACTACGAGTATCGAAAACCCAAAGTGCGCTGGAAGTGTAGCACAAGAAAACGGAATTAAGCCACAAACTAAGCGGCGCACAAATTTGGCTGCAAGCAAAAACAAAATTCCAAAAAAAAAGTAGCAAACTCGCTAGCAATAAAAGGAATCAGTTGCGAGCTATGTAGTAGTGCCATGAGTCTATAAAAGAAATATTTGTTTGCTTAGAAAAAAAGTCGAGAAAGTAAGAAGGCGAACGTCTGACACGAAAACCGTGGACACGTCACTGGCGGCAGCAAGTAGTGAACTCGACTTTAAGTATTTTATATTGAACTTAATTTTTGCTATTTTTGTTTTTTTTTTTACTTTGTCTCGAGCAGACGATCCAGACCAGCGAACCCATACATCCAGTCATTCAGTCATCCTATGGCCTTTTTTATCAGATGCTAAAGAGTTGCTGCAAAGTAGAGACATTCAATGCTGCGAACGGCCAGCATTTGGCTAAATGGCAGCTGATAGTTGATGACAAATTTCGTACGCCATTTGGAAGGAATGCTGCAGCTTTGAGTGGTCGGAGCCATTTAACGGCGCGGCGTTAAACGTCAAGAGCGCCAGATCCATGCAAATGTGCTGTTGAAAGCACAGAAAGAACTTCACTTCACTGCTTACTTACAACAACACGAATTTTAAACAAACAAAAAAAGTAGACTCGTAAACATCGCAAATCTTGGCAGCATTTGCTTTGCTTTGCTTTCAGTTCAACTTTATTGATTCTTCCTCTTCGCGCTGCCTCAAGCCCGCCACACACACACACACACACACACAGACACACATTCACAACAATCAGTTAATATTCGCAACGCACGATCGTTTCGAACTGATTGCGAATTATTGTCGAATATGTAAAAACAAAAAAGTGGCAAAGTATGCAAATTGCCCAATGACAAGTGTTGCCATTTATTTACTCACTTGGCGTGTCTGTCCAGCGACGTCTCTTTGTTTCATTCATCTGATAGTATATGATTTGTATTGGGCGTCGTAACTTAACTGTACGATTTTCACGCATTTAGCGGGTATATCAAATTTCTTTATGATCGCTGACGCAGATTAAAAACAATACTTTGTAAATAAATAAAGCCAGTGGTGATTGGTGTTCGCATAACACTTACTACTAACTACCTGCGAATGTTAAAGACCAGAAGGGCGTTAACACTGTGTACCCAGTAATGTAATTCAATAAATAAAAATATTTAGCTCGCTTGATGGGAAGTGAATTAGTGTAAGTTGAAAAGTTTGAAGTTTTCTTACTGATGCTAGCCTTGATAATTTTACAATAGGGGTATTCACACTGAACGTTGTACGTAGTTGCTCGTTGCTCAATTGTCGGAATGCTAAGCAGAGCAGGGGAGAGAGACCTGTATTCTAAAGTAAGATATGAAATGCCGCCTTAAAATTCGAGTGGTTTCAAGCATGTAAAACTGGTATCATACATCCAGACTACACTTGAGGAATGAAGGAAGCACTCCTCAATGATTTTCAATAAAAATTCTAGTAGCTCGTAGTAGCTAAGAGGATCTTGAATGCAATGACGATGCACTAGAGATTTGTTGGCGAATGTCTGACTTCTCACTGTAATGCATCGAATTAATTGTACATAGGACTCATCTGGCGTTTGGGGTAAAGTGATATTGAGGACAACTGCTTGGCTGATGAGCTAATCTGAAATGATACTCTACCGGGAAAATCATCGGATAAAAAGGAGTTAGTTGAGGAAATGTTCTAAACACTTGAGCTTTGCTCTTCGGTAGATGGATCTCACATTATCTTAGCAAACGCTGAACATTGAAGTATGCTTCTGTTGTAAAGTGTATTTAAGACGGCTTAGGGAGATATTTGCGCTGGCTTAGTCACTTTCCTTATGGATACTAAAATCTAACTTTCCACTTTTGCGAGACTAAGTTGAAGTAAATACTTAAACTCACATCTCTTAAACAACTCCATTTTGGGACGACCATCTTAGCGTAATCGAACCTAACCTAAAACAAATATTGACATTAGCATCATCCAAGAAATGCAATGGATTGGGAGAGGAAATAACGTCAACGGTTCCTGCAACGTTGAGGAACACAAGTTCGGGTTCGAAATTTCAACGGTAAGATATGTCGTTGACTAGAAAAATCTTCAAGTTATTTATATATTTTGAAAAGCGCTGCTTAGCTTGACTAACCTAAAATATCTACATATCGAATGAAAAGGTTTTGATGTGTACATTTGCACAAAATTTTCAGTTTGAATATCGGTCTGTTATCTCCTGCTTCATCTCGCATTCTTCAGTATATCAAAGCGCTCCATAATCGGAAAATTTAGTGCCCATGACGAAACTCCCTTAAGGGACTGAGAATAACAGAATGCGCTGGGTTGCGAAACTTGATAATCAAGAACTCCAGACTGCGAAATATATTGACTTGCACATCAGCTTTATAAAGGGATATTTACACATAAAGGGGCAGCGTTTCTCACTTTTATGACTTTGATAAAAAAAGTCATTGCGTTTTAGCGAGTCCAAAAAAAAAAAATCCAATGCTACGATCAAGCATAATTTGAGCTCTGCTGGGCCGATATTGACAGTTGTAAAAGAAAACGAGATTTATTTTTTGTAAGAATATAAGAGATACTTTCGAATAATATTATTGCAAGAATTATATGGATCTAAACAAAATATTAAAATTGTATTAAGCTCAGACTCTCAAAACTCAAAAAATACAAAATCGAGTCAATTATGCAGAAATGTCCGTTACCTCTTCTTATATGTTCTGTAAAAATGTCAAGGTAGGAACGATAATAATTCGCCCACTATAACTAAAAATATTTTTACTAAGGGAGTAAATTTACAAATATGTAAATTCAAAATTTCACTGCACTTTTTCTTTGTTGTTGGTTTTTTGAGTTATGACAGTATTTTCGTAAATGAATGTATTGAAACTTCGGATTTGAAAAATTAAGAAAGAGATGCTGTAGAGAAACCTTATTAAAAGTTAATTAAATTGCTAAGCTCGACACAATTTTGAATTTCATTTGGGCAAATGTCACAAAGCCGAAGCTTACAGTGAACAAATGGAGGGAGGACTCTATGAGATTTGTTGCGATTCCGAGTAAAAAGCTTTAAAATATTTTCCACATGCATTTATTTAATTTGCTTACCTTTACCACATAATTAGTTTTTTTTTTTCAAAAATCTCATTGTACACGTGTTTGTATGTATATTTAGACATAAAGCATGTAAGCAGTCTCATTATTTATTGCCATATTCATATTTTCCAAGCTGCACAACGTCGCATAAATGCCATCTTATCATTCTTTTAAATATATTAACAATTTCCGCCCATCACACAAAATTATTTCGCTTCCAAGAAATGCAAATTTGCAACCATGATAAGTAAACGTTGCGCTAAACAAACATTAACTGCAATAACCATAATCATCTAGTAGCAAATCTGCATGCAATTGCAGCCAATGCAAACGCCACACAAGTCTTGCCACATCATCTGCATATGTATGTATGTATGTTATGTTATGTACCTACAAGTGTGCGCGAACGTGCAACCGGCTATTGCCAGCCAAAGAAATTGAACGACGAAATTGCCTGCAGGCACAGCTACTGCGCAACACAACGCACAAGCTGGCAAGAAAAAAAAATAAACTCGAGTTGGTAACGAGTAAAGCACACACATACACAAACAAACATACATACATTGGAACTTACTTAACTGCATTTGAAAACAATGCGTTATTTACGTTTATGGTCAGAACTCAATTTGCGATTGGTAGAAAAAAAAAACACAAAGTAAAATCTGTGCTGCAAGGAGCGGGTGGTAACAGTGTTTGCGTTCGGGTAGCAGCGGCAAGGGGCTGAACATGCAAAATCTATAATAATGGTAATTTGGCGCTGTGTCGAAACTGCTTCTCAACACCTCCGGATGACTCCATCGAATCGAGCGAAACGGGCACTCAATTGGACAGCCACTATCTAATCACATTCATAATTCGTAGTTAGTGGAGGCCATTAAGCGCAGCCATACACACACACACACACACGCATGCAGTTTGTGCGCAGAAAAGCGTAAATTTTAGTCGAAAGCGTTCGTAAAATAAAAACATTTTCATGAATGAAATCTAATGAATTCTGAATGAATGTCGTTCACTGCTAACACACTTATGTATGAATGTTTGTATGTAAATGAGGGTGGTCCAAAAATTTAACTGAGGGAGGATAATTAGATTTATAAGATTAATTTCGAAGGGTGGTTTATGTACATTGAGACCTAAAAGATCTTTTACGATAACCGTTTTGTTCTTTAGGCGAGTATAGTCTCACCTGAAGATCTTCAAGAAGATTAACCCAAAAGTACCCAAATTTAATGCTCCTCACCCTCTACAATTGCTGTGCAGCGAAAAAGTATAAATATTTTTAGAATTAAAAAATTATAGAAATCACTTTTTTTATTACGAATAAATTAAAGAAACTTTATTTAAAACAACTTCACAAGTAAATTTATATGATCATACATAGATGTCTTAGTTTTGAATACAGTCTGTTCAATATAATCCGATTAAATGAAATTGACTTTGCGAGCTTTGGCCTGGTCGATTGCTCTGTCAAAATTAATATAATTGCCTATTTCATTTTCAATTGATAACAGTGCCAAATAATTCAGTTTTTCCTGAAACAAAGTGGACTTGAGATACGTTTTGAATTTTGGAATACTTCCATTTTTGGATGAACAGAGAAGTCGTTCAAAAATCCTCAAAGCTTTTCATGATATTTCAGCTGCTTAAATCGTTCCTTAACAGAAGCAAGAGCATTGTCGACTATAACGAAGAAGAAATCTCTCCGAAATTGATCTTTTGTTGTAGCGATTGCAGATTCATCCTCATCTTCATAATCGAACAACTTTTTTTCTATCTTTTACGAGATGAAATTTCAAAAGATGATTCAGTCGCGAGATTCTCAGCAATTTCTTCAGCAGATTTTAACGCAGCCCCATATTGTCTATTGTCAACTAGAAGCTTAAACGAGAAAAAATATTCAAAATCTACTAAAAAAAATTGTATCGTCTTTCGCCCCGCCCTAAAACCGACACTATGGCCGCTGTGGTCGAGTTGGTAGCGGTGCGTGCTATAACTTCATATGCCGGTGAGTTCGAGGTTCGAATCTCAGTCCGGGCAAGCAAAATCTTAATAATAGAAAAAGTTTTTTCTAATAGCGGCCACCCCTCGGCAGGCAATGGCAAACCTCCGAGGGTATTTCTGCCATGAAAAAGATTCTCATTTAATACATCTGCCGTTCGGAGTCGGCACAAAACTGTAGGTCCCTCCATTTGTGATATAATATAAAGACGCACACCTCAAATGGTAGGAGAAGCTCGGCCAAACACTGAGCTATATAGTGTACGCGCCAAAATTATATTATATATATATGTAATTACATGAAAATCAAGTCAAAATTACATAAAAATTGTAAGAAACAGTTTTTTTTTAATGCTTCTTTGTTTATTTTTATTTTTAAATTTTTTGAGGACCCATAAAAATTCTAAATATTAAAAAGTGCTTAAATAAAGAATAGGATTTTATTGTCCGATTTTGCCTAAAGGTAAATAAGTATACTTTCCTGATTAAAAAGAGTGATTTTCAAGAGTTCTATTTATTTGTACGATTTTTTTTTGTTTTATTCAAAATATAAACAAAACTTTAAGCGTTTTAAACGAATTTTATAATTTTATTTGTTTAAGAATTTTTTTTTTTTTTTGATATAGAACATTACTAGCTGTTGAAGCACTAAAATTTATATTATTATTTTTTACCACCTTAATGTTTACATATGTACGTACATATGTATATATGTATGCACCAACATTTGTCTGCCTTCACTGCATCGTAGCAAGTGGTTGCACTCTTTTGCTTGCTTTAACAGATAAAAACTACATAAAAGCTACGCGAAGCAAGGGTCCACGACAGCCAATACTTACTTGTATACGAGTATGTTCCTACATTTGTGTGCGAGTTGGCGGTCCGACACATACAGCAATGGGCACTCCTCACTCGACTCCTTGCACCGACCAACGCTGCATCTGCTGTCCGCTCGAGCGTCCGTCCGTCCGCCTTAACTTGCCTTGACTTGGCTTGACTTGTCTTGGTTGTTGCACGCTTATTATCAGCACGCAAGACAGTTTATTTTTAATGATCCTCCACACTTTGTTCGCAATGAACGCTCAAATTTTAACGACGATGCAACCAAGTCAACGCAATACCTCTCTGCCCCCACACAGACACACACACACACACACTTCTCCAGGCATCCTTACACCAAAAAAAGGCTACCAAATGCTCCATATATCGCATTGCTATGCTCGCAGCGCATCCACAAAGTACGAGTACACTGATTGTGTGCCACACTGCGAACTGAGCTGTGTTGCAAGGTGTGGTGTTATTGCTGTTGCTTTCATTCCGGTTTCAAATTCTTCCGGAATTTATCGAAAAAAATTACTGTAGATAGGATATGAGCAGACATTTAGAGATAGTTATGCGGACAGTGTAGGCACATATGTACATACATATGTACATATTCCAGTGCATACCTTTGTATGAGTTTGTTTGGTTAGAGAAGCACTGGCAATCCTTTGTCTACATATGTACATACATACATTCATAAAGTCAGCTCCACCAGCTTTCAGCCCAAACATTGCATTGATTTATAAATTATTGTCTGCATGCTCGTCTCGAGGTGTTGGCAGTGTTTTGCACAATTTAGGAGCGTTTAATTTTTATTGCTATGATTTGGATTGCACCAAAAGTGAACAACAACAATAGGACCAACAAATGGCTTGCATACAAGTGTGAAGAACGGCGTTGATTGTATTGTTTACAAACACATTTATCCAATTGAGGATATATATTTTTTTAAATGAATCAATTGGTAGGACTCCATGCGGCCCAATGAAAATATATCTATGTAAATATTTAAAGATGGTTATAATTTTTGAGATTAGAGATGGTGACCATAATTGCGAACTCATAGCCCAACAAAGTGCATGTGAGTCAAACTAACACTGGCGCTTCAGAAACCAGAAAGATTTATGAATATACGCCTAAGCAATATAACTGCAAGAAAAATACTCCATTACAGCTCGGTTTATTATTATGGCCAAGTGATGCTTTCTTTAATTACAAGATGTGTGAAGCATGCAGATAGGTTAACGCTAGATTTCATTGTAATCACCATCTATGTTCAAGGCCTAAACTAAACCACGAAAATTGAACAACGATTTCATTTTATAAGTCCAATATTATACCCGTTTTAAGAGACATTAAACGATTCCAATTAAATCTCAAAAAAACTTAGATACTATGCGGACTCTTTACATTGCTTCATTAGATAATACCGAGATAAGGCCGACTGTGGTTGCAACTTTCTAATGCCCACTGGCGTCAGACAGCAAATTTAATTCCTTTTGCGCTGCTTATTCCTTAAGTATAGAAGGTTTGCTCTTCCTTTGTCAACACCATTGAGAACTACTACATCTCCATAAATTAATTTATCGTAGATGGCAATTATATCAGCAAGTACTACTTACTTCGGAATGGGTGACAACTAAACTGTAAAGCCTTTCATTATAACCCTTCTTCTAATATTGTTGAGAGCAGAATCATGGACGATACCAACATCAGATGAGAGAATATTTGGAATGTTCGGGAGAAAGATTTACGCCTTTGGGACGCAAACGATTAAACGATGAGCTGTACACGATTTAGACGGACATCAACACAGTGCTGCGGAATAAGATCCAGCGGCTCCACTGGCTGAATAGAACGAAGAGTTGACGTTGCACTTCGAGGACTTTCATCGCCGTTTAGAGTAACTAGCTCGTGATTAACAGATTGAACCTTCTCTTCTCCAGTTGTTAACGTGAGCATCTTGTTGTAGCTATTCATTTCTTTCGTAGAGTTCTTGGCAAATTCATCATCCAAATCACAACTTTTTCAAACCTAAATGTAATCTTCGGATACTCGTCGTGAGTAAATGCACACATGGAGCACCATTTGTTTGACTTAACACTTTCCTTAGAACTAAAACTCTTGGCGGCGTGTTGAATGAGAAGTTGCTATGCGTTTCCGCATTTTCAAATAGAAATCATGCAAAAGTGTACAGTGAAAGTAAAACGGAAAATGTAACTGCATGCCATAAGCAAACAAATAATGGAAGGGAAACAAATTAATAATAAAAAATTCAAAAGCTTGTACGTACAAACGTTTGTAGTGTTCGCTTTCATCCACTTACATCCATGCACCTCCGGTCACCACACCCTCATACAATTCATTCCGCATTTATTTGCTAATCAAGCGGATATGCGCGTGTGAGCTTAGTGGAACGTTTGTGTGGAACTTTCTGGCGAAAAAATCACAGAGCAGCTGGCCGACGAAGATGCGAAGCGAAAAAAGATCAAAGTAGCGACCGTAAAAGGAAGTAACGTGCAAATATTAAAACAACAAATTAATACAATTGAAACAGCGAATCCCGTAAACAAGGTGAGCCATGGAATAAAAAAAAAAGAAAAATAAAGTAACATTTTACTGCAGACAGAAAGGAAAGCCCCAAATGGAGTAAGTGAATCGTAAAACACGCCAAAAACAAAATGGGGCGACACGCAAATTGCAAATGCCATAATAATAAAGCGAACGTCTATGGGATCTGGTTTATGACAACAGCAATACGAGCAAAAAAAAATTGTAACAACAAATGCCACAAAACTCGCAAACCAGCAAGAAAGAGAACACTAACAAAAAAAAACTACATACTAAGTAGATATTCGCATGAAGCAGAAGTTGCTCAAACTATAGAAAGCGCATTCGGGCAAAAAATAAAAACAAACAAAAAAATAGTCGAAAACTTGCGAATTTTCTTAAAGCAAAGGTAAAAAAAAACTTCAAAGAGATTCCGTGGAGGCAGTGAAGCTCGAAATGTTGGTTGTACTCGAATGTAGAAAAAAAAATCTGTAGGAGATAGTTTTTCATTGAAATTTTAGTAATTTTTTGTAAATGCTTAAAAATATACTTAAATAGTTTAATGAAAAATTCGAACTAACAGAGTCTAAGGCAAAACACAAGCAAGCTTCTTGAAAAAAGGAGAAGGAATCACCTAAATCCCAGATCTTGAAAGGCGATCTAAGCTCTTGAGCTAAGCGTATTAAAGTCACTAATTGTAAACGAATAATTGAGACAAAGGACGAGGCACATGTGGTGGTGCGTCGATATCTGGACAGCCTACACGAGTGACCAAGTGGTCTGCAAAGAGTGGACAACCTTGTCTGATGTAGTCTTATGGGATGTAGCGAATCTTATTTACCAGAGGCAATGTATCTGTCAACTCTCCGACAGGCACAGGTATTTGGGCGACTTGGTTGTGTTTGAGAAGCTTTTGTGGGAGCCCAGCAATAAGCAAAGAGCGAAAAAGGCGTCAGCTGCCTTATATTGCTCAAGATCGATTTTTACTTAGTAACCGATTTAGGCTCTCACTTATGGTATTTTCTTGGCCTTATGAAACTATAGTCAAGCCGTTTATGTTCTATCGATTTCTGGTCTAATGGAAAACGCAATAGAGTACGTCGTTAGTCAGGCAGTTGGGGCCTCAGATCGACCTCAAAGCGTTTATTGAGGCACTCAGAACCAATTGTACTCAAACAGAGAACGTAAAGCGTACTGAATTGCTTATTTGCTTAGGAGAATCTGAACAGTCCATGGAGTATTCAATTCGTTAACAAACTGTATGACTCTTTAGTGATATGGACATAGTCAAGAGCCATAAAAACTCAACGATTGCGATAGTTTGGGCATGGTGTTAGATGATGATGCTCCGGTGAAAAAATCTTTCAAAACGACACTCATAGGTGGGCAACGAAGGCAAGGGTGCCACCAAGCACACTGAAAAAACCAAAGGCAGAAGGACATGTCTTCACTTTGTGTTAGAAATTTGCGTAGGTTAGCGAAGGAGAGAGAGAACTGGCGAAGTTTTTTGGTTTATGTCGAAATCGACACACGGTTGTTGTGCCATAAAATAAGTAGAAGAAGAACATACCGTTATGTGTTTAGGGTTTCGACATACATCTTCCTCAAAATTGTCCCTTCAAGTTAGCGTGGATGATTGAGAAAGAAGGAAGTATGCCTTTATTCGGATAGATCGAAGCTTGACAAAAGGGTCGGTGGGAGGTCTTTTGTCCTGATTTTTCTTTCAATCTTACATTTAGACAACTAGAACACTGCTCCTGCTAAGCTGCCTTAATTTTCTTGAATTTTCTGGACTAAGCATTTAACATCTTGACTCTAATTAGCTTTCTGTATACTACCACACATTGATCGCATCAGAAAGACCACTGTGCTCGTCCAGATAACACTTTCCTTCAATTTTTTTTTAATTTGAAATTTTCGAAAAGTTTTGGAGCCTCGATTCTAAAATAGAAAAAAAATCACTTTATGTATTTTCAGCGAAAATAATTCTAATAAATTATTAATTGTTACGTTGTTCATAATGACAACTAAAGGTTCCTTGAATTGATATACATGCCATATTAAATAAATTTTCGAAATTGTTTAATATGCGTTTTCTTCGCTCTTTTTTTTTGTTTTTTAAGGGGGAAAAGTAACAAACTCACAAACAAAAATTTTATTTTTAAATATAAAACACCAAAAAAAAAAATTAGTTTGACATGAAAAATAAAAATCTTTCTTTTGCTCGCCGCGAGGACCTTCAAGGGTCAATTATGTATTTAAAAAAAAACAGAAAGCTGGCATAGCTGCTGCTGTCAATTTACGGTTAATAATTTTTTGATTTATATTCTTATATACATTTATACACAGATGCGATTGCAAACGCGCAGAGTGAATTTTTATTGCATATAAATTTATTGGCCAACGCCAACGCTTCAACTACAAAGAGCAGCCAAGCGCCAAGGCTTCAGCGCTTGCCAATAAATTTAAAAAAAAAAATTTATAAAATAAAAAACGCTGCCTGCAAAAAAAAACACATATAAAACAGTTTGCTGCTGGTATTGACTTTGTTTTCGTTTTTTCTTAAAGTTTCATGCATTCGTGCGATTTTCTTTATTTTCGAAAGCTAACAAGCTACAACAACAAAAGCTACAACAAAATCAAATGTAAGAACAAAACGCACAAGTTGTAGTAGCTGCGCTCAAATTATGAAGGTAAGCCGATTTTTTCGTGGTTTACTTCGAAAAACCACTACTTCGAGCACAGCGCACAGCATAGCAACAAAAAGTGCTAAAGCAATATGAAAATATGTATGTATGTATATAGTATGGTATATCTATTTGTTTGTGTGTCATCGCGCCGGCGAGTGGCGCTGCTTTGGCTACTCCTGCAATTGGAAGTTGTTCGCCTCCACAGACTTTCTTACTCACTACTTAAATATTCACACACAATTTGGTGAACTCTGGCTCGAAAGCAAACGAATTTAGAGCCAAAAAAAAAAAACTTGGTAGCAATAATGATTTTTGGCTCACTGGCAACTGCTCCCGAATGACAATAATTGTTTTTATTGTTTGGTTGCTGCTGCTCCCTTGCAGTTGCTATTGCTGTTGTCTTCTTAACAAAAGTTTTTACATTGTTCCAAACGCATCGCTACCGCTTTGCGTGCGGTTTTGTTGTACTTGTTGTTATTGCTTTTTGTTGCTATTGTGTTTTCAATGCGCATACGCACATTAAAAATTCATAAATCAATTATGGAATGTGGAACTCAAAAATGTTTGCAATGCCTTGTGCTGTCTACCTCTGCTTGCTACGCGATGTCCTTTTTGCTGCCAATGCAGCTTCTTTTTGTTTTTGTTTTTGTTCATGTCTACTTGGTTTTTTGCTCGCCACACTCGCATTCGCTCATTCATTCATTCATCCATGCAATCAATGTGCATTTTTGCAACGCATTGTCTTCGGCATCGTTGCGGATAATAAGGACACCTCATAAAAATTCATATGCACCGATATGTGGACACGTATGAATGTCTGTTGGCGTGCATGCACTTAAGCACATAAATACGTAAGTATGTACATGTGTACATATTTTGGAAAATTTATTAAAAAAATGTAAGAACAAAAAATTATGAATATCCCAGTAGTAAAACAGACTCTCGAAAAACCAGCGCAAAGAAATATTAATACTTTTATATATATATATATCAACTGTGTATACGCCCGGAACCGAGAAACCGAAAAAACGGATCTAAAGAAATGAATCTTGAAACAAAAGGTCCCGAAAAACGTTGCCAAAAGAATCGAAAAACGTGTCCAAGAAATAAGGAATTCGCTTTAGAATAACCGAAAAATTAAAAACGTTAGTCCAAAGAACTGAAAAGCCATTAAAAAAAATATCCGAAGAGGGTTCCTTTAAATCCGAAAATACACACTGAAAGAAGCAGAAATGCTAGGTATATTGTTTAACAAACAATTTTGCCACACAAATATCAAAGAAGAAATTAACAACAATATGAAAAGAAATTGGGTGATTGTAAGACCTTTTGATATTTTTGTAAGCTATTCGATAGGGCCAACCGGTCCCAATATCTAGTGCTGCTTGGAACCAAACCCAAAAAAGCATATTCTTTAAATTCACGAAACCACTAAAGGCCAGTTTTTAAAATGCGTATACTCAGTACGAGCACATTAGCTTTTTGCTTTAATGCAAACTAAACAAATTTTTAGCAACAAAATATAGCAAGAAATGTCAACTTATTCCCTTTTTCGCAAAGTTTCGTGCCTTTTTTCTTAGCAAAGACAAGATTATGTATTAAAATATGATATCATGTAAAACCAATTATGAAATGAATTGAAAAAAAAAATGTTTTTAATTAATTCGACTGGAAAAAATTTAAGTAGAGTGTAATCACCAAAAAATAAATATATTACTTTTTTTCAAACTTTAAAGGAACCTGACATTTTTAATATTATGGCGATCTCTGAATTGAAAATATCTATGAAACCTCTCTTTGAATTGTATACTATTAGTTGAAGTAGTATAAGAAGAAAAAGTTGAGCCGATCTATAATATAATGATATTCTAAAAATTTGCAAAAAAAAAGTCGATGAATTGATTTGATGACTTTTTTTTAATTTTCTACAAACTTTAATAATTGTGTTCAAGAAGTTTCTTCTTGCGAATGAGCTGTATACTTTACTTGAAACGTAATGGAAATAAGATACCAAAAAATAAGCATGAAGAAACCCCTCTTTCTTATTCCCCCCACAGTTTTAGTTGTTCTTATTGCGTCAGAAAACCATAGATATCAGTGACGCTAAAATTTCGTAAAAACAATTTCTAAATTCTCAAATTTAATTTTCCGTAAAAAAAATCCTCAACATTAAATGTGTAAAATTAGGTCCATTCCTTATCTACAGTTTTTTACAGTTTTTTACAGTTTTTTACAGGATTTAGTCCAAAAAGCATTCCCGTACTCAAAAAAACTGTAACTGAGAGCGCACTTGAGAGAGTAACTGCGACTCTCTTCTTGTTCGAAGTTACAGGATTTAGTCAGAAGTTCTTTTGGCTGTAAATATCCAAAAAGTGTCAAAATCAGCTGTTAGCAGAATTGTTGTGAAAGCACCAAATAAAGAAAATTACAAAATTTGTGCAAAAATGGAAAGTGCTAAAGTAATAAATACAATCGTAAGTTCTTGTGATAGTTTTGCTTGCGTTTAAGTGTTTTTATTGCCATTTTTTGTATAAATATTCTGACATTCGCTTCTTGGGCTAAAAAAATTGTTTTTTGCTTTCCCGTACTTTTTCCTGTAATTCTCTATTAGAGAGCGTTTTTACCTTACTCTCTTGCATTTTGACACTTTTTAGGAACTTACAGGAAAAGTAAAGGAATGGACCTATTGTATTTTTACTCTTACTCTGTCCAATTGTACCCGTAAAGTCTACAAAAGAAAGAACAATTTTAATTTTAAAAATTTTTAAATTTAAATTTAAATTAAAAATTAAAAAAAAAACAAAGGACATACATACATTCAAATCGGATAAATAAATGTCGTATGTGAAAATTGGTCCAAATTTAATTATTGTACTAAACTGTCTAATCAATTGGCAGCCTTCTGGCAGTGTAAACGGGTCTTCGGCAAAACGTGGGGTCTATAACCAAAGGGTGTCTTTTGGATGTATATGATTCAGTGTTACGGTGGAGCAGACTATCAAATAATAGCGTGGGGGACCTGCTTGCTAAACTTCAGAGAACAATCGCCGTGTACTGTACAGGGGCATTCTCTACAACGCCTGGCGCTGCTCATGACGCATTGCTGCACTTACCGTCACTTTGTATATTCATACGTGGGGAGGCCTTAAAAGCCATCTGCAGACTTAAAAGAAACGGATATTGGTATAAAACGGAGTGGGGCGAGATGGAAATTGCTGGCGGCAGAGATATGGAAACTTGCGTCTTTTCAATGCCACAGGATAGTACGCCACCGTTTCCTTTGCTGATAAGACTCTATAACGTTGAGTTTCCTGAGGCTGAATGCTGGTTTAATGCCAACACTGAGTCCGGTCTTACACGTTGTCGAATCTTTACGGATGGCTCCAAAACTGACTCTGGGTCAGGATCTGGAATTTTTATAGAAGAAAATGAGGATAAGCTTCACTTTTCTCTTGGAGAATATGCCTCGGTCTTCCAGACCGAAGTATTTGCAATTCTCAAGGCCATGGACTACGTGGTGGAAAATAGGAGGAGGGGGAGGAGTATACGTGTCTGCAGTGACAGCCAAGCTGCACTCAAGGCATTGGCCAGCCGTCTAACTACTTCCAAACTAGTTCGGCAATGCAAGTCCCGACTGAACTATGTTGGTAAACATAATGAACTTGCTTTACTCTGGGTAGACATCTGACTATTTGGCCAGAATTGGCTCGGATCAGGTGTTCCTTGGCCCGCAGCCAGCTACAGCACTCCCACCTTCGGCCATCGATGCCACCATCAGAAACTGGGTGAATACTTTGCTCAGCAATGACTGGGAGGCGTCGAGAGGTTGCAGATGGGCAAAACTCATGTTACCTTCAATCTCAGAAGGACTATCAAAACACTTGCTCTCGCTTAAGAGGCGAGACTGCAGGCAACTTGTTGGACTGTTGACCGGTCACTTCACGTGGCATAGACACTTGACAATGATAGACGTATATGACAACTCCATATGCCCATCCTGTTTTGAAGAGGAAGAGACGGCGGAACACTTTCTGTGCTTCTGCTCCGCCTTTGCAAGAACTAGATATGAGGCATTTGGTCGCGACGTGTTGAGAGACGAACACCTGAGCTCTTTGACACCCCAAAATCTGCTAAGATTTATTCGTAAATCCTGCAGATTTAAAACAGATTAAAAGGAACATGAAAACAGTACAATGGACGGCATGAGTGCTGTTTTCTGCACGCGTTGTTTCGTGCCTGATTCCAACAAAAAAAAAAAAAAAACTATTTAAGATCCTTTATATGGCACCATCCCTTTTTTGGATTTCTCTGTTAGTTTCCGAGATATTTAGTAAAATTTTGTCGTATGTGCAAGGTCGAAGCTATTTCGTCCATTTTTGTCATTTTCAAATCTGAACAATTTTTTCGTATTTAAAGTTGTGTGTGAAAATAATGCAAATAAAATTCCATTGCATTGGTGAAAAATCCTATAAATGAAACATATCTACATACATATGTACATACATACATACATACATAAAATTTACCCGATTTTTGTTTGAAATATGTCATATGATATTGCAAAACAGTGGCAATATTGAGCGTCTGCCGTCGAACAATGTTTCTTTTAAACAAATAAAAGTAAATCTTCCCCTAAAAATATTTATATCAGGTGTATTCTGTACGAATACTTTATCATTTTCATTCATATCCAAATTCAAAATAATCAAATTAATTCGATAGTCGGTGAACTACCAAATTCCTTTTTGAATAAAAATATTAATACATATAACATACACGAACATTAATCAACGCTTAGAAAAAGCTGGCCCCAAACACTACAACTTGGTGCCTCAAAAATTTAATGCAGTCACCATATATTTCCTTTTGCTGCTTTAACATCCAGTAATTATAATTGTCGATAAACTTCAACGTTCATTACTTTAATTATAATAATTTAAGACAAGTTTGCTTATTATAATAAATGGGAAGCCATTCCGGTTAATTTATTATTAATAAAAACAGCGGCGCACATTATACATACACACACACATACATACTTACCTAGATATATTGAATGTTTGGACGCAATGCAGTGGCTGAGGTCCTGCCAAAAGGGAATACGAGTATGTACATAGATATTGGCAAATAAATCTACACACTTACAACCCTTTGCCGCATACATTCGCACACGGTCGCACTTGGAGTGCTGTGTAAATTATCTTCAAGAAAGCAAGAGCGGAAGTTGCTCGCCAATCGAGGCACACATACGTACCTACATACATACACAGGCTAAAACTGTAAGGGGAAGCAAGCGCAGCAGCGGGCTAGAATTCTACTAATTTGATATACTCGTACTTGCTACATAAACATTATTGGGGCGACTGCTTCGCCTCACTCCTCCCTCCGCTGCAAAAGAGCTCTGCGACGAAACTGACAAATATTTATAGGCACTCGAACACATACACGCATACATACGGATGTATGTAGATACATAAAAGCACTTGCAGCGCATACATAGACTTATGCATTTAGAGTGTAGGTAATTACTGATCCATTCCCGCCGCTGCCATGCTCATTATAAGCATAGTTGTTGCTATTGTTATTATTGTTGTGGCGATGTCCTAAATTGTTGCAAACATTTCCTTGCATAATTTGCTGCATTAACGCGCGACCAACGCCCGCCAACTAACTGACCAAGCGACCGACCGACCAACCGGCAACACAGCCAACTCGACCAGCCTGCGGCCACTAAATTCAACGTCAGCACATCCATCTGTCCGCTCTGTCTGCCCCTTTATTCTATCACTAATAGTTTTCTTCATCTGAATATTCATGCCCGGAGCGCTTTTGTGATTTCTACATCTACTTTTTCTACAAATTGCTCCGAGCATGATGGTGCAACGCGCACTAACTCCTGCATAAAATATTCGAGATTTTCTTGTTCTATCCATTTCATAAACTTTTGCTCTAATTATTGAAGTATTTTAAAATTATAATAAAATCACTTTTAATGTTAGCAGCAGCTAAAATTAGCGCCGATTTAAAATTTAATCACGTTTCATGAGCGCTGTTTCGGTCGTTTGCTCTACGTACGTTGGATAGGAGAGGTGGTGTGCGGTGAGAGGCGGGAGAGAGAGAGAGATTTTGCAAGAGGTTAAGCGGTGGGCTTGTCTGCTTAGAACATTAAGCTAATTATAGGTTTCAACATGTTTTTAGTAGAAAATAATTTTTATTGGTAGCCGTTGGATGAATCAAAACTGAGTTAAGTGCAGAAATGTGATGAAAAAGAGAAGAGATACAGAATTTACTTATAAATAGTACGAAAATTGACTTTCTATATAGGTAAAATATTTTCTTGCTTTCCAGAGGAATGTAAATGCTTAACAAGTAAGGGCAAATGGAGATATGAAGAAAGATATTTTTTAATAAAAAAATCTTCTTGTGTAACTAAGAGGTCACGAGTGTAGCTGTAAGGACTAAACCAGAAAAACAACATTCGTCAAATTTCCAAAAAAAAAAAAAAACAGAAATGATCTCTTTTTAATATATTTTCCATGTACTTAGTGCGTAAAAATTTACTAATTTTGTATAAAACTTGTCATACATTTCAAGTACGTTTCTTCTTTCTTTAAGCAATCTTTGCATACGCTGACGAGCTGGCAGGACATTTGTTATATTAACAGTTGTGTCTAGTAAAGACTACTACAACTCGCTGGTTCGGGGATACTCAGATTTCTCAAATTAAATTTATGCAAGTCATTTAAATTAAATAAAACTTAATTTCAAAAACAAAGTAAGTAAAATTTTATAAATTGAAATAAAAAAGTAATAAAAATAAAAATACAAATATGTCAATGTTGTAACCTAGTTTTATTTGTTGGTTTTTGACAGTAAACTCGTAAAAAAAAATTTTCCTAAAACAAGGAAGAAATTTCTCCTAATTTTAAGGATAATTTTTGCGCTTAATTGAGGAAGCCATTGAATGCCAAAAATTTATTTCCATTTTTTGCCAATTCTTTTCGGTGTTAAAAGAGAAAGAAATAGGATATCCAAATTTCACGTGAAACGCATTCAAGTCCCCAAAGGGGCTGCCTATGTGAACGTTAAGTGGATTCAATCAAAATGTAATGTTTTATAAAGTAACTATTTTCCATGCTGTCCACTTTCCACAAAAAAAACCCTACGATTGCACCCAGCCCACGTTGAGCTGAGGTAATGACCAAGCGAAACCTTCCCGAGACGTTCAAAACCAATCTTGGTTTTAGACTGGGCTATTCGTTAGTTTACGTCTTCGTTAACCTGACGTGGGACCATTTCGTATAAAATCGAGGCAGTTGCCAGCGTACGCCAAAAAAATAATATCTTCAGCCTGAACAAACGTGCTCGTGATTCTGTCCGGAAGAGTCTTCAAACTATAAACATTGTTCTGGCTTCCGAACACTGCACTGTGTATCAAACACTGATGCTAGCTAACCAGAAGGCTACTCAGCACATTAAACCAGTAAAAACTCTCAATAAAAAAAGGCAAGAATTCAGTTTTTTTTTTTTAATTTCTAGATTCATGCATAGACAACAAAAAGTTGCAGATTTTAAAACAAAATGGCGCAGCATTATACGTAGAATTGAACTCATGTGGGTGCCTTGGAAACACGATATTGATGATAACTACAAGGCGTTTGAAAAGGTACGACCACCCCTACATCAAACCTACAAGTTCACTGTCTAATCGACATACACGACAAAAAATTGGAAGTGAATGCTCCGAACGACTTTCATAGTTGTAGATTCGTTGATGATGAAGAAAGTGTAAAACATTTATTTTCTTGCAAAACCATTTCTACAAAAGCATTGTCAAAGTTCATGGAGGGACTTTGATTAAGTACTATATGTTCTATTATGTTCAAATAACCAGCATTACATCAATGATAATGGCTGTCTTCAAATTCATTAACGAATAATCGCTCTTGTCAACAAGTGCTACTCCTGGCTATCTTGACAAATGCATAGTAAATACTCCTTTTAAACCCTCGTAAGGAACGAGAGAAATATTCTTCAATAAATTTATGAACGCTTTCCCTCGGCGACGGTTATAATGTCAATTATTAAGTTAAGTTGGTAAGGAAATATAACATAAGAAAACAGCTTAAGATACATCTCTGACTTATTAGAAAATCGAAGTGTTTAATAGAAAAAAAATCAATATTGCATGTACATAGGTCCCAACTAGACAATTAAACTCAGTTGTAATTATCATAACTTCCATGTTTGCTTACCTGATTTGCCGACGGATAATTGTAGCCAAACTGCGCGTAGGCTGCCATAGTTGATTTACTACTCGTAAAAAAGCGGCGCTGCTGCTGAGCCTACGTTTATTTATTTATTTAACACACTGTTAAGGGAATCAAAAAGAGTTTGAACGCCTTTTCGGCTGTTAACAACAGCACCGACAAGCAATTGTCTCCGGCAACTGTGAGTGCAAATGTGTGCGCGAAATGTACAGAACAAAAATCGAGTGGCCACAGGACATTCAGTGCCAGCACGAGCGCTTACACGCACACACACACACACATACACAAAGAGGACAAACGCGTTCGAACAAATGAGTAAACGCAATCCCAAGCGACAGGATGCGCCGATGAGCCAAAGGTGGTGTCGGTGGTCTGTACTCTTTTGTGGGATGCTGCCGCTCATAACAGCCACCCACCCACGCACACTTGTCCGCTCGCACGCTAGCCGGCCGGTACGGGGCCAAACGGATGCTGACGTCGACCGCGCTGCTGCGGTTTGCGAAGGCGCTACTTTGTGTGTGGCGCAGGATTCTGCTTTACACACGGAATTTTGCTGTTAATATAGTTGTTGTTGTTTTTGCTGTTGTTGTTATGTGCTGGATATTGGTAAAACAAATTGTCAAGCATTTGTGTTAATGTCAGCGGGAAATGTTTTGAGCCCTTACACTCTTGGGCAAATTTTTCGTTGCGGTTTTTTTAACTTCTTTTCGTATATTTTTTTAAATATTTACGCTGCTTTACTTGTTTCCTTTTCCGGCGCGGTCGATTTTTTCGTCTTTTGGCTGTACAAATTTAATTTTTTTTTTCAATTTTTTTTTGGTACCTCCGTATGCTTTGTGGGTGTTTGCTGTGTTGGCGTAGATGGAGCAAAAGATTTTCGGGGATTTGTTTGCTCTCTGCGCTTGCCTTTATTGCTGTAAATGTTGTTGTTGCTTTTATAATTTGCTTTTGTTTTTCATATTGTTGTTGCTACATATCCTTTTGACGTTTTATGATTATTTGTTTACCGGTTACGCTTCGCTTTCTGTGTTATTTGCTGAGTGTTTGTGTTTGTGTTTGTTCGTGGGCAGCTTTCGCGTATTGCTCGCTTTCTTTTGTTGTGGTTTTTAATGTTGTTTGTGTAGTTGTTGTTGGTATTGCTTGTTTTAGCTGTCGCATAAATGTAAAACATGCAGTAATAAACGTTTTATGCGCTTAACAAATGCTTAGCGACGTTTTATGCAAATGTGGCATGTGCGCGTTTAACAGTGACTGCAGATTTTTTGGAATATTTTTTTGTTTTTGTGTTTTTTTTTTAATAGATATTTGTAAGCAGTTCAAAGCTTCACTGTTATGTCGTTTGCATAGGTATAAACTTTTAAAATATTGCACAATTCTGCGGCTCGTTTAATTATTTTTTTAAATTTTATTTATTTAGTTGGAAAAAGTACGAATCGAGATATAATCTAAGCTAGAGAATGCTACTTCTTTTTGTTATTGCATGAGCATTTTTGTGGGTTTTTCCCCTTTTTATTTTTTATCTTATTCAATGTCTACCTTATATTTCTTTCGAGTTCATTAATTTTTTTCTTCAGCATTTTTTTGCACAGCATTAGATATTTAAGTTATTTTACTTGAACGCTTATTTTTAGAATGCTCCAAATATTTTTTTAATATAGATATGCGTTTCTCCGTTTCGCGCAAAAATACTTTCCGGTTTATAAATTTGGATTTTTATTGAACAAGTTTTTTTTATTTTGTAGTTTATTTTTATTTTTTGTTTTTCTTTACTTGTGCAAGTAGCTTTCGTATGGCGAAAACTTTCTGTTTTAATAGGTGGGTACGCTACATATTTAATTTTTTTTATATTTTGTTCATGAGTAGTATGTGTGTATGTATGTATGTACGAGAATGTAGTAAGAACCTTTTTAAATTCACTTTTTGCCAATTGGCCACAAAGCTAATAGAAAATCATGCTTGGGTTGCACAAAATTTCCTTTATACAATTCAAGTTTTGGTTAGTCATTGCATTTTACTTGAGTTAAAACTTCCAAAGATTTTGGTAGCAATTAAAAACCTTTTAGCATTTTTTAAATCTATTTTTTTTACTTTTTCAGCGATTTTTAAGAGTAGATATTTATCTTTGTTTTTTTTTTCTTTTCGCGTCAAAACTTGTATTCTTGCTCGAGAATTTGTTCTTTTATATCTTTAAATTGTCTATCTTTTTATTTAACGTTGTAAATTCCACACTCCACATTTCGTAGCTTCTCAATACGTTTCTCCGATTTTCCAATCAAGCCAAGCGAATATTCGTCGACGCGCACCAATTCACGTTCGAACACAAACTGGTCGCACGCATTCAACGGTTCATACGGCATTTTCTCCAACCTAACTGTCGCACACAGCAGTCGCTTGCACAACAACAACTACGTACACAGCTTAATTTTTTTGTATTTCATTCCTTTGCTACTGCACGATTTCAAATTGAGCTGCAGCGCCTCCAACCGAGCAAAAGAGAGAGCGCTACATACCCTACTTCTTACATTATCATCTATCTGGCTCACACTTATTCGCTGTCGGGCAGTCGACTGCCAACATGTATTCGCAACAACAATATAACAGCTTGTTGTTGGTATTTATCGTGTGTGTGGTTGATAAGGCCACCCGACATTGGGCAGCGAGCGCAGAGCACAACAATTTCAGTACTCTCCGTACTTGAGCAATAAATGCACGAAGGTAACGCCTACCAGATCGAGCGCATAATAGCAACGAGTAGCTTGTTAATAGCGAGTGCAGCAACGAGTACGTCTGTGTGTGTGTGTGTGTGAAAATGCAATATTGCAGTCTAGCTGCGCTCACCATTGCCGCCGTTGTTGCTGGTCAAATATTCGTGCTCATAGAATGTCTATGGCCGCCCAGCGCCTGACTGCAACTGCAACTTGCACCCACAGCCCACACCACACAGCCTGCCTCACCTCGCCAACGCAAGCGACCATTTCGCCTGGCGTTCGTTCGCTGATTTATGCTGCAAGTGGCAGTGTTGCCACTGGAAATTGCTGAATTTTATGGCGACTGCAGTGTCATACAGCGCCGGTCTTGCCGCACCGCCCCAACCCATAAATTGGGTGCAGCCAAAATTGAGGGGCACGAAGCCATAAAAAATTTGCAGCTCGATGTTGAAGGCAGCTATTTTGCGAGTAAATAGTGGAATTGTAAATGTTGGTCACAGGGGATGGCCACAGAAGGGGGGACTGCCGTGCATTTGTATACATAAGTATGTATGTACATATGTATATGTACTAGGTATATACGCGTGTGTGTGAACGTTCGTATGAGCCTTCAGCCACCTTTGCATGTTCAACTACACTTTTTTGCGCCTATTTTGCCATTTTGTTTTACCTGTGTTTGCATTATTTTTTATTTCATTTTACTTTTGAAGTTTCTCTTATCCGATTTTTAGTTTTTTTTCGACTTCAATGTGCATTTTCAAAATATTTTTAATTATTGCATGTTTTGTGTGTTTGCTGATTTCTATTTTTTGCTATACATTTTTTCATACATACATTTGCGCATAGGTTCCGCTGTGGTTGTGTTTCAACTGGTTTCATTTTGTTGATTTTAGCAGCGAACATCTTTACGTAAAAAGATATAAATAAAACGATCATAGCTATAAAATAATAATTAAAAACAACAGCAAACATATCCATGTACCTACTTAGGTATCCACATAGGTACGTATATTGAAAAAATTGAATAAGATAACAAGGTAGGTACATAAAAACAATAAATAAATTGCACATTTTGATTGATTTGCAGCCTTATTGGGTCTGTAAATTAATTAACCTTTTTTATTGCAATTTATTTGTTTTTAATTTATTTTATGTTTTCTTCTACATACATATGTACATGTGCTTACAGCTTTTATTAATTTAGAGGCCTTCATTGATTACATAAAAGCGCCACGACTTCACGTACATAAGCGCCATTATTTGATTTATTATAAAGTATATGTACATACATACATACATACATATATACATATGTATGTATGTATGTGGACATAGATAGTCTTAGAGCCTTTATTTGCGCATTCCTGGCATTTAACTTTTGCCTCTTAGAGTTTTACATCTGTATTTACAGTTTGAAAATGGTGCGCCTGGGCCACCCTATATGGACCTTAAATATCCCCTGATTCATTTCGTAATCGTTCGTTATATAAATTATTGTTAAAAAAAATTCAAACGTTAATAAATATATATTATTTATGATTTGCTTAGCTAAGCCGTCAAATTCGGTTGGATAAGGTAATGTGAAAGAAGAAGTAATGTGGTAAATTGAGGTCAGTTCAAATAAAATATGGTGAAGAACAGTGTGGGTGAAGAGAGGTGAAAAGAGTTGAAACGTAGTGATTTTAGGTCTAACCAGTTTAGGTGTGTTAAGTTAAAGTGTGGTGAATTATGGTGTGGTGAGTTTATATGTGGTGAATTTACGTGTGATGAGTTTTCGGTGGTGAGAAATTTAGATCACCATGTTTGATTTCAAAAAGAATCTGCAGTTTTTTAAGCAAACATAACCAACATTTGCAACATGACATTAGGTCACATAATACAACGTAGTATAACTTAAAATGATAAAATGAACATTATCTAAAAAATAACGTAACATAAGACGTGTTAAGGCATGTTGATTTTTATTAAGAGGTAACCCCCCTTTACACCTAAATTCAATTTTATTTAATAGTTTTTAATGCAAATATCTTTCAAATTATTGCCGTAACTGCGGTTTACGTTACAATTTTCAACGAAGCGTTGGAGCATATTGACTGGTATTTGTTCAATGACTGGAGTAGAGTTGGTCTCCAATGTCTCAATTAGCCGGCTTGTCCATATAGGCCTTGGACTTTACACACAAAGTAAAAATCCCAAATCTTCGATGTCATATAATCGAGACGGTCAATGCGAGAAATAAATTGCTTACCGAAATGTCCTCGCTGTAAAGCCATGGTTTGATGGGATGATGTATTGCCGTGGCGCCATCTTATCGTCAGTCACAGAGTGATTCCGATTGTTCAACCGGCCGGCTTATAAATCACACCAAACAGTTGTTTCGACTGGACGTAATGGCAGCTCTTGAATATCTTGAGATTGTTTTAACCACAAATAGGAAAATTTTTCTGTTTGACGTAGGCGTTTAGAATGACAGGAAAATTTGGGTTGAAAAGAGAGGATATTATTTAGTACAATCAAAATGCCAAGGCCTGATATATTCAGGGTAGGTGATTTCATGATGAAATGCTAAAAAGTTATGTTACGAACAAAAATGTCCTGAAGTACCTCTACAGGGGTTCGCAAATATTCATATAAGAACGTTCACGTGTAAACCCTGCTCTTATTGAATCACTCGATAGAAATATACGCGAAAAGGAGAAGCTCACAATTTATTTTAAAATAAAGAATTGAAAATTGCAATCATTCTCAAAATTCATGAGGAAAAACTAAAGTTAATATACACATACATAGATATATAGTATGATAAATCTTAGAACTTCAAAGAGCACATTTTTTCTCGGTTCTAAAATTTTAGTCACTTAACACATTTTCTTCGCGTATTTTGGATGGACTAAACTTACTAAATGACTCAATTAAGCGCTGTCTGAATGAGCTCTTAAGACTTTTACAGCTGTAAATTTGCAGGAAAAAAATTTGCAATCCCAAATTCAAAGAAATGGTGCATACCTTCGGTTGCTTGGGCCACGTGAACTTTATTTTATAAAAAATTGAATGGGCTATAAAGATAAATTCTTGAAATATTTTTTTATAAGAAAAATAAAAAAAAACTATAAACACGTGTGTCCCAATTTAAATGGAAACACACAAAAAATAAAATACAACTAATTTCCAATTTCATACTCAAACCCAGGAGCACTTCAACTCCGCTTCTTTACCATTGATATATTTGTACATATGTACATCTTCATATATATGTGTGTATGAACTCGTATGCGCATATCTAATGCGAGTGCTAATTGTGCGTGCCATCGAGCTATGATGCCAAGTGCATCCTTGACGCGGATGACATACAAAAAAAAAACTGAACTAAATTTTAGATGCAGCATAGAAGTATAGGTACATACACTTATTTACATACGTACATATGTATGTAGCTCCAGTTACCAATTGATGAGTTCGCTCACTTCACAATTCTCACCATTGCATGCAGCAGCTGGGCTATGCGCGCGATGATTTATTGGAATTTGAGCTGCACCAAAGCAAAACCAAAAAAAAATAAACCAAAAATCAAAGAAAAAATGAGTCCCTGACTTTTTTAATTGGAATTTGGTGTAAAGTGAGATTTTATAAAACACAAAATATTTAAAGACTTCATTGCCAGCATTGATATGTTTTAGATGAGTACTGCAAAAGTGGGTGTTAACTTGTAGTAATTTATTATGTTTCGTCTAAGTTGGTGCATAATTTTTAAGAGGACTTTTCTATATCGTTACCTCGCCTCCAGTTGCAGCAAGGGTAATAATAGAGTGAGCCACTTGATGGCGCCAGCGGATTGTTGCAGGCGAAGAGGACTCGTAGTAGTTTGTAGATTTAGCACACATGCACATACATACATATACATACATATGTACACATATGTACACTCGTATGTTCATATTTATATATGAAAGGAGGCGCAGAATCTGCTAGGATTATAACATGCCTGTGTACCATACATGTGTACACTTATATATGTATATGTAAGTTAAAGGACTGAAGGTCCTGTACACTAAAAAAAATGGAGGGCCAACTTGCCCAAAAGGAACAACACTAGTTTTATACAACGTTACAAGTTTATTTTATCAATAGTAATTCACACAAGTAAATAATTACACTAAGTTAAGTTCACGCCCCAACAGCAACTGCCTCCAACTCCAGGTTCTGCTCCCTCTTATAATGTCGCGCGCTGCCAACCTTACGTAAGGGTGCGCTCACTGTCTGGGTGCGAGCGGCATTGGCCTTGACTTCCCAGCGGTAGCATATTTCGGTAGAATGCGCAGCACACATATTTCGCAACCGTGTGAAATGCAATTATGCTGACGCTGCGACACGTGTAGCTGCCAGCCGTGGGAACAGTGCAAGTGGGCAGTAGCCGGCCGCGTTAACTCCTCCCCCTTCAAAGATCTGCGTCCCGCAGATTAGGTGCTCGAGGAGTGTCCCCGTGTTGTTGGCCACGGAGGCTTCTGTTCAGCAATGATATCTTAAGCTCGGGGATTTTCATTCCTGCTGTCATCTTCTTCCATATGATCCACACAACCATCGCCAAAAGGACAAATCCCATGATTTCGGAAACAATGGACCAGTCGGTTTTTTTCTTAAGGTAGGTTAAGAGTTTGATGTTGCTTGACGTCATTCCGTGGACAAGGTCGAGATTCACTGCCAAGGATTTATTCCTCACATTGGTAAGAACGGGTGGTAGCAACTGCACCTCTGAGCTACTAGTACTCCAGTAAGTATGGTTGTTGATGTTTACCGACTCGTTGTTCATCTGAAGGATAAAAGAGCCTAAGAATTGATTAGCGGTGTTACCTGAGCCAATGCTCCCGTTGAAGTTATTTAGGTAGATGGTATCCTCCTTGATCACTTCAATAGCTGACTCGTTAAATGTAAGGTATCGACAGCTTGTTTCTCCTCCTTTGATAAGACGAGGCAAACAGCCATCTTCCGCTAGTAGGTCGAGGGATTCTTGTCCGCAAACCATCGCTGCCGTAAGGTGTAGGCAATTACCCTTAATGCCATAGGTCTGATTTTTGTTCGCCAACATAGTTGTGTAGTTTAGTTCCACTTGATGTCCATCCTGTTGAACAGCTCGAGCAATCAGGTGGTTATATCTGGTGTGCATAATCTTGGGCATGGACAGCACATACAGAAGAAGAGATCCATTGGTGTAGATCGATGGCCTACTATATTCTATAGCTTCGATGACGTTGCTGTATGGTAGTACTTCTATCTCGCTGATAAGTCGATTGATTTCCTCCTTGCTCAGGAGATTACTGTTCACGACGCCAGCTTTAGCCATTTGACACGCACGAACTAGCTCATAGACGTCTTCTTTGAGGATGGTGATTTTATTCTGGATTTCCTGCGAAATTTGCTCTAGTCGGCTGCGATCTTGGACGTCGTTTGTGATGGCAACAATTCCGTTGATCACCTGCAACAGTTCATGAGTTGTTTTGAAGATTTCTGAATTTACCTGATACTGTTGTTCGTTATTGCTCATAAGAATATCTTGTTTTTGAAGAAGGTCATCCCAGTCTGTTGCATCGGGAGTGCCAGCAATCCATTTCCAGGCAGAGCCAATCCAATTAATCGAACGCTTCATCCTTATTACTTCGGGGCCTTTTAATTCGCGCAAATAGGATCTTATTTTCTCTATCTGGTAGTTCAGGACGTCAATGGTTGTGTCGGATCTGCTGGAGTCGAGGTTGATGATGGCCTCCTCTAGTCTGTCAACGATTTTGTCGAAGCTCGCTAAGTCAATGGTATGTATCAGCTTAAAATGTCCATCGATGACCCAGCCATATCCGTCCCGGATGGTCACAAGAGGCGAGTCGATTTTGAATAGGTCATAGGTTTGCGCGGCTGCGCAAAGGCTGATGCTGTGGGTGTTAAATTCATTTTTGATTTGCTTAATGTTATGTCTTACCCCCATATATGAAATAAATTAATACTAATTATATATCGTGTATACTTAAATTAATTAACCTAAGCATATTTTGATATTACAATTTTTGATCTTTCTATGTAGGCATATTTTGCAATTGGTCCAAAGGACGCTGTTTTATCTATTGACATGCTAAATTGCCTTATTTTACAATTACACAATTATTATTTTCCAGTGATGTGAGTAGTGGCTTGCTTACAGGATATACAATTCTTATTACTCTAAATTAATCTATATTATTATTCTAGTTGAGTTGGTTGGGGCGTTACAAGGAATAAAAGAAAAATGAGAAGGATTCATTGGGACCCAGAAGTGGAAGTGTTTATTAGCATAATGTTAGTAATTGTTCTTTTTATATGTTTTTTTCCTTGTTAGTAATTTGTTTATTGGTTAGTATTAGTAATGTTAATTGCTGTTAGTAATTTTTCTTTTTCCTTGGGAATGATATCCCTTGTTTTTTTTTTTTTTTTTATAAAATGATTGTTGTTTTCAGAGTATTTATTTCAAATTTTTTATTTGAAGTTATTTATTTGCAATTTATTATTTAAAATGAATTATTTATTCGAAATTATTTATTTCAAATTATTTATTTGAATTTGAAATTAATTATTTAAAATATTCGTTTGAAATCAATTATTTAGAATTATTTATTTGAAATTATTTATTTGAAGTTATTTATTTGCAATTAATTATTTAAAATGAATTATTTATTCGAAATTATTTATTTCAATTCATTTGTAATTAATTATTTCAAATTACTATTTGAAATTAATTATTTAAAATATTCGTTTGAAATCAATCATTTAGAATTATTTATTTAAAATTATTTATTTGAAGTTATTTATTTGCAATTAATTATTTAAAATGAATTATTTATTCGAAATTATTTATTTCAATTTATTTGTAATTAATTATTTCAAATTACTATTTGAAATTAATTATTTAAAATATTCGTTTGAAATCAATCATTTAGAATTATTTATTTAAAATTATTTGCTGTGCATTCTTCTTGCATTTGCATTATGCAGTTTTCTTTGCATCGGAATATAGGCATTATCTCAGATGACATTGGAAGGCTCGCGTTATTCCCTTTTAGTCATAAGCGTTAATAGTTGCAAATGGCCTACTCATGGCACGAGATACTTCACGTCAATTAAAGCCATAGTCCTTTGGTGGGGTTGAACCACTTTGACTGTCGTCACTCGAACCATCGAGTAAGTTGGAATTGAACCAACATGACTTGATCAAATACAAAAACTTGTACCCAGACCGCTGGGGCTTAAGGATCTATGCATGAGTTTACCTTCTGACCAATGTTATCTTAGACATTTTTTATGTCAGTTTTATGGAATTTTTTTCCACTTTCAGTAACAATAGTTACATTTCTGTTTTCGCCAACAGTTTCTTGTTTGTAAAGAGGCTTATGTTTGCCTTTTATTTGTTTGTTTGCAATGAACAGATTATTGCCGGAATTAAAATTGCGTGGTGCTGTACGACGAGCATTAATTCTTGCATTTCTAACGTCCTGCTCTTTCTGCAATAGTGCTTTTACGTTTTCGTAAGTATCTTCCCTAAAGTTAACCAACCCCTGGTAGTTAATCCTGCTTGATCTATTGAAAAACAAATCTGCCGGTTTCGTCTTTGTGATGGAATGAACAGTATTGTTGTAGCGATCTACTGCGATTGAAACTCGCTCCTTTGGTGTGAGCCTACTGAATTCGTCTGCGATGCAACGATATATTTCTATTAACGTAGAGTGCACACGCTCGACTTGACCATTGGCCTCACTATGCTGAGTAGGAGTCTGGTAAATTTCTATGCCCAATGACCGGATATAATTCAAGACTAGTGGTGTCAAAAAACCTCTTTCATTGTCCATGACCAGTATCCTAGGAACGGAAAAGTAGTGCAAGAGACTTGTTAATTTCTTGCGTAAATGAATCGATGATTTATTTTTGATTGAAAATAGTTTCGCGAATTTCGAGAATTTGTCGAGTGCACTGAGGTATTTTTGTTTATCAATCTCGAAAATGTCGATGTGCAAGATTTCGCAAGGATAGCTTGGTATTGGGGTGGGCTGGATGAAGGGTTTAGATGGATGCCTATCATACTTGTTCGATTTGCAGATGTCACAATTTTTAGCGTAGTCTCTTATTTGCCTAGCCATTGCAGGGAAATAATATTTCTCGAGTATTTGCAGCCTGTTTTCACGAGGGTTCCTATGAGCCCTTTTGTGTTCATTCTCGATAATATTAAACACTCTATCCATGGTCGTTACATCCTCCGCAATTCTTTGCGCTATCCTTACCCGATATCTTTGGAAGTTTCCTATATAAACTTCCTGTAGCAGAGTAAGAAATCTTTCTGGAATTTTTATGCCATTAATGACATTTGGATTAAGGCATTCTTTTAGAATTGTGGTCAATGCGGCGCCATCCTGCTCTGGGAATGAGATATAAAACCTGCGGTAGCCTTGATGTGGTTCTTCAAGGCATCGAGGGTTATCCCCCTCTCTGAATATCAATTGGTTCCTAAAGACATTGATAGGGGCTTCCACATGTGGTATGAGGTCGGAATTATCCTGCTGGGCCGAATGCATAGTGCATTCAGTGGCAGTGTCAGTTTCCGATCCCACTTCATCCGCAGTGGTTCCTGTAGGATTATCCTCCAATACCGATGGTGGGTGAGCTACAATGGAGTCGGTGAGTGCGTTAACTTCTGTTTTCAAGCGGGAAAGTGCGTCGGCGACTACATTTGTTTTACCTGGTTTATAGATAATTTCACAATTGTATTCTTCGATTCGGGCCTTCCAGCGCTTCAGTTTAGCGTTGTAATTTCGGCAACTTAAGGAAAATGTCAATGGCTGATGGTCGGTATATATTTTTATCTTTTTTGCTCCATACAGATATGACCTGAGGTTGTCCAATGCCCACACTATCGCCAACATCTCCTTTTCGTTCGTGGCATAGTTTTCCTCTGCTTTGTTCAAGGAACGAGAGATATATGCAATAGGTTTATCTTTCCCTATTTCACCTTGAGACAGAACTGCACCGATTGCAAAATTTGAGGCATCAGTTGTTAAATTGAATGTTTTATCAAAGTCTGGGAATGCAAGGACGTCTGCAGAAATAAGTAATTGTTTAAGTTCACCAAACGCCTGTGAAGCCTCAGCATCTAATCGAATACTGACTTTCTTTGAAACATTTGCTTTGACTTGGGCGTTTTCCCCCCGCGTCAAATTTGTAAGAGGCTTTGCTACCTTGGCATAATCGCGAATAAATTTCCTGTAATAAGAGGTCATACCTAGAAAGCTCTTTAAGTCTTTTAAATTTTCAGGCGAAGAAATACGTTTTATAGCCTCTACCTTCTTAGGATCCGCCCGCACTCCCTCCGGCGTAATGATGTACCCGAGAAATTCTACCTCCGTTTCTAGGAAGCACGTTTTTTCCAAATTGACTTTTAGATTTGCTTCAAGTAGTCTAGCGAAAATCTTTTCGACATTCTGTAGATGGTCCTCTTCGTCTTTACCGAAAACAATAATGTCGTCGATATAGACGTAGCAAATCTTACCAATATATTGTCTTAGCACGTCGTCTATCATTCGCTGGAAGATTGCGGGCGCATTCTTAAGACCAAATGGTAGCCTCAAAAACTCGTATTTGCCGTTCATGGTCGAAAAAGCCGTCTTAGTTATGTCCGAGGGCTTCATAGGAATTTGGTGGAATCCTGACGTTAAGTCAATTGTCGTGTAGTATTTGGCTTTTCCCAAACTACTAAGAGTTGCGTTAATGTCTGGTATCGGGTAGGTATCAGCTATTGTTACAGCGTTTAGCCTTTTGTAATCAATAACCATACGGTACTGCTTTTCTCCGTTTGGTTTCGGTTTTTTCGGGACCACCCATATCGGAGAGTTATAAGGACTCTTAGATGTCCTAATTATACCCTCGTCGAGGAGTTCCTGAATTTGTCTATCGACTTCATCTCTCATGCAGCCTGGGTAAGGGTAGCTTTTGCTGTAGATAGGATCGGAAGTATTAGTTCGTATTTCAGCTCGAACGCTGGTATCTATTAATTCACTACCATTAAGTGTCACGAAGAGATCTGCATATTTTTGCAGTATATTCCCTACGCGTTGTTCCATTTCTGTGGATACACCACTTCCTACGGAATAGTTGACCTGATTTGAAATTCTGGCCTTTAAAGGTAGTTTAAATTCGTTAATTTTTAAATAATTGTTTTTCCTATCTACAACAGCTCCTAGCATCCTAAGGGTATCATCCCCAATGATACCGTCAAAGGATTTTAGTCCAGGAAGCACAAAGAAGGTTGTTTTAGAGCTGTGGCCAACATCCTTAAAAAAGTTTAGGGACACTTTCTTTTCTACCGGCACTGTTCCCCCCGCTGAGTGCACTTTAAATACTTCCTCTACAGGAGCACTCTCTGTTGCGACCGCTTCGCTTATAAAGTTCTTATTTGCCCCCGTATCTACAAGGAATTTGAGAGTGCGGCCGTTCGGGAGTGTATATCCTAGGTATGGTACGCTAGATGGCCCCCGGAGAGAAAATCCCCCTCTTCATTGCCTTTTAACTCTTCCTCATTTGTGCCCGTGGATGAGTAGAATAGTTTCTGGTGCTTCCGTGGGAGATTGTCCGACCTTGCTCCTCTTTTGTAAGGATTCGGCCTATTCATATAGTTAACAGCGCGTGTCTGCACAGATCCATCCACGTCCATTTTTTCCACAGGCGGGTTTTTGGATTGTACAGAAGATTGAAGAGATGGCTGGGCACTCACGTTTCCGGAGAATCGTTCCCGCGGTTGGAACTGTGGACGGCGATCCTGTTGCCGCCAGGTTGGTCTTGGAGGTATTGGTGGCCTACCACCGTAAGTTACATTCGGCCTTGGAACATTATTGATTGGGACAACCACTTGATTGGTTGCCTGAGAACTGTGAATTGAGAAGTTGCGGAAATTTACGTTTTGAATTTCCAGACATGCTGAATAAGCTTCTGGTAGGGTTTTTGGCCTTTGGATTAAAAGCATTTTTGATAGTTCGCCATTTAATCCACGTATAAATACGTCGAGTGCCCTGTTTCGATAGGTGTCTATGAGCACTCTCACCGTCTCCTCCGTGTAGGATTCTGTTTTGATTTTATTAATAATCAAAGAAAATTGGTGGTTGACGACAGCGTAAAATTCGTCAATCCTGGACCCCTTTTGTTGCAACTGATGCAACTGGTGTTCCAATGTACGAATATCACGCTTGTCAGCGTAGTGCAACGAAAGGCACTCCTTTATTTTTGTCCAGTTATTGTCGAAAATATTGTAGGAAACCAGTGCCGCATCGGCAGTGCCGCGTACCTTTTGCCGAACATGTTGCATTGTGGCCCTGAATATTGGTTTACCTTTGACAACCTTGAAGTCCGACAAAATCGCCTCTACAGCATGTATCCAGGATACATACTCGACGGGATTGCCATCGAAAACCCTAAGCTCCTTCACACAGTCTGGAAGGCGACTAATCTCTTTAAGTTCTAGCTCAGTGGCTGGAGCCTGAAGAGGCACCTCTTCTACCCTATCTATTCCCCCTGATCTAGCAGCGGACGCGGCTGATGCGCTTACAGTGTCTAAGTGAGTAACTCGTCTTTCGAGCGAGTTCATTTTCTCCAGGATTGCATTCACAGCGCCTGTGAGGCTGGTGACGGTCGATTTTAATTCCTCCATCTTATAGTTTTTCTGAAAAGGAAATCGTTTACAATTCTATACTCACAATACCAATATTTGCATATGCGGGCTTTCAGCGCTTCGTATAATAGTATGGCCTCTCAGGAGCTTGTAATATGGTTTCACTGCAATGGCCTCGTAGCCTTTTTTGATTTTCGCAATCACAAGGAAATTGTATTCCTGTAGTTATATTCCTTAGTTTTTATCCTTTTTCACTCTAATAAAAATCCTTAGATTTTATCCTTTTTCACTTTAATAAAGTCCTTAGCTTTTATCCTTTTTCACTTCAATTATAGCTCTTGGCTTTTTTTGTTAAACTTTTTCTCTTGCCTTTAATCGGCTTTTTAATTTAATTTCAATTTCAATTTTTTGCTTCACACTTTCACTCCTGGTCCCTGCTCGGGCGCCAGTTAAAGGACTGAAGGTCCTGTACACTAAAAAAAATGGAGGGCCAACTTGCCCAAAAGGAACAACACTAGTTTTATACAACGTTACAAGTTTATTTTATCAATAGTAATTCACACAAGTAAATAATTACACTAAGTTAAGTTCACGCCCCAACAGCAACTGCCTCCAACTCCAGGTTCTGCTCCCTCTTATAATGTCGCGCGCTGCCAACCTTACGTAAGGGTGCGCTCACTGTCTGGGTGCGAGCGGCATTGGCCTTGACTTCCCAGCGGTAGCATATTTCGGTAGAATGCGCAGCACACATATTTCGCAACCGTGTGAAATGCAATTATGCTGACGCTGCGACACGTGTAGCTGCCAGCCGTGGGAACAGTGCAAGTGGGCAGTAGCCGGCCGCGTTAACTTGTATATACATATGTATATCAATTGGTATTTGTAGTAAGTCATGTTAAATGTATGTAAATTTATTGACAAATTTCTTTTTCGCACTTGTTGCTTATTTTTGATGATAATTATGCTGATGATGCAGCTGATGAATAAAATTCATCATATAAAAATTATATACTCGTTATAAACCAGCAGATCGTAGATAGATGTGGAATTTATATTTATCATAAAAATTAATTGTAAACTTCGCTCAAAAATTATTTTATATGATGATTTTCTTAAACTCCATTCATACGAGTATGAAGCTCATATTCTGTTAATTTATTTTTTACTTATTTAAAAAAAAAATGTGGCATTTGCGAATAAAGTATGATGCACTAAAAGCTATGCTACTTTTCGTGATGCGGTTCGAAAGTCATAAGCTCGAAAACACAGTTTTTCATAGATATGAACATCAAAATTAAAATTACATGCCACTGTTAGATGGGTGGCAACCCTTTTAGAAAATACTTATTCTTAAATGATATCATTCATGATGGAATAATGAAAGGTGTTGTACGTTGTGACAGCGCCAGATTGAACGCCCTTAGCTCAGTGTTGTATTTTGGAAGTATTGGAGAAACGGGAATAAAAGAAGGCCGTTCTTAGGAAAAGGTACAAATAAGTGAAGATAATTACATAAAATTTAACCACAATGATTGGAATATTATAAATTGTATATGAAAACTGCCAAAAAAAAATTAATAACATCATAATTTGTATTAAAATTGCTGGTAAAACCTGCACACAGTACGAATTTTTAGTGTTTTTGGATGCCAAAATTAATAAAGACAAACATCTTCGATAATGATTATTCTTTAGAAATAAATGTAAAATGTTCAAATATGACGCAAGTGTATTCAAACCGTACCAACAACATAACAATGTTTGTCCAGCTATTAACATTTTTTCGGAAAAGTTTTCCCACATTAATATAGTTTATTTCCAATAATTGGAGCATGAAGAAACTGAAGGTAATCCTCAATGTTTATGAGCATAAAAGCACTGAAGGCGGATTTTTTAGGAAATAAATACTAATTGATAACTGAAAAAGAAGAAATATACAGGTCCATTGAGTTCCTTTAGCCTTTACGGTATAATTATTAGAATACATCATCCATAGGTTAAATTGAATATAAAATTAGCTTGTTCCAAAGACGAGCGGAGAAAACGAAAAATTGACGTTGACGGAAGAGAAATGGGAGTTCCTCTATGAAGATGATTTTATGGATAACTATTTTTTAAACACTTTTTTAAAAACGGACATTAGAATACAACATCCATAGGCTAAATATATTTTTGATAGTTTATCAAAAAACGGATATTTTTTTTCTTGCCAATAAGATATTGTATTGCAAATGCCAATAAAATTGTTTATCCTGTCTTCCAAAATGAACCAGAGCTTTATTCCACTTAATATTTTAACAAATAATGTTTCATTATACAAATACTTGACAATTTTTACAAAAACTTATTAAAATTCTCGCTTTTAGAAAACAAAATTTCAAAACAATCGATAATACATATTATGAGTTCCACATAAAAAATTTAATTTTCTTTAATTATCAACAAATGAGAAAAATTATCCAAAATGTCAAAACAATCGATAATACATTTTATAAGTTCCACATAAAAAATTTAATTTTCTGCTACAATTCAACATATTTTTTGTACAAAATTGGTTACCAAATTCTGCAAAGGAACAACACAGTTTCTAAGGGCGTTCAAGATGGCTGATTTAGAGCGAGAAGTTGCCAACGTACAACACCTTTCATTATTGCATCATGATATTTAAAATAGAATTGCGTCAATGTTGAAATATAAAAACAAAAAATTTATTTAATTTTGTTCGATGAAATTAAAAATGTTGTACAAAAATAAAAAAAATAAACAAAATGTTGTAAATACTAGTAGTACTAACAAATTTTTTCAAAAAATTTTTTTTATATTTTTTTTAATAGGTATGAAATTTTGTAGGTATGCAATTTTGTAGCAACTGTGCAAGTTCAAAGTGATCACAAATTACGATTGATTTTTGACAGTTTTTTATTTGCGATCTCCCGCAATTTCTTCCTTGTTATGCAGTCTCGAGATTTTTTTTAACTGTATGAAGAAATTTGCATTAAAAGCTGGATTTAAAAAATAAAAGGTTGGCTAGTTTGGAGAATTGCCGGTGTTACGGAATTAAAGAAACTTTTTAACATTTTTAACCTTGAAAGCATAATATTTTCATATTATTATTTTCCTGAAGTCGACACTTCTGAGTTGATCGTGTTATTGGAAAATAGGCTAAAATTGCATACTCAACTTTTTCATCAATAAAACTTGTTTTGTGATTGAATCACTGAAGTCCTTCTAATGCAGTTCAGCTAACGCAATACGGCGATATACTCTTGCGTAGCCGTTACCCCAGAAACATGGCTAAAAATGCGTCCTTAACTTTATCATCGCTCGTATTTTCTATTCAGGTTAGATTTTCATAATTGGGATAAAAGAATAATCGCTGGGAGCCAGGTCAGATTTATAAAAAGAAAAATCTAACGGTCTATTCATGAGCTTGTAAACATTGGTTTATCATGTGCAAGAGTCCTCTTTAACCGGTTTTCCTTACTTCTATAATGGTTTGAACATTCTTGCCGCACTTGATAAGGAATATTACATACATATGTAACTAAATATATTTTTAATGTGGGATTTAACAACAACGCTATCCCTCGTAAATACTTCGGTAGCTATAAACTTACTACATATTAACTAGTTATCAAATAGCCACCACTGGTTTAATTTAGAAGGCAGTCCCCTTGATGGCTCGAAAAAAGCAGAGCTTGTTCCTAAAAATAAAGCCAGTAGGTTTATAAATAAAGCATTGCGAATCGCTGATTTTCATCCAACTTAGATTTGAGAGACATTTAAAGGAATATTTTTTAGAAAAGCAAAGCCTCAGCCCCGCTAATGTCGGACAAAATACAACACCTCCTTTTCAATCCTCTATCCTCTAGTCTGAAGCCATCGGTGTGTATGAAAGAAGAGCCAAAATAAATATCCACTACCCTCTCTCCTTCCAATTCATTCATCGAGTGAAATTTTGTGGCATTGAGAAGTATAGAAACTTGAAGTTTGCAGCACAGATATCAAGAAATTTGATGTCGTAAAATCTTGGGTCTTTGCAATTTGTCAGAGCATTTAGTCTGATTGCATAGCTACTCGCCTGAAGATTTCCATGAAAGCGCGATATCTAGCGCCTTGGTTAGGGTGGAGGGCAGTTCTCCTGTTATAAGAATACACTTCGTTCTTTGCACTTTTGCAAATTTGTCTCTTATTGTTGATTGCTCTTGCGATCTCCACCAAACTGAGACGCCGTAGAATATGATTTGGCGGACTACTGAAGTGTACATCCAATGTGCTGTTCGTGGATTGCTGCCTCATTTTTAGTCAGTAGCAGATGATGGCGTTCCTTTCTCCACTTGAGCCTAATGTCCAAGATGTCCTCCAGCGATGACTGTGTAAGAAGAATTTACTATAAATTCGTTCTCCTGCGTTCTGTCCACTTCCAAGGTTAGAGCATTAACAAGCAGTAAGCTCAGAACTTGAGGGCGTTAACCCATTGCGGTTATATCAAGGCTTTGAAGTCTACTATTTATTTACTTATTTACTTACTTATTTACTTATTTAAGCCAAGTAGTAAAATTATGTTCTTATAGGCTAAGTAGACATAAGTTAAGTGTAATATGCAGTTATGAAAAAAGTATAAATAAGCTATTTATAAAATAAATTCAGTGAATTAAAAAAACGATCTTTTGAATATGAAAAATCTATCTCGATAAGTTTAGAGACTCTATTGAACTCAATCAGAGCTCGAGAAATAGGAGTCTTTTGAGCATAAAGAGATTTAAAAACCCCAATATTAAAAATTTCCGAGCTTCTAAGTGCCCTGGCCGGATTATGAAAGAAAATTCTCTCAAGGAGCAGTGTACAGTCAACAGCCTCACGGAGCAAATCGAAGATGAAAGGCAAAGATAGTATTGTTCTCATGTTCTGCAATGATTTCAAGTTTATCAATAAACACCGCGATTCATAGGTTGGGATAGGATCAGAAAATCGAAATTTACGCAATGCAAAATGTAAAAATATTTTTTGGATGCGTTCAATTCTGGCAATGTGGCACATATAATAGGGTGACCAAATGAATGGACCGCACAAAAGACATGTCCTTGAGCAATTCTTGGAGAGAAAAAGTCTGCTTTGGCGGGCGTATTTTTAAAGCGAGCCGAATGCATTGAATCGATTTTGACTCTATCATATTTTTTCATACTAATTATTATTTGTTAAAACACAGTAGGTTGTAAAATAATAAGTGTAACTTCCTCAATCGTTTGGGAAAATCAAAGAAGTTTCACTTTTTCGCCCCAGGTGAGAATTATCGCCAAATACTCTGCAAAGCTATTCGCAAGCGACTGGAAATACGAAAAAAAATCGATGAACAATCTCTCAATTGCTGACTGGGTATTCACATACATTCATATATGTATATTTACCTATGTATATATATATATGAACATATGCAAGTATGTAACTCGTGGCACATCTTGTGCCACATCGAAAACTGTATCTAGTGGCAGCACTTACGCCGCCCTGCCTAAGTGTTGTTTCATGTCACCTGAAAAGCATTTGGACATGAAATTGTCTATTTTTAAACGTTCACATACAAATAAAGTTGCACTTGCAGAGCACACATGCAAATATGAAAGTATACGTATGTACTCGTATGTCTGCGTGTTGTATGTAGGTGTTTTTGTATTTTGATGTGTTTTAAAGACGCGCATCCTTAACGTGGCATACTCGCATGTATGTACGTATGAATAAGTATGCGCACAAATATGTGTTAGGGAAAAAGCTGAAACAGCGGCTGGCAGCTTCAAATTGAAGTCTTGTGAATTTCGTGCATCGATTCACTTCAATGTAATAAAATCCTTGAACCGAGCAAACGGCAAAATCGACAAGTGCACATACATACATACATAAGAATGTGTTGGCGCAGCAGTGATAGCAGTGATAGCACAAAAGCACAAAAACACACACACACGTGCACCTGAAAGGCAGGCGGAAGGAAGGATTTAATGCAAATTGTTTTAAATAAATTTGTAAAGACTTTATTAATCCCCGGTGTGCTGCACAAGTACTTCTTCTTACCTTAAGTCGCTAGCAACGCATGTGTGTATGTACATATGTATGTATCTATAAACTATCAACGAAGTGTACAGTTATAACTTACAAGTATTTGAGAGATCGCAATTAAGATGACTGCTGAGATTTAAGTAAATTTTACCAGGAGAAAATAAAAATTTATTTGTGACCCAAAAAGAAAGTTGCTTACGTTTTCAGATGTATGAAAGTGGATTGCATTTTGTTTTAAAACTTAACTAATTTTCTGTACATAAAATTAAAAAACCTTTGGACACACTGGGAACTTATTTGTTAGCAATAAATATTTTAATTTACCTACATACACTCATATGGTACGTATGTACGTACATACATTTTTACATACAAAATATGTCTGTCCGTATGAATTTTCTAATGTATGTATGTATGTAGATATGACTTACTCATCAACAGCCATATGCTTGGTGACACAGAATCTTATCTATCGCCACTTGAAAATTGGTATTTTTGTGCAAACAAAAAGGCAACATTTTCCAAACATCACTAAATGGAAACTTATTTGCTGACACTTTTCCACAAGCGCTCATGCGTAAACATAAATTGTTTATTTGTAAAAGTGTTTGATATGTTTTTTGGTGTTGTTGTTGTTGTTGTTGTTGCTTTCGTTTATGTACGAAAATCAACAAATCGGCTCACTTTGTATTTTCAAGTGGCTGACCCATCGCCCACCCGGTTATTGATATGTACTCGTAGATAGTCAATCGCTTGCTGTCCGTCCTCTCAGGTAGGCGGTACGCTTTGTTATTTGTTTGTGTTGTTAATTTGGTTTTTATCAAAATTGCGTTTATTGTTGTTATTTAGTTTTGGTTTTTTTTACTTCTTTTTATACATAGCAACTTTTGTTCTGCACAAAAATTAATTTTTATATGTTAAATTGCCTTTTGTCGGCAGTTTCTGTCCACACAATTTGTTATAATTTCATTGGAGGGATCATTACGGCGAATATGGGATACTGAACACCTTTTATATGTATGTAATATCATGTTTTTTAAAAGAAGATCTAGTAAATGGGAGATAGTTTCCAAACAAGGTTTATTTACATAGTTACTTGAAAATAAACTGATATTTTAGACAATTTAGTAATAATAATAATTTGACGCTCACACCATATAGCTCAGTGTTTGGCCAAGCTTCTCCTACCGTTTGAGGTGTGCGTCTTAATATTCTACCACAAATCGAGGTGCCGACTCCGAACGGCAGAAATACCTTCGGAGGTTTGCCATTGCCTGCCAAGGAGTGGCCGCTATTAGAATAAACAAATTTTATTTTATTAAAATTTTACTTGCCCTAGCTGAGATTTGAACCTCGTACCCAGCGGCATATCGAGTTATAGCACGTCATTTCATATTCGAAGTATTTGTAATGTGTTCGAAAATTCAGCTTTTTCAGAGGTCAGTTAAGGAATTTTTAAGAGAAAATAAAGTTAAAGGAAAGTGATAATCAGCCCTATTCTGAATAAAAACTCGCAGAAAATTTGTTCCCTTCTATCATTGCTTTAACATGGGAAAGGAGAAAAATTCACCTGGAGTTTCTATTCAGAATTGGCTTGAATATGTGTGAGGCTAACTTAAAATCGCTCCATTTATAAGTTCTGAGCAATGTACATATAATGTCGAACGTTTCAGCTGACTTGATCTATCTAATAAAAACTCAGCGCCATGTAATTTTCGTGTTGAGTAGAGTAGAAAAGTTTGTAACGTTTCTGGGTAACTGCCGCCACACGAAGTGAGAGCCAATGTAATCCAAATTATGCTTTGAAAGGCTGCTTCAGGTAAACTTTCAGTGGGTTCTTGAAGCTTGTACAAGTGCTTGGAAGGCAGTCAGCTTCACATATTTTCACTTGCGAGTACCGTCAGATGAGTGTTCTCTAAAATATAATATGTTTAAGAATAATTGTTCGGAGCTAATGGTTACCTCTTGCAGCACAATAATACATTTTATCCCTTCCTCGAACTTTCCTCAATATATAAGAATGAAAACAGTAGGCCTCTAACGTTGGAAAGATATATGTACATACAATACAGTTCTTGTACTTTTTAGTCTTGCTACGGTTATACTACCATCTTGCTAGGGTTAAGTACACTTAAGTTCGAAAAGAAGCAAGGTGGAAAGGAGGACATTCTTCTCTGCCGCAACAGTTTTTGAGCAAAAAATTAGTTTTTAATAACTGATGCGGATGAGTACTTTGGATACTTTATAAATCTGGCGACTTTACATTGGAATGCTGGGACCAAGTTTTGTTAAGCTTTTAAGGGAAGTGCAACGATATCTTTCACACATGAAAAATTCGAAATAAAACTTACACGCGATATTAGAACTCAATTTTATTATTTTTATTTACAAAGACTGCTTTAAATTTATAATAATTTTTAATCATGCGTCCTAAAATAAAATTTGAGTTCCTGTTCTGAAGTGTTGGTGGAAAACTAATAACGCAGATTTGCTACCATTTAGTTTCGGTATCGCCTGTGATCATTGATTTGAAATCATTTTTTTGAAATACGTTTTTTTTCTTATTTCTTCGATTAAAAAATACATTATTCCATATATTAGCTTTTATCTGCAAGTTATTCAATTCAAAACTTGAGAAAACATTAATCTGCAAACGTTAGTTACCGTAGGAGACTAGTATAAAAGTTTCATATTTAAAAACGGAATAGAAATAATAAAAAAGACTATATGATATATAGAGGAAAAGATATTTTACGTGAAAACAAAAATTAAATTAATTTTCGCAAAGAATAAATGAATACATAAATTAGCCATAAGTTGTCACAAATGACCACCCAATGGACACTTATTAAATGAGGTATTTAACCGAAAGGGGTCAATAAATAAAGGCGTAAATATACTACAAACCATGAATTTGTTTATTTGTAAAAGTAAATGCAACCGCTTGCAAATTTCGATTATCATATGAAAGTGAGATATGAGAAATGAAAATAAGTATTCATGAGATTTTCATACACTGCAAAACATTTAAACAACACAATGAATGAATTTTACTTAATATTTTTCAAACCCACACACACACATTTCTTTAAATCGGTGCACAGATGAGTGTAAGTACTTTTATGTAAGTAGTTGATATGTGGGAATGTGTGGATATATGTGCATATGAATATTCATGCACACTCCGTTTCAAAGTTTGAGTTCAACACTTAAAATAAAATTTAAAATAATGTAATTTTTTTTTTAATTGCATCGTAATTTTTCTATAAGAATACAGTGCATCCATAAAAAACTATACTCGTATAAACCCAAGTTTCAAACCTGCAACACTAAAAAAAGAAAAAAAAATTAGAAAAATTCAGATTGCAGATTTTTCAATTTTGTTGCAATAATTTGCAAATTTGAAATGGCAGCAACTTACCGTTGATATTTTTTTAAAGGACTTACTTCAGGCACGTTTTTTTTTTAGCAAAAATTGCAGAAGAGCGCCGCATTAAAAAGTTTAACGGTAATTTGTTCCTCCTTCAAACTTGCACTTTTGTGCACTAAAATTGAATGAGCTATAAAACTGGATACTTCAAACAGATCTTAATAATTTTTTGTAAACTTTTAAATTTAAATTAAAAATAAACGAAATTAAATAAGATACAAATGATTTTCAAAAATTTACACTGCCGAGCTTTTTCGAGACATATATAGTTCACAGAAATATAGTTCACTCTTTAAAAATGTCATATAATCATAACTTTTTACAGAATTTATATAAATTTTTTTAGAATTTCAAAAATTTTAGTAAGAGCGTTCAGATTTGATTTTGATAATTTTTTGGAAATCTGGAGTAATAACTTTTTTACCCCATATAACGAAAATATTTCAAGAATGTAAAAGTTATATGAAAAAAATATCAACACCAAAGTTTAAAAAATATTATCAAAAATAAACGCGAAGTGTAAGCCACTTGATATTGTACAAAAATTTAATGAGCTATAAAAATGTAGATATACCAAAAACTTTCTGAAAGCTCTTATTAAGAACTTTGAAATTTGAACGAAAATTTAGTAAATTTTGTATAAAATTTAAAACTTTAATTTATAAGACATCTTTTTAAATAATGTACTATATTTAAAAAAAAAAAGAACCTGCTAATAACTCAAAAAAGCCAACATTGACACGGTTTTGCTCCACAGTGTATATACACAAATATGTATGTATGTATATACATACGAGTACATACAGACAAGTATGTAAATTTTTAATGCAACTCATTTGGCGCACCGTAAGCGGCCGGCATTTTTACGCCATCGCCCAGTTCCCGCGTCGAGTGGCTCATCTTTTCTGCACACCAGTTGTGTGAGGTGTCAGAATTGAATTATCACCGAGGCATAAAGACTACTGCTGTAGCTGCTGCTGCTGCTGCTGCTGCAATCGTTGCGGTGTTGATGTCATTTGCAGCTTCATTTGCGCACTCACTCACTCATTCACACAGCTCATTTATATGTACATATACGTAAGTATGTCTGTTTGTGTGCTTGTGTTTGCATTCAATCGCACGGCTCATTCATTCATTCATTGCGAGATATTTCAGTTGGTTGTATTGAATTGCATATTACTTTTGCAATTGCAACATCTGCTATGCGGTTTTCATATACGCACATATGTACCATATGTATGTATGTATGTTAATATATATATTTATATATGTATGTGTGCATGAGTAGGCATTTACAAAGGTAATTTTCCCTCAACTATTCGCGCTGCAACGGCTGAGCAACGAGGCGGAGGGTTGTCGATTGCCATTCTCAAGTGAAAATGTGTTTATGTGGCGAGATAAACTCATTCGTCCATCCAGCCATTCGTCTATCCAACCAATTCTTTGGTCCTTATGCAGCTTTGTAATTACTGTGACACTTTTATGGTTGGCATACCCCTCGAAGAGGCGAATAATTTATCGCATTTAAATGATGCGGCCAGCTATCCCTTTTTCATGCCGCAAGCCGCATGCCGCTCGTTCGACTCATTTCGACTCATTTCGAAATTGAAATGTCAAAATAGTAATAAAAAGTAATTTCCATATATGAAAAATTGGCGATGATAATGAGGATATACCAAAATGTTTTACGCAAACTAAAAATCATTTATGTTTGTGGTTGTACGTATGTATGTATACACGAGTATGTCTAGCCACCGGAGAACAATAACTGCTGTAATTGTAACTCTAATTTATTAAAATCACAACAGTTTGTGATGTAACTTTCAACAAAAAAAAAAAACATTTCCAACGCGAAGAAGGTAAGGCCATTAATTAAAGTACAAAATAAAAATATGTACATTTGTATACATATATTTTTAGTAAAAAATATATAAAACTGAACTGCCAGGCAAAGCAGCAAGTACTTGAGTTCAAAGTTAGACTGTGGTTGTAGCCTCCAGAGAGCGCAATGCATACAAGCATGTTTATTAACTTTAATTGGGTCCAAGTACAAAGGTACATGTGTACATACATATGTATGTATAGAGCTATCAGAGCACGCTTGAGGATAACGAATCGTTAGACGGACGCGCGCCACAGCAGTCGAGCCAGTTGAAACACAGAATTACACCTGCCAACCCTAAAACACCAAAAGCCAAAAGCGTTCACCCACCCACGCGCACCATTCCATACACAAAATGAAGTTTGTTGGATGCATTGTACACACACACACACATCTACATACATATGTAGATATGTACAAACCATATTCCAAAAGTTGGTGAAGTTACGCGCAGTTACGCGACTAATGAAGCCATGTCCTTTGCCGAATTTGCTACTGGCATTTTTACGCTGAACACAGGTAAACAAGTATCCCTCGCCAAGCAGTTAGATGAGCTTACATACAAACAAATTTGTATATCCTTTGCTCGCATTCATGAACTGAGTATGGATAAGAACTCATTTGACTTTATCATTTCTGTTTTGGGAACAATAAATCTTTAACTTTTATGGAAAACGTTAATATTACTATAAAATGTTTTAATAAACGACCTCGAAAGTTTCAGTGTAAAGTAACTAAATGTTTGATTATTTCAAAAATAAATGCAGCGCAATTTTACGATTGATTGCAAATAGTGCTTTATAAGCAAACATATCAATCATGTTAGTAGGTATAACCACATTACCACAGATTACTTTATGAACCTATTAAATTACAAAAATTTAAATAATATGTTTCTTTGGATTCTTTTTTTAATTTTCACGAATAAAAGGTCAAACAGAAGGATTTTCATGAGCTACGTATGTTGTATTGGGAGACCCGTAAAAGTGAAGTCTTCATGAGAAAAGTGATAATGTACACTCTGCTCACAAATTAAAGCACAACTACAAATGGACATTTATTTATCCTCCAATTATTTATAATTATTTTTCAATAAAAACATCTTTAATTCTCTAACAAACACCATTAACAATTTTTAAAATTTTACATAAAAAAAATATAGAAAACATGTATCAAAATTTCATAAAAATTTCGAACTAAAAAAAAATTAAAGAGCCTTTTGGCCTATGCAGATATGTAGCTCATTAAATTTTAGTGTAAGAAAGTGCAAGTTTCTAGTAGCTACGAATTGCCACTGATTTTTGACAATTTTTTTTACTGATGCCCTTTCAAAATTCCTTCCATTTAAAAATTAATTGCGGTTTTACGTTAAATGGAGGAAACTGCCCATAAAAAAAGTTTCAAAAAGCAGTGATGTTTTGTAAGCACTTGACATTAGAACTTTTCACAATAAAATTGAATAGGAAAAAAAGGGCAATAGAAAAATTCTAAAAACTTTTTTTTTTGAAGTTCGAAATTTTGTTGAAATTTTGTTTAATCATTTTACATTTTGTTAAAAGTTTCAAAAATCGGCGTTTATGGTTGTTATTAGAAAATTACTAATATTTTACATGAGAAATAATTTCAATTAATTAAAAGAACAATTAAGTAGATACCTTTTTTTCTAAGTAATATGAGAAGTCAAGGATGAGTTGATAAAATACGTTTGTTTGAGCGAGAAACCGATCAACTGCAAAACGCACAGACCGAATTTGTGCCAAGGGTATGTGAAGGAATCTAAAATCGGCAAATGCGCTCTAACAATCTAAAATTAAGACTTCCAGCATAAAATTAAGTTCTGCAGGCAATAGTGTCATAAAAAAAGCAGCCGATTCGCAGCATAATTCGATAATGTCGTAAGGGAAGTCAGTATCTTCTCTGATATACCAGCCGCTTTCAAGATACCACAGTGTGCTCTGAACATTCGGAGAATGCCCGACTTTATTCTCTGTTATGTCAAACTATTAATACTTATACCCGAATTCAGTAACACAGTCTCATCTCAAGTCTCAAAATAATCTAGAGATTATTGCTTTTCCTCGCTTTCACGTTTTTTTTTTCGTTTGTTTTTTATTTTAATTTTTTATGACCTGCTCATCACCAGGTCACAATTTAGTGACTTTATTTTGAAACTAGAGGCCTTATTTTGAAACTAATGAATGTTAACTGGTCTAAAATTGTGACTTTCGTCTCTATTAGAGACTGAGACAGCTTCCGGAATTCGGGTATTAGTCTGACAAATTAGTGTACTTTATTATTATGATAGCCTCGAGATTTTCTCACATAGCATAGAGAAAATTGAGGTGTTCCCCATGGGAGGAGTGTGAGGCACCATAATAGTAGATATATCTGTGTACTGCACAAAAACTGAAAGAAAATATTTTACATTTAATTTTTTACTGTCAACAAAAATCCTGTAGTTATCCTATTGGTTTACACGCCAACTCATTTTCGTCCTTTTCATGCGCTTCAGTTCATCACACAACGCGTGCTCACAATCCTTCCATCATGCGTAAAATACATATTTTATTAGCAAAATAAATATGAAAATATTCAACTGAAGTGCGCTGGCAAGGATTCGCTGTGCAAGCTTTCAATGTTTATGGCCACAACGCACGTTGGTAATTGGTGCAAAAGTACCATTCATCCCCAGCGCCGTGCACGTTTAGCCCCTCTGGCTATGTTGTAACAAAAGGTTTATGTACATCGTCGTGTAGTACAAGGTTCCGAGTTAATGGCGGTTCATGTAAACAAAATACACGCCCGTGCGGCTCATAAACGGGGCTGAGAGGTTTGGGGAACCAATGAGTGAGAGTTAGGAAGATAGAGCGAAATATTTGTCTGCTGATTTTTAGTGTGCACAAAATAGATAATTAACGAAAGCTTTTGATCATTTATTTATGTATGTACATATATACGGATGTATTTTGGTTTCATATACATATATCTTCTTCGAAGGGACATTTAACTAAAATCTGATAACGTTACCGGAAGTATGATTATACCAAACATATTTATAGAAAATTTTAAATTATTACTTTATAGAATTTTATCAAAATTTCGAACTTAAAAAAAATATACGTAAGTAAGCAATTTCGTTGCTCATTTAATTTCTATATGAAAATCTGCGAATTTCAAGAGACTATATGTTATATTAGAACAAAATGGACTACGAAACTGTATACGGAAAATAATTTTAGTTCGAAATTTCGATCAAAAGTTTGTTCAATTAATACTCATTTTATTATAAAGTTTAAAATTTGAGATTCTATAATTTTCGTAAAAGATTGAACAGTTTTGTTTAACTGAAAGCTATTAGAAGATCAAAAAAAGAAAAATTAGTAGTCGAAATTTGCTAATAATGTACACTTGTAAATGTGAGAATACGAACTGTAAAAGAGCTAATATATAAGTTCCGCTTCGAGTCCTTCCGCTTACAAAAACGCGGCCACCCGTTAATCATTTTAATTTTTTTGGTTAAAATCTTTTTCCGTCGTTTGTTTGAAACTAATTTAACTGGAAATTTCTTATTATTCTCAAACATCGAAGAACTGCGATTTTTATTGCCAAACGCGTGTAAGTTTTGATTTAATAATTTTTTGTAAAGACTAACTTCTTTTTACTTATAATATATATTTTTAATATTAATCACTATTATATGTTCGATAGTTTTTGGTTGAGAACTTTTTAAGCTAGTAAAATGGTTAGTTTAAACATCACTACGGAACACGATAGACATTGTCGTGTTTAGCAAATGTTTACTCGAAGTGTAATTGACATTTTGCGTGAAACTTATTTCCACCAACCTTGTGAGCAATGAAATATTTCTCTCCCACCATAAATGCATATGTTTGAATTTACGCAAAATCGAGACATAAATATTTATGATTTATTATAATATTTCGACTTCAGCGTCATCTTGCGAATAATTTATTCGCAAGAACATATTTTCCACTACCATTATATATTTCGAATATGAGCCAAATGAAACGATAGTATTCATTTCAGTTATTAATCGACGGGTGGTAAATATTTTGTAAAAATACCTTTTATTATTATCTTGCCTATAGTGCACCCAGCCATTCCATTACCAAAATCATTTCCGAATAATGGCAAAATCGGATCATAAATACGAAGTTATGTTCGATATGTGGAGAATGCGAAGATATATGAACTATAACCCGACAGCAGCGGCGCTATTGGATCCAGTGTAATTAAAACTCAACCAGACAATTACTCAATAGGACGAACCGCTTCCGGAAAGTTGAGTACATAAAAACTTGCTTTTCATACCCGTCGCAAATTTAAATCTCAATTATGAGACAAATCGAACTGTAGATACCGTTTTAAGTAATAACTCGATTCCAGCGCCATCTGGCGACAATATTTTTTTAGGTATTTCTTTCCACACTATCGATAAATATAAATTAGCCAAATCGGATCATAAATATGGTTTTACTAATGATTCGACTCCAGAGCCACTGAGTTCAGTTAGGATTTTTCTACCCAGCGATTCGCTGAAACGAACAACATTTTTTTTTTTTTTTAATTTGGTTCTTTAGAAGGAGTTTATTTACCAAGATATTTTAAGAAAAAATGCATAGAAAAATACTCTTATAATACAATTTTTTTTAACTTTTCCCTTTGTGTGTGCTCCAAGCTTCAGGCTAATTCAAGAAACCAAGGATCATAAAGATCGGTTCAGCTGTGCTTTAGATATAAATGGCGAGTTTATAACTATGTTTTATATAAATATAAATAGAATAACAATAAGCAATATAAAGAAAACGAAATACTTTTTTTTAATTATTTTTTGTAATTAGATTTTACAAATATTAAATTGTGTGCGATTAAGGCAAAAAGGATTAGATGTAGAAGCTCATTTCATATAAAATTTAAAAGTCTAAAAACTTTCAAGAAATACTTTTTTCATATTTTTGGATCATAACCTGAACTTATGTCAATAGAAAAGTAACTCAGGGTTTACAGATTTAAAATTCTAAAATTTTTTTCTAAAGCATTTCTTTTTTGGCTCAACTGACCTCTCTGCTGACGAAATACGCTCCATCGTCGTCATAGCTGTTCATTTCGGGCAAATAAATTGATAGCGGCTGATGCCAATCGTCGGTTTGACAATCCATTTTTGAAAACATCTTGGCAAACACTTTTTCTCTTATTTTTATTTTACTCAGTAATTATAAACATCACATGTGATGTTTCCATTTTAAATATTTTTTATTATAGAAAATTAGTATCCTACAACCGCGCAATTAGTTTCATAGAAAATATGTATTTGTAGATGCTTTTAAATTTCAGACTAGTTTAATTCAAATCAACACGCATTGTATATACAAACACCAGCAAACTGAACTACGACAAATTTTTAATTTTCTTAACTAGTTATGCACTTCTGTCGCTTTTAATGAACCGAACACGAATGACAATTGTCCTGCTGTGATGTGTTGCCAGGAAGTGAGTTGATGTCGTTTTGTGTTTTATTAGCGAAACAGCAGCAACAAATGCAATGGAAAAGCTTTTTCCACGCGCAACTAGCATTGACATTTTCAGTGCAAATTGGCGAGCAAAAAAAAAAAATGGTGCTATTTTTTATAATTTTCAAGATTGCATTTTTAATTTTTTAAAAGTCCTCAAAAATAAAATAGTTTTCAAAAGAAAAATTATAACTTTATACTCGTACATTAACGTTTATTCCAAAAGACATCCGCTTCCTTTTGAAGCAAACAATTAATGGACGAAAAGCTTTTACGCTCTCCTTTACTTTGTTCACAATTCAAGTAAGAGAGCGAATTTTAAGAGCGCACAAGTGTGGTGAACTTCTGCATGTAGCTTCAACCAGTTCGACTAGTAATTTAATTGCATTTGTTGTGATGCTATCCTTGAGAAGTATAAACACAAAGGTGCTACATACATACATATGTAAGTGTTTGAAATATTAAGGACATCGTTTTAATGTTTATAAAGTTAAGGAATTCGTATATAAATGGAAGTGTTTATAAAAATATGTATGTGTGCACAAAGGTATGTTTATATTTAGATATGAGTAGGGAATTGTTATCATACCTTTCTTATTGTTTATCCAACTTACAAAAATTTTTAAACATGTGATAGTGCGCACTGCTATTAGTTTTCTTAAAAGGCAAAAGTTTAAGCGATTTACTTCTTCCACATACTTCAAATAATCCTTTAAATAACCATTTATGCAACGTTTAACATTTCGTTACGGTATCAATTAAATAACACAATAAACAGTCTATTTTGTAACTGAAAATGGTAAGCAATCTAGGGATTAACTTTTATACCATATTGTGGGTGAAAGTAATCATTAATCTTAGCTTCAAGAAAAGCTTGAACGACTGCCAAGTATACTTTATGTATCTAATCCGCGTTAATCATATCTCAGCTGATATAAAGTTTGATATTTTAATTCGTTGGTTTGTTGGTTCACATAAATACGAGCCGTTTTAAATATTTAAAAATTTTAGGGTGCTTCGTTTGAGACGACTTTTTTTCTTACTTCATTGACGAAATAGCCGTCTCAAACGAAGCACTCTGAAGAAGATATATTCTCAAAAATTAAATGGTGTTATGATTTGTATACCCAGCAGAATAAATATTATAACAATAAACCTCTTTCATTAGCCCTTCAAACATTAGTAAACAATTATTTTTCTCAGTTTGATTTTAAGTAATTTCAAATCAACAATTTTTTCAAAGTTTTGCCAAACACTCTTTATCAAATTGAGAACGGGTTGAGAAATGCTTGAGATTAATAATTTTAGCACTTCGTTTTGATTCGAAAATGCCAACCTTTTTATAACTAAGAAAAAAAAAATTAAAAGGAGAAATATGAGAACGTCTAGTAGTTTACTAGTACGCTTAATTTCGCCATGCTTGGGGGTACAGAATATTGCTTGCATTTTCATAAAAATGTGGTAAACAAATAAATTTCTAGTTTGATATTTTTTGTTTGCGTTTTATCAAAAATATAATCATAATTTTTTTTGACAATTTTTGTAGGCTAATACATTTATAATCAGCATAAATTTATTTACTCAATTAATTAGTAAATGCTATTTAATAAATTGTCTTGATTGAAACTTTTGATGGATATTTATGAAAACAAAATTAGTATTTTATTAATAGTCTTATATAATTAATCATTACTCTATCTTTTTTATTTACTTGACTTTGGCATTAATTGTTATGTTTACAATAAAATGAAAACGGTTTAAAATGCATTTGATTCAAAATTAATAAACGAATGAAACGATTGTTTGTGTTGCACATCAATTCAATTTGACAATATGTCCACCGCAAAGGAATATCATATGAATTCCCATCAGTCGATTTCTTTTGAAAATATATTTTTAAAATTAAGGAACTCAAATTTTTTTCAATGCGGCTGGCAACATATTTTTTGATCGTAGTAATTTATTTGAAATCATTTCGGACAAAAGTAGGCTTGCAAGCGATATATAAATTCGATTTATTTTTGCTTGATATTGATCGACGTAATTTCCTTTTTGATAACACGATATTTATTTGTGGGGGAATTCGTTTCTAAAATATGTTTACTTTACTTAGCGTGACCATATTTTGAAATAAACGGATGAAAAGCGTTATTACAAATATTAAATTACTCTTTGGACAAATATTTTTTCAGCTATTCTACAACGTCATTCAATTATTATGCCGATTTAAGCTTTCTCCGTATTAGTTTATTGACAATCAAGATAAATTGTAACACTAATTTCTATAAATTTCTAAAAATTCGCATTCAAGAAATTTGAATTACATAACTTATAAAATTTCCGCATTTCAAATTGTCGTAATTTAAAAGAGACTAAATATATGAACATAGCGCTAACATTTAAAAGAAAAAATTATTTGGTTTTAATTTTTTGTTGTTATTGCTGGCTGCAGATTGTCTTAGGATATATTTAAAATAAAAAATGCGTCACCCTTTCATTAATTCTAAAACAGTTTGTATAATAATAAAATAATTTAATATAAAAAAAATTCTTCAAAATAAATCTTAAACCGCTTGTCAATATCGATAATTTATGGTCAATATATCGATAAGCCGAATTTTATATTAAATCTTTATCGATATTTTATCGATATCTTATCAATTTACTTAAAATGAATTTTTTAAATTAGTTACAGCCCCCAAAAATTATTATTTTTTTATTATATTTGTTCAGTTAAGTTCTCAGTAAAATAAATTATTGCTTTTCAATTCCATCAAATTTACACCAAAATTACAAACTTTTTTCTCAGCTGCGTTAGATTTATTATTTGAGTACACAGCTTTAAAGTCCATTCAATTTTAAGACAATAAAGAGCAACTTTCAAGTCACTACATATTCAAATTGATTTATCAAATTTTTTGTTGTTTGCTTTAGAATTTTTCACCACAAACAAAATATTTTTCGCGCCTTTTATATAAACGAAATTAAAAAAATAAACTAATAAACAAAAAGCAATTGCTAGCTTGACACTATTTGCATGTGATTTAGAGCACGATAATTTGATATGATGTCACATCGCATGATAACATCACATCGCATGATAACATCACATCGCATTATAACAATCTCAAAACTTCCCTACGAAATATCTAAATAAATATTTTGACATGGTGCGAGTTTTCTGAAAACGTAATCATCGTCTACAAACCTGCTTCCTTTATAAACTTTATAAATAATTTTCAGTTTTATTCCAATGAAATGTGTTTAATTGAAAGTGACTACCAGCACCAATTTTAGTTCTGTTCAACTAAAACCAAATTCGATCTCAATCGAACAAGCAAAAATTAAGTAAAAGTTCGTGTTCTCGTAATTCATAATTACGAAGAGCATGTATTGGCCTTATTTGCCATGACCCAAAATACTGATTGAATTAGCAAAGAATTAAATTTCAACACAATATTTTGAGAAAACAGAAAACTACCACTCCACCTCACACTCAGTCATCGGCGCAAATAATAAACGACATAAGCATGCATTAACTGCAAAAATACTTCTACATTTGTATGTAGGAACATGGAAGCTTCGTTGTTGATTTCAAACAAACTCCGTCGCAGCTGCAGAGTGGAAGTCAATGAATCATAATCTGTAGCTGAAATTACGATGCCCAGTGGCAAGGCGAGAAATTATGCGGTGACTATTAATTGCGTTGGAATTAGCGATGTTTAACAGTAGATGATTTGGTGATGCACGTGCAACGTCTCCCGGCAGCAACAACGAAGGCAAAAACAAAGACAACAACAAAGGCAACGACAATCAGCTAACATCAACGCCACTGGCAATGAGCGCATTTGGGCGCACATTTTTCCAGCTTCTAAACGCGCAACGTGCACTAATCACCATGTTGTACAGCCAAACACACACACACACACGCACACACAACTATACCGAACAGCAAGCAAGAATGGTGGCAGTGTGGCAAACAAACTAATCTGCAATTTATCATCGGCAAAGCTGGCGCGGCGACAGGTAACGCTGATGATGTTGCAATCATTGCCGCTGCTGCTGCTGCTGTTGCTGTTGTTGTTGTTGCACCATTTTACGCTGCGCGTAAACATTGAATTCATTTCATTGCCTGGCTAACCTCTGTAAGTGTGGAATGCAACTTGCTACTTGCAACTCGTCAAAATGATTTATTTTTGATAAATCGCTAAATGCGCACACCCCAGTCGATGTTGTTGGTACTGTTGTTGTTGTTGTTGCAGTTACTGCAATAATTGCACTATACGCCATTGCTCGTATTCTTCTCCTTCTTCTTCTTCCTGCAATGTGGCAATGATTTACGCGCGACGCAATGACACAAAATTTAATTTCAAAATTCGAAAATGTTGTTCAATTTGGGTGGCAAATGTGTTGGCAATGCGGCTGTGCCAACCAACAACGGCAAACGCCATTAAAAATCGCAAATAAAAACAAAAGTGCAGCAGTCGCAAGCAGCAACATGGCAGCAATTGCCTTTGCCGGCCAGATAGGCGCACACGAGCGGGTGCACATCGCTTGGCCCCCTCGCCGTAACGTTGGTGTGGTGAGCTCTTATTGCACTTGGCTGTTCTTGCTCCGGTGTGGCATGCCATGTCAACTGTCCCGAACGCGTGTGCGCGCATGCCACAAACCGAAAAAATTGCTTACACACACACACGCACACATACACGCGGGCGTTGTGAAGGAGTAGTGGTGTTGCAAGCGAAGCACAGCACTGGCTGTATAGCCTTCCAACAACACTGCCACGCTGCCACATATTCATATCCATACAAAACGAAGCCTGAGACATGTGCACAGACAGGCTACAGCAAACCAAACGGTTGCTGGTACAAGCAATTTTGCAAGTGCAATATTCCTTGTCTACAGCATATTGCTCGTCGTTTTCTGTCATTCGATTGTCTAGTTATTGCTGCTGTCGTTGTTGTTGTTGCGTTTACTGTTACTGCAGCAGCTTGTTTGTTGGTGCTGCTGTGTGGCTCCGAGGTGGCAAGTGTCACCCAAGAGTGCCACCAGCAGCAACGCTCAACAAGGCTAGCCGGCTTTTCAGCCGCACAAATACAAATACATAAAAATGCATACAAACACACAAACACGCATACAAGCATATATGCTTTTCATAAAACCCCTCTTGCGCATCCCCGCTAACATTCTGTTCTTGTTGGGAAATTATTAATTATACCCGCGCACTCGTGGCGAAAGTGACACGTCGGAAAACGCTTGTAAAACTGTAAATGGAAATGTTCCAAAAAGCGCTTAAGAACTTGTCACATTAATTTGATTCTTAAATTATCGCCAACAATGGCTTTGCTGTGGCAGCAGCGCTTTTAGTTTTGATGAAGTGCTCTTTCGCGCGAATATGGTAGTGAGTCACATGAAGTCTCTAATGGATCAAAGTGTTGTAAGTGTGTTTCGAAAATAATTGATAAACTCACTAATGTTTTCATTACAAATGCTAAGTTAAAATCGGAAGTTCTTAGAATAAGCCTTTAAGACACCGCAGGATTACTAAACATTCTGAAATGATATTCATGCAAATTGAAATTAGAGGAATTTTTGCTTGATAACTTTTATCGCATGACCCCCATCATATGATGCCATTATAAATTAGTTTTGTCAAAAGCTATACTGTCGTTGTCCTTTTTATTTCTTAAAACAAGTGAACTTTCTATCGATAAGACAAGATCACAAGTTTATGTGATGGTAACGTGAGACTGTTTCTGGTGATGATATTGTTGATGGTATCGTTTGACGGAATTGAGTCCTAATAAGATTTGTTTGTTTGTATTGTTTTCATTTATTATGAATCATAATTATAGCTTTCATGGAAATGGTATATTAACTTTGGTCCGATGTTTGTAAGTACCAGAATGATAAGAGTTAGACCCATCAAAAAGTATACCGATATGATCAGGGTAACTAGCTGAGTTGCTTAAGCCATACCCGTCTGCCTGTGTGTCTGTCCGTCTATGGATCAAAGATATATAACATGCATATAGCTCCTATACAACCGATTGTTCAGATATTTCATTTAGCACGAAAACACCTCCATTTGAGCAGCTAAAGTCTTGAAATTTTAGCAGTGAAATTCATTAAAATATGATAAATAGAACATTCAGCTACCATACAACCGATAGTTCAGATATTGCATTTTGGGCCAAAACTCCTTCATTAAATCAACTAGAGACTTGAAATTTTGCACAAATATTAACTATTCTTGGGACTATTATAGTAGTCAAAATCACTAATACCTAATAAATAAAACATATGGCTCATATAAATTCTTCCATTGATGAAAGGTATGAAGCCCTCGTCATAGCCGCAGACAACTTTTTTTTACTTGTTTTTTTATAGAGCTCGAGGCCAGTTTAATGGAAGATTTTGTTTGGAAAAACATTAATAGTTTTACTAATAGAAGTTAGAGCCGCTATTTCGGAAATCACCACATCTCCTCATCAGACTTCTTAACTTCTATAAACTGACCTCGAGTTCAATAAAATATAATGATTATTCATTTTAAAAGCCACTAAAAACTTTACAAAATGTATGTATTATTATTATTATTTTTTTGTGATAGAATAGTTGAATGTAACCATTTTTTTTGCGGCGTCAACACCGTTATATACTTTTTAGAATCGTATAATGCGATGAAAACGCATGATGTAATGGATACGTATGATGTGAAAGAATAGTAGAATGTGAGCATGCGATGAGTTCTGGCGACTATGTCAAGATTCCTTAGCAGTGTCAATACATTTATTTATTATTATTTTTGTATAGAATCGCATAACGTCATAAAATGATGCAGTCTAACGTCCGTATGTAGACTCTTTGCACTGTTTATTTTTAATTAATAGTATTACTTTTATTTGTTATGGTTTGGCGATATAAATATTTAATTTTTAATTGGTTATGTGCTTTAAGGCCGATTAGTTTTTGTGAAATATTATAAGAAGAAAACAACCATACTTAAAGCGGTAGAAGTTATAGTGCTATTTCGGATTATTTTTTATTTCGATATATTTTTTTATAAGGAAACATAGCATATAATTGTATAATGATGAAATCTAGTGTTCATTTAAATACTTGACACTGCAACAATAATTTTTTTTTTATGCAACAGTGATCATGTGATGGTATCTAACTTTCATATTAAGACTTCTTTGCTTGGCCAATACCATCATTTTTTATTATTAATGAAATCCTATGATGCGAATACATTTTTTGCAATGACAACATTTACATTTATTTACTTTATTGTATTCTGGGGTTTTTTTCTCTTGGAATGTGAAGAAATATAGGGAAAACCATTGACGTAATTATACAGGGTGGCGCATCAATTGTGCTACAATTTACGTTTTCGGTCATTTAGCTTTAATATTTCTAAATAAATTTCCAAAGAATACAGTAAACGCTTATATCTATAAAAAAAAGGAAACTGACATCCTGTTTCAATAGCAATTCAAATGAAAATTAAAATTTTGTTTCATGCCAGTTTCCATATTAAATTAGGAAAAATAAAATCATGTTTGCGATAGAATAGAGTTGGTATGAACTCTTTCTCATTTTCTTCAAGTTTGCATATCTCTACCCGTAACAGAGCATTGTCCGCCATATTCGAAGATCCCCATATTAAGGCTATGCAAATGACGACTGATTATCCGTCTTCTCACTAGCTATGTATATAAACATAAAATCAATAATTAATAACCTGTCCCATTAGCGTAAATTGAAAATTTTAAAAATAATAAATCTTTAACCTACTTTAGATGTTTGAAAATAAATTACATTGACAAAACACAATTTTTCTTTCACTTTAGTTTCCCCATATCCTGAGCATAATTTTTTCTTTTTTTGTAAATATGTAGTATAATTATAGTCAGCATAAAAATACGTTTGAATTGAACACATCACACGAGTAGTCGCATCTAATAATAATAATATGTACATGTGTACATGAGAAACATTGAAAAATTAACTCAACTGAAGTTTAACAAATTGAAACACTTTTCAGGCAAACAAAACAAAAAAAAAAATAAATAAAGACTAAAACAATTGTCTTACATCTCAAAGTATCAGACTACAAGTGTTACTAAGTATCTGTTCACATTTGTTGTACATAGGCAAAAATCGACAACAAATTGTAAGCAACTGTTGTTAACATGCCTGAGAAATGATCGCTCGTCCGATGTACTCGTATGCTTTGTCTGTCTCGAGGCACGCTCACGCGCTCATTTGTGCTCACATGCTGTTGACAAGCATCAACATCTGTCAACGCAATTTAAAAGCGATCATTAATAATGCCGACACTACTGTAATAAATGGAAATCGATGTGAGAAAATATCTAAACATACTACACGTATTTACTTCGTACGTAGTCTAATGCAACCCTGCAAAAAATGCGAATAGTCTGGGATGAGTACGGGAATGGTTGCAAAGGAACTTGCGATATATTTATATAAACTTAACTATTCCTTTTAATCAATTATGTTCCATAAAAAGTCCAATATATCGCATTTGTACCCGAAAGAGTATAAAAGACTAGTCTCTTCGACAAAAATAAATAAATAAAAATTGCTTACCACGAGGGAGATTCGAACTGGCTGCTTAGGTTCTTTAAGTGAGGACTCTGCTTAAATACTAACTAAATATATCAAATAATCGGTTTTTGTTCTTAAAAGGGATCAATCGGCGACCACTAAATAATTTCCGCATGTGTTGCCTTGTGACCAATTAACACCACCAGTTGTACATTTTTGCGACCAATACAGGACTATTCTCTTTAAAGATTAATCGCAAATGTTTTTGCAGGGAAGTAACCATTCATAATTCATGAAAATATTAATAAATATGTAATGTTTTAATTATTTTGTTTTGTCAAATTATTCGCCTGGACTTCAAAAATATGGTTTAGAATTTTTTTGGCTTCACAAATGGCAATAGAAAGAGTTAATGTGGTGATACATCAGTTGAATGTGAACAATGAGTAATTACGAGTATTTCGATTTTTTTCTTTTTTACGGAAGAAGAAAGTCCAATCACTTTTCTTGGATGTGTCTCATTTTGAAACACCCACACAGATGCATTTTTTTTTGACTCATTTGCGCTGATTCAAGTTTCGTCACGTGTTAATCTCCTATTGACTTTTTCAGAAGCAACGGAATTGAATTGTTTGTAGACTTTCTCACTTTGAAATCCGGTCAAGCTGTGTAAGATCCAACGACTGAAGACCAATGACTTCTTAAAAATTAATAAATTCATTAAAATAAATAGTCAAAACTTGTCAAAATTGTCACATTTCTATTATTTTGACCGCCACTATATCGTCTCTCTCTCTCTCTGGTCGAGTACCTGCTAGACGTTCAATAGTAATACCATAAATTTAACGCGTACTAATTTGCCATTTCAATTGTCAGATAAATGACAATAAAAACAAACAAACAGAATAAATGCCAACGTATTCACTGTTCTTGTGCGCCCTAGATACCAACAACAGCAATAACAAAAAACAGCAACAACAACAACAACAACAACAATGCAGCAGCTGTCATGCAAACTGAATAAACCGGATCCACTGCATTATCTGCTGTTGGACAACGTTTAAGTACGCAACAGCGCGCAACCAAGCCAAGAGCCAAATGCGTTCTGACCATCGCAAATCCACCAACATTTTTACACTCACATACAACGATACAAATGTGATTGAAACAAAAGAAAGATAAATTCAATAAATAATTATTTGCATTTCGCTGAATGGGACGTAAAAGTGTTGGCCGCTATTGAAGCTGAAAATAGCTTCGGAATGACACGAAAGTACATACATATGTATGTACATCAGAGGCGGATCCAGCTGGGGGAAATGGGGAAGATTTCATTTCACTAAAATGCAGATTTTAGTTGCATTTTTTAATGCCATTTAGTACCAAAATTGTTTTGTAAAAAACATATTTCAAGGAAATAGGGGCAAAAAGGGTATTGTGGATATAGCGGATATTGTGGAGCAACTATTTAATAAAGGGAGTATCATTTTATCTTTTGATTCAAGCAAAAATTATATATTTGAAAGAAAACATATCAATTTATCAAGAATTGCAGTCAAATAATGTGTTTGAAAAGATTTTTCAGTATGCATTTGATGTTGACCCCTTTTGATGTAACGATCGTGTATATTTGGGATGTAATTTTTCAACTAATGTGAAACATACATTTTCTGTCCAGTTTGTGCTAAACGTTTATTTTGTTAGGTCGTATATATTTAATATTAATTTTTTGAAACGTAAAAAAGTGAAAATTACACTTATAGGTTTGTGGGCCAATTGTATTTTTGAAGTGTTAACTACTCGTCTTAATTATTTTTGAATTTTTATAATTTGTAAAATTTTCTTCAACCATTTTCATAATCCACTATCAGATATCAAATCGAATATATTCCAAATTGATTAGTTTTCGGCATGTTTGACTTCTTTTCAACAGAATCAATTAGTTTGATATACATATACATATACTTTACACCAAATAACACTAAACTCCGGATTTGCGGTATACAACTATTTTTTCCCCTAAGAATCGTTTCTAGTCGCGCCCATGCATACATGCATACATACATGCAAATGTATACTTACGAGTACATATATGCATATGGTTGTACAAATGTTTATACATATGTACCAATATGTACATATGTATGTATGTATATCCAGCCAATTAACTGAACTGGTTGACTTGTTCAAAGTCTGGATATTTTATTGGGTCCCACAAACCTTTGACATGGTTTAAAAAAAAATTTTAATACTTCTAGATATCAAAAACGTACTGGCAGAAATGAGTGGTCCGCACTTGAAGCAGCGGTATTATTATAAAAAAAAACTAGTTTAGCAAAAAAAATAATTCATAAACCTGATCGAAATGATGTGCTGCTCAGAAATAGCTTCCCCTAGTAAGAATTCATTACATTAGAGATAAATATTGATTCGTTTCATCCATTTTAGGAATTTTTTGTTGAGTTGATTTCCACGCCACACAAATGCTTCGAAAGTGCATTTACTTAAAATTTTACATTTTGATTTTTTTCATTTCATATATTTATCTATCTGAGAGAAATAAGTTTTCAAAAAAAAATTTATTTTAACATACATAATACACTAGCGAACTCCAGATTAAGTGCTGAAACAGTTAAAGGAAGGTATTTCAAGTTTTATTTATTTTAACACGCCAATTCAAAAGTGTTTGGCGAATATTCAAAAGTGCAACAGTGAGAGCAAATGCTGCGGTTTAAAAGTGAGTATTTCAGTTAGTCAAACACTGGTCAATTAAAACGAATGTAGAAGTAAATTTTCTGCTGAGTTGCCGTCCCTTCCGTTATGGTAGTTATGTTCATGTTGCTATTGTAAGTTGCTGCTGCTCCAAAAACCAGGAAGCCTTTTGGTGATGTGGCAGATTTTCGAAGTCATTCGTGAATTGGGATTCCTACAGAAATTCATCTTAAAGATAGAACAATCCTTACCGGCAAAAAGCAACTGAAAAATTAACCATAACCGAACAAATCACCACTCATAATCATTTTAAACGACTGTTGATTTAAAAATCTTTCAGAAGTTATAATTTAAGCACATACATTTTTTCTAAGTCTCGTTTGAACTGGAATGCAATAAACAAATAATCACTCTCTAGCCAACTTACCTCTTCGATTTTCTAATATAAATATAAAAATAAACTTTTCATATTTTCGAGTTTGCAGTTTTATAGCTTATTAGATTTTACGGAAATAAAGTGCAAGTTTTAAGTAGCAACAAATGACTATTGATTTTTGACAATCTCTGTACTGGCGACCCCCCGCAAATTGGTAATTTGTAGGCACTTGAAATTGCACATTATTGTACTAAAATTTAATGGACTCCAAAAAATTCTAAGAAAATATTTTTAAAAAAAGTTTATATATTTTTTAAGTAAAGGTCTTTCGAAGTAATTTTAATAATCTTACAAACTTTAAGATTTAGATTTATAAGGATTTTGTTAGAAAAATTATCTGTGTATTGATTGAGAAATAATAAAAACTAAATAAAAGCAAGACTAATAGCCAATATGTGGGTATGGTTTTATGCCACTAATTTCAACGATCTGTTATTTTCTACATCCACCACAAATCTATGTTTCTCTTGTAGATCGAGGAATAATTTTAAGTCACTTAATTCGAAAATAATCGAACACTTGCCAAGTTTGTTTAAAAAATAAATCAGTTTCGATGTGGCAAAATAAAAGAAGAAGCTACAAGTTTTAATAAAACACAATAAGCATTTACCATGGACCACTTTTATCATTTAATTGATGCGTTTTAATTCAATTCATTTCATATCCTACGTAACGAAGTGGGTGAGAATTTGCTCAGCTTTATTGCTGGACACGGAGTATATTTTAATTCATGCTTGTATACGTTTATGAGCATGAACACACATTTTTATACATATTTATATACTCGTAAATAAAATACATACATATGTACATACCTGCAAACATACGAATATTTGTTGTAAAAGTTTCAATACGAATCGATAACATTTATGCTTGATTTATGTGACATGAAAGCCCTTCATAGTTGGACAAGTTCAATGAACATAAGAACGGTTATTACGCTTGGCATTAAATTAAATAAATTTTAAATTAAATTAAACAAAAATCTTGAATGGCTAATATATGTACGTTCGTACGCACATATGTATGTACATACTTACATACAAACTCGCACATAATGGTGAAGAAATACTATTTACATGGACATTAAATGTTTTATGTTTACTTTAAAAATCAATTCTGATTGAAATTTACACGAAAATTCCATTAGGTGGTATGTTGACGAACCTTGGCTCAATCGGTCGACTAGCCAGAAAGAATGTCACCAAGCTGTGCTTTCGAGCGCTGGCAGACGGACTGTCTCCACTGAGAACCTAGAAAAATACGTAGTTAAGCTGAGCGAATAGCATTGGAAGCGCTGGACAATAACACTGCCATTGAGATAAAGCCGATTGTTTAACAAAATGCGTAATCTTGCAACAAATTAAAAACGGTAACGAATCAGAGTGGGTGAAGGAGTGGAAAATTACAAAGTCGACGAAGCAATATAGTTTAAATAATAGTAAAACAACAAATGTGTGCGATAGCAAGGCAATAAAAAACAAATCACACAATAAGGCGAATGATCTGTAGAAAAATTAAAATAAACGCGTAAAACAAAACCGAAACAAGATAAGATGTAGATGTGCCTGTATGTGTGTGTGTGTGTCGAAGAAGGAAGTAAGTTCGAGTGCAGTTGACGACAATCAAAAAGAATTGCTGTGAAACTAAATTGGTCATAAAGCGAAGCCAATACTCTGAACCAAACATTCGGCGATGTCAACCTGAACTGTAAAAAAAATACAACTGAAAAACTGTTTTGGGAAAAAACACAGCATTGCTGGGAATCATGAGACACCGCACGATCAGCTTTTCTTTTTTCTTTTCGTTAAACACCAACTATAAATTTTGTTCACATTTTCACGCCAACCGCAGTACAACGCGAAGGTACACAAATTAAATGAGATAAATTCTAATTGTAGAACCCAAATTTGAACACATTCGTACATACATATATACATATAAATATAAAGAGAATGACTGTTAATCAAGCTCCACATCTGTAAACTACAATTAAAGTTTCTATGTTGAACTCTCATTTAAAATATTGGGCAAGTAAAAATCCATTGATTGGGCTGAAATAGTGCACGCTTTGTTATGTTAATCACGCCGCTTTTCTGATGCAACAGGTATCAAGTGTTTGTTGTTGTTGTTGTTGACATGTCACTTGAGTATATTGAAATTCGAGCGGACATCTTAGGCAGCGTGCTTCGCCGCCATTCAATGAAATAGAAGATTTTAAAAATTTCAATTTAATGTTTTTCGTAATTTGATACATTCAACGGTGATTTAAAGATATTATAAACCAATAAAGAGACTCTTTTTGAAGCAACTCTCCCAAGGTAGACGCGCTGGAGACAAACAAGCCAGGAGTTGAGGCACTGGAGCGAGCGTGTTTGCAGCGAGCGGGGCTTAAAATATACAGAACATGTAGAGTTTCGAAAATTAATTTTTTTTTATTCAGGTAAAAAGTAATAAAAATAATTGCCCAAAAGGTTGCATATGGTGAAAGGATCAAAAAAGAATCGAACAGGACAATGAACTTTAATAAAAAAATGTTGAATTAAAATTTTTTTGTTCAGTGTCTGCTAGCTCGTCGTTTAAGATTTCTGATTTGCTTTTAATTGCTTTCAAAATACTTGATTACTTACTTATTTTTTTTAATCTGGCTAGTGACAGCAAGGATATAATACAAGAAAATATAAAAATTATAACTTCCATTCTCGTTCGAATTAAACATTTCTCTTGCGTATCTCAGATCTCTTTCTATGTGGGCCGTGTGTGTTTTTATTTTTGCCGCAATCGCAATATTATCAATTTGTTTTTGCCTTGGCCTGGACAATCATTACAATTTGCTTGCGAACCGTAGAAATCGCGTGCAGGCGCAAAGTGCTCGTACTAGCGACAGTTCAAATGAGCCAGAGGCGGAGGTGCGTGTGCAAACGTTTCATATACCAATGCCTGAAATTGCAGCAGAATCAGGTTTTAATCTCAAGTTGAAAAATGATTTTTGAACGAATATTCATAATTGTGTTACTTTCTTGTTACTATTTCAACGCCAGCGAAGACGTTTCAGCATGCACCTGTACAAGATAGGACAATCGTACAGCTCGATGAAGCGCATTTTGGCAAGCAAACTTACGCGACGAAGCAAACAGAGCGTATTTTTATAAAGACATTCTAATAGGAACGCGTAAAATAAAGATTTTTGAAATAAGTTAACATAGTTTTCTTTAATTTAATGCCCATTGAAGTAGAAAACATTTCAAACTCAACGAATTGGATTGGATATCGGCTCTGCTAGCCCAATAGCGCTTAAGATAGACAACTACAAAACAAAGTCAAATTGAAATTTAATAACAAAATACCGAGTCTGGGGTGTCTTGTCCCAAATGTATGTACTCGTACATATGTATGAACATATATTTAAAAAAGGGTTCAAACACTTTAAAAACTAAAAGGGTTTCACACAAATAAGGGACCTACTGTTTTATGCCGACTCCGAACGGCAGATGTATTTTATGAGAAGCTTTTTTATAGAGGAAACGACCTCGGAGGTTTAACATTGCCTGCCGAGGGGTGACCGATAATAGAAAAAACTCTTTCATTGATTAAAATTTTATTTGCCCTGGCTGTTAGCAATTAAATTAGAAACGCTTTGGTCATATTTGCAGAACATAGCTAGGGATGAGCATCGAATGTCGATGTGTGCATAACTTTGATTATTTATATTTGAACTTTTCGGCATTTTTGGTTTTAGTTGGAAGTTTTCCTGCCATCTATCATTTCCTTCAATATTTTTTATTAGCAACAAATAATTTTTTGAGATAGTATTCGATTTATTCGTAATAGGAGTTTGTTGTCAAAGAAAAAAGACGTTAGTTTATTATATTGGCTTACCGTGATGAAAATTCTCCTTTATTCTATCGTTCTAAAGTTTACTCAGACTGCACTACTACACCAAATCGTTCGAACTCGAAATTTTTTTCTATCGACTCGAACTACAGAGTAACCCCGCAGACTGAAAATACCCTGCTTATCATAATTATAACACACCTTCAGGCTTTGTAGAAAGTAAAAAAAAAATTCAGAAAACTTATTAAAACATCAAAAGATTTGTTTAAAGAAATTTTTAAATATTTTTTAAATATGCAATTTTATAACCTCTTTAATTGTAGTATTTATAACAAACTATACGTCTCAAGTGGCTACTGAATACTGTTGATATTTGACGATTAGTTAACTGACGGTCTTCAACAATTTTTTCTATATAAAAATATCTTTTGCAATGCGTTATATGGGCAAAACTGCAAAGAGAGTCAATATAACTGTTTTAAAAAACTAGCGTAGATGACGGAAAATCGTTTCAAAATATAATTAATTTTTAATCTCTTTGAAACTTCACTTTGTTGTACTAAAATTAATGGCTGCTTTAAAAACGCATACCGAAATTAAATTCTAAAAATTAAAAAAAAAAAATGTTTATGTACTTTTAATGAAAGTTGATTGTATTATTTTTTTTTTTAATTGAAGATGTCATATAGTAGAACAAACATCGTATTTTTAGTATGCTCTCTTAAAACCTCTGCTTTGTCATCGATTTAGCGCTAATATTCCTTAGCTCTGAGATAAAGTGCAATAAGTCCCATTCAAAATTTCCTAAAGTGAATATTAAGGCGGTACAAACAGACAGTAAATCTTTTTTAATATTTAATAATCGAATTGAAAAAAATCTGGCTAACACTTCATATATTGAACTTCGCATTTTTTATATATGTACTTGCTTTAGTTTATTTGAGTTTTATTGAATATATATTTAATCGATTAAAATACATGAATGTTGTATGTCAAAATAAAAATTATATTTTAATGTGACTTGAAATGTTTGGTACAAAATGAAAAATGCACACAAAAGTATGTTATTTTATTAATTACGAAATTCCCTTTGAAACGATCTAACAGACAATGCAGCAACTTACATTATTTGGAAATGGAGAAGCCGACTAATTGGATGTTGTTCAAAATTGAATTATCTAGAAACTTGCTTCCGTACTTATTTGTAACTTTCTTTCACCGCTTTCTTTGTGATAACAAACAGCCAAACAGACCAGTAAGCTATTTTGTGAAGTATATTTATACTCCTTATACACGTGCATATGTACATACATATGTACACACACATTTGTAGTTACATTTTCGTAACAGTGCAAGTCAGTGTGAAATTTTGTTTTCTTCTTCGAAATTTGTTAAGAAATTGCGATTTGCATGTCTTTTGTCCTCTGAGGCATGCAGGCATCGGCAGAAACACACATGCACATACACACATCCATACTAGGGATGTCAATTTTGGGCATTTTATAGATCCCGGGATTTTTGAGATCTGAAAACAAAATCTCGGGATAATCCCGGGATCCCGAATTTCACGAAGTTTTGATTCGTAATTTTTAATTTGCCAAATGTAATGTAACACGGCTGTAATCGTTGTATTATACTAGAAATATAACAACTACCATTAATATAACAAAGAAAAACGATTTGTTGTAACTCACACAAAATAATTTATACTTCAAGTACAAATATACTACATATTTGGTAAAGAAGCAAATGCACATACATAATAAAATATTTTTAATCACAGTTTGAAACCAATATTAAATATTAATATATTACCATTTAGTAAAAAAAAAGATATACATCAAGTAAAAATTAAATACATCACCCATTTCATTTTGAACGAAGGAGAATTCCTTATTTTTATCAAAATACCATCTTAAAGAAATTAGAGCCTTAAGTGTGTTATCCTCCAACCTGAAGCTAAATTTGTTGCATTTCAAATCTGCAATGGAGATACATCGCTCCGACTCAACACTTGTTTGTTGGAATGTCGACAAATAGTCAATTGCTCTCTGTAGGAATTAGCCTTTATCGTCCCCATTAGAAAAAATATCAATTTGTTTTACCAAAATTTCTGATAAATTGTATGCCTTTCGATTATTGGACAATTGCGAGCTGCTCATTAAAACTTGATGCAATTTAACATCGCTTTCATAGTAAGGGCTATTCAATTCATTGAGTTCTACAATTCCGCGATTTGAATAGACTTATCCCGGGATATTCGGGAGTTAAAAAAGGCCGGGATTCCGGGATTGACATGCCTAATACATACATATGTATGTACATATACGCAAGTGTAATTGCTATTATAAAGTTGTTTGTGTCTAATTGTCTTTCTATCCGTCCGTCTCGGCTGTATGTAACTGCAGCTTTGCAATTTTGCGAAAGCAAGCAAATGCAACAAACAAGCTCCACAGAAAGACATTAAAATGTCAGTGCAAAGATGTTTCCAAAGCGAAACAATTAGCAACAGGAAAAGTAGTCGCAACAAAAAAGGACAAACGATTTCAAATGGCAATGCGGGGCGGCTTACTGTTCGACATGACAGTCTAAGACAGCCTACAGCGAAGTTTCCACAAACTTAATTAATCACCGGAAAAGTTTGCATCTTTTCGGTAATTCATCTTCAGTTTATTCGGTATTTGTTGCATAAAGTGTTTGCTGTATTTGGCAGGAAATGCTACACATCAATATTTATTTATTTATTTTTTAATTATGAAATTCAATGATGTGGAAGTAAAAACTAATTAATAAACATATCCCAAACTTTGAATTTATATTTTTTTGATATTTTTTAAAGAGAGGACGTGGCATGAAAGTCCTTTCCAGCAAAATGTTCCTAGTGAAAAAAAAGCAAAGCTTCTGGTAACGTAAATACATTTTCTATTTATTGTCGCTCCACACTGCACTTATTAACGAGTGAAGTTGTGTTTTCGATATTTTCGACAAGATGTTTTAAAGTCCGGCAAATCTTATGCCGAATACGCCCAAAATCTATTCTTTATTTGTTCATTAAAACGATTTTTTTCGGATTCAAATTCTATAAAAAAATATCCATCTTTGTAATTTCGATTGCAGAAATTGTAAATAATTTCTAGCAAAAATTAAATTGAGACATAAGAAAATGCTATATTCTTGCTAACTAAGGTACTTAGAATATTGAATTTTTATTAAATTACCAATTTCTACAATATTCCAGATTTTGGAAATGATGTAAAAGTTTTCAAATACGCTTGATCTACATACTTAGAAATTTAATAAAAATATTCCGAAAGTCTTAAGATGATAAACAATAACTACATAGTACCGATATTTTGCGGGTGACATATCGTGTGATCAGGCGATATTTTTTAGGCTTAGATATCACAAAAATTGCTGATTTAATGATGCCTACAATCCTAGCAGTAACATAAATTTAATTTTATGTGATGAACAAAAGTTGCTGAAGGTAATTAGTATACTTTTCTGGTACTTAAAAGCCCTGCAGTACACACTGAATGTAAGACCCCGAACTCTGCAGGAATATTTCGAACTTAAGCGGCTAAAATCCAAAACTGAAGCTGAATTATTCTCAATCTTCTCACGAATGGAAAGTTTACGAATGACTTCCGAGCTGATAAGTTTAGTACCGAATTCCTACAGAATCGACCTGAATTGTACCAACTTTAACCAGTGTTAACTTTAACTAGACTCTCAAAAATCTCGCGCTAGTTAAGCGATTTTGCACAAGAAAGCACTAAGAGCCTAAGCAGCTCTGGAATGAACCAAATATCTACTATTAACTATACTATTAGTGCAAATCGAAAAAAAATTTGTACTACTTCTATACTTTTCACGATGTTTCAGACAGGGTGACTATTTATCGGGCGACTTCTGTAACCTGATGTTGAAGAAGATAATTCGAGCCGCATAATTAAATCGGTCAGGAACCATCTTTTATAAGAGTGTGCAACTGCTGACCTACGCCGACGCCATTGACATCATCGGCCTTAACAACCGCGTAGTAAGTTCTGCTTTCTCCAAACTGGAAAGAGAAGGAATGCGAATGGGTCTGGAGGTGAACAAGGGCGAGACAAAGTATATTCTTTCCTCAAATAGACCGTCAGCACAATCTTGGCTGCGATTTTTCATTACTGTTGACGGTTATAATTTTGAAAAAGTAGAGGACTTCGTTTACTTAGGTACCACTATTAACATCAATAGTAATGGCAGCCTCGAAATCCAAAGGAGCATCTTTCTTGTCAACAAGTGCTACTTTGGAATGAGTAGGCAATTGAGCAGTAAAGTCCTCTCTCGACGGACGAAAACCACACTATATAAGTCTCTCATTATGCCAGTCCTATTGTATGGCGCAGAAGCATGGACAATGAAGACGTCTGATGAGAGAGCTGTTGGAGTGTTCGAGAGAAAGATTTTTCGGCAGATTTATGGGCCTTTGCACCTTTGCGATGGCCAATGCCGCAGATGATTGAACGATGAGCTGTACGAGCTTTACAAAGGCGTAGATATAGTGCAGCGAATTAAGATCCAGTGGCTTCGCTGGCTAGGTCATTTCGTTCGAATGAATGAAAGCACTCCAGCTCTGAAAGTATTCGACGCGGTACCCGCCGGAGGTAGCAGAGGAAAAGGGAGGCCTCCTCTGCGTTGGAAAGACCAGGCGATAAGGGACAAGAGTACCCTTTGTATTTCCAACTGGCGCCAGTTGGCGAAAGATAGAAATAACTTTCGTGTTTTGCTGAGCTCGGCCAAAATCGCCTAAGCGGTTGTTGAGCCAATTAAGTAAAAGTAAGTTATTTTAAATGAATAACATAAATTTATCAAATACACAAGACTAAGTTACACCTTTAAACAAACCAGTAGAACGTAGTTTTTTCGCTCCGTTTATCCCTTGCCTTGAGCCAAAAACTCTTTCTTAGCAAAACATATTTCATTAACGACCAACTCGCTGCATTGTGGAGCTTAACGATTAACATAACTATAAATATACATATGTACCTACATAGATACATACAAATATAAACAATAAATTTGAAATTTCTTCAACTGGGTGGACATAATTTTTAAAATTACGAAACAATACAAAGCAATAAAATTAAATGACTAACAACGAACAAGCGCACATCAAACCAACAGCAATTTTTTAAGAGAAAAATCAAAGTAGATGGGAATTTGTGCGCGTTCGCAGATGGGGACAGTAACGAAGTACCCTTCGAAGGCAAAAACGAAAGGTAGCAGAAGAAGAAGAAAACCTAATCAAATTGATTAATTTCATTTGTGTTTTTTGACGTGCGAGCATTTTACAATTGAATTGATTTATAGCCACGGCGACGTTAAATAGACGTAAGATTAGTTTTATGTCGTGTTGCAAGCAGCGGTGGCACCGTTGGTGGTGGCGCTACACTTGTACATACTCGTGCATATTTTGAACTACCAACAGGAATACAAAGATCACTCCACTTCCACTACTCTTCCTTAGCCAAATTTGGTAAGGTGCGCTGTTGTTGTTGTTGTCGCAATGAGACAATGGACCTGCCAGTTGGTAGTTCCATTTATCGCATTTATGGGCCATAAATGTGCGCCACCAGTGATTGTCCCTGCCCCAGCAGCAATTACGAGAATAAAAAAACTAAAAAAAAAATATAAAAAAACACCAACACACACAAATGACTATTGAGCGATTAATATTTGTGGTTTACGAGCGTTAGAGCTGCATATGAGCGCCAGCTTTCTGCGCGCTGCGCCCTCACATGGCGCTTAACGTAATAAGTTTTCTTGTTCGATGCTGGACTTCGATGTCTTGTAAATCAAATAAAAATAATCCGCAGTTGGCGCGACCATTAAACGTACAATTTTTACGATGGGAACTCGTCCGTGCTGCATGTGCCACAAAAGTTGTGTAAATTTATTGAGTAGAAATTAAAAAGTCAATTTGAATTAAACAAACTAAAGTAAAATTTATTAAAATCAATAAACAATGCAATCCCCAGCGATGATCATCGGTGGCAGTAAATCCAAAATTAAAAATGTATTGCATTGCATTCCACAGTCGAGCTCGCCTTCCCCGCCGCCGACACCCTTTTACCACCACAACAAAAGCGAATTAATCAAATTGCAACTGTCAGCGACAATCGTAGCAGCAATTTGTTTCATAATCGCAAATCAAACACTTGCAATACGCCACAAATCGACATACATACATACATACAAGTAGACAACAGTGACGCGGACGTGCGTTGCCGGTCGAGAAGGAGGCGCGCCGTCAGCTCTTGGCCGACAATGCACTTACCACACTTATCTGTGCATATGTAGGTATGTTTATACATTAAATATGAACGCCTATGGGTACTCGTAGGTATGTAAATATATGTAGGCTTGTAGGCGTACTCGTATGTAACAACTATATATACATACATATATATAAATGCAGCTGTTAGCGTTAGAAACGCGCCGGCATATTAATTTATCAAGTGGCGATATTCGAACAAATTGTTGCGGATTTAGCTGTGGACACGGCAGTGATTTGTTCTAACACCTCACAATCGCATAACTACAATTTATCCGCACACGTAGACAGCATACACAAACATGTACACACTTATTGTTAGTAATAAATCTACACTCAAAATAATTGGATGTTGTAAAAATGATACACCCTGTTCGCAATTAAAGCACAAACACATATTGGCATATTTGGATAACTTATTCGTTCTCGAATTATTTAAATTGAAAAATTACTATTAAAACATCGTTAATTTTCTAACAAACATCATTAAAAACAATGTTTTAAATTCAATATAAAATTTAGATTTAGAATTTAGTTATCAAAATTTCTTCAAAATCCCGAACTTAATAAAACAAAAACATTTCAATTTCTTGAGGTATGATTTTTGATAATTTTTTATTGACGTTCTTTCGCAATTCCTTCCATTTTAAAAAATATTCGCGTTTTTGCGTTGTATTCAAGAAACTGCCTGTAAAAAAAAATGCAGTGAAAACTGTTAGACACTTAAAGCTTGCACTTTCTTACGCTCAAATTTATTGAGCTATAAAGCTGCATACTCAACAAAATTCTAAAAACATTTTTAAAAAGTTCGAAAATTTAATGAAATTTTGTACTTAGAGAATGAACCATATTTTACTTGAAAACTATGCTTGTATTATAATTTGTGAGCAGAGTATATTGGTGGAATTGCGCATCTAATTTTAATAATTAAAACGTTTTGGCTTTTTGATTGAATATAATTCTAGATATTAATAATTTATCAAATCACTTCAACGAATTCTTAAAACAAATTTGCTATAATTTACATTTTATCTACCAAACCAATTTCCCGCATCGAAATTATTTTTCCTTAAGTTGTGCTTTGAAGTCCACATTTTGCAAAGAATGTGAAAATTGAAATTTTCGTATTTTTTTGTAATTTCTTGTCAATTTTGGTTTAGAGATAAACCGGCCTTGGCATTGTGCCCTGGTAGAGAACGAAAAATTACACTGACGAAACTAGGTTGTCATTATTTATATCTAATATGAAATGTTAGATAGGTAGATAGGTAGATATGACCTCCAGAAAGCGCAGAATGGTCGCCTCGGTTAGGGAGTTATCCCTTGTCTGCTCGCCTCACACTTCTTGAGCAGGTGCTGTGGCGTCTCTTTTGCCGAGTCACAGAAGCGACAGAGATCGCCCGACTAGATCCACAGCTTATGTAGGTGACCTTTTAGTCTACGATGACCCGTCAGAAAACCTGTAATAATTCTCGGTCTCTCCTTGGGAAGATCCATCAAGAGTCTGTATCTTCTTAGATTGTACACAGCAAGGAGATACTTGGACTGTCGAAGACCTGTGACATTAGTATAAGTTTGCTAGTCTTTTTGTCTCGTTGCTGAGGTCCTCGCTTACGCAAGAAACAGCTCGGGTCCAAAAAGTTTGGAGGCCGCCGCTTTTTGCTGTAATCCTTGAAGCATCTGTGTACCAGCGCAGAGTTTTCCCCTGGATGTGAAGGAAATTATAATTGAAGTGCTCCAGGAGGCCTTGCTGTGTATCTCTTTCACAAACTTCCTATTGAAAATTACCACTTTGTGTAAGTCATCTCAGGAACATTGATAACTTTCTTCTACAGCAATATTTTGCACCGGATGTTCATTACACCGTAAAAAATAGACGTTATTTTCAGTCTCCGATACATAAATTCTTCTACAAAATTCAGTATGTAGCTTTGTATAGCACTAAACTTTTGTATAATAAATGCAACTGGCTGACAACGTCTGTAAAAAAAAATTGTCAAAATTAATAATGATAATATAATAAATTATTTTCTTACTTGTTATTCTTATGGCAGAATTAGCAAATAGATGTGGCGCCTCTTAGAGTTATTACGGGGCGGAGAGATTCATGGAGGCTTATTGGTATACCAAGTAGATACCAAAAATTCAGTCAGTATCCAAAAAAAAAAATTCGTTTGGCCCAATCTAATAAGTGTTTAATTTGCTTTTATTCAAAATTTAAGAGCATTATAGAATTTTTTTTGAGTGCATACATACATATATAAACATACATACATATGTACATGTGCTTTACCCAAACACATTTGCTCTCATAAATAACCTGCCTTCGCAATTGGCTTAGACAATTGTCTGCTGTAACTGATTGCTTGTCTAATGGACTGTCAATAGAAGTTTGGCCCCTTTCATTGGCCCCACGCATTAGCGTTTAATATTGAATTTACAAGAAAGTGAGTTAGAATGCTGCTAATGGATTTGTTAATAACAAAATAAGTAACTCTTAATAGGAATATTTTCATTAATGTAGCCGTTACTGTAACCATCAGACCTTTAGCTAAACGGGTATGAATGCAAGTTTTTACTTCCCAGTTAATAAATAACTATTTAAATCAAGCATGACCGCTGTGTGTGCTATAACTCGATATGCCGGTGAGTTCGAGGTTCGAATCTCAGTCAGGGCAAGCAAAATCTGAATTATAGAAAAAGTTTTTTTTAATAGCGGTCACCCCTCGGCAGGCAAAGGCAAACCTCCGAGGGTATTTCTGCCATGAAAAAGGCTTCTCATGAAATACAGCTGCCGTTCGGAGTCGGCACAGAACTGTAGGTCCCACCATTTGTGGTAGAATATAAGAGACGCACACCGTAAATGGTAGGAGAAGCTCGGCCAAACACTGAGCCATGTATTGTAAGCGCCAAACTTATATATTATTATTATTTAATTAAAGCTTAATGCATATTAAGAATCTTCAAGTAAACATTTTATATTTTAATCAAGCAAAGAGTTTGTTGCTTTATTTTACTACCTGAAATTATAGGCCATTTCTGTCTGTCTGGGCTGTCAAATATTAAGTTACTTAAGCTAAAAAATAGTTGAAAGATGCCTCTTCATTAATCTTCATTATTCGTTCGAACCTACTACTACTTCTTTAAAAAACTGTTTAATACTTCTGTGGCACTTAACGAACTTTTACTGCAAATTTTTCTACAATTTCTAAAATACCATCTGAATTGCGTGCCTGGATGAAAAATGTTTATGTGATCTCTTTGGGTTTGTCAAATTGAAAGGCCAAGAAGGCAAATTAGCTTTCACGGACAATCGAAACTGAAAAAGGAAAATGCTGCAATTTCATATAAATGCAATTTTTTTCTATTATTAGCATTTGTTTTGTGCAAATGCAGAATGATTTTTTTCGGTGCAGCTTTATTTGAATAAGTTGACTTAGCGACTTTTTTTAATGAGCTTGCTAGCTTAATGCTATATAAGCTTATGTTCCTTCATGTGTACCTTGATATACTACATACATTAGGGTATTCAAAAATAACAAATTTGCAAATTATTCTTTGAAGTTTGCTAAAGGATTTTAATATAATCTATTTATCTCCGATGAACTGCATTAAAATTTATGTAGAGTACTTTAACTATTTAAGCTGCTTTCGTTATAAACTTGAATGCAATAAAATGGGGTTTAAATATTTTACAAAAAAATATCTGCTTAAAATTAACTATCGGTCTCTGATAACAGGCCTAAACGTGAAGTCGATTTAAATATCTGCTAAATATCTTTAAAATCGATTTATATTTAAATGACTTTTTATTGCACTGATTTATATTAATAATTGTTTAAAACTTGCATAAGAATCATTCAACTTTCGCTTAGTATGATACAGCTCTCAAGAAAATCGAAAAATTCATATAAAATTACTCTCTAGAACTGACAGAGAAATTTTCTTCTAAGAAAACTTTTTATCAGTTGGAAGCTATCAATAAAAAATGCTCGTTTATTTATTTCTTCAAGAAAATGTTCAGCAACGGGAACATAATTTTTCAAGTAAAAGAAATAATGAAAATCATTTCTTGTGATTTTTCTTGAGAGTTGTATTCAAGCCTTGAGAGGTTGATATAAAAAAATACTAAGCCGAGATAAGTTGTTTTTCAAATCCGCAATTGTGATATTTCAATTATAATATTAGCATTTTTGACAAAAATATTGAAACTTGTTGAGGGCCTAAAGAACAACATTAAAATTGTTACACCATGTAATTTAATGTAGGGATATACAAGTATAAATATATATATGTGTACATACATACATATTCATGTTATATAAACATTAATATTCTCAAATGCAAAAACAAATCCCAAATATTTAAATTAAATTAAAACCTATCTCAAAAACGCAATAAAGGAATGTCGATAAAATATTCGATTGGCGCTGTGAGAGGGTGAACGCTGACCTGAAGAATTATTCGGCATTTAAAAGCAAAGCACGTCGCAGCGGGACATGGAAAACACTAAAATTTCAGGAAAATAAAAACTAAATTAGCAACGAGTATTTCCTCACTCTTGCGGCACATAAACACACACACACAAATTTATATCAACCCACAAACACGAAAGCTGCATGAGAGTACTGGTGCTGGCGGCATTGGGGGGAGATGCCAGTTTACATGCAATTTGTTAATGCCGCCTTAAAGAAATTAATATCAACATAAAAAGCAAATTTAATATTCAACATTTTCATTTTAAGCGAGTAAAGAGAGCACGAAGTATCAGCCGAAATGGCTGTGAGGGCAACGAAAAAGGGGTACACGAAATTCGTAGGGTTGAATGCGGAACTCGGACGGCCGGCCGACTTGACTTGATAAGCAAAAAAGCGAATGCAATTTCCACGCTGAAAAGTTCAACAACAAAAAGTGCTGAGGCGCATGTGTTGGTGAAGCTGCAGCAACGCGTTGCATGCACCACAAGTGCGACTGCCGGCCAGTGGACTGCGGTGTGTGGCTCGTATCCCCGGTGGCCACTGCTGTTCGACATGCTGCTTAGCATGTTTTAATTATTTTCCAGCCTTTGTTTATACTTGTGAGTGCGTGTTTGTGTGTGTGTGTGTGTGTGTGTTTTGTTGGAGTTCTCGACGCTGTACGTTCTTTTGGACAAATGTTTCTGAACTGTTTTTTCGCTTGCGCAAACCGGCTGCGGCGAGGCCAGTTCATCACCTTTGGCAGTTGTGCCATTTTTACACAGTTATATATATGAAAATATAGATATGTATCATATATGTATATATATTTTTTTTCAGCCGCTTGATACTTACCACTCAACACTTAACGCTGCTATCGCAGCGGCGGCGCTTGAGTGACGGCAAGGCGGACGTACACGACGTTTTGACGGCTCAGCGCCCGCGGGTCACTAATGAGTGTTTTGTAGAAAATGCAATGCAATTTTTCATCTTTTCTACAGATAGGCAGCATGCCACAACACTTGCCACTTGCTGGCTGGCAACAATTCCAACGCGACAAAAGCAACAATCAACGCGGCTCGCCTTAAAATTAATAACGTGCAACTTGCAACACGCGCGCTCCTTTGAGTGGAGTTGTCTCTGTGGATTAGGTCAAAAGGGTTGCTGCGCCAAGGGTTGTTGACATGCCGCTGCATTAGCAACAACTCAGCTGCAACGCGGACAAAAAAAAAACGCCAAAGCTTGTTGCTAGCTGTCGGAGTTGCTAGCCGCAAGGTTACTTACTTACTTTAAGCGGCATCAAGTTTATCATTCGACAAGTTTTTTTTTTGAATAACTGCTAAAAAAGCTGCAGCGTAAAACTGCAATTTGGAGCAGCTTAATGACCTTGTAAAGCGCGTCGAAGAAAAACTCACCTACCTTATTCTCAAATATCAATGAGCAAGTTGTTGCTTTAGCTGCAGTCCAGCAGCAGGTGGAGGTTAGATTATTGGTGCGATTTTGATAATTCGCAACGCATAAACGAACACACAGTATTTATTGAATAAGCGGGTGTTTGTATCAGAGACAAGGCAGTCGCCTATTCGACGGTCATCAAATGCATGTGCCGCACTGCTAATTGCTGAAATTAAAGCTGTTGATGGAGTAAATGTGATTGCAACTTCATTTAAACTTCAAATATTTTACTGCGACTAAGACAGTTGTAATTTCTTAAACACAGTCATAAACATCAAGGAAACTTGAGTTTGAAAAGATTTTTGCTAGGATAGATATAAACTACTAGTAGAGTGGATCAACTTTTTTCGATCCACAAGATCCTCTATTAAAAAAAAAATACGTAGAAAAGTTGCATCTAAAAGTGTTCTCCCCTCGGCAGGCAACAGCAGGAGGACTTTTGAGGCTTTGAAAAGCTTATCATTAAAAGTATGCGTGAAAGCTCGGCCTGATATCGAGCTGTTGATTTTATAGGCACAAACGTGCCTTTTTCGACTCTTTTGCACTTTGATTGGGCTTACGGTACTTTTTTACTTGAAATCAGTGACTTTTTTATACAAATCCATTCGATGGAATAATTTCCTTTTTCAGTTGCATTAATAATAATATCTACATACAGGTTTTTTTTTTTTTAAATATAACAAAAAAACAAAACACAAAGACAAAAAAAACAAAAAAAAAATACATAAAAAAATTTTTATTTGTTATAATATACGCATATTTAAAAACAAATTAAATTTAATCAACACTGATGTACTTGCTAAATTATTGATATTATTTTTTTGATATTTCATTTGTTTAAATATCTTTGATTTAGAAGCCCTAAACTTAAAGAAAAAGAAACCGCTGCCATCAATCGCCTTACATACAAAAATTGGACCAAAAATGCAAGAGTTGTGCTATAGTTCAAAAAATCGAATGCAAAGAAATACATTTGGAAAATAACAACACAAATTTTTCTTTGTCAATGCCAATGATTTTTGCCGACCTTTGAGTATCCATTAACCCATTTTTCGTGGGGTTATTTCATTATCTTTCGTAAAATTTTAAAATTTAACACATTTTTCGTGGGGTTATTTCATTATCTTTCGTAAAATTTAAAAATTTTCAGAATATATAAATATTTCCCTGAAAAAAAAAACAAGGGGAATTTTTAAATATTCAATCTTGAATTTATGAGTGATATTTTTGATAATGATTCAATAATAAAAGACTTGCTCAATAAGCAGCTAGCTCCCTCACTCTTTGTCAAACGGCTGCCAGAATTAGGTACTGTGTGGTTTACTCTTCAAAAATGCGTGAAAATTGGAGAAATAACAAAATTTATAGAACAAAAATTTCGATGCCATCACTGCTGCCTTTTATTGTTGTTTACTTTTTACATATGGGCTGACTTTTCGTTTTCTGAATGTGGGAATTTGTGTGAGTTTTTCAATAAATTGATATTTTATTGGAAAATATGTAAGTATGTATTAATAATTTCGAATATGTATATATGAGTAGGTTTTTCATTTAATTGTTTTGTGCCTTGTTCATTGTTTTCACGCTGTTCACATTGTTCATTTAAATAAAAGATTTAAAATGTATTTTGGATTATGTATGTTTGAATAGCATAAGACTGTTTTGTAAGATAACATGAAAGTTTCGTACTAGTGAAACTACTATTTCTTGCTTACAATTTTAGAAAGGGTATTTTATTTTTACCCTTTCTCCATCGAATCATGGTCTGCATCTCTTTAGACTGTCATTTTCCGGTATGTTTTTTTTCTCAAAACACCTGACGGGTAAACGTTTTGACAGGCGTTTTTGTGTGCTGAAAAATAATTTTCCGCACGAAAAATGGGAGCTCCCCACGCATTAATTTTTTTTACAAGTACATACAGATACTTATGTATATATTTATGTATATGTACTATTCCATTACGCCTCGAAAAAAAATTTTAAATTAAAATCGCATTCTGAAAATAAAATTTAAGACGATTAACTTGTTTGTATATTTTCTTAAATAAAAAAGCAAAACAATAAGCCTTTCGCTTTATTATAATATATAATATAATTTTAGCGCTTCCACTATAAAGCTCAGTGTTTGGCCGAGCTTCTCCTACCATTTGTAGTGTGCGTCTTTATATCCTACCACAAATGGAGGGACCTACAGTTTTATGACGACTCCGAACGGGAGATGTATTTAATTAGAAGCTTTTTCATGGCAGAAATACCCTCGGAGGTTTGCCATTGCCTGACTGAGACTCGAACCTCGAACTCACCGGCATATCAAGTTATGGCACGCACCGCTATCTACCAACTCGACCACAGCGGCCACTTTATTACTATATTAATTTAAGCCGAACTGTATAAAACTTGCTTACCATACCATTTCCATATTTACCTTCAAAAACTTTTTGTTTAATTATAAAATCTGTAGATAAGAAATCCAAACAAGTTTTTTTCGGTTTTACCAAAAACAAAAAGTTATTACTTATGTAAGCGAAAGAGGCTTTAAATTAAGACATTATCCTTGTACACACATAACTATCATATTTTATATGTGAATGGAAAATAAATACGTGGTCGAGTATACATAAGTCACTATTATATTATTTTTGTATTCCATTAAATCATTTTGCCAATTAAGTAGCTAAATAAATATGCAAACACTTTGACAGGCCTGTTTACCATAAATCGTACAAACTTGTAAATCAACACCTCAGAATAACGATAAATACATTTATATTATTAAATATCATTATTAAATTAAATTTACGCAAATACAACTAATCTGCTGACTTGACTACTGAAAACTAAGTACATTTCTGCACAAACAAAACATTACATAATTACTATTTTATAAAGCGAAACTTGTTCAAAGTAAATTTGAATTTGAAATTTCCTAAGTGCCACACCTAAGCCAGCAAAGCAAAAAAAAAAACCTTTTCGATTAGGTATAACTCAAATATTTACTGCATAGAGGATTATGAATGTTTTTGTATTTATGCTGATATACTCGTACATATTTGTAGTAATACTCATGTACAAATACTTGCGAGCCGATAAATATCTGAAATCAACATAATCCCAGCAGCAGCTTAATCTCGGTACAATGAATTGCCTTGAGAAGCATTAAATCACCTCGAAAGTACTTTAAAAGCTCAAAATTCATGCACTCAAATTGAATAGTACATAGTTAGGTAGTGCACAAACATATATTCATACACATGCATATGTACATACATATGTATGTGTTAGTTATAATGCAATTGTGGTGGTTTATTGGAGGTGTTATCTGTAGTTTGGGTAGAGGAAGTGACATTGACAATGGCGGCAAGACAATGACAGTGACGACGGCGACTTTAGTTGTAAATAAATTTCTAAATATGTATGTTCACATCTGCTTTTACCATACATATTTGTTGTGAAGTCTCTGCTAGGAAGGAAGTGTAGTTTTACTCAACACTTGCAGTAAGTAAAGGACAAGTGAAGACGCAAGTTTCAAGATACTCGGAGATGGTTGTCATTTACTTGTAATTGTATTTGTGAACTGTAGACACCCATACTTACAAATGCATATGGGCACGAAGACGGTATAGTTTGTTTTCGGTTTAAAGCTCGTATGTGCCAACATGTCTACCTTCAATCGCTCCTGTACACCGCACACTAGGGTGGTGCCCCCAAAGAAGTAAAAGCGCAACTTTAATGCTCTCACTACCTATAATTATTCTATACCGAGAAATGTACACCTATCTTTTTTCTATTTTAAAGTAAAACAAATTTAGATGTCGCATATATTTTGCTTGTGAAAAAAATTCATGAACTGTCATAAAAGCATTGAAAATCAACACGAAAAAAATATTATATAAATAAGATTAAATAGTTTGAATTAAATTTTAAATATGCAATTGGTAATTGACTTGACGTCTCTTGAGGACGTACTGAGTTTTCAAATTGAAAAATACTGATTTTAATTTTTTCAAAAGCATAACTACACAAAAATAATTCTTTCCGACATAAATTTGCATGAACGCTTTGAGCGTCCTCAAAATAATTGATAACCAATAAAAAAAAAAAATTAGTAGGGGTATTCATCTAAACGCGCAAATGCCTCGCAACCGCATAAACCTAGTAAACGTTTTTATTACGAGGCATTTGCGCGTTTAGATGAATACCCATAGTATATTTTTTGGATATAGAACAATCATTGTAATCACAGCATTAAAATTTACGACTTTACTTTGAACCACCCTAATGCACACACATGCAAATGCGCATAATTATTAAGTTGTATGTTTACAGTTTGGGCCAATATAATAATTGTTAAAGTTAGCGAAATGTATCTGCTTAACCTTTACATGCAATACAGTGAGTCGGGCAACTATTCGTAAAATTAATTTTTCATTTAACAAAATCTTTATGAGAAACTTTGAAAAATTTTTAATGAAAACTTTTTTCAGTATTAAAATAAAAAATCGAGCATACAATTATGCAGCTAATATCATTTTTGTTTAATAAAGTGAAAATTCGAAGTGTCTGAAAAATTCTTTATTATTTTCATTCGTTTTCCTTTTTATTTCTGTTAAAAAACGTATATATAATGAAAATTTATTTTATTTAGACATCTAAGTTCCTTGCAAGCCTCTCTCCAAGCAAACGATTGCGACGAACCTGGTCCAAGAGTGTTATATCAAACTTCATTTATTGGCCTCTAAGAAAAGAAACTTCTTTGTGCTGGGAACATGGTCGTCGAAGGAAATAAGAACATCGTTGGACTAACTGCGGACAATAAAAATGTTTTGGCTTCAACCGGCAATCTTCATAAGATATAATTATTTTGGGGGAAGTAAGTACTGGAAAACTATGAGCAGCCTCAGGCAGGAACAGCTTTTTCTTCATCCTATCAATAAGAATAATATAATTTCTCTAGTTAGAGCCGAGATCAATGTGTCAGCTATGCATCGCTAAGATATCTGTATGCAGTCTATGTGTATGGGTCCAATCTTGCCCCGAAAAAGATAAAGCTAATTCGTCTCGTATACGCTTGAGCCCTTGAATTTTCTTCCAATTAGTTTTCGCAAGTTTTTGGGGAAGTTGACTAATGTAAATTGAAAATTTGGTCGAAATATCTCTTAATTTTTTTTAACAAACAGATTTTATATGAAAAACTATGAGTTTCGCAAAAAATATCACTCTATGATTAAGTGCTCGACTCACTGTATGCAAGTATGTATGTATATATCTACAAATGACAACTACATTCATTGTTTTTGTTGCCAATTGCCTACACTGAATTATGTTAAAATTGTATCGCCAGCGTCATTGTCGCAAGCAAACATCTCAACTGACAAGGATACAAAGCTAAGCTATGGATTTTGGCAAAAGTGATACAACTAAATATTCTCATATGTGACAAGCAGCAATAACAACAACAAGCGTCATTTCAATAGCCACTGCATAGCAAAAACAACAACAGTGGCAGTGGCAGGAGCCGACGATGATATGCATGGCAAAGAATAAGTTGCTATGAAAGGACAAACTAAAGCAGACTCTGCGAGGCTAAGCAATTGAAGTGCGTAGCATACATAAATACATAATTTACAAATAAATATGCAGATATGTATGTGTGTATGTGTATAACGCTGGCATTTGGCAGGGATCTCCATATTTTCAGGAGTTAAACTTAGCTTGTGTGAGATGTTGATAGTTATTGTGGTTGTGGTATTCATTGATGGCAAACTTGCATACATACATACATACATACGAGTATGTGTTGTTATATTCGATTGACAGTTTACTAGTTTTCATTGCTTGCCAGCTCGCCAGCTTTACTTCAAAATCACACCACCATTAGGCTCACATCGAACTTCTTAACTCTAATTTTATATTGCACACACACACATATTTGAATATATACTCGTCTACATATGTGTATGTATGTAGTGCTTGTGCGTAATAAAATGTTTATGAGAGTACTTACATACATACATACAGACATATCTGACCCAAGTTCTTGGCATTAAGCCCTTTAAGACCCATAAACTAACAAACCTTCATCTTCAGCACAAAAGCCCAGTCTTACACTCACACATTTATGTATGTACATATGTATGTACATATGTATGCATGCATATATGTCAATATGTATGTAAATTTTTGTATATTTGCATATAAAAGCATCTTGAAAGGATGGAATTTCACTTTAATTATACACACACAAATTGTCTTAAGCCTTTAAATCGCATCCTTTTCTAAAAGTCATTAGCACCAAAGGAATTTTCTTATTGTCTGTAAATATTTTCAATAAAAGTACTTAAAAATGTTGCTGAAAATTTGTGAAAATTTCTTAAAATCCACATGTAAGCGGGAAGAGTGTGTTTGCGTGTGCGTGTCAGTGTAATTTGTATGATATCTTAAAAATGTTCACAGCTGCTTGAGTGTTTGTCAACTAAATGCTGTTAATGGTCGAAGATATTTAAGTAATTTTGAATATTTTCGTATGAAAATGCTGATAAGTTCAAGAGAGCTGTATAAAATTAATGAATTGCAATTTTATGGAAATGCCATTATTCATTTAACACTCGATAAAGCATGTTTGTAAATACAATTTTTATAAACGACAATTGTTGAGCACGAAGCCGGTTTTTGTTAGTGGCAAATTTTATTGGGAAACCATTAGTTGTTCTGTGGTAGTTGTTATAGCTGCTACTTCGAAGGTCACCACATCTTCTCCACAGACTTGCTTTTACTTCATTTTTCCTTCAACATTTTTGCAAAGAAACGGAGCAAGAAGCCTAGTGTTGCAAAGCCAAATCATTGAAAAATTATTGTTTTCTAACACAAATCTTTCACCGGCACTGCGCTCAGTAACTATCATAAAGAAAACATTTGTGTATTTAAATTTTTATATTTTAAGTTAACGATGTGACGGCAGAGCAATAACAGTAATAGAAAACCCGATCACTGAGCAGTACTGAACTTGTGAAACAATTTTCAGCAAAATAGTACTTAGGCTCGCGCTTGGGTTGAAGAACAATAACACCTGAAACATTGGTTGTTAAGCTCAGCCGATTTTCTGAGAACATACAGAATTGTGAAGTAAATTAAATAGTGAATAGTTTAATATATACATTTTTTTAATTTTTTTTTTATTTTTAGCTTAAAGGCCGATTGGTTTATTGGAAAATTATTAGGAAAAAACAACAATACTCAAAGCGGTAGAAGTTATAGTACTATTTTGAAAATCACCACATTTCCTCATCAGACTTCTTTCTTCTTGTTTTTTCCTAATAATTTTCCAATAAACCAATCGGCCTTAAAGCTCAAAAATATTTAAAATAAATAGTTATATGGCCAAACAATAACAAATAAAGTTTTTTGATTTAAATTAAATTCTACAAGAAAATATTTTCTCCTCACTTTCCAGCCCGTCACCAGCGTCAATTATATTTTGCATTTATTTTACCCTTTTTTTTTGCCAACGAACGGTTTTCGTATAATTTGTATGTTTTTTTTCACAAATGTAAATAATGACTGAGTGCAAGTGTAATAATAATAATAATTTGGCGCTCAGACTATGTATCTCAGTGTTTGGCCGAGCTTCCCCTACCATCTACCATTTGTAGTGTGCATCTTTATATATTTTATCACAAATGGTGCAAGTATATTTTAAATTAATTCATGGATAGTGCAAATTATTTTTATTTAAATATTTTTTTGCAACAACTCTAAATTTGATTTATAAAAATCGCACATACAATGCTGTTTTGTAGTGTTCGTTGCTTTGCTCTTCACTTCAGCATATATTTAGCTTAAGTTGGCAATTATTTTACTACATTGGCCATTCTTTTTTAACTGCAGCTATATATGTATATTTAACTACTCTATGTTTATTGTAACTTTTAAACGGGAGTAAAAAAAATTTGACAGTAGCTTATCCACTGCTTGATACTTTGATTTAGTTTTCTTAAAACACAATAAACTACTTGCTTTTTTCTTAAAAACGTTTTGTATTTATTGAGCATATCTCCTGTTTATCTTTAATGTTTTTTCACTTTAGAATTTTTACCGATGAGATCTAAAACTCTTCATTGCAGTTTTTAAAATGTGCATTTTTCAATCTAAAATTACTTCTCTTTTCGAAAAGCTGTTGTATATATCACTTGTTTCGTTTTATGTTTATCTTAAGTGATTCTGCTTTTTAGGTTTTGTGTATCGTTAAATTTTTATTTTAAAATCTGCATATTCACACGTGTAATTGCGCATATTTCATTTTCTCAGTGTATGGTATTTTCTCTTTGTCAGAAATTTTACAGACAATTGTTCGAGAATTAATCCTCATTGTTTGTCAAAAAGGAATCAATATACGATTTTCACCTCCTTCAGCGAAGAAGAGATTGCCTTGCTTTGAACGAAATTTTTTTCAATATGAAAGAAAAAGTCTTAAAACCATCAGCACATTTTATACACATTGAAAGAATAAAATTGAATGGACTATAAAACTGCGCACTCCAAAATGTTCTAAGAAAAATGAAACCAAAGTTAGAAATGATGATGTCTATATTTTTTAATTAAAAAAAAATATGTTGTAAAGACTCCATAAAGTCCGAAACTTTTCCTTAAATAGCATTTGTTTGAGAATTATCTGTACTTTGAAAAAAAAAATTCAAATTTTAATAATCACTACTTTTATCTAAACTGCAACTCTACCCAGTGCTAATCAGACCTTGCAGCTAAACGCAACTAACACCAACTTCGTCGATCTGAATTATGACAGAGCAGTTGTTTGGTTTGACTTAAAAAACCGCAGGAGAAGACTTTAAATAAGTGACTTTGGGTACTTTCCGGGGTTTAGTAATGTTAAAAACTTCCAAAAATTCGATGTTGCCTTTATCATTTTATATTTCTTTGCATTCTACGAAAAAACAAAAAAATAAGATACAGAAAGATTTTTATTTTTTTACGTTACGCCATCTTGTGAACCCCCTAACTACATACATATGTTCATATCAGTGGCGGATCCCCCTTTCGGGACCTCATTTAATGTGCAAATATTAATTATTTATCTACTTTCTTAATATAAAAAAATAACAAAATCGATATATTTCATTAATTCTTGTATATTTGTAGTAACAATTTTTTAGTCAGAGGTAATTGAACTTTTGGAATCCCCCTTTTCCAAATCCTGGATCCACAACTGATTCATATTAATACGTTTTTCATATTATTATAATTAATAAATTAATGAATGTACTTACCCTTTTCAACCAAACTCAAATAATTTACTTCATATTAATTTTAATTTATTTTTTTTATTATATATTATTAAATTTTAAATTATTTTAAATTAGTAGATATTAAATATTCTTTCATTTATGTATGTATGTATGTATGTATTTTAAATGTATGTAATGTATGTATATTTGCACATGTGTGTGTACGTCTATGTACAAGTATGAGCTTACACTCAAAAAGTATGTACTTTATCACAGTCGAAAAATTTACTTAGTGCATTTATGTATATGTACTTTAAATAAAAAAAAAATGTATTAATGTAAGGTTTCATTTTTTTTTTTAATTTTTACTATTTTTTAATTCATATGTACTCGTATGTATGTAAAGTGTTTATAAGTTTGGGAGCTTAACTATTTTTGCACTTATGACTAATTAAACGTGGATATAGTGTTAGTATTACTTATTTTCTAAATTATTTATAAATATTTGCACAAAGTCCCAGATGTTTGACAACGACTGCAATGGAAATAAAAAAAATTAAATAGCAACTATCACCTGCTCACCATTATAAAATGTATATTTGGATATGCAAGTTTTGTATATTTTACGTATAAAATATTTAATATTTACACACTTTACTGCACGAAAATCGTTGAGACGAACTAAATTCTGCCGATTGAAATCTAGATGTTTAAACTGGCGACACAAATCCGGCCATTTGTTGGCTACAAAAAAAAAAGGGGAAAAACTTTTCTTAATTTCTCATTATATATCACTCAATTTTTTTCTCTCCCTCTTTCACTCAATATCACTCGCACTTCTATCATTAATGCACACTCACCTCTTGAACGACGCCTTGTAGCGTGAATCATTCGTTAGCGAATGTGGAGAATCCGCTGAACTGCAACTACTCGAGCCACTCGAGCTCTCATCACGCGGCGAATACGCATCGAAACGTGTTGAATAGTTCATTGCATAGCCACGCATGCCACCGGCCGATGCACCATAACCACCACCGCCACCGCTGCTGTTACTATTACTGCGACAAGTAGCGATCGTAGGGATTTGCGAAGCGGTAAGCAATAGATTCGCTGCCACGCTCTGCAGCTTCATATTCGGCGGAGTTTGGGGTGGAGTATCGGGTTGGGCTTCGGGAAACCCCATCCCCCGCTGAGCCGCTGCGTACGGATGGTGTGGTGCGCTGGTGTTGATGTTGCTGTTGCTGTTGCTCGAACGCATATGCGTGGGCGGTGGGAGCTGTGGTGCTGCTGCTGGCCCCAATGCCGCCTGCTGCGCCATAGTATTTGCCGTAATACGCGTGTTGGTAGGGGTGGTGGTATTGGTAATGCCCTGAGCGTTGCTGCTGATGTTGTTGTTGTTGGTGATGTGGCTGTTGCTGCTGAGCTGGTGATTGGAGGTGCTGCTGCCGATGCTGCTGTTGTTGATGTTGTTGCTGTTGCCGCTGTATGGGATATTGTTCGTAGTATGCAGCTGCTGCATTGTAGCCCCTAGAAAACCCCCGTAAGCTGTGGTAGGCGGCGCCCGCGAGTAGGCTGTGCCGGCGCCGTAACTGCTCATCATCATATGCGTCGACGACGGCGGTGGCGGTGGCTGTGGTGCGTTCAGCGCCGATGACTGCTGCATCTGCTGCGGCGGCGGCGGCGGCTGCTGCTGCTGCTGTTGTGACAAACCCATATGGCGGCTGCCCATAACGCTGCTGCTGTTCAAGTGGGACTGCGCCAGCTGCAAGGCGAGTTGCTGCTGCTGCTGTTGCTGCTGCGTCTGGCCCATGTATGCTGCCGTCTGTACTGGTGGCGGGGTCTTGCAGGCGACTGTGTCGGCCAAACTCCAGATTTTGGGCTTGCTTGCTGGAATCGGCACGCCACAGTCCCGGCTCTGCTGGTTTTTTGAATCGATGCCGTCATGTTTGTTCATATTATTGTTGTTGTTGCTGCTGTTATTATTATTGTTAATGTTCATGCTGCTATTGTTATTGCTGCCTGGCATGCCGCCAGTCGGATAGCCGCTCGCAGCCAGGAGTGCCTGCTGATGTTGATAGTAAGCGGGATGTTGATGGTGGTAAGGATGGTAGCTGTGTGGATGGTTCGATGGAACGCTGGAGCCGTGATAAGCGCCACCAGTAGCACCGCCCACGCTGGCGCCAGCGTAGCCGAGGCCTGTGCTGCGAAGATCGCTAGGATGGGAGCCTAATGATTTCGAATCTTCGTCGTGTAGCTCATCGTCGTCCTTGTCGAGCTCTGAATCTATTGTAAACAAATTAAATTAGAAGATAGCTTTCTTAACGCTTTCGTTCTTTCATTGTATGAGCAGCAATTGATAACAACCTAATGCAGTAAATGTAATACACTAAACAACCTATTCTTTGATTTAACACTTTTTATCTGTGTTTTCGCATTTTTCCATTTCGCGAAAGACGCAATAACAATTTAAGGACACAAGAGTCTTCCCTATATATTAAATTCTCGTTTACTAAAGAAAATAATTTTCTTCTCACCTTTTCGCTGGCCGCCGCCCATACTACTGCCGTGCAGAGTCTGTGCTCCCTTTTCACTCTCCAAATCATCCTTCTCTTTTTCTTCATCTGAAATCATCGCCTCATCGTCATCGTCCGTGCGATTCTTTGGCTCCCAAGTCATTTTATTCTCTTTCTTTAGGCGTCGTCGTGCGTTCGCAAACCACGTGGAAACCTGCGTCAACGTCATCTTCGTTATGATGGCCAACATTATTTTCTCACCCTTGGTGGGGTAGGGATTCTTTTTGTGTTCGTTGAGCCAGGCCTTGAGAGTGGCGGTAGATTCACGTGTGGCATTTTTGCGTCGTGCAGCCAAATCATAGCTGGGACCATAGCTAAAATACAAAATTTGGAAGAGGTTACAATTTTTAATAACTGACATCTTTTTTTATTGTTGATGATTTAAATAGAAATTTTTATCAAAAGTCATTTACACCGTAAAAATTTAAAATCTCATTAGCCCCGGAGCGCATTGCCACAGCTAAGTACAACGTTATCTAACTTGTGTGGAAACCAGCACACTGGCGAACTGAAGAAACCGAAGAAACAGAGCTTTCAGCCCAAAGTGCGGCCAGTTCTATTCCCGTATAATCAGATCCGTCCATATTCTGAATAGAGATGATAGTCGTTCCCCAACGTTTTTAGCCTGAGTACACAATACATGCTCAGAGGTCTCCACATCCAGGCCACAATACCTGCAGTTTCTGCTCAGATTGAGTAGTCTTTCAGAGGCTTCATGGGGCGGCATATGAACCTCTTGGAATGTCTATTGCCCATTGACGATCGCCATTGGGCTTAGATTCTTGAGTTCTCCCACTATCTTAGAAGCTCCGCCGTGTATCCTTCGGAAGAGCCACATAATGACTGAAGGCCATAAAAACTCCGTTGGACCCCACTTTTAGCAAGATAATCCGCCCTTTTACTGATATCAAAGTCCTCGGGATCTGGAACTTACGACAGAGTAACTCTGTTTACGTAACCTAATTAGTCCAGTACCGTTTTGCAAATTTCTACCTGCTTTGACGTCTTGAAGAAGTATAGCGCCCTAGAGCTGCCAGGCTGTCTGACATGTTGTTAATTTTTGGTTCAACTCGATTGCATAAATTTTCGCCTGGGAAAGGGTTGGGTATACACCAATCGGTACACTTTTGGTTCGAATACCGTTGACAAGTTTAAATGCTCTATATAAGGGATGACCTGCATAAGCCGGGCATATGATCGCGGAAGTTTTTCACTACTCAGCCAACAACAACATGTTCCTGGAGTGTGAAACCGTACAACGAAGACAACAGAAGAGTTTAGGGCATACATATATGGTTTAAGGAAGAGCACATCCAACCTTTGAAACCAATTTCCAATTGAGAATTTCTGATGGATCTAAGTTTGATTCAGGTGGTGCGAGGAGTTGAGGATACAATAGACCTATAAGGACGCGGCCTTACCTCACTTTATATATCAATCTAACTATGTATTTGTCTATATATTTATCTTTCCCAACGTTGTATCACGAGCATGTCTCAAGCATGGAACCACCTGCAGCATTCTCCAAAGAAGACAATCATTTGTTTATTAATATATGATTTCAAAGTTGTTGAAAATGATTAACCATTTATTTTCTTTATAGATTAGAGTATAGCGCTCTTTTGCTTAAACAAGTCATTGCCGTTTCTGTAAATTTTCTTGAAGAAATAAATATACGAGCGTTTTTTTCTTGAGAGCTTGACACCGATTGTAGACATTTTTATGGAAGAAGCATTTTTGAGTGTCATTTATATAATTTTTTCGATTTTCTTAAGAGCAATATTGAAATAAAAAAATAAACAAATTAAGCTCACTCTTTTTGAATTTAAAGCACAATAAATTTTTTCTTAGGCCAGTATACTTTTAAATATCTTCAATGTTTAAGTACTCTTAGAGAAATATGATTTTGATATTTGTTCAATTTTGAAAGCAAATTTTTAATACATTTTTCAATATTTTCTCCACTCAATTTTAACGCTGCTCTTCCATTAGCTACCACTAATTAAATTCATGCCACAACGCATAGCTAATTAATTTTCCGTGCTGCTTTGGGATCATAAAAAAATATAAATACTTCTAGCCCGCGTACACATAGCGAAATTACGAAACTTGTGTCTGCGAAGTGTGAAAAAATAACCAAAGGCAACAAAAGGAGGAAAATTAAGCAGCGGGCGTAAAGAAAAAACATAGCAGGCGGCGGCAACGAACGAGACGTGTGGATACTGTAACGACGAAATAAAGCGGCAACATATCCTTTAATCCAAGTGCAACAGGAGCAAAAACAGCAGCCAACATACGCACTTACAACCACGAGGATACATAAAGATGAGTGTGGCATCCTTTGGCACTCAGCTCACGCACTCCACGCTCGCTCCTGCAACGATGCTGGCAATACTAACGCTGCCAACAAAGCAAAGTCAGGCGAGCAAAAACAAAAAAAAATGAAAACCAAAGTAGTTGTCGACGCGGGTTAGGGTACTCCTGCGAACCTCGCCACCCTCACCCCTCCCATTATCAACTAGATTCATGCGCGCCATTGCGGTGTTGCATGTTGCCTATGCCACATATCCACAGCTTTCCGCAATGGATTATCGACGCGTACCAAGCGAGAATAGCACATTTCGTATGCGTGCGGCGGCACCTTGTGCTGCGCTGTGCTATGATGTTGGCATGTGCGGCATGCAACATGCCATCGCACCACGTTTGCTAACGTGATTTTTCCCGCTTCATTTTCTGCCATTTTTTTTCCTGTCTTTGTTCGTGCTTTCACTGCCTTAGCGAGCATATTTTTTTCTTTTTTAGTTCTTTATTTTTCGCCATTTTTTGTGGGATTTTTATGGTGCCGCAAGAATCAACAGCTTGTGCGGTGAATTTTACAAGCAACTACCTACTCAAAAGTACTCTCCAAACGCAATCCATGCCACCGTTCTGGTGTCCAACGGTTAGCCGCTCGCATTCACTGGCCAGCATTTTTTTGTTGGTCGCGAACAACGTGCGTCGCCGCATGCACCACTTTTCGATTTTCTGCTTTTCTTTTCTTTTTTTTTTTGTAGTGCAATTTTTTTATTTGGTTTATAGTGTAACAAAAAACAGCTTTGATTTTACTATAGTATTTGCTGTTGGCATCTGCTTGAGCCGCTTGGCAAATCCTGTTGCAAGCGCTCGTACTGCGAGTAGCACTCAACACCACTTTTAGTCGCCCGTTGCACTTGTTGTTGTCCTCAACGTATTACAACTTTTTTTTATATTATTTTTTCTGCCGCTATGCACTCTGCATTATTTTATTGTGTGCTCCTTTTTATTTTACTTTTCTGAATTAATGCTTTCTTTTTGGTTTTAAGCGTTTATTTGCAAGGATATTGGCCAAAGGCATTCCTGGCTAGTTTTACATTTATTTTTCCTTAGCTTTTCTCGCCCTTTTTTAGCTGTGGTACTAACCATACACTGGTTGTTTTTTGTTTTTTTTTTGTTTCAGTACTTTTATCGAGTTTATTTTCTTATTTTTAACGCCACTTTGAGTTATTGTGACCTTCTATTTTCATTGACCAGTTTAACTGAGTGCAGATTTATTTATTTTCTTTATCAGCTCTAGCACTCACTTCCTTTCACCTTATCGGCTTTGGTGCATATATTTAGGGGAATAAATCTGTGGCCGGTAAAAAAAATTAATTTAACACCTCAACTATTTATGCAAAGTCACGTACAAGTAGCTTTTCAGTGAATTCAGAAAATTGCAGTAATTCTATTGCAAATTCAACTCAAAGCAAATGGAATCATCGGAAAACTGGAAAATGGTAATATAAGTTTTCAAAGAAGTTCATAGTTTAAAAAAAAATATATCAAAAATATTCAACTGACAAGAATATATAGAATTGGAGAAAACAACTCTCTTCGTTTCTGTTAAAAACTATGTTAAGTTGTATTCCCCTTTTGTATCTTTTGGTACGTTTAGACTTTGTGTTCTACTAAGCAGAGAACCGTATAATCAAATTAAGGTAATACGAATGTCTTAGATTCGAAATAGTATCAATGTTTGCTCTATTGCTAGAAAATTTCCAATTTTAGTAGTCTAAAAATCATTTGGCGGGTTGCTAGGTCATTGTCTAAAATTGTTTAGTTTGCCTCTGTGTTGAGAAATATTAAAAATTATTTAAAAGCAAACTTAAATGTGTGGTTACTTTTACTTTCCATTAAAAAAAAAAACAAAAAAATACCGAAATAAGCATTACGAGCTATTTGGCGGTTTCTCAATGAAATGTGGTAGGGTAAAAACTTTTCGAGTGTCAACACCAGTTGAAACTATCTTCTGAAAGACCAGTAATTCAAAAACTATAGGTCGTCCTAAAAAGCCATTGGTAAGTTAAAGTTTCTCTCATCTGCTCAAATTATTCAAAGGCCACTAAATTTATAAAAATTCTGCCAACTGAAACGTTGGTAGTTCACAAAATTCAGCTGGTTGCTTCTAAAGTCTCTGTTGCTTGCACTTTGTTACATTCCCAAAGACATTGCAAATAAAGCAGTTTCACCCCTTACCGCGTTCAGATTAAAGGGCACCGTAACAAATGGGATATTTGTTTTCTTAAATTTTCTTGACTATATTCGTTTGCTGCTTTTCCAAAGAGGTCCGCTGTATATACATAATTAGCGGTTCATGAGCCGGCCTTTATTTAGAAGTTAGGGTTAGAAGGTTCTTCTGACAGACTGCTAGATCGTAGAGAGGGACAAACTGAGCTTAGCAAAGGCTTGCAGAATTAAATAAAACTATTCAGCCAATTTAAGATTAGTAAGGTTGAAACGGCTGGTTTTTTGTAGAACTCACCAAGACTCAGGGTTTTTTTTGAACACGTTGAGAAAACTATTCCCTCGAAGCTCTTCCAAAAAAAAGGTTTTGCGAAAAACATAAAATTATTCGTCCTAGTTTAGGTAAGTAAGTTTGAATTTCAGAACTTTTTCACTCTAAAACAAATGTTTACTAGCAATGATTCTTCATGTAAGCTGACAGATCAGATGTTGCATTGCCTACTACGCTTCCACATTCTGAAAGTTTCTACAGAAATCATTGCAGAGAACACTTTAACCTTACTGCATGTCGACTTAAAAAAAAATGACTATTTGGGGCTGTTTGTTGCCGGACGATCGACATGTTATTCGACTAATTTCTATAACAAAAAAAATGTGTATTATTAATTCATAAAAAACCAAAAACTCTATAACAAATGTGATTGCAATACTTCAATGTCCCGTCGATACGTTTGATTACTAAACAAGCTTAGCATTGACGTGCCTAAACGCCAGCGGCGTTTACCAACATTTGTCTACATTGCCACGAATTTACCGCCCACCTGCCTAAACCCACACACACACACACACAACCAACCCCAAACTGTGTTAATTTTGAAACATGAATTTCGCATTCACCGCCACGGCCACACAAAATATACGCTTTAAGCGTGTAAAATTGGCCAAAATGTGTGGTTCCATTATTGGCTCAGCGAGGTTGAATGCAAGCGCATAATACCCACACACACACACACACACGTCGAGTGCATATGCTTTTATGTAAGTGGGTGTGTGTGTGTGTGTGTGTAATTGTCAGGCGCATTTGTTTGCCTTTTAATTATGGCAACTAGAAAATCGTTGCTTTGCTACAAGCGACTAAAAGCATTTAAGAAGAAAAAAAATTTTACAAAAAAATCAAAAACAAAAAGTCTATAATCATTTGAAAAACAAAGCCCAGTAGCTAGCCATAAGCGAGCAACAGCAAAAATACATACATACATACAAATATTGAACAAAACTTGTAATCTTGTAAACAAATCAAATTCTTGTTCACACAACAGCGCCAACAAAAACAATAATTGTAAGGAACATAAAAATGAGTGCTGCTGTTGCTGCATAAAAAAAAACCAACTAACTTAAAAAGTGTAATAAAACTGTGGCAACAATAGCAACAACAAGTCGAACTAATAACCACCACAAGAGCTGCTATTAAAGCAACTACAAGGCGGGAAGGATTGTTAAGCCAGAGATTCCACCAATCCCGCATTGCCGCTGCGTCAGACCGCCCGCGCCGCATGCGTCTACCGTGACACGCAGCTCGCTCGACCGAGCGCTCTAATTATTATTAATTGAAACTATTATTTTACGCTTGTTTTACTCGTTTTTATTTGTATTTTTTTTTTTGTTTTTTGTTTTGTTGCAAATGTTATGCTTTTAACAAAATTACATTTGCCAAGGCGCAGCGGTGCTGGTGGCGCGCACGGTGGCTATAATTAGTGGCTTTTTTTAGTTTGCTGATTCGCAGCGCTTTTAAATCCTATGCAGCCAGATGCTATTATTATCTGCGCCCAACAATTTACATTGCATACGAAAATATTTCTAAACAAATAAAGCTTGGCACGCTATGTGGCAACACTCTTGCGCTCGTCCGCTCGCCGCAAATGGCTGGCCTTACCAACCCACATTTGCCGTTTTGTCAACGACTTTGGTATGTCAAAGCAGTCACCCAACCAAAACAATATTCCCCTTCGTTCCCGCTGTTGCTGTTCGCCCTTCGCTGCTGTCGGCTTGTGGCCGTTAGAATTTTCCAATTTTACTGCGCCTTTTCTCTTCCAAAGCGTTTAATTGTTGATTTAATGGTTTTTATGTGCTGTTTGTTGTTGCTATTTCTTTTTTGTATTGTGGCGTTGTCATCCAATCGCACGAAATATGGAGACAAATATGGCGTACGCGCCCACACACACACAAACACACATCGTACACATAAATAAAGCGCATACAAATGTCAGCTAAATTTGCTGCTTCTGCACGTAAACTCAACGAATCGGAACTTTGCCACACGGCGTACTATGGCATGTTTTTAGAAAGAATGCCATTTCTCAAGTTTATTTAAAAAATTAATTAATTTTTAAAGCTTAATATCAATATTTTAGTTTTCACCATGGATGGAGAACAAAAAATTATAATCAAAACTAAAAGTCATTCTCGTAGTTATTTTTAAACCGAAAAGAGAACGGTGAAGAAATAAAAAAAAATGCTGGAAAACGTTAACGATTATCAGTTAAAGATACTCAAATGGAAACAAAAGTCTCTAGAAAATTATGACCAAAAAGGGTAAATAAACGTTCTCTCGAACAATAAATTTTGAATAAAAGTTTCAAGAACTTTCTCTCCAAGAACAAATTGAGAACAAAAGTCTCAAAAACGTTCGGACAGAGTACGTAGCATCAAAAGTTTATAATTTGATAGGCCAAAAAATTGCCAACTCCAATGGAAGCTGTGTTTTTTGTCGCGTTCCAAAAAACACGTCACGTCATTGTTTACCATTAATGCAAACGTTACAGGCACTTATTGCATTTGCAATCTAAGTACACAATAAGGCATTTATCTGAACAATTTCTTCAAGTTTTTTCTATCGTCAAGTTATTCCATTCTTCTCGAAAACTTTCTCGATACATTTTTTTTCTAATTTTGTTCTAATTGGAAACGTTCCTGAAAATTTTGCTCTCATGCTGCTCTGCTTGTTATACGTTGTTAAGAATGTTTTTTCTCGTTTGGTATTTTTAAGAACGTTACACAAGGTTTTTTTTTAAAATTTTTCTTTTCATTGAAACGTCTCAGTTTATTCCCGTTCAAACTGTTCTCAATACTTTTGTTTCTGTTTAGTTTTTTTGGAGAAGGTTCTTGATATTAGATTTTGTTCTCGTCTAGAAATTATCTTAAATCGTTTGAAGGTAAATATTTTTAAAGTTTTTCCGTCTCTTTTCCGAAATATGGTTCGCTTGCTAAGGTTTTATTTCTAATCTCATTTAGGGAATAGCTCTTCTTAATTAGCAAGTAAACTCTACACTTTTTTTGGAGCTAGTGGTTTATAAAATATTAATAAATATAAAAGAATTTAATGTGAATTTTCCTTTACGTTTCAAAGATTAGTTGTTTACCCAATGCGATGCACCGGTTTAATATCATTTATACTTAAGTATAGAGTCTCTACTACACATTTTTATAATAAATATCCTATGGAATTGTGCACACATTTTTGAGATTACATTTACATGGGAAGTAAGCGTTAAAAAAAAGCGTTCGTGCTCTTTTTTCACGAAAATTTTTAGGGTTTTTCGTCGGTGCTTTTTTTGTCATCATTAAAGCTTCTTGGGTTAATGTTTACACGCGTTACATGCTTTGAAAAAAGTTTTTACGGCCAATATAATGTTTTAAACATTTGAACAAAATTTAAATAGCGCCCTTTTTATGAATTTTTCAGTGCTTATCGAGGTTAAGTTTGTATGGCAGGTATGAGTTTAAATGAACAGTTTATATGTATTAAATTTTAGTGTGATACATTCATTCATTTGTGCGCTTTTTATCGAATTTTGTGGAATTTTTGAGGTTAGATCTTGAAATAAGGGATGTTTTAAACAACTCGTTGACGCATATTTTTCGTTTTTATCATCATTTCTATCCGTAAAGATTACATGCCAACTTTTTCTACATTTTTCCCAAATATATTTTTGCGGCTGTAGCACTGTGCGCTTTGCGAAACGAAGCGCCCAAATCAGTCAGAGTGCACCGCTGCGTTGCTCTACACGCTCTGCATACCACTCGCTATTTATTTACATAAATACTCACATACAAACAAACATACATATATTCTTATTGTCGGCCATGTCGCCTGTGCTTTGTCCAGTTGGCTGCATTTTGTTTATTTGTTTTTGTTATGGTTTTTGTATGCAATTAAGTGCGATTATTTCCGCCGCAATCATAAATAAATAATAACTCGCCGCACTCGAATGTGCTCAACGCCACCAACAAACTGAACAATTGAATATTGTATTTGTGAGTGTGGCATTTGCTGTCATTCAAACACCATTGCCCAGCAATTGTGGCGCCACAGACTGCATTCAACAATTAAATTCAAATCAATTTTAAGTGCTACGCAAATGTTTTGCAATTAATTATTAGGGCCGACTTCAAAAAACTCAACCAACTCTTTTTCATTGGGTAGCTAGCATCCATCCCTCCCTCTTGCCGTTGCTCGTTAATGGCTGCGCAGGGCCATACTTTTCCGGTCATTTATTTTTGTCAGTAATTCGCCGTTAATTGTGCTCAATTTATTATAATTTTGGCGATTGCAAGTGATTTATTTGCATGCGCACTTAAAGCGCGTACTTTACTTTTATTGACACAAATAAAATTATAAATTTGTTAAAATGTTAAATGACACTGATTAGCAGAGTTACAATTAGTCTGATGGTTGGCTGACAATATGTAAGTCGAGTATTGGCACAGAAGTGAAAGTTATTTTAATATATGTATTTGTATCTTTTTTTACAATAAAATTTACCAACAAAAAAAAATGTATGTTTCTTTTCTGCGATCACCTCTTCGATCTCAAAAACTGTACTCACCCATAAGCGGACATCGGGTCGTATGAGTAATATCCTGTAGTTGGCTGTAGACCAGCAGATGTCCAAGCAGTCATTTCTGTACCAGCTGCTGAATCTTTTAATGCATAGGGATTGCTCTGGAAGAAATGAAAAATATATATGTATATGTAAAAATAAAAAAGAAATATTTTAACAAATGATTTTTAATTAAAATTTATATTTTAGAATCATTGGCTGGCCTACTAGATCTCGGGTTTGGCGAGAATTTTGCGTTATTCTTTCATATAAAAATACACTTTGTTCATGCGGTAACAAAATAATGGAAACAAATACGGCAAGAAAATCTCAAAATTCATCAGCATTTTTTAGCTAAAATCAGCGAATTTTTTATTAACATTTTTCCGTTTTTTTTTTAGTTTTTCTTTTAAGTTTCAGCGGAATCAATTTCAATGAAAAAATTAAAAATAATTTTTTTTTGTATTTTATAAGAATAATGACAGAATCTTGATTTTCTTTTGATCTTCCAAAAGGGAGTATGCATCAAAACTGACAGAAATAAAAGTTACGCTTCATTTAAATTGCCGGTCAAGCCAAGTGTGAAACAAGAATTTATATGATTATTTTTTTCAAACACAAAACTGTCGTTTAAGTGAGAAACACAGAAACACGAATAAAAAAGTATTAAAATTGTGATCTTGCTATAGCTGCGTATGGTCGGAATCGAAATATAGAAATCATATTTTATCCTCGATTTAAAATTAATTTGTTTACTTCTATGAGGGCTACAATTTATAATTTTCGATTGGACGAATCAAATACATTTCTTTAAAAACAAAAAAGTGGTTAATACCGATTGATATGAAAATTTTTCTATTTAAAAAAATAACATATATATAATAGGTAAATGGCTTTGATAATTCGTATACGAAAAGAACTGAAAACTGAATCGGAAGCAAAATATGAAATACCTTCAAAGCACACAAAATCATCACTTTTTCAAAATGGTGGATATCTAAAACGCAGTGCGCCGCACCTTGCGGAAAATACAGGCAACAGATAAACTCTCTGGAGACTTTGAACGATTTGAAATCGGTACGAATTAAAAACCTGTTTTAATTTTAATATTATTATTATTATTGTAATTATTTACATATAAGAGAAATATTAAAAATTGCACTAACATTCAAAGCACACTAACAGCTGAGGCCTTCTGTGCTTTTGTAATTAAAAAAGCTATTTTTTCAAAATTTTGTATAAATTTATTTCAATTAAAAAGTTAAATAGGGCGCTTAAATTACTAGCATTTATCTCTTTTAAGAGTGTAGATGGTGAGTTGGTACCCAAATTAGAAATGCGTTTAGAGGATAATAAGGAACACGAGTCCAGGATGTGTATCGTCAAAAAATGAAAATACAGAAGGGGGCTCGCCAAGGAGGAGATGTTGGTGGCTTAGTTTAGTGTGGCCAATCCTTAGGCGTGTAAAAATGCTGGTTAGAGCAGTGGGGACGGAAGGAGGGAAAATGGATTTCTTGTATTGGGGGTTATAGAGCGTATATGGATGATTAAATTCAGACCAGGAATTAAGTTTTAGATTGCATATTTGGGTGTTAATGTGTTAAAGAATATCTGTTTTAGAAAGCGAATGAAATGATATTGAAGGGGTTATACATTATTTGTAATAAATAACTTATACGAAATCCACAAGAGTGTCATCAGTAATGTAACAAAAGTCAATAATTCGCTGTTTGCCAAATAAAATCATCAAATAAAAGCTGAATTCAATTAAAGTTTTTATATAAAATTATCAAAATAGAACATGTTTAACATGAAATGGGATGCATCTCTCTTTCAGAATTAAAAGATTCATTTCGCAGAGAAATTGTTTCCGATGTTTAGAGGCGGCTTAAGTAATGCGCATGCTGTGGTGGATTCGCCCACTCATTTTAATAAAAAGTTTGATTTTGGCTGAACTTAAAAAAGGCAATCAAAGCTAAATATTTTTGCAATTTTAAAAGACGTTGGTTTTTTCAAACTTTTCTTTGAAATGTTTTAGATGGTATATTGAAGAGATTTGAGACTGTCACTGTTTCAGCCTAATTGCTGGTGGATTCTATGCTTTTTTGCTACTCCCACCTTTACACTAAGTATCGAACGTTTTAATGCTTCCCATTATAAATATTAAATTTATATAACAACACTTTGAATATCAAACATCTGACAGAAATTTAAATAATTAATATTATTGTAGCTGAAATATTTTTTTGCACAATTCCTTTCTTTATTTGTGTTTTGTAAACATATTTTACTTCGCTTTTGTTGTAAAAAAAATAATTCTGCACATCAGCTCACAATTTTTTCGATGTCTATGACCAATATTTTTTCTAGCTTTAAGCTCACGGTATTTGATATCCCTTGTCAAGTTTAGTTTGAAGACAATTCGGTTTCGGCGTTGTGCCATCTTCAGTTTAAATTTTCGGACGGAAAATAGTTCTACCAAATATCAAAATTTTACCCTGTCGGACAAGAAAAAGAAGACGAGAATTCACGGTAATTGTTCGACCAATTTAAAAAAATTAATTAGGACTTCTGTGTAAACAAAATATGTCCATAAACTATTTGTTCTCATACAATAACCTTTCACCGCAGCGTTTTGTACTCTACTTTGGTCTGAAAGCTGCTCGCTTTTTTGAGAAATTCGCAGGCTTGCTTGAATAGATCGGTACAGATGCCTTTTGTTTTAACATTGTAAACTTGAAAATCACATACTTTAACAACTTATTTATGTCCAAGTATACAAGTCACAAACAACGAATATAAAAACAAAAAATGTACGCGTTTATATTAATGTATGTATGTATGTTTGTATGTATGTATGTATGTATTTCGAGTCGAAAATGGCAACGAATGTATTAAAACATCGATCGTTTGCTTAATAAGTACGTTTGGTGTTGGGGAATTAATCAATTACAACGATGTAAAATGTAAAAGTCGCGCGCTTAAACGAGTAATAGAGATGTGACTTGTAATGGAGATAGCAAACAAATCGACAAATGCGAACACATACCGCAGTCACATAAAAACCAAATAAAAACCGTCTACAACGCTATTAAACGCCATTTATAGGCAATGGCCCATTAACAGCGCGCTTCGAATGTGAATTCTATGACGTTGAAAACAACAACACATAGACGCTTAGGAAACAAACAAACACACTGTAAGTATTTGCGCTTATAAAACCTGACAACTACACGCGCTCCTACCCGCCGTAATATCTCCGGTCTAATACAAGCAAACAATCAATTGCGTAAAACGTTAAACGTTTGCTAAAATATTTTCCCACAGTTTTTACGAAATGACAACACCACATAAAAAAAGAGAAGCAAATTGAATAAATTCCGTGGAAAAAACACACATATGTACATATGCATTAAAATACAATAAATTAAGAAAACCATTTTGTTGACGACAAGCGGCGCAACAGCAAAAACAAAATATATTTCCATATGCATAAATTAGAAATTAAAATGTATAATTCAACAAATTGTTAGAGCAGCGCACCAATACAATTGAAATCGAAAAACAAAAACAAAATTCTAAAAAAAAAAAAACAAATTCTAAGAGCAAAACCGGCTGCCAACACTGCGCCGCCGCCATTGTTTATGGTATTCGATTTACGCGCTACTAATTATTTTTTTTCTAAATTTATTGCGGAAAAAATCACCTTTTTTGTACGCATACAATTTTGTATAGAAAATTTATGAAAATGTTGACATGGACACCAGCATTTTGCATATATAAGTTTTTCTAATTTTTAGCCATTTTAGCCATTTTTGTCGAAAGCAACAACAACAACGGCGGTGGTCGTCTCTCACGCTCTACACAGCGAGCGATGCGTCCATAATTGTAACCATTGCATGATGAATAAATTTAAACGCTCATTTGTATTGTCTATATGTACGGGTATGTAGGTTTGTGAGTGTGTTGGCGTATGTGCCTGTGTGTGGTGTTGAATTTATTTCATTAGAAATGTCATAAATTTATGGTCGCTTGAGAAACTATTGGCCGCGCCGCGCTTAGTCTGCCTGTCAAGCGGCCATGGAGTTGGTCAACAAAACGACACGAGTGAAATATCTGCCCTTGTGGGCTAAACTTTGATTTTATTTGTTTAGCTTTTTTTTTTTTCTTTTCAATTTGAAGCCTCTGCGCATTGTTTCATTCCACTTGTTTCGGTTTCGGTGTCGGTTTGTTGGTTACTTGATTTGTCGTTTGATTTATAAAACATAATTAACATTTTTAATTGCTTTAACATGATGTTAAGCAGCTGTTATATTAATTTCTAAATTTCAGTTTCATACCTCCGTTGACGCGGCGCTAAATGTATTTATCAATTGACATTTATTGAGTGCATGTTCGACATGAAAGCGTGATTTATCCGCAAAGCGTGTAAGAGAGAGGGCAAAATTTGAAGAACAGGTAGCCAGAAATGTGAGACGGATATTTTTATTATTATTATTTTTTTTTTTATTTTTTTTTTTTGGAAGGTCACTTCAAAAATAAGGCAAACATATAGGAACTAAGGCAGCAGTTATCAGTGAAGACTCCAATGAGTAACGATTGTTCTTGCTATTTTGTGGTGGTTTGTTCCGACCCAACTATAGTTAATTCTGTTACAAACCGCGGGAAAATTTTAAAAAAGTTGACGAATATATATTACTGATATTGCTAGATCAGCGTTGATAAGGCTTTCGAGAGAATATTTACAGTTTGCTCGTGTAGGCGACTGGCAGCAAATAAATTGACGAAACTCCCCCTTTGGGAGAAATCGAAGCCGAAGACGCTGACAAACACAGAAGAATATGTCTTCACTTGACCTGAGTAATTGGCGATGCTTTGAAAAGGGGATAGAGGGGAACTGGACAAATTTGTTGGTCTCGGCACAAAGCGGCAGACGATTGCAGTGCCAAACAAAGAGGTTTTCGTGAAAAAATAGGTAATAAAAATAAAATTATCTATAGCTTGATTTTTGTAAAGGATAATTTTGGTTTCCTTCGAAGGCATGTTTGAACATATTGGCTCATTTCGTAATCAACTTTGAGACCTTACATGCTCGAAGAATTCACATTTATTTTTCTTTAATTTTCGAAAGTTTGGTACTTTAAAATAAAATATTATATTAAACCACGTTTAAGTTTTTTTTTGTATCGAAGAAAAATATCCTCGGCAAAACAATTTCTCAAAGTTTAGTGGTAATTTTAAGACACTTCAATTACCATGTTATTATAACAAAATTGATGAGGCTATAAATCTGCGTACGTGCAAATTTTCAAACGGATCAGTGTTCTAAATTTGTATGCAAATTTTGGTGATTTTTTTAGTAATTATGTACAATAATTGTTAAATTTTATTAAACAAATTTGTATGAATTTTATTTTATTAAAAAATTATCGAAAAAAGGTTTAGCACATGAAAATGTTCTTCGTGCCTAGGCAACGAAGCTGCTCGAAACTGTGCGATAATTTTACTACTGATAATATTTCCACTTGGTTTTCGGCAGTGTTAAGCATCAAAATATATTTATATAATTATTTAGGGGAACGAAAAAATCCGAATCACAAATTTGGCCATAAATTAATACGAGAAAAAGTGTATAAACAATAAAAGAAAAACATTTATAACTGGTGAAGTATTATTGAAAATCGAAATAAAGCCACCTCCGTATTTTTTTTTTTTTTTTTTGAAAAATAAGCAATAAAAAAATTAGGCAAGGCAATTTAAGGGTGGAATCGTTTCTTTCGGTGAAAAAATCAGTTTTTTTTATTCCATAAATCGTTAATGCATACTTACAAGAATGTATTCCCAGATTCCTATGCTAAAATAACAAAAAATATGGAAGTTATTTCAAATTTAGTGAGCGCGCGCCTGTAACTTGCGTGCAGGATTGCTGAGAACTATGTACTTAAGATAATTGAATTTTTCGAAAAGTAATTTATTTGTCAACAATTTATCTAAAGAATTTGTACAAATAAATAATTAATAAATTTATAGCGATCATATTCCTAAATCATACCTACGTATACACACCACCGTAAAAATACTCGTACAAATACAAATATACCAAAACATTTATGTATGTGTGAAGTATGTATGTATGTATATTTACCCCCGAATTTAGTAAGCAATCTCAGTCTCCAATTCAGACTAAAGTCAACACAATTTTAGTTGGCATTTATTAGTTTGAAATAAAGCTTCTAGTCTCAAAATAAAGTCTTAGAGACTGGTGATGAGCAGGTCACACAAAATTGAAATAAAAACAAAAGAAAAAAACGTGAAAGCGAGGAAAAGCCATAATCTCTAGCTCATTTTGAGACTTGAGATGAGACTGAGTTACTGAATTCGAGAATTAGTTTTATTTAAGCCAACACAATATTGTGGTGCGACTTCATTAAACCCCCTTTCTTTCCAAGTTCATTTACAAAGATTTTCATTAAAAATTATTACCATTCGATGACGATTACCCTCTCTCCTTACATTAATTTATACTTTCCACTAGACGACAAGTGCCTTCACATTTCCTTTTATTTCTACGTTTGGTGCTTTAAAGTTTTAACTGCTCATTAACACACTTCTGGCGGTTTGCCTTAACTCTAATTACCATTAAATTTCATGTGATCGTTAATTTTTAAGTATCTTTCGTTCTACCTACTGCGTTTGGACTTATTTTAAAATGCTGCAACGAAAACGTCAAAGTTGCTGCGTTAACCCAATAATGGAGATTTTTTGTGAAACCACAATAAACTTATTTTACGTATGGGTGTATGTATGTAATCACACACACACACACACACACATCTATGCATTTCTACATGCGTTTGAATGTATATCCAAGAGAATTGCAGCAAGTTGAACAAATTACTTTTTTTTTTGTTGATTTGCTTCGCCTCGTTCTACTTGTTGCTGCTGATGGAAAGTTTTGTCGTGGATTACTCTCGAAAATTGCAGTTTGGCAGTTTGAAAAGTGTTATTGAAAAAGTTTTGTGTTGCATGCAATACCATTCTTTGCATTTGTGTACTCTCATTAGTGTCGTTGTAATTTACTCATAAAATCTACGTACAAACATTTATACGAGTTTGTGAGTAAGTAGTTAGCTTGCGAATGTACAGAAACACATAAAAACATTTCCATACAAATGAGGAAATACTCCCAATTAGTTTTTTTTTTCATTTGTAATGTGCTATATTAGAATTATGCATTTTTTAGATGTTTGACATTTCAAGCAAAATATTCGCAATATATTTAATGTTCAGCTTGAAAGAGTACCTACTTTTATAAATAAAAGATGAAAGTACATACTACTATTTGGTGTACTCTATTTAGAAATACACTCATGTGCATGTAAATAGAACCAGCTTTTTTAATTTCAACCAAATTTCTTTTTTAATTTATAAATAATAAAAATTAAATTAAATAAAAATAACCCAGAAAAAAGGGAAAATGCTGCTGCCCCTTTTCAAGTGCACAGGAGTGTATGAATACATTTTTGGATAAGCAGTTTTCTAGCCCATTCAATTCAAGTATAATAATGTGACTATCAGCACTAGAACTCTACAGCTTGAAGAACAACGGTCACATCCAAATGGAGTGTGTTTCATGACACCCTTAAAGTTGATAACTTATAAAAAAAATGCTTAAGACTGGAGTGGCAGCTTTAAGGGTCAGCATAATAAATTTAGTTAGGTTGCAGCGCTTATAAAATAGAAAAAAAATAATAGGAAGTGTTAAGCTTGGGTTAGTATGGTGTTTGTTAGAGAAATATAAAAATTGAAATTGAAAAATAATTAAAATTAAATAAGAGGCAACTATCGTAGAAAAAGCCAAAAGTTCCTATTTGAAGTGAATTCAAGTGAACTGGTGGTTTAAAAATCTCCACGGTTAGCCAAACAGAAAAATAAAACAAAGTATTTTTTAAATTTTTTTAATGTTTATTTATTAACTTTAAAAATTTCGCCTCCTTCTAAGAGCTCTTTGAGTATTAAGCGTTAATGCGTATTTATGAAACCAAACCATTAAGCCATTAAGTGCCAACAAATGATACAAAATTACTAAAAACTGATTCCTAGAATCGTTGAAATTTGACTCTTAAAAAAGTTGCGAAACTCACGAAAAATTATTATACGATTTTGAGCATTTTTGAAGTTATTCTCGTGTTGAACGAAACAGCGAATTTATGAAGAAAAATGTCAGATATAAATATATTAAGAGTGTTTTTTGAATTATTATTATGTTAGTCTTCTTTTATGGCGCTACAAAAGTTTGTCGGTTTGGGCCGAGAGCAAAAAGCTTCGCTATTTCCCTCCCAGCTCAAAAGTAGCAACTGTTCGCAAGTGTTATTTCTCGTTTAATTTCGAGGCTGACATCATTGGTGGTGGTAATGCTGAATCCAAGATAAACAAAATCATTGACCAGAATTTAAAAGTTTTGCTTAATGTAACTCTATGTACTCGTCGGACAAAATTGTGCTTAAGAGCTGGTACATGCTTTCTACTAGATCTTTGCCGCCGGCTTTGAACAGTTCAGCTGGTATACTGTCAGCTTCAGGCGCTTAGTTGTTCTTAAGCCGCGTTACTGCTGTTATCAACCCGCCTTGGTCGAGTGTAGGAATTTGTTGCTCATCCCTAAAGATTGTTCTGGGCTCCTCTTCTTCAAACGTGTCGTCAGAATTCGTATTCAGTAGCGTTGAGAAGTGATCTATTCATATCTCAAATGTGCACTGAATGTCTGTCACCATAGTTCGATTATTATTAGATTTGTCGCCCATATTGCTATCGATATAATCAGCACATTCAATGTCGATATTTTTATCATATTCTTTTTAATTATCGCCGCGTATATTGTGCAAATTGTCAATTTGCTTATCATCTGCTCTTTAAGTTCGTACTCGGATGCTTAGTTACTTCATTGCTCACTCATACAATAAATGTATTTATACTAAGTAGATATTTGTAAATATTAATAAATATGAGCATACCGTTGTACACATGTCGCAGTTGCACTTACAGATGTTACTGTTCATGTTTGAGCAACATTGAATTTTCTTTTTGTGCCACACTAAATTCAACGACCAAATAAAAGCAATAAGAGCAAAAAAAAAAACCAAAAAAAAGGATATAACAACGGCAACTGACATTCATATCAACACATGCAAACAGTGTGCAACTAACTTTGGCAGCACTTCCTAACCCCCCCTCCCCATGCCGCCAAGCATGCCACTGTGCAACTTCATTATTAATTTGGATTTTATGTGAATGCTGATACACGATTGGCAAAATGTCGTTAAGAATGTGTGGATAGACTCGCATTTACTGGTATTTGTTTTTGGTAGCAACCATCGAACCCTCCAACCACCCGCCCCTCATTCGCACCGGCGAAGTGCGCTGTCAATATTTGTTATGGTTGTTGGTGTGGCATTGACATTATTTTGTTGACTGTTGTCAATGCGCTTTGTTGCTTTTAATTTTGTTATGGTGATTGCCGTTGTTTTGCACGCTATCTAAGGCAGTTGTTGCTGTTGCTTCTGCTTTCGTTGCTGTTGTTGTTGTAGTTGTCAGCGCAGTCACTTGTATACGCTCTTTGCACACAATTACAGGCCAGAGGCCATCATTTGTTCTACGTCTTTGCTCAACTAGCGGCAGCCACCAAGCAAGGAATATCAACGCTCGGCAACTCTTGCCACTGACTTCTGACTCCCTTTGTTCTCCTCCACTCCGCGCAAAACTTCCAGCGCCAATACACTTTGCTACAATGTTATCATTTTGCTTTGCTCAATCGCAGCGATAAAATATCAAATTTCAGCGTTGAAAACTTGGATTGGTGCTGAGCAAAAATATTTGTGTTTAAATGTGTGTGTGTGCAATAACAAAGACTATGCAAAGACAAGCAGCGAATGCAAAACACGACAAGGCAACAAACAAGCAACGCTATGCCGAGCGGTGCGGTGCGGTCAATAAACGTTCAAACAACACTCAATGCCCCAAAGACCGCCGAGAAACGAGCAATCGGGTAGACCCACCGACCCCGCGTCGACCGGTCGACCGTTTAAATGCGCCGAGTGAACTGAACTGAACTTCAGCCAGCCATAATGATAATTCGATTTAGCCGACATGATATTGACAAGCAGACGAACAACAGCAACAGCAGCAGCGCCAGCTACAGTGGCGGCGGCAGCAGCGACCCATTGACAACAACAGCAATGACAAGCCCGGCAAGCAGCGGCAGTTAGTTGAGGTAAAATTGGTAGCACTAAAGTTTGTCTGAATGTAAAGTTTGCAGAGTGAGTGCGGTTCTACTTACTACTCGCAAGTAGACAAACTCGCATGGCTGCCACAAGGAAGCCACAGAAAAGAAGTATGGCCTGCCTGGGCAGTTATTTGGTTGGCTTGCTTGTCACTTTGGCTGCGGCGCTCTCCACAATGGCTGTTGTTTACGAGTGGCAACAACTTGCCGCTTCCTCTAATGGCATTGCTGCAACATGGCGATGTGCAAATCAGTTGTTGCCACAAATGTGCACTGCAAGAAATCTAATTTGTATCTGTAGAAAAATCATTCAACATTGGGTAGCAGGCAGAACGGGGTCCGAAGCACGATATTCAAAGAGCTTTCGTAATGCCAAGATCTCAAATGCAAAACTCGAATCGAAATCGATGCGATATTGAGCAGCGTGATTCGAGTCCCGATAAGGAACGACTGGAGTTCTAACAGAGTCAAAAGCTGCAATGTAATTTTATACTTTTAAAAAGAATGTTTCAAATATTATTGCAGAACTGGTGTGTGATCATTTGGAGCATAGCAGGGTGCGGATTAATGTGAATTAACTTGTATGCTCCTGCGGGTATACTATTGGGCACGGAATATTTGTTAAAAATTTTATTAGTGAAACTTCTTTGGGGGTTTGTTTTGGTAAATTAAAAAATTAATATGGAAATGCTACAAGCCGATGTGCTTAGGGACAGCAAAAAGTACTTAATCTGCTCACCATACCTGAACTCACCGCAACTAAACTCACCAAACATAAATTTCCATACATCAATCCACCACACCAAAACTCACCATACCTTATCCCACCATACACAAATCCACCACACATAAACTCACCATACCTTAACTCAATTCACAAAAACCTCCCTACATCTGATCTTACCTACATACACCTTAACTTATTTCATCTGACCTCACTTCACCACACCACCAAACCTCACCTTACATCAGCTAACTTCACTTCATTTCACTTTACCTTACTTAATTGGCATTAATATTTATGTAAAAATTTTCAGAGGACTATGCCTGTTTCTAATAAAGGAGCTAAACTCAATCAACTTGAGCTAAACAAAAAAATATTCACACAAAGAAATGTCCACTGCAATTTCTCTCAGTGTATACCCTTAGGCAGCAACATTAATTCGAATATTAAGCGCTTGCATGCACATTTTAGCATTTGAGCCCTCGGAAGCAAAGAGCCTCATAAACAACAAACCAACCAACAGCAAAAGCGGCAGACGTTGCCAAAGTCAAATGGCGACAACAAATGCGAAATCAACGTCAGCGGAAGAGTCCGATGCCGATGCGAAGTCGGCGACAACGTCGGTGGCAATTGCTGGCGACGATGTTGTTGCTTTTATTGTTGTTTATATTATGGTTGTTTTTGTTGTTGTTGCTAGTTTATTGTCGCATTTTGTTGTTTTACACATGCATAAACAAGTTTGCATGTTGTCGGCCATTGTTGTAATAACAACAAGAACAAGAGGACAAGACACCAGCAACAACAACAAAAACCACTAAAGAGCAAAACGATCCCTGTAACATTTGCGAGAAACCAAAAGAAAAAAAAACAAATGTTGGTGCAAATTTTAAAGCGTTAAAGCAAAAGCGACGGCAAAACGCAAACGCCTAATATTGTTAGTACACACCATAAATATTCGAAAATAAGTTTTTTAATTGTTAAAATTAAAAATACAATATTTTTTACTCACCAACGGCGCATAGAACGCCGAACTGTCCACGCCAATACTTTGATACGGATTCTGATCGGTTGAGGGATAAGGCGTGCCATACACTCCAACACTGGCCGCTGGCAAACGCGAGTAGCTCGAAAGCGCTAAGCGTGCCGAATCATATTGACACGAGCACACCGTTTGTCCCGACACTGGATCGGTCATAATGGGGCGTCCATTCTCGCAACAGGAACCCCCTGCACCCAGTCCAACCACGCCACTACCATCGAGCGCACTGGCGCCACCTGTTGGATTGTTGAGGCCGCCACCACCGGGACCACCAGTTGTATTGTTGGAGTTTTGCGAGAGCGCATCCGGACTCAATGCGCCGCTGGGCACATCAGCTGCACCGCCGGCTCCGGTATTCACGCGACACTCGCCCACGTTCGATGGACTGAGCGCAGGCGCATTCGCTCCACCAGAAACTGGCATTGCTGCTGAGGTGTTGGGTGTATTTGGTGAGTCGCCAGTTTGGGGCGATTGTGTGAGGTTGGCGGACAAGAGCTGGAAGTGAGAAAGGAAAAAACATGATATTAAAAGTGTGTACAAGTATAAAACAAATGGAAATTTGTATGAAGCAAATTGGCAACTCTGCTTAATGCAAAAGTAGTAAAACATGTTTTTTAAAGACGGCTAAAATAATAGAACAGCAGAAAATTACACAAATACCTCTATGGTACTCGACAAAATTATAAGGTTATGGATATCCCAAGGGCACTCTCTAACAACAACCATAAAAGCAAAATATAATTTTTTGTTGAAAATTTAAAAAAAAATGTTAAAATGTTAAAATTTTTTCAGAATTTTAAGAATTTTTTGTGTATGCAGTTTTGTAGCCAATTCCGTTTTAGTCGCCACAAATTGACAATTAATTTCTCTAATTTCAAAAATATATTTAATTTCCATTATTTTTTCAATTGAATTACAGTTTATTCCCTAACAAAAATCTTAAAAGGCATAATTACAGACTTTGCAGAAAATTAAATAAAAAGTTATTAAAATTTCAAGCCATTATTTTCAGAACTTTAAATTTTTTTGTGAATACATTTTTGTAAGCAAATTCAATTTTGTTCACTACATGTTGGCAATTTTATAAAATATAATTTCCATTATTTTTCAATTTAGCCACCGTTCATCATTATTAAAATTTTTTAAAAAGCCTAATATTTACCAGTACTGTAGGACATTAAAAAAGCAATTATATTTTAAAATTTATTATCAGAACTTAAAGTTTTATTTTAGTCAACACATATTTTTTTAGACATCTTCAGTTGATATACCATTATTTCTCTAACGAAGAAATTAAAAAAACTAAATCCAAGCAACTTGAATATAATCTTCAAACTTTTTAAATGTAAAAAAATGTTTCTTGAGTACACAATTTTGAAACCGATAAAATTTTAGTACATTAAAATGCAAGTTTAAGTTTAAAGCTTTCTTTGATTATTTAAAAAATTTTTTTACTGAGCCTTTTCTGATTTATTTCAATATGAACGCTTAGAAAAAAAATTACCAAAATTAATGATAATTTGTAATCACTTCAAAATTGAACCTTTGTAAACCAGCATTAAATGGCCTATAAAAGTTCACACGCAAAAATAGTTTCAAAAATAAAATAATTAAAATTTTAATTAAATATTGTTTATAAGTAGAATTTTCTAAAAAGTTTGAAACTTAAACATATACTCCTATATATGATTTTTTATTTGAGAATTAATTTCAATTTCAATTAAAAAAAAAAAAATAATTCAATTATAGAAAAATAAATGTAGCGTCATTATGTGCAGACTCTATTATTTTGTCGCGCACTATATCTTTACAGAGACACACAGTCACATACGCACACATTTAAGTTTCAAAACCCATTAGAGACGATCCTCTCTTGTGTACATCCATAAACAAGATATAAACTTACTCACTGATAAGCTTTTAAGTTACGATTATCGCTTTGCGCTGGCGATCGCAGCAGTTAAGTGAACCGGCACACATCGTACCCATTCAAGCGCCACGTTAATCAACACGTTTACATTTTTAATGTGTGTTGATTAAAAGCGCAGTCATAATTCTCATTTCAAACACCTAACTGTCCACACTATTGATGTGGGAAATCGCAGATTCAAATTGAATTTTTGTCTACTCAACGATTGGCGCTTCAATTTTCTTTATTGATCTAATCAGCGGCAAAGATATTGTCCAATCAAGCAACAAAATGGTTGTCCATAAAGAAAAAAGTTAGGTTTTGATAAAATTTCACAGCGCTTTTGTCGGTTAGTTTTGTGCACATATTTACTCCTTTATTTGTTTATTTACAAACTATATTTTAAACGTCACTCTTATCTCTTTTAAGAGTACTCATTGAAGTTATAACACAGTCAGCTAGCTATCCATTTCTAGAGCTAAAAGAATGCCACTTCTATAACTAATTAACTGATTACACTTCAATTAAAATTTATTTTCCGTCATACACACAAAGTGTTATATTCGTAAATAACGTGTCGGTCATCAAACATTTACTATTTCGCTGATAAAATAGCAGCAATGTGATGAACGCATTTTAATGAGCTGACTCACAGAAATTATGCTAAGCCAAGTCTCAGCTTCATTTATTATTATTGAAAACATTAGTACACTAAGATAATAAGATCTTTTCTAGTACAACAAGATAAAATAACCTGTACAATTTTAGAACTTAGTATTATAGAATTTTCACCTTAAGATTAACATTAAGTAAACTTAACGAATTAAACTAGTAACTACAGAAATAATCAAAAAAATAATTACATAGGGATTTGAAACAAGTAATAGTAAAGATAGATAGATGGTCAGTCTGTCCTATTGTAGGTCACTAAAATAATTAAAGATGGATTTCTTAAAGTTGCTCTTGCTTAGTTTGTTTCTTACATTGGCAGGAATAGAATTCCAAAAACGGATAGCGCTGACAAAAAACAGTCTCGCCGATGCTAAAGTGCTAAAGTAAGGGACTATAAGATCTGTTACTCGAACTGACTTAGTAAATAATAGCTTTTCGTACAGGTAGTTAGGAGATTTTTGGGTGATAATCCTATATAAAAATATGCAGTTACGGGCTTTTAGATATGCCGATATTTCGCATCCCAGGAGACTTCTTTTCCACGGCGAGATGTGCTCAAATCTTGATAGCCCGTAGACGTAGCGAGTTACATTATTAAATAATACCTCAACTTTACGCATCGAGTCACCATCAAGCCTACTATAAACTACCTCAGCGTATGTAATTTGAGGCATAATGACTTGTAAAGCTAGCCGACGTCTAGTTCTTAGTGGAGTATAATACCCAGACATCTTTAAATTTCGCAGAGTGGAATACACTTTTCCAACCAATGCATTGACATGATCTTTGCATGTTAAGTTAGAGTTTATAACAAATCCAAGATTTGTTACTTTAGTCACAATCTTCAGTGGACTGTTGTCAATGTGAATCGGAGGTAGGAAATTTTTATTTTTGAATTTTTTGTTTATAATTGGCAAGATCAATGACTTACTAGAGTTTAGATGTAAACCATTGGCATTCGCCCAAAAAAAGATATTAGATAGCTCTGTGTTAACATCAGAACACAAACGATCCACCTGCGATAGAGGTGCGGACAAGTAAAGCTGAATGTCATCAACATATGCATGAAGATTTGCAGACTGGCAAACAAGAAACACGTCATTAACAAATAAGCTGAATAAAAGCGGACCAAGTATAGACCCCTGCGGAACCCCAGCGGGTACTAACTTCAATTGCGAAACCTCAGACCCAGCTGAGCTGATAATTGCTAATGTGAACGTTATATTACCCTTGCGCTTATATCACAAATATTTTCTATCAACTCGAAGGAGATGACAATGATGAAACGAATCAAAATAAAAACAGTAGAAAATTAAAAAAAACGCATCGATGTCCTTGGTAAACAGCTCATGGCGTGTAGAGCTCAAAGGCTAAGAGATCTGCCCGGATGGAAGGTCGGTCAGAGAGGCCACGCTATAATCTTAGATAAATTTGATTCACAAGGTATGGACTACTACTTTTCAGCCCAAAGCTTCACCAAGAAGTTTAAAAAGTCCATCCCAGACAGGTATTTATGAAGTGAAGGGATAAATCAGCTTATACATCGAAGGCTCCAGATTATAGGATAGAAAATAATGTGGTGTTTTAAGGGCCACTTGTCTGACCACTGTATAGTGTTTTATGCGAGATCGCTTTATACAGGTTGCAATGGATACTGACAGTCAATTCTCTCTCAAAGTAGTTAACTCTATCAATTATGTTACATCTCAAAAGCCGAAGCAACCTGCCGCAAATCTCTTAACAAGATGGCCGAGCAGTTTGACTTGCGTTTGGTATGGCTGACAGGGCATTGTAATATACTTGGCAATGAAACGGCGGGTACATCCATTCTACATTCGTCACGCTGGAAGAGTTTAGGTATGCCGTAAGTAAGCCCATTCCAAGGGATATATGTCTTAAGGAAGCAAGTAATAGGTAGAAAAAGAACAATAATTGCATTATGTTAAACCTTAAGTGGCTGAAGTTGGACGTCCGCGGTCACAGGGTCTCTTCTGTCAGAGCAAGGAAAACTTTTAACAGGGCTCATAGCTATCGGAATATATGCAGAGATATTCCTTACAACGATTTCTGTAGAAGCTACAGAAACGAGGAAGTGCGTGAAGCCTTGAAGCAACTGTTGTGCGAATATGCGCTGCACTCTGGAAAATTAGAAAGAATTGTATGGGCATTGATTTTTTCAATACTATGGTTTTAAAAATCAACACTATGGTTAGAGAAGAACGGTTTTACAGCCGCGTTGTACCACATTTGAACTTTTTTTTCGAACTTCTTTAGCATAGAAAAGGTTTACGAAATAGCGATCACACCTCGACTGTAAAGAGGCGCGTTCATATATGCATACTAAGTTAGTTTGTGCGCCAATCACTCGCTTTCTTAATTTTTAAGAGTTACGCATTCGCATTTCGAAATGCATATTTGCGCACAAAAAAAAATAATTACACCCGTTACGGTGCTATTGTGCAGCAGTCTAGCCAGTTGCCAGCCTCAAGCTGCTAATTATGCATTTCAGTGGAAAATTTGTACCTCGTTCCTCCGTTCGTCATTCGTTTTATTTAGCTCGAGTCTGACTTGCGCCAAAATATTGAAGGCGTTGCGCTGACCTTTCGAAACTTGAGGCAAAAATTGTTACGCCCCGATGCGTAATAATATTTTTCGAGGTAAACATCCACAGATTGCAAGTCAAAATCGACAGCTTTCGATCAAATGTTTTTGGGTTAAGCTACAAAAATTTCGGCCGCTTACAATTTCTACTTAATTATATGTTTTCCGAAATCAGACACAGTCGAAGTTGATGTGCATATGTGTGCACACATATGAAAACTGCAAAGGTTCGCTTGCCGGCATATTAATTTTTTGTCGCTAATTTTTTTCAGTTTTTTTTTTAGTTTTTTTTAGTTTTAGTTGAGTATTTTGCATAATTGCTCCCGCGGCCATTTTTTCGGAAGCTGCTCTTATGTTGTTCATACTTGCATGGTAGGCGGTAACCAAGTTGGATCTCCTTCACCGCACTTCACCGCTCTTCAAATTTCTTTATTTTATATTTATTTTTCTTTTCACATAAAATTCGCTCATTTTGCACCTTCTGCAACATTTTACGATCGTATAATTTCAACAAAATACTTCCCGCCATATAAAAATTATGCACTGATGCTGCTGCGCTGATATTCATCTTCTACATACATAAGTAAATGTGTATGTGTATGTTTCGGTGTGTTCATGCAAGTTTGTGGCAAGTGTGTGCGTGTGGAGCTGTTTCCTTGCTTGCTCTTGAAATGCCTGCTTGCAACCGATGAAATTCTTGCCGCTCCATTGATCGGCATATCAACGCTTGATCAGTCTCGCAAGACGCTCTTGGGCATTTTTGATCGCGCTGAGAAGCTTCTGTGCGCTGTCAGCTCGCTTGCATGCCATGCCGATGTAGGGTTGCATCAGTTGACTTGTATCTCTCGTTCCAAGCGGCTACCGTAGCAGATGCTGGATGTGTTAACACAATGTCCAGATTGCAGTGGGCATTTAATTTTCACCGTTGCTCTGATGGCTTGTACGGTGATTTAAATAAACGTCGCTGAAGGTGAGTTTGCAGCGTCGCTTTTTACTTTTTTTTTCAATATCTTTTATTATATTTTTTTATCGGAAATTTTCACTTCAAAAGCAATTTTTTTTTACAAATGCTTGGTTTTCTTTAGGCCCAAATCACTGATATCAAAAACTGCCTCAACTGCCGTCGACATTGCAGTTACCGTTGTCGTTAATGAAGCGTATGACTTCGTATGATACCCCGTCTTCATTCAATTGACTACATTTATGACTTCAAATTTGATCTAATAAAAACCAGTCAATACATTGGTTCACATCCATCAAGCCAAACAAACTCGTTCTTTTAGTCCAATCCTGCTCAATCTGAGGTAGCGAAAATCTTCTGTACTTAAAATACAAAAATTCCAGAATTTAGAAGACTATGAAGGACTCGACTAGTTAAGTCCATTGGTGAGTTAAGTTATAAAATTTAGTAGGTAAACCGTGACCTAAAAGTTCTTTTGTTCTTAACCTAAAACCCTCAGAATACTATCGAACTCCCTAATAAAAAATTAACAACGATTTGCCAATGCCAGACGATCGCAAAACAATGAGTTCCGACGTCTAGACCTCCTCAAGACATATATGACATTTTATCTCGGTCGTGATACCAAACTCGTGCGTATAGAAACGTAGATCAATGTAGCCCTCCAGGCAAGCAGCAAGTAAACAAATGCTGGCTTTATTTATTAGATTTATATCGTTCCTAAGAAAATGCCATCCAAGTAATTTGGCCAGTCGAAATACTCCTACAACTACCAAGTTTTCCCAGTCAGTGCTTATAATTCTCAAAGAGGACAAACTACTCAATTCCGCAAAACAGTTCTGGTCCCATAAATACCGATGAAGAGCTTTTTCTAGCCAGTTCAGTAGCGCATCTGCCAACTATCAGCCTAAATTTGTAATTTATTGCAGAAAGTAATAATTTACCTGACCCAGATTTTTATTAGTAACACTTGAGTGAAAGTCGATAGAAGTGAATTAATGATGACAGAATTCAGAGTAACGGGAGAGGAATGTGAGGGTGTAACGAAGTAGGTAATAGTGGTTAAGGAGAGTTGAAAGTGGTTATTGATAAGTAATATCTATGAGAAAGATGTGAGAGGAGGAAAGGAGAGGCAAGCAGCAGAGCTGAGGGAGCGTCAGGTGATAAAGATGAGACCAAGTGTGGCCGAGTTTTTTTTTTAATTTTAAATAGCAACACCGAAAAAGGCGAAAGTTATTGTTACAAATTAAGGAAGGTCTTGGTCATTAAAAAAAAATACTAGCTCATACAAAAATTTTCGAACGAATAAACCCTTTAAAAACACAATCAAGGAATGCTCCATAAAATTTTCTTATGTCAAGTTTTTTTTGCAGTACGTTACTCATACAACTTCGTTCCGCTTTTTACTGTACTTTTTTCAGTTTTTGGTAGAAGAAAAGCTTAATGCAACCCTGGTTTTAAGCAGAAATATATGTTCGCTTACTATTTTTTATGCTGTGTTTCCGAACTCTTTTTTAAGCTCTTTCTTGGCAGTTATGTACCTTAAATCAGAAAATGCGGTGGCAATGAATAAAATATTGGACGAAAATAATAATAAAATAGCTAATATAAGCCCACATAATTGTATTATTGTTAAATAGATTCGATATTTTAGGGATATTAATTAATTTTTAAGAAAATAATATCTCATACAGATGGGCATGTAATAATTCTAGTGCGCCAAGTAGACAAGTTGCACGATAGAATTAAGATTCTTCTAGATTTTTATTCCCAGCATTTTTGGGATGGGCACTAATGTCTTCACTTTTATTAATAAAATACGTTTCAATGCATTATTTAGTGGATAGCTTTTAAAATTGCTATATCCAATTCGTAAAATCAGCGGAAGCAATATTTGTTGGTGGATATAATGTCATACGATACATAAATACGTTTAGTGCAAACATACAAATGTAAATGAAAATATATTTTCAAATAGTAAAAATTATAATTTAATAATACTTGTTTCTGTAGATACAAAACTTATTTTATATTGATTGAAATTTGTTTCTAACAATCAAAATAATGTAGATTTTATTGCAAACACTAATTGTATCCACTTTAATATTGGCGAGTCTAGATATGTACATACATATGTATGTATGTATCCATATTTCTACCATTATATACATACATAGATAAATATATATTTTTGTTGGCACACCCTGCTGTTAGTCGGTTGATTGGCTGGTCGGTTGGTTGGTTGGCTTGATTTGTTGGTTGGTGGTCGTTTCGGTTGTCGGTTTGTAATGCAGATGTTGTGCCAGTTTATGTGGTCATAAAACAAAATTAATTAACATTTTAATTCGCAATTTACTATGGCAGATGATTGAATAAACTTCGAAAATTTGTTGTGCAAATAGCATTTTGGCAAATAAGAAAACGTGAAATTCAAATATTTATTGGTGAGGTGATTTTGTGGTGATCATAATCGGTTGATTGTGTAAAAAAATTCCGAATTATTTGATTTCTATTAATTGTTTTAGAGCAAATAAATTTATAATTTTATGTGGTAATAATTTTTAATTTAATATTTGCAGTACCATTGTTATTGGCAGAAATTAACATTATAAGTTCGTTTTCTTTTTCTTTTTACAAAAAATATTGTGCCAGATTTTGTGACTGCGGAAATTGATTACAATTGAATAGCTAGGCAGTTTTCATGATCCAATAATGAAAGGTGTTGTACTTTGGCAACCTTTCACTCTAAATCAGCCATCTTAGTATAATGAAACATTATTGGTCATCAGCCGGTTGCTGAAGTGTATACATACATACATATATGCATAAGAATAAAAATTATCTTATAATAATGATAATCAAAAACAATAACTGTAGAAAAAAAACCTAACAAACAAGTCGTAGGAGCGTTTTTCTTTCCTGAAGAAGAAATGGTGTTCATTTTGGAAGACAGCATAAACAATTTTATTGGCATTTCCAATACAATACTTTATTGGCAAAAAAAAAAATTCCGGTTTTTGATAAAGTATCAGAAATAGTTATCCATAAAATCATCGTCATAGAAGAACTCCTATTTATCTCCCGCCTTCAACCGACTCGATCGTCTCGTCAACGTCAATTTTTCGTTTTCTCCGCTCGCCTTTGGAACAAGCTAATTTTATATTCAATTTAACCTATGGATTTTGTATTCTAATAATTATACCATAAAGGCTAAAGGAACTCCATGGACCTGTATATTTATGCTTTTTCAGTTATCAATTAGTATTTCTTTCCTAAAAATCCCGCCTTCAGTGCTTTTATGGTCATAACCATTAAGGATTACCTTCAGTTTCTTCATGATCCAATGATTTGAAATAAACTATATTAATGTGGGAAAATCTGTGAGGTTCTAATTTTCCGAAAAAAAGTTAATCGCTAAACAAACATTGTTATGTTGTTGGTACGGTTTGAATGCATTTGCGTCATATTTGAACAATTTACATTAATTGCTGAAGAATAATCATTATCGAAGAAGTTTGTCTTTTTTAATTTTGGCATCCAAAAACACTAAAATACAAATTAAGTTATAATTTTTTTTGTCAGGTTTCATATAAAATTCATAATATTCCTCTCAGTGTTATTAAATTTTATGTAAATATCTTCACTCATTTGTACTTTTTCCTAAGAACGGCCTTCTTTTATTCCCGTTTCTCTAATACTTCCAAAATACAACATTGAACTAAGGGCGTTCAAACTGGCGCTGTCACAATGTACAACACCTTTCATTATTCCATCATGGGCAGTTTTAATGTTTTTTTAAATATCTGTACATACATTTTCGAATTTTTCTATTGCTCAGTGTCGATAATCGATATCTGAACTTTTGTGTGTTAAATATAATTTTTAAAATTTATATTCAGATTGACTCGCCAATTCATTTTTTGTACAAGTAAATTGAGTCGAAGAGTACGAAAATAAATTTGTATTTACAAAGCTTCATAAAAAAATATTTCTTAAATGAATAAGCAGGTCCGATATTTTTCAAATATTTATATTTTTTCTCAGAAAAATTCATACATACACTCTCAGAACTCAAATTTATTCAAAATTATAAAACAATTTTGAATCTACAAATTTTAAATAAAATTGTGAAAACGTCAACATTTCTAATCTCAGTATAGACCGAACAGCATATTTCACAATACTATGGCGCACACACAAATTTACGAATTTTAGTAATTTATTTAAATTTTATTTAATTTATACTATTTTTCAATTAAAATTCAGTCTATTTTCGAAAGATAACCGCATTACCCTTATGGGTGAAACACAATGCCGACGTACTGGCGAAATTTCGCCCAGCGAAGCGACATTCTCAGCCTCGTTCGCCCGGAAATTTCACTCACTAAAACATAATTACTGCTACAACGAAATCAGCTGATTATGCCAAGTTGAATGTCAGCTGATAAAGGGACCATATTGGAAAATAGAATGAATACAGCAAGAAGAAGGCTATTTAACAAAAACAGTCAACAGTAGCTTTTACTAAAGTAAAATTTTTACAGGTAACAGAATTAATACTATTTAACAAAAAACTAAACTAAATAATTTTTTGTTTTATTTCGATTTTAAGACCTTAGAATATTTAACATATGGTCACAATGGTTCACATTTTGCCGCTGCTGGCAGAGACGACAATAGAAATAAATCTATTGCCGCGAATAGACGTCGGACGAATTTCGTCGTGCGCTTTGGTTGTGCGTCTTCTGATATACGGTGGTGTGTTCTACTTTTCACGACTACGACTACATCGGCATTGTGTTTCAGCCATTAAGTTTAAAAATGTTTACGAAATTAATAAAAGTTCCGAAAACTTTTACCAAGTTAGAGAATTTCAAGAATTTTTCAATGTGCCAATTCATTTGTTTTGTAATGTATCAGAAAAGTTTGAAAACTTTAAGTTTTTTTTTTTCAAATTTATTATTTATCCCTTTCATTGAATGACATTAAAAAGTCAACATCCTTCATCATTTCAATTCAAACGACTGATCTTGACGATCACTAATCAAATATCAATTAAATCAAAACACACAAAAAACGCCCATCAAGCAAAAACCGTGTGCTCAGCAGCCAACTGCCAACGATCGTTGCCCAGACACACTCCGGTGTCGGCGAGCAAATACTCGATAGTCATAATCATAAATCATAAAATTCATAACCGTAAAGTGACAGATCGATAAGAGAATACGAGAAGCAAGTAGTAGTGGCGAGCATTACGAAGAACGCCTCAAATACGAGCTGGTCAGATGATTTGTTGAATTGAAAAACGACATTCGAAAATACGAAAGGGAGGCGATCCTGCAGCCAACAGCTAGCGATGTACAATTGGGAGTTGGCCAGTGGTGGTTGGCAGCCGCCCATCATTACGCGCTCAAATCAATTAGAGAAGCTTGCGCACCGCGATAGCGACGAACGAGCCGCAGAGTTTCACAGCGATCGTTGATTTAGCTAGGTCTGCCTGCCTGCCGCCTGACTGCAAAGTAAACGAAGCCGAGAAGCAAAAACTTTGCTTGCCACTGAAATGTATGCGCTTGGTGCAGAGTAACAGAGCGAATGTGGCGCTTGCTGCCAACAGCCACCCGATATCACATACAATATTGGCAAGAAGTTAATGGCAGCAAGAAATTGTGAATGGATTTTTTGTGCGGCTGCTACGCATGGAAACGCGCTGCCGCAGCGATCGTGAAGCGCCTCAGATAGGCGCTACGATTACCAACAACGCAAAAATCTATACTAAAAAGTTAAGTTTTTGGTGTAGAGAGATCGTCGCTGATCGCATTGCAATGTGTACACGCTCATTGCCAACTATGGATACGACGCACGGAAGCCGATCTCGCCGATCTGGCCGATCTTGCCGGCGAGATGGAAGTTGAGAACTTCACAACTGATCTTATCGCAAACGCATATGGCCAAATAGATGCGTGGCACGCCAACTGCAAGCTGTTGCTACAAATGAGCGCACTTGCTAGCGCTGCCATTGCGAGCTGCTGGCGCAACGCGCATCTAATTTGCGATCTCCGATCTACGATAGCCAAGCGAATGTTCAACGAAGCGAGTGCTGTGGGAGTAGCCAACGGTCTTTATGTACAGTTTTCTTGGAGTCTGCGAGAAAATAACAAGTCACATCATGAATTATTAATATTTATGCGCGCAGCAATAAATGAGAATAAAACGCTTGCAATACGCTGGACGAGGAGAATGCTTGCGTGTACGGTTGCTGGTGCCAAGCGTTGCCATAAAAGGATTGTGCTGATCTGCGTCTATCTTGATGACTTGTCATAACGCTCATAAATGTCGCGACGCGCTATACTACGCGCAGAGATCCAGCCAGCTACGCTCCGGATAGTGGTGGTGTGTGTGAGAGCGTTCCAGAAAAGGACATGGAATGGTTAGTGGACAAAATGGTTGATGGCCTAGCGCATATGAAGGTACAAATGTATGTATGTGTGTATACACGTGTATGTAAGTGGCACAACAAATCCTTAAAGGGTCTAGAAGCGTTTGCAATGGGAACGGCTCGGATTTGGAGTTGCAGGCACTTTAGTGGCAACAAATTGTTCGGCTCGAAACTGGTCAATTCCCACACAATTGTGACAGGGCAATTAAATTTTTTTTCACATAACTCGCTTTGTTTTTGCTCAATTTTTTTTTAACATATTTACAGATGACTAGTATGTACATATGTATGTATGTATGTATGTATGTATGTATGTATATAAGTAGGTACCGCATAGGAATAGCGGCAGCTAAAATCACACGCACACACACACGACGCGCTATGGGCGCTTGTAAGCCCTTAAGTATAAATGTTTTTATGTGAATATGTGCGTACATTTGTGGCAAAGAGTGCTGTCATAAGCACGTCAGTTCATTAATTAAAATTTGATAAATGATTGTGCGTCACACACACACACACATATAAATACTTATTGTGTGATGCTCACCAAACAAATTTTTTTTTTTTACTTTTCAGCAAAGTCCAAATAAATGAGTTATTTTTAAGGCGTTTTTTTTTCATATCTGTAACTTTCGAACTAACGAAAAACAATAAAAATCCGTTTAATGATTTGTAAAAAAATGTTTTACTTTTTAATAAGCACTACTTTGTTTTGGCTTTTTAATTAGTTAGTTGGCGTTATTTTCAGCCGTGGCATTCGTAGTATCGTGTTTGATTAATAAATTATGATTTCATTTTTTGTGGTGGCACGCAAGGGAGGCGTGGAGCTGAAAATAAAATTTTGACATTTTTATTGGCCTGCAGCGTAATGTATGTAAATTTTAAAAATTAATTTGTTTACTGGAATTTGTATATTCATTGTTTTTTTAACACCTGCGTGCATTAATAATATGTGCTAACACACATAAATATTCACATATTTACAAACAAAAAAAAAAAGATCAATATGATTAATTTAAATTCTTGCATTAATAATAATAATTATAATAAGCGGTTTTAAAACACAAACATTTATCGTAAAGGCATAATTTGCATATAAAAATGCATTATTATATTTTTTTTTTTTTTGAATTTTGCATTACATAACGCGAACGTATCGTTTCGCCAACTTACCAACTGAATTATTTATTTCTCACATACCTACATACATATGTATGTATGAGTGTAAAGCCTCTACCTTACTCATACGAACCACTTCCTCATGTGCTCACTCTCAAATCCCTCAAAACATTTCTGTCATTATTTTACTAATCATAGCGGACAAATCTTTTGTTATTTAACAAATCTGCTCACTATGTTTACAAGTGAAATTTTAATTCAAATATTCTTTTGATCTTTGAGCGAGCAAGTGTGAAAGACTTTGAAATTGGGTTAGTTGTACGATCAGCTGATCAAATGTGAGAAAATTAAAGATCTGAGTGCGCAAATATTTGGCCAATGAATCACAACAGTCAACGCAATTTATAAATAATAAATGAATGTGCCGATATTTCTACAGTGGGCATTTATTTATATAATTGTTGATAATTTTCCTTTTTATTATTTAAATTATTTGTTATCTCATCCAAATTGTGTTAGCTTCATTCAATTAAAATTCTTTTAAGGGCATTGTGCTTAGACGATTCGACAATCGTTATGTTAGCCGAAAATATTTCTCGATTACAGTAACGATTATGTGATTCTGTAGCTACTATTAATTCAAATTCTAATCAAGTAGCAAAGGAAGCAAAAACGTGGATATTTTCTATCTTCAGTGTCAATCAAATAAAACTCCGAACATTCACTTTTTCATCTATGGCAAAATAACTTTCTCGGCCGAATTCAAAACTTTAAAAATTGTTGTTGTTTTGTTTGCGATAATGGATTTGTAACAGTAGCGAATATCGTTATAAATGTTCAGTGATTAGAAAATCGAGAACAGTGGCGTTTTATTCTCAAAAGCAATGAACGTACATAACAAAGAAGTTGCATGGCGTTTCGTTTCCTGTGGCATTTTTTATCGGCTATTTCACCACACCGAAATCCAATTCGTTTCGTTATGGTGAAATACGCCGAGATATATTGTTGACGGAACGGAACAGGACTTGCAATTTCTTTGTTCAAAACGATTCGATTAGAATTGAACTTATGAATTCCACCACATTTCGTTCCTGTAACGTAAGCAGAAAACCGAATACAGTTTTGAAATTAAATTACTTAATGTACATATAAAGAACGTTAAACAGTAAAAAGGATTATGTAAATTTAAATGTTTTGAGTATATTCGCTTGACGAAGAGAATGTATACAGAACACTAAATTCTTCAAATTGGCGAAAAACATTTTTATGTAATTGTATCTGTTTTTTTTTTTTGGTTGCTTCAATTTAATCTGCATTAATTTTCAATAATAATTAACAATTTTATTAAGCTCGAGGCCAGTTTTTATGGAAGATTTTATTTGAAAAAAAAACAACAACAGTTTTTGATGGTGGCCGTTATAGTACTATTACGGAAATCACCACATTTCCTCATCAGACTTCTTCTTATTCCCAACCTGAGAATGTGGTGATGAAGAATAAATATACTTAATAAAATAATGGGGAAATGTGGTGATTTCCGAAATAGTACAATAACTTCTACTATTAAAAACTGTTGTTTTTTTTTAATAAAATCTTCCATAAAAAATTTCCTCGAGCTCAATAAAATTGTGAATTATTATTAAGGCCAATAAAAATCTTAACAAATGTATGAATTTTCAATTAATATAAAGAGAACTTTCGGAAAAAAACTATATAAACCTACGTTTCAAATATTGTAAAATTAAAAAAAAAAACCAACAAACTTACATTTAAAGTACACATTTTTTTAATTTTTAATTTTTTTGAGTACGCAGCTTATTGCCGGTTCAATTTGTATAATATAAAATGTAAACAATTTGCCAATCTGAAGTGGTTAAAAGATTTATTAACGCTCTATAGCAATTTCTTCCATTTCGCACATGGTCGAAATTTTTGTATACGAAAGAAATTGTGAAATAGCGGCGGAATGGCAACGACTTTAAATACTTCAGATTTGAAAATGGTTTTATAAGTTGGAAATATTAATGAAATTTTGATAAATTTTGTAAAAATGTTTATACCAAAGTTTGATACTTGGGTTTGTATCGAACACAAGCCGCCAAAAGGACGTAGGTGAATAAATGTTCGATTTCTTGTTTGCGATAGAAATCAATAACTTAATATAATTAGTTACTGTTACACAAGTTATAGCGAAAGATATATCGTTTTAGGTGCTCATAGATAATGTGCTTTGGCCACTGTTTAGCGCCGTTTGCACCACCACCGGCTAAATGTTAATCGGAGCTAAAAGGTAGCGGTTACAAAAATTCGTTAGATAAATAAATGCTGAGTAGAAAGCTGAAATGCAACTAACCGTCGGTAGTTTTAATCAGACATGAGCGACTGGCCCTAAGATCAATTATGCTGGCAAACAAACGAGAAGGTATTTACGAATAAATTGTTTTACATACAACAAAATCTTTCGACATTAATAAAATTTTATGAAAAACAAATTTTTGCGTTCTCGCTCTTCAAGGCTCTTACTCTAAGAGTTTTGCAATATATATTGCGACAATTTAATGAACAAACCAATAATTTACATATTAGAACTAAGGTAAACTAATTAGCTCCAGAACTTTTGTATACAAATCATGTCTTTTGAGCGCACTATTTTGATGATGATTTTGAATTCATCCTCCCAATGTGTGTGCAACGAAAAAACCTATAGTTTTTCTTCAATTGAATTCCTTGGCGTGTGTGACGATAGTTTATTCGATTCAAAAGTTTGCTACTTTTTTTCGTTTCAAGCTCGTTTTAGAAATTACATATAAATCATAAATTGTAAATGATCGTTTGTCTAATGTTTGCGTGGAAAGCGAATTAAATAGAATTTTAATTTAAAAATTGCCTTTATTTATATTTTTGTATATTTTTGTACCTCCATTATTGTAATAAAAATAATAATAATATATACATATGTATATGTATATAAACCGGTTTTTCATACAATAATAAACATGTTTACGAGGTTTATGCGGTTGCGAGGCATTTGCGCGTTTAGATGAATACCCTTAATATATCTTCGTATAGATCTCTATATAATATATGTCTATATAATACATCTTCATATATTTTCTATATAACTTCTATATTTTTTTTTTGCAAATTTGTCTTCATAACGATCTCGCAATTGTTATTCATCAGACAACGAAAATAAAGTTCATAAAGTAACTCTTATTAGACAATATTAAAAAAACGTTGAAAGATATGTAACAGCCCTTCCATATTAATCCGTTTGTTTTCTAATTAAACTATAGTTTATTTTCTAACAAAAAACAAATTATAAAAATTTAACAAAATTCCATCAAAATTTAGAACTTAATATTTATAATAATATTTCCATTTCATTTTAGTTCAATCATGCATTAGTTTTAAGTTGATTTCTTTCACATAAAATAATTTTGCTCAAAAGGAACAAGTGCGAAAAAAATAACAAATATCAACGGCAATTTTAGTGATTTCAAACTTGCACTATTTTTAGCTTAAATTGAACATGCTGCCTGCATACCCAAAAATAATCAAAATTTTTTTAGTACAAAGTTCTGATAAAACTTCTTTAAACTATTATAAACATTGCGTAAAATTTTGAACTACATTTATATTACGTAGAAAAAATGGAAATTATACTATAAAAATAAAATAACTCGTCCAAATGTGTCAGTAACAATATGTGCAAGTGTTTAAATTCATTCACGTTCTTTAGATATATGTACATATATGTACAGATGTATGTATGTTAAAAAATAATTATTATTGACAACGGAAAATGTTTCTTCAATAAAAGTTAACACGCTACGTAAATTACTTACGTATTTGGAAATATCTATATTATTATAACTGGGGCGAAAATATTACTCTTGTTAAGCCGTAAGCAAGCAACGTAAAAAATAAAGATTTATGCTTAAATAACTTTTACTTTCAACGGATAGACAACAAAAAAAAAACCTTGGGTAATAACTTTTACTACCAACGCAAAACAAATGTCGTTATATTAGGCAACCGATAACTGTTATTGGCCTCGAGGCCAGTTTAAATAAAAACGAATATATACATAGTTAAATATACATACATACCTACATACCAAACTATTATTGGCGAAATAAGAAATTATTTTTCATCTAAAATCTGATACGAAAAACCGTTTTTCATTAATTATTAAATTTCGAGAACCATTTTTTATTTCTTAATTCTTCGCCCTTAAAAAACAAATTGCAACATTTCCAGAGGGTTTTTACTTTGTTTAATTTAGTAAGTTTAACTTTTCGTTAAATGTTAACGTGAGTCTACTGTTAATATTTGCTATTTAAAATTTTAACTAAGTGCAGATTTCTTTCGAAAATAAAAATGGAAATTTTTTATGACTAACCTGTGATGCTGAAGGGTAGCCGCCGTATCCGAATTGCGCATATGCTGCCATTTTTCCTATTTTTATATTTTGTAAGTTTTTTTTTTTTTTTGCTGTGGAATTTATTGCACGATGTTCCTATTGCACAAGCAGTTTGTGTTTACTATTTTGTATGAACAAATTAGTTCTTGGACTTACAATTTTTTATGCACTTTATTTTTTTGCTTTTTCTTGCCAGTCACAATTAATTCAGTATCTCACATTAAGCTAACTAACTGCAAATCTTCAATACAATCAGCAGCTGCAGTCAAACTCTTTCACAGTTTCTCGTATATAAAACATTAAAAATTCTTAAATTTGCATTCAATTTCAATTTCAACACTATCGAATATTTTAATTAGCAAATGCTTCCGTGGCCTGTAAACACGATTTTCACGTAGTTTTCTGGAGTTTGCTCTGCTAACAAGGTGAGTTGGGTAAACCCTCTTGCTTCCTGACACATGTATGTGGGTTAGCACACTGTCGCCGTCGCTTGTATCCACTGCCAAAATGTGGCCTCCACCATCAACACACAGCTGCGCATACAGATGCTCGCATTCGAGTCCCAAATTCCTTTGCAGCAACGTCACACGGCTGCCGAATGGCTGTAGCGGCGTCAAACGGACATGTAGGACGCCAAAGCCGCCGTTAGAACACACGGCGGCCGAAATAGAGACGCGGCAACAACAACAACAAGCGAGGAAAAACAAAGTTAGCGCACACGACGCGCAACAATAGTCCACTGATAAAAACAACAATATGGTAAGTACTAATATTTAGCTCACGCGAACTCCCGACGACAACATCCGTTTACACTGTGCAACACTATTCACGCTCGAACACGAACTGGTTGGATGTGCCACTCTGGTCGAGCGCCAAAGCTGTCGCCGCCACGCCACGCCACGCCACGCATCCACTCAGCTAAGCAAATGAGTCCAACAAGAAGCGCTAAACTCATATTGACTATTGTTGACTGCGTTGCCGTTGTTGTTTTTATTGTTTGTGGGTGCGAGTTGTTGTTTTGGTGCGCTGCGGTACGCAGCGAGGAGCGCCACATGACGACTGCTCCCCATTTTGTAGCGCCCCAACGCGTGTAGGCGTGAAAGAGATAGCGATGATGTGTTAGCATCGTCTCTGCCTTCTTATAAGACTCTCTTATGCAGAGAGCAAAAGCGCTGAAAGTTACGAACTCAATTGTGTGTGCTCACTTTTGAGCGAGTGCGTAGAGTAGCGAGCGACCGCCCATTTACGTTGCCACCACTTTTAGCTCTTCGCTTTCTCTTTAACGCAGCGAGTAACTGCAACTGTGAAGGCACTCGCTGCAAGTGCTGGCACTCGCTCTGTATGTACATCGCCACTCGCCTTGCACTGGAAATGTGTCAGCTGCCACAACTACTTCTTCTTTTTTTTTTTTCGTATTGCCTTTTGTGTTTATTAAACACGCTGTTGCCACTCGCACACATTCGCTCGCGCATAACTGCATCCTGCTCACGCTCACTCGTTCATTTCTCCACGGCAACAAGTTTCCATTCATGGCATTGTTGTTGCTTATATGTTTGCTTGTACGTTGCTGGGGAAATTAAATATAAAGCAAATGCATTTGTTGTTGCTTTTATAACACCAAAAGCTGGCCAATGGTGAAGCTTCGCTATGTGGCATTGTAGTTGTTGCTATAGCGCAACATTCAGGTGCGAGTTGTCTTGACAAAGCGAGTAGGATAGGGTTGCAGCAGATGTGGAAAAAGAAAATAGCAAAAGTGCTACAACCATTATTTTTTCCATTTCTTGCGAAGCAACAGCAAAGCAGTCGCGCCACTACTTCGCTACGTGTAAATTGTTGTTGTGCGGCTAGTGCAGTGTTGCTAGGCCAAAGCCACACCCCTTTGTTTTGTATTGTTGTGCCTAGCTATGTCTATACATTTTGCTTGCATTGCTTACGTGTATGTTCCAGTTGTTGTTGGTTTGCGTGAGCACTTTTTTCTGCTGCTTTTTAATACGATTTCCTTTGTTCTTTTTTTTTTTTTTTGATTTTTTTTTTGTGTTTCGTAAATTCATTTCGACCAACCGTGAATCGCAAATATTTCCTGCACTGCCGCCACTCAACCTTGCAACAAAGCAAAGCCAGCGCATTGTTTACACTTTTTCCCCCTTCCGTTATGGAGTTGTGCTGAATATTTGTTGTTTTTTCTAGTTATAGGTAGCTGTGTGCCGATTAAAAAAGAGGAGTTCGCTTACCATTTTGCAAGGCAATAAAATGGCCTTTCACTCCTTTTCAGGCAGGCACGCAGTGCATATTTCCGCAGTGTGAAGAGTATGCGTAAAAATGCATATGCCAGAGTTAATGCGTCTGCAAAAGGTTAAGGAGATCATTTAATTTACGTAGGTAAGTTTTTGTGTGCTTTTGATTTGAACAAGCTGCATTCATATTTTAGTTGCGCTCAGCGGCAGATAATCACATTATGAATGCCTAACAAAAGACTTAAGCAACAAACTTTAGATATTTAGGTAGGAACCTAATTAAAATTTATATTTCGCAATAGGAAAATGAAAGGCGATGTTACCCACAAAATCAAATTAAAGCGAATGCAAATATTGCGTCAACTTAAGGTAGGCAGGGGCGGATTCAGAACCCTTTTAGAGGGGTGGGGCGAAAAAATTGCTATAGGTAAACGCTTTTCGTGGGACAAATCACGTTTGTTGTGGCAGCTACATTCATATAACTTTTAATCATGTAAAAATGTTCTTATTTTTTAAATCTCGTTCAACAGTAATTGATTTGGGTATCCATAAAAATGTATGTATATTTGACAAGTATAGCTGATATATGTATGTACATAGCTTTTACTTGCAGCTGCTTGGACTTTGAAATCGAGGTTAAGGTTTCTACAGGAAGATGTTTGCAAGTTTAACTGCTAAGCAAACTGAGATAATGGTTCACTTGCGTAACAAAGGACAAAACATGAAAGTGAAAAGGTCCTACGAGTTTTGTGACATGCGGGAGACGTCTTAGGTTACTTTATCCAATTTGGCGAATTTGAATTCACTTTAACGGCCTTATTAAATAAAGTACATTAATACACAATTCCTTCACATGTTCTCAAGCGGAAGCGGTCGCCCCCCTGTATCCGCCTCTGAAGATAGGGGATATATAATTGATATCTTCATGGTAGCTGCCAGTGGGATTAAAATAAAATTACGCAAATTTTAGTGATTGCGACCACAATCCTCAGCTCTATTGACTATAAATACCTATTGACGTATACGGCCATTTTAAAACTTAATTTTTCAATAGTAGGTAGGTAATATCTTTTTAAATTATACCATATTGGTATTTAATATTTTTTAATATGAAATTCCACGAAGCTACCCTAAGTGTCAAACAATCAAACTGGAGCTTTGCTCTCGAAAAGTTCCATCACCTTAGTTTTATGGACATCACGGCGCGGAGGCTGTCGAAACTAGCTAATTTAAAATGTGGCGGCTTCAGGGGTTATTTAAGTGTTCTAAAACTGCACACTCAGCCCAGAGAGGCTCTAATATCAGAAAGGATTACCTGCATAGTTAAAATCACTACTAATCGGCTGAGGATATCAAACCGGGTTCACTGACAGATCCAAACATGATAATGGGAACACTGGGCAATTTTTGCAATTGAAATGTATGCTCAGAAATTTCTTCGCAAAGGAACTATTGGACAATTGGGGACACAATTAACATTATGTCAGACAGCCATGCTACCCTTAAATCATTAGATTGCGCCATCGGGCTTTGATGGCAATGAAAAGACTGGGTTTTTAAAGAAACTTGATGCCCAACGGACCATGTATGGCTCTCCGGCGTTCCGAACATATACGAAAGAGCTTCTAAGAAATGGGGAGGATTCACCCAATGGCGCACGTCAAAAGTCAAAATCAGTGGCTCCTTCTTTACGAGGACACTCTAAACGAGGGCTAAACTTTAGCAGAGAATGTCGAAGAACTCTCTTCGGCTAACTGACCGCAAGCTTCAGACAGCTTAATAACTATGATATCCGATTACAGTTTTAAAAGAAATTCAGTTTGCGAGAACTTTTGTATTAAACTCCTAATTAGAAGCACCACGTGGAATATTTTTGTAAAAATCAAAAATAAATTTCTTTAACAGAGAAAGGATTTTACAAAAGTTGATTTTTCTTTTTTATTTTATTTTATTTATTTATTTACTTTAAAATTATGCATATGTACATATGTATATCCCTTTTTTGCTCCTTATTTTTTGCCCATACCGCTGTACGTTTGTTGAAGATAAAAGCTCTATTTTTTAGGGTCACTTTATATAGTTGCGAAATTTTCAATTCAGAGATAAAATTTAGGTACATAAAAATAACAGTAACAATAAACTTTTTTTTTGTTATTTTTACAAACCAGATATTCTTAGATAGACATACATATGTACATACTTTCAGAAAACACATGCTTGTATATCTCGGTCTATTTTGGCGTTATTGCACAATTTAATTTGAGTATTTTCCGTTATCAAAAATTTTCGAGACTTTTTATAATAAAAACATATTAAAAAAAGAGGGTTATTGAAAAGAAAGAAAAACAATTCTTTTTTAAAAAATTTTCTATTTTATAAATGAATCGATGGTTGAAATACTCGTATTTTGAATATTAAATGCAATTTTTTTATATTTTTCTGTCATGAGGTTAAAAGTTATTTAATAACTTCACAGGAATTTGGTTAGGGAATGAATTATGTGGTGGCCGCTGTGGTCGAGTTGGTAACGGTGCGTACTATAACTCGATATGCCGGTAAGTTCGAGGTTCGATTCTCAGTCAGGGCAAGCAAAATCTTAATCATAGAAAAACTTTTTTCTAATAGCGGTCACCCCTCGGCAGGCAATGGCAAACCTCCGAGGGCATTTCTGCCATGAAAAAGCTTCTCATTAAATACTTACATCTGCCATTCGGAGTCGGCACAAAAACTGTAGGTCCCTCTATTTGTGGTATAATATAAAAAGAAAAAAAAAACAAAACGCACACCACAAATGGTAGGAGAAGCTCGGCCAATTACTGAGCTATATAGTGTAAGCGCCAAAACTATATTATATTATACATATAATGAATTATGTATATTTTCATAAAAATATTAACAACTCAAAATAATATGAATGGAAATATTGTAAAGAATTACTGCATCAAATATGCATAACTATTTCGAGAACTTTTTATATAAAAAAGTTTTAGAAAATATTAAAATTCGTAGCTGATTCATATTCGAAGGCCTTTATTTTTTTGTAGGTGGTAACTCTATTCAAAAATTGCCGTTGAATAACATTAAAAAAAAGCTACAGTGAAGTTCGCTTTTATTTTTCCGGCAAATAGCAAAGAAGTATTTTGGCTAATTTAAATAAAATTAGATACTAAACGATTTGTCGTCACTCCTAGACTAAAAAATGCAGTGAAGTCAAGACTAGTATTGAGTCGTTCTGACTTAACAAAAGTGCTATAAATTAGTTGCAGTCGAATTATCTTTGCGCTGTGTGGAAGAAATTATGAAAGAGTGTTAGAAAAAGAATTGTCATAAATCAAAAGTCATTTGTAGCCACTTGTAGTTTATTGTACTAAAATTTAATGGATTATCAAACCGCATGTTCAAAAGAATTTTTTGTTTTTTGCATAAAGTTGAAAACTTCGGCTTATTCAATTTTTGCTACGAAATAGACTATATTTTAATTAAAAAGACAGGTCAAGTATTTTTTTTTTGAACACTGGCTTTGAATAATATTATTATTTTTTACTTTAATTCTTGTAGACATTGCATATAAATATTATGCTTTTTCATGTTGTGACTTCACTTAAAGTGACCTTTAGGAAGAGCCTATATAAAAAACCTAATTTCAGAGTTGCATTATCAACGAATTCTCATTCGTTGAAATCTGCCTACAAATATCTGATTTACACTGAAAATTATTTTACTTTTTTCTATAAATGTGGATGGTTTTTACATACTTACCACACAACAGCTAAATTTTTGCAAACCGATAGTGCTCTTGTATTTAATTTCAATCAGTTTCTGGCCTTTAAAGACCATTGATAGATAGATACACAAAGAGACCAAGAGCGAATGACAACTCTAGTTACTTTAAATTTAGTGAATGAAACTACTTTTTTGTTTTAATCAAACTTCTAAATTTCATTTCATATGACATACCAAAGGCAATTTTTGTTCTGCTATTGCTTGTTTATTACTTTTTGCATTTTCGAGTTTTGGAACGAGCTTGGACTTGGGCTTTGTCAGAGTCGAAAGAGATGTACCACCTACGTGGCGTTTTAAGTCAATTCACAACACTAAAATACTCAGTATTCAATTACTGAACAACTCCATGGCGGAAAGAATTATACAGTCGTTCTCCTAATTTCACATTTCATTTCTACAATGTAATTTTAAAAAATTTCCGGTGAAAGTGAATTCGAGTGCTCTCAATTTCACATGTCGGTTATCGTTGTAGCAATTCACAAACAGTTGTTGTGCAAATTTTCCTTTTGAAATGTGATATTTTCATCAGAAAATAATTTAAAAATACTTGTATTTCAATTAATAAATTATTCAAAAATTTTATGAACAGCACATTAAAGAGTATTTTAAAAAAGTTTTCAATGAATTATTACACATAAAAATACTTTTTGTCATTTGCTTTTAATTTCACTCAGGATTCAAATAACAAAAACTTATGTGAGTGTGAATGCGAAAGTGGGTGAATGCGAAAGAAAGTGATTTCAAACCGAATTCACAGGAAAATTTGTGAATGCAAAACCGGGAGCGCCCGGCTGAAAATTGTTCGTTGTTTCAAAAATCTTCAATTGAACGAAATCGAATCGTTCGATTGGCAAACATCAGTGATCGGCTAAACGGTTATAGAGTTTGGCTGTTAAGCCATTTTGGCTCAATAAAATTACACTTTTTCCACGTATATCGCAAATTTTAATTATAATCGGATCTGTTATTCAAAAGTTTTTGTAAAAGTACATAACTTTATATATTGAGTTAATGGATTTGTCTTCCAACAAAATAAGATCACACACATACATACAAAGTATTTAATTACGCTAAAAACGCTACCTACCCCACTTCACTTCCACACTATTATTTGACATTGCAACCAACTATAAAGTGAGCAATCGTACAATATCTATTTATTAGCCATTGCAAAAAACTGAAATATTGTCGCTACATTTCGAAACGATTTAGAAATGGATATGAAAACCTAACTTCCATTTACAATGAAATATGCGGCACGCATTGTGCGATAACCACAGCGACAGATGTTGCAATTAAAATAGTATAAAATAGTAAGAAGACCACACCATTTGGCTGACGAACCGCAGTATGAAGGACGCGCGATGGGAAGTAACAGGCACGGGTAGAAATCAATTCTGACACATTAAAAGGCGGCAAACGGGGGAATTAAAAAAAACCATAGAAGGCAACAACAATCAAATAAAATTTAATGCCTGCATAGCCTTTGCGCAATTTTACAGTTACGCAAATGGCAAAAATGTCGTATAGAGAATAATAGCCGAACCGAGGGGTAAGAGCGTAAATGCAGGCAAGGGAGTATTCATAGAAATATACGCGCACATAGTATTTATGATAAAGGTGTTGCGTTTGTTGGGGTGACAGCGTGAAGGATGGGCGCATGACAGTGTCACTTTCTGACAGTTGACAGTTCAATTGTCAAAATAGCTTTTCAACGTATAGAAAAACAAATGAAAATGAGTGTCAACACCGACTGCGAAATGGTGGAGGGAATGGCTAGCGCAGAATGGCGTAGCGTGCTGCGGTTCAAGGCATTTAAGGAGCTTTTAGCGCAATCGAACGCATGCGGGGACCACTTTTCGCAATGACAAGTGCGTTTTTCCCAAAAAGGGACTTGCCACCGCTGGCAAGTGGCAGCCATGTGTATGCTACGTGGGCACAGTGGGCGGTCGTGCCACAAATGTTAACGCCACATATCAACCACATGTGGTTCAATGCGATTTATCGGTGTACATTTATGTAAGCGTACAGTACGTTTGGCCCGCTTGTGATTGATTGTTTGTGCGGGCGTTGAACCGACTGTGTGGCAACAGCGTTGCCTGGAAACATTTGCGGTGCAGGCAGCAACAGCAAGTGGCAGCGTGTAATAACTTGCTGCGTTGTAATTTAGTGTTTAGAGTTCTTGCACAAAAACGCAAAAACGCAAAAAACAGAAAATCAAAGGAGTTCACTAAACGCTGAATGATGAAAATGTAGCAGCGGTCGATCGCTCAGCCAGTGCCGACGCGACGCTAGCAACTCTGCAAACAAAAAACGTGTTGAGTAATGCAACAAATCGAAGTCAACACTTAGGCGCGCAGCAGGATGCAACTACAACTACAACAGTTTCACTTTTTTTTTGCTCTTCATTTGCTTGTAGTGGCAAAAGCGTGTGCGAACCGAATACTAGGCATTTTTTTTTAATTTTCGCAAATATCACTTGACGCTGCTTTAACCCAACAAAATATTTTTGCGGTTTTTTTTTATCATTTCAATAAATGCGAAAAGGGCGGCACTTACGTCGTTAATGCGAGCACTTTACTTAGCGTCACATTACTATTAAACTTTGCTTCAGCACCGAATTTATTATTTTTTACACAGTAACTTAATGTAGTTGCATAAACATATATGTATGTTTGTATGTATTTATGTATGTATGAACTATGTAGCTTCTAAGTAAACGCTACACCAAAAGCATCGAGGTGCCATTTTTTTTTTGCCGCATCAGTCACACTTTTCCACAATTTTATAGGTTAATTCGTTTTTATTACGCCGCAGTAAAATATACACGCACATAAGTACATACATACACACTTTACATATGGAAACCTTAGAAGCGCTGCAAGAAAAAAAAATTAACAAAAACAACCAGAGCAAGGCCATACATCACACTACATACATACAACTCGCGTGGCCCCAACACATCAAAAAATTTATTGCTCACCTTTTTGGAACGTGAACGTAATGAAAACACTCGTACTTTGGATATTGCAGAATCCCAAAAAAAAATATATATACTCGTATGTATATAAAAAGGCTAAGTGAATAAAGTTCCATTGAAGTGCACGTAAAAGTTCATGCGATACAAAAGTGCTGAGGTCGTAAAATTTACATCAGACCTGACGACTCTCCGCTTCATAGTGTCGTTGCAGACATATTTCTACAACAAATTTAGTCACTCAGCATTTAGTTAGATTTGAGAAAAACTTTAAAAGTTTTAAACACAATTTTTTTATTATTTTCTGATCACTAGAAAGTGGAGATAGTGGCGGTGGAACCGGATGTGGCTGCAGTAGGCGATGGACTACACGTTGAGTTGTAACCCGCGGGACCTATTGGACTTATTTCAAAACGGCGCAGATGGTGGTGTTCGGGACAAGAAAATAAAATATCGATACTTCCAATAAAATTACCAAATTCAAAGTATCTAAAACTTAATTTTTCTTTGCATTCTGCTCTCGTCTGACGAAGGTATGCGGTTGTTTTGCTCTAAAATTTTAGAACGCAGAAGTACATGTTGACTTAGAAAAACCTTCGAATAACCTTTTTAAGAACTTAAAGAAGTAATGTGTGAAATGTTGTTATATATTTGTGCATTTAAAAAAAATTCAAAATTAAAACTTCAAATTCTTCTAATGAATATTGTCAGACCATTTCATGCTCGCCAATACAATTCCTATACTTTTATCGGGTTCATCTTTCAAATATTTATTGATACTTTCACGGTACATTTTCTAGACGTTTTCGGTATTTTTCAATAGTTTTTAAGTTCACTTTCAGGAATTTTATATTAATTTTCAGAAAAATTTTTAAAACTTTTCGGTACATTTTCTATACGTTGCAAGACCGTTTTTACAACAAAAGGCAGTACTTTTTTATGCCTTTTTCTATACAGTTTTGGTACACTTTCATGTCTTAAAATCTAATTATTTTTGTTTTAAGATCGCTTGTTCATTACCAAACACCCCTATAAATCGCTTGGTAACATTATAATTGTTGGGACATGCTGCTGACGAGTTAGTCTTTAGCCGGATTTTTTTCACATTAATTTAACGATATATACTTGCATACATACTTCATGTTTAATTACAAAACTACAATTAAAAATAACATTTTTTATTAAAATTTTTTTTTTGCAGCGAAATCTTAAGACTCAACTGACTACAGTTTGTCTAGCTAATCGAGCTTTTGGTATACATTTTAGATCACCACCCCATTCAAAAAATATTAAGTGGAGAAGAATTCGGCATCTCTTTATATTTTTCTAATTGGTAAAATTGATGAAGGAAGCTTCTGAAGCAGTTTGTCTTTATAGTTCTGTTTTGAAAGAGATGGAAAAGAGTTTCTGTTCTTTTAAATTTTCGCCAAATCTAGACAAAAGTCAAAATATTTGATTCTATGTTTGGTCTATATCAAAATCTGTATAAACGATGGTAAGTTAATTTTTTAATAAGCTCAGAGATTCGTTTGAGACTTTACTGAAATCATGTTAATAAATATTAACGTGCCTTGGAACTCTACCGCACAATTGTGGTTAAAATTCACAATTTAATTATAATTTGTACTGACAGAAAAGTAAATGCAGAATCTCAAATGCGGCTACTAAAAATAAAGGAACCACCAAGAGCAGGATGGCCTGTTTTCGCTTGTTATGAGTAACTGGCATAGCTTAGCAAAGATCGGAGGCGAGTGGTGAAGTTTTCTTTACAAGTTACTTTAATTAATTTTACTACAATGTTTACGTTAACGTCATAACGAACTAAGGATATTTTTAGACTGCATTCGTTTTCGGAAAAATTATTTAAAATATTATTAAACTACAGAGCTAACTTAGCAAATTCCACACTCCCCTAAATAAAGTGATTCATTTTTAGAAATCAACTAAAACAAATGATCATATTAAGAGAATACGCACACATTATTAATTATGTAATAATAATGATTTTGGCAAACTTTTCATTTTAAATTTAGTTTATTTGCTAGCCAACTTCAATCTTCGCGTGAAACTAAAAAAAAATATTCGCAAATCCATCATTAAAAGTAAACACTTTTTTCAACCATGTTTTGAGTTCGCAGCTGTATAGCCCATCAAATTCTAATAAAATAATGAGCAAGTTTCGAGTGTCTTCAAAAAGTAACTTTGACATTCATCTTTCGCAATTTTTACATAAAACGCATGTTTGAGATTTTATTTATGAAAAATGGCAGAAGAGCGTCACTAAAATTTTTTTTCAAAAATCAATGCTTACCTCTAGCTACTTGAAACTTATATAATTGATAGAGCTACAAAACTGTAGAGGTACTCGTAGATATTCCAAACAATTATATTTTTTTGTGAGTGCGAAATTTGGTGACAATTTGTTAAAGCATTAAAAGTTGTGTGCAATTTTTTTAACTGAAATTTGTATGGATTTTGTTAGAGAATGAGCAAACTTGTAATTAAAAAATATATGAAATTAATTAAAAGAAAAACAAATAGTCAAAATGTGTATCAATGATAAGTAGAATGGGTAGTGAAGCGTCAGTAAATTATTTCAACTTTAAAATATCCATTTTCTCTAACTTAAACAAATAATTTGTTAAAATTTTTAGGTGCATTTAGCAGCTGCTGCATTTTCAATAGCTATTGAATATACATTTTTTAAATGCGAATCGCTTTAAGTTCTAATCAAATATTAGTAAATCTACTAAAAAAAAAGACACGACAATTTCAATGCAAATAAATTATGTATTTAATATAATCCTCTTGAATGGCAACTACTTAACTACGTAAATCTGTGTGTCGTCTTGGTTCGTCGCACATCAGGTGTTCCATTTTCCACACTCAATTTGTGCCTTGACCATTAATCCCTAACACCAGTATTACACATACTCTGCCCCGCAGATGCACGCACACACGCACGTATGTATATATGTATGTACATACACACACACCTCATTGTATGCGCTTGTTAGCCAAGAATCGGTGTTATCGCTCAGAACAACAACAATAGCAACAACAAATACATAAATAAATAAATCCACACAACATCATTAACAACGCATTACCGAAATGAGCAGCGCATACTAACAACAACAACAACAACAACAAATATATGTATGCATGTATTTATCAGAAAACAACAACTTGAGTAGTGTTGTGATAAGTGTAAATAAGTTATAAATGTTGAGGAAAACAAAGCTGTTTAATGCAATTTACCATTTACACCGCGTAACCTCGCTTAGCTCAACTCTACACCCTCACCCTCTCGAAAAGTCTCGCGCATTGCACCCTCTAACGTATGTACATCCCCCGCGCTTCTAATCAAATAAACTAAATTCTATAACGCATCGAGGGTTATGGCAAGGCACAAGTGCTTACGCGCCTTTTGGTATGCCAAGCCATTCAAGCGCACACATTTTACACACACACACACACACACGCACATGTACATAAGTGCGATCTCAGTGCGTATGTGTGTGTGTTAAGAGTAATAGCCGAGTTCGAGGTTTCAAATCTCCCTCAGCTGCTTCAATGCGCCCTTTTGACTCGGAACACTTTAATGCACAGCGGGATTTACAGCTGCCCGGTAATCTACATTGGCTTCCAACACACACACACTCATACAAATGTGTGCGTTAATTTGTTTGTGTGCTACTTGTCAGCTCCCAAGTGGGATTATGTCACTTCCGTTTGACATTTGCATTTTTGATTGACATATTCTCCACTGAACCGTTATGTGGCCAATACGTTTTGGTTCTTTATATTTTCAAGGCGCCGTGCAGCTCGTATTTGCAGACTCAATATCGTTGTTGTACGAGTAGTAGGGCAGGTCTGCTTCTTGCGCGGAAGTGATCCCTGAGCACTTTTACACATGCATACGTATGTACATTTGTTGTTGCATTGTTTTTGATGTAAGTTTTAAGGGATTTTCACAATTACATTTCATACATTTTTTTGCCAATTTTACGCTTTAAATATGTCTCTGTATTTGTTGCTTTTGTGAAGATTAGTTCTAACAAGGAGAGAGAGAAGCGAGTTTGTAAGCGTTTATGACAATGTGTTCTTTTCCACGAAAGATTAAAAAGATTTTTTGATTATGAATATTCAAATGCGAAAACTGCATTTCCATTCATTGATTTATTTAGGCAGATTTATATCTCTTTGTTCAAAACATATTCTTAATTTAACAATCTTCCTGCAAAATCTAACTGAACAGAGAGATCTTTAAAAATTAAAAAAAATGCGACATATTTTGTTAAAAATATAAGCTTAGCTCTGCGTCTTCCACATCACGTCTTTTCCCAGCGAGCTCTCTAAGTTTCCCTTTCAGAGCATTTACTTCATTCTATTTAATACACCGAGATGCAAAGAGTAATTGGCATTCACATCGGAATTGCTTCCTTAATATTGCTTCGCTCGTGAAATATTCCACTACAATTATAATTGAATAATCATTCATGATATTTTTAGACTTTCGCATAAGCGTCTGTAATATTAAATAAACTACAGGCGTACCAAATTAAAAGGCAGGAATCGAACAATTTCTTTCGACCCTCCTTCCCATGCAGCAAAGCTTGACATTGAAAAAGACTTCGGTCCTCAACCCTCACAAAAGCGCCACGATTGCGTGACTCGTACGAAGCGTTGTTGAGAGTTGTGGAAGAAAGCGAGAGGTATTCTAAAGAAGAAGAGGAGAGTGCTCGGAATATGTAAGACTCAAGAGCTTGAGATGTAAGCCTACAGGAATGGTATCCAAAAAATACTACTGAAGTATGACACCAAAGAAAATCGCAGAGAAGATAAGGAGTCTGAACCGTCGACCATAAAACAATGGTGTTTGCAACAAAGTAAAAAAAAAAAGTAAAAAGCCTTCGTTTGATTATCAATGTGGATGTTCGAAGTCCAGTGCAGAATCTCTGCATTCAATTCGGTATTCAAAAGAGCAATAAAGTTCTCTAACGACTAATGAACATCACACTCTCTGAGTCATTCTAAAGATTCCTCCAGATGAGAGGCCTCTTGACGAGAAAGATTCTTATAGAGCTTTATGACACTTTACGTCTTTACCGCTGGTGTTAATAGAGGAAAAGGAAGGCCGGCACTGCGTTAGAATAAACTAGAAAAAATGTGTTTACTAGAGACAGAAAAGACAAGTGAAAGATTTTCGTGAACTGAGAGAATATGGAGACAACGTTATTGGACAAGGAAGATTGAATCCCTGAATATTCAGTAGAAAGAACCATAACGTTTAGGATTTAAGTTATATGCCTCGACGCACTTGAACAAATAAGTCTACCGATTAGAGACCATGTGGTAATCTCAATGCTACAAATATCAGTGCAGATGTGCTCTCTTCTAAAGAGATTTGTCACAGAGGATCAATTCTGGTCGCAGTGACTAGGTGACAAGCTCTCTGCTCATTGCGACTAGAATTGTGACAAACCTCTACAACCTAATCTATGCATACTTTGTGCGAAAAAAACCTACCTCTAATAAAATTTAATGGAAAATATATTTCGAAATATTTTCGCTACCTTCCAAATTTATTCTTTCGCCTAATTAGTTCAAACGGCTTACAAGAGGGTATAGCTTATAAATAGGTAAAAAAATGCTACAAAAAAATCACATCTTAACCTGTTCTGCATCGATATATATGATTACTTTTTATTTATATTCCAACCAAATTTTTCGAATTAAAAATTTTACATAAAAAGTAGGAAACATTTAAGTATGGCAACCTAGCTCATTAGCCTTATAACTATTTAATGTTTTAAGAAACCTACAAATTGAAAAAATTCCCTTTAACAACTACCCCATTAAGTCAATGTCGAACCTTTCACTAACGTAAACGTAATTGAATTATTCCATTTTGCATTCTATTCAGTTAATTTGGCTGCCTCACAGTTCCTATTCTTGTTTGTATGTTGTTACGATCATTTCGTTTTATTTGTGGCAGTTAAAAATGCAGGCGCCACAACACCTTGTAGCGAATACTACTTGCCACAAATAAATTTAAAAAAAAAAACAAGGAAAAGGAAAAGGATCATCAACGGTGATGTAAAAAGTAACTGGAGATGAACGCGACATACCGTCAGATCAGTCAGAGGAGATACTAAGAAGAACTAAATGATTGAAAAAGAAAAACTTAAAATAACCAACGCAAAGCAAACAAAAAAAAGGTGCGCTACGTTTGGAAACTAGCGCAAAAAAATGGAAAGGAACTACACTCGCACTCGCACTCGCATTCGCGTAGAGTGCTGTGGTATTCGTGCAACATTCGCGGTTTTTAGCCGCGGAGCACTGGCAGCGTCATAAAGCTACGTACTGCCAAAAGTCCAATTGCCAATTATGCGCGCTGCGAAGCTACAACAACAACAACAGCATAACACATTTACAAAAAAAAAATGGTAACAAACCCAGAAAATAAAAACAATAGCGACTAGCGAGCCAGACAAAAAACAGCGAAAGCCAAGTCTCCGACTGCATTCGCAGCCAAAGATGTTGTACGATGGATTTTTTTGTTTGTCGTTGCTGACTTTTTACTCTCGAGATTTGTGCTATGTTTCTGTGTCGTTTACATTTTTTTATTTTCATTTTTATTGTGGTGGCAAATGCAATTCATGACTCTTGAATGCTGCGACTGTTGCAGTTAGGATTGCCGAATGCGATTGCTGCCTGCGACTGTTGGTGGCAGCAATTGGCTGTGTTGGTCGCAGCGTGGCTACGTACTATGGGTTACTACATACATACATACAAACATATGGACTTGGAGCTATGTAGACTGTGACCGCAGGCGCGACTTGGACTATTGCGATTTCGCGCCATGAATCTCGTTCATCGCTCGCTGGTCGCAGTGGTCGCATTGGTGTTGCACCTTTTTTGGGACGAAGGCGCTTGTAATGTCCAGCCAAAATCAGCCAACCAACCAACCAACCAAGCAGCCAGCTTAACCAGCTAACCAGCCAGCAGCTTTAGCGTCTCAAATGTACGTCAGTGATATGACTTCGCTGCGAATGGTTATTTGCCACTTTTTATTTCTTTACACTTTCAAGTTCGTGTAGTTGGTGACGTTTTACTTTTGTTCTATTTTCTTATATATATGTATGTGTGTGTTTGTTTGTGCTGTCGCATTTTTTGCCAACCACTTTTATTGGAGTGTCTTAAATTATTTTCGAGCAATTTTTGCGCTTAATTTGATTTGTTTTCACTATCAGGCGCCAGAATTGTCGTGTTTGTCGCGCCAAAGAGTGAAAACAAACCAACAAACCAAAACAAAAAAAAACTGCGTTTAATGTTTGCCTTGAGGATATTATTGGTTAGGTAATATGGCAGTCGAGAAGAATGTAATTTAGGCAATGCTGGGGTTGGCGGTGGCGCATGAGTGTTTATTGTGGAATTTGATTGCATCGACTGCTCAATTGCATTGAATTCTGGAAATTCTTGGCAACAGCGAAATTAATGCAATTTTTGTTTTTTGAATAAAGGAATGTACTTTTTATAATCCCATTAGTAAGGAAAATCCAATTTACAAGAGCTCGTTGAAATTTTTCAAAAGATACAATTTCTCAATATATTTGGAAGTACAATTTCCTCGTTCGTGTAAATTTAGCGTCTTAAAAAATAATCATTCAATATTTATACGTGGCCGATAAGCTTGTGCTCAATTTTAACTTAAAAAAGTCCACTTCTTCCCATTTCGTGTGATCTGCGTGAAAACTATGTACCTCGATTCGAAAAATAAATTTCTTCAAATTCGCATTTTGTATTCAAAAAAACATCGAACGTTTTGTATACAAAAAAATTTAATTCGATCAATTTATTTTTAAGACGAGCGAAATTAATAGTAAACCCCTGTATTTATATAAGTATTAAGTTAGTAAATTTGAAATTATTTAAATTGCATTATTAGTCAGTGTTCGAGGTTTCACATACAAATTCTATGAACAAAATATTCGTCAAGCATCCTTTTTATGAGTTGAAGCATAACTAATCTCCATTTGATGTTGCGACTCAAAGCTGCCTTCAAGCCACTTAAGGACTACAGAGGACCCCCTCTACTCTCGGGGTTTCAAAAAATCGATTTTTTGTTATTCAGTGAACATATCGCTTTGTTTTCCCGAGTACGTTTTGCAACATTTTATTGTATTCTATTTTTAGAGTCTCTAATATGTCAAAAAATTACGTGAAAATTGAAAGTTTTCACAAATCGTTGCATAAATTGAATAAAGTGCAAATTAAAAAAATAGACAACGTAACTGTGATTATAAAGAATATTTAATTTCTAATTACAGATTACCCAACGTGCCAGAATTTTACTTAAGCGGGACCCATGCAGTTTCCATATTAATTTAGTCAATGACGTTTCAATGTACTCAATACAAACATTTTCAAGTCAAAACATGTACCTTTAAAATTAAAAAAAAAATTCTTAAATCTATTCAGTAGATCCTTCGCAAATTATTTACAAAAAAACCGCTCGATTTCAGGACTTGAGAATAGAGGACCCCCTTAAACATTTGGGTTCGAGCCTCGGCAAACGTGATCGAAGAACTACTACTTTTTGAATCGAAAGAAATGCCAGTTTTTCTTCACTTGTCGTTACCGTATCGATTGCCAGATTTTATGATATCTTTTAAAATGGAATTGGACCATATATATTGATAACTTGTATGACGGCAAGTCTTTTCAACAAATATTTCACCCTGTCGGAAAATAAACTGAATAACCTATAAACTGACGTGGAGTCAAGCGCATACAAATGCATCTATTGTGATGGCTTGGACATGATGCTACGTTTAAAAGATTATTCTACTCAGTAGCATTGGTTGGAAAATGGAACGATCCATCTACACTTGCCATGAATAGCTTTCGTAACTACCCAAAAACGAGAGGCAACTGACGAACTTATTTTTTTTTGTCTCTTTTAAAAGAGGCAAACATTTGTGAAGCTAAAAAGAGAGTAGAATAACTTAACATTTTCATTAAAAATATCAAAATGTTTGTTTAAATAAAAACTATTTTACAAGAAAGAAAGTATGTCAATGACATTAGCAGCCAGCTTGGCCATTTGACTTTTGCTGGTACCAAGAGAAGACCTTCATCAAAATTTAGCTAACAGAATGAACTTTTTTAATTTTAACAAATAGTTAAAATAATATTTGGTTGCCTATACCATATTCAAGTTTAAAAAACATCATTTGACTTAAGGACAGCGGCGTAATAGAGGAAAGTCTTCTATAATTGTTAAAAATTTTAATTTGATTTTTCTTCAATTTAACGATTACAAGTTAACTACAAAATTTTTTATCAAATTCAATGCACTATTGAAATGAAAAAAATTAAACATTAATTCAAATTTGCCATCGCTACTGGTCGAAAAGATATGCTTTTAAAATTGTTAAAAACAATAACACCGCCTACACAAATTTTGTTCTAGATCAAAATTGTACACAAATTTTACGAATTTTTACAAGTTTTTAGTAAAGTTTCAAACTTGTAATCGCACGAGTATTGTTTATTGAATTATGATCAATTATTTTTATAAAAAAAAATTAAGCAAAGAAATGTTTCATAAAAAGCAATCTCCGCTATGGCAAGAAAATTATCACGTGGTCAACTGTATATGCTCGTGGTATAAACTATAAAACCTTAACGTTTTCCAAATAAACTTTTATTAAGGAAGTAGCTTCAAAGCCTGTGGTCTACTTCTTAGAGGCAGGCAAATTTTTAAGTTGCCTTATAAACTTCAAAAAAAAAAAAGTGCATTTAAAGAGCCTTTGCATTACTTTACAAATTTGCATATAAAAATATATACATACATACATATACATATTATTTTCTAAACACTTGCGTACATACATATGTACATATTCGTAAATGCAAAAAAGGTGCCAACCGACACTTGCATTGTAGCAAGCAAAAATTTATTTATTTCTAATACTAGAATATGTTAAATGCTTGTATTAAGTAAATTCTATTAAAAGTACGATATTGTTTATTGAACCATTTCAATTAGATGCACTGACAGCAACGAGTTCATTTTCCCCCCTTACGAGTGTCTATTTGCTGAGAAAAGCACCAAATGACAATTTCCATTTGACAAATATTTACAAATTTCACAGAACGAATATGCACACATATGTATGTATGTACATACCCACACACACAGATAAACATAAAAACAATCTAGCATCTAAGCTCAAACAGAATTTAATTTGGAATGCCTGTCTAAGTCGTCGGTCTGTCTGTCTGTCTGCAAAGGACATGCAACATCCGTGCGAAATGTGGAAGACGGCGCAGATACATATGTGCTATGGTTGTTCCACAGATACATATGTATGTATGTACATTTGTAATTTTGTATGTTTGCTGCAATGCCAATATGAAGGCGGCACTGGTGGCATGCAACAAAGTATCTATAAAGTGTTAATTTCATTTTCAATTTGCCACATGCAATTGTGTCTTGCTGATTGTCGCAATGTCATCGTTTATCATCCTCGAGAGCCAATACAGTGAATACAGTTATGTTTGTTTGTATGTATGTATGCATATACGCTAGCAGCATTACTTCTACGCCAACATAGCGACCATCACAAATGTAGGCTGGCACAGGAAATGCTTCTGAATTTGCCACAATGCAAAGATGCGCTTAGTTTACTTACGAACAAATCTATTTAAATGCATATGTTTGTGTGTATTTATCTTCATATTTGTGTACTTATATGTACATATATGCACACATTTATCGTAAATTGTCTGTTTGCATCTATCAGTTGCATTTCTCGCTTTTGAAGTGCCTTTCAATCGCTGTTGCATGTCTTCAACTGCTGCTGTTGGCGTCTCGAGCTTTTGTTGGTTGTACTTGCCAGCCTGGTAAGCAGGATATGCAAATGAATTATCGTATTTGACAATTAAGCATAGATAGTCTACTGCAACTCAATTAAATTTATTAAATTTAGTTATTAGGAATATTTTGCCGTATACAAAAGATCGTTTATTTTTGAATGATTTTTGGTTTATTCTAAGAATTTCAACAAAATATTTTTATTTAACATTTTTTAAACTATAAAAATGCATTTAAAAACATACGGGTTCTTTATGAAAAATGTTTTAGCTTGCAATTTTTCGTCTGAATTATAGAGAAATGTTTGTCTCAAATGTAAAAATAAAAAAAATTTATAATATGCGCCGACCTGTTGAAAATAATGAACTTTTTATTACATATATCTTATTAATAGACTTTAATTGACATATGTATATACTCTGTTCACAAATTTTATCATAACCGTATATTTACAGATTGAGGCACTTTATTTCTGTGGCTTCCCGGCATAACCAAAAAAGTCACTTTGCAACAACGAGTCGAAAGAATGTAAATAAGTACTTTTATATTCAATATTGTGGCTAAATTCTCGATATTTCGAAACTTTTTTCAAACAGCTTCAAAACTTTAGGGCGCATTTTCTCGAAAATAGCTGTGAGTGACTTTTTCGGTTATGCCGGGAATCCACAGATTTTTCTTCCAATTATTCAAAATTATTTTTCATTATAATATGGTCCATTCTCTAAGAAAACTCATCATTTTTTAAACTATTTACAAAATTCCATCAAAATTTCGGAGTTTTTAAAAAGTTTTTAAAATTTTGAGTATGCAGTTTTTTGGCTCATTCAATTTTAGTCTGAGAAAGTGCAAGTTTCAAGTGTCTACAAGTTATCACTGATTTTTGGCAGTTTCCTCCAAACAACGCAAAACAGCAATTAGAAAGAGCGTCAGTAAAAAAATTTCAAAAATCAGTGGTAATTCGTAGACACTATAAACTTGAACTTTCTCAGACTAAAATGAGCCAAAAAACTGCACACTCAAAAAAATTGTAAATTTTTTTTTAATACGCAATTTTGATGAAATTTTAATAAAAGTTTTCTGCTTTTTTTTATCAAATTTAAAAATTTTGTTTTAAATAGTGTTTGCAAGAGAGCTAACGATGATTTAATTGAAAAATAATTTTCACAAATTTAAGGATAAATAAACTGTTTAAATGTATAAATATGTGATTGTGCTAAAATTTGTGCACAGAGCGTATGTTTACCGATATTCATTAGCAACAGCCCAATTCATCAAAATAAAAATATATTTAAAACTCTTTATAAGAAGAAACTTTTTAAGAAAAAAAAAATTAGTAAAGTCAAGGCACAATTTTTTTTTTATCTAGAATAGCATATTTTTTAATTTTATCATTGGGTTTTTCTATTTTGTTCTTAATTAACTGTAAATTATCTTTCATTATTAAGTAACTTCCGATGACTTAGTTGTAGTTCCCGGTTTGTAAAGTTCTGGCTTGCCTGGTGGGACAAATCGATATGGAATGTCTCATTAACTACTCTTAGAAAGTAACTTTTCTAAGAAATTCTTTTTATTATTTTTTAACTTTTTTTCACTTGATCAGAAACTAAGACAATTTTTTTTTTAGTTTTTGATTAAAATAATGAAATTAAAAAAAAACATGCAATTTTAATTTTTTTGAGTAACAGAACATTTGAATATTATTTAAGAACACAAATCTGCTATCCAAAATAGTTATGGTTTCGAAGGTCAAACGCCCTAAAAAATTACGATTTTAGCATTTGTTTTTTAACTTTTTCTAAATTTTTACACTATCTTTCAAAGCCTAACAGCAGAGAACGTCTATTTTCAAATGTCGCATTTCAGTAATATGGTATAATCTCAAGTCTCAAAATTTAATGCCGGAAATCAGTGACTTGGTATAAGCTCACGTCTCAAAATGTGAGACTATGAGCTAGAGATTATTGCCTCTTCTCGCATCCAGGTTTTTCTCTTGTTATTAGAAGTTATGAGTACAATGTGGCCGCTGTGGTCGAGTGGGTAGCGGTGCGTTACTCGATATGGTGCTGGGTTAAAGGTTCGAATCTCAGGTAGGGCAAGTAAAATCTTAATCATAGAAAAGGTTTATATACATACTTTTATACATAAAAAAAAATTCTGACGTGTACATGAAAATCGCCTATACACGTTATTTTTATTTTTTCTCCTCTTTCCGAAAAAGTATATTTGGTTCATAGGACAGAACTAAAGCTCGATTTTGTAACGCAGTGTTATAAGTACAAAATTTCAACCGGTATTATTTCCACTGATCCAATTTTTATATGTCTGATTAAAATAACCGACGGTTAGCTACAATTCAGCATAATATTAAAATTTCTTGTAATTCTTTGCTGGATATTTTTCACTTGGCCTTTATTCCTAAATACCAAATATCATAAAATAAATTATTAATAACTTCTTTAAAAATGATCGTAAAATTTTAAAGTGGGGTTTGACGCTTAGCTTGCGTACTATACGCACACACAATAACAAATTTTGATGTCTCAAAGAAAGTTCACACAAATTGCCACAACCGTAATTTTTCTGACGTGATACCCCATTTTTGTCGCATGAATTGTGATCAATAAGAAGAATCACCTCCATATTGTTACTCTTTTAACTGACTCTCGCAGGCTTGTGTTATTTCGTAATTTTTTTTTTCATTAAAGTTTTTAAAATAATTATTTTTAAAGAATTTGTAATCTGACTAAGTATTGAGAAATCAATAATACAAGAAAATATCGCAGTCTTAACAAATTTTTTTGAATGTTTTCCACATTTTTACCGAAAACACCAGCTCTTGACCCACAATGCGCTCTTTGCCTAGATTTTGATAAATACCTTAATTGCGGGACAACATTAGCGTGAAGTGCATTGCAGTATCTTTAACAAGATCTGCTTAATTCTGCACTCACATACAAACATACATATGTACATAGATATGTACCCACAAATAATACAGAGTTCTTTTCTCGGGCAAGGGAATATGTTCCGCATTCGCACTTGTCGCCTGACAAAATGTCAAATGAGGCGCATCCGCCATCCAAACCAAGTATCAGCGACCACCAACCACAAATCTGCGAGACTTCAGCATGTTGATGAATTCCTTAGGAGAATTCCTTCCTCTTCTTCTCCACAACATCATCGCTAGCAATGCAAAGTTATTCATGTGCATACACACACATATCAACTTCTTACATTGTCAAATTAATTTGCATTCACGCAACTCACTTTCTTTATTTGCCTCGCCGCGTATAAATCTAATTTTAATGCATTAATTTGTGGCTGACGCAAGCGTTGTGTGTGGTAAGTGAGGCGTTGCAACTGCAACTGCAACTCTGACTGGCGTTACAACTCTACTTGCCACACATCAGCTTGCCTCATTCCGCTTGTTAATGAAATATTCAAGTGCTTCGCGTGACGTTGCATGGGCAGGGGGAAGGCTTAGATAGATTTGATGGCATTCAAAATGCAGGAAATTATTAATTACCGCTACAGCACTACACCAAAGGGGATTCGTGCTGAAATGAAGGACGCAAGCGTACACGCGCACATGAAATTATGCCACCCAATTTTTGCTTGCCCCTTTAAGAGCGTTTATGTCACCCTTGCGCTTGTTCGCACATGTTTCGTATTTTTCAAGAAATTTCAAATATTCGCATTGGTTTTTTGGTGTTTTTAACGAAAATTTTCCTCTGTGGTATGTCACCTTCATTTGCTGCTTGTTAAAACGAATGTGTCCCAGTTCCGATTGCGGATCGTAGTTGCTGGATTAATTGGCAACTTTTGTTGCTGGGGAAACACAGCTGTGGATTCATTAACATAATTTGCTCGGTGGATGAAGAGAAAGAGGAGGTGTAAGTACATACACATACAACTATATATGATATTGTATTTTAAGACTGAAATTAAAAAAAAATATAATGGACCTAATGCCTAACGAAATTGCAGACGCGAGCAGCGATAAGACACAGGGAAACTAATTGGTAGACCAACTAAAATAATGGGCACTTTTGGGTGCTAGAAGATTTAATCTCTTATCACACGGACATCAGCATGTTCCAAATGGCTCTTGCTAACTTCCGATCTAAATATTGCTCAATGCAAGAAGGGTATGGGGGGGAAACTCTTTCAGAAATTGATCGAAATTATTTAGTAAGGTTGACGGAGATATACTTTGTTGAGAGCTTTCGGTCGTTACTAAGTTTAGTCTTGCATGCACTGTAAGAGGAACACTCGAAACGAGTACAATTGGGTTCAATCTTCTTTACCATATATGTTTTTCGTTACTAGCAATGGTTTTTCAACCCCCTCTCAATCTGAAATGCGGGTCAGACATAGCGAAGCAAATCGCAGAGGCTGCTAATACCAACTAAACCACAAAACAGTTGTAAGGATGAGTCTTTGAGTCGGAGTTGCCTGGACGATGACAAAATGGAATCTTAATTGCATAAACGTCTCGATGAGTTAGAATTTTATGTATCAATAAAAATGTCAACCTAATATATGTACATATGTACATACATATATAGTAGGAGCGTTCCTTATTATGAATCATCCTTCTAACCTAACTTTCGTGTAAAGTCGACTTAATTTTGACTATGAAAATGTCCCTTAATTTTAAGCAATCCATCTTGGATTTGTAATTTCTTTTACAAAACCTTTAAATTTGTTTCAGTCCTTATCATCCTTAAAAAAAATGTTCCCAAACAAAAGTATTTCCTAACGCGTTTTATTTAGAATAGTACACAAAATTCAAAGCGTGATTAATGCACTCAGAAAATAGAAATTTAATTAAAGAAATAGTGGTTTATTCTTTAAAAAATGAAATTACTCGTTCATTAAACATAGATATAGCATGGCAGGGAATTTTTGGGATAATAATATACGCAAATGCAACGTGGTAAACAGTAAAACATTTAATCCCTTTGGGCTTCGACATCCAAAAGAGTCAAACGAAAACCTGAACAAAACTTGAGAACTCAAATTTCACTCATTGTGTTTTGCGTCTTCACTAGTTTATTCGAAATATTTATTGAAATGGATAACATCAGGTTTGTTCTGCATTTCGATTCCGCCAAATTTGGTTGGAATCGGCATGAAAGACATTGCTATACATCGGAAACGGGCATTTATTTTTTGTTTCAATGTTTTGTTTCTGATTCTCCGAAAACAAAAGAATAATATATGGTCCTCACAGAATATAAGAAACTAACGTCAGACTGAGGAGCAAGGATACATTCCGTTTCCCAACAAATTTATCGGTTAATAAATAAATTATTTATTTAATTTTGAAGCTTTTCTTTATAATTTACGTTTTGGAAATTAAATGTAAAATAAATCTTTTAGAAATGTCAACGAGTTTTCTTTTTCGGTATGAAGATGGGACTAGCATTTAGTATTTAACAATTTTCGCTATCTATTGCGGGGAAAAACTAATATATAGCAGTTAAAACACTTTATTCCTCCTTTGCACTACACTTATCCTGAAACTTGCATTTTCTGGTCTCAAGAATATAACAAACGAACGTTTATTTATAGGAATTAAGAAAATGCATGTGCATTACTTTAAACATTTTTAAAGTTTTTATTTGCGCACATCCACACCGCAGACTGAGCGAACATCTCGCTTCGCCGCTATTGAGAAATGTCAAGAGTATATTTGACGTTTATGCCGTCATCATTTGTTTCAGTTTTGTTTTTCTTGTCTTTGTTTTGTTTGTCGAATTGCGTGTACAATAAATTTTATAAAATTTGTATTTTGTGATACTTCAGACAATAAAAATCATATAAAAATCTTGTGGTGGTTCAGTGTGTGTATGTATTAAGTATAAAATAATGGCGGCAGCACCAGCGGAATTGTCTATTGCTGAAATTAGGAACTACATGCTCAATAACGAATTCAAGGTGACAAATCATGCGTTGGTTAAGCATTTCAAGCACTTTCTCACCAAACCCGATACCCAAAGTGAGTCATTAATAAATCTTCACCATATCCACTTTCATGTAAAGCCCATAATTAACCATAAACTTCATTTTGGCACCAGCCAGCACCAATCTCACTTGTTGCATGTACAATGGGCGAGCTTTTGTTCAGACGCTAATCCTTCTTTTTTTGTCTCACATTCTTCCTTTGCAGCCGAGGCGCGAAAGTTATTTAAAGTTTACGTTAATATTTTGTCAACTATAAAAAACGAAAACAATCAAAAGTATTTAATATTGCGTAAACGATACTTAAATGAATTGCCACCCGAAGATGTTGTTCAGCGCGCAGTGGCTGCAGCTGGAGCGGAAGTAGTACCTGGTAGCCCCGGTGGCATGTCAGTAATATCAGAAAGCGCAATGGTCTCACCAATGCGACAGCCTCCACCATACGTGCCACCACCAGAAGTAACAACATCCGACGCGAACTGCGGTTGTTTGGATAAAATAGTAGAAGTAGCTACAATAGAAACCAGTAAATCAGCACAGGCAGTTTTTGCAAAGCCTGAAATTGAAGCGTTAGAGGCCAAGAAAAATATAGAAGAAAAACAGGAGTTGGAGGTTGAAAAACGTTTAAGAGCTATTTCACAAGAGGAGCAGCGGGAGAATAAAGAAAATATACCACGCTTTTCGTTCTCCTCGGGAAACTCGTCAACATCACTCAGCAGCAAGTGCAGTAAGGAAACTATTGATTCAGATGTCGAACCACCTGGCAATAATGTCAGCGTCAAAGAGGCTACTCGTAAATTTAATCGGCTTGTATCCGAAGAAGAAGCAAAGGCGGCTGTGGTATCACCGTCAGCTAAAAAGAAAGAAGAGGAGGTAAGTTCTGATTTGGTAAACTTTATTAAAGGATTGTATAAGATAAAACGTAAGTTATTATTTCACTACTTGTGTTTTTCACAATCATCCATTTGCAACATGAGAGTTTGATCATTGCAACATTCTCTTTTTCAAACATACCACAATACTTTGACTAACAGTTGTGTGAAAAGTCCCTTGTCTTGGAAAGCGAAATATATTGCACAAAAAGCGACCAAAATTTAATTTATTGTCAAGATCAAACACAATCAACTTTCAACGTGAAAAAACAATGTAAAGTGTGCGCAACGGATGAAAGCTCGGAAGAAGAAGAAGTCGACTTCAGCGAGTATGAAAACGAGTGAACACATTTTTATCTTAAAATTGAATAAAACAAGGTCGAACTTAAAAATTGTGTACGCTTTTTGATAAGTTTGTATAGAAGAGTGTGCAAAAAAAAGCAAATATTATTTTTAAAATCGACAGTGTTTTGTTTATTTTTTCCAGCAAGTCAATAATAATTTCCAAAAAAAAAAAATAGTAAAATAGAATGTGTTGCATGTTTTTGACCCAATTACTGAAATAAATTATTTGCATATCCCAAGTGTTATGTGCATTCATTTATTAGCACAGCTTGCCTTCGTTTTGTTGCTGCTAATAGCCCCTGAAGGCGAAACCCACATCTGCGTATGTGAACATTTCAAATGCCGCCAGCATGTTGTTCCCAGTACATTTATAAGAGGAATTGCACTTTAACAAACATACAACAATAATAAATAAACATAATACTGTGTTTTTCTATTTTAAATGTATGGTCGGTTTAATTGTGTGGACAAATGTCCAAAAGCACCTTCCGGCTAAAACGGTCATGGCGGTGGTTGTGCAATGCATGCGGCATAGCTGATTTAATTTGTTGAAAGTTTGCTTAGTGCACAGTGTCGTGAAATTACGAATACGGTGCTGACAATTTGTTACGCCTTCAATTTTTGCTTATTAAACAGTTTATCAAAATTTTATCAAAGAATACATTTAGAAATTCCATCAAAGAATAAAAGCATTTTATATTCCAAATGGAAATGGTTAAAAACAGTTATGCAAAGCTTTTTTTGAGCATAAAATTAAATTATTATAAAAATTTAAAAAAAAAAGTGTAGTTTCAGACTCACAGCGATTCAATTCTGGCTTACAGCGGCACGCCGAGTCATAGCTTTTATATAACTTTTTACCAAAAAAAAAATTTGTTTCGCCTGAATTTAGTGTTTTTTACCTGCTCAAACACACAAATTATCCAAAACATTACTCAAAACTAGATTGACCAATTTTATCTTATTGGATTTTGCACCATTATTTATTTATGTCTAATAATGAATTTTTTATTTGCCTTTACCCACTGTGCATGCAAGCGCCCTCTAACTAATTTCATGTATTCAGTTAGCAGCATGGCCTATGTAAAATGTGTGGGAGATGACTAAAATGACTTTTTCTACAAGGTATGGGTTTTAGTCAGGCACTTTGCATCGTACTCTAATCGCACGAAATTGTATTTCGTTTTGACCTCTATTAGAGTTTTCTTCCTATTCTGCTGGTTGCATGCGGAAATACTACAAAATGCCTGTGGGAAGTGTTGCAAACAAAGCAAATGCGCAAAAACGAATATTAAAAAAGGAAATACTATGCAAAACAAACATCATAATCAGCATGAAACACTAGTACTTCTATGAAAATGGTGCGCCAACTTGCTTTTATTGCTCCCAGAAGCAAATGCTGCAGCGCATGCGCAACTGCGCAAAAAGTTTTCTCAATTTTCTTAATGTTTTGCTTGCATGCAAACGTACAAATGTATGTATGTATATATTTACATATGTATATCAAATATGGAATCATCCTACCATTTACTAGAAATTTATCAAATGCTTTTGAGCACTTGACGTTATCGCTGCCGCTGAAAGTTTATCATGCGAGTACCGTTGCATGATGATTAATTAGTGAAATGTTCGAAATTTATTTGTGAAATGTTGTCAATAAAAGCCCGGAAGAACTCATTTGCTGTTTTGTAGGGCAGTGGGATTTTCCCACGTACAGAAGAGGTGTCATAAACTTTTTTTTTTCTTAACAGCAAGCTTGTCCGCTACTTCTTTGTAAGCAAATATGGACCAAGACAAGAATTATTTGCAAAGCAATCAAATTTATCGTTTATGCACAAACGGGCATTACACTCAGATTTATGTATGTATGCACATTTCAATATGTTTGCATGCGTAGAATTAAGTATGTTTCTCGTGTTGCAGCAAGAAAGTGAACCGGTAAATTTGCAATAATCTGTGAAGAACTTGTATACACGCTTGTATATTCAAGCAATTATCGTTTTATCATGTAAACCAAGATACATAGATTAACATGCCTCATTGAGCCCACCCAAGTGGCTCGACTAATTACAACGCAGCATCGATCGTTCCACTTCCAGATCTACTGCAGATTTACACCGAAATGAAGAATGAATATATGTCCTTATGTATGTATGTATAAGTATTTTCGCCAATATTTTTTTTATATGTTTATAGCAGTGGCATGTTGCTGTATATGTATGTACATATGTATGAGCAAATACACCTGTGACCAAAATAATAGCAACATGACATAGATACTATATACAACTTTTAATAGTTTTTGTCATTTAAATAAGTTTTGTACAAAAACAAAAACAAAAGTAAATTTTTTATTTTATAAAAAATATTAAAAAATGGTTTTCTCAAACTTTTTTCAATACAGACAATCTCGCGAACTTTTATTAACTACTATTTCAAATTTATTTTAATTCTTGGAGTATATTATTTTGGATTAACTAAAAAATCCAAAAACCGACAGAAATATTTATTTACAAAATTTATTAAAAAATCAAACTTTTTTCAATACAGAAAAGCTCGCGAACTTTTATTAACTAACATTTCAAATTTTTTTTAATTCTTGGAGTATATTATTTTGAATTAACTAAAAAATCCAAAAATCGACAGAAATATTTATTTACAAAATGTATTATAAAATCAAACTTTTTTCAATACAGAAAAGCTCGCGAACTTTTATTAACTAACATTCAAATTTTTTTTAAATTCTTGGAGTATATTTTTTTCGGATTAACTAAAAAATCCAAAAATCGACAGAAATATTTATTTTAAAAATTTATTATAAATATTTTTATTTTATAAAAATGTATGTGAATATGTTCATTTTATTAACATTTATATGAATGCTACTTTCAAACTTTTTCAATATAAAAAAATTATAGCGTGAACTAGCATTTCTGGCTGGAAGAGTTATTTTTTGGAATTTAATATTCTTAATATTCTAAATAAGCTCTTTAAAAAAAAAAATGTTATCGGCGTTTGGAGTTTAAAAAACATATTTTTATAAAATATACAGAAGACCGTCGCAAAAAGCTATTAAAATTGTGAGGTGCTTTGGACCTGAACCTCATTTTATTTAAAATTTATCGAAAGCTCTCTAAAAATGCATAGCTTGTTTCCAGCGTCCATATTGTGTGGTTACAAATACATATGTAGGTGCAATCTCTAAAATCGAAGTACACAGAAATTATTTGTTTTAATGTTTTGCAAAGGTTTACTGTAAACTGAAAAAAAAAGAAATTTAAAACATACAAATTTTTATTTATAAGGTTTTTATATATAAAATTAATTAAATAAATCTTTTAAATACAGCGTGTCCATATTTGTATGTTTGTGCATTCATACATTTGTGCATAGATTTGTTTCTGCGTCTGAGTAGTGCGTTGCTTTTTTTTCACACACACACAGTGAGCCATCTTCCAAGCGTTTACGGCCGCTGCATTTGCTTGTGCTTGCGCTGTGGAGCGTGTAAACTGTCAGTTTAATGTCACGTCGGCCAGCATAACTAGAACAACCAGAACCAGCATATTTTTTTTTACCACCACTACCACTAGTACGTCTTTCTTTTTTTTGGCATTTGGCGGTGGGGTTGGCAGCGACTTGCCCGTGGAGCAGTGAATTTGAATTGAATAAATCCATTAATTTTATTAGCAGACGATAAAAATGTTCTGCTCTTTAATTTACAACAAGTACAACATTTTCGTCGCGTCTACATAGTTTGCATCATTCATCCTCCAGCAAGCGGTCTACGCGCTTACCCGTTTGTATAAATGTATGTACATACTTATGTATGTTTGTTTGTATGGGTGTGCTTCGATGTATTTTTAGACATATACATATATATACTATTAATACTTATCTACAATTCTATCCTGGACCTATGGTTAGTGGTTGTAAGTAAGCATTTGCAGTAAATTTTTATAGTGAAATTCCAGATTTTGAATTTAATTTTTATATGCATTTATTTTTGTTCCAAAAGTTTGATTTAATTGGCATAAAATATTCCCGAACAGCATCTGGAGAGTAGATGGATATACACACATGTACATATGTACATATGTTTCTAGGTTACTATGTACTGAATTTTAAATATGTGTATTCTTACATACATATGTATGTACATATGTACATAAGATAAAATAATATAACATAACTTAAAGTTAGGCATAACTTAAGGCTGGCAAAAATTAAAATGATGAAATTGCATTTTAGGAAATCTGTTTTGTTTTCGATTCGCTTCGCTTTGATGATGTGAAAGGAATGAGGTTAGGTGGGGTGAAGAGAGTTGACGTATGGTGAGTTCAGATGTGCTGAGTTTGAAAATATGTTTAATTAAAATGTGCTGAGCTCAGGTGTGGTGAGTTCGGGTGTGGTGAGTTTAAGTGTGGCTAGTTAAAGTGTGCGGAGTTATGATGTGAGTGTTGGTAAGGTGTTTAAGTGCGTGGAGTTTAGTTGTGGTGAGTTCAGATATAAGTATGTAGGTATGGTAAGTTTAGATATGCGGAGTTAAGCGATAGTTTAGATACGATAAGTAGACGAACCAGAATTCCGTGATTTCAAAAATTATCAAAATTTTCATTTTTACACATTCTTGTTTTTGTTATAAAGATGACGTTATGTTAGTATCACCTAAAAAAAATTGCTGGAATTCCAAAGTTTAAGCTTCATATTATGTTAAACTCAATTCTATCCGGCACGTTCCGCAAATTGAAAATGTTTAAGTCGCACGATTTGTTATGAATTTTTTTTATTATATTTGATAAAAACACTCAATACATTTTTGGAAAATTGTTATACTTTACAGTTTTAATTCAAAATCTTCGAGAAGAAAATACCCCAACGAGTCGATGTTAAATTTTAAAAATTCCAGAAAAGGCGAATTGCAAAGTAATTCGATTCGAAAACAATGCCGCGAATTGGAATTTTTAGTACATACATACATATGCACAAATGTACTTCTATTGAATTCAGGCAATTTTTGTTTATGTACTAGCCTCCCAGGTCTGCTTATTTTCAACCCAAAAAATATTAGAGATTTAAAAAAAAGTACACTCAAATACAAACATTGTTGTCTACAAGTTTCTGAGTTTTTACTTTGTTGTTCAAATCGAAAAGTAATTATATTCGAAAACCTTGATATCTCGCGAATATAAGGCCAACAATCTATGGAAGAAGTCAAGAAGAGTTCAAGATCCTCTTCTTTCACAAGAAATGTTGACGTAAAAACATTCTTGTAATCAAACATAAATATGTATACACTCTCAGGAGGAATCATTAAAAAAATGTTGTGTTTTAGAACTATTTTTTTTACTTTTAGAACTAAGACTCGAATCCATTGTCGCGAAGGAAAGCCAGCCATTGCCTGCCTAGAAGCGTTTGAAATTAGAAAAAATTTGCTTATCACCCAATTGGTTTTTTTTTCTCCTAATTTCTGTAATCACTTGTTCGCTAGTGTGTTCATTATTTAAGTACTACAACTGACATTACCAGCAACAACAATTGCAACAAATTAATAAGAAAATAGTGCCAAATACAACGCCTGAGCTTGTTTTTCGTCTTGTTTTTTTTACATTTTTACAACAACAAAATAAAACAATGTCACAAACTTGTATGTCGTCGTCGTCGTCTTCACTAGTGTCTTCTCGGCAGACGCAGTTTTCCACTGGCCCACACTTCTCGCCAACATCGCTTGCCCCGCCGTCCGTCCGCCCACCAACCTGCGCGCTCACATGTTACAGCTTTTCAAAATCGTTAATTTGTGTGTTTTCGGTTGTTTAACATGTTGTACGTGTTGTATGTTGCTAATGCATATTGTTTTTGGTGGTGTTGTTGTTGTTGCTGTTGCTGCTACTTACTCTTACTTAGTTGGTACGTGTTGTCAATGCTTTTTTATTGTTGTTTATGTAGTGCAAAAATGAGTGTGACAGTGGGCTGGCTTGCGGCTTGCGTGGCGAGAAGAACACAAAATATATGTACATATGTATGTTTGTATGTATGTATGTAAGTGGCAAGTTTCGCTAATATTTTCCGATCTTGCGACTTCCTACCGCAGACAAACAGCTCATAACCTTTTATTAATACAAGAAAGTTTCTTGTACCGCCTTGTCTTTTGCTCAGTTTTACAACAAAACGTGATGTTGGCGCTTTTACAAACTTATGTTTGTATGCATGTTCATACATACATACATGCCAATGTACATATGTACTTATGTATGTATGTCTTCTCACGTGATAATTTGTTTGATTGTTTTAATGTCAAATTAAAAATTTGTTTAATGTTAATTGGTCGCTACCGAAGCTTCAAGTGAATTTGAAGTGAAAGAACAAGTATTTGAGACAAGTTGTAAAGCAAGTTACATAATTGATTGGTTGCTTGCAGCAAAGACACATATCTGGGGCAATGAGGACTGATCTGTTTCATCAACCCAGGTAATGTGCCTCTGAAAATAAGAAATAGGAAATAACGTTGAAAAATAATATTTTTTACCAGTTAATAAAAGCTTTATTTATTTAAAGCGAGTATTTTATTTCGAAGGTCGGCTCTTCTTCATGATCCCCGTCTCCAAAATTCTAAAGAAATTCCGGCCTCATTAACACTCGAACTCGAAAAGCTGCGAAACAACAAACATTAAAAAATTTCAGAAAAGTAAAAAAATCGAACTGAGAAACTTGCTTTACGGAAGTGAAGCAAAAATTAAAAAACAACTCTGTAATGTTACCCTTCAAATTGCCGGAAATAATACACATTTTTTAATAAAACCGGTTTTTTTTTTTCAAAATACTTTTAAGAAACATTTTCACATTCAAAGAATCAAGTTGTCGAAATGTTTTTTAGCGCACCAACGATGTCTTCAGATGTTCAAAACGCTCACAATGCATTTTGTACTTAACAAACTGATGCAGGAAGAACCATTTTTTTCCTTCGAAAAATCTGATGTTTCAGTTGCTTTGTTAGAGCTGGCATTGTCGTAGTGAAGGATGATGGGACGTTTCTTATTATTTTTGTTTCTTGGCTGAAACGTATAGATCCATGCTTCGTCACTTCTTACAATCTTATAAACGTTTTTAGTAGCACTCGAGTGAATCGTTTTGTGCCGTTTTTGCACAAATCCTCGTGGGTATTTTTGAGATCCGTTCAAATTGTATAAAATCCAATCATTTGTCTAATGTACAATAAAGATGGGTAAAAAATAAAAAAAAAGTATCAGAGAAGTAAAAGTATTGCCTCAGGAACATTAGTCCTGTCCAAAAAAAAAGGATTGGCAGTCGCAAGGAAGACCGCTGAGAAAACAACGATTAGCCGAGGAGGTATTTCATGCTTTTTCAATAAAAAATCGATTTTTTTTTTAGATTTTCATATAAATTAAGTTTGTTGTAGAAAAACTCATACTTAAGATATGACAGAACGTCTGGAAAAGAAGAAAAATGTTTCAAAAAACTTTAAAAATGTATCCTTGAAAGTGTAAGGTGCCTGGGCATAAGAAATTATTTATCACTCCATAGCTCGCAAAATAATAGTTTAATCAAAAAAATTATTAAGTACTTTTTCATAGGCAAAGAGTCAGATTTATAAAAAAAAAATTGTACGTACAATTTTTCATACCTTTTTTAATAAAAACTAAACAAACAATTGCTGAAAAATCATGTTTGAACGATTTTAAAAAAAAATTAAAAAAAAAAAATATGCGATAGAACGTATGTATATATGTTTATCAAAGAACAAATTAACTAATTTTAAAACGGGATTAAGTGTTAACAAAAATTCTCAAAATTGCTGGGTATCGGAAAAATTTTCATTGGTAACACTGCAATGGCAACAGAGTAATCCAGATGAAATATAAATTTGAATGCAACTTTTCGAAAAAAGTATACCATTTTAAAAAGGTAACCCTGCTAGCATTGGCGATGGATACAATTTATGCTTGAACGCCCCAGAAAGTAGCGGTTCAAATATCGCACGCGCATGAAAATTACTAAAGAAAGATTTGAAAAATTAGTTTTTTGTAGTAATTTTTATTTTTATGTTTTATTTAAAGTTTCGTAGAACTATTAATTTTCATCACCTAAAACAGACCAGAAAATCAAATAAACAAATTACTTCCTTACTTACTTACTTAATTGGCTCGATAACCGCCTATGCGATTTTGGCCGAGCTTAGCACAATTATTTCTATCTTTCGCCAACTGGCGCCAGTTGGAAATGGAAAGGGTATCCAAGTCCTTTACCGTTTGGTCTTTCCAACGCAGAGGAGGCCTCCCTTTTCCTCTGCTACAGCCAGAGGGTACCGCGACGAATACTTTAAGGGCTGAAGCGCTTTCATCAATTCGAACGACATGACGTAGCCAACGAAGCCGCTGGATCTTTATTCGCTGCACTATATCTATGCCGTTATAAAGCTCGTACAGCTCATCCTTCCATCTTCTGGGTTATTCGCCATCGCAAAGCCGTAAAGGCCCATAAATCTTTCGAAGAATCTTTCTCTCAAACACTCCAAGAGCCCTCTCATCAAACGTCTTCATTGTCCATGCTTCTGCGCCATACAATAGGACGGGCATAATGAGAGACTTATAGAGCGTGATTTTTGTCCGTCGAGAGAGGACTTTACTGCTCAATTTCCTACTCAGTCCGAAGTAGCACTTGTTGGCAAGAGCGTTCCTCCTTTGGAATTCGGCGCTGACATTGCTTTTGATGTTAATGCTGGTTTCGAAGTAAACGAAGTCCTCTACTTTCTCAAAGTTATACAAATGTACTCTTCATTAATTCCGCAATTGTGCTGTCTGTCGGTGTTTGATTTTAATCGAATAGCATGGTTAATCGGGATAAGTGCTGTCGTCGGTCAACGATTTTACCGTGAAGAATAACCATGAAATATTTCTAATTTATAATGTTCTAATTTATCAGTTCAATTTTATGGGAGCTGTACGCGCTTATGAAAAGCAGATTTTGACATTCATGAATAGATAGCAGAAACATATTTAATATTAGCAGCCGAAAAATGAGCAACCTAATTGAAGAAGTATTACTAAATTTGTACGGCGATATGTGAAACGCGTGTTCTATCTAATCTGCGCTCTTTTTTATTGTTGTAACACAAATAGCTGCTGTTGCTATTATTGCTTCTCAACGCATTTGCATGTTGAATGACAGCTGTTTTCTATTCAATTTTCTTGAACGCACATACACTTACATATGTATGAACATATTGTATGTATGTATGTGTTTATGTGTGTTTGCAAGTGCAACATGTCGAAAAAATTTGTCAAGCGTTACGAGTAAATCGTTTCATTGTGATTAACGCGCGCGCTCATATCACTTTACATGCATACATTTCTACATGGTAATATAACTAAATGGAGTTAAATGCAGAGATATGTACACAATGTATACAAATGTATGTATGTATATGCAAAGTGCTGTGTGAATTGTCAAACAATTGTCACAGCACTCAGAGCTGTCAATCAAAGCAGCAGTAAGAACAAAAGAGAAAAATCAAAAATCAAAAACAAAAAAAAAAAGAATGCTGATGAAATCCCGACGACTGCCACTCGAGCTACTAGGCTGACGATTTATTCTTGTTACCTTCTAGACTAGTAATTTGGAGCTGGTGGCCGTTTTTCGCTTTGAAGGAAGTCAACAACTGATTGTGATATGAAATTAGATTGGCAGCAGCAACAGCCGCCACCGCCGCCGCACACAACATTTATGATTTATGCTGCAGCTGAGCTGTGAAGGATGCAACATTGGCTGCAGTAGCAGCGGTAGCCTCGGCGATTTATGCGTCACAGAGTCGTCAAGTTGTCAACTGCATGTCATGACGACGGACGAATTGTTGTCCTACCATACAAATCACACACACACGCACGCACAAACGTGCACGTCGATGCGCCTCCTCCTGACTAAGACAAAATGAGAAGCGACTCAAGTGTGCCGCCAAACATACATAAACATGCACTTAATATCTCGCAGATTGTTTGGCGAACACTAATTCCGGCTCCTTTTATTGCTTTGTGTTGCTGGTACTACTCGTATTGGCGTTGATGAGTCCATTTGCGCTTGGTGGCTGCAGGCCTGCATTTTCCAAATGATGGCTTGGGATAAGCATACATACTCGTACATACATACATACATGTGTGTTCAAAATAGTTGTAGTTGTAGATTTTGACAAAGAATGGCAATTTATTTCCATTTAATTTAGAGCCATTACTTTGTTATTAAAATAAAGTGCATTATCTTACAAAAAATGTGTGAAACAAAGTTTTAAACTTTGTGTAAATAAAAAAAATTTGCAACAAATAAAAAATGTTCTTCGCAAAATTTTTAGAAAGTTTTCAAGTATGCCATTTTCGTATTCCATTCATTTTTCTATAATAGTATGCAAGTTTAACAACTTGTTTAGTATTTCACCTATCTGGAAAGACGCAACAACCCAAACAAAAAAATTCTCAAAATCCGACGCTACTATTTAGCTACTAGAAACTTGCATAATATCATATAAAATTAAATGGACCACAAAACCACATGCAATAAGAAAAATTAATAGGTAAAATGTACATACAACTAAAACAGCAAAAAACTTGTTTTCTACGTATCGAACACCCAAAATTATTCATAAAATAAATTTTAAACGAGAAGTTTATTGCACTCAAACAAGTGTAATAGCAAAGTTTGTTTGATTGAAATAAATGGAAATGGGAATTTTTTAAACTAGAATGGAGCCCGCGCCCTTGCAAATACTGAAGCGAGAAAAATTTCAGACTGAAGCATAACAGAATACTTTAAACATAAAAACGAGAACGAGTTTTTAAAATGTGTGTTCTTATACAAAAATATTAAAAAAAAAAAAATAAAGGAGTTGAAAAATTTTTTTTTTAAATATTTAAATATAAACCGAACTTTTTTTGTGCAGATTGTAGGTACATACTATGTATGTACATATGTTTGTATGTAAATCTTAAAAACTTTTAGGAATATTTATAAGGTTTTATTCTAACATTAGCGTTTTAAAACACTCAACTAATTTTTAAGAATAATACTGAGAAAGCTTGTTTAAAATTTTCAAACAAAAACTAACGCTTAGATTTTCATTTGAATTTGTAAATTTTTATTCATCAAACTCATGTCGTTTTGTTTTAAACATTTTAAAAAAAATGCACTCTTTGAATTATCAAACAAAAAGTTTTGGAATCTGATTTGTATTTGCGCAGTTTGAAATATAAAACGAACTTTTTTATTGTAAAAATTGAAAATGCGTGTTGAAAACTATTATTTTTTATTATTAATTTAGGCAACTTAATTAAAAACATTCGTAATTTAATTAAAAATAAGAACTTTAGATACAAAATATGTGTCTAAACATTTTTAAAAGTAAAAACTTTCATCAATATTTGAAAACGTAAAATTTTCAGTGTACTCGAAGATTTTTTAAAACCTTGGAGAAAGATTTGATATTAAAAAAAAAAAATTTAAGTTTAATGCATTTTTTTAAGTAAGGAACTTATGGTTTTTTGTAAGAAATTAAACTGTATTTTAATTTAAAAATTATGGGAATCAAATAAAAGAAAAATAACTTGCAAAACTTTGTCAATATGTTAACATTGTAATTATTTTCAACACAACTGTAGACGTAAAAATACATATTACATATTTATATAGATATCCGTTTTGTTAATATCAATGTATAGATTTAGCTAACCCTTAAGATGGATTGCGCTGCTGTACGCTTGGCTGCCGATCCGCACATCCTCCTGCCCGCATGTATGTACGCCTTTCCGCCCATTAACTCTTGTACGTTCATACATACATACATTCGTACATACATATTTAAGTATGTTGGTGTAAAGCTATTTGAGTGATGCGTTTGTAATTTGGAAATTCTCACGTTTTTCATGTTCTTTCCGGTGCTTTTATTTGTTTAAAAGCCATTACAACATTTACGGGCCATGCCAGCAACAAGAACAGACACAGACACAGATGCAGCAACATATGTATGTATGTACATACATATGTAGTTGTAATGACAATAATTTACATATTTGTACGAGTATGTAATAGTTAAACGCATTTCCTCTTGTTGCTGCAGTTTTAGTATTAAATATGCGCCACTTTTGTTGTTGGCGTTGACATTTAGCGGCGCGTGCCAAATGCTTTCGATCTGCTTGTTGTGACCTCATCATGCTGCGGAAAAATGCTCGCTAACATTAACAACAGTTAATGAAAGGGGTTTAAAATGCCAAAAAGTTTATATGGAAATCCGTTTAAAACATGTTTACAAAATTATTTGCTGTTATTTTGGTAGTAGGAAAATTGCACATTTGACATTCCAGTAAAGGATGTCCGTCCACTTGACATGCCACGCCACGCCTCACCACTCTTTCGCACACATTTAATTCCATTCACTCGATTCACATTTGTCCCCTCGAACATGTCACGATTTGTGTCACAAAATTCGCATCGTGTCACCGTGTAAGTAAGTATTTATGTACGAGAAAATGTATGTTTGTTGATTGTTATTATTGTTGTTGAATTTGTTGTTAATGTCAATTTGTATAGCTACTGGTAAGTGCGCTTTGTTGCAACCTTTGTTCAATTGTTAAACTGTTGTTAATGCTAGTATGACTTGTCATATTGTTTAAAAGTATTGTATATTATTATTTTTTATTTTTTTGCGATTTGCGCGCTTAACAATTATCACAAACATATGTTTAAGCTGCTGCAACATCAATATGCCAACACCATTCGAGTCGCAGTGTCGCGGCCGATTTTGTCAACATGTTGCTTGCTGGTATTGACAAGCCGCATACTACTACACGTTAACGTACAGTAATAATTAACACTTTACAATGTTCAATAGGTTAGCAATGTTCAATATGTAAGACAAAATTGTGTGAACACTTTGTTCACTTATCACATAACGAAATTGCTTGTAAACAAATTTGATCGAGTTTGTCATTCGCGCTGTTAAATTTTTAGTTCGTCAGTAGTTTTCAAATGTATGGCAGCTCGAACCTGATTATAGAATTTAGAAAAGTTGTCGGCACAAAACTGTGGGACTCTGACTTCATATTTGTAAAACTGAAAAATCCAAAAAATTACTTTTTTTTTATAGAACTCCAAAAGAAAATTATTTGAAATTCGCAACTAATTTACCATAGATTGCTTTAGAAATGGTCATTCTGCACTTTGAATTATAAAAAAAAATAAAAAAGGGGCCCGAAAATAGGAATGCACATACACGCTATTTTTGCTTTGCTGCAGGGCATTAGCGGGCGTTACATGAAAAAAAAAAACTAGTTTAAGATTTTTAATTAATAGCATTTATTAAGTCCGCCATGTTGAATCGCCGTTTTCAATTTTATATTATCGGATTCATAAGAAATATTAACAGAATATGAAAATAGAGCTTAAAATAAAGAAATACGTGTCTCGGCGTTTTGCTGTTTTGCTGTAGCAGGTCAGAATTTTGAGAAAATCGATTTTTAAGCTTCAAAGTACCGTGGAGGTTCACTTCCAATGTAATACTATTATAAAAAGTTCTTTGAAAACAAAATGGGTGAACCGATTTTAATGCTTGAGCCAGTTTTGAAAAGGAAATTTAATTTGGATTTTTTTTATTAAGAAAGCAATATTTTTCTCCAGTAGATGGCGCTTTAATTTTCATGTAAAGTTAAAAAATAACCAAAAATGTACGAAATAAACATAAAAAAATAAATTAAAAGAAAATAAAAAATAAAAAAAAATAAAGGACCAACATTTTTAATGAATTCCGTACATTTTTGGTTATTTTTTAATTTTACATGAAAATTAAAGCGCCATCTACCGGAGAAAAAAATTGTTTTCCTAATAAAAAAAAATCCAAATGTTTATAAAAATATTACATTAGAAGTGAACCTCCACGGTCCTTTGAAGCTTAAAAATCGATTTTCTCAACAGTTTTCATTCAAAAACCTATCAATATATAGAATCCTTTCTTTCGATAACCAGCTTATTAGAAAAAACTATGTATGTATGAAGATACCAGATACCTTCAGAACCGCTTATCTGTAAAGCTTAAACAGCTCTGTGTTCCGTCGTCTGCGATACTCACCATCGCTTTGACCCAAAAATCCATAAATTCTCCGAAAAACATATCTTTTAAATAACTACACCAAAAGGACCGATATGACGAGCAATTTATGTAGCGTTTTTTTGGTTGTACGAAAAATGGCATTGCTGCTCATTTCCCTATTCAATCGGAATAAGCTGCTTTCTAAGTACATGCTGTTTTAGAATTGATAACAAGTTATACTTTATCTTCCATTCGTTCACCTCCTCAATTTTATATCACACCGTTGCTTGTGTAGACAATTCCTGGTGTAGTGTCCTCAACCGGGGGGCTAAAATCGCACCGAAATTGAGTAGGACGGTAGAGGGCTGTAGTCGGTGGTAAAAAGTGCCCATTAAGAGGTTAAACTACAGGCTATATCTGTTGGCTTGGTGAGGCATTTTGAATAAAAACGTCTTCAATTTGATGTGAAATACAATTCCTTGCACGGTTTGCAAAATAACAAATAAAAAACAACGCTTCAAGACCTTAATTGATTGAATATATGTTTATGATTTTAGCTTTTAGAGATTCGGCTCTTTTAAAAATCATTTTGCCATTTTTCTCGACACTAAAGTATTTAAAAAAAAATTCAATGAATAAAGCGCAGTAGTCTTTTTTGTTTTTTATTAATTGCTTCAAACAAATGAAAGCCTCAATATGCTTAACTGATATCAGGGGCATGCAGAATTCTCTTCTCTTTATAGTACATACTTATGCATATTTAAACAGTATTGTTCATAATTGGCATTTTTTCGCTACCACATATGTATTTACGAAATTGTTTGCGCTTAAGAGAGCGAGAACTTTGAATTTTGTTTCGCTTAGTAAGCAAAACTGTAGTGCTTGGTTTTGTAAGCACTGGGTGAGCTACATTGCAAAAGCAAAGCCAATTTTCGTTAGCAAACAGACTTTAAAAATATTTTTAAAGTTGTCGATACCATTTGAATAGTATATTGGCATACAAGTGGAACCGAATGGCGTTAAAATGCCAAAATCAATGGGAAATAAACATAATAACAAAATTATGAATTGTAAATTAATCTTAGCTTCCTGGAATTGTATAATATTTTATTTTAATATATTTTCAAAATAATTTAACTTAAAATATTCCATAAATTGAACCCGAGCTTTTTGAAGAGCTGAACACTTTATTGCGTCTCGTCCTTTTGACACACAATGTGTAATATTTCGTGTAAGTATTTTATGGTTAGATAATTAAAATATAGATATTTTTTCGAAAAGCCAGATTTGCCAGTCAAATATTTTCGTTATAAAGCATTCTAAAATTATTTGGTTTGTCATCCCTATATTGATATAATTGAATTAATTTCAAATTTTTCAACCGCTGGCAACCATTTTCAAAATCATTTTTGTGCTAAAAATTTTTAAACCTCTTTCGTCTGAGACCAACATCTTAGATAATTTTTATTTTTTTAATGTGTTTTTTATTTTCGGTATTAAATAGGTGGCAACCCTCCTAGCTGTAGTTTAGAAATGAAGCCATTTAGACTAACACAAAGTTTATAATTCATTTTAAAATTAAACCTAAGAAAAATGTTTTAATTTCTGAAACTAGAACCAATGGAAAATGGTTTCGGAGTCAATAGATTGTGTTCCAATAAAAACAACATAACGCGCTTTTTGGCTCATCAAATGAACTCTTCACTTTTTACAACTTTATATCACCGCTTAGTGAAAGTGGTCGTAATTTTTTTTTTTTTTATAATTTTTCACAAGTACACCAGAACCGGCAGTAGCGCTCAATATGTACTTCTGCAAGTGTTTCAATGCATTTGCGGTAATTAGCCAACACCTGGATTACGGCCAATTCAGTAATGAGCTAGAAACCAGAACAGCCAGCTAACAAAACACCAGCGCCGCAAAAACAAACAAGCTTACACTTAACAAAAGTAAACAGGCAAATACAGAGGTTAAGGCATAAATTGACTAGTAAACAGAAGTTTGTACATACATACTCGTATACCGTTCATCTTTAGTTTGAAGAACAAAAATGGTCGAGAACAATAGCCAAGTAGTCGCAGAAAACGTAGAAACACCAGTGAGTGACGATCGATTTTCGTGTTTTTTCCACCTTTGTGAATACTATTTTCCAATAATTTAAATATACAAAAAAAAGAAAATGTGTTGAATCATAACGCTCTTGAAAACAGTAGTAATACACCGTGAAATTTACAAATATGACTACGCCAACGACACACAAACAATCGCGTAGTCGCATAAATTTCGATTGGCGCCATCGAAGTCTTGATAACAAACCGATTACCATGTTGGCAGCATCATCGCTCATGTTGTGGGTAAATAAAACGGGGTCAAATCAGGGGCCAATTGCCTCGAACGTAATACCAAAACTCAACGAAAAGGATTGAACACAAAAAAAAACTGTTATAATTTGTTTGGTCGTAGTGAAAATTGCTGCATCATTGAGAAATTGAACCTTATAAGTTGGTATACTTTTTTGTTTGTGTTTAAATCACGCATCGGCTCAATTTCAACCTCGCATTCTAATTACCTTGATTTTCCCCAAAAAATACTTATAAACATACGAGTATGTGTGTATATACATATAAATGTGCATAGATTTTTGTTTCCTTTTGTAATTCATTATTATTAAAGTGGAGAGAGAAAATGTAGTGTTTCATATCAACAAAACTGGCGCCAATCGTCAGCGCCGCTGATCAATTAAATTCGTTACGATCGTTTGTAATTAATATGATGAATTTGCACTTTTCGCCACTAAACAACGGATCGACTTAATGAAAACATTGATTGATTAATATTCGCTGATTCTGCAAAGCGTAAAAGTGAAAGAATAACAAATTTTGGAAATTTCTATTTGATAAAACATTTTCGTAAAATTTTTTTTTTAAACAATACAAACAAACTGCATACCTATGTATGTACATATCTATGTATATATGTATGTTTAAATGCAAAGATCGCATATACCTACATACGAAAATATTTCACTGATTTAACACAAGCTCTCCAAGTAGCTTGGTGGTCCCGCCCAATCAAAAAGCCACGCAAAACTAATTTGTTGTCCATTACCTTCAACATTTTTGAAGCTAACATTCTCGCTTATTCCTACATAGCCGTTGATTGTTGCTCCCAAATATGTTAGCCTTGTCGTCCAGCGTTCACATGCTTAATTTTCGTTTTTTGACTTATCTCATTGCCTTGATAATGCTTTTAGTTCGGCATTCAAAGCGACAATTTGTTTTAAACTTACAGTTGCGTTTGAGAAATTATTGCCATTAGACGCACACGATGCTTTTTTTTTTTTGGGAAAAAAACGATTATGCGTCAAATGACCTTTTGACATTTTTCTAATCCTTTTATTTTGTAATTTAATTTTTTATTGTCTATTGATCGATTGGCTAGTAAATGTTTGACTGGACATGGTAGATGTGTTGAACAAACCCAGTCACAAGGCGTTATTTGTGTGTAGATATGTATGTATGTGTGTGTAAAGCTATTTTACACTTCTGAAATGTGTAGACGCGAGATTATGTCACTATAAACGCTTTACCACTCTTTCTAAGCCCGTCACTTGTGTGAGTCACTACATATTTTTTTAAAGATTTTTATTTTCTCACACCTCCAATTGACTGTAAACGTTTTCAAGATTGCGCCTCATTGCGCGTATGAAACTCAAATCATTCTTTTGTCGATTTAAAATAATAAGTATTTTAGTCATATTCTTAAGGTTGGCCGTTTAATATCTTCATACAAAATATTGCCACATGCGAATTTTTGCTAAAAAGAATGTCTAAAGTAATAAGAAAAAAATGTCTGATAACAGTAATCGAAGATTTTTTGTTTCTCAAAAACGCTTTCTGTCTTCTGCCGCTTACTAAAAAATAAAATAAAAGTCGCTAAGTTGTATACATATATTGTGATTAAAAAAAATCAATTAATTTTTATTGGGGATTATTTTTAACAAATCACGAACTGATTTTTATTAACGACTTTTATAAATAAAAGTTGTTGGTAACTGTTACCATGAGAAGATTAAAATAAGAATATTTAATTATATTTAAACAAAGTCTTAAATAACCTAAACTAAGCTTTCCAAGATTATAAAAATTAACAGTATTTACTACTAATTTCCTGAATATTTTTTATAATAACACTTAAAACAAATAACTCATCAAGCGGTATATATTGATGACTTTAAAAAATAAAAATCACTGACTTTTATTTCAGTCACCGACTGATTTTTATTCCAAACTTTTATAACTGTTACCATGAGAATAATAAAATAAAAATGTTTTATAATAATACAATTTTTATTAATCTCAACTAATCTTAACTAATAAAACCTGAAATAACTGTTATTTTCAGCCTTGTTAACTAAATACCAAAAATAACGTTATTTTCCGATTTAAAAAATCAATACCAAAAATAGCTGTTATTTTCAAAATTACAAAATGAGAATCAAAATTATTTATTTTCCGATAATTGAAAAAAAAACAATTAGAAAAAGCTGCTATTAATTTTTAATTTTTCATAAATTTTACAAAAAAAAAAAAATTTTTTTATTTGATAATCGGTGGAAAAAAATCAATTGCAATATTTCACTGGTTATATGTGAATAGCATTTTTTTAAGAGTCTGATTTAAAAACAAAACTTAAAAAATGTGTATTAAAATTTTTAACATTTCTGATAAAAATTTTTTACTAAAGAAATTTTTTAATTAAAAAAAAAAATGCGACGTTTCGCTGACTTAGCTATATGTTAGTTGCATTTTCTCGTTCCCTCGTTTTAAAATTAGTCAGAATCCAATAAATAGAAGCGATTCCCAAATCTCTTTTTTTTCAGAGGCTGATAGTCGTTGCTGCTAGTGCGTTTAAACTGTAATACATACATATATGTTAATTAGATATATTGCTCGTAAATAAAAAAGTAAAAAAATTTTTTTTTTTGAAAAACATATACCATTTTGGTATGGACCTCTACATTTATTTTACGTAATAATAATTTTATAAATGAAAAGCTTTAAAATTTTACCAACGCTCTAAACGGAAAACAGTCCGAGCATTGCTCCTACATAGCGAGGGCAAACCACTATATTAAAATATTACTTCACTGACATTAGGAACTTGTAGTAGAAAGTTTTTTATTGCAAAATCATAAATTTCTTTTTAATTTCAATGAAATTGCAATTTAATTTTATTATTGGCTACTTTGCTCCGTTGCTGTGATAAGCGATAAGCACTTTGGCAGTTACAAACCCCATCTGACATTCGAATAACTGAGTAATTCAGTAGTTGTTGTCCAAAGGCAATTGAATGCTGATATTTTAACAATTTAGTCATTCATTTTGCTAACAAACGGACAACAATGGATTTAACCAGCAAATAGACATGAATACAAATTTTAATTTGAAAGTTAATTAAGCATTTGCCGCAAACGTAATGACAACAACAACAAATGTTATGCCAACAAACATTAATGTGTGTGTGTGCTCGATGCCAGCAATGAATTAACATCAAAATGGCAGCAACGGTGAAATGCAGCGCGCGCGCGTAGATATATCTATGTATGTATGTACATACCTGCCACAACAACAACCACGACGGAGCGAGCGCAATAATAACAACAATGTACAATGTACAAGCATGAATTGGTGGCCACAGTGGCAGTCACACACAATGAATGGCAACATTTTGCAAAGCCATGACAAAAAAAAACGTTTATTCGATCGAGCACGAGCTGCAACACAACAAGCCTCACGGCGAAATGACCATGTAAGCGTCAGACAAAAGTAGCCAACCAAACCTTCTTTTTTCTCTTTGACGACCACCCCCCTACCCACAACTAAAGTAGTGCGCTTGCTCTCCACACGCTAGTATGCAACGAAAGTATTCGCCCGCCTTGGCATTATTATTGGTGTACTCGACGAAATGGTTGCCATTGTGAACATTTACTTTCTGCCCTCACATTTCCGGCTCGTTCATTTGTACCTAAGTACGAGTATATGTATGTATATCTAGTATGTCCTTCGAAAGGATTGCGACTATTTGTATGTAGTATGTATGTACATACATACACACATTACTTAACCCGACCGGGATAAAAACAGGAAATTTTGCATTTATGTTTATGTTGCAGTTGTTGGGTAAAATTTACCTTTTGTCCTTTCGCCGTGTAACTGTTTTGTACGAGTACCCTTTTTCGTTGGGGCGTTCGGTCGCAAACAAACCCACAAAATGGTATTCGCGTTGTCCTTTGAAACAACGCCATTGCTAGTTGTTATTATTGTTTGTCCTCGTAGTTTGAGTCAATTCTCTCTCCCCCTCGCCGAACACACGGTGTGCCCATCTTGTAAATTCTAACCGCTGCGGGATACACTTGAAAGATGTATAACAACAACTTTTGGTTTGTTTTTCTTAGATTTATAATTGTGTCCTCTGCGGTTATTGACGGCTAATATACGAGTACTTACCATGCCGTACGAGTGTAGTGCGGATAGGGTTTTCACCACATTAACGCTTCATTTTGTTACATTGCTTATTGATCCATGTAAACAAGGCCTTTAAGGTTGGCCAACCTCTCGCCAAAGAAAGCGGTGTGAGTTTTAAAAAGGTACGTGCATGTAGTAGGCTAATATTGGCTAAAATTTTCCTAATTTATGAGCTCAAGCGTTTATTACAATTAACACACAAATATCATACTGATGTTTTCAATATAGACTTAGTTTCCTTGCCACTGATGTTCCTTGCCAAATTGTCTTCAATAACAGCGACAAATTTTATTACTATTCTTATAATATTATATATTATTTTTGCAGATAAAGTTCCTACGTTATTAAAGTTCTCGAAAAAATTTATTACCGAGATATGTAAGGGACATTGCTCGAAGTGCAGTACATTTATATAGAAAATACTTAATGAACTCTAACTCCACATTTGTATAGCTTCTGCTGATTTAGTAAGGTCGTTCCCCAAAACCTGGCGACCATGTGGCCAATAGACAAGTGACCAGTTAGTTTTATTAGAAGCTTTATCCTCAATTTGGTAAACCTCAGCAGACCTTATTTCCTTCGCTCATCGATTGAAGACCCGGATGACCGAAGTTTGATTTACCATGTTTTTCAATACAATTTTTTCTCGCTCACGCTCTGCTTCCTCATTTTCCAAATTCAAAATGACATAGTCTGCCACTTATATTAATTTATTTGTTTTTAAGAATTTTCAATTTAAATTCAGTTCATTATGTAACATAAACCATATGCAATTAATTTTGAAACTTTGTAGAAAACTAAAAAATAAATATTTGTTCATTTTTCTGTTGGCCTAGTAAAATGTTAATATTTTATAATTTTATTGAGCTCAAGGCCAGTTTATGGAAGATTTGTTTGTGAAAAAACAACAACAGTTTTTAAATGGTTGAAGTTATATAGTTTATGGAAGATTTGTTTGTGAAAAAACAACAACAGTTTTTAAATGGTTGAAGTATAGTACTATAACTTCAACCATTTAAAAACTGTTGTTGTTTTTTCACAAACAAATCTTCCATAAACTGGCCTTGAGCTCAATAAAATTATAAAATAAAAAATAAATAAATAACACATTTTCCATAAAATTTTGCAATTTTTCTTCAAAGGTGTTAGAATTTTTTTTGAATATGCAGTTTTAAAACCCATTCAATTTTCGTTAAATATTGTGTGAGCTTCTCGTGGCTAGGAATTACCTTCATTTACACTTCTGCGAAAAACGTTCAAACTCTAAATAAAAATTTGTTGAATTTTTTTTTAGTTTTCTACAAAGTTTTGAACTTGGATTTGCATAGTTTATGTTACATATTGAACTGAATTTGAATTAAAAATTCTTACCACCACCGTACGGTGCGTATGTACAGGCATGATTAGGTATACTTCAGAACCCAGTAGAGATTTAAAGATTGTAGAGATTTTCGTTATTCATTAAATATTTAAACCCCTAAATTCAAAAGAAAAAATATTTTTTTTAATTCTTTTTAAACAATTTTCCACTTATTAAAAGGCATTTTAAATCTTTGAATTCAAATTCTTTTTAATTTGGGGCAAGGCGAATTCATGTAAGGTGGTAGCGATTCTACAAATGCAACGCTGTGTTGGGCTTTTGTTAAACTTAATCGGCGCTGAATTTAACTTCACGAATTAGAATTATCGTAAACAAATTTTTGTAGAATTGTTTAACTGTGATAAAGAAATTTTGATTTTGACAACCAACCACAAATCAGCTGATTGATTTGGCGGTAAACGGAGGCGAATTCATTCAAGGTGATATACTCTACAAATAAGTAAAAAAAAATTGTGTATTTTGCGGTGAAAATGTCAGAGAAACTAAAAAAACAATAATAAACGAATGTATTAATAATATTATGCCAAGACGAGTAACACATGAAATTTTCCATTACGAACTTAAATAGAATTTGAAAATGTTAACAAAATTAACACTTGGACACTTTCACCTCGCAAAGCGAAGATAGAACAAGCAATCAGCTGGTAGGAATATACCACCTTCTATCAATTCGCCTGGGGTAAACCTTTTAAAATAAGGACGTCAAATTGTGTAAACATTGCTTCTTTCATTTGCTGAACGCTTCGAATTAGATAATATTTTCAACTGAAGAAATATTGCATTAAATCGATTTATTACTTTGGGCAAAAGAATATTAAGAAATAGTTTTAATTTGTGTTGTTTTTGCTATATTCACTACCCAATAACGGTAAATAGCCACGCTGTGACCCCCTTAAAAAGCTCAGACCTGGGCGATAAATTGTTTCACCAAAAATTATCTGTATAATGGCTCCTTTAAAAAAAAATACGTTGATTGCTATGTCGCAAGAAAAGTTCATAATTTATTGCACTCCTCTTCAGGTTTATTCTTCAAAGCCTTCGTCATCGGGCGGCATGTGATTTAACTACACTTTGGTAGATTCTACTAAGCAATTATAAATACCAGTTTTTTTACGGAACAGTCATAAAACTAAACTTTTTATCTCAGCGATTGTCCTCCCCTGAAAAGTGTGCGTAAAACAGCTCTTTCCACGATTATTCACCTTAATCGTCTTTTCTAGCTGCGGATATCGTTAAGAGACACTTTATGCCGTATAATAACGATTTAATTCGGCAATTAATAGGGTTGGCAAATGCTTACTGATTTTTTTCGGGTTAGGGAAGCATGGAATATTTTTTTTTCGTTAGTGAAAAATTTCCTCTGCGCTGACTATGGAATGTATGGGGCAAATTTAAAACAAAAAGTTCTTCAAGTTTTCATTATAAAGTAGAATGAACAATGCCGACTGCAACTTTGGCTTTATCTCTATAAGCCTCGAAGAGGAATGTCTCTGTATTTCTTCCAGGGGATGTTTACATATTTTCCTTAATGGATTGTACACTCTTTATTCAAAGTATTCTCATTTCGTTTACAGATTTTCACACTCATTTTGTTTCACACAATATTTGTTTATATTATTAAGATTTGATAAACTAGTTAAGTGAAGCGTTAACTTTCTTTTCGACCAACACGTGCTTTGATAGACTTGTGCACAAAAATATCTGAATAGATCTGCTCTAATATCTAGTATTACAACTATCCCAGAACCCTCTTGAGTTTTATCCAATTTTTAGTTTTCAATGTAATTATAGAAAGTAGAGCCACTACAAAAGTCAAGTGCGCATAAAATAAAGTGAATACTTTGCAAAAAGGTGGCACGTGTAGCGAGTGGCAACAAGCAGCAGTCGTGCCACACGGCAAAAGTTGCCACATTAGATACAAAAAGAAGCGTCGAACGCTATGGTATGCAAGCTTTGAGAGTGTGTAGTATACTTGAAATTAGTTAATTTTATTTATTAGCTTAATAATTGTGCACTAAACGAGCCGCAGGCGCGCATGGAAAGCGTGTGAGAAAATAAGCTAGGGGTTGGCGCTGGAGTTGGAAAGGCAGGGGAGGATGTCTTATAACACAAGCACGTAGATTTCTAAAGCATGTTACCTTTCTTCGGCTACGCATTTGTTTCACCCCGAAGGTATGCTGAGAGACAGACGCCTGTGTTAATAAATACGCATTCGTACACATATACATACATATATCAAAACAAGGAACATAAAAGCAACAACAAAACTTGCATAACATCGAACATTATGCGGATAATTAGCTGCTGAAAATGTTCTACAATACACACATACTCGTACATACAGAAGTATGTATGTAGGTACATAAATAAGATGCCACACATGCTAATGTCGCGCGAAAAAGTTGATAACTGTGCGGTGTTTGGTGTGCGGTGCGGTGCAGCCAAGCGGGCGCGAGTTTTCGAAAGCTTTTATTACACATTGCGGCAAGACAACTAATTACACCAAACTTTTTTTTTTTTGGCAGATTTTTTACAATACATATGTATGTGTAAGGCGACAATAACAAAAATAAAACCAAACATTGCTAATGAAGAAAGTACTCAAGGGTTGGCTAAAGATGTCGAAAATCCGTGCCACGAAGGCGCGACACACTTGCCACATAAATAAAAATTATTACTTTCATAAGGCGCAAATGCATGCAACTCATTTGTGTTACATATGTATATGTAAATGTACATATGTATTTACTTAGTAAATATATTAGACCATAAATTTCTACACGTGTACCCAACAACATGCAAACGCGCGCACCAGAAGTCTATAATCGTGTCGCGCCGCGAATGGCAGTCCGTAATGGCGCTTAACGGCATTTTAATGTTTACGCTTATGCATTACTCATGCATATACATACATATACATACATAGATACTTAATAAATTCATTAAAATGTATTAATTAGATTTCATAAATACTCGTACATACATATGTATAGAGTCCCCTAGTGCGCACAAAATTAACCAACTAAAACTTCGTTAAATTTTTGTTTTGTGAATTTTCAATAAAACTTAAATTCTACGCCTTAAACCATATAAAATAAAGCTTCTAACTTTTGTACTACAGAATTCACACCAATTTAAAAACGTATCATCAAAATCGTCGTACATTTCTATTAGATAGATAACTATCAGCTGATTGTCAAATAAAGGTTGAAGTCACGCGGTTGTTAGATTTGCCTTTTCGTGGTATTTGTTTATTATCGTTTAAACATGAATGGAAAAGTGCAGGAGAATATGAATGAGCAAAAGGTCAATTTTTTTTTTTTGGAAAAATGTAGAGAAAATACAACACCCAATTGCAGCTTTTTCGGAGATCACCACATTTCCTCATCAGACTTTTGTAACACGAGTTTTCTTTCTTTTGAACCCATGAAAAAAGTATAAGCTTGATTCTTTTTAAATGAGAAATATTTTAACAAAATATATATTATTGTTCTACTGATGTAACCTTGGTAGAGAGGTTTTTATTAGAAAACAAATGTTGTGCGTCTACTTTGCTTGCCCTTTAGATTCTTTTTTAGCTGATCCAAAATCTATATTTTTTTTATTTTGTCCTTCTATGCAATTCACGCTATGCCATTTGCATTATTTTTGCGTAGGCAACCTAAGTCCGCGCTTTAAAAAAAAGCCTAATCAAATAAATGAGATCCTTTTTCACAAAAAATCGCATAATAAAAAGTAAATTTCAGAAGAAACTAGGGAAGAAGTATTTGAAATTTTTGTTTTGATCTCGTCACTGTTATAAGCACATACATATATGTATATATATTTGTAAATTTTCTTCTGATCGCTGCATCATTTCACAGTAATAGCTCAAACTGATAGTTCAAAAGTCTATTTAAACCGTTTCCATTATTTTTTATCATTTTTACTTTACACTCATTCTAACACGCTCAGCAAAGTTCCTATCGGTCGCTAAAAATTTACAAAACTTTATTTATAACTAGAGATTTTCAAAAAAAAAATTCGAAATATTTTAATTTATACACACTTTTTGTTAGTTTTCTGTAAAATATTTTAATTTTAACTAAATTTTATGAAATAATTTATTCAAAATTTAATATTCTAGTTGCAATCTAATGAAATAATTGAAAAAATTAAGATTTGAAAATGTGTTTTTTTTTTAATTTTTTTCCAAAACTTGCGGCAACCCGTTTTGAAATATAAATGTCATTTGAGCTAGACGCGCAAATCATTTTAGCTAATTAGACGCGCAAATGCTGTAAAAAATCAGAAAGAAGACTAATTAAACTTATTAATCTGTGCGATGATGAAACATTTTGTTTTTTTTTTCACAAGTTTTAATAAATTATTGATTTTGCAGTTCTGTACTTACATATTTAAAAAAGTATTTCGATCATTCGTTGTATGGAAGAAACTACCAAACATTCTCGGCCAAAATAGTTCTCCTGAAACTTGCAGCTTAATATTTAAAAAAAAAAAACTTTTTCTGCAAATTTTGATTGAACTTTTTATAAAAAATATTTTAAAAATTTTAGAACTTTAGGCAATATGTGAAATTTTAATCTATAAGATTTCACTAAAAGAGCGAACTATTGTATTATTAATATTAAAGAAAAATATATAAATATGTATGTTTAAAAACAATACAAAAATTTAAAAAAATTTAAGTTTGCAAACACAAGTGTGGCAATGTTGTTTTTTCTATATCTAAAATATATATCTTTCAGAAATCTAAAGATAAAAACCCAACACCCGAAGTGACCTTATCCCATCCAAAGGCGAAAGAATGGATTGTAGCTATGGCGAAGGCAAGCTATCAGGATCTGTCCAAACTGGCGAATGATCATCCGGAATTGGTGAAACTGCATGTAAGTTATAATTTTTTTGCTTTAATTCTTTCTCAATAATAAGTCATAAGCATTAACTGATATATGTAATAGTATGTACACGTCCCAGGGGAAAATAATTTTTGCTCTGATCTCATTGATCTATGTAAACGGAGTACTTGCATACGTAAATACACACGTTCATATCTTACATACTTGTGAATTACTAAAATATTGCTTGAAAGTGAAGTGTCCGGCGGCTCTAAGTAAGAAAATAAAACACATCAATGTTTCACTTGTCATTATGTCACTTGTGGCTGCTGTTGTGCAGGCATGGCGACACGTCCAAAAAAAATATCTAAAATGAAACCCGTGTACGGGTCCATCTGTCCTTGGTTCTTCCTCTGTTTGCCATAATTTTCGTTGTCTGTCTACAGAGCATCAATTGACAAGAATTGTTCTTCGATTGAACTAGCAGAATATTTTTGGTGGTATTTATAAAGCCAACGACGATGAAAGGTTCACGTTTTGTCATTGTTCAGAAAATATACGAAGGCGAGTCAACTTGTCTGAAAATTCGCGAAGTCCTGAAGAGCTTGCTGTACCAAATTTAGACATACATACATATGTACACGCCATAGTCTGATTGTGGCAGAAATAGTTTTCCGAAAATTAAATTTTTTTATGAACTTGGAAAGATGTGAAAGAATTACATGAAGTATTCCACCATCTCATCCTCTTCAAGTCAAGCAGGATTGGCAAATAGTTACGCCTTCCGTAGTCGGGTAAAGTGGCTAATAAGCAGTCCAATAAATCGTCAGTGCCGTCTTCTCTGTGTGAGCAAGTAACTAAAAAGTCACGAGAAGAGGTTTGGCTACTTGTAGACCCTCGATGTCTTCCTCCTTTGTTAAGTGACATATTTTTCAAATTTCGTTTGGCGACAACGGGATCCCAAGGTAAAAGTGCTATAACTGGTAGAGGACCAACTCTGGTCAAACGGGCAAATGCCCCATAATTAGGTACTTCCAAATGATTTGTCGCCCAGACCAAATCAGTTCGTTATATTTTCTAACATATGTAGGTTAGTGGGGAATTGCATTGTCGAGCTAGTTGTCCAATGCCTTAAAAGCAGTTTGGATATCATGGCAGAAACGCAAGCACCTTCCCAGTCCATATCCTTACGGATTGTAAATATCTTAGCCTAGAAGACAGATGTATATTGCCAAATAGAAGTGTAAAGCTTATCTTAATTATTAATAATAAATATATGTAGACCCATGGAGCAAGAAAAGTAAAACTTTAAAGTGTATATTTGGTGCAAAGTCTCATTTAATCCATTTATGTATCTGCGCAATATTTAAGAGAAGCCAGGAAGATATAAGCATATAGTATACATTTTTCTTTACCTACCAAAGACAAAAATTTGCATACCAAAAAACGGCAAAATCTCCATATCTGACAACACTGGCCAAAAGTATACTCACTCGTCCTTACCCACATTATTTATTATGCCGCTGATCTACTCACACAAATTAATTTGTAAAATCTTTAATTTGTGGCAGCAACCAATGACATATCCGTAATAATCCCATCGCAAATGAAAGGATGCACAAAAAACACTGCATTACACACTCGCAATTAAGAAATAAATAAGTGTGTTTGTATTAACACGCTGTTGACACTAATTTATTTCTCCGGGTGCCTACTTGGAAATGCATAAAAATGATTTATGGCCATTTCCGCTCCATTGCAATTCCAAATGATTCGAAGAATTGCAAGCGCCGCATAATTCGCGCGCATTTCACTGCAGCGGCAAACTCGTTATTAATTGCAATTTCTTTGCATTTAAAAAATTGCCATCACCAAGAGAGTCTTCCATATACTTTAAGTTTGAGCTTCTTGCAGGCAGCCAGCGCATATTATTATTTCCGGGAACAAGAGATTTGTAGCCCAATTAGTTAATTCCACACAAAAATCTCCACAAGAACTTGTGTTCCAGCGCAGCTAATAAACGAGTAAATGCGTTTGTATCCACACATGTAAATATGTATGTATGTATGTACGAGTATGTAGTCAATTCAATATGAACTGTCATAAGCGATGCATCGTGGGGAAATGTTACGGCAGCAGGCAATATTTCCCCCAAAGTGTCATAAATCTTTCGCGCAAGCAGAACCCTCGAAAGTTGTGTTGCGGTGACTGTGGCGGTGGTGTCGTTGCAGCATAAAAAATGAATTATGCGCCTCTTTATCGGCGTGATATGCAACAAAAATTGTAATAAAGCGTAAAAACGAAAATTAAAGAAAATTTAGGGGCCGCGTTGTAATTGAGAGACAATATTTTTGAAATGTAAATGAGTGTGGAGTATGGCTCCTTTGCCAGCGGGGTCAACTCCTAAATTTTGTATGTCAACTATTTTATGGATATTTGGTTACTAATAGTATAAGTGGCATGTTCTGGCATTGAAGGAAATATCTAAATATGCAGTTGTGCTTTATGGTTGTATATGTATGTATATAGTATACATGTATTATGTATGCATGTATTTAAAAAATAATTTATTTTCTGTGTTAAATTTTTAATTGGCTATAGCTGTCTTCTTACATACACGCAGTCAATACGAATAAATTTATAGCAAATAAATTTGAATTTCTAAAAAAGTATTTGCCGTTTATTATTTTTAAATTCATAAGGTGAATGGAATACATTCTTTAAATATTATTCCACAATATCTGAGCGTGAATTTGGTTCTCCGATATACGACTTTATTGGTTTATCGCCTACTAAGCCCAAACTGGCACTTGTTGGCAAGGAAAGTTCTTCATGGAATTTAAATTTTTAGCTCTAGAATCGTTCGAATCGCTTTTCTATTCACTCAAGAAAAAGCTGAACTTACTGCACGCTTTATCATCAACATACGTAAACGGTTACTAAGAGGTGTTACCTGCGCGATTTAAATATGCAGCTTCAATCATTTTTTTGACCAATTGATCCTCGAAATTACTCAGTAGATAGTCGTCCCATCGGAAACATCATTAAGAATTTTACAGGTAATCATTCGCCTAACCATACTACGGACGTCGGGCTTAAATAGCTCAGGTGAGAAGCTGTCAGCTTCAACGGAAGCTTTTGCCCTCTGGACATTTAACGTAATATTGAAGTCAATTGTCAGGTCGATTTATCAAAAAGTCGACATGGTCTTGAAACCTTCTATAAGTCTCTGGAACTCAGTATTGATCTTCAGTCAGTTCTTGTGCGTTCGGGTATGCTGAGACACAATGGCTTCTTACGCAGTCCTGATTCGTAAATACCAGCATGTTGAGTTTAGCTCTCAGAGAGCCGCAGTGGAGGTCGGGTGGCGAAGTTGTTGTTTGTCTTTTGCGATTGCAACGCAGTGGCGTGAACGGAGAGTCGAGTAAGCTGTCCTAATTCGTCTATCACAACTTCTAGAGTCAATCGCATATCCAGATGAATATTTTTATGTTGGAACCTGATACTAAGCTACGACGAAGCTCACCAGCTTCAGTCCGTTGGCGAATGTGTTGTTATGGAGGCTGAATTGCGCGACTGTCGAGTCAAAGGTTTGCTACTTACACATCATGGCTTTAAAATCGCAAAAGCCCTTTTAGTAACAAAGTTCTTCTCTTTCGTGGCGACGTGTTAAAAATCAGGGCTCTTACTAGCGTTGAACTCGAAGGCAAAGCGTTGCCAAAATTATTTCTCCAATGTCTTGAACATTTTAGTGCAGCGTTTCTAAACCTTAATGGGCCACCTTCTCTTTTAACGTTTTTTTAGCAATACTCCAAACGAAAAAATTATAAGTAAATTGGAATTTTAGCTCGGACTATATAGATTTACACTTTACATTTATTTCGGATCAGTACATTTATTATACTCGTATATGAAAAGAATATAAAACAATTCAATAATTCTAGGAAAATCGTTGTTTTCGCCCTGAGTTCGCTATTTGGCGAAAGTGAATTTCCGACAAAATTAAAAAAACGCATTTTATTGTCACTTTTTTGTTGTTTTTCTTATTTATTTTCAATCGTTCCAAGTCCTCCCATCAGCTGTAACGCTCTTGTTCAAATGAAAGTTCTGCTCATAAAAAAAATTGATTTCAAAGTAAAAACCCACGCAGTTTTTTTTTTATACCACTGGTATTTTGATTGGCATGGAATAATGAAAGTTTCCATTAAAATTCTTATTTAAATAAGCCTTTGCTAATTTCAATTAAAACATGGCGATGATGAGACAACAAAAAATTAGTTTACTTCATTGCGACTCTTTTTGCTTTCACCAATACCGAGTACCAAACATGCCGGCCAACGGTTTCGTGGGCGTAACATTGCTGTGTGTTTTCAATTTGAAGGCAAGTACATATGTACATACATACATACATATGTATATACGTACACTTCCATCACAAAATGAAAAAAAGGGCAGAAAAAAATGAATAATCCAAGCGGTCAGGAATGTTATCTAAAACCGCATAAAAAACCGAAACTCGACTGTAAAGCGGATCCGCAGCGTTGTAAAGTCGCCTTGTTGAACATGTGTTTTTCATTTCTTTAAAATTGAGTTCTTCCTTTTTTTACTCATTGTTCTTGTGTTTGTTTTTGCCTTTTTTACTATAATTTTTTTCTGTTTGTTAAAAATTTAACTAAGTGTAACAAGCTGAAGACACGTGTTGCGGGCGTTGACGGTGAAAGCGCATACAACAAATAAGAACACATGTACTACCGATTAAATACAACATGTACATATGTAATGTACATATGTATGTATTTAAAGGTACAACAACAATCAGCTTATCTACTCATACATGTGTAGATTTTTTTAAACAATATTCAAAACAACAAGAATCGAATGTGAATAGAAAGAATTTCAAAAAGAACTGCACTGCTTGCGTGAGTGGAACTGCCGAAATCCTTTTAATTTATTTGCAGTGATATAAATTTATTTATTTTAACAAACGCTATCATTCGTTTGCCGCCTCGTGCTCTGCGCCGCCTTTGAAGCGCAGCTTATCGCGAAAAGCGTTGAAACGTCATGTTTTCCCGAATTGCGCGCCGTCTCCAGGGATTGCAGTTGTTTCGTGCTGCCATGCGGACAGTTCCGAAAATTTTGCATTCAAAATGCCATATTTTTTATATTTAAATTCTCTTTTTGTTTTTCATCAGTTGCCCCTTTGGTGGCCGTTGCTGTGGCATTTTGACGTGCGAAGGCGTCACCGGAAAAACAACATGCCGAAAACATATTTCACCATTAATTGTGAACACGATTTTATTGCGGCATACAGCAACAGCAATTACTTGAGCGATGAATTTCTTTTCTTTAAATTTTTTTTTTTTTTTTTTGTACGAATATTTGTCAGTTTTTCTACTTTGTTGTTTGCGCACAATTTGTTGTTGCTATCGAAAGATGTCGCACAGCTTAAGCTACAAGAAAATTTTTGTTTTTAATTTGTCGGGTTGTCACATACAAAGGTTCATCGAAGTGTCTTTTCAACGCTTCACAACTGGCAACTGGCGTGTGTCAGTAGCGATCGCAGAGGTGGTCGAATAAGTTATTTGGTTTCGTGAGATTTTTCAGCTTTTATTTTGAAAAATTACAGCAATTTAGAGATAATATAATTATTATAATTTTTTTCCTTCGGAGTAGACGTTTTCTTGTGTGGCATGCTCGTTCCACCTATAGCCGCCATCCAGAGGATTAAGTTTTATAGTTAACAATGTATTTAGAAATAAAAATTATTTTCCATTAATTTATAACTTACTTCTAAAACCAATTATCTAAATCGACGCTAGTATTTTTTCCCCCTTCTCCCCGAATTCCTTCAGGCGTTCGTAGTTGGATAAAAATATTGTCAAGTCATTCAGTGGCCGCCAATAAGCGGAGCGCAACTTTTCAAAACACAGCGAAACTAAAACAAATACTTTTTAATTTAAACGAATAGCAGATTAAAAAGCAAACAAAAAGAAACTACTCCCTTTGTATTTACGTATGTATGTATGTATGTAGTTTGGAAAAACATGAAATTCAATTTGCCCGCATGTCAAACTCCACTAAGCCAGGTCAAAAATGCCGTTCCCAGCTATCCAAGTTGTTGGTGTAACGGATAAACGAGCTGCTAACGCCAGTAAATATGTGCAACAACAACAATAACAACAAGTGATAACAATAGACCAAAATGTATAAATAGAATACAGTTAAAAACAAATGTTGGGAATACATGGAGCCGGATATGCAAACGTATGTACCTACAGTGACTGCAACGATTGTTCGTTTGAGACTAAACTTTTAGTCGTGTTAAAGTCAAGGAATTAAACTGGGCCGAAATAAGTGTTTGGCCTCGACTTCAGTTTTGCAAAGTGTTTCGGTTTCGGGTTTGTTCTTAAAAATTAGTTACGGTTTCGGTAATTAAATAAAAAGATAGAAAGAAGTTTGGACAAAAAAAAAACAAATAATTATCTACTAAATAAATATTTAACTTCTTAGGTTTGCTAATTGTATGTATATATTTTGGCAGTTTCGTCAAAATCGATTGAAACCGGTTTGCGTGCTTCGGTTTGGTTCCTTTTCAAATTAAACTGATGGTTTAAACTTTAGTTTTGAAGAACGAAATGGTTTAAATGGCTTTGGTTTCAGTTTTTTGTAATATTCGGTACTTGAACCAGGCTAAGATCATTGTATATCATTTAGTTGTAGCGACTTAAACCGACTTAACGATAAAAGCTCACTTAAGACTGCTAATCAAAGATTATCTTACTGGCCAAAATCGATCTTGTTCGGGCCTATTCCGGTCTGTCAATTGACACAGAATACCGATCAGTAGAGAATAAAAAAGAACTGTGTTTAGCTCTTAGAGGTTCTTAGTAGACATGCGGTCCATAATCTCGTTTTTAGATAAAAGCTTCTAAACCCTCATGTAAGTCTCTCAGACGGCACTGAGTTGGTGGTCAAAAGCTTCACAAACTAGACCGGGTCCTAGGCATCAGGACAGACATAATTAGTTATCCCGTTCATTTTTTTTATTAAAAAAAGAGGCTTGTTGGAGCGCTGTACGATTGCCAAACATTGACAGCAAGACAATTGAGAAACTCCAGAGGCATATGGAACCCATTCCCTAATGATACCGGAATCATACTCCCAAGCATAATGCATTATTCTTCTCTACACTTACGCATGCTCTATGGGTAGAGACTGTATTATGGCCAAGGTTCAAGTAAAAGCTGCTGATATACTCGTACACCTTTACAACCAAGTTTCAGTCAAAAGTAGAAAAAAGTCAAAAGGAGAAGAATAATATAAAATGTTTAAAGGCAACGAAAGGTTTGACAGTCTTGCAAAACTTGAGCCCAACTACGTTTCTATGATCCACAGACTTTCTAAATCATTCCCAGAAGAACTACTTTAAGAGCTAGAACGGATTTGATAAAAGACAGTGAAATAGAATCGTTATTCCTTCTTGTAGGCAACTCGATAGACTCATTGAACCCAGTTGAAAATATCACGAAACTCCTACTGGCTTGGCTATTAAAGTGTCCCGCTGAGATGACTACGGCTTGTAGACTTGCGGAGGAAACCTCAGACTTCGTGTAAAGTGATTACCAATGTACATATCATGAATCACAGGCTGATATAAAATCAAAAAAATTTTAATTTTCTGAAATAAATCGTTAACTGATTTAAGAACTATTTTGTAGTTGGAGGGGTTTTCGCTTTTTTACAACCCTTTTGAGGACGGGTCGCGTATAAAAATAATTCTTAAGCATTTCGATGAGCAATTGCTAACAATTTTTCAATTACGTCCCTCAATCATAAGTTTTGTGTAAAGAGTATCCTCTTTTAGCGATTAGCGAATCGATAAAGCAATAAAGCATAGATTTCCATAGAGGCAGCACTGAAAAACAAGCTGTCAAAAATCAGAAATTTTGACATTGACAGCACTGAATAAAGCTATTATACCAGTTTTAAATGGCATCGCCATTATCGCCAATGCTGAGTGTTGCTAAATGTGCAAAATTGCGCAAACGCAAGAGGAGATTAAAGCCTCGTGTAAACCCCCTTGCTAAAAATTAATGTTTTTTTTTTTAACTTTGTCGACCCCCAAAAATTGAATCAACACGAATAATTGTAGGAAGGACTTTGCAGTCAAGTTAGAGACCCAAAGGTGCTCTCGAATGTGCATGGAGAACTACAAATAACATTAAAAAAAAAGACAAAAAACAAATACAAAACTGTAACATACCAAAATGCAGAAATGAGAACAAAAAAAGTGAAATTGAGAAAAAGGAAAAAGTGGGATCCATAAAGGGAGTGGACTCATACATATTTATACCTATCTAAAATGTAAACTGGCCGCTTTGCGATTGGTATCTATGAATAGATGTATGTTTGTATGTACATACGTATTGAGTGAAAACTTACATACGAACATGCGTTCGAGGAGCAACTATAAAACACAACAATGTCGAAGTTTTTAATTAATTCGAAACTTGTTACATTTCATAAGCTGCTGTGTACAAACCTTCCTTCAACCATAAAAGCCGGCAATGGTGCTGCAACGCTGACTAAGTTACAGGAGGATTTGCAAATGCCATTTGTAATAGATAGCGACGGCAATTGGCAGTTGGTCACTCGCAGTTACGCATATTTAGATACGAGTAGTTACATACTTCGATACTTCGCTTTGGCATGTGAAGTTGATGTTCATCAAGCGTATCAGCGTATCGTAGCGTCCTTTCTAAACGAAGCAACTCTCGATCCATTCGTCTGCTCAAAATTTTCTCTATGAAAATGTATGCGTGGAAAAGCGTTACATGTCAGATGTGCTAAACGGTGGCGCGTTAGAGGCCCTGAGAAGTTTGACTATGATTGAGAAGTTGATAATGATGATGATGCTAATGATGTACATATATGTTGCCGTGATGATGCCAGATTTTTTCGTGTTCTATACGTATGTACATATGTATGTCAGTATGTGATATGTACATATGTATGCACAAACTTGTATGCATTCACTTTACAAGGTAGGTAGGTATTCAATGCCAGTGTTGTAGTCCAAACATTGTGGCGATTGGCTGTCAGCTTGTTAACGAGAAATTTAATTAAACTTTGAAAAAACAAGCAAACGGCGAAAAGAGCAATGCGAGTGTATGAAAAAGTTTTAATATATAACGAAAATAACATGGCGCTTTGAATGAATTTTTATTGAATTTTCTTTTTTTTGTAAATTTTTTAATTTAAATTTTTTTTTGCAAGTTCAGTGTTGTTCTTGTGTGGATTCATTCGACGACTAGCCCATTTATGTTGTAGCTAGATTTGGCTACACTTTTTTTTTCGCAACCGCATTCACTCAATCAAGGAAGTTTCTCTGTTTATGTATTCGTATGCAAATCTACTTTCAGTTTTAGCCAATTTCATTTGTGTTTCTGTTTTTTGTTACTTTTTGTTTAATCTATCTTGCATACATACATATGCCTATTATAAAATGACTTACATATGTGTGTACATACATATTTATATCCTCTATTCACAAATTGTAGCACAACCACATATTAGCAAATTTTGACAATTTATTTTTCTTATAATTATTTAAAAATAACTTGTTTCAATTAGAATCCCGTTCACATTCTAAGAAACCCCACTTTTTGAACTTATTACAAAATGTAAATTGGTTTAAAAATCCATGTTTTATCTTTTTTTAAAATATACAAGGATTTGAACAAAATTTCATAAAAATTTCGAACTTATTAATTTATTTGTTTTTTTTTCTGAGAATGCAGTTTTGTGGCTCATTCAATTTTAGCGCAACTTTTTTTTACTTTTTACAAAATTTGAAAAACTTTCTTCAAAATTTTGAAGTTTATAATAAACTATAAAAATCCTTTGTTTTTAAATTTTTTTTTTTTCAAAATGCACAAGGATTGTAACAAAATTTCATAAAAATTTCGAAATTATAAATTTATTTTAATTTTTCGGAGAATGCAGTGTTGTGGTTAATTAAACTTTTGTGCAAGTGCAAGGTTTAAGTGTGTACAAATTAAAACTGATTTTTGAGAGCTTTTTTACTGCTAATTTTTCTTCATATAACGCAAACCGTCGTTAATTTTTTATATGAAAAGAATTGCTATAGAGATTCAGTAAAAAAATTGTCAAAAAGCAGTGGTCATTTTCAAACACTTGAAACTGCCACTTTAATAAAATCGAATTAGCCACCAAAAAAATTAAAAAAAATTAATTAATTCAAAATTTTTTTGAAATTTTCTTAAAATCCTTGTATGTACATTAAAAAAATTTTTAAAAATAGATTTTTATTCTAGTTTTTTTAAGAGTGAATGAAATTCTAATTAAAAAATAATATGAAATAATTATAAGAAAAATACATTTACCAAATTAGTTAATACGTGGGTGTGTTATAATTTGTGAACAGAGTGTAGATTCGTAATAATACATTCATGTAAGTACAAACAAACGGAAGCACATTTTTCGCTTTTTTCCGATTTACGAGTACATAACTTATGTATGTTTGCTTTCTGCTCGGTCGATCATTCTTCATGTTTTGCTTAGGGATTTGCGATATTTTACAACACATCCGAGTAATCATGTCGAAAAGAAATTGAATACACGTTTGCGAAATTGTAATTTCATATGCAAATCAATCTAATTCGCGTCGACAAGCGAATATTCTCGTATTTACATAAATGTAGATGGACGAACGGACGACTAGAGAATTGATGAACTGACTCTTGTGTGCCAAACTGAACACGCAAGTGAGGCGATTGTGCTGCTGCCCACAACGCTGGCGCACACAAGCAATGAGTGCATGTAGCTCATCTAATTGATAGTAGAAACAGAGTCAGTCAGCTCCCTGGAATGTTTGGCATTTTGTATGAGTAGTACAGTGTTTGCCTGCAATGCAATGTAAAGCTATGTATGTATGTTAAGCCTATGCCACAATCGGAAATGAATGCATGTATGTATGTATGTACATAAATCGTTTCATCTATGCCTATGCATACACACATACATACATATGTAAGTATGTAAATTCAAACCTTTATGCATACTAGCTTAATTACGAAGCTATGTACTTGCCATTCAATTTTAATAAATTCGCTTTGTTTTGTAACTGTAGCATTTTAATGGCTCTGTGAACATTAAGGCAAAAGAAAGAAAAGTGTTTTGAGAAATCTATCCACTTGGATGCATATTTCGATGAATATGAATTTTATTTACGAATATGAAACACGAGAATACAAAATCAATTATTAAATGCCTCAAACGCACACCTTTCCCCATGCAAGGCGAATTCAGTAAGGTGGTGTTGAGCAGATGTTTTTTTTTTGCTTTGATGAATTGAATGTCAAACTGATTCATTCTGATTGGCTGGAGATATAAATGTCTTATGAAATTTGACAAGAATTTCACCCAAAAGCAATAACAAAATACGTGTAAGTTTTTTACTAATAAGCGAATGCCGTCACCTTATTAAATTCGCCTTGACCCCATGTACAATAAAGATGGTAGTTTCATTAAAAAATAATTCACTAAGGCAAATTCATTCAAGGTGGAAACTCCACATAAAAGCAAAAAAATTTGTATTTTGCGGTGAAATCATTAGCGAAATCTAAAAACACAAAAATAAACGAATAAGTGGATTTAATTTCTTTATATACAGACCTGATGGTCTCGGCAGCCCATGCTCATCAAATCATTTAGTGCTGGCTATAAGATTTTACAGCTTTAAAATGTATTGCATTTTCAATTTCAAAAGTGTGTAAAAAATTGAGTTCGGCTTCTAAATACTGCCACCGATGAGTTTTCCTTTTTTTTGCAACCGATTTCCGCCAAACTCCGCTATTATCAAAAAACTTTTTTTCTAATGTTGTTCATATAAATGTTACTTGCATGCTTCGACTATGAACCAAAATAGATTTTGAATACGGCCTCTTGCGCCACCTAGCAGGTTATTTCTTCACATATGTTGACCATCCATTCATTCATCATGCATTGGAAAAAGGTTTAAAATCGGTTGCAAAATTGTATCTTAACAATTTAACTAACTAACTAAAAAACATTGCACGTGCAAAAAAGCGTTACACCAGAAATCGCTTTAGCTCAATGCCATTTTTTCCAAACCTGAAGAAATGTATGGGTGGTTAGAGGTTTTGGTCAAATAAACAACACCTATTTTGATGAGAGTCTTGAGAAAATCTATTAGGCGCAGCCGACAGTTCCTGATGATGACTTCAGACTGAAGTCGAAATATTGACGAATAAATAAAATAATTTACATATTATTCAATTGTTTTATTTTTCCGGCCTTGAGCTCATTAAAAATCTATATATAATTTATATAATTATGGCCAATACAACTGAATCAACTATTATTTGAAAGAATAAAAAAATTGGAAAAAACGCGGGGTTAAGTGTACAGAGTTAAAGGAGATTATGTTGCAAAATAAAACATCTTTTTTGCCGAAAATAATAGGTTTTATTCAAAAGGTCAGTAACTTATGAAATTGCCCACATACATATACATATGTATAGGTGTGTTTAAGTTCTTCGAAGTACTTGAGAACGGGCCAGTCTTCTTTTCGGGGGTATAATTTAAACTGCATTTCTTTATTATTTTATTTATATATATAAATGTTTTCACAATAAAAATTCTCATCGCATACTCGACCCCATTTCTGATAGTTCTGCTAAATTCTTTCGCCATCTGACCTTATTTAATACCTTTTCTGTGCTTCGAAATCCATTCAGTTATTCTCTCAACCAAATAAAAGTCGCAACCACTCAAGAAACCAGTGCCGCCTAATCTTTCAACAAGCAATTAAATGACTAATAAAAACTCTATCAGCATCATTTCATTAAAAGTCAAACGTGGCAATTCAGACTTGCGAACGCAAAATTGTCACCCGCAAGTAGAGAACTCAATCTAACATTAATATCTTTGTACATAAATATGTATCTACATATGTATGTACATACATATATTTAAGTACGAATATCATTGCAAGTCTTCGCCACACAACATTGCCCGCCCGAGTAGTTTTTTTTTTTTAGGTTCTGTGCGACTGCGAAGCGGTGAACTCACGCACTGACAAAGAATTCAATCAACAAAGTCATCAGTTGTTGCTCACAACGTCAAAGTCTCCGCCTGTGACCAATCAAATAACAGCCAATGGGAACAACGAGCGAGCATTGCGATGGAAGGAAATCAGTCAGCTGGGAAGAAAAGAAGAAAAGTGTCGGCGAGGGGAGGGTGAGTGCGAAACGATGAATGTCTTTGTGAAATCCTTTCGAGAAATGCAATCAAATGCGTTTTACGATCGCTGCTCTGTGACTACAAGCTCGTAAGTGCGCTACTGGCTGATTGCTTGTTTCGTTTGTATGTTCATCGGTTGGTGCGTCCGTCCGTCCGTCTGTCCGTCCATCGGTGCCTTTTTGCCGCGGTATCTATTATTGCCGCCGTTGTTGCTGATATGATAGCGATGTTGTTGCAGCGGCATGTCGTTAAATTTAATTAGCACTCGGAAGTAGTGAGACCGACAACACCGACAAAGCGGCCAAAAGCGACTACCGCACAACGCAAAAACCTGGCGTACAAATGCATACAGACAGACATACAGACATACAGACAGACATACTCGTATGGTTGTGAATAGGTTTGTGCACCTAAACAGTAGCACTTTGCCACTGACAGTAATTAAAATCATTCACAACTCCTTTGATGTCCCATTTAGGCGTTTAAGGCGGAGCATAGCGCAGCCAACACGCTTGGGACTCTTTTGATACTTAAATGGCGAACCAGCAAACGCGTGCAGGCCAGCCAGTCAGCCATCCAGCCATCCAGCCATCCAGCCATAAGACAGTCATCATTATTATCTGTTTTTTTTTTTTAGTTGTGAAATGAAATTATTGCTTGTCAGGATTTCTTGTGAATTCTAGGGTTGTGGTCCGCCCTGTTTGTACTGCGTCCGCCTTGCCCTCCGGCTCGCTGGTGTCAATTGCTCATTTTAGTCTTTGGTTGTTTCTATTTTCTCTTCGCTGGCGCTAAACGACAAAGACACCTTAGTGTTGGCCATTAAACTGAAATCAAATAATTTATATGGCAATAAACGCAACTCTACCGGGTGGCAATGTCAATCACTGCATATGCAGTTAACATTTATTTAATTGTTACTCGTATGTATTAGTGAAAGTCGTGTTCATTTCACTTTTGCTTTGTCCTTTCGAAATTATTACATTTAATACGAATAGCGAAGACGGTATGTTTTATAGGTTTTTATGTCACGTTTGAATGGTAGATAGTAATTTAGAGCATTTCATTCATATTTTAATAATCGTTTGTTCCGTTTGTGTAAGGTTAAGGTGCCACGTCTAGGATGTATTTTTACTACATCAGCTGTCCTTTGTGATGCCACTGAAATAACGATGAAGAAATAATGCGCTTGCCTTACAAGCGACTGAAGGTGTGCTCACGGAATCTGGCAAAAGCTGAACAGCCGAGCCGCCTGAATTGCTGAGGCGACTCCACCTCGCTGTCTGCCAAAGAGCTGAGACAATATGTATCAGTAGCGATGCTAAGAACCAGCGCCATATTTTTAATTAGACAATGTTTCCTAGTCAAGATCAAGGGCCGAGGAGTTTTGAAGTCAATTTTTGCAAAAGTAAACCAGAGGAACACTTAGCTGACGAGACAATGCCAAGGTTACCCACCCACTCTAGCAAAATCATCCGCTATGCAGCTTCATGCAAAAGCTATGTGGATAAGTACCCAAATAAATCCGACAAGATATTTGGTAACCCGATGCAACGGAAAGGGAGTTTTGGCATTTACTGATCAGTTTAAATGTGCCGCATTGCGCAAATACATTGGAAGTCAAACACTGTGCAAATATTCGCATCGCAGTTATCTTCCGTAAATCATTACAAAACGCACTTTAAGTCAGTCCAAGGCTTAGAAAGTCGCTGAGCTCTAAGAATAGGTATTAACGTTTTTTTATGCCAAACACGCCTGTTTGGGAAACTATATTAGTCAAGAAGCTTAAATTTCATATTAATATTGAGAAACCGACTGAAGACTTCTGCATTGGAATTCCGTTCTTCGTCTTTTTGAAACACTCCAATTGTTCTATTTTTTTTTTTACTTTTTGAACTCCCTTTAACTTTAGTTAAAAGTGCACGTTTTAAGTCGCTACAAATTGCTGTTGATATTCAATTTTTTTTTTTATCAGAAGCGAATTGAAGTATGATTTATGCGGAAGAAACTGGGGAAAAATGCTTGCAACTTGCACTTTATTATATAACTCCACAAAAAATTGTATGTCCGCAATTTTGATGAATTTTTTGTTGGATTATTATTAAAACGATATGAATATTGGAATGAGGGATTGAATGATTTTTTTAGAAACTGTATATTAAATGGGAAGTAAAATTATTTTAAGAGAGGAAATTACAACAAAATACTAAAGTTTTTCTAAAACGTCTACGAATTGCAGAAGAAGTTACGAGAGTAGTTTAAAAAAAATTGATACGCGATGAATTTAAAATTTATAATTCAAATAAGATTTTCTAAAAATTAAAAAAAAAATTTCTTTGAAATCATTTTGAAAATTCTCCTTACCACTAACCACTTTTCTTACAACACATCGAGTAAAAGCTACTCCGAAAGATCTTAGTTAGTTCATGTGAAAGAACATTTATGTAATTTCAACTGCCCACAGCTTTCCTTCAATCTGCAACTCCAATCATATGCGCCAAACTATGCGCATATTCCACATCCACTAATCGATCAGTTGCTGCTAATCATGCGATCGCGCAATCGCCGCCAACAATACCGCAATACCAAATATAGACAATAACGCTGCCGCCACTACAAGTTGCCAAAAACAAAAGAAGCAACTGAAAAAACCATTAAAAATCGCAGTAAAACGAACGGGATCGTCATCCACATTCAACGCAATAATCATCATCTTCGGCGCTCACAATGATTGACAAACGAAATGCAAAATATATGCACACGCGTTTGTGCATACTTACAAACATACATGCATGCATAAATAAAGTGCAGCCAGCCCCAATCAGTCAGTCAGTCAACGGGCCGGTGGTGGCCTGTGAGTAAGAAATCCAGTGGACTACCATGCCTCGACCAAAATGAATGCATCATCGGCAATTGTTCGCGGCGCTGGTGATCGTAGCTGGCGCCTCGCATCGTTTGTCTCGTTTGGGAATTGTCATCACATCAAATCAGTGTGTTGAGCCACCGCTCAACGGTGGTAACCATGCTGCACACACGCGGCCAGTTGTTGAGCACCACCGGACACTGCGCATCCCAGCGCATCGTTTCACTTTGTCCACTGCCATTGATATACTCGTATTTTTATATCCACTCTTTTTTGGTTTTTTTTTAGTATTCATTTGCGTCTTTTTTTATGTCGCCGAAAATTGACCGAAGGCACGTCAATTGTGCGGCATGGCACATCAATCAACGGCGCATCAATCGGCTGGTGCGCAGCAGAGTCGACAGCAGGCCAAGCTTGGTTCCCATTGTACGCTGATTTAATGCCCACACGATGGTGAATAATGTGAACGCGCTAAGGCGCCTTTGTGATTGAACAATCCTACCTCAACGACGATCCTGCACAACATACTCGTACTAACTATATCCATTGGCTTTGTCAACCTATTTACTCTACCCGGCGCACTTATCGCTATTCAGCTTGTCTGTCCATTTGCCTTTTTGGTGGTAGGCTTCCTTTTGGTGCTCTGGTATGAAGCTCCGACGCGCGAGCAAATCAATTCAAATCAGACATGTGAATAAATCACCTGAGTCGCTTGAAAATGGACGGAATGGTGATTTGGTGATTGTCCGCTGAATGATTTCATTGTGCTGGACGACGGCAATTGAATTGGACTGACTGACTGACTGGCTGACGACTGCTTGGCGTTGGCATTTCAATGTGTCGAAAATGACCCGATTTAAAGTCAAGTTAATCTTCATTTGCCAAGTGAATTGAAGCGAAGCTTATGCGAGTATGGAGTTGTGGTTAAATGTTAAACTGTTGTTGGTTGATGCTGCTCTGGAGACTTAGAATTTTGTGGTGTAAAACACTGGCGCCTAACTGATTTTGGAAAATTAGTGAATTAGCATAGGCGCCAATCACAGTTGGGTTTGGTTTTTGCAAATTGTGTCATAGCTTTCTTTATTTATATAGCATTTTCTTTAATGGCTTAGTTACTAGACTTTTAAATTGGGAGAAGTCTTAAGTTTCGTAGCGAATCTAAAATTCCTAAAGATTTAATGATCGATTTTACGCGATTATTAGTTGGTGTATCGAAATACAATCCTTTTTAAGTCAGAGTTTTTCAGCTAAATGAATCTTGACCGAATTTTGACTATTTGTTTTTCTTATACATATATTTAAAATTTATGTATAGTGTTCGGCTAAACTTATTCATCAAACAAAAATTTTGCTGCGAACATGAGTGAAGCAGAAATCAGGTATATTTTATTTATTAACCAATTCATAAATACAAAATAGTTGAGGTAGAAACTATCATTAAAAATTAATAGGGACAGGAAAACTGAAAACGTTTACATTTCATTTATTTTCTAAATCATTTGTCGTAAAAATAGATTTTTAAAATCGATCTTTATTTTCTTTTATTATAAGTCAATCTCATTACAACTTTTCATAAAATACTGCTTTTAAAATTTTGGACGCCACATGTTTTTCTTTAACTAATTGTGTAAATTTTGCGAAAGATGTTTTCTTTAACTAATTGTGTCAATTACACACTATACCTCCCATGAAATTTCAAATTTGCGCGTCGAAATTATAAGTTTTTGTGTTTATTTTTTAATTAAAAATTTATAAAAAAACCTTAAGAATAATTTCCTGCCTTACGACAATTTTTTCTAGAGCTGTGTTAATTGACAACAAACATTTTCAGAACGGAATCTGCACGAAACATCTGCAAAAAACCGGCTGCGAATTTATTTTTTTCTGCATTGCAAAAACGCAACATTGAAGGCAAAAAAAAAAATCCAAAACCCAACTCACGGAGTCGAATAAGAATTTTTTTAAAAAGTCACTTTGGCAGTTTTGTGCATTTTTTTTCAAACAGTAAAATAGCGTGCAACACCAGCCAACATCAGCAATTGCTCCAGGGGCAATGGGTAATAGAGGGTGGTGTGCAGCACAACACTCCACCTCGAATGGATGAGCGCTGAAGCAGGCTGTCCCGCTGGACGTGCTACAGCAATGACAATAAATATGGTCACTCGAAATTTAGTTCGTTGTCAACGTCTTGGCTGGTCGACATCGGTGGCGCGTCGCGTTGGTCGTTGGAACGTGCAAACTGTTGGCGCCAATAACGCCACCCAATAAATGTTTCTGACAACAACCTGCACAAAGCCTCAGCACGCGAGTCGCTTGGATAAGCCCAAGTGTATTAAACGAAACGGCAGCAACAAAAAACTAAAAACAGCATTTTGGCGCATTTCGAGTGCAACAACGCGATAGCGAAACAAAACCATTGTCGAATGCCAAGCGAATGTTGCAGCAAAACAGACAGACTTACAGCGGAAAAACAAACAGCAAACAAACAGCTTCACCTTACATTGACTGCTCAGATATTTGTGTTTTGTTTGCGTGCGCAAAATGACAAAGAAAAAAAAGAAACTACAAAAAACAATCAGCGCTTCATAAAATTCTGCGTTTCCCACAACCTTTCAACTGGTGCCAGCCCACTCGTTCATAGACTTTTCAATCGATCCGCTTATGTTACGGCAGCCATTAATTCCACTAGTTTTGCCAATAAAAATCCACAAGGCAGACAAGTACAAACTCCTCCCAATGGGTTGACGGGTTGCGCTTGTCCATTGCTGCTGCGGCTCGCTTCGATTGCCCGGCACTTTTAATAACATTCAGCTTAATTCGTGTATGCTGTCAATTTTGTGATTTTTCATAATTAAACGCCAATGAAGAGAAGACTCCAGCCAGCGAGCCAATGCTCAGTTGTTGGGGAGGAGCAGCACTAAAGTAACAGATCTGGCGTGGCAAGATCGCCGCGTCGCGTAGTGTTTTGGCGGCCATGCTGCAACGCGACGAAGTGTTTACATACACACATACATACATACATAAGTATGTTTATGGATAACATTTCAAGGGGCTTCGGAAGCAAGGGGACAATTGCATATTTGTAGGAAAGCAATTTCATTCGCTGCCTTTGGTGCGATCATGATCTTGCCGCGCTACATGCTGACCACTACTGTGCTGTGGCTAATTGTTTCTAAGAGTTTACTTTCCTACGACCATCTTTAAGTGCATACATACTTACATACACACATAGACATGTCTCCGCACATCTGATCACTAGTAGAAACCCGGAGTCTGGGATCGCTCGCTCATTTATGGTTGCGCGCAAGTGCGATCGATGATCGTGCTAGAAATTCATAAATCAAATCACCTGTCGACAAGCCAATAAATTTGTACGTTTTAACGGCGGACACATCTGCTTAGATGCTAGCGTGTACATAAATATTTTCTTGTACATACACCACTCAAGGATTATGTACTCGTTTACTCGTAAGTGGGTATTGCATGTATGAACGCCTGTAAATTGACTCCTTGTTGTTTAATCAATGTACATACAGCAGCTCCCGCTTTTCTATAATGCTGTAATCGGCATTTAATCAAAAGGGATCTCCGGTTGCTGCTCTGTCATTTCTTGGAGCCCATCCACGTGGTGGCTATTGCGCTGTCTCATGCTGTGCACCGACTAGAAGACGCGAACATACGAGTACATTCATAAATATTTGTGCAATAGCAAACGGCAGCAACATATCAGCGCATCCAATGACAGCGTACAACCTCATCGGCATTGTGCATTTTTACTATCAATTTATAAGCGAGATGCTTCTAAGATGTTTGACATGCTGCTGAACGTGTTTGTATTGATATAGGTTTCAGGTTTGTCGCTTGCAACACAAAAAAAGTCTACTCCTTTCACAGCAGATTTGGTGATAGATTAATATTTCTTAACAGAAATTGTCAAAATTCTAAAGGCGCATCGTTCATTGTTCTACGTTAGACCGAAGAAAGGTCAAAGTTTGTCACATATAGTTAAATTTTTTTTTGGAATCAAGTATAACTTATTTATTTTTAAAAGATCCTAGATACATGTAGTGGAAAAAAGTTACGGACGGACCCTTTGTTAAAACGCTTTAGAAACACAAGAAAGGTACAACAATTATAGAAATATGTAACTTACAGCAGTAGCTACCCAAAGTATATTTTTCATCTAAGTAGCATATAAATACAATTTTTTAAAATGATAAAATTTTGAATTGAATATCCCCTCAGCTTCAGTTGCTGCTATACGGTGTAAACTCGAACGAGGTCCAATCATTGAAACCCTATAAATGCATAACTCCACTCTAGTGCCACTTAGCGTATCGATTTTCGCGAATTTGGACAAAATTGTTTCATCAATACGACTTTTATGAATAACCCGACTCAAGCGCCACCTAGCGAGTTTCTGTTTTTTTTTTAAAACCGGGTTTGGAATTAATTGAAAAATGGCCTTTTAAAAAAACCGGTTCCTAATTTTTAAATCAACAAAAAACCGGGCAAATGGGTTCTTGTTCCAAGTAAGAAAAAACTACATACATACATGTATGGTAACTAAAAGCCAGCTAGAAGGACTTACTGACAGTAAGGCGTGATACAATTTTCAAGGTTTTGCCGTTCTCTTATGACATTTGTCTCAATATATAAATTCTTCTAAAATACATTTGCTACGTTTTTTCTGCAAATTATTTAGATTTCAAATAATGGTATTATATAATTGATAAACTCATTGTGGTTTCCATTTCAATTAAAATATAATGGATGTAAAATTAGTCAAGTTGCTGCCGTATTTTTATAATTTAAATTTACAACTAGGCAAAAAACCGGTTTTGGAGATTAAAATAACCGATTTATTTTATATTCGTAAAATCAGGATTTCGAAAAATCCGTACAATAAATTATGAGTTTTTATAGAATGATATTTTCCACAGGTCAGCGGCTATACTACTCATCTACTTTCAAAGTTCTACTACGACCTAAAACAAAACAGAACTCTTGGAATGCCTGAAAACGATTACTGAATACTATATAACACTTCTTGCCAGTGGTTGTGTTCACTCTTCGTCTAAGGGTAGACACGTGGAGCGGAAAGTGTTTGGGCGAGCAAAGCATAGAATGCAGCGTTAGTCAGACAAACTTGTGATTGACAAACAAAATAGCGAACCTGTTTAGTCCCATCGATTTTGTTGGCTGTGGGAATCGCCAAACTCCTTCTCTCTCCTAGTTTGCTGCAACAACTATTGCGTCCAGTTTGCCTAGCAAAATGTTTACAATGCTCTTCACTATGTGCGGTTCATTGTAGAACAATTTGTTTACTCTCTGATTTGCTATCGCTCCAGAAGAGAGTTAGGTCATAGTGAAGATGTTTTAAATACTTTTTTTTAGAAATCTCTCCATTTTAAGTATTCAACGACCTTAGCATTTGCAAGCTGAGCTTTCATAAAACTTATACAGAAACTTTGAATCAAAGTTATTATTTTTAGTGATAGCCTGTTTTTTTTACGAGTGAAAGGAAGAAATATATTGCGGAAAGATAACGCCAAAACATTTTTTAGCTGTCAAAATAAAGATTGAAATTATTCACGAGCTTTCTCACATGTCACTAAAGACTGTTTGATAATTTTCGCAATCTTTAAATATTATTTGAGTGGGGGAAAACATGAAAAGCTAATAAACCTAAAATATTTTAAGCAATACATTTCTTTACTTAATCTTCCCTCATTCAAATTGTTTACTTGTAACTTAAATATTGCTTACTTTTCGCGTTGAAATATTGATAATTGCACCACAACTATATGATCCGCCCTGTGGCGACAATATATTTTATTGCCAATACGAAAAAAAGGGCTTTAAATCATAAATATTTGAATAATCGCTACTGTTTGTTATTTATTCCACACAAAAAGCTTTCGATAAACGCATAATCACTTGTGCGAAACGATTTAGCAATGTTATCCCGATGTATACATACATATTTCTATCTATAACTGGCCGCAGCATACCATTCAGGTGGCCAATGGCCGCTGGCCCCAATTTATGTTCATATTGATTTGATTTCCGTTGCCGAGGCGACGCATGTTTCTGTCGTCTTAGTTGCCACCGTTCTGTGTTCAACTGACAGCTACCGACCGAACGACCGATCGCGCCAAAAAAATCCACAATTCGACCTGTGCCGCAAACAAATACAGAGTCGAACAAGAACAACAACAACAGTGCCATTGCCAATGCTTCGAGATGTTTGCTATTCGTTGGGTTCCACCCCGCGGGTGCCCACAAAATCAAACGAAAAATGCTGTGAAACTCCTAAAAGGCGTTTTTTACAATTTGTCAATCTTGTTAGCGACCATGAGGACGCAGCAACGAAAGCATACGCCAGCCACAACAGCAGATATGACGCTGGAAATGCATACGAGCACGCTGCGGAGCTGGTGGAAGGAAGGAGGAGCTCTTATACGCCAAACGATAAATTGCGAAAATAAATAATATTTCTACGTTGACTCTTCCCAGTTGCGTCACATACATACATACGCGTGTGGTTTGAGGCCTGCGGCAGTTGGCATTGTGATTGCGGTGCTGGCGTCGTCGTCATCCACACTGTGGTCCAACTGTAGCCATCGCCACCACACCACACACATGGTGACTGGGCTGGCTTGGCGCTGGCGTCGAAGGTGTTGCCAAGTTGTTATGAGTTTTAAAATCACTAGCGTTCAATCGCTTACATTTATTCGATTTTAATCGATTTTCAGTGTGTGGATAAGCCGATCGGGGGTGGCGGGTGTGTACAAACAACGACAACGGCGTCGGCTTAAAGCGTTGATTTCGCTTGCTGGTAGTTTATGTTTGTAATTACAATTCGACTTTTTTAACGCCTGTCAGACCTCCTATGTTTGTTTAACAAATTGCGCGCGCAACTTAATGGAAAAGTAATAACTTTTTGGACTGTACAATTGGTGCGCTTCCTTTTCTTATGCCTGAATGCTTGTGCGCCTCATCTTGACAGCAGTTTATTTAAGGGTGGAGGTCACGGTGGTATGCAATATTTTATTTGACGTTGGGATTTTTTACTTAAAATAAATATATGTACATACATGAAGGTATTTGAAAAGATACGGCACTACCGAAAAATTATTTATGTACATAAAGCTAGGTTTACTGGTTGGGAATAATTTCGTTATAGGCGAGCAAAATGTGTTCCGAATCCCGTATCGATTACAACCTCCATAAACATTTTTTGTTATAAGTTATTGACTTCGTGATTGATTTGTTTTCTGTTTTCTAAAAGCAAATTCTGCCAAATTTTCCGAAGCAGAATCTCAGCTTTGTCCTAGAAGCTACACAAAGAAAATTAGAAGAAAAATTCAAACTATAAGCGTTAAGTAAAACTTCTGTCAGATTGTGCGTGGTGTAGAAAATTTGATCGAAAACTCTGCTGTAAATTCTGGCGAAGACGTGTGCGATGCTGTATGAAAAGCGTTAACAAGCAAAATTTCAAAATAGGCAAACTTTTAGGTCAAAAGAAAAACAAAATAAAACTGAAAAAAAATCTACACTTACATATAGTGCTTGAAGAAATTTAATGAGTAATTTGTGTGTAAGTGTTGGACATTTTGGCTGAAACTTTTTGTCTCTTTGATACTCCATGATTCGACATTTTTCCCGGGAAACGCATTTATTCAAATTGAAAAATTTTTACTAACTGCGAGCTGCTCGAGCATTTCCGTTAATAAATTAATATTATTTTTCTACGAACACAATAAAAGTCAAAGTTCCAAACTTTGTGCACAATTTAAAAAAATTAAAAAAAAAATGCGTTAAAAGTACAAATACTTTGAATTTTTGTAATCCGGATTAGTAAAGAGAATGTTTAAAATGGTTTAAATAACAGTTAAATTTTTAAAATACTTTTTACTGCCGCGGTTTTTTTTTCGACATTTTCTTCCATATTACGCATGCTCGGGATTTTTTTGTATTTGAAAAAATCGCGCGACACTTTGAGATAAGAAAAAGTTGTTAAATATCAAAAACCAACATACTCAAAAACAATTAAAAAAAATTCTGAGCGCGTTACTTTGTTGCGAATCTCTTGAATTATTGTAAATTTTCTATTTGAAAACAAATTGCACGTTAATAGAAAAATAAATTGGTTAAACTGTTAAAATAACTTGGAAAGGGAAATATGTTTTAATTGATTTGTTTTCTTAAAAAAAGAAATCACCGAATTTTCGTTGTTGGCAAGCTCGCTAACCAAATACGAGTACGGAAAAGGATTGGAAAACGAGGAACGTTGATCCATCTTTATTTACCCAAACTACATACATTGTATGTACAAGGAACACCTCAGTATATTTTGGGCTAGACTCACTACTGTAACGTCCTTCAGGCAGAGTTCATGGATATTTTCTGGCACAGTGTGAAACGATTTCTAATGACTTTTCCCAGCTAATCTGCAACCGATATCCTAAGGGTAGCTGCGCCGTCTACTACAATGGGCGAAAAATTTCACCGATCTCTCAATCAGAACGCTAAGATAATTTATACACGAGTACCAAGTCACTGCGGTACTGAAAGAAACTGCTAAGCTGACGAACAAAAAGATCAGAAACTCGCCAGGCATCCCACATATGTATAAATTTTTAAATAAATGCTGACTTCTCTCAAATTGCGAGAGCTAACGTGACAGATGAAATTCGCCAATAATTTACTCGGCACCGTTTTCCTTTCCCAAGAGGTCAACGACATTGTTCGCGCTGGAATGTTTTTTTTTTTAGAAGCTTATAATATGTGAATGCAGAATAGACAATATCATTTGCTCTATACAGTCAAGCACTATAATGTTACTTCCTTGACGGGTTTGATATTCTCAGGTCCCGGAGTATTAGGAACCTTATAAGATTCCTGCACAGTAAATAGTAGATTTTAAGGGTACTTATTGTAGGGAAAATAGCCCGAAAGTAGTCCGCTAAGATCTCACAAAGGGTCGTAAGTCTAAGTGAGCCAAACCACGCCCAGTCGCCTCAACTAAACCTAGCCGTTTTTAACCTCAAATACCAACAAAATTAAGCGTGTAGAACTTTACCCGCACCAACTCTATTGTGAATAATTAGATGTGGCACCTACAGTTGCAACATACATACTCACTTTCACACTTTTGGTAAGCGCTATGCACACTCCTTACTCTCTTCTTCTTACTCCTACATACAGCTTACCATCTTCAACACCATTACTCATCATTCAACGCAAAGCATTGGAAAACTTTGCAGAAGTGTAATGCATAAAGAACAACACTTGCTACTTGCTTAGCAAAAAAAAAACACACAAAGTGACACAACAAAACATAACGCACATTAGAGATTAGATGCAAATTTGTCAGCCGTCCTCCGCACCATGCCAGAGGAGCGCACAGAGTGTTGTTGCATAATTAATGAGGGAATTCAAGCAGGTGTGCGGCATAGCACAGTTGAACATGGCAAATGCGAAAGATTAAGTTTCGCAGCAAAACTAAATACTATGTACAACTAAAATGTTATAAAACATGGCAGCAAAGGATGGCGAGTGGCATGAGCGCTTTCAAAGTTTCGTATAAGGCAAGGCAAGGGGAGGAGGCATCTGATATTGTACAAGTATACTCTTTGCTCAGTTCGTATTCAAGTGTTCGTGCTTTTTGTTTTTCTTCTTCGCACCGAGTACATTTAGGGTTGATAATGCGCACAACAAAAAAATCACATAACAGTGTTTTGGGAATTTACATAAAAGTTTAGAAAATAGTTTTTAGTAGCATGCATTGTACATATACTTACATTCAAACATACATATATTACATACATACACACATACATAAATGTTCGTGCATATTTGCCCTCCTACAACACTGGCTTAACTCGAGCTTTGGCGTTTAGAATTTTCAACTCCCCACAACGCTTTGGGTATCATAAATAACTGAAAATAAAAATAAAAAGAAGGTGCTTGAAGAGAGTGCAGTACAAAGCTGCGTAAATTGTTAGTTGTCTGCGTCATGCCATAAAAATACCCACGAATATATGGCCAAAATGCGTAAGCCAAAAATTTGTTGTTAGTGTTTTATTATTACACTTTTTTTGTTTTATATGTACAAGTATATACGTACGAGGGCAGTTTAATAAATCGTAGAGAAATAATATATATTTTGCCAATAAAGCCATTTATTTCTCAACACAGGTCCTATTTTAGTTCCTTTCTAATAATTTGTTTTTTTTTTTTCAAGGCCTGCAAAAGAAGCGTTTGTTATTCGCTAAGTTTAGTTGGTTACAGCCTCAGGACCGTTTGCACCATCTCTGGTTAAAATTACCGACGGTTAGCTACAAATCAGCGTTTGCTTATCTGACGGATAGTCTTAACCGGTGCTTTTAGTTCCGTTTAAGTGCTTAACCGGAGATGGTGCAACCCGCCCTCAGTGTTCTCACCCACTTTCATGCACCGATCGTCCAATATTATTCCATGAATTTTATCAAATCAACGATTTCTAGTGCAAAGTCCTCTTGTTGGCGACATGAACGTTCGGCGTCATTTGCGCTAGTACGACCACAACAGAACTCGATAAGCCACTTTTGAACAAACCATTGAAATGTTTGGTACAAAAGCCCCATAGGTATTTCCTTGGTTTTAGTAAAAAAGTTTGTACGCAAAAAAGCACTTGAAATTCAAAAAAACACTTCAAGTTCATTTATTTCTCATTTCCCTTAAACTTCGCGTAGTTGTTTGCTCTTCCAGGCCGTCAGCGCACAAACTAAATGTCAAATAAAATATTGTAGGAATCTAATAACAGCTGACTGCTTTCGCTAGCAGTTTTGCATTTGCAGTCAAAAAGCCACTGATTTATCAAACTTCCCTCGTATCTGTGCGTTTATATTTATGTACATCTGCTTTCAGCCGCTGTGAAATTTCATTTTTATTATTCGTGTAATTTTTTGCCCAATGCGTCCATACATTGGCCGCTGAGTGCATTTGCTTGTCAATGAAAAGGTTGGCCAACGTCCCACAAAAATTGACCAACGCGTTTAGAGGCGAAAAAAGAACGATCCAAGACTTCCCTAGCAAAGATGATGCTGGCAGTGGCGTTGGTGGTGACCACAGCGTGCGTTAAATACTTTTAGGCCAAAAACCAACAAATTGCCAGTAAAGCTTGAACTCACAGCCGTACTTGCCACTTCGTAAACACATTGCCAGCCGCACATTTAATGCGCCTTTGCACCGTCACTCCATAGTCGTCGCAGTCATTGCAGTCGTTTGTTTGTTGCTGCTGTGATCACTTAACGTTTTGTGGCGGAAACATTTGTTTCGAATTCCACATCATAAGTCATAGGGACAACAGCACCGTAACAGCAAAACCAAAAAAAACCAAAAAAACAAATTCCACAATGATGGCGACTCCAAGCCAACGTCCACTACTCCTAGAATTCTTGGTCTCAAAACATTGTCCTCTGCTCTTTAGTTGGTTTGAAGATGTATTTAAAACGTAAACACCGGATTAAAATCAATTACAGTGTGTTGAAAAAGTAGTTAACAGCTAAAAGTGTAGTAAATTTCGCAGGACTTCATATGATAAATGGGCCAAATACACACACCAGCGTGCTGATACAACCATGTAATTATTACATTAAGCTTATTCACTTTCTAAAAAAAAATCTACACACATGAATATAGAGTATACCAGTATAATAATTTAGTACGAAAACTTTATTTGCAAACAACTTTTTATATATAAACTTTTTTTTTTTTTAATTTAATAGCTTTTAATATTTTCAAAATAATATTTTTCTCTGCCTTTTCAGGCAGTTCCGTGTTTATTATAATTGCGATATGTCTGTTCATACTAATTATGAGATATAAAACACTTAGACTTATAAATAACAATATATTAGGTGGGACTTCTTCATTTCGATATCAGTTCGGGACCTTTTTGAGGCCAGTTCAGGCCAAGATCTCGATTTTTTCGAAAAAGTAGCAAAAATGTCCGGACAATTTAGCGTAAAAGTTCTGTAAAAGCACAGGAAAAGTACCGTAAATGAACCGAAGTAATTTCGAAATGTTCTTGAACAACTTCCGCATTTTGTCTCCCTCATAAATTGTAACTATTATTAACTAAGTAATTATTATCATATTAGTCTCAAAATAAAAATCTTTGAAAACTAAGATAATTATTATGAGAAGATCTTTGTTAATATAAGTCTCAAAATAATAGTTATTGGTGACTTAAAGAGGAATATTCTCTCTAGTAAAAAAATTGTTATCAAAGCAAATCCCCAATAAATGTAAAAGAAGACAGTTTGTTTTGAGAAGTGTAATTCGAGCAAAAAGAAAAGTGGGAAAAACAAACTCTTCGATTTTTTTCCAAGAACTTAGTCTTCTTATGTACATACATATATTAAGAAGAAAAATAATTTTTTTTTAATAAAATTCTTTTTTTAAAGAAATGTAAGTATTTTTTTTTATTTCACCTTGAAGAAGGAAGAGGATGCGGTATAAATACATTTTTTACTGATCCTATGTATATTCCATAGAAAAATAAGTTGTTGTATTTGTTTATGTTATTTATTCCCTTGAATAACTTCTTACGTACACCAACAATTGTTTATTTAAAAATAGTTTACTTGAAACACAAATAAGTTCAAGCGGTAAAAGTTCTACGTTGCTGGTATTACGTAGATCACCACTACGCCTATTTCTAATAAGTACTTCTGTTTACCATATAATTTAACAAAATTTTCAGGGAAGTTTTGTAGTGAATCTTCTGGTGGAAATAAATATATCGAAAAAACAATACGGCGGGGACGGAAGTGGTGTACACGAAAATTATTGGGAACCGCAAAACCATATGTAACTCCTTGCACCTTATCCCACCACACCTTGACTATCCATAAAAACTCTCGACACCTCTAATCTACACGTCCAAACTCTTCCCACCTCAACTCTTCGCATCTTAGAGCGCCGTACCTTAACTCACCATACAGTGGCTTATCTTATCTAAAACTGCAGGACGTAAACTCTCCATACCTTAACTTACCACTCCTAAACTTTCCATGCCTAAACCCAACACATCTAAACATGCCAAACCCTCAACGGGTGAACTCTCTTTTTTTATTTTTATTAATTTTTTTTTTTAAATAATTTACCCTTCTTTGAGTTTACCGAATGGGTGAAAAGTTGAAATAAATTGTAAAAAACAAAAAATAAAAAAGCACTTTTCAATTTTGATTTTGAAGACACATCTATTTCGGCGCATATCCATTTCAGTATCACTTTGCATAATATTGGTGTGGTCGCCTCAATTTTTCACAGACTGTACATTTGAAGAAAATATACATATTTTTTTAATACTGGGTCCATTTCAATATCTTCTGACTGCTGCCTGCCAATTCACTTTATTCCCATTGAGCAAATGCAAACAAATAAATTAAATCGCAACGAGCAACTCAACACCATTTCCGATTGTGCAACAGAGCCACACGACCCAACGGCCAAGCGAGCGAGCTCGTTCAGAAATAACGCTGGCCGCTGTGCATCATTAATGTGGCTGCTGTGTTTTAATTGAATTTCATTCACACGCAGAACACTGAGAAGATTCTTTCGCGACGCAACGGACAACAAACAAATGACCAGCGAATCAATTGGCCAGAAAATGGGCGCAAGAGATGTAAATATGGATATGTATGTATGTATGTATATAAAGCGCATATTCCTACTACAAATGCTGACCCACTGAACGCATGCGCACGCACGCCGCATTTTTCAAGAAAATTCGAAAATGTGTCATTTGACATTTGCTGTAACTCCGCCGCTGTAGATCAACTTTTTGAGGCTACCTTTTATAGGTTTTTTTTTTGTGATTCTTTTTTTCTTCATTCCATCTCTTCGTGCACGAGCAATTATTCAGTTAGTCGCGCTTATCGCCTTCGAATAAAAACATTATAATTAATTAGCTGAAATTAAGCAGCGATTACCAAGTAGGCAATGCTGAGCCCGACAGTCAGCCACTTTATTTGCTTGGTATATACATACATACATACATACATACATATGTACACTATACAGAGACTTAGTCAGCTAGCGAAGAGCATGAACGAAAAATTTAAAAAAGTACAAAATTCCAAAAGTCACGCATACAAAATGCGAACGGATTTCGTGCCGCCGTCAAGCGTCTGTCGTCTGTGCTGTCGTGAGTTGCCCGCGCATGCGCTATTGGCATTAACCAGCCGTCCCAATAGCAGTAGCTAGTAACAACGTGCAACACGGCAGTTGACAAAAAAAAAATCAACCGAAAATCCATGAAAAAAACACAAGAACGCCAAGAAGAAAAAAAAAAATGGTGAGCAAACAAATGAGCTGCAGCTCCTCCTCCGTCGCTACTTACTGTGTATGTACGTATCTTATCCCGCTGCTTAAGGACGCTTTGCTCTTTTTGGCAAGCTGCAAGCAATGAGCGCTGAACATGCTGCACACCAAAGCGCATGTTGAAGTGATTTTGTTTATGATGCTCCAACACACCACACAGACATCAGGCGGCACCACCAACCACGCCACGCCACGCTCGCACACTCGAGTGATGGGGTAGTCGGTGGACGGGAGGCGAAAAGCGGAAAACGACATATGCTCGTATAAGCGAATGTTGCTCGTTGGCTGCTTTAGCTGTGCGACGTCGCCAATCGTCGTCATTTGCCTTGTTTGTTTTCATCGTAGTCATCGCTGTCGTCGATGTCGTCTTTGTCTTCGTCTTCGTCTCCCATCGACATCGTGCCTGTCATCGCGTATGTTGTCCTGTGACTTTTATTGTTGTTGCACTCGCCCTCCCAATTGTTGGTTGGGAATTTAAACCAGGCTGCGTCGACGACAACATGATCTGCATCTGCATCAGCAGCAACGTCGACAACAAAACAACAACATCAACCAAAGCAGCAATGGCAAATGGTATTGTTGTACTTCCCTCAACAGTTGCAGCAACAACTCAACGCTCTCGTTGCACTGTCAAAGTAATCGATATAATCGCTGCCCGTTTATCTTTCTGCTAGTTATAAGCGTAGTCAGTGTCTGAGATTTGTACTTATGCTGGTTGGCTACTACTTCATTCGCTACTCACTAGCGGCCGCTCAAATTTCAGCTGCACTTGTTGTCGCATTTAAATTTTCTTCTCCTTCTGGACTTGCTGTGCCATAAATAAAAACAAGCTGAGTATTTTCATGGGCTGAAAATTGCAGATTGGAATGAACAAAATTGTTAGTATTAAACTCTAGTTTTTCTATGATGGTTTAAGCACTATTTAGGCACTGATACTTTTTCACCATACTTTTTTTTATAAAATTAAAGTAGTGGAATTTGTTCAAACATTTTGAGTGCGTTCCCGCGGCGAAGTGAATAGTTTTGTCGAAGCGAATGAAAATTAAATTGCAATATTTCGATAGAAATGACGAAGCGAATGTCGAAAAAGGGAAAGTCAATATTGCAAGGCTTTAGCATCATCACTGGCGCATTTTCGCCGTTCTCTTGCTTGCAACTTTCAAAATATGTTGACCTTTTTTATTCGCTTCGCCAAATACATTTGCTTTGCAACCCATAATAAAGCCATAAGGTTCTCTCTCAGTCCGGAATTACAGCACTGAGTCCAAAGTGCTTCTGCGGGTAAATTCATGAAAACTGCAGATATGCATTTGACATAAGATTTGCATACAGATTTGGGACTTTAAGAGGAAAATAATTATATAGAATACAAAATTGGAATATTTTTTAAACGAACTGTTTGGCGTAATATAAATAATTGCTTGTTTTATGCGTTTCAGCAATTTTTTACTGACTTTGTTGTTTTTTTACTCTCATTTAAAAGTGAACTCTTGCCATTTATTTCAAAGTTCTAAAGGTTTTTGTCTGCTGAAACGCAAACATTGCCTGGTTTTCATTAGTTAAAATTTTACAAATATTTTCTGTTGACAATGTTGTCCTGATGGATTCCCCATTGTGAACAAGTTAAGTAGAGACGAAGTGCAGAATTAGACGTAGAAGAAGTTCCCCAGATGGAGAACAAAAAGATTCGGGACAAAGATTTTTGAATGTTAGTCTGGCTAAGAAACAGAAATCCATCCAGATGAGTGCGATAGAAAAATATTCAGATGCGACGGCGGGGAATGTCAGGTCCATAACAAATTCCCATCAAAAACCACAGCATCGCCAATTCTACCAACCCGCATGGAACCATCCGAGAATAAATGCCTTTAGAAAGTAAGAGTAGAGGAAAGTAAAGAAGTAAAAAATCAAATTCATCATTGAAGAACGCACTGAACCGTTCCCTTCGAAATGAACTCAAAGTTTAAAAAAATACCGAAATAATCGGATATCTTCGTGTACAACGTTTAGTGCTAGAATAGAAATTCTTCGGAATGTCTGTCTGATTCCAATAAGGGCTGTCTTTGAGCTCTTTCCAGCTGCTAAGCTATCATAGCTCTTACGCTGCAGTGACTTGAAAGTTAGTGGCCTTGTCTTGAAATCTCGTTTGAACTCGAATGGTTATGAGAGGTTCTTCCTGATTTGGTCAATGTCACTTTGCTCGAACATATGTATATCGCTATAACTAATCGTATTCGTTTTGCGGGATTTGCAACTTTAGTTATGAACTCGTAAAGGCGGCTTCTCTCTCTGTTATCATGGACAATCGTAGGAATCTGAATGCGCTTGTAGTATATTTATAGTACTTTATATTAGTATTACGCATATTTTAATTTTTTGCAGTGAATAAACCAAGTTTCTTGTTAAGTACTGATATTGTACGGCAAAAGAATAAATAAATACCACTTTCGCTCAACCAATAACATTTCCTTAGTATCCTTTTCGAAAACGTCTACACTGTCAGTTCACTATCAATATCTGATATTAATTAACCATCATTTGCCAAGCTTCTTTCAATTAACACCCTCAAATTCTTTGTCTTAATTATTTTATAGACTCCTAATTGACTACGCTCTGTCTTTCATCAAAGATTTTCAATCTCCAAAAGGATGCAGGCACAGCGAACTTTCAGCTCCGCTCACAGCAACTAATTAACCGCATTCTCTTAAGTATCGATCCGCATGAATTTTCGGTCGCATAACTCACACGTAGCCAAGCTCTGGAAACCCTCTTATAACCCACCATCACCGAACCATCCGCATGCTACTCTTTTCGTGCGTGATGCCACAAAGTAAATAGCCTCGCCATAGTCAGAGGATATGGCCGATGAATGGCTTGATTGTTACTAAACGCGATGCGCGTGTTTGCACAAACAATAAAATAAAATAAAATAAACATAAAAAAAGCAAAATTAAGTTAGCGGCTTTACGCTGGAAAATTATTGTGTTTGTAATGGTGCTGTTGGCGCTGCTCATTATCTGATGAGCTTCTGAAAGTTCGTTCTACTTAAGCATGTCATTTAAAATTAATCCGCACGCCAGCCACATTGTAGTGAATGCAACAATCTTTAGTTATACGTCCGTCCGTCTGTCCGTTCGCCTCGTCGCATTGCTTAGAAACAGACTAGGCGGCCGCTGCGACCACGACCACGACCACACACAGCGTCTTTGCTGTACACTCATTTTTGGTCGTCTTGTTCGACCAAGTTCTTGGTTGTAGTATATGGCTACTGGCTTGCGCTGTTGATTACCAACAATAAATACGAAATAAAGTCAAGATTATCATAAATAATGTGGAGCAGCAATTTGAAGGCACAACTGACTAGCCTGCAGTCAGTTGTTCGTAGCAATACTCGGCACTTCTCGGAAGGCGCGACGTAAAGCACAAGTGTATGTATGTGGCTCTGTGTGGAGCGCGAGAACTCCTTACCTGAGGGCAAGGCCATTGAGTTACTTGGTTAGTCAGTTCATTTGAAAATCCGTTGTGGTTGTTGTTGTTAATGTCGTAGTACGTGTACGCAGATGTACGTATTTGAGCGTCTCACAAGCGCCATTATCGCTCGACTTTATCACCACGCACTGCTTTTTGACGTCTTTTGTGTGTATGTGTGTGTGCAGCGAATGTTGTGAGCACAAAAAATCTCCAAAGAAATCAGCTTAATAAGGTCTAATTTGTCATCGTTGAAGAGCTAATTTTTCTTAACTGATACCGTCAATAGCGGCTACTAGTTTTCAACATTGTGACGCGCGGCTCGGACTCTTCAATTGTGTGTACGAGTATTTTCAAAAGCAACACACCTCAGGCTTATGGCGTCGTTTTGATTTAGTTTTCATTTGTAAGATTAGATTTTGACATTCTAATGAAAAACGCTGGCTTGCGGTTTCCTGGAAGTGTACGAAAAAAAACGCTTTGATATTAATTTTTTTATTTATTTTTTAAGAAATTTTGCCTTTAGTAATTTCATGGAATTTTTATTGCGCCGCTACTGCTGCTTGTTTATTTTATTTTTTTAAATCTGTAACACTTTCAAAAACACAATTATTAACTGCTTGTAAAGGAAGTCATAAGTGTTTTTCTTTTTTTTTCCAATAAAATTATAACTATAAAGACGTCAAAAAATTAAAATCGGCTACGTTTAGAGCCAACTAAAACTTTTCACCAATTATTAGGCCAAAAATAATAATAATTTGATTTACCTTCTACATCCCATTTATCATGGTCCTTTTTCATTCCCAATGTAAGAGAAAGAAAAAATGTCCGTACTTCTAAAATTTTAAAAGAATTTTCGAGGCAGTCTTAAAAGAATATCAACTCTTACAGCGAAACCTAAAAGACTTTATGTTGAAAATGTCCACTCTTTTACGAAATCGCTGTAAAATGTTTACCTACCTAAAAACATATTTCTGAAATACATTTGTGTTTTTCTGAAAAACATTTGAGCTTTTACGAATTTCATTTCATCTTTCTTGAATAATATTTTGACTTTTTTGAATATCATATGAACTTTTCTGAAACATATTTTAGATTTTCTGAATTTCATTTGGCATTTTCTCAATTTCATTTGGCGTTTTCTGAAATATATTTCAGAATTTTCTTAAATACTGTTGGAAAAGGTGTATATCGAAAAATCTGATAACTTTTTAAGTTAAAAGAAGCACACGTCACTTCTTGAACGAAAATATAGATCGCAAAGTCAAAGCAGCTAACCCCTTAACTTGAATTCAAAATTTTGCTAAAAAATTCTTAACATGCCTAGTACAATCTGGAAAACATTATAAGCAACCTCTTTCGATAATTTTTACGCTAGGACATCGTATTACGGTATCTTAATTGGCGCAACGGGTTTAAAACCTAACCTCAAAAAACACCCAGAATCATATCGGTTTGGTAGAATTAAATTTAATTGAATTGCTTGTAAATCAAATATTTTGCGCGTGCTAATTATAAGGTCACCATAAAAAAATTGTAAAAACTTTTTTTTTCTTTACATGATTTCCAACAAGGCGAATTCAACAATATGGTGACAACCATACATATATAAAAAAAGTATTATTTAGGCTTTTAGGTGGCCCATTTGTCGAATTCCTGCATACATTTACATCGCAAACCGACAACACCACCTTTCGCTTTGGTCCCTAAAACAAACTAATAACAACCACAACTATTAACCCGAATTTCAGTATCGTAGAAAGTTAAAAAAAAAAGTAGACCATCGCAAAAAGTTGAAAAAATATTTCAGAAAAATTTTAGATTTTTGGGGGTATGCAGGATATTGTAGGGCATTAAATTTTTTTTATTTTTCATATAAAAAATCATTTGCGCATGTGTTTTATGAAAGAAATTAACAGTAAGTTATATTCATTTGCATTTTTTATAATAAAATTAAATGACCTACAAAACTGCATACTCGATAGTTTTCTAAAAGTGCTGATAAAATAAATTTTAATTGTGCGAAACGCTTGTTGATTATTTTAGTTTTGTTTCTTGTTAAAGAAAAAAAATTATTTTACTGAAAACATAAATTTAAAAAATAAAATAAAAACGTGTAGTGTGGTGTCGCTGTAACTGTGACGTGGTTTGGTTAAGTGAGGTTAATTTGAATAAGATTGTTTTTGCCATGTTAAGCGGTAAAGTGCAACTTTTTTTTTTTAATTGTTGAATAAGCTGGGACAATTTAATTAAGGATTTTTATTGAAATCAAAAAAATTTGTTTTGATAAATAACTAAAAACATTAAATAAATAATGAATACGCAGTAGGTTGGCGAGAATTCCTTTAAAGACGATAATAATATCAGCACTCTGCAAAAAGTCCAAAAGTGTATTAGGGTTTATATATGTAACTTAAATATTATTAATTTTTCTCTACCTGGAATATCGAGCCATTTTACTGGGCGACGTAAAAATAAAGTCTGGATTGTGTGTAACTCATCGGCAAAGTAAAAGAGAACTCTTGTCTAATATCTTATTAATTTCCGTTAATTTTCTAAATTTGCGCAACGTTTTTGATTTGTAAATTCAAGATACATTTTTGGTCCCAAAGTACACCTACAACAACAAATTATACTAGCTTAAAAAACACTTTCAATGATTCCACTATAATTTTGTGGTTATGTTACTTCCCGAACTCGATTGGGTTCAATTAGCCACTGCGGGCTTCGATAACCTCTAGACAATGATGGCTTGTTGTCGCTGTGAATTCCTTACAATATTATCTTTAACATTTTTTAAGGTTCAAATACATCCCTGGCTTCGAGAAATGGCGGTTGCCACAAGTGCACTGCCCATTTGAATAATCTCCACACACACACACATTTATTGTTATTTAAGCCGATTGAAACAACTGTTGCCAGTTGATGTTATTATTGCTGCCCCAACAGGGGTCACCATTCGCATACTGACAATATCGAGCTTCGGCTGTCTGGGGCTCATGTTGCCATCACTCGAATTTACTATTTTGCATAAATCATAATGTAATCTCAATCTTAGCAACAAACATAAAACAAAATCCTCGCATAAGACATAAAACGGAGAAAATCAAATTGGACAAAAATATCCAAACGCTCATAATTAACTGCACGCGCGCACACCCGCTCGCAATCTGCAGCACAACATCTGCGGCCGACTAACGGCATGGCGGCGGTCGGGCAGCGTGGTGGGGTGCGCGGACCAGCCGATAGCCAACACCCAACAGGCAACAGCCAACAGCCGGCTGCCGTCAGTTGAGGGTCGGCCAATCGCGTTGCCGCGTTTGCGCATCTAAAATGTTAAGGGGCCCGCATGTGGTTACGCTAAACGCCAGTCGAGCAAATTTCTCAATGGACCATAACTGCGCAGATTAACGCCAGCAACAAACAAGTAGACAGCAGCAACAACAACCACAACAACAACAATTGCTACAATAGTTGTAGTCAAAATGTATGGGGCATGCAACCAAAATTAATATTGCCGTTCAAGACGACTGCCGCTGCTGCTTCTGCTGCTGTGGTTAAGAGTTAAGCTTGACGCGCCTGCGCAATCAGAGTCGCAATCGCGCAAAATCGCCTCATCGACACACGGCATGGTGCAGCGAAAAAGCTATGGGAAATAATTTATGCTTCAACAGGCCAAAGAAGAAGAAGAAGAAGCAGGGCGCGCTACATGAAGCCCAAACGGCCGATGAGTGTGGGGTAGCCAGCCAGCCAGTCAGCCAGTTAGCATGTGAAATCGTAAAATCAGTCGCCTGCACCAAAGCCAAAGAGCGGCCGTCCCAGGAACGACTAACCCCTCTGGGGAGCCAGCGCGCTCGCACTAACACCATGAATCATTGCATTGGCATTCGATTGGCTGATTCGATGCGAAAATCAACAAAATTATAAATTAATGAAATTTATGCACAATAAAATTGCAACGGAAATTATTAATGTGGCCGTTCACGCTTTAAATGCGCCCTAAATCAATAAAACATCCTACTTGCGGAAAAACACACACACACGCGCGCGCAGAAACCTACATGGCGCACACATGTGTAAACGAGGGAAAAAATTATTAATATTGCTGCATAACATGCGGCAATCACTGATGCAACCACAACAATAACAATAGCTAACAAGTATTTGCATGCTGGCGCTTACCTCCGAAACACAGTTGCATTGTTTTTTGTTTTTTTTTGCTGGGATAACGCAGATGCATCTACAAATGTGTGTTCGTATGTACGAGTACAACTTGATGGTTCTTCATATTTGTATTTGTGCTTCTTAGTTTGCACCGCCGCTGCCCTTTTTCGCCGCACACCAAATAAACAAGGCGTTTTAAGGGGTTTGAATGTCTGCCTTGCCTAGGCGCCGGATATGTTAACGCGCTTGCAACATGCAGCGTGCAGTACACAACAACAGCTAACAAGTATAAGTAACCAATGCAACAAAAGCGGAATTGCTAAACATTGCTAGAAAATGTTACCAGTTGTAAATATTGTGCTCGTACATTTATCGGTAAGCGTCGGCCGCTCTGAATGCTGCTGGAATCAATAAATCCAAAAAAATTTTAGCTTCGAAACTATTTATGCCAATTGATTTAAATTGTTATGTACATACACATAGTATAATTAATTAAAGAACGTCTCAAGTATCAGCGAAACCATCTTCACTCACTAAATCTGTTTAGCGCCGAGCGATTATCAACTATCGCTGAAGAAAATCGTCCTAACACGATGCTCTTAAAGCAGTAATTTGTGGGTCTTTAAAGCCAAAATCAGCACTTCCAGTCGTTGATTTGATATGCTGGTTTTATTGTTCAGCAGACGATTACGTAGCTATTCTAATTCACTTTCAACTTATTTAAGAAGGTGGGTTTGGTGACAGATCCTTCCAACCAGTCGCTTTCACTCTTATTAAGTTTGAAGTTTAGTATAGCAAGGCTTAGGAAGCAACCTCCAATCGAACGACTGCTTTTCCATTATTCTCGTCGCATTTTTATTTACTCTAGCCTATCAACAATCTTTTGCCACCAGCGTATTGAGGTTATCGTCTTTAGGGTTAAGCTTCTTTAGACGCTAATACGCACTCCCCATGCCTTACGACATTTGCCAATGCTATGTACACATAAAGTTCTTTGTGTTATTTAAGTGTATGTACTTACCCTCTTCCTTCGGTACGGGAATTACCCTACAATTCCGCGTCCATACTTTTGATTTAAATGCTCGTCCGCTAATTTATTATCATCTTTTACTCCTTCCTTTAACTACTTTTGGGTTTAAACATCGGCAGTTTTGCATCTTTAGCTTTTCAAGCAAGAAGTGCTCTTAATTACTTCGCTATGCGATCAAACATGTTGATTTCCCGTAGGACAAGTGGTCTGAAACTATAATTTTAATAATCGCACTTCTTTGTTTGTTGGACTCTTTCGTTGAAACAATCGCAATAGACAACATTCCGAACCTCCCAGTGACTAGCTTTTCCATCTACCATATTTAGCGCTCACACGGTCCACACGGCTTAGGACAGGTGTTACTAATTTTGTTATTGAGACCAACGAAAGCATTCGCAGCATTAGCTTCAATAATGGAGGAAAGGAGACCACTGCAACCCGATGTAAAGAGAACTTTGATCTACCGAATTTCTTGCTCTTTCTCAAGATCTAGTCTTTATACATTTTTTCCATTTGCTATGTGGCCTGCAAAGAGACCTATTTACAACTGCGGATAGATTCTCCTTGCTCAGTATGAGCAAATCATTTTTCATTCCACTACGGCCACATAAGTTTTGTCTTGACGCAACCATTCTTCTTCTTCCACCTAACAATTGCCAAGACAGCGATTACTGTTCTGGTATTGGAATCCTAAACCTCTTAAAACACAGTAGTCCGTGTCCTGTTAACAGATTTTATTAAAGATCGTGGTGTGTCCTGCCTTCATTGACTTCGAAATACTTGTACGTAGAGCACCAGATGTGCATATTATTGCAGTCCTTTTCAGCCTTTGAAGTGCTGGTTTTATTAAATTATGATTGAGACATAACCAATAGACAACCACCCTGAAGTGTAGAATTGACCAGACCAAAACTGTGTATAGCCAGTGCACGATCATGTTGAGTAGTCCCCCATTTTCTTCTTCTCATCCAGCTGTAAAGAACTATTGTTGGCTTCTATTGCTATTGAGCATTTTGTCTAGAGCTGCGACCTGATGCCTGACGAACTCTTTTAATTTAAGCGTCGCATTTTCTATCACAGATAACATATGTTTTTATTTTCTGGTGAAAACCACAAGGCCTTTCTTGCCGGGGCTCACTTCTTGATTTTTTTCTTCGGTCCAATGCGGCTGTAAGTATAAAACAAAAAATTAAGACGGAAAGCCTTTCCAATATACGCTTTTATAACTACTCCAACCTACGGATAAATAAATCAAAGATTAGGAAACAAAAAATGTATGCGACGAAAGCTTATCTTAGTGTATCGCTTTGTATTGCTGAAAAGCCTGGTTCGTTCTCCAGCGAGTTTGGTGAGAAAGTTTGATATGCAGTGATTTTCAGAGAAGTGTTGATATTCGATATAGAGGTTTTAACTTTTAAAACACATTTTTACAATGTATCTACATACATACCTATTTGTATAATACATACATACATATTTGCTATTTTTAAGGCCTAACATCAATCAGAAAATTGAGGCTATGGTGCCATAAATTGTAAATAGGAACTACCAATTTGTTGCTTTATTGGAGTTTAAATGTTTCCTCACGTATTTTTACGAGTATCTTATACTTACAAACGTTTACGAGTAGCCGCATTGCCAAAGCCACGTTTCAATTCAATTGCGCGTCGCGTCTGCCGCGTGCCTTGAATATCAGTTTTTCACAAGCACGTTTAATTGTTGCAAGGTCTAAAAGGAATTGTATAGCATTTGGCGTTATTTTTTCCCCCTTTTCTTTGCTTTTAATTTCAATTCAATTGACAAATCGTGAGTAGCACGAAATTCAGATTTAGGGAACACAAACCATTTTTTCCACCAAATCTCGAAAATTTACGTACCAAACAAATAATAGTAGGCGAGTTTGAAATGAAACAGTCAACAGTCAGTGAATCGGCGCTGGAAAGTCGTGATTTCATTGAAATACAAAAATTCGAGACTAAAGAAGTTGTAGACCCAACAAAGTGGAATTTCACTTGAATTGCTTCATTTCTTGTTTTTTATTTTATTTTTTTTTTGCTATTCATAATGCCAACAACAAATTGCCAATTACTTGGACTTTGCAATTAGAACAATGCTGTGGAGTCCGAATACCAAACGAATTGGTGAATAGCTACATATTTTTAACAACAACAAAAACCACAGCAAGAAACAAACTAAAGTAACCAAAAAATAAAAAGAGCACTCTTAAACGACCGCCTAGTCTCGCCGCGACTAGGAAGGCGCCGCTGCATGCATTACCTGCTACATACATACTGAGGTAGCCAATGCCAGCCACCCATGTCGCCATGTTTGGCTCCTGGGACAATTTCATTAAACTGCAGCAACGCTCCATTCACTCCGACTGCAACTGTACTGTACGCTGTACGCGGCGTTTTAAATTCTTTTATCGCCACTTAAAAAGCGACCGTAAAGCGCCTGGCGGCCAAGAAGCTTCCACTTGAAACGAGAAGCTATTCCAAAGCCTCACAAAACTTCAGTGCAGATGTCAGTGCAGGTTTTCTGCATCAAGTGCAATAGCGACAAATTTTTGCATCCTGGCAAATATTTAGCAAACTTTTATAGGCACCACCAACCAGTCAGCCAGCCAGCCAGCCAGCCTGGCCGGACAGCAGGCTAAAAGAGAGTCACAACTAGCTGGCGATGGACCAACCATTGTGGCAACATCAACGTTAACCGACTAATAAATCAAGGCAGCAATGAAAGGCATCGTAAAAGTGCTTAAATTAATCATCTTAAATGTTTATTTGTTATTTAACTCACTCGTCGTTTTATGATGTTGGCAGGCTGCAGGGGTCGCACACAACCGCGCTCAGCTGGTGCTCACTACTCCTCCGTGTCAAGCCAATCCGCTGCGCTGCGCTGTGTGTGAACTGTTTGCTATTTGCCTTATTTGTTTGCCAACCCCGACGGTTAGCCACTCGCAAAATATCCAACTTTCCAAGTACATACTCGTACTATCTCAGCCGTCGATGGCGGCGCAGACGGCGCTATAGTGAAAAAGTATGGCCAGCGTAAAGCCACCGGCAAGCGAACGATCGGATCTCACGTTTATAGCAACAGGTTGCCAATAACAAACAATACATATGCAATGGTCTTTTGTCTGAATCTAACTCGATTTAAGCGCCACCAGCGCAGGCTAACAAACGAACGCTCTGACAGTTTCTTCTACATACTATGAAACGCAAGGTTTTCTTTCATCTACATTCCTCTTTAGTTGCTGCTGGTGATCATATAACTAACCATAAACTCTTCATAGCTGCCTCGAAGGTCTACTTTGCATAAGGCAGTCACTAACTCGATCTCTTTAACGGTACATGTTTGTCGCATGTGGCCCAAGTCGCGGTTAGTCGGTTGGTGCGCGTTTTTAGTCTGTTGAGCTCGCAGCAGTCGATGGTTGGCAGTCATTCGTCTTTTAACTCATAAAATTTTATCATAAACTAAGTTAGTGTTACTACACTAAAATAAGGACTAAATGAGCAAATTGCTCATTAACTCGTAAATTGGTAAGGAAAGTCAAGAAGATATATTGATAGATTTACAAGTAGATACCTTGATAAAGGTTTCGCTGCTCAAAGATCATTTTCTTCTCACAAATTGGTTGTCTTGTATTATGTTAGCTATCATTAGTGCGCCACAAAACTCATATAAAAAATCAGTATCTAACATCAAAAATATCTACTTGAACATTTTTGCATTACAAGTCCCATATAACTTGTTATTCGTATTTATTGTCTCTTCTAAAAGAATGATCCTTTGGATATATTGAAAAGAGGACTCGAAAATTTTTCAAAAACGCAACTCCATTTTTAATCGATGACACTATCGGTCTGCTTATGAAAGCATTACTGCAACATCCGCCTCTCTATTTATTCATCAATATATTAAAAGGGAACTATGTAAATAGATTCGGATCGCAAAACATTTGATCCAGTTAGAGCTTCGTCTTGCGACGATTATGGCCGACGTTTCATAAAAAGTTGGTCAAATTGAAACCGCTGGGTAGCCCAAAGCTGTTCTTTGCTTCACATTTCAACGCAGCGAAGATCTTTTTCTTAACTAATAGAAGCTGCAATCACATCGAATGCTTTCAGGGGTGTAACCGTTCGACATCAACGTCTATCTTTCTGCACCACCCCATAGCACGGGAAGGTTGAAATCTTCCAAACTTTCCGTAGCGCTGCAGAAGAGAAGGTCGGCTAAAATTTGAACAGCTAATCGCTTCTCCAGAAAAATGCGCAGCATACAAAGCCACGCCTCAGCAAAGGACTGTCCAAAAAGAAGAAAGTAGAAGCAAAAAATAAAGCAGCAAGTAGATAGTTTCCAAACGCGTTCTGGGTCATACAAAGACGAGAATTGAAACCGCACTTGCGGTAGGGAGGGAGTACCTTTTAACGCTTTAGAAATGTGACTGTGGAGAGAATGGCTAGACGGCGACTTAAGAATAACAAGCAAAGCGGGCAGAGCCTACGGTACACCAGCTTAGCTGTCCATACCAAAACATTGCAATATGAAGGTGCTTTGTCCAATTCTTTGTTCGCAAATTACTGTGGGATAAACCTTTTGAATTCCGTCATATGCTAACTGATCGGACCTCATCAGGTTGGCTTCAGTCTGATGTTGTAAAACACAAAACGAGCTACCAATCAGAATCGCAGTGGCGCTTTATAGAGCAAGAACACGTTTCTTCTGGCTTATGCAGATGACATTCACATTGCAAGAGGCACCAAGCGAGGAATAGTCCTTACCAACAGGTAAGAGATCCGTAGTCAATAGATAAGTAGCGGCTTTTATCGAAGAAACATGGACGATGTCGATCCACGATGAAAAGCCTTTGGGGATTTGCGCGAGACACTGGTTAGTGAAGACGATGAAAAATTGCACTGTATGAGCTATATAATAACATGGACACAGTCCAGGAATGGCTTCAACTTGGCCTACGGATGGGCGTTGATGCCCGGTGAAAAGATGCTTTGACTTGTCTTCCAAGGGAATGCAGTACAAGTAAGAGCGCTCACGGGCATAACTGCAGGTGCAGAAGCAAGTGGTGAAGTTTTTTGATCTCAGATCAAGCCGGCATACGGTTGTAGGGCCACAAAAATGGCAGCAGAAGAAGAGAAAACAAGAAGGTGAAGGTTTACTGCTCATTTGTCTACTGGGTTCAAAGTTGCACTTATTGACAATAGAGGTAGCAAACTTACTTTCAAGTGCAAATATCGCAACTATCTATCCGGATAAAGGGAATGCGGAGCATTGCTTATAAACTACTTGCCAAACTTGTGATTCACAACTTAATTTTAATGTCTGGGAACATGTGTTAAAATCCACCTGCAAGGTGGACCGAACAGCTTAATCGATAAAAGTACACATACCTGCACATACAACATACAAATACTTATTACTTGAATATAATTTACGCTTAAGCTTTTTAAGCTATCCACCTTAGCTGCAGAATCAACGAAGCAATTGCCTCAAATTACAAGCAATCATCTAGAGTCCACTGCATTCACACAAGCCTCACTCCAAAATCGAATCACGCGCGCAATATTCTCAACAGCAGCCACCGATCGCAGGGTCCAGTGCACCGAAATTGCAGTTATATATGTACATTCAAATTGTTGGCGATTAAGATAAATGCTACTAAACTAATTTAAAAACGATTGAAAATTTGCCACGAAGACATTTTAATCTGTGTGCTCTGTGTGTTAGGTGGGCCATAGTCCATTGATTGAACCTTCTCGTCCATGCGGAGTCCCCCAACCACTGAAAATATATTAGTTGTTATTAGTTAAAACTGCATATGAACTATCGCATTGGCACCAAAATGAGCATTCATCTATGTATGTATGTACGAGTACAATGTGCGTACACTGTGTGACTGCCTGAACGGCTGCAAAGGCCCGTCGTCATTCGTAGCACTGTGGCTTTGAAGCTCGAACGCGCGCGCGCCACATTGACGGCTGTCAAAACATGTTGTCGGGTAATACAAATGTCGTCGTAACACAACATTGGACATGATGTTACTGCTGCCGTTACAGCTCCTGCGCCAGCTCCTGTTGCTGCCGCAGCCATCAGTGTTGAACGGCCCAGCTGGACTGCATCTATCCATGTACATATTTATGCATCTTTTTCCAATTGTCACGTACGAGCGTTCAACATTGCCGGAAGTTAATAGATTTTTGCAAAAATAAATACAAGTATTAAATCCATAATGCATCCAACGACTGGACGACGGGGCCAAATGGGCGTTTGACCGGTTGTTGGTTGTTGGGTCGTTCAAACATTTTCATTAAGTTCAAAATTGCTTTTATGTGGAATTTAATTTGCGAACCATCATTGGACAAGCAATAACAACGCAATTTAGCTTCCACTTACAATGTGTATACAAGTACGTGAATGGGAACAAGTAATCGTCTATAAAAATTATTTTAAAAATGGCTTGAAAAATGAGAGCACTGCGAGTGTAATAGATGGCCTGGGAGATTGCATACATGGACACATACGGACATTAGGCTACTCATGGACTACATATGTATGTGGGAAATCAGTAAATCTAACTTGTTAGGTTAGTTATGTAAAAAAAATATGGCGAACGAATTGAGAACCCTGTCCTTTGAAGTCGTTTAAAATGCTGCGCTCGTCCCTTCTACATTTCTGACAAACAACACAATTCTAACGTAAAAATTTTCTAATTTTTTTTGTAATTTTAGCGCAATTTTTTCCGTTACGTTTTTGTAGCAACAATATTCATTTCGATTTTATTTCGTTTAGATGATTTTTTTCTACTCTACTTGACGATCTTCTGCTAGGTAAGCCAAGCGTTAAAAGTACTTTGTGTTCACTCCACCACGTTGAACCCTTTTCAATCATTGACGAATCTTGTCAAGTACTTTTTATTTATATCCAATAGTGATGCAAGTTTTCTTTTCTTTCAAGAACCGGTTCTGTCGATTGCGATTCCGAGTACAGCTTGGTATTTGGGCTCTTTTTTTGGTGGTAACGCAAATAAGTCTCATCGAAAAAGCAAACATGTTTTTAAAAAAAGTATATAAAACCTCAATTTATTTTTATATTTTTGTAATGAAGTAAAGAAAATAAAAAACTACATACATATATTGCATTTATTCTTTAGTGGTGTAACAAAAAAATTTAATCCAAAGGAAACAAATTAATTTTAATTGAAGTGCGTGCTTTTCACCTTTTTGCTTCTTTTGGGGACGATTTTTTTAAAATAGTTTTCAGTTCTTTTGGCTTATTTTTCGATTTCCATCCGGTTTTTCTACACCGATTTTCGGTTACGTTACCCTCTTTCTCAATAGTACAGGACAAGTGCGAAAACGATTATTTCCCCGATTAATTATTGCAGCTTCAACAGCACCGGAGAAAAAGAACTTCGAGACGCTTTGGAAAATTTTCAATAAGATAATGTCCCTTTAGATCAACAATTGCCCGACGTATATTATCCCTCTCATAAACAAGATTATTTCGCGAAGAATCTCGTAGTCTCCCACTAAGAGATAAAATGTTGTAGTTTAAGTCGAATCAATTAGAGCGACAGAATTGCGAAAACTTGACTAATCGGTGCTGTCGAAGTTATACTTTCTATTTTGTACCGAACTCCTAACAAGCGTCTCTTACAAATTACCTTGGCAAATCAACGCTGCAATCTATTGAAAATATTTCTTTAAAAGCCCAAAACTGGGTTTCCGGTGACAAAGTTATCTCCTATAATTTGCTGTTCGAACTTCACTTTCAATTTTTAGTGAAAGTCTTAATTTCGTTAACGAATTGCATTCTGGCAACTGCTTGATGATCCGCCATTAAAAGCGTCCTCATTAGAAATTTTTTTTTATTTTCCATTCCAGCTTGCTCACTTGAACTGAATCTCTTAAGTATTATGTACATAAGTAGTTCAATTAAAGTTAGTATTTCGTGTTAAATCGCAAACAAGAAAAAATGATTTCCGATTTACAACTGCGTTTGCTTATCTTCATTAGCTTCAGCACTCAGTTTGGGAGCTAAGCATTCGATGAATGTTCCAAATACCTGGGGTTGTCAATTTGTGAAATGAATTTTAAGTGAAAATCTGCGGGTGGTTTTGTTCGTTGCCACCATCGAACAATGCGACAATACAACATAAAACCCAACAGCTGAAGACAGCAAAACACGCGCACATACAAACAACATCCATTCAGAGCGATGATCAGTGGTGGAGGCTCATCATCAGCAAGCCAATAAACCAATTCAACTTGCTGCAGTAGTGTACAAACGTACTAGTAAGAAACATTCATTAAACGCTCGGAATTTAAAGCAAAAAAAATATATATATAACTCTTCATGCGAATTCGTTCAATTTTTCGTACGATTGTTGATTTAATTGTTTGACTAATTGAGAGATTTTATTTTTTTTGAATTCTCCCAAGGGCGCAGCTGCGTGATCGCTGGCTGATCGATCGCAGTCGATCGAAGGATGTGCTATATATATAAGTACATTCGTATGGATTGTTTTGGTCACAATTGATCCACAGCGTCAATTGGAGTGAAGTATCACATGGTTTTGTGATCCCCCACTTGGCACTCCAACCGTCACTCACTCACTAGCTGCTTGTAATGACTTGATTTTGTTGATGAAACGAAACCCATAGCGCGGATGCACTTACTGACACACATATAAATACATACAATACGAATGTATGTATGTATGCATGTATGTGCTATGCTGGCGGTGTTGATGATGATGGCTCGATTGCATCTCATTGCTTAACCCAATTTGGAGACAATGAGGCCGGCACAGCGGCGACACAGGTATTGCCACGCCAAAAACGTTCCCCGGAACGTGTACAAAACAACCACTGCGACTTTGCTGCGACAACTTGTGCTGGCATTTTATTTTTAAATCACCCATTCGTGTATGGGTAAGTCGAATTAATTAACTGCGCGCTGCGGCAAAACCGCCGCACAAGTTGTCGCCAAATGATGTGCAGCTTTGCGGACCAAAAACTAAATAGTGGCAATAGCAACAGGACCTGATGCGGCAGCATTGCAGTTCATTTGCTGTGGCTATGCTTGTTTTTGATTTTGTTTTTCTATTTTTTTTTTTGTCATTGCTGGACTGCGCTTTTGATGTCTTGTTAGACAACCGGAGGACACACAGAAGCAAAATCTCCCTCGCTTCTCCTCGCCACGCGGTCGCTTGCTTGCTCGCACAAAATTTCATTGAGAAACAAGCATTGGTCACGCTGGCACGTAATCTCGCCCCGCTCGCCTCTCTGCTCTCCACCTGTGTCGCGTTGGTGAAATGATGAACGCAGAGCGTTCGCGGCGTACAAATCGTGTTCCGGCTGCCAGCGCATGTCCGTTGTATCGGGATATCACTAATATCACCAGCCATCGGCAGTTTTTGGTACACTGCCATGGCGCCAGTACCTACACAGTTAATAGTATAAGCAACAACAACAATGACAACAAGTACCACAACAGTGGTTGATTCGCACAGCGATCGCAATTAAATTGCAAAATCTAAATGGAGATTTATGTAAATTTTAAAAATTCCCTCATACTACTCGCCTTCATGTGACATACTATATGTACATAAATACCCACAAAAATATATGTATGTATGTACATCATGTACGGTGATTACGTCTCGTATGGCTTGATTGCTGCTAAGCTTGGGAAATTGCATGGTTTTCCCTTGAGAAAATTGCTCGCAAGCTGTTCGTGTCCATCGGCGGTGGCAGAGCTTGGATGATGCGTGTTGGTCAGCGCTTTGTTGATCTCAAGAACTTGTCGCGTTTATTTAAACACATACAGATGTGCTTTTTTTTTTGCATCACCTAACAACAATTAGTTGGCATATTCAATTGACAACTTAATTAAAACAAATTCCATGCGAAAGAAAACATGATTACTTGAAATAAGAAACTCTTGGATAAGCTTTGTACAGAATTTCAATTGCTGCTTATTTATTTCTGTCTAAAGAAGCATTTCAAGCTTATGCTGTAAGGCTTATTATTTCATATGGCATGTGAAAAAAAAATAAATAACCTACGAAGTGCGTTCAATGTATTCCCGGTATTTTTATGAAAAACAACTCGATTTAAATTCAGTGTATTTTTATATTGTAATACAATCCCCCACAACATCAATACGATTGTTAGTATATCTTGAGATTACTTATTCAATGTCTTCTTTATAATATATTTCATCCCTGTCCATCTATTGCCGTATTGAGCTCTTCTTTTTTTCTAATCTTTTACAGCGGCCTTTTAGTAATTTCTCCAGTAAAAAATTTTCATATTTTCATCTGCAGCCGCCTGAGCGAGGGTCATATTCAACACTCTCCCTGTTCCTTTTAAGTTAACTTAAGGGTAGGTGCTTTCAAGTTTGGTCGAGGAAATCGATTTTTTTTTTATAAAAAATTAAACCTACATATTCGTAGAATGTGCGTACAAAAGGATTTTCAATAAAATCGATATTTATAGAATTAAAGGGTCTTGAACAAGATAATTGTCGCACGGAAAACTTTCTAAAAACTTTAAATGCGTTTTGTTCGGAACCTTGTTTTCCATCAGCATTTCAAGCAAAGCTCTTGATCTATTGTTCCGATTCCCTCCATTCAAAGCTTGTTTGAAAGATAATAATTTTTTTTATGCCTTAAACAAAAAATATACATATTTAATTGCTATTTAATTGTTGTTGTTGTAAGTCAAATCACAAAAAAGTTAACAAAAAATGTTTTTTTTAACGTCCACATTTCAATTATGTTTTTGTCGAAACTCATTCTAATTTAGTTCAAGCCATAGAGAATTTCATCAATTTCAATAAACCCATAACATTTTCATATCAGTGCACTACAGGAGGCTGGAGAATTGACAGAGCCGACATTTTTCGGCCGGCATTTTGAAATTTGTCGCGATAAAAATGTCTAATTACTGTGCAATAAAATCACATTTAACAATCAAAACCGGAAATTTGTAGGTTTGTTCATCATGCCACAAATAATTCCCAAGCTTAGCTTTCTTTTCGGCCAAATTTAAAAGTACCTCCCCTTAACCACTTTCGAATTGTAGATAAGGGATGTGCAAACTCTTGATTAACAGTCACCATTTTTTCGAGAATGGTGTTTTGACTTTTTACGATGCTGGGTTTTCTTCAAGGCAATACGATTTTGGACTACTCTGTAACTCGACTTGAAAAGAATTTGCTCTAATTTAAATTTTTTGTGTTTGCTACCAAATAAAACAAATAAAAAAAAATGTATTTCGACCAACTTACTTACATATATTCGAATCGAGTTACATAGTAATCTTCCTTTTATTAATTTTTACTTACCTACACAATAAAACAAACCAGCACATTTTCTAAATCTAAATTGATTGTTTCGTTTTAATTTTATTGGAGACAGGAACTTATTGCTTGTCTGTTGTTGGTAGTTGTTTTACAAAATGGTCAGTAATTAGATCATTGCCAAGAGCTTTATTTGGTTAATAAATTATAATTATTATTTCAATTTCGGCCTTAAAGTTTTTATTGGTGGGTCCATTTGATATGGATGGCCTTCAACTTTTTGTGTTATACTACATACTTCAAGTATAATTCATTTTCTATGGTTTAAAACATACTTTAAATAGTATATTTGCTTTTTCTAATTCACAACTCAACATATCATCGACTTAGAGTGAAAAGTTCATAATTCCACTTTTTCAAATATTGCAGGAGAGATATACATACATAAATTTAGAATTTTACAAAATTACCGTCGACGTAATTATTGACCGATTCTGCACTTTTTTAGAATGTATTTTTTTTTTTTAAACCGTTATCATTTTTTTAAGCTGCACATAAATGTAATTTCATAGTTTCCCAATAATAGTTTCACGAAAGCAATTTGAATGAAAATTATTTGAAATTTTTGAATTTTGTATGGAAATAGAGAGAAAATACAAGTGTAATTTCCATTTAAATTTCTGGTAAAACCGGCTATAAGAATAACAAACATCCTGCTTACTTATTTTTATTTTGTATATGAATTTTAATTTAATGAAGTATATTTTATGTTTTTTACATGCAACTAAATTTTTTTGTTTTTTTTTTTAATTTCAGGATCCATATACGGTAAGTGATTGAACATAATTCTTTTTTTACAATTGCTAATTTTCACCTATCATACGTCGGAATATCTTCATTTTGATAGAAAGAAATAAAAGTTCTAACAAAGCAATTTTAGGAACAGTCCGTTATGATACCTTTAAAGATTATGTTAATTGAAAGAATCGTGTTCATAAAAATGTTTTGACTTAGCTGGACAACTGGCAATGAAATAAAATTAATGGTTTTGCGAAAGTTATGTAGAATCATTGGCCAGAGAGTCCTTGTAATTCTCTCGTCTATCTGTAAAAATGCAAAAAGTATCCAAAAATGCTTCGAAACATGCAAGCGATTGAGAGCTCAGATATTGCCTGACACATTTTTTATCGCTTATGAAAACTTATGAATGATAGCTATCGCATTGGACATTTTTAGTCAATCTCTTTAAATTTAAGTTCACTGTTTTCTTTAAAAAAAAATTGAGCTATGTGTGTATGAAATTAGTACTTTTTGGTTAAATTGCAATGGATTAATAAAATTTTACACCCGATGTTCCTTGAGTATATAACTTTTTTTTTTGGAAATGAAAACTTTCGTTCTTCTCTTCGATTGATGTTCTAAATTTTTGTCTAGAGATGAAAAAAAATAAGCACGCAGCTGTCACCAGAATTATTGAATTATTCAGTATGGTATATAGATGCGATTTTTGGTTGTTTCCATTATCCTTGCCAGAACATCCGCCGATAAGTTCAAAAAAGTCTTGAATCTTTAAAATTACCGATTTTTTCATTCAGTATAAATAACCAAAACTAGATATAAAGCAAGCCGGAAAGTAACTTTCATAACCGTTGTATGGTATTGAACAACTTTTCATTTTATTATTTTTTTTGTTAAATTAAAGACTATATTTTTGTAAAAAAAAAATTGCGAAAAAGCAGTGCCGCCATTGCTAAAACATTAAGAACAATCATTTACTATCAGTTATCAAATGTAGAAATTAGTTCTACTAATTGAGGTACTTAATAGGTTGCAGTAATAAAATAACATTAACTTTTTTGGCATAGACACACACAAGTTTTCAATCACGCTTCGAGCGCTTTAATTAAATTTGACTGCAGCGCATATTTTTAAGTAGCTGCTTATGTACTCGTATATAACCCCATTGCTCTGCAATTTACGACATAACTAGAGTTATAAAGCATAGTGAAATAACTTAATAATGCCAAACCCATCTCACCTGTTGAATTGTCGATCGACAGTTGCTGACACGCTCTGACCAACTTCAAAGTTCATTCTTCGCAACAAGCACACGAGTGCCTACGGTTTATCGCTCGCCTTGCCACAGCACAGCGTTGCAAGCTACAATTACGTCTTTTCCACCTTTCCAGCTGCCTGGCGCGAATACTTATCGATCGCCGCGTCTGACAAATAAGCGCCTCAACACGCCACCAACTACCATCCACCAAGCAATGCGAACTGACCGTAGGCAGTTATGAAAGCAATTAAGGATATCGAATATCGCTCAAAAAATATTGAAACGGACGCTAAGTTACTCGAGAAGTGAAAAGGCATACGTATGTACATATGTGCATGTATGAAGCTTACAATACTACTAGCTCGCAGTCCGCCTGTCTGTGGTGAGAATAAATGATGACGTACAGCTGCTGTTGAACAGCACGCGCTTGAAGAGCCAATAAATCATTGTGGCGATAGCCTGACTAAAGCATACAAATTCAAACAGAATCCAACCAAAAAAATAAAAAATAAAACTGAGTTAGTACGAATAAAACTGCCAGCGCGATTGGCATGCGAACTTATCTGCTGCCTAATTAGTTGGCAGTGGTGTGTTGTGAGGTGCGCACACACCTGCCACCTGATTGCTGAGGCTGACCAACGAAAGGACTACGGCCAGGACACCAGCGTAAACTGGATCAAAGGAGCACTTTGTAGACTGTTGAATTTGTTAAAATTGTTGGGCGTTTGCTCATTAAATATTCGCATTTGTAGCAGCTCGTTGTCAACTTACAAACGCAGCGCTAATAATATGTCCACACGCATACATACATACATACATGCATATCTATGCAATACAAACTCGCACATGTACTAAATGTACATACATAGGTGGATATGTAGCGGCGAAAGTAAGAAGAATTAATGATAGTAACAAGGATGATTAAAGTAAACAAGCGCAATTGTCGTTTAAATGACAAGTTTTGACAACTTGTAAAATGATATGGCCGCGAGCGTCCTGCATTGGCGAGGGATCGTCGCGCGGCGTTGAAAGAACGCGCTTGCAACACGCCATGGTGCGCCAATCTGACGACAGCCGAAAAAACATGAAATACAAATGCATAAGTAAGAGCGCAGGATGAGCGCGTAGGGACTTTGGCGCTCTGCGCAAATGCTTGACTTAAATTAATAATCCGCGTAATTTGGTGATTTTTAGCTGCGCCACGTTAAAGTTGTGAACTGTTTCGGTGCACTGGATGGAGTGTCCTTAAGTAAAAGTCTCCACCGTCGGCCACCGCTGCCGCCGCCACTGCCGCGTGCATTTGTTTTGCGCTTAATATGTCATTTAGATTGTTTGTCGTTGATAAACACGTCAGCCGTCAGCTGGATTGTTTTTGGCTGATGGTTTGACGTGGTTTTGACGTTGTTAGTCGGCTCGTTAGCTTTGCTTGGGGGTCAGTTTCAGCGATTATATTTTTTACCTGTTTTTTTACCTTGTTTTCGAGTTTGTTTTTTTGTCGATTTTTGTGCTCATGAATTGGCCTAAATTACAAGTTTTATTTTGGGAATTGTGTGTTGATTGTTTAAATTGTTTTACCCTCGGTAAGTTCTTATACTTTGTTTTGGTTTGGGCGTTGCGGTGTCAATGCGAAGCGGAAATGTAATTTCTAATCAATTAAGTCTTATCGTTGGGCTTTACAGCGTCAGTAAATAGAATATAATTGCTTCTTATGAGCGAAAAGAAGTGTAGGGGTGGCTTTTCTGTTTACAAATGTACATACTCGTATGTAGCTGCAAGTGATATTTTCGAAAGAAAGCAAGTACCTTGGGAATGTGTCCATATTTTGACAAGAAATTATGATTTCAATCTCCAAATGCCATAATAACTACGAATTAATATTATTAGCATTTGACATAAAAACTAAAACAGTTAATAATAAAATAAATCTGTGAAAATGTGTCATTTCGATTGGTATTTAATGTAACTTGCTGTTGGAATTGAACAGGTGTTGGCATTTAGAAGGCGGTAGTATGTAACATTAACGACTTTTTGTGTTTTTAGAAATACGATCTGTATGTACAAAAAGTATTTAGTATTTTGATTTATCTAATTCCTATGAATATATGTACATATGTTGAGGCTTTTAAATATATATAATATATAACAATATTTGAAATTTGTATGTACATACATATGTATGTGAGCAAAGGTATTTGAAATTTATATCGTACATGTACTGCTCTTGTGTGAACGACTTATAACTTCACTGCCTGCTGGTAATCATAACTTGTTACTGGAAACGGGGTTAACTAAATGAATTAAGGACAAGTGCGTTATGAGCTAATTCCTTTTTTTTCAAATCGTTAGTAACCTTCAGTCAGCAACCATAGGACCCACCAGAGAAGGCAGCTGCATTTACGGCTTTCGTGTTAGAAGGAGCCAGGTAGACTGCTACAAAGAATTATAAAGTGCATATACATATGTAACTGGGAAGTGATGTTATTTTTCTTGTAAGTCTTGTTGAGCCAAACCACTATAAGTATAAACATATGTTACATATGTACATATGTAGCTCAGTCTTTGGACGAGCTAACCCTAACATTTGTGCTGGTATTGAAGGAGCCTTTTAGTTGTATGACGACTCTGAATGTCAGATGAATTTCATAAAAAGCTTTTTGATGGCAAAAGGACTCTCGGAGGTTTTTAAGTGCAATCACTATTACAATAAACTTGTTTCTTACCGGTTTTAGACAAAAAACCTAGACCTTTTGGATGGTACATATACATATATGTATGTACCTGTGATAATTAAGAAAGGGTAAAATATCTGAGTCGTTGTGTTTGTTCTAAGATCTATGGTTCTTCTCCGTTAGAAAACTCCGTTCATAATCCACTGAGTTACGGGCTTAGATTTATGAAAAGATATTGACTATAGTTTTTTTTTACGGTAAATCGAGATTTCGATGTTGGTTTTACTCGACAAAACCTACAAGAAAATTTTCATCGCAGGTGTCATCCCGGAATGTTGCAAGATTTGTTTTTTTATTATTGAAAACAAAACTCGTTTCTTGATAAATTGTCGTTTTCTTAAATAGTTACTATTGAAACGATTTTTATTGGAAATATTTTTTTTTTTTTTGATATTTAGAACTTACAAAAATAGTCTCTTACTCACTAAATTCTTGAAAAGCGAATTTATCAAGAAACATGGAATAAAGAAATAAAATTAGGTGTCTGGAATAATATGAATTATGGAAAAGGCCTTTTAGCCAAACAAACACAAAAATGCCTTAACCTGAGGTTTTTTTTTAACAAAAAAAGGTATTCTTATTACAAATTTCATGTGAACAAATGTTCCCATAAAAAACAATGCTTTACAAAAACTATTTTTATTTAAAGGGCAGAATATATCTATGAATTAAAACAACGATAGTTTGGTAATAAAATAAAATTTTTAAGGTGGTGATAATATAAACCTAATTTAATAAATTATTATTAATTAATTATTATTTAAAACCTAATTTCAAACTAATATTAGAAAATAAAGCACACACAAAGGTTTTGTAGAAAATTGAAAAAATGTAAAAAATGTTCACTAACAATACCATTAGTGCTTCAAATTATCGGATATTACCTGAGCTCGAAGCGCGAGTGTTTTTTACCGAAAAAGATATTGACTTCACCTAAAAGCAGAGAACCCTAAAAGAAATGTTTGATAAATTTGGAAGCTAGTACATATCATTTAAATATTTGACGAGCCGACTGGATGTCGTTTTATTTTCTTTAACATCTACGACGTTACAAGATTATCAGTTGAAAACCCTCTTGGTCCTACCATGTGATGTAGAATAGTAAAACTTTCTGAAAAGATAACACAAAGGTGTTAAACAAATTTTCTTCTCATTGTACTTTACTTATAAGTTTTAAATTCAATTACATTGGAGTTAATTACGATTTCATTCGAATTTTGCACTTTTTTCGCAGAATTATGAGTTTTTTTTTTACATGTACAATTTTAACGTCCATTAAATTTCTATACAACAAAGACCGGCGAGAGTCAGTCACAATCGGAGCTGAAGACAAATCTGCAGTCCAAAATGGTCCACCACGTGAAGAACTCGAGTAATTCCATGTCAAACGTAAACTTTTCTTGAGCCTCCAGCAGCAAATTTTACTCTTATAATATTTTGTACGCACTCCCCATTAACATTGATACTTATTTTATTGCCACCATTTGTATAAACACGCCTTTAATTTATCATAAATCATTTCCCTTTCTCTCTTTACATGTTTACACACACACACACACACACACCAATTGCCCAACATTAAACATTTCGCAAACAAATTGCTGAAAATTGATGACATCGCTGCAAACGTATTGCAACCCTGTGGTTACAATCATCAACACCAATAAATCGTCGCATCAACACGCTTGCAATCATCAAACATTACAACAACTCAAACAACAACCAAAATGATCATTTTGACTGCCATGTACCGCTGGAAACACCTGAACGTTTACTGATCGCTGATCATTTACACCACCATTGCCAACAAAAATAACGACAACAATGACACCACACCGACATCGGCTGCCATGGAATGACAAATGAACGGCGAACTCGCGAATGCAACGCACCGACGGACGGACGGACGGACAAACGTTGCTGGTTGGCGAAATGATGGATTATCTGCGCTGTTTTCATTCGTTTGTATATTGCATATTGATACGCCTGCCTGCTGGTTGTTGTTGTACACATTTAAATTCGTTTTTAAAATTCCTTAATGGCGTTACTGCTAACAAAAATCGCCGGAAAACAGGGTGTAAGTAGAATATTTTACATCATTTTTCATTTGTTCATACATTTTCTCTTAAAAGTGTTGAATGTAGTGTTGTTGTGTGTGCGTTTTATCTAATTAAAGTCTCATTAGCTTCTGTGGTTACTGCTCTATAATTAAATTTTAACCATGAGTATGAGCTCTGCGCATTGTTTACTGGACCGCCTTTGTGCGCCCATTTCATTTACCATAGACAAATATTTGAGCGCATTCAATTGAAATGTCTTTGCTGTCAGCCAGCAATTCCACATTCTGTACTCTTCTCTTTCTCACTTTGCTACTCCTAGCACTCCAAAACTTATGTCGGTACGCAAGTCCACATGTACATACATACATATGTATGTATGTACATATGAGTGTAAGTACTCCTCTCATAGCTAATAGCTGTAGGCGTGTTGCATCGATCATTATCTCTGGCAAATGTGTGGATTGTCTCTGTTGGTTTGAGCTGCCTTTGGCAACTCGTTAGCAAAATCAACAAAGCAAATGGAATTCTTGCTGGCGAGTCGATGAACGTTTGCAGTTGGTGTTATTAGTAGAGCGGCGTTTGTCGTGATGGGCGTGAAAGCGCCGACAGTTGTCGATAATTTAGACAACCTTGCGGTATTTCTCTTCTCATGCTCGGCTGCCGAAAGCGAAAATGCGACGAGTGAGATCCTCAAAAGCATTTTTTCAAAACATTTTGATTAATGAGTCAGTTTCGAGTTGGAACTGTTATTTAACTTTTTTTTTTAATTACTTCGAAAGAAATTGGTTTAAACGATATCCACTACTCATAAACATGGAGATATTTAAAAAAAAAATAATAATCCAAAAATTCATTAAACACCTGATCGTACGATGAGGTTTTTGCAATAATGGAAATGTTTTTCATGAGAGATTTTTTTCCTAAATTCTTAATAAAAAATAGTAGTTTTACTTTAATCCGAGGTAATTCTAAAAAATAAAAGAGGCAATTTCTCGGTAACCAAAACAAAGAATGAATTTTCCATTTCGCTTAGAAAGGCAGATTTAAGTTTTTTTTAGCGTTCAACTACAATCTTTGGATGGAAAGATTCGATTTCAACACAAAAAATTGTGGTTGTTTAAATGATTTTGTTTCAAATTCTTGTAAACCTAGGTTTCTAAATACCTCGGACCAAGTTTTTATATAGATATACACCATTATAGTTAGTACATATGTATATATTTTGAATTTAAAATCCGAATATGGTTTTTTTTAAATATTTTTTCTGTAGCTACATCTATCGGGTAAATTTTTTCTAGAGACATTCAAATTTTCAAGTAATTACCTTAAAATTGTACCAAATCGTACATTTTAGGTTTTTACACAACTTCGTCATCTATTTAATCCTATGAATTTTTCAGTATATTCGACTCTAGCGCCATCTTTGGTAAAATTTTTTGCAAACATATGTATATCTTAATATGCAAATAAAATATATACTCAATTTTAAGGAAATTGGTTCTTTAATACCATTTTAATAAAAAAAATTGGACTCTAGCGCCATCTAGCGGGTTCATTTTTCATAACCCTGGCTTTTATCATACAAGTCACACTAATTTTTAATTTAAACAAAATCGCTTCATAAATACGACTGTAATAATAAGACCAGATATGCAAGAAATAACCTCCGAAAGTTTGAATTAAATATTTTCTATAGTTTTTGAACAAAGTCCGCACAACAAAAACGTCTATCATATGTATACATATGTAGATAGTTTGTTAATGAAAAAATGTAAATAAATCATAGCGCAAACTAAAGTTTAAAAATGTAATCCAAATTTTTATAAAAATTTTACAAAATTTCAAACCTTAAAAAATTTGGAATTTGTTTGAGCATTTAGTTTTAGTATAATAAAAAGCAAGTTTGAGGGAATTTTTGAATTTTTCTAAAAACATTTTAATGCTGCCGCTAGTTAATCCAACCGTAGTCTTGCGCTTTATTTTACTGAAATTTAATGTGATAGAAAACTTCATAGGCACTCAAAAAAAATTTTAATTATTTAAAGTTTTAAATTTCTTTGAAATTTTGTCGAATTCGTATTGATTTAGTTAAACGTCTGAGACTTTCATTCCAACTATTAATTTTGTAAAAAAATTTTAATTAGAAACATTTGCGCTATTAAAAAAAATTCACCACACGTTCCATTGTTGGTGTCACTGTACATATTCGCCCAACGATACGAGGTTTTAAAGTAGAAAAAGAATGCGTAGGTATAAATGTGTTCATTATTTTTAAACACCTTTAGATTAGAGTAAATATATTTATACGAATCCCTTCGATATTAACAACACTAATTGTTTATTTCAATTCATATCGTCCTTCGGTTATCCTTTCAAAACAAATTTAGTTCAAAATTTGTATGGAAGCAAAAGAGATAAAAAAAAACTTAAAAACCTTCGGTAAACTTTTACCTTTTTGAAACTTTCACATTATATATTATTATACTACATAAAATGGAATGGGCTACAAAACTGCATACTCAAAATTTTCTAAAGCTTACGAAAAAAAAATTTGAAATCTTGAACGAAATTTATTTAATTATTTAAAACCTTGTTAAAGTTTGCATTGGTTTTTGTTAGAGAATGAAATGTATGGTAAATAAAATGAAAACAAATCACGCTTCAGTCATACGAAACTCTAAAACTAACGCCCGCCCGCAAGTGTGAATGAAATGCACACACGCACTCCAGAATTGCATTCTCGTTGCATTTAACGGCCGCATGCTATCCATCAACTGCATGCAACAACACCTTTACTTGGCATTCCTGCAATGTGATCCAAATAGTCCATCGCTTTCGCAGCTAGCTACAAATAACCGGAGGCACATTTCTTATCAGCCAAATATCAAATCTCGATCGAAAACGCCTCCGAGCGACTTTGCATCAAACTGACAGTCGCCAGTAGACAGACCACAACTGCTACACAGCAACAACAACAAATACGCTGACGCTGATATCAACGCCGATTCACGCGAAAAGTAGTTACCACAAAGCGTTTCCCGCAGCGCATAAATAAGGCAAGAGTCTGCCACTTACAACTTACAGCTCCCTACTTACTTGCCACTCACTCTTCAACAACGTTGTACTGCTCCTCCGCCTCCTCCTTCGGCGTCTTGTTGCAAGCGACTTGCCGCGTGTGTGTGTGTGCGTGCGTGTGCTGCAAAGGCATGCGCTCGTACATTTGATATCGCATGACCCTCATTATCATACTTGGCACCATTAAAGCAATTTATTTCCGACGCTGCTCACTCGTCGCTTGACTTTCATTCAACTTACGGTTGTTGGTCGCTTTGAACTTGGCTTAAAAACGCGGCAAGGACATTTATTATTGGAAGTACCTCATAAATACATCTGCCACAACAACAGCAGCAACAACAACTAAGTATTACAGTTGGTCTCACTTGGCTTAACTTCAGAGTTTGTGGCAACAACTATCCATCCATTCGCTGTTATTTTTCGTCGTGTGAGTGAAGGATGTTGCTAAAAGGATCACATTGCCTGTAATGGCAACTAAAGTACCTCAATAATTGTAGCATTGCCTCACCAACACGACGTGCATGAAAATGCAACGCTGCTGTGTTGCCAGTTGCATTATCTGGTTCGCGTAATTGGAAGCTACTTACAAATGTACATTAGCAGATAATTACATACATACATTTATATTCGTTGAAGACGATCGAATCCGCAACAAAAGAATACCTAAAAGTGGTCAACGTAGTCAAACGAGACTTGGAATCTCTCTCAGGTGGTAAAAGTCATATCAATAGAAAGCTTATTAAAGTGTGTCCTCGCCAATTTTATTCTTAACATTGTCTTCTTTTAGCCCGATACATTAAGTCTAGCATTTTTTTAATTTAAGGGGTTTTTCAAGGCCCTCAAGATTAGTGTTTGTTTCAGTTATGACGTCTTTATGTGACCCAATTATCTTACCGCACACCCATTTCTTTAGGTTTGTAAACACAAGATAGTCGCTGCGGACGGATTTCATGCAGCATAGCATCATCCCCGCTCTATGCTCGACATACGGTTTATTTCTCAGATGTAACAGGCTTTATGAGCAACACCTTATATACGCTGTCGGAATGGACGAGATTCCGAGCAGCATTGCATCTTTCGATGAGTAATATCTTATTTAAGCTGTCGGAATGGACGAGATTCCAAGCAGCAGGTCGGTTGGAAAGGACTAGTTTCCAAGCCAGCCTTTTATTGGGCTCCTTTGTCATAGGTGATCTGTATGATTTAGTTTCAGAATTGCTCTGGTGGAACGGATGGAAAGGACTTGTTTCCATGCCGCACCTTTTTATCTAATAGGTAATGTCCTGCAGTGATCAGCTAGTAGCCTCTTGAAGGTAGTAATGTTATTACAATTTCTTATTTATTGAACTTGGTAGCTCATTAAAACATTTCAGTTCTTTGTAAAAAATATTTTTCTTATCAACTTCTGTTTTGTGTAGTGGTAGCCTGAAACTATTATTTTCCCTGAGTAAATATGAGTGTGAGACTATCGCTTAAATATTCCGGCAGGCTACCCTGTTTTATACTAAATACGAATTTAATGGCGTGAAAGAATATTTGCTCTTTAACGCTTCGCCAATTCAAAGCTTAACAAAGGCGGTCGTTTTTGCTCCAAATCAATATCGAAGCTTCTGAACAATACTCGCCTGTGTTCATGTTGCCCTTTGATGGCAATCGATGCAAACGTCACAGTGGCCATGACCTTATTCCTTGGTGCACGTTCACCCGGAGAAACCCACCCCCACTTGATTGTTCCTCAGTTTTCGTTCACGGCTATGAAACGCCACATAAACTTATTGAAATTGCGACTAAACATCGTAAAACAGTCCTTCGTACAGTATGTAGTTTCTTCATGTCTAAATATTTATGTTAAATGTGAAGCTCCCTGTCAGCTGGGATGCCTACAGCCTCCACAATCTCACGCACTTTCCGATTCCCATCATCATCAACTCAACTCAGCAAACCACAATTTGATCACTGAAATTGGGGGTAAAGAATCCTCAAGAGTACCAAGCATTTCATTCCTTATTACCGATTTTTGTGTATAAATAAGTATGCAACTTTAATATTTTTTTAAACTTCTGAGAACAACGTTTGAAATATTGATGAGAACTTATTAAATTAAATTCATTTAAAAAAATGAATTATTTAAATCGCTTCAGTACTTTGAGAGCCAAAGCGTGACAAACATTCCCCATATAACTAATTTTTTATAATACTCGTAGTATAGAAATAAATTTTATAAAATAGTATGGATAATTATTTTTTATTTTTGGGCTTAAAATAATGGGTTTTTGTGATGGAAGCAAATATATTAATTTTAAAAATGTAATTAAATAGAAGTGAAATAACCACATATTGATACATTTTTCGTTTAATATTTTTAAACTTATTTTCAAGTGTCGACAAATTATCACTAAATTTTGGTAATTTTTTTATTACCGCTCTTTCTGAATTCCTTGCATATAAAAAATAATCGCGGGCTTGCGTTACATGCCAGTAAAAAAATTGTCAAAAATCAGCGATAATTTGTAGGCACTTGAAAATTACGCTTTATTATACTCAAATTTAATGAGCTACAAAACTGCAGGCTTGAATTCCAAATTCTAAAAAGTTCGAAAATGTGATGAAATTTTTTTAAATCATTGTACATTTTGTATAAAGTTTAAAAAATTGTTTTTTATAATTTGTGGGCTCTTTTATGAGTTGGGAAGCGAACGGGCTTTTTCGCCGTTCGTTTCGTCATATCAATCGAATATTGTGAATTTATTTTTTATTTAATCGCTTCGACAAAAACATTCGTTTCGCCACTCAAAATACCACCCTTTGTTCGAAAATATTCGGCATTTAATCGAACAATAATCTGAAAATTTTAAAATAAAAGTAAATTTTCCAAACTTGTCAAAATTCGGCTATAATTTGTGAAACAGAGGGTAGTAATGTTCATAATTTTAGAATTTTTCATCCATGCTTATTTTATATAGTCGTATTTATTAATGTATGTTTGACTATAGACCGTACCAACTCGTTGGTATAATAAAAAAGTTGGAAAAAACTATTTTTTTTGTCATCCTAGATATGACAAACAGTGTAAAAGTGCAACCTCTAAAATAAAACTTTTTTCGTAGTCGGCTTGCATAGTGTATTCATATTTAATTTAATTTTAATAATTTAATTCTGTTTATATTTTTTCAAACATGTTCTGGATTTTACAACCCTTTTGGATTCTAAACCCATTGCTGTTACAACCACAATAACAACATCGCTTTGGAATAGTATGTAAGTATTGCCAAGGTTTATTAATAATTGTAAACAATTTACGCAGGGGATGATTCTGAATCAAATTTTTCATGAGAAAGAATTTGAAAATGATCATTAAATTAGTTTTTAAATTCAAATAGATGTTTATTAAGTTTATTGAAAGTGATGTTTCGTTTTATAAATCATTTCATTATTGCTTTCGATTTTACCAACCTTTGCAGCAATTCGTGTTTCAGAAAATTTATTTTGTCAAGTTTAGAATCGGCGCAATTTGAAGCAATACCTTTTAAATTGTAGCGTGAACCTTTCTTTGCCAAGCAATCCCCATGCAATCACTTGGAAAGTAGAAGTAATAGAAACTTCGCCATGCTTCCATCTATGTATGTATGTAGTTCAAATACCTACTCATCGTGGCGTGCAGTTTTTTTGCACACAATTTTTTGTTTTACAATAAGAATTGTATTTCTTTTAATCGTCAAGATGTTACTTATTAACTGCATACAAAGCGTTTGGGATTGCAAACTTGTTGCAAGCGCTAATTAAATTAAGTCTTGTGCAACAGTTACGCAAAACAACTGCAACAGCAACAACAAAAGCAGCATGATTTTATAACCTTCAACGATGGAATGACTTAATTAACTGCACATACAAACATTGCCAGCGATACGTTTGCATTGTTATTGTTGCTGGCATCGTAAAAATTATGACTTGCTACACAAATGGCAAGCAACAAAATGCACAACAATGATTGCAAAGCAACGACAACATCTGTTGAGTGATGAGCTCCAATCAGCGCTAAGCAACAACTACATACCAGATTTTATTTACGTTTTCATATATGACTTTGTAAGTGTGCATACGAGTATGTGTGTGTGTGTTTAACATGAATGTGGCAAGTGTGAGTTTTATGAATTCACGCCAACAGCGGCTGCTTCGCTGAGATGCACAACTGTGGCTGTTTGGTGTGGCTGGCGCCAGGGCGCTGCATGCTTCGTTGCCTCTGACAATCGCTTTGCCTGGCACCGCTCGACTCGCCTGACTTGGACTGACTTGGGTTGACAGGCGCAATTGGTGGGTGGGGTGCGAGCAGCAACGTCAGACGATGTGCAATCATAAATTCTCAATTGCTATTAACTGTATGCTGATGATGTGATGCGCGGGTGTGCGTTTGTGTGGGGCATAGCATTTCGAGTAAGCAAACAACAACAACAACAACAACATAATAATGTGCGAATTAAAATGTGGCGCTGCGGCGTTGATGTATGTATTTATAAGATGCCGCACTGATTTATTGCACAAACGCAATTGCGGCAACCAAGTGACATTTCGCATCTCTCTCTCTCGCTCTCTCTCTCTCTCTCTCTCGCTTTTCAATGTAACTACGAAGTACGCTACTTTTTTTCGTGCATCTCCTTTGTTCCTTTTTGCTGCTCGTCACAGTTGTTGTATTTGCGTGCCACTTACAACAAACATATTTACTTATGCACAGCTACTTACCAACAAACAAATGGGCAGCTGCAATTGTTCTGACCACCGCCGCCTCCCGCATTCATTCAATCTTCAATCGCTTTCTTTTCCCTGCCCGCCAACATTCCGCGTTCTCCCGCATTGGCATTACTTACAATGTCAACTTAGTCGCCCTGTGTCCGCCTCCACTGCTTTGGCTGTTGCGGTAGAAAAATGACAAACTGCGCGCAAATTTTGTCGCATTTATGTTCAACAAACTTGTTTCGTTGTTTTACAAATGTCGCCGAATACGCCAGAGTTCGCAGCGTACAAATGTCGCCGCTTGAGCTTTTGTTTTCATTGTTGCAATTGCAATTGTACATTTATGTAGATGTGTGTGTGTGTGTGTCTGAATTTCCCCTGCAGTGAAGGTAGCTAGCTCCGAACTAGCGATTTCACAAAACCTCGGTGGTCATCACTAGTTCCGCGCCAATCTACTTTCCTTGTATTCAACTGGCGAATTTAACGTTGACATGTCATAGGAGGTAGTCAATTGCCCTCCTTCTGCATTACCATTCGCCAGCCACCTCGCTAGTGCTGGCAAGCCATCTATTTCATTAGTGCCAACGAACTAACCACGTAAATGGTGCTAATGTACTACCAAATTCACTGGCGCCATTGCACTCTACACATTACTAGAACTTGAAACCGACCACCTCACTAATTCCTAGGTACTAAGCAATTCGCTAGTTCAAATAAAATACTGTGATTTCCATTCAATATTTACATATGTACATATTTCAAATTTAATTTAATTTTTAAGATACAAAAAGTAAAAAAAAAATTCAATATTAAATAAAAATATAAATATAAAAAAATTTAACCTAAAATTACATTACTTAAATAGTACATAAGTATGTATATAAAAAGTGTAATTATTGCGTATGCTTTTTAGTTGAAATATTTTTGAAAATTCTTTTTTTTTTAAGCTGTATGGCTTTGCGGAGTTGATCCTCTGCTGTGCCCCCCTCGGACGTTAACGGAATAGAGTCTGGAATAAATTATGTATTTTAAATTCACATCGATTTAAACTTGGCGTTCTACAAATATTACCTAATATTGCACCGTAAAAATTAGTAAATTTTTTGATGCTCTTTTTTTCCGTGCACTCCATCTACGTTATGGTCAATGATGATCTCATTACATATAATATTTTTCAAATTTTTCTTTACTCCTCCTGGTTGCATCAATAATTTCATGGTTTTACCCTTTAATAAAAAATTTAATTAGATACATGTATATAAGTGTGACGTACGACTATATTTACGTATAGATCCTTGTTTTCAACTGAAATCTCGTTATCTATTTCCTCGATTTTTTCTTCACTAGTAAGAGGAAATTTCGTGCGAAGCGGTATTTCGTCCGTTTGCTGCCTTAAAATTTTCTTTAAAATGACACCTTGCTCCGCAAATATTGCAAATATTACCTATTATATTACATATATTATATTTATTTTTTGTTAAGATTCTTTAATTACTCAGCACTAAAACGATGTTTAACAATGCGCACTTTACTTTCAACTGAAGACGATCATTTTTTGTCCTTCACAAAACAAAACGCACAAAAATATAACAGTTAATTCCTGGAACTCTATATTTGCATTTGCGCATGAGCATGCACATGCTTGAATTCGGCCGCTTGCGCATTTCTATAGATTAGTGAAGTAAACAGCCTCCAGTGGCATAACTGGTATGTAGTTGTTCTGCGTGCTAATAGATACATACAATATACATAAATAGTAAATATTTATTTAGTGTGTACATATGTAGTGGCGGTAACTATCATCGCCTTGCATTACTTTGGGTTAGAAAAGTAGTTAGTTACTCTGTTCGCTAGTTACTTCGCTAGTGATGTAGTGGCAATTGACACTTAGCACACTAGCGGGTCGATGCTCATTTGTTTCTGTGGTGGCGGATGTATTTTCCAAGAGAACCGCACACAGTCCTCGCCACAGTCGATTGTGGCTGATTTGTTCGTCCGATTATGTTCGCTCGTTGTTCGCATTGCAATTACCCACCTGAATTGTTTGTTTGACTTAAATAAAAAGTTCATAACACAAATTTTTAGATACCCGCATGGTTTTTGAGCACACGTTTGTACATATTATTTATGAAGTTTTTTTATTTTCATTAGAGGGGAGGTGATTTGTACGAATGTTAACATAATTTTAATACCTGGTTTGTAAATATAAATTTGTAAATATGATTTTCATTTGCGGTTATTTTCTTGCTTTTCTTTGTCTATGCAAACATTATCGCTCTCTTTTGCGATGTTAAGCCAGTTTTATTCGCGCCAAGTGTTGGCCGTTCCTCCGTTAACATCGCCCACGTTTCTGGGCATATAAAAAGCACGAGCACGATGTGAAATACATATGTACATACATAAATACATACTCGTTCATATGTATGGTAGAGTAAGCATCTTTACAAAAGAGATATTCTTGGCTTGGTCGCGAGACCGACAATTTTGTTGGATCCACAGTATACGGAGACCCTTCAGTAATACACGTGAGGTTACTGTTTAATGTTAAAATGCGATCAAGCACGTATTCTGAATGAATTTATTTTTGTAACGTCTAACAACTACTACCTAGTGCCCTGCAAAGTCGGTTCGTTCATCACCCGTTATCGTCTAACTCAAAAAATCAAAGATCCAGGAAACACACAGTTTCGACAGCATTGGAAGAGAAGAGGAATGTTAGATGAGTGGGCTCGAGAGAGCATGTGAAGATTTGGCGTCGTTCGTGCAATCTCCATTTGCCGTGAATGTGTTGAGGGTGGGAGAATCGGCGCTGGATTAGTGGGGCTTTAACCTAATACGTTAAACAGAACATAATTGTGCCGGGGTAACGCGCGACTTACTCGCTGCCTTCTCCACAATGGGTATTATTTTATGCTTGTTTGTTTTATGCACGTCTAGATCTCGTCCATTAGTCTGTAAATATGCCATCTCACTTATCTGGGGAAACGGTTCTAACTCAAGGAGATGACTTTTCGGGTGCTCCGGTCTTTGGCAACTTAGAAGAAACTGTGTGGTAATGCTAATGTTCTTCTGTTGATATCAGAAGGTATCTTTAAGTGGTATCTGTAGTCTCGTCGACTGAGTCCTAATAGTTTGAGGCTATCAAATTGGTGATTGTATCTAAACACGCAAGTACTTCGGAGGTGTTCTAAATGCGTCTTTACACCATTTATAGAATATTACAATTCTCGCAAAAAAATTCTCAATAATCTTCAGAATATGAATTTTTCATGAACCAATATTTAAGACGTCTTAAGTCCCTTTTTCGAATTCTCCATTACTGCGTTGATTGTTTCAATATTATTTCCGTTAAACGAAAATTTCAGGCGTGGAAATGTCAAAAGAATTGTTTGGGGTCATGCGCTCGTCGTCTGAGAGTTTTTCGACTAATGTCCTCTTTCTCTTAACGTAGGCGAGTCCTCTTGCACTTGGTTCTTCTTTCCACTACCGAATACCCTCTAAAATAAATATGCTGGATCCTTGCATCTATTGGCGCGAAATGCCCTACTTCGCCACACTACTTAATTGTCTCTGTTGAGCTAATACAAATTAGTAAACCATCGTCTACGACATTCGTCCTCACAAGGCAGAGTGGTCGAGTCTTTCATCAATCATTAGTAAAAATAGTATTTTGTTTCTGATTTTTAGTGGACTACTTATCAAATTCCCATATATATCAAAGCAAAAGAAATCAGCTTTTCTGGTAAGATCAACTTTTATGAATTCGCCTTAATAAAAGAACTACTAAAATGCCGCTTATTTCTACAGGTACAGAAATAATATTCTAACATAACAAAAGCAACATCCATCCTTACTATTAAGATTCTGCCAAAGAATTAGTTCCGAATTGCTTTCAAGTATGTATTATTTTATTTATATGTATCTATGTGGTTACTGCCCTCATCCCTTTGTTCGCGTCTAAAAGCATCACCACTTTTTAGCTAAATAACAACGGGCCTACAAGCTGTTTTTATCAACTCGCCACCCTCCACTTACTCTGGATCTAGCAACGCGCATCAATTTGCCGCGTGTTAAAAAGCCATTAAGTCGCATTCAATGAACATTTGTAACGTAAAACGCATGGAAAGCATCAATTGTTTTTTTTTCTTTTCTTTCCTTTTTTTATGACCGTGCTGCTACCTCGAATTGCTGCGCTGTCACTGTTACAGCTTTTATAAAAGTCGGCGCAGCTTATTATTAATTTAATAACACACCAACAATTCGCTAATTGGCACCTTGTTGCTTGCGCGACGCAGCGCCTCAGCATTGCAACAATGCAACTGAGTTGCTAACAGGTTTGCAGCATGCAACAAATTCAATGTACATAAAATAAACTTTGCATTCGTCTGGCAAAGAATGGCACTACGACAAGTTGGTAGAAATTTACACAATTCCTTATCAGCTGCCATTAATCTGACAATAAGCGCAGAACATGTCGCATGGCAGCGAGTCAACAGCACCCGCTAGAAACCAACAACTGCCGCAAAACTACAAAAATGACGACCGCACGGCAGAATGAGCAATTGACAAAATGCAAGTATGTCGTTGTCACTTCATTGTCGCCATTGTAGGCTGGTCGAGAAGACATGAAAGTACCCTTTGAAATTTTTAGCGATATTGCAAAACGCTGTGAAATATATTTACGTTAATGCAATTCAGAGTGCGAGCGTGGTGGTGAGAGCTGGGTTTTATCGAAGCCAAGAATTTTCACTTTTCCTTTATTTACTTTACGAGCATTCGCAGTCAATGCAGTTCAGTGTCATAACGTTAACGTTACAGCTTAGAGCATCTGTTCAAATCTCGATCGTCTCTTGAGACACCAAAACATCGAATAAGTATTTGAGGTAAAACTTCCTTAGCGGCGGTAGTAACTTCAATAATCAATACGCTGAAGGAGACGAAAATTGAAATGGTTCACACGATGCACTGCTACTTTTGCTTATTCACCACACCTGAACTGAACTCACCAACCCTGAACGTATCGCACAATGACATTACTTAACATAAAAAAATCATTACTTGACTGACGTTATGCTGTCATGTGGTGTGATGTGATGTGTTGATTGATTAGATTGGATTAGATGTGGTGATGTGATGTGATATGATGTTATGATTTTTGGCTAAATATTTAAAAAAAAAATTGCAGTCTTGAAGTGAAAATCCTAAAGTGGCGGAACTGGTGTCAAAGGGACGGCAACAAGCGTTTCATCTTCTCACCATAACTAATATCACCACACCTAAACTCGCAAAACCTAAACTCAGCACACCTGAACTTCTCACACTGAAACTCACCATATTTTAACTCCACAAGACCTAAACTAACCACACATAAACTCTCTGCACCACACCTCATCTTCGCCTGATCTTACATCACCTCAACTTTGCTCATTTCATCACACCTCACTTCACCTCACTTCATCTCAGCTTACCTCACCTCAAATTATAAAATAAAGACTATAAATAAAATGTATTCCTTAAATTGTGATTTTATAATTTCAAAATTACGAAACTTAGGTTACGGAACAATTACAAATTAATTCAAGAAGAAAACTTATACTTCCATAATGCCGCCCAGGCGCACTCTATTTTTTTCTCTGCTAGAAAATTAACAATTATCTGCCATTCAGAATTGGCGTTAAACAGTAAGTCACTCCACACGAGAAACAATGCTTATTATGATATTATTTTTTGGCACCCATACAAACGCATGCGTAATTAATACACAACAAAATACACTAAAACAAAAACGTGCCACATAATTTATTATCCGCCACCAAAAGGTTGAAAATTATTCCAAAAAAGTTACGTTTCTTTGTTTTACTGCTGACTTTTTCGATGCTTTGCACACAACAAAATACCATAAATACCAGCAATGCACGCGGCTGTCAACCAAAAGCTGGACACTTCCAAAGCGCTGCCGTTGCCACCACTATACTTACATACATACATATACATATGTATGCTGGGAATCGATTGTCACAAACAAAGTTGCTAAATCCAACTGTGGCTTCCACTTGAAATCTTGACTTCCACTTTCGATTTGGTCATTCAATACGATCGTGATCAGTCGCGAATGCTCAAAATATTTCGCACTTGCACTGCAAAGCGATAAGTGACACTCAAAACCAACTGAATTCGTTGCTGAATTTTGTAGGCTTCTGAAATTCAAAGCTGAGAATTTAAAGTTTTTTGGTTATTCATTTTTTTTTATTTTTTTATTTATTTCTTAAGGTGCAACTCTTGCTGTTTGCCGTTATAGAATTGCTGGCATTTTTCGGATAAAACAAAATCATTATAAATCTCTTGAAAAGCATTCCTTAAGCAAAGTTTCGTTGGTGCGCTCCTACTCGGCTCCTTTGTTTGGCTATAAGATGGCAAAGATTGCGACTTGCTGATAAACATCGAAAGCGGCGGCGGCGGCTGCAACGCAAATACTCGTAGCGTGCAGATGCGATACGAGTAAAATATGTGAAATGTGAAAATCAAAAATAAAAGGCCAACATTTGCATAGCTGCTTTGCTGGGAAATCCTTAAATTTATTTAGCTGGGCATGTTTGGTTTTAAGATCCAAATAAAAAGTACTTACTCGTCGTTTACCCTAACACAGAGCGGTAGAGGAAGGTACACATTCCAGTGGAAATTATTTGCCATCACGTTCTATGGCTAAAATATGTTCAATATGCTCAAAAAATTATTCCTTAATTTTCACCAAAATATTCATAAGTGTCAGCTTGTTCTAATCGGAACTATAACTGAATCCAACGTAGGTCGATTTTTTGGCAATTGTACCAAAACTGTCACCGAATCCATACTTGGAATGTATTCCTTCGTAGCAACTCGAATTCAGTGTTCACATTTTTGTAGATTTCATGAAGTTTTGAAATACGATGAATTCATTAATAGTCTTGAAGTCAGGACAACATATTCTTAAACGATTTGTTCGATGGAGTTATTGTGCTGACCTGTGAAATTTTTAAATGTTTAAAATACGTTTTTATTGAAATTATGTAGAAGCGTTTCTTTTAGAAGAACTAAAATAAAGGTTTTTTTTTTAATTGCTTGTTTGCATGTATCAAACCAGAATTTTTGTAGGCGATATATTACTTAACATTGTATTTTCATGGAAGTCAGTAGAGCGCCTTATCGCCGAAGTATCTCATTGTCAACTTAAAAAAAATCCAACAGGTTCAAAAATTTAAAATTTTTAGAAGGTTTAAAAAAATGTGCTTTTTAGGAACAAAAATTTACAACTCTATTCAAAAATAGTTTAAAATTTATTTTTCTCCAATTCTTTTTCAAATCATTATGCTCCGAATTTCGCGAACGTAACAGCCCTTTCGTTCCCATCAAAGTCGTCATGATCCGGAAACCACTGCAAGGTAACCCTATTGTTCATTCCTTGTTTTTTTTCGCAAATGTCGACTATTTTTGATACCGTCTTGCAAGAGTTTAGTGCTCTTAAAGCTGCCGGACTCTCCGAAATAATATTTTTGTAGTCGCATTGACTACTTGAAAGCATATAACTCGATTATGGTTTTTGCTTTGTAATAACCGAAATATCAAATATTAGAGTACCTCACTTTGTAAAATCGATTGCAGCAAAAAAAAACTATTATCTTTAATTGTTTTTTTTAACAGGAAGCAAGGAGGGGACATCTCTAAAAACCTTTTAGACCAAAAAGTTTATACATTTTTTTATTAACATTTTGCATTCCTATTTTAAATTTTCAATATATACACTTGCGCCGGAATTCAATAAACAGTCTCTAGTTTCCAAGTGAGATAAAATTATAATTTTTAAATCCGTTGGTTTTCATTACTCATTATTACAAAAAAAAGTATCTACTCACAAATTAAAGACGCCCAGTTAAAATCAAGATAAAGTCGACTCTGAAGTTAGAATCAGGCTTTATTATTTATACAATTTTTACGACCATTTGGGTTTTTCCTATTTTAAATATTTGGTGATTTTAAAATAAAAAATAGAGGTTGATTTTTTTCTGTATAAAAGATTCCTAGGGCTGCCGGCATTAAAACTCCAACTTGAAAACGTCTTGAAACGTTAAGATATATGTATTATGAACTCAATACCGGTTCTTATTGTCTAAGCAAGGATTCAAAACTGAATTGGTAGTAAGCTTTGCCGGGGCAAGCTAAATTTTTTTTTCCACAATCCTTAAGCCCGTTTTATACGATGAATTTTAGAATTAATGGGAAACGCAAATTTTCCAATTTGAGAGGAAAACATTGAAAAATAAATACCTCAAAGCGATAAAGTAATTGAATACAATCAGCGAAAACTTAATAAATATCATCATTTTCAATCGCCATGGGAAATTGCAAAATTTTTTTCCAATCGTTGTTTAAAAATATTGAAATTACTTTTACCTGAACACATTTGTCTTCATCACCCATACGGACAGCGGCCAATGGCCGTAAAAATCAAACCCACCGTCCAAAAAGCTGTGCCCAAACAATTGTTCGCTAAGCGTTGAAAGATGAGTAGGACAATGGCTTGAGATTAAGTGCCGACGACAAGCAGATGAAGCGATAGTCAGCGGCTAAGTTAAGTCAACCACCACAGGTGCTGCGCTGCTGCCGATCTAGATGCTGCAACACAGCGGCCGCCACTGCAGCGATGAGATCAAGACAATGCAACCATCGATCGACTGCTGCTTCAGCTACCGCTGCTCAACCGCTCAACCGAAAATTCCAAAGAATTCAACGTGATAACCTCAAAACACCACCTCGCCCCTCCCGCGCTCACGTCCTCACCTTCACATACATATGAAGGGCGTTGCAGTAGCAGCAAAGCGCTGGAGTGGTATGCAAGCCATGTTGCAAAACTGAAGTAAGTAAGTAGTTAGTTGACCGTTGTGAAGGAGACAATTCTGTGGACAGTTCAGCATTAGCTTCACAGCTGTGTGACCCGCCGCCCGGTTGCCGCCAAGTTTAGGCTACACTCAGGCGCGTCCAATGAACTGGCCAAAGAGGCCAATGAAGCGTATATACATATATAGTGCATATAGTAAAAGTACAACAAACTCGCTTGGACCATTTTATTTTGCTAAATTATTATGTTAACATGAAAATAATTGAAACAAGAATTCACTTATGCAAGGTAATTTATTTATTTCGTTGTAGCTGCTACTGCTACTGTTGCTGCGGGCGTTGCTGTTGTTGTTGTTGTTGCTGTTGCTGTTGCTGCTGCTGTTTCGTGCATCCAATGAACTGCCAATGGATAGAGTAGTCAGCAGCAACAGCAACAGTTGGTATGCAGTGCCGCCACCTCAGCTCATCTGTTGCAATTCAATTGATGGCCGAACAAATGTGTTCTGAAGTGGAGCAGATTGGCCATTTAGGGCAAAAAGGCACAGATGCGTCGATTGCGATACCGCCGCTGCCAGCCATTGTTATCGCCAAAGCCATACTGCTCAAGAGGCGTTCAAAGGCCTTCAAAGTCGGCAAGCACCCGGCCATGGCGACTAAGATTTCCTGTCTTTGGCCAGCTTTTACTTGATTGTATGTATGTACATACATATGTACATACATGTGTGGTTAGTACTGGTCGCTTTGTGTTTGTGTTACTCGCATAATGGCTTATTGCAGACGCTTCACTATTTCAGGCCAATTTATTTTTCGTCCCTGTTAATGGCACGTCGTCGTATTATTTTGCTCGACGATTTGTTTTGCTGCTTGTAATTTTTGTTGCTAACACGCATCGAGACACTTTGTCCTGTCGGACGATAGGACCGACGCATATTGCAACTACTTACTTACTATGTACATATGTATACATGTATGTATGTCGTCTCCTGCAAAAGCCAAAATTTCAAGTAACTCACACGTACAATTTTACAAACACTTAAGCATATTTATTTGCGTGTGAAATTTTATTTACCATTAAAAGGGAAATTACTGTAAAACGGAATGCAAAAAAATTCATATTTTTGTAGCAGTGTAGGAGCATAACACTCCTCTTCTATAGACTATCACAAAAGCTATCGATATTTCCTGCGCCTAAGACTGGCCGCTGTGGTCGAGCGGATAGCGGTGCATGCTATTACTCGATATGCCGTTGAGCTCGAGGTTCGAATCTCAGCCAGGGCAAGTCAAATCTTAATCATTGAAAAAGTTTGTTTCTAATAGCTTCCACCCCTAGGCAGACAATAGCAAACCTCCGAGTGTATTTCTGCCATGGAAATGCTTCTCATAAATACATCTGCTATTCGGAGTCGGCGCAAAACAGTACGGCCCTCCATTTGTGGTATAATATAAAGACGCACACCAAACATGGTAGGAGAAAAGCTCGGCCCAAACACTAAGCTATATTGTTAAGATTGTATTCCTTATGAATCAAAGAAAATGTTAGCACTTGCCTTTGCATTTCTTATGCGTTCAAGCGAAAATTTTCCAGCATAGTTTTTGGCGCGGTAAATACCACAATAGTCATGCGTTCATTTTTGGGATAAACGTTAGAATAGGGGGCATACATTTCAATTAATCATTAATCATTGCGTTCATTAAGGTAAACATTTAAAATAGTTATTCCGAGTTTTTACAAATAAACGTTCGGAAATTGAGTGAGAAAAGTGACAGTTCGATACAACCATAGTAGGGACTATCCGAAAGTTCAATTTTCGCAAACAGCCGCACTTAATTGGGAGTAAGTTGTAAAGGGAAATTAGAAAGGTGACTATAGCTCACACAGCGTAAGCCTAGATCAGCGTGGGTTCGACTACCACGAAAGCCTGGAAGGAAAAAAGAAGTCGGATTAAGAGATGAGGTGATCTCCGAAATAGCTGCTTTTACTTCTAACGCTTTGAGTATTGTTCTTTTTTCTTAATAACTTTTCCGAATCGGTCGTAAAGCTCATAAACAATTAAAATAATATAGTTATTTGGCCAAATAATCACAGAGAGGGTTCTAACTAGGGAGAAAGATGTCGATTTTGCGTGTAAAAAATGTTTGCCGGAAAATTATCATGCACCAAGCATATGATTGCAATAAATTTGGTCTGCAAAATTTTTCTTTTAGTACTAACTGAAATTTTCTTTCTAAAATGATTGGTTTTAAAACGAATTTTCGTCATCCCTTGTCAAGTTTGGTTTTAAGACAAACCGGTTTCGGCGTTGTGCCATTTTCAGTGTCATTTTTCGTTTCTAAAATGTTCCTTGCAAACATAAATCACTCTCTTTATTTACAAACAAGAAATACCTTATAGCAGATATTATTTCTTCTACCGTTTTTTTGCAAGTAATGCCAAATTTTCCGTCCGCCTGCTTGTGGCATTTTTTATTTTCTCTTTACGAGAGTTTTCGCTTGTGCTCTAAAAATTTAATTGATGACTGGTAATAGCTAAATTTGTATGCGAACACAGCTTATTACTTTTTATTTCTTGTCAATTAATTTTTGTGACTGAAAAGATTGGTTTAGATAATGTAGCTCATTAAAGTCAGTCAGAAGTTATAAGTTGTCTCCTTTTTAGTAAAAAAAGTGTTAAATAATGAAAAAACTTGCAAGGAAGTTCGAGAGAGCTGCAAATTCTTGCAAATAAAATGTTTTTGGCCTAACTTTTATATTGATTTGAAAATTGTACCAATTTTTTGTCTTTTTTTATGTTCCTCTTTGAATGTACAAATGCATCCCGCTGTTGATAAAATTGAAGATACTTAAAGTTGAGTTTCTATTGAAAAACATGCTTTAAAATTCTTTCATCGAGTGTGTCTGGTATGCAATTGTTCAATGGCTTTATACTAATAAACGAAATCGGTTGCAGGGTGAAAATGTTGATAGGCAATACGGTTTAAAATTGTGAAATTGCAGAAATTTCGTAGAAAAGTATGTAAAAGTTAAAAAAATTTGGTAACGATTTTTTCAAATAAACGATATTTTTCAGTCTCACTCCCTCAATCGGTAATATCACAATGAAAGCTGTCACATATACTACGCATATACATAAGTTTACTTTCCTGTTTTGAGACGATTAAGGCCCGTCGCAAAGGGATCGAAGTCCAGAAGACTAAAGACTAAGAAAACTAAAAAAAATTTTATTGTAATTTTTTTTATCTAATTAACAAAATTGAAACCAAAATAATCTACACATAAATTTTGGTCCTGAGTGGAAACGGTTAAAGCACAGCGTGTCGTATTTCTAAAGAGTAAAGAGTTACCGCTCATCATTTACATATATATATTAATATAAGTAAATATACATACATACATAAAGTTTTAATTATTATTTCGTTATTATGTTGTTTAATTTTGTAAATCGTTAAATTTTGACATTTTAGACCGCTTTGCATTGGGCCGCTAAACATGGAAACCAGGACGTGGTCAAACTAATAGCTGGCACATACAAGGCAGACGTGAATGCTAGATCGGTTTGTATTATTCGCGCTCTAAAAATTTGTTTAAAAACTTTAAACTAATATAATTCTTATTGAAATTTCTCCTCTCTTCCCAATTGTTGTTGGTCTCATCGGCGTGGATAGAATGGCGTAAGTAGATAAATTATACATATGTAAATAAGAAAAGTAAATATTTCCAAAGTTTGTACGTATTATAAATTATTTAAATCGACAAATCGTTGAAACCTACCGCTAACGCGTTCGTTTCCATGATTTAAGCATATACATTTGTACATACATACATACATACATACATATGTACATATGTACATACATAATTAATACACATTCAAATACTCCATCCTTGTGTATAATCTGATGTACGAGCATCTTACATTGGCATATTAATTCATGCAAAATGAAGTCACATTTTATTATTTCACTGCCTGTATGACGCTATGTCTTCGATTTTAAAACGTGCAAAAATGTAGAGCGCTTTCAATTGAAATGTTGCGCTTGTCAATCACTTTCCTCTACGTTTTATCACCAAATGTGACATACATATGCTGTTCGATTCAATCTACAGATAATAGCAGGATGTTCGCACAACCCTTTTTTTCGCACTCACACCTCCCAAGGAGGCATTTCAGAAATCTCTCCCCACGAATACGAATATTTGCCTGCTGCCACTTTTAAAATTTCGTATTCGTTGTGAAATTGACGAAAATCGTGTAACAGCTTTCGAATTGTTGCAGCAAATGAATTGAAATGAATTGAAATGAAATGAAATGTTACACAACAGCGGCCGAGACAATGTCAATTTCGGTGAAATTTTAAAATGCTACGAACTTGATTGAGAATTTCTTACCAAAGACATTTTGTAACACACACAAGCAAACGCATTTTCCTAGGTACATACATACATACATACATATATGTATACGAGTATGTATGTATGTATATATGTATGTATGTACATACATACATCTGTATTTATATTTTCTTTGCCACAAATTGCACATTCGTAGCGCTTGTCAAAAATTTATTCCGGTTGACTGTCAGACGTGTTACACTTTAAATTTGTCAGAATTTTAATTTAATATGGTTTTAAGCTTTTGTGTGCCTTTATGTATTATTTATATAGTACTATATGTAATAACATGTGTTTAATAGTTGTGATTTTTATTTTATTTTAGGGTTATGCTCCTTTACATATATCAATGCAATTTGGCCGTGCTGATGTTTTTGAACTGCTCGTGAATGTTTACAGTAAGTTTCTGAAGTTATTCAGATCTAAAAACCAAATTATTTACATCCTTAGGACGATTTAACTTCTGTCATATAGAAAATTTTTACTGGATCAAAAAAATTTGCTTGAATTTTGGTACAACTTGGGTAGCACATTTAATTCATGATAACAATAGCCCTAAATTTTTAAAGAATCAGCTATTTAGAGTGAGTTATAACTTGCGTTAAGAAGGTTTGAATACTTTTGGGAATCGAATATTTTGGAAAACGGGTATTTCAATTCAAGTAGAAATAAATAATTTGAATTGTTTTGTACCATCTGTACTCAAAAGATTGTTAATTGAATTAAATTCGACTTGTCTGATGGCAAACCATCACAGAAATAGTTTTCAACATAATCTCTTTTTTAACTTCTTGACATCCGATTTTTGATTCACATCTCTTTGATCTAATTGTTACATTAATTCTAAAAATTTAATTAACGTATTAAATAGTTTTAATTTAACTTTGTTAACATGTGGCATAGCTCTTAAAAATATTTTAAAAACTCTTCCATTAGAAAGGGGGAAGGTCAACCTGTTCAAAAATACATCTCTCGATCTTGCAGGCTTCTTATAGGCCCAAGGGACTCCTTTGATATTTTTATATGTTTTTCGCGATTTGCCTTCGATCACGCTTCAAAAAAATAACCATAAACCTTAAACAGAGTAAATATAAAAAGCAAACTATATTGTTCATTTGTGATAAAATTTATGTGGCGTGTTTTGCAAATTGAAGTTTATTACGTTAAGCTTCTTTAGGAACTTTTGTTTTTAAATTTGGTGCAAACAAACACAGTTAACTAAAATCGAACGTCGCTTTATTGCACCGAATCTATCATTTTTGAAGTTTTAGCCAGAGTTCTCAAGAGCTGTCAATACTACATATAAAACACGCTGAAGAAAAACTTTCTTTATCACTACGGAGTTCCTATGAATGAAGCAAAGCTTGCTACAACGGAAAGCATGCGAAATTAAAGCACAAGTCGACCCATGTTTGCAACGGAAATATATTCCGGATTGATTTTTTTTTGTGAGGAAATAGTGAGTGAGGTATAGTAGTTTAAAAATTTTTCTAATAACATTTTTTGCTTTTTCCTTGCTTTTCACATATTTTTAGTATGAAGTTTTATAGCCCATTAAATTTTAGTACAACAGTGTGAAAGGTTCAAGTGGCTGGGAATTACCGTTGATTTTTTTCAATTTTTTTTCTTATAACCAATAAGCAACATTTATTTTTGTATTTTGCACATTGTTATACTAAAATTTAAGGGGATATAAAACTGCATACTCAAATAAATTTTAACAGTTCTGAGAAAAAAGTTGTTTAATTTAAATCTTTGATTTATGTATATGGTTTTTGTTGGAGAATAAACTGAGTTTTAATTAAAAATTCTTCAAAACAAATAAATAAATAAAAGTGGCTACCTATATATGTCATTTTGTATGCTGTTGCTATTGATATACACAACACTGTATGTATGTAAATAGCTACACACATACAAATATATATTTTCTTTTCGAATTATTAACTCAAATAAGTTGCGCTAAATATGCCAACGTTGTTATTAGGCAAATGGAAACCTTTTAAATTGCCCAATTATGACTTATCGATATTAGTATTGACATAGTAGATAGTTGACTGTGATTTTGGGCAATGAAACAGAGATATGAATTGAATAGGTTTGGCATACAACGAAGGAAGGCGCATCGATAACATTGATTTTCGGTTATTAATTTTACTTCCCCGAATTATTTGTCTATAATGTTTTATGGCGGCATTTACAAACGATTATTTATCGAGGGGGTCGAAGGGATAAGAGTAAAATCAATAGCGCCTCCTGATTATATATTCCCATCAAAAGTACCGCTTTGATTTAAGTTATCAATTAAATTCCCTTTTTGTCTGTCAACTCCACAGAAGCCAATCGTGATCTGGTAGACTGGAGTGGCAATAAACCTTTGGACTATAGCAAACAAAGGACCACCGTTTCGCCGTCAACCTTCAGCAGTGAGTACTACAGTGATTCCTATGCGCATGAACTTGAACCTAACAATAACAATTGGGCGCGCACGCTATTGAAGGGTGCCAGCGGTGGCACTGTACGCAGCAAAAAATACGTCTCGAAAGCTTACTCGACAATTTCGCCGCGGAGTACAGCCATTGTGTCGCGAACGCAATCGCTGATGACAGCGACAGCGCCCATATCACGACATCGCTCGAAAAAGCCAACGGCAATATCTCTATTCGGCGAAGAGCGTGACCTTTTGGAACCCTGTGAGATGTTGTCACCGCCCACATCACCACGAAATGTGTCGCTAAATAAAAGCAATAAGAGTCTATCGCCAGCTAGTCCATCTCGTCGAGCGAGCGATAATGGCGCTTCGATTCGCAGTGTTAGTAGCGAGAAAAGTGGTGGCAGTGGTGGCGGTGGTGATGTGGCGCTCATGTTTACAGCGAAAAATGGCAAAGATACGGTGAAAAGGGCAACTCCGCGGCGTAAGGAGAGTTTCTTGCGTAAAACGCTGCGTGCCGCCGTCGCTGGCAGCCGAACGACCAACGAGCATGTGACTAATCAACCCCTTATGGAGTAACAAACGATATGGAATTATTTTTGGCAATATTTATTTTTTTTCCTGCTATTAAACATACATATTTTAACTAATTTTAATTTAATTTTTTTATTTTGCTTTACACTTTGTTTAAATTTTTATTTTCTGTTATAAACTTTTTTACACCTCCACATCTGCAATTATTAATCCAATACATAAAAATATTGCAAAATGTATTTTATTTGGTTATATTGCAACAAATTTGTTTAGCTATCAAACATATTTATATATATTAACTAAAGATTTTAGCTTGCCCATTTACTAAAAAAAACTGTCGTAATCCAAAAAATACAGAGTTTAGTATTCAGAAATTTCCGTTACTCCTTCTTTTATTTTTTTGTATAAATATCAAGACAATTAGAATAATCAATAACTCACTACAACAAGAAATTTCTTATTTTTATACTCGTTCATATATAAATTCGATACTTTACAGCAATTTTTCCCTGCTATTGGTTTTTTGAGTTATGACAGTTTTTTTTCGTAAATGAGCGATATACTATACATACATAAATGTAAATACTTAAATGCATACGTATTATTTTACTTGCTTGCACTTTTATAAATTGTAATTTTATTCTCATTTTAATTAAAATCATTTTACTACTTCCACTGCTTAAGTAACTAGTAAACTCTATTTAAAAATGCTTTTAATGACCTTCAGTACTTTGCTGTTTTACTTTTCGCTTCGCAATTTTTTTTTTGTTTGCTGGAATAACGTATGAGCTGAAAATTTTATATTTCGATAAAATCAAAAATTTTTTTTTGTTGAATATTTTCTTATTTACATATAATACATAATTATTGCAAAATATTGACACATTTGGGCACTTTATTTTTATTCTTATTAATCTAAATAAATTTTCTAGTAAAATATGGTGCATTCTCTAAGAAAACCCATAAATGCACATTTTTTAAATATTTACGAAATGTACAATGATTTAACAAAATTTTATCAAAATTTCGAACTTTTTAAAAAATGTTTTTACAATAGGTATATTGAGTATGCAGTTTTTGTTTTGGCTTATTAAATTTTAGTCTGAAAAAGTGCAAGTTTTAAGTGTATTCAAGTTATCAATGATTTTTGACCATTTTTTTACTGTCAGTTTTCTCCATAAAACGCAAAACCGCAATTATTTTTTATATTGGAAAGAATTGCGAAGAAGCGTATATAAATTGTCAAAAATCAGTGGTAATTCGTGGCCACTAGAATCTTGCACTTTGTTGTACTAAAATTTAATTATACATTTTGTTTTTTAAGTTCGAATATTTAATGTAATTTTGATCAATTTTTTCTACATTTTTTTTTATAAAATTTAAAAAGTGGTTTTTAATGCTTTATTAGAGAAATAACGATGTTTAAAGTGTCCAAATGTGTCAATATGTGTTTGTGCTATAATTTGTGAACCAGCGTGTATGTACAGTGTTGGGCATATCATTAGCGACAAAATTCAAGATGCCATAATTTGGCACCTACATACATATATTCATATATTTGTTTTTAAGAATTTTCAATTAATATTCCGATCTTTCTCTAACAGAAACCATTAAAACTTTGTAGAAAACTAAAAAAAATTCAACAAATGTTTATATGTTATGCATAGATTTTGACCTTTTTTGTCAGCAGTGTTAGCATTTTTATGAGTTGCAATAACAATATAAAAGTTTCAAGTGGCTAGGAATTAACTAAATTTGAAATGAAAATTCTTAAAAATAGATGTAAATGGCAAACTGTGTCATTTTGAATTTGGTTGCTAATGATATGCACAGCACTGTGTTACATATGCTCGACTTTGTTCTCCAAAAGTTTATCTTGTTCGGGCCAAATTTGTGTGGGTATGTACCTGACCACTAAATATTAACGAAACAATAATGTAAATTAAATCTTTAAGTATTTTTTTTTTATTTTTTTTTTTTTTTGTAATTTTAAACTTTCCTAATTTTTATTACTTATTGGAAATTACTTATTTATGTGACGTAACATGTTCAATTTTCCTTTTATTAGTCTGGCAAATAATATTTTTAAACAGCCAGATTCGCTGATATCTCGCTTTTTTGACATTACATTTCGTATAATAATATTTTTCTTTCAAACGACTTAACTGTTTGCCGGATGTAACTGTCAAATAAATACCATCATATTTTACGTTTGACAATCACATCCCGTTTTCGGACAAGATTACCTACCTTTTAGTAATTCTGTACAAGAGTGGGAATATCCCAATTGATTTCTTGTACCTTAAACAACTTCCTCCATTCGGTATATAATAATAATAATATATAGACAGTATGTAATTGGAAATCTAACTTTTTTTTTACTTTTCATTCTTCATGCGCACATTAAAAAAATAAAAAGTGGATAATGCTGAGATCGATAACATCAGAGTATACGCGCAAATCGCATGGTGTCTGTATAACGCCGCAAGTAATAATCAAATTTTCATTTCAATTTTAATTGATTTGCTAAAAAAAAAACAAAATCGAAACATCACTTGATTGCCAAATCCACCTTTCTCCCAAACATATTTACATACATATACATACATAAGTATACTTTGTAATATATGTACATACAAATATATTCGCATTTGATATGTACACATTGGTACTAAAATAATGGTGTTCATCTATTCACAAGCCTTGCAAACACATTCACCCACTCAAGTGCTAAAAAAAAAAATAAATAAATTGTTTCTTAATTCAAATACTTAAATCATTATTATTATTATGTATGTATATTTCTGTACGCACACAAACGTTCCGTCGCCGAACAACAATTTAGAAATTCAAGCGATGCGTCAGCAAGTGATCGAGGGTGGATTCGCTGGTGGCACCTTTAACTCCTGGAGGCAAGTTGAACACAATGCATCCAAGCATAGTCGGCGCAGACGTGTTCAAGATTTGTTTGAGCAGGCGATTGATGCGATTGCCGACTAACGATGTTTTTACGTTAATATTTGTTACTTAATTTGAAATAATTTTGTAACATTTTATGCTTCGTGCTTTTTGTTCATTATGTAATTTGGATGTGCAATGCGTGTTACACATTTGTGCCACTTTTTTTTTTCTAAAATATAATGTTTAGCACAAATTGGTAGTTGATTGTTTATGAAATACTAAAAAAATATAATTTTTTGTTCAATTTTATTTATTTGTCTTTGTATTTGTACATATAATAATAATTTAGTTCTAGTAGCGCGTTGCTTTAATTTCTGCTGTAGATATTATGAACTTTCTGTTTATCGCTACTCTACGAACACTTGGGCTAAATTAAATATTATTATTTTCTAACGGTAAGTACATACCATATTCTTATTATCCTTTTTCTGCATATGTATTAGTTTAGTTTATGGTTCGCTTTTTTTACTTTGAATTTGATTTATTTTAACTCACTCACTGAAGTACTTCGTGAAAAATATATACATACATATACACATATGTATGTAGGTAACTGTTTTACACTCGTAATCGTTTGCATGTACATACATACATACATACATATATATTATACTCATTTTGAAGTAGCTTATTTTGTTTGTTAGTTTTATTTAAAAGTGGTTTTCATGCGACTAATCTTTATATTTATTTATTTTTTCTCCGAATAATTACAGAAATCAAAGCAAAGAAAAAATTGGCAGGTAAGCATACATACATACATATGTACATATGTACATTTTGAAAATTAGTTTCAAACAAGGCATGTTTAAGAGGTAGTCGCAGTAGAAAAATTAAAAAAAAATTATTAAACTTTTTTCGTATGTGTATTAGTATTTTGTTTTGGCTTTTTAAACTAAAGTTTCAAAAATAGTTTATCAACTACATACTTCAATTGTACTAAAAGCATTTTTATCAAAACAAAATCAACATTTGAGAATTAAAATAGAAATAAATAGTTAAAAAAAAGTTTGTTGCTGCTACCTATTTGATGTGCCTTGGTTTCAACCAAAAAATATACTATCAGCAATTTTCAGCAATATTTCATCACTCTGTGACCGTGGTTTTATTTTTCTATTTAACAGCCGAAAGAGATTCCGGATTCCTTCGGATTGGTTCTTTGAATGTCCGAGTGAAGAAGACAACCGAAGCGTTCAGCAACTTCTTGGGAGTGGGCAATGCTCACACGCTCTCTCACCCGGGGCCAGCAAGTCGCCATCACCAGCGATCTCACCGACACCATCAGCAAGGTCATCATCATCATATTGCCGGTGGTACGACACGGAAACCGACGATGAAGACGAAACAATTAGGGATTGACACGACGAGCTACAAAAATACTAATAAGAATACTAACAAAAAGCTAAATGTATCATCACGTGCTAGTGTTCCTGTTAACATGAATAGTCTAACAAGTAAATTTGAAAAATTACACAAATCTTGGGGTTCTGTTGATAATATACAACACCACGAAGATAACCCAGACGACAAAGCAATTATGCCGCCACCGAAAAATATGGATTCACTAGTGAAAAAGAGACCAAAATCCATAACGACACCAACAATGCGTTCATCAGTTACATCGTCCATTGTAACGGATTCTCCTCGCGATTCCATATCATCATCGAATTCCAGTACGAATTTGATTTTTGGTTATAGTAGTATGCCAACGACGCCGAATCAAACTCGGGCGCCTATTGGTCGAATACCATCCGAATTACTAATGGACTCTGATTCTGATTCCGCTTGTGGCTTTGATGCGAATTGGGCTATAAGTGGAAGAACTTCGGTGAGCAGTGGAAACTTGCAGGTTCCGCCGTGTTAGTATGTACAAAAATAAGTTGGTGACATCTTAAAATGTCATAAGGTTCAATTAAGCAAGTGGAATTTAAATCCACTTTTACTATTTTTTGTGTTTACATACATATGTATGTACATATATGACTTAATTATATACATACATATACATACTACTTATAAATATGTAAAGCCATGAAAAATACAGAAAATTTAAATCTCAATCATTTAGCGCATGCTATTTTCAAGACGTATTCGTCCTTTGTATTAAGTATTAATAAGATGGTTGTCTGTCACCACCTACATATGTATTTGGAAAGCCAAGTTTAATCTAATTTATAAGGACATTAGAACAAAATGGTTATCAAGGTACAAGTGAATCACATGTTTCGCTATTTGAATTAATACACGACACATTCGTAGTTCTTTTGGCATTTCTGTTCCTGTTGTGATATCTACTCACATATGTATGTATGTATGTACATACTTTTGCCTCTTCACTCACTCTAGTGAAGCCAATTCGACATAATTATTTTCTTCATAAACTCGGACGTTTGAATCAAGGCGAATTTAACAAGGTTGTGGTAAGCGTATATAAGTAAAACGCGTCAATGTATTTTGTTTTTCCTTTGCTGGACTGAATGTCAAATTTCTGTAGGTGATTTACATCGCCAGCCAATCAGAACAAAGCCCTTTGACATTCAGTCCTTCAAAGCGAAAAAATCCAAAAAACACCCGCTGACACCTCAACACCACCTTGTTGAATTCGCATTGGTTTGAAACTATTTTAGCATTTCATTGTTTCTTGTTTGTTTAATTTTTTTTTGTTTGATAGCTGTACACGATGCATCAAACTAAAGATGATGCATTCCGGGGTACCGTTACTTTGGTTTTTGCCGAACTTGACAGATGTGACGTCGGTACCCTTTTGTAAACAAGCCATTTCTTTGCATGTATTTCACATGGTTCAAGTACTTGAAATTGTAAATGAAAATATTTGCTAATTTATTTTTGTGTTTTTTGTTTGCATATTCATGCTTGTACTTTAATTTAGTTCAAGGCTTATGTTTTGCTTACTTATGTTCACAAATATTAAGAAAACATAGAGAAATATCGGGATGAAACTTTAAGGGCCAGTTTTTCAGTGCTGGTTTAAACTCAGTTTAAACTAAGTTTAGTTAAACTCAGTTTAAATTTAAACTTAGTTTCCTTGCGCCCAAATAAATTTGTTGCAACCAAAACAAAAATAGTTAGCAAACAGCTGTTAAACTAAGTTTAACCGAGCACAATCTGCCGTTTAAACTTAGTTTAAACTCCGTTTAAAGTTGACTGAAAAACTGCATTCTGAGTTTAAACTTAGTTTAAACGACAAACAGAGTTTAACTTGCACTGAAAAACTGGCCCTAAATGGCCCGCTCTTAACTCTCTGTTTTCTCATTCCTTATACTTGTTTCTTCCGCCCGCCATCTTCTGTACTAGCTGCGGCACTGACGTCACAGTTTTTGGGACTACGTAATCTTGTTATCATTCATTCTTGTTTGTGTGGTTGTTGCTTGTGTTTTTTTTTTCAAATTCTTCAGCATGAAGCGTGTTGGCTCTGCAACTCCGAGCTCCCGGTTCAAAGCCTGGGAGAAGTGGTTATGAAGAATAAATATAATTAATTTAATAAAAAGAAGTCTGATGAGGAAATGTAGTGATTTCCGAAATATAGTACTATAACTTCTACCATTAAAAACTGTTGTTCTTTTTTTCACACAAAATCTTCCATAAACTGGCCTTGAGTTCAATAAAATTGTCAATTATTATAAACAAAAAATGTCATAAAATGCAACGCTGTAAGTATACGATTCCTGTATTGTTTTTTTATACATATGTATACATATGTATAGAAAACTGTTTAAATGGCCTGGAGCCTTTTACTGATCTTGAAGGTCAGTAGGCTCATATTTTCCATAAAACTTTCATCGGATTAACAAAGGCCTAGTCTCCAGTCTAACTTTATGTCCAGCTAACGTAATTATTATATATTTATATATGTATAATATTTGTTTATAAATTACTTATAAAATACAGATGAAAATAGTTCCTAAACAATATAAACTGCCTTTGATCTATACAATTGTTTTAAGTTTTTGAATTTCTCAAAAATGTGATAATCCTATCTGGAAATCATGTGCCTTGAGCCAACAATTAAGAAAAGGCGTTCTGAAAATGCTTTCGTTGTTGTTCGGAGTAAAGTTAGTAATTTTGGCGTTCGTTTATTTTTATTTTTAAAATTTGGTTTAAAGTTTGTGCTTTTACTGTACAGTTCGATTTTAAAATGTTCGAAAATAAACGATCGAACTAAAGAATAACCACCCTGAACTAAATTTCAACAAAATATTTGTTTTTAAATATAGCACATTGTACCACAGGGGAAGTTGTCGCTGCAAAATTAGCTATATATTTCGGACATTGTACCATTGGGGAAGTTGCGAGGTGAACTTTTGGCGGCTATTTTCGATAAATTTCCGATTAAAGTTATTGAAAGCATCGATTTTTCCGTGATTCGCATGCTGATTTAAGTTGAATCAATTACAATTGAGGTGATTCGCTCACACATTTTTTTTGTGTACCCGAATCTGCAATTCCCGCAGTCGTTTCGGGTATTTATACCGTGATTTCACTGTTAAAACTACAATGAGTAAATGGGATCTAATAATAATAATAATTTGGCGCTTACACTGTATAGCTCAGTGTTTCGCCGAGCTTTTCTCCTACCATTTGTGGTGTGCGTCTTTATTTATTACCATAGCTGGATGGACCTACAGTTTTGAGCCGACTCCGAACGGCAGATTTATTTTATGACGGGTGACCGCTTTTAGAAAAAAACTTTTCCTTTAATTATGATTTTACTTGCCCTTGCTGAGATTCGATCCTCGAACTCAACCATAAGAATCTTCTGGTAGAGTTATCATACGTACTTTAACAGAGAGTGCTCTTGCTGTATTTCTGTTCTCGTCCGAGAGATGGCGACTCTCAAGCACTGTGCGAAAAATATTGCTTGACTTTGACAATTCACACCGAAATTCGCCAAAAAATCTTCTGTCAACTCTATGGAATTTAAAAAAAAATAAACTGCAACAAACTTTTTTGACTAGCGTTCACGTATTTGTGATCGACGTAAGCTTATACTCCATCACTCTTGGGTAATCGGTTGTCAGTATCGAAACCTTTTTGACAATCAGCTGATAGCCAGCTAAGAAGCAACTCTGGTTCTACACGTGCACCCGGTGTTTTTAAGACGTGTTGTGTTTTCTTTGGGACGGTTATTTGAAGAATATAAATTTTGGAATTACATTTTTTTTATAAACAATGGGTAAAAAGGACAAAAATAAGAAAAAAGGCAAAGGTGCCGAAAAGACTACAATGAAAACAGACAAAAAATTGGCTGCCAAACAGAAAAGAATGTTGGAGAAATTGGGTGAGGTATGTATAAATATGTATATATACAATATACATATGTATAATCAGGAAACATACAAAGTAAACAAGTTACTTATCTCACTCATATTTCCTTTGGTAGTCTGATATTACAGAGGTGGTAGCCAGGTTAGAAGAGGAGGAATCCCGACGGAAAACCATTACGGAAGAGGTGTGCGAACCGCCAACTCCACGTTCAAATTTTACGTTCGTTGCTCATCCTGAAAAAGAAGAGCTCATACTTTTTGGTGGCGAATTCTACAATGGACAACGCGTTTGCGTATACAACGACTTGTTTTTCTTTAATATAGCGAATAATGAATGGAAGCAAGTGCGCTCACCGGCCGGTCCGGCTCCACGTAGTGGTCATCAAATGGTGGCAGTTGCAGCTGATGGAGGACAATTATGGGTAAAATAGGGGGATGCTTTCACGTAAATAAGTAAATATTAATAATCAATTCTTATAAGGTCTTTGGCGGGGAGCATGCTAGTCCGTCCCAATTGCAATTCTATCACTATAAAGACCTTTGGGTCATGCGTATGAAGACACGAACCTGGGAGAAAGTGAATGCACCCAATGGACCTAGTGCGCGCAGCGGTCATAGAATGGTTGCTAATAAGAAACGGTTGTTTATTTTCGGTGGATTTCACGACAATAATCAATCCTATCGATACTTCAATGATGTACATATATTTTCGATGGAGTCGTATGAATGGTTAAAAGTCGACATTAGTGGCGCTATAGTCCCAGCTCCCCGTTCAGGCTGTTGCATGGCTGCTTGCCCGGATGGAAAAGTACTAATATGGGGCGGCTATTCAAAAGCAGCAATTAAAAAGGATGCTGATCGGGGTATTGTTCATACAGACATGTTCAGTATTGTGCCAGATAGTAAGAGAAATGGAGTTTTTTATTTTTATATTTCTAGTTTCCATTATTTTTACCCTTATTTATTTACATAAAAATTTTATAGAAAACAGCCCAAATGACAAATTAAAGTGGGTGACCGTAAAAGCTGGAGGTTACAGACCACTTCCTCGTAGTAGTGTCAGCTGCGCAACAGCGCCTAATGGAAAGGCTTATTGCTTTGGAGGGGTAATGGACATCGATGAAGATGAAGAGGATATAAAAGGTCAATTTGGAGAGGATCTTTTAGCATTAGATCTAAATGCACAATCTTGGCGCTTATTAGAAATTACGAAAAAGGAAAAGAAAGTCGCAAAAAAACAGAGTGACATAACGGTACAGGATGTGGAAATGGAACCCACAACGAGCTTACCCGAAACAATCAGTACTGATGGTATTTTTACGATAACGGTAGCGAATCAAAGTGGTAGCAGCAGCAATACATCTTTACCAAAAGTGCCTAGTTTGTTTCCAAATCGACGACCAAAAAATGTGCCGTCACCACGCATGAACTCGGGTTTATGTGTATGTAAAGGTACACTCTACGTATATGGCGGCTTGTATGAGGAAGATAACAAGCAGTATACATACAAGGATTTTTATGCCCTAGATTTACATAAGATGGACGAATGGAAAGCCATAATTCCCAATGAAATGAATGCACACGAATGGGTTGACAGCGAAAGCAGCGATTCTGAAGAAAATGATAATAGTTCTGAGAGTGATACCGAGAGTGATGAAGAAGACGATGGGGGAATGGAAACTGATTGAATACTGCAGTTTTAAAATTCTGCTAAATTTCTACTCAAAAGCAAACCTTTATAAAAATATGTGTATTTATATTTCGCTGTATAACTTTAATTTTATAAAATGTATTTCAACAAAAATGCATTTTGATTGGCTCAAGAATTGGAGATTTCAAGCAACTCTGTAAGTATACGCTTAGTGTCCTCAGGTGTAGATACTTTATGTGAAATTACGCGAGGATCAATAAAAATTTCGTAATCATTACCGCCAGGTTCAGTCTTATCACCAAAGAAGTGTATTTCCTTAAATTTATAATTCGCCTCAATATAGCGTAAGGAATATGTTTTATCCCACCCTTTTGGGAAAACATCAAAACTGATTTGTCCACCAATGCTATATTGCAAATCAACATCTTCGAACTCTTTTTGAAGGACTTTTATCATATCTTCCCTCACGTTATGCTTTTTCTCATATTCAACAAACATGTTTCGCTCCGATCGGGTACATTGCCTGCCCATTGGACACACATTCAACATGCCATTTCGAAATTCTATAAATGTTCCACGCTTTATGGGCAAGTCCAGTTCGGACAAATAATGGAGTACGAAATTAATAAAACGCTTTAATGTTGATTCCCCCAAGTGTTCCACTATATTTTGCTTTCCAGCTTCCTTGCCATGATCGATTTGCACTAAACCGTTTTCCGGAAAAAGAAAATCAAATTTGCTAAGTATTTTTTGTCCATTTAATTGTTCAAGCATTTTTTCCAAGTCAGATCCACCTACAGTGGCAATGTTCGCTCGTGGCTGCACTTTGGAATAAAGAAACTCTTCAAATTCTGGTTGTACATTGGTGCGAGGATATGTTAATGTACCGTCCACATCAAAAAGCAATAATATTTCGTCCCTTCCCAATTTGGCTGTCGACATTTCAATGGAATGATTAACTTAATAAATGCTTACTTAATTACTTTCAATAAATTATATCAGGGATAAAAGATAATCAATCTGGAACGTCAAGAATTTAGACAATTACACGTATCCAATTGGGAAACTGATAACCGGCAATCAGCTGACTTGCAGTTTTAAAAGTGATGCCACCACCACCCGATATAAAAAATTAATTGGCTGTTTTCTTTCTTGCCCATTGACATTCTCGTCCAAGAGATGGCGCCTCTCAATAATGTGCGAAAAATATTGCCTTTCTCTAATTGGCTAATATCCGAGAGATGGCGCCGGCCAAGCACTGTGCTAAAAATCAGAGAACGTGTATTGACAGCAGACAGAGAACGTACCAGCAGAGAATGTACAATAATGAGAAGGTGCATTTCGTATACGATAAAAATAAATTTGTGAAACGCGCGCGCTAGGGAATCCAGAATGTTATTGTACAGAGACTAAGCAGATGAATTTTGTTAAATTTCTGTAAACTGGCATTTTTCTGCTCAAATTTAATGTGAGAAATGTTGCAGGTACATATGTTGCACAATTATATATACAAAAGTTTGTGGTTTTGCCGACGGCATTACTCATGCGTGTTCTGAATAAATATTGAGATTTTAAATTAAAGGCAATTGTTATTTCATATAGATTTTTTGGAGTTATGAACCTCATTGGTATTTTTAAGGTGCCTAAAAAAATTACCAAGAGATTGAATTTATTTAATTTGTATTGGGTTAGTCACAATGCAAGTTCCTATTTTACTTTTAAATATGAATTATGTAATGATTTATTCTAAAATTACTGTTCTTCACACTTGTATCCCGAAAATTTTAAATTATTTTGTGAGAATTTGTATTCGGTTTGTCAAAATGCAAATTCGCGAAAAGTTTCCATAGAATGCTCTTTTATTTATTTTCAAATAAATTACTGAAGTTTTTGGGACAGTATTTAAGTTCAACTTTTTAAAATTTTTAAATAACATTTTAATTTCATATTTTAATTGATTTCTCGCTTTTGTCTCCGCAAAAATAATATTTATGGATGTATGTAATTTGTTCTCTGCCATACATACATATCTGTGTTTACAGTATTTCCCTCTTACAAGCGTCATAAATATATTTTTGCCCGCACTCATAATCGAAGAAATTTACGAGTTCGATGCCATCAGCCACCGAAGTTGCAAATTTGGTGGTTGATTTATATTTGTCTTTTTCAATTTTTGTCATCATGCAAAAGAAGAAGAAGAATGATTATGGAGCAAGGGCGGGTAGAAGCGCAAGTGAAACTATTTGCTTGATTCGAGCTGCGCACTTTTGTTCAACTCGCGCAAATTTACTTTTTGCTTGCGACGATAGACAAGACAACTTCAAGGGAAAGGGTTTTATGCACTTTGTTGTCGATCTTCAACTAGCGAAGAGAATTTCAGACTTCATAATTTTTGTGTGGACAATGCAAGTGTGGGAAGGGAAAGAGGTTTCAGCACTTTGGTGCCAATTTTCATTTCGACATCAGCGGATGGTCAAATTGAAGATTTTAAGGGCCGTACACATACAACTTTCCTCGCTTTACTTGACAATTCGAAATTTAACAACAAAGCATGAGGTGTAGAAGGTTTGCTACATAGAACGCTTTGACAGTTTCTACGTAAGTGGTTTGTTTTCAATTGTTATTTGTGTCTATTCCAAATATGTTGTTTAATAAAATATTAAGAAATGAGTTTTACTTATATAATTAAGTGGTAGTTATGCTACTTATGTATGTTTCAAAGTCGCGAGTGTAATAAACTATATTGAGGCGGAGCATATTTCGACAACATAAATAAAAACCGATCAAAGAGGTTTTTTATTTGCTATTTATTAATATTTCTCTTCTTTTATCTTTTTGAAAGTAATTATACACGCAAAAACTATGAAATACTAGTAAATTTTCTAAATCGTGTGTATATGCACGCAGAAATAAAATGGAAATGCAAACAGTTGGTTGTCAAAGTGTTCAAATGTTGAGAGTTCGCCATGATTTTGCTTCGTTTTGCTTTGCTTTACTTTTCTCGCCTTGTATTTAGCAGCACTCATATAACATCAGGTCTTCAACTTATCTCTCAAAGCGAAACTCTGAAGCAAAGCAAAGCGAAAGTCTTATGTGTACGGCCCTTTATAATTTTTGTCATCGTCGCGAACAAGAATGGTTTGTGGACGGCACATGCGCGTAGCGGGGAAAGTGTGCAAGGTGCGCACAAATTATGAATGAAGCCAATTTATGAGAATAAATGAGTTGGATGCGCATGTGCAAATGATGACATACATATGTACATATGTACATACATACATATGTATATTATTATTATGTCTATTTTTGAATTGTATGTATGTAGGTACATATGTATGTACATATATGTGTGTAAATAAATGTATGAGGTATGTATATAGAACTTGTATATAGATTTCTATGTAATAATTGTTGTTTAGATATGTATACATATCCATACATATACATATCTAAATTTACATTATTTTGAATATAAATGCATAAACATACATATATACGAGTGTTTTCTCAATCAAAATATGAATTAACGAGCATTTATTTAATCAAAATTATTGCAACAAAATAAATTAATTTTCTGAATGTTATATTCACTGGCATAAAATGAAGATTCATAAACAAAATGTAAATAATTTCGCATTTCGTCTTTTATCGATGCAAATAACGGAAAATATGAATGAGAAGGGCGTCCTGTTAAAAGAATTATGCTACTCAAGTACTTAATTGTCCACCCGATTTTTAATTTATTCTGTGGCATTACCGTGTGAAATGACGGCAACAAATTTATTGCTTACTCTATTTTTTCTGAGTTCAACTCCCAGCCGTTTATGTACATTTAACAACTTTTTAAAATTTTTCTTTTTTTTTTTTAGTTTTAAATATACATAAATTATTTTAATTATACAATATACATATGTATATTACGTATTCGCTACAAATTTTTTACAGTAGAAGGAAGAAATTACATTCTTTAAATATGTAGGTTTTTGCATTATTAAAATAAGGGAAAGTGAGAAAATCATTGGTCAAAAAGCTAGAAAAGTATAAGTTTTCTTAAAAGTAAACTCGCAACAAATGTCTCCATGAACATTTAGGTGACGCGTATTTTTACATTTTTCCGCCTTTAAAATTTCTCTGGTAATTAAAATGTTAAATTCCTCTGCCTAATTCTTTCAAATCTGTTAGCATTCTTCAGCGAATAGTTTCCAAATACGAAATGGACCTTCTCATTATTAAACGTTCTCTGCTTATATTTGACGGTTTGCGGAAGGCGCAACCTCTGTATTTTCTAAATCGTGTAGCTACTTAATACTTATTAAGGTGAGCTACAGTGTGATACATTTTATAAATACATTAAAAGTGAAAATGAGTTATGCATTTTTGTAACTACTTTTTATAAAGTAGTAGATTTCCTACTTCGACTACAAATTGCAGTATAAGGTTTGCAAATTCAGTAATGACCAACACTGTTGTTCAAATGCGACAAAATTCGGCTACATATTTACATATTATTACGTTTTTACCCTGAAACGCCGATGATTTCCTAAATCCTTCAGGTTCGACCACTGGATTGTTAAATAAAACACGCTCGGATTTCCTTAATGCTAACTTTATTTGTTTACAAATAATTGACAACACTTAACAGCGCTATATAATTCACGGATACTTGTACTTGCGCACTCGCAACTTTAAAACACTTAGCTTACAACTTTACTCTTCAAGGTTTAATTACAAACTCAATTCCCTAACGGCGTGGCAACGCCTTTTTATACTCCGAGCTGCGTACACTGTGGCAGCTCTAGAACATTATCGATCGTTATCGAAAGTTCTCGATTGCGATTGTTCTATTTGCTTTTTCTCGACGTCTCAATCTCTTTCTCGGTTTCTCTTTCGTATGTCATTCGTGTTTTGGAATATCGCCACACTGCCCTCCACCTAAGTCTGATCGTCCCGATCAGACACACTAACTATTCCAAATGACGCAGGCCTTTCCAAATGAACTACCTTCATTTTGTTCCTAGGTCTCCCAACTGTCTGGATTCGATAAACCACGTCATTTAGCCGTTTTATGACCTTGTACGGACCTTCTTAGTTGCACTGCAATTTTGGGGACAAACCTTTCTTTCGTTGTGGATTATACAACAGCACCAAATCTCCTTCGTGGAATCCTTCAGAATTCATCGCCTTGTCATACCTGGCCTTCATCTTGTCACTCATAATTTGTGTACGCTGCCTAACAAGATCATGCACTTCTCGCAACTCCTCCTCCAGGGTGTTGGACGTTTCCTTACAATTCTTGCGCGCATCATCAAACTTTGGATAGCTTGGTAACCGAAGTTCACTGTCAAAAATTACCTTTGCTGGACTTTTATCCGTTGTTTCGTGTACTGCTGACCTACTCCCTAATTTACTCGTAGGAAATGGTTTGGACACATTCGTCGTAATACGCTTAAACTTTGTCTGACCATGACTTCGTGATTTCGGTGCCTTAGATGCATCACACCCCGTGCATTTGCCGATCCACTCTGCTACCGATCGTCGACATCTAACCCAATAGAACTTCTGTTTGATTCTCTCCATGGTCTTCGTGATTCCCAAGTGTCCTCTACTCGGTCCATTGTGGAATTCTTTGAGAACATCGGGAATTCTTACCCTTGGGACAACTATGAGATTTCTAGAAAATTGGCCATCCCCGCTCTCCCAAGTCCTATACAAACATCCAGATATTAACCTTAATCTGTTCCATTGCGCCCAATACGCCTTTGCGATTGAACTTTCCGCTGCCATTTGTTCTTTGGTTGGCCGTGTACCCATGTACAACCCATGCATTATAACTCTCAAATGCCGATCTTTCTGCTGGCACTTCTTCAACTGGTTAACTTCCCACTTATCCGCAGGGTTCGCTTCCGATCTGCGATAGCCAAAAGCCCGCTCAGAACTACTTTCCAAGACCACTTGTTTGCTGCTGAATAGGCTGTCATGCCCAAAGCGAAGTGGTACTTTCACGTTGTTATTCGTCATTATCCGTTTGCCCAAGTCGATGTTCATTCCCTGACTCATTAGGAAGTCCATACCCAATATGACTTCGTCGAAAATATCCGCCACGATAAACTTGTGTACTACTACCACATTCCCAATCGCAACTTTGCAGATTACTTCTCCTATAACTCGTGTGTCCTCACCAGTTACTGTCCTCAACTTTGCTCCAGATAAGGATCTAACCTCCTTTGTGACCAGATCTGACCGAATGATGGAATGTGATGCTCCCGTATCCACACTTAGTACTCGCTTATGTCCGTCCACATACCCGCAAACAGTGATGTTGTTTGCTGTCCTGCCAATTCGAGGCGTATCGATTCTAGGGCATTCAATTGCAGGAGCCAGCCTACGCCCTCTCTGGCTGGCTCGTTTTAGTTTAACGACTGGTTAGGAATCTGTTCGTCTGCTCTGCGCATACAGCCTGCTGAATTCTTACGTCTGTCATAAGCTGTCTTACACTCGCGTGCAAAATGGCCAGCTTCTCCGCATGTGAAGCATTTTCCAGTGCCAATCTCTTTTCCTGTTGAATCAGGACTAATTTTACCTGCGATCGCCTTAAGTGTTTTAAGCATTTCATTCATAACATCCGGTGATTCTACTTCTACTCGGTGTGCTTTATATGCTGGACCACTTAAGAGCGCTGCTGTTTCCTGGGTTTGGGCATATGAGACAGTTTCAGCAAACGTTGTTCTCGGATTCGCATATGTTGCTCTCTTGGTATATGTGTCTCGTATTCCATTGACAAACTTCTGTATTTTTACTCTTTCGAGGTATTCTCCAGATGTATCTCCAAAAGCCAAATGAGCCAACCTCTCAAGTTCGGAAGCAAATTCTTGCAAAGTCTCGTTTGTTTTCTGGAAGCGATTCTCCAGCTCCATCTGGTAAATTTGTCTCCTATGCTTGCTACCGTAACGTCTTTCTACGGCACCCATTAACACATCGTAGTTATCCCTTTCACGCTCGGGAACAGTTTGTAGGATCTCAGCTGCCGGTCCTTTTAGTGCTACGAATAGTGCGGCAGTCTTGTCTTCCATGCTCCAATTGTTTGCTGAAGCCGTTTTTTCAAATTGGAGCTTGAAAACCTGGAAAGGAATTGTGCCATCAAAAGATGGAGTTTTTACCTTAGGACCGTTCACTGAAATAGCTGTACGACTCTGCTGCATATTACGAAGACGACCCTCAATCTCATCTAACTTGGCCTCAAATGTATCCTGCCGCTCCTCGAGTTGATCCTGCTTCTCCTTAAGTACTGCATTAATGTTGCTTAAATGCTCCCGTAGTGCTGAAATTTCCGCAGACTGTTGCAATGATTGTGCGGATATCTGCGATGATATCTGTGAAATGCTAGCTAATAACATGTTCATGTTTAAAGCTGTTGATCCATTAGCAGCATTGTCCTTTTCTTCAACCATCCTGCGTTCGTCTTCCGTATCCTCAGGTTTACCTTTAAATTCGTGGTTGCCAACTTCAACTCCTTCCTGCTCCATAGCTTCCCACAATCGTGATACCAATTCAGCTTTTCTCCCAGAAGTTGCTAAATTACGTTTTTCCAGCTCCTGCTTGAGCTCTTCAATCTTCAGTAGTGCGTTTCTGTAACCCATTTCGATCGATGTTCTCGACTCAAATTCTCGATTTGACGTCACTCTCACTCAATGTGTTTCTGTAAAATAATTACTCGATTCAATCGATAGTCAGCTGATATGTTCCATTCCATTTCAGTAGGAATGCTCGATTGAATGTGTTTCTGTAACCAAATTGAATGAAATACTGTCGATTGGTTTTCTCACTTCCATTTGAGGTGATGACAAAAAAATTTTTCGTTAAATTCAAATGGAATTAGTTGAATTTAAAGCAAATGTAAGTATATTTTTGTTAATATATTATATATGAATAGTTAAAAAAGATTTGATGCATTTTCTTTACAGAGAAGTACGTCGGGGCGTGTTACGAATGGCCGAAAGAGGCGGTTACTGCACTTAATGCAGCAGCACCGCAGCGTTGGAAGGGGCCAATTTATGAAACCAAACGCGAGGAAGGAGCACGAAGAGGTTTGGGCCGCCGTCGCTGCTGAATTAAATGCATTGGGTGGGTCCCACAAGTCCCCTAATCAGTGGAAAAAGGTAAAACTAAAATATTCTTGTGTATAGCATTACAATTTACATATGTGTGTTGGTTTTTTTTAGTGTTGGATAGACTGGAAATCGGCCGTCAAGAAGCTGCACAATGTCCACAGAGCGTTCGCCAGACGATTTATTTATTAATAAGAATTAAATATTTGTGCACACATTTCTATAATGCTTACTTTTCTCAATAATAGTTTCTCAAACATGAAGTTGTCAGTCCGATTCGATAGATTTCTTGTCGATTGGCGTTCCATTTCTCTCACTGTTTCATATTTTGTCGACTTATGCTTACAGAAACACTCGTTCTCGATCAATCGACTAATTTGGATCGAATCGAAATGACGTCACTATAATCGAGTATATTGTCGATTCCTTACAGAAACGCACTACAGATCCTGAATCTTTGTCATTTTTTCCGCTATTATCCTTTAGGATTTATTTAACAATCCCACTTCTGACACCAATTGTTACGTTTTTACCCTGAAACGCCGATGATTTCCTAAATCCTTCAGGTTCGACCACTGGATTATTAAATAAAACACGCTCGGATTTCCTTAATGCTAACTTTATTTGTTTACAAATAATTGACAACACTTAACAGCGCTATATAATTCACGGATACTTGTACTTGCGCACTCGCAACTTTAAAACACTTAGCTTACAACTTTACTCTTCAAGGTTTAATTACAAACTCAATTCCCTAACGGCGTGGCAACGCCTTTTTATACTCCGAGCTGCGTACACTGTGGCAGCTCTAGAACCAGAGAACGTACATTACAGAGAAGCTTCAACACCGAAAGACAGTGTGAATTGTCAAAAACCATCAAAATTGCAATAGGCAAGTTTACCACTTTTGCAATGGCGGCGAAAATTTGAGAGCGATATATTAACAGAGCTGAGCAAGGCCGACATTTTTAACAGATCATGCATTTTCCGTACTGTAAAATATATACATAAATTCTCTCAAATACACTTCTCGCTTCAAAACTGTTAACTTTTGATGAGTTCTGCTAATTGGTGAATTTGCTTACTACCTGTGGTGTACTTGCCTATTAGAATCAAGCTCAATTCACAGTAGAGGAACGAATCACGGAATAGACCGGAATGAAGCTTCTCTGTAATGTACGTTCTCTGGTTTAGGATTTATGGCGCCGGTGTAACTGTTGATGTTGTAGTTGCTGCGGGAAGTGAGGACAGAAGTGTGCGCACGTTGATGTGTAAATATGTATAAATATAAGTATGTGCGTACATTTGTCTGTGCAAAGACGTCATTTGTCCTTGAATTTATATTTTGGCATGTGATGTAGGTCAAGGTTGATTTATATGATCTTGAAATACGAGTACATTTGATTTTATATATTTATCTAAAGTATTTATACAAATAGGTATGTACATATATACATATGTACTTATGTACATACATATGAACAAAGTTATGTGTCAACAAATTCAATTGGCCGACGGCATTTTAGCATTTGCGTTTGCGCACCACCATTATAGCAAATCTTATCATATCATATGTATGTAAGTACGTACACACAAATGACACAAAAGAGGACTCTTCATTAATTAATAAAACCAATTTTATTATTTTTTGACTTTATTTTTCCAATATCCAACGAAATTCATAAATTTCCTAATACGTAATGCTGTCGGCAAAAGAACAGGTGGATTATGCTCACATTTGTGCATAATTAATGCATATTCATAAAACAAAAAAGGGGCGGCTTCAGCCATTAATTTTACAAATGCACATACATCAGTATGAATATACATTTTATCAATCGTATTATAATAATTCTGCTTTTTATTAAATTGTCAAAATCAACCCAAAATAGGTCTATTTTTCTTACATTTATGAGAAAATACAAGCTGTTAAATTTCTTTCGACCTCACTCAGCTCTGTTAACTTGCCACTCTCGCTATTTCCCCTGTTAGCCCTGGCGCGGTGAAATAAGACAAGACATTTACTTGGATTTTGACAATTCACACTGATATTCGCGTGGAAATCTTCTCTGTCAAATATAAGTTCTCTGATATAAGTTCTCTGTCTCTGATATTGTGGGTGTGTCATTTCTTTATCCGCAATAAACAAAAATTTCGTTGCCTGGTTTGTTAAAAAATTATTACTAAACATTGAAAATATGTTTAAATTAGGCGCACTAAGTCTTCTTGTGCACCTTCTTCATACATGGAGCACAGGTAAGTGAAATTATTCGGCGTTAAAGTTGGGGTGCACCACATAAATGTACGAGGCAGTCGGGGATAGTGACGCATCTTAAGGTCTATGGGTATCAAGAAGGGCGTTTCTAAATTAAATTTTTATAAATGCCCTATTACGTTCTTATCAAAACCTGAGGCATAGAAAAATAATAATTATTTAATGGTGGTTTGATATGTCCGTATGCTGCAAATCTATGCTGAAATTTATGGGTGCTCCAACAGGTGGCTGACTACTATTCCTTGACTTGAGCAAATTTTCATATTCAAAGGCATTTTAATAATATAACAAATAAATTAAATGTATTCAATTCTCAGATGCTCAACATCACTATGAAAATGAAGCACAAGTTAAGAACATAATTTGGTGTACGAAAAGCCAAGAGGAACAATACAAGTGTCAAAACTTAACTGTTGCAATCGAGCGAGATCGAGCAATTTTCGATGAAGCGTTTCTGAATCTCACTTGTTTTATGGCGTATAGCGCTGATGAATGTATTCATCATATTGATCACGAACAAGCACATGTAACAACGCTTGATGCTGGTGACGTTTTCACTGCTGGCAGATACAATTCACTAGTGCCTATAATGCAAGAGAAATTCGTGGGAGGTCTTACCGATTATCATGCAGTGGCGGTTATTAAAAAAGATACGCTGTTAGATGTCTACAGCTTACGAGACCTGCGAAACAAGCGTGCCTGCTTTCCGTGGGTGGGAAGCATGTCTGGTTGGATTGTACCCATACATACGGTAATCTTTTAGGATAGCACTTTAAATACAATCTAATCTCTAATTTGTTCTAATAGTTACAACATGAAGGAGGAATGGAAATAGTGGATTGTAATAATCAAGTAAAAACTGCCGCCAACTATTTTAATAATTCGTGTGCTGTCTACTCTCTGATAAACAAATACAATCCTATTGGCGATAATTCAGATAAGTAAGTTATCTCGCTGATACATTCAACTTATATTTAAAAAAAAAAACCCTTCATATATGTCATGAATAGACTTTGCACACTATGTACCGGTAAAATACCCGGAGGAAGATGTTCTGCAAAAGACCCATATTATGGTTATGATGGCGCTTTCCGTTGCCTACTGGAAGCAGGAGAGATTGCTTTCTTACGCGATTCTACAGTTACTGAAATGCTACAAACTGAGGAATTCAGTAAGTCACATTACATAAATATAAGCAATATGATATGTAATTAATGTATTAACCGTAATTAGAGAGCTTATCACCTGAACGATTTGAACTACTTTGCCGTGATGGTCGCCGTATGCCTGTAAACGAATATCGCCAATGCCACTGGGGCATTATTCCTTCAGATGCTGTCGTAACTTCATCCGCACGAAACACTTTTGAACGGAAAAAATTCCAACAATTTTTAAGGCGCATAGTTGAACTTTATTCAGATGCCTTGCGTGATGAGGTCAATGTGGCCAATCAGCAGGGAAATGCAAACTACGGTAACAATAATTTGAATTACAACAGTAACAGTAACAGCAACGATCAGTACGGGAATTCGTATGGAGGAAACAACAATAATCCATATAATTCGAACAATCCTTATGATGCATACAATCCTTACAATCGAAATCCTTATGAGGGAGCTGGGAATGTAAACACCGGCTTTCGGAGTGATCGCTTGGACTCGAGTTTCGCGTTAGATCGTAACACCACTGGCGGCACCAACGACACTATTTTGTATGAAAAATTTCGAATATTTGAATCGCGCCGCTATGGAAAGGCTAATCTATTGTTTCAGGTGTGTCAAGTCGTCAATTTAATATTTAATCGGCTATAACTTTGTTTCGCTTTATTATTATTATTTTTTTTTTTGTTATAGGATTCGGCTCGATCATTAGCCTTAATTGCAGAAGATGATCAATCGTTCAGTAAACTTCTACAAAATAATATGCAATATATTTATGGCATACGTGAGTGTCCAGTACCCAGCATGACTTTATGTGTAACTTCCGATGCGGAACTGGAGAAGTGCATTAAAATGAAGGTTTGTTTTATTAAATGGTTTTGCTTGTTTGTAGTTTTGATTAAATTGTTAATATCTTAGACGGCATTGAAAGCTCAGCTGATAAAGCCTGAATTAATATGCAAAAAAATGCATTCACATATCAACTGCATGCAATGGATACAATCTGGCAAGGCAGATATTACCGTATTTGATGCTGGCGATGTATATACTGGAGGTTTAAATTATGAATTGGTGCCTTTTATGGCCGAGGTGTATAATTTGGGAGAGCCCGAATATTACGTAGTCGCCGTTGCTAAAGAAGAAGATCCTGACACCGAGCTAACTTATCTAAAAGGCAAATACACATGCCACACTGGTATCAATACTGCTGCTGGTTGGACATACCCAATGGCTTTTCTTATCTCGAATGGATGGATACGGCCCTATGGCTGCGATTCTGTGCGCGCTGCCGCAGAATATTTTACAAAATCTTGTGTGCCAGGAGCCATCAGTAATGAATATAATACTGGGGTACCATACGATAGTATGTGTGATCTTTGTCACGGCACAAGTTATCGTTATTGCAGGCGAGATGCGTCCGAAGACTACTATGGCCATACCGGCGCTTTTCGTTGTCTAGTAGAAGGTGGTGGTCATGTGGCCTTCATGAAACACACTACAGTTATGGAAAGTACGGGTGGCAAGCGAAAAGAGTGGTGGGCCAGAAATACCCTTAACGACGATTTCGAACTGTTATGCACTGATGGTAGGCAATATTATAAGATGTATAGCCATATAGTGTCTATTGAATAATATTTTCTTTTTCAGGTACTCGAGCAGAGTTGCATGACTACAAAAAATGTAATTTGGGCAAGGTAAAAGCAAACGCAATTGTAACGAGAGGTGGCATCAACTACAATGAGACCCAAGTAAATGCATATATTAATTTACTTACATACGCCCAACAACTGTATGGACGCAAGAACGCCGATACATTCAGCTTCAGCATGTTTTCTTCACCAATGGGTTTTTATGATCTAATATTCCAAGACGCAACGCGTCAATTACGTGTCATTCCACCGAATCAAAGACGCTATGATATCTACTTGGGAAGCAACTTTATGCGCGCACGTCGCATCACTGACTGTTATGCTGGTTCGGGAAGTTTAGTGGTGTCATTAACACTCTTGATGGCAATGTGTGCCGTTATGCTAAGAATTTAAAGCAACGGAGGTTGCCTGAAAATAGCCCAGCATTGATGCTCTCACAAAAAAGAAGAAAAATTAGAATGTAAGAGAAATTGAAATAGTGCATCCAACGGCAACATGCTTTCAAAACATTAACTATTTTCGACTTTTGTGAAAAGTATCTTGCAATGTTAGCACAAATTATTTACATTTTTATATACATATCACAGTATGCATTTAGGGCCAAGTTTGTACGTATATTAAGCTTCAATTATTGCAGTCGATACCAATAGCTCGTAAGTTAAAAACCATAATTGTTTAGTATAACTGTGCCTTATACGTATGTATGTACATATACATATGTTTCATATTCCGTCCAAATTTTACAAGTGACACAGAAAAGAATCTCTATTTTATTAAACTGAATTAATTTAAAAACCATTACCATTTAGTATACTTAGTTATATGTGGGAAATCTTTTTTCGTCCATTACGATTTAGTTATATTAATTATATTTACCAAATCGAAGGTATTTTTACAAAAATGTGTAGTGCAAAATTTCTTTAATTTTATTAATTTGAAATAAACTAATCTATGCAAATAATTAATATCTTTATACCTAGGCACACTTGCGCACAAGCGAATTATTCAGAATGTAAATAGAAGTCCGTCCTTTCGATTGGGTAATGAAACTTGGTGCAACATTAAATATGATCGGAATTGGACAATAACCACGCCCACCTCCTGTACAACGTTAATATGCCTTCTTATAAAAATTGTTTGTGTCTTAATAATTAGACAATAACTACGACAACCTCCCACATGGCGGAAAATTTAAAAGCTAAGCTATTTCCAAATTTGCTGATCCAAAATCTTCAAGAAATGCTTCTCTTGTATGAGGGATTTTAGAAAATACAAACAAAAAATCGGATACTTAAGAAAGTATATACATAATTTAGCAATTTTACCTTGCTGTTAATGCAATCAGGCGTTATTTGTGCGTCGTTAATTTCATCGTAAGTAATCTAGCAATCAACGTTCGGGCTTTACTTCAATTGCAGTAGATGAGACAAACACAAAAAATTTCAAAAAGTTTAATTTTATTCTTTAAGGAAAATGGAATAAACACAACAGTCAACTCGGCTAGCGTAGCACAGCATGTAGCGTGTTGGCTCTGCAACTCCGCGCTCCGTGGTTTAAAGCCTAGGAAAGTGCTGATGAAGAATAAAAATATTATTTATTAAATAAAAAGGATGTCTGATGAGGTAATGTGGTGATTTCCGAAATAGTACTATAACTTCTAGCATTAAAAACTGTTGTTGTTTTTTTCACACAAAATCTTCCATAAACTGGACTTGAGCTAAATAACATTGTCAATTATTATAAACAAAAAATTTCACAAAATGCAACGCTGTAAGTATACGATTACTGTTATGCTTTTATATACATATATGTATGTATGTACAGAAATTTGTTTTAATGGCCTGGAATCTTTTACTGATCTTGAAGGTCAGTAGGCTCATATTTTCCATAAAACTTTCATTGGATTAACAAAGGCCTAGTCTCCAGTCTAACTTTATGTCCAGCCAACGGAAAGGTCTAGTTTCCGCTCCGCTTTGCTAACGTAATTATTATATATTTATAGATAATATTTGTTTATAATTATAAAAAAACAGATAAAAATAGTTCCTAAACAACATAAATTGCCTTTGATATATACAATTGTTTATTGAATTTCTCAAAAATGTGATAATCCTATCTGAAAATCATGTGCCTTGAGCCAACAATTAAGAAAAGGCGTTCTGAAAATGCTTTCGTTGTTGTTCGGAGTAAATTTGGCGTTCGTATATTTTTATTTTTAAAATTTGGTTTAAAGTATGTGCTTTTGCTATACGTTCGATATTAAATTGTTCGAAAACAAACGATCGAACTAAAGAATAACTTCCCTGAACTAAATTTCAACAAAATGTTTGTTTTTAAATATAGCAATACAACGGAACAAGGAAACAGTTTTCCGAGTCAAAATTATATACGCTAGATGTCTCTATGGCTGTCTATGGTTTCCCTAGCGATGACAAGGTAAGTTTTTAAAGGCACTTTGATGTTTGCGAGCACAATAGAGCAATCGATTATTACTGGATACACAAATTGGAAACCTTTTTTTTTTACAAATATATGAACTTATTTGTATACTTATATAGATTGAATTGTAAAGTGTTAAAAAGTGTAATATTTTATAGCCTTGATTTGCAGGTTGCCAAAACTATCACAAAAATATTTTCAACTAACCGGATGTAAATAAACGCAATCGACTTTGGAAAAGCAATTTTTCGCTTTGCCACTGTACTTATTCTAAACTCATTTTTGACATTTCATTATATTTATTCGTGCATGAAAAATAGTGTTCTTCCGCGGACGTTGTGAATATTTATTAGTGCAAAGGTTTCGAATTAAACTTAATTTAACTTGAATTAGTACATAGACCATACAAAAAAACAACGAAAAGCGCTACTTGCAACTCTAACCCAAACAGCTCCGAATTGCTTTTGTACATAATTGTTTATACATAAATCCTCTGGCGTAAAGTTTGTTGACAAATACTTGTATTATATCGTTCTTGGTCTTCCCGGTTTCACTTCTACATACTTAGTTGGGGGATTTGCCACTGCAGCTGTTACCGTCTTATTTATCAAATCGTTTAGCTGTGCAGCGTTGGCAAATAACTGGAGTTTCTAGTTTTTATTAAGTGGTTTTAAGCAAATTGAAGTAAATAATTTGAGATGTCCATTAACCTACGAACTGTGTACGCGTTTGCAAGGGAAATGTACCCAAAGAAGTCTTCAAAACCAGAGCAATATGGCACTGCCGGATTTCGTGGCAAGTAAGTGTATAAATATACATGCATACATACATATGTATGTATGTATTACATATTGCATAAATATTTTTTAATTAATTTGTGAACGCATGTGTTTTGATATGTATGTGATATGCTGTCTGCGAAAAATCGAAGCGAATTCCTGAATTATTAATTACTACTTAGACAAATAAAGGATAAAATGTGTTTATTAATGCCGGTGCTGACATTTTCCTGAATGCACATACATATAATATGTGTATGTATGTATAATTAATTAAAGAATAGCCAAACGCGTCAACCATTTACCTTTCCATGCATGTATCCAAATACATATATATACATATGTACATAAGAGCATATACTTATATCTCCTCTCGCAGCTTTCCATGTCAAGATTTTTATTTATAGAATTTGTTTTATTGTATTCGGCATAGATTCAAGTTATCGCAGCAAAAGTTTTTTTTTATTAAGTCTTATAAATCGAGTAAATGAACCCGACTCATTCGCCCTTAATTCCCTTCAAATGAGAATACGCCAAAAAACTTTCCAATTCTTAAATGAGAAGGGCGATGCTGCTTAAAGGTCAAAGTACGTACAATATGTGTGCATACATATACACATAGTACATAGTTTATACATTGGGCGTAGACCAATCGAAAATTTCGCTGCCCAACCTAGCCTATACGATAACGAAGCTCTTCCCTTCCTCTGATTTTAATTAACTTTCTGCTGCGCTTTGAGTAGGTATACAATAAGATACGCTTCGAATCGGTTAGAATACAGTTAAAGTAGATTTAAAGCTTATTATCAAGGGAAGTGCATTGAAGGCAGCAAGAAGGAAGCTTCCAACTGTTATGACATGCCAATACACAATTCAGCGCTGCTTCTCTTCACTATTTATAGAGCGCCTCTGAAGTACTATTGATGCACCCCATTTCCGATTGGGTGGGTGTTAAAAAAACGTATGAATGCATGGGTAAAATAAATTTTTGCCATAAGAAACAAAAAAAATGTAAGTTATAAGAAAAAAACTGGCATAGTTTCGAGTTGACTATTCCGGCTATGATTTGCTACGTCAGAAATTTTTCTACCTACTACATCAACGAGTATTGTGTGTCTTAACAGGCGGTTACATACCTAAAGCAAAGAATATTGGGGCCAAGTACTATGTATGATTGTACGTACTACATATTATGTATATACATATATCTAGACACAAACTGGGGCGTTGTATACAGGTGATTCAGACTTGGCCGGCGTTGATATGTATTGCATGAGTTGAATCACCTACAGCCTATTGCAATACCCTTGCCTTTCCTTTGCAACAAGCAAATACATTTTTACATTTGAACCATTCATGGAATCGGTCAAATGTGTGAAAATTAATGTGTGTTAAGGCACCACGCTTGCATAGATTTTACAATCCCATAAAAAGACTTCAAGGCAAACAACTTTATTACTATGTATGTAGATCGTCTACCACAGAATGCGGGAAGAGAAAACTTATGCATATGCTATATATTGTGACTTGTAAAGTTCAAGCAAAATTATTTGTAATAAAAAGTTTGTAATGTGAGCTTAGTGTTTGCATATAAATTCACACTTAATATTCTTAATTAGTTCTGTCTTGTATACGTTCAATTATAAGTGCTTTCTTATTGCATCAGTATGTATGTAAATGTATAGATAGTATGATGATCTATTAAAAAAAACTATTCTTTTTTTTTACAAAAAATATATGTATGTAACAACAAATAACGTTAAAAAAAATTTTTTATATGTAAGTACATACATACATGGCATATCTATTTTAATTTTTAAAAAGTAATACTTGGGCAAAGAACTATTATTTTTATATAGGTACATACATATATTTGAAAACTGCTTTTGATATGTCGTTTTTTATTATACAAATTTAGTTTTTATTAAAATTAAAGATAAACCTAAATACATACATACATACATATGTATACGATATTTTTTACATATTAATCAATATGTTAATTGTCAAAGGGTGTGCTTTATCAGTTAAATAAATGAAAAAAAAAATAATTGCATACACCATTGTAACTGATAAGCCATCACAAGTATACTCATGAATACACCATGATATAAAAAACGATATTTTCATTGTCATTTAACCGTACACCAAAAAAAAAAAATACGATGTTTTTACTCATTTAAATATACATATGTACATATGTATATGTTTTACTGCCTTCCAGAGCCGAATTCCTTGACAGTGTGATGTACCGCATGGGTGTCTTGGCTACACTTCGTTCTCGTATTCGTGGTGGTGCCGTAATTGGGGTTATGGTCACCGCCTCCCACAATCCGGAACCGGACAATGGGGTCAAATTGATAGATCCCAAAGGTGAGATGTTGGAAGCCAGTTGGGAAGCTATCGCCACAGATTTGGCCAATGTTGAAGACAGTGAACTTGAGGCGCATGTTGCGAAAATTATAAGCGATAATAAAATCGATGTAGGTTCATCCTCGAACGTATTCGTTGGAATGGATAATCGCTATCATAGTCCGCGTCTTCTAAAGGCTGTAGCTGATGGCGTTATTGCGCTGAAAGGAAATGTGCGTGAATTCGGTATAGTAACTACGCCTATGTTACATTTCTTTGTTGTTGCTGCAAATACCAGAGGAGCTTATGGGCAGCCTACGGAAGAGGGCTACTACCGAAAGCTCATAGGTGCATTCGAAACCTTGCGGGACGAAAAGCTGGAAAATGGCAATTATCACAATAAACTGGTATTTGATGGCGCGAATGGTGTAGGTGCGCGGAAAATGCTACAGTTTCTTAAACGCATGCATAACTCTCTGCAGGTAGACGTCATCAATAAGGGTGACGGAAAGATCAATGAAAACTGCGGTGCCGATTATGTGAAAGTAAAGCAAGACGTTCCAATTGGAATGCCAATTGTGGAACCATTTACTCGATGTGTGAGTGTAGATGGTGATGCTGATCGAGTCGTATACTTCTTCACTGATGATGCAGGAAAATTCACACTGTTGGATGGCGATCGCATAGCCACTTTAGTGGCAGACTATCTAATGGAAATTGTGAAGCGTTGCGGGTTGAATCTGAGCATGGGCTTAGTTCAGACGGCATACGCCAACGGCGGTTCGACAGACTATATTGCAAATTTCTTAAAAGTACCAGTGGCGTGCGTATCTACTGGTGTAAAACACCTGCATCATAAAGCACTGCAATTTGACATTGGTGTATACTTTGAGGCGAATGGCCACGGCACTGTTATATTCAGCGAAAATGCCAAGAGTTTAATAAGGGAGGCATCCGAAACGAGTTCCGCTGCGAAAACGTTATTACAAATTATAGATCTCATCAACGAAACTGTGGGTGATGCTATATCCGACATTTTGCTAGTCGAAACGATACTAAACCATAAGGGTTGGGACGTGAACGACTGGCTGGCTACATATGACGATTTACCGAATCTCCAATTAAAGATTAAAGTTCAAGATCGCAATGTGATTACAACAACCGATGCGGAGCGAGTTTGTGTTACCCCAGTAGGTCTGCAAGAGGCTATCGACAAAGTGGTAGGCAACTACAAACGCGGCCGCGCATTTGTACGACCTTCGGGAACAGAAGATGTGGTTCGGGTGTATGCGGAAGCAGCCACAAAAGATGTGAGTACTTTTCATTTTAATATATAAAAATTCTTGGATCACCTACTATTTCATTATTTGTTATTTTATAAAGGAGACTGAGAGTCTTGCCTATGAAGTTGGAATTCTCGTCCAACAGTTAGCAGGTGGGGTAGGACCTGAGCTTATACATCCTGGAAAAACAATAAGTGCACACATCTAAACTTCATTTGTAGTTTAACTAATGAACACACTTGTTGAAACCGATATCTTGTCAAATCTGCCATCTATGCAAAAAGCGTTTAAATAATATTGCAACACAACGATATCTTGTCTAAAAGTTACTTACATGTATGTATATGCCTTCTTTATAATAAGTAGATAGTAAAAATAGTATATGTATTTGCGAAAGATTGTTTCTTTAAAAAAAAAAACTTTGTTTTTAGCATACATGGAAATTTTATATTTTGTTTTTGTATGCAACAGACTATCATGCATTTAAAACTGCCTTGAACCTCTTAAAATAAATTTAAAACATTATACATTTGTTAGACATACATATGTACATATGTATGCATGTACGCACCTATGAATGTACATAAGTAAACGGTATGTTGAATGCGTATATACCGATATGTGATTAACCAAAAACAATGCCTTTTTAAATTATTTTGTTATTTTTTTTTTTTTTTTCTATTTTAACGGGTATTTTTTTTTAGACGTGGTTTTTAAGAAGAAATAAAACGCATATAATTTAATGCTATGGCCAAGAATTTAGCTTTATTATAAAGATAAGTTATTTTGATATTCTTCTGATTTTCCGACAGGGTGGAAATTTGATGTATATTGGAACGATTTTCCGTCACCCCTTGTCGAATTTGGTTTTGAGACAAGCCGGTTTCGGTGGTGTTAATCAATCAGCTGATTGGTGGTTGGTTGTCAAAATCAAATGTTTAGTTGCAAATAATCAATTGTTCCGTTTAACTGCAAGAAATTTAAAGATATGGTTTACGATTACTTTTTGCGGTGACTCTAAGGGCCAGTTTTTCAGTGCAAGTTGAACTCTGTTTGTCGTTTAAACTAAATTTAAACTCATGCAGTTTTTCAGTCAACTTTAAACGGAGTTTAAACTAAGTTTAAACGGCCGATCGTGCACGGTTAAACTTAGTTTAAACTGAGTTTGAACCAGCACTGAAAAACTGGCCCTAATAGTGTAAAAATTATTTCGCGAAAGTTAAATACAAAGGAGATAAAGTTTAACAATAACCCACCAAAGCGTTGCATTTTTAGAATCGCTACAACCTTACATGAATTCGGCGTGCGTTGTGCCATTTTTAGTGTCGATTCCGTTTTGACAAGGGATGACGGTAAATCGTTCCAATATACATACATCATAAAAATAAGGGTTTGCCATTATGTTTTAAAAATGATTTCGGGCAAGTCACCGCCGCGGTTGGCTCGAAAAAATTCCAGCCGAGAGGCCCAATTTTCGACCACTTTTTGCAGCAATTGGGGTCGTATGTCAGCAATAACGCGCCGAACATTATCTTTCAAGGCGTCAATCGTTTCGGTATAATTTGCGTAGACAAGAGACTTCACATAACCCCTAAATTTACGATCTAGGAGTCACACGACGCGAAAAAATGCGCTCACCAAAAGATTCCTTCAATAAATTGATGGTTTCGTTGGCTGTATGGCATGTAGCGCCGAACCAAAGGTCATCCACATCAACATCCTCGTATTCAGGCACGAAAAAGTCATTAATCATGGTTCTATAGCTTTCCCCATTGACTATAGCATTATTACATTTTTGAAGAAATATGGACCAATGATCCCTTTTGCCCATAGAGCACACCAAACAGTGACTTTTTGAGGATGTAACTGTGTCTCAACCATAGTTTGTGGATTATTATCTTCAGCGCTGAACAAAATTTTCTTGTGTATATCGGGATCGGTGGCCATCTCGGTTTGGGCCTATTCACCAAACGTGCGATGCGCTTGATGGTCGTTCGGCTTCAATTCGTGCACCGATCGGTAAGCAAAAAAGTATGCTCTCAAAATGCTCAGTTAACATAACTTTATCTCGCTTGCGAGAACAGAAACAGAAAGCACGCTAGAATTGGAAGCTGGTGAAGACTCCCTATAAGGGTTTTAGTCGATGCTTAGCCATCAATATTTAAAATACATTGATATATCGACAGTCAATTAACCGGAGTCCAGTGTACTTGTTTTATCTCAAATGATATACAAAGCCTACGAGTTTGATAAAGTGTAAGGAGTTTGTTTTATTGAAGATTAAAGATTTGAAGTTTACGTAGATACTTTTCCCCTCATCTCTAGATAATTATAAATAATTTTTACTTAGGGATTTTTATATAAAAGTCGATAGTTATGCTCGCCGATAAGCTTATGACATTCCTATATAATTTGCCTTGTCAGCTAAACGGGACAAATTTGGCTGATGCAATACACCATTCAAGTTATAATTTTTAGAAAGAAATAAATTTTGGATAAACTTTAAGAAGGACTTCTTATATATTAAAAACAAGTCATCATGGACCCTGAAGACGTAAGTTATTTTTACAGTTAAATAATCAAATAAACAGTTGGTTACATAGAAACGTGAATAATTGTGCCACTGTCACACATTTTTGTACATTTGAGGTTATGAGCACCAAGATTTATTTTTAATTGATATTGTATTTGAAAACAGAGCATCGATCAAACAATTTTGAAGAAAAGGAAGAAGAAGAGGACCTTCGACCTCGATGCCGCACTTGGTCTTGATGATAACAGCAAGAAAGATGAGCTCATAGAGGAGGAACCAGTGGATACAGGAGGAGCTGATTTAGATGATAATTTAGATTTAGAGAGCTTCGGAAAAAAAAAGAAAAAGAAGAAGAAGCCTTTTAATTTAGACGAGCTGGAAGATGCCTTGCCATCAGCTAAGGAAGATGAAGAAGAAGGCAATAATGTTGGGCAGGAGGAGCCAGAAGATGACGATATCAATTTAGATATGAACTTTTCAATGGCAAGAAAGAAAAAGAAGCCTAAGAAGAAGGAATTGGAAGCAATGTTTGCTGATAAAGGAGAGGAAGATAAAAGCGAGGATAAAGAAAACGGTAGATATTCAAATAGATACTATGTTTAGATACCAACTAATAATTTTAATCTGTAGTTGATGACAACAGTTCATCATGGGCCGGATCAGACCGCGATTATACGTATGATGAATTATTGAAGCGCGTTTTTGAAATCATCCTAGACAAAAATCCAGATATGGCAGCTGGACGTAAACCTAAATTCGTGATGCGACCTCCGCAAGTATTGCGTGTTGGCACAAAGAAAACTTCATTCGCTAACTTTATGGATATAGCAAAAACACTACATCGTCTGCCAAAACATTTATTGGACTTTTTGTTAGCTGAATTGGGTACTAGTGGATCAATGGACGGAAACCAACAGCTTATTATAAAAGGTCGTTTCCAACCTAAGCAAATTGAAAATGTACTGCGTCGTTATATCAAAGAGTACGTTACCTGCCACACCTGTCGCTCTCCGGAAACTATACTTCAAAAAGATACGCGATTGTTCTTTCTGCAATGTGAATCTTGTGGCTCTAGATGCTCTGTAGCAAGTATTAAATCTGGTTTCCAAGCTGTCACTGGAAAACGTGCTGCGATTCGTGCGAAAACTTCGTAAAAATTCGAGTTTTGCGCGCTATAGGATTTCTGTTCTTTTTCTAATGGCGATTTTTTAGAGGTAACAAGTTCGATATATGTATGTCAAAGAACTGTAAAAAAAATAATAGAACAAGTTGTACTAAGCGAGGATTAATATTTTTTATTTAAATTTTTAACATACAAACCATTAAATATAAAAAATAGTAAACTCAACATTAAAATAAATCATAAAAACACCATAGTTGATGATTTTCACTTTTTAAATGGGGAATATTTGTTGGTATACCACTCAACAAGTTCGTCCTTAAAAGCTAATTCCATATTTCTAGAAACACCTTCATCTAAATCCCAACTGAAGCCGAAAATACTTGTTTGATCACGAAAAAAATCTGGCTTACCAAATATAAATATTCTTGCGCCAACGGTAATAATAGACGGATCTAGTTGTTTCTTGGTTTTTTCCAACATCCGCTGTAACGCACTTAAAACATCTTTACGTTGAGTGCTTGATTTTCTTACATATATTTCATTCTGTAAGCGTTGGATTTCGTTAATATCTTCTTGATTTTTACGAATAGTTAGAGGTACTACTGATGTAGAATCGTCGATTTCAAATCTATAATGACAATTTTTATTGCTTGGTACAATTTTTGCAACAACTCTTGCATGCAATACGATTGTACGAAATAACAGTTTGCCGTCGAAAATCTGAAAAATTGACGGTGAAGTTGTTGGCTCGCAACATAGAACATCACACAAAAGTAGTGGTATGCACTCTAAGGGTTTATTTACACTTGCAGGTGTTTTTAAACTACATTTCACTGAAAATTGTTCTACCAGATTTTCACCTTCCGCCGCTTTCGGCATGTTTTGATGCCCTGTATCCTTAGTTTTTTTTTTATTGTTTAGCAAATGTCAATTCAGGACTTTTGATACAGCAAGGGTATTTAGACGCTTAAGCTTCCGGATTTTGATTGCGGGATAGTCCAAGCTATAATCCCACGAAGCAGGAACCTAGACGATGTAGTGCTGACTCACAAAGTTATACAAACGATATTTAAATTATGAAGACAATATAAACAGATTAAGTAGTGACAAGAAAATGAACAAAATCCTAATAAAAACATAATATTGGCGGGTTTTAATCTGATGATTGCCCAACAAACCATACACATGTGACTCAATGATAATGTTGGTCAAACTTTCGATTTTATAATTTTGTTTAAACCACCGATAGTTTTTAGGCACAACAGTGAGCAAATAACAAAATCGTTTGAAGCAGATGCCATCGTTATTTTATACTTGTTTCTACGGCAAGTGAATCACATGCTTCGCTATTCGTTTGGCATTTCAACTGTTGTAATAATCATTAGTTTTGCCTCTTCATTAACTCTGGGTGAAGCCAACAACCTCTTCGACATTATTAATTTCTGCACAAACTCCACGTTTGAATTCATTTAGGCGTTTAATTTTTTTAAATTTAATTTTTCTTCTGTTTTAATAGCTCGCAGTTATGTATTTATTTATTTATTCATATATATCTTTGTCACAAGCGATAATCACCTAAATCCCGTGTTAAAGCATAGGACTTAGGCGGTTATCGCTTGTGACCACAGATATATATATATATTTATTCATATACATATATATTTATTCATATATATTAAAGATATATTTCCGATTAAAATTAGAGACGGCATCGATTTTTTCGTGGATTAAGATTGAATGAATTACAATAGAGGTGATTCACTTACAAAATTGTTTAGGGTGAATCACGTTGATTTCATGATGATAGCTAATTACGAATGGGAGAGCGAATCATAAGCCGTGGAAATATATTATTGTCTATTGAAATAAAAAAATTGCACTCATATAGATTAACTTATGATTTCACAATCTGTTATAATACTATAATATATACATATGTATATTTGTAACATCTGGCAGTGCTCACCAAAGATAATGTGCTCACACCACTTCGGTATTGATGCGTCTGTGTTAAAAGTCATAATAAATGGAGAATTGTGCTGCAAGATACCAATAAAATAATTTTTGGAAAAATAACTAAAAACAAAACGATAAAAGTGAGCCACGCGAATTGAAATTAATAATTTGTTGGATTATTAAGAAAGCTGAATAAATTTTTGGAAACGTAGTCTACGACTGGTAAAATTTTTTTTGTAGACTTGTAGGCGCAGACTTTGTTGTTTTTGTCGTGCAGTCGACTCATTTTGACAGCAACATATATTCAATACATTGTGCAATCTGTCGTTTCGTCTTTGTTTACAAACTTAGAATTGTGAAATTGCAATTTATACCTACTGATTTCTCGCAAAAAATCTCTTGAAAGAGTTCAAAGAAGTAAATAAAAAGTTCGTGAATTCTTTAGATCTGTTATGTCTGGTGGAGCATTGATTACATTGAAAGAAGATGCAACGGAAGCTGGTGGTAGTGCCAATGGCGGTGGTGGCAATTCCAACATAGCGAGCAATCAACAAACCTCCGCATCCGGTAACGCGAGTGTTACAACTAATAATAATTCCAATAGTGGCCCTCCTGAAGGGACTCGGCAAAACAGCCTCCAACGTATTCAATTACGTAAACAAAAAGTTTTCAACTTGCCAGTCCCGCAAAAATTGGCGAAATTATCTATGTATTCTGCTTGTCAAAGCGAAGGCTGTCGTTGTACTGGATGGAAGACTCCACAGGAAAATCGTCACCGTGATGTAGAGTCTTCATCATATTGCCCTGAATTTACTGAGGAATGTCGCAGCTGTAGACATGCTCTAGAAAACCATATCGCACACCTTGAAGGCATTTCGGGACCACAAATGAACGATCTTTTAGGTGCTATTATAGATATGGAAAATCTGTTTATGTCGATGCAACGTGTGGAAGACGAGGATACAAAGAAAGTGTATTTGTATTTATTTCGACTTCTGCGTCAATGTGTTTTAACTCGCCAACAAGCCGTTATTCGTGGACCTCTAGGTGATCCACCATTCGAATCACCATGCATTGCTAAGGCAGTTTCTTCATTCGTCTTTTACAAGTACAACCACTTAAGTCAGACTGAATTACAGACAATGACAGAGGTAGCAAAAACATTTCTGAATTTTTTGAATCATTACAACTTTGAACCACCCTCAATGCGTCGAACTGGGCTCACGCATGAAGATGCATCAACTTATAAAATCAATTATACACGTTGGCTCGTATTTTGTCACGTTCCCGCGTTCTGTAATTCTTTGCGACATTTTGAGACATCGTTGGTTTTTGGACGAACTTTACTTCGAACTATCTTTAAGTATATGGCTGAACAGCTGAGGAATAAATGCTCTTCGGAACGTGATCGTTTTCCAGCTGATAAACGATCAATTATAACACAAATGCCAAAATTTTTGGATGCACTCAAAGCCGAACTATTAAAAGATGACTCGCCTATTTGGGATCAAGCATTTCGACCATCTACTGCTTTTATTATACAGCAACGTAAACGGCAGCAAGAAGCTAACACTGGCGCTACAGCAAGTAGCAAACGAGCTGGTACAGGAGAACCCGCTCATAAACGAGCGAAAAAGGAAAGCATTGATCGTGTCAGTGGGTAAGTTCTAGGCAGACTTGGATGTATACAGGCCTGTTTTGCATTTCGAATCCGACAAACTTCGTTTTGGTACTGTCAATGACAGTTTTTTTTTTAATGGCATGCAGCTCAATAACAGTCGCAGATGAAATATTAAGGTCATAAAGAATTAAAACAATTAAAAAATGTATTATAAAAAAAAGTGTATTTATTTTGAAATTTTTTAATGTATTAATACATTTCTTTTTTGCATATTGCTAGCGTTAAATGAGAGATATTTTTTATATTACATATTAAATCAAATAGAGTTTTTTGCCGAAAGTTGTAAGCTATACTAAATGAAGAAATGAGCTTGGAAAAAGGATATGGTTTTCGCGTAAGCACATTTCATTTTCAACTTGAGGTTTTCCCCGCTTTTTGACTGAAAAGTTGAGTTAGCTGCTTATACCGTGGCGGCAACGTTACGTTCAAACTGCTTCACAATTCTGTGGTTTATGTAACATGAATTTGTCCAAACTCGACTTGGCGGTTATTATTCTTAACCACCTACATAATTGCTTTTATACATCGAAGCAATTTTGAACATCAATTAATAAAATGCAACCTTTTAAAGCTAACAAATCGAAATATTGTAAATAATATTTTGTTTTTTATTACCCTTATTGTTTATAAGCTGGGTATCTGGTCAAATGACTTATGTCGCTTTTGTGACTCGGTCAAGGAGACCTCTTAATAAATTCTCCTAGAGTGACCATAGCTCGAAGAAAGGTAAGGTGTTTGGGACAAGTATGTCCGAGAGATGATCATGGCAGATATTTGTTTTAGAAAAAATGTCTATAAATTTAAATATTTCATGCAAAAGCTGAGATTTGAACCTGAATCTTAGCGGCGTGCCGAATTATAGCAGGCACTGCTACACATTAAGCCACTGTATATGTGTTTTTTTTTTTAATTTAATTATATACATACATACATATTTATCCTACATTTATTTTAGGGATACTCACTTTGAGGATCTTTCCGATGAAACAGTTGTGCGCGCTATGAAAGCAATCACCGATTCTAAGGCGACCAATAAAGCCGAAATCCTATTTCCGGTCAATGTATCCCGCGACGAAAACGTAAAGGCGGAAGAACAACAACGTGCCATCGAGTTCCATGTAGTCGGCAATTCATTGACAAAGCAGGTCGATAAACAAACAATTTTTTGGCTTATTGGTCTGCAAGCAGTATTCGCTTATCAGCTGCCAGAAATGCCCCGTGAATATATCAGTCAATTGGTGTTCGACACTAAGCACAAAACTTTGGCACTTATAAAAGAAAATCAACCCATCGGTGGCATTTGTTTCCGACCCTTCCCAAGCCAGGGTTTCACCGAAATTGTGTTTTGCGCCGTCACTATGTCCGAGCAAGTCAAAGGCTATGGTACACATTTAATGAATCACCTAAAGGATTACAGCATTAAACACGGCATTCGACATTTGCTTACTTACGCTGACTGTGATGCTATTGGTTATTTTAAGAAACAAGGGTTTTCCAAGGACATTAAACTTGCACGGCCTGTGTATGCTGGCTTTATAAAAGAGTATGATGGAGCCACACTTATGCATTGCGAATTGCATCCAAGCATCGTGAATACACAATTTATATCTGGTATTATTGAAAACTCATTGTTAATTTTTTTTTTTAATTTAACGTATTTTATTAGTTATACGTAAACAAAGCGAAATCCTCAAGGAACTGATTGCTCAACGCCACAATGAGGTGCAGAAAGTGCGTCCTGGCTTAACATGCTTCAAAGAGGGATTGCGATCAATACCCGTCGAATCGATACCAGGATTGCGAGAAATCGGTTGGAAACCGCAAATGCGTGCTCAGCGAACGGCTCGTCCGCTAGAAGAATCTGCCGATCCTGAAAAATTGGTTGCGTCCTTTACTGCTGTTCTGCAATCGGTGCGTCAGCATCAAACAGCTTGGCCGTTCCTACGACCCGTGACTACCGCTGAAGTGCCCGATTACTACGATCATATAAAATATCCGATGGACTTAAAGACCATGGGCGAACGCTTAAAACAAGGCTACTATGTGACACGTCGTCTGTTCATGGCCGACATGGCTCGCATTTTTTCAAATTGTCGCTTTTACAACTCACCAGAAACTGAATATTACCGTTGCGCTAATTCATTGGAACGTTACTTTCAGACCAAGATGCGGGAAATGGGTATATGGGATAAATGATGTTGCGCCCTTAATGCCGCCGTCGATATGCTTAGCGAACACGAGCTTGATGCGGATGAGCAAAATGCAAGTAATACGGCAGCAACACCTTTAGAAAATATAAGTGCGCAACAACAGGCGGATTATAGTAACAGCGGTGGGGGCGATGGCGGCACTAATACTGTGCTAACAGTCAACTTGGGTGTAATTTCTACATTGCCGGAAGATATATTTTAAAAATTAGACCCTTAAGAATTGTTCAAAAACGCATATGAAATTATCTAAAAAAAACATGTATATTATCTACATACATACATACATATGTACATATGTAGTGTACTATGTACGTATGCAGCATTAAATTTATCAAATACACAAATAAAGCAAAATTCTAAATGTTATACATTTTTGGAAGGCAAACTCTAATGCTTCGTTTGGAGTGTAAGGAATGAAGCCTACATTTTTATGTACATACATACATACATACTTAATCAAATACGCACCTCATAACCGAATAAAATTGATGTTATAATAATAAATAAATAAACGTTCAACACTTACATTTCTGTTTGTTTTTTTTTTTTCAACGAAGGAAAATATATTCTGATTTTGCATATTTCCATTGATGCATACAATAATTGTGATTAATGTAATCAGTAGTTATTTTTTGTAAAGATATTTTATGTTACAGTAGTGTTTAACTTTATATAATAACACTGCATATATGTATGTAGTTAAATACATACATAATATGTGTTAGCAAAAAGGCGTTCAACAAAATTATGTCAAAGCGTGCGCCAATTGCATGCTCTACTGAGCAAACATTATGTATATATGGATTTCCTACACGTACGAAGTTGAAATCAATAAAGCAGCTGTACGATAACTGCACTAGCTTTTTTTAGTTGGGTTACTATCACAAAATACATAGAATAAATTTTAATTTTAGATATTCATATATACATACATATACTATAAACGTATATTTCTAAATGAGCCGGTTTTAATAATTACAAAAGGCGACCCAAATTTATGGTTTACATTTTTTTTTCTCTTGACGCTTTCAAATACATATGTACATATTATCTCTTAACTGCAATAGTACTACTTTTGCGATTTTCGCATTACACGTAGACGTAATAATTTTGAATATTTATAGACATCGAGAAAACGTTATGCCGAATATTCTTTTTTTTTTTTATACAATTTTTATAAAATATGAATGCAATTAGATGTCCACATTTGATTATCCTAACATTGTACATGCGTATGCACTTGTATATGTATGAAATGTTTTTAGTAAAAGTAAAGACATCAAGTTGAATATGTTAGAAAAACGTGGTTTTGAGAAGAACGCGTATGAAAATTTAAATCCTAATTGCAAAAATTTATGTTGAATTCCAGTGATCTCAATTAATGTATTCATCTTATTTCATGTTTTTGGGGTCGCTGATTACGAGTCTGGCATCAAATTAGCAAAATGAAAGGTAGTTCATAAAATCTCGACACTTACGCCTAGTCTGCTAAGCCCGGTCCGTACAAGCTACCTTCCTCATTTTTAGGTCGAGGCGTATTCTTGAAACATGTATCTATCTGAATATGCAAAAAAATAAACAGGGTAGAAACCCTGCTTAACAGATTCTATCTGTATTGTAGAAAATTAAATTCTTTACAAAAGGCGTCCTCTGTAATTTGGGTGTCAAGTTATAGTTTAGCAGAGAAGGTCGAAAAACCACGATTTTTGAGCAAAAACGCCTTAACAATTTTTTACAGTGAGTGAGAAAAAAAAGTACTCGTCTCAAACGATGCACCCTAATGTACATGCATACTTAGTTACATTGTATATAATTAGTCAAATTATATTTCGGCAATCGTGATCTCTTTCTTGAGGTGCAGACGAACCGGTTTCGACATTTTTAATGACGTGCTCCGCTAAGATGCATTTTACATCTGTAAGTAACTTTTTAATGTTATTTTGATGCAACTTTTGAGAGAGAAGTTGATGATCAACAAATAATTACTTTTCATTTAAAATATGCCTCGATCTATAACAGAAAACATATAAAGGTCTGTGGGTTCGATCTGATAGAAATTTTGAATAAGACAATAAAATCATTCGACTTTCTGAAAGATGTTCTTTTCGTTTCAAACTTTGGGGCAGAGACCTGTTCTGCGTTTCGATTCCGTGTGCAGACAATATCGTATACTTTTTGTCAGAAGCATGAATGTGGGAATTTTCCAATTTTTAGTTAATGGAATGTTAGAATTAATCTTTGTACATTTATATGTATGTATTAGAAGTTTAGATTAAATGAAATATGTAATGTTGAAAAAAGATTGAGTAATTTTTTAACTTTCATATGTATGTAAATATGTATGTCGGTATATTTATGTATGTTTACGATATTTATATATACAAATACATATGTACATAGGTACATATGTATATACTTTATAATTAAATAAATCTATTTGCGTTTATACTTAATTCAGCGCACCTCCTACATGAGGTGCATATACTACATGTATTTAAGTATGTACTTGTTATTCAGTGGGACATTTCAGCTTCATTGTTTTCTTAACAGACTTTGATGTTTAGAGTTTTTGTTTTAATGTTTCAATATTCTTGTTGAAAACAATTTGAAGGTTTTAGTTTTTGTTATGATTTTGAGTTGTTTCTTCTATTTGCTGTATATGTATTTGAAAAAAAAAAATGTTAATTCTAATATACACAGCGTTATCCCTAATTTATGTATACCATACATATGTATGACTGCATTTTTAACTGTAACTGCCCAATTCTGTGTTCTTGATAAATTATCAAACATTCACACATATAAAAAAAAAAATTATAAATTTTCAATAACATTATTCATCTTTATAATTACATAAGCAAAGACCAATGCTTTTTATTTTTGATTAGAATATATAAAACTTGATAAATTTTCAATATTGGATATTTGTAAAATGTTTGATAACACTGTACAACATTCAAAAATTCGCACTAGGTTTCCCAACGGTTTCTCAAAACATTCGTGTCACCCTACAGTACGAGGTATGTCCATAAACCGGCATTTGAAAAAAAAATTCTAAATTTTATTTTTAATACTTGAACAAGTGTAACTTAAGGATTTCGTAGTCAAGGAATCATAATATAATATCTATTTTTAGATTTGACCGCATGCAGATATTACTATAGTTCATACAAAAAATTGGTGTTACACTTGTTCAATGATAAACAATAGATGTTAGAATTTCGTTTTTACAAATGGCAGTTTCTAGACAAACCTAGGGTGACCCGAAAATTCTGACTTCAGTTTTAGATTCAGTAGATCCGAAAGCTTTGGAAACCGTTAAGAAACCCGGGGGATTTTAAAGTCTTAAAATTTTTTGTACCGCTTAATTTATCAAGAACACAGAATCGGGCAGTAAATATCATTACAATTGCGTTTTTGTATGACTTTGTGCTCGTTAAACCATAATTCAGTTATATCAATACAATGAGCAAAACCTTTATCGCGTATTTTTTTTCCATAACATGATTGTCATGTGCACTCTGCTGTCGGGCGTTTAAGATGGAAAAATTAACTCACTCCTACCATATCCAATTTTAAGTAAAAAACATGCAGTTGATATATGTACGTACTTCTACACTTTGGTTTAGACAGAATCGATTTTAAGAAAAGCTCCCAGCTCTGGCCTAAGAACTCTTTTCAAACAAACGTAATACCACTTTCGATTTTTTAACTTATAAACCTGGGAATGCAAGAAATTGCAAAATTAGCTAGAATTCTTGCAATTTGCTAATTTATTTAAATAACTTGATTTTAGCTTTTGCCTATTCGCATCTAATCAGCACACTAAAGTGAATTTTTCTTATGCATCAGTAATTTTGGTCAACAGAAAAAAAAACCGCTCAACTCAAAATCAATATCAATTGCAAAAATTAGTTTGAGTTAAATTGGTAATGAGTTCCTAATAAAAATCACTGCTTGCTTTTTATGAAACTTTTTTTTTTTTAATTCAACTGCACTTACTTGTATTTAGTTAAATTGAAACTTAAATCCGTAAAACAAATCTCCTTATAAAATATATAAGCTTACAAAATGTAGAAATATATAAAATGTTTCACATATAACTGTAAAGAAAGATGTTACTTTTTTCTTGCTTTCAAGCCTAATTTATATGTACGGATTCTGTAGTTTAGAAATGTTCCTCTTTAATCAAAAGTAAAATATAAATGTAGGTATTTGAGTACAAATATGTTGCACAAACTTTAAAATTTACAATTCCTATCATAACCTAACCTCAAATTGTTGTTTACAACTTCTTTGATTCTCTTATATTCACTCTAGTTTTACGTTGTTAGCAAATTGCTCTGCATAATTATTTTTCTGGAAGGAGCCATCTTGCTTTCTATTGTTCTTGATCTATGTGACGCCCTCTGGCGTACCGCTACTAAGGTTTCATCGATTTTGACAAATCTAAATTAAAAATAAACCAAATTCTATTTAAAAATAAGCAGCAAAGAAAAAATTGTATGTTTAATATGATAGATTTATCATTCTTAGTTCCGTCCGCGACTGCGTTGCCAATGCGACCTTCCCAACTTTCAGTTTTATAATTTTCCGCTACGGAGTGCTAATTTTCACGCGTCTTAAAGCCTAACGAGTACGATGCATTCACGCATACCTTAAGGGAATTTTATTTTTGAATTTCTTTATATCCCCCCGTCAATATTTTACAGGCGGGTTAATACAAATCACAGGGACGTGTCGTCGCTAACAAGCTGCACGACTTTGTTCGTACAAAAAAACAAAAGAAGCATTTTGTTGCAACTACATATAGGGTGTTTTTTTTACAGGTTTGTTTTTCGAATAGAGATAAAACTGGCATTTTGTGGTCAAATCTGGCAACTCTAATGTCATTTATGTTCAGTTTGGTTTGCCATTTCATCATGCACAGGTTGACAAAAGAACAACGCTTGCAAATCGTGCAAATTTATTTCGAAAATAATGGTTCAGTTCGCGAAGTTTACCGTGAGCTCCGTCCATTTTATGGTCGACATAATCGTCCATCAGAGCAATTAATTCGGTTAACCATGGATCGTTTTCGCACTACGTTTACTCTATGTGATAATACGCATCCGCAGAGACGTCGAACAGTGCGCACCGAAGAAACAATTGCCGCTGTAGAGCAAAGTGTTGAAGAGGACCCGAATGAATCGATTCGCCACCGTGCACAGCAATTGGAGCTTTGTCCATCAACTTTATGGAAGATTTTGGATGGCATGAATGCTGATGAGTTGTGGTTCCAACAAGACGGCGCTACATGCCACACAGCGCACGTCACAATCGATTTATTGAAGGAAACATTCGCTGAGCGCATAATTTCGCGGAATGGACCTGTCAATTGGCCACCAAGATCGTGTGATTTGACACCATTGGATTATTTTCTTTGGGGATATGTGAAGTCGCTCGTCTACACCAACAAACCAGAAACGTTAGGGGAATTGGAAGCCAACATTCGTGGCGTTATTGCCGACATACGGTCCCATATGCTCGAAAAAGTGGTTGAAAATTGGACCTGTAGAATTGGCTTTATTCGAGCCAGCCGCGGCGGCCACATGCCCGAAATCATATTTAAACATTAATGGCATAAAATTATCCTTCCAATAAAGCCAAATTGATGGACCTTAAAACGATTTTCTTGTATTTTATTTCAATTCGAAGTTCTATACCCCTAAAAAAAACACCCGATATTAACAAGTCGATTTGCAATGCTTTAGCTATATACATACATACATAGATATACATATATATATATTATTTGGTTATTATTGATTGTACTTATGTATTACATACATAGTTAGCTGTTTTGGGAAATTTTAAATTTCCTTTTATTATTATTGGAGTAACACGCACTGCTTAAAAAAATGGCGACTACACACAGACAGCATACATACATATGTAAATATTTCAGTATTATTTTTAATTGCATACATATGTACATATGTATGTACATACATACATATGTGTAATGCATGAGTTTTTATTTCTTGTTAATTATTAACTTTATATTTAATCATTGTTGAAGTTTTGTGATACAGTTTTATAAACCCGTATGCTTAGTTTTTGTTTTTTGTTTTATTTTTTCATTAGATTTATAAATATACATACATTAAATTTTAATAAATTCTCCCATGCATTTTGTTATAATAGTTTATGTTAACTCTAAATTCCACATCACAAGTTGAAATTTTTTCAATATTATTCTAATGTTAAGTTTTTTAATTAATTAATTACAAACATACGAGTATGTACATATATGTATATGTACATACCTACGTATATATTACATGGTGTACATTGCTTTTGTTGTGAAGGGTTATGCTTGAATATATGTACAATACTCATGTAAATATCTAAACAATCATTCATTATTTTTGTATGTGTACATACCAGAGGTGTTAAGGAATGAAGTCATTTATGACTAAACTTTGATTGAAATCGCAAGTGGCACTTAGTAACAAGGAGTAAGACTTTTTTTTATCTAATTTTTTGTTCATTTCTTGTCACGTGACTGCAGCCACTTAATAGTAATTCCAAAATATTAGTAATTCTAAATTCTTTTACTGCACCACTTCGTAGGGTTTTTTTGGATGAACTATTAAAAATTTTTGTATAGGGCACTATATTTCTATTAAAAATAAACAAAACAATTTTAAATTGCTCGACTTTGTTTGAAACTTTAATTGGCCTTGTTTAATAAAGTTCCGAATGTTCAGTTGGTCTGATGCGATGTTTGTAGGATTTTGTACTGTGGCAATATAAATTACACTTGCAAAAGTGGGTAAAGAATAGTATTTTATTTTCAACTTCTTTATATAATTCTTGTTTTACAAAAGTTTACTGTACTTTTAATTTAATTATTTTCTAACAAATAAGTATTCTTATCTTCTTTTTCTTGTCCGACAGATGGAATGTTGATGTTAGTTGGAACGATTTTCAAGGGATGACCCTTGTCAAGTTTCTTCGTCAACGAAAATTGACACTGAAAATGGCACAACGCCTAAACTGGTTTGTCTCCAAACCAAACTTGACAAGAGATGACTAGATTGGTCCAACGAACATCAACATTCTTATCCTATTTAGGTGCGTAGCAAGTGCCTTTTATCTGCAATTTAATTATTAAAAATTATATTTCATTTGAAAATAAAAAAATGAAAATAAAACTCTTTCAAGCAAATAATCTTTAGAATTTCATTCTTCATCTAGGTAAGACTCAAAAATGGACAATTACTCATGAATAACAGGAGATTCGAATGACTTCACTTTTGTAGTTTTTAGTTAAATTAGTGATTCGTTGGCTGCAGTTAAAAATGTCAGTGAATAAATGTGACTGCATTGATTATGAGTCACAAACTCTGCGTTCTTAACACCTCTGTATGTATGAGTATATACATATGTATATATTTATGTATGTACAGTTTACATACTTCTGCTGTTTACAAAATTACACGAACATTCATAATTATTTCGCGATAGCTTCCCTCGATAATCCAGGTCTCATTTATAATAGTTTGATTTATTTTGAATATTTCCCCAAATTTATATACATTCTCGTATATGTGTATGTATGTATGTGTATGTGTATGTAGGTAAATAATTTAAACAAATAAATTGTATTAATTAAAATTTTTGGTTTTAATAACTATTACAATGCAAATATGGCAAAATAATTACCTAGACAGAAATGATCGGCGATCATGGATCTTACGTGGAATTTGATAGTTTAGAGATATGGGAGAATATATTTAAGCTAGCTTGTTCCTGTAAAATTTTTCTTAGCTGAAATCATTGCCATTAATATTAGTTAAAAGCCTAGATAATAATTAAGAAAAGTGTGAAATCTGTTCCATATAAAGAATTTTTTTTTTACTTAAGCGCTTTTAAAAACTAAATTTTGTAATTTGGTGTGGATTTGGCAGCGTTAAGTAAACATAGTTTGTTTATATCAAAGGTGGGCATGCCAGAAATTAATATGAAAACTTTTGCTTCTGAAATAAAGTACTGGGATTTTTCTTTACTAATAGTGCTTCTAGGTCTATGCACTGTAACGCGCGATACAAAAATTGTCACTTTTTGCGCATGACGTCACGGGCCGATAAAATGTTTGCTCTCACTTGAATAATAACTTGAAATTGTTGAAACAATGCCAATAATTCGTCAGATGATTGCTTAATTTTTTGAGAAAAAGAGTAACGAACCTGCGCAAGTAAAGTATCTAAACTTGCGGGTAATTAACACCTCAAAGTTTTTAGTTTACACGAATAATTGAACCTACATACATACGTCACCATACACGATCTACGACTTTTAAGTTATAATGACTCCTTAAGAGTCCACCTTCTGAAATGACCAAAGAATTGGAGATAATCGAACAAATATTAAAAAAATATCTAATAAAAATACCAATTGAAACTAAAAGATAAAAATTAAATAAAACTAACACCTACAAATTACACTGTGCGACAGTTCGGGAATAATCGAAGACGGACGGGCTTTCATTAACATTTTGTGAAAGTACGCTTCTTCACAACTGAAATCTTAGCGGGGTTTGTAAAAGTTAGCTCGATTTTTTAGTTGTCTCTTTTTATATTAAGGTTATGTTTATACACCAAATAAATTTTTTATACACTAAAACTTTAATTCTGAATAAAAATTTTCGGATCTAAAAAAAATCCAACTTTGTCATCACGATTTGAGCAGATATATTAATTTTATGGAAATAAATAAATTTGTGGGTAATCTGTGTTTGTAAATAGTTGTATGGTTGTTTTGTGAAAAAACAAGTTGTATTTTTTTAAGAACTTCACCACAAGATATAAATATTTTACCCGCAAAATTATTTCTTTACATGTGTACATAGTATTTAAAATTACATTTTTGCAACAAACCATGAGACAAAGTTGGAAACTTTCCGAAAATATTCAATACAGCAATAGAAAATAAAATTATGACCTTTTACAAATCCAGTTGGAGTTATGGAACAAGTTTTTTTTTCGGAAAATACTAATTCACTCGTACCATTTTGGTGCTGCCGCACTGTGTAATCAAAAGAAAGAAAAAGAAAAAAAAAACAAATTTAGTTTTCACGTTTACTTTAGATTTTTTTTTTTATTTGATAACAGTGATGGAGTTAATAAAGTAAACAAAAAAGAGTTAGTTTGTAGTTCTCGTATTCAAACATTAAATCATTGCACATTTTAAGCCTTCTTTTGTCCATTCGCATTTTTCTGTTCCGTATTCATTTTTTTTTACAAATTTCGACACTGCAAGTTTTTGATTTATATTTTATGAAACTTTTAACAAATATGCAGGTCGTGTTTTCGCTTAGTTCGATTTGTATAAAATATTTTTATGTATTGTTCCAATTTATAGAATTTTTTTTTGCATTTTATATTTCATTATAAATTTGTTAATATTTTTGTTTGTATATTTATAAAAAAAAAAAACTATAGTTATACATGCATATGTACATAGGTAGAATTGTTTGTTTTAATTTAATCAAATAACAGCTTTGTTAGATCTTAAATACAAATTTCAAAACTTATCAATTTATGTGTTTATAAAATAGTTTACTCCTTTTTTAACTGCAATTAAATTGAGTTTTGAAATAAGAATTGTAAACTTCACAATATTCATTTTTCAGTGTTTTGTTCATAATTTTTCTGATTTTTCGGTTAACTTTTAATACATATGTACATACATATGTGTGTACACAGATGTATGTTTGTATATTAATTACATACATACATATACATAAGCACATATGCATATGTGCATACATACAAGCATTGAAAATTCTTAATTTAAAAACGTTCAAAACATTTTTCTACGCAATATTTGTTTTATTGTTGTGATTTGATTTTTCTAGTGTCGTGTTCACGTTTTCAACTATTTTATACATTTTATTCATTTATCAATAACAAAAACGACTGCGCAGTCGATTTGTTAATCAATAATCTTTGAGTATATTGTATATTTAAATATAATTTGTGTATGTAGCTATATGTTGTTGTATATTTAAAACAATAAGTTAAGTTTCTTTTAATGCATTAAATCATATTTATTTCATTTATGAACCCATTGGGTTTAAGTTATATCTGCACCACACTGCACGTGCTCCATACGTAGAAAAGTAAAACAAAATTAAAAGATTTAAATTTAAATTTGGCTACAGTGTAAAATAGTACAGCCAACAATTGAAGATGTTAAAAGATAATCATAAAATTGTTTCTAAAATATTGCTTTGCGGTTAAGCGCAAAAATAAAGTTTATTTTTTTAAATATTCTTAGGAAGGTTGCTTATACTCCTTGTGAAAAGGTTATTAACTATTCAGTAAGTTAGTCAAATATATAAATGTATAGATCTCGAAATCTATGTATATACATACATACATACATACATATGTAGTTTGTATGTATGTATGTATGTGTACAAAAATTCGATAAGAGGCACAAGTTCATATTAAAAAAAGCCAAAAATAAAATTCACGCACATGGGAGCACATTGTGCGATAAAACAGCCTGTGGAATAAAAACATGAATTTTCGCGCTTCGCTTGCAATTACTTACATACATACATATGTTAGATGTTTGCTAAAACTTCACAATAGTTCAGCTGACTTTCCTATTGTTCACGCATTACATATGTAACCACTTCTTCTTTGCACCTTTTGTTTTAAATTTGCATTATTTTATTATAACATATTAAAATATATATTATATTAAATACCATACTCAATGTACATACAAACATACATAATCATTTCTGTGATAAGAAATAACTTTTTTATAAAAAAAAAAATATTGAAAATCAAACTAATCGCTTAAAACTGCTCCCACTACAAACCCTTAGGGCATACATATGTATGTATCTAATTTCTGTATATTTCCTTTCTTAATCTGAACAGATTTCACTATTCGTGGTGCTTAAGATATCACTTTATGGATTAAGATCGGGCATTGGCAATCGTGTGTGCCCGCCCACAACACACATTTGCATATACGCAGCTTTGAATGTGTTCATGTGTTCCTGCATGCTAAAAGTAATAATCATCAATTGGATGAATAGCTTCAAAGTTGATGTTGTTTCAAAATAAAATTAATATGTAATTAAACATTAAAATGCAAGCAAAACTGGCGAGTAGCTTGGAAACGAATTTGGAAATATACTCGTGCATACATACATACATACGTACATGTAGTATGTTTTTAGTTCACCTACGTCGTAGTACGGTAATCAAATAAATAGCACATCAAGAAAAATTAACTTTTTTTATATAAATTTAATAGGAAAAGATCGATTTTATATACATACATACATACATATGCATCTATACGTATACATCTATCACAGCATTAAACTACGAAAAGATTTCGAATTAAAACAAAAACTGTATTTACATATGTAAGTAGCTTAGCATGTTTTTAGTAATATTTCTGCTCGCTACACGAACTCTCGCTAAGAATACTTAACTCATTAGTTTTATATAATTTTCTCATAAATAAGTTAATGTTATGATGTAATGTAGCTATACAATTTTCAACTGTTATACTATTAGATACACACTTACTTAACTAAAAAATGATCTGCATTAAAATTCATTAAACTTATTAAGAGAAGACATCGAATGCGATTTTTTATGAAATTACACTTTTATAAGTTTATTAATTCTTTTTATATCTTTACGCAGTTAAGTCTCCTTTGAAAAGGGCTTTTAAACATGAAGAGAACTATGCTACAACGGTAACGGTGTAACTGTTGAAGGTGTTATGATACAAAAAAGTGGGAGAAAAGTAAAGTGCTATACTCTTATAATAAGTCCGTATGTTAACACAATAATCCGGCCTGGGCGGATAATATGTAACTCGATTCGAAAAATTATTTTTTATCGAATTCAAGTATTTTCTTTATAGTAGCAAATACAAAAAATTTTAATTCAAGCAATTTTTGTTTTCGAAACGAGTTAAATAGTAGTCTCCCTGATCTGCATTTCGCATCCGAAAAATTTGGAGGAATATAAATGGAAGGCGCCTTTAATGATATTGGTTGTTTTAGCTCTGTGAGAGGTAGAATTTATTATTCTCTTTCTTTGGAAACATAGAAAATTTCTTAAAAACAAAAAAAAAAAGAAATTGATCATATAAATATTATAAAATTTGATTCCGACCATTATAACAAATGACTAAGGAAGCCGAAGAATTTGACATTAACCAACAATTGAGAAGGTGAAATGGCAATTAAATGTGAGAGAATTATTATTTTAATGCTTTTAATTTTAAACTTTTAATGTTAAAAAGAAAAAATTGTTTGGCTTTCGTAGCGCAAATACGAGTTTTGATAATATTCCAGAATCTCATGGTTAGACTTTCGCATGAAGGCTACATTTTAAATATGCTATTTATGTGATTAACACTAAATGGAAGAGTTAAAAAATTTGTAAATAATTTTATTGGTAAGCATTTACTTACAATTAAATTAAGTTAGTTTATTTCAGCATTTATTTCATACCAAAAATAAATAAATAAATTTTTAAGTCATAGAATAGATAACGAGTACTTTTCTTTTACTGTGGTGAGGTTTACATACATATGTATGTATGTATTTGAAAAATAAATAAATTTAGTTTCTACTGAGCTTCGCTCCACATACAGTCAAACAAATTAATATATTGTTTTAAGAGTGAATGCGAATTATTGCATTGATATGATAAAGGAAGTTTTTGTTAATAGTAATTACCGAATCAGAATCAAGGATATAGGCACTCTAAACTAGGAAGACACAGATCAATTACCAAACTAAATAAAGGAAAAGGAATTAAAACATTTTATTGAGAATACAAAACAAAATTGCTACGGTATTATTTTATTAGTTATGTACACATATATATACGCACTAATCCAAACGAAGATATTTAAAAATAAATTACTAAAAAAGCTCAACAACTGTCACAATTAAAAAAAAAAAAAGTAAATTTTTTGTGCACACATTTGCTAATATTTAAATTTAATAATGTCGGCATATTATATTTAAGTATAAATCTCAGTATAAGAACTAACTAAAGACATCTTTCAAATTCATAAAAACATGTTTAGTCAATTTTTTTTTTAATATACATAAATATAAAATACAAATATTATTTAGTGAAATGCGAAAGAGAAAACAAAATTTCACAAATAAATAAAGTCGATTTACGGTAACACATTTCAATTATAATAAACAAACTTCTTAATGTTGTCAGTGTTGTTTCTATTTCGACCAGCGCCATCAACTTTGAACTAACCATCCATTAATATTTAGAAATAGTAACAACGATCAATAAATCTTGTAACATATTCAATAACACTAGTCAAAGAGTTAATCAATCAATCAATTAATTATTTCGTTATTTTTATAAGACTTTTAATATATAATATTAAATTGTTATACACAAATACGTGAACGCGTGTTTTGTTTGAGAAAAGCTTTTCAAATACACGTTCAAAATATTTGCAAGTACATAATATGAGATAATTTACTACTACTTTTATCATTTACTACACACATACTTTTTTAATAATAAATAGAAGTAATTTTTGAACATGTACGATAAGGTAGGTAACAATTACAAATACAATTAGTACCAGAACCATAATCGAACTAGCGATAAACAGAATATCCGTCGCACAGGGCTACAAACCAAAGGCTAAAGGTCATTAAAAACAAACACCATCATTTTTCTAATTCATCTGTAGATATTTATCATGTATACATTTAGTACATTAATCAGTTTATGTTGTATATGTATATATAATATATACATATATATAAATATGTATATATACATATATGTATATGTATATATATACATATGTATATGTATCTAAATTTGCTAGGTTCTTTAAAGGTAATTTAAAAAGTCAATTTCATCAAAAAATTATCATTGTCATATCATGATCTCAGCTTACTTCGCACAATAGCGCAATTTAAATTTCTTTAAGAAATACATATATATATAATATATAGTAGATATAGGCATGTATATAATTATTTTTAAATTTAATTATTTTAAATATTTTATTTGTTGTGTCAATATGTTTTTATATGTATGTATGTTAACGTGCCCCGCGGGAGAGAATTAACTGTTCTACAGCGAAGACGCTGTTTTGTATATTTTTTTAGTTTAAGTGGATGTTACATACATATACTCGTACATATTTACATATTTTTATGTCAGTCGGAAGTACGTGTAAGCCGTCGGCTAAGTACTCAAACTTGTTTGAATTTATTTTATTTATGTATATGTATATGTACATAGCTATACTGTTTTAATTCCTGAAAACTTTGTGTATTTATGTGTGTGTGTTTTCGTGTGATAAGAAGAGTAGGTGTGGGCTGCATAAAAGCGACATCATGCGGTTAGTTGTTGCATTCATACAAAAATATTACATTATTTTTGAGTTTGTTTATCATTAAACGTCTATAAAATATAGTTTTATATTGATCACGTCATTACAATTGTTAGTATCGCCGCTACCATTTTCATAATCGATCGCAGGAATATCTAATACAAAAAATTTTACAGTTATAATTAATAATAGTCGTTTCGTGCAATACATTCTACAATCGTTTTCTACGCTATACACTTGTGGCTCTCATTAGAGGTATTGCAATTTTCGCAATAATTTTTATAGAGGAAGAAAAATGCATTTTCCTCAGAGCCGCTTCCTATCAAAAATAAAAATTAAAACAAAAACAAAAAAAAAAATACATTCACAGCGTCGTGACTTCAGCAGTGGGTTGTTTTTTCCTCTCAACTTGTTATCTATCTTTCTTTCTTTCTCTACAGCTCTCTCAAATATCTTAAGTTTAGAATTTGTTTTTGTTTCTATTTTTCTATTTTATACTATCGTTGAAAGGATGAGTTTTTATTTTTTTTTGTGAATGTATTAAGTTGATCAGCATTCAGTAGTATTCAACCGGTGTTCAATTGCTCCAATCACAGTTGCTGTATTATTGCATGTTTTGTTTGTTTTTTTTTTGGGAACAATTTACGGTCAATTCAGTTCGTTCCTTTTCAAGGAGCCTCCCTTTGCTTTTGGTCTTTCCCTTGGCTTCGATTAGCTTTCGTTATATTGTGCTCTCTTACCTGCAATGCCCCTTCTACTTACTACAACTTAATACCGCTGTCATCTGCGTTTGACCAGCTTTTGTCCACGATTTCAGAGAGCTCTTGCTCAATATCTCGCATTCGCCCGCTGTCAATGATGCCATCTTCACTATTTCGCATTTTGTTGTTGTTGTTCAATAATAGTTGTTGATATTGCTGCTGTTGCTGTTGTTGTTGTTGTTGGCGCTGAATGTGCAGTGCATTGCTGTTGGTATCTACAGAGGATAACGAATCACTCCAGAAGTTGGAGTCTATTGCTTTCAGACCACTATTCCATGTCGAGGAATTCTGTAATTATAAAAATTGTAACACCTACAGTAACATATCGTTAAATGAAAATGTGGATTTTCAAACCTTAGTCATGCCATAATTGGCATTACCATCTGCGCTGGGATGCATGTTCGGGAACGCATTAAATCTTAGTTCAAAATTAGCTCTATCATCGCCTCCATCATGTTCTCTGCCCAAACTGTTGATATGATTGTTGAATGTCAAATCAGGAAGCAACGAGTTTTGCATACTGCTAAAATTATCAAACGCCGATGGTCTGTGCGTGTGTTGTTGTTGATGAATTTGACGTTGACGTAGTTGTTGTTGTTGTTGTTGCTGCTGCTGCTGCTGTATTTGCTGTTGACCATTTGCAGAGCGCTGTAATTGTTGGCGAAGTTGCAATGCCAGACTATTCTCGGTATCATTTGAGAATACTGAGTAGTTGATGTCGCCAGAGTTGTCACGATCTAGCAATGGATGCTCCTTATTTAACGACTGCTTTGTTACATCACCACTGCTCCAGCGATCAAGATATGTATTCGGGCTGGATACATCGGCCGTTGTACTTGTGTGCCCTTTATACATCGGGCATATGGGGCCAAATTTATTGCCCACACTCGCAAATGTTACAGGTACTTCGAACGTTGCAGCGTCATCATCCAAAATGGAGTCTGAACGAACGAAATTATCACGATCGCGGAATGCTCCCGATGACGAATCTATTCCCATATCATGTACAATTGAACTTCGTTCTTGTGTATTGTCTCCAAAATTGCCGCTTTCGCCAATATTGCTGTTGCGTGTGCGCCAGAAAGATTGGCGGGATTGCATATCGCTACAATTCAAACTGTCCTTATTGTTGTTTGGCATATTAGGGTGCGTTCCCACCGACATAACATTGTTGGCCCCCGCACCGTAATCATTTTTAAGCATATACGCCTCAACAATTGCAAGTCCATTAAGCGTTTTGTTAAGATCCATGTTGATATTGCCACCTTTTTTATCGAAAATTGACATGGAATCGTTAGACGGGTATAAGGGCGTCGATTGATGAATTGGCGTGTTCCCAATAGCAGTGGCACCGCTTAACATTTCCGCGACAGCCGACGTGCGGCCTGCCAGCTGATGATGTTGCTGATCCCAAATGCCGCCGTTATGTGGCGACCTCAGTTTTTCGTGTGGCGCTAAATTTGTTTTTATTTCGGCACCGTTCTTTCCATTTACGCCCCCACCATTACCGCCATTACCCACATTTCCACTGCTAATGCTGTTATTATTGTTAAATAAAGATGGAGAACGTGCACTCATCCCCATCATGCCCGAATTGTAAAACTCTGGCGGTAGTACATTGTAATTGGGCTTATTAGATATCGGACTGCTAAGAGATGTGGCTAAATTGTTATTGTTATGATGCTTCGGTGGGTTGTTGGTGGGTACATTCGGCGGCAAGAGGGGATGCAGTGATGGGGGTTGTAAAATTGTAGGGAAGTTTCTGGGCGAAAGCACACGACCGTTAGAGTTTCGAACTGTCATTGTTGGACTGTTGACGTTGGATAGACCCTGCGGCATATGTGTTAGCGCATGTCCGGTTGTTGATATCGGATAGTTTAACACATTGTTAAAAGATGGGGTATCGTAACGATTCATAGTTGTTGGCGCAAGCATGGCTTGCCCACTGTTTGGAGGAATCGGGCTATGATGCAAGGGTCGCATCTGATGTTGTGAGTTGGGTGGAGGGTGTGCTTGTAATGTTGATGCTGATGCATCACCATAACTATTGCGAGGTAATTGGCCATGAATAGGATGCTGACCTCCGAAACGAAATGGCGATGCGTTAGCGGAAACAGGGTTGGAGTTGTCGCTTACAGGATTTAGCAGCGCCATCGGATGAGTGTTGTGGTGATTGTGAGCGTGGCTGTGTGGATGTGTGTGCGACGGATAATCATTTTTCACATTGTTTGCATTATTTGACGCTCCACTAGAAACGGGGCCTGTACCGAACTGAACGCCACTGCTAAATGGTTTAACATTTTTACGGTTCTTCAAACGGTATTTGTCTAGTTCCTCCTCCGAATGCGCAAAAGTGCAACTGGACCCGCGAGGACAATTTCGCCTTACGGTCAGATCACGACACAAACTTATTTTATACTTTACATTCGTGTTCGTCTGAGCCGTCGTATAATCTTGCAGCTTGCGATTGCCATGATGTTGTACGAAGTCCACCAAACCAATTACAACTTCATGCACAGCTTCCAATGCTTTAGCTACATCCTTCCAAGTTGATGGCGGACTCTCTAGAGATGGATCGATGCCGGCTAAATGTTTAAGATGTGTTCGCAAACCGGATAAATTGGCTGGATCACCCGTGCGCTGGAGAGCTATAACCAACTCTTGTACGGATTGCGCGAAAGAGGACGGTGTTTGTAATTTGTCAATAATGCTTTGCATATGCGACTTATGTCCGATGTCTCCATAAAGCAGCGAAGACCATTGGTCGGGTGCAATGCGCAAGCCCGCTTCTGTGGCGATTTGTACGATTTGAGCGTCGTGTTCGCGACGGAGGGCGTCGTAAGTGCGAAACTCTTCTTTCAATTGCATAAGCGACGAGTCCGCTTCACGTTTCGACACCTTAAAACAGCTGGCGCGATACAACAATTGCACAACATGTCCAATACTAGTTTTTGACGCTTGCGGAAAGCGAGGCTCTAATCTTTGAACAACGTACATAACTAAAACCTTCCTGGAATATGCTGTGCCATCTTCTAGAGCCTGTAAAACCAATTTTAAAACTTCCTCTTGCATAGCGGGACCCAAAAATTGACAGCCACGCGACCGAACTGCTGCCCATAGATTCGAACTCAACTGCTGTGGATTTTGATGTTGTAAAATCAATTCGGTAACGGTTCGTTCGCCAAGGGAACGTGCCGCACGTAACACCCGTTCACGTCCTTCGCGCTCCATTAGCTGAGTGTTTACTAATGTGACAAGTTTGCGTTGCATGGGTCGCGAAAGTGGACTTCCAAAATTGCCATTATTAGTTACAAGCGATTTCAGATACAACGCTAGGTTCTCTATGCATTTGTTTGACAAATTATAACATTTGAGATCTTCCGTATTCAGCTGCCGTACACTTGGTGGCGTATGCCTGGCGACAACGTTTGTATCGCCGTCGCTTCCTGTGGCCCCTCCATTTCCACCAACATTGTTATTGCTGTTGTCGTTAACATTTCCATGATTGTTGTTACTGTTGCTATTTGCGTTGGAACTAACCAACTGAAGTAGAGCGTTATTTATAGGCAGATTGTCGACATCGGTTGTAATGGAGGTCTAAGAATTTAAAAAAAAAAGTGTTACTGAAATAATGATTGCAAACACAACTGCTTATTTACTTGATCAAAGGGACATTGGCGATTGTGTAAGGTGGCCAGACATTGGCGACATATAGTGTGACCACATCCCAGACTTATTGGTAAGCGGTGATTGACAGCGAACTCATTGCAACAAATGGGGCAAAAGAGAAAATCTGTCCATGAAGGCGCCTGAATCGGCATTCTGTAAATGGAGAAAGTCTGATTACATAATATGTAACTAAAAATTCAGCACAGATGTGCTGGAGCATATGTACATATAAAATCTCAGGTGATTCCAACTCGATAATACTGGTCTCACAACATAGCAAACATGAAATCACAAGTATGTACATACAGATGTATGATAATAGGAGTAAATTTAATTAAAAAATTTTGACAATCAGCTAACTATTATTTTTTGAGTGTCAATTATCTTCTAATTGAAATTCAGAGAGTTTCTAATAAAAAAACTATTTAAGCCCAAGTTTCAAACTTTAAAAAACCTTCACAAAAAATTGCTAAATTAAAAAAAAATTCACAATAATTTTCTGATAAAATTTTTCAACAAATTTCCGAGTACTTAATCAGTTCTAAAGTCCATAAAATTTTTTGTGCATTAAAGGGCAATTTTCAGGTAGCTGCAATATACTGTTGATTTCTAAGAATTTATTTAGTCGAGGTTGTTGCGCATTTTTTTCCATGCAACGCATCAACAAAATCTATTTTTATATGGGAGAATTTTCTTTTAACAACTCAATGGTATGTTTTAGTTACCTGAAACTTGCACTTTGTTAGACTAAAATTCAATGGGCTGCGGAACCGCATGATCGAAAAATGTCCAAGGATCTGATTAAAAAATTAAAATTTTTGATGATACTTGAAATTAGATTTTTTTTTAAGCTGGGTTTTATTTGAGAATTACATACATACATATGTACATATCTGAATTTTAATTTAAAAAACAATTAAAATTAAATAAAAAGAAACCATTTGTGTCGTTTTTAAATAAAAATCAATAATATTATTTTTACCGCCAGTCTGGCTCGTATCGACTACTTATTTTATTGAGATTAGACTTGACTTGAGTTTTCAGGTCTATCAATATCTTATTCTTGTTAAATTTTTTAAACGGTTTTTCTTGAATTTCATCATACATATGTATGTACATATGTATGTACATATATACATATGCGGTTGGCAGTACAATATTTACTGCGTCTGCGTCAAAAGTTAAGATATTTTATTTGTATTAAATGAAGTGTTGTCATTGATGGAAACTGTTAATTGATTTGCAAGATATACATAGATATATGCACATATACACATGTACATATATACAATGTTCACATCTGTATAGACGTGTATGTATGTATGTATGGGCATATGTATATGCCGAAACGACACATATTAACTCATACTAACAGTGTGTTTGGGTGAGTACTTCTAATATACATACATACATATGTTCATATATGTATATGTACATATGTACATACATACATATACATACATATACATATGTACCTATGCTTATAAAACAATTTATGTACACCAAATGTGAAATATGTATATACATATCTTTAAATATTTATTTATAAAAGATTTACACAGCAATAACAGTTAATATATGTATAAACGATATTTTTAAATTAATTGCTTTTTAGATTTTATGGTTTTCTTTTATTTCATGCTGAAAATGTATTTTTGGTCTCACAAAAATAGTTTGAGTTGAAATGCATTGAATGGGTATACATACATACATACATACATATGTATGTATGTACATACATATTTACTATGTATTATGTGTACCCACGGCCAATATAATAAAAATGTTTTGTACATTTCATTTATTGTATCTTGCTTTTCAATTTTAACATTTTTATTATAAATAATATAGTTAATTCTCTAGCAACAACCGTGTAGGCTAAAGTTTAAAACTTTGTAGCTACAGCCTTCCAGTACAATTTTTAACTTAAAAAAAACCATTAAGCGCTTATATTACAATATTGACCATGGGTGTACATATGTATACAAATACAATAATGGAGATTTAATTTATTTCTTATTTTTTTTATAAACGTACATATGTATGTATGTACGTTTGTATGTATGTAGGTATGTATGTATGTATGTACAAAAGAGGTGGTTTGTCCGAGTGGAAATTATCCCTTTGACCTTTGCAGCAACTTTAAAAATTCGCTCTCAAAAGAAAAACTTATTTTGCTGTTAAGTACATATGTACATAGATACGTGCATATGTATGCATGTACATTCATATGTATACATACATGCACTGACCAAAGCACAAAGAATAAGCATATAAGTAGTGCTTGTAAATAAAAAACATTGCCAACGTCAGCAGCTGTTGCTGACAAAAATAACCGAATATCATTTACATGAAGACAACATTTTAAGATCCTGCCCTAATGGAACTCTAAATCAATTTGGGTTCGAATTTATTTGCTAATTATTTGGAATATGTTATTAATAATACCATTAACTAGATAAATGCACATATGTACATTCATACGTAAAACATATCACAGTAATACTACATACATACATATGTAAGCAAATACACACATTCCTATTTATTGCATTAATAAAACCTAACAAATATTTATTACATGTGATCATATGGCACCTAACGACGTCGATGACGGTACTGGTGACTGCGTCGACGTTGCTTTTGTGTACGTAAGCAGTGCAAGCAGAAACAAAGAGAATTTGTTAGATGTTGACGATGGCAAAGTAAAACAACAAACAGCAGCCACGACCATTCACATCTCGGCACCATGTCGATTAGACGTCGGCGTCGCTGTTTTTATGTTGGTTTGACTAAAGCAATGATCTGCAACATAATTCTGCGTTTTGCAGCAAGCCGTAGGGAAACTGTGATGTTGTTGGTCACACAACTAGCAATAGCAATCAAAACGGAAATCGGAGAACGTACGCATCGAAAATGGATTTTCCACTCAAATGTGAGAAAAATGTAAAATGGAAATATGTACATACAAAGTTTTGAGAAACCATAAGATTGCGTAGGCACATTGGCAATGTATAAGAGCCACGTAAATATACTTATTTTTTTTTTTTAATAATTGCTGAAATGAGACGTGGACGGATGAAGAGTAGTATGGGGCAAATAAAGGAAACTTCAACCATAGCAATAATTTGTTTGTTATTGTAGTACTTCCGCAGTTGTCGCATGATCAATAGGGCGATAAGTGCGTCCATAGGGGAGTGGTAATTTTAGTTATTAAAAATATATTGTGCGTCGAATAACATAGAATATACCTTTATCTAGCTATAACCTCTGTTTGTCATGATTATACTAGTACGATCAAATTAGCAGCCTATTATTAGCCAGTTCCAATTATGAAACTTGATGCTCAAATCTATTCACTCCATTGAAATACCAATCAGTGACTTCGTAATCGATATAAACATGAAACTGGTTGTTACGTTGCACTTTTTTCTACATACATATGTATATAACTTTTTTACTTTATTCGTTAAATTTTTTGCCTTACTATATACTTGTTACGCTGTTACGCACCTTCAAAATGCACATATTACTTTTTCTTCTGAATTCAAGTCACAAATCGCAGCAAATTGATTACAATTTAATCGCGTGTGTAGACGTGGTTGCTTTCACGATTTAATTTTTTTCTGTTTCAACTCGTAAAATCGGTAGAAAATGCAAAAAACTAAAAATTAAAATCTATAAACTCCCGTCAAATGTAAGATTTTTTTTCTTTCTCTGCCAAGGAAAAGTCAAAACGTCTAATAATTTTAGAGAAGTGCAAATCGTCGATATAAACAACAAGAGCCACCGATAAAAACGTTCAACTTGTTTATTGCTACCGGTTACTTAAGAGTAAGGACGAGTATGGAAATGTAAGAGGTAGGGCTGGCTTGTTGAGCTAGTAAATAACGAATAAGTGTTTTGGTCCGCCTTTTTACATTGATTCTATTGGTATAAACATCTTTCGAGGCACATTAATTGCGTGATGTTAGGGATGGTTAAATTTGGATTTTGAGGAAATTTAAGAGCGTTATATTTCGAAAAGTATTCAACGGACTTTCATGTTATCATCAAATGTATCGAATAACATTACTTCACTTCCACAACAGTCGGTTCTACGCCACCGAAGTGACTCGGATTTCATCCGACCAAGGACTGTTATTTCGGCGACCTAACCCCACTTAGGCTGCCGGACACCCCCAATCTTATCTCCCCCTGGGTGCAATACCTTGCAGCAGGATTGCTACTCATACTTCTGGCCAGGGCGGGCGTCGAGCCTAACCCTGGCCCAGAAACCTACTTCTGCTGCATCTGCCAGAGAAGGCTCCATCCGAATTCCACGTCGGTGAGGTGTAATTCGTGCAACGGATGGTGCCATCTTAAGGTCTGCTCAGGCCTTAAGAAAACTAGGGAGTGGTCCACATCCTATGTGGGCCAGTGTTGCTCGCGCACTCAAGCGCCCCAAGCCTCCACGGCATCCCCCCTTGCGCCTCCCGCGCCGGTGCCTCAGAGCACCCCTCCTGCCTCCACGGCCCCCCGGAGCTCACAGCAACACCAAACCTCCCCACCGCCCCCTCGCTCCACCACACGTGGGGCCAACCAGCAACTACTGGTTGCCCCCACCATCTGCTGTGTATGCCGGGTCAGAGTGCACCGGAATGCCTGCTCAGTCAGGTGTAATGCCTGCCAGGGCTGGTGCCACTTCCGGGCGTGCTCTGGCCTACGCACCACAAGGGACTGGTCCGTGAGCTTTACCGCCTCCTGCTGCCGCAACAACCCCCCGCCAGTGTCGCTCACGACACCGCCCACAACATCCACTGGGCCTTTACCACCACTGCGGGAAGCACAGCCGGGGCGGGCCGGCCCTCGGATCCAGTCCCTCACCCCCCTCAACGCGACAACCTTACCGAGACAGACGAGACTCCTACAGTTCAACTGCAACGGACTCTCGAGCAAGATCTCAGAGGTGGTTGCCTTCATGGCTCGGCACGGACTGTTAATAGCTGCGGTCCAAGAAACGAAGCTACGTCGCAGCTCAACGTTAACGAACTGCGACGGTTACAACGTGCTTCGTAGAGATCGCGAGCGAGATAATGGTGGAGGCCTAGCCTTCATCCTACACAACACCGTGCAGTATCGTCTTATCGATGCAGACATCGACCCAAGGGACAGCACCTTAGAATGTCAAGGGATTGCTGTCCGGTCAGGCGATGTCGAGCTCGAAATATTCAACACATATATACCCCCTGTCTCCTGCTGCCCCGCTGGATATCACCCTGACATAGGTGCGCTCCTCAGTGGTGAAAACCGTTTGGTAGTCGGAGACTTTAATGCGCACCACGATCTTTGGTTCTCAAGCCTATCAAATGATCGTAGGGGAAATATTTTGGCAGAGCAGATAGACGATTCGACATTCTGCACCATGAACGACGAAGCCCCCACCAGGATTGTGGGTAGTTGCAGCAGCTCGCCAGATCTAACAATAGCTAGCGCAGGTCTGATAAATAGCATAACGTGGCGACCTATGCTATCGCTTGCATCAGACCACCTACCCATAATCATCTCGATTGACAGACCTGCCAACTATGTTGCCTCAGACCGCCACACCTATGTCAACTTCAAAAAAGCTGACTGGGAGCGGTTTGAGGATTTCACTGAAGACGCCTTCAGTGCTCTCTCAACTCCAACCGACGTTCGCGTAGGTGAGCGCTTGTTCCGCAGGGTGGTGAAGTCCGCTGCAGCCCGTTTCATTCCGGCAGGGAGGATCCCTATGATCCGTCCTGACTTCCCGGGTGAAGCGGTGTCTCTAGCGGATGAACGCGACCACCTCCGGCAGGCGGACCCCGGTAATCCCCGTATTAGGCAACTAAACGGGGAGATCCAACGCCTGGTCAACGTTCACAAGCGGAACAAGTGGAGGGAGCACCTGAAGTCCTGCAACCTCGGTGCCGGAGTGGGCAAACTATGGTCGACCGTGAGGTCCCTGTCCAATCCGACGAGGCGTGATGATAGAACAGAAATCTCCTTTGGAGACCACGCCTCGTCGGACCCGAAGCGATGCGCGAACTATTTTAGTCGACAATTCACATTGCATCCTTCGGCCGACAGAACCAAACGGTCAGTCACCAGAAGGCTGCGCAAGTCAACACCAAGCGCACCAATTGTCCTCTCTACCACTGAGGTGAAGGAAGCCATCGGGAAGGCGAAAGCCTCCAAATCCATTGGCCCAGACGGGTTAAGCATGTTGATGCTGAAAAAATTGGGCACCGCGGGAGTAGCATATCTCACCAGGGTCCTCAATCTGTCGCTATCCACCACGGTCATTCCGGATATCTGGAAGACCAGTAGGGTGATACCACTGCTGAAACCAGGGAAACCGGCCGGCCAAGGCGAGTCCTATCGGCCGATCTCCCTGCTTTCTCCAGTGGTCAAGACACTTGAGGCCCTGCTGCTCCCGCATTTCAACCACCATCTCAGCCCGGCGAAGCATCAACACGGCTTCCGGAAAGTGCATAGCACCACAACAGCACTTAACGCTATAAACACCCAGGTTAATCGTGGTCTCAACGGCAACCGCCCCTGTGAGAGAACCGTCCTCGTGGCTTTGGACTTGTCGAAGGCCTTCGACACAGTCAGCCACTCCATCTTGTTGAAGGACGTGGAGGCCTCACCTCTCCCAGCGGCGTTGAAGCGATGGACCGCGAACTACCTGTGTGGTCGTCAAGCGTCGGTGTGCTACCGTGACTCAGTGTCAAAAGCGAGAAGAATCAAGCAGGGGGTACCACAGGGTGGCGTCCTATCCCCCCTATTATTCAACTTCTATATCTCGCGACTCCCTTCCCCGCCAGAGGGAGTCACACTGGTCTCGTACGCCGATGACTGCACGATAATGGCTACCGGCAATGGAATTGATGGCCTGTGCTCCAAAGTGAACAGCTACCTCCCTGACCTTGCTCACTACTTTACAGGACGGAATCTGACGCTGTCTCCTGCTAAGTCCACGGCGACCCTTTTCACATCTTGGACGAAGGAGGTCGGGCTCACCCTCGACATCCATATCGAGGGGACCCCCATCCCGACGGTTAACCACCCGAAGATCCTGGGAGTCACCCTCGACAGCCTGGTCTCCTTCTCAGCGCATACAACCGCAATCGTCAATAAGGTACAGAGCCGCAACAAAGTCCTCAAGTCGCTCGCCGGCAGCACTTGGGGCAAAGACAAAGAAACGTTGTTGGCAACATACAAGGCGATTGGCCGGCCGGTTCTAAATTATGCCGCGCCAATCTGGTCGCCTGGAACTAGCAGGACTCAGTGGTCAAGACTGGAGACCTGTCAGAACGCCGCACTCAGGACAGTGACGGGATGTCTCCTGATGACGCCTGTGGATCACCTCTACCATGAGGCTAACGTGCTCCCAGTGCAGGAGCACAACATTATGCTCACAAAGCAGTTTCTACTGGGATGCCACCGTCCGGGGCACCCCAATAGAGACCTGCTCGCGCTGGAGCCGGCACCCAGGCACATCAGGGGACATCTCTCACAACTGACGGACGAGGTCCAGACATACGTACACCGACCGCTGGACCCAAGGACGTACCGACAGGCTCTGGACAGCATCCACAGGGAGTCGGTGGCCAAACACATCGACAGCCGCCCTGTGAGTGCAGTCCTGGGAGTCCAACCACCACCCATTGCAGCTGAGGAGCTCCAGCTGCCTCGTGAGACCCGCGTAACTCTGGCCCAGCTCAGATCTGGATATTGTAGCAGGTTAAACTCCTACTTATCCAGGATCAACCCCGACACCCCCAACACGTGCCCGGCATGTGAAGAGTCTCCGCACGACACCAATCACCTATTCACATGCCCGGCCAAACCTACTCAACTAACACCCCTCTCCCTATGGTCCGACCCTGTTGAAACAGCTCGTTTCCTGGACCTTTCGTTAGTTGAGCTTGACGATAACGATTGAGGGAGTCCGCCAACCCAGTGGGGTGTAGCTAGCCGCTACAACAACAACAACAACAACAACAATAACATTACTCGATGGGATTCATGATTTGCTCTCCCATTCATCAGTAGATCTTCCAACCACGAACAAAGTCAACATCATTCCCCATACAAAATTTTGCGAGCGAAACATCTCATTAATAGTTGATTCAACCTGTATCACCATGCGAATCATAAAATATCGATGCCGTCTCTAATTTTAATTGAAATCTTATCGATACAATCGATAAAATACAAACAGCTCAATACCAAAACAAATGAAAGTGTTCATACAAGATATGTATTTGCATGTGTACACGTCATTTTTTACATATGTATGTAAAATCAAACATATCGTGTAAACACAAACACGGTTTCTATTTTCCTCTGACACACAGCCATAATCAAGCGTATATTTCAAATTGTGTTTTAATTTTTAATTGCATATATTTATATCATTAAAAATAAAATAATGTGAATTTGACAGACATACAGAATTACAGCTACAGATGCAAATACATATCGTGTAAGCACACTTTAAACAAACAAGAAACAAGTAAATGCTAAAATTAATCAAAACGTCGAGTTTGTAAAGAAAATAATAATGTCAAAGAAGGTATTGGCTATAGCTAGAGTGAAATAAGAGGCAAAAGTATGTTAGGCAGTATTACAACAGGAACAGAAAAGCCAAAGGAATCACGAATGTTTCGGGTAAACGCGGTGATTCGCCATTCGTTATTCATATAGCGAAACACGTGGTTCACTTCGCGTGGAAACAACGCATAAGATGTACTCGATTATACTTGTTCTAAATCGAATTTCACAGGCTTGTACTTGGGATCGGGTTTGAACGATTCGTTCACAGTACTTCAATAGTAAAAGTTCATTAAAAATCATTAAAAAGCAAAATCAAGCAATATCAACTTCAAATATAAAAAAATCTCAAAGTTTAGATATAAGTTGGACAACTTTGCTATTGCAGGGAAAGTTTCATACTTACTTAAAGTTACTTGCCGTTAAAGTTATCGAGTAAAAATACTTGAGTCTCGGAAGAAGTATCAGGGACTTATTTGTGTTCCCTAACTAAAATTACTACGAATGGCGCGTAATTCCAGCTTAAAACTAAGCACAATTTCAAAAATATTTAAAATACTTGAAATAAACAATTTATAATAACGTAATCGTTATTCATTGCCATTTCAAGATGATGGAAAAGGTAACTGGTTAAAAAGATGTAAGACTGTTCCAAATTTCACGTACTATTTGTGTTCTCAGATATGGACGCTGGACGTCGGGTCAAATCAATACGATCTGATAGGTGGCAAATTTTATTTAATAGGGCATATACAAGAGCAAGACGATGGTGAAAGTTATGTGGATATAGGGATAAAATCTCAAGTAAGTATATATTGAAATTTATGTGAAATTAACAAAACGATGTATAACATATTGTCGCTAAGAGTGTGGACCCGAAACACTGTCTTTTAGATGTCTCTGGGGACGCTTTGTTTATATACGATTTATGCAGTAAGCTCGGCACGTTTTTAAATGGCAAACGGTTGGTTTCGATGCGCAAAGAGTGTATAACTGCAAAGGCTGAGCTTCGATTTGGTGAAGAAATTGCCACTCTATACCCTAAGGAAAATGTAATATTATGAATTATGATAAAAGTTATAAGCTAACTAGTTTATTTCAGTCCGTGGACTATTACAATACCATGGATACATTTCTGGCGCCGACTCATAGAGCCCCAAGATCTTCATTAGCAAATACGAGTACACGCTTGTTTAGCTCTCCAGATGTATCACTTCTTGGGGATGTGCGAGATAGAAGTTTTAACATACCTGAAACCCAACACATTAAAAGAGTTTCCATAGAAAATATCGATAAGGTAAACTCATCTAGTGACCCATCGGATGATGGTAACAGTTTTGCAGATGAGTCATTTATACCGGAAACGCAAATGCACACAACAGAACAAGTTCCTCAAGAATTACAGGAAACTGATTTACATAAAGAGAGCGAAATGATTCGCATATGCACACAAGATTTCAATGAAAATTTATTCGGAAGCGTGGAAGAAGATGACAACATGTTTTCATCTATAGTAGTTCCAAATATTAAACACAATCCTGTGGTTTTAATGCATTCGTCTACCATCGAACACATAGATAAAGGTAACAACTAAAACGAAGGTGAAAAAAAAATAAACACTCACACAATCCGTAATGTTTTTAGATGAGTCCCAAGCTTCTAATGCGGAAATAGAGGTATTGAACTGTTCGGCACAAACATCAAAAAAAGATTCTTCCGATGGAACTACGTTAATTTCGGAATGTGTTGAGCGAGATGATGTCTGCACACCAGATCTTTTTGATTTACCTGAATTGGCACAGATAAACATTCAAATTGCCACTGAAGAAACGAACATCATTTCACAAGAGAATGACAAAGCTGAACCACATGTTGCGGACTCAAATAAAATAAATTCGGCCGATAGTCAAGCTCAACCAATTAATGATGCAGTAAGCGGCGGTGATGGATATGCGGAGGAAATCGATATGATGCAAACACAAGTATTCGTTCCTATTGCCAAACAAGTCATACAAGTTGAACCTCCAAGAGAAGAGCCTGCAACTGCTAATGGCGTTGAATTATCACTAAGTGGTAAAGAAAACATTCCTCGCACTGACTTTCAATTGGAACAAACACAGATTTTTGCACCATTTAAAGGTAAAATTAAATCAACATACGAGGGCCAATCAATACATTATTTGACTGTATTTTGATTATCTTCTGATTTTCCAACTGGGTGGAAATTTGATGTATATTGGAACAATTTGACAAGGGAAGACAGAAAAACGTTCCAAAATACATCACATTATTTTACACTAGGTTTTTATAACATGTGAAAACACGTACTTACTTTTGTTTTAAACGTTCGATATATTTAGATTTAAAGTCCGTAGAAAGTAAATGCAACTCAACATCGTCGGATGCGAAAGAAGCACCAAAGAGCACGTCGAGGGAGGGGAATGTAAGTTTGCTGGAACCTACGCAGGTGTTTGCAACGCGGGAACTTAAAAAATTAAACCAAATAGAAAATGGAAATGGGTCTACTATTTCAACGCCATTACAAAAATTCAATTCTACACCAGTATCGACAAAACTTAATGAAGAACGAAATGATGTGACTAGTTTTTTCGGAGAAATCGAGCATTCTTCAAAAATTACAGAAGTTAAAGACACAAAATCTGCTGCAAAATTGCTTGATAACTTTAAAAAGCCAAAGCAAAGTATGACATCTTCAAAGAGTATCTCAAGTAGAGGATCGAAAGAAAAAAGTTGTAGTATAAACAGTTCGCAATCTGAGATGGAAGATTTGTATCTGTGCACCCCTAAATGGATTACTGATAATTTTGATGAACTTTCTGTTGATCGAAATATTTCTGCTGTTAAAAAACATATTCTATTTGGATCTGATTCCGAAGATGAATCACTCGAGTTAAACAAATTGACAACAAAAAAAGATTCGAAAGATTTCGAAAGACTCCTATCCAATGTAGAAGAAGCAAAGCCAGTAAAGAACATTACGAAATTAATAAAATCAAGTTCCACTAATGTGAGTAAACCCATCAACAATGTTACAAATACCAAACGAAGCCTTGAGCATATTAACGAAAAAGTTGATGGCGAAAAGACTGAAAAAGTTGAATCAATAATAAAAGAAAATAATATTGCCAAAAAACACAAAAAAAAAGAACAAGCAAGTAAGCCGAGCAGTTCATTTGACACAAATGAAGCCGTCCTTGCAAATAAGATTGGCCAAAATAGAGAACGTGCAGAAAGTAAGAAGGATCCAGAGCCTAGTGAAATAAAGCGGCCCCTAAAAACTTCATCGAAAGATCAAGAACATACCGAAACAGCTGTATCAAATAAAAGGTTGACACGCTTAAGATCAAGAGCTAGTGACCCGGAGATTGATAAAGCAAGCAGTTCAACAGGTCCTTTAAAAGTGAAACAACGCAAAGTTGAGCACATCGATGAACCAAAGATTGATAAAGCAAGCAGTTCAACAGGTCCTTCAAAGGTGAAACAACGCAAAGTTGAGCACATCGATGAACTAAAGATTGATAAAGCAAGCAGTTCAACAGGTCCTTCAAAGGTGAAACAACGCAAAGTTGAGCACATCGATGAATCAGAGATTGATAAAGCAAGCAGTTCCACAGGTCCTTCAAAAGTGAAAAAACGCAAAGTTGAGCACATCGATGAACCAGAAACTAGCAAAAGTAAGGATGATAAAATATATATGTAGCCCTATCGCGAATTTCATGTGGATAATTAATTCCCAAAAATTTATAGGCAAAACCAAAACTAATTGGGAGAAAACTGTTTTTGTAATGCATTGTAATTTATACGAATGTTTGTTAAAATTGAATTCACAATGGGGCCGATACTCCACAATATCTTCATATTTATACATTTATTAACAATTTTTAGAACGTCTTACTCGGTCGCGCTCTAAAATAGAATCACAAGAAAGTACGGCTTCGGCAAAGTCGACAAGTTCATCACGGAGAACGACGAGAAGGAAAAACTCACTAGACGAGCAGGCGCAGGCTAAAATCGATTCTTGTCGCGGTAAAAACACAGATGAATCTGCCAAATCCGTCAAAACCATTATAAGAAGTGAGACGCATTCCGCACCATCCACTTCAGATCGAAATCGCAAACATGCTCCGGATAAAATATCCAATGATGAACCCAAACAATTAAGCAACGTAAGCGAATCGGGAAATTTTCAATCACCTGAAAATAATAATAATAATAACCAATCTACTTTATTAGGCACGTACGCTAAAGGTGGCTATGACCATGGTTGAGCCCAAATTGTTTCAAACTTTAGTGGACAATTCGCCAGGTAATTTTGCGTCTGCATTTTTTCTTTATCCTTACTAAGTCCATATATTAACTAAGACAATATTTTTACTTTTTATTATATGGGGGTGTCTCACATATTTTATATACATATGTATGTATGACTTGACATACATAAATCATATATTTATTTAATAAAAATTGGCAATATATCTGTGGTCATGCTTTAACACAGGACTTAGGAGATTATCGCTTGTGAACACAGATATTGTAATATTTAATTAAAAAAAAAATCTATATTCACTACATTTACTCATACGTGTAAGATCTCCGGCGGGGAGCGAGGATCAGTTAGATCTTACAATTTGTTACATGAGCGGTGTAGGGGAAGGTTTTGTGTTATAATATAGGCAAATATTCCCTTACGTACTATATTTATGGACATCCTCTTATGTTGCAATTTTCTAAAAGATTCAATATTGCACAGATTATTGTCAAGCAATATCGCCTGTCAAAAAATTGCCTAGTGTAAATGCAAATTTACAGATCATTTTGTGTATTTTCAGGCAATTGGTGTGTTGCGAGCGATCCCACAGATGCCGATGTTTTAGTTATGGATAAAGGCAATCGTACATTAAAATTTTTAATCGCCACTGCAAAAGGCATACCGATTGTTACGTCTAAGTGGTTGGAAACGTTTAATAGTACAAGAACTGTACCGCGCGGTGTTACTCACTTCTTCAGAGATCAAGAATTTGAGAAAAGACATAAATTTTCATTATTCAAATCATTGGAATTGGCAAGGAAGGGTAAACTTTTTGAAGGCTATGATTTCCTTACAACACCTAGTATCCTGCCACAGCCAGCTGAAATGAAACGTAAGTAAAATAAAAAAAAATTGAATTATCGTGCTATTCATGTTTTACGTCCATTTATATAGAAATTATAGAATGCGCTGGGGGCAAAGTGCATACTGAACCACCATCACCTAATGAAAATCAAAAAATTTACCTAATATCGACTATGAAAGATAAAAAATACTGGCATAAATATCGACGTGACAACAATAATATACGCATAACCGATAGCGAAGGTCTAATGTCCTCTGTTATGCGACAAACTACACAACCTTTGGTATCTAACATTTTTGCATAGAAACGTTAACATATTAATATCTATCGGAACGTGAGTTCTCATATGCAAAATTATATATCTATATGATTAATACACTTGGAACCAGTGTCATCACTACTAGAAGAAGCTTTGTAATACATATATTTGTAGTGTTTTACTTGAAATCATTTCGTTTTATAATGCGAAATAAAATGTATAAATTTAAGGTGTGAATCGTTGAAACTTTTCGTTATGTTTAATAAAATTTTCTAATTTTTTATTTGTCTAATGACCGCTCAGTATTTTAATATATTCGTTTGCAAAGAAAAAAAAAAAGTAAAGCAGCCCATTGTAAATTTTTATTTTGTCTCCTATCTATAAATACTAAATTTTTTTTTAAGTATTTTCAATAGTAATTAGTTTTATTTTTATTTTATATCTACAAGAAAATTGCATATTTGTTTACCAATAAACAATGAACGCGTTACAGGAATTTTCCCCATGCCCTAATAGCATATGTTGGTTTATTTTAAGTTGATCGGGTTTGAGTTGTGTGGTTATTTTCTTTCTTTTCTTACAAATTTATCAGTTTAAATTGTACAAACTTATCGAATGAGTGGTAATGATGGTGGCGGACCGGCGCGGTCCATCGCCGTACCAGGACCGAGTAGTACTTGCTTTTGTTGCGACTTCTGCATCTCTTCCATTTGTGCGCGTTCAGTTTCGAAAATGACAGGCGCAAAAAGAATAACTGAACTCGTAAAGAAGATCCAAGAAGCATTGCATGAAAAAGAGTAAAGACCTTTAATGCTGGTGGTTGTTAGGTCGACCACTTTCCCAGTTAACCGACGTACTGGTTCTGGAAACATTTCCGTTAGGCCCCAAAGCCGTTCGCCTAGTGTCTCATCTGGTTCCTGTAACATAAATATGTTAAATCAAAGTTATATTCAAACTTAGATGTAGATAATTTATGCAAAAACTTAGAAATAACAATAGCATAGCATCCTACGCATCCTAGCATTTCTTTAATCCCGAAAGAATAATCTCTTACTCCTTACGGAATAAACGTCTGTCATTTAGTGATTTCTAAAACTAAATTTTTTACTTTTTTCGTAAATAATTTTGTAGTAAAATTATTTCAATATACAGCGTTACCTTATAATTTAACCTTATGTCCACAAAATCAAATTGGTTCTACAAACATACATAGTATGTAGGATTTTTTTTAAATGCAACTTTTTGCGATGAACTGCCCATACACAAAAATTCCTCTGCTTAAAGCGTTTCACTTGTAATTATTTTAACAGATCGCCGGCGATAACTGAACACTAATGGAGTTGTGGACTTATGATATAGTTTTAGATTGAAGGAAAATACAATTTAACGCCCTTCTAGAAGATACGCGAACTTATTGGTTTGGAGAAAACAAATACTTATTTGCCCTTTATGCTATATGGTTCAGTGCTGGACTGAGCTTCTCCTATCATTTGTGGTGGGCGTATTTGTTTTGTACTGTTAGTAGAGGGACGCAGGTTTTTGGCGACTCCAAACGCTTGATGTCGTTTAAGACAATTAATTTCATGGCAGAGTACACCCGGTCTGCAAAAGCATGCGAAGGAAAACTAAAACTAAGTATGTATTTAACACCGTTTCACAATGGAGCGCTGTCGATATACGTTACATACATATGTATGTGCATAAGTGTGTTAATAAAATTAATTTAATTAATATTGTGAAAAATGCCTACTGTTATGATTGCCTAATCAAAGTGAGGTTATGCGCATGGTTCTGTATACTCGTACATATGGAGATTTAATCGATTTTTCTTTTAGATGCATGGACAATCTAATACAATATAATGTGCTGTGAAATAAACTTTAACTTACATCTTCGTAATTTTCATCATCCCCACTCTTGGAAGCAGTCTGAAAAATAAAACGACAAGATATTTAAGCAATTTCGGTGTATGATAAAAATGTACATATGTATGCATTTGATGTTGAAACCGACTAAGCAATTTCTTATAAACATTTATTTAGTTTAAGATTTGGAGATATGGTAATTAAAGTAAGTACGTTCCACTAAATTATTTGCACATTTCCAATTATACTCGCACATGCATTAAATATATTTCATCACTTTGATATGCTTACAACTTTCTCTACTGCTCGCCGTTCTGGTGTTTCGTCCTTGCTTCCACTCAACGATGACATTCCACTATCCTTTTCGATGATTTCGATGTCAGGATCAGAATCCATTAAATCTTCAATTTGTACGGGATCCACTTTTGTAGCTTTTTATACGACGTACACCTACGTCGTAGCTTTGTAAGGGAATGAAATTTTCGAACTTAAAATGGTTCACTAAGGTTGACACAACTTGAATAGTTGTTTAACTAATTTTTGGAACCAAATCAGTTTATTGACTTTTCCAAAAACCAGATTTTCTGAAAGCAGAACTCGTTCTTAAAGAAGAGCCACGAAATAAAAAACTGGATCAAACTGTATTGCCTCGCAAAGTTAATCCCCAGATTCGTTTGCAAACACTTTTGCGCTATTGGAAATATAATCGATTTTGTTAAAGCACTGGTCTGATAAAAAACAACACGCACTTTTCTTACATTCGGCTTAAAAAAAGAATATTTTCCGCACACAATGAAAATGTACATGCGATTCCAAGTGTCAAAGTGTTGCTGTTACGTCAGAACGAATGAGGTGTGTTCAGCGAGCTTACGACTTTAGATAATGGGGTATATTGGGTTGGGGTATCAAAATCGAGTGATAAAACAAGACCGTTACACAGAAAGAAATCAAATAATCTATCAGACCGAGAATTATGTTATATTCTATTTGTATGTATATATATGTATGTACATACATATCAGACATTAATACCTACTGTAACAGAGAGAATTTTAATTAATTTACCGAAAATCCTTTTTGATTTGGTGCCTCAGGCTCCTTGTATCTTTCAATTTTTTCCAAATGTTCTTCCTCAATATCAATTTCCTTTTTTTCATCGTTTTGCTCCGACATTGTTGTTGAATTGTTTCTTATTTCTGTGTTATACACTAAAAAGCACAGCGTTGCGGATTTGCAGTTTCTATGTGAATATTTATTGATAAGCGATATTGATTAAAACTTCGTTATAATTTGTCTGCAAGCAACGCATTCGAAAATATACATATGACAAATATTAAAAGTAAATTTAGGTGTTTATTTCACATAATACGACGTTCCCGAACAGAAAAAAAAGAGTTTTTGATGGTTAAAAATTTTCAAATAATTGATCAGAGCTCTGTACAAAGTGGTTTATTGCATTATGAACCATACGTAAAATCCAATAGGTACATACATATAGTATATGTACGTAGGTATTTACATATACAGTGCACTCGCGGTAACGTGAACTAATTAAAACCAAGGGAGTTCACGTTAGTGAAAATGTTCACGTTAGCGATTGTCGAATTTGAAGACGCAAAATAACTTCAAATTGCTAAATTCAGGATTTTTACACATTTAAATGTAAAAGTATTTTATTATTGCCATTAGTATGGTCATGGGTATGAACATACATATTAAATTGCGAATAAAATTTCACATTAGATTTATTCATTAAAAAAATCCGTTATCTTTTTCTGCTGCTTTTTCCTTTCTAATAGCTGAAATACTGCTTTCTCCCTTAAGCGTCTAAGTACACTCATGTCGCTTTGATCAACCATTGCATCTCCAGCCCATTGCAATGCCTTGTTAAAGATTTCAACTGCCTCACTTGCGGCAATTTTCTTTATGGGGTCTTCGGCAATACAATCATCATCGTCACTTTCTTCAATTTCATGGATTTCGGTGATTTCATGGATTTCGGTGATTTCATGGATTTCCGTGGTATCATCAACACAAGGGTCATCGTTCCACTCTCGAACCATTGGCAATGTAAACTCAACCTAAAATAGAAAAAAGTAATAATGATATCAAAGTGTGTCGTAAAACTTCTACCTGAGGACTCAAGTCCTGAAGGAGATCAACTGACATTCGCATTAAAGAGTTTATTTCTGCACTCCATTTGTCTTTCAGGATACTTAATGGAATGTTATATTCAGGGTCCTCCTCGTTTCCCATTAAACTTAAAATGTTTTTCCAACAATTGGCAAGAGTTTCTGTGCTGACCCGATCCCACGCGACAGATAAAAGGGTAACAGCATCTTTCAACGTTACATTTTTCATTGATTCAAGCAAATCTAAGTTTTTTGCTGCTATTGAAGCCAACAAACTGTTTCTGTAATATAACTTCGTTATTTTAATCGCATTTTGATCTATAGGTTGGATAAGAGGGGTGACATTTGGCGGCATAAACATGGCAATTATATTTCCATCTTCTGTTTTTAATTCTGCTTCACTTGGATGAGAGGGAGCGTTGTCAATAAGTAATAGTGCCTTTATTGGTAAGTTCTTCCGCTTTAGAAACAATCTTACCTGGCCAAAAGCAAGAATTTATAATAATTATTAATTAAGCGAAAAAATTGTTTACCTGTGGCACAAAAGATTGATGGAACCAATGTTTAAAAATGGCAGACGTCATCCAGGCTGATTTCGAGTTCTTATAATCCGTAGGGCAACTAAAGTGTTTAAAGCTGCGTGGATTTTTTGCCTTACCAATTACTAAAAGTTTAAGTTTATGTGCACCCGATGCATTTGCGCAACAGAGAAATGTTATACGCTGCTTCTCCGTCTTTGTCCCTGGAGCAGTTTTTTCATGCGATGATACATACGTCTTATCTGGCAAAAGCTTCCAGAATAAACCAGATTCGTCAGCATTATACAATTGGTCATTACATAACTCCATTTCCTCAATTTTTTGTTTTAGTTTCAGTTTAAATGGATCAACCAATTGAGGCTGCGATTAGAGTTTTTCTCCAGATACTTTAAGCAATCTAACTCCGTATCTTTTCTTAAATCTCTGGAGCCATCCGTCACTAGCATTGAATCCGGTCGCGTTTTCTTTAAGTAGGGAATGCAATTCCTTAGCCTTTGCTTTTAGCATTAATCCACATACAGGACAATTCCTTTCGCGCATCCGGATGAACCAAAGGTATAGACTTTTTTCCATAGCTGGAAGCTCTGACGATTTTAAAGTTTTTCTTTTTCCCGGTCCTTGGTATGTATTATTCACGCATTTTAAAATGGCTTCTTTTTTCTTTTTAATACTGCATATTGTTGACTTAGCGACATTATATTTTTTTGCTAAGTTAGTCACACTTGTTCCTTTTTTCAGACTGTCTAAAATGTCTGCTTTTTCTTTTAATTGCAAACACTTCGATTTTTTAGAACTCATTCCGATTGATTGATCACTCCGCGAAAGAAAAAACCTTCAACTGAAGTAAGTCGTTGTCATATGGTAAAAATTTGCGCAAATTTTTCAATATTAGGGGATTCCCCGAACTTAAAAAATAAAATTTAATGTATTCAGTGTTGTCCGTATGTTAATAAAAAGTGTAGTGAACAAAACAAAAATTTTGTTCACGTTACTGAGCTTTCTAAGTAAGTTTTTTCACGTTACAGAGTAGTCAATGTAAAAAAAAGCGTGTTCACGTTAGCCGGTGTTCACGTTAGACGGTGTTCACGTTACCGCGAGTGCACTGTACATAGTTTTGTAATTACAAACTTCATACATACATACATACAGTTGAGAAATGATGCATTACTTTTCTATAGGAAAAGTCTGTTAAAAACGATAGAATTCCAGATACTTGAAGATAAGATCCTGATTTGGTCGGGACGAACGACCGCCCCTTGAGTTTTCAGCGACATTTTAAAGCAAAAAGCGTGCTTTTTAACTTTTTTTTATTTCGCTCCCTTGGGGCCTGTTATACTCAAAGGGGGCTTCCCTTTCTAATGGATGGTTTCCTCCTATACCACCCCCTCCACCATGCACGCAAAATTCGTTTGACCGTAAACGAAAGCTTTCCGCTGCATCCCAAAGTTAGTGAATATGAATTGCATTTTTTAAATTTTTGTGTGAGAAATTTAATTTGGAAAAATATTATTATGTCCATATTTTTGGCATAAAGATAAACTTTTTTTGGTTTTTCATTTTAAAAAGTTAACTCATATTCCAAAACTAAGAATCTTAAGTCGTAAAAAAACTTATACAAAATGAATCCTAATGGCAGTAATTTTTCTTTACCGGTTTTTATAGTCAATTGATTGAAAATCACATTTGTTTCCTAAAATTGAAATGAAACATTCGTCATTTCAAAGTGCAACATACATAAATAATAAAAATCTAAGTTTAAAAGATTGTAAAAACTATAAAAAAAATTCAACAAATTTATATACATACCTACATATGTATATGTACATACATAGGTTTTGAACTTTTTTCTTAGAAGTGTTAAAATTTTTTGAGTGTGCAGTTTTATAGCCCATTGCATTTTTGTATAACAATGTGAAAGTTTCACTGGGCTAAGAATTACCGTTGATTTTTTAGAATTTTTTTGTCAATGTTCTTCCATACTCATTTAACGCATAAGCAAAAAATTGTTCCTTCCCCTTTGGATAGAATTTTGTCTTGTACAAATTTTGGGCAACAATATCTTAAGTGCAAATAAATCGAACAACCAACAAATGAGCGCCAATTAGACAGTTCTTCTGCTCTAAATGTACTTTATTCTGTTACAGTTGCAGTCGCATAATTCTATTACTGTTCCTCATTATGTTTCTGTTACATGCGACTCCCCGTCTTTAAGCTAATAAAGTAAGCGTTAAGTAAATCAATTTCAACAAAAGAGTTGCAGACTCTAAGCCAATATTTTTACAGTTTAATAATGGGCGCAAAAAAGCGTAAGAACGAAATTGTCTCTTTATAGAGAGTAAACAGCCCAAAAGCATGGGAACGCAAAAAAAGCCCTTCTTACTCGAAAGAACCACAAATAATTATACACATTTATATTTGATAATAAACATATGTATGTATACAAACTCAAACAATTAAGAAGAGTAATATTGCGAGAAATGAACCAATTTCAAAAGTTTGGTTATTTGCTAATTTTGTGTAAATAATTTCTGATAAATATTTAAAAAAAAAATAAAAAAGCCTCTCAAAATTCAAATTTGCATTTTATTTTTTCAATATAATTGCATTGTATGTCACATGGCATGATGCCCAAAAACAACTTTTGCAAAAGAAAAAAAAAATTTTAATTTTTCTTACGTAGAGATTAATGGTAAGAAAATGTTAAATAATGGTTTTTAAAGTGGAAGACAAAAAGTAGTTCCGAAAGGGTTAATATTGTCAATTATGAAAGTTAGAAATTACGCCTTTTGTCTACCTTTCTCACACCGAATTATTTCCCGAATTAAGTAAGCAAGTAGTCTCAGTCTCTAATAGTGACAAAAATCACAATTTAAACCTATTGTCATTCATAAGTTTCAAAGTAAAGCCTTTAGTCTCAAAATAAAGCCTCTAAATTGTGACCCAGTGATGAGCAGGTCACAAAAAATTATAATATAAACTAAGAAAACAACGTTAAAGCAAAAATATCTAGATCATAGTCACTAATTTTTAGACTTGAGATTATACCAAGTTACTGAATTCGAGCATAAGGATTGAAAATAGTATTTGCTTCATCCAATGTTTAGAGGTGCCACGACAAAATTTAAAAAATGGACAATCTCTTGTTTCACAAATTTTTAAGAGATACTTTTAGACAAATTTGATATTGAAACTCGCCTGAAACATACATTTTCCCTTTATACATAGTACATACATATGTATGTACATATATGTATGTATGCATGTAAATATGGACATACATTAAAGAGCGTTCTTTCAAAAATACCTAAAGCCATCATTACCGAAGAATTCGATTCTAAATAGCCCACGATATATACCAATTCTAAGTATTATTATTATTACCCGCAAGAGATGGCATTTACACTTTTGTTGTATAAAACTCACCATCACAAAATAAAAAAAAAAACAAATAAAAGACATCAATTACATTTGTGTATTGTTTTATAATCAACAATTAATTTTATTTAGCTTCATTTACTCAAATAACTTTACAAAATATTTTCTTTTTATTTTGTTAAATTTCTATGCAATTTCGAAATATTTGTTATATGTATGTAAGTGTGTTTGCGTTTTTATAAGTAGTATATGTAGTATATGTATGTATGTATTTCATTGTATGTAATTCATTAAATTTGTTTCGAACAAAGCTAAGTAATAATGCACGTACGAATATATTTTGGTTTGTATACGCTTCTACATACATACATACATACTATGTATACATACATGTTTGTACATATTTATAAGACATGCACATATGTATACGTACATTCATATACATATATAGAAATTATCCAAGGAGGTTTAGAAAACGACTTAACTTAATAATAAGATTAATTTTAAAATTCAAATTTTTTTCAGTTGTTTCCTTTTGGTAAGACAATATTGAAAGTATACACTTTGCTAAATTTTTTGTAAACATTTTTTTTTGCGGTTCGCAAATTTGCAAATTGTATTTACTTTTGTATAATATGTATGTACATATATATAAATAGTATGTGTAGGTATTTATATTTTTAGCTTGCATTTGATTACATGTTTGTGTGACAATTCATTGGTACACCCATCGACATTTTAACCAATTTAATTAAAATACATACATATCTTTTGAATTTCAACTCATTTATTGCAGCACCCTTAACACCAAAATTTATCACTCTCGCGCTCAGACTTATATGAATTGTTTTTATAATAATTATTATTATTATTATTACATTTATAATAAATCTGTATGTAAAATTCAATGTATGTAGGTAATAAATTTAGCTTTATGTATAATTGAAGAATTGAAATACATTTTAAAGTATTTATTTAATTAATTTATAATTTATTTTTTGTTTCAATATTTTTATAACAACGAAGCGCTGCAATTATTTGAATATTTTAAATATAAGTTATTATTATTATTATTCTGTGTTGCTGTCGCTTTTGCGCGCCATTTCATTAGCATTAAAAAAAATTAACTTAAACTAACTAAATGTATGTTTGTATGTGTGTGAACGTATTTGTGTATTGTTATTGTATGCGTGCTGTTTTTGTATTTGATTGTGTGAACTACAATATATGTAAATATGTAAGTGAGGTGATTTAAATTAACAACCTATTAACTAAAATTTGTTATAATTTGTTGACTTTCTTCTTGGTAGCCATTTCCAAAAGTTTTGTTCATTTAACCTTAAATTGCCATTTGTCTTCTTTTTAATTTAGCAGATAAACGCTGACGAACTTACAAAACGTGATTCTTTTTTTTTAATTTGTTTCTTTTGATTTTAAATATATATATGCTTATATATGTTGTATTTCATTTAAACTTGAGTATGTTGTATATAAATTTAGCATTTTTGTTGTTGCCTTTTGTAGTTGGTTTGTATATATGCTCAAATATGTATGTTTGCTCAATTTTTTTGAGCGTTCAGCACTTTAAAGTAAAAGTCTCGTAAATTCTGTAAATAATCGGAAAAAAGTTGTTTATTTTAATAGAGAAAGTTTTAGAAATGCAAGATATTGTTCTTAAAACTAATACAAAATTGTGTATGAAATATCTTATACATACATAGAAAGTGTTAATAATTCTTAAAAATATAAGAAATTTCGTATATATGAAATAAGCAAAATATAAATTCTTTAAAAAAATTAATTTTTAACTAAGCACTTTTTCTCACAAAGTTTCCACTTAACGTTCAAATATACCTACATACATACATGCCTATAATGTGTGTTGCTATATGTTCATGGTATGCGAAAATTCTCATTGCAAAACTCTGCTAGCCGTTGCTAGCGGGAGCAAAAAATGTGCACGTCAAGTAGATTAAAATGTTAAACTCTATGTCAAATGTCTATTAATGAAGAGCTTAACAAAAATTGAAATTTCGAAAAGAATTGCATGAATTTTTCTTATAAAAGGCAAGCCAATTGGTCTGTTCGACGCACAATTCTCTCTCTTGAAAATCACGCGAAAAAAAAATTTGCTAACACTTGCAAGTTTTACCAACAGCTAATTGGAATCTTGTTTTTGGTGACTCACATTGACTTGCTACTGGCATGTCTAATCACTCTTAATTTATGTATAATTATCTCCTTTCCAGAAATTTCTTATTTGTCTAAATACCAATCAGTGGTCAGCTGTTTTCTTACTGGCAAATTGCTGCAAATAACACTACTTCACTGGTAATTTGTGTAACCAAAAGCCAAAAGCTGATACGAGTAATTTGTGATGATAATCAGTTCTCGAACAGACCAATTGTTTTTGATACTTGTGTGCACTAATGAACATACAAATATAGATACATATGTATGTAAGGCTCTGAAGAACATTTTGTACAACACAGTCATCCGAACGGATGGCTAGTATGTCCTTGTACAACGGCAATTTCGGGTAAACAGCAAGAAAAAATCTTAAGATGCTGATTTGATTCTTAAATGACAAATATCTTTAAACTACCGTAAATATAAATGAACATATGTATGTATATGTGAATCAAAACAATTGCATACCAGGGTGCATGTGGCTATTAAATTCCATACATACATACATACGCACATCTAAACGTCATGGCGTGCGTCATAGTTGACCTCTGGCATGCTGCGCTAAATGCTGAGGTTAATGTACTGTAAAATGATTGCATGCATACGTGTATGTATGACAAAAATTAGCATAAGCTAAGCGAGAAACGTACGACATACATATGTACATACATACATAGGTTTAGAAATATGTTTTTATGTCTAGTTTACCAACCTTCGTAATTAATTCGGCCATCTTGATCCAAATCAGCTATGGCTAATAATTGCGTGAGTTGTATTTCTGAGAGGGGCTCCCCAATCATTTCCATGGCTGTTTGCAGCTCGTCGCGGGTAATGAAACCATTGCCGTCCCTATCGAATACCCTGTAAAATAATAAATTGTTTTTAATATATAGTAGATGCACAGCTAAATATATATAAAACGCAACATCAATTTATGGTAATCTTATAATTATTACATCAAAAGAAACAAACTTCATCAAGTTAAATTACGAACCAAACCTCCAAACTTTCAACTGACACTAGTTAGGGTGAAGTTTTGGATTAAAAGTGATATAAAAAAAGAATGATATGGAATCTTTAGAATATCTAGCATGCTGGGTTCATTTTGAATCAGTATCAAAACGCGAAAAATTGGATGCTTTCGAACAAACTTTAAGAACTAGCCGATGGTCCCAGAAGCAAGCGCTTACTCATTATTTGAATTTATAAATCAAGTTTAATAGACTAAATAAATAAGCTTTAAAAAAATTTAAAGCGATGGAAGACGGTAACAATAATCAAATTGTCTACGGAAAATATCGTTAGTTTAGGAGTGAAGAGCTTTTTAGCAAATCGTCTGCCGCCGCGGTTAAAGTTGCTAACTGAACATTTCGGTCAAAATACATTTTTGATAAAACTTAGAATTCCTATAAAATATTGATTATCAAATTGGCTAACTCCAACAATATATATTTTTTTAAACTCCTTTATTCATTTAAATGGTTAAACTTTAGCAACTTTATACAAACGATTGCAAAGGGTATATTCAAATTGTTTATTTTATTTCAAAATTATTACTTGAAAAATATTTTTTCGCTTTTATGTAAAATCGTACCAAAAGGAGAACTTTGATGCAATGTGAAAAAAATAAAAAAAATCAAGACATCATTAATATGCCGCTACTGTTATATTTAAAAAAACGGACTTTGCAACTTTGCACATTCAGCAGTTCAAATACGTTTTTTTAAGGGCTTTAACTGGTGAAGTTCTTTTTGGATAGTTTTTCTTTTTAACAAAGTTTTCACAAAGAAAAGATAAAATTTTTTCTTTTTAAGATTAACTATTTTCAAGGTCTTTTTAATATCTTCGATCTCTTCAAGTGCAGTTTAAAATTAAATAATCAATCTTTAATTTTCCAAGCCCTGGAGAGTCTTGCACATTTTACATTTTAATTCATCGATTATCCATCTTATGAAATTCGGAGAAAACTCGGATTTGCTTAAACTTCTCGATAACTCAGAAAGGGAGCAAATTAATGAACAACTCAAGCGCTAGTAATGAAACTTAATGTATGAGAATGATGAAAATATATAAGATAAGTTTTTATGCATGCGCTATAAATAAGGCAGTGATTTCACAAAACCTATATAAATGAATAGAGAGAAACATAATTTTCATTTGCATTTCAATCAGCCTTTACAATTATCTACTAGTTTTACCATCGAACCAAAATTGAAATGATAAATATTTGTTACGAGCAATTAATCAGAAAATCAATAAAATACTCTAGATGTCACACTATCAGCAAATTCAGTATGTTGAATTGCAAAAGGTAAACATTTAGAGCTGCAATGTAAAACTCTGCGCAAATGATTGTTAAAAACGCACAAATACATAAAAACACATCTTTAATGCCGATTTGCCGACCAACGAATCAGGAAAAGCAGAAAAAATTTTGAGAAGTTACAAAATAGGGCTTTTCCTAGTTCGTTAAGTAGTAAAACGCGCATTGTGAAATATTTTTAAAATCGGAAGGAAAACACCTTCCTCAAGGTCCCTAAAATATAGCACATTTTTTTTAAGTCAGTGGACAAAATATTTTTATAGTGGCACTTTAAGTATTTTGCCTTCGGATTATAAATTCGAAACATATTTTTTGATATTTTCTTTTTCTCCAGAAATCGTAGTTTTTATATTTTGAAAAGCAGAGCAGTTTTTTTTAAGAAGTAGCAAATTTAAGAATTTTTATAATGTTTACATAAACAACTTAAGCCTAATATGTATATTAATCATTTAAATATCATTTTTAAAACTTTAAAAATATTTTGCAATGTTTACCTTGTTTTTTAAAAGCAAGTTGCAAAATAAGGCGCATCCTAATATATTTGTGTGTGCTTGCCTGTTTATCACTTTTATATCGGTGTGGTTACTTCATCAGTTACAAATCAGAGATTTTCACGAATATTACATTTTACACTCCCTTAAGTAATTTCAGTGCGGAAACAATTCCGAAAATCACTGCTGGTGGCAGATTGTCGGACAAATGGCGTCGCCAGTAAAGTTTGTGGTTTCGTGGTGAACACTTGTGGTGTCTCATTGAAGGCGAATAATAAAAAAGAATGCTATTCCAATGACAATTTACACTTATGCACATACATATGTACATATAAAATTATAACGGCACATTTTTATGTCATTATTGGATTTTTGAGTTATTATTGGATTTTTTCCAAAAAGTTTGAAAAATAAAGTAAAGCCAGGATTCTTGTTCAGGAGCTCCTGTGATCAAATGACACACAATATTTGCTAATTTTGCTTCCGAACATCTTATTAATATAATTAAAATTAAAGTCGTACACATTTGGTGTAATAGAAATTAAAATGTTGCAACTGAGCAGCCTTAGGGGGCACTCTACAGTTAAAAATCAAAATAAATATATACGAGTATATACAAAATTCTCATGTTTAATATCCTAAAATCCACTAAATTTTTTATTTAACACGCCTTAAATTTAGAGGATTGTACAACTAATCAGGCAAGTTGCTCTTATTGCGTTGCACTGTTTCTAGGCCTCACCTAAATGCGGCAATTAGATCTTCGGTGACATCATCGTTTTCCTCTGGTTTACTTGCATTCTCTTCTTGTTGATGTTGCTGCTGTTGTTGTTCATCACGCAGCGCCTGAATTCGTCCCACCCATTGCAGAAATTCGGCCTCGTTAATTAACCCATTTCCTGAAATATGACGAAAGAAAGTAAATAAATATGTGAATAAGTATGTATATAGATTGAATATATACATAAATACGAATAAATGCATTACATTTTACCCACTGACAAAAAATTGGTGGCAATATTATGATCAGATTTAAATATTTGTTTTTCTTCTCTCTCATTTCTAAACTATTTTATTTAAATTTCGCTTATTGTCTAATAAAAATGACCCAAAAGTTTAAAATTAATATAAAACTTTCTTTAAATCGGGAATTAAAAATAAAGAATTAACTTTTTGAGGTGAAGAAAAATTCTTAAAAATTTAATAGTTCATTTAAGCGCCTTCAAATTTTTTACCTTACTGCATACTTTATCAAAAATTAATATTTTTTATAAATTTTGTTAAATTTTTTTTTTATTGGTTAATAATTGACAATTTTATTGAGCTCGTGGCCAGTTTATGAAATAATTTATTTGGTTTGTTTAAGTAAAATGGAATAAACACAACAGTCCACTCGGCAAGCGTAGCAGAGCATGTAGTATGCAACCCGAGGTTCCTTGGCTCAAATCCTGGGAAGTGATGATGAAGAATCAATTAATTAAAATTAAAAACTAGTCTGATGAGGAGATGTGCTCTTCTCCGAAATAGCGGCTATAACTTCTACCTCTAAAGTATTGTTGTTTTTTTCAACTAAAATCTTTCAAAAACTGTCCTCGAGCTCAATAAAATTGTCAATTTTTAATTCAAGTTCGAAATTTTAATGAAATTTTGTTGAATAATGCATTTTTTATAAATTTCAAATTTTGGGTTTATGCGACTTTTATTGGAGAATGAACTGAATTTTAATAGGAAAATAGTATAAATCAGTTATAAGAAAAATTAACAGACAAAACTTGTCAAAATATCCGACATGTATTTTTTTTTGTCGCCTGTAAAGTGTGCACATACTTAGAACTTCTAAAATGATAAATTCACAGCTCGAAAGTTTGACGAGATTTTTCTCAAATCTATCAAGAACATAATTCAAAAAATATTGAGTGCTGAGTTAGAGTTAGAGAGAGTTGACGCTTCCCTTCGGTAAGAGATTTAGACAATTTTTTATTTATTTATTTTATAAGTGAAAACCTCATTTTAATAATCGTTTACAAAACTTTTGTTGGCCTCGCCGTAAGGTGGATCAGTTCTTGTGAATAATGGCTCTTCCGCGATAAGCAAAAGGATTGGTTTCTGCTTATGAAAAGCCAAAAAGTTGTAGTATATTTCTATTTTGTATATTCCATAGCAAGGCAAAAATTTTCTTGAGCTGCTGACTTTTAAATGTCTTGAATTAATTAAAACACATTAAAGCTGGAATTGTATGAACAAAATAAAAAGTTACTCATACGCCACGTTGACCAGGAGGCAGTTACATCTTCATATGATTAAATATGCATTAAATAAATGAAATTGCAAAAATGCATATTTAATTTTTAGCATATAAAACTTGCCACAAATGTTTATTGAAACTCTTTCAAAATCCAAGTACCTACACTTCAGAGCTCATTCAATGTTTCTGTAAATACATACAGTCAGCGTCTAGCATTCAAGGTGTTTGGTCGTCTTAGGTGCGCTATCGTTGTGTTATTCAGTGCGGGTTATTCCGTTATCTTTTTCTCTTCTTTGATTAGCAAAAAGCAGTGCTTTATTCTTTTCTATTGAATTATATATATTTCTACTTTGATTTGGTGAATTTTTTCTTAACTGTCAACATGCCCCCTGGGGCGACGGATAACAGGGAGAATCGCTTTGCTTTACTTGCAAGCGATACCCCACGAAAAAAAAAAAACTGACAAATGGTTCATCTCTAAATATATTCCCGGAATTACCAAGTGTTGCGGTGGCAGATCCTAAGTTTCTGGTTCTATCTTGCAGTGAAGAAAATAAAAAGATTTCAGATTTCTCGTGTTTTACCGTCCATAGAGCAATTCAGCTTATAAGCAAAGAGGTAATATCGATCTCTGAACTCAGAGATGGTAACCTTCTGCTTCTAGTAAAGGACAAAAAAACAGCACAAAAATTTTCTACCACTACGCAGTTGCACGGAGTGTGCCGTGTTACATTTAGATTTCATTCCTCACTCAACACCACCAAGGGAACAATCTATGCTCCTTATCTTAACAAAGTGTCTGATGAGGAAATAGTGAGTGAACTCAGCAGCCAAGGTGTAACTTCCATTTATAAATTTAATAAAATGGTCAATGGTAAGGTAACTCCCAGTGGGGTTATTCTACTGTCTTTCGATTCCTACAAGTTACCTACTAAAATTGATGTGTCATGGCATTCCGTAAAAGTGAGGGAGTACATCCCTAACCCCAAGCGATGCAAACTGTGCCAACTACTTGGCCACACCGGGAAATGGTGTAAGAATCAGCCAATATGTGTTGTGTGTTCACTGCCTCCACACCAACCAGAGGATTGCACTCGTATTATGTGTGCTAACTGTTCGGAACAACATCCTTCTTCCTCCAATGAGTGCAAAAAATTTAAGCAAGCTAAAGATATTTTAGCTATAAAAACAAAAAACAAATGCTCCATGATGGAGGCTAGAAATATCTATCGCATGCAAATAACAATACCCCCAGTTTATTCTTCAACATCCTACGCCGCTGCCCTTTCATTAACAGAATCTTCACACGCTACTACTACACAGAGTACCTCTACTCCAATAACAATATTAAATAAAGAAAACGAAAATCATAAATCATTGAATAAGAAACAAATAACCTCTCAAAGTCTTGCTTTTCATTCAGCAGAAACTTCACGAGCTCACATTACACAAAATACCTCTACTTCAAAAACAATAGTAAACAAAGATAACAACAACACCAACTCATTGAGTACTAAACGAAATAACTCTCCAATTCTAAAAGTCTCCAACGACCAAACATCTCTTTTTCCAAGCATCAGCTTAGCTAATCATCAATATAATGAAGAGAGTATTTCTCTTGAAAAATCAAAAAGCATCAATGACACTGCTCCACCCGATATGGATCATTATAATACAAGTGACTCTCCTAATAGTACCAACACAATCACTGACTACAGTTTCACAAATAGCAAATTCTCTCCGCTTCCGTCTCTTAACAAAGTTCTTTCTTTGACTCATTTATCTAATATGTCAGACTTTTCTGATGAATGATGTTCAGAATCTCAGAATGTATAGTAAAATTTCAGTTACATACATACATGTTTATTTTCTTTAACAATTTTGTTTTTATAAATTATGTTAAATTTTTTGCAATGGAATATGAACGGCTTTTTTAATAATTATCATGAGCTCCTGCTGCTTATATCAGATTTTAAGCCCGATCTTGTAGCTTTACAAGAAACCCACCTTGGCTTTCATAGTAATCCCACTCCTCCTTCGCCTTACGTAGCTTACTTCCATAACTTAAATAACACTAATATACACGGTACTGGTGTACTTATCAAAAAAGACATTTGGCATAGAAGAATCGACATTCAAACAAACTTAGACATTATTGCTCTTGAAATTAAATCCAATAGCATTACATTAACGGTGGTATGCGTTTATTTTCCACCTGGTAAGGATTTCGATATACGTGAGTTTAAATCAATTCTGACTTTAATGTCTCATCCACTTATTATTTGTGGAGATGTCAATGCTTGGAGCCCACTTTGGGGATCTTCCAAACAAAACAAGAGGGGTAAAGCAATTGAAGAACTAATTTGTTCCCAAGACTTAACTGTCTTAAATGATAAATCTCCGAAACACTTTTCCACACATCAGTCATTTACGCATGTTGATATCACGGTATCTACCACCAGCATTTACCCACTCCTTTCTTGGAGAATTTTAGATAACCTCTGTGGCAGTGACCACTATCCGATAGTTTTCCACCTAAATGGCGAAAAGAAAAATAAGGCTGCTCACATGCCAAAATTTAAAACTGATAAAGCAGATTGGGAAAAATACAGATTGGAGTGTGACGAGTATAATCAAATCCACCCCTTTATTAACAACATTAATAAGGAAGCCAGTTCTATTAAAAAAATTATTCTTAGGGCAGCCACTTCTTCTATCCCCCAAACACGTCCATATTCCTATAAAAAATGTGTCCCTTGGTGGAGCAAGGAGCTTGCTGAGTTGCGTACAATAAAGCAAAATGCATGGTATGAATTTAAACGCATTCGTTCTAACCGGAACCTCATGGTATATAAGGCAGCAAACGCTAAATTTAAACTTTGTGCAAAAAGGGCGAATAAAGAATGCTTTATAAGCGTCACTAGCAACATCAATCCATCATCTTCTCCTAAAGAAATATGGAAAAGTATCAAAAAGCTGTCGGGCTCTTACACTAATTTTACTGTTCCACAACTTATAATAAATAATAAGCTCACTTCTTGTCCAAAAGAAATTTCCAATTCATTTGCAAAACACTGGTCTAGCTATTCAGAGAATAAAAATTTCCCTCACGACTTTGTTGCCCAAAAATCCAGAATTTTAAACGAAATATATTGTCCCCCACAAAATCTCGTTCGCTCAGCAAGAGATATTGACAATCCTATCACCATCCAAGAGTTTAATCATTTTGTTAACAAGGCCAAAGGCTCCGCTCCTGGCTACGACAGAATTAATTATGTAATGATTAAAAATCTATCTGATTCTACTAAAACTAGACTATTAAACCTATACAATGATATTTTCTCTTAGGCATAATCCCTCAAAGTTGGAAATGTGGGTGTATATCCCCTATTCCTAAACCTAACAAACCAGCAGATCAGCCGTCCAACTTTCGCCCGGTTTCCTTATTGCCTTGCAACAGCAAAGTTCTAGAGAAGATTGTTGCCAACCGACTAAAGTGGTTTACTTCTAAACATAAACTGTTAAACCCTAATCAGGTTGCCTTTAAAAAAGGCCATAGCACGATCGATGCACTATTATCTTTCGACCATTTCTCATCATGTGCCCTGTCTAATAAGAAACATATAACAGCACTTTCCCTTGACTCCGAAAAGGCCTTCGATCGTATCGGGGCACACATTGTTCTAAGACAATTAAGGAAATGGGCAGTTGGCTCTAAAATATACAACTTTGTTAAAAGTTTTTTAACTAACCGAAGATTTATGGTCAAGATAAATGGCTCCCTCTCCGACATATATAATTTAGAAAATGGGATTCCGCAAGGTTCGCCTCTCTCGGTGGTTTTATTTGTTATCGCGTTTGACGAAATTAGCAAAATCATAGATAAATACAATATAAACCACTGTATTTACGCAGATGACGTTCTGATATTTACTAAACTTGATAACTTAGTATCGGTTAGAACCATTTTTAGCAAAATCCTCGACGATATTTCTGTATGGTCGCTTGAATCAGGAGCGATTATATCATACGAGAAATGCAATGTCCTGCACATTTGTCGAAAGAAGCGCTGTTCGGATATAAGACTATCTTATAATAATATACGTATAAATAACGTTAATGAATTGAAGATATTAGGAGTTTTCTTTGATAGGAAATATACTTTTAAGTTTCATTGCAATTATATTAGAAAAAAACTAATAAATCGCCTTAGCATTGTAAAATACTTTTCATCAAAAAAGTCCTTTGTACATACTTCTACTCTTTGTAATATTGTTAAATCGTTAGTTTTGTCGTTAATTGATTACGCTCTACCAATTTATGGAAGCTGTGCCAAAAGCAACTTGAATCTTCTTTGTGCTCCATATCACGCAGCTGCTCGGAAAAGCTTACGTGCCTTCACCACTACTCCTGTTTGTAATATTTTGGCTGAATCCGGACTTCCTGGTCTCACGGAACGGGTGGAATATATGACCGCTGGACTTATATACAAAGTTTTATCCTGCAACAACTGTAACCTTTATAAAAACATACTCAATTCTGTAAATAGGAAATGTTTCCCAAAGAGGCTTTCCGCGCTACATCGCGTAGTTACTCTGTCCAGAAAAATGAATATACTTGTTAAACCTACTCGGCAAGCCTATAGCAAATACCCGCCTTGGCATCTTTCGGACTCGTCATTTGTTAACTGCTTTCAGGACTATCAAAAGCAAAATACTTGTGCCCTTATCTACCAGCAAATTTTCCTCGAGCACAAACGACAGTTAAACTTAAAATCGTTCAAATTCATATTTACGGATGGCTCAAAAACTAACCTTTCAACGTCTTTTGCTGTTATATCGGAGGATTTTCTGGTTTTGAAAAAAGGTTTGCTGCACTATCACTGCTCCATATTCACCAGTGAAATATTTGCTATCTATCAAGCTGCCCTAATAGCATCCAAAAACAAGGGTAAATTCTGCATTTGTACCGACAGTCAATCCGCCATCGATGCCGTAAAAATTTTTACCAATAACAGTGTCTTAGTAACTTACATTCGAGATATGCTCACCAAGCACGCAAGTAAAATGAAATTGATGTGGATACCTGGTCACTGTGGAATTCAAGGGAATGAGTTTGCTGATTGTGTTGCGAAAAGTGTTCATGAAGAACCGGTTATGTGCTTTGACGCTCTTGAAAAAGCTGACTTAAAACGCGTAATAAAGCAGTATGTACATAACAAGTCCCTATTGAAATGGAAAGAGTACATCCATCATTATGCGACAATTAATCCCACTAAAGCAAAGCCTATATACCCCACGGAATCCAAACATTCAGACATTTTGATGTTCACAAGACTTCGTCTAGGTCATACACAGATCACTCACGGTTACCTGTTAAATGCTGCAAATGAATCCTGCTGGTTTTGTAAGTCTGCTAGCACATCAGTAAAACATATACTGGATACATGCCCCCAATTTACCAATACAAGGAAAAGGATTTTTGGCACAGCTCTCCCATCGGAACTGCTAGCTAATATAACATTGTCAAACATAGGTACTATATCCAACTTTCTTATATCATGTAACATAGCACATTTAATTTAATATAAACTATACAATTTATATATTAATTAAAATATATACATATGTATATTCCTTATCTTAGACATAAGATCCAATTATTACTATTATAATAAATTGTAAGAACCAGCTGATGGCCTTGAGCTAGTGCTGTTATTTTGCTATTTTATGTATATTTATATGCTTAAAATAAATATGAATCTGAATCTGAATCTGTAAATACATACATAATTATGTAAATAAAATACTAGCAACCACGCACTTTGTTTGCTATTAAATATACATTTCCGCACACGTTTTTTTATATATTTTTTTTATTTTGCCCATCTTTTAGCCATTAAATCATTAAGCGACTGAGCACTCACTCAACGTCAGAGCAAAAGCGCTTTTGTTTTGTGATATCCTGAGAGCAGCTTAGCAGAAACGGCTATAGTGGCAACAATAGTAACAACAAAAAAAAATGTAATGACAAAACAATAGTATGACAGTACAACGTATTTAGACATAGACGTTTATATTTACATACATATACATACATATATGTTGTACTTGGAATCTGGACGCTTTTGTCTCAGGCCTCGAAAACATAAATAAATACGAAAAAGTGAAAGGAATAAGGGAGAAAGTACATTTGCTAGCGTTTATGTATATTTTGTACATATGCGAGTATATATATATATATATAAAGTCGGCAAAGCGCAACGCTTGCACACACACACACACATACACAGAATATTCTTTCAACTAGTTAGTGGCGCTTATGTAACCGAGGTTGTGCAACAATGCAAGCGCTACAGACGGCTAGCGCAAAAGGTTTGCGTGTTGTGGGAAAAGCGATGTGTGCTCAAATGTTTGAGCGCTTAAAACCGTTTGTTATATGTATGTACATACATATGTACATAAGTGCCGGAAACGGTAAAAGTACTCGCGTAGATTGTATGCATCGCTTAGAAGCCGCTATTGTTGTAGGCGGCTTAGAAAAAATGCATACATACATACATACATACTCGCACACACATTTAGAGCAGTTAGAGTACAACCTCCCTCAATGTTATAACCGCAACAAATATTGACAACTCATATTTGGTATGCTAAAATTTTGTTATTTTTCAATTAAATTACAGTTTATTCTCTTACAAAAATCGCATAAAGCCAAGTTTCAAACTTTCTACATTAAGGGGGTTTCAGAGAATATCGTAAAATGTCGCATTGTCGTCAAATCATACAATTCCTTTTTCTGTGCAATGCAACAAAAATAAATTTTATGGTACCGACAAGTTTTATGACTTTACAACTTTACGACATTTTACAACCCTTTAAATGCAACAAATTTCAATCAAAATTTTAAGCTTAAGAAAACAATTTATATTTTTTTTTTGAGTATTAATTTTTTTAGCCTATAAAGTTTTAGTACAATATGTTGCAAGTTTCAAGCAGTTACAAGTTGTCGTTGATTTTTGACAATTTTTTTACAGTAGATGTTGTGCAATTTTTCACACACAAAAAATCACGAGTATGGTTTATATGCAGGGCTGGGCGTAGTAGTCGAATGCAATCAAATGTTGCGAAAGTATTTTTTTTTCAAAATTTTAAATAAAAAAAAAATACAAAGTATTATTTAAACAAATAATGTTTTGTACTTTTTTAGCGTATCTTTAAAATGTTGCATAGAATTTCTTAAATTGTGTAAACATTTGAGCGACTGTTGCACTTCAATTTGTATCAAATTATTTAATTTATGTAATGGCGTTAAAAAATGTTTTTTCTAATAGTACCTATTTTAGGTAAGAAAATACAAATTTATTTTCCCATTCTATCTTAAACATTGTGCGCGAGTGAACCGTTTCCGTGTACAAAATTATGTCCGCCAGCGAGCAACAGCCTCGCTTGCTTAAAATTTACTGCGCAACTGACTCGTAATTTTCGCTGTCAACGTCATATGTAAGAACACGCGTACGTACCCAATAGGTACTGCGCAGTTGGCGCCGCCCAGGCCTGTTTATATGAAAAAAATATAAGAAAGGCGTCAGTCAAGACGAATTCTTTCAAGGTGGTATACTTCACATACATACATATAAGTAAAAATATTTTTGAAGTTTGCGGTGAAAAAGTCAGAGAAAATTAAAAAAAAAAGTTAAAGAATGGGTGGAAACCCAAAATTGACACACAAAAAGCGAACGTACTTAGGATTTATAGAAAAAATAAACAAATAAATTTCTTTTTAATTTCATGTTCTGCTCGTCTTACACATAGAATTTTGCATCATGAACGCAAATAATTTTTTATAAAAGTCTATTTAATTTCACTGTCCAACAGCATTTTTGGAACAGAATAGCGACCCTATAATTCTGAAAGGGTATGTTGAGTAGATCATTTTGGTCCAGCACGTCTGAGTTTTTTTTTACAGTGGGTCAAAGTTTTCATTTTTTGGTCGAAGGGAGCATTATACTATATGAAAAAAATGTGGTAAGTTAATGTCTGAGAGAATTCTTATGGTCAGAGTTGTATTATAGAATTGTATGAGGATTATTTTTGTGGAAGATCTTAACCCTCTAACTGGTCTCTTTATGGGTCAATTTGACCCTTTTTTCGAGAAAATCAAAAAATATCCTTTAAATTATACAAAAAAGTGTGGCGGAAAATTTCAGTGGGGGTCACCAAAGCCACCATTGTTGTAAATAAAGCTCTTTACGATTAATTGGCAAAATTACATGCCAACATATACAAAGCGAGAACTCAGTGTTTGGCCCGGCCGAACTTGACGACGTTTTCACCTGCTTTGTATATAAAAGTCTTCATTTGTTGGACAGTGTTTTTATTGAATTGTATACAAAGTTTTTAGCTTGGCTTCATATCGTTTTAGTTAAAATGCAAATTGTCATATTTAGTGCGGTTATAATTATGAGATGGAATTCAGCTGTGAAGGAGAATTAAATAATATGAAATTGTTGCAGAAAGAACAATGTATTCTCAAATAAAAAAAAGCGAAAAATAAAAAAAAACACACGAAATTTGAATAACAAAAATACAACCAAAAGTATAATAAAGCTACAGCTACTCGCTGGCGCCACAAAAACTAGCGCTATTGTTAAAAAAATAAAACGCTCCTCAAACGCACATATACGAGTATGCATGCATACATACATACATACATATGTGGAGACACACACACAAATACTCGTACTCGTAAATTACACTTTATCTACACTTTTGTTTGAGGTTATTTGGTAGCATCTAATACTTTCTGGGAAGCATTTACGCTCGTATTCCTTTCACTTTTCTTGATTATTGTAGCGTTTTCATTTTAATTTTGTAGCATTCGTAAAGCTCTTTGAATGTGGAATACTGGTTGGTTGGCTGGCATTGACCTTGAATGCAATGCTGTTACGACAATAATTGTCAATGACAGCTGCTGCATTTGCTATTTGCTGGCTAACGAAAAGGCAGAGGAGCTGGAAATTGAAACACATGCACACACATACAAAATACAAAAGTCTGCTTTTGTCAGTTGGTTAGCGCAGCCGCGCAAGTAACCGCGTATCGAATGAGTTGCCAGTAATTGGCTCTGACGATGTGGTGGGTGTATGGTTTGTCTTTCTTTTTTTTTTTGGCTGACATGTGATATGTGGATTTTAGTTTTTAACAAATATGTACAGTAAAAACCTTTTTTTCGAATCTTCAAGAGCATAGTTTGATTTGTAGACTTCCTTGTAGACTTCATTGAATGAAGATACACTTGCATTCCATGCATTTATGAGTTTTAAATTATCTCTACACAAATTATAATACTTAACGAAAAAAACTTGATCAACGGGTGTTGTTGGTGTTTCAGATTTCGATGCAATTTCACTTTTGAAAGTTATTATCATTGGAAAAGTAATAAGTTAGTTTTTTTTATAATTATTTTCGTATCAGATCTTTTTGATTTTATTTCCGATTCTCAGAATTGAATAGGCAATATAATATTAGTTACTAAATAAAAAATTTAAAACGTTTACGATAAACACGTTGTTCGACGTTTTTTAATTAAAAGAGCTCGAACTTATCTTTGTCGATTGTTGTGGCTGTTGTGTGTATTTGTTAAGAGAATTTCGCAATCACTTCTATTTGCTCAAATTTTTAGCTAAAAAGTTAAACATATTTTATATTTTGATGAATTTATTTGAATTTTAAGAATTTTTTGACTATCGATTCGACAGCTACAAATGGTGATAAAATACACATCTTAAATAAAAGTAACTACTATTTTTTCCCCTCGTGTTGCATGTAATAAGAAAACATTTAATAACTTTGTTTTAAACTTTTCTTTATTAAGTTAAAAAAAACTTAATTTTTGTTGTTATTTGGTCGTTTAACTATTTTAAAAAAATAATAATTTTTTACTAGCTCAAAGTTGAATTGGCTTTTTGAAAAAATTGTGAGGAAAAAACAATAACACTCAAAGCGGTAACTAGAATAAAAAATAATTTACATTTGTTACGAAAATCGAAAATTAAAAAAAATAAATTAAAACGTATTGTTAAATATTTTTTTCTATCTTATTAAAGACGGCGTATTTTAAATATAAGCTATGAAACGCGCATCAGCCATTTATTATAATGTTAGTGTCGGATTTCAAGTTTTAAATATAAAAAATTTCGATACAGAGTAAACTTCAAAAATTTCTAAGCTCTTTTATTCGATTCTGAGGGAGTTTCTATTCAAAAGCCTATTTCAAATTTTCTACTGAAACGAACTAAAGACTTACGCCATAGGCAGGAATTTTAAAAAAGATTTATGTGAATGTAAAAAAGAATTTTTGGTTGTCCCTAAGTGAGCTAAAACACACTTTTGTTTTACATATTCACCTTCCCTTTCTTACGATAATTTTCCTAAAACAAAGAAAAATACTTTTTGATTTTTTTGAAAATTCTTATGCTTTCTATGACGAAATGTATTTTCAACATTTTTTTCTCAGTTTGATCGTTTTCTTCCCACGTTTAAAAAGACTTTTGTTTATGTGTAATATATTAAAAATATCTAATAAGAAAATAAACCTTTTGAAAACTTAATTGAATATAAGTTAATTTCACATTATGTAATATTTCCATTTAGCAAAGAGAATTCAGTTTTAGTTAACATTCTTTTCGTTAAAAAGGGAGTCTTTTCATAGGCACTCCTTAAGCAGATAGAAAAATACGATTCATTTAATAAAAGTATGTTTTAAAAGAGGATTTCATAAATATCGGAACATTAATTTCTCAACCCTGTATTGTTTTTTTTTCTACACTTTAACTATGTATAACGGACAAGCTATCACTATTATTAGCAGTTTCAGCTTTCCTAGTTTTATATACATACATACATATGTAGTTTTTCGATTATTTCCGATCTAATTGCATTCCTTGTATCTGGCATGGCTGATTTCAGACCGAGCGTTCACTTAAGTTATTAAACGATTACCTGGTAAACACGAGCGCTATATTTAAAATAATGCTGGATAATCCGGATGATAACAGCAGACGATGAACTTATTTATGTTGATACATATTTGAGAAGCTTTCGAAACTTTCATTTACTACTTGTACGAGTATAATAAAATATTAATATTCATAGCTGCTGCTGTAATTCTTTGTTTTCTGTTGAAAGTTATGCTTGTGCGTGGATTATTGGAGTTCAGTAGAGTGCATCAGTAGTTCTAGTTAATACTTATAACACATATTTATATTTATGTACACACATACATACTTACATGTGTACGAGTATGCTTGTCAGTATGCTAAGCTAGTACCAGCACAATTCATAAAAAAAAAATGTAAAGGCATTTGTTTTTATAGATTTGTCAAATTGCCAACTTTATAATTATTAAGAAAACTTTAACAATGCCAAGTGAGAGGCCAAAGTAAAAATTGGCACAGTCATTGCCATTGTCAATGTCACTTTGGGCAGCGCAAAGCTTATATACATTAGATTATATATATGTATATACATGTATATGTATGTGAGCGAGTATATATAAATCGTATGTGTGTTTTAAAGTGAATGCTTGACTAATGCTATGGATAAGGAATGGTAAGGAAGTCCAACCAGTAAGCACAGCAAGGAGCTAAGTGCCAAACCGACCACAACTAACTACTTATATAATCAGACTGTTAGGTAAATAGTATGTCTGCATACATAAATACAATGTGTGTATACAAGTGCATTTAAAGTTCACTAATGTTAGCTGAGTCGTTGTTATCGGATACATCTTTGTGGGTGTAGCTTGGCGACATTCAGTTAAAATGAAAGTGACTGCATGGCAGAAAAAAAATGAATATTGTAATTATGGTAAATATGTCGCAGGAGCCTTGAAAACGCATATGCCTTGCCGACTCAATAGTACTCGTATGATATGTATGTATGTATGTATATACGTTTATCTATATAAATACATACATACCATAGATATGTACAACAAAAAAATTATAACGAAAACTTTAATTTAAAATTTTAAATGAGCAACATCACAATAATCCAACAAAATACTGTGTAGGAGTACAAAATCCCGCCGGCTTTAGTAGTTGTTCCAATAAGTTTATGGATTTTCCAAATAAAATTTTATTGCTGGTGCATTCTCATAGAGATTTCATATGTATTTTAATATTAATTAGAATTTATAAATATTCATTACAAACTTTAAGTATTTCGTTTTAATTTACGCCCGCTATTATTTTTACGAAAAAAAAACTGAGCAATATCGTTAGAAGTAGATATAGATTTTAAAAATCGACGGATATTTGTGGTCAATTCAAGTTTGCATTAAATATACTAAATTTGATTAACTATAAAACTGTGTTCTCAAATATATAAAAAGGAACTTGCAAAAATTGGTTTGAGTGTGAAGTTTAAATGATCTTTTGCCAATTTGTTTGCTAGTTTTGAACAAAATATGAAATTAGTTTTAAACATATGGCTTTTGTTAGAGAATTCAATGCATTTTAATTACAAAATACTGAAAATTATATAAAAGAAATATAAAGTGTCCAAATTTAACAGTATATTGAGCGCCAGACATCAAAATATCCTAGGCGACACACAGAAATTTTTCAGCAGTAGGATCTTCTTCTCTATTTGCTCTAAAATTATTTGCGCATTTGAATGAAAAAAAATTTGATTCAATGATTTTTGATGCAAATCTAATGACAAACTGACATGCTAACAGACAAACAAAAAATTAACATCAACGTCAATGCTGCATTCTCGCCTAATTCGCATTGTAATTTGTGTATTTCCTGTGCTAGTAACAGCCTGTGACACATATATACACATATATATGTACATGTGTATGTATATTTTAAAAGTGTTCTAAGCTTTTCGCCTTATTGCTTTTATCTTTCACATTTTGCCCTGCCTTGCTGGCTGCGCTGCCACTGATTGTGAGTAGCTGCCGTAACTCAACTGATTAAATTTGCCTCGCTTTTAGTCATTCACAATTGGATTTATTAAGTTGGATAGCACGCATACATAGTTGATGCATCATTTCCAGTAGGATATGCAAACACATACATATTCTTACATGTATCAATATATGTACATGCCTTCATATGTACAATTTTAATAAAGGGGATATGATAGGTTTAGTGATAACAGTTATTGATAACTTGATAAGCAATTATACGAGTGTTGTGCAAGACTGTATACTACGTACTTACATATGTATGTGCATATGTACAAAAGAAACATTTATTATTTAACAATTAAACAAATAAAAAATATTTATGATAGTAAAAATTTTGCGCTTATACTCTCGTATCAGGTTTAAGAGCGACCAATAGTTTTATGCCGACTCCGAAATAAAAATATATTTTCATGGCAAAAATACCCTCGGCGGTTTGTCATTGCCTGTCGAGGGGTTACCGCTATTAAAACAATTCTGTGGCTTCCCGGCATAATCCAAAAAGTTACTTTTTTTACAAAATCGGGTTAATGCAAAATTTGTCATTTGTGGGTGTTAATCATTCGATAGAATGTAACTTTTATATTCAATATTGTGGCTGAATTCTCGACATTTCCAAACCGAATAACTGATTTTTTTAAAGTGCTTGAAAACTTTAGCAGCTGTGAGTGACTTTTTCTGTTATGCCGGTTAGCCACAGAATTTATTCTCTGATTTTTGGATTTTCTTGCCATTGCATGAAATCCGAACCCCGAATTCAGCGTCATGCACTGCTATACACTTGACCATAGCGGCGGCTATTAAAATAAGAAATGTATATATATTTCAATACAATCTGATGTTTTACGAGTTTAAAGAAAATTAGTATTCATTTCCTTTGTATCCTAAAAAATTGTACGTAAAATATGTCACGTTCATAAATAACTAAATAATTTAATTCAATTTAATTTAATACATCAAATATCAAAATCTTTAACGAACAACAATCTCGAAATACGAGGTTATTCGCAGCGAATTGAAACTTTAAATTTTTTTAACGAAAATTGAACGTGCTATGAAAATACACAACCAGTTTTTTTTTCAATTGTTTTATTAATTTTTAAACAGACTGAATCAAAAGTTTTAAATCTCGTGACAAAATTTTTAAAATTTTAAAATTTTTCTGGAAATTTGTAGTAAGTTTAAAATTTTTATTTACTTACTTTGTATGTAAAAAATGGAGTCTGTGAAAGTATTTGTAAATATATTATTTACAACAAAAGAGGTAAATGATAAAAGTGTGGCATTTCGGGATGCAATAAAGGCTCGTTTCATCCGGGAGTCGGGTTTAGGTATTCTAGAGATCAATGCTTTAGTAAATACACATTTGTGTGTGGGAAATTGGTACAATATTTGTAAAGCAAATTAAATTGATTACCCAAAGTTGAAACTCTTTGCGAGTGTATGTGTGAGTCACTCTTTCGATGTACATCTTATTCGTATTTAAATTTTTACTAGATTTTTATTATTTATTAAATTGGTTTTGATTTTTAGTTGTTGTTGCTATATATAATATAAATAAATTATTATTTTGGATAAAATTTTCGTAATCCATCCATCTTAAAAATAATGAAAAATTACACTGAAGATGTCACAATGCCAACACCTGGTTGTCTCATAAACAAATTTAGAAAAACTACGACAAAAATTCGTTTCAAACTACATTGATTGAATTCCACATTCAAGATCTATGAACAATTGCAAAGTTACCCAAAAGATTGCAATCGAAAGGAAGAAAAATAGTTCACTTAAAAGTATAAAAAAAAATGTTAAAAAAGTATTTCAAACGAAATTTATTACGGATTTGTTTTTTTTTTTTTTTTCATTTCACTCGCAACAAAGCATTAAGCTTCAACTCAAAGAGAAAAATAATATGAATTTGAAATGATTTATAAAATGACATTCTCATACTAAATTTTTATTTACAAACATTTCAAAAATAAATAATTTTTTTTTTAAGAATTTGACTTTAACAAGACAAATATTTAAAAAAAAATTAGGTACTCTTGCTCATCGTTTTCGAAAGTTTTATGGGCATAAATTAGTTTGGGGGCATGCAAGATAATTATTATTTACGAAAGATGTCAAATAAGAAATATAAAGCGTTTAAAAGTAAAAATATTGAGATTGCCTTCGGTATATGAATCATTCTCAACTCGGAAGATATAAAGCAATTCAGACAAAGTTGAAAATATGAAATGGGGTTCATAACACTTTAAAAATTGCATTTTTTATGAAGTATGTACATTAATAGTATTTTTCTATACGAGTACATACATACTAGTATATGTACATATATGTAGACATATACGCCGCCAGTGTGTCCAAGTGATTGTTCCTTTTGGATCACTGACCCTAATGACAGCAACTAGAGATTCTCTTCGCCGTAAATCTTAACCACACTCGCATATCTACGAGTACAACCACTTATTCAACCTAATGGCGCAAGTGTAGCCGATCATTCACTCCACTCTAACTATATGTGACCTCGTGGCAAGCTGTTGACTTAATGTTCATGCAAATATTTCCATTTAATATAATAAGTCAATTGAGCTAAGCATACTTATGTACATATGGACATAAGTTGGCAGCACACTAGCTTTGCCATCGGTATAAGGTAGCTGAGGGTTAGAGAGAGTGAGGTGTTCGTAAAGCGAAAACAGTAAAATGAAAATCCACAGAATTTGTGTCCCTATTTCTATGCTCGACATTGAGCTTTGACACAAAGCTTATGTTTTTATAATGTGAATTAATTTGCACGAGCTTTCTTATACTCCACTTTCACATTCACGCCTTGAGACGATTGCAGTTGCCGGTTTTAAGTATTTTCTCGCGCTTGTCAAAATTTGGTCGGCAATCAATGCTGGCAAACAATTTATAGAATAATGAACTGAAATTGAAATTGAGTTGTTGCTATGCATATACGGAGGTAGTATGTATACATATGTAGTGACTAGTTATAAATTGCTTCAAGTTGAGTGCAACGTGTGACAAACTCATATCGAAGAAGAAAACCCACTTATAACGACAACTTTCACTGTCCAACACATTTTTGTTTGATTTAAACAGTGTCTAAGATATACATACAAGCCGAATTTCTTAAATTGATCCGAGAGAAAATTGTCAAAATTTGTACAGATTTTTCATCCTAATCACAAAACAATAAGCTTTGTAACTTTTTTTAAAAATTAATTATCACTGTTAATTATATTGAGTTTAAGGCCAATGGTTGCCAGTCTTTTGATCTTTTTTTTTTTTTTTAATGACAAACAACAAAAGTATAATCGAAGCCGTAAGTATCGCAAAGCAATATACGTATGTATGTATGTAAACCATTTGTGTATTTTCAGGTATTTTACTTATTTTTTGCCTAGACTTAAAAAAACTAGATTTAAAAGTAGTTATTGAAAACATTCGAATGTGTTTGTTCGAGGATTGGTACCGTCTGGTAAGTAATTTCATATGTTTTGCTGTCAGTAGCAGCAGCAATATTGGCAAATTTGTGAAATATGATTGTACTACTTCATGTCGCAGTGAACTTTAGCGCTTGTCTGTTAATAGAAGCTTTGCATTTCTTGCTATAATTACAAATATTTGCGCTTATCTATTTTTCTTTTCTGGTTTTAATCATAACTTTTCGGTAAATTTTTAGTTGTGCATATCAATTTCACGCCAAATGCACTAGATACACGCTTTTGCTGCACAAGCAAATATAAAAAAAGTATTTAATAAAATTGTAGCTTTACGTATTTGCTCAAACTACAGATTAATAGCAATGAATGAAAGTTGTCAAGTTATACAGTGACATTGCAGATTTGGTGACCGGAAAATTATTTTGTAATTGTTCGTTTTTATTCTCAAATGAGTTTTTTGCCTTCGCATTAAGTTTGAATCGTTCGCTCGAGCGAGTTCACTGTCCTAAATGTGCACCCTTTCTACGTGCTAGTTTTCAAACTGTAGACATTCAATGTTTGATTTACTGTGATTGATGACTAAAAATATGTTTTTGTTCGTACATTAAAATGTTTGTCTACAATGCCTGCGGTGATTCACTTCGGTGCTTAATATTAATGTTAAGTAATAAAAGGATACATAAAAGTTCGTATAGTAGATTATGTTTTAGATTTGCGCTTTAACTTGAAATATTTAACAAATGAAAATTGAAATAAGAAATAGTTTTTACAAAATTTTTTGCAGACATTTGACTGATATTTCGGGACTGACATGTGTGGCATTGGAGGACTTCTAATGCAGTTCAAATATTTAGCAAAAATGTAAAGTTGAACAGTTGCAAGTGCCGGCAAGGTGCTGATTTGTTTTTAACACAACATTTTGCCTAATGCGGTAATATTTGCTTTAAAATTTTCTAGATAAATTGTGAGCTGTTTGAAAATTTTGCATAAATTTTACTTTGAAATGAAAATTAGTTAGGTCCTTTCAATGTATATTAAGGCAACGATATTTTATTTAGCCAATTTTATTGATTCAATAAAATCATTTCATTTATAGCCGAAGTTGAGATATTTTATTTAAATAACACATTCAACTTATTTAAATTAATTGCCTACTTGGTGGCACTTTGTGCAAAAATTTACGGTTGAAAACCATTCAAATTTCTAATAAAACAAAGGAAAAAGAGAAAAAGCTAATTTGACAAGTGATGATAGAAAAAAACTAAAAAGAGAAAAACAAAAAATCTTTATTAAGCAAGTACAAATTATTTCAGGTTGCGTTGCATTTTTATTTTCGTCATGTTTATTTTTTGTAGAATCATCGTCACTAAAACCCATTGAAATACGAGTACATCCCGCTTTATTGTGGAATTTCGATATTTTATAGTCCGCAACCTAACTTTAAAATTTTGTTCCTTTTATTGTATTACGATTCAATTCCATCTAAATATTAACTATAAATTGAAACTAATTTTGTTCTTAGATTTAGTTATTCATAGTTATTAGCAAGATGAAATTGTGGTAGACTAAAGATCAAAATAAATTCAAATAAACACAAATTATAAACTCTTTCTAATACTGATGTACATAGAAATTAAATATTGTGAAACTTCTACAAAATCCTTTCAGTTGATTTTAGTTGCATATCAAACATCTAAATAGACTTTCACATTTATAACATTAGTGTAAGGTACAGATACTTTATTATAGGCTATGTTCATTCTTCAGAATTAAAAAAAATCTAGTTTCTTTGTCCAAAAAAAAACTCTAAATACTAATTTTGACCTATTTTGCTTTAATAGATGTTAAAACAACGAGATTTTTGCAATTTTCAAAGTACATTAAATAGGAAGTTGGTGCGACTTTTGTTGAATTTCAACCCATTTCAGCAATTTATGTACCAAGTTCCATTAAGATATGTTTAAAGTGCTTTGTAAATATACTTTTTATATACAACTTGCATTTTAGAAGCAATTCAAATCCCTGCCTTATAACGAAATTCAACTTTAAAGTAGCTGCAAATTATGGGTGGTTTTTGAAAATTTCTACTTTTGGCCGAGCTACATTTACAGTGGTGGGTAATGTGGACATGTTGTACCACAAATGGTGACACCTATAGTTTTAAATCGACTTCAAGCGGAACATGTTGGCCGACCGCTATTAGCAAGCATTTTTCTATAAATTTAACTTTAAAATATCGTGGTACTTATTTTACCATTTAAATATTCAAACTAGTTTGCTTTTGCCAGCGCTAGACTAATATTTTATATTTATTCAGTAAGAAATTAAAACTTTACCATTTTCTTTAGGTGGTAATTTGAGGAAAACATATTTTGTTGTTTAAAAAAAAAACATATCGTTAATCTAAAAACTTTCGCACTTGAGTTGTTTTTTTAAATTTATGAGCAGCTCCACGTCAAAACTTTTTTTTCGATGCAGCTAAACAAAGTGATAATTACGTTAACGGAAAACTAATTAATATTTACCTACACTCCATCCACTTTATTGCGCAATATCTTCTCTAACGAGCATCGCAATTCGCAGTATCCATATACACACACATTCGTACAAATGAAAAAAATGTACTAAACCCGCTGCCCACGCCAAGCGTTTGTACATTTCTTATCGTTGTAAACTGAAAGAAATCTCGCGTATTTCGTGCTTTTCAACCATTTATCTTCTATGTCTGCTGCTTTTTGGTAGTTTTAAGTGAAATGGTTAGCGGAAGGAAATAAACAAAGTTGGTGGTGTTGCCATTGCAGTGCATTTACTAAGAGACTACAACAGCAATATCGACCCAAATACAACGCAAAACAATGTTGATGATTGCCAACAAATATAACGTTGTACGTTTTTTGTAAATAAATACTCGTGCTTACATACTTCAAGTATATGGCGGCTACATGAATAAATACCTAACGCCCACAGGTGGCTCAGATTGTAGTCGGCGGCTCTCATTGACTGGGTTATTGTTGTAAATTCTCAACACGCAACCACGCTCACCATCAATTTGGAATACACAACTTGGGAGGAACTTTAACATTTTTTCTACCTCAAAATCATTTCACTATTTCTACTACATTTTGCACCAGCTAACCTAGTTCACTGTAAACTTGTTCGCAAACTCTATTGCATTAAGTATAAGTTATTTTCTTGTATATACCAGCGCGCACCCAAGTAACCTTAATTTCGCTGTCTAAGTATTTAGTTTACTCAACTGCACTACATCACTTACTCTATCGATGAACTATCAGCTCTTACGCTTTAATCTACTATCCATTATTTGTGTATGCAGTTGTTCTTGCATTCATGTCAGTTGTTGCTTTCAGCCCTTTGTTCAACTAAAACATTTTCCACATACCATTGTGTGCATTTCCTGTTGAAATGGCATTTCTTTGTATGCAGCGCACAAGAACTCAAATAAAATTTAAAGAGTACTCACACTAACATGCTTAAGCTTGTACAACTAGGTAATAATATTAACACCACCAACACCATTTTATGCCACAATGATTTTTGTGAGAGACATCATTTCACACAGCCCATTCCTTGGGTTTAAGTTTTCTACGCTTGTGCATAGTTTACTTAGGTTTCGCATTGTTGGTTTTATTGTTTATTTTTTCAAGTCTAAGTCTTATCTGATATTCTTTTCTCTCGTCTTGTTGCCCAAATAACATTTGCATATCACTTTCTATTTACATTCTATGTTTCGACTTAGTACATATGTAGGTAGTTCAGCAGTACAAGACTCGACCCACATGGCGTATACGTAACAATTGACTTCTGACAGGTGGGCGTTGGCTTTGGTATTTATTGAGCCGCTTTTCTGAACTTCTGTTCACTTTAATGTACAAAAGTTTTTGATTGGAGAATGCGAAATTCAGTTTTACTCTTAGTTGTTTCTTTTGTTTTCCAAAAATTTCAAGCGAAATGAAGACTTATTTAGTTCGTTAATAGTCTCGCAGCCGCTTAGGCGATTTTGATCGACACACTTTGGCACCAATTTGAATCACCAATTAAACCACAGTCCAACTCCCCTTCCCCGACCACCACTAATAAAGTTGAATAATTTTAGCGTTGGTGCATTTGTACTGATTCGCTTCACATTATCTCGGTCACTTTCATAGAATCTTTCTCTCAATTACTCCAAGAGCCGCCTCATACTATATTGCCATCCTTAATGCTATAGCTCAAGATGACGCACCTATAGAATATGGTTTTGGTCTGCTGAGGTATAACTTTACTGCTCTTTTACCTAAGCCCTAAGTAACATGTTGGCATAGAAGCAGTTAAATAAGGTAAGGTGAAATGAGTCGGGATATATTGAGTCCAGATATGTTGAGAAGGAGAAAACGCATAACATAACCTGAATAACATAACATAGCATAGCATTACGTGACGTAATATAATATGTATATTGCAATGCAAAGTGACGTAACTTAATATTACACAACGTAGTATAACATAACGTAACATAACAAAGTATGGGCTATATATGGTAAATAAAGGTGTAGGAAGTTCAGCTATAATCACAATCAGAATAAGTATTATTTATTTCTCAAGAGCAAACCGGAATATAATAAAGTTTTTTTTAATTTTTTTGTGACTTATTTTTGGGGCGAACTAGTGATATATGGTACATACTTATGAACATCGGCCGAACAAATAAAAATCACTGCAAAATCAATGTGCTGTAGGAAAAAAAATTTAAGTTGCGAGATAAATCATATTCTGCACGAGAGACAAAAATTAGAACATGATAAAAAAAATATAACTAATATTTTAATTGTAGATATGTAAAAGTATCTACAACTTTTAATTTACATAGGTCAGCTCGAAAAATAAAATATATTTTTGTTTTATGGAAAAAATATAAACCAAAGTTCTCGAAAACTCTGAGTGCGTAAAAAGAACTAATTTTTAAAACAGGCTTTAAGAAACAAATAAATCGCTTTTTTATTTAAATAAAAATACTGTAAATTATAGCATTATAAAAAAAATATGATTTAATTGTAAAACTAGGAATTTCTATTCAAACCAATTCACTGACCGGGAGTTTCTTTGCAATTTTTTTTGTCTGATATAATTTGGCTGAAAAAAAGATAGCGACTAAAATAAAAAATTCTTGTACCGATGAAATAAGAATAAGAAAAACAAAAGTTATTAAATTAAAAGATGTTTTTGTGTGTATCTACATTTTACTTCCTTCTTCATTAAGACTGCTTTAAGTTGTATTATTTTAAATACACTGCCCCAAACAATTATTGACAATTTCTTATTATTTTTTTAAATACAACTTTTTTTCGATTAAATTCTCTTTCAAAAACCATTTTTATTCATCAAAATTTCATGCAAATAAAATACATTTTTTTTTACACACATTAATATATTCGCACGTGCTTGGCCATAAACGATACATACAATGTTACGCATACAATGTATGCAAGTGCTTTGTATTCAAACGATTTTAAGAGGATAAAAGCATTTGCCAAAAATTTATGCACACATACATACTTGGGATATCAATTTTTGGCATTTTATTGAACCCGGGATTTTCTAAATCTGGAAAGAAAATCCCGGGACATCCCTAAGATCCAGTATTTTTAAATTGTCAAAAAAAATGTAACACGTCCGTAATCGTCCTATTATAGTATTATTCAAAATAACTTTAATAAGAGTATAACAAAGAAGAAGATCTTGTGGTAATTTTTGTACAAATTTATTGGTCTTTTCAATCTCAAAAAAAAAAAAAAAAAAAAACCTCAAATTTTATCGACATACAAAGTAATTTTGATTATTGGACACTTGCTAGCTGCTCGTTAAAACTTGATGCAATTTTTCTATGAGACTTTCAGCCTCATCCATCTCAAGCACCTTGTCGTTAGTGTTATTAACATTTTCTACTCGAGGAGGATATTCTTCAGCTCATTTATAATTGCCTTTGCAAACACAAAAACCTTTTGGGAGTTAACAAGCCGTGCTATTTGTCGTATTGTGTTATCGTAATACATCAGTTGTACACTTGTTGTTTTTGTTTCAGATGTTAAATTTTCTTATTTTAATACAAATCTGAAAGATATGTTTAGTGTATTATTTGTGTTTTTTATTCAATCAGCTCTTTCTATTATTGTTCATTAAAGGTTTATTTTCGTTTGGAAAAATGTAAATTAAAGTTAAATGGAAATGTGTGTATACATATTTTTAAGAAACCGACCTCTCACATTTGTTATAAGCGGTTTATTACTGATTAATTTCTTGAATAGTAAACGAAAGTGCGCATACGTTACATTGTTATTTTAATAGCGAACTATAGAAATTCGACAAATAACAGGGATTGTAAACTCTCTAAAGGCTTTGTTTTGCCCTTGAAATGGGGAATTTTTGATGATACCAAATTTAAAAAAATAAATGGCTTTTAAATGCATTGTTTTCAGCAATTCCGGGATTTAATTAGACTATTCTTGAGTTAAAAAAGCCCGGGATCCCGGTTTTGATATGCCTTATACATACATAAATAAAAACAATAATATGTATGTACATTAGACCTCACCGTCAACCTTCGGTAAGTGCAACGCTATTTCCATTTTAACTCAATACATACAGCGCTTTTGTGGAGCGGTGTTGGTTACTGATTATTTATATAACCACATTTGATAGAGATACATACATATATTAGCTGACATACATATGCATATTATATACATACATACTCATATATGCACATGCGTATGCACTTTATAGGACATGTTTGCATGCGCATGGATTTACTTAAGTGCTGCAAGTGAAATTTAATATAATTACCAGTTTCTATAAGTACATAAAAGTAGCAAAAGGGTAAAGTGTTATTGTAAAATAATTAAATTATAAATAACTACTTAGCCGAATACGTAATAGGGAAAATTTCTTCTACGAGATCGCACAGATTAAAGTATTTTAAAAGCGTGCAGGAAGTAGTTTGACTAATTAACCTCGTTTAACGAATAAATTGCAACTTTAGTTTGAAAAAATATTTTTTTTATTTATTTACAAGGTGCTTAAAATGTAAACCTTTTTCCACCTTTCATGTAAATTGTATATTAACTTTGAATGAAACTTGGCAGTTAGGTGACTTTTTATAATTTATAAGACATTCGGAACCGGCCAGATCGGCCAGACTATAACGTATTTAGGAGTAGATTGTTCAGATATTATATTTTGCTCCATCCAAAACTCCTTCATTAGCGAATTAGATAATTTTATTTCACATTTGGTTAGTTGGTTAATGATAGCAGAACTAAAACCAATGTTAAAAAGAATTAACAAATAAATTTGTGTTCGTAGAGTCAAGGTAATAGTAGATGAGCGCTAATGGTTAATTTAAATAAATAAATTAAATTTTTATATATTATGATGTCATCAAAGGCGTCATAACGACGATTGAATTTTCATGCTTTCACAATCTATAAACTAGTATTAGTGTATTAAGTGCATTTGCGTCCACGCTCTACGCTTACGATGCCATATAATGGACAACTGAAAACTAGAATGGCGTGGCGTTTCAAGCAACTTTCCAAGGATAACCGCGATTATAGCAGCTCGAAAATTATACAGCGACTCAAGCGTTTATTATAAACATTTGCACACTCATATACTCGTATGTTTGAATGTGTGTGGTTCACATTTTAATATAAGGATGGGCACGCACGTGAATATACTAGAAGGCGATTTTAATGACATAATGTAGTGCAAAGAAACTCACACTAATAACATTTGTTGGTTGTAAAATCGGTTCAACTCTCAAAATGTTTACATAATCACGAGATTCTAGTATATCGCTATTAAGGCGTTGATGACCAAGATGTAGTATGAAACACTAATTCTTTAATGGATAAGTTTCTTTTTACACGCAGAGTTTTGAGTAATATTTTGTTATGCCATAGCAATTTTTGTTTAGCTAAGTGTGCCAAATAAATGGTTTTTTCTGTGGTTTGAAAATAAAATTATTAATATCTTAAATCCTTTTGCAAATGAAAAAAAATTATTTAATTTTTATTGCAAATTTTATTGAGCTCGAGGCCAGTTTACGAAAGATTTGTATTTGGAAAAAATAAGAACAGATTTAGTCACAGAAGTTATAGTCGCTATTTCGGAGATCACCACATCTTCTCATCAAACTTCTTTTAATTTAATTTATTTTAATTTATTCTGCAACACCACATGCTCAAGCTTTGAAACAAGGAACCTCGCATGCTGTGCTATGCCAAGTGAACTATTGTGTTTTTTCCATCTTCCGTAAATAAACTAAGTACAAACAAGAGCAACTGATCTGCCGCTATTTAAACTTGTGGTGATCTCCGAAATAACGGCTGTGACTTCTACCACATAAACTGTTGTTGTTTTTTCCTAATACATACAAATCTTTCATAAACTGGCCTCGAGCTGAATAAAATTGACAGTTGTTGAAAAATAAAGGCCGATATAAAACTAAAAAAAACTTAACAGCATCTTTTTTTTTACGTTTATATTTGGTAAAATTGTGGCATTCGATTGGCGAATTAAATGGACAAACCAAATTTGAAATTTCTGAGGTTCGCCATTTTTTCAGTTATAAATTAATGCGATAAAGACACGCCGCTCTGCCCTTCTTTATACTAGGCAGAAAAGGGCAGCCATCCAGAAAATAAACAATTGTTCTCTCTCACCGAACCTTTAAGTCCCACATCAAGCATATTCTATTATGTGGCTTAGAGTAATGGGTGAGTAAAATATTTAATGAGGTGGTCCTTTTAGTGTTCGAGAGAAGAAAACTTACTGTTTCGACTGGATTAAACCAAAGAGGGAGTGGTGTTAGTTGAAACGCTGAGAGAGCCATGCAAATAGGTTTTAAGTGTCCGCATAATGAAAACGTATTAAGTTGCTAAGCCATAGTAAATTCTGAACAGGTAGGACTTTAATCTGCTACAATATTCAGTGTGTAGTTGCGCCAGTTGCAGCTTGAGCTTTTCGTCTGCAGTGGTTGGTGGGTTGATGCTGATGATAGCATTCACAGGGTTAGAGTACATGAACATGTTAATAGACTTTCGGTAAATGCCATTTGTTTTTTATGTAAGTCTGGACCCCGTCCGTTTAGTTATAGTAAATGCATTTTATTACGGCAGGATTTGCCTTTGAGGCTCGCTTTCAATCAGTTGCCGAGAAGCATTCTGAGTTCGTAGTATAAATCGTCTTCAGGCACCACCAAACGTGCGCAAACGTGTAATCAAAAATCCCAGTGTGGTTAACGATTGGGTCTCGTTTACGTTTACATACTGTGCTATGCTGAGGCAGCAGTTTCTCATTCACGCCAATTAGCATGAAAGAAATTAAAAAAAAAAAAAAAATGGCATGCTTTGTTGAACTAAGTGAAAATTATCTATGTGGCTGCAGTGTTAATAAAGACGAAGAAGCGACTTATATGCATACGATAAAGAAACAAAGAAATACATAAACAAGTTTATAAGGCAACTGAGAAGAATGACATTAACCTCCTGTGGGTAACAGGAATCGAGGGAAATGAGAAAGCAGACCACCTATCAAGGACAGCAGCTACCTCGGTCCCTACAAGTACAGAGCCCTTTCTCGTGGTAAAGGAGAGTGTAAACTGCACTGAAAGAACATCTCGGGATTTGTCCAGGTTAAAAAATTACTTGGGGGGTATAATTCAAAAAAGTACAAAGCACTAATAAGTCTAACTTAGATAAAACTAACAACTTTAAACAGGCATTCTGACAGGACAATGCAGGCTAAAAGGACACATGCAAAAGATGGGAATCTGGCCGCTGTTGTACAGAAATTTAACCTTTCATTTTACAATGTTCAACAAAAATATTCAAATTTTCATATTTGCTTCAAAACATGCTAAATACTTTTGTACGAGTATATAGTTATATACATATCATATATATCTCCAAAGCGCATAAGTACGAATAATACCATGCACTCATATGTGCTTCGCTTCTTAGTAGTTATTCATTGCTGATTTATTTTTTTTTCGTTACTAAATATACAACAACAATCATCTTTTAACACTTGAGTGGCATTTGACCCCAAACGTGCCCTGAAAGTGACCCCGAAGATGATGAGTTTCTATCAAAGCGTTGAAATGTGATGTGACTACGAATATGCACAAGCATAAATCGTAACACAAAGAAAGATGAATATTTTATTTCATACACTACAAAAAAACCATATTTACATTTTTCACAAGTATGTAATGCTCTTATGTTTGTGTATGTGTTTTTGCTATCAATCTATTATCGTACTATCGTACCCTGTAGTCAAATGTACCAGTTGTAAACTACTTCACAACTACAATACCCAATCATTAGAAACACTTTAAGTATATGCAAGGATTTACCAAAAAAAATGCTGTTATTAATTTATAGGCAAATAATTGTATTCTTTTTCAATGCATAAACTTTAAGTAAGCGGTACATAACATATTATGCTATGAAAATAACAAAAAAAAATATTCCAATACAATAAATGGGACTAAGTTATGAGGACACACGGAATTTTCTACTTAACTAATAAGTTAGCATTTGTGAATTATGGTAATTTTTTATAAATCTGAGCATATTAGTTTATGTTTTCATTGTTTTATTAGTTTGGTGAAAATATTTGAAAAGGTGCAAAATAATTAAGGAAAATTTTATTTTCTGGATTTATGTAGATGAAAAAATAATTTTTGTTAAATTACTATAGTATGCATTGCAAGCCCAACCAGTCAGCCAACTGTCTTTTTTCCATACAAACAACTGGTATGTTAAACATGGGGATGTCCTACGAGATGGCAATTGCCAGATTTGGTTCAGAAATGTACCAGTCCCATATTTGTATAAAATAATCAAAAGACACTAGTTCAATTATGGACCAAACAAACCAGTGTCCAATTGTGGACCATAACCAATAGTTAGGGATTAAAAGGGGAAGTTAAATAAATCAAAATTCATGAATTAAATACTACACATTTTTATTTAGCAGTTTTAGACTTTCTAATAACTAGTTTATGTATCAAAGTAATTTATGTATACAAGTCAATATTGTTAAATAAAATAAGGCATGAATAAATCGTTTTTTTATTTGGTAAAAGTCTGGTTTTTTTTAGGTAGTTCGATCGCACTCAGTAAACTCTAGTTACAAAATCGTATTTTTACTGAGTAGTTTGGTATTTCACTGCAGGGTACCTAGTAACATAGTATGTAGTATGAATTACTAAAAATATCTGCACTTGTCTGCCTTAAGATATGCAGCATCACAGTGTTATTTCTGCTTTTATAACACTTTTTTTTATCTACGAGTAAATACTTTTGATTATAATCAAATGAATACTTCTTGAATATACTTTTTGTACCCGAGTGTACTGCACGCTTAACGGTTGTTTGTAACAGCGAAAAATAATCGAGATAGATATTGACATATATGTATATATCAAAATGATTAGAATGAAAAGAATAACCGATTTAGCTCTGACTGCTTGGCCGTCCGTCCGTCTGTTCGTGGTCACGATAACTTGAGTAAAAATTGAGAATTCTTAATGCAACTTGGTACATATATTGCTCTTTGACCAGGGTAGGTTGGTATTGAAAATGGTCGAGATCGGTCAATAACCACGCCCACCTCCCATATAAGGGAAGTTTTGGAAAAATGGTATCTATTAGAGCAAATTGAGTGATATTTGTTATTTGGAGTGATTTCAAACCTACGAATTTGGTATTTATGAAATTTTGAAGAATAGGTGTTTCCACGCCCACTTATGATAAAATGTCTGTATCTCAATAAGGGCGTTAGGTACCCGCACAAAGTTTGGTAAACATATTTTCCTCGATATTATCGTAAAAAATGTTTGAAATCGGATCATAACCACGCCCACCTGCTATGCAACGAAAGTTTTGAAAAAATTCGTTTTTCGGTATCTATCGGAGTTGGGTAATATTTTATATTTCATGCGGTTTGAAACAAAGTAACTGAGTTTTTATAATATTTTGAAAAATTACCGTGGCACAGCCCATACAAAATTACATCACGAGGGTATATAAAATTCGGTTTCGACCGAATTTTGCTTTCCTTACTTGTTGAATTTTTTTTTTTTTTTTGTATAATGTTGAGTTAAGAATTGTCTAATTACGAGTATAATGATAACTTTCCTCTCGAGAAATTCTGCGAATAATAAATCGGATGTTTTTAAAAAATATAGGTCAGCATTAACAGTTACTGAGTTATACAAAGTTTGGCACATATGCAATCGTACGCACATACATCCACACATATCTAACATTTAATGCTTTAATACGCACACAAGTTAAAAATCGTCAAATCAATTTCTCACCCACTCAATTGCCCTTGCACTTATTCCGGCTATTTAATTTTTTCTTTTGAACTGGCTGTGAGCGCTACCTACGCCTTGTTGTTTGCACATAAAAGAAAATTGATTGCATTCCCAAGATATTTTTTCGCTTTACAATTTCTTATTTAATTTCACACCTGAATACTTTTACATACCTTTGAAGTAAGAACCTTTTTTTTTTGAAGAGTTTTCATTGTAGCAAAGGAAATTATAAAAATTATAGCTTCGTTGGACTGCAATTGATATTTGAGATGAGGAAAATATTTAATGTGAAAATTTACTTTATAGTACTGAGTTTAGGTCATACATAAGAATAACATTAAATAAATTAGCTTTAAAGCTTCTTTCAATTATAAAAAAGCAGATGTGGAGCTTGGTCGAGTTAATAATGCTGTTTGTATGGCATTGTTACGATCATGACGAGAAACTGATAGATCATCAAATTTATATACTTTTTATCTTTACACAAAATATCTTGGTTAAGTGATTAAACGCCGAAGAATGCCCAAAAATTTTAAATAATTTTACAAAACTTTATCAAAATTTCGAACTTAAAAAAATTTTGATTTTTTTCGAGTATACAATTTTGTAGGTCAGCTAATTTTAAAACAACAAAGTCTCGAGCATTTGTTACATGAAAAAAAAGCGTCATTAAAAAATTGTCAAAATTCAGCAGTGTTATTTAAGGGCATGAAACTTGCACATTATTATAATAAAATTGATTGTGCTACAAAAAGTTTGAAATTTTCTTTAATTATAATGCATTTTGTATAATAATAATAATGATTTGGTGCTTACACTATATAGCTCAGTGTTTGGCCGAGCTCCTCCTACTATTTGTAGTATTTATATTCTACCACAAATGCAGGGACCTACAGTTTTGTGCCGACTCCGAATGGCAGATATATTTATGAGAAGCTTTTTCATGGCAGAAATACCCTCGGAGTTTGCCATTGCCTGCCGAGGGGTGACCGCTATTAGAAAAAACTTTTTCTATCATTAAGATTTTGCTTGCCCTGACTGAGGTTCGAATCTTGAACTCAGAGGTATATTGAGTTATAGCACGCACCACTACGAACTCGACTACGGCGGCCACCATGCACTTGTATAAAGTTTGAAAATTTAGTTCATATGGTTTTTATTAGAAGATAAAATATATTTTAATTAATTCCGCAAAGTGCGTATATAGATATAATATTAAATCGCTTAAATGAATGAGACGCTCAAAGGAAAAAAAATAATTTTTTTTCTAGAGGCAAGAAGGACTTTCATTCTAGATTATGTCATTTTACATCTATTTTTTTTCTTACACGTCGCTCGTGGACTTAACACCTTTGTGCTCTAAGCCGATGATGCTTTTAATTTAATTATACATCTTAAAAATGCTTGATAAACGAACACTCCTGTCCCACTAATGAATTTAGTTAGATTCATGACGGGAAAACTAATATGAATATTATTTCAAAAGAGTGATGATTACTCGTAAAACTTTTCCAACAACAAAAAATCAATTTATTTTTATTTTTTAAGAAAATATCCGGAACCTTAAAATGTATATTAAAACATACTTTGTATGCATTACTTTTCAGATTTCAATAACAATAATTTTTTTGTGAATAAATATAAAAACTTATGGCGTTTTGTGTTTGTGAGATGATTTATATAAAAAAAAATATGAAAAAATTTAAGCAATTTTATTTGTTACTAAGAAGTGTTTCAGGAAGCGGAATAATGAAAATCTGTTGTACACTAGACAATCAAAATTTCAAGGTATTTATTGCCATTAACTGTTTGACAGTCTACAGCGGCAATATTCGATAGAAAAGTGTCAATAAAATATGTATGTATGTATGTATTGTAGGTTGTGTTTCAAATGTACATGTTTGGTCGTTAATCTTTGCGCCCAGGCAGTTGAAAACGTTTTCAATTGATTTCTTAAGTACTTATAATGAGCTCAGTGCAGAAGCGGCGAAATTCAATGACAAATTCTTAAGAAATTCCTCGATTTTGCTTTGAGTTAGTCATATCCTTTGTTTGCTTTGATTGTGTTTTATGTATTTTTGTAGAAAATGGCAATGAAAATGTTCAATCACTATGACGCTGCTATTTCGACTTCCACGCGTACGTAGAAATGAAAGAAAGATACAGAATGTCTGTGGTGGTATTGGCAAATTTATAAACTAGCTCTCTAAAATATGTAGGTGTGACTGCATTCACTTTACACAAATATGTACATACATATGTACACTATTACGAGTGTATTATTTGCTTGAGAAGTCATGTTAACGCTGACACTTAACCTTTTAAAAGCCAAGAGTCGACAACAGCAATTTACTGCAATTCACAGCAATTTTTACAAAGCTTGAATTTTACTTATTGCATAGCACATTCATACAATCACATACTTTCTATAACTAAAACTACGCAGGTGTCAAACGCAGTTACTAAAATACATTCAAACAGACACTTGTCTATGTATTAGTCGATGTATAGTATTCTTAAATATGTCCCAGTAGCAAAAGAGAATAGCTAATAAATGAGTTGTTATTCATCGCTAAATTTTAACACAGCAATTTCCTAGGATATTGATGCATGAACAACTCGCTTACCCAGGCTTACTAATCGATCATTTATATGCATTACTGCCTCACATACTTCGGTACATGAATCGATCAGCTGTATGGAAGGGATCGAATGCCAATGACTGACTGACACGAAAACATTTGTTCAAAATAACAGCAACGATTTTAAAATGAAATTTCTATAGTTTCTTGCCCCGTAACCTATTATCAGTTTGCTAAATTTTTTCAGTTATGAATTATTTTTCTGTTAAGGTATTTTCTATGTAAGTGAATTAGCGACATTGAATTTGTCGTTAAAAACAAATATCACCAGTAGTCGAAAGTATAGCGAACAAATGCAAGACAATAAGAAATTTATGAATCAAGCAGCTAGAAAATTGTATGGATAAAATAAATTTGGGAATGTAGTATCCTTACAGTCACAGAGTTTGTTAATGCTTGGCTGAATTGGTAGGTGTGGCGAGCATAATAACCCAAATGAGCTCCAATAAGTGCCCTTTTTTCGAAGCACATTTCATTTTCTAGCCACTTCTGACCAGTTATACAGGAGATGTTATATAGTGTCTACTTAATTAAGTGTGCAATAACTTTGTGCTTCATCTTGACGCTTGAGTGTCCACAGTATAGTATCCTTTGAAAAGGGTAGCTGACTTTGACAAATTCTCTCTATAAACCTTGATGATGACTGAAGTTGCTTGCTTCACTTATTCTGTCTCAATTACAACGTCAAGATATGTGGCCATTGGCCAAGCTCAGCGTTAAAAGAACTTCCTCTGTGTTAGCTGGACCTGCCTCGTTATGACGACATAATTATTTTACACGTTTCTCGCTTGGCAAAGCAATTATCTTAGAAAACATTGCTTTAATCCGATAATAAGATAGATAATTTGGTCGTCATGGCCACAAATCAACCCCCTTTCCCATAATCCAAATTTATTTTTTACTCGTCCATAAATGTGAAAAAATCAAGACGTTCTCCATACTTTTCTCTAAGGAAATATTGTATTTTTCGTGTATCACTGAAAGGTTGTAGAATAAGTCCCTACACAACTCAAACACTCCTTCCTCAGAGACAATTACTTCAGGCCATATGGTACTGTGAGAAGCTTTTTGCTTAGTAAAAATATCAATTGGTGGCATGTGCCAGACGTCAGTACCCAGTATTATTTTAGATGATAAGCACACAACACTTATTGGAAGTTCCAAGTATAGCCAAGTCTTCTTTCACTTGGCATTTCCAACACAGAAAAGGTACCGCGTCGAAAACCTTCAGAGATGGAGCTATTTCATCCATTCAAACGACATGGCCTAGCTCGCGGAGCCGCACTACGTCTACGTCGTTCTAAAGCTTAAACAGCTCATCGTTCCATCGTATGCGGTAATCACCATCGCAAAGTTGTAAAAGTCCATGCTGGTTCCTAGGTACACAAAGTTCTCTACTCTTTCAAATTTGTTACTGTCAACAGTGATGTGAGTGCCCATGCGCGAGTGGGTTGATTGTCTACTTGATGGCAGTAGATATTTTGTCTTGCCCTCATTCATCTCCAGACCCATACGCTTCGATGGTGCCTGAATTATCTTCTCCAGCATTCGTTTGGTATCAAATGGCTCGGAGAGGTCCTTTGCTATTCTGACATTTTACATAGCCGTATTAGTTCTGCGGGGATACCAAATTCAGATATTGCGGCATATGTTGCTTATTCTGATATATATTTCTAAATAATTGACTTTGAGTAAGAATTTGCTCAGCATTGACAACACATCTGTCATAGGTATTTACCAATATAAAATTTTATTTTTATGATTTTTGTCACATGTTTAGACATATTGCTTCTTTATAGGAGTAATAAATTTAGCAAACTTTTATGAAACCACAACTTTTAAAATTGTTCAACGAAAACGTGCCAGAAAGGTTGTAATTTCCGCATTTTCAAGAATTCGAAAAGCTCTTTTCCCCTCTATGCCTTTACATAAGAAGCGCATACTGTGCTCCTACACACAAATAGTTGAACCTTTGTACATGAAAATAACGCTGCGGGTGATAATTAGCCAATGCAAGTGAGTGGTAAAACATTTAAGCATCTGCCACTGACATCGTTGTGGTTAAGTCATTATTTCCACAATGCAAAAGATTTCAAAATTCCTTTTTTAATTTCATTTATTTTTCTTTTCTTTTTGCGTCAAGCTGTGTGCAACACGACGTATGAGCAATGCTTAAGCGTAGTTTTATGCAAAACTCCATTAAGTTTAATTTCATTAAATATACATTTGATGAAATAAAATTCTATTGGGCAAGCAATAAAAATACGGATTATTTTAAAAGTTGATGCTTTTCAATTTTTTTTTCGCCTTGAAATACAATCATAGCATTGAATTCGCAATTCATTTTCTTTTATTTTGTGTATTCTGGTATTTGAGTTCTGACCACATAAGCTGATTTGGCGTTAAAACAAACACCCATTCACTTTTTTTATTTCTTTCTTGTTTTTCACTTCTTTAATTCTATTCACATTTTACCTCTTTCTCTAAGCGGCTTAACACAACGGGGCGAAAGCTTAGCTGAAAATTGTGTGTGGGCTTTGTTGAAAAATACCAACCACCGACTTTGTGAAGAGGATATCTGAATGTCAAATACAGTTTAGAAGCTTAATTTATGGGTAAGACTGCAGCTGGCAATGCCAATGGCATTTTATATATTGAATTAATGAACTTGGAAGTTTATAAAGCATAAATGTTAGTTAGTGGTTTAATATCAATCGATTATAAGTTATATCTGCCAGAATATTTTATTTTTAAAGATTCACAACATATCGCACACGTAACAGTTTAGGTAATTAATGAAAGATTTGAAGTTTATGCAGGTGCCAAATTATCTCTTTTTAACCTACAAAATTTCAATTCCTAGTTTCACAATTATTTCTTAATTTGATCAAAATCAGTCAAAATATCAATGCAATCCTGTGCTGTTTCATTTTGGAACATAGTCCACAAATTAATGGCAGTAAGTTTTACTTGTGAATATTATTTGACATTTTCGCCTTAAGGCAATCAGGAATAATTGTCGTTACTGCGATTTAATAAGTATTTCTTGCACTGTCGATTGAAACAAAGGTTGCAACAACTAATAACCACTAGGCCACTCTTTATCGATTTGACAGCATCTTCGCATTCGATGATGTAGTAAAAATCTTTTCATGCAATAAGCCGCCTTCACACGATCTTACTTGTTTTCAAACATGAGTGACGGTGCGAGAAGTATAGGCGTGTGATGGTTAAAATTGCATGTAAATCATTCATATTTTACGGTTTAAAAATTGGTCGATTTTTTTACTGTCGGGATCTGAGTTTGCATTGATGTATAAACGTGCCAAATTTTGTATCGCATACTTTTGCATCGGACAATGTTTGTATACAAATATTGCCGTGTGAAGGCACCGTTCGAGTCTTCCTCTTCTTTTTTACAAATTCTTCTTTGCTCCCCATTCTGATGATACTATTGCGTCACTACATTCAAAGTACCTTGCTAAAAACATAAAAATTAATTATAAATTACTTAAATGCCTGCTGATTAATTAAAAATTACATTTTAATATAGAACTCTTTAATTTCTATGGCAAGTTTGTGCTGGTTCTGCAACCCGAGGTCTGATGAGGAGATGTGGTGATCTCCAAAATAGCGGCTATAACTTCTACCATCAAAAACTGTTGCTCTTAAAAACGAGCTCAATAAAATTGTGGATTAAGTAATAATAATATAGATCAGTGTTTGGCCGAGCTTTTCCTACCATTTGCGGTGTGCGTGTTTATTTTATACCACAAATGGAGGGGCCTACATTTTGTGTCGACTCTGATGTAGGCAGATGTATTTTATGAGAAGCTTTTTGATGGCAGAAATACCCTCGGTGGTATGTCATTGGCTGTTGAGCGGCGACCGCTATCAGAAAAAAAACTTTACTTGCCCTAACGGAGATTCGAACCTCCATATGGCATATCGAGTTATAGCACGCACCGCCACCCAGGGTCTTTCATATTACTTAAATAAGCTTTTGTCAGTGTGAATAAAAAAAAATGTCACTCACACAAACTTCCAAAAATAGTCGATAACAAGAGAATTAAAAAGCTTTAATTACTCCAAACAACTGCTTTGACAATCAAATAAAACGCAAAGCCACTTAACACCGACAAACAAACAATTTACATAACTAATTCTAATCATTGGCAATGGCATCAATTTTAATTTTCTTTACATGGCATGTTTGCACGCAAAGCATTTGCAACAACGAAGAACAATACAAAACGAACAAAAAATCATTTGAGGACACTTGTAATTATATTCAGATAATATTTGTGCACGCCACTTTCAACTGAACTAACAAAAAACTTTGCAAATATGTGAAAGTACACAAGTACGCTTAAAATAAAGTTCGCACTTCAAAGGAATGAGCAAACATATCCAACTTGTGTGACAATAATTATCACTTCGAGATGTGTGTGAATAACTGATGAACTACCGCTAACAAGCAAACAACATTTATGTTTATATAAAAGCAAAACTTTTTGCAAAAAGTTTGCAAATGATTTTAAATAATTTACACAAATTTATGAGTTTCACTAGAAGGCGAGAAGGCACTAAAAACAAAAAAAAAAACAAATGAACAAACTAGCCGATGGTAGCAAGATATATGTATGTACATACATACGAGTATCTATGTGTGTGGGAGGATTAACATACATACATTCATATATATATATGTGTGTATGTATTCATGTGTGCGACTGAGTACTCGTAAATTTTCAAACCTGTCAACCACAAAAAGAGGGAAATGCAAACAAATTGCATCGTAAAATCTGAGGACACCAATGAAAGAGATAAAATGGCGAATATGTGACCACCAAGAAACAACTGGGAAGTGACAGCTGAACTTTGAAAATACCACAAACACCATAAGCACTTTATTTACGTGGCTACCTAAATAATGTTGACAAAAAAAAACGAACATATTTTGTATAAGCAAAAGTGTCATGAAATTGTAGAACCCAATAAATTTTCACTTAACCTTTGTATTGACGTTCTATACGATTTGCATTATTTTGCGGAAAATAATAGTAAAACGAGTAATAAAGCTTGAATTCAAATGAAAACTTATTTTTTTACGTTTGCCTATTATTTTATAGTAGCTTCATAAAATTTAAATTGAATAAATTTTTCGAAAATGACCGTTATAGGAACATTGGGTGTAAAAATAGTGAAATTTCAGTAACTCTCAAGATTTTGAATGATACAGTTGTTTCTGAAATGACTTATTAGAGGGTAGTTGAAAAACTCATCTAAAAAAAAAAGGATTGTTGTTTTTAACTGTCACAACAATCTAACTGTTTTATTTCCATATTGCTCATTTTCAATAGCGTTAAAAAATTTGATTTTAATAGTTTCACAGTGCGCTCAAGCTCAGCGTCTGAGTGACCTTTTTTATGCTGCTCATAAAAAATTGCTTCCCTTTTTACTGCACCTTTTAACGTTTCTGTTAGAGAACAAAACACAGCACAACCCATATTTGCTTATTTTTCTGTAGCTCTGTTTCGGAGCTTTTTAATATAAAATTTTAGCAACTTTTTGTCAGCTAAAATTCTGCATCTTCTGAAAACGACGGAGTCTCGTTTTCTCTCGCAATAGGCACAGAAGCAAAATGCTTTCTGGCTAAATTTTGGCAAGCTTTGGCAAAAGCGGTGAGTGAGAGAATACACATTTAAAGCAAACTGACAGTCTTCTTCTTACAATATCTGCCTACTATTTTTTTAACATTCAATATAGAACAGAACATTTTTCTTACGGTTTTTCTTGTCAACTGGATACGGGCTTTAATAATTTAATGCCCGAATTCAGTAACTTGTTATAATCTCGACTCTCAAAATTTGAGACTATCAGCTTTAGATTTTGACTTTCCGATTAGTTAATTTTTGTGACCTGCCGAATTCATAAGTGACTATGAGCTAGAGATTATTGTCTTTCATCGCCTTCACGTTTTTCTCTTCTAGCATAATTTTGGGTTTTAGGTTTGTTCTGTATCCACATTTTGTGGCAAATTGTTGGAGAATAGTAGCAATATTTATTAATAAAATGTGTCACGAACGCCCTCTTTATGCATAAATGTGCATTTATTGAATATGGAAAATTTAAAGCTCTTCAAAAATCATCTATCCGAGACTGCAAAAAATGCTTTTTAAATTAACTTATACAACTTTTTATCAATTTGTTATATGAAGACGAGTAAAAGCATTCGTAACAATATATAAATATATTCGTCATTCTTCACATTAACTTGTGCTTCAATTTAAATGGTTTTGATTTGTGTAAAAACTATATTTCAATAATATATTAATAATAATAATATAATAATAATTTAGCGCTTACACTATATAGATCAGTTTTTGTTCGAACTTCTCCTTCCATTTGTGGTGTGCGTCTTTTATGTTGTACCACAAATGAAGTGACCTACAGTTTTGTGCCGAGTCAGAACGGCAAATGTATTTTATGAAAAGCTTTTTCATGGCAATATTCAGAAATTCCCTCGGAAGTTGTCATTGCCTGCCGAGGGCTGCCCGCTTTTAGAAAAAAAAACTTTTCTGTTGAATTAAATTTTACATGCCCTGGCTGATATTCGAACCTCGAACCCAGCGGCATATCGAGTAATAGCACGCATCCCTACCCACTCGACCACAGTGTTCAATAATATATTAAAAAACAAAAATTAGGATGAAGAACTTAAATGTAAATACTCTGAATGTTATATTTTGGATTGAGAAGGCATTCTCATTTACATATTTTCAAATACTTTCCATTTAACTTATTGGATAGCTTTAAAGTTTCGGTGCAACTTGGCATATGGAAATGTGTTGCATGCCTTTAGGCGCTGCTAAATGTACAGACCTCAAAATGCAGCGCATATTCATATGTATATACGAGGACTTATATTACTAAACAATATACCCCATTATACAGTGAAATATTTATTGCAATAGTTATGTAATAAATGGGTAAACACTCGTGTTTTATGAATTACTTGTTAGCAGCAGCGTGTTTGTCAACTTTAGTGCAAATGCTATTCATAAATACATATGTACATATATAGCATTGCTAGACTTTTGCATTTTCTGTTGTACTTAGCAAACATGTAGTTGTGTTATTTACGAGTATGTGTCAGAGAAAGTTTGATTTATTTGCAACTTCCCTGCAAAAAATTGTGTGACTAATCTCTAAAGAGAGTATTCCGGGATTAGTCCCTATCGGGTACAACGGGGCATTAATAAGTCGCAACAAGTCTGAAACGGGTATAATTTTAGATAAGTCCTGTATTCGTTTTTTTCGGGTATACTTAATAAACAAATCATTGGTATATGTACGTACTTAGGCAACATAATTTCATGTACGTAAGGAGAGCGTTCGCTAAGCAACCCATGAGTGGCCGGTTCGATACTCACTCGAAGCTATGATTTCTATTTTTGTTTTTATAAATAGATTAGTACTCATTTATACTTATTCGGTTATAAAAGGAGACAATTAGTCTCTTCATAGGACATGCTCGAACAAAGAGAAACAGTTCATTCTATATAAAAAGATCAGAAGTTGTATTAGTCGCATGTTCGCTTGCGAATATTCCCGGACTCATCCTAGACTAATCGCATTTATTGCGGGGTTAAGTTTTTTTTCCATTATTTAAAATAAAAACTTTGCATTCATTTGCAAACATGCTCGTATTTCTGGCTTTCCAAATTGTAAACTTGAACTTGGTAATCGACTAACTGATTAATGGGTTGATTGAACAGCAAAAGGTGGTACATTCTAAATTTGAATACACTCGGTAAACTAAACGACTGGCTATTTCCTGTTATCTATAGCGACTGTTTCCCTCTTTGGTTAGTTCATTTTCTTTTAGATAAATTAATTTTGCTGTTCCGAAACATTAGTTCTTTTTTAGTGAATATATTTTATTATCATTTACGTAAACTCGTTACAACTCTTTTTAAATTATGTTCTCTATTATATTTACTTTGAATAAAAATCTTCAAACAAGCTTGCAAATATTCAAAAACAGTTAATCAGTGGCATGATAAGTCGTAAGCAGGCTATAGATGTAAGACGAACGTCCAACTATTCATCGATAAAATGCTCTTCGTTTAACAATTAAAGCGAAGGATTTTAGCTGACCTACCCAATTATTCGTTTAGTTGGCTATTTCGTGTCTTAAAAGTTGTGGATATCTTAACACTTTTAAGAAATTTAGAAATTTACTGTTCGAATAAATGTAAATAAGTGTGTATGTACATAGCTATTTTGCACTTACCCGAATGACTTGCTTCACGTATGAGATCGTGTATGATTTCGTCTCGCACATTTATGCCAAGATTTTTCAACATAAATTGCAGCTCATTTGCTGTTACGCGACCATCACGATTTCTATCTAAGAGGTCGAATGCTGTGCGCAAATCTGGAAGAAAATTAAATGGAAGATATTTTATTTAAAAGATTGTTAGTTAAACGAATAAAGGAAAATATGGAAAATGTGTTTCAAAAGTAAGAAACTAAACTAACAACCATTCTCCCATTCTCGATTGAAAAATATCAAATTAACGTTGACTGTAACAAATAATAACAATGACTTTTAGTACCGTAGAACCTGTTAATATTTACCTATTTCTTTATTTCCTTTGAGACTTTAAACGTCAAAGCGAAAATATTTCGGAATCGCTTGTAAGGGTGTTTATAGGTTGGTTTCTTAGGGATTCTTTTCTGATATTATTTTGAATGACAGTTGGTTGAACTGGAATTTACATTAGCTAAATTTTGAGATAAAAATGACTCCTTCTAGAATTTAAACTTATTCCGAATATGTTGGGAATATTTATTATTTTTCACTTTTTGTGTAGAGGTCAAAGGGCGAAAATTTTTATAAAACTCGACATATAACAATGAATCCAAATTTTTTTTAGTTTTTAAAAATTTAAATAAACGAAAATTTTTTTTTTTTGTAAAATCACTTACTTTTTCCTAAAAAGGCTATAAATAGTGAATGCTAATTACATTTTTTTTTTCAACAAAAATTTTGCCTTTTAATTTCTCTGCTCTTTTTGTTAGTGAAGAGAGGACAATGAGAATGTGTGTATAAAGTATTTTTCGGTATTTTATATAAAAAGAAAAAAACCGAAAGTATTCTTTAATTTGGTACACTCTCAATTCACAAAAAGTACATGTGTATTTGCGTCTACGGAAATTATATCAAATTGACAAAAGAAAATAGAATAGCCGAAATTTTCCTTTCTTTTAAATTTTACTTTGTATGCGCTTTTTCCTTATGAAAATTGAAAATATTTTTGACTTTTTTGTTTTTCTTTAAACAGAATAATGGCACAATGTCGAAACCGTTTTCTTTCTTAATGTAATGGTGTACGTACATGGTATACGTACAACTAATGGTAAGCAAAAAATGTGGAATTTTTTATTCTCGCTATGCCAACGTTTTTTTTTTTTGGGTTACATCTAGGTGCCAGCTAGCGGCTTTAACAAAAAATCTCATATGAATCAAATTATTCCGAAGCCAGTGAGGAGCGTGAATAAGTTTTAAATATAGCTTGCTTAAATTATGTCTCACGCAAAATAATTGCGTGCAATAATTCCAGGCTTTCCATATTTATTTATGCTAAACTTAGATTTTATCGTGCCAGTCGCGCCAACATTCCAAATTCTAATCGGTCATTTGTTGTAATCACACACAATTTTCGGCTTTAATAGCAAAATATAATTTTTATTTTTGTTTGTTGCCAAATTTGCAGAATTTTACGCACCTTTTTATGCTATAAAATATTTTGCGTAATCGCATTCAGGCTCTTACTACACGTTTCTCATTTACATTTGTACTATTCCATGAATGCAAATTCCTTGCTTAGACCTACTTACTAAGCGCAAGATGAATTAATGTGTTTTGAAGGCCATTCACATGAAAGCTAATGGAATGTGAGTTGGAAGAAGAGAAGGTTGCATAAGCTTAACCAATCAAAGCACAAGGTAACACACAAAACTCACGCATTTATTTAGGGAATGAATGCACTCGTAAATGTGCTTAAGCCGCTACATAGAAGTGTCATTCACATGCTGCTTCAGTGGAGAGTTCAGTTGAAGTTAGAAATTGTGAGGGACTGATTTTAGATCAGAGTGTATACAGTAACTTAGTCATTTAAAAAGTCGATGTGGCTCTAAACTGCGAGTAAATGACCCAAAGCCTATTTGAAACATAGTTGGGCATTTCGAACAATTGACCATCCATGGCGTGGAGTAAAATTATTGATTAATAAAAAAAGTTGTTACGCAGTTGCCCACTACTTTTTGCCGCTGGCTCACTCACCCACTTGCTGTGGGCGCAGTGTTGTTGCTAAAAGTCGCGTTAAGATGCAGAAATTTTACGCTGCCGTAAAGCAGTATGATTGTGTGTATGTATGCGCATATAATAAATGGCAATCGTAAAACAAGCACTATTAAATTATTATTAATGTTATAAATCGCAGCGCACGTGTAGAAGTACAGGCATATACATACATATATATAAAAAAATAGCTTAAGTAAGCTCAGCAATTCCTTGCATAAACTTAAATTGAGGTGGTTGCAAAAATTGTGTTTATAAGTAAGTGATTTGTGTATAAATACTTGTGATTATGGCTTAACTTAATGAAGGTATAAGCATTCCGATTTTCGAAGCAATTTAAAATTACTTATTAAAGCAAATAATTCTTTCCATTTAAGTTGAAACTTGAGAAATCATATTTATTCGGAATATGATTTCCATTTCTATTTGCAGCCCACATTATTGACAAAGCCACCATACCAATTTTATAAATTTCAAAAGTTTTATGGTCATGTAAGTATTTACTGGGAATGCACGTATACAAATATTTTATTGTTATTATTAACAGCGAAATAAAATGAAATTATTTCAAAACAGGCTGGCTTCGACGACGGATTTTAATAGAGCAGGCCTAAAAGGGGGATGGGTATTTTAGTATCTTTTTTAAAGAAATGCACAAAAAAGTTAGTCTTAATTATGTCACCCACTTTAAGTCTCAAAATAATGAGAATTGATTGTACGTTATTTTGCCAAATTTTAGTCTGTTCATTAATTCCAATATTACTCATACGCTCGGGTCTACCTATATAATATAAGTATTTTGAGAGAGTTATGTATGTTTATGTATTTTGAGGCTGGTTGTGAGTGATAAAATTCAAATAAACCGTTTCTTTTTTATTTTTTTTTTACACTTTTTAAGAAGAATAACACAAATACACATCTGTTGAAGATTAGATGTTAAAAATATTCCAGAAAAATCGACTCACAGACCACGTTTTATGTGTAAAATGTAAGGTACACATGGTTTCTTTTTATAATAATATGCAAAAGAAGTGCGGGGGCGATGAGGGTAAATTGTTGAAACCATTCACTAAAAGAAAGTTAAAACGCGGTCTTTCCACTTCATAACAAAATGTAATAATTTTGCCTTTGAAATTTAGTAGATAAATGCAAAAACATTTGGGCAATATTTCATTTTGATCTTTCTCGTTAATTTCAGAAACAGAGAATACGGCTTTAACCATTTTTTCAATTCAATTTGATATGTTTTATTATCTAAAATTAATTTTGACAAATTTGATAACAATTTATCGCTTACGGATATGAACTCAATAATCTTTAATTGTAAAAAAAAAATCTAATTTAATAGTTCTTTGTGAGTCAATTGGAATGAAGTCAGATAAAAAAGTAATATAAAATAATATTATCGGCTCCGATTGGGGTTGGCGTCTTAACTTCAAATGATCGATGTTTTTTTGAGCGATGTTTGCATGACAAAATTCAGCGTGAATTTTTAAATTTGCTAAGCAAGAAATTTACTATATTTTATAACTTGCGATTTTTATGGGTTTAGCTGACTTAAGATATTCAGCAGCATCGCATTTTTGTTAATTTGTGTAATGTGCGTTCTTTATGGTTAATCAATCGCTTCTGCAAACTACTGATTGACTACGTCGCGATGCGTTGATCGAGATATTTTTAAATAGTTTTATAGTTTAATATCATTCATATTAAATATGTGCTTTAACTAAAAATTTATAAAATATTGTGCAAAAAAGTGTATGTTTATGTTTATGTTTTCAGTAAGATCCCAACACTAAAAAGGCTAAGTACTCAAAACCAAACTTGTCTTGTTGTATGGAAACACGTTTATCTTATTTTGAAAAATATTTTTTAACAAAATACTACCCAAGAATTTTTGAAAAATTCAAAACTTTACATATTAAATAAGAGTTTATAATAATTTGTTTGCTATTAAGTTAGTCGCCATTCCCATGCAAAGTTGAATACCCTCGAAATATATTACCCAGTCGTTTATAGTACCACGAATGCATGCAAAAATTTTATTCAAATTAGTTGCAAATATACAGAAGTATGCCAAATAATTGGTAAATTTATATTTACCCACCCACACATTGGCAGACAAGCAGCAGACAGTTCAGCCATAAAGTAAAAAAGCGATAATTGTAAACATTGCTGCATAATAAAGCGCAGTCGTGTAACCACCCACGTCCATCAATTGTTTGTAAATATTTCCACTGACTTTGTTGTAGAAGTCGTTTGTACCAAGTAGTTGCTGGCACATAGTTTACCCACTCTATCTATGTATTTTAATGACCTCGAACTTAGAATGATTGTATGTACATGTGTGTGCACCATCCACAATTAACTTGCACCTACAACAAGAAGTTTGTAATAAAAACTTTTTGAAAGGGCATAAACAAAGTGAGTGGCAATAGCGAAAAGGTTTTGAATTTGAATTTGAATTTCGTTGATAGCAAGTTTAATGTAAAAAGTTAGAGTGTGTCTTCAAACAACAAAAAATAACATACACATATAAAATACATAAAAAGGCTAAATACTTAGGGAGTTGTATTTGTGAATATACAGTGCATATCAAAATTATAATTGCACCACATATTGCTAGTGATTTACAACCGATATTTATATTATTCAATTTTAATTATTTTACAATTAAAGTACTCTCCAACATAAAACTCAAATTTTAAAGATTGCAGTGAACTAAGAAAAATTATTAAAATTTCAAACATTATTTGAGAGTTTAAAAAAATTTTCTGAGTATAATTTATGGGTATGCCATGCAGTTTTAGTCTTATAAAATGCATGTGTTTATTAACTACAAACTATCGCTGATTTTTAAAACCATTTTTTTCATAATTTTTTTATATTTTACAAAAAGTAGAAAAATCACCAAAAATTAATAGTTATTTGTAGCTACTTGAAACTGGATATTTATCGCGCCAGAATTGAATTGCCTATACAACTGTGTGACCGCTATGATCGAGTTGGTAGCGGTGTGTGCTATAACTCGATATGCCATGCCGCTGAGTTCGAGATTCGAACCTCTATCAGGGCAAGCAAAATTTTAATCACAGAAAAAGTTTTTTCTAATAGCGGTCACCCCTCGGCAGGCAATGGCAAACCTCCGAGGGTATTTTCGCCATGAAAAAAGCTTCTCGTAAATGCCATTCGGAGTCGGCACAAAATTGTAGGTCACTCCATTTGCGGTAGAATATAAGGACGCACACCACAAATGAAAGGAGAAGTTCGGCCAAACACTGAGCTATGTACATATACATATAGTGTAAGCGCCAAATTATTATTATTATTATACAACTGCGTTTAAAAAATTTTTTTTTGGAAAAATTGTGCTGCACGCATACAAAATAATTAATATTCAAACACGTCTGTGCCCATTAATTAAAATAACCTAAGCCTTTTTCTAGGTTTAACTTTGGATTAAAAAAATATCATTTTCCCATAAAAAGATGTATATTTGTGTTAGGTTTCTATCAAAAATTCAGCTGAAACTTACACTAAAGCAAATAAATCGATTTCGAACGTTAGCTTTCTTAATATTACGCCTCATTTACATAATAACAATTTCAGTTTTTCCCTTTTTTTTTGCTACATATAAATGTACACGAGTATATAATTAGCGCTTTCGGCATAACCAAATATTGCGTATACGCCACGTCAACTTGTTGCGATATCTGTTTTCAAACAATAAATAGCCTTTTTCTCCTTTTCTAATGTTATTTATTAACTGTTTAGCCCGTAACACAATAAGTGCACAAAAATACATATTAAAGCAAGAAGACCAAGCGTGCCTTTGTTGTTTTAGTTCCGACTTAAATTTTCCATAAAAATCCTTTACGCTTTATAATTAAACGTAACAGAAGTTATAAGTTGACATGGTTATCAAATATATATGTATAAGTTATATCAACAAAGCGTTACTCAATATTTTTTTAAAGTATTACATTCTTTTATTTAAATTGAGCATCTTTCTTTAAATCTTTCACGAGTGCTAGTGGGTGTTTGTGTACGAGCATGAAAATGAATAATAGTGTAGGCTGCTTCGCAAAGACTGAAAACGGTCAGAGAAATGTGTGGGCTTCCGTTGAATCAACTTGCAAAAAATATCTACAAATGTGTATGTTTGTAAGTGTGTACTTTGTATTATAACAAAGCATATTGGTTAGTTTGCTGAGCACACGCTGTTAAATGGAAGAATTTATTGCCTAAGCACTTAAGTGCCATTTTGAGTTTGTCAGTTTGTCAACGGAATGATCCCGCGCTGCACGATATTAGTGGTATATTACAATTACAATTAAATATATAACTACATACATAGATAGAAAGAAAATATATAATTTACGACTAGAATGAAGTTGAAGACAAGTGTTTCACATTTTCTTTAAACAATAAATGCAAGTTTTCATTCTGAACGTATTTAAGCGAGTGCTTAGTATTTAGTATAAACATTTGTTTTTTACTGCGATTAGGAAGCATCAAAAAACAAAAAATAACAATTATTATGAATGTGGTAAGCATTTATAGTATGTCTATTTTAGGTAAACTAGATTGTTTATGAAATTTTGAAAAAATTAAAAATATTAACGTTCTTAATTTCTTGCTCTATAAATTTTTCTGATTATTTTTTTAAGATGGTCCGCATTCTTATTATTATGGATATCAATTTGGATTTGATGTAAAAATTGTTGTGGATACCACTGGGCGTGCAAGAGTGAAGTTATTGAACTAATCCGTATTTTGGTGTTTCTACTTCATCTATTTTTTTTTAAATAAACACGTGGCTCTAGAGCTAAAAAATCTACAAGTAACATCTACAATGCGATTTTTGAAAAATTCCTACCACAATTTTTTTCATGAAATTTTCTTATTTTATATGATTTTTTCTGTTGGGACAAAGGTACTAATTAACATTTAATAGAGACTGTTTACTAAGAAAATATATAAACAATAAATATATACATACTACATACTACTATGTTTGTAAGTATATAAGTATTTGTAATTGCCACCAACATTTCATAGTAAAGAACAAAATTAAAATCGTTCTTTTTATTGCTTTTTTCCTTAAAATATATCATAAATTGTATTCTTAAATGTAAGCAAATGAATACATGAAATTTTGCTGGTGATTTCATTCCATTGATATCAGAATTCTGCATCTGAGCACATTTTTTCCAATGCAAAAACACGTTTGGCAAAAAATGCATATATGATATTTTGGCAACCGTCATTCAGTGTCAAAGTAAGTAACCGATTTTATGTCAGCCTTTTGCTGTTGACTTTCCAATTGTAATGAATAACGTGAAACTGTGTGGGTAATCAATGTTGCGACTGTTGAAATTCCAATAGGAAAATTTTTGCTTTGGGGTATTTGTGTCAACATGCCTGCGCAGACATTCACGACACAAGCTTTGTACGCTCACTAGAGGCACGCAAAATATGTCATATTTCGATTCACTTATACTCGTACAATATGCATTACATATACTATAAAATGTATGCGTGCATGTGGGAATGTCAAAGTTAGCGGAAATTTTCATTTCGCAAATTCGAAATATTTTTAAGAGTAATCAGGGGATCCTGAATTCAAGTTGTAACCTACCTTTTATTATTAGAACAAAATTTCAAAATTTAACCATGATATGAAACCATTTCAATTAAGATAAACTAGTTTTTAATATGAAATAACTAGTAATAATTTTAGAGTAAAACATTTTTTGAATGAATGAATTTCGGTTCACGGGTGTCAAAAGAAAAATAATAATTATGAATTTAAAACCATTCCCTTTGTTTCAAGTCATTTAAAACCCAAACGGCTCAGGAAGGCAAACACACCAAAAATGTTGAAAATAAAAGGTAATTTCAAAATTAACTAAGTACTCTCATTTTTTAAACTATTCACAAAATTAACAATGATTTAAAAAATTTTATCAAGTTTTTTAACAAAATGTTTTTAGAGTTTTTTTTAGTACACAGTTTTTTTGCTTATTAAATATTTTTTTTTATTTATTGGCAGTTTCCTCCATACAACGCAAAACCGTGATTATTTTTTATATGGTAGGTATTGCGAAAAAAAAAATTCGAAAATTAGTGGTAATTTGTAGCCACTAGAAAATTGCACTTTGTTGCACTAAAATTGAATTTGCTACCTATCTGCATACTCCAAAACTGTAAAAAAAAATTTTTTAAAGTTCGAAATTTTGATGAAATTTTGAGAAACGTTTTCTACATTTTTTACAAAATTAAAAAGTTGTTTGGTGATCCAGTGGGTAGTGATGCGTGCTATAACTCGATATGCCGCTGACAGCGAGGTTCGAATAACGGCCAGAGCAAGTAAATTCTTAATAATAGAATAATTATTTTCTTCTCATAAAATACATCTGCCGTTCGAAGTCGCCACAAAATTGTAGGTCCCTCCATTTGTGGTATACAATGAAGACGGACACTACAAATGAAAGGAGAAGTTTGGCCAAAGCGTCAAATTATTGTAATTAATTGAAGGATAAATAAATTGTCCAAATGTGTTAATATGTGTTTGTGCTATAATTTATTATTAAAAATTGTGTAAACAACACTGTACAACAGGAAAAAAAATTTAAGAATTTTTTTTTACAAATGCCGGTTTCTCGACAAACCTTATACTGTAGAGAAAAACTAGGGTGACCAGAAAATTCTGACTTCAGACTCGGATTTAGCAGAACTAAAAGCTTTAGAAACCGTTAAGAAACCCGTCGGGATTTTTACAATTTTACCTTTTGTTGTACTGTGTAATTACAGTATTTAAAATGTGCGTAATTAAAAAGTGCACAGCCTTTCATTTAAATTTTTTTATCTCGACATGAACCTTTTGTATTTAAAATCAGCTCATTAAAACATCGCTTTAATAAACATTAACCGGTTTTTCTTACAATTGTTTACTACTTCCAATGCAAAATTTTAAACTACCCGAGGTTATGGCATTAATACAGTCTAGACCCAGGAATGCTGGAACCTGCATAACACCGGGATACCGACAGTAACATCTCTAGTACTCGTATGCATGTATAAATATAATCGCCACCGAAGCCAATCAAACTTTTATCATTCCTGTTTTCGCAGTTACGAGTAAATGTTTGTATGTAAATTTTCTTTCGTATTAAAACTCCTCTACATAAATGGCGAACATTTTGGTGTTTCAGCGTAAAGCATAAACTTTAACCATTATACATTTACTGCTTTATAGCTTTAACCCAGTTTGACATTGTCAATCGCAGTTGTGCCACTTTAATAATTTTCTTGTTTATTTACTCTAAGTTCCACTTCGACCTTACCTAACCTAACCTACGCTTATGTTAGTTCCGCTGACTGCTGTTAGCTGTGCCGCTGTATGCGCGTAGTAGCGTATTTTTGTGCGTGTCAGGCCGAGAGTAGATTCTGGATTTGATAGCCACATTAAGCGGCGAAATAATGGAAAAAGTTTGTTTGGCTACCAAACACAAAACAAAATTTTTTATAAACTTTTCGAGTATGAATACTTATGTATATGTATGTATATGTATGTAAATTTACACATTTACTTCATACATTTAAATTCGTGTTCTACCTTTTGTATTATTTCGTATATTTGTTTTGCAAATTTTTGAAACTTTTAAATGCTATTCGCCAATACTTTTTTTAAGTATTTAAATTGCTTTTACAACAATTACCGTCTGTTTGAAAAGTGTTTCCACTTAACTGATTTGCCTCTATATTTATTTACAAATTTCAACTTCAACATTCGCAATTGCATTTTCGCTTTCCTCCTTGTTGCTTCCGTTCGAAATCGAGTAAAATTTCTCCCCATTTATTCTAGTTTGAAATTTAATAAAACTTTCGTTATTTGCGCTGCAAATGAAATTGTGCCATTATTGCTAAAAAGGAAACGTGTTCATTGCACGGTACCCATAAATACTTCAAAAGTAGCTGAAATGTGCGTCGTCGTTCGGTTGCGCAAACGACAGCAAAGGCAACTGAGGAATGAATACCATTGCTTAAACAAATTATGATTGCATTTTATTGCAAAAAAAGCAGAAGTTTCAATTTCAGTTTCTATGTTTTGGTTTTGTTAAAAAAATTTTTAGTTTTGGCAAACGATAAGTAATGGCATTAAAAGTTGCGCAAAGTTTATGATGAGCAGAGTGTGTGGAAGTTATTTTTTCGCTGGTTATTTTGCGAAAGAATTTTGAAACTACTGTTTACAGGTACGTATGTAGTCCCAAAGAAGTTCGACTAATGTGTGATTACTGTTATAACATAAAGTTATAGTTTATAGAAATAAAAATGACCTAAAAAATGCAAGCAGGATTCCAGTTTTTTAAACAACATGATTGTTGGGTCTGACTTCTAACATGTTCAAATTTAATTTCTCCTAAGCGAAAAAAAAGGGAAATTTTTTTTTCATCAAAGTTTGCTTCTATAGAAACTAGCAGTTTTTCAATTTTTCAGCAAAAAATTGTGATTTTTATATTTTATTTAAATTATGTTGACCAGCGCATTTTTATACCTTTTTTTTAACTGTCAGTTTTTGGAATGTATTTTTTGTGTACAATATTTTCCTTTTCTTAATTTCTAATATTTTTTAATTAAAATGCATTTTTTTTAACAAAATCCATATAAATCAAAATTTCATATTTTATTCAAAACTTATAATAATTAAACAAAATTACATGACAATTTCGAACTCAAAACAATAAATTTTTTGGAGTACGCAGATTTGTGGCGCATTTAATTTTAGTACAAGTAAGTTGCAAATTGAGTGTGATTGAAAAATTGTTTGTATTTATACTCCTTCGCAATTTTTTCTATGTAACATATTCTTAAGATATTTTTATATGAAAGAATAATTTAAACTTTAAAAGATTGCATTTTTTTTAAAAACGAAATTTTAATTAAATATTCTAAATTTATTATAAATTTTGTACAAAATTTGAAACTTAGGTTAATGAAGTTTTTGTTAGAGAACTGACCGTGTTTTATTTAAAAAATTTTAGAAATTTTTTTATGATTTTACTACAGCTTTCAAAAATATAGAACATTTGAAGTTTAGACTAAGTAAAGCTATCTCAAGCTGCCCAGTAGAAGAGCATCAAAGATGCTTTGCACTCTCAAAGGGATGATCTATGCTTTTAAATTATCCTGACATTTCGGCGATTTGAATAAACTCATAACTTTGCCAATCAGTAAGAAGAAATGTATTCACCAAAATTCCGATTATTCACACAAAGTACGATCTTACGTTACCAGAACGACCCTTATACATTATTCCCAGAAATTCCCTCGCACCTATCGACGTTTTAAACAAACAACCAATTCTAATTTTGTCTATATGGCGTACTTCAAATTTAAAGTGTTTTTGAAATTCTTAAGCTTCCTTAGTTAGAGTCTCTACGCGAAGATATCAGGTCAACATACGTTTACGAAGATATTTAACTTTATTCCATTATACTAAGTTGCTGCAGCTGAGGTTAGTAACCCGAATTTCGAAACAAAAAATATAGTAGATATATTAACAAGGACATCGATTATGTTATGATGGCATTAACCTTCATTTTATTTGGTTATAATTCGCGTGAAATTGGTCTCTCTAATTGGCTGCTTTAATTACAACTTTCATTCGATGTGCGACAAGCCAACTTGTTGCCAAGCTATTCCTTTACATTGTCATTTTATGCGCATTCTCAGAGACATAACTATGGACAAACATACGTACATACATACATATACATAAATATATTTATCATCAACACCTGCAACAGGATGAGCAATTGTATTCGCAAAAAGTTTATGACCATCAATAGCCGCAAAAAACAGGAGGTCGAACATTCTGTTAGCAACGTTTCACCGTTCGTTGGCAGTTTGCAAAGTTAGACACATGTTTTTGAAATTTTGCAATTTTGCAGTTTGTAATTACCACAACTCGCACGCACCTGTGTAAGGAAAAAAAAGTTTTGCTGAAAGCTGTGGTAATTATACAATCGATACCGTGTTACCTTTCAGCGAGTATTTATGTTTATATATATTTAAAGAGTAATATGTTAGCTGGTATGTATGTATGTATTTGCACAGGAGTGCATATCAAACTTTATTTGCAGTATATAAATATGTAAACGTCAACTTCTAGTTAAACCTTTTATAAATAGTTAGACATGTATTTAATATATGTATATATGTATGTAAATAATTGTTTATAAAGTGAGGTCATGCAGCCGATGCGTGCGAGAGTATGCAACTTTTAATTAGTTCATAGGAATTGTTAGCGACAGTAAAAAAGTTTATTTTTTTTCTGCTTGAAATCCAAACAACGCTAACTCACAGGGTTTGTCCTTAACAAAATAACTGCACTACATTTTTAGCCGTTAAGTAGTTATTACTTGGCATTAAGGGATCGAGCGAAAGGCAAATGCGTGTCAACAAAGTTTGTAGAGTTTCTTAAAAGTACTTAGTCAACAGCAAATTGCATCGTTAAAATGATTGATTTGTTGATGCGTAGAAGTAACTTCAGTTATTAATAAAAGGAAAGTGAAAAGGTGAGTTTCCTTAATCATGCATTTAATATTTTTTTTTTTTTATATTTTATGCTCTACATTTTTCATTCACATTTTTCAACAACTTCAAAGTTGCTTAAGAAGTAGATAGACTTCAGTCGATTCTCTATGTATTTGGGAATATGCGCACATACTTACAGAGTACAACACTCAGTATTTTCGTAGCTAAAAATTCAAAAATCAAGAAGTTTCATGTGATAGCTCCAAACCTTACTTCAACCTGAACCTTTAATTTTTACGATTATTCGGAAATTTATAATTTAAAATTAAATGTTTGTTCATTTTTCTGTTGGCCTAGTAAATGTTAATATTTTATAATTTTATTGAGCTCAAGGCCAGTTTATGGAAGATTTGTTAGTGAAAAAACAACAACAGCTTTCAATGGTTGAAGTTATAGTACTATTTCGGAAATAACCACATTTCCTCATCAGACTTCTTTTTTTGATTATTAAATTAAATTATTTTTAATTTAATTTTCATAACCACTTCTCTCAGGCTTTGAACCCGGGAGCTCGGGGTTGCAGAGCTAATACGCTACCTATTGTGCTACGCTAGCCGAGTTGGCTGTTGTGTTTATTTCATCTTCCTTAAACAAACCAACTACAAACAAGAGCAACTGATCTGCCGCTATTTAACTTGTTTGTGTGGTTGTTGTTTGTGTTTTTTATTTTGCAAATTCTGTTTTTATTTTACATTATATGCATTTCTAAGGCGTGCTCATCCTTGTCTATAAATGTTTGTTCATTTTTCTGTTGGCCTAGTAAATGTTAATATTTTATAATTTTATTGAGCTCAAGGCCAGTTTATGGAAGATTTGTTAGTGAAAAAACAACAACAGCTTTCAATGGTTGAAGTTATAGTACTATTTCGGAAATAACCACATTTCCTCATCAGACTTCTTTTTTTGATTATTAAATTAAATTATTTTTAATTTAATTTTCATAACCACTTCTCTCAGGCTTTGAACCCGGGAGCTCGGGGTTGCAGAGCTAATACGCTACCTATTGTGTTACGCTAGCCGAGTTGGCTGTTGTGTTTATTTCATCTTCCTTAAACAAACCAACTACAAACAAGAGCAACTGATCTGCCGCTATTTAACTTGTTTGTGTGGTTGTTGTTTGTGTTTTTTATTTTGCAAATTCTGTTTTTATTTTACATTATATGCATTTCTAAGGCGTGCTCATCCTTGTCTATAAATGTTTGTTCATTTTTCTGTTGGCCTAGTAAATGTTAATATTTTATAATTTTATTGAGCTCAAGGCCAGTTTATGGAAGATTTGTTAGTGAAAAAACAACAACAGCTTTCAATGGTTGAAGTTATAGTACTATTTCGGAAATAACCACATTTCCTCATCAGACTTCTTTTTTTGATTATTAAATTAAATTATTTTTAATTTAATTTTCATAACCACTTCTCTCAGGCTTTGAACCCGGGAGCTCGGGGTTGCAGAGCTAATACGCTACCTATTGTGCTACGCTAGCCGAGTTGGCTGTTGTGTTTATTTCATCTTCCTTAAACAAACCAACTACAAACAAGAGCAACTGATCTGCCGCTATTTAACTTGTTTGTGTGGTTGTTGTTTGTGTTTTTTATTTTGCAAATTCTGTTTTTATTTTACATTATATGCATTTCTAAGGCGTGCTCATCCTTGTCTATAAATGTTTGTTCATTTTTCTGTTGGCCTAGTAAATGTTAATATTTTATAATTTTATTGAGCTCAAGGCCAGTTTATGGAAGATTTGTTAGTGAAAAAACAACAACAGCTTTCAATGGTTGAAGTTATAGTACTATTTCGGAAATAACCACATTTCCTCATCAGACTTCTTTTTTTGATTATTAAATTAAATTATTTTTAATTTAATTTTCATAACCACTTCTCTCAGGCTTTGAACCCGGGAGCTCGGGGTTGCAGAGCTAATACGCTACCTATTGTGCTACGCTAGCCGAGTTGGCTGTTGTGTTTATTTCATCTTCCTTAAACAAACCAACTACAAACAAGAGCAACTGATCTGCCGCTATTTAACTTGTTTGTGTGGTTGTTGTTTGTGTTTTTTATTTTGCAAATTCTGTTTTTATTTTACATTATATGCATTTCTAAGGCGTGCTCATCCTTGTCTATAAATGTTTGTTCATTTTTCTGTTGGCCTAGTAAATGTTAATATTTTATAATTTTATTGAGCTCAAGGCCAGTTTATGGAAGATTTGTTAGTGAAAAAACAACAACAGCTTTCAATGGTTGAAGTTATAGTACTATTTCGGAAATAACCACATTTCCTCATCAG